>JAGVVL010000017.1:0-2400000 GCA_018287875.1 Nigrospora sphaerica
AACCCTAACCCTAACCCTAACCCTAACCCTAACCCTAACCCTAACCTAACCTAACCCTAACCCTAACCCTAACCCTAACCCTAACCCTAACCCTAACCCTAAGCTAAGTGAAACTAAGTTGAGTTGAGCTAAGCTAAGCTAATGCTGCATGAATCAAAACCCGCTGCTGCACGACTGCTGTCTCCGACCGGCCAGCTACGCACCACCTACGGTTACGGCCTCTTCCTTCCTTCTCCTTTCCTTATTATATCTTTTCTCCTTTTTTTCTTTCTCTCTTATTTATTTACTCTTTTCATATTTATTTTCCTCGTCTTCTTTCTATCTTTCTTTATATATTTTTTTTCTTTTTCCTTCTTTACTTCTTTACCTATTACCCTATATTTTTCTATTCTTCCTTCTTCACTATATATTTTTCTTCTTCCTTCCTTCTTTACTTCTTTACCTAGTACCTTATATTTATCCTTTCTTCCTTCTTCATCTATATATTTTCTTCTTTCTTCCTTCTTTACTTCTTTACCTAGTACCTTATATTTATCCTTCTTCCTTCTTCATCTATATATTTTTCTTCTTTCTTCCTTCGTTACTTCTTTACCTAGTACCTTATATTTATCCTTTCTTCCTTCTTCATCTATATATTTCTCTTCTTTCTTCCTTCTTTATTCTCTTTTTAATACTCCGCTCTTTCATTACTTTATTCCTCCTTCTTCTTTAGACCTTTCCTTTCCCTTAACATGTCTTTCTTTCTTTTGCCTTTTTTTTATCCTATTATTTTCCTCCCTTTCCTCCCGACGTTTTTTATCCTTTAGTATTCCTCTTTTTATATCCTTTTCTTTCTATCTTTTTTCTTCTCTTCTATTTTATTCCTTACCCATTTTATATATTTCTTGAAAACCCTTTACTTTCCTTTCTTCCACTTCTTATTTATATCCTTGCATTTTATTATCGTCTATTCCTTTTCTTTATCTCTCGTACGCCTATCTTCTTTATCCTCCTCTTCCTCTTTTTAAAAGTTCATCTTAGTCTTCTCCTTTATAATACTTATACGGATTATTCACCCTTTTCTACTTTATAAAATAACTTTAACCTTAACCTCTTCGACCGATAAGCTCTTAACTATGTACAGTTACCTGCCCTTTCTTATCTTTTCTTTTCTTTTTTCTTTTACTTTATTTTTCTTTTCCTCTTTCTTTCTTTTCTTCTTTCCTTCTTTTTCTCTCTCTTTTTTATTCTCTTCCTTTTCTTTCCTTGATTTATTCCCTTTTTTCTTTCCCTTTATTCATTCCTTCTTTTCTTTCTTTTTCTTCCTTATATATTCTTATATCTCTTGATTTTATTCTCTTCTACTTTCTCCTCCTTTCTTCCTTTATCCTCACGCTTCTTCTTATTTCCTTTTTACCCTTTTTCACCCTCTTTTCTTTTCTTTTACCCTCTTTTTTTAACTCCTTACTTTCTTTTACCCTTATAACCCTTTTAACTTCCTACACTATCTTTTTCTTTTTATCTTTTCCTTTTTAACACTTTTCTTTATTCTTTACTCTTTCACTTCATTATTATCTTTATTCTTCCTATCATTACCCTCTTCCTTCTCCTTCTCTTCACATTACCTTTTTGTTCACTTTTATTCCTTACTTGATCTATTTTCTTCTTTTATTCTTTCTTTCTTTCTTTCTTTATCTATCCTCTTACTTACTCTTCTCACCCTCTTTATTTCTTTATAGTACCCTTATCTTAACCTATTATAAGCCCGCCACTGCTACTACACCACGAATGTCTCCGACGGGCAGCCGCACCGCCTACTGATTACGCCCCTTCTTCCCCTTTCCCTTTCCTCCTTTTTTATGCCGTCCTTCTACTCTATTCCCCCTCATTTTATCCTTCGCTTATACTTCTCTTAAAACTTATACTTCCTTGCTTATCCCCTTTCTTCCTCTCCTTTTCTTCCTTCTCTTTCTTTATTTTCCTCTTCGCCTTTTATTTCCTTATAGCTTTTTATTCTTACCGCTTTACCGCTTTCCTTCCCACTTTCTTTCTTTTACTTCTTTACTTGCTTCTTTACTTCTTTACTTACTTCTTTACTTACTTCTTTACTTACTTCTTTACTTACTTTTATTATACCCCTACGTTCATTTTACCCTCATTATCCCCTACTTTCATTTTACCCTCATTATACCCCTATTTTTATTTTACCCTCCTTTTTTACATGGATGTGCTTACCTCTTTTAATATGTTGATCTTATTTTCTCTTAAAATCCTTTAGTACCCTTATCTTACTCTCCTCTTTTTATCCTTTTATTTATCCTTTCTATATTGATTATACCCTTACTTATTATTTCTCGTTATATCCGCTTTTATTCCTTTTTATATATCTACTTTCTATACCTTTCTTTTATCTTTTCTTAACCCGAACCGCTGGCTACTCTGCCACAGCACCTCTTATATCTCCGACCGGCCAGCTTCGCACCGCCTTCTGATTACGCCCCTTTCTCTACTTTCTTTCTTTCTTTCTTCTTTCTTTCTTTCTTCTTTCTTTCTTTCTTCTTTCTTTCTTTCTTCTTTCTTTCTTTCTTCTTTCTTTCTTTCTTCTTTCTTTCTTTCTTCTTTCTTTCTTTCTTCTTTCTTTCTTTCTTCTTTCTACACTTCTTATCTTCTTTCCTCCTTTCTTTCTTTTCTTTATACACTTCTTATCTTCTTTCCTCTTTTCTTTCTTTTCTTTATACACTTCTTACCTTCTTTCTTCTTTTCTTTCTTTTCTTTCTAAACTTCTTATCTTCTTTCTCTTTTTTATATTTTCTCTTCCTTTCTTTTTTTATATATTTACTCACCATTACACTTCTTTTCTCACTCACTTACTTTTCTTTTTCTTTTCCCTCTCTTTTCTTCTTTACTTTTCCCTCTCTTTTCTTTCCTTCTTTTTACCTTTTTATACCCTCACCTTTTTTAATTCTTTTTTCGCCTCCTTTCCTTTCTTCTTTTATATCTTTCATTTCTCTTTTTATACTTATATTATACTTCCTTTTAACTTCTCTTTCGATTTTCTTTTTATTTCTTTTTTTCTTATTTTTTCTTTATATTAACCCTTTTTTATACCTTTTCTCTTTATTCCCCTCCTTTTTTTCTTCACTTCTTATCTCTATCTCTTTCGTCTTTTTATCTTGAAATCTTTTGCCTTTCTCTTTTATATGAAATTATACCTCCCTTCTTCTTCTTTATAATATCCTATAACGTATGTATTCAACTCTCCTTTTTACTCTCTTCATATAGTACCTTCCTTCCCTCCTTTATATCTACCTTTTTATTTTATTATATACCCCTCTTTTCTTTCCTTACCTATCATTCTTTAATATACTTATTCTCCTTTTATCCCTTAAAATATTACTTTTCACTTCTTCTTTTTTATCCTTCCTACACCTCTTTTTTATCCATCGCATGTCTCTAACGGGCCAGCTGCGCACCGCCGACGGTTCCCGTCCCTTTCTCTTTTTTCTTTTCCTTTCTTCCTTTTCTCGCTCTTCTTCTCCTCTTTTCTTTCCTTTTTCCTTCCTTATATATATAGTTTATTTTACCCTTGACCTTCACCTTCTTCTTTTTATCGTTAAATATATATATATTTTTCTTTCCTTCTTTACTTTCTTACTTATATACTTCTTTTTTCATCATTATTACTCCTTTCTTTTTTTTTCTTCACTTATTCTTTACCTTCTTTTCTTTTTTTCCTTCTCTTTTACTTTCCCTTCCTCCTTCTTACCTTTTTATCTTATCCTCTTTTACTCTCTTTTACTCTCTTTACTCTTTTTTTACTCCCTTTTTACTTCTCTTTTACTCCTCTTTTTTTAAACATCCTTCTCTTTTCACTCTCTTTTCCTTTCTTCTTTTTCTTTACTATTTTCAATTCTTTTACCCTTTCTTTTCATCTCTTTATATAAATCCACTTCGTCCCTATTTATCTTCCCTTTTTCCTCTTTATTACTATCTCCTTTTCCTTCATCTTCCTTTTTTTACTTTATTTCTTTCTCTTTTTATTTTCTCTTCTTACTTTTTCTTTTTTCTCTTTTTCCTTTGTTATCTCTTTTATCACTTTTTCTTTTTCTCTCTTATTCCTTTCGTACCCTCTTCTTTTTACCCCTTATTACTCGCTTTTTCTTTTTTTCTTTTTTCTTTTTTTCTTTTTTTTTTTTTCTCTACAACTTCACTCCTTTCTTTTAAAATCCCTCTCTATTTTTATTCCCATTCTTTTTTCCTTTCTTCTTCTTCTCCCTCTTTTCTCTCTCTTACTCTTTTACTTTCTTTCCTACTTCTCTTTCTTTCTTCTTTTCTCTCTCTTTTCTCTCTTCTCCTTCTTTCCTTTTTCTCTCTCTTACTCTTTTACTTACTTTTCTATTTTCTCTTTCTTTTTTCTTTTCTCTCTCTCTCCTCTCTTCTCCTTCTTCCTTTTTCTCCTCCCCTCTTACTCTCTTTTTTCTATTTTCTCTCTCTTTCTTTTTTCTCTTTCTTTCTTCTTTTCTTTTTTATCTTTTTTTTCTTTTCTTATTCGCCCACCTAATTTCTCCTTTTCTTTTACTCTCTATTCATCTATATCGTTATAACCCTCCCTTTATTTTTACCCTTCCTTTTTTTCTACTTATACTTTACTTCTTTTTATTTTATGAACTTCTCTTTATATTCAGTCTCTTGTTATTATCCTTCTATTTCCTACTACTCTTATTTATCTATTTCTTTTTTAACTTTACTATCCTTTTTTACTGCTCTCCTTATTTTCCTATACCCTTACTTTTTTAATTTTTTTATTTATCATACTATGTTTCTTATAAATTTCCTCCTTATTTTTTATCTTCTTTCTCATCTATTTTATATCCTTCTTTCTTCTTTATTTTTTATCCTCTTTCTCATCTATTTTATATCCATCTTTCTTCTTTCTCTTTCATCTTCTTCCTTTTCTTATATTTCTTTTATCCTCTTCTCTCCTCTTTATCTCTCCCTTATTACTTAATTACCTTTTTTTCTTACTTATTCTTTTCCTCTCCTCCTTACCTTCTTTTTTATCTTTCCTTATATACTCCTTCTTATATTCTTCACTCCTTCTTATATTCTTCACTCCTTCTTATATTCTTCACTCCTTATATTCTTCATTCCTTATATTCTTTCCTCCCTCCTATTTCTCTTTCTTTTTCCTTTTCTTCTTTTCCTTTTTCTTCTATATTTCTTATATTCTCTTTTTCCTTACCTCACATTTGTTATTACTCTCTTTACCTATTCTTATCTTATCTTTTTTATCTCACCCTTATTCTTTCTATTTTTCTTTACCCTCTTTTACATATACCTTACCTTCCCTTTTTTATATTTCTCACCTTTATTCTATACTTTTCCGTTTTTAAACCCCTTTTATATTTCTTTTTTCCATTTTTATACTCTTTTTCATCTTTCTTTTCACTTTTATCTTTCTCTTCTATTCTCTTTATTCTACCCTTTTATTAAAAATCTTCTTTCACTTCTTTTCTTTCCTTTCTTTTAACTCTCTATTATATTTAATATGCCTTCTCTTTTATTTCTTTTATTTATCTTTTTTATTAAAATTCCTTCACTTTCATCGTCGGCCACCTTACTATTATATTACAGCTCTTATATCCTTCACGGGCTATCTACGCACTGCTTACGATTACATACCCCTTCTTACCCATTCTTTCCTTTTAATCTTTTTCTTCTTTTTCTCTCCTTCTTCTTTCCTTTCCTCCTTTTTTCTCTCCTTTCTTTCCCTTCTTTTTCTTCCTCTTCTTTTTCTTCCTCATTTCTTTCTTCCTCTTCTTTTTCTTCCTCTTCCTCTTCTTTTTCTTCCTCTTCCTCTTCTTTTTCTTCCTCTTCCTCTTCTTTTGCTTCTCTTTCTCTTCTTTTCTTCCTCTTCCTCTTCTTTCTCTTTTTCTTTCCTCTTTTTTATAATATATATAATCTCTCCTATCTTTATTCTTCTTTATATATACACTTCTACCTTTTATTTCACTACTTTCTTCTTTATTACCATTTCTTCTTTTACCTTTTTTCTTTTTTTAGTACTCTTATTTTTACTTCATTTATACTTTTACTCCTTTCTTATTCTTTCTTTTTTTACATTCACTTTTATTCTTTATATATATTTATATACTTCTTCTTTTCATTTCTTTTTACTCATTAATTACACTTCACTTCTTTTATATTCACTTCTTTTCCTAATATATATATATCTACTTCATTTATACTTTTACTCCTTATCTTCTCTTTTCTTCTTCACTCTTCCTATTTTACTTATGATTTAATTATTTCTATATAACCCCCTCTTCCATTCTCTTTTCTTTCTTTATCTCTTTTTCCTTTATATTTTTTACTTCCTTTTCACCTTCTATTTCCTCCCTTACCTCTTTTTTTTATATGTCCTTACCTTCCCTTTCTTTTACTTCCTATACTTCACTATATAATATCCTTTTATTTTACTCTTTCCCTTCTCTTTTTCTCTACTCTTTATAAATTTTTCTTTTCTTTATTTTTTTTACTTCTTTTATTCTTTATATTTCACTCTTCTTTCTTTTTATTTATCTCTTTTCCCTCTCTTCTTTACCTTTTCTTTATCTTACTTTTTCCTTATTTTTCTTCTCTTCTTTTCCCTCTTTCCCTCCTTATTTTTATTTTTTCTTTTTAACTTCACTTTATAATTCTTTTCTTTTCTTTCGTATCCTTTAATGAATATTTCTTCTCCCCTTTATTTACCCCCTCGTCTCTTTCTTTCCCTTTCCTATTCATTTCTTTTTACCCCCCTCTTTAAAATCCCTTAATGTACTTTCTTTTCTTACCTTCATTTCCCTTTTAATGCAGTGTTAATACTCTTTCTTATCTATTATTTTCTTTCCTTTATATGTTTCCTTTTACTTATTTTCACTTACCCTTCCTTATTCTTCTTTGTCTTCCTTTATATCGCCCTTCTTTCTTTCCATTTCTTTCCCCTTATTTCTATCACTCTTTATATACTTATCCCTCTTTACTTTTCTTTCCTTTCTTTATGCCTCCTTTTACTCCTTTTTTATTTATAAACGTATATACTTATATACCTCTTTCTTTTCTTTTTTATCTATTTCTTTATAAATTCCTTTATACTATACATCTTTTCTTATAAACCCTTTCTTCCTACCCTTTATACTCTTCATTACTTTTCTTCTATTTCCTTTTCTTTACCTTTTTTTTATTCTTTTTTTAAACTTCTCCTTCTATCTTTTAAATTTATTTATATTCTATTCCCTTCTTAAAATCCTCTTTATATTCCTTATAAATTTCATACTTATTATTATTTACTACCTTTATCCCCTTCTTCTCTTTTCTTTTACTTTATATACCTTTTATTTTCTTATTTCCTTTTCCTTCTTTAACCCTCTTTATATCTTTATTTTATCTATATCTTTCTTTTCTCTTTTTAACCTTCCTTTTATCCTTTCTCTTCTTACGCTACCTTTTCACTTTATTTCCCCCTTTTCTTTTTCTTTCATTTTATATACACGCCTTTATTTTTCTATACCCTTTTCCCCTTTTTCCTTTCTTTTACTTTATACCCTTTTTCTTTTTTTTTTCCTCTTTATATCTTTTATTTCATCCCCTTAATTTAAATAATGTAATGTAATATTCTTTTATTTTACTCCTTTTCTATATCTCCTTAAATTCTTTTTATCTACTCTCTTTTGTCCGTTTATAATACTTCCTTATATTTATTCTATTACTATTTCCTTTACTTTTTTAATCCTTATTTTATCCTTCTCTTCTTTATCTTTTCTTTTCCTTTCTTTCTCTTAATGTTTATCTTTCATTATACTTCCTTTCCATTTTAGTTTCTCTTCTTTATTCCTTTATATAAAACCCTTCTTTTTACTTAACCTTCTTATTTCCTTCCTTTCTTTTTTAAATCTATTTTTTTAATTAAACCCCTTTTCTTACTCTTTTCTTTAAACCCTTTACGCTCTACGCTCTATCGCTTTACCGCTCGACGGCTTTCTATGTCTCCGATGGGCCAGCTGCGCACCGCTTACGGTTACGCTTCCTTTCCCTCCTTCCTTTTTTTCTTTCTTTTTTTTTCTTTCTTTATATCTTTTATTTCTCTCTTCTTTTCTTTTTTTCTTCCTTACTTATACACTTTTTATTTTACTCTATATTGGATCTTTTTTTTCATTTATAAATATATATATTTATTTTTCCCTTCCCTACTTTTCGTCCTAACATATACTTTCCTTTCTATATTCGTATTCACCTACACCTGTTCTTCCCTCTTTATTTCTTTCCTTTCTTATTTCCTTTCTCTCTTATCTACCTTCTTCTTTCTTCTCTTATATTTACCTTCTTATTTCTTCTCTCCTATTTATGTTCTTTTTTCTTTTCTTCTCGTCTTCCTTTTTCCCTTCTCTTTACTTCTTTCTTCCCCTTCTTACCTCCTTATCTTATTCCTTTTTTACTCCTCTTCCTTTTATAAACATCGTACCTTCTTTACTCCTCTTCCTTTTATAAACATCGTACCTTCTTTAATTACTCTTCTTTCTTCTTTTTCATCTCTTACCCCTTTTCTTTTCATATAATTTTCCCTTTCTTTACTTATCTTTCTTTACTTCTCTCTTTTACTTTATCTTTTCTATCTTCTCTTTATTTTAACTTCGTTTCTTTCTTTTTTTTATTTACTCTTCTTACTTTATCTCTCTTCCTTCCCTTTTCCACTTATTTCTTTCTTTTCTTTTTCTTTTCTTATTCTTCTTCTACTTCCTCCCCCTTTTCTCTCCTTTATTTCCCTTTTCTTTATGAACTCTATATTTTTGTACCTTTATTATGTGTTCGTCTTCTATTTATCTTTTACTTTCTTTACTTCTTTATTTATAAATATATTTATACTCTTATTCTTTCCTCCTTATATCGTTTCTTTTCTCTTCTTCTTTTCTTTTCTCTTACTTCTATTTACATTATTTTATCCTTTATCTTAACTTTCTTCTTCTTATCTTTTAATATATATACTTATATTTCCTTTTCCTTTTTTATATCCCCATTTAAATACTTCTTTTTCATATTCTTTTTAATCTTCTCTTTTTTTCCTTTCTTTCCTTCTCCTTTACTTCTCTTTTCCCCTTCTCATCTCTTTATCTTATTCTTTTTTTACTCCTTCTCTCCTTTTTTTAAATCATAACTTCTTATAATATATCTCTCTCCTTTTTTTTATATTTATCTTCTATACTTCTTTTATTTTTATTTCCTTCCCTTCTTATATCTTTTTATATCTCTCTCTTTTTTATATATTATATTTATTTTATATCTTTCTTTCCTTCTTTTTCTATTTTTACTCTTTATTAATCTTATATAAACTTCTTCTTCTCTTATTTATCTGTATTCTTCTTTTTATCCTTAATTTACTTACTTTTCTTTTTTTTCTCTTTCTTTTAACTCCCCTTCCTTTATTTCTCTTTCCTCTGTTTCTTTTTCCCTTATTCCTTTTTATTATATTATATAATTTCCTACCTCTTATATTTTACCTTTCCTTTCTTATATAACTCCGTTTATATTTTCTTTACCCTCTCTTCCTTACCCTCTTTTATTATTCTTCTTTTTTACCTCTCTTATATGTTATCTTTCACCACCCTTTACTATTTCTTTTACTTATCTTTTTCTTTTTTTCCCTTTACTTTTACACTTCTCTTTTTTATCTTTTATACATTTCTTTATTCTTATTTAATTTATCTTTAGACCCTTATAAATATCTCTCCTTTAAATCTTTTATTTTATTCCCTTTCTTTCCTTTCTTTAAACTATTTAACCTTTATTATCTTTAAATAAAGATGCCTCTTTTTTCTTTATTATATCTTCTTATACCTTTTCTTTATCTCTTTCCTTTTATTCTTTTATTCGCTTCTTTTCTTATTATTTTTCTTATACTATTTACGTTACTTACTTTTTCTTTCTTTTTATTTTATATATAACTTACCTTATTTTTTCTCTTTCTTTGCTTATTATATTTAATCTACCCCACTTTTTTAAATTCTTTTCACCTTTTTTTATATTATCTTCTTTTTTATGTACTTTTTTATAAAGCTTCGTTACTCTTTTTCTCACCCTTTTTATATCCTTTTTATTTAACTTTACTTTAATTATAAAGCTATCTCCTTTTTCTTTTTTTTAATTTCTCCCTTTATTTCTTTTTTTCTTTTTAAGATATAAACTTTATCCTTATTTATTAAATATACTTTCTTTCTTAATCTACTTTGTAATTTTTTATACCTTAATTTATTTTTAATTATTTATTACTATAAGTCTTATTTTTCCCGCCTTTTATTTTAAAGTTTTCATTTCTCCTCGCTTAATTTATTACGTATTCTTTTTAATTTCTCTTCTTCTTATTATTTATTTTCCTTTTCTCTTTCTTTAAAATGCACCTTATTTTCTCTTTTATAGCTTAATTATAAATAACTTAATTTATATGCTTTTCTTCTTACGTTTATTTTACTTTTAATAACGATCTTAAGTTAAATAAACCTCGCGCCTTCCTTTTATATATTATTGAAATCGCCCTGTATTTACTTAGCCTTCGCCTTTGTTATCGGCCCCGCCGGCCCCCTTTACGCCCGCGGCTGCTATCTCCGGCGTGCTCGGCACGGCGTCTACGGTCGCGTACGCGTCCGCGATGATGGCCCGCCACGCCGCGAACGCGTTTATGCGGTACGCGCCGTCCTCATGCCGGCCGCGGCCGAGCCACGCTCGGAAGGCAGCCGGGTCCGCCGTGTCGACGTCGTACGCGGCCGCGAGCACCGCCCGCGCCTTCTGGCTCTCCTCTGCGAGCCGTAGCACCGGGAGCATCGTATTAGCCGACTCGCACGCTACCGCGCCGCCCCCCTCGCCTCCTTTCTCCGGGTCCGCCGCAGCGCACCAGCCTGCCGGGAGCCCGCAGCGGAAGCAGCCGCTATACAGCGGGAAGACGAGCTGCCGGCGCCACGCGCTATACTGCGCTAGCGGGAGCGTCTGGCACCGCTTAAACGAGTGGCGGACGCCCGCCGCGTACCTCGCCGGCTGCCGCCGCCGCTGGAGCCACTTCGTGAGACAGACGGGACAGTGGCCGCCGTAGCGCACGGCGCGTAGCCACGTGCGGGCCACCTCCTCCGCGGCGTGGCGGGCCCGGCAGGCCGCCTGGAGCCGGTTCGGACGCGGCGTCGGCGGCGCCGCGTCCGCCGCCGCCGCTAGTGTGGGCGGTATGGGCGGCGGCGGCGCGGCCGCGCGCCGTGCCTCCGCCTCCTCGCAGCGGTCGCACGCGGCGGCGCCGAGCGCCACGCAGTCGCCGCCCCGGTCGTCGAGGAAGAGGCCGAGCACGAGGCGGCGGCAGTCGACGCTCTCGACGAACCAGGCTATGGCCTGCCGGTTCCGCTGCTCGACGTCGCTGCTATATGGGCTGGCCCACGCCGGCCGGCCGTCCCAGACGACGACGGAGTCCGCCGTCTCGCCGGCGCCGCGCGCGCCTCGCCCCGTCTGCTGGCTGAAGTCGACCAGCCCGTACGGCAGCTCCGCGTGGAGGACGGCCACGAGCCCGGCCACGTCGACCCCCGTGCCGAGCGCCGTCGTGGCCACGATCCAGCGGGCGGCGCCGGCGTGGGCCTCTGCCGCGGCCCCCGCGGCCGTGCCTGCCGCCCACGCCGCGAAGCGCGTCTCGCGCGCGGCCGCCGCGACGCCGCTATAGTAGTGCGCGCAGCCGAGGGCCGCCGCGAGCGCCTCGCACCGGGCCTGGGACCGGCAGTAGACGACGCCCTTCTCGGCGCCCGCCTAGCCGCGCGCGAGGGCGCGTGCCCTCCGCACCACCTCCTCCTCCACCGCGCCCGGCCACGGCGGCACCGTCACGACGCAGTAGCGGATGTTCGGCTTCGTCGTGCGCGCCCGGAGGAGGGCGGCGTCCTCGGCGAGCATAAGCTCTCGGAAGGGCCGCTCGAGCCGCACGGGTAGCGTGGCCGTGAGCAGCACCACGGGGCAGTCGAAGCGGTAAACAGCGCGCACCTCGGGGAGGCGCGGCCGGTAGGCGGCGTCCATAAGCACGGTGTGGCACTCGTCGATGAAGATGCGCCCGAGTAGCCGGCGCGCGCGGAGGCTGTCGACATATGCGAGGAACTCGGGCGTGCTCGCGACGTCGGCGCTCACGAGGACGAGGCGCGCGACACGCGCGGGCCCCTCGCGGCCCGCCGCCGCCGCCGGCTGCCAGTGGAGGCAGTCGAGCGCGGCCGCGCGCGCGCGCCGCACGAGGTCGTGTGCGAGGGCGACGAAGGGCACGACGACAACACTCACACCGGCGTCGAGCGCCGGCACCGCGGGGAGGAGGAAGAGCACGCTCTTCCCCGCGCCCGTCGGCAGCACCACGATGAAGACGGCGTCCCCCCGCAGCGCGAGCACCTGGCGCACGGCTGTGGCCTGCTCGGGCGACCGCCACGTCGCGCCTGGCCCGAGTAGCGTCACGAGCGCGTCCTCGACCGCCGGCGGCGCGTCGCTGCCCACGCCGGCCGCCGCCTCCACGCGCGCCCGCTTCCCTTTACCCGCGGTAATGGCGTTCTCTTTAGCCGCGGCAGCGGCGTTACCCCCGCCCTCCTCGAGGTAGGCGTGCCAAAGCCGGCTAATCTCGCGGTAGCTAGCCACTATAGCTGGCTGTAGCTGGCTTGGGAAGCGCACGTCGACGGCGTAATGCTGGCGCTCGACGGCGCTGCTATACGTCGCCTGCAGGTCCTAGACGGACTCGAGCCGCGGCCCCTCGCACGCCTCGCCTATGGCCGCGTCGGCGACGGTAATGCCGTCGCCGTCGGCCTCGCCAGCCGGGTCGACCTCGAGCTGGCGGACAGCGAGCCCGCGCACAGTGCGGCCTAGCTCGATAGCCACGTGGCGGTAGGGCGCGACCGAGAGCTCGACGCCGAGGTGCTGCCCCGTCACACACACGAGCTGCCGGCTAAGCGCCGCCGTGTCCCACGCGCTGGCGCGCGCGTCCCGCTAGAGTAGCGAGGCTACCGTGGGCGCGGGCGTAACGACGCCGGCCCCCGTCTTGAGGAGGCGCTCGAATGGGAGCAGCCAGGCGATGTACGCGACTATCATGCGGCCGACCCGCGCCGGTAGGAAGCGGGCGACCTTCCGGCCGAGCCCGCGGATCGCCTTCGCCTTATCCCGGTCCGTCACGAGCATGACCTCGCCGGCGAGGAGGAAGACGTTCCACGGAAGCTGCTGCGTGTCGCAGTGCCGCAGCGTCATGACCTCGGGCCCGCGCCCCGGCTGGCCGCCCCAGACGTGCGTGGCCACGAGGAGCGCGCGCCGGAACCCCCGTAGCCAGTCGAGCCACTGCCGCACGGCAGTGGGCCGCCAGCGCCGGCGCCGCGCGTCCCATAGCGCCGGGCGCGCCAGCGCCGCCAGCCGCGCGTGCCCCGGCTCGAGCCAGGCGTTGGCCGCGAGCGTCGCGAAGGAGCAGCCGGCGCCCTCGAAGAGGACGGTGTCGGCGACGCGCGTAAGGTCGAGCGCCGCCGCGAGGGCGCCCCAGCCGCCGAAGCAGAGGGCGTCGAGTAAGGCCTCGGCCTCGCCCACGATGGCGCGTGCGCACGCGCGCACGTCGGCCACGCGGATACGCTAGCCTAGAAAGCGGAGGACGGCCTGCTCGTTGTCGGCGCCGGCCCCCGCCTCCTATAGTAGGCGCGGGGCCCCGCCCTCGAGCTGGCGGTGCCCCTTCCCGTAGGCCATCCAGCGGAGGATCGTGCTCACTAGCGTGTGCGACCCGTCGGCGAGCCAAGTCCAGTGCGCCTCACGGAAGCGCACGATAGCCTCGGCCTCGACCGCCTCCACGTCGGCCGGCTCGCCCTCGAAGGCGGCCTCGAGGAGCAGCGCCCGCGCGCACCAAAGTAGGCCCGCGAGCTGCGTCGTGTAGTCGGCGGCCGCCCGCCACGCACGGCGGCGCGGGTCGAAGCCGAGCACGGCAGCGAAGTGTAATAGCGGGCTCGCGAAGACGCGGCCGCCGAGCTTCTGCTGGAGCGAGCCCACGCAGAACTAGAAGACAGCCCGGCGGAGCCCGCCCGTGTCCCCGTCCCTGTCCCCGTCCTCGGTTACGGCGGCGTCGAGCGCTATAACGAGGGCGCCGAGGGTGTCCCACTGCCGGTCTGTAAAGCGGATACCACGCTGCGCCTCCGCTGCCACGCGCCTTAGCGGGTGCGCGCGCATGCAGTAGCAGAGGTAGCGTTGCCAGTACATGCGGTACCGGTCTATCGAGCTCGCGTGCTCCTTCTCCTAGAAGGGCCGCGCCTCCGGCTTCGCGGGGTCGATACTCGCGAGCTAGCGGAGGGTTTCGTGGGGCACGGCCGTTAGCCGCTCGAGCGCGTGGGCGAGCGTCCTGTTGAAGGCGGCGGCGAGGCGTGCGAGCCGGGCCTTGGCACGCCGCGTAGCCGGGTCCGCAAGCCGGGCCCGTATAGCCGCCGTGGCCGGCGCCTGGCTCGCCTCGTAGAGAGCGACGAGGTCTTTACCTTGAAGGTGCTGGGCCCAGCCTATCTCGCGCACCTAGACGGAGTCGCCGTCGAGCCCGGCGGGCCCCTCGGCAACCTGTCGCTGCGCCTCGTTCACCGCGGCGTGCTGCGTCGCGTAGGCTGCGAGCATCTGCTCCCAGCTGTCGGCGTCCGGGGCGGCGTCCGGGGCGGCGTCCAGGGCGGCGCTACCGCCCGCGGCCGGGTCCGCCTCCCGGACGACCCAGTAGCGCGCGTGGCGGCCGGGGGCGTACGCTTAGAGTGTGGCCGGTGCCCAGCCCAGGCCGGGCCCGCTGTAGCCGTGGGGCGCGGTCCTAGCGTGGTATAGCATGTTCTTCCGGTTCACCGTCCGGTAAGCGCAGGCGGGCGCGCTACACGCGTAGCCACGGAGCGTGGGGAGCTCGGGGAGGGCCGCGGCGCCGTCGGGCGGGAGCGCGACAGTGGCGGGGTCGCGCGCGGGTCCGCCTGCGACGGCGGCGCGGCAGAAGGCGAGGGCGGCCGCGAGGGGCGCGCCCTTCAGCCGGTGGCGGTTCCAGAGGTGCGCGGCGGCGTCGTGCATGCCGGTCCGGCAGAGCCGGCAGAGGAGGACGCCGCGGGGCGTGTCCACGGCGACGAGCGGGTGCGGTACAGGCGCGCTAGCGCCGGGCGAGCGCCCGCGGGCCTCGGGCGGCGCGGGCCTCGGGCCCGCGCCTTCGGGGGCCGTAGGGGGGTAGCTCATGGGGGTGCGTCCGCGGGCCGCGGGCGTCGTGGGGGAGGGCGAGGAGATAGGGGGAAAGGGGGAGGGACAGGAGGGGGGGGGAAGGGCCGGGCGGCGGGGGCGCGCCCCCTTTTAAGGGCGACGCGCGCGCGCCCCCGGGGGCCGGGGCACGCCAGCACGCCGTCACGCTGGCGCAGCTGGCGCGCGTGGGGTAAGGTTAGGGTTCGTCAGGGTAAGGTGGCGGGTGGGGGGCGCGCGCGCGGGCGCGGCCAATGGCGCGGGGTGCCCTACGGGACAGGTGTCCTACGGGAAAAGCGGGCGCACGGGCCCGACCGGGGCCCGTGCCACAGGATGTTCTTCGTGAACATCGGTTGCATGGGGCTCAGGGTAACTTGGCCCGGCATGTGCAAAACTGCGAAACAACGGCTCCGCCCTGGAAAAGGGAAGGTGGCGAAAGCCGCCGGAAGGTAGAAGAAAGAAAGAAAAGAAGAAGGATAACAACACGACTCCTGGATATTTCATATTCACTGAAACAACAACCTTTTATAGAAAGACCCGTCTTCGACACCGTCTCGCTATACTATAGCCACCTCTCCAAACGTTTAAGCGCTAGCTAGGATGCAAGTAAGAGAACCCTTTCTTAAGCTTTCCTCCGAAACCATCCTACCGAAGAAAGAGGGGAACCTAGTTCTCTTTTTCTTCCTACCGCTTCGACTGGCCTTAGTACGCGCTCGCCCGCGTAGTATTGAACTTACTTTTCCAAGGAAAAGTGGAAAGGTCGTCGCATGTAGCCGTCGCGTGGGAACTTCCGTCTCTCGCCTTCCTATCTAAGCATCGGAGCTCACCCTTCGGCGGGGTTCCGAATACGGAAAGGAAAGGAGAACGGAAAAGACGGACTCGTCTAGAGGCCGAAATGTCCGCGAGAAATATGTGTCATCTGACTCCTCTTTTTTCTATAAGACAGGGATTCCCTCTTCGACCGAAAAAAGAGTTCTTGAAAAGCTATCGGCAAAACTAGGCTTACGAGACTAGTCGGACTCCTATACCTTTTCAACCCAGCAACGCACTTCTTCTCGCACGCTTCGCGTGCTCATTCTAACCCTAACCCTAACATTTCCACTTATCCTATATATTAGGAGTATACCTGCTATAACTTTTAGTAATATAACTATAGGAAATTTAGACTGTAATATATTCAAGGCTGATTATACTTAACACCACATTCTTTCTCGCTATAAAAGGATACTAATTAACTGTGACTAGCGAATCCCATTAAAATTCACTCTAATGGTAAGCATTTTAGTTACCTTCTTTTGGCGGGCTATCTTATCTTGCCTTCGACCTTTATATCGCTGGCTTGTTCTGGACTAGTAGAAGGAGCTGGCAACTTTGGCCACTCAGTAATCCGGGTTATAGAAAATCCGCCGCTCCTATCTATATGCTTTAGTCTTATATATAGTTTCGGCTATTATATTATCCTATCTTTAATAGCAATATAGGAAGAATTATATTTGGATTCTCTAATAGCTTATTATATAGGTATCCGCTATTAAAATATGTAGGTAAGCAAGCTAACGATACCTGATTAGACCTCTAGCTAGCAACTCATTTTTAGGACTTATCACTTTATTGATCAACATTTACATAGTATAAGGCGGGTAATAGTTAATTATAGTAGTGCTGTCTTTATCGGTGATTTGTTTTTGCCTCTTATTCTCTGCTGCTGCGTACTTAGTGTACGACTTTTTGCTTCTCCGAAAGACACGGGATGACTACAATAATTGAGATTCCAGTATACGGTCGCTTAAATTTAGCGGAATCCGTAGACCAGTTTTGTTAAGAAAAAAGATAGCGCTATTAGAAGTAAACGGCTCTTATCGATCCCCTCTATCTACGTGGCTACTTATAACACCGCAACCTGCTTTAAAACAGTTCTTTTTTTATAGGTTCTATTAAAGACAAACCTGTATATTTTGGTATTTTGAAATTAGATGATAGCATTGTATTTCATAATAAAGCAGATTCTTACACCCAAAGTCAATATCTTATCTTTCCACTACCACTTGCTAATATACTACGGAGACTATTATTAATAAACAGTTTTTAATATATATTATTTTATTATAAAACCCCGCCAGCTAAGCGGTATAGATGGGACCCAGAGTACATGCAGCTAAGCAGGAAGACAGCCAGAAAAACAAGGACCTTAAAGGTCTCGCGCACCGCTATAAGGAACACCATAACAAGTGATTAGGTCACGTGATTAAATTATAACCAAGATTATATAATCCAAGCGGATCGATAAATCGGGCCACCGAGCCAAATTATAGGATCGAGTTATAGTGTTACTATATAGCAGTTGGTCCCCTATAAGAATAAGACTTATAATGTGGAAATCGGACTCCTATATGCATAATAAGGGGATGAATTCTCCGCTCGATTTATGCCTATTCTTAGATTGTATACTGCATTCCTTTAATACTGGTTAAGTGTGCTACTAAGTCCCCCTAGAAGTATTAGCAAGCATTTGTTACTAGCAACCTGACAAACCCTTAGCGGTAAACAAAGCAGTGGGGGTAAGAGGATCCTATATGATTCATCCTTATTAGAATATAGAGCGCTATTAGAATGTAAAATTTTTACTGGAATATGGAATAAGGTAAAGAAGCCAATTAGGACGCGTAATAGACATAACCCGAAAATAGACGATGCTAAAAATGGATTGTAGCTTTACAGGAGGGTGTTAGCTAACAAAGGCGGCCAACCTTAGGATACACAAATGTTGATGACAGGTACCTGCTAAGCCTGTCAGGGGACATGGTGACACAGTTGGTCAGTGTTTAAGGAACACAGTATTTCATGACTAGGCGTGGCCTGAGCGGAGAGTTTGTCCCCTTGCTGTGCACGTAGGAATCCAATCTCGTTATAACGTACCTGTAACGAACGCTATACCTAAGTACTGCGTGACGTAGGGTTTGTACAATCAGGGACAGAGAGCGTCTATCTAGCTTGAACACTGGTCGTAGGGTAACTGATAACTGAGGGTGCTTAACTAGGTAGCTGGTCTGAACTTCACAATAGGTCGTTAAGAGATTACTCCCATCTATAAGTGAGATAGATGCTTAGATTGATCACTGAGGTAATGACTGTCTACTAGGAAATTCTTCTAACTTATATACTAAGTCATTCCCTCACTGATATTCTGGATCTCGTGGATCTCGCGAGATCCCATCGAGCCCGGCTCTCTGGCTCTCACCCAGATCCCGAGATCCGTCACGTGACTTCCCGTCCCGATTAGGAAGTGTCCTAAGTTCTAGCGATGTTTCCCTTGCTCGGCAATGGTTCCTTTCTTTCTTGGGCTTCTTCCTATTGTTGCCTTTGTGGCTGGAGGAGGTGTTGGTGGCTGGTGTAGTGCTAAGCCACTTTTCTTGGCTTGGATTCCTTGGGGTCGTAACAGTACCCCACAAGCGAGTGCCACACCCAAGCGAATGCCACAGTAAACAGGACTTCCTCAGCTAATACTACAATTACGCAACCCCAACTTTAGAACTCAATTCGAGCTACTAAAATAACATTTCTAGGATGACCCTTCCTTAATCAGACAGGTTCGTGCATTATGTCCCTTGTTTCCGCATCGCCTATACTGCTGTTTCCTAAGCTGAACCCCTCCGATAACGATACAACTTCCATCCTCTTCCTCCTCTTGTTGCTCTAGAGATCTGTCGGGAGCTATAGTATCTTATCCCTCTTATGAAGTAAGGGAGCCTCCTTAATATAAACGTGTCTTTTTAGCTCTGCGATGCTTACTTAGTATCTCATTAGCTTGACGAAGGTCTTGTACCTCTAACCGAAGGAGCGCGACTTAGTGTATAATCCCCTATGTCCCTTTCGCAAGCTGGTTAATAGATCGATAAATCGATATCGGCGAGCTGTTCTAATAGCGGGAGATTCGGTTTTTGATATACTGTGTCTGCAATACTGTCTTAACCGGGTTGTCGGGGGTTTTAGATATCCAAGGTAAGGGCAGCTCCGGGATCGACTCGGGCGGTGTTAGCGTACGTAGCTTCACATCCAGCTTTGCGATCACGCTTTCTAGGTCCATAAGGATAAGTCCAGCCCCGTGGAAACCCCCTTGTATGTTTTGAGTCGTAAAGGCGTCCTTGAATGCCCTATAGAAGGCCAGAAAGAAATCGGCCTTCGTTATATAGGTGACATGCCTCCGTATTAAAACCTCGATCTACCGACTATAGGCTTTCTTTAGCGGGCCAAAGCAACCGATATCGAGTAGCTGAAGGAGATGGGATAAGTAAGCAGGCATATATAAGGTGATGATCTTATTTTCCTGGCAGTAGAGTTCGAACTCGGTTAAATGATAACTCTCGTGGCCATCGAAAATAAGAAGACGATAAATCCCTTTCGTACGCCCTTTAGTATGCTAGTCGAAATGCTGAATCCATTCTAAGCCTCTCTTATTTGTCGTCTAGCTGTTATCGCTTACTGCGATACGCTAATCCTTCGGTAGTTGGCTGTTTTCGTACCACGAAGCGAGGTGGAATTTGCTAGCGATAATAATATATAGCGGGATCGCCTAGCCTTAGGAATTGACGCCTTAAATAACCGTGACCTATTCTCGGTTCCCTTACTGAACGGCTTTAAGTCTTTCGTATTTTCTAAAGTTAGTCACCATTATACCGGTAAAGATAATACCTATTATAAAGCTAGTCTCGTCGAAATTGTAAACATCGGCGTTATGTACGCTATACTTGGCGACGATGTTCCGTATAAGCCGAAACTACGCGTTTAACACGTCTAAATCTTCGCATTGGGCTCTCTTATAATTGTACTTACAAAAGAAACGCGTCTAAAGCTATGGTTATCGCTTTACGAAGTTTGACGTCCAGTTCTTTCCAACAGGTAGCGCGTCACGGTCGCGTAGTAACTAATTTGCTATTGCTTCCACCCCAACGAGCCTGGGGGGGAATACACGTGCGTCGAGGTTAAGGACGTATTGCACTATCGTCCTTTCTTTTAGATCCGTAAGTTTTCGTGAGTTAATCCTAAAATCTTGTCGTGACAATTAACTACGCCGCTGGCGATAAAGTGTACTGAAATCAACATTATATACCGCTACGGCGGCCCTAGCGCTTAGCTTAGGATCTTTTCTTATAGCCTAGCAGGCTAGGATTATGTTGTTCTCGTCACTCTTTTGTCGCATAGTGTGTTGTTAGGAAATACGTGTT
The DNA here is from genome assembly GCA_018287875.1 of Nigrospora sphaerica. Lineage (NCBI taxonomy): Eukaryota > Fungi > Ascomycota > Sordariomycetes > Amphisphaeriales > Apiosporaceae > Nigrospora > Nigrospora sphaerica. The sequence goes on from JAGVVL010000017.1 coordinate 20,433, forward strand.
GTAATGAGGTAGACGCGTCTAGCTGGAGCGGTGTGGCATTCGCTTGGGTGTGGCACTCGCTTGTGGGGTACGTTATAGGTACTCCGAAAGCTGACTTATCGAAAGTGTCCGTACAAAGCGTTCCAGTTTGGCAATACGCTCTTGATACGCCCGATAGAAATTGAATACCTGATTTGAACAGTGTGAAAATCAGATGAATATACCTGTGCTGAATCGAGGGCTATTTCCTGTCTCGGTCGGCCGCACCTGCTTCGTTAGCACTGAATTTATCAACAGGTTGGTATGACTTACTTTCTTCAAGTCTCTCCGTACGGGGATGAGAGACAACATGAGACAGAAGATCCGGCTTCTCAATTTCCTCTCCACAGTGATGACACTTGCTACTTTGGCCCGCGTCGAATGTATGGGAAGCGATGTGGGTCAAGACATCGGTAGTTCCCTGGCCGCAGAATAAACACAACTTTTTGGCGTGTGCGTTGTTTATATGTGAAGGCAATAGGTCTGCAGGGACCTCTTTTTAGCATTCGAGCTGCGGGCATTGCCGAAGCTGGTGCCCGAGTATGTGCTCCTTCATCGCACTACATGGTTGGGGATCACTGCAGTGGGGGCAATGTTCCCATGCATGCGAGTCGATCCGATGCTGAGGAAGGTCCACCTTAGCCGTCCGCTCGCCACAAACCCCACAAAGGGCATGGCACCTGTCCATATGATCTTTCAGTCGCTCATCCACATCTATGTGGTGACAGAAATTGCAGTGTTTCCACCCGTGGGCCAAGCCGAGATGGGCCGGCATCGAAGTTGCCGGGTGACGCTCAGGACACCTCGGGCAAGGCCGAAGCTTGTGGATGTTCTGGATATGCCTCGCCATTGCGGTCTTTTCATTGACAGCGGAATAATGGGGGCACTCTTCCCAGCCGTGAGCCTCCACAAGGTGCTTGTTCATTCTCACTTCGTAGAAGCGCAACGAGCAGAGGTCGCAAGACTGTTCGGCATGAAAATCGCGAAAGTGGCTTTTCGCGCTCGCGGACGTCGGTTCTGGTCACGATTCGCACTTCTTCCATATGTGCTGCTTCTCGAGGTGGCGATGCAGATTTCCTTCGTCCAATCGATCGTCACAGAGCGGACATTCATGCCAGTGCGTTAGGATGTGCTCAAGGAACTGCGCCTTGTGGTCTGGGGACGTTGGACAGCCCCTACAATACCTCAGGCCATGGCGTGACTTAAGATGCTCTTAGAGAGACCGATGATTACTAGAACGAAATAAACAAAGAGGGCAATGCTTTCTCGAGTGACACTGGAGGTTGGCAACATCGGTCTCGCATTTCGTGCAGTAGTGCTTCTTTTCTTTATAGGCTGCAAGGTCGGTATGAATCTTGTTGTAAAGTGTACATATGTGATCGGATCGAATATGCTCTTCGGGACTTATGCATAAGGTGTGGCAATAGCGGCGTTGATGGTCAGATTTGATGTGCCCGGCTAGGCTGCTGTAATAACTGTCGCAATGAGGGCAAGAATGGTAGTCATCAATATGCCGATTCAAGTCGAATGTGAAAACGGAATAAACGGAACATCGGTGTTGGAACTCTATACGACGAGTGAAATCACCGGGCTCTGCTAGACAGCAATCGCACGCATGCTGCTCTCTGTGGTGTTGGTCTAAATTGGGGTAATATCGGTTGCAGCAGGTATGTGCATCGCGGATGTGAAAGTCCAATCCGTACTTTTCGGTATCCGGACACTGGCACCCATGAAGGATTTGGATATGCTTCGGCAGGGCTTCCCGTTGATCGCAATACCCGTGACAATAAGGGCAGATGTGGTAGAGAGCGATATGCTCAGGGCCATAGCCCTCCATCTCTCGACATTGGCACCTCCTATCGCAAGTCTGGTAGTGCGATGCGCTGTCTTCCGTTGTTACTAGGGTCTGGCAGCAGAGACACCTATGTAACTGATGCGATAATAAATGCTCGTTTTCCGCCCTTATGCGGACCACCATACAACACGTCTCGCAGGCCACAAAGCCAACCTTTTCGCACGGGCTGTATACCGCGGAGCTCCCAAGAGGTTGGTAAGGGTGGAATGTTCGAGGGAAGTCCCCGAAGTCGGTGGTTGGGTGAAGGAGGTTAGGAACTGCATTGTCGAGCAGGCCGAGGAGATAAGCGGCTCTCTCCTTGATATGGTCTATAGTGGGCCATCTATGGGGGTTAATGCCGAAGGGGGAACGTTTATCGGGATGGCAATGTAAGGAGGAATTTGCGTTCCGCTTTTTTCATCTCATCTGCCGTGTACCTCTGGAGTAGAGAGAGCCCGAGGGCATGCCAAGGGCTGTAAAGGAGGGGGGTGGGCGCCATGGGAACCAAACTGATTGCCAAATTCAATCGCTAATGGGCGCGTCCAAACAGCGAGCGACGAGTGACAAGTGAGGAGTGACGAGCGACGAGTGGGGAGTAGCGACTGACGAAGAAGTCCTACATATATACAAACCCCACCTTGATGCTGGGCTATAAATATGCTAGTCTATGTGGGATCCATGTTCACGCTATACTGCAATTGTATTCGCTTTTGTAATATCTTAGCCCGCATACAAATCACAGCGCTATTGGTGAGGGCGTGCAGACTGTGATACAAGGGGCGCATGCCCGACGGACCGATAGGATTAAAAATTGAGTGATCTCATTCGACAGAGATATAGCCACAGCTGGCATGTAAGGCGGGCTTGGGTGAAGGCTCTGTCTTCACGCAAAGTATTAGCTATTTTGCTGAACGAATGACCTAGCAGTAAAAAACTAATGAGTTGATTCGCTAGCTGGAAAATGCGCAGCCTGCCCGAACGGAGTAGCCATCTCGCTATAATCCCTGCTTTCCCTGGGGTGTCGAGCATCCTGTCTGTGTCTATCGGTTCTCCTAGAGCTTGGACGAGATGCTCTCGTCTTTCTCTCTCCCTTGGACAGAAAACGAGGATATGCCGGAACGTCTCCCTGCCTTGACCGAAATCGCACCATGGGCTGTTGAAGCCTGGAACCCTACGTTTAAAGAGGAAGTCTCGTAGCCCAATCTTGCTAGTCCTTGCCTGGACGAGGATCGAGCTCTCGGCCTTATAGAGCCCCTTATGAAGCTGAAGGACACGCTTGTCCGACGGCTTTTTGGTTGTCGCTGGAGCTCGCAATGTCTGGTTTTGCCACGATGTCTGGGTTTTCTGCCATCTCTGGAGCCAGTCTCTCTCCTCGGCCTTGCTTGCCAAGTCTCCCGCTAGCCATTCGTCTAGCCACTTCTTGCGGTCGGGGACTTCCGGACCTTTTGGTCTGCGCCGTCGAGTCGGCCTTGTTAGGATCCATCTGGCTGCCTTGTCGCATCTTGCTTGGATAAGTGACTCGATGCGCGGCTGTTGGAGCCCCCCTTCCGATTCCGCTACTCTTTTGTTAAGCCATGCGTCTAGGGGTGATACATAGGCTTCAGTTTCTAATGTCGCCGCTGCTGTTGCCTTGAAGGCCCCTGTGACCTTATGGACGCAATCGGTCTGGATATCGCTGAGTATTTTGGCCCTATTCTTCGAGATACGATGGTGCCATTCGGAGGCTCCATAGCCTATAGCAGACCGCACAACCGCTGTGTAGACTTGGCGGCCTCGCTGGAGAGACGCACCCCATGTCGAGCCGGCTATACGGTCTAAGGCATAGATCTGCGTGGCCATCTTCTTGGAGATTGACTGAATATGGGTTTCCCAGCGTAACCGTCGATCTACCTGGACCCCGAGTGCGCGACACGAGTCCTCTGGTTGAATTTCGTGGCCTTCTAGGACGATCCTGGTGTCTGGGCCCTTTCGCTTTTGGGTGAAGTGGACCAGATGGTATTTCTTAACTGCGAAGGTCATGCCGTGGCTGATGGCCCAGTCTTTACAGACTTTGTGGGCGGCTTCCAGCCGCTCGCAAGTCTGTTCTGGTTCTAGGCCGAAGGCGAGGAGGTTCGTGTCGTCTGCGAAGGCTATGGCAGCTATTCATGGGACGGCACGGAGAGCTTTATAAAAGCCAGCTGTATAGAGGCAGAAGAGAATAGGCGACAGGGGTGTGTGTGTGTGTGTGTGTGTATTATCGCCATACCGGGACAGTGTCCGCCTCCCGAGGGGCATCTGGCGTGCGAGAGTCTATCTACATGAACACGAGATATTTCGCATGTCAAGCCTAATGGCAATCCTTTGGTTAAACTGTCTCCGTGGCTCCTCCGTGCGAGCTCGTTCCCGGCTCTATCTCCGTCTGAATAGCTGCGACTTCATATAGAGTAACTTCTGCGGCCTACCTATGGTGGGCATATATCCTCGTAGTACTTCGTTAGCGTTATAAAGAGCTAGAACCTCTCTAGGTCGTGTATTAGCCGTTGCTAGTATTCCTTTAAGGTTTTCGGTTCGGGGTCGAACTTTAGCTAACGGGCCTGTTGCCTTCTTATTTTGTGGCAGTAGACTAGATACTCCAGTGTTCGTGACATTCGGTAGGTGCATTGGTCGTTCTGGGGATGTTGGAATTTCTTATGGTACCAGTCGAAGTCCCCGTGTCCTGATTAGAGCGCGAGAAAGTTGTGGAGAGTCTATCTAGGGAGGTCCAGCTCCTTAGGCACCTTAAGGGTAGCGTCGGTAAATTCAAGCTCTCGGTAGCGCTTACAGCCTTGGGAGGCCTCCTCCCACCATTTCGTGAATTGTTCTCGTATAATTGTTTTTCGGAGTCGCTTCACGCCTGCGTACGTAGCTTGGGCTGACCGGCGTGCTGGGAGTGCGGCCTCTTCCTTCGCTAAGCTCGGCCCCCCCTCTGCGCACCAGCCCCTTTGCGCGCCACCAGTTTCAGGGGTCCTTCACGATGCCGCCCCGACCGTCACCCGCAATTATTTAGGCTCACAGAAGGTCTCTGGAGATGAGACTTAGATCTTCAGACTCGCGAGCTTCCGCCTTATCCCCTGATATTTCTCCTATGGACCCAGACTAGCTAGAAGCTGCGTTGGCCGCTATCGCTAGTAGCCAATCCATCTGCGCCACCGCGAAGCAGTTCCATGTCTCTAGAGACTATCTTCACCGCCGCATTAAGGGTTCGAATACTAAAAAAGAGGCCGACAGCGAGAGGCAAGCCTTAACCCCAGTCTAAGAGCAATTACTTGTGGACTGGGTGTTGTTGCAGGCCAGGTTAGGCTAGGCCTCTCCACACTCTCGTTTTCGCCTATTCGCTAACCGCATTAATTACCAGTCTGGAGGCCACAATCGCCTAGGCAAACACTGGCACTTACGCTTCTTTCGCCGCTATCCGGAGGTGAGGTCCATACGATCCACTGGAATCGATTTTCTCCGTGTTAATAGTGCTTCTCGCGCCAATATCGTGGAGTTCTTCGACCGCCTAAATTATCTAGAGCTTGCAAAGGTGCTCTTAGAGGATTCCTATAACGTGGATGAGATTAGCAGCATGATTGGGCTTAGGGACAACCCTTTAATTATTAGCCTAGCCGCTATAAGAAAGATCTACACTATAGACCCTGGTAACCGCAAGTAGGTGACGATTCTAGAGTGTGTCAGCGCTGACGGCCGTGTCCTGCCCCCCTTAATTATCTTTAAGGGCGCCGACATTTAATAACAATGGTTCCAAGGCCAATTGGACGACGAATACTTCGAACACTAGCGTTTCTGCTGCTCTCCGACCGGCTGGACCAATAATCCGATTGCCCTGCGGTGGCTAAAGGAGATCTTTCTGCTAGAAACGAGGCCTGCCCACGGTGGATGGAGACACCTCATTCTAGACGGCCACGGAAGCCACTGTGATGAGCAGTTTATGTTGGCGTGCCTCGAGGAGAAGGTGTGGCTTAATTTCCTCCCAGCGCACACCTTGCAGGTGCTCCAGCCCTTAGACCTGGGCCCCTTCTCGGTGTTAAAGAGGGTATACTGGACTAGGCTTCGTGAGGCCTGCTTCTCTAGCCTCACTATAGATCCGAAGAAGCCAGAGTTCCTGGAGGCCTGGAATAAGGCTAGGAAGGAGGCCTTTACACCTTAATACATCGCCGCCAGCTAGCTGGCCACCGGAATCTTCCTTAGGAACCGTTCGAAGGCCCTAAACAGCAGATTAGCGCATCAGTGTAATCAGGACCTACTATAGGGCCCTAGAACACCAGAACCAGAGCCCAGAATAACCGATACACTAGCTGCGATATCTGCAGTGACGTTCTCCACGCTTAGGAGTTCGTGCCAGGTGGCCGAAATCGCTAGGAACCTACGTAATCTGGAGCCAGCTTACAGCAGGCCAACCTTCCGATTTTATATGCGGAAGCTTAGCAAGGCCCTTAACGATAGTTGCGCTTAGATCGCCAGCCTCACGCACGAACGAGACCAATTAGCGGCTGCTCTAGAGCGCCAGAGGCCTCAAAAACGTTGTAAAGTGAAGCCCTCAATGTAGGACCGCTTTATAGCACTTCTAGACGTCAAGAGAGTGAAAAGGGAGGTAGGGTTATTAAAAGATAAGGGCTCGATAAATAAGGATATAGAGAGCTGGGTTGACCTGCAGGATTCAGACGAAGAGGAGGTCAGTGAGGCAGAAGACTGCATTGTGATCTCTTGAAACCAAACTATATAAATATAGCAGCCCTGGTGGCCGAGATATTTGTCATTCTATGTCAAGGGCTCATCTTGAGGCGCCCCTGAAATTGGTGGCGTGCAGAGGGGCCGGTGCGCATAGGGGGGGCCGAGCTTAGCCTGTCGGCCTCTTCGTTCCCTTGAATCCCCTCATGACCTGGCACCCATCGAATGCGGACGTCGGCTATGGTCGCTAGCTCCTGAAAGGCGAGGAAAACTTCTTGCGAGCTTTTCGGTGCGGTTCCCGTGAGGCCTTGGATAACCGAGGTGCTGTCTAGGCAAACGTGGATTGTCGCGCCTGGGTTGGTCCGGTGGGCTTTGCGTAATTAGACCTTGCCACGCTCCTACGGCCTCTCCGTCGAAGACTTCCGCTAGGCCTAGTCGGCCTTTTCCTTGTCTTATTTTCCGACCGTCTTTGTAGATCACGAAACCCCAGCCGACTGCCTCGTCCGGTCCTTTCGACCCGTCCGAGAAGACGACGAGGTGGGTGTCGGGAAGCTTTAATTGCCACGCTATGAACTCCTTCGCCGCTGTTTTCTTGTCCTTCTGCGGGTCCGGTTTAAACGTGTAACGTTTTAGGAGGTACTGTGGCCTCGGGATGGTAGGTAGGAGTCTGGCCGCTCTCTAGAGCCTAGTTCGCGTGGGCTGGCAAGAGCCGTAGCCGCGGCCTGATAGATAGGGCTGCAGCGCCGTCCGCGCTGTTAGCATATGGCTGTTTTCCATTAACTGGAGCCGTTGTCCGAAGCGATAGATCGCCGCTCTTAGTGCGATTCACGCCGTTAGGACACCTGCGTCCCTGTATAGCGTGGCTATCGGTGTTGTCTTCTATATAGGCAGAACAGCCCGTATGGCCTCCCTTAGGACCCTGTCTATTTCGTCTATATGTGCCTCTTATCGGGTCGGTACCTCTGTATTGTGTTATCAGCTAGTAAACTTTCCTGTCTTTGTGCGTCCCTTGTACTATGCCTCGGCCCTGTATGTGAGGATAGGGAGAATGTAGGTAAAGATAGCCTTCCGGAGGGCTCTTAGCAAAGGGCCTTACTAGGTGTTGGCTAAGCTCCAAAGGTGTCGTATAACGTTTCGCGCTTATGCTGCTTTCCTCTTTATATATTCCGTGAACCGAAGCTTTAAGTCGAACTAAACGCCGAGCTATCGTATAAGCTAGGCCGAGGCATGTATAGTCAGCCTATAGTCCCTTGCCGTCATATTAAGGAGTTCCCCTGGGTTCTTTATATATATAAAATAGAGTAGCTCGCTTTTATCCGGGTCGATAGTGCCTTTATTTCCCTTACCCTAGTTAAGGACATCGTTTAAGTCTTTCGTTAGCTGTCGTGTGTTATCGTGTAGGGACTTACTAGCTCGGTGAAAGTATATATCGTCCGTATAACTAAAACAGTGTCTTTTATCCTAGAGTAGGATGTCTGCGATATACAGAAGGAAGAGGACAGGGGAGGCGGGGGACCCCTATAGTAGGCCGCATTGGATTGCTTATGGCTTTATTATAACGTCGTCGAGTCGGATCCGTGCTTATCTTTCTTCTATAAAGGAGCCGATAAACTTAATAAACTGGGTTGCCTAACCCTGTTACCTTATACGAAGTATAAGCTGCCTTTTAAGGGTAGCGTCAAATACGCCCTTTATATCCACAGCGAGAATCGAGGCTGTGCCTTTATTCTCTAAGGAATGCTCGATTTTATATGTTAAGCAGGCAAGGAGGTCTAAGGCTGCCTATATTAGTAAGGCGCCGGCCTATTATAGGCTGACCACCTTATATAAAAGCGTGGTGTTCGCTATTTATTTAGCTACAAGTCTCTTAAGGCCTTTCCCGAGGCAGGAGAGAAGCGCGATCGGTCGCTAAGAGCGGGGATTCGAGAGGCCTTTCTTATTCGGCTTCCGAAGCATCACGGCCTCGGCTATACGGAACGGGCATAGGTGGTGACCGATCTGTAGGCAAGCTTAGAAAAGGGACCGTATAGGTTCTTAGATAGCCTCCCAGCACGCTTTTAGTAGCCGTACCGAGATTCTATCGGTCCCGGGCGAAGTGCTCTTCACTGCGATTATGGCGGCTATTAGCTCCTCCTTAGATATGTGGGTGCTCTAGGGCAAGATGCGCTGTGGTACCGTCGGGACCTTAAGAGGGTCGTCCTCGAGGTCTTTAGTGTCCGTGAATCGCTTTAAAAGGGCCTTATATAAGGCGTGTACCTTCTCTTCCGTGTCTTCGATCGTTTTATCCCCGATAACTAGAGGAGGTGCCTTTAAAGTGGGCTATAATTTATACTATTAGACGACCTTATATAAATCTTGATCGGACTAAATAGAGTCGATTTGCCGTCGCCAATATTCCTGCTATTCTTTCTGTATAACCGCAAGGAAGTGTATTCGTTCTTTTAGGTGTCTCCAGTCTCCTTAATGGTGTTGTCTTGCTCGTCGAAACGCGTCCCGGGCTTCCCGGCAGGCGTCGGTCTACTATGGCGCATTGTGACCATTCCTAATTGGCTGCTTCCCGATTGTTTTTAGCGCTCTACATAAGAGGGCTAGGGTCTCCGTTGCCCGTGGGTCCAGTTAATCCGCTGTCAGTATTTAGAGAAGTGGCGTGAGGCTTTGTACACCGAGCGCGACTAGGCCGGTAAAAGCTTCAAGTTTATTATCTGGTATCGAGTACCGGAACTGTGTCCCTAATGTCTGGTCGCTTCGGGGAATCAAGATTCGGATTGTTTCGTGGTCCGTTCCTGTCCGAAGCCTTGGGTCCACCTCCGCTACCGCAAAAGGAATATTAGAGAAGGCTAAGTCGATAGTTCGTCCCGCTGCGTGTGTTGGGGTCCCTATCTCGCCAATGTAGCTAAGCCCGTTAACGATGGCCCAGTCGTGGACCTCAATTCCCCCGTTCCAAGTTTGGGGCACGTCTGGGTCCCAAGCGCTGTACTATGCGTTGAAGTCCCCTGCAACCATGTATTGGGTCGGTGGTCGCAGGCTTAAGAGGAGTCTTGTTGCCTGACTTAGCGGTTCATATAGGGGTCTGTAAATATTTATTTATTTATTGTTGCACCACAGCGGCACTGGCAGGATAAAAGCGGACTTCAAGGTTGTTCATTAAAGGAAACCAACGCAAGGAAAGATGCCAGACATGGCAGACTATATACTGAAGCTTGCCAAGACTCCTGTGGAGCTTCTCACGTGATCCCACTAATAGGTTGTCGACCTTGGGAATGGCCTCACGGCGCGACAAATCTATATACGCAGCCTTCCTTCTTATTTATTCTTTTCTGACACCTACTGTTAGTGCCAGCCCGCTATTTACTGCCAAATCCTTAACAACCCTCCAACGGCGCCTCAACGCCAACCCAGAGGCCAGATGGACTCTGGGACCATCATCGTGATGGCTTCACCTCCTCGTGAGGACACCGTCGATAAGGTGATAACGGGAAACGATCCTCCCGGCCACCTTAAAGAAGCTTCCCCCACTTATACTCACAAGAGGAAGCGAACGGGGCAGAATGAGGCCCCTGCGAACGGTCCACTGCGAAACCGAAGGAAGGTCGACGACACTCGAGAAACTTCGACGACGGAAGAAGCCGCGGCCATAGTACAAGGACATTAGCCGGCTTCGGATGCACTAGCCCTAGTTTTAAGCGATATAGATAAGCGATACGATACCCGAAGATCGGTACTTATTAAGATTGCCCACACCTTAGATAGTATTATTAAAGAATACTACGATAAGAATAAGGAACTAGCTGTAAAGATTATAAAAGGTTTTATAGCGTTCCTATAAGCTAAGATTAGGCATATAACTTACCCCTATCTGAACGAACGCCTCTTACTGGAGACCGGCCTGACTTATACGGAGCCTCTTGGGGCCCCTATATATAACTAGGCCGATGTTGCTTAAATAGGATAAAAGCTATCGCCTTAAGACAGTGTAAATAAGTGGACCTAGTAAGCGAACTAATAAGAGGACCTCCGAGTTCTTATAAGAATCCTAGAGGAACACCGAAGCTAGGTATATACTTAGTACAACTTCTCTTTATAATAAGCTATATATAAGACCTTAAACTTATTTTTAGCCGATATTCTTAATATCTACTATATAGCTATAGGCGTCGCTGTCTACTTAAAAAATAAGGAAATAAAGGAGATATTACTCCGAAGGAAAGAAGAACTAGCACGAAGCCTCCGAGCTAACGCAGTCGAGGTCCCGATTATATGGGTGAACTATGTCGTCCCCGGCTACCCAACGCGCCTCCCGAATATTTGCGGCGAGACATTCGAGACAGACACTCTATTACGAGACGAAGTCATTACGCAAACCGGCATCGCGCTAGTAAGCGTGCGCTGGTTACAATAAGAACCGATTCCGGGGATAAATAAGAGATCATGTATTATCTCGTTCCTATAGAAAGTCCGTCTATTCCGGCTCTTCGTAGTGAGCGGGCCTGCCTGGCTAATCGAGAAGCGGATAACCCTTAGCAGACATAACCCAGGCTGTTAAGGATACTACCCGAGCCGATTTTATACACGAATAGACAGATATAAAAACTACAGTACCCAACTCCTAGCAGGATATAACCACCTATAGCTGTGTTAGCAACGCCTATAGTATACGAACTGCTATAGGCTTGCTTTAGTAAACCACGAGAACTGTCTAACGAAGCTAGTAGTGAAATATAGAAAACTGGTACGCCTTATATAAAGCGAGCTTATAAAGATCCGCTAAATAGGCAACCTGCTTTATAAGGTAGCCTAACTATAAGAAACAAGCTAAGGAGGCAATATATAAGAGGAGGCTAAACTAGATGTTAATAGGAACACCGCCGATATAACTATAGAGGACCTTACTTATATGCCTATAGATTTCTTAAGAAGACGGCCCCAGTCCTCTTAAGAAGATAAGCCGAAGTATAATCGAAGGAATATCCTATATATCGATTATAGTATACTTAACTATATAGGCCCTAAGGATAATAAATAAAGCAAACTACCGAATATACTCGATATATATTAAGCTAAAATAACAAGTCTTATAAGTCGCGTAGGCTAATATAAGCAAATCGCTGCTAGTATACACGGCTTTACTATAACAATACTAGGAGGACTATATCGACGTAGTCTTTATATAGGAACTATCTTGTAACGAAGCGCTATACCTAAGTACTGCGTGACGTAGGGTTTGTACAATCAGAGACAGAGAGCGTCTGCCTAGCTTGAACACTGGTCGCTGGATAACTGAATGACTGAGGGTGTTGGGCTGGTAACTGAGATACGAGACTCGTAATGCGGAAGTATACTTCCGGGTTCTTCACAATAGGTCGTTAGGAGGTTACTCCCATCTATGGGTAAGATAGATGCTTAGATTGATCACTGAGGTAATGACTGTCTATGTAGGAAATCCTCCTGACTTATATACCAAGTCATTCCCTCACTGATACTCCGTCGTTCCTTGGAGCGCTTCGTCTGCGTCGCTCTAAGGGCGCTGGGAGCGCTTCGCTCCTGTCGCTCCAGGAGCGCTGGGAGCGCTTCGCTCCTATCGCTCCTGTCACGTGACTTGATGGGGTCACGTGACCTGTACTTGGTGTAGCTTGCCCTGAGGCTGGTATCCCTTACTTGGTGATTGTGCCCAACAGGTCTTGGCTGCATGGACGCTTGTCCGTTTCCACAATCTGCCTGTTGGTTGGGGTAGTTCGTAACATATCTATTATAAAAGATAGCCGAAATAGATTTAACTCACACTTAGGCTACAGTGCTTACGTCCTAGTTGATAATTTAGATAGAGTCGCCTTTTAACCTTGGGTTATAACTTACGTTAATAAAAGCAGCAAGCTAAAAATAAGATAAAAGCGGCTATAGAAGATTAAAGACCTCTTATAGCTCGAAATCGACCACTTTATCTTCATCAATATATACAGACCCTTAAAAGAGCCGCTAAGCTAAGCGATATAACTCCTATTAAACCTGCGACCATTATCCCACTGTATCGTTGTAGGGGACTTTAACGCCTAGTATAACACTTAAGACCCCAATATAGCCTTAACCTATAATAGAGGTTCCGAGATCCACGACTAGGCTGTTGCTAACGGGCTTGGCTATATCGGGGAGATTGGGATCCCTACCTACGTTGCAGGACGGACTATCGACCTAGCCTTTTCTAACATCCCTTTTACGGCAGCGGAGGTAAACCCGAGGCTTCGGATAAGAGCAGACCATAAAACGATCCGAATCTCGATTCCTAGAGGTGAACAGATATATGGGACGCAGTTCCAGTACTCAATACTAGACTATAAACTCGAAGCTTTTGCCGGCACCGTCGAGCTAAGTATACAAAGCCTCACGCCACTTCCTCCGGTACCGACGACGGATTAGCTGGATTAACGGGCAACGAAAATCCTAGGCGTATTACGTAGAGCGCTAGAAACGATCGGGAAGCAGCCAGCTAAGGACGGTCGCAAGGCACCATGGTGGACCGACGCCTGCTAGGAAACTCGAGATGCGTTCCGACGAGCAAGAAGGCAACACCAAGGGGACTGGAGGCACTTAGAAGAACGGAAACGCTTCCTCGCGGTGGTACGGAGAGAAAAGCAGGAGTATTAGCGATAGCAAATCGACTCGATCTAGTCCAATAAGGACCTATATAAGGTTATCGGATAGTATAAGCTGCAGCCCGCCTTATAAGCGCCACCTTTAGTTATCGAAAATAAGACAATTAAGGACACGGAAAAAAAGGCACACGCTTTATATAAGGCTCTCTTAGAGCGTTTTATAGACGCCGAAGACCTCGAGGACGACCCTCTCGAGATCCCTACGGTACCACGACGTACTCTGCCTTAGGATGCCTATATCTCAAGAGAAGAGCTAGCAGCCGCCACGATCGCGGTAAAGAGCACCTCGCTAAGGGCCGATAGCATCTTAGTACGACTACTAAAAGCGTGTTAAGAGGTTATTTAAGAACCCGTACGATCCCTCTTTTAAGCTTGTCTACAGATTGGTCACCACCCACACCCATTCCGCACAGCCGAGGTCGTGATACTGCGGAAGCCGAATAAGAAGGACCTCTCGAACCCTCGCTTATAGCGACCGATCTCGCTTCTCTCCTGCCTTAGGAAGGGTCTCGAGAGGCTCGTAACGAGATATATAGCCAATATCACGCTCTTATATAAGGTGGTTAGCTTATAATAGGCAGGCGCCTTGCTAACTTAGGCAGCCTTAGACCTCCTTACCTGCCTTATATATAAGATCGAGCATTCTTTAAAGAACAAGGGCACGGCTTCGATCCTCACTGTGGATATAAAAGGCGCTTTCGACGCCACCCTTAAGAAACGACTTATACTTTATATAAGATAACAGGGCTAGGCTACATAGCTAGTTAAGTTTATAGGCTCCTTTATAAAAGAAAGACAAGCGCGGATTCGACTTAAAGACGTTATAATAACGCTATAAATGATTTAATACGGCCTACTATAGGGATCTCCCACCTCCCTAATACTCTTCCTTCTATATATTACAGACATTTTACTCGAAGATACTAAACACCGATTCGGATACGCAGACGATATATGCTTTTACTATCCCATTAGCACAGTGGACCTACGAGGCGCAGCCAGATAGGTGCCATGTCACAATCCAGCTGCTAGACGGTCCTATAACCGTTATCTGCGTATACTCACCTCCTCCCGGGTCTATTAGCAGATTAGACCTACCAGCTATCGAAGCCCTCCTTACCGGCCCCCAGCTAGGACGAACAGTCCTTATAGGCGACTTCAACGTCCACCACCCCGTCTGGGGAGGACATAACATCCGACCCCACAGGGCAGCCGATAAGTTGCTCCAACTAGCAGAGCAATGGAGACTCCAGCTAATCACCCCCCCCCGGAGTGCCGACATGGACTCGAAGAGGGTGCGCGGACTCTACAATTGACCTAGCCTGGGCCACGGAGGACCTCCGAGTCGCCTACGACGGATACGCCCCGTACGCTGGCTCTGATCACCTCCCATAGGTGATACGCGTAGCTGGAGATCGAAACGACCCCCAGGACAAGCCACGGCGCAGCTGGAAAACAGCTGACTATGACCAAGCGAAGGCTGAAGCAGCATACCTACCACAACCAGAGTCACTAAAGACACCAGAGGACATTGACAGGTACACCGAAACATTAACTAAGGAGCTAACTAGGACAGCTGACTTAGCTGCCCCCCTTCGCTATCCTAAGGGGAGAGGTAAGGCCTAGTGGAATAACGAAATAAGGGAGGCTATAGAGAAAGAGAGGAAAACCCAGCGGACATGGCTCTCCGATAGGACAGACGAAGCCTGGCGAGCGCTCCAGCAAGCATCCCTCATAAAAAAGAAGGCGATCCGCATAGCAAAGACAGCGACATGGAGAACCATGCTTCACGAGGCTTCTAGCCAGCCAGCCGGAGTATAGAAAATCGCAAGATAGGCTAGAACCGAAGGAGCCGCGCCACCGCTACCACCAGCCGTCCCTACACTACACACTCCACGAGGCGTAGCAACGACCCACAAAGAGAAAACAGAGGCCTTTCGGGAAAGATTTTATCCCCTTCCTAAGGCCGCGCACACCGGGTTCCGAATAACGCATTAGCTCGCACCGCCTCTCGATATAGACCGGAAGGTGACGGCGGACCAAGTGCAAGAAGTCCTCACTAAGGCAGGCCAGTGGAAGGCACCTAGATAAGACCAGCTTCCTAATAGATTCCTTAAACGACTAGGAGAACCCCTCTTCCGTGCCTTAGCCTCTCTAGCAGAGGCATGCTGGCGTACAGGATACTACCCAACAGCGTTCTGTAAAGCAGTAACAGTCATCCTCCGGAAACCTAGAAAACAGCTAAACGAGTACCACTAAGCTAGCAGCTGGAGGCCTATTGCGTTACTTAACACCATAAGGAAGACAATCGAAAGCTTACTAGCGCAACAGCTAACTAGCTTTGCTAAAGAGAACGGACTCCTCCCGGACGAACAGATAGGCAACCGGAAGGGCCGCTCCACGGAAACCGCGCTACGGCTGCTCACAGACCTAGTCTGCACAGCCTGGAAGCATAGAGGCGCTGCGACCCTCCTATCGCTAGATATCTCGGGTGCTTTCGACTCCGTTGACCATGATAGACTCCTCGGCAACCTACAAGCGCTCCGAGTACCTATATGGACCATTAACTAGATACGCAGCTTCCTTTTTAACCGATCCACCACACTGCTCTTCGATGGCCAGGAATCGGACGAGATCCCGGTCCCCGTAGGCGTCCCGCAGGGCTCACCTTTATCGCCCATCCTCTTCTGCCTCTACACAGCCGGCCTTTATAAGGCCCTCCGTGCTATTCCTAGGATAGCCACTATCGCCTTTGTAGACGACACGAACCTTGTAAGCTTCGGCTTAGACCCCGAGTAGACCTGCAAGCGGCTGGAAGCCGCTTATAGGACCTGTAAAGAATGGGCAGTTAGCTACGGTATGACCTTCGCAGTCTAGAAATATCACCTAGTCCACTTCTCTCGAAAACTGAAGGGTCCGGATACGAAGATAGCCTTAGAAGGCCACGAAATCGAACCAGAAGACTCCTGCCGCGTCCTCGGGGTCCACGTGGATAGACGCCTCCGCTAGGACACCCATATCCAATCGATCTCCAAGAAGATGACCACGCAAGTCTACGGCCTAGACCGCATAGCAGCTTCGATATAGGGCGCGTCCTTCCAGCGGGCCCGCCAAGTTTACACCGCGGTCGTTAGGACCGCTATAAGCTATGGAGCCTCGGAATAGCACCGGCATATACCGAAGAATAGGGCTAAAATACTTAACGATATCTGGACTGAGTACCTCCGTAAGGTCACAGGGGCCTTCAAAGCGATAGCAACCGAGATACTAGAAATAGAAGCCTATATGCCACCTCTAGACATATGGCTTAATAAGAGAGTGGCGGCGTCGGAAGAGAGGCTCTAATAGCCACGCATCGCATCACTTATACAAGCCAGATGTGATAGCGCAGCTAGATGGATCCTAACGAGACCGACTCGCCAGCGCAGACCGAAAGGCCCCGACGTCCCTGACTATAAGGGATGGCTAAACAAGTGGCTAACCGGAGACTCGGCATGCAAGGCCGAAAAGAGAGACTGGCAACAGAGATAGCAGCAGATACGGCAAAACCGAATAACGCGAGCCCCAGCAGCAACTAAGATGCCGCTAGACAAGCACATCCTCAAGCTCCACAAGGGACTCCATAAGGCCGAGAGCTCCATCCTTGTCCAAGCGAGGACTGGCAACATCGGACTAAGAGACTTCCTTTTTAAACGCAGGGTTCCGGGTATCGGCAGCCTATAGTGCGACTGCAGTCAAGGCAGGGAAACCGTCTGTCACATCCTCGTCTTCTGCCCACAGGAAAGAGAAAGACGAGAGCGCCTAATCCAGGCCTTGGGAGAACCGATAGACACGGACAGGATGCTCGACTCCCCAGGGAAAGCAGGGATTATCGCGAGATGGCTACTCCGTTTAGGCAGGCTAGGCATGTTCCAGCTTGCAAATCAGCTCATTAGCTAAGAAGCGGGCACGATGAGCCCGATCTTGGTATGGCAGGTCAAATAGCAGGAGGAAGCGGAGCGACGCAGAGGAACCCAGGTTTTTCACCCGGCCGGACGGCAGCCCGGAACGGTTTTCCAGGGCTTAGACACGCAGGGGGTCCTCATGGCCTAGAAAGGTCGCTAGGCGTAAGAATAATAATAATAATAATAATAATGGATTCATTGTTTGATTGCCGAGAAACGGGAACACAAGAAAGGATGAACAGAGGAGACTTCCTTTACATAAGTTCAAGTACCCACTTTCGGGCACCCCCCACTTTCGGGCACAGCAATTCAACCTCTTTACAACATAACACCTTTACTGTAAGACCATATATAACCTCGATTAATTTTAACTAGAATACAAGAACCAGCCTCACTTAGGCTTTCGCTATCGCTCTCTTCACTGAAACCACTTTCAACCTCCCCCACCGCCAATTGAGCTCGGTGGATGTCTTCGATATTCGCGAACTTCGAATTAGGGCTTAAATCCACCTTCCTTCTTTTCCTTGGTTTAATAGTCTCAATCCTAGCTTCGAGAGCCTGAATTTGCCTTTACGCAGTAGCTAATTGGACATTCTTCTTATTAAAGGCCTTTTGAATCTTCCGGAAGAGTAGCCGTTATATAGTTGAGTGTTCCGCTAGCTGGTTCGAAAGCTGTACTTGGTCCTAAAGTCCGACTTCTTCTTTAGAGTGGACTAAACCACTATAGAAGTATAGGATTTCTTTAAAGGTATTAAGAAAACTTTATTTAAGTGAGATTGCTTTAATTTTGTTACGTCGGGTGTTATTTAGTGTGTATTTTAAATTAAATTCCGGCTTAAAAGCAGTTTAGCTATATATACTAGCTAAAGACTGGCTGCTTTTTATCTATTCTGGATATTCTGGCTAGTAAGCCTGGCTATGCGAGCCTTCTAATATGTTGGAAATGGTGGTTCGATCAGAAAGAGGAAGCAACCCCTTTATAAGGGCTCTTTCGATCTCGGAGGCTGTTCCTTAAGGATAAAGGAACACGGAAGAGTAGGAACTTCTCTTGAGGGGGGTAGAGAGTGAGATCTCTAAGTTGCTTGCTTATTTCCGATCGAACCACCATTTCCAACAGGTTATGAGCCCGGGCCGATATCTTTCGATGTACGCCCCGTTAACCTCCTTCGTCGGTTTTCCTCGGACACCCCTCGGCTTATAAGCTACTCGGAAGCGACCCTAAGTCTTCCGTAGCTCCCACGACTCCGAAAAGCTTATACAGGCAACCCTAAGTCCTTAAAGCTACGAATTCGTTCCGGACTTCGAAACGATACGGATGTCTTAAAGTCCTCGGCTTCGCTTTAAGCGAATATTATCAAATTAGCCGTTCTCGGCGTCCCGAAGAACATATGGCTACTTATTTATTCCTTACCCTTAGGAATTAAATAAGCTATATTCGATGTTTGCCGATTTTATCGGTTACTTATCCGTTAACTATTATACGGATATTTCAAGGCTCTTTTCGGTAATGAGAAACCGAATATCGCTTTCCCTCCTTTACGGCTATAGCGATGCTTTTCTTCTTATAAGAGAAATAGCCGAAATCTTACTAAAGGGTGTATACCGGAAGATAAGCGAATGGAACTTCTCTAGTCCTTAGCATGACTATAAACTGCCGTACTAGTCCTTAGCATAACTATAAACTGCCAGAAAAAGGCATCCGTCTCTACGGCTATAAGACTTTTAAAGAGGCTTCCCTTCTTTTATAAGGGTATAAGTCCTTAAGGAAAGCATTTCTTTACGAATATAAGTCTTTCTACTCCTTATACCTTATATAGGTGTAAAAGAGGGGGTGTTAAGTCCTTAGCATGACTTTAAACTGCCGTATAAAGGCATGCTCTTTTATAGCAGCTATAAGCCCTTTAAGAGGCTTCCTTTTAAAGGTATAAGTCCTTAAAGAAAGCATTTCTTTACGAATATAAGTCTTTCTACTCCTCTTACTTTATAAAGCCTTCTAACGGTATATGTGAGAGGTTAGCTGGGAACCTCTCCCAGTACATAAGTCACGCTAATAGACTGGATCTTCGATCCAGTCTACCTAGTCTTTTGGCTCAGTGGTTAGCGTGCTGATGTCATCCCGTGACATGTAGACTGGATCACACCTGCGCCCCTCACGCGCCCTGATTGGCAGTGCGCCCGGGCGCGCCGCAGAGAGCCAAAGAGGTCTGGGTTCAATTCCCCTCAAGGCTCAAGGGTCCTGGGTCCATCCAGGGCTCAGAGGTGCGCCGGCGTGGAAGGGCGCGCGCGCACCTCGGGGCCAGGCCCTTATGTTCTGCTCTGCCTTGGTCGCTCTACCGGTAAGGCGTACGCAACGCACTCGTACGGGTCTTACGAGGAAGGCGAGCGGCGCGCGGAGAGGGAAGGTATGTGAGAGGTTAGCTGGGAACCTCTCCCAGTACATAAGTCACGCTAATAGACTGGATCTTCGATCCAGTCTACCTAGTCTTTTGGCTCAGTGGTTAGCGTGCTGATGTCATCCCGTGACAGTATAGGTTAAGAAAGGGGGTGTTAAAAGTATAGGGCTTACCCTTATACCGTTATCCTTTGTTAAGGACTTAGCTATACACTTATCAAAAAGCTAGTCCTTTAACCGAGACTGCCCTAAAGCTCGGGCCACCTTACCCGACAGCACAGGCCACCCTACCCTAAAGCTAGGGCCACTTTTCCTGTATACGTGGCTTACGCCACTCGGAACCTTCTATAAGTTTCTACGAGTTTCCACGTACTTCCATAAGGTTCCACGAGCCTCCACGTGGTCCCACGAGGTTCCATAAGCGTCCACGTGCTTCTAAGCTACGTCACTGCTTACGCGTCCACTTACGCGTCCCCTCTTTGTATTACTAAGAGGATAAAGGGTTAAAAGGGTATAAATAAGGGATAAATCTTCCCTCATCGTGTATATAGTCTAAGAAGCAAGCAAGCAACTTAGAGATCTCACTCTCTACTCTCCTTAAGAGAAGTTCCTACTCTTCCGTGTTCCTTTATCTTTAAGGAACGGCCTCCGAGATCGAAAGAGCCCTTATAAAGGGGTTGCTTCCTCTTTCCGATCGAACCACCATTTCCAACATAATATCAGGTAAGGAAATTCCGTTTGTTAACTACTGTAAAGTCCGTTAACTGAGTTAGGAATCCGAGCTCTTTCCGGTACGCCGATTTTAAAGCACCAAAAACGGCTAAATCGAGAGGTTAAAGGACGTGAGAGGTATAAAGGGGTAAAAAAAGAAGGTAAATCCGATAAGAGAAATATTGAAACATAAAATCAGTTGTTATATTACTGCTATAGCCGTCTATAATAAGTAGGCGGTACTCGGAAGGGTCCTTAGGGGCGGTATTCGGGATAAAGACTTTCTCGAGCTACTCGAGCGCGGTTTGGTCTGTAATCCATCCGTTTTCGGTTGCAGTGAACTGCCAGCTTTTGAATTGGCTTAAATTAAGCGGGAACCATTACTATTAAACTATCTTGCCCTTAAAAATAACTAAGGGGGGTAGGGTATGTCCTTAAGCGGAGATGCACTTAATAAAGGACGTCCAAGTATAAGAGCTAGGCTGTATCTTTTGGACTGAGCGTTTTTTTAAACCTCCAAGTACTAGACCGTTCGATCCAGCACCCTCTAGGAGTCCTGCTTTATCTATGTTGTGGCAGTTAGCCGGCTTCACCCTCTGGATCTCCGGCAGCTGAAGATATCGGAACTATAGGCGAATTATCTCGACTGAGGCGCCATTAACACGCTGCGAGTCGATAGACCGGCTCTTCTGGACCCGTACAGCTGGGTTTCTACGTAGGAAGGCCTGCAGCCACCTCTTTCTGAGTGGCTCGCTGTTGCCCTAAGCCCGGAGGATACGTTCGGCAAACTCCTTAACTTGGGCGTGTGAAAGTGGAAGCCCTAGGGCAGCTTAGGTTAGGATCCAAGTTGTAAGTAGCTCTTCCTAGACCGGCCTAAGCCTCTGGAAGTCGGAGAAGGCTTCTAATCTTGGTTATTGACCCTTAATTCGGTTTTGAAGTGTTAACCTTGGAATCCCGTGTTTGATAGCGGCACGCTTGATTGTCTGGCCGCTTAATATAGCTTAAAGCGCTTGTTGAAGCTCTTCTTCGGAATACTGCTTCATTGTAATAAACAGAGGCTCTATGCGAAATTTGGGATAGATTGGAGTGAACACAGGAGAGAAAAGTGGGAAAGACGTAGGAGAGTACAAAATCAGGTGGCTGGTTTTTGGGGTGCCCGAAAGTGGGGGGTGCCCGAAAGTGGGTACTTGAACTTAAGCACAAATCCTTTATTGGCTTGGCATCTCATCAGCCGTAGCCGAGCCAACCCTTTGTCTTAGAATCTGGCCCCAAAGGTTTGTGTGGCGTCGAAACGGTCAGGCTGACATAAGGTGACCGGCCTACCGGCCCAGCCAATGCTATGATCCCATAAAAACACCTGATCTAATGGAATCATCTTAGAAAGTGTGGTACAAAACCGGATCTGTAATTGCCCTGGAGCAACTGCGCTTTATAGGTGCGATGCCCCCCAATATTTTGCTAACAAGCTCCTAAGTTTCTCCTTATTAGATAGCGCTTTTAGTAGGGTCTGATCCCGCGACCATAATTACCGTTACTTATCTCGGCCTAAGGTCTGTCTTTGCGATTCGTTCGATCGTGGATCGTCTAGTAGGGCTATGAATTCTACTAGACAAGAATGACTAGTGTACGTGTGCGTGAGGAGAAGCGCAATCACTACCACTGCGGCATCTTGCCAAACGATAACTGGGTTCATAACTGTGGTAGTGGTGGTGGTGGTGGCAGGGGACCTCGACCAGCGAGGGAGAGGGGTGTGTGTGTATGCTTGCTGGAAGACCTCACGAGCGACGGTGGACAACAGTATCGCCAACGACGCTGGCGCAGCACACACGGGGGAACTCACGATTATCCTGGGTTGCACGAAGAGAGAAAGAGAAACGCATGAGCCGCCAGGGAGAAGTCTCCAGCTATTTATCCTGTCAGAGGCTCTGAGGCACAATGCCCGGCGAGAACAATGGCATCGTGAACAACGCTGGCGGATGGAGGGAATCAGCCATTAAAGCAGACTCGAGAACAATGGGATTACAGCTGACGCTTGACAGAATCCTGTCTACGCATACCAGGTCACGTGAGGGGATATGGGGACTGGCTGCAAGACTAGTGGAGCACGTGGAGAGACCTCTGCTACATGTATATGGAATGCCAAGTCTGGCTCTTTCTTTTGTCCTTTCTAATGGATAGCCTTGAACCTTTCGCCTGCCACGTTCCCTCCAGTACGGCATCTCCCCAATCAACCGCTCATGTTAAACACTAACCGCCATTCATCTCAACAGGGAAGGCACAATCCCCCAGAAAAGTTGATCTCACGCAACAATGAAAGAGTGGGACGCCGAGGCCTTGGACGCCTGGCGCTGGGCTCCTGTGTAGTGAGCCGGGCCTCCCCAGCTCGGTTTTTGGGTACCTAGGTAAGCGTCCTGCACGGCTGCCAGCCCTTCGCGGGAGATCAGTGTTGGCTGCAGCACTCGAAGTAGAGCTGGACATGATTGGCCGGGTTGACGACATCATCGGGCAATCGGGGCGATTGAAGGCTGTGGGGGACACTGGACACATATAACAATGTGTGCATTTTGTATCAGATATGGTGGTGCACGTCGCGTACTATAACAGTCAGGGACTCTCACGACGCTTGCGTCCACGAGAGATGGGCGGTATATTAGCCAAAATGGCCGGGCCAGTGATTTCAAGGCCAGACACAACGGCAACCTGAAATTTCAAAGCGGCCACATAATAAAGTCAATGAAGCATCCTAACACCCTCGCTGGTCGTACAGAATTACATAGAGCGACGTGCTAATGAACCAGAAAGACTAGTCCGAGAGGCAGTTAGAAGAGTAGCACGCGCCTATTAGGAAGTTTTCACACATTGGAATACGCCGCGGCTTACACCGTGGCTATGCGCACCGTCACCGCTGTGGTTACGTGGCCTTAACTGTTTATATGAATCCAGTTTCATCCGAGGACCCAGGCATTCAGTCTTTTCTCCTTAATCAATCACTCATGGCAATACCAACCGCAGTCCATCTGAACATTACAAGCTATCAAAAAAGCAGTGACTACTAGCCGGGTGCCTCCCTGGCAAAATCAAGCTTGGCGCCGTTTTGTCAGCCACAACGGGGGTTATATAGTGACTGTTGGTAGGGGTGCTGGTCCCATAGATGTTTATGATTTCTTCACACAGGCGATGCGCTAGTTGGTGGTCGTGCTAGCATGGGGGCCACGAAAGACTATAAATAGGATGCGGCCGACGCGTGGCGAAGTTCCCCCCCCCCCCTCCTCTCCCCCCCTGCACAATATCCGCTGCCAGATTGACCCAAAACGAACACCTTCCCGATGAGGCGGAGTGACATACCCACTATTTAACTGGCCAACCAAACCGACGTCTGTTGACTAGCGCTTACCAAAAAGCAAAAAAGATCTGTCGGCTGGCACAAGAGCTGAGCCTGCTGATATGGTTTTCTCGGTCTGCCCTGGCCTGCATGCCCCACTGAATCTGCTTGGCGTGCTCAGCCTGATGATCTTCCTGACCAACCTGCTTTTCGTTTATATACTCGGCTTCCACCTTTCAAAGCCGGGCCTCCTTATTAATTAAATTTGCGCGTACGTTCATGTTCTCAACTTCAATACGTGACTCATCGCCCAATCATTCGCTATGGACCGCGACACATCCGACCATCGCGACGCGTTTGGAAGGAAAACGACAATCTCGAAAAATGCATGGGCGCAGGAGAGATTCTTGAGACCTCTTGACGGCCGATTATCCCCGCTCGTTGTGCAAGGGAGTAGCGATGGCTTCCCGTACAGCACTGGCGGGCGCGAGGATTTGGGTACGTGGAAGAGAAGCGGGCCTGCTCCTATAAATGTGTCAGCAATCATTCGCCTGGTTGGTTGGACGTACTCTTCCTCGGTGGCCCTGAAATGGTTGCCCTCATGTTGCCTGCTCCTGATCATGGTAAGTTACTTGGATCCAGTCTTACATCTACTTGCCTCTAACGTGGCAACCTAGCTTTTGTGGCCGCAAAACCTCGAGGGAAACCTTCGAAACAACGGCGGCTACGACCCCGTACGGGCCTTTGATGACGACTATCCCAGAGTGGCGCGGAACATCAAGGAGAGTCGGGGCAGTGCCAAGAAGACCGGCGTTCGCAGAAAGTCTGATGAGGAAGCGGGATTGCTCCTTACTACTGAGGGTTATGAAATGGCGCCCATTAGGTCCCGATCCTTGGCCGCATCTGCTACATCGGCCGCTTCTCCCGCCGGCATTGACGATGACTTCGACGACCTCCCCTCTCGCCATTCCGGACCGCGTTGGCTCTGCTTCCTTCAATTTGACGCCATGGGGCGGGTAGTAGGCTACCAGACACGCCTAGTAGCCGATTGGATCCAGGAACATGGCGATGCCGACACGGACTTCGTGTTCGTGTCGTACACGCGGAAGCAATTCTGTGTGACCACACCGCAAGAACTGCAGAAATGGAACGTCGACCCGGCCACCCGCGAGGCTCTTATCCAAATCGCTCGAAAGGACCGGGAGACACTTATTCAGTACGGTATCGAGGCGGCTCGCGCAGCCGGGAAGAAAGCCTTCTGGCTGGACTATGAATGCATCCGAGACGTCGACGGCCTGTCCAAAGCCACGAGTCAGAGCGACGATGTTTACAGGATATGCGATATCGTCCGCGCCGCGCATTCAATGGTCATTCTCGTGGGTCCCTCGGTCGACAGCAAGACAACGCCCAGCGCCACGGAAGAAACATACGACCCAGAAGCCATGCTGCACTGGCTGCAGGTATGGGGAACGCGCCTGTGGACCCTTCCTGAGATTTTGCTTGTGTCACCAGAAAGGCGCGTGAAAATATACGCAATCGGTGGGCCTGTTACCGAGTGGTCGAAACGACATTTCGCTTCGCGCGCCGTCTGGCGTGATGGGAAGCTTGTCCGCCAGCTCATCGACCATTACGAATCCTCCATCCACCTGCAACCCCTGGAGCTCGTGAGCATTGCGCTGGAGTGCTTCTCCGGCCGGCAAACAGACCAGTTCAACCAGGGGGATATTGTGTACGCCCTGATGGGTCTCCTTCGCCGGAGGCCAGCCGTTGACATGTCGGATACGAGTTTCATTGCATTTGCCCGCGTCTCCCTCGCTAACGACTCTGCGGCTCTTCTGGAGCGCCTTATTTGTCTGCAGCCCACCCGCCAGGACCTGGTTTGGTATGACCAGAGCGACTTCTGGTCTGCGAAGCTATGGGATATCGAGCCGAGGTGCCAGGTGGCGGGGATTGTGGACGATGAGACAATTATACTCGACGGCGCATACGGCGCCACGATACAGTGGGATACCAGTAAGATGCACTGCTCTTCAACCATGACCAAGTATTGACGCTTTTCGGTTAGTGGAGCAGATATACTTCTTTAAACGCCCGACTCTTCTTCGAACCTTCGGCAAAATAATTGTTCGAGGAGCGCCTCTTTACGTCATCATGGGATTAGCTATAACGATCCCGGGGTCGGAAATAGCGCAGCAGATGCCGGGGTCAGATATGGCGTTCTCAGGGTTATACACGGCGCAGCAGATGCCGGCGACGAGTAACATTCTCCTCGCCTTCGGTCTGATTTTCCTGATACCCGCACTTATTACCACGCTTTTCATCCCTGCCCTGTTGCGCCACATCTACCTGGGCAAGTTTTGGACGTGGCAGGCTCACTTTGTCGGTCTCGAGGGAGTGCCGTCCGACCTTGACTTTATCGAAAAGCGCCTCTTTGGGACCGCCAGCAACCGACTGCGGTGGAGCGCCGCTGGTAGTGCCCTCTCCCAGCATGCGCCGTCCGTAGACGACGTCGACGAGCGCCGCGGCCTGCATCCTCTCGAGGCGACGGCGGACCTGAGTGCTGGTGGCGAGGAAGGTCACGATGCCCAGTCCCTCCCCGTTTTCACCCTGGTTGATACGTTTTCGATGACGGTCATGGCATTCCGTGCAGCACGGCCACCGAGCGCCGTCATCATCCTCGGCCAGGAGGGAGGCATGCAGCGTGCGGCCTTGTGCTCATATGACTGGCGGCGCAACACATTTGCAAGAGAACAAGTTATTCGCCTCAAAACGACCGTCTTGGATCGCATGCCGAGGATAGACCGGTTTCGCTTTTCGCTGAAGCGCAGGTCACCGGGGGAACCCCAGCATTGAAATACCGATAACGATTGGAAGTGGAGGTAGTTACAGGGAGGTATAGTAATGCGTATCTGATGCCAATCCTGAATTTTCTTGAACCAGAGGCACCGAAGAGAAAACCATCACATGACGCAGCTCACGAACGTGGAGTGGCTGCTTACGGCGTCATGCCAAATACTAAATGATGCAAGGGCGTGGGATTAGATAGCCATGCCCACAGAAGGAGTACGCAGTCGAAAAAATTAACAGGATACTCATGGTATGGGTCGTCGGGGGGTCGTGAGAAGAGCGGCCCGTCCCAGGCATCCCGAGGGCAGCAGTCACCCTTGAAGCCAGACCATTGACCGAGCCCGCCTAATCAGCGCGGCGATGAATCTGAATACTCGGAGCGCTGAAGGGCCCGTGGTCACCCCTTCGTCAAAAATAGCCCGGCTTATCCTCCTAGTTATCGATCGTCGTGTCATGGACGATCAACGGTAATGGCGAAGGTCGGAATTAGCTCATTGGTAGCAGGCCGACCGCGAATGGGCCCGTGACGGGGATTATCTACTGAGAATGCAAGAGCCGAAGGCATCAGGTAATAGGGTTCCGTAATGCTATCACTTCTAGGCGTACCTATCTTCGGAGTGAGATCCTGGGGCTTCACTTAACTGGACGTTCTGAGGTCCGGATATTGTCGGCCGATAATCATGATACAGAAGAATGAATGCTGCATCACGAGTCCCACTAAGTATCTCTCTAGTATGATATCCCACTATGGATAGAAAGGTGGAGCGGGCACGGAATCAAAATAGAGCATAGACTAGAACTGACATCTGGCAAAGGATTATTATTATTATTATTGTTCTTACACCTAGCGACCTATTTAGGCCATGAGGACCCCCTGCGCATCTTAGCCTAGGAAAACCGTTCCTGGCTGACGTCCGGCCGGGTGAAAAACCTAGGTTCCGCTGCTTCGTACCGCTTTTATCTACTCTTTGACCTGCTATACCGAGATCGGGCTCGGCGCGCCCGCTTCCTAGCTGATAAGTTGATTCGCTAGCTGGAATATGTCCAGCCTTCCGGAGCGGAGTAGCTATCTGGCGATAATTCCTGCTTTTCTTAAGGTGTCGAGTATCCTGTCCGTGTTTATCAGTCCTCCTAGAGCTTGGACGAGATGCTCTCGTCTTTCTCTTTCCCGTGGGCAGAAAACGAGGATATGCCGGACAGTCTCCCTGCCCTAACCGTAGACGCACCAGGGGCTGTCGAAGCCTGGGACCCTACGTTTAAAAAGGAAGTCTCGCAGCCTAATCTTGCCAGTCCTCGCTTAGATAAGGATAGAGCTCTCGGCCTTATAGAGTCCTTTATAGAGCTTAAGGACGTGCTTATCTGGCGGTATCTTAATTGCTATCAGGGTTCGTGCTGTTCGATTTTGCTACGCTTGTTGCTATCTTTAAAGCTAGTCTCTCTCCTTAGCTTTATATGCTGAGTCTCCAGCTAGCTATTCGTTTAGCCACCTCTTACAGTCGGGAGCGTCGGGGCCTTTCGGTCTGCGCTGGCGAGTCGGTCTTGTTAGGATCCATCTAGCTGCGCTTTCGTATCTCGCTTAGATGAGTGATGCGATACGCGGCTGTTGGAGCCTCTCTTCCGATGCCGCCACCCTTCTGTTGAGCCACGTGTCTAAGGGGGACACGTAAGCTTCCGTTTCTAGTACTGCGGTGGCCGTGGCTTTGAAAGCTCCTTTAACCCTTCGGAGGCACTCTATCTAGACGTCTTTGAGTGCCTTGGCTCTATTTTTCGAGATCTGGCGGTGCCACTCTGAAGCTCCATAGCCTATCGCAGACCGTACGACGACTGTGTAGACTTGGCGGGCTCGCTGGAGAGACGCGCCCTATATCGAGCCGGCTATCCGGTCTAGAGCATAGACCTGCGTCGCCATCTTCTTCGATATCAACTGGATGTGGACGTCCCAGCGGAGACGTCTATCCACCTAGATGCCAAGGACGCGGCAGAAGTCTTCTAGTTCGATTTCGTGACCTTCTAAGGCTATCTTCGTGTCCGGACCTTTCCGTCTTCGAGAAAAGTGGACTAGGTGATATTTCTGTACTGCGAAGGTCATGCTGTGGCTGACTGCCTATTCCTTACAGATCCTGTGAGCGGCTTCCAGCCGCTCGCAGTAGTGGACCGGTTAGATAGGAAGCTTCGGATCTAGCTGATAGTCCATATAGGGACCCTTAGCGCTCGCAGGTTAGCGAGAAGCCTTCCATGGTCGACGGAGTCGAAAGCGCCCGAAATATCCAACGATAGAAGGGTTGCTACGCCTCCATGTTTCCAGGCTGTGCGGACTAGGTCCGTTAGCAACCGCAAGGCCGTTTCTATAGAGCGGCCTTTCCGGTTACCCATCTGTTCGTCCGGGAGCAGTCCGTTCTCTTCGGCAAAGCTAGCTAGCCGTTACGCTAGTAGGCTCTCGATCGCTTTCCCTATAGTGTTGAGCAACGCGATAGGTCTCCATCCGCCGGCTTGGTGGTACTCGTTTAGCTGTTTTCCTGGCTTCTGGAGGATAACGGTGACTGCTTTCCGGAACGCTCTTAGATAGTATCCTATATGCCAGCACGCTTCCGCTAAGGAGGCCAAGGCCTGGAAGAGGGGCTTTCCTAAGCGTTTAAGGAATCCGTTCGGAAGCTGGTCTAGTCCAGGTGCCTTCCACTAGCCTGCCTTAGTAAGGACGTCTTGGACTTGTTCTGCTGTCACTTTGCCGTCCATATCGAGAGGCGCTGCAAGCCGGTTTATTATTTGGAAGCCGTTCGGCCTAGCCTTAGGGAGAGGGTAAAATCTCTCGCGGAAGGCCTCTGTTTTCTCCTTATAGGTCGTTGCTTCGCCACACAGTGTGTGAAGAGTAGGGACTACTGGGGGTAACGGCGGCGCCGCTCCTTCTGTTCTAGCCTATCTCGCAATATTCCAGACGCCAGCTAGCTGGCTAGAAGCCTTATGGAGCATATATCTCCAGGTTGCTGTCTTTGCCTCGCGGATTGCCTTCTTTTTAAGGAGGGATGACTGCCGGAGGGCTCGCCAGGTTGCGTCCGTCTGGTCGGAAAGCCATGTTTGCTGGGCTCGTCTCTCCTCCTCTATAGCTCTTTCCGTGTCGTGGTTCCACTAAGCCTTGCCTCTCCCCTTAGAGTGGCGGAGGGGGGCAACTAGGTCGGCTATCCGAGTTAGCTCCTTAGTTAACGTCTCGGTGTAGCTATCGATTTCTTCTGGTGTCTCGAGTCGCCTTGGCTGTGGTAGGTGTGCCGCCTCTGCCTTCGCTTGGTCGTAGTCAGCTGTTTTCCAGCTGCGTCGTGGTCTGTCTTAGCGGTCTATATGAGGTCCAGCCACGCGTATCACCTGAGGGAGGTGATCGGATCCTGCGTACGGTGCATATCCGTCATAGGCGACCCGGAGATCGTCTGTGGCCCAGGCTAGGTCGATCGTAGAGTCTGCGCATTTTTTTCGTGTCCATGTCGGTGTTCCAGGGGGTGTGATCAGCTGGAGTCTCCAGGATTCTGCTAGCTGGAGCAGCTTATCAGCTGCCCTATGGGGTCGGACGTTGTATCCTCCCCAGACGGGGTGGTGGACGTTGAAGTCTCCCACGAGGACTGTTTGTCTTAGCTGGGGTTCGGTATAGAGGGCTTCGATAGCGGGCAGGTCCAATCTGCTGGTGGACCCTGGGGGAGGCGAGTATATACAGACGACCGTTATGGGACCGTCTGGTAGTTGGATTGTGATACGACACCTATTTAGCTGCGCCTCGTATATCCACTGCGTTAGGGTGTACTTCTTATTAATATAAATGTATGCCCTACCTCCCTTAGTTACGTAGAGTAGGTAGTATAGAGAGGATCTCGGGTAGTAAGTGGTCGGCATATTTGGGTTTCGCCAAGGCTCTTAGATAGCTAGGACGTCGTACTCTTCAGAGATGGCATCGACTACTGGGATCTGTGCTTTCTTGCTTTTCTGCGTGTTCCAGTGTAGGATCCTTAGCGCTGTCATAGTCGAGCGTGGATACTGTTTAGCGTTAACTCCGGTGTTTCGATGTCCATATCGTCTATCTCTTCGTGGGTTCTGCTGCGAGCTCTGCCAGTGCTTCTAGTACGGCAGCTAGTTACTCGACGCTTCCGCGGCTATACTGTCTGCCAATCTTCAGCTGTTGGCTTAGGGGGTTCTTACGAGGGCAGTGCGAATCCCTTCGGTCTCGTAATATAAGCAGCCTTGGCGATCTGGACCTGCTCCTGGCAGACTGGACACTCCTTAGACCACGTAGTGTGTGGTCCTCGGTATGCTGGACAGCAATATCGGCTCTGATTCTCCGTTTCCGGGCATTCTTTTTCCTTGTGTTTAGTTAAGGAGCAGAGCCCGTATTGTCGTGCATGGCGGCAGACTCGGGCAATGTGTCCATATCGATAGCAGCAGTAACACTACTTAAGCTGCGCTCCTTCAGCGAAAGGCTCGTATGGATAATAGCCATACTGCCAGATGAGGCCGTCTCGGCATAGTTGTTCTGCTTATTGGACTGTGGCGACTGCGATATATAGAGTTGTGACCTTCCTAGACGACGTCTTAGCGTTACGAGGGAGCTTCGCTTTTAGGACATCGATAGGGCCGCCAGGCTGGTTTCGGAGTTAGGCTTCTAGCTGCCCCTGGCTCACCTCTATGGCTTCCTTGTTGATACCATGGGCCACCACTAGGATCTTTCTCTTCTAAATGGAGGCACTCTCTCCGAAGTCCTCGGCGGTCCAGTTAAGGTCGGCTTCTAGGGCTTGTTTCTCCGCCGCTATCTTACATGTGATGGCGTAGTCTCCGCTAGGGAGCTTACGTGCTGCTACTGCTGCCTCTCTCCCTGCGGCGGTGTTGATCTTGCGAACGATCTCTATGTAGGTGCGTCCTTTTGTCTCTATAGCCTTAACAGTGATCTCTCGTTCCTGATAGGGAGGGAGCGCCTTAGCTATCTAAGGGGCTCTAAGTGAGGGAGCGCCGGTTATAGCGGTGGCATCGGCAGCGTATATCTTAGGAGCCTTAATATGCTTATAGATAGCCTGAAGCGTGTTCTCGATAGTATCGATGCGTCTCTCGATGCTAGTCTGGCTGTCTGGTTCCTTAGCTGCCGCCTCGAGGACTGGGATGGCGGCTTATATAGCTGCGACTAAGGTGGCAACGTCGGAATCACTAGCTAAGAAGCGTCTAAGGCTGTTTACAGTGCTGCGAATGGCTTCTGGACTGCGTCCAGGTGCCATGTTGCTGCTTGGCGATAGCGTACGCGAGTCTGGAGGCGACGGCTGGGGTGGTGGGGCGGGGCGTTGGGGGTTCCCGCCACCCGCGCTTTGCCTCGAGGGTGGTGGATCGACCATTTCTAGGGTAAATGGGGCCCTAAGAACAGTTTCCGGGCTATCCGGTGGGTTTCAGAGTCGTGGTTGTGAAGTTATCGCCGTGTGGGGTCGGTTTCGAGAAGTTTTTTTTGGCTCACCTGATAAGAACATGACAAGGCTGGGTAATGCATGCCGATTTGCGGGACGGATGGCGCTGCAGTCAAGGATGCTGCTGGTCCAAGGCGCTGCAGCACAGCCTGCTTCGGCCATCAAGACCGTGAGATGTCGTCCCCTCGCCCTCCATGTACGACGACTGTTCTACCAATAGCCATGTGTTGAGGTTCAATACGCCTGACCACTTCATAGCCGCGTCGTTCGATCGTGGTTAAGATAGAGTTTGACCTGCCGGAGCGTGAACGTGGGTTCGTTTGGGCCCAGCCAAGGATATCAACCATGGACATTACCCCGCAACATCAACCCCCGAAAAACTTTTTCGAAACCGACCCCACACAGCGATAACTACACAACCACGACTTTATAAGCTACCGGATACCCCGGAAACTGTTTCTAGGGCTTTATATAGCCTATAAATGGTCGATTCACCACCCTCGAGGCAAAGCGCGGGTGGTGGGAGCCGCCATAGGCCCGCCCCACCCCCCAAGCCGTCACCTCCGGACTTAAGAACACCATCGCCAGACAGCATTACAGCACCTAGACACAGTCCAGAGGATATACGCAGCACTATAGACGACTTCAAACGCTTCCTAGCTGTTGAAGTCAACATTGCGGCCTTAGCCGCAGTACTTCAAGCCGCTATTCCGGTCTTAGAGACGGCGGCCAAGGAATCGGACAACTAGCCTAGCGTCGAAAGACATATCAATGCTATCGAGAACACGCTGCAAGCCATCTATAAGGAAATTAAAGCTCCTAAGACGTACGCTGCAGCCGCTACTTCCCCTATCGCCGCCCCGGCGCCCAGGGCCCCCCAGGTAGCCAAGACTCTGCCTCCTCGACACGAACGGGAGGTAACGGTCAAGGCCGCAGGAACTGAAGGCCGCAATGTTAACTTCACCAGCTAGGAAGCGTTTGAAGTCGTCTATAGTGCTGCGTATATC
Organism: Nigrospora sphaerica; assembly: GCA_018287875.1. NCBI lineage: Eukaryota > Fungi > Ascomycota > Sordariomycetes > Amphisphaeriales > Apiosporaceae > Nigrospora > Nigrospora sphaerica. Next base: position 53,264 of record JAGVVL010000017.1, read on the forward strand.
CTCTGGACTGCGTCCAGGTGCTGTAATGCTGTCTGGCGATGGTGTTCTTAAGTCCGGAGGTGACAGCTCGGGGGGTGGGGCGGGCCTATGGCGGCTCCCACCACCCGCGCTTTGCCTCGAGGGTGGTGAATCGACCATTTATAGGCTATATGAAGCCCTAGAAACAGTTTCCGGGGTATCCGGTAGCTTATAGAGTCGTGGTTGTGAAGTTATCGCTGTGTGGGGTCGGTTTCGAAAAAGTTTTCCGCCGAACGTGAAGTGTCCACCTGCAGTTGACGCTAGCCTGAAATGAAGTCTGAATTCTGGGTCGGCCGAGGTTGCCAGTCTCGCCAGTGCTCGCCAGCCCGTGTGAACAGTCCTACTGGGAAACCCTGCTAACAAACGGGAAGAAATACCACCACGATGAAAAAGACAATCCCATCCTATCCATTGAACCATCGACAGCCGATTTCCCCCCAGCCCAAGCAAAGATCACTCTACCCATTCCATCCCAATCCCAATCTTCCGTTCTCACACGGTACTCGTCGTCATATGTACTTGCACTTGGGAAGCGCAGAATCTGCGGGTTCACCGGTATCCCAGTACTCTTCCGTACCAACCGCTGGACCGTAACCACAAGTTACTTGTTGGTGGCCCCCCGAAAACAGCAGAGCGGCCACTCTCAGGCTCACCCGAAGTGTCAGAACCAGCAGGCATCTCGGCGCGCAGGCCGACGAGCTTAACTGGGACACCAGACCGGAGCATAGCTCCCCAGAGACTGCATGGTCAATCTCCAGACCAGAGGATAGCTCCTCAGAGACTGCAAGGTCAGACTCCAGAGACGGATCTACAAGAAGAGATCCATGACGAAATTATTGTTCGGCCTCTTGACGAAGAGACGGACTAGAGACCGCCTGAGAGCCGCAGAGCAACTAGGGGTAGGAGATTCCGAGCCTCACAGCCGACGAAACCGGCGAGGAGGAGCTCGAGACTCCAGAGAGAACAGGAAACGGATCAGCAGTCGTTCCTTTCGCTGCTATTCGGGCTTAAGGAGATAACCCAATAAGAGACTGGTCATCTCGATGCTCTCCTAAGCACCTGTCTCGCTAAGGAGGCCACAAACCAAGATGAGGACCTCCTAAGAACCATTCATGCGCGAATATTCGCGTCAACACGGTCTTAAATAGCACTCAAGGAGCTAAACGAGCTAAGCGGACCGCAGGCTTCGCTCCTCCACCCAAGTTCTGGCGTGAATTAGCTACTCACCCTAGAGGAGAGCAGTTTAGATAAGCTACTAAGCTCGAGATCGATAAGGCAGTGGCTATGAAAGCCTAGGAGGAGGTTCCAGACGCTCCCTCGCTCTTTAAGCTGCCCTTAAAATGGGTTTTCACCGATAAATTCGATAAGAACAATAAGCACCTTCGCTGCAAAGTAAGGATCTGTGTATAAGGAGATAAGCAGATTGTCACTTCATTAGCCAGTATGTACGCTGCCATGTTAGCCTCGAAGTCCTTCAGGATTATCATAGCCTTAGCAGCCTACTTCGACTGGGAAGTTAGACAGTTCGATGTTGTTAACGCATTCCTAAACGCACTTTTCGTAGAAAACTCCGAACTAATCTTCGTGGAATATCCACCAGGCTATGAAAGGCCAGGATACTGTCTTAAGCTGAACAGAGCACTCTATAGACTCAAGGAATCACCTTAATTATGGTTCCGAGACTTCTCGAGCTCACTTCGAAGACTTGGGCTTATCAGCACACCTAAGGAACCCTGCCTGTTCTATAACAAGAAACGCACGATCTTCGTTGTGTTCTATGTGGACGATTTCCTAGTCTGTTATAGCCCACAAGCTAAAAAGGAGGCACTCGCCTTAATCGAAGCCTTTAAGGGGATTTATAAGCTAAAGGACTAAGGATCTGTGGGCTACTACCTGGGGGTTAGGGTCACTTGTAAGAGAAACGAGGGATTACTCTGGCTCTCGCATGACAGCTATCTTGAGAAGATAGCGAGGCGTTTTGACCTCCAGGACGACAAGTCACCAGCGACGCCACTCCTGTCCACAGCCTTGGAAGCTTATCAAGATACTGCTCCAGCTCACCGAGTTAAAGCTTATTAGGAACGCGTTGGGAGCATCCTCTACAGCGCTATTATAATCAGGCCGGACCTTTCCTTCGCCTGCTCACAGCTATCTCGCTTCCTTACGAATCCAAGTTAAGAGCATCTCGAGGTAGCTGACCGGTATATACGGTACGCGTTTAACACTCGATACGTGTTGATACGCTACGGAATAAAGAAACCAGTGCAGTCTATCCCACAGGCGCTAGTTATCTCAACGGATGCTTCATTTGCAGACAATCCGGAGACGCGTCGTTCTTCCCAGGGATACCTTATCCAGCTATTCGGAGGACCAGTAGCCTGGAAGGCCAGCCGACAAGCGACAGTTACCACTTCCACCACGGAGGCAGAGCTTCTGGCGCTCAGCGAGACAGCCAAGGAGACCATGGCACTTCAGAGGCTATTTAGAGACATCCAACTCGCCCTGGACGCGCCTTTCAGCATCTCCTGCGATAACTAGCAGACGATACGCCTTGTCATTGGCAATCAGGAGAGGGTATCTACGAAGCTAAGGCACGTTAATATACACAACCTCTGGCTCCGCCAAGAATGCTCCAGGGGCTCATTTCAATTGATCTATCTCGCCACAAAGGACATGCCAGCCGACGGACTAACGAAGAATCTACCACGGGCGAAATTTGAGCAATTTAGAGCGACTCTCAACCTTCAGGACATCCGACAAGCGATCGAGGAAGCAGAGAATGGAAAACAACGCATATGGATTTCTTCTTCTTCTTCTTCTTCTTCTTCTTCTTTGTATTATCGCCGTGTTAGGACAACGTCCCGCCTCCCAGGGGGCATCTGGCGTGCGAGAGTCTATCTACATATCTAGATATCCCGCATATCGAGCCCAATGGCAAACTTTTAGTCCAACCGTCTCCATCACTCCTCCGTGCGAGTTTGTTCCCGGCGCTGGTTCTGTCTGGATAGCTATTGCCTCACGTAGAGTAACCTCTACTACTTGTCGATGATGGGCATGTATCCTCGTAGTACTTCATTAAGGAAACAAAGAGCTGAAACTGCTCCGGGCTATATATCAGTCTTTGCCAGTATTCTTATAAGGTATCCGGTTCGGGGTCGAACTTTAGCTATTAGGCCTGGTGCCTTCGTGTTTTACAGTAGTAAACTAGGTGTTCTAGTGTTCGTAGTATTCGGCACGCGTATCGATTGTTTTAGTGGTGTCGGAACTTCCTATTATACTAATCGAAGTCTCCATGTCCTAATCGGAGCACGAGGAGATTATAAAGTGTCTGCTTAGGGAGGTCCAGCTTTGTTGGAGCCTTAAGAGTAGTATCGGTGAACCCAAGTTCTCGGTAGCGCTTGCACCCTTAAGAGGCTTCCTCCCACTATGCAGCAAACTGTTTCTCGATAATTATTTTTTAAAGTCGTTTTATACCTGCGTATGTAGCCTGGGCTGTGTGATCTGCTAAGAGCGTGGCCCTTTCCTTCGCCAGCCTGTCGGCCTCTTTGTTCCCTTAGATGCCCTTGTAGCCAGGTACCTATCGGATGCAGACATCGGCTATAGTCGCTAGTTCTTAAAAGCTAAGGAAGGCCTCTTATAAGCTTTTCGGCGCGTTTCTTATAAGACCTTAAATAATAGACGTATTATTTAGGTAGACGTAAATTATCGCGCTTAGGTTAATTCGGTAGGCTTAACGTAGACCTTACTATACTCTTATAACCTCTCTATTAAAGACCTCTGTAAGGCCTAGTCGGCCCCTGCCTTAGCTTATTTTCCGTCTATTTTAGTAAATAGCGAAACCTTAGCCGACTACTTCGTTAAGTCCCTTCGACCTATCTAAGAAGACAATAAGGTAGGTATCGGGTAGTCTTATCTGCCACGCAGTAAACTCCTTCGCCGTTATCTTCTTATCTTTCTGCGACTCCTACTTCGGCGTGTATCTCTTTAAGACGTAATCTGGCCTCTAGATGTCGGGTAAGAGTCTGGCTGCTCTTTAAAGCCTAGTCCGCGCTAGTTATAGGGAGCCGTATTTAATACTAGGAGGGTACGGCCGCAGCGCTATACACGTGGTTAGCATATAGTCCCTGTCTACCGACTGGAGCCGTTATCCGAAGCGATAGAACGCCGCTTTTAATAAGATTCGCGCCGTTAGGACACCTGCATCCCTATATAGGGTGGCTAAAGGTGTTGTCTTCTATATAGGCAGTACTGCCTGTATCGCCTCCCTTAGGACCCTGTCTAGTTCGTCTATATGTGCCTCCTATCGGGTCGGCACCTCTATGTTAAGCTGCTAGCGCGCTTTCTTCCGGATCTTCGTACGCCCTTTATACCATGCCTCCGCCCCATAGGTGAGGGTGGGGAGGATGCAAGTGTAGATGGCCTTCCGGAGAGCTTTCGGCGGGGGGCCTCGCTAGGTGTTAGCTAAGCTCCGTAGGTGTTATATGAGAATCCGAGCTTATGTAGCTCTCTTCTTCACATGCTCTATAAACCGAAGTTTCGAGTTAAACCAGACACCGAGTTATCGCACGGGCTAGACTAAGGCGTTTATAGTCAGCCCGTAATCCCGTGCTGTCACACTAAGGAGTTCCTTTAGGCTCCTTATGTATATAAAATAGAGGAGCTCGCTTTTGTCCAGGTCGATGGTGACTTTATATTCCTCACCCTAGTTAAGGACGTCGCTTAGGTTATTCGCTAGCTATCGCGTGTTATTGTATAGGGACTTGCTGGCTTAGTAAAAGCATATTTATTTATTTATTTATTTATTATTCTTACGCCTAGCGACCTTTCTAGGCCATGAGGACCCCCTGCATGTCTAAGCCCAGGAAAACCGTTCCGGGCTGCCGTCTGGCCGGGTGAAAAACCTGGGTTCCTCTGCGTCGCTCCGCTTCCTCCTGCTATTTAACCTGCCATACCGAGATCGGGCTTATCGTGCCCGCTTCCTAGCTAATGAGTTGATTTATAAGCTGGAACATGCCTAGCTTGCCTGAACGGAGTAGCCATCTCGCGATAATCCCTGCTTTCCCTGGGGAGTCGAGCATCCTGTCTATGTCTATCGGTTCTCCCAAGGCCTGGATTAGGCGCTCTCGTCTTTCTCTTTCCTGTGGGCAGAAGACGAGGATATGACGGACGGTTTCCCTGCCTTGACCGCAGTCGCACTATAGGCTGCCGATACCCGGAACCCTGCGTTTAAAGAGGAAGTCTCTTAGTCCGATGTTGCCAGTCCTCGCTTAGACAAGGATGGAGCTCTCGGCCTTATGGAGTCCCTTGTGGAGCTTGAGGATGTGCTTGTCTAGCGGCATCTTAGTTGCTGCTGGGGCTCGCGTTGTTCGGTTTTGCCGTATCTGCTGCCATCTCTATTGCCAGTCTCTCTTTTCGGCCTTGCATGCCGAGTCTCCGGTTAGCCACTTGTTTAGCCATCCCTTACGGTCAGGGACGTCGGGGCCTTTCGGTCTGCGCCGGCGGGTCGGTCTCGTTAGGATCCATCTAGCTGCGTTATCATATCTGGCTTGGATAAGTGATGCGATGCGTGGCTGTTGGAGCCTCTCTTCCGACGCCGCCACTCTCTTATTAAGCCATATGTCTAGAGGTGGCATATAGGCTTCTGTTTTTAGTATCTCGGTTGCTGTCGCTTTGAAGGCCCCTGTGACCTTGCGGAGGTACTTAATCTAGATATCGTTAAGCATTTTAGCCCTATTCTTTGGTATATGCCGGTGCCATTCCGAGGCTCCGTAGCTTATAGCGGTCCTAACGACCGCGGTGTAGACTTGGCGGGCCCGCTGGAAGGACGCGCCCTATATCGAAGCTGCTATGCGGTCTAGGCCGTAGACTTACGTGGTCATCTTTTTAGAGATCGATTGGATATAGGTGTCCTAGCGGAGGCGTCTATCTATATGGACCCCGAGGACGCGACAGGAGTCTTCTGGTTCGATTTTGTGGCCTTTTAAGGCTATCTTCGTATCTGGACCCTTCCGTTTTCGAGAGAAGTGGACTAGGTGATATTTCTGGACTGCGAAGGTCATACCGTGGCTAACTGCCTATTCTTTACAGGTCCTATAAGCGGCTTCCAGCCGCTTGCAGGTCTGCTCGGGGTCTAAGCCGAAGCTTACGAGGTTCGTGTCGTCTACGAAGGCGATAGTGGCTATCCCGGGAATAGCACAGAGGGCCTTATAAAGACCGGCTATGTAGAGGCAGAAGAGGATAGGCGATAAGGGTGAGCCCTGCGGGACGCCTGCCGGGATCGGGATCTCGTCTGATTCCTGGCTATCGAAGAGCAGTGTGGTGGATCGGTTAAAAAGGAAGCTGCGTATCTAGTTAATGGTCTATATAGGTACTCGGAGCGCTCGTAGGTTACCGAGGAGTCTGTCATAGTTAACGGAGTCGAAAGCACCCGAGATATCTAGCGATAGGAGGGTCGCAGCGCTTCCATACTTCTAGGCTGTGCGGACTAGGTCTATGAGCAGCCGTAGCGCGGTTTCCGTAGAGCGGCCCTTCCGGTTGCCCATCTGTTCGTCCGGGAGGAGTCCGTTCTCTTTGGCAAAGCTAGCTAGCCGTTGCGCTAGTAAGCTTTCGATTGTCTTCCCTATAGTGTTAAGTAACGCAATAGGCCTCCAACTGCTAGCTTGGTGGTACTCGTTTAGCTATTTTCCAGGTTTCCGGAGGATAACTGTTACTGCTTTACGGAACGCTGTTAGGTAATATCCTATACGCCAGTATGCCTCTGCTAGAGAGGCTAAGGCACGGAAGAGGGGTTCTCCTAGTCGTTTAAGGAATCCATTAGGAAGCTGGTTTAGTCCAGGTGCCTTCCACTGGCCTGCCTTAGTGAGGACTTCTTGCACTTGGTTTGCCGTCACCTTCCGGTCCATATCGAGAGGCGGTGCGAGCCGGTGCGTTATTCGGAACCCGGTGTGCGCGGCCTTAAGAAGGGGATAAAATCTTTCCCGAAAGGCCTCTGTTTTCTCTTTGTGGGTCGTTGCTTCGCCTCGTGGAGTGTGTAATATAGGGACAGCTGGTGGTAGCGGTGGCGCGGCTCCTTCGGTTCTAGCCTATCTTGCGATTTTCCATACTCCGGCTGGCTAGCTAGAAGCCTCGTGGAGCATGGTTCTCTATGTCGCTGTCTTTGCTATGCGGATCGCCTTCTTTTTTATGAGGGATGCTTGCCAGAGCGCTCGCTAGGCTTCGTCTGTCCTATCGGAGAGCCATGTCCGCTGGGTTTTCCTCTCTTTCTCTATAGCCTCCCTTATTTCGTTGTTCCACTAGGCCTTGCCTCTCCCCTTAGGATGGCGAAGGGGGGCAGCTAGGTCGGCTATCCTAGTCAGCTCCTTAGTTAATATTTCGGTGTATCTGTCGATGTCCTCTGGTATCTTTAGTGACTCTGGTTGTGGTAGGTATGCTGCTTCAGCCTTCGCTTGGTCATAGTCAGCTGTTTTCCAGCTGCGCCGTGGCTTGTTCTGGGGGGGTGATTAGCTGGAGTCTCCATTGCTCTGCTAGCTGGAGCAGCTTATCGGCTGCCCTGTAGGGTCGGACGTTATGTCCTCCCTAGACGGGGTGGTGGACGTTAAAGTCGCCTATAAGGACTGTTCGTCCTAGCTGGGGGCCGGTAAGGAGGGCTTCGATAACTGGTAGGTCTGATCTGCTAATAGACCTAGGAGGAGGTGCGTATACGCAGATGACGGTTATAGGACCGTCTAGTAGATGGATTGTGACATGGCACCTGTCTGGCTGCGCCTTGTAGGTCCACTGTGCTAAGGGGAACCTCCTGTTAATATAGATACATGCTCTACCTCCCTCGGTAGCATATAGGAGGTGGTACGGAGAGGATCTTAGGCAATAGGTAGTCGGCATATATGGGTTTCGCCAGGGCTCTTAGGTAGCTAGGATATCGTACTCTTCGGAGATGGCATTGACTGCTAGGATCTGTGCTTTCTTGCTTTTCTGCGTGTTCCAATGTAGGATCCTTAGCGCTGTTATAGTCGAGCGTGGATGCTGTTTAGTGTTGACTCCGGTGTTTCGATATCCATATCGTCTATCTCTTCGTGGGTTCTACTGCGGGCTCTGCCTGTGCTTCTAGTACGGCAGCTGGTTGCTCGACGCTTCCGCGGCTGTACTGTCTGCCAGTCTTCGGCTGTTGGCTTAAGGGGTTCTTGCGAGGGCAATGCAAATCCCTTCGGTCTTATAACATAAGCAGCCTTAGCGACCTGGACCTGCTCCTGGCAGACTGGACACTCCTTAGACCACGCAGTATGTGGTCCTCGGTATGCTGGATAGCAGTACCGGCTCTTATTCTCGGCTTCTGGGTATTCTTTATTGTTATGCTTTGTTGAAGAGCAGAGCCCGCACTTACGTGTATAGCGGCAGACACAGGCAATATGTCCATAGCGGTAGCAGTGGTAGCACTGCTTAAGCTGGGCTCCTTCGGCGAAGGGCTCGCATGGATAGTAGCTATACTGCCAAATAAGGCCGTCTCGGCATAGCTGTTCCGCTTGTTGAACCGTGGGTACTGCAATATATAGGGCCGTGACCTTCCTAGACGAGGTCTTAGCGTTGCGAGGGAGCTTGGCCTCTAGGACGTCGATAGGGCCGCCGGGCTGGTTCCGGAGTTGGACTCCTAGCTGCCCTTGGTTCGTCTCTATGGCCTCCTTATTAATGCCATGGGCCACCACCAGGATCTTTCTCTTCTGGATAGAGGCACTCTCTCCGAAGGCCTCGGCGGTCCAGTTGAGGTCGGCTTCTAAGGCTTGTTTCTCCGCCGCTGTCTTGCATGTGATGGCGTAGTCTCCGCTAGGGAGCTTACGTGCTGCTACTGCTGCCTCTCTCCCTGCGGCGGTATTGATCTTGCGAACGATCTCTGCGTAGGTGCGTCCTTCTATCTCTGTAGCCTTGACGGTGATCTCTCGTTCCTGACGGGGAGGGAGCGCCTTAGCTATCTGAGGGGCTCTAAGTGAGGGAGCGCCGGTTATGGCGGTGGCAGCGGCAGCGTATGTCTTAGGAGCCTTAATATGCTTATGGATAGCCTGAAGCGTGTTCTCGATAGTATCGATGCGTCTCTCGATACTAGTCCGGCTGTCTGGTTCCTTAGCTGCCGCCTCGAGGACCGGGATGGCGGCTTGTACGGCTGCGACTAAGGTGGCAACGTCGGAATCACCAGCTAAGAAGCGTCTAAGGCTGTTTACGGTGCTGCGAATGGCTTCTGGATTGCGTCCAGGTGCCGTGTTGCTGCTTGGCGATGGCGTACGCGAGTCTGGAGGCGACGGCTCGGGTGGTGGGGCGGGACGTTGGGGGTTCCCGCCACCCGCGCTTTGCCTCGAGGGTGGTGGATCGACCATTTCTAGGGTAAATGGGGCCCTAGGAACAGTTTCCGGGCTATCCGGTGGGTTTCAGAGTCGTGGTTGTGAAGTTATCGCCGTGTGGGGTCGGTTTCGAGAAGTTTTTCCCAATGAATCCATTATCCACGCACCTGATCCTCTTTTCTATTGTTGTCGAAGTACAGATCAATGTCAATAGTAACGTAAATTTACGTTACACTGTCTAAAACTACATCCTTTATACTTAGAGTCGAGACAAGAAGTCGGAGAACTTCGTTGGTGTCATTAAACTGTTCCTCGACTTCGGAAATGGCTTTCTCGACCTCGTCCTCTAACAGTGACAGTTTGTCCAGCGTTTCCTGCATGGCGCCGGATTGGTTCAGCAGCTTAATGATGTACGCCTTGGTCTCCTTGGCCATGAAAGTCGCACGGCCGGCCATTTGGGCACTCGCGCGGGCCGCCGCTTGTTTCTGGAAAAGCCCGATTACCTGGTCCTTGTGGTACTGCGACTGCCCATGTAGCATGCGCAAGACAGGGTACGAGATCTTGCCCTCGTCCAGGTCCTCGCATGCGCCCTTTTGGTCCGCGTAATCGACCGAGTGGAGATTCATGAAATCGTCGCGGATCTGAAATAGGCGCCCAAAAGGCTGTGCTAGCCTGGCGAATGCAGGGACGGCCTCCTTTTCTACTTCAGCGGCGTCGGCACCTTTGTTTTTCTGCAGTAGCATGAGGCGCATCAAAAGTCTGAACATAACGCCCGTCTTGCGGTCGACCATCTCCAGGAACTCATCCTCGCTGGGGACCTTGACGTGGAATTTCCAGTAGAGATCCCAGCTCTGACCGGCGAAAATGTGCGACAGCTCTTCCAGGAGAATATCAGCCGAGGCTGTGTGCGGCAGGAGTCGCGCTTCCTTGACTGCCTCAACAAACATGAAGTTGGCGCTGTTGATGGTCTGCGCCGGGCCGAAGACTTCGTGCGTAGCAGGCAGGCCGCGGCGCAGAGGCGAGTTATCTTCGATGTCGTCCAGGAGCAGAGAAGAATTGTGCAGGAGGTTGATGATGTGGGATATTTGCCTGATCATACGCTCCTCCAGCTTGATCCATTGGTTTACCGAGTCGATAAAGGAATGGCGCAAGCCCTTCGATGGCATGTCCATGATATATTTGATAGGCGCATGCAGGGGGTCCACCAACGGCTCGCCTTCCTGGTCCGTGACTTCTAGTTTCGCCTCTGTCACTGACGAGCTCGCTGTGGAAATCGACTTGACCGAGGAAGCGGCGTCGGTCACACTCGTTGAGGAAACTTCATCCGTCTCTGCGTCTTCGTTCGCAACGCTGGAACCGGCCGCCAAGGCAATCGAACCAATGAGGACGCCATGCTCCTTGAAATAGCGCTTCTCGGACCCAGGATACCACGGCCCCACGTAATTGCGTGGGCACGTCGCCGCCCACAGCGAGTTTCCGGCGGTAATGGACCCAATAACTTCGATATAGCGCCGCAGGTATAGGGGACAATTAGGATGAGCGGCAAAGTATGCATCACGCTCGAGCAGGTACCTCCGCTCTTCCTCGTGGATGGTTCGTACGAGCTCTTTCTTGGCCTCGTCGATGGTGGATCCCTTGGTGCGTATCCAAAGATATATGGCGTTCCAGAGGTTTCGGTTGTCCTTTTTCAGTTGGGCGTCGTACCACTCACGCTCCCAACTGTAATAGTCGTTGCTTAGAAGCAGCGCCCGCGTGGCCGAGTCGTAGATGGCCTCGATGCTGGCGTCCTCATCGGTGCTGATGTCGATTCCCATTCCAAACTGAACCAGCGCCCAAAAGGCCCCCATGCCGCCATTCAGGCCGCGCTGGAGATAGTACTCCTCGATGGTCTCGACTTTGTCCATCGTGTCGCGCTCGCGCTCGGACCCGTCCAGCCATTCCTTGCGGTAGCGATCCAACATCTTGATGGCACGGGGCCGGTCAATCTTCATGGCATCGAGGAGGCACCTGGACATGTATTTGGTCATTTGTCGGGATCGGTCTGTTGCCTTCTTGGCAGCCTGGTCCTGACATGAGCCGTCACGGTCTACATTCAGCGCCTGGCTGAGGAACTCGTGTTCTTGGACTGCCTCGTTGTAGTCAAGCTCCTCACACACGTCATCATGCATGCAGCCCATGTCAGCGAGGTACGCAACTATGTAGAGGCGCTCTGGCGTTGACTCCGGGAAAATAAAGGAGGCCCAGTTGCCGACGCCCGGGCTAAACCCAGACCGGAAGCCGTACTTCTGCGCAAACCCATCGTCGAGAAATGCGTCCCAATCCTGGACGGCTCGTGAGTTTGCCTTGTCGGCAACCTTGTTGTGTGCGGATATGCGGATGGGTAGGGTCGTGATGCAGCCTTTGGTGCGGGCATATTCCATGTCCACCGGGATGGAGTGCTGCCAGATCTCAGCTGATCTCATGATAAAATTTTACTGGAAATACAAGTAGAGAGACAGCAAGTTCGTTGTTGAGGACTATGTCGGATTCAAGAACTCAGCTGTGAGTCGTTGGGCAAGGATGAGGTAGTAGCAGTGGCGGCTGGAAACAAATCTCTAATGGTACAGCCTCTCAAAGCTATTTCAAGCGGCAGTTGCTGGCTCAACATATTTGTATGATGTTTTCAGACTCCCCCGTTCACTACCATTGCGAATATGCGTATTCCTGTCTCACATCGCAATTGTTGGCGCACATGCCCTTGCGTCGTGCGCCGGGTCAATATGCGCGAGTCATGCATAACGATTTAAACTTTCTAGATTCATCTACGTAGGAGCATCACCTGCGTCGAGAAACTCTACCCCGGAAAATGATACCCCTATTCTCGCACATGGGTCGCAGACTAGGTTCTCTTGTCAGATTTATCCCATACTGTCATCCCTGATGTGGCTGACAGGTCGACTAGGTTGCTGACACGCCAGTCAAAGTTCAGCGACCGTCTGGAGAGTTTGCATGGGTCTTTAACGGGGCCTGGACTGGCATTGCCCTAACATGGCTAGTGCGGCGCATATCTCATCGGGGAGTTATCGCAACTGTATCATACGACTTGATTCCACCTCGTGGTTCGTTCCACGGGTATATAGGGTCACAGACAGTGTAGTTTCAATTTGGCCTTGTCGTTCCGGTCAGTACGGCCCCCGCAGCGACCATGATTAGCGGCATCTCCGTCCAAATTGCAAGGGCGCTTCTCAGCAACTGGCATCTGAGCCTCGGCATAACCGTGCTGTCCGTAGCAGCGTCCACCTTCCTGATCACAACCATCTTGTTCAATCGGGGACGGCGGGATACCCGGGATGGGCGAAAACCCCCAACAGTACCATATTTTCTTCCGTTTTTGGGAAATCTCTTATCCTTTGTCTCAGACACAAGGGGATTTCTCGAAAAGACTAGGTGAGGGGCAAACCTTCCCTTTATTGTGCGTTTGAGCCTCTGACGGCGTGGGTGACTGACTGAGTGGTGCGGAACCATAGTCGCCGGGCTGCCACCCTGGTTCCATATACTGTAAAGCTGGGACCTTTCGAGGCCTATATTGTGCAGCAGCCTGAGTTCATCGCGCAAGTCCTTAATGCTGGACGCACCCTTACCAGCACGCCGTTTCTTGCGACTTCCATGGGACAAGTTTTTGGTACACCCAAACACCTGATACGTAAGTTCCAACGCCATGACTCTCACGTGCCACGACACTGATGGTGTTTCATTGGCAGCTTTCTATGAGGCCGACAATAGTGGTGTCGGCCGAGCGCCATGGCCAGGCACGAAGGTGCCTGAGCACCAACGGGTTTGGTCACACCATCACCATTATGCCAACATCTATCTGAATGGCGAGAATCTCCGTTTTCTTGCAGCTCGTTTCGCCGAAAACCTCAGTGAATCGTTTGCCACCATTGCACCGGGGGTTCCTGTGGACAGCGGCGACTGGACCGAGGTGCCAGATTTCTATATGTGGTGGCGGTACGTGGTGAAAAGAGAAGTGGGCGTTACCCCAACTAATTCACTCTTCTCAGGAAACGGGTCTTCAAGGCGTCGGTAAACACCATGTTTGGTCCGCATCTATTGCGCCTGTGTCCTCACCTTGAGGAAGACTTTTGGATCTACCATAGTGGCTTCATGGGGATGCTGAAGTTCTACCCGAAGTGGCTGTATCCAGCGCCTTACGCTGCGCTCGATCGCATCCTAGACGGTCTCATGAAATGGCAGGCCTTTGCCAAGGAGCATTCCAATCCCCACGCTGTCCCGGTTGATGGCAAGGAGACTGCCGAGGATGAGTTCTGGGGCTCTGCGTGGTTCCGGGCACGGTACCGGTGGGGAGAGAACACCAAAGTGCTTGACGCACGCGCACTGGCCTCGGAAGACTTGGGCATGCTGCTGGCTGCCAATGCCAATCTCATTCCTATGACATTTTGGTATTTGGTACACACCTTCAGCGACAGTGAGTTGGCTGATCGCGTGCGTATGGAGCTAGAGCAAGCCGTTGCCAACGGCAAGCCTTCTTTTCCGCTTCATTTTGAAGTGGACAAGGTCTTGACGTCCCCGCTTCTCCAGTCCATCTTCGCCGAGGTCCTCCGGCTGTACGCATCCATTTTGCTCATTCGCATGAATGATAGTCCTAACCCACAGGACTTTCGCATGGGGCCCTGGAAGCTGGATCGGAAAGGCATGATTGTCATCACGACGGCGTCACCACATTATGATGACCAAGCATGGGGGCCGCATAGGACGAAGAATGGAGGCCAGCCTCTGTCCAAGTTTTGGGCCGACCGGTTCCTGGTCTCGTCACCTGCCGCGGCAAACGCAGGGGACATCTGTGACGACGACCCGGTGAAACAGAAGGACGGAAATGTTCGATTCTCACTAGAAAAGCTTGCAGGAACTTGGGTTCCCTTTTCTGCAGGCTCACAGATGTGCCCGGGGCGTCACCTGGCCAAGCAGGAGCTGATTGGGAGCGCGGCTGTGTTTGCAGCCTACTTTGATATGGAGGTACTTGACAATGTGCCGGGTATTGACCATAACTTCTACGGCATGGGCAGCCAGCCACCGAAAGAGCCTTGCAGAGTCCGCATTCGGCGCAGGGTTGGTACTGTTCGAAACCAGTCATAGCTGCTATGACTAAGGCAGCAAATCTTCCCCCACTCAACTGACTCGTTACGTCGTCACGCACAACGATAGGAAAGTTACTCATCCGGGCGTCCTTTAGGAAGGAGTCGCTTCTTCATTGAAATTCAAGTGGCAGGCAGTTAAAGAATGGAAGAAATAGAACTAAATAATATTCAATGAAAAGGTACTTTGCTACCTGGGTTTCTATTTTTGAATAGCTCCTATAGTATAATATCGAATCCGCAATTGCTTTATAGGAACTACGCTTTGTATGCGACATACACCCTAGATCTTACTAATAAGCCTTATAAAGCCCTCGCTATTAAAAGGGTGTACATTTAATAAGATTTAAACCCCCGACCTTATTTTTACCTTGATTAATCTTAACTTAAGTTGAGTCTTTTTAACTCGTTCCTTTATGAGTGGTTAAATAGGGCCATAAATTCCATTAGATCAGGATAACTAATGTAAGCTTAGTCACTACCACTACGGCATCTTATTAAGCGCAAAATAGGCTTATTTCTACATTATAAAAATGGATCTCCTACTGTCTTATAGTAACTATACCTTATATACGATAGCTTCTTTTATCATTAACTAAATTTTATACTTAATATATTTACGAATATTAACGCACCTTGATTTATTATATGTGAAGGGCTTTTTAAGTTCTTCCTCTTACTTTTAAAAACGATTATTTTAAAACATGTCTTAGTGTTTATGTCTAACTTTACTACTTTTCTTGTTAATAGAATTGTTTGCTATGGCTCTCATGTGGGTAATAAACCATGCTTTCATTCACGACGGTCTAAATCACGAGGACCATAGCGGGAAATACTACCCGCGAGGCCGGCATATACTTCTGCGCAGACTTAGTGGCCCGCTTCAACGAAGTCCTTCTACCTAGGCTTGATTAGCCCGACGTCAGCGGTACTCTGTTCCTCCCAGTGCTGTTCTCGAGACTCCACAGTCCGTGCCACGCTTGTCGCACCGAAACGCGAACCAGGACATCTTGTTTCGGGTTGAGAACGGAATGTAGCTCATTGTGATTCCACTTTGGATTCTTTTCCCAGATGCCGTCGGCAGTGCAGACATCGGCTCTCATGGCTAAGAGGGCCACCATGACCATTAGCTCCGTCACGGCGAATTGGCGTCCCGGGCACAGGCTCGGCGGAGCACCCCACGCGAGGAATGCCTTGGAGCTACCCGGTGCATGTGGAGCAAACGAAGTGGAGCCAACTTCACCGTTCTTTTTCTTACGTAGGAACCGGTACGGATCGAAGGCGGCGACTGTAGGGCCCCAGATGATCGGGTCCATGTGCATAGGCTGGGCGGGGATCTGCAGGTAGTTACCTGCCTTGAGAAGGTATTTGCCGTCGAGAACAGTGTCGGTCATGACCTTTCGAACGGTGGCGTGGATGTGGTGATGGCGCTGCGTCTCCTCAAAAAACGAGAGCAGGATGGGGCATTGGGATTGAACGGCCGCAACATTGAGGGAGAAGCGGCGGTCCCCGCTGACGCTGACGGCCTGCGCTTCAAGCTCGGTCCTGACCTCGTCGAGGAGACTTGGCCGCGAGAAAAGTTCCCAGATCAGCCAGTAGAGTGTTGGAGCTGAATTGAGTGTCATGCCCATGACGAGGCTGATCTCCTGTTTCGCTGCTTCGACCGGCGCAATGCCCGCTTCCTGCAGTATGCGCCAGCGCTCCTTGGCTACCTGGGACGCCTCGACTTGGGGAAAGGCCCTGTAATATTCTTCCAGTGCATCAAACACCTTCTGTCGTAAAGCATAGCCAGTACCGAGAATGTCTGCACCGACAAAATGTAATCCAACATAGCCTTGCCAAGCCCTTCAGCCGCATGTAAGTTAACAATTTACTCCAAATCACTAAGAGCAGAGACGTACCAAAGTGCTTCTTCGACTTTCGCGTTCTTAAAACAATGATTTTCTCCATACACGGCACAGCACGATGCCTGCAAAACGGCATGGCGTCCCCACTGCAGAAGGCTGACTTGGTGCCCGGCAGCGCCGCTCGAGAGAGTCGATGACTTAAGCAGGGAGTCAATCGCCGATAAAACGTGCGCCCCCATTCTCGTGTTAGGCTCATCGAGATGCGGCCCGGGCACCATTGCGGAGCGTGTAGTTCGTGCTAACTGGCCGTGCATCTCGCCCCCGAAGAGGTGGTAGGTCTCGGGCCCCGCGTCCGCTAGAACATGCTGTGCGAGCTGCACGAACGGCTTGAAAGAAAGAGTTTTGGACTCCTTTTCCACAGCGGTAAGTAGGCGGGGTGACCGGCACACGTAAAGTTTGAAGTTGAAAACACCCAGGGTGTAAATCTCAGCACTTGTCTTTTTGCTAATCGAGCCTCAGCTTCTTGATCTTTAGCAGAAGAGCGGTGGTGAAGAGGTCGGCTAACCTGGCGATGGTGTAGTAATGCCGATAGTTGTGCGCGAGCCCTATGGGGTGGCCCAGCAGGGGAAATCTGGATCGCAGTCGAGGTGGCTCTCTCGGGTCGTCGGTAAAGCTGAACAGATACTCCAGTCCATAGCAAAGGAGTATAAGGCCTAGGAGCAAACACAATATCTCACGCCACATGATTCTCGTTTTGACCTGAGCGATTGCGATGAGTAGAGGTCGGAATAGGGCTGGGCAAAAGTCTCTAGCCGCTGGAAGCCGCTAGAACCGAGCAAGGTGCCTTGCGTCCTGGTGAATTTTGAATGTCCAGGAAAGGCTATTTCCGGACATATGGTTATGACAGTTCATGAGTGAGTCCAGACTTGGGCTATTATGTCTAAGCATGGGAAGGAACCGCAAGCCTATGTCTATCGTCGGATACTTAGGAAATCCACGCGACCTTTGCTGGGGAGCGGGTATTCTTCCTGACGGTGGCAGTGGAATCATCAGCGTTTGCGGTTAGGGGACTGTTGCAGCTTCTAGAGCGAAGTGGATAAGTTGCCGTGTCATGCACTATGTATGTGCTGGCTGACAATAGGTGAACACGAACCGCCTCACGGACCACACCGTCTTAAAGTGGGCGAACTCAAACTGACAATGAACTCTATTTAGTGCCGTTCTCCACGAAGTGTGATTCTCCACATAAGGCCGATATCACAACCATTCAACCCCTGAGGCCCATTCAGGGAGTGAGTGGTTCATCCCGCCTCCGTGTTATTCCACTCGGGGAAATTCTGGTTCTGCTCCTGACCTTAACTGGATTACAAATAAATATTCGCTCCTAGGCTGCAGACAAGAAGTAAAAGCGTTTACCTAAAAGCACATCGCCACATCACGCCGAGACCATGTCTGCGCACATCCTCACTGACGGGCGCGTCCTCTGCTATCGAATCTTCGGCCCTTCGCCCCAGGCATCCGATGCGATTCCCACTGTCTTTCACTTTCACGGCAGTCCCGGGACCCAGGAGGAGGCTGCTCCCCTGTATAACGCGGCCCAGCGGCGGGGCATCGCGCTCCGTGTCGTGGGCGTCACACGCCCCGGCTTCGGCGGGTCTACTTACCAGCCAGACCGGACGCTTCTGGACTTCGCATCCGACGTCCTGAATTTGGCCGACGCCCTAAGCATTGAGCGTTTTGCCGTTCTCGGCGCGGCGGGCGGAGGGCCCTACGCCCTGGCGTGCGCCCACGCCCTGCCCGCTGCACGCGTGGCCGGCATCGTCACCGTTGGCAGCATGTACCCCCCGGATCTGGGCTTCGCCGGCGTACTGCGGGTGAACCGAATTTTCTTGGCCCTGTGCCCCCGCGTGCCGGCTGTCCTTGCCTACTGGGTGGAATGGTTTGTGGGTCGGCTGGCGCGTCGCGATGCTGACGCGTATGAGCGCTTCATGATTAACACGTTCGACTCGACGCGTGCACTTCAGGATCACGTCGTGGCGCGTGCCACCGTGGATCCAGACCGCACATTCATGGAGGCGCTGATACTTAGCACGCGTGAGGGGTTCCGGCAGGGCTCACGCGCCTTCGTGGACGACTTTGCCCTATTCGGGAGTCCCTGGGGGTTCGACTTAGCCGACTTGAACCGGGACGGCAAATACAAGGTCTTCATCTGGCATGGGGTTGAGGACGTCAATATTCCCGTCCAGCTGGCAGGAAGGGCGGCCAGTGCTATTCCCGGCGCCACGTTGAGAGCGATCGAGGGAGAAGCGTGGCTCGGTGTACCTGCGCATCGTATGGATGCCATCCTTAATGATTTACTAGCCGTATTCTGAAAAGTGGACTCTGCAAACTGTTTTGGTTAAGATGGGGCTTTTCTTATGGTTCGTCGTTGCACAATTGAGGTGCTGACTTGTCAATAACGGAAGGCAAGGCAGCTTTCGCTAAGGGTATGTAGGTTAATGTCGCCAAATCATCGAAATACATCTACGGACAGGAAAGAGGGGTATAATGCTTTGTCGAGATTAATCTTCTATGTGGTTTTCATGCTGGCTTACGGCTGACAAGTAGAGATTAGGGCTCCCGCGGTCATCCATTATCGGTGTTTCCCGAGTTATAAGCAATGTACGAGTCAGCATTGAGAATTAGGTTCGAGTGTCTGTGCTCCGCGCCGTATTCTTTAAAACCTAATGTGGGTTCATCACCGTAGGGTCGGGAGAATACGAATTTGGCGGTCTACCCTAAAAATGATGCGGTTCGTTATCAGCAATGACCCTGCGAGCACATGGGCCTTGCGTTACCACGGTCAGCTGTAGACAAAAAGTGAGGGCGGAAAATATTGGGCGAGTAAATTTTACAATTACCTCAAAGCAACGCGTGCCAATCTTTTTAAGGAAAGAACATCATCTTTCGTTACTTTGTCATCATGCTGCATGCCCACACTATGGCTCAATTTCAGAGCAAACCTGCCCTTACAGCGCAGCTATGCATGTCTTTCTTGATTTCCCGCTCTTATTGGTCCATTCTTACGGCAGTTGCTCTTGCATGCCTCTCCGTACGGCTGGGCACGGAGGTACGATTTCGGAGACAACGGCATCTTGCATCAAGGAGTAGCGTGCAGACGATTCCTATTCTCCCTTACTGGATCCCATGGGCCGGCCACGGCGCCTCATTTGCCCTGGGCGCTGTTTCCTATCTTCAGTCTATCCGTCGGCAACTTGGTGGCAAGACGGTGGTCTTTGCGCTTTCGATGGGCAATTCGAAACACAACGTCATCCTCTCGCCCAGCATCGCAAAGCAGGTCATCAACGACAGGAAGAGCCCCGTGAACATGGATGCGTGGACGTACTACGTCTTCAGGCACGTGTTCCAAGATAGCGGTCATCTGGAAGCCATGCATCCCCATGCCATCAAGGGCCCGATTGTACAGCCTATACATGACATGGTCAAGAATGCTTTTGTTACCAAGGCCATCCAAGCTTTGGTGGCCGAGGTGGAACAAAAGGCACTGGGATTGATATCGGGGAAGTCTCGTGGGGGGCAGCCCTCATGGGAGCTTTCGGGCAAGCTGAAGATGCTCGGGGAAAACGCCGATATGCTGGCCGAGGTTTCGCTCCACCCACTCATGCGCGACTTCACCAGCGACATCATGGTACGCGTTCTCCTGGGCGAGAGCTTCCGGCGTAATAATCCGAACGCGGTGAAGGACGTGTGGACGATGGACGATCGCATCATGGCCTTCATGGCCAAGGTTCCCAACTGGATGCCCGTGGTGAGCGAGGCGGCCAAGGCACGCAGACGCCTGGTCGCCGGCCTTACGGCATTCCACAACGCCTACACGCTGTATCTGGCGGGCCAGGACCCAGGCACCGAGTGGGGTGACATGAGCGACGTCAGTACCGTCATCCACGACCGCACCCTAGCCTGGAACGCTTCGACCGAGAATACCACGGTGGCGGGGAACGGGGCGATGCTGCTGTCGCTATTGTGGCTCACCAACGTCAATGCCAACCAGATCGTTTTTTGGCTCGTATTCTACGCCTTTGCTGACCCATGTCTCCTCGCGGAACTGCGGGAGGAGATAGCGCCGTACGTACAGCGTAGCGACCTGGACGAAAGCCTTAGAATAGACGTCGAAGGCCTCTGGCGGAAGTGCCCCCTTTTGAAGGGTGCTATGTTCGAGACGCTGCGGCTCGAGGTGAGCGGCGTCAGTGTGAAGTACGTCGAGCGCGATTTCGTCCTCCACGAGAGCGAAGAGGACGCGGCGTTCTTGGGCAAGAGCAGTCCCGAGAGTTTTCTGGTCAAGAAAGACGAGCTCATTTGGGTGCCACACGCACTACACCAGCTCGATGAAAAGTACTGGCCCGATCCAAGCCGGTTCGATGCCCGACGGTTTTGGGAGACGGACGGGAATAAGGAGAAACCATTGGCGTCCGAAGTCAAGGTAATGTACAAGACCATGAAGGTCTGGGGGGGCGGCGAAAAGATCTGCAAGGGAAAGACGTTTGCGGAACGTGAGGTATGCCTAGTAGCTGCGCCCATCATTATGGCCTACGATATCGAGCCCCTGAACGGTGTTTGGGCTCATCCAGGCCGAACACCAGGTTCTGCATCCTCGAAACCAATTCAAGACTTTCGAGTACGCATGCGCAAAAGAGAAGGATACTAGAGTTAGCACAATATTCCTCGTGTTTTCTTATATCAATGGCGGTTTTTGAAGTTGCTCGGCCACATAATAGCGCCGGGCTTATAAAAGGTCCATTTTAGCTGAGGCACGAGGATGTGCACAAGGATAAGAGTCGCAGCTGTGACATATGCTATGTGACAGAGTCAATACAGAGAATTGAGGTGAGCTGGTTTAATACGATCTTAACTTTGCGCGCTATATAGAAAACAGAGGGGTAGACGCATTAGAAAACAGAAGATAACTGGGATGAGGAGATATTGGAGGTCCTTGAGGATATACAGGTCTGTGTTTAGATCTATAGACGTTGTTGTGGTTAGAAAACACTAAAAACCAGCTCATGAGACCTCACGATCAGTGTGGTGGTCCATCTCTAGGGTGGTTCAAGTAGTAGGCTGCCACCTTATAGGGATCATCTGCCTCTCCAATGCTCTCCTTTCTATATGTTGCATACATTCTGATCGAGGACACAAAACACCGATTTGCGTACTATCGCACTGGGGGGAGGCGTTGCAAGCGATAGGTTTAACGTTATCCATTATGAAGGACAAAAGCAAGAGCTAGAAATGGCAGTCTATATACCCGTAGCTAGGGATAGCTCCCCAAATACTTTGTAAGGCCTACATTAAGTCCTTATAGCTCTCCACGCGACTTAATAAGCGAAACTAGTAATAGCTATCAAGGCCGGTTCCCACGCGAGTGCTTAATTATCTTTATAGTTTTAGCTCGCTGAACAGCTTATTAGTTACTTTATAAAGCGTTAACTACGATTAGATTATCCTAAAGGTAAAGATAATAGCTAGTCCTTTTGGCCCTTAACATTATTTAAAGTACTATTATTCGCGCTAAGTTCGAGGACCCCTATTCGGGCCCCCCCTACTTTCGGGCCCCCCAAAAACCAGCCACCGAATTTTCGGCCTTTCGAATGTTCTTTCTATTTCTGAACTCAATTAGCGTCTAATCTTTCTATAAACTCATATTATAACAGTTATAGCTAATGTAAAACAGTACTCTAAAGAAGATATGTAAAAAGCCCTTAGTGTCACGGTGGGGCCTCCCGGGAGCATTCGGGCGCACTACCGCTGCGCTAGCGGGCGCAAAAGACTAGGATGCAGAACCGGAAGGGTCTGCACTGCTCTCACATATAAGGGTTCAGGTCAAGTCAGGTCGTAGCGGCTGTCACGGGCCTCGCCCCGTGACAGTACCCCCCTCCTTAGGTGTGTGGTCCCTCGCACATACCTAAATCAGTGGCAGAGGGGTTCAGTGCCTTATATGCTAGCCCCCAGGTCAGAACCTGTAAGCCACACGGGGATTCGAACCCACGTCGCGACCAAGGGTAGGTTCTGCATTATGTCACGGTGGGGCGTCCCGGGAGCATTCGGGCGCACTACCGCTGCGCTAGCGGGCGCAAAAGACTAGGATGCAGAACCGGAAGGGTCTGCACTGCTCTCACATATAAGGGTTCAGGTCAAGTCAGGTCGTAGCGGCTGTCACGGGCCTCGCCCCGTGACACTTAGCTTCGTTATAAGTGAGCACGGAATTAAGTAGACTATGTAAGAATACAGTATACCGAAATTAACACTATAAAACAGACTTCAAGGCTAACAAAGTAGGTTAGATATATTTGCATACTAACAGAGGCTTAGACTAGTCTAGAAAGAGTTGCTTACGACCTGGATCTTTACTTAAGCTGCCCTAGAGCTTTCACCTTCGAACGCCTAAGTGAAGGAGTTCGCTAAACGTATCCTTTAGGCTTAGAGAAATAGTGAGCCACTTAGAAGAAGGTGGCTATAAGCCTTCTTACGTAGAAACCTAACTATATAGGTCTATAAGAGCTAGTCTATCGATTTATAGCGTGTTAATAGCGCCTTAGTTAAGGTAATTCGATCCTAGTTCCGGTATCTTCAGTTACTAGAGATCTAGAGAGTGAAGCCGGCTAACTACTATAATATAGATAAATTAGAGCTCTTAAAAGATGCTGGATTTAACAGTCTAGTACTTCAAGGTTCGGAAAAGCGCTTAGTCCGAAAGAAGCAGTCTAGTTCTTATGTTTAGATGTTCTTTATCGAATATATCTTCGCTTAAGGCTATGCCGTGCCTTTATTGGTTATTTATAAGGGCAAAACGGTTAAAAATAATAGTTCTCGCTTAATTTAAGCTAATTCGGAGGCTAGCAGTTCATTATAACTGAAAACGGATAGATTATAAACTAAACAGCGCTCGAGTGGCTTGAAAAGGTCTTTATCCCAAATACCGCCTCTAAGAACCCTTTTAAGTACCGCCTACTCATAATAAACGGCCATGGTAACTATATAACAACTAATTTTATATTATAATGCTTTTCGTATTGGATATATTTTCTTTTTTTACCCCGGTATACCGCTCACGTTCTTTAACCTCTCAATTTAGCCGTTTTCAGTTCTTTAAAATCGGCGTATCAGAAAGAGCTCAGATTTTTAACTTAATTAACGCACTTAACGGTAGTTAGCAAACGGAATTTTCTTACCTGCTATAAGAAGGCTCGTCTAGCCGGTCTTACTAGTTAGAATATCCGGAATAAGTAGAAAGCCGCTAGTCTTTAGTGTTACGGATGACCGGAACTAACAAGCAGCTTATAAAAGCGGGTAAGCGCCCATGCAGCCAAGACCTCGTCTACTACACTACCAAGCAACGGAGACCAGCCTCAGGCAAGGGATACCAGCCCTAAGGGCAAGCCACGCTAAAGCTAGATCACGTGATGGATCACTAAGCTTAGCACTAATCTAACAGGATAGATCAGTGGGGCCATTAGTGAGCCTTCGGTACAGGATTAGTAATAGTGTTAGTGAGCTAACATTAAAGGATTAGTTAAATTAGTGGTAATCTAAGGTAATTCAGGGTATTAGTAAGGGAATAACTTAGTATATAAGTTAAAAGACTTTCCTATATAGACAGTTATTACCTTAATAACTAATTTAAGCATCTATCTCACCTATAAATAAGAGTAACCTCTTAAAGACCTATTATGAAGTCTAAGACTAATTACTTAGTTCAGCACCCTCAGTCATTTAGTTACCCAGCGACCAGTGTTTAAGCTAAACAGACGCTCTCTGTCTCTGATTTTACAAACCCTACGTCACGCAGTACTTAGGTATAGCGCTTCGTTATATCTAGCCGGTTAATATAGCTAAACCGTTTCTTAGTCGGATTTTGATTTAATATTGTTAAAAGTATAGCGCTTACCCCTATACCGTTATCCTTTGTTAAGGACTTAGCTATGCACTTATCAAAAAGCTAGTCCTTTAACCGAGACTGCCCTAAAGCTCGGGCCACCTTACCCGACAGCACGGGCCACCCTACCCTAAAGCTAGGGCCACTTTTCCTGTATACGTGGCCTACGCCACTCGGAACCTTCTATAAGTTTCCATGTACTTCCATGAGGTTCCACAAGCCTCCACATGGTCCCACGAGGTTCTATAAGCGTCTACGTGCTTCTAAGCCACGTCACTGCTTACGCGTCCACTTACGCGTCTCCTCTTCGTATTACTAAGAGGATAAAGGGTTAAAAGGGTATAAATAAGGGATAAATCTTCCCTCTTTGTGTACATAGTCTCGGAAATAAGCAAGCAACTTAGAGATCTCACTCTCTACCCCCCTTAAGAGAAGTTCCTACTCATCCGTGTTCTTTTATCCTTAAGGAACGGCCTCCGAGATCGAAAGAGCTCTTATAAAGGGTTGCTTCCTCTTTCCAATCAAACCACCCCTTCCAACAAATATGCATAATCATTAACACATAATATAATAAATTTAAAGAGATCCTACTTAAATAGAAAGTTTTTAACACCTTTAAAGACATCCTATACTTCTATAATAGTTTAGTCGACTTTAAAGAAGACGCCGGACTTTAAAGGCTAAGTATAGCTTTTAAACTAGCTAATTAAACACTTAACTATATAACGACTACTCTTTTAAAAGATTTAAAAGGCCTTTAATGAAAAGAACGTCTAATTAGCTACTACTTAAAGGCAAATTTAGGCTCTTAAAGCTAGGATTAACACTATTAGACTAAGAAAAAGGAATAAGGTGGATTTAAGCCCTAATTTAAAGTTCGCGAATATTAAAGACATCCACCGGGTTTAATTAGCGGTTAGAGAAGCCGAAAGTGGTTTAAATGAAAAGAGTGACAGCGAAAGCCTAATTGAGGCTGGTTTTTATATTAGAGCCATCATTAATTAAGGCTATATTTGAAGTTCTATAGATAGGGCTGGTTTTTGCTGGCTGATTTTTAAGGGGCCCAAAAGTAAGGGGGGCGCCCAAATGGAGGTCCTCGAACTTAAGTACTAATATTTAAAAGCGCCGATTTATATGAATAGCTAGAGTTTATTGTTAATTAAGCTTACGTTCTTACTTTTTTCTTCTCGTCCATACTTATATTATTATAAGTCTCCTTATTGACTATCTCGTTAACTTCGTTAATGGTAGTGCCGTTAGCTATCACTTATAGTGACACCAGTAGGTGCTTTCAAAAAATCATTAAGTTCATCTGCGTAGCTAAGTATTGATCGGGGTGGAAGTGACGCCATAGGTGTCGAAGCCGGGTTTTCTTCCCATAGTGTGTCATGTATTTAGAGGTTTTCTTTCTGCTGCACGAGTATAGAACCCCCACTTCCATGTCCTCGAACCTCCTATGGTACCATTCAAAGTCGCCGTGTCCGGTCTTAGCAGCGAGAAACTGGTGTAAGATGTTTCATGCCATTGTGAGCCACTTTGGGCAGCGTTCGATAACCGCGAATTCGAGGTCCGTCCAGCGTCTGTGTCTGGGTCCTTCAGCCCTTCACCAGCGCTGGAAGAGAGTCTTAGATTTCTTTCACTCTCCTTCTTACATATACGATCGTCCGGGGGCGTTCGGGAGCCGGTAGTGTCATCTTGGTGCCAAGCTTCGCAAGATGGTCCGCTTCGTTTCCTTGTACCTTGAAGAGTCCTGAGACCTATCGCAGTACTTACGTATAGCGTTCGTTACATCTGCGCGACAACCAAAAGTGGGCACTAAATATACCTGAGCCATTCTGTCAACGCGCGCTTATGCCCGATCCCCGAATACTAGATAAGAGAACAAAGTGAACAAAGTGAACACATCGTCAGAACTAAGCTGCGCTAGTTTCTGAAATTACAATGTCATTATTCATATTTTGGTGAACTTTCACAAATGGCAACTTCACTTTCCTGAATTTCCGATGCACATTTCGTGGAATCAAAGTCCCGAACGTCTCCTAATTCTCTCGGTGGTCCTTTTCTGCTACCTGAATTAAAAATTAGTGCAATACCTTATAGACAGTTCGTATTGTCCTAGTCATCGCGCACTTCCGATCCTTCCATTCCTCCTGTCATATATTAGAGATGCCCAAAATGCGTGGAACACACCGAGAATATTTGGAGCTGTTATAAATCCCAAAGTACAACGGTCCTATCTACATAATAATCGGATAGCGAATCACGCCAGGTATATTCCAGTATAATAAAAGCTGATCAGGTCAGATACTTCATAGGGTTAGCTAGCCCTTGCCCGCGACTCTGCCCGTGCCCCGAAAACACTATGCTATCTCACTCCAGCATCGCCTCCGTGACCCGCATGTTAAAGTCATTGATCATGAAGCCTGAATAGCTCTTCTTACTCCAGGGCTTCTCGGGGTTCGTCAGCTGGAAGTCGAAGCTCCGTAGGAGCTGAGGTGTGGATTTAACCAGTTAGCAAACAGTACGCGCTAAGACTACACCACGGCTGGCGAACGACGTCATCGGGCCACCCCTGGCCTGGTAGACGGGGTTCTTTCGGCTTACCTCAACAAATATCTTGTTCATCTCGATTTGCGCTAACACCTTACCCAGGCAGCCAAAGCGGCCGTAACCGAAGTTCAAGTCGATGGTCTTGCGCATATGCGCTATGGTATCAGGGTGGCTCCCTCCCTCAGGGAGGAGGCGCTCAGGTCGGAACACGTCGGCGTCAGGGCCGAAGACAGCGGGGTTACGGAGCATAGCGCCGAAGTTTTGGTAAACGTCAGTGCCGGCGGGGAGGGGGACGCCGCAAAGCGTGTCGCCGCCGGCGGGTACGCGCTTAGGGAAGCCAAGCGTGATGGGTGGCATCATGCGTAGACCCTCGAGTAGCAGCGCCTCCATGTAGGGCAGCGTTTTCGCCTCGGCGTTAGTAATGGGGCGCGAAATGCGCCCGGCTTCCGCTGCTGCCACGATCTCCCGCTTAGCTCGCGCATACACGGCTGGAGACGTCACGAGGAGCAGAAGGACGCCCCGAATGGTCGAGATAGATGTCTCGGTGCCGGCGGGCATCTGCAGCGCCAGATCAAGCTGACACTCCTCGGCCTTGAGGCCTTGCTTGATCCACTCGTCCTGGGCAAGTAGTCAGGAATCATCGCTTTAGGCGGCTGTATCTCCGCAGTTATATACGGACCAGCATGTCGTTCCTCCTCCCATTACTCTCGTCCTTTTCTTGAAATCGATCCAAAACAACAGTCTCAAGAACCCTGAAGAGATGGTTCTATTAGCTTTCAGTTGTTGGGTGGGGTAACATGGACAGACGGTTGATTTACCCTAGATGTTGGCCGAAGCCTCTTCTGTCTGTCCTTTTGGCTAGAGCCTTTGGAGTCAGCATTCTGACGAAAGGGGTGCTCTGGGATGACTACTCGCGCCAGAGAGAAAAGCCATGAACGCGAATAGAATCAAACAAAGCAGATTTCCTTACGTCCGAAGTATTTGAGGAAGAAGAGCGAATTGAAGATGGCCCTAGTCATGGGCGACATAGCGATGGTGTTGAGGAATGCCACGGTCTCGTCCCCATCTTTAAGATAGTCATAATGGTCCGTCTCGTCAGCCAGGTCACCCCAGGCTTTGCCAAAGCCAGCCTTGGTGATCAGGTCGATCTGAAAGAACTGCAGCAGGCGTCCCATGTCCATGACCCCGGCACCGCGGGCGATCCTGGCGCGGACGTGCTGTGTAAGCGCCCTGATGCTCGCGTCGATAGCGGTCTCAAGGTCGAGAAGGCCCTTGCCCGAGTAGCCCTTCATCCCCTGGACTCAGTATTTACTCAATAAGGACGCTCGGGTCAGTGTTGTAGGAGTTGGAAGACAAAAAAGACAGGACATCGAAAGCTAATGTGAAGGACAAATATCTAAGGGGGAATCATGGAAGTAACACTACAAGCTACTCACCGCGGCTAGCTTAGCCTTCCGCTGGTCGTGGCGCGCCGTGTCACACTCCGACAGGACCGAGTCGCCACGCGGGTCGAAGCGCAAGGCGCTGTACCAGCTGCCGCGTGTGTACTCTGAACGCGCCGCATTGATGCGCCACAGCGCTTCGGGCTCGTAGACGCACACCGCGTCGGGCCCAATGCGCATCACGCGACCGTACTTCTTCTGCTCGGCCTGAATCGTGTCGTAGATGCGCCCCGAGTGCATTGCTTGCAGCCCCCAAATGTACGAAACGGACGCCAGGGGTGGGCCGGGGACGTGCCGTAGTCGTGCCCACGACGCCGACGCGCGAAAGGCTGTCCAGAGGGCTGCGATACCGAGGGCGAGAAGGATCCCGTCCCAGAGCCCCAGGTGGAGGAGGGCGTCTGCCCGTTCGTGTAGAGTCTCCATTCTTGTGGTTCTTTTGCGGCTTATAACCAGAAAAAGGCGGAGAGAGTAATGGGAGCTGAAAAACTGAAAGGGGACGATCTCAGTTATAGCTCAGAACTAAATATCCGATTGATCGGGACAGCTGGGTATTAATACGGGAAGGCTTTGGCGGGGGTAGTATAGGACGGTCAAGAGGGATTTTAAGCCGTCCCTCTCTCGGAAGCCAAGCTGTTGCAACGTCAGCGCAGATGTCTCTCTCCGCTGCATAGGGACGGATTTGCCCACTGCAGTCATTATGTACTATAGGGCATTGCATGCCTCCTAGGTCTACGGGTACAGCACCCACCCACGCGCCCATCTGTTGTTGCTACTCTCCTCCCGCATACATAAAGCGGCATCGCATTCGCCCGACGCAGCTGCAAGCGCACGCAGAACTGTGTGGTACTCCGCCCTTCGCCAGGGGATAAGAAGAAGAAGAAGAGGGAGGAAGAAGAAGCCAAACGGTTTCTCTTAGACTCAACATGTCGCAGTTGGTAGTCGCTACGGTCCGATCCTCTCGACTCCTTCCTTCTTGCCAGCCGCTGCTGAGTGGTTCCGTTTCGTGACCGCCGATGGGGACGAGGTGGGTGTGTTGGTTCGCTTGCGCTCAATTTTTGGAGGTCGATAGTGACCAGGGTAGCTAAGTCCGTCGAAACGGCTAAGATATGGTGTCTGCAGTTTGACACCTTGCCCAGGGCGCTTCGCCTGGGACTGGCAGCCGAGAAAGGGGGCTCTCACATAGCAGCTGGACCTACTATCTCAACGCAGAAGCCACGGCCAACACGCGATAGCCAAACTGTCCCATTGCGGCCCATCGAGGCAGCAGGCGTAGTTGGGGTCTCTCCATTTACCCGTTTCGTCTCGGCGCCCAGCGCAGCCGGACGGCTAAGCGGCGGGGGGTTCCTCGGAACGCAAGCTACAGGCTGCGAAACATGCAGGAGAGTGTCTTCAGGTGATGAACCCCCCTTGTAAGGATGGCTGGCCTATCACCCATGCACGACGTTATTGGCTGCATATGGTGCTTTCTTAGTGGTAGTAGATTCTTACATCTAGCGACGCATTGAGCCCCTGAGGACCCCCCACATATCTATACCTTGGAAAATCTTGCTGGGCTGACGCTCGGTCAGATGAAGAACCTAGGTGCCGCCGTGTCGTGTCGCGTTCTCCTGCAATCTCTCCTGCCTACCAAGATCGGGCGCGGCTACCCGCCTCCTAGCTGATGAGTTGGTCCGCCAAGGGGCGAATCATGCACAAGGTGCATGATACTCGTACGACCCACGTGTCACGCCGAGCGTACACGCTGGTGAGGGGGCCACGTCTTTAATGCACCGTCATCCTAGTGATGACTACGATCACGAAATCAGCCTGGGCGTTCCATGACACGTGCCTCTCGCAAGCCATTGCAATGCAACGCGTCACATTTCATCAAGTACACTATGTCACTTACGGCCAGGTCTCGTTCCGGCACCCCCACTTGTGCCAAGCCTCCAAGGCCGGCTAAACTCAAACTCGGCAGCTTATAACCGACCGCAGCGATTACTATTCAAATCATCTCCTGCCTCTTGGCACGCGTTGTTCTGCAGGTGCATAGGGGGCGGCTTTCAGCCTGCATCTTTCGTATGACAATCGCGTCACAGGTGCCATGATACCGCGTGACCTTCATCGAGCGGGGAATTAGCTTATAAATGCTTGGCGCTTGCAGGTATTCACAGCGCGAAAGCGTCACCGGTGGTGCTACAGAAAATAGGATACGTACATAAGACCATCTCCTCGACATCCCATTAAAGAATTACATAGCGACTGTGCGTAGCTAGCAAAGACTTCGCAATGATGCTAGTGGCTCTCCGCAGCGTTCTGCTGCTGAGTTTTCTGCAGATCCTCGCGCAAGGCATACCACACGCCGCCACCAAGCGCCGAGCAACACAGCTGCGGGACCAATACGATTTTGTTATCCTCGGTGGCGGCACATCTGGCCTTACAGTTGCAGACCGTCTTACCGAGGCATTTCCCCGCAGTAAGCAAAGTATGCCGGCCCACAGGTGTTTCCGAAATTGATCAGATTACCGCAGAGACCGTCCTAGTCATCGAGTATGGGAATGTCGAGTACTGCCGCGGCTTCTTCGACCCGCCGCAAGTCGAGTACGCCCCGAACTTCCCGGGCGCCAGTAGATGGGCATTTGAATCGTTTCCGAGTCCACAGCTGGCCAACAAGACAGCGAAGGTGGTTGTCGGACAGGTCGTTGGTGGTAGCAGTTGCATTAACGGGCAGTTTTTTGATCGCGGTTCGCGCCATGACTTTGACGTGTGGGAAACGAAGACAGGCATCGATGATTTTGACCAAAGTGAACATAGGTGGGATTGGGAGGGCCTTTTCCCGTACTTCCAGAAGGTACGTGATCACTGTCCCTCTAAGAGTATTCCTAATGGACCACTGGACAACATAAAAAATAGTTCTAACGATGGGCATTCCCTAGAGCGTGACTTTCACAGAGCCCCCGGAGACCAGCGCCCAAGAGTTTGGTTACACTTGGGACACAGGCGTCTACGGAGGCACCACACCCATATATTCCAGCTACCCACCGTTCCAGTGGGCTGATCTATCCATTATCCGCGAAGCGTGGAAGGAAATGAAAATTCCTAGCCAACAGGAATGCGCCGGTGGGGATAAAGCAGGTATCTGCTGGGTACCCACTTCGGGTCATCCGATGACAACCCGACGCTCTCATTCCGGGCTGGGACACCATGCGGCCGTAAATGCTTTACGGGACAACTACGATCTCTTGGTGCGCCATCAGGCTTTGAGGGTCTTGTACCCAAAGGGACAGACACAAGAGGGGCGCCCGCCCGTTGTTGAAGTGAGATCACTGTCGAATGACGAATTGTTTAACGTGACGGCAAGATTAGAAGTCATCCTATCGGCTGGAGCACTACACACGCCGACGATATTACATCGCAGTGGATTCGGTCCGGCCGAGGTACTACGAAAAGCTAGTATAGCTACGGTGATAGACCTGCCAGGCATAGGGGCAAACCTACAAGATCATTCAGCCTCAGTCATCACATGGAATTGTGAGTATTTACCCGAGAAAGTCGATATCGATCAGTCACTTACATAAGCAAATGGTGTGAAGACACGAAACCCCTAAATCTCTCACCATTACCAGCTGACATGAATGATCCCACCTTCGTGGCTAGCGCCACGGCAAGCTTTAATGAGACACGGGCAAGGGGACCTTACACACTGGCTATGGGTAACAGTGCCATCTACGTACCCTTAGCTAATATGTCGGTCGACTTTGAGTCAATTATTACCGCGATTAAGCAGCAACTTAAAACCCCCCGGTTGGAAAATGCAGCGTCATACCTTCCTCCCGATATCAACACCTCGCCGGTTATGATGGCGGGTTACCAGCACCAGTTAGCCCTACTACTTAAGCTGCACGCTAACGTGTCCTCGCCGAGTCTTGAAGTCCCCTTTGCTAGCGGTACCGCGTTAACTACAATCAACTTACATCCCTTCTCGCGCGGCAGCGTGCGACTAAACGCGACGCACCCGCTTGAGCAGCCAATCCTCGACTATCGTAGCGGGAGTAACCCGCTCGATATCGCCATCAGTGTTACCCACCTACGCTACCTGCGCCAGATCTTCATTACGCCAGCTATGCGCGCGCGGGGTGCCGTTGAGGTCGCACCTGGTGCCGACGTGGCGACTACGGAGCAACTCGCAGAGTATGCCCAAACCTCTATGCTGCTGTCATTAAACCATCCGTGCTGCACGGCGGCCATGCTTCCACGCGAAATGGGTGGGGTGGTCGGAAAAGACCTACGGGTGCACGGAGCGGACAGGCTCAGGATCGTGGACATGAGTGTATCACCACTGCTTCCCGGTTCCCATCTGAGCTCCTTGGCATACGCGATTGGGGAGAAGGTGAGAAATTCATCGTGTCCATGCTGTTATCTGGATCCACTCTGTACTCACCGACTCTGAATCAGGCTGCAGACATCATAATTCACGAATGGTCGTAAGCAGAATAAAAGGTGATAATTGGCAATACAGGCACTTAGTCCAGATGTTGTCAGCGTACCGGTGGCAATATCATGCTATCACCAGTATCGCCTATCAGGTCACGTGGGGATCTACAGGGACCTAATGTAAGCCCTATAGAGCATGTGGCGAGCTATCCCCAGCTACGGGTATATAAACTGCTATCTATAGCTCTTTCTTTTATCCTTTCAATTAAATAACTTTAAACCTGTCGCTTGCCACGCCTTCTTAATGTAATAGTTATGAGCTTAGTTTATACGCCCATCTTTAATTTACAATAAAGACGTTATATAGAATGCTTAGGAAGCAAGGTAACCACTTTTTATCTGCTTTTCTTGATATTCAAAGGTTTTATTTAACTCTTTTCAACCCATAAATAGGTTAGCTAGCTTAATAAGCTATACTTAATATAACCGATATTAAGATATTATAAGTCGTCCTAATCATAAAGTTCGGTTAACTCAAATAGTAAAATACGCTCTACATAGTTATAAAAGAACGACTTGTTTAAATATACATGATCTTAAAGCCGTAGCCTTTAAATACTTAACAAAACCTCTTAAAATGCTTAATTATAAATCACTGTTATAAATTATAATATAAAAAGAACTAAAGATTATAAACTACACTTATATTCGCGAAGTTAAAACCTACTTTTCTTAAGTTAAAATTGAAAATAACGTAGATGTCATACAAGTGGGCCAGTCATACAAGTGGGCCACTTTCCACTTATTTTAACTCTTCCAACTTCAATTGCCTATAACTTAACTAATAGTTATAGAACACTCTTCTAGCGAGTCTAGAATTATTCTAGCGAACCAGGCGATTAAGAAGAACCCCGAACTTAGCTGCCGATAAGCGACGGCTATCTATAACATCTCGCGAACTACCCTCTAACGTAGAATAAACGGAAAACACGCTAGATGCGATGTACACGCCAATAATACTCGTCTTACGAAATTAGAAGAGAAGACGCTTATCTAATACATCCTCGACCTAGATTCGCAAGGATTTGCACCGCGGTTGCACGATATGGAAGATATGGCGAATGTTATCGCCACGTTGTGTCACGGTGGGGCCTCCCGGGAGCATTCGGGCGCACTACCGCTGCGCTAGCGGGCGCAAAAGACTAGGATGCAGAACCGGAAGGGTCTGCACTGCTCTCACATATAAGGGTTCAGGTCAAGTCAGGTCGTAGCGGCTGTCACGGGCCTCGCCCCGTGACACGTTGCGCGACGCGTCACGCGTCGGGACGCGTTGGGCCGCGAACTTTGTTAAGCGACAACGAGACCTCCGAACGCGTTTTTCGCGTGTATACAACTATTAGAGGGCCCTTTACGAAGATCCTGAAAAAATCGCGAGCTAGTTCGCGCTTTTCGCGAACTTGAAGGCTAAATACGGTATCAGGGACGAGGATATCTATAACTTCGACGAGACCAGCTTTATAATAGGCCAAATCACGTCCTCGATGGTTGTGACTGGCACCGATCGAAGCGGGAAGCAAAAGAAAGTCCAGCTTAGCAATTGCGAATAGGTTACTATAATCCAAGGCGTCTGTTCTAATAGCTAGTGTGTCCCGCTGTTCATCGCAGTAAAGGGCGCCTACTATCTCGCGAACTGGTATACCGATAGCACCTTCTTATGCGACTAGGTAATTAAACCGACCTAGAATGGATAGACCGATAACGAGACAGGCCTAGACTGGATTTAGCATTTCGAAAAACACACTGCGTCGCGCGCAAAAGGCCTATATTAAATGTTAGTGATCGACGGGCACGAGAGCCACGTTTCGGCCGAATTCTAAGCTTTTTGTAAAAAGAAAAACATTGTCACGGTCTTGATACCTCCGTACTCCTTATATCTACTTCAGCTA
Source organism: Nigrospora sphaerica (assembly GCA_018287875.1). Classification (NCBI taxonomy): domain Eukaryota; kingdom Fungi; phylum Ascomycota; class Sordariomycetes; order Amphisphaeriales; family Apiosporaceae; genus Nigrospora; species Nigrospora sphaerica. Next base: position 87,868 of record JAGVVL010000017.1, read on the forward strand.
CTAGATGTTAGGTGTTTCGGCCTATTAAAGCGGGCGTATAGGCGCGAGATCGAAGGGTTTATAAAGTCACTTATTAACTATATTATTAAAGCCGAATTTTTAATCGCCTTCTAAGCTGCCTTTTTAAAGGTTTTTATATTTAATAACGTTAAGGCTAGATTCTCCGAAGCTGGTTTAGTCCCTCTCGACCTGGAAAGAGTTCTTACGAAGCTGGATATGAAGTTATTGACGCCTTCGCTTACTGGAAGCCTTCTAGCTGCGAGCATCCTATAAGTCTCTTAAACGCCACATAACCTAATTAAGGCAACTTCGCAAACTGATTTTATTAAGAATCGAGTCCGCTGTTATTAAGGAAGCTCTCCGACACCGATTTTATCGGCAGTAGACCAGTTTGCTAAGGGTGCAATGGCAATAATGCACAAGGTCGCCCTTTTCCAAGCGGAGAACAAAACCCTTCGAGAGGCGAATTCCAGCCTTGCAAAACGTCGGAGAGCAAATAAAACACGCCTACAGTAAGGAGGAACACTCGAGATCAGCGAGGCTCAAGATCTTTTAAATCAAAAGGACGTCGATACGCAGGTAAGAGAGGAAACGCGCACAAGGAGTGGTCGGGCGACGAGGACAGAACCGCGCGCTCAGCGGTGTGGCATCTACGGAACGGCTGGGCATAATGCGCGAACATGTAAAATAGATGTAGAAACATCTGAAGAGTTAAATTCCGATTAGTTTGAATTAATTTAAGACGTTGTGGTTAAGTAATTGATTAATTTATGTTGGAAGTGGTGGTTCGATCGGAAAGAGGAAGCAACCCCTTCATAAGGGCTCTTTCGATCTCGGAGGTCGTTTCTATAAAGAAACACGGAAGGATAAGGAACTTCTCTTCAAGAGGAACAAGAGTGTATTTCGTATGCTTGCTTGCTTCAGGACAGACTAGTTACACGAAGAGGGGAGATTCAGCCTTTACTTATACCCGTTAAACCTTTATCCTCTTAGTAATACTGAGGAAGAGGACGCGTAAGTGATTGCGTAAGTGATTACGTGGCTTAGAAGCATATGGAACCTTATAGAGGTTTGTGGAGCCTCATGGGGGCTCGTGGGAGCTTCAGGGAGTCACGTAGAAACTCGTGGAAACTCGTGGAACCTTGCAGAAGCTTCCGCGTGGCGAACGCCACGCTTGTGGGTAAAGCGGGCCATGCTTGCGGGTAAGCTGGCCCGTGCTCCAGGGTAGGCTGGCCCGAGCTTTAGGATAGGCTCGGTTAAAGGACTAGCTTCTTGTTAAGTGCATAGCTTAGTCCGTAGTGACAGAGAACGGTATAGGATAAGTCCTATACCTGCAACAATAAGAGTAACTATAAAACGACTCGGACTGTTTTCCGGATTCGGAATCTGAGTTGGAATCGGAGTCGTTAGGACGACTTTTTTCCTGCGGTTTCTTAGGATTCGGCTTAGAACCCTTAGAATTCCGCTTAGAACCCTTAAAGTTAGGGTTCTTAGGGTTTGAATTCCCGTTATTCAACCCTTTTCCGTTCTTCCCGTTATTAGATTTTGGGCCCCCTTTTGAGTTAGGGGGTTTAGAACGGTTATTCTTCGTATAAAACGAAGAGTTCCCCATTGAAGTATCTGAGGAAGCCTTAGATTCGTCGAGAATATCGTTGATTAGCGAATCTAAAGACGGCGGCTCCTTACTTCGTAAAGCGGAGCGTTGCCGGTCAGCCCATATAGGGTAAGTAGACGACAAGACGGCTATAAAGACCGTCTTTAAGTCTATATCGTCTATCTTCGCTCCGACATTCGCTAGTTTCTTCGCATAGGTCTTAAACGAAGAGATAAACTCGGTTAACGAGTTATAATGCTCGTATCGAATAGAATGGAACTCGATATAGAGCTGCTGCCGGAGAACGGGACCAGATACCCTCATAACTAGCACTTAACGTTTCTAGTGCTGAAAGGGTCCGTAGCGTCGAAGATTAAAGAAAGGGGCTCGTCAGAAAGGTTCTGCCTTATAACAAGTAAGGCTAGAGTCTTCTGCTCCTCGGAAATCTCCTTATACTTATCCGTATTAAGGAAGAACTGCTCAATTTTTAAGAGTTTAAAATAAAGCAGTAAGGAGGACTTCCATGCGTTCCAGTTTAAAGAACCGGATAGTCGGTGGGATTTCGGCATTAAACATGCCGATACCGACTTAATAATGTCGGCCATGTTGTTTTTCCGGCGTAAGAGTAGCCGAAATAAGCCCTTATTCGGTTAAAAAGAACCGAAAAATGCCTCGTATCGAATATAACCTCTTTAATTCCTAAGGTTAAGGAATAAAGGGGCAGCTATATGCTAATCGGGACGCCGAAAAGCAGCTTATCCGAAATATTCGCTTAAAGCGAGTCCGAGGGCTTAAAGACTTTGATAATATCGAAGAAGGCTTTGGAAGACTTAAGGTTGCTTCCGGAAGCTTCGAGGGCTTTCGAGACGAATAAAGCGGTTCGGAAGACTTAGGGTCGCTTCCAGGTTGCTTCGGCCGAGAGAGGAGGAAGAAATCGACGAGGGAGGTTAAGGGGCGTAATCTTAAGCGAAAAGATATCGGCCCGGGCTCATAACCTGTTGGAAGTGGTGGTTCGATCGGAAAGAGGAAGCAACCCCTTCATAAGGGCTCTTTCGATCTCGGAGGTCGTTTCTATAAAGAAACACGGAAGGATAAGGAACTTCTCTTCAAGAGGAACAAGAGTGTATTTCGTGTGCTTGCTTGCTTCAGGACAGACTAGTTACACGAAGAGGGGAGATTCAGCCTTTACTTATACCCGTTAAACCTTTATCCTCTTAGTAATACAAGGAAGAGGACGCGTAAGTAATTGCGTAAGTGATTACGTGGCTTAGAAGCATATGGAACCTTATAGAGGTTTGTGGAGCCTCATGGGGGCTCGTGGGAGCTTCAGGGAGTCACGTAGAAACTCGTGGAAACTTGTGGAACCTTGCAGAAGCTTCCGCGTGGCGAACGCCACGCTTGTGGGTAAAGCGGGCCATGCTTGCGGGTAAGCTGGCCCGTGCTCCAGGGTAGGCTAGCCCGAGCTTTAGGATAGGCTCGGTTAAAGGACTAGCTTCTCGTTAAGTGCATAGCTTAGTCCGTAGTGACAGAGAACGGTATAGGATAAGTCCTATACCTGCAACAATTTATTATAAAGGTGCTTAAAAGTGGCCTACTCGTATGACTGGCCCACTCGTATAACATCCACGTTACTCTTTTATAATATCACCTTGTTATCATTTAAAAGGTAAATAGTAATGTTAAAAAAGTATTTATAGGCTAGTTATAACTATAACGATACTGATAACTATACATTAATAAAATAAATAGTGAACACTAGTAAAAGGATAGGTCAATACGTCCTAAAGTACCTAAATATCTTAAGACTGCTAAAGCTATTGTATAATTCTCTTTTTTTTTTCCTTACGTTACTATTCTTAGTTAGTTTACAATTAGTTATTGTTGGAAGTGGTGGTTCGATCGGAAAGAGGAAGCAACCCCTTTATAAGAGCTCTTTCGATCTCGGAGGCCGTTCCTTAAGGATAAAGGAACACTGAAGAGTAGGAACTTCTCTTGAGGGGGGTAGAGAGTGAGATCTCTAAGTTGCCTGCTTATTTCCGAGACTATGTACACAAAGAGGGAAGATTTATCCCTTATTTATACCCTTTTAACCCTTTATCCTCTTAGTAATACAAAGAGGAGACGCGTAAGTGGACGCGTAAGCAGTGACGTAGCTTAGAAGCACGTGGACGCTTATAGAACCTCGTGGGACCACGTGGAGGCTCGTGGAACCTTATGGAAGTACGTGGAAACTCGTAGAAACTTATAGAAGGTTCAAAGTAGCGTAGGCCACGTATACAGGAAAAGTGGCCCTAGCTTTAGGGTAGGGTGGCCCGTGCCGTCGAGTAAGGTGGCCCGAGCTTTAGGGCAGTCTTGGTTAAAGGACTGGCTTTTTAATAAGTGTATAGCTAAGTCCTTAACGAAGGATAACGGTATAGGAGTAAGCCCTATACTTTTAACAGTTATTAACTTTTTTAATTACGTGCCGTGACTCTATAGTAACGTCATTCCTTACTTAGAGAGGCTTTAATAATATCCCACCGATTAAAACCACGTTATTGATATTAAAAATGTTAAAGCTATTAGAACAGACAAACACTAGGTGTAGTGCCTGGTGGAAAGACGCGGTCGTGAGGTCGATCCCTGATAATGTGATAGACATGCCCTCGATTTAGGACGTGCAAGTCCTTGATCAAGGGTATGTCTATCACCCAAGTAAAAGTGAGGTCCAACTGGGACAATAACTGGGACAAAACGGTTACGAGTGATGGTCTCAAAAGATAAAAGGAAGTGAACATGTCTTGTTGTTGTCTTATCTCTACGGTGGAAGCTGGACAGCTACTTATAGGTGCAAGTCCTTGATCAGACCCCTGGCATTGGGTGCTTACGTACCCTAGCCCCGTCTCACTATCACAGAGTGAACTATGATAGGCTGTACCGGTATAAAGCAACTTATAAGACATCTTAAACTAGCTATAGATCAGTTATTATATAATAAAGTTGTATTAATTTGGCTTTATATAGGACTTTGGTCAATATTTAAATAAGAGGTTATGTTAAAAGTATAGGGCTTACCCCTATACCGTTATCCTTCGTTAAGGACTTAGCTATGCACTTATCAAAAAGCTAGTCCTTTAACCAAGACTGCCCTAAAGCTCGGGCCACCTTACCCGACAGCACGGGCTACCCTACCTTAAAGCTAGGGCCACTTTTCCCGAATACGTGGCCTATGCTACTTAGAACCTTCCATAAATTTCTACGAGTTTCTATGTACTTCCATAAGGTTCCACAAGCCTCCACGTGGTCCCACGAGGTTCCATAAGCGTCCACGTGCTTCTAAGCTACGTCACTGCTTACGCGTCCACTTACGCGTCCCCTCTTTGTATTACTAAGAGGATAAAGGGTTAAAAGAGTATAAATAAGGGCTAAATCTTCCCTCATCGTGTACATAGTCTAAGAAGCAAGCAAGCAACTTAAAGATCTCACTCTCTACTCCCCTTAAGAGAAGTTCCTACTCTTCCGTGTTCCTTTATCTTTAAGGAACGGCCTCCGAGATCGAAAGAGCCCTTATAAAGGGATTGCTTCCTCTTTTCGATCAAACCACCACTTCCAACAGTTTATAACTAAGGAGACTTTTATTATAGCTTTTTAAACTATGTTTCTGTAAGGATCCGAAGGAATCACAATGGCACCGTCAGGTATAGGGTAGCAAAGGGCAGGCTCAATTCCACTGCAAGACTGATTCTTGCAGAATCCAAGTTCAGGTCGGGCGCCAGCAGTGCGCCCGCTCCTCACTAGTAAGCTGCCGGTGGGTCTGTGCCGCAGGTCAGGTGACCAGCCTGCGGATGCACCTCTCCAACGCCTCCTCCCTTACAGTTTCAGATATAAGTCTTATTCTATACCGTTCTCAATCATTACGGACTAAGCTATGCACTTAACGGAAAGCTAGTCCTTTAACCGAGCCTATCCTGAAGCTCAGGTCAGCCTACCCTGGAGCACGGGCCGGCTTACCCGCAAGCATGGCCCGCTTTACCCGCAAGCGTAGCGTACGCTACTTAAAAGCTTCTATAAGTTTCCACGAGTTTCCACAAATCTCTACGTGGCTTCTTAAAGCCCCCATGAGGCTCCATGAACCTCTATAAGGTTCTATATGCTTTTAAGCCACGTAATCACTTACGCAATCATTTACGCGTCCTCCTCTTATATTACTAAAAGAATAAGGGTTTAACGTGTATAAGCAAAGGCTGAACCTCTTTTCTCTGTATGTCTAGTCTATCCTTAAGTAAGTAAGCAAGCAAGCACATAAAATACACTCTTGTTCCTTTTGAAGAGAAGTTCCTTATTCTTCTGTATTTCTTTACTTAACGTACATGTCAATTGAGCTGCGCAGTCAATTGAGATGCGCACTCCAGCTATATTCAACTTCGTCCACTTTAGATATATATATTTCCACAACTAAACATGCCACAACGTTCCCAAGAGTCTCAAATCATTCTCGCGGTCCAGACGATTCGGAACGACCCCGCAATAACGGTGCGCCGCGCTGCATCTATCTTCCACGTCCCCGAATCTATTATCCGTAATAGAATGAAGGGAAAACGCGCCCGAGACGACATACGCAGTAATAAGTGTCGCCTTACCGAACTCGAAGAGAAGACGCTTATCCAATACATCCTCGACTTAGATTCGCGAGGGTTTGCCCCGCGCTTACGCGATATGGAAGATATGGCGAATATCCTCGTCGCGTCGCGTAACGCGCCACGCGTCGGGACGCGTTAAGCTGGGAACTTCGTTAAGCGACAACCATAACTCCGGACGCGTTTTTCGCGTGCATACGACTACCAGAGGGCCCTCTGCGAAGACCCTGAAAAGATCTCGGGCTAGTTCGCGCTTTTCGTAAATCTGAAGGCGAAATACGGCATCTAAGACAAGGATATCTACAACTTCGACGAGACCGGCTTTATAATAGGCCAAATCACGTCCTCGATAGTCGTAACCGGCGCCGATTGGAGCGGAAAGCGAAAGAAGGTCCAGCCTAGCAATCGGGAATGGGTCACCGTGATCCAGGGCGTCTATTCGGACGGTTAGTGCCTCCTGCTGTTCATCGCCGTGAAGGGCGCCTACTACCTAGCCAATTAGTACGCTGATAGCACCCTCCCACGCGATTAGGTTATTAAACCAACCGCGAATAAATGGACTAATAACGAGACGGGCCTAGACTGGCTTCGACATTTCGAAAAACACACCGTGTCGCGTGCGACCGGCTTATTTCGAATGTTAGTAATCGATAGATATAAGAGCTATATCTCGGCCGATTTCTAGGCGTTCTGTAAGCAGAAGAACATTATTTGCATCTCTATGCCTCCGCACTTATTGCACCTATTCTAGCCACTCGACGTTGGGTGTTTTAGCCCGTTAAAGCGGGCGTACAGCAGCGAAATCAAAACCTTCATGAAGTCACTCGTTAACTATATTACTAAGGCCGAGTTCCTCATCGCCTTCCAAGCCGCGTATACGAAGGTTTTCACGCCGAATAACGTCAAAGCTGGATTCTCCGGGGCCGGATTAATGCCTCTCGATCCGGAACGGGTTCTCTCTAAGCTAGATATGAAGATATCGACGCCTTCGCTGTTAGGCAGCCTCCCGCCAACGGGCCTCGCGTGGGCATCTCAGACGCCATATAACCTAACGTAAGCGACTTCGTAAACCGATTATATTAAAAATCGAGTTCGCTAGCACTAGGGAAGCTCCCCGACACCGATTTTATTAGCTATCGACCAGTTTGCGAAGGGGGCGATGGCGATGATACACGAGGCCGCCCTCCTCCAAGCCGAGGTTAAAACGCTTCGAGAGGCTAACACCGGCCTCGTAAAATGTCGCAATGCTAAAAAATCTCGCTCACAAGAAGGAAGAACACTTGAAGTAGGCAAGGCTTAAGACCTTTTAGCCCAGAGGGACGTGGATGCGCAGTTCGCCGAGGAAACGCGTGCGAGTAGCAGTCGGGCGATACAGTCGCGACCGCGCGAACGCCGGTGTGGCATCTGCGGCAACACCGGCCATAATGCGCGCATATGTGAAGTAGAGGTGGAAACGTCTACAGAGTCCGATTCCGAATAGTTTGAATTGATTTAAGGCGTTCTGGTTGGGTAGTCGATGGATTCATGCGTGAGGTGCTTAGGAGTGCGCATCTCAATTGACTGCGCAGCTTAATTGACATGTACGTTATAAGAAACAACCTTTAAGATTGAAAGAGCTCTTATAAAGAGTTATTTCTTCTTTTAATCAAACCACTATTTTTAATAATAAGTCTATTCAAAGATAGTTTTTAACGCTAATTGGTTCTCATTAGCTATTTTAACTTACATTACGTTACTAAGTATTTAAAAGAAAAAGCCTTATAACTTAATCTTACACTGTATTAAATATAGAATCCTATAGTTTATAAACTATACTAATACATTTTTATACTGAACAGAAGCTTTAAACGAATTTAATTAAAAGTAGAACGTTAAAAATAAACTATATAATTTGTTGCAGGTATAGGACTTATCCTATACCGTTCTCTGTCACTACGGACTAAGCTATGCACTTAACGGAAAGCTAGTCCTTTAACCAAGCCTATCCTAAAGCTCGGGCCAGCCTACCCTGGAGCACGGGCCAGCTTACCCGCAAGCATGGCCCGCTTTACCCGCAAGCGTGGCGTACGCCACGCGGAAGCTTCTGCAAGTTTCTACGAGTTTCCGCGAGTTTCTACGTGGCTCTCTAAAGCTTCCACAAGCCCCCATGAGGCTCCACGAACCTTTATAAGGTTCCATATACTTCTAAGCCACGTAATCACTTACCCAATCACTTACGCGTCTTCCTCTTTGTATTACTAAGAGGATAAGGGTTTAACGGGTATAAGTAAAGGCTGAATCTCCCCTCTTCGTGTAACTAGTCTGTCCTGAAGCAAGCAAGCAAGCAAGCAAGCAAGCAAGCAAGCAAAGCACACGAAATACACTCTTGTTCCTCTTGAAGAGAAGTTCCTTATTCTTCCGTGTTTCTTTATAGGAAACGACCTCCGAGATCGAAAGAGCCCTTATAAAGGGTTGCTTCCTCTTCCGATCGAACCATCACTTCCAACAATCTAGGAAATATATAAGAACCATTCTTTAATAATATAAGTAAATGCTCCCAATTATAAAGTCAGAAGTGGATCTATTTAAAAGATAAAGGATGTCACGGTGGGGCCTCCCAGGAGCATTCGGGCGCACTATCGCTGCGCTAGCGGGCGCAAAAGACTAGGATGCAGAACCGGAAGGGTCTGCACTGCTCTCACATATAAGGGTTCAGGTCAAGTCAGGTCGTAGCGGCTGTCACGGGCCTCGCCCCGTGACAGTACCCCCCTCCTTAGGTGTGTGGTCCCTCGCACATACCTAAATCAGTGGCAGAGGGGTTCAGTGCCTTATATGCTAGCCCCCAGGTCAGAACCTGTAAGCCACACGGGGATTCGAACCCACGTCGCGACCAAGGGTAGGTTCTGCATTATGTCACGGTGGGGCCTCCCGGGAGCATTCGGGCGCACTACCGCTGCGCTAGCGGGCGCAAAAGACTAGGATGCAGAACCGGAAGGGTCTGCACTGCTCTCACATATAAGGGTTCAGGTCAAGTCAGGTCGTAGCGGCTGTCACGGGCCTCGCCCCGTGACAAAGGATTAAATTAATGTTTAGTTAATAGCACAGATTCTTTTACTAATATTGAGAACGGTTTTATACACGCTAAGGTATAGAATAAAATTAAGAAAATCGCTAATAAACGGTGTATTTCAAGAAAAAGTAGCGTGATAGTTCGAAATATAATTTCAATATCGGCTAATATAAGATATCGTAGTCTTTGTAAACGGGTTTTGGTTAAAAGAAGGCTTAAGCTACGTGTTACAGCGCGTTTGGACCAACTGCCCGCTGAGGCACAAAGCAAAAGCTTTGAGAATAATCCATTTGTTGAAGTCATTCTGTCCAGTTCTGCACTATTAGAGCTACTTCTGCAGGGACCAATCTGCTAGGCCGTAACACTACGGCTTTATTATGTATAAGGAATAGGAAAAGATAGCAGAAAGAAAGGCGTTTATAAACCCGTATCGCGTCATGTTTAACATGGAGGTCTTAAGTGCATTACGGGGCTTATGAAAGGTAGTGGAGCTATACCCAAAAGCCTTAATCACGTTTTATATAGATAACACGGCGGCGATATAAAGTATTTAAAAGGACGTTCTAATAACGTTAAAAGCCACGTTTATTGAAATCGACTGGCTTATAAAAACGTACAACAACTCGCTTTAATAAAGCCCTAACACATGATATTATTAAAAATAAGGTAGCCAACGCCTTAATAAATTAAGGAGTGGTAAAATGATTATTAAATAAGTATAGAGAACAAACGGCTATAAGTTTAAAAAATATCTTATAAATGAAGCTTTAAAAAGTAACTGTCACGGAGTGGACCGTGATAGGCCGTACCAGCATATAGCAGTCTTAAAGACATTCTAAAGCGGCTATAAACTAGTTGTCTCGTGATAGAGTTCTATTAAGTGCGCTCTATACGGACCTTTGTTAAGGAACTAGATAAGTCTGCAACTAAGAAGACTTCAGTTATAGCTCTTTAAGCTACGTTTTATCTATTAAGCTTAATCTGTACCGATAGAATAAGAACCTAAACCTGTAGCATAGAACTTAAATCGACTTTATTATCCGTCTGGCTGCCTACTTCTTAACAGTAGCCGTATAATAATAAAAGACCTTATTTATTAACGCTTTATCAGACTCGTAAACCGTAAGCGTTAGCTACCGGTTAATTAAATGCCTCTTAATATTGGAAGTCTTAAGAAAAGTACTCTGCTAGTACCTTAATATAATCTCAGTATAACGTACATGTCAATTAAGCTGCGCAGTCAATTGAGATGCGCACTCCTAAGCACCTCACGCATGAATCCATCGACTACCCAACCAGAACGCCTTAAATCAATTCAAACTATTCGGTATTGGACTCTGCAGACGTTTCCACCTCTACTTCACATGTGCGCGCATTATGGCCGGTGTTACCGCAGATGCCACACCGGCGTTCGCGCGGTCGCGACCGTGTCGCCCGACTGCTACTCGCACGCGTTTCCTCGGCGAACTACGCATCCACGTCCCTCTGGGCTAAAAGGTCTTAAGCCTCGCCTACTTCAAGTGTTCCTCCTTCTTGTAAGCGAGATTTTTTAGCATTGCGACGTTTTGCGAGGCCGGTGTTAGCCTCTCGAAGCGTTTTAACCTCGGCCCGGAGGAGGGCGGCCTCGTGTATTATCGCTATCGCCCCCTTCGCAAACTGGTCGATAGCTAATAAAATCGGTGTCGGGGAGCTTCCCTGGTGCTAGCGAACTCGATTTTTAATATAATCGGTTTACGAAGTCGCTTGCGTTGGGTTGTGTGGCGTCTGAGATGCCCACGCGAGGCCCGTTAGCGGGAGGCTGCCCGACGGCGAAGGCGTCGATATCTTCACATCTAGCTTAAAGAGAACCTGTTCCGGATCGAGAGGCACTAATCCGGCCCCGGCGAATCCAGCCTTGACGTTATTCGGCGTGAAAACCTTCGTATACGCGGCTTAGAAGGCGATAAGGAACTCGGCCTTAGTAATATGGTTAACAAGTGACTTCATAAAGGTTTTGATTTCGCTGCTATACACCCGCTTTAATAGGCTAAAACACCCAATGTCGAGTGGCTAGAGTAGGTGCAATAAGTGCGGAGGCATAAAGATATAAATAATGTTCTTCTGCTTGCAGAACGCTTAGAAATCGGCCAAGACGTGGCTCTCGTGCCCGTCGATCACTAACATTCGAAATAAGCCGGTCGCACGCAACACGGTGTGTTTTTCGAAATGTCGAAGCCAGTCCAGGCCCGTCTCGTTATCGGTCCATCTATTCGCGGTTGGTTTAATAACCCAATCGCGTGGGAGGGTGCTGTCGGCGTACCAATTGGCTAGGTGGTAGGCGCCCTTCACGGCGATGAACGGCGGGAGGCACCAACTGTCCGAACAGACACCCTAGATCACGGTGACCCATTCCCGATTGCTAGGCTAGACCTTCTTTCGCTTTCCGCTCCAATCGGCGCCGGTTACGACCATCGAGGACGTGATTTGGCCTATTATAAAGCCGGTCTCGTCGAAGTTGTAGATATCCTCGTCCTGGATGCTGTATTTCGCCTTCAGATTTACGAAAAGCGCGAACCAGCCCGAGATCTTTTCAGGGTCTTCGCAGAGGGCCCTCTGGTAGTCGTATGCACGCGAAAAACGCGTCCGGAGTTGTGGTTGTCGCTTGACGAAGTTCCCAGCCTAACGCGTCCCGACACGTGGCGTGTTACGCGACACGACGAGGATATTCGCCATATCTTCCACATCGTGTAAGCGCAGGGCAAACCCTCGCGAATCTAGGTCGAGGATGTATCGGATAAGCGTCTTCTCTTCGAGTTCGGTAAGGCAACACTTATTACTGCGTATGTCGTCTCGGGCGCGTTTTCCCTTTATTCTATTACGGATAGTAGATTCGGGGACGTGGAAGATAGATGCAGCGCAGCGCACTGTTATTGCGGGGTCGTTCCGAATTGTCTGGACCGCGAGAATGATTTGAGACTCTTGGGAACGTTGTGGCATGTTTAGTTGTGGAAATATATATATCTAAAGTGGACGAAGTTGAATATAGCTGGAGTGCGCATCTTAATTGACTGCGCAGCTCAATTGACATGTACGTTATAAAGATTACATGTAATATTATAACCGCTACGGCTATTAAGACGCCGAAGTATATTACGCTTACACGACTTTAGCTCACAGACGGCGCGGGATAAGATTAGAACACCTCATATATTATTAACACTTAAGGTAAGTAAAATATAAGTAGCTAAGGCCGCTAAAATCAGTGGCAAGATTAGACGATAAAAAATAAAGAGAGGATAGTTAGCTAAAAAGGTTCTATTAGCTTAAGCTAACCAGCTGAATAAACTAAATGATATATTAAAGATAGCTAATACAAAACCATATAACGTACATGTCAGGTCAGCGGAACATGTGGGTCAACGGAACACTTTCTAGCACAATCCCATTAGAATCACACAATTATATCGCCACAACACCTTAAATCAATTCAAACTAATCGGTTCCGACTTTTTAAAGACACCTTTTTCCATTTGATAAGTGCGAGCATTATGACCGGTCTCTCTGTACGTGCCGTAGCGTTATCCGCGAGGTTGAGTCCTCCTTACGCAACTGCTACTTACATATGTTTCCTCTTTTAACTGCGTATTGGTGTGAGAGGTTAGCTGGGAACCTCTCCCAGTACATAAGTCACGCTAATAGACTGGATCTTCGATCCAGTCTACCTAGTCTTTTGGCTCAGTGGTTAGCGTGCTGATGTCATCCCGTGACATGTAGACTGGATCACACCTGCGCCCCTCACGCGCCCTGATTGGCAGTGCGCCCGGGCGCGCCGCAGGGAGCCAAAGAGGTCTGGGTTCAATTCCCCTCAAGGCTCAAGGGTCCTGGGTCCATCCAGGGCTCAGAGGTGCGCCGGCGTGGAAGGGCGCGCGCGCACCTCGGGGCCAGGCCCTTATGTTCTGCTCTGCCTTGGTCGCTCTACCGGTAAGGCGTACGCAACGCACTCGTACGGGTCTTACGAGGAAGGCGAGCGGCGCGCGGAGAGGGAAGGTATGTGACAGGTTAGCTGGGAACCTCTCCCAGTACATAAGTCACGCTAATAGACTGAATCTTCGATCCAGTCTACCTAGTCTTTTGGCTCAGTGGTTAGCGTGCTGATGTCATCCCGTGACAATTGGCGTCCTTTTAATTTAAAATATTTTGTGCCTCTCTAATAGCTAGTGCTCTTCTATTTCGTATACGCTTTTTCTTTATTTTGCGACGTTTTGTAAGGCTGCTATTCTCCTCTCGGAGGCTGCGGACCTGAGCCTTTAAAAGGGTAACACAATATATTGTTACTACCGCACCCTTCGAAAGCTAGTCAATTGCTAGTAAAACTGATGTCGGAGAGCTCCCTTAGTGACAGCGGACTCGATTTATAATGTAATCTGTTTACGAAGTTGCCTCGGTTAGGTTGTGCGGCGTTTAAGAGGCCTATAGGATGCTTGCTGTTAGGAGACTACTAGATAGCGAAGGCGTCGATAACTTTATGTCGAGCTTCGAGATAACCTTTTCCAGGTTATGAGGGACTAAACTAACTCCGCGGAACCCAGCTTTAATGTTTTCGGGTATAAAAACCTTTAAAAACGCGGCCTAGAAAGCGATAAGGAACTTGGCTTTAGTGATATAGTTAACGAGTGACTTCATAAAGGTTTTGATTTCGCGACTGTACACCCGCTTCAGTGGCCCAAAACACCCCACGTTAAGTAGCTAGAGTAGATGCAACGAGTGCGGAGGCATAAAGACCGTGATAATATTCTTCTCTTTATAGAAAGCCTGGAATTCGGCCGAAACGTAGCTCTTATACCTATTGATTACTAACAGACAATATCGGCCTTTCGCGCGCGATAAAGCATGTTTATCGAAATGCCAAATCCAGTTTAGGCCTATCTTATTATCGGTCTATCTATTCTCGGTTAGTTTAATTATTTAATCACATAGGAGGGTGCTATCGGAGTACCAATTAGCGAGGTGGTAGGCACCCTTCATAACAATGAACGGCGGGACACACCAGCTATCGGAATAGACGCCTTAGATTACGGTAACCTATTCGCGATTGCTAGGCTGGACCTTCTTTCGTTTGCTGTTACAGTCGGCGCCCGTGACGACTATAGTGGACGTGATCTAGCCTATTATAAAGCCGGTGTTGTCGAAGTTGTAAATATCCTCGTCCTGGATGCTGTACTTCGCTTTAATATTCTGTAAAAGACCGAACCAGCCGGCGATCTTCTTAGGGTCTTCGTAAAGGGCCCTCTGGTAGTTGTATACACACGAAAGACACGTCCAAAGGTCTGGTTGGCGCTTTATGAAGGTCGAGGCCTAACGCGTCCCGACGCGTGACGTGTCACGCGCCTCGGCGATAACATTCGCTATATCTTCCACGTTAGAGATTCGGGGTGAAAACCCTCGCGCATCTAGGTCGAGAATGTATTGAACAATAGCTTTCTCTTTTAGTTCGGATAGTCGACAACTGCCTAAGCGGGTATCCTATCGGGCGTGTCTACCGTTTATCCGGCTATAGAGAGTGGTTATAGAAACCTAAAAGATCTTAACGGCTTTACGAAGACTTAAACTAGGAGTCTTCTAAATCGCTTAAACCGCTAAAATAATCTGCGACTCGCTCGAAGTGTTTCTCATAATTTGTTATAAAGTAGAGCGCGGTTAAAGTTGGGGAGGTGAGAATTTGCAGGAAGTGTTCCGTTGACCCACATGTTCCGCTGACCTGACATGTACGTTAAAGTTTTAAAAGGTCGTCGAGTATGTTAGATGTTTTAAGTTTAATCTGCCTTTTTAAAAATAAGTGTAATACTATTACAAGTAACGATAACTAACTATATTAGATTTAAGTAACGAATAATGTAATTAAAGACAGCTATACCTTTAATATATACCTTTAAGATTAAATAAAATAAATATATTTAAATGGATTAAGAAGACACATAAGTTAAAGGCGAGGAAATAAAACTTCTCTGTCACGGGGTGGACCGTGACAGGCCGTACCGGCACAGGGCAGCCTCTGAGACATCCTAAGCTAGCTACGGATTAGTCGTCCCGCGATGGAGTTCTGTCAAGACCGCTTGGCACGGACCTCCGTTGGGGATTTAGATAAGAAGTCTGCGACCGAGAAGACTTCAGTCGTAGCTCTTCAAGCTACGTCCTGTCTGCTAGCCTGACCTGTACCGAACAGAATAGGAACCTGGACCTGTAGCATAGAACCTGAATCGACTCTATTGCCTACCTGCCTGACTGCACCTTAACATTACGTAGCTTCTTCCTAAGCTCGACACTGCTTTCGAAATGTCGAACCGCCTGATTGCCCCTGCTGACACCGAAGACCCCGACGAACTGCTTGCCAGTGTTCAAAGCGACGCCGCCAGATGGCTGATGTACCTACGCACGCTACACAGCTATATCTCGTCCCTGGAAGTCTCCCTGTCCGAGAAGGACACCGCCCTCGCCTCGGCCCGGACTGCTCTTATAGAGAAAGAAGGGGTAGTCCGATACTAAGAAGATCGACTAGAGAAGGAACAGAAGGCGCTTATCTAACTGAGTGTTAAGAATAAACGACTCCTCCACTCCGCCTACCCTGCTATACAGACCCCCCCAACAGAACTGTCTCCCTATCCTGAACCTGCTGCTAAAGCGCAGGAAGATCATGCTTTGCAAACGCCTGCACCTGCTCCTGCCTCACGTTCGGAGCCTGCCTCCCTCAGTGAGAAGATCCCTAACCTAAAGGAGTTTGATAGAACTCGAAGCGACCTTCGAAGATTCGTCTAATAAGTCCACTCGAAAATGGTCTCTAACGCCGACCGGTTCCTGTCCGCTGTTTCCCGCCTGAACTATATCGCCAGCCGCCTATCTGGAAAAGCCTACAACCTGATCCTGCCCTGTATCCAGTACAGAATCCCGCAGTTCCTAGACTACACCAATATACTGTCATACTTAGAAGAAGCCTTTGGAGACCCCGACTAGAAACAGAACGCCGAGAATAAGCTATACAACCTAAAGCAACGCTATTTAGACTTCAGCGTCTTCTTCGCAGAGTTCGAGAGACTCGCGTTAGAGAGCGAAGTTCCCGAAGCTGCCCTGCCCCCCCTACTGTCCCAAGGCGTGTCCCGCGAGATCCAGGATATGCTCCTACATAACCCGGCCCCCATAAGAGAGTATCGTGCGTTTGCCCGTCATCTTCAAACTCTCGATAACCGATTCCGCCAGCACCAGCGTCAGGTTAACGGTTATAAAGGAACGACTAAGATTAACAGTACCGCCAGTCCTTACGTACCTCCCTAGAACAAATCCCGCCAGCCCGCTGCTAAGACCGACGCCGGTGACCCTATAGATTTGAGTCACCAGCGTAGCCGCCCCCGCTCTCCGTCAGGCTGTAAAGAGAGAGGAGAGTGCTTCCGTTGTGGCCGGCAAGACCATAAGGTAGCCCAATGCCCTAAACCCGACTTACGCTCCGTTCCGTTCCGTTACGCCCGAGCAACCAGCCCCCGGAACAGCCTGTCCCCGGCTCCTGTTACCGCCACGCCCGCTCTGCTATCGCCCCCGCCGATCCAGTCTCCGCAGCCTATCTCGTACTCCCCTACGCCTACTAACCGGTTCCAAGCCCTACGGAACGACAGTCCTCACTTGTTAAACGGAGTGAGCCTGTATTAAGTCGCTTACAGGCTCCCGAGCCCAGCGCCCCAACTCCGCTGCCCTTACCGATATCTGCTCGTTCCGTCCACGGCTTATCTATCCGCGAAGAGGAAGATATACGTGGAAAACTTATGGTTTTACCTATCACCCTGGTAACCGATGACTACACCCTGCCGACTTACGCCCTGACTGATTCTGGAGCCGCTGCGAAAGCGTTTATCGACCGTAGTTAGGCCGAAGCCCATGAGCTGCCTATGAGACCCCTGAGAAGGTCATTTGAGATCGAAGTGATCGATAGCCGCCCTAGCGAAAGCAGGAAGGTCACTCATTTCGTTAAGTGCTCAATGCGGATAAACGACCATTATAAGGAACGACTACGTTTCTTCGTAACCCAGCTAGCTTACTTCCCTATTGTTTTTAAAATCCCGTGGCTTAAGATACACGACCCACATGTGGGTTTTACAAGTCACACGTTTATATTCGACAGCGAATTCTGTCGCCAGAACTGCAATATGCCAGGGAGACCTATGAAGGTCGTCGCCATATATAACGTCCCTGCACGAGCCCGTCCGGAGAACCTGCCGAACCGTCCGGAGGCCTTATCCTAATAGGACGTCGCCCCGATTACCGCTCGCGCCTACTCAGCGTACCTAAGGAAAGGATATGCCGCGTTTCCCGTCACCGTCGAAGAGATCGACGAGCACCTATCCTAGAAGGCTGATCCGCCCTTTTCCGAGCAACTCCCGCTAGAACTGCGAGAATTCGAAGATGTGTTCTCACTGAAAGAAGCAAAGAAACTGCCACCGTATAGAGATCACGATCACGAGATCCGACTGATGGAAGGGAAAATGCCCCCCTTCGGACCCCTATACGCTATATCCCGCGAAGAACTGGCCGCACTAAAAGAGTGGCTATAAGAGAATCTTCGAAAGGGGTTTATCTAACCCAGCTCGTCCCCGGCTGCGTCGCCCGTCCTATTCGTTAAGAAGCCTGGAGGAGGACTCCGTTTCTATGTCGACTACCGCGCCCTAAACAACATCACTATTAAGGACTGTTACCCGCTGCCTTTAGTTAAGGAGACCTTAAATAACCTAAAGGGAATGAAGTATTTCTTTAAAGTCGACATTATTGCGGCATTCAACGAGATCAGGGTTAAAGAGGGACAAGAATACCTGACTATATTCCGCACCCGTTTTGGCTTATTCGAGTTATTAGTTATGCTTTTCGGACTAACTAGAGCCCCTGCTATATTTTAAAGGTTTATTAACGATACCTTACAACACTACCTAGACATCTGCTGCACTGCGTACCTAGACGACATCCTAATTTACAGCCGGACCCGCGAGGAACACGTCGAACACCTACGGAAGGTGCTTCAAGCATTAAGAGAAGCCGGCTTATTCGCGAAAATGTCGAAGTGCGAATTCTTTAAAACTAAGACCACATTCTTAGGGATAATTGTTAGCCGCGATAGCCTACGTATAGACCCCGCTAAGATTGAGATAGTTAAGAACTGGGCCACTCTGTCCTGCTTAACCGATATATAAGCGTTTATTAGCTTTAGGAACTTCTACCGCCGGTTTATCCGGGACTTTTCGAAGATTATCGCCCTATTAGTTAACCTTATAAGGAAAGGGGTTGAATTCGCTTAGATAGAAGAATGTGAGAACGTATTCGTTACGTTAAAGAACGTGTTTATATCGGCCCCGATCCTGGCTCCCTTCGACTAGGAGAAAGAAGTGATTTTAGAGACCGATGCCTCTGACTATGTCTCTGCTGGTGTGCTATCATAGTACGGAGACGACGGAATTCTACACCCAGTTGCCTTCTTCTTAAAAAAGCACTCTTCGATAAAGTGTAACTACGAGATTTACGATAAGGAACTTCTAGCTATTATTCGTTGCTTCGAAGAATGGCGTCCTAAATTAGAAAGCGCGTTATCGCCGATTAAGGTTATCACCGATTACCGGAACCTAGAATACTTCATAATAATAAAGTTGCTAAACCGCCGATAAGCAAGATAGTTTGAATTTTTATCTCGATTTAACTTTAAGATCGTGTACCGACCTAGGAAGCAAGGGATAAAACCCGACGCCCTAATTAGGAGGTCAGAGAACCTACCTAAAGAGGGGGATGAACGACTGCTACACTAAAGTAGAGTCGTCTTAAAGAAAGAGAACTTCGAACCGCAAAGGAAATCAGTCCGCTTCGAGGAAAGCCCGACCTAAGCCAACGCCGTAACTAGATTGCAATCCGCTCCTAGCTGTCCCCTAGAACTAAGCGCCGTCGACCTAGACCCCCAGCCTGCTATTACACTATCTCTATAATAAGAACGCCACGCCCTATTACTGCCGCCAGCTATTCAGAACCTCATAACCCGAGGATACGAGTTAGACGAGACTGTTCACTCTATTTTAAAAACACTGCGCACCGGAAAACCCCGCCACCCCTTAATCTCCCTTACCGAGTGCGAGGAACGAGCTGGTATACTGTACTACCGCGACCGCCTTTATATCCCTGACTTACCCGAACTCCGCGCTGAACTGACTTGCTCGTACCACGACACTGCTGTGGCTGGACACTTAAAGAGAGCCCGCATATACGAGACCCTATCCTAAGACTACTACTGGCCGCGGATGTACGCCTTCGTGGAGCAATGGACTAACAACTATCACACCTGCCGCCGGACCACTTCTTCCCGCGAAGCTAAGCAAGGGGTGCTCCGCCCGCTGCCCGTACCCGAACGAGCATGGCAGGACATTTCGATAAACTTCGTCGTACACCTACCAAAGAGTGACGGCTACGACGCTATCTTAGTCGTGGTCTGCCGCTTAACGAAGATGAAACACTTCATCGCCTACCGAGACACCTATGGTGCCGATAAGGTCGCGCGCCTATACCTAAATAACGTCTGGAAACTGCACGGCCTACCGAGAACCGTAATCTCCAACTGAGGTCCCCAATTTGTGGGACGATTTTGGGGACACCTAACCCACCGACTAGGTATTCAAAGCCTGCTGTCGACTGCCTTTTACCCCGAGACCGATAGCCAGACCGAACGAGCGAACTCGTTCCTAGAACAGTACCTCCGCGCCTAAGTGTCGTACTTATAAGACGATTGGAGCCGCTGTCTCCCCTTAGCTGAATTCGCGTTAAACAATGCCCTAAATGAGAGCATTAAGACCACACCGTTCTTCGCGAACTACGGATTCCACCCGAGAATCGGGTTTGAACCACTAGACCCCGACCGTACCCCTGCAGCTCTAGACGCTGAGCGCGTCGCCTAGAAGATTCAGGAAGTCTATAAGATATTAAAGTCGAAGATCTATTTAGCGCAAGCCCGCTATAAGGAATACGCTAACTGTAAAAGACGCCCCGCCTATCGATACTAAGTAGGCCAGAAAGTCTAGCTTGACGCCCGAAATATATGGACGAAACGCCCTCAGAAGAAACTCGACTGGAAGCAACTCGGACCCTTCACTATTATAAAGGTCGTGAGCCTATACGCTTATCAGTTAAACCTGCCCCCGTCTATAAGGAACCACCCGGTATTCCATGTTAGCCTACTCTGTTCTGATCCTAACGATCCTGCCCCCGGTTAAGTATAACCACCGCCCCCGCCTATAGAGGTCGACGGCGTCGAAGAGTTCGAAGTCGAAGACATCCTAAATTCCCGTCTGGATAACCGAGGCGGAGGCCGAGGCTCCCGCTTAAAATACACCGTGAAGTGGGCTGGATACGACCAACCAACCGAGGAGCCTGCGGAATACGTCGCTAACGCCAGCGAGGTAGTGGCAAACTTCCATCGGAGATACCCAGAGAAACCGAGACTTACTAACCTACGGAAGGCTTAATCGTCCGCCCCTCAGAACCGCGTCGATGGAACTCCGCCTTGAGGAGGGGAGTACTGTCACGGGGTGGACCGTGACAGGCCGTACCGGCACAGGGCAGCCTCTGAGACATCCTAAGCTAGCTACGGATTAGTCGTCCCGCGATGGAGTTCTGTCAAGACCGCTTGGCACGGACCTCCGTTGGGGATTTAGATAAGAAGTCTGCAACCGAGAAGACTTCAGTCGTAGCTCTTCAAGCTACGTCCTGTCTGCTAGCCTGACCTGTACCGAACAGAATAGGAACCTGGACCTGTAGCATAGAACCTGAATCGACTCCATTGCCTGCCTGCCTGACCGCACCTTGACAGTCTCTTTCCTTTGTTAAAAGGTGGGGCGCTTAACGACGCTTAATAAAGAAGGCGTGAAGATAAAAAGTAAGGATAGAAAACTATAAAATTAACCTTAATAGTAGCCACTAAGTAAACGACATTAACGTAACTTAATATAGTTATATACGGCTTTAAAATATACAAGAGTTAGAATGCCCTTAAAGGGCTAGCACTGAATTACGGCGGGCTTTAATTCAATATTAAGGGTAAAGAACATGAGACGAGAGAAGAGGCTAGAAGGCTAAATGTCGAGTCGGAAGGTTAAAGACATGATAAGCTAATAAGGCACAGGGTGGCTTCTATAAACTAGCCACGTCACATATCCCTTAAGAGATAAGTAGATAAACCACGGTATCAGCGGTTTTACGCCGACGTTAAGAAAAAAGGAAAAAAACATTAATAAAACACACACACACACGGCGCCATCTAGAAGTTAGTGGAAAGGTTTGAGCCTAGAGAAGACCCACGTCCACAACAAGGACGTCCAGATCGAGGATCCGGACATGTACACGCCAAAGAACTTGAATCTCCATTAGGGCTAGCACAAAAGCGTCATTCAGTTACATGAGATCCTGCGTTGCCCAAACCAACGTCGCTTCGCTACATGCGACTTGGAGGTCCGACTTCCTTCTCGGGCTCACTCGGTAACGAGGGTGAGCCTCCGAAATACTAGGTCTCATTCAGCCTCACACGGACACACCTAAATCCAATAACAGCTTCCCGTGCCGCCGTTAGACCTCGATGTATGGGATTCCCGTTAGCCGAAATGCCCGCTCATTAAGTACTGGCTCATTCAACGGCCGTAAGCGCACGATACTATCGTCCTTTCCGTTCCGCTTCGCCATATTAGAGCCCACATGGCGGGCATTCGGCCAGTGCGTTGTGCCAACCCGGTCCTCAAAGGCCTTCTTCTTGCGAATCAAGTCCTCTTGGGTGGCGTCAGTGACGGGCATGAAACAAGTGTAAATTGCCAGACGGTCCTCGGTACCCGTTTGCGGCACGTTGTAGTGCGGCGCGCGCGAGTCCCCTGATGTTTCGTGTTAGTCCGTGTGCGCCTCTCCGTAATCCCGGCATAGGGAGTAGTTGGCACGTGGAACAAAGCTCAAATGGAAGGGAGAGAGACCAAACTTACAAACCAAAAGGTCGCCTGGCTCGGCGTTAGGCTTGACCCATTCGCAACCGTGGTCCGCAAGCCACTTCATGCCGTTCTCGGTGAAGCCGTACCACTCCTTGGTCCAAGCGGGGATGCGCTCCTCGTCCTTCATGTCGCGGTGGAAGTCCTCGCTTAGGCGGTGGGCACCTTTGCACACAATGAGGCCGCCATCCTTGGGGCCGTTGGGTCGGAGGTTAACAAGCCCCTGCAGGCAGCGGAAGCCGGGCTTCTCGGGGTCTTGGTCCTGGTGCGGCCAAGGTTTGTTGGAAGGCAGATTGGTCCGGTTCGAAAAGCCGTAGTTGATGGCGTCAAACGACACCAAAAGGTCCTCGGTGCCGTACGTCTGTTCGAAAGGCGCGATCACGCCGGGCTCCGACCGTACCGCCCATACGAAGTCCTCGTGAGGCGCCGCGTAGTTCAAAAGCATTCCCTTTTCGTTAATAACAGGCAGCTTGTCGGGATGCACCGTCGACTTGTCGTTGCGGTCGTAACCGAGACCACTGCGTTGCGAGCACGCGTTAGCGCCTATCCAATGCATGACGGCACCATGATGCAGAACATAACGGGCAGGGGTTTTAGGCTCACAAGGACTCCAGCAGCGACACCATCCGATCGCCGTAGTCGAGGGCTCGCTCGCGTGGGATCGCGCCCTTGATGACGGCGAATCCGTCACGCACGAGGTCGTCCCGCCAATCGCCATACGTAGGGTCTGTGCCATCGACTCGCAGCTTTACTTCCGACTGAAGCTTGAGCGTGGGCTGGGACTCGGAGATAGTTGTGGTGGCCATATTGTGACCGAGTATTTTGTCTCTGTAATGTGGAGGGTTATGTGTCTTGGGTATCTATGAAAACGTTCCAGATTGGGTTGGACATGTCCGTTTACATACCCCCATCCACACTTCGCCCTCTTGGCCCTCTCCGAGCAATTCCAACTTGGGCTTGAGGGGGAAGTGACCGGAGATCAGCAGCAGGCTCGGGGGGCCGACCCAGCTCGGCTCGGCTCGGTTGGGACAAGTACGGTCAACCCCCGCAACGCCGAGAATGTATGGAATGTATCCGACCCTGAAGCTCTCACTGATTTGTTTAGTATGTCACGCGTGCGTTTCATCAAACTATGATGCTCTTTGCCCCTTAATGATTACTGAATGATACCGCTGGTAAAACACCTTGTATATCCTAGCTTCTGCAGCACAGGCTTCTGTATCTCAAGTTCAAGAATATTCCGTACAAGCTTTAAACGATGTCCATTCAGCCTCGCTGTACACGAGACATACATCCTTCATGCCCTGACTCACCAAAATCCGACAGGATATAATGTTGCCGTATGTACTTCCGGCACACCAGGACCAGGCAAAAGCTAATCCTAGGGCTTTCGAATTTAAATACATAGGCTGCGCAGACTCTGACAACTTCCGAAGGTTTTTAGGTGTCTGCACTTACGGGCAATCACAATCCCAGTCACATAAGGCTTGGATATGTATACCTTCGTTCGCTAAGCGATGTGGGTGACGCCCCTCTAGTCGGTCATCGTGACGCCCTGCCTCCGCTCCCTACCACTGGCCCATGCCCGCCACCGCGGGTTCAAGAAGTAGACTGGTATACCTAGAAGAAAGATAGCGGTCATAACCCCGGCCAACGTACCAAACGCGCGCTGATAGCCCATGCGTGCGACCATGGGCGTGAGGCCGTAGGTCACGCCGAATGAGATTATGTTCTTGGAGCCGACGACGACCACCAAAGCCGGACCTGGATGCTTTGGGATGACCTCGGAAGCGAAGGTGGTCGAGACAACGAGGACGGCGATGAAGGCGAACTGGAAAAAGGTCCATGCCAGATAGGGTCCCCACCAAGTGGCGCCGCCGGTGGAAGTGTAGCCGTAGAGCAGTAGCATGGCGACACCGACAATGGCGGGGAAAATGAGGGTTAACAGGTGATGCTCCGGCAGGTGAACACCGTGATTGCGGCGCGCCATCCAAAGCAAGAACGGCTGTCCTATAAAGGTGCAGTACAAGCTGCCCATAATGGCGCCCAAGATGCCGCCCACGTTGATGAGACCGACGTTCTGCGGCGCCCAGCCGTACTCTTGTATCAGCACGGCATTGTATGTCAGCGACATGCCAACGCTGCACCCTAGCACGATTGAAGACGAGAGCACGGCATACAGAATGCCGGGAGACGTGAAACTCTGCGCCATGTGTAGCCAGCTCCGTCCAATGATACGCAGTGGTTCGGGATGCAGTGTCCACCACTTCGTCACCTTTTGCAGGTATGTGCTGCGCGTGCCCAACGCGGTCGTGACGGCCGTAGAGTTGCCTTGAAATTGCTTATTCGATTCCACGCGGTCGAGGTACTCTTGAGCTTCGGCGTCCGTCAGGATGATCGTGACGCCGAACTCGTCCGTCACGATGACCTGACCGTCGAGACTGGCGGCGGGGCGGGAGAACTGCGTCTCAAATGCGCCCAAGAAAGCGAAGACCAGACCGGCGGCCACGGTGATGACGAACAGCCAGTAGTACCACCGCCATCCTGCCGCCTCATTTAGATAGGTTGAAATGAGGTTGATGATCTGACTAAGGATGTTCTGGATGGTCCAGTACAGGCCGAACACCAACCCCCTCTGGTGCAAAAAGGTGACCTCGGTGAGCATCAGGGGCAGCAGGGACTCGCTGGCGCCCGTCGCCAGGCCTTGGACAATACGTGAAGCTAAATGCCCGTCGTATGAGTTCTGCAGCGCGCCGGCAATTGTGGCACCAAGGAGAATTAACATGGATGCCAGGAAAATCGGCCGACGGCCAAAGGCATGCGACAACGGTAAGATGATATAGTTTCCTACGCGGGTGAATCAGTAGGAGCACTTATCGAGTATACTTATGTGCGGCCGTCGGAAAACCAGGGCGCTTACCGAGACCAATGCACAGCGTGGGAATGGTGATGAGCATGGCAATGTCATCGGGCGATTTGCCCTCGGGGCCGTACAGTTCAAAGAAAACGTTGAGGATGCCGCCCAGCCCACCGGCAATGGCCAGGCTCATGACAGAGAACCAGCAGCAGCAGAAGATGACGCTGTATTTCTCCCAAAGATGAAAGTTTAGAGGGTCATTGGGGTCGTCCGAGGGCACCGGCAGTTTCCGAACAGTACCGTCTTTGGTGACGAGCAGGGCATTTCCTTCAATGTGCTCGTCGTCTGGCTTACCGTCGACGATTCGGCCTTTGGTAAGATCGATGGACTCTCTCATGATGTCGGCTGGCTTCTTTGGGCCTAAATTTTTATCCATGGAAAAGAGTCTTGGTACGTAAAGCGGCGCTTTGGTGTATGTGGAATAGCTCGTGGGCAAGGCTCTGGAGGTGAGTCCGGTTCTGTTTCTCCCTCCTCGCTGGTGAATGCATACGAGAGCCAGCGTGAAACAGTATCGAGGACGGAAATCCCAATGAGCCATAACACGACCAGCTTCCCCATTCTTCACTGATCGCCTGGCCAAGCCAGCCTCTACATGGGGAGGCCTTCTGTGGGACAGCCGAGACGATGCCCGCCATTCGCTGTTTGGTATTACTAGCCCAACTGGGAAAAGAAGCGGCCACTTTCCCGTCCCCCACAACCCGACGATAGCAGCACTCTAGCTCAACAGCCGGATTGGACCACGCCAACAGAAAGAGGGCGGGTCTGCTGAAGTGCGGGGGCAGCGGGGGCAGCGGGGGTCTGGCTTGGATCCTGGGGAAGGGAACCCGAAGGCGATTCGTCAGCGAGCGGCTCGGTTCGGCTGAGACAATAAGAGGCACACGGCGACGGCTTCACAGCACAAAGCGCGAGCCCCTTGTGCCCATCGTACGTTCCCGGTGACGGGCGATCGAACCATACGCCACGTAGCCATCATGTTTTCCCCACAGCCGCCTCCATCGCCGTCGCCGTCGGTGTCGGCCTCGGCCGGCCCAGCACCAGCCGTAGCTGCTGCCGCCGATACGAGGCCGCCCAAAAGAATCCGGCTCTCGCTTGCATGCAACCAGTGTCGCAAAAGAAAGGTGCGATGCGACGCCAGCGAGCCTCGCTGCCGGAACTGTGTCGCCCGGAACGAGGCATGCGAGACGACCAACCTGCGGAATTCTGGCCCCTCCGTGCGGCACTGGCCTGCGAAAGATGGTCAGGGGCTGTCAGCCGCCGCCATCGGCCCCAGTCTGCTTGAGCAGGTGCCTTCGCCTATGTCTCAAGTCCGTTCTCAGCCTCCAGAAGCACCGCTTGCGCCCTCTTCGGTCTCATCATCGAGAGAGCGTCGCCACGGTAGAGCTAACAGCCTCTCATGGCTGTCACGGGCGTACCGTGCGCAGGAGGCCGAAGCCGGTGGTGTGAAAAACCAACAGGAGTCATCGCCCCCCGAGTTGGTGGTCAATACTAATGGCGACCGTGCCAAGGTCAAGGTTAGTAGCCATCGTTAGACCCCGGCCTTCATCATCTCGTCCTTCTGTTGTGTGGGCAATGTACTGACCCCCAGCGGCTGGCCCTCAGTTCATGGGCGGGAGCAGCCTTCAGTGCATATGCCGCTTTGTCGACCTACATCTGCACCATTGGGGGCTGGAACCAGTGGGCTCCCTATTTCGACATGGCATGCGCCGCAGCGAGGAGTTCCCGCTGCCGCTTCAGCTCGATCTGCCCGACTTTCCTGCCGCGCAAGAAATGGACCGGTACATAGAGGCCTATTTCAGTAGGATCCACCCGCTGTTCCCCGTCCTCGACCGGTCCGCGTTCGCCCTCGAGGTGAAGCAGGAGCTGGAAAGACAGGAAAAACAGCCAGGCACGCTGCATTATGGTGCGAACCCGCAAAGCTTGCCGTTCCTGGTCATGACCTACGCCGTCGCCTCGCTCGGTACCGACGAGCTGTCGGGCGTAGCCGGCGACACGAGCACTCGCTATCTCACAGCCGCCTACGGCTTATACGCGCACTTGGTGGCGACACCGTACCTGGACAGCGTGCGGGCGCTGCTCCTCTTGACGCTGGCCCTCCGCAGCCAGATCCGGGACGGGCAAGCGTGGCAGGTTTTGGGACAGACAATCCGCATGGCCCACTCGATCGGCCTTCACCGGCACCTTTCGGACCTTCCCGACAGCAACCCCCCAGTCAGTCCGGCTGGGGCGCACAGTCGCCGGCCCGTGGCGGAATCTCTACAACGGCGGACGTGGTGGGCGTGCTATGCTTTGGAGAAGCTGATGCAGCTCGAGAGCGGCCGGCCTTCCATCATACATGGGCCCGAGGACGACCAGATGCTGGCGCAGAGTCTCGGCCACGTCGCCCAGACCCAGGATGCTTTCGCCGCATGGGTGGCCCTGAGCCGCATCATCGGTCGTATCTCGCAGCATATCTACGATATCAAGGCGCCGAGCGCGTGGCATCTTCTCAACAAGACGGCCACCCTAGACCAAGCCCTCATTAGTTGGGAGGAGTCCCTCCCTGATGAACTGCAAATCCAGCCGTCGCACTTTGGTCTCCGTACGGGAGGAGGCGAAGGAAGCGCCCTGGTGGCGGCATTTCTCGCCCAGCAGTTTTACCACGTAAGTCGCCTATCTTCTCACGACAGCCTATCCCGAGCGTTTGACGCAGTCGTGAGACTAATCCACGGGACACCGCCAGGCCCAGATCGCCCTCTTCCGGGCGTCACTAGTATTTCCACAGCACAGCTGGGCGGACGAGGTAGCCAAGCACCGAGGATCGCTGCCCAACGCGGCGCGGTTGAGAAACAGCGCAAGCGCGTGCCTGTCGGCGGCGCGCGAGACGCTGACGCAAGTGTTGCAGCTGGCGGACCAGGGAATACGATCAGTGCTGCTACTCGGGCCGACGCCGCCGTTCCTGGCTGCCATCGTGCTGGCCCTGGCCATTCTCCAGCAACCATCGCGCCGGCTCGCCCGCGCCGAGCTCGAGCTGCTGCGCGAGGCCTCTCACCTCGTTGAGGACCTCTATCGCGCCTGGCGTTTCGACGAAGCCTTCGTTGCCGGCTGCGCCGCGCTGCGCCACCGCGTGGCCGCCGTTGTCAGGCTCGCCACCGCCCCTTCAGGCAGCGAGCGGTCCTCTAACGAGAGATCGGGCCACCCGACCGGCTCCGGCAGGACGGCCACGGCGGTGGACGCGGCCCCTGACGGTGCTGTGAGCACCCTCCCTTCGCCCTTGGAGGCGGCTGACGTCGCGGCGGCACTGCAAAGTGAGAATCTTGCCGCGCAGCCACCACTGGTGGATCCCTTCATGGCGTCTTTTGCTGGTGCCGACTTCGAAGAGCTATGGTCCATGGTTGGGCCCGACTTTGCCTGGGACTCGGGCTCAACCGTCACTTTCTGAGGCCTGATAAATGCAGCATATTACTATGCTCTGTAATCCATCAGAAGTAGTGCATTGCAAATTATGACCACCACCTTGCGTAGATGTTGTTTCCCCATCTCCGCCATGCTAGCTAAGGCTGAGAAGATGGTAACAGAAAGCAGTCTCCAAAGATCGGAATTCTTGTGTCGAAGCAAAGAGCCAAACAGTAATGGCGAGGACCAACCGCCTGCGCTGACGCCCGTCTCCCTGCTACCTGTGCTGATCATCGGTCCCTGTACGCAGTTATGGCGCATTGAACTGTCACAGGAAGACAGGGGAAACCTCATTCCGGAAAGTGGCGGGCGGGGAAACAGCTGAAAGGTCCCCCCCCACCCCCGGCCATCGCAGCTGGACAGACTAGGCCCCAGAACGGTGGGAGTAGAGCCCCGTGCCGATTTCCGCCCCCACCGGCACCCCAGGCCACGAAGAACGGCTCGGCCAGCCGAAGAGCTCGGCTTTGTTCCGAGCCTGGTCCTTGCTGGGGAGGGAGAGAAAAGAACATCGCGGGGAAGTAGGGAAAGGATATCGCGGGGTAGTGGGGGACGCTTGCATTGTCGATCGGCTTTTCCAGGTCCCTGCCGCCGGGGGTATTACCACCCTGGTTCGCGCCGCTCAGAGCCGTCTATCTTTTGCTTCAAGATTGACAGAACGCCAGCCAACACGTCGAGAGTGAAGGTCCATTAACACGGCAGCGCCAGTAGAGCCTGGTGTTGTTTTATATCAAGCTGGGAGTTTCCTTGCTTCCGCCCGGGTTTAGAGGAGCATCGCTACACCGAAAAGATGACGCAAGACGCCGGCCTCGAAATCGTCATCGTGGGCGGAGGCATCGCCGGCCTCGCCACGGTACGTTCTCCCCCCCCTTGGCTCTGTGCCCCCTCTCCCTCGTCCGGACATCCGTGTGGATGAGAGAATCTGACGGGGCTCCCCTGCGGGGGCGCAGGCCATTGCCCTTCGCGCACCAAACCACCGGATTACCATCCTCGAACGGTCGCGCTTCCTGCGCGAGACGGGCGCCCTCATCTCGCTGCAGCCCAACGCATCCAAGATCGTAGACAAGTGGAAGCTGGGCGAGTTCCTGACGCCGTGCCGGCCGCTGGTCGACACGGGCTTCCGCGTGGCCGAGGCGGCGACAGGCCGCATCATTCACAGTACGCCGCTGGACACGGCCCGCTTCGGCGCCGACCGCGTGCTCTACCACCGGCAGGACCTGCACGCGGCGCTGCGTCGCGCGGCCGAGGCGCCCGCCGGCGGCGCGTTGCCCGGCGCGCCCGCCCGCGTGCGCACCGCGTGCGAGGTGGTGGGCTGCGACGCGGCGCGCGGCATCGTGACGCTCGTAGGCGGTGAGGAAGTGCGCGCCGACGTGCTGGTCGGCGCTGACGGCATCCGCTCCGTGCTGCGCGACGTCGTGGCCGGCGAGTGCCGCCCCCCGCGGCCGACGGGTCTGTCGGCGTACCGGTTACTGGTGCCCACGGCAGACCTGGCGGCCGTCGAGGGCGTGCCGGCCGAGCTCATCGATACGAGCCGGCCCGTGACCACCATGATGATGTCCCCGACGGCGGAGCGGCGTGTCATCTTCGGGCCCGGCCGCGGCGGCGAGCTGTTCGGCTTCGTGGGCCTCGTGCCCGACGACCAGGTCCGCGAGGAGAGCGGCGTCGGGACCGACAGTTGGGTGAGCCCCGCCACGCCGGGCCCCCTGCTCGAGGCTTTCCACGACTTCCCGCCCTGGCTGCGACACGTGTTTGCGCGCTGCCTCGACATCAGCCTATGGCAGCTGCGCGACATCGACCCCCTTCCACACTGGGTACGGGGCCAGCTCATCCTCGTGGGCGACGCAGCGCATGCCATGCTGCCCACGCAGGGCCAGGGCGCGTCGCAGGCCATTGAGGATGCCGAGGCTCTCCAGTTCTTCCTGGGCCGTCTCCAGGGAAAGCCCACGCCCGAAGACATTCACCAGGCTCTCGTCGATGTCTGGTCCGCAAGGCACGCGCGCGCTCACCTGATCCACCAATTCAGTCGAGCCCATGGCCCCAAGGGCGCAGATGCCTCCGGCAAGGTTCAGCTGAACATGACCGAGTTCATGGAGTATAATTGCAACTACAACGGAGTGGAAGACTGGCTACGGCGGATGAAGGAAGGTACTATGGGCGAGTCGGGAACAGAGACAAGGACATGAGATATAGCGGCCTAATGTCCATAAACCATCTAGTAAACCACATGTTGCTGCCTTACAAAGAGCGTGCCACATCTGATATGCTTGTTGACGTTGCGAATCGCACACACGGGAGACGCGGGATTGCTGAGGCTCTCTGTTGTTTATTCATCGTCGTCATCGTATTCAACATCAGCGTCCACATCCATCGCCTTTTGGAGAAGGTCGCGTATGCCGTGGCGAACCCCGTCGCGTATTTTCCATTCCACAAGGTGCCGCCCCGTGTCGTCGCGAAAGAACTGGCCGAGGGCATCGGGTATCTTCCTCTCTAGCTTGTCGTCCATCATCTGGTCAATTTTCTCGATGGCACCCTCTTCGAGAACGTCTTCGACGACGTCTCGGATATAGGCGCGTTCCCGGTCGTCCTGGCTCTGCAGCCGGGCACAGAGTTCGTCCCACAGCGGCTCGCCGTGTTCTTCCAACTCACTCTGTAGGTATGCTTGGCTTTCCCGGAGGTCACCGATTTCCGTCTCGAGACTTTCCACCTTCTTTTGATACTGCTCTTGAAGTTGTGCCATTTGCGCCTTGAGATCTTCACTCTCGGCACGGGCTTTCGCAAGTGTCGCCTCGTACATCGCCCTGTCCTCCTCCCTGGTCTTCTGGAGTGTCAAGATGGCTTGCCACAACCGGCTAGTGTCCGAACCATCCTTCTCGTCGGTGATAGGCGCAAACTGCGAAGGTTGGTCGAGATCGATGGAGCTGTCTCTGCGACGGCGCTTGCGAGCTGGCGATGTTTCACGGTCTGGGAACAAGTATAAGAACGCGGCCTCGCCAAGATCTGCGGGAATGCAGCACTTACTTGGAGACAAGCAGAGAGGAGCTGCTACGGCCGACACAATGGGGCCAGGGGCGTCGCGCTTGTAGATTGGGGGCGCGTCCTCTGGGCTCGGGGCCTTTGCCGCGGGCGCGACACTTGCCTCGGGCGCGGCCCTTACCTTGGGCGCGACAATGTCCTCGGTTGTAACACTTTCCTCATCGCCTTGAGGGCTGATTACCCTACCGCCCTTGCCTCCGTACAGACTGGAAATGTCGTCGTTTGAAGAGGCCAGAGTCCCACTCGAGGCGGCCTCGCAGAATGCCACTAGGCATGCCTGGGGTAGTGCCTTTGCAGGCAGGTGAACAGTGAAGCACAACGTGTCTTTAGAGAAGGCCGCCCATAACGTCCACACAGCCTGTGACCCGGCCCTGAAAAACTGGAAGGGGTATACATTTGGGACCACAAAAGTCACTGGACTCCGCAGCTCGAACCGCAGGGCCAACGTGCCAGTGTTCAGCTTGTCATGCGCACATCGCCATTGCTCGGCTTCCGAACTCTCTGCATCCTCCTCAGCCGTTGAACAAGTCAACTGTCGTATTTGTTCCGGCCTAAGGAAGAGGAAAAAGCTGGGTTTAGCGGGTCCCTTCTTCAGTCTCGTGCTGGTCTGCAACTTGATCGAGGCCTTATGGGCTCCGGCTTCGTACACCAGAGCCAGATCGAGGTCCGCCAACGACTGGGCCTGGCCGTTTGCGTTACGCCATGTCACACAGACCGGGACGCTCTTGGCATGGATGTCGTGCTCCGGGGTCGCTAGCTCATCGCCGCTGTCTGAGTCGGTCGGGATATCCATGGGAGAGTAGTCTATAACCTGGATAGAACGGCACTCAGTAGACCGGCCTTCTGAGGTGTGCAGACAGAGGGCGGAAGGCACGGCAGCAACCCAAGGCTTCGGGGGCAGGATCGTCGGTGCCCCTATCCCGCGGCAGAGCTCGCCAGACCCGAAAATGCGAGATGGGAAACACGGCAGTGCCGTCCCCGCCGCCACTGCCAGGCCAGCGTGTCAGCACAAGCATTGCGAGCAATTCGGTACCGCGGACCAGCATCACCTCCTCGGAAGAAACGATCCACGACCACTTGCGTGTGTCGTGGACCGAACGAGCGAGGCGAGCTTCCCAAAGCCCCGGTTCTTCTGGAGAGCGTACTCTTCAGGTAGAAGTCGGAATTTTACAGCGGCTTGGTTGCGGGTGACCGAGTTTGCGCTAAGCTGTGGCCACGACGGCCCAGCGGGCGACGCGGATGTCCACTTTCGCGTGACATTCCTTGGGACTGACCCTGTGATGTGGTGTTGGCGTATGGAAGGCGAAAATTCACGCGTGGGGTCGACTTTCGTCTCGCATCGATCGGGTTACAGCGCGTCGGGTTGCATCGATATAGGGTACATCGAGGAAATCGTGTGAATTTTCAGAATGGCAGCATCGATTGACGATGCTGTCTGGGTTCGCGATAGCGGCCTGATTGTTGGTTGATGACGAACGGATGATGAATCGCGCCCTTGGAAAGAGGATGGACTCTGGCGACAGCGAGGTCGGTGTGGATCAGTGAGAGGGAAATCATATTTGCTGTCCAATTAAAATTCGGCTTCACGTGGTCCAAGCGTCTGCTTTTGAACCTGGTTCAAGCGCCTTCTTCCCAACGTGGTCCAAGCGCCCTCGACGTTGGTCAGGCCGGAATGGAAAGAGGCACGCAGACAGAGAGTCGGAACTTCAGACGGACTTGAATAGTCGAGCTGTGCTGTTGCATCCTGAGATTATTGGCTGTTCGTATGCAGTCTCACACTCTCCAATCCCTCGTCGAATCCATCCAGCATTCATCTAGCATCCCTGCTTTAGTCAAGAAGTACCGACCGCGACCTAAGGTAAAGAAGTCCTGAAGCTACATACCAGCCATCGTCTGGTCAGCATGCCTTGACGGAAATAGCTTGGCTACCTCAAGACCGTTTAAAGCTTATTCCACATCTTCTGGTCACAAATCATCTCGACCTGCATTCAGTATTTATTGCAAGTGCGTCGCTATTCCGCTTAGGGAGTCTAACCAGCGACGCGGTTGACAACGGTGAATTGGTCGAGTGTACAGCGGCTGCATTCTCGCAGCATATCTCGACCATAGCTTTGGCCAGCACCTTCGGGTAGGCCGTTCGGCGGTGGAAGCATTCCAGAAAGGCCGAGTGATCCCAGGAATTGGGGCCGTCAAAAGAGACCTCAAGCGTCTTTTCATGGAGGCCAAGAACCAAAAATCATCGTCCGGCAGAAGTTCGCCTGCGTCGGCAGCCAAGCCGATGACATCCCATGCCGACAGCACCTCGGCCCAGCGGAAGATTGTTTCCTTCGCAAGGTCGGCCAAGCCTGGCAGACTGTAGGCTCGTGCCGTAGCATAGACGTGTACACTGGTTCTAAACTGGGGCGCCGGCTCCGAGCCTTGCAGCTTGTGCAGCTTGTGTAGGGTTTGGTAGGTGCCTGTGTGAAGGTAGTGGACAAGCACATGGCCGGCTTAGTCCGGCACTTTGTGGGCGTGAATTCGTTGGAGCCTTCATAAATCATGTAAAGCCTAGTGCTCACGGAGGAAGTCACGGGGGACGGTGAAGGGCTGTGGGAATTGGCAGTAGATTTGGCAGCTTAGGCTTTTTTAGGGACTTCAGATGACTGTTAGTGCCTAGTCAAATAGCAATATACAGTGCGAGACATACGATGACTCGAGGCCGACGTCCGGTATCACATCCATAGCAAGCGTCACGGTCCAGGCTTGGGGCCACTTTATTCCCTCAGATGTCACCTTCGCCATAGCCAATGAGGATTTGTTCCTGCTGTAAATATGTGTGTTAAAGGGTTCCCGGGGGTTTTTCACACCAAAACCGCGACGAAAAGAGAACTACGAAAGATACGAAGGGCTTGCGGAAGCGCACCCACGACAAGCTATATATACCCGTGTGTATGCTTCCTGTCACTGATAGCAAATCCCAACTACCCCGCACACAACTTCTGAAGGGAGCGCCAATAAAAGCTTGCAATCGTTTTTCCATATCACCTACCAGTAGGTACGTTCCCATTGTAGGCCTGCTATCCTATGGTGATACATGCACTCCATGTTCTATGGCTTACGTACTGCAGAAGGCTTGCAGCAGGTGAAGGACATAGACCAACGCTTGGTTCGCCCTGACGGCATGCAGGAGGCTCTATTGGTCCACCCGACAGCTGTTGCAATAGCACCAATAAAGCTCTAATGCGGGCTCCCTGCCTGTGGGTGGCCTATATCTTGGGCTGGCACCCCCTCTTCCGGGAACAGCTGTCGAGTCCGGGTTATGGCGAGTGGCGTTAAGAAGATGGAGTGGAAACAAGAACAGGTAAGTACTGGTTCAGCATGCATGCCGAGAGGATAGACTGGGGGATACGTTTTCAACAGCCCTGGCCGTGGGTAAGGGAGCTTGGGCTGGACAGCGGCGATGCTGAATGACCGAGCGGGACCCCACGTCCACATATTCAGTGGGCAGCTAGCAATTACTGCGAGATGCTCTATACTGGAGTGACAGAAAGGAAGGCGATATGGTGCGTGTTGCTTTGTGTCCTGACTTGGTCCCCTCCACCTCTGGCAAGATAACTTGATGGCAGTACACGTATTGTCCATGTTTGCCCGTTCTTCCCCAGTGAGATATGTCCGGGCGCTTCACCGTGTCCGATGGAATATTCAGGGAGGGGACTCCGCATCGTTCGGATGATCGTCCCAAATGCTAGCCTACATGGTGGTTGAACGGCTTGGTTTCGCCTCCTACTTCCACCACCTAGCTCTGCTGTGGCACGGTCGAGACGTTGGAGAACGTACGGCAGCTCGCGTCGAAACCGTCGTCGCCGCTCTTTTCAATGGCTGTCCGTTGGTCATTGTGTCGATGGTGAACCTTCGAAGGTATTGCTCTTGCAAACCGTCAGCGGGCGAGACAGGGGTCGTCCCGGCGCGGTTAAGGGTCATGGAGGGGGGGTCGGTGTCGAGGATGGCATGGGCTCGGCGGTCGGTGTCGAGGATGGCATGGGCTCGGCGGTCGGTGTTCTCATCGGCAAGGCGATTTGCTGGGGTGCGTGCATGCTAGGTGGGGCGTCGAGGACATTGGCGTCTGACAAGCACAGACGGCCTGAGGGAGCGCATGCCACGAGCTTGAACGCACTCACCAAAGCATCATTCAGGAGCTCCCCAGCTGACTCGTCGACGTGGACCTTCACTCATTCATGCAAGATTTCCGAGGACTCCAAGGCGGCCTCCATCGAAGTAGTGGCCTCCGAGGTCATTGAGGGGCATTTCAGCATCCTGGAGAGACTTCGATATCTTGTCTACGGTCTTTTTCAACTCGAGAATGGTGTCCCACTCTTCCATTTCTTCCTTGACGCCGTCCTGATCCGCTAGGTACTCCTCGAGCTCAGTATAGATCTGAGAGAGCTTGGTCTTCATGTGCTATGCCTGGTGGGCGCTGACAGGGACTGACTTCTCGAATGCACTCATTAAATGGGACAGGAGGGCGTCCAGGCGATCACTGATGGCTTTGAGTGGGGGCGGGCTCAAGCTCATGCGAGGGAGTTTGCGAGCACCACCGCCAGGCGAGTTACTGGTGTCACTGCAAGGCTGCTTGGGTAGGAAGCTGCAGGAGCTGGTGTGTTGCCATCATGGGTGCCGGCCTCGGAAAGAAACGGGGGAGGCGGTGATACACCAGTTGTAAGACTAGTTATAACGGAGAGGTGGAGAGGAGTACAGGAAATCGATACGCGGGGGCGGCGACGTCGTGTTTCATCGTGCCCTGCCTGTGTCGGCTGCTTGTTTATGCGGCGTGTGCACTGTCCTGGTTGACTCGTTTCTCGCCTCCATCCAGGCGCGCTAGCTTCTCTCGCCGCCTCGCCGCTGCCGGGTCGACTTCTTGACGGCTTGCTGCCCGGTAGCTTGATCAGTTCGCAGTGCATAATCGTGCGCGTGAGTGCCGAGTTCTTTACACCGTAGCGAGCTGCTTGTGGCATGGCTGATGCCAGCGTGGGTCCGTCCCAGCCCGGTGTTAAGCGGCAACGACCACATGCCAGGCAGACCTAATAGGACGGTGGAAACGCTATAAAAGACTAAGCTAAAGATGGTACACTTCGCCATACTGTCCTGTTTTTCACAATGATCATATAACAGAGAAAAGATATAGTAAAAGGCCTCAGTGGAGAGGCTCACGGGCTTGTTTTGACGATGGCTTCGCGTCGAGAAGGCTATGCATTACTACGGAATTGTTAGTGTTATTGCATCCTCGCTAGCACCAGAAGCGTGAACTTGCCGCCGTCATGGATCCGGCCATGTTAACCCATGTGGAGCAGCTGCGGCAGGTGCAGAAAATAGAGCACCAGCGCCAACTGGAAGCGCGACGCATCGCCGGGCTGGGACGACGCTTCGGACCAGCCGTCGACGGCGTGCCTGGAAGCCGCCGCCGGCCGAGGGGCGAAGGCGACGAGAGCCCGCAAACACCCATCCTCAGCATCCTCGAGTACACGTTGAAGCCCGACATCGACATCGGCGACGACGCCACACCGCCCCGGAAGGTCTGCGACGCCGCGCTGATGTACACGAGCTCCATCCTGGGCTGCGGCACCATCGAGTGGGGATCGACGCTCGACGAGGTCCTCCCATCGCCCTGTTGGTCCTGATTCACTGGAACAGCCTCACATTGCTTCATACACAATAAGGACATCGCTGGGTGAAGACGGAATAACCAAGCCCGGCTTTAACGCCATTTGAATACTATATCGTCACTACTAGATATGCTCACTGATTTTGAACGGCTGGCACCGGTCCGGGCTGGGTGGCCGGCATGAACTCTATAGGCTCGTGTACGAACCACAATAGGCTTTCCAAGCCTCCCCACTCTGTGTAGAGCCTTTGATCTCAGTTTTCTATACCGAAAGCATTGTTCGGCCCGGGTCGCATGTCGGTCCATTACATCGTACCGGCGGCGTAGCGTGTCGAAGTTCGTGCGCAGTACATCCATTTTGCCATTGAGCGCTTCGACCTTGGTGCTCAGCGAGTCTTGTTGCTCGTACAACTCTTCGGCCAATGCCTTTGTGTCTTCTCGGTACAAGCCAAGATCCTCTTCGAAATCAAACTTTGCACTGTTCACATCATCGGTCGCCTTGCTCACCAGGGCCTCGGCGGCCTCAACGCCCTCATCGATGTCAGCCGCGCTTGAAGCACCTTGGGCGACAAGGAATGCAGCCACCTTGGCTGTTGGGTGGTCCCTACTGACACTGTCCAACGTGGTATGATATACGGCGATACTTGCTTCGTTCCATGTGGTCGTTCTGCGCGTGCCTCCCGGTTAAAACAACTGGCGCTAGTACCGTTTATGCTCCCGAACAACTGGCGACCAACCGCTCGGATGGCGCCTAGTTCCGAGGCCCCGTCTGATGTGTCCGACCAACCCTTTTCCTGTTACAACTCATTGCTTGATGCCCCGTCTTACGGCTTAAGCAGACTGCAAGTGGTTTATGGCAAGGAACGCTGACTTACGGAGACCAGCGTCCTTTGGGGGAGGTGTGGATGTCGCGCCCAGCTATGTCCGCACCACCTTGAGGAGCGCTCCAGCCAGAGACAGGATCGTCAGTTCAACTTGAGGCCTCACCAAGCTTAGTATCTCCCAGGGCAAAGCTCCGCCAGAGTGCTACTCTCACAGGGCCACACACTTGACCTACCTCCAAGAGCCCTACTATAGATAGCGTGGTCTAGGAGGTAGTCTATAGATAGATATGCATACTTGATCTCAATACTTTTCTGACCCGTACACTCGGTGCTTCTACGTGGTGCGGTATCAGCCGCCAACGCTGCAGCTAGCGTTGCAAGGAGCGCAGCACCAGGCTCAAAGCTCAGCAGCAGGCGCAACACCAACAACCATTAGGAAGTCAAGCCTTCACCAAGCGCTTCACTAGCTAG
Source organism: Nigrospora sphaerica (assembly GCA_018287875.1). NCBI lineage: Eukaryota > Fungi > Ascomycota > Sordariomycetes > Amphisphaeriales > Apiosporaceae > Nigrospora > Nigrospora sphaerica. The sequence continues at coordinate 126,449 of JAGVVL010000017.1, forward strand.
CGACCGACAGGTTCCTGGAGGCCATATACTACGGTTTCTTCAGGTACGTTCAAAGTGGCGTAAGTACTCCTCAGCCCCGTGAGTTCAATTCGCGTCCTCCGTATAATCCAATTCACGTACAACCGAAATGGCAATCTTGGCGGCTTAAAGAGACAGTTCTTGCGCTATAAGAGAGAAAGAACTGCAAATTATAGAACCCTAGACTGCGGCGCGGGCCTTTTACTCGGTTCGCTTACGAATACAGTACTCGTAGGAGGAAGCCGGCTGAGAAAGTGCCAGACGAGGCTTGCGATTCAAAACCGGTATATCTGACCGGCAGTCGATCACACAACGTGGAACCAATATATCAGACGAGCCATGCTTCTGGATAGGGAGACAAGCTGGTCGTAGCTTTTCTACTATCCTATAAGTAAACGAGGAGGGAAATGGACTCAGATAGTCGGTTGCTGATTGCTCAGGAAGCCCGACGGTCCTTGTGCCCGGTTATCTAACCAGAGGCGCCAATGGCTTCCAGAGCCAGTTGTACAATGTCTGGCCTCAAACCAGTCTTTCCAATCCAACCGCCCGTGGCCAAGGCATGGGGGTTGGCCCCAGAATAGCTATGGTCTTCGACGGGAAGGTCGGCGGCGATAATGGCATGGGCTCGGCGGCCAGCGTTCGCATTCGTAAGGCGACTTGTCGGGGTTGGTTCGTGCTCGGCAGGGCGTCGAGAAAGTGGGTGTTGTGACGACGTTTCACTAGGACACAGTACGGATTCGTGGCCTGGCAGGCGCAGTAGCCGGAGGGGCCGCATGACACAAGCCTGGCGGCCTACCCTGCCCAAGCACGGGCGCGGCATGTGGACGAGGTCGAACGACGAGGGCAGGGCGATGCGGCGCGCGGTCGAGGCGACGCGCAGGGTAGCGATACCACGCGCGTCCGCCTTCGCACGGTGGGAAAGCACGCCGGCCACGTGTGGTGCGGGCGAGGGTTCGCTCGAGCGGGGGCCCACGCGCAAGAACGCGACGTGGAGGGGATGGATCGTGGGCCACGGCGGGGTGGACTAGGGCGCCGACGAGGCACGGCCCGCGTCGGACTAGTCGCCCACGCACAGCCTTGTGAGCAAGCTACCCCGCGCCTCGCCTGTCTACGACCCGCTCGGTAGCTTCCTACCCGCTATCAAGCCTCGCGGTGGGGTGTCGCGAAGGACAAACGGTACAGGAGGTCACCGGCGTCCAACTTTTTCGCACTAGATTATGGGTGCAGTCATTCGTGTATTCAAGAACGTAATCCGACGAATAGCAATCTACCTTTCACGCTCCTACAGAATCCAATCTAAGAGCGACCACCAAACAAACCAAGACGAAGCTGAAACGAGCCACAAACCCAACTATCCTACATAGCGACTCGACTGTCCTCCTGCGCGCTGCCCGCAGCCGCTCGGCGCCTCGACGGCTCCAGCCGTGTAAACCTTCTTATTAATCGGTTGCCTTCTTTACTGCCTTGGCCTTTCGTCACGCAGTTGCCTTCTTCACTGTCTTGTTCTTTAGAGCCCAGCCTATCGCGATGACCTTGCGGGGGTGCGGGGTGCCGACGTATTGGCAGTGGTGTGTTAACAGCCTCTCGACCGCGTCTTCGCTGAACACGAAAACTAAAGTCGATTGTATAAAGTGCGAGGTGTACTCTTCCGATGTAAACCGCCCGAGGATGTGGGTTTCCGGGTAGCGGTCTATCTCCGACTTAGTCTTTTACGCGCTAGTAAAAAGAAACAGCTCGAAGTTATCCAGGCTGAGGCCTTTAAAGGTGCTGGCCTCTCGGTTTACCGACGTCGGGCCTTAGCTTACGATGAAATCCTTCTTGGCCTGTCTATACTCGGATCCTTTAGTGACTACGCCGGCTTGTAAGCCGGGATAGGCCGGGTTCTGTAAGGGGAAGCTAACGAGCAGCCCGCCGTGTGGGACGACGTAGTGAATCGTGGCGTTCACCGAAATCCTGGTGACCTATTATGGTACGCGAATCGATCCAGCGTTTTAAAGACGACAGCGTGTTATGGGATTTCGAGTGGGTTTTCTTTAAGTAGCTGGGCAATGTCGGTATCCTTTCGGGGGAACTTAGGGGCGGCTTCCGTTGCTCGTCCGCGCCCGCGCCCGCCCCCTCCCTTGTCCTCTTGGTTTTCCTCCTCCTCCTCTTTCTCTTCCTCTTCCTCCTCGACTTCACCCTCTTCCTCATTCCCGTCCTCATCCTTATCCTGCTCTATCGCCTCCGCCGACGCTACGCTCACTGTGCTGCGGGCCCGCGCTGTCTAAGCCCTCGCGTCCGCGCTTCTTTCATCGTCCTCGTCGTCCTCGTCCTTATCCATAGCCTCCGCCGACGCTGGGCTCGCCGTGCTGCGGGCCCGTGCTGTCCTAGTCCTCGCCTCAGCGCGTATTTCATCGTACTCGGTGTCCAGATCCATCTCGTCGTAATCTATGCTGGGAATGTCCTTTAACGTCGACGTCACCACGGCGGGCTGCTCTCGTGGGGATCGGGCGTGGTACCCACGTGTGTCGGCCTATGCTTGGTTATCTCTCGTTTTCGGTCGGTTTTTTAGAGGGCGTATAGAGGAGTTTATCTTGGTCGCGCCACGGCGACTTGCCTTAAGCAAAGGATTGGAGGCGTTGCCACCGGCTGTCTTGCCGATTTTAGCGGCTTTAGCTTTTTTAAACTGCTTCTTTCGGACCTCTAGCCTCTTAATCTCCTTAGCTGATAAGCCTAGCTCGTTAGCCTCGATAATTTGCGCCTTCACGCTCGTAAGCATCTCCAAAATCTCAGTTATGTCTATGTCGGCCAGTATAGCAGGGAGAGCCTGCTCTTAGGGGCCCCGCTGCTTCCGCCTTTGGTTGCGTATTGTCTTATCGACCGAGTCCGTCTCGCTTTCCTCCTAGTCGGAAGAGTCGGGTTCGTCTCGGGCTGTCACGCCCTCGTTAGCTGTTGCTTCCACCGGGACGGCGGGCTGCGAAGAGGCGAACAACGACTTCAGTAAGCCGCCCGCCGTAAGCTTGGTGCTGCGTTCCTCGTCGGCTGGCTCCGATCCCGGCACCACGGGCTTTCGTAGCTTTCTGCCAGGCTTCCCTGTGGCACTTGTTGTCTCGGCGTTCGCCTAGGGAGATACGCTGTCTGTCGGCTGCGGTATAAGGGTCTTGCCTTTGTTCTTGTTCCTCTCTTTAAAAGGAAGTCCCTCGATCTATGCTCTTAACGTATCCAGAGTAGACTGTTATAAGTTGTTATATCCTTCGGCTTCTTCAATAGTCTTGTCAACTTCATTTTCATAGTCTTTCGTCGAGATGTCGCGCCTCCTAATCTCGGTATCTGCCCAGCCTTTGAACGCGCCCAGATCGGCCACTTCACTAGTCGCGCGAGTGCAGCCGCGAGTCGGTGGCATAGTGGAGCGGATGGCCTCGATATCCTTACCCACCATAACATAATGCGCGCCTCGTGCTCTCTTTATAAGCCCTAATCACAATCGAAGAACGGCAAACAGTCGCGGGCCGCGACTTTAACTCTATACTATCCGGTCGTCTCCACAGGTCAAACAGAAATCGGTAGTTACATATGGAGTGTAAGCGCACGACCATACCGGGGCCGGCTCAGGATCGGATAGCCGTATCGCGCGAGGTGCCGAACAGTCCTTACTACCGGTAGGGGCCGTACGGGAAACGGTCCCTCGTGTGAGCTATGACAAGGATGCGGGGTGGGGCTATGAAGAGGTGGCGTGCGTCTTCCGTTTTCCGTCTTCGGCAGCGGTCCCACGGCGCGAGCGCTGTGCTGCACCTGGCGTCCGACTCCCATGACAGTCCGCTGGCGGTACCGATCCAAGGGGCAAGGCTGGAAGCCATGTATTGCCAGTGGCATTTGCCTTATATTCCAGACCGACGAAGAGTATGGGGTAACCTATCGTTAACAGAATTGTATAGCTTCCATATACGTAGAGCAAAGGTAAGGCAGCCAGTGGACGAACTAAACAGCGCAATGCAGTGGTCTGTGTGCTGTCTCATAAGGTGACCCGGCACTTAACGTCACCGTAGCTTACAGGGCGTGCAGCGACCCAGCTCACACTAGGATACAAACGGCAACACGCGGGAGGCAATAGTATACGGCATAATCATACAAGAAGACACGGTCAAGTATAGAAAACCACTACATGATGCCACTCTAACCACTGGAACCCGAAGCCAGCTTCGAGACGAACCAGGCCGCGACTTTTCACGCCTGCCCCTCCGCGTGACGCCTGGCGCGGCCCCTCCTGGCCCCACCGCGGTGTCGTCGGCGGCGTCTTCCTCGACCGCGCTGCTACGTGCTGTCCGGATTTTCGCCCTGCTCAGGACCGGCGTCTTCCCATAACGAGCCCGACTGTTGGTTGCAGGCGTGGCCTCTGCGCAGTGGTCGATACGTGAACTGAACGTCCTCCATAAGGGACGGAGCGGGCGACCGCAACGTCCCAAGGAAGGCTGGTCGGCCTGTTCTTTGTAGTCCACGTTCAGCATCCGTAGGATAGGGCCCACACGGGAACCGGCCATAGTCCCCTGTATCTTGGAACGGTGGTCCTGACACTAAGCCTCCAGGCGCACGTGGTGGGCAAGGTGGGACGATTGTGGTGCCGACCCGGTAGCCGAGCGAATCGCAGGAGAGGACCACAACGTGCTGGCGCTGGAGGTTCATCTCGACGTGCATAGTAGGCCAGGGGAGCGGACCGTCGAGACGCTCCGCTACGTCGAAAGTAAGGCGGCAGAGGCTGAATTTCCCTACGTCGACAACAGCAAGCCCGTGCTACAGAGGGGCCGTAAACGCTATCCAGCGGTTAATCAGGCCGCTGTAGGAGGTGAACGCTTGGAAAAGGATGGGGGACTCTGGGCACGCCAACATAACGCGCATGCTAGCAATCGGCTCTTAGGAGCTGTTAAGCACCTAGCAGGTTATTGGAGCCATGGCGGGGTAAATACACGAAGCGTATAGTATATAAGTGATAAAATATAGGGCGCGTGAGGATTAACGCTAACACACCTGGGCTTTATAGCTTTATACGAGGCTTATTAAGCAATTACCCGTTAATAGATTAGGTAGGAGGCTGGATATAGAGACAAAAAGCCGTTTTCTATCGAAAGACTGCTTCATATTTGACTGCTAAAGAGGAAATAGGCGGAGGGCCCTAGCTTATAGGCGTCAGAAAACGGGAAGTGAACGGCCCTATTAGTACACAATAGCAGTAAGGCAGGGTTTGGCTATACACGTAGCCTATTCCCAGGTGTAGTAAACCTGCCTCTCTACTCGAGTACTAACCTATTACTTAAGCTGCATTCCGCTTAAGCCACCTATATCTACCACGGATATCTAAGTCCTTAAGTTTACTATATAACTGGTCTTTAAGCGGCCTCTTATTGTAGATAAACAAAGTGCCGCCATTAGTCTTATGCCTACTTAGAGTACTAAGAATAGCTTGTCAGTGTTATAAGCAGGAAAGTTGCATTGTCTATAGAGAAGCCTTAGCCACAGTTAGCGCCGGTGGTGGCGGCATATCTTCTTTATTCTCATCACCTTTAATAATTATCCCAGTTTTAAGACTTTCCTTTGCAAATTAAGCCTCATTAGTAGGATAAGCGGTATATACCTTTATATACGCGCGTCTAATATGGTATCTTAATAGCCCAGCTATAGCTAGGTTACAGGGTTGTAAGGTTGCTAGTGCCTGTTTATCGCGGCAAGCACAGTCTTAGCTCTAGTGAACTAGACAGAAGGCATATTTAGAGGATAGGTTCATATATAAACCAGAACTCAAAGTTTATAGTTGGGAGGCCATCTAGTAACTTAGGGGCTAAATTTCAGTATACATAGCTTGCTTTTACACGCTCTAGCTAGACGAGGCGCCCTATAGCATGGGGCCTAAGGAATGTGCCAGATAAAGGCCAGTACTGTAAGGCGTCTAGCCTGGACGGTCGGCAGATAAGAGAAGAATAAAGCACTGCGTTATCTATTCAGTGGTATTGTAAACCACGCCCTTCTTAGGGAATCGTTCGCGGATTACCTTTAGAAGGGACACTATAGTATTGTGAGCAACTTTATCCAAAAGCCGTCGTATAGATCTAAGGCGTTAAGGCCTATATGCCGATAGTAACTATAGGAGTCGTGTATAGGATACGCTGTGGCTAATTGTTGCTGCCAACCCTGCTATATACCTATCGTTTAAGGTCACTATGGTCGGCCTTTTTATAATATAAGATCTGAGAAAGCTTAAAAGCAGAATAATACTTAAGACAGATACTAGGAATCTTAAGCTAGCTGGAATTTATAGCCATATCTTTCCACTGCTTATACAGGTAACAGTAAACAGATAATAAGCAGCTAGGATAGTCTGGACCCCGGAGGCCAAATATCAGCCCTCGGGTGATTAGGCGAGACTAGCGGCGCCGAAGGGCGTAATTACAGTACCAATGCCAATTGCTGTTGCAACAGAGAGCGGGTATCTTAGTTACCCAGCCCTTCGTCGCAACCGGGTATAATAATGCGTCCTCTCTATTGGTCAATACGGGCCCTTATTCTCTAGGTATTTATAATAACCTACACGATGCTGTCTAAAAACGAATCCGCCATCGTTAATGCGTATCCGCACAATTCGGCGCCAGCGATACCGAGTAAGGCTCCCACGGCCTATAGCATCGTAGCAGGCAGCGATCACCTGCTGGCGCGGGCGCATTCACGACGATTCCGCCAGCACTACGAGGGTGCTCTGGCTGTCAACCTTGTCATATTCTTGCTTCCAGCATTATATGGGAGACTCTCTAAACTCTGGGTCGCTCGTATCGACGCCACGCTAATGGTAACCACGGACGTGTACACGTACATTAGGACGTTCGCCGAGGTACTCAACAAAGGCCTGCTCCGCGCTGCGTGGGTCACTATAGCGGACCGGGACGCCCGCACGCTACGCGAACGGCTCCAGCTTACGCACACGCTGGTCGCCGCGTAGGCCTTGCTCGGGCTGGCTATGAGCGTGGTCTTCGCGGCCGCGGCGGAGCCTTCGCGGCACGTTTCGTGCCTGTGGAGGTGCGCGCCTTCAGTATAACCTATGTGCGCATTGGGGCTTTTTCAGCCATGACCTCAGCCATCGAAACAGCGGTGGCTGCAGCAGCGCGCGCGCTCGACAAGCCTGATATCCGCTTGTTATCAGTGCCGCTAAATTTCTCGTTAACATCGTCCTGGACCTCCTTCTCCTCTCGCCCTTCCATATTGGCACTATTCAACTCTCGACCAATATGCAGGCTAAGATCTAGCTCGCCTACGGCTTCGCGGCCGCTATAGCCGGCGTACTCTATCTTCTTTAAACGTAGAGCCGGCCTTTAGTACGGCGGGAGGGCTCGTGCTATGTCGCCCCCAGCTAGCGGGGCCTCCTTGTCCTCGCCCAGCCTGGCCTGCTGACCTTAGCCGAGTCGCTGGTCTGTAACGCGCTCTATCTTTGGCTCGTGAGTACTGTCGTGGGTCTCGGTGCCACCTATACGACTGCCTAGGGCGTTTTCAATATAATCCGCTGGGGACTTATTATAATGCCGGTATAGGCGCTTAAGGCCGCGGCGTTGGCCTTCATGGGACACACGTGGGGGCACTGGCGGTAACAGATCAGCGTGGATTAGCGGCGGCCTCGGGCTATACGGGCGGATCTTCTATGTATCGTGCAGCCTTCTTTGGTGTCCCTGGTATTGGCGCTCGCCGTCGAGGTCACTATGGCTTATTTTCTGTCTCTCTTCGGCACCCGCCTATTCGCTCTGTATCTTAGTGGCTCGGCCGATATGGCCGACATCACAGCCTACATGTGGCGCTCCATCGACTAGTGTTATGTATTCTATGCCACGTCGACGTAACTGGCCGTTATACTACTCGCGACCCGGCCGAAATAGTACCTCTACTAGAGCCTGGCTAGCAACCTACTGTATGTCCTACTGTGGGCTGCGGTCTATCAGGCTGTGGCGCTGCAACCTGAGAGCGCCTGGACCTATTATAATCTCGTCTTTAACGGCAGTCTCGTGTTTACCTTTGTTAATATGTTGGTCGTCGACGCTCTCTAGGCCTGGACCTTGTTAACCCGCTGGGCACGCTTAGAAATATAGCATAGCACTTAGTTACTTATAATAAGTGGCGCCTCGGATAGTAAGGGTACATTTGTAGTCGGCTACTTTACAGAACTTGAAGGGAGCTTATATTATCGTGTTTTTACCTGCCTATGTTTCTCTATTATGCCGGTGCTAAGAGCTATATAATAAATACTTCCAGAAGTGAATCGATCCAATACTTTAGGACAGTTTGCTAGTAAAGAACCGAGCGCCTGTAAATGTCCCACCTATAGCATAACAGGATCCTGTAAACCGACGATAAAAACAATAGCAGCACATTATTGATGGTTTCCGAGGTACACTTCTCGCTGTCTATACTTTTAATCTCTGGTCCTAATTTACGAACCGGATAGTATACTACTAAAGTTTAAAACAGACTGTAAAGCGCCGTGTAAGATAGGCGAACTCCGGAAAGCCTAACTAGCCTACTTAGTTACCTTAGTTATTATAGTATATATGTACTCCCTTTATATTATGGTCCCTCTGTAATCTAACAACGCAGACTAATTTAACACCGCTATACATGGCTTTATCTAACCTAAAGTGCTTTAGGACTTTATTTCGCCCTCGATTAATATCCTGGTGACGCCTATACTGTACTTACAACTTGCTAACCTCCTCGGCGCCCTCCTTATATTCGTACTCGAGTGGCCCTGTTAGCTGGGACTGAGTGTGATACGAATTCCGTGGCGGTTCGTTACGATCGTGGCCGCGGCGTTGCCTGTTTAGCTGCTCTACTAGGCTACGAACGCGGGCCTCTATTATCTTATTAGCGCCGCCTTATATATAAAGGCGCACTAGCAGAAAAAGGTAAGTAGGCGATATATTAGAAGGCAGGTCCTATCCGATAACACTAACCGTGCCTGACAGATATTTACGATTTAAGATCGGATAAGGGCAACTAGCTAAATGCGCACTCGATTTAAAGAGCAAGTTTTTAAACATGCGTTCCATCTCCCGGGCCGTCAAAGAAGGTGCGGACGACATACGCGAGGTATTGCGGAGCTCCTGTTACGCTGTTTAGTGACCTATGCTTTGGATAGTATGTATGTGCGCTGCAAGTGGAGAACGGAGACCAGCGACGGTCGCTAAGAGATTGGTCGGTAAAGAACACTGCTACAGCGCTTCGGATTCTCACGTTTTGTAGAATTGTCAGGGTGTCGGTGCCGTGATCCCGTATACAACGTAGGCGGTCCCTAAAGGACGGCATCATCCTCTCGTGTCCCAGTCCTCCTACGGTATGCGCACCCGACCCCTGCTCACGGTCATGGGTCCTAAGGATCTAAGTAATTGCTGGTGAGCCGCCGACCGTACATTCCGAGCCTTTATTCTCGGAATCGCAATCTTTTGCCTCGGAGGTAGGCCGTCGTCGGCTCCGGGTAGGGTAAGAGTAAGCGAGCTGTACACGAGCCTGTTAATAGGGATGTTCCTGTGGGCCACAGGAAGGAATCGGTACTTCGCTGCCTTTATAGTCTATCGCCTGGCCTGTAGCGCTATAAAGGTACTTCACACGACGTGACAGGACGTGTAGCGCCAACCTATCGCACATCGTTTCTACGTGTCTGCCTCTGTAAAGCTTGCTCCTAGGCTATGGTATACTACGAGCACGGTGGTCGTATTAATTTGACGTATTCGCGCACTACCGTAGGGTAGCTCAGCTGCCAGTTGTAGCAGGGTTCTACAATAGCTTTATTAAAGGGCACGCGGCCTATATATCACAATTATAACCGATCAACTAGGTGCTGCTGCAGATACCTTGCGCAGTAAAATCATCACCAGTCTCGCTCTTCGCCGACACTCCCATTTAAGCCAGAAACGTGGACTGTGTGTCTACTAGCCTGTTTATTCTCGAAGCCGCACGAATGTCCTATCTTTTACTCTAGTATCCCAGAGCATGGCGCTTTTGCAAACGAACCCACATATTTCGAATCACATCGCCTCACGGAGACGAAGCCATGACCTCGCTCTTATGCGGCTATGAGACGCCTCGACGTCTTCCCTCTGCCGAAACCGTCTGCGGAGCCACGGTTGCCCCACTAGTGATCAACTCCTAGCCGAGTTCTCTAAGAGGACCTATTATTAAGCAGAACTATCACCTGTGTAGGATGTCATTATCTTAGCAGCTGATGCACGCGTTTTCGTGCCGAAAGATAGTTTCTTATTTTAGCTATGATCAAGACATATGCGGGCACCTCTTCAATGGACCTGTTTCCCTAGATCTTACTCTTACAGCTGGGGCAGTGCCACAAATCCGTATCTCCTTAATCCGTGTGGCCATACCGGTTCCTAGGTCCCGTGGTGTCGCCACCAAACGTGTGGCACACCTTCCTAGGGTGCAGAACAAATGAAAGCTACTCGGGAAGTTTCCAACTGCCTGCAGAATGGGCTTAAATAGGCTAAACACGCGGACCCTGAAATCAGATTAGCCTCGATTCGAACACAGAATATTCTGGAACCAAAGCGCTTAATATAAATATTCCATGCCCCCTTAAACCCTCCTTTACAGAGGAATCCGAAAAGAAGAAATAACATTAATATATTCTATGAATACTGAAGAAGCGTACGTTAGGAAATATTACTACCTATGCAAACTGCATAATTATAACCCTTCCTGAACCGTTGCCAACTGCTACCACAGAGTCCCGTATAGCGGACTCGCCTGGCCGGAAATCTGCAGGCAACCAGAGCAGATTACAGCCACCCCGAGTAACCCAGCAGCGATCTTTGCTGATACCATAACCAAGGCGATTCCCATCTGGCTGAACATGCTCTCCTGCTAAAGATGAGTCTGTGTCCGCAGCGTGCTCACTAGTCCTCTCAGCTGGCTTCATCTCAATTACTATAGCACCAACGTCAGTTAGAAGTGACAGACCATCCTTAGTGATATACAATCTTCTTAACGAGGTGCCAACATCGATGGTTTGAAAGCATTTGGCGGTAGCAGTTTCCCAGAGCTTGACTGTCTTGTCGCTTGAGGCCGACGCGACCACCTGGCCGTCGGGAGTTGAACACTGGGTGTATTTGGTAGTTAATTGTGTGGTATCTAGAAGCATGTGCCTCAAGGTTTCAATCAGGATGGCGGGCAAACAGTAATAAGTCTTTTTGTTCGAAACAGCCATGCCAGCCAGTCGGAATGAGGGGTAGTTACCACGCAATGTTGCACAGTACAAGTCCAGGAGGAGAACTCGACTTGGCACCCTACACGTCTCTAGACATCCCACGCATCGATTCCACTCATAGTATCTGTCACTAATGACGGTTTGAGCAAGGAATTTATCAATTCATGGCATAATATTCACGTAGAGGAGAAGAAAAAGTCGGTTAACATGTATGCAAGCCCAAGTTATCACGTTGCACCTCTTAAAATGAATGCAGGCTGACGATGCAGCCTGACACCGCATATTACCGGCGTTGCAGAATATATCCACTTACATAGGTAGGTACACGAGTATCTACGCTTTCTTGAGTGGAAGAAAGACGGTCAAATATTAGGGGAGCCCTTCGGCTGGGTCAGAGCATCACTCCAGCATCGTGCCGGATACAGAGCTCGGCAAAAACACAGATTCTGCTCCGAAACCAACACATCTTCATACACAAAACCGTAGTATCTACGGTCGCAGTCGTTAAAATGAGCTCCCTACTGATCAAAATCCTCAGGATTTTCCGGCCGTTTTCACGCAGTCATGACAGTACCAAGAGCCCCGACAGTGCCACCCTGAGCGCTCCTCGCGAGGTCGAAACACGGGAGGATGACGTTCTGGACCTCAAGATGGCTCAACTCCAGATAAAGAGTCCATTGGTGACTACAGTACCCACCTCAAGTCCTCGGCCTGCTGTAGTAGACGCCCTGCTCGAGGAGGGCATCCAAGTCCTGCTGCCCACGGACGACGAATTCACGGAACGACTGGGGAGCTACTGGTCGCAATCGGCGGCGGCGTTGAAGCCCCTGGGCATCGTGCGGCCCGCGTCGGCGGCCGAGGTGTCGCGGGTGGTGCGGACGCTCGTCGGCACGGGCACGCGCTTCGCCGTGCGCAGCGGGGGCCACACGCAGTACGCGGGGGCCAACAACATCGAGGGCGGCGTCACGGTGGACCTCGGCGCCCTGGCGTGGACGCGCTACGACGCGGCGACGGGCACGGCCGAGATCGGGCCGGGGGCGCGGTGGCGCGACGTGTACGCAGCGCTGGGGGCGCGGGGCCGCGTCGTCAGCGGCGGCCGCGACGGCAACGTGGGCGCCGGCGGCCTCGTCCTCGGCGGCGGCATCACCTTCTTCGCGGCGCGCCGCGGCTTCGCCTGCGACGACGTCGTCGCCCTCGAGGTCGTCCTCGCCGACGGCCGCGTCGTCACCGCCGCCGCCGCCGGCGGCCGCCACCCCGACCTGTTCCGCTGCCTCAAGGGCGGCGCCGGCAACAACTTCGGCGTCGTCACCAACATCGTCATGCGCACCATGCCCGTCGACGGGCCGGTCTGGGCCGGCCTCAACTTCTTCCCCAAGCAGCTCACCGGCCGCGCGAGCAGCGCCCTGGTCCGGTTTACCCGGGAAATGCAACAGGACGTCAACAGCCACATCCTCTTTTTCTTTACTTACCTGGGTCAGTCGGACAAATTTGCCCGCCGGGATTGGACATGGCTGACGGGTGTGTAGTGAGTACGACGGGAGCCACGGCCCGGCCGACGCCGTGAAATGCCGTGACTTGCGCCGAGCGTTCTGACGAGAAGCAGCCCCAGATGAAGGATGTTGTCGTCGTGGCCGCCTACGTCCAGCTGGCCGGTGTGGAAAAGGCATCGGCCTACAAGGACTTCTTGGATATGCCGGCCGTCAACGACACCACCAAGATGACGACCGTTGCCGACGTCGTCTCCGAATATGATATCGCGCCTCAAGGTTATTAGTAAGTGCCACCAGCTGTATGTTCGGCTTCAATGTGCTTGTTGGGGTTTGAACGATACATGCCGCTGCTGCCGTAAGACGAAAGGGATACAGACTGAACTAGTCTCCTACAGCAACTCGTTCTTCACGGCGACCTTTAAGAATGATACCCGTATCGTCGAGAAGGCAGCCTCGATGCACGAGGCCCTCGTCGAGGAATTGAAAGGCTTCGTCCCCGACGGGGACTTCATCACGCAGTGCCTCGTCCAGCCCCTGCCCGCCGCGTACGGCCGAGCTTCGGCAGCCAGCGGGACGGGGCCGAACATCCTGGGCCTCGAAAGCCAGCCCTGCGACGGGCTGCTCGTGGTCGCTGTGGCCATGGTCCGGACGCGGGCGCAGGAAGCGTATGTGTACCCCAAGCTGAAGGCTTGGATCGAGGGGCTTCGGGCCTTTGCGGCCACGATGAATGCCGGGGGCGACGGGGGCGACGGCAACCTGCCGTGGATCTACATGAATTACGCCGACGGGAGCCAGGACGTGCTGCGGAGCTATGGCGAGCAGAGCGTCAAGTTGATGCGGGAGGTGGCGGGCAAATATGACCCGGACCGAGTGTTCCAGAACCTGTGCCCGGGCGGATTCAAGATATCGGCCGTTCGAGACTGAGGAGAGATGGGATAGGTAAGTTGACAAGGAAGGGAAGAAGCCGGCGATCGATACAAGCCGGCCAAATGGAAACCCAGGACAAGCCCATGCGCACCTATGCATTGTCAACATACCCCACGTGCTGATTGGGCCGGTCCGGGAACACACGGGGGAGCGGCTGGGGCGGGCTAAATGTCAGACCGACTTGGCATTCCCTATCTATACTCGTTCCCCAGGGGCGCATACCCAATTGGGCTGCCGTGCTATCGCCAAAGTATACAAGGTACCGTCGAGCTGCCCCGTAGTTTCATGCACCAGAGGCTTGACTGCTACCGACGCTCAGACATTGGTCTTCGTGCATCTTACTGCAGCCTACGAAGCGCAAGCGAAACGTAATCGCCCACGCCCGCCAGCAGTCCGGACGCCAACATGGGAAACCCCTTCGCGCGGGGCGACAGTGTGCCAGAGAAGATCTCGGGCTGGCATCTGTTGACGTCGCAGAGCAACGTCACGCAGGAGATTCTCCAGGACGTTTGCGATGGCAGCGGGACTGAAGAGAGCCCCTACCGGGTCGAATGGCTGAAGAACGACCCCGTCAACCCGCTCAACTACCCTGCGTGGAAGAAGTGGTCCATCACCCTCATCATGGCGCTCTCGACGCTCTGCATCACCTTTTCCTCGTCCGGCCTCGCTGGCGCCGACCCCCAGCTCAAGGAGTACTTCAACGCGAGCCAGCTGCTCGTGACGGCCGACGTGTCCCTCTTCGTGCTGGCCTTCGCCGTCGGCCCCGCCATCTGGGCGCCGCTGTCGGAGCTCTACGGTCGCCAGATCGTCTTCATCGTCTCCTTCGCCGGCGTCGCCATGTTCAGTGGTGCTGCCATCGCGAGCCCCAACATCGGCGCCCTGCTGGTCCTGCGCTTCATCTCGGGCGCCTTTGGGGCCTCGACCCTGACCAACGCCGCCGGCGTCATCTCGGACCTCTTCGTGCCCCGCGAGCGAGGACTCGGTAAGTTGGCCCCTCTTCGTCTGCCCCCGACCCCTGGATCCTCCTTCGCCGTGCCGTCACGAGGCGTCCCCGTGCTGACGAGGCCCGCGATGGCACAGCCGGCATTACCTACGTCGCGGCGCCCTTCCTGGGGCCCACGCTGGGGCCCATCACCTGCAGCTTTCTTGCCGAGGCGACGGGGTGGAGGCCCGTGGCGAGCCTGATCACGGCCCTGGCCCTGCTGTGCTGGCTCCTCGGCTGCCTCATGGTGCCCGAGACGTACGCGCCCGTGCTGCTGAGGCGGCGCGCGGCGCGGCTGAGCCAGCTGACGGGCCGCGTCTACAAGAGCCGGGTGGAGAGCGAAAAGGCGCCCGTGTCGGCGGCGGCCCTCGTCCGCGTGACCATGACGCGGCCCTGGGTGCTCCTGGTGCGCGAGCCCATCGTGCTCTCGCTGTCCATATACATGGCCATTAGTAAGTCGCTTCTTCTTTTCGCCAGCCTCGGCGCGGCGTGGGTGCTGACGGAAGCCCACCCCAGTCTACGGAACGCTCTACCTGTCCTTTGCCGCCTTTCCCATCGTCTTCGCAGGCGACCGGCAGTGGAGCCAGGGCCTGTCCGGCCTCTCGCTTCTCGGCATCATGGTGGGCGAAATCCTTGGCATCCTATACGCCGTACTCGACACGATCCGGTACAAGAAGGTGGCCGATCGGTCCCCCGGCGGCGTCGCGCCGCCCGAGGCCTGGCTCCCGCCGTCGCTGGTCGGCGCCGTGGCGCTGCCGGCGGGCCTGTTCTGGTTCGCGTGGACCAACGGCCGCGAGCTGCACTGGATCATCTGCCTCATTGGTATCGTGCCCTTCGGCTTCGGCGAGGTGCTCGTCTTCCTCAGCGTCAACCAGTACCTCATCGACGCCTACGGCGTCTACGCCGCCAGCTGCCTGGCCACCATTGCCATCGTGCGCGCCCTCTTCGGCGCCGCCTTGTAAGTTGGCCCGCTTCTCCCACCCGCACCCGCACCGGCGCCGTGTCGCCCTGGCTAACGGCCGTGTGATCTAGTCCCCTCTTCACGACCCCCATGTACGAGGCCCTCGGCATCCACTGGGCGTCCTCGGTCCCCGCCTTCTGCGCCCTTGCGTGCCTTCCCTTCCCCTTCCTGTTTTACCGCTATGGGTATGCTATTCGAAAACGGTGTCATTATTCGGCCGAAGCGATGAGGCTCCAGGAGCAGATCCGGGGCACGGCAGGGACCAGCACGGCTGTAGCCTAAGAAGGAATGGGCACTTACAAGGGAAGCATCTACTGGTAGAGGATGAGTGGATACGTGTTAGCGGATGGCCAGGGCCACAGCATTTCAGCCCCAATGGGATAGATTATTTAGGAGTATTGGTATCCATTTTATGCGGAAAGAGTACATGCGACGTCAAAGCTGCCTCTGTAAGCCCTGTAGTGACCCGAGTATGACACGGGATGGATGCATGTACATAGCCACTCTTCGCTCGGCAACAGCAACACAGGGGGAGGCCTGATGTCCCGCCCAGAGCGGCACCGTGTGCACATAGATTACTAAAACGATAGATCTTCTGCCGTTCCATGCTTCTTGATTGCTGTCGTTGATCCCCTTCGGGCGTTGATGGGTAACTGACTGCACCGCACACAAAAGAACGGGCACCGTAACGCAGGCCTACTGGGTGTACCCACAAGAAGTACCGGCCTAAGCGCCTACCCAATGGAGTAATCGGATTGATTTACAGCTACGGTTTCCTATTACGCCGGGGCACCTGCGCTAATGCACGATTACAAAAATGGTCCCGAGCGGCTCGATGTTCCCCCCGTGCGGGTAATCACGCCGCAACGGGAGCGACCGGGGCGAGACCACCACTCACACACACACACCACACAAGCGCTCCCTGTCTTTCAGCTCCCGGGCTATCTTGTGTGACCCGTGGCGCCGTCTGCCCGTCTGCCTCGGAGCGAATGACACTTAGTCACCTAATCAGTGCCAAGCTCATGCCGGCTCACAGTAGTCCCTGCGCCGTTACGGGCGAATGTTGCGTCTACTGCGCCGTTACGGGGGAATCTGGCGACTCCTGCGCGGCCCTGTTCGGGGCGGACAGGGGAACAGCAGTCACTCCATGATCCGCCACCCGGCCGTGTGGGAACAGTCTCGCAGCTGGATAAAACAATGCAAGACGGCCACGATTAGAACGATCCTCTAACACTACCAGCAGCAACTACTTTGTTATCACACGTTTATTACTCTGCTCTCCCGCACTACCAGCAACCGGGTACCTACCTACCTCGACCCTCCTCGCTTATTACTCTTCACCGTTTTTTACCCTTCACCGTTTTCCGTCTTATCCTTGCCAAGTGCCTATCGGTTGCTACTCTGCACCGTTTTCCGTTTTCTCATCCTTAAGTTCCTACCGTTTGCATCTCCTTCCGTTTGCCTATCCCTTCCAACCATCCCCCCCGTCACCGTTACAATGGCGAAAGGAGCGTCGTCGCCCGAAAAGTTCGAGTTCGATATCCAGCCCAAGCTCGGCAAGGGCCTGCGCTACTTCTTTTACTCGCAGCTCTTCGTCACACCCGCCTTTCCGACCCAGTCCTTCGCGGGCCAGACCGTCGTGGTCACGGGTGCCAATGTCGGCCTCGGCCTCGAGGCGGCGCGTCACTTCTACCGTCTCGGCTGCGCAAAGCTGATTCTGGCCGTGCGCACCGTCGCCAAGGGAGAGATCGCCAAGGAAGACATCGTGCGCAGCGTGTCAAGCCGCGCCGACGCCGGCGCCATCGCTGTCTGGCCGCTGGACCTGGGGAGCACGTCGTCGACGCTGGCCTTTGCCGACCGCGTCCGCGCCGAGCTGCCCCGTCTCGACGTTCTGGTGGAGAACGCCGGTATTAACCAGAAGCAATGGTGTATGCTCGAGGGTTACGAGTCGAGCATCCAGGTCAACGTTCTTAACACGTTCCTACTTGGCCTCGACCTCCTGCCCAAACTGAATCAGACTAAGGTGAGCCTCTCGTGTTGCTTTAGGTCCGCGGAACTTAAGCTAACAAGAGCGACAGGCCGACTTCCCCGAGACGACGCCGCACTTAGTCGTCGTTAGCTCGGAAGCGCATCGCCTCACCAAGTTTAAAGAGATCAACGCGCCCAGTATTTACGATAAGCTAAACGACAAGTCGTGCTGGAACGATGTTGAACGGTACGCTTCCTATTCCTCGTTTAGATTGCGCAATCCTATCAACCCCACGCTGTCCCTCTCTCACTTATCGCCGGCATTACTGACTTGGCAACCATTAGATACCAAATCACCAAGCTCCTCGAGGTCCTCTTTGTTCGCGAGGTGGTGGCCCGCCTAGGCTCCGCGAAAGCCGGCGGCCAGCCGCCTGTCATCATCAACCTCGTGAACCCAGGCCTGTGCAAGTCCAACATCGACCGCGACGAGAAGCCGGCGGGCCTGGTCATGCGCGCTATGCGCGCCCTCCTCGACCGCACGACCGAGGTCGGCGGCCGGTCCATGGTGCACGGCGCCGCCGCCCCCGCCGGCTCGCACGGCGAGTTCATGAGCGACGGCAAGAACCAGGACGTCGAGTGGTGGATCTACGAGGACGTCGGCCGCCGCGCCCAGCGCAAGGTTTTTGAGCAGACGGTCCCGATCCTCGAGGAGCGGAAACCCGGCATCATGGCCGCGGCTGGCCTGTAGATGCGCCCGTAATGGCTACCACGGGACCGAACGAGGCGGCGCTGGGAGAGGCGAGTTTCACTGGGCTGTCTGCATTTGACCGTTTAGATTTGTATTGGCACGGCTACATGCCCGTTTCTTGACTTTCGGTGTTTAACCGGCGAGCCGCCGACATGAGGGTTTTTACGAGGCATCGGGGAGATTAGATGGGAGGCCATTTCCTTTTTTAGCTTAATCGCACTTTCGCTTGACACCTGTATTCGATACGTCACAATGTTATTGTTGTTGCTACGTTCTCCTTATCGTCCACGGTGACGGTGGTGGGCCGTCTGACTCCCTCGAGGATGCTGGGTACATGACCAGCTGCGCCCCCATGCACGAGAAGCACCTACGTCCAAAGGAAAGAAAAAAAAAGACATAACCCATTTCGTTTCCTCCAGGGCCCAAGTATATCAGTCCACCTGTCGTCGCCCGTTCTTAAAAGTGCCGGCTTTCCCTTACGTCGTGTAACACTACTGCACTGCGTGACTGCACGGCTTGGTCTGTTACGCCACTCATGTGCGACCATATGAATGATACAACACCTTGACTATGTGCATAGGTACTTACTTAGGCAGCAGTACGCCCGGGGAAAAGTTCACGTAGTGTACGCGCATCGTGCGGAAAAGAAAAACACTTGGTTTCGCACAGATGGGGAGTGAGTACAGCTCGGCAGCTGCGCTTTGTCAGAGGAACGTGCGGGATGTCACAATGAGCGGGCAGGCAGGAAAAGAGCCAGGGTTGCCGTAGGCCGACGTACTTAGTGTGGTGTGTGCTGGGGTGCTCCAATCCCTATGTGGGCTCCAGCGCTGGGTGTACTTGAGGGCTACATGGGCGTGGGGGCCGCTGATGATTAGCTGCCTCACGAGCCACCTGCTGTCGCTAATACCAACAGACAGACTGCGCTACCCAGTTGGTCTATCACGTACGACGATGTGAAGGGTGACTGAGACTCGAGAGGAGGCGAGGGTCGGTCACACGGAAGGCATCACTAGACCATCTGTTGAGCTTGGTACGGTGACAGCAGGTCGTCTTCGCACTAGCTGGTCAGCACCCCCCCCACGCAGGGGGGCTGCTTGGGCAATTGGATAGCTCAGCTCTGGAGCCCCCACTGGGATCGGAGCACCCAAGCGCACGCACGCCAAACTTCATACTTTGGCTTCTTGCAGCCCTGTCTTCTTTGCAGCCCGCGCATCGTGACACCCTCACCCGTCGGTATGTTGATTCGTTCCCCTACGAGAACTTGCATTTTTGAAACGTGATTCTCTTCTACGATAACTAAGCCGGAACGCGGCTCGACGAAAGACCCGAGGCCTATCAATGCGTGCTGTACAGGCATTTGTGAGTCTGACCCGGCAAACCGGATGGCGTCTCATACCAGGTGTCAAGAATCGTGGACCAGGAACAAGGCAACGCCGCAAGAGGCCTGCCAAAAAGGTCTTGTCTTGCGCTAAGGACTTTGAGTGGTGTTGTCTTGTGCTGACCCGACTTTGAGTACAGGTCTGCCAGCAGCAGCTACTAGTTGAACTCTCCAAGTTTGTGGTCTAAGTAGGCCCCAGGATGCACAGGCCATCTAGGCGCCGCACCTGCACCTGCTGACACTCCAAGACGCACTTCGCGAGGGTCGAGAGATGAAAGTCTTTGCAGAAATCGAATTAAATATCTAGTAACAGTAGGAAATATAGGGAATATAAGAGATCCGCGTACTAGTAATCCAAACAAAAGGAAAAGAGTACACCCAGGCCGTGCTGCGAGCCCTCTCAAGTCTAGTGCCCAAATCTAACTGAAACCCATCCTGTAAACCAGGCGAAACCCACCCTGTAATCCAGTCGAAACCCATCCTGTAATCCAACCGAAATCCATCCTGTAAACCAACCACTCTGTATCCGACGGCATGGGGCATGGGCGGTGCCCAGGCATGCGGGAAAGGGGGGTTTCGCGTCTGCCAGCGGGGCCCAAGTGCTACGTCGCCGTAGCCGCCGCCGCTGGCCCCCCGTCCCTTTCCCTCTATTTTCGAGCTCGGGCCCGTGGGCCGGCGGGTCGCGCTTTTAGCGGCGGCAGAGGCGGCCGTCGGCGGCCTCGACCCAGATCTGGTCGCTGGCGACGGCGGCGCGGGCCCAGAGGAGGTGGCCGGGGTCGTAGCGGTTCTTGGCGGCGGCGAGGGCGTTGTAGTTGGCGCCGAAGTAGTCCGTCTTCCACGCTGCGTTGTCCCAGGTGCCCTCGTTGAGGTAGCCGCCGCCGGCGACGGGGGTAAGGGTGCGGAACCGGTCCTGCCAGCTGTTGACGACGGCCTGGTGGTCGCGCAGCTCGGCGAGGCCGGCGTCGGGCGAGAGCTCGAGCCCGAAGTTGAGGAGGAGCAGCGCGTCGCGCCACGCCGGCAGCACGGCCACGCCCTTGTCGGCGGCCCGCGGCGGCGGCGCCGACGCGAAGACGAAGATGGCGCCCGGCGTCTCCTCGGCGATGGCGCGCACGGCGCCCACGAAGTCGCCCATGCGGTCGCGCACAAAGTCGCGCGGGATGAGGCGGTTGCCGAGCGTCTGGTTGGTCCCCCAGGGCCGCGCGCCCGAGAAGTGCTCGTAGTGGGCCAAGAAGGTGGGCGTCACGCGCACGTCGTCCTGCAGGAGCGTGACGTTGAGGCGGGCGAGCTCGGCGCGGAAGGGGGCGAGGGCGAGAGCGAGGGCGGCGCCGTCGCCGGCGGGGTCGGGCATCGTGGCCCAGTCGAGGAAGAAGAACTGGCCGGTGAAGGTGACGGCGGTGCGCAGGGCCGGGAAGTCGGCCTCGATGCGCATCATGGTGCGCAGCCAGGCCGAGACGGCGGCCCAGTAGGTCGTGGCGTCCGTGTTGGCGAAGAGCAGGCTGGCGCCCGCGACGGGCGTGTCGCGCTGGGCCCGCACCGTGAGGCTGACGACGACGGCGTAGTTGCCGGCGCCGCCGCCGGCGAGGGCGCGGAAGAGGTCGGCGTTGGTGTTGCGCGTGGCCTTGAGCCGCTGGCCCTGGGCCGTGATGACGTCGTACTCAAGCACGTTGTCGGAGCCGATTCCGTGCGCCCCCGTCAGGGGCCCGTGACCACCGCCCTGGGCCCACCCGGCGACGCCGACCGTCGGGCACCCGCCCGCCGCCACCCGGAGCCCGGCCGCCGAGGACGCCCGGTACGCCTCCAGCACCTGCACGCCGGCGCCGACCCGCATCGCCGGGCCGCGGTACTCGGCGCTCTGGTAGTTTTCGATGACGGACACGTCCTTGAGGTTGTGCGTCCACAGCGCCAGCGAGCCGGAGCCCGAAGACCGGCCCATGTGGTCGTGGCCCGTGTTCTTGATGACCAGCCGGATGTTGTGCTTCTCGGCGAACTTGAGCCCCGCCACGATGTGGTTGGGCGACCCGATGTTGATGGCGTAAGCCGCCATGTTACCCGAGGCGCAGGCGCCGTTGGCCCCACCCCAGGGGCTACAGGTGTTGTTCTGCCAGAAGGGTGACATGACGTTGACCGGGTCCGAGAGACTGGGTGGTCGCGTGTTAGTAATGCCCTATCGGCTGCCGTCCCCACTTTCCCCCGGAGGCCAAGACTTACTAGGGGTCAACCGAAGTCCAGGACTTCTGGAGGTCGGAGCACACGTTGTCGTTCATGTTGGAGCCGCGGCAGAGGCTTCCGAGTGGGGTCCCCTCAATGAGCCGGCCGTCCACCGTCCGGTTCAAAGCGTCCCAGTCTTTCTGCGTGGGGAACTCCTTGTCCCCCGGCACGAACCGGCACTTCTTGCCCTGAGCAGGCGGAGCCTCCCGGCGCTCGAGGCTCGTAATATCTTTAGGGGCCGTGATAGCGAAGTCCGTGTTGCTGGAATAGCCAGCCGGAAGACGCAGGCTGGCCTCGGCCACGGCCGCAAACAGGAGAACACTGGTGAAGCTCTTCATTGTGAGAAAGGTAATCTGAATCTCGAGATAGAAGCTGTTGAGGCGGATCTCGTAGTGACTCTATTGATGATGAGACTGATGGTGATGCCTTCCAATATCGTCTTCTATTGCCTCACATCGAGCTTCATTTTATATCTGTCTAACTCGTCTTTTCGCCCCTAAACTACCATCATGGAATCGGACAACAACTTCCCATCACCGTGGTTGAGTCGGCGAAACGTGGTCATCAACCCGTCTCAGGCTCCAAGCCACGGCCAGTAGCACTGGTGATGGGTGCGGCGACGGCCCTTCTCTGTGTGAACGACCTTCATCGCCGATCTGTTGCGGCGGTCGGTGCCACCAGCCCTGCCGTGGTTGAGTCGGCGAAATGTGGTCATCAACCCGCCTCAGGCTCCAAGCCACGGCCAGTAGCACTGGTGACGGGTGCGGCAACGGTCCTTCTCTGCGCGAACGACCTTCATCGCCGATCTGTTGCGGCGGTCGGTGCAACCAGCCCTGCTGTGGTTTAGTCGGCGGAACCGTCGCCATCAGCCCTTCGAAGGATTCGAGCCACGACCAGCAACACGGCGCTTCCGGTGTGAACGGTCATTGTCTGCCATGTTGCGCCGCTCCGCGCGACTAACCCTGCCGTCGCTCAAGTCGGCGGAAACGTGGGTCATCACCCTGTCGAAGGATTCAAGCCACACCCGGTAGCACTTGGACGGTTCTGGTAACGGCAATTGTTTGTGTGAACGGCCTTTCATCGTCCATGTGTTGCGCCGCTCCGCGCCACGATCCCTGCCGTCGTTCAGGTCGGCGGAAACTAGTCGCGACCTCGAGGCACCGAAAACCTCAGCTGATCTGACACCAGACACCCAGGGGTCGCCCGAATTAGCTGGTCGAAGGAGCGTGTAGATGGTGGCGTGAGAATCCTTCCCGCCCTTAGCCCCCATAACCGTCGTCCTGCCCCTGGGCTCATTCGCCGATACGGCGGTGGTGGCAGCTCCCACCCCGGCTAATGAGGCTTGAGGCGTCGACTTCAGCTGCCTCGATAGAGACGACAAGGCTATCTGGTGGGTGGACGACGGCCGTCGGGGCGATGTTCGAGAGGAAGGATTCAGGAGGATGGCTTGATCGAGGCCTAGTACGAGCAAGGCGCCGCCTGGGAGGGTTAGCTTAACGGGGCAGACAGGGCGAATGCGCAGGAAAGGCCTAGGGAAGGCTCGATAAGGTTGAACGAGAAGGATTCAAGCCCGGCCGGCGGTGCCGGATGTGCACCAGGGTGGAAGAACTGGGGGGGGGGGGAGGGGCTGAATCAGTCTGAAGCCGAGTCAAGCCCAGAAGTCGGCGAGATAGAGTTGCCGTCCGTTACGATTACGCTACTGGACGGGAGATGAGCCAACGGCGTCGATTTGGGTGTGGCCCAGGCGTCGTGGGGTAAGCGCGGGTAAACTAGTTAGAACCTGGGTGTATTTAGCCCGCCGGGTCATCGCTTCCGGTTGTAGCGTAAGCGTGCATTCGTGTCATGCACGCTTAGGACACCAGCGGCCCAACGCAAACCCCGCGTTTCCTACGGAAATTGCCAGTGACTTTGCCGTCCCCAAACGCAGCACAAATACATATAGGTTAGTGGCGTCTGTCGCATGAAGCCACGATTTTGCTTGCCCATCGTAGAGGGAACGTGAAGCGTGGGAGCCAAAGAGGGGAAGGTTTGGCTGGGGCCTACCGAAGCAGCTGCCTACATTGTTCTCGTCTTTTTTCTGCACGCCCACTTCTCATCTCATCTCCCATCATGCCTTGTGTATTTACGAGTTAGCGCTTAGATGCGGCGTGAACCACCCAGCCCTACTTATCGGTCGCACGCTAACTGGCAGATCTATGGAGCCCTTCGACGGCGATTAATCAAGTACCTCGATCTGGAGGTAGCTGGTTTCAACCAGGTTATTCCGAGGCAACCAGGATGTTTCCCCAACAAGGATATTTCCTCGCCTATCTTCCCTCCGTCCTGAAACGTGACAGCTCAGGTAAATGCGTAGGTGAAGTGCTTAGTGATACAATGCAGGGCAAGCTTGGGACACGATGCAGTGCCCTCTTGGAACACGGCGCAGGGTCATCTTGGGACGACGAGACATGGCGAGAAACGGACATTATGGGAAACGGACATGACGGGGAACGGACATCGAGCTGGGCGCAGAATTGATAGATGAAAGCATTTGGATTACGGGACTATACAATCAATGCAATGTGAAACAAGTCGTGCCGTTTGGTGTATTTGCAACCCGGTTAAACAAGCCGATCTTCGTGAAAAAGCAAAACGCCAAATATGAAAGGACCATCCGACCGGCCGCCACAGAAGAGCGGAGATATACGGTTCGCGCGGGCGGGTGGGTGGGGAGTTGTTCAGAGCATCATGCTGGCGCCGCTCGACAGCAGGGCCTGGACGGCGGGCTCGAAGTCGGCGTGGACGGCGAGGTGGAGGGGGGTCTCGCCGTTGGTGTCGGCGGCGTCGATGGCGGCGGGGTCGGCGCGGCGGGCGAGCAGGAGGACGAGCAGGGCCTCGCGGCGGTGGACGACGGCCCAGTGGAGGGCGGAGCGGCGGGAGTGGTCGACGGCCTCGACGCGGGCGCCGTGCGCCAGCAGCACCGCCGCCGCGTCGCGGTGCCCGCCCATGGTCGCCAGCATCAGCGGCGTCCGGCCCCCGTGGTCGCCGAGGTCGCACGGCGCCCCGTTCTGCAGCAGCGTGCGCACGATGCGCTCGTGGCCCCTCTGCGCCGCCACGTGCAGCGCGCTCGTCTTGGGCCCGCCGCCCGCCCCCGCCGTCCCGGCCGCCGACGACGCTGCCGACGACGCTATTGACGCTATTGACGCTGCCGACGCTGCCGACGCCACCGACGTACCTCCCGGGCTGGGCAGGGTTCGCGCGCGCGGCGTGCTGTCACACGCGGGCGTCGTCGCCGCCGTCGCCGGCGTCTCCCGCTCCTCGGGAGGCGTGGCCTGCGAGGCGGCGTAGGGGCTCGTGAGCCTGCTGCTGTCGTCGGTGTAGGGGCTGGACGACGAGGCGGCGAGCGAGGCCGTGTCGCTGGCGCTGAAGTCGGGCGCCCCCTCGATGGCGAAGGGGGCGGCGGCGCGCTTGCCGGGCACGTGGTGATCCGGCGGCGGCTGGGCCGCGTCGCCCAGCGTCACCAGCTCACCGCCCTCTTCCGGCGACGTGTCCAGGTCGATGGAGAGCACGCCGTCCAGCAGCGTGTAGGAGCCGTAACCGACGCGTTCGCAGTAGAAGACGCCGGCCGTTGGCGCGCCCGGGTTGGCGTCGAGGAACGACGCCGCGATCGTGTTGAGCTCGTCTTGCGACCTGTCCAGCTCCATCCTCTCCCCGCCCCGCTCCGTCGGCGGCGTCGGCGCCGGCAGGGACAGCGGCGTGTCGTACTGCTCGAGGTCTATGCTACCGAGCGAGAACGTGTTCCTCTCGTTATCCTTTTGCCTTTCTAACCGAGCCAGCTGAGGTTAGCGGGCCGCTGTACTGCGTGGCACAGGGCTGTACAGTAGCCTGTGGGTACGTAATGTGGGTGGGTGGGGGGAGAGGGGGGGATAGACCAGGGGAACACACGACGAAACCTCCGCTGCGCATCGCGGTTCTGGGCCCGGCGCCGTTCCAGGAGCCTGTCGGACATGGTGGCGAAATGTATTGTCCTCTTTGCTTCCGTCGATGCGTTCGGGAGTTGTAGATACAAGGGCTCCTTGCCCATGGCGAAGGTGAGAAGTGTTTATAATGGCTCAGCGGCATGCCCGGCAGCCTGCGACAGCGCCACGCGCTATAATCTTACTAACCTCCTTGGAAACCCAGCACCCCCGGGCCCCTGCTGATAGGGTACCCTCGCACGCCAGCTACAGCTTTTCGTGGGGGGGGGGGGCGGCGCCGAGACGCAACCGTACCCTACATGCCTCACACGTACCCTACATGCCTCACACGTACCCTACGTGCCTCACACGTACTCTACCTACATAAAGTACTTATGTCCTCTCGCCTATCCAAGGCTCCGCCCTCCCGCGTGGGCTCGGCTACCTACCTCCTTGCCTCCCAACCAGGACGGCTGGCCCGATGTGGTGTGGGGTGAAAAAAGTCCCCTACTCCGCTGAGGGCCGTTGAGCGAGACGCTCCGGCGAGGCAACCGGCCTCCCGCCGCCGACACCGCCGACACGACCTGCACGTGGGATTGGACAAGTGGAAGGGCCCGCGAAAAGACTTATCTAAATCAAAGTTCTCTATATCGCTCCTGCATGCACCCTTTCCCCCCTTCTGTACCTAATCACGATACCGTGGGACCCCCCCTCCCCCTTCGTGCCGCGCCGCTACCACTCTTTTCCCTCGTCGCCGTCTCTCGACGGTTCTTGACCCAAGCCCCTAACGCCTCGGCTGCCCTGGCGGCGCGGACCGCTCCAGCCGGCCCAATCTCGCGCCGTCGGTTTGGGCCACCTTCCTAATGCAAGCGCGTGGCCCGTCTCGCCCTCCCGCGGCCGAGCTGGTAACCCTTAGGCTCGCACCCGGATGCGCAGTCCCTGGCTGCCTTTGGTGGGGACAGGGATAATGTAATCACCGTCGGCATCGATGTCGCGGGCGCGCTGCGTGTCGTAAAGCTCGAGCGTCGGGCCCTGGCCGGCTCCCCGCGTTGCGTCGTAGACGTTCCACTTGAGGAAGATGGTGGCCAGGATGATAGCCATCTCCCGACGCGCCAGCGTCATGCTGCATGCGTCCAATCACGCCGGTTAGCCATGATGACCGTACATACGCGGGGATGGGTAAACAGGTGGGCGGCAACGCGCCCTGCCCCTTACTCACCCTACGCAGTTGCGGGACCCCCGCGAGAAGCCCGTGAAAAAGCGCGTCAGCGAGGGGTCGTCGAGCCAGCGCTGCGGCCGGAACTCGTAGGCGTCGGCGCCAAACGCCCGGGGGTTCATGTGCGTGTCGAGGGGCGACATGCTCGTCACCGTCTTGGGCGGCACCACGTAGCTCCGGCCCGTCCGCCCGTCCGTGTAGAGGACGGGCACCTCGGGCGAGATCCTCACCTGCCGTGCCATGACGCCCGGGTGCAGCCGGACGGCCTCCTGGATGACGGCGTTGAGGTAGGGCAGGCTGTCGACCTGCGCGAGAAGTATGTTGGCCGGGTCCGGCACGGCGGCCACGAGCTCGCGCTGGAGCCTCTGGGCCTCGTCCGGGTGGGCAAGGAGCTGGAAGAGACAGCAGGTCAGGGTGTGGGCTGCGGTGAGGGCAACCCGGGACCCCCTGCCGTTAGCCGCCGCATTGGGAAACAAAAGCCGGGAACGTTGAAGATTGCAGGGGGCGCCACGTACCTGTCGTCCCCTCCCCCGCAAAGACGACGAGCTGCGCCTCGCTGGCCAGCCGTTGATCCGTCTTCTCCTCGGCCGGCAGCTTGCTGTTCAGGATGCCCTCGAAGATGGTGCTCTTGACCCGCTCGGGGTTGGGCGAGGTGCGGATCTCCCGCACCTTGTTGATCCACCACTGTGGTCCCTCTCGTCAGCACTCTGTTACGGTTTCACAGGGCCCCAGACGGAAGGGCCGTTAAGGGGTCCGTCAAGGGGTCCGTCGCGGGAAAATGGGGCACACGCACGTCCTGTCGCTCGCGGAGCTCGCCGAGGCTGGGCACCAAGGTCTTGACCAGCCACGACGGCATGTTCTGTACGTAGTGGACCAGCCAAGGCACGAGGCCGAAAACGTGGGTCAGCAGGAAGAAGACGTCGGTGGACTCGAAGAAGGATTTGCCAAAGTCGCGCCGGTCCATGAAGCCGAAGCACTCGCCAAAGGCGTAGACGGTAATGACATCGCTGGCGCACGCCTTGAAGACGTGGTGCATCTGTAGGATCTCGCCCGTCGTGGCCGCCTCCTCCATGCGGGCGATCATCTTGGCCATGAACTGCTTCATGATGGGCTCGAGCCGCCGAATGCTCGCGACGGAGAAGAAAGAGTTGAGCGCATTGCGACGGCGCCGGTGCAAGTCGTGGTCGGGCGTCGACACGATGGAGTAGGGTGCTGCATGCATCCGAACCGTCAGCCCCCCTGTTTTCTCATCGCGTCTTCTCCCCCCGGTCTTCTCCCTCCCGGTCTTCTCCCTCCCGGTCTTCTCCCCCCCGTCGCCTGTACCTCAGTAAACCCGGAGGCGGGGGAGGGTTATCCACATACTTCCCGTCCTCTGGGCAAACCAGATGGGCTTGTCCGTCTTCCTACCCGTCGTGGGGTAGACGGTGTCGATAAAGTCGGGATCGTTGAAGTGGACTTCGTTCGGCGTCACACGGACAATGGGGCCTCGTCGTTTTGTCAGCGCTAGCGTGCCGAAGGATTGCATGAGACCATACCGTATTGCTGGTGCATCTCTGCGACGCGCTTGAAGTATTGGCCGCCGAGAATAATCTCATAGTAGGATTCGTACAGGTACGAGAGGGCTGGCCTGGTTAGGATCCAGACGGCATTCAAAATACCCACATGTAAGCAGGGGGGTGGCCGTCTGCTTACCAGCCAGCTTGGGTCCCGGAATGCTCGACAGCGGCGACAGATAGACTGCTATTGGTCAGACCCCTTCATCTCGTCTTACTGTGGGACGAAGGACTTGCGTCGGTATATGCCCAGGCCTATCTGGTAAAGGACAGCCAAGGACAGTCCGAGGCACAGCAGCTGCCATGGCCCAACCTGCTCAAGGTTGGCGCCGGGGTGCTTCAAAGCCACCGGGAAGAGGGCGGGAATTTCGCGAGTCGAGTCCAAAATGTGTGCCATCGTGGTGGTACAGAAACGTATCGTGGGAAGATGAAGCCAAGGTTTTCAAATGGGGCGAACACACCAGAGAGGGGCTACCTTATTTTTGACGACAAAGATTTATAACTTGAAAGACTACTTTACTTAACCCACAAGCTCAGAGAGATAGTCGCACAGGCATTCACGGGATCGGGGCGAGGAGAGGTGCCGGCGCGCGGGCTACAGTTTGCCCATGGCCGGTCAGCAACAGTCCCGAGATGGTTGATGACGACACGGGCTGTTATGATGCCCAACTACTTAGACAAGCCGAGGTACGAGAAATCCCATCTGTCGAGAATGGAAAACTGATACCCCTGCCAAAAGCCCCGTATGCGCGCGGTAAGCAAGCAGTAGCGGGCTGCTTGGTAGAGGCAGGGGGGCGATACTGTTCCATCTGCATGGTGGGTTGCTTACACGCTGGGCGTTTTGCCTATAATGTGCCCGCTCTCGCTACCATCGTGTGTCTACACTGATCCCATTGGCTTGAGACGGCGCCGAGCGACCGAAGCAAGATTCTCACGAAATAGTACGGATGCGCCGTGTATTGAATTCCACGATCCCGCCCTGCCCTCTGATCGCTACCTCCACAAAGACAGAGCTCGGATGATAATTCATCCCGAGTCCAGCGCCCACAGCTTTCTCTCCCTTTCGCTCCCCGCCATTTCAATTGCAGGCATTGGCAAGTAATATTCACGATGCTCTCTACCAGTTTGTCGCTGCTAGCCGGCGCCGTCTTTCTCTTGGCCTTCTGGCTATACCGCTTGGCGCTGCCCAAGCCCCTCCCCGGCATCCCCTACAACCATGCGGCGGCAAAGTCTCTCCTCGGCGACGTCGCGGGCATCAAATCCCACATGGCCAATGTACAGGGAGGCACCTTCATCACGTACATCATGCAGACGATGAAGGAGCTCGACGCCCCCCTGATCCAGGTTTTCATCCAGCCCTTCCAAAAGCCCCTCGTGGTCATGTCCGACTTTCCCGAGGCTCACGACATGCTCGTGCGGCGCAAGGACTTTGACCGTTCCCACACCCTCGGGGACCTGGTCTGGGGGCTGGCGCCGGACCACCACATCCACCTCAAGACGGACGCCGCCTGGAAGGGCCGCCGACGGCTCGTCCAGGACCTCATGACGCCCTCGTTCCTCCACAACGTCGCCAGCCCGGCCCTCCACGCCGCCGTGGGGTCCATGGTGGAGCTCTGGCGGGCCAAGAGCGCCGCCGCCGCCGGCCGCCCGTGGGCCGCGGCCGACGACGTCAACCTCATGGCGCTGGACGCCGTGCTGGCCTTTGCCTTTGGCGAGGGCTTCGGCCACAGCGCCACCCTCCCGGCCCTCGAGGCGGTGCGGGCGAAGGGGGCGCTGGGCGCCGCGGTACCGGCGTATTCCGACGTGCCCGTCGAGTTCCCCAAGGCGGCCGTCGACGCCGCCATCCAGGCCACGCTGGATCTAACAGAGACGGTCGGCGAGGTGCAAGGGAACCCGTTCCCGAGATTGACGTGGTCCTTTGTAACGCGGAGGCCCAAGGTGAAAAGGGCCATACGCATCAAGGAGGACTACATCAAAAAGGAGCTGCATAACGGCGTCAAAAGGCTGCAGGACGTATCCGGGGGCGCTATCCAGTCGGCAGTGGACCAGATGATTGTACGGGAGCAAAGCCTCGCCGAGAAGGAGGGACGGGCACCCGACTTCTATTCCCGGGGCATGATTGACGAGGTGAGGCGGCAGAAGGAGTCCAAGCCGGCGCCGGCCAAAACACAAGGAGTATAATTGCATGCTGACGCGGCCGTCGCAGGTTTTCGGTTTCATCTTCGCCGGACACGAGACGACGAGCACGACGCTCTGCTGGGCGCTGAAGTTCCTGGCCGACACGCCGGCGGCGCAGACGGAGCTGCGGGAGGCGCTGCGGGCGGCGCTGCCGGTGGCGGCGGCGCGCGGGGGCAGCCCGACGCACCAGGAGATCACGTCAGCGCACGTGCCGTACCTGGACGCGACGATGGAAGAGACGCTGCGGTGCGCGGGCACGGCGCCCGTGGTGGACCGGGTGGCGGTGGCCGACACGGAGCTGCTGGGGCGGCGCATCCCGCGCGGCACCGTCGTGACGTGCCTCGTGACGGGGCCGGGCATGACGAGCCCGGGCTTCGCCGTCGACGCCGCCGCCCGCAGCCCCACGAGCCGCGCCGCCCTCGACAAGGACGGCGCCGCCCGCGCCGCCTGGGACCCCGCCACCATCGGCCGCTTTGACCCGCGCCGCTGGCTCGTCCGCCGCGACGACGGCGGCGCCGCCGGCCGCGACGAGTTCGACGCCGCCGCCGGCCCCCAGCTCGCCTTCGGCCTCGGCACCCGCGGCTGCTACGGCAAGCGTCTCGTCTACCTCGAGATGCGCATCGTCCTCACCCTCGTCCTCTGGAACTTTGAGCTCCTGCCCTGCCCGCCTGCCCTCTCTGGATACCATGCCTCGCTCGTCACCACCAACGAGCCCCAGCAGTGCTTTGTGCGACTCCGGGCTCTCTGAGAGGTGCCACTGCAACAACGGTTCCCCTCTCTTCTTAATTAGTACTGTCCTCCTATAGTTGATATACGTGACGTGGCGCTACGCTCCAATTTCGATTTCCTGCCCCAATGTAAAGAGAGTCCGCATGCTGGAAACGTCCTGTGTGCTTTCGTGTTCTGATCGTCCCGTGTCGGTTATTCTCGACACGGACGAAACGTACCTCTTGCCAAGCCGTTTCTCGCCTGTCGATGCCGACAGAACATGGGGGTCTGATTACACGTGATGGTACTCCTCGCGTAATAGGTGGACTTCCCATTCCGGTTTCGCAAGGACCCCGGATGGTATCCGTATGGAGCGGTATGGGGAAGGCGCCTATGCATATGTATAACAGCGCGCCATCATGCATGCACGCTTATCTGCACCGTCATCATCTCACCCCGAGGGGGAATCTATGTTATGTCCCCACACGTCCGACGGAATCTCGCCATTATCGTTCGTGGCAAGTCGCTCAACGCACATCTCCGGGCGCCGGGCATGACGACGGACGTCGAATGAGACGTCGCGCCGCGTCTTTGACATAGCATAAGACAGGATCCAAAATGCCCGCAGTTTGGACATGTGGGCAAGTCTGTTTCCGCCAACCTATTCACTGTACGCATCTGGACGATAACACGCAAAATGTCTACCATTGTTTCTGAAATTGGGTCGCTTCTGGGGGGGGAGGACTTGACAATTCCTGTTTGGACGGCCGCGAAGCTCCTCGGTGCCGTTTTCGCCGTCTACGTCGTCGGCATCGCCACTTACCGCTTGACATTCCACCCTCTGGCCAAGTTCCCCGGCCCCTTCCTGTGCCGTGTTAGTTACTGGCAGCAGTGCTACTACGAGGCCATTTGCAACGGCAGGTTCTCCGAGAGACTTCCCGAGTACCATCGCAAGTATGGTGAGTAACCACACCCAGTCGTTTCAAGCCAAGCTTCGCTGCCGCCGTCTCACCCGTCGCTCCGCCAGGTCCCATCGTCAGAATCAGCCCCAACGAGGTCCATGTGCAGGATGCCTCGCTCTATCACGAGTAAGACAGCCGGTGACCGCGCGGTGGAGTGACGACTGATCTGGGGTAAAACCAGGATATACAAGCAGGGTTCCGCATTCACCAAGGATCCCACCTCCTACGCCCTGGGCGTCTCGGAGGCCATGGCCTTCACGGCCCCGGTGGACAAGCACCGGGCCAAGCGCAAGACGCTGGATCCCAGCTTTTCCAAGCAGCGTGTCGGTCTGATGGAAGACGGCCTCTACGAAGAGCTCGAGCTCGTGATTGATCAGATCAAGAATTACGAGAGGCGAGACGAGGAAGTGCCCATCATGGAGCTGTTCTTCTGCTACACTGTGGGGTCCCCCATCGACCCTCCATCCGTTCGGTGTTGACTTGGCGGCAGGGAGATATCATTTCTCGCTACCTCTTCGGCCAAAGCTTAGGCTTGGTAACGTCGCCCGACTTTATCCAGCGCGCGGAGCAGATGAGGTCCTTTACCAAGGGGATCTGGGTCGCTGTTCATTTCCAGTTCTTGCGCAACATGATGCTCGCCCTCCCCCGCCGTCTCATGGCATTTCTGAGCGATGAGTGGGTCAAAGTCCTTTGGGTACGTTCCTCCCGTCTACTCTGCGGCACTCCCCTAAGGCCCTACCGCTAACGGACCTGCGCTCCAGTTCACCGAGAAGTTAGCCAAGGACGCCATCCGCCAGTTCAGCCTGGAGAAAGCGCTCGCCAAGGCGCCCGTCGACGAGACCATCTTTGACCGTCTCCTCACCGACCACGCCCGGCTTCAAGGCAAGGGCAAGCAGAGCGTCCGGCCGCCCAACTTCCGAACGCTCGCCGACGAGAGCACCGGCATCCTGAACGCGGGGACCGAGCCCGCCGCCAGCATGCTGAGCTACGCCACCTACTTCTGGCTCAAGTTTCCCCACGTGCAGGCGCGCGTGCTGGAGGAGCTCGAGAGCGTGGCGCCGGCCGGCGAACGCATGCCTCTCGCGAAGATCGAGGCGCTGCCCTATTTTGTAAGCACGGCCGCGTGATGAGGGGGCCGGGGGGGTTGGAAGCCTCGGACGTACTACCCAAACGCGCAGACTAACCACGCCTTGTGCGCAGACGGGCTTCGTCAAGGAAAGCCTCCGCTACATGCCGCTGGTGCCGGGCCGTCTTCCGCGCACGGTGCCGGCGGGCGGCCTCTACGTGCCTTCGGCCCGGCAGACGATTCCCGAGGGCGCCGTCGTCGGCATGAGCCACCTCGCCATCCACTTCGACCCGGCCATCTTTGAGGATCCCCACGAGTTCCGTCCGGAGCGCTGGATGGGCGAAGGCGGCAAGGAGCTCAACCACTGGCTCCTGTCCTTCTCCAAGGGACGAACCGACTGCATCGGAAAGACGTGAGTTCTCGCCTCTCCCCCCGTCGCCCGAAAGCGTTTCGCTTCCAACCGAACCCTTGGTTGCTAACCACCGTCTCTCCCCACAGCTTGGCCTACGCCGAGATGCACCTCATCCTCGCCAACCTGTTCAGGCGCTTCGAAGTCCAGCCCACGCCCAACATTGACAAGGACATGGTTTGGGTGGACCGCGTCATTGTCCACTCCACCCGGAACCTGCGGATCAAGGTGAAGTCCAAGGACGATGCTCGTGCCTGAACATGAGCGCTCCGGACTCGGCACCTGAACACGCCGTCTTCGGGAACTGTCCGCCTTTCCCCATCCGATGGCCTGGTGGACACGATGATGTCTGGGACGGGACGGCGGGGTATACAACCGTGATGTATGTAGATACGGCCGGTGTGGCTCCGGCTAGACTTTGGTAACCATTTCTACCCAAGCGACCCATGGGTTGAACATAGGTTGCCAAGTGAACCCATGGGCGCCCATGGGTACTATGTAACTTAAAGGTTACTTATAAGTAGAACTTGAAATCTAAAGGGAGCCTATGAGCAACCTAAGTATTTCTAGGTCACCTAGAAAACACATGGTTTTTTCTGGGTAACCCGTGGGCGCCCATTACCGAAGCCTAGCTCCAGCGTATCTAGAGCCTTACGCGGCAGCAGATAGCCAAATGGAACCAGGTTTACCACACAGCCTTGCCTGCCCCATGTACTTATTCTACCAATCTCTCATTCATTCCTTGCGTATCGCTATACATGGGGTTCTCCGGTCAATTTACTGTCTCTTCCCCAACACTGGTTAGATCTGGCGTCGACCTGGTCAGTGCGCTGGGCAGCTCACCTTCAACGCCCCCATTCTAGCTGGCGACTTGAACTCGATAGCTCACTCAACACTTCTTTTCTGTCGGCCTCTTACGGCGTTATCTCCTTCCCAGGCCTCGGAGCGTAACAACTAAGCTAAACAATGGTTAATTTTGCTACAATAACCTTGTTTTACCATGGCTACTCTTTCTACTTACTTACACACTTGCTTTAGGCACTTTACACAAGTTTTAGAGTGCTCACAGGGCTCACCATCTATGTCACAACAAAAGACTCGTGTATTCAGGCAGGCCCAGGGAGATGCCATCCACTAACATCGTACATACGTCTGACTACTACTGATCAATACCCCCCTGGAGCGCCGCCTGGATGAAACGCACCGTCGCCGCCACCATTTCCTTGGAACCGTCACCGGTCGCGATGTTCAGGTGGCCCTTGCCCTTGGCGAGATACATCTCCTTGGGGCTCAGGATGCGGGAAAAGGCCTGCTTCTGCTCCTCGGGCGGGGAGATGTCGTCGAGCTCGGGCACGATCATCATGACGGGGGCCTTGACCATGTCGAGGTACTCGCGGGGGCGGAACATGGCGAGCTTCTGGTACGTCTGCAGCGCGATGCGGTCGCGGAAGTCGGGGTGGCCGAGCTGCGAGGCGGCCTTCATGAGGCTGTAGGCCTCGAGGCCGCCGGGGCCGCCGCCGCCGCCGAAGCCGATGGGGTTGTCGCCGCGGGACGTGAAGGGCGGTAGCGAGAAGGGCTCGTTGCCGCGCAGCTGCGAGACGCGGTCGCGCACGAGCTGCGCGTACGCCTTGTCGGCCCGCTCAGGCCGCACGTAGGTGAAGAGCGGGCAGACCATGACGACGGCTTTGGGCCGCCGGTCCACGGCCGCGCACGTGGCGCTGACGACGCCGCCGAACGACATGCCCCAGAGCACGACGCGGCTCGAGTCGACGCTCGGCAGCCCCGCGACGAAGGTGTAGATATCGCTCAGGTCCTCGGCCATCTGCAGCGGGTTGAGCAGGTTCCGCGGCTCGCCGCCGCTGCCGCCCACGCTGCGCGCGTCGTACAGCAGCACGTTGAAGCCGGCCGTGTGGAAGGCCTCGGCCACGTCGGGCAGCGTCATCTCCTTGACGCAGTTGAACTGCACGAGGCGTTCGTGTCAGCCGTCCGGCGACGCCCACGCCATGGCGGCAGTTAGTGAAAAGGAAGGGGAGAAGAAAATGGACGAACCCCATGGGACATGATGATGGCCGGCGCAGGGCCGTCAACCGTGTACAGCCATGCCGAGATGGAGGTGCCGTCAATCGTCTTGCATTCGACCAGCCGGTGACGCGTGTGTGGCACCATGGTGAGTGGGTTGAAGGGTATCGTCTAAGTGGGATGGGAATCGCCTGTCGGATGAGGACCACTGGAAAGGGCGCTGTATTCATGCTCTTTGATGCTGGGGAGCTGCGACAACATGGCGCATGTATTGACTCCAAGGCCCGACAATCTCGCATAACATGGATAGCATCGTTTGGGGGTCCGCATTACGGCCTTGATGTCGGCGACAAGTGATAATACCTTTCTCATGCGTGATTACTTGGACGCGCTGTTACCGTTTCGCAAGGATGACTGCAGCGAGAGTGAGTAATCGCCAGGGTGGGGGTGTGTATCGATTTTGGGGTTGGAACCAAATGCAGCTCTGTACCGCCGTAGTAATCTCGCATCGGCGCGAACCCTTGTACCTGACCAACTCCGTTTCGCGGCACTGACTCCGTTTCACTTCCACGGCTCCGGGTTCCATTTCGGTACTGTATAGACGGTCCTGTCTCGATGCATCCAAGAGCATTTAGATAAGCCATTTCCAAGTAAGCCTGCGCCATCAGCACAGGTAATGCTCACCAGGACGAGCGCACATCACGTCCGTCACGATGGGTGATGCTCACGATACTGCAGTCTCAGTGTCATCTCCAGAGGGATTATGGCCGGGACGAAGAAGACAAGACGACGAAGAGTCAGCATCCAGTTGGATATAATAAGAGCAATCGATCCGATCTCGATCCAGAAGAAAGCATCATCCATCGCACTTCTGTCTTCCATGCAATAAGAGCCAACTCCCAGCTCGGAATCCCTTCATCTGTCAACCTTTTCACTTCACAATGTCCAGCCACACATTTCAGCAGGAGCCCGTGGCCATTGTCGGCTTCGCGTGCCGGCTCCCGGGAGGCAACCACAGCCCGCAGAAGCTCTGGGATTTCCTGGAGCGTGGCGGCATCTCGTCCAACGAGGTTCCCGAGAGTCGCTTCAACATCGACGGGCACTACGATGGCTCACACAAGCCGGGGACGATGCGGCCAAAGGGCGGTATGTTCCTGGGCGACGTCGATCTCCGCGATTTCGACGCTTCCTTCTTCGAGATTGGAGGCACAGAGGCCATCGCCATGGACCCGAACCAACGGCAGATGCTGGAAGTCGTCGTCGAGGGTCTCGAGAACGCTGGAATTACCCTTGAGAAGCTCGACGGCGCCCCGGTGGCCTGCTACGTCGGCTCTTATGCATCGGGCATGTTTTCCATCCTCCCTCGCGGCTTTTTCACGGCGCTAACAGGCTCACCTCGGCAGACTACGGAGACATGCAGAACCGGGATGCCGAGGATCGCCCGGCCAACTGCGCCATCGGCGTGGGACGCTCCATCATGGCAAACCGCATCAGCTACTTCCTGAACATCAAAGGCCCCAGCATCACCATTGACACGGCCTGTTCGGGAAGTCTGGTCGGGCTGGACCTGGCCTGCCGGTCGGTGCAGTCGGGCGAAGTCGACTCGGCCATCATCGCCGTGAGCAACTTGTACCTCAACCCGGACCACGTCATGGACGCCGGCAACGTGGGACAAGCGCACTCGCCGACGGCGCTGTGCCACACGTTCGACATCGAGGCGGATGGCTACGTCAAGGCTGAGGCGATTTCCTGCATCATCATCAAGAAGCTCTCCAAGGCCGTCGAGGATCGTGACCCGATTCGCGCCATCGTCCGCGGCACGGCGTCCAACAGGTTCGTGGCGCCCGTTGCAGCTCTTTGCGCATCGCGTTCTGGCTCCCCAAGACAAGACTGCTGATCTTTTCTGTGCCCACTAGCAACGGCCGGACGGGTGGTATTGCGAGCCCCAGCTCCGAAGCACAGGCGGCTGCCATTCGCGCCGCCTACGCCAACGCTGGCATCTCCAACTTCAACGACACGGCCTATCTTGAGTGCCACGGCACCGGCACCCAAGCCGGCGACCCCACCGAAGTCAAGGGTGTGGGTTCCGTCTTCGCCGCGTCGCGCAAGGCCGAACAACCGCTCCTGATCGGGTCCATCAAGAGCAACATCGGCCATTCGGAGCCGGCCGCCGGTAACTCGGGTCTAATGAAGGTCATTCTGTCAATGGAGAAGGGCGTCATTCCGGGCACGCCGCTTTTCATTAACCCGAACCCCAAGAGTAAGAACATCCTCGTCTTCTCCACGCACGGCCAGTCGTTACTAATACCGTGTAGTCGATTTCGAGGGCTTCAAGGTCAAGGCGTCGCGGACCGCGCTCCCCTGGCCGGACCAGGGATTCCCTCTACGCCGCGCCAGTATCAACTCTTTCGGATATGGCGGCTCCAACGCCCACGCCATCTTGGAGCTGCCGGCTGCGAAGTACCGAGAGTTCTTCGTCTCGTCCTACGGCGTCGCGGATGCGGAAGACATCTACGAAATCGAAAGCACGACGACGGAACGGCCGCGCGTGCTGGTGGTCTCTGCCAACGATGCGCACTCGCTCAAGAACAACACCAAAGCCTTGAGCGACCACCTCTTCAACCCGCGGGTTCAGGTGGATCTGGAGGACCTGGCTTACACACTGTCGGAGCGCCGCACGCGCCTGTGGCACCGAGGCTTCATCACCACCCAGACGACCGAGATCGATGAGGGCAGCTTCACCGTGAGCAAGAACACCGGCCAGCCCCCGAAGATCGCCCTCGTCTTCACCGGCCAGGGTGCGCAGTGGCCGCAGATGGGCAAGCAGCTCCTCGAATTCTTCCCGTGGACCCGTTCCATCCTCGAGGAGCTCGACACCGTGCTGCAGGCGCAGGCCGACCCTCCGGCGTGGTCCCTGGTCGAAGAGCTGGTCGAACTGCGCACCACCGACCACCTTCGCCAGCCCGAATTCTCGCAACCCCTCGTCACCGCGCTGCAGCTCTGCATCTTGGCCGTCCTGGAATCCTGGGGCGTGAAGGCGAGCAGCGTGGTCGGACACTCGTCGGGAGAGATCGCTGCCGCTTATGCGGCGGGCTTGCTCGACCGGGCTGGTGCCATGAAGGCCGCTTTTTACAGGGGACGGGCCGCCGTCAACAAGAAGAGCGAGGCCGAGGCCGACGTTGGCATGTTGGCCGTCGGTCTGGGGCCCGACGCCGTCGATCCGTACCTGCAAAAATACACGGGCGACTGCTGGATCGCCTGCTTCAACAGCCACAGCAGCGTGACGGTTTCCGGCCGCAAACCCGCTTTGGAGGCCTTGTCTGCCGAGCTTAAAGAGGCCGGGCTCTTCGCCCGACTTTTGCAGGTCGACCTCGCCTACCACTCGACGCTGATGGACTGCATCGGCGAGGAGTACAGCGACCTGTTGAATGGGGATGTGGAGTTCCGATCCACGCCTACCGGCTCCGACGTTCGCATGTTCTCGTCCGTCACGGCCGCCGAGAAGACAAGCGAGGCGGACGCGGCGTACTGGAAGGCGAACATGGTCTCCCCTGTGCGCTTTACCGAAGCGCTGACGCAGCTCGTGGAGCAAGACGCGCCCAGCTTCATCATCGAAGTCGGACCCTCGGGCGCGCTCGCGGGGCCTGTTTCCCAGACACTCAAGAAGGTGCCCAAGGGAGCCGACGTGACCTACTGTGCGGCCTGGTCGCGCGGGGCCAACGCTGGAAAGTCCCTGTTTGACGTGGCCGGCCGCCTGTTCATCACGGGCGCGCCGATCGACCTGAAGCTGGTCAACGGCTACGACATGTCCAAGGTGCGGACCATTGTCGACCTCCCCAACTACAGCTGGAACCACACGGTCAAGTACTGGCACGAGAACGCGGCCAGCAAGGACTGGCGGTTCAAGAAGTACATCACGCACGACCTGCTGGGAAACAAGATCCCCGGAACCACTTGGGAGGCGCCCACATGGCGGAAGCACTTGAACCTGGCCGACGTCCCGTGGCTTCGCGACCACAAGATGGGCCCCGACGTGCTGGTGCCCGGCGCCGGTCTCGTTACGCTGGCCATCGAGGCCTTGTTCCAGAAGCACTGCGCGCTGAACCCCGACGAGGCCGTCGCCACGCCCAACGAGCTGGCCTACCGCATCCGCAACGTCAAGTTCGACCGCGCCGTCGTCGTCGAAGAGCAGCGGGCAACCACCATCATGCTGACCCTCTCGAAGGTGCCGGGAGGCAAGGACTGGCACGAGTTCCGCATCCGGACCACGGCCGACGACGTCGTCTACGAGCACTGCGCGGGCCTGATCCGCATCCAGGCGCCTCTGGGCGAGGACGAGGCGCTCACGGGCGCCGACCTGGCGCCCCTCCACCACCCCCAGTCGGCGAAGCTGTGGTACAAGGCGCAGCGCGAGGTCGGCATGGGCTTCGGGCCCGCTTTCCAGAAGATTAAGAGCATCGAGTCGGTCAGCGGCAGCCGCACATGCCGCACCATCGTTTCGCTCGAGCCGCCGGCGACCAAGTGGGAGCCCCAGTCCTACTACCCGATGCATCCCGCCGTCTTGGACGGCTGCCTGCAGACGGCGACGCCGGCCAACGCTGCGGGCGAGCGCAGCCTCGTCAAGGACACCATGATCCCCGCCTTGGTGGACGATGTCATCATCAACAAGATGCCCATGGGTTTGACCGAGGGCCTGTCCGTCGCCGAGTCCGTCTACACGGGACGCGGCCGCCCCGACGTGGCCAAGAGCTGGATCGCCAATGTCGCCATCCACGACCCCCAGACGGGCGCCCTGCTGCTGCGCGTCAAGGGCCTGAACTACATCAAGCTGGACGTCGAGGAGAAGCCGGACCCGCACGTGTTCCACGCCGCGACGTGGAAGCCGGATCTCTCGCTCCTCACCCAGGACGAGGTTCTCTACCTCGACAGCGACAGCCGAGTGGACACCCTGATCGACCTGGCCGCCACCAAGGTCCCATCCCTGCGGGTGCTCGAGCTCAACCTCGACCATTCCGACGCCTCGGCCCTGTGGTTCCAGGGAGACAAGTCGGCCCGGGCCGGCTACTCGGCGTACGACTTTGCATCTATGAGCGCCAAGACGCTCGTCAGCGTCCAGTCGGCCCACGAAGGGAAGAGGAACGCCTCGTTCCTGCTCGTCGACCAGGATAAACCAGACCTCGGACTGGCCAGCACTGATAACGGCTACGACTTGGCCATCATTAAGGCAGCGAAGAAATCCGACATTCCCGTGGAGGCGACCATCAAGAAGCTCGAGGGTCAGCTGAAGAAGTCGGCCTTTGTTCTTGTTCTGCCGCCCGCTAGCGGGAACAGCGTGACCAAGAAGACGGCTGCCGAGCCGGTGACGCCGCCAGAATTCGACACTTCCTCTGTATCGTCGTCCGTCTCGGATACCGGCACGCCTGCTTCGATGGAGGACTCGCCCGGGGGCTCTGTTCTTACGTCGCTGAACTCGTCCAGCACCGACCTCAAGGCCTTGTATGAGAAGCACGGGGCCGATCTGCAGAAGCAGAAGGTGTTGGGCGAAGTGTTCCAATCCGTCTTGGAGATTCCCGGCACTTCCAACACGGACACGGGGTACCTGTGCCACAACGGCAACAGCGAGCAGGAGGACGGCCCCCGGCTGGTTCGTGTCGCGCGCTTCTACGACAACGCGCCCCCCCTGTCGCCCACACTGCGGGCTACTCTGGAGAAAGCCGGCTGGACCGTCAAACTGGCGCCGGTCGAGGCGGTGGCCGCAGCCGAGGCGCCGGCGGGATCCGTGGTCTTGGTCGTGGACGAGCTCTCCAAGCCGGTGCTGACGACCATCACCGAGGTGAAGTGGGAGGCCCTTAAGCAGATTGTGTGCAGTGGCACGCCCCTGCTCTGGGTCACCAAGGGCGGCCAAACGGACCAGACCACGGACCCCGAGAACGCCCTGGTGCAGGGCCTGTTCCGCGTGGCGCGCAACGAGAACCCGCAGGCGCGGTTGACGACACTCGATGTCCAGTCGTCCACGAGCCCGGCCACGAGCCAAGCCATCGAGCGCGTTCTCGCCGCCCTGGGCAACGGCGCCCTGGCCGAGACGGAGTACGCGGAGCGCGACGGCGCCCTCCTGCTCCAGAGGGTCCGCCCCGACGAGTCTCTCAACACCTTCAAGGCGGCCGAGGCCGGCAAGAGCACCGAGCTCGTCACCAAAGGCCTCCACGCGACCGAGGCGCAGATCCGGCTGCAGGCCACCAAGATCGGCACGCTCGAGAGCCTGACGTGGTGCGAGACGGCCGTCGGCGAGGTGCCCATGGAGCCCGGCATGGTCGAGATCGAGGTCATGGCCGTGGGGGTCAACTTCAAGGTAGGTCTGACGGACGGGGATTTCGATGGCAGAAAGGAAGGTTCCGGTACTAACGCGAGCTTGGCATAGGACGTGGCGACGACCATGGGCATCGTGCCCGAGAACGAGTACACGATCGGATGCGAGTGCGCCGGCTACATCAAGCGCATCGCGCCCGGCCTCGACACGCACCTCAAGGTCGGCGACCGCGTCGCCGCCATGCGCAGCGGCACGTACGTGAACCGCGTGCAGTGCCCGCACGAGCGCGTGCACGTCATCCCCGAGTCCCTGAGCTACGAGGAGGCGGCTACGATTCCGCTGGTCTACCTCACGGCCATCTACGCCCTGTACTACCTCGGCAACCTCAAGGAAGGACAGGTCGGTGCCGCTCAAGCCTCCCTTCCCCTTCGCTGCCTTTGCCACTCCCGCTAACGTCTCCTCTTACGCTTGCAGAGCGTGCTGATCCACTCGGCTGCCGGTGGTGTCGGCATGGCGGCGATCCAACTGTGCCAGTACAAGAAATGCGACGTAGGTTCCGATCCTCGGCCGCCGGCGACGGCATGGCAGTGCTCACTGACGTTTTTTCCCTCTAGATCTTCGTGACGGTGGGAACCGACGACAAGCGGGAGTTCCTGGCGCGGACCTTCAACATCCCCGAGAACCGCATGTTCAGCTCGCGCAACACGCGCTTCGCCGACGAGATCCGGCGCGAGACGGGCGGGCGCGGCGTCGACGTGATCCTCAACTCGCTCATCGGCGAGCTGCTGGACGAGTCGTGGCGGCTCACGGCCGACGGCGGCATCATGGTGGAGATCGGCAAACGCGACATCGTCGACCGCAACACGCTGGCCATGGAGCCCTTCGACCGCAACTGCTCGTTCCGCGCCGTCGACCTGTCGTACACCAAGGAGATCAGCAACGGGCTCATCGGCGAGCTGCTGGGCGAGATCTTCGGCCTCGTGGCGGCCGGCCACGTCGGCCCCGTGCGGCCCATGACCGTCTACGGCTTCGACAAGGTGGTGCCGGCGCTGTCGTACATGCGCCGCGGCCAGCACATGGGCAAGATTGTCATCTCGAGCGGCGCCGCCGGCGACGTCGCCCTGCCCGTGCGCCCCGCCGTCGCGCGCCTCGCCCTCGACCCCGAGGCCGTCTACCTCATCGTCGGCGGCCTCAAGGGCCTCTGCGGCAGCCTCGCCGTCCACCTCGCCCGCCACGGCGCCCGCCACATCACCGTCATCAGCCGCAGCGGCACCGGCGACGACGCCTCGGCCCGCATCATCGAGAACTGCGCCGCCTGGGGCTGCGAAGTCGTCGACGCCAAGGGCGACGTCGCCGACGAGGCCTTTGTCGACGGCGTCTTCAAGGCCGCCCGCCCCCGCCGCGTCGCCGGTTTGATCCAGGGCGCCATGGCCCTTCGCGTGAGCTCCTCCCTTCCCCTCCGCCCTTCCCCCTTCCCCTTCCCCTTATCCCTTTCGTTCCTCCCTTCTCCCCCCGGTTCCCGTTACGCCGTGTCGGTTTCCAGAAAGAAAAAGGGAAAGAAAGCGAAAGCTAACACGAGACCTTCCCGTGCAGGACAAACCCTACGAGATGATGACGCACGACGACTACCACACGGCGCTGCACGCCAAGGTGGCGGGCACGTGGGCGCTGCACCGCGCGGCCGAGGCGCAGCGGGCGCCGCTCGACTTCTTCACGCTGCTCTCGAGCATCTCGGGCGTGGTGGGCAACAAGGGGCAGGCCAACTATGCGGCGGCCAACACGTTCCTCGACGCCTTTGCGCACTGGCGGCGGGCGCGCGGGCTGGCGGCCCACTCGGTCGACCTCGGCGCCATCGAGGACGTCGGCTACGTGGCCGAGCAGGGCGGCGCGCTCGAGGCCCGCTTCGACCGGCGCCAGTGGACGCCCATCAACGAGGCCGTGCTGCGCCGCCTGCTGGGCTACTCGGTCCTGCAGCAGCAGCAGGGCGGGTTGCTGAGCGCCGCCGGCCGCGCCCAGCTCGTCTCGGGCCTCGCGTACCCGCTGGCCGCCGACGCCGGGTCGGCGCTGGCGCTGGAGCCGCGCTTCGGCTACCTGCGGGCGGGCCGCGGCGCCGGCGCGGGCGCCGACGGCGGCGCGGGCGGCGGCGACGACGCCGCGGGCGCCGACGACCCGGCGGCCGCGGGACTGCGCGAGTTCGGCGTGCTGCGGGCCTCGGGCGCCGAGGCCGGCGCCCTCGCCGGCGCCGCGCTCGGGCTCCTCCGCGCCCAGGTCACGCGCATCCTCCGCCTCGAGACGGAGATGGAGGCCGGCAAGCCCCTCATGGCCTACGGCCTCGACTCCCTCTCGGCCGTCGAGCTGC
This sequence comes from Nigrospora sphaerica, assembly GCA_018287875.1. Taxonomy (NCBI): domain Eukaryota; kingdom Fungi; phylum Ascomycota; class Sordariomycetes; order Amphisphaeriales; family Apiosporaceae; genus Nigrospora; species Nigrospora sphaerica. The sequence continues at coordinate 171,059 of JAGVVL010000017.1, forward strand.
GCGGCTGGGTCCGCCACCGCATGGGCGCCGAGCTCAGCACCCTCGACATCACCAACGCCAGCTCCCTCGTCGCCCTCAGCGAGAAGCTCGTCGCCAAGCTCCCGGCCGCCGCCGCCGAGGCCAAGTAAGCCCCCACTCCTCCGCGGTCTCGTCCCCTCCCGTTGTCTCATCTCCTCCCACCGCCTCATCCTCTCCCGTGGCCTCATCTTCTCCCGCGGCCTCATCCTCTCCCGCGGCCACATCCTCTCCCGCGGCCACATCCTCTCCCGCTGTCTCTTACTCCCCTCCCTAACCAAATTTGTACCCGCGTGTGCTGCCCGAGATGGGCGAGAAATGAGAGATGACAAATGTATTTGTTCTAGAGTATGGGATGCTACTCGTTTGTTTTACAGTATGGGACGGTATTTTCTTTGCTCTACAGTATGGAATGGTACTTTGTTTGTTTCATTAAATTGTATTTGTTTCCTTTCAATGTATGAGATGGTATTGGTTTCACTCTCCAGTACTGGTAATGGTATAGGTGCTTTACGCGAATTTCTATCAGAATTTAAGCCAGTCAATGTTCCACAAACGATCTCATGCCTATAACAAAACTTCCCAAGTGACTATTCGTCATTTATGCGGCCACTGTGTGCACACGCTTTTGCTGCCCCTGGCGGAGACGGGGGTTTTACGATGAAAAGACGTGATATTGAAGTTGCTCCCGAAATTACCAACCAGGCGATACCGATTTGTTATCGGAAACAGTCCGTGGTAGAGGGCTAGTGGCCATGATGTTGCAATCTGCTTGTGATCGCTATTTGTCATTGATGGAACTTCCCGCAACAGCACTCAAGGCAACTAAGCGCACGAAACCTAGAGCCACACTCTAAAGCTTGCAATCCTTAATGCGATACCTTCTCTGCTCCTATTCTATCATGGCGAGATAGGTTTTGTAACTTTAACGTTACCTTGCTTAACCATTGTGATATTCTAACGTCCTTATTGTTCGATACCGGAAGATCGTAGGTCATTTGCTCCTGATCACCTCTGACGATGGCTTCCTATATTAGCTGAAGTTTCTTCCATGTTCTGATATGTGAAGCCTGATGGTACTCTGTGTGGAGGAGGGACTATTTGGAGTGGTACTTGGTGAGCTGAGCAGCCTTTTCAGAAAATCGTATGGCTTGCGTCCCTGTGATAGGCAGGGGGCCGTCGAGTACTTGAGGCAGAGCGCCAGCTGCAATGCTGTTGCCCGCACGAGCAAGCAAAGCAGTTGTGGGTGTGACATATCAGAAGCCGGTACTATTAACAATCTGCTCCGCCTTCTAACAATAACTGGCGCTGCCCTACGAGCTCGTCGTCATACTCCTTGGCTCGCTGTGTGCCTTTATCTAGACTCCAGCATGCCCTTCGTTTCTTGGTGGCGTTAGAAGGCTTCCCTTTGGGGGGGAGGGTGGTTTCTCCGTTGGACGCCCTCAGCAGCCGGCAAGTGCTCTGGCTGCCGCAGCCCGTTAGTATTCCAGCGTTTTTTGATTCTCTGATTGGGCGGCTACCTGCCATACCCTTTGCCGCAGACTCATGTAGCAGAGATCTATGCAACACGAGCAGAGAAGTAGGCAAGGCTGGATCGGATCTAGGGCCGCTGGAGTGTGTGTCGCTGGTCGCTGTCTCGCAGAACACTAACCGGCCTTCAGCTAACCTTCCAGCGTAGGGTCGAGCGATACGATGAAGAAGGTTACGTAGTCATTACCGGCAGGAGACCATGCTACGGACAGAGGGGTTCAGCCTTTACCAGCAGGCATAAATAGAAAGCACGGCGGCAGTTGGGATAGCAGGCTGCGTCGTTGCCTCCTCTCAAGCAGATGGGAGGGCAGCGCGTGGCCGTGGATGGGTTTGGTTGCCCGAGACCGCCGGCTGCAAGGGCAGGCCTACGGGAAGGAGATACAAGGTTCCATATATGCCAAAATATACGTCTTCTGGTGGCCTCAAGCCCAGGCGCAGGATGCCGTCGGACACAGTAGCGAGGATTCCAGGCCGATTTGACCGGCTAAACACATGCTTAAGGGACACTCAACGTTGATGGGACGCTATCTCTAGCTAGAAGCCCTTTGTATTCCATTCCCGCCTTGCGAATTTAAGCATGGCTCTTCCAGGCGTTCTTATCGTACTAACATGTATTAACCAGTTTCGCGCTACGAGTTATGCGGCCATGGCACGCCCAGGCTGCAAGCTCTTTGTTAACGAGTCCCGCTGGCGATGAAGTATACGGCCCGTGTGTTCTTGTCACGCCAATGGCCAAGCCGTCTACAGGTCTGAGGTCGTTCTCTGGGTTGCTATCATGCTAGTGTTTGCCACCTTGACCTTGATGGCCACGTAGTTGTGTCTTCCTAGTGTGGCATGATGACGCTAGGATATAAACAGGGAGAATGCGGTCTTCTAACATTTATAACTACCCAAACATCATGCTGATAGAAACTGCGACGACACGGCGACGGCTGAAATCAAGTTATCCTATACGTTGGGCACCAAGATTGCAGCTTACAAAACCCATAAACTGACGGCCAGATGACTTTCCCTGAGGTATGGAAGACCATCGCTCAATGAAAATGGCCCGACTATAACGGGCTCTGGCGAGCAAGTTATAGACGATTCTTGGAACCACATGAAATTACAGGCGTATCCCTGAACCAACCCAAGCATATCTACGATATGGATTTGCCTGCTTCGAAGGCGAGCATTTACGCCTCACCTTCTTCCAGGAAGGGCCCAAACCTCCTCTTTAAGACGTCTAAGACGGCGACACGAACCTGGCATTGTGTAAGCCCTCGAAGGCGCGACACATATTCTACATGGCCGGGGGATATTCTGTTGCGCGATGTATGGATGTCGAGGTCGACCTGATGATGGAAACGGCCACGACGACTAAAGTAGGCGTAGACCGCTTGCCCCTGAGGACTGTGCGCCGGGCCCCGAGAATAGCCTACTTTGACCAGTTTGTTCATTGCTTCGGTCGGTATTGGTGTGCCTCGATGCAGTTCCGGCATACGTCGAGATTGGGATCGAGATACTTTTGCTCCGCTGGGAACCCATTGGTGCAGGAGGCGATTCGATGAGCTGCGTGAGAACGAGGCTGCTGTGTGGGTGGGTTTGGTGCCCCAAGATAGAACAGTCCGTGTAGCCGCCGGTGCGATTGGATAAACTGTATTTAGGCTCATGTTGGGGTGTGCTGGCCTGCGTGGCGCCACTGAACTACAGGGCTGGTAGCGAGGCGCAAGTGCCACACCCGCTGGCTTGAGCGCCCGCCCAGGCCGAATGAACGACGAATAGTTATTATCATCCTTTAGCGAGCTCACATTGGCCGACTATCACTGGAGATTTAGGACATCGGGCTGTTACAAGACTCCATAGAGCTGCCTAATAGCGTGTTTATCTAGTGGTGTTTCTGGTGTTCAGCCACTAGCGAGGAGTTGGGGGTCTCTAACAATCGGGGAGAAGTGGTCCTCCCTAGAGAGAGGCGATCACCAGCATTTGTCCACGAATGGGTTCTTTTCAGCTTGATACAATAGGTTTTTCCTCAGCAATCAAGGCTGCAAACATACACGTATACGAAAATTAAAGCGTCGGCTTGCTTTCGTGTCACGGCGTTATGCTTGAACATGTGTAGCGTATCGTCGTATGGCCGCTTCAAGTGCATGCGGTGTGGCGATCAGGGTCATCAATGTTCGAATGTAACGCAAGGGCAATTAGTAAGTTCTCTATTCATGTCTCGTCACGTTGGGTCATGGCCCAACGACTTCAAGCGAAAGCCGACATGGGAATCACGGAATATGTGTTTTGCTTTATGGCCACATCCACTGCAGGCCACTGGCTGCCACTTCGGTTCATCAACCAGCATCCATTACGGCCGGTCCATGACGGCAATGCCGCGCTCCCCGCCAACAAGGGGAGGGTCCTACCGGCCTAGGTCTTCTTTATGCTGGCGCCGCCGTCGACGGTGATTTCCTGGCCGGTGACGAAGCCGGCGTTGACGAGGTACTCGACGGCGTCGGCGATGTCGGAGGGGCGGCCGGCGCGGTTGGAAGCGTGGTCATCGATGTCCTTCTGCTCGTTCTGCTCGGCCCAGGTCTGGCCCTGCTCGTCGCCGGTGCGCGACTCGTGGGCCACCTTGACACGGCCTGGCGCTACGAGGTTGACGCGCACCCCCCACGGCTGCAGGCTGATGGCCATGCTGTGCGCGAGCCCGCGCAGGCCCGCCTTGCTCGATGCATAGCCCTCCTGGTTCGGGTCGCTGCGCGTCGCCCGGAACGAGCCCACGTGTACGATGCAGGGCCCCGCGCACGAGTCGGCCCCGTGCTGTGCCTCGGCCGCCTTATGCTGCTGCATAAAGGGCAAACACGCCTGCGACATGGCAAAGGGCGCCGTCAGGTTGGTTTCGATGTAGCTGGACCGCCTTGACTTAGTACGGGGTCCCTTGACAGTAGCGAACCGCGGGACGGAAAAGAGGGGAGACCTACGCTTGCCATTCCTGCATCGTATCCTTGTCGACCATGGTCTTGCCCTCACTCCAGGTCGGCGTGGCAATGCCGCCATTGTTGACGAGAACCTCGATGCGGCCGCCCAGGAAGTCGGCGGCCTCCTTGACACGATCGCGGATCTCGTCGACGGAGCGCAGGTTGCAGACGGCCGAGGCCACCTTGTGGTCGTCGTAGTACGACTTCAGGTGCGTCTGGGTCGTGTGCGTGAGCTCAGCCTCGTCGATGTCGAGGATGTAGACGCGGTAGCCGCGCTCGAGGAAGCGGCGGGCGATGCAGCGGCCAATACCGCGCGCCCCGCCGCTGATCAGCGCTGTCTTTTTGTCCATGGCGAGCTGAGTAGGGAGGAAGGGGAGCCTAGACGCGCCATTGCGCCCGAGAATGTCGCGCCGTGATATAGGTGGGTTTGGTCGTGGCCGCTCGACTGTGACGTACTGGTGAGCCTTCGAGACGTCATGCGCTGCAGCTCCGCTCTCTGCACGAGGCCGAGGGAGAGATATAGGTAACACGGGGAAGGTGAAGGGCGAGATGGGGTCTTTGTCGACGGAGGAAACGGTCCTCTTCTCCACCCATACCTGATCGGATCGACCAGGAGATCCCAGGTCTCCACCATCGGAAGGCAGCGTTGCATCGGGCTTTTTTCGGTCCCCATGCCCTTTGCTGCTGGGCAATGTGTTCAGGGGAATTGAATTGATTGCAGATGGCAGAATGAAGGACTCGTGCCGTAAATAAGCTGAGGAACCGTGTTCGGGAACGCCCCTTCTCTGCTGGGTCTGGCGCCTGTCAATGACAAGAACGAGGCGCCAGCCGCTTCTACGATGTACACTGACGAATCCGACAGAAACGAAAGATTGTTACGCTTATGCAGACCGGAAGACGAGAGCCAAAGCAGCGGGCCAAGGGACTGACAGCCCTCCCAGCTAGGCAAGCTGTTGACTGCTTTCAGACAAAAAGACCTCACTTGGCTAGTTAACATGTCGTGGCTCGCTCGGTCCTGCGTAAGCGCCGAAGACTCGTCTACACATACTACTACATGTATGTAGGTACCTAGGTACTCATACATCTCAAGCCCCGTGGGCTATTTTTAAGAGTCCGGCGTGGTGGTAAAGGGTACCGCCAAGGCCAGAGCTTCTTTGCACTAGCGCACTTGTAAGGCTCTGGAGCGTTCAACAAAGCTTGGCTCACCCACGCAACGACACTCTGGCACTCGCCCACCGCGCGGCATGGATGGTTAAAAAACACATACAGGGGGCGGACCAAGTGGAGAGGCTCGGATTGGAGATACGGGGCTATTAAGGTCTGCAGGACGGACGAGATGTCGCTCTGGCCTCGGAGAGTGGGAGAGGACCCTGGAGCGTGCAGCGTACGGAATTCTCCCATTGGGAGCAGGGGAATCCTCCCCACGTCCAAAGGGCCAGGCTGCCCATCAGCCAATTCGACCGTCATCCTGGTGCTGGAGGGCGCTTATTTATCCGCTGTTCAGGTCCAACATGGTCAGACCCGACTGTTGATCGACGGACGGGCGGAAGGGGAGTGACTTGTCAGCCGGTTTAGCTCCGGTGGCCGGGTGCGATGAGATGCAGCGCTCCCTGCGACGCTCGGTACGCCCAAAAAGAGGCACGGCCGGCTGGGTGGTCGAAGGGAGGAGGGCGAGGAGGAAGGGATGGGCATCGGATGGATGGGGGGTCCATAGTTTTTGCAAGCCGAGGAACGGAAGCCCGAAGCTACTCCGTCAACTCGACGGTGATTGCGATGGCGGCCAGCCAATCCATCCCTGGCTCTCCTCAGCATGTGGATGGAGGCACCGAAGCGGACAGCAGCCGCGCCACGTTTCCTTGACTTCTGGGGGGTTAGCGAATCCCCGAGCGCAGATGCCGTAACAACTGGTTGGCCAGGTGCCGGCGCCCCACCATGGCCGAGCCACAGCCGAAGGCAGAGCAGGATACTATTTACTGACCTTGGCAGGGCTTGTTAGAGAAGCCTTCGATGGGCAAGATTGATGATCGATGGATCGATTGCTGGTCAATCCTGCTAGTGCGGTTCCGTATACTGTTGCGGGTGCCCGATGATGGCTACGATGAAGACGGAGAAAGGGCTGCTCTGGACGGATGCATCTGGAGGTCAGAAGCGCGTTCAATCGCATTCCCCCTCACAGTGGGCAGCAGAGGCACGGAGCCCCTGATGGCGTCCCTAGCTCCCGCTGGAAACGATGCATATCTAAATCGGGAGAGACAGCGAGACAAAGAGCCAGGGGGGCGCTTCCAATGGAAGCTAGGGCGGGCACGCACGCACACGAGACAGCCCGGCAGTCCAAAGTGTCGATCGCCGTCTGTGTATACTCGGCGGACGATTGGTCAGCTAGCGAACGGGTGGGCGGGGCAGGGATTCCAGAAGGTGGAGGCCGAATTTGTACGGAGTACGCGATGTATAGCTGGACGCCCGGAGTTGGTATGGCGGGTGTCTCGAATGACGCACGCGGCCACTCGCGCAGACGACGACGACATGTCGTTCCCAGTGCCTACCTATACCACGCGCCGGATGGGCGTCTGTTTGCCGGTATGGGATGCGAACGTCCTCTTCTTTGGCTTGCGATCGGGAGGGTCTACATAACGGCGCCCGCAACTGTTCGTGTGGCGGTGGCTTTGCTTTTGGGTGGTGGTTGCATTCACTATCCATCCCACCACCCACCACTTCTTGATCCATCCATCCATTGCATCCGTCGCCGGTCTGATCCTCACCATCTCGAGTTGCCAAGGCTGCAGTGAATGCACAGTCCTTCCCTCCACCGTACCCGTTCACTGCCTCTGGCAACGGGTCGGACGGACTGACAGCCTGCCTCACTGGCCCATACCTCGGTCCTGACGGCGCTGCGTGGCCGATTCAACAGTTGGCCTGCCGGATCGTGAATGAGGCTCACGAGGACAACCAAGGGGGGCTTCCCTGCCCGCTGGACTCATTTAGTCTCGCCGCCTCCCGCCCAAGACCCGGATCCCACTGCCCCTCCATCATCCTCGCTAGCCAGCCCTACCAGACCCTGCCAATCCGTCCATCCGGGACCTGTACCCGGTACCAGGATCGTCTCCATTGCTGACACTGCCTTCGCTCGCGTGCCGTGATCGGTTACAACATACCTGCGCCCACCATTCACGCCTACGCCGTCCCATACTATCTACCTACCTAGCTTCACCGGTGGACGCGGACAAACCGAGAGGGGATGAGGGAGGGAGACACCTTGAATAGACTGGGCTGATGCTTTTGCTTACGCTATCCGGCAACCCACACAGCAACCAAGGCGCAACGCAGCAGAGGCTCTCCCAGCGCAGCTGAGGAACCAAAAACGGTACCGTGTCCCAGCCACACACGCAACCCACCCGCCCAGTCATTCGCTGCTTGGGCAACACTTTTCCTTCACCCACCCGCCATCCATACATGGCAGTGTCCATCATTGGCAGATTCCGGTAACCAGTCGAAACTTGTCTGCCTGCTGGGCTGTCTATTTTGTTGCAATCCTACAGCACGGGCACATCCACCCATTCCTTCGTACCTCGAGCCAGCCATCCACCCGCAATCCGTCCATTCCTCCATCGTGAGGCCTTCTCGATCTAGTTCTCCAGGTTGCGTCTCGCCTACCCGTCCCGCCCCACCCCCCACCACAAAATTGGTTCCCACTCCGGACGGCTCAAACGAACACGCTTCCCCGCCGTCCGTCACCATCAGCGCATGCGCTAGGGCTGTCCACATATTGTGCTTTCGGCAAGCTCTCGGATTGGCTGGCAGTTGGGGTGTTTTTTTGCCCCCCTCCTTGATCGGCTTATTGATATTTTTTTTCTTCTTCTTCTCCGGCCTTCCACTGCTGGGTCTGTCCTGGAGTCGGAGGTCGCAAACGATTCGCGCGAGCAAGTACCTCTCTACCTGCCCTAGCCTGCCGCTTGCAGGCAGAGAGCAAATCCAAGCGTGCCAGTGTGCCAGTGTTGTGTGCCCGCACGCGACCAGTCAGACAAGCAGCTCCGGCACCAGCACCAGCAGGCCAACCCACCCATTGGACCGGACACCCAGGGAGACAGAAAGCCGGCCCTAGATCGCTACTCAGCACCTAACACCGACGCCCGAACCAGCGCGTTCCGTCTTTCCATCCCGGACGAGCAGGACTTCGGTCAAGTACCAAATAGCACACGCGCGCCGCGTTGTGCAGGTGCTGGCCGCTTTCCCTGCCCCTCTCTCGCTCACCCAAGATAGCCCAAGACCGACACCATCGCCATCATCCCGCTCAATCCTCCTTCCCCCACTAGGCCCGTCGACAAACGCCCCCCATCGGCCACACCGACCACCAGCAGCAGTATTACCAACCAGCCGAGGCACCATCAGCAGCAGCGGTGCTCGTCATTGATTGCCTCGTCATCCACTACAGTTGCGTCTGCGGGTGTGTGGCTCTCCAAACTAAGGAAAGGATAGTAGCTGCCTGGCCAGTGCCCTCCAATCCCGAAAGGTGCCGGGTCGTCAGCTGCAGCCTGTGAAATCATTCCTCTACCTGGCGGTACTTAGCGCGCGCGCGCGCAGGCAGTCGGTCGTCAGTTGAACCCCGGGCAGGCGAAAACCAGCGCTAGCGTCAAGCCAAGTCTTGCGGTCCAGTCCAGCTCCCGACCCATTCGAAGCTGTCGACCCACGCCAGTGTGCGTGTGTGTGTCAGTGTGTCTCCATCCGAGGACCCCTCAGCCCGGGAAATCTTTCTCAATCCTCCTTCCCAACCGCAACGACATCATCCGCACTGATCACGACGACATCCTCCCTCGTCCGCCTCCCAACATGGCGCCCCAAAAGGGTGGTCAGGTCAACAAGCAGCACCAGCACCAACACCAGCACCGTGCCAAACAGCCCAGCGCTACCATGGCTGTTACGGCTGCTGCTGCCGCTCCTGCTGCCGGCCATGCAGCTGTGCCCGCAAAGAAGCCTACCACTGCCGCCGCCCCTGCTTACCGTCCTGCAGTCGTGCCTGCGATTCCTCTGCCCCTCCTGCAACGCCAGTCGAGCAAACATCACCAGCAGCGCCCGCACCAGCACCACCGGAACCCCTCGTCGGCCCTTGCCTCGCCCACCGCGATCCCCGCCTCCAATGGTTTCCCCGCTACCTCACTTGAGGCTGCCCTGATTGACATCCAGTCCGGCGCCAGCGAGCCCGCTCTGGCCCTGCAAAAGGCCGCTCATGCCCAAGCGCACGCGCAGAAGAATTTGCGAACCTCTGGAAATGGGGTCCCTGCGGGTGCGTCAGGCGCGGTCGCCAATGCTGCAAGCAACGCGGCAAACGGAATGGGCAGCGCGGACGAGAAAGTGAACGGTAACGGCAACACGGCGAACAAGACAAACGGCGTCCGCAGGCACCCCCACGACAAACGCCAGCATACAGCCAACGGTATCAACGGTACCAACGGTGTCCACGGCCACGGCTCCGCGAATGGCATCGCCAGCATCACCTTTGGCGACGTAGCTCCCGACCTGTCTTCTACAACCGGACGAACGACGCCTGACTCCTCAGCCGACACTTCGATGGCCCCTTCTGCTATGGGCGATGCTGACTCCCATAACACTGGTTTCACGCCCGACCACCACCTAGGTAAGGCCTTCCCCTTCGCGTTTAACCTGCCCGGTTCTTTGTTGCCCTTTCCACCAGTGTTGGAGCGCCCCCGTCCTTGCTCCGTCAGACAGCTTACCTCTCTTTCGTACCGGCCCAGGTCCCGACTTCGGCGAGAACGACCTGCCCTCTTCCTCCTCGGCTCCGACCTCTCAGCCCCAGTCGGCTACACATTTACCCGTCGACTTCATGCCGTCTCCGCATGCTGCTGCCAACGGCCACCATCATTACTTTGGCCATCCGCAGGAGCATTTCCCGCATGGCAACGCGAGTAATGGTCACGGCCCTGCCTTTCCCAACGGCGTGACCGCGCCTCCCCATTTGCATGGTCTCCAGCACCCTGTTAATGGTAACGGTAATGGCGTTGTCTTTGGTGGAATGGGTTTCGACTCACACTCTTCCTCCCCGGCTCCCCTTTCAGCTAGTTTCATGCCCCCTCCTGGACCATTCCCGCGGCCTCCCATCAACGGCCTCGGTGGTGACAATGGCCCCGGCTTCCACCTAGCTAGGGACCACCCGGCGCACATGCGTGGAGTCGGTCACGGCCACGCCCACACGGATAGTAACGGCACCAACTTTCCTCTCCCGCTCACACCCTACCGGGCCGAGATGAACGCCATGTCCAGCGCTATGGATGGCCGCGGCCCGATAGCCGCGCCGGCGCCTGGCCCCCATGGGCCGTTCGATGGCCACCCGCCCGGCATGGGACTTTATGGACCCAATACCCCTCACGGCTTCCTTGATCCGATTGGGCCCCCGGAGCCCAACGGCGTCCATCGTCGCATGCTCTTTGCCAACTTCGCCGCTGGTGTCGACTTGGACCCAGCCGACGATGACGAGTGGCTGCATTCCAGTGCACGCTGGATGCGGGAACAATTCGACTCTCCCGAGCTCAGCGACTGCACCCTCGAGTTTGTTTTCGCCCACACCCAGAGCTCCCAGAGATTCCACGCCCACAAGTTGGTCTTGGCAAGGAGCCCGACCCTGAGAGATAGCGTGATGCATATTCTCCATCAGCGGGACCCCAAAACGATATCGGTGTCGACGATGGAAAAACACACCAACCCGGATGCCTGGCGATTGGCAGTTCACCATCTCTACCAAGCTCCGCTGCCTAATTTTGGAACGTTTAACATGCTGCCGGGAAACCGAGCTGAGCATTTCCACTGGTCCTTATCGTACGCTGCCGCCGGCCACGTCCTCAAGCTGCGTGACATCTTGGTCCGTGGTCTCCGGATGGCTTCGGCCCTCGTGGGGTGGGACACGGTCGAGGCGGGGCTATCCTTTGCTCTCGAAGAAGCCAATCACAATTTTACCGTCAACCCCGATACTGGAGCCCTTGGCTCCCCCTACATTGAGTTCTACTACGGCCCCGAGACGACACAGCTTGTGTCGGCCGTTTTGGACTTCCTCGTGAACCGCTTCCCGACCGACTTTGTGCTCGACAAGTCCGTTATCGACTCGGTCCGATTCGCCCGCCTCCCCATCCACGTGCCTCCGCCCAAGACGTCACCGGCCATTGTACGCGGCAGCTCGGGCTTCCAGTCCAGCCAGGAGGCTGGCACCGGCAAGGCAACCCGACTAGCCAGCCTCCAGTTTGGGGATATCCCTCCCGCCTTCCCGGAAGATGACAGCTCGGCACGAAAGCCGGCCCAATGCTCGCCCGAACTGTCACGCGTGCTGCTCAATCTGCCCTTCCCGATGCTGCAGGCAGTGCTGACGTCGGAGAGCAACGGCATTTCGGGATGGAACACGGCGCAGGATAGATACCATGCCGTGTCGGAGGTGGTCGCCGAGCGCGAGGCCCGACGGCTTCGCGCCGTCGAGCACTTGAAGACGAGCACCATTGCCGAGATCGACGACATCAAGGCGCGGCTGTCGCGCGAGAGCCCCTCGGCCCGCGCGTCGCCCTGGGACGTACTGAATTGGCGGGAGGAGGTGCTGCCTCCTACGGGCGCCAGCGTGCCGGTCCTGAATCGCACGTGGGATCCGCAGTTCGCTGTCTCTCCCCGGGGTGTGCTGGCGGAGGGGACTGATTAGCCACCAGCGGTGACGAAGCCACGTGCTTCGAGAACCCCAAGGAAATCCCCATTCCCAACTTGAGCATTCACAGCATTAGCATGGTGGTGACGTCCGAAACGGGCCAGGTAGCCATGCGTCATCACGGCTACGATGCTCACGGGACGCAACTCACCGCTCGGCCCGATGGGCAAGCCATGATGGACCCCTGGTCAGCCGGGGCGAGCCGTCGAAAATCTGCCTGCAGGGCATGCTGGAATGCGATGCAATAAGGCGCTGGCTTCGCGATGAGGAAGCGCCAGGCTGGTGAGACTCTGGTTGTTGCGTCTCACGCGGTACGCTTCGGCCCGTGGTTATGATGGCGACGAAGAAAAAGTTGCTAGAGATGGAGCCAAAAAGGTGCAATATGGACAGGGAGACTAAAAGCTGATAATACCCAGGTTTGGTTTGCGAGAAGCATGGCGACAGCGCGGAAGAGGCAAGGCGCGCCGGCCGGTGGCTCGTCTCGCTAAGGTTGGCCGCGCTACTTGTTGCTATTCTTTTTGTTTTCAGCGCCTCGATGCCTGCACTCGACAGCCTCGGCGATACGGGGCCACGAAGCGGGTTGGCACCACACTCGCTTGAGTATATGCGTCAAGGACATAGATTAGAGAGTAGTTTTGCTTTTTAATGAGCGTATCGTGACAACTAGAGGATTGCTCCCCGTGTGACTGCTTGTTCGTTGTTGGCGGCCTGGCCGTTGGGCCAACATTGGGGGTGGAGTAGTCCCCCATACCACACGCATCCTTGCCGGCTGTGAGTAAAGCTGTGGTGTGACCCAGGGGGTGGAGAAGGATGGAGTCATGTTGTGATACGACCCTGTGCGTGTGTGCATGTGTGCGTGTGTGCATGTGTGCGTGTGTGCGTGTGTGAGGGGCAGAGAAGAGTACCTATTCCGGCAACAAAAGTACCTAGTCAGTCGACTTGCCTCTTTCGGTAGGTGGGCTATCTTTTCAGCCCATCTTAGAGGTGGGTTTTGATTGGTGGTGACGGACGGGAGCGCAACTGTGGGCACCAAGCACAAGGCAAACGGGTAAGGACGCTGACAAAGGGAGGCACGCTGACCACTATCACGGCCAATAGCCAACAAGGGGGTGAGTTAGAAGGTCTCAGCTTAACGAGAATGTACGGCTACGTGATAGGTATTGAAAGAAAGCGTGGGTACAAACAAGATGGACAAGGCGACTGTCACGAGGAGGCGAACAGTCCATGGCACGGTATGCCAGGTTTCTCGCGCTGAAAGGTACAGAGGCGGGTTTGGCGATGTGGGCTGAGAAGGAGATCCAGTCGCAAGCGTGGGCGAAAAGGATATTGCGGCGGTGCTTGGGCAAGGGAGATCAGACGGCTGAAGAGCGCGGCGAAGTTGCACAGGCGGGCCGTGGCGGCCCGCACCGGGGACGGTCCGCCTCGGCTCCAAGATCTCATCGCCACCGAGGGCAGGGACCCACGCCCGCCGTCAACACGACGGTCGTCCACGGTTCACGTCTCGGGGGGCTCCCCGACCTTCGAGCTCCGAAGATCACACGAACTAACACGTACCGACCCCCTAGGGGGAATAGGGAAATTAATAGGTACCGCCACAGACAAGGACGGGCTAATCGTGCGCTGGATGAGCACTCGCAGACCGAGGATTCAGCATCCCCTCGACACCTAGACGTCGTCCAGCACAGCACAGGAACCACTCCGATGGCCGCAAAGGGACACGGCTCGGATCGGTAGTTGGCGAACTGTCTTCGGAACATGAGGAGGCTACCTGTACGGTGCACGTGGCCAGCCCTCCGCTCTGAAAGCCCTTGGAAAGAGCCTTCGAGGGGATCCATCTGCAAATCATCCGCCGTTCTTGTTCATCTCCGTCGCCGCCATCGCCATGGCGACCCCTGAAGCGGACCCCCTCACTAAACCCCTCAAGAAGCCCTCAGGCGCCAGCAGAAGGGCTAAGAGAAAAGAATGGCAGAAATTACCCGCAGGTCAGCAGTAAACCGGCATGGGATCTGACTTTCCCCGGCCGACAACATTTCGGTTACGGCTCGCGCTACCATCAGTGGACGCCGCGACCCCCTCGACGAAGGCGTAATGAGCAGGACCGCCGACGACAAGCCTGGGGAGGAAAAGAGGTCAGCCCACCATCTTTCCCTTACGTAGAAAAGGATACGAAAGTGAGGGAGGGAAGAAACGCACATGGGAAAGTAACTGCCCCCCAGGGTCTCTAGACTTAGCGCCTTGGAAACCGGTCGACTTGTACTCGTCGGGCCCCGTTTCCTCGAGGGACAAGCTGCTCGGGTGCGTTTATTTCACTACCGACGTCCAGATTGCGTATTGTCTCTTTGCCGGAGGTAGGTCGGGCCCTCGGCTTGTGTGCGAGGACGGAAGCCCAAGGACTGACTCCGTGGGACTCTTTCCCTTCTGTCGGTCTTTTCGGCCTTTGTCGATCTCTGCCTCGCTGCTTATCCCGCCGTCGTGTTGTGGCAGCTGCAAGTGCCGTGCCGCCAAAAGGCGATCCTGAGCGGCGCCCTTGGCCTGGGCGCTATGTAAGGATGGCCCCTTTTCCCCGACCCATCCGTCCTGCGGTACCGATTCTGATGACCCTCTTGGCTTCAGCTCCGGTGCCGTTGCTATTTACAAGACAACACATATTCCGTACCTGGGCAACCCCTATTCTACCTGTACGGGTCCCGCGCTCAAGTCTTTACTCCTTTAAACCGGCTGACTGACTGGACTTTCCTATGTAGACGCAACTGCAGACTTGCAAACTTGGACTGTGCAAGAGGAACCCTTCCCGTTGCGCCCCGCTGCCCCATAATCAAGACCGGTCCCCTCTAAGACCTGCCCATCCGTAGAGTCGAAAAAAACAACATCGTGATGGCGTCCTCGATCCCCATCCTGCAGCCCCTCATGGAACGCCTCTTCGGCGCCACAGTGCTGGGCAGCATGCCGCACACTCACCGCTACCGAGGCCAGTTCAGCGACCGCGCGCGCATGCCCACCGCTGTCGCCCACCGCCGCCGCCGCGCCCAGGAAGATCTCGAGATGACAATACCGGCGGGGGCGGCAGCCGGGAACCCGCCGCCGCCGCCGGTGAAAGTCAAGTGGATATGTAAGCCAAGGGTGATGAATAGTACGAGGATGGCTCGAGCCGCCATGACGCCGTAGTCGCTACGGCTGAACGACCCAGTCGCGGGGGGCGTAGATGGGCGAGGGGTGGCTGTATCAACAAACTGTCGAACGGAGATGAGATGGATTAGTCGGTTGATTAAGAAGATCGAGGGAGGGATAAGAAGAACTACAGGAGGGAGGAGACTCCCTTTTTATATATATGCTATGGCATCACTAGTGGGTGAGACTTGGTATCCGTCCTCGACATGAACCTCTATGAGGAACTGTGGTGGAGAGGATTGAAGTGACTGATTGGTTGAAGAGCAATAGAGAAGACACCAGAGGAAGGAGATTCCCTACGTACGTACGTGACGCGTGACCAGTGGGCGAGGCCGAGTTTTCCTTCCAATATTGTTATCGTTTAACACCATGGCCAGTCCGTGTAAACGCCTCCCCCCACAAATCCCTCTTATTTCTAAAACCCGAGTGCGCCCTGTGGCTATCACATGCACCCATTCACGTATGGAAAATCCTAAACCGGCGTGAAACGCTTTTCGATCACTTGGTCGTCGTTTTGTTTCTCGACCACTTCTGCGCCCAAGGATATGAAGTCAGGCTCGAAGAAATACCCGGGTCGAAGTAGGGTACGTTGAGTGACATATCAATGTTAAAGAACTGAGTGACAGCTCGCTCCAGAGAGTTGATCTACCACGAGCGAGAACATCTCATCGATTCTCTCAGGGAATGGATCTAATGATGACGTCTGAATTCCAGGATGTGTGCTGATGCACAGAACATTGTGACAAGCTTCATCCACCAATGAGTGAGCCCCGACCGCATATGATATGAGAGCGTCATCTTTCAGACCGGTATGGCTGCAAATGGCGTGCTGCACAGAACAATATCTTGGCGCCGGAAACACAGTAAGCTTCCTGAGAAGAGAACTCGTGTAAGAGTTATGCGGAATAGGGCTCTACCTCTACCCAGGTTATCAGCCGGCACGCTTAGCATGGCGGCCGTCTTGGGAGAAAGGTCTATGATCGTATGCCGATTTCAGCCAGCTGGACTCACTAGCAGTATCCGCCTTTCCCGTCGTCTGGGACATCCTTGGAAACTTTCCTGACGCCATGCGGGGTAACATTTTCTTCGGTACACGCGCCGAAGACCAGGTCAAGTTGTCCTCATCATTAAAGGGTTTCCGGGACTCCCATAGACAGTGCCTCGGGAGCCGGGACTGGGTGATTCATCAACCGATTTCATAGCTAGCTAGCCCGTCAGGACAACCGTCCATATGCTGATCGCCTTTCTCGCCCTCTCTCGTGTGAGCAGCGAGGTCGACTGAGGAGCCCTCTTCATTGTGGACACGACGTTCCAAGAAGACGACGTGGCGAAGGCGGGGGAACAAACAGACGAAAAGAAAAAAGAGGGACGGCGTCGTCGTCGTCGTCGTCACCATTCGCCGGTTGATGCATAAAAAAAAACTCTAGAGGCGGGTAGGTATCCCCTTTGCTCCGACTTTCCGGCTTCTTCTCGTTTCGCCGCCCCCCACCCTCGCGCTGTAAACGTTTGCTCGTTGCCAATCAGTGATGTAATGCCAGCTGAACCATGGTGGGTAAGAAGTAGTACACAAAGAAAAAAAATAACGCCCAGTGTGACCCTTACAATACCCTGCAAGTTCACTACCCACGCCCCTTCTCAACGCCGGTTTGCAACGCAAGGAGCCCCTCCCCACCTCTCCCCTCTCTCCCCTCCCTAAGTCGCTCTCGCACCGCCCCACGCCGTCGTCAGCCCTGTCGGGTTGCGGTGCCAATGTATGCAAAATGCGAGGCCCACCGCGTAGCAAAGCGCATTAAAAAAATTCCATCGCTTCAGGGTTGGGTTGCGTCCGGGCTGTGTCCATTGAGCCCAGAGCCAGCCTACGGCGGCGTCACCACCGCAACATGTTCCGTCTGACCGCCGTGGCCCAGCTGTTTGGACTCGCTCTCAATGTTCGTATCGTCGATGGCCGGTGTCTCGGGCGTAATCATGACACTAGGCGTCGCCTGCGCCGAGTGCTCCGCGGATCCAGGGCTGCCAGTGAGTACCGTAAGCGGGGCGCGAGGTGCCGGGGCCGTCGAAGACAAGTTGTCGTGGGTCTCGGCAACCGCCGCAGCCTGGGTGGGCGTGGTCGCGACCTTTTCGATGTGCTCTACGTGCTCGACGTGTTCGGCTGACTCTTTGTCAGTTTCAGAAGACTGGGGGGTGCCCTCCGCGGCATTGGCGGTAGACCGGCCTCCCTCGAGGTCGACGCCTACCATCTCCGAGAGACTGCGATAGTTAAACATGGGTTCCGTACCGGCTCCATCATCGTCACCCCGGCCCGCCGCAAGACTGCCGTCGCTGGACCTGGGATCGTTGCTTCCTCCGTGCTGCTGTCCACCGTACCCGCCGTGCAAGCTGTCGCCGCCGCTGGACGAGACGGAGCTGGCGTTGCTCATCTGGCGAAGATGAGAAGAGCCCCGAGACTGCTGCTGGGAGATGGGAATGGGCAGGCTGGACGCCGCCGCCGCGCAGGCCTTGGAGGCCGACTCGGCGCTTTCACTGCGCTCGATGCCCTTGCCCTTGTCTTGACTCGAGCCGGCGCCCTCGTCGTTGGTTCCGACGGGTGCGGACTCGTTACTGCTCGTCGTCGGCCTGGCCTCGCTTGTCGTGGCATCGCCTCGCTGAGCCTGGCTGGGCCCCGTAGCCGACGAGCTGCTTCCCCTGAGACGGCCAAGGCCGAGACTCAGGGTACTAGCGCTGGCCGAGCTCAAACCTCCATAGATGCTGCTTTTCCGCTTCTCGGCTTTTCGCTCCTCCTTCTCCTTCTTCTTTTGTTCCTTCTTGGCCTCTTTCTCGGCCTTTTTCCTACGATCCTCCTCATCCGCCAGGGACAATCTTATGGCTTCGGCCATCATCATGTTCTCGAGGTGGGCCGCATCGATACGCTCCTGGCTCGGGCCGGTGCGAGCAGACGAGACGCGTGCGCCCGGCTGGGGACTGTTGGGGGTTTCGGCCCCTTGACTGGCCGGTGCCGTGCTTGAACCGGGGCTGTCTCCGCTCCTCGTGCTGCGGCGACTGAAAGGCCCGGACCGGCTCGAGCGACCAAAAATGCCCCGCGACGACTCGGCTCCTCCCATCACAAAGGCGGCATGGTGCAGCGCATCGGCAGCGGCAGCGCGGCGGCGTTGCTGGGCACGGGCGGCTTGGAGCTTCGTTGTCCATTCCGGGCGAATCCGATCCGTAGTAATAACACCAGGCGCGTTGGCCGATAAGCTAGTCGTCCTCCGACGGTTCGCCGTCGTTGCTGTCGCGGCCGAAGTGGGCGAGAGGGTTGAATTCAGCGACGAAGTCGACGACATGGCCGTGTACGACGAGCCGGTAGCCGGCGCGTTGTACGCGCAAGCAAGTCCGCGGCGGAAGGGCGGAGGCTCGTAAGTCACGCCGAACTCGGTTTGGGTGCAGTAGGGACAGCAGGCCGGCTCCATGATGAGCTCGCCCTCGGGCTCGTCGGGGTGCGGTTCGGCGTTCTCGGCGGCGTTCGGCTCGTGGTGCTCGGGGAGATGGGGCTCTGGGCGCTTGATCTGGACGAAGCACTCGCTGCAGATGTACTGGTCACAGCAGCGCGTCTTATTGAGAAATTTGGGGTAGTACATGCAGCAGATGGGGCACTCAATGCCGTCCTTGTAAAGGAAGACCTCGAGCTGCTGGCCGTTCACCCAAGGATCGTGCGGCAGGTTGATTTCCCTCGGGCCGATGTCCTGCTGGGACCCGTTGCGCGACGAGATACTCAGCGCGGCAGCGATGGCCTTGTGTGGCGACTTCAGCTTGCTCGCGCCGGACAACGTCGGCGAGGGGAGCGAAGAGCCCGGGTTGGAGCCCGTCTCGTTGGATGCGGCCGAGAGCGTCCGGGGCCCCATGGGGACCGTCAGGCCGTTGATGTTGGAGGCCAAGGTGCCGGGCGACTCGGATGACTTGGGCTGGGGGACGAGGTGCTCCGGAACGTGGTCAGCCGGGGGGATCTCGAGGCCGCGGGCGGCGGCTACGATTTGGTGCTCAGCCCACGTATCGTCGAAGTCGTCGAGCCCACGCCAGAAAGGTGCTATTTTCCTCTCGAGCTGCGCCGTGGTCCCATATGATTAGCGAGTCAAGTCCCCAGCCGGGCTGGACAAGAGGCGGGCAGCCGGGGGATGTCAAGGCTGAATGCGTCGGCAGGTACGTACCTGGAGCTGCCGCACCGTGGGCTTGCTGAAATCCTCCATGGCCGTGTAGATGCCCATGGTCACCAAGAAGCCGCCGTCGACGTGCTCTTCCCGCATGCTCCTCTCGCGTTCCTCGAGCCGCTTGACCCTCTCTCGCTCGAGGCGGCGGGCCTCCCGCTCCTGCTTCGTCTCCTTGGACTCGAAAGGGCGATCCTCGCGCTCGCGCTCCCTCTCCCGCCGTGACGAGGTGCCGGACCCCGTCAGCAGGTTGAGGGCACTGACCTCGGGCCGGCTGCTGGCCCGCCGTGACCGATCCGTGTGCTCGCCACGGGATGCCGATGCCCTCGAGGCGGTGGCCTCGTAGCCGTCGTGGCGGGCGCCGGGGCGGCCGTCTTTGGTGTGGGCGTTACCCATGGTGACGCGGCCGTGGGTGGCAGGCTGGAGGCGGTCGAAGGAAGTGTGGCCGTCGGCGTCGTCGACACGCGTGGGCAGGCAGGGTCGCTTCGATGGGGGCTCGTCTCGCTCGCGATGGGATGGTGAAGGGCAGGCGGGTGGACGGTCGTGGGTTGGCAGGAGTGGAGAGCTCGTTCGGGCGGGCGATTTGGTGACGAATCCAGGACGGGGTGGTGGGCGGGTGGAGCCTGGGCCCGAGGATGTATGTATTTGTACGTAGTGTGTATCGAGGTAGGTTATCTTGATGCTTGCTGCTAGCGAGGGAGCGCCGGGCGGGTGGGCGGGTTGAGCTAAAATATTGCTGGCGCGGGAAACAAACAAACAACGAAACTCGGCGAATGCGATGCGCTACCTCTTCAACGGCAGCAGACGGCGGGTTGGCGGGCTGCCGTGTCGGGTGGGCTGGGCAGAGGCAGTGAATGGGGCCGACTGGGCATCCATGTGCTAAACAGTTAGTGGTCTTTGTCCGTCGTCTCGTCGTGATCGGCCGTGGGCGGGCTGGAGATGAGGTAATAGGAACAAGGCACCGAAGGGAAGACAAGCAACTGGCGGGCTGGGAGGCGGCTGGGATCCAGGAAGCTTCCTCTTCGCCGGGCCCCGGCTGACGGATGGGCTCTTGCGCGTGGATTCCGGCGGCTACTTCTTCGCCTTCTCCGCTTGTCGGTCAGCGGTACTTCTGCGACCCTGATTGAGTAGAGGTGGAAGCGAAGGTACTGCGAAGCGATGATTGGCACCAGAAAACACACGAGTATGTACCTAAGGTACGGTGCGAAAACAACCTGCAGAAAGAGGGAGAAGACCAATGACGGCTCCTCTGGTGTGCAAGACGTCAGCAGTCCTGTGTTGTTGTCGCTGCTGTTGTCGATGTTGACTGAGCATCGCATAGGTGGGATGGGCGGGCAGGGGGGTGGCAGTGGTTACTAGCAATTGGGATGGATACTTAGGTACCTATCTGAGTACGGATGCATCTATGGTTGGGACGCATCGACAATCAATCAACCAGCCTCAGTTTTCATCCATCATCACCACGTCTATCGACCTAGTGCTATCTGCCACGGCCTCTCTTCTCCTTTCGGGCTTCCAGATCGGGCTACTGGGTACTACTAGCATTCGATGTACCCCCGTGGCTGCTGAGCCTCTCATCCCAAGTCTTGGCTATTCTTGCGTCGGTGTCCAACCTCGCTACCCAGCCTTCGCTGTCACTATCACAGGGCTGTCACTCATCGTCACCTGGTTCAGCACTCGCTCCTGGCGTCGGACCAATACGATGCACCAAGTCACGGCATTAGCCGGGAAGGGAAGGGTGTGTGTGATGGCGTGGAACGGCCTGAAGCTCTACTACGGTGCTGTAGCTGCCCCTCCAATTGCTGGCCTCTCATCCCACGGATCACAGCCCGCATCTTTGGCACTGTCGCTACTGGACCTACATAGCAGGTACCATACCTACATCATAGATGCTTCTTCGCGTTAGTACTTCACGTAACTTCACAGTAGGAGGCGTTGCTATGGGCACCTCGTTGCATATACCGTCGTGACAACAATGAATGAATGGTCGGAAAGTACTCCCATGTACTTGATGGAGTCGTGCCTGCCGGGGGTAAGTGGGCGGACATGCAGCAGGCACGGCATTTGTATGTCGTTACGTACAGATCGGCACGTGTGCACAGCTGGTTGACACCGAGATCGTCCTGGGTGACGCTAGGCAGTCTGGCTAAGTACACCTGTCAAGGCGTCTGAAGTACCTACATCGTATGGGGAGATGGGTGGCTTCCTTGCCCAGAGAGCTTGATTCGCATTGAGGCAGGTTTTTGCTTTCTTTCCCCCCCTGGGCGCAACGCACCTTCTCCCTAGGGCAGTTGGCAGGCTTTGCTTTGTGCCCTCCACTATTTGCCCCGCCCCGGCCATCTCCATACATGGATCGAATGGAGGCTGTGCCTTATTAGCGATGCATTTGTCTTGATGGGCGAGCAGATGCGCAGCCAACAAGCGTGTACCCCGATCAACCGGCATGCGCATGGACTATCGCACGACGCCCCCAATTTCCCAGTAGCTGCCCGATCGCAATGCGCCAGGAATGAACCGGCACTGGCCCGTCTAAATACAGCTACCCAGGCACCCGGCGCTTCCTGGCCGGCTTGACCGCGCCGCCGTGCTACGCCTGTCCAGCGCTTCCGGACGAGGAACCCCCAGACCTCTAGGCGGCCTTGCGATCTCTCACCCCACCCATGGCGACTCCGGCAAAAAGGACACAACCGGCGGGCCACTCGGTCCGAGACGTGCAAGGACTCCATACTCGGGTACCCGTCTCGTCCGGGCGTGAAGCCCGATAGGATCGGCCCGGGAGGCCTGGGACACTTCATCGAGGGTCACAGGGCGACGGAGCCGGTACGCGTGGGATCGTGAGGGATGTGGAAAAAAGATGGAATGGTATCTTCTGAGAATGGTACTGACTGGTGAGTACAAGACGCCGCCGAATTCTGCGCCTATTCTGGCTCCTCTCCTTCTTGGTCGAGCCTCTTCATTTTGTCTCCTCCTGGTTTCCTCCCCCGTCTATCCCCACACCGAAACCAAGCCCCCACGTTGTTTGCTCTACCGGAACGCCTGTACAATGTATATCCCACAAGCAAGCCCTCTTGTCTCTCACATCCATACACACACGCACGCGAGACAAGAGGCTATAAAAGCAAGCCCCTCCACCGCAACCAGACGACCAACACTTAAGCGTCGGACCGCGGCGGCCACTTGACACGCTTTTCCGCCCGCACGTACAGGTTGGTCGGGCGGATCAGCTGGAACATGGGGTCGTATTCGACGCTGGCCTCGGACGCCTTGCTGAACTTGTAGCGGTACACCAGCTTGGGCAGGAACACCTTGACCTCCTGCAGGGCAAAGTTGAAGCCGATGCACATGCGGGGGCCGGTGGCAAAGGGCACGTAGGAGGCGTTGGGGCGGTTCTTGACGGCCTCGGTGTCCCAGCGGTCCGGGTCGAAGCGCTGCGGGTTGTCCCAAACGGCCGAGTTCATGTGGATGTGGTGGAGGGCGGGGATGACGATGGAGTCCTTGGGCAGCTTCAGGCCGCCCGGCAGGATCATGTCAACCTTGGCGGTGCGTGCGGGCTGGTACGAAGGGTTGTGCCGCCGCTGCGTCTCCTTGATGTACTTGTCGAGGAACGTGAGCTTCTGCGTGAGGTCGGCCGTCATCTGCGTGTTCTCGTCGAAGTCGTGGTCGACAAGCTCCTGCAGCAGCCGTTCCTGCATGCCCGGGTACGCCACCAGCCCGTAGATGAGCCACGACAGCAGCGACGACGTAGTCGTGAAGCCGGCGCCCGTCGCCACCACCAGGGGCTCGCGGATCTTATCGAGCGGCAGCTTGTTGCCCTTGTTGTCGGTGGCGCGGAGAACGTAGTCTGCAGAAACCCCTTGTCAGCGGCCACGTCCTTGTCCGGGATACAGATGCGCCTCTCTCGCCAGCGGACGCGTGTGCATGACTGCACATCCACGTCATGGCGTGGACTGGGGTTTGTGGGCCACGTGGGCGGCATCTTCTCGGGGGGGGGGGGGGGGATCAATACGTACCAACCATGTTCTCGGCGCGAAGTGCGGCCTCCTGCAGATCCAGGTTCTCGATACCCTTGGACGCGGCAGCGACGGACTCGTCGATCATCTGCTCGATGCGGTCGCGGGCTTCGCGGAGGCGTTGCGGGTCGCCGAAGGGGAGGTGGGCGTACCAGGAGCCCATCGAGGTGATCTTCTTGTTGAGCTCGAGCGACTGGGCGATGCGAATCACCATCTCGTGGGGGCGGGCGTCGACCGAGGTGAAGTGCTGGAAGTCCATGCCGAGCACGAGCTTGCCGACGGCCTGGGAGCCCAGCTTGAGCATGTAGGGGTAGACGTTCCAGGCCTCGTCGCGGGCGTCGAGCTCGTCGAAGACAGAGAAGGCGTCCTCGACCGTCTTCTGCATCGTCGGTGCGTAGTGGCGCACGGCCTTGGGGCCGAAGGCGGGCGGCAGGAACTTGTGGGCGACGCGCCACTCCTCGGTGTCGGTGTCGCCGAGGAAGACGCCGGCGTTCTCGTTTTTGATGGGGAACAGCGGGTGGCCGGGGATGATCTTCTTGGTGAAGAAGTCGCTCTCGGCGAAGACGATGGCGGCGTAGGCGGGGTCGTTGGTCTGGTAGATGGTCGAGCCCATGTTGGTGGTGCGGATGAAGGGGCCGTACTTTTCGAACAGGCGCTGGTGGTTGCCCAGGTGGTCCGGGTAGACCTCGAAGTAGTTGCCGATGTAGGGTAGGCCGGCCGGGCCGGGCACCTCGCGGACCGGCTTGCCGTCGATGGAGACGGCGATGGGGCCCTCGGACGCCAGCACGTCGGCCGCCGTCAGCAGCGCCGTGTTGTCGGCCGCCACGAAGCCGACGCCCTTGGCCTCGACGATGGCAAACTGCGACGCCACCAGGTGCTGCAGCTCCTCGTCGCCCGTGCCGGCGGGGATGTCGACTTCGCGCGCCGTCGCGGCGTCCTCGCCCAGCAGGTGGAAGCTCTTGGTCGCCATGGTGAGAAAGCGCGCGGGATGGAGAAGAGCGGGTGGAGAGGAGGAAGGGGGGAAGGAAACGGGTTGGGGGCGTGGACGACCAAAAAGGTTGTCAAGCGATTATTACAGCACGCGATGGGAAGCGAGCGTAGGAAAGAGAGGAAAGGGCTGGAGATGAGGCTGGTTCGAAGGGCGGTTTCGCGGGACCCGTCCGTGGTTTTGATGTCGTCGGCGCGGGCGGCCAAGATAGTTACGGACCCAGTGACGGAAGGGGTGGGCCGCCCGCCGACGGAGTTTGTGGATTCGCGCGCGCGCGTTACCCTCATTCCCTCGTCTGCTTTGCCTACTTGGGCCATCTCCCTCGCTCCCTCCTAGCCCCGATCAAATGTCCGCAGGCGCTGGGGTAGGGGAGGGGACTGGAGACGTCGAGAACTGGAGCCTCGCGAGGGTGCCGAGGCTCGGGCAGCGCGCGGCCGACCGAGGCCTACGGGAGGTGGGAACCGTGGGTATCGCCATCGTATCGGGGTCGTCCCACGAGATGGGGAATCTGACTAATGTGGACAAAGACGAATCGTGTTTCGCCAGTTCGCCCTTCGGACGAGCCCTGGACCGGGGGGGCAGAGCGAACAGAAAGGGGTCCCCGTCGGCACGTCGCGCGGATCGCCATCAGACAAGGGAGAGCTAGTGATACGTGATCAGACTCGCCCGGCGCGCGGGCATGACCGGGCCTTGCCGGGACAAGATACAACGACATGCCATGGGCAGTGGGACCGGGTAGAGACACGTCGATCAGAGTTGTCAGGGGCTTTTTTGGCTGGGACCTTCGCGAAAAGACGAGACCCTGTCGGTCCTGTCTGCCGGGAGTTCTAGCCTGATGCGGCCAAGTTCCCACGTTTGCCGGCCCACCTGTCAAAGCGACCGAAGGTTTTTTTTTGGTCTTGATACAGCACGACCCCCGTCATCCGAGGCTTGTTCTTTTCGCTCTGTACCGGGAAGGCTTGCCACACGGTCATGCATGATGAATCTCGCGCTCCGCTCCGGCGGCTTACACGAATGACGTTGGCGCGGTCAACGGGGGAGCAGCGCTTTCTCTCCTGCACGAGTCAGGAGTGGCGGGGGGAAACCGGCTTGTTCGGGTTCGATGACGAAAGGGAAAGGATGGCTGACGGATTGCCCTCTTTCGACGGGCTAACGATCCGCATCCGTCCCCCTAGAAGCGACGAGGCCTAGGCAAGATGATCACTCGAGCGACCGGATAGGGCTGAGGGGAGGAGGAGGCGGCTAGTGAGCAATCTACAACGAGTTGGAGTTCGTATCTCAATGGCGTGCGCGCCTGGTCCGGCTGCGGTGCGACCCCGTCGGCCCACCGCCGGTAGGTCTCCAACCGTCATGGATCAAGGAACAGCAGTAATCACCGAAGAACATTCCAACAAGCCCTTGGAGAAGCAGGGCCGCGACGCCAGGGCGGCTCCGGGTCCGACGACGGGCAGGACAGGACAGACACACACGAACGTTTCCCCACCCCTGTTTCCAGGGTGGATGCCCACGTGTAACGGAGTTTTCTGATGCAGCCGAGGTGCCCGGCCGCCCTTTTCCTTTTCACTCCTATCGTGGTGGAAAGTGGGCATATCGTGGCCTTCGGCGCACCATTCATGCGTGCATACATACGGAGCATTGGGTAGCGGGAAATATACGGCAGTAATGCCGCGATCGCGCCGAGGCGGACGCATGCAGGCCCTGCCGGGTTTTTCGACCAGCAATCTGCGCCGTCCCCACCGGGCCTTGTTGCCCAAGCCTCGGCAACGCACCGCATTCGTCTTAGTCATGCCGCGGCCGAACGGTCAGGGCGTCCCAACCTACGGGTCCGTTGTTTTCGGGGGGCGAGTAGGGAAAGGGGAGGGGAGAGGCATGGCGATGGGCACACACGCACACGCAAAGCCGGTGGGTCTCCCTTCTTTCCCCCTTCGTCCTGCCCTCGTCGGGGTGGGTATCTCTGGGCCTCTAGGGGTTCGTGGCCGTCGCCGTCACGGTTCGCGGGCCACCGCCTCCCGTCGTGTCGCGAGTCTTCTCTCCGATGAGACGGCCCTCGGTTTTATTGGGACGTGGCCCGGCCTGACCGGCGGCGCGTGTTGCGACGCTCGCGGAATAAAAAGAGGCCCCGCGACCGCCCGTCGACCGCCCGCTCATGGGCTCCTATTCCTCTGGATCACGCTTCTCGTCTTCCGCCCATCCGCCTTTTCATTAATCTTCCCTCTCCGCCCCACCCCTTTCCTCCCCCTCCCTTTCTGGCTTCCCTTTACGCTCTTTGCCCACGTTTCGCCATGTCTGCCGCCGACGCCGAGTACACGGCCAAAGAGGTTGCCCAACACAAGGAGACCTCGGATGCCTGGATGGTCATCCATGGCGAGGGTAAGCTTTCCAGTCTCTTTTGCCCCCGGCCTGCCGGACAGCGGCCGGGTTTGATAGCGGGTGGGAAAAAGGCCGGCCCAGCTGACGCAGTGGGGCCCAGTGTATGATGTGACCAAGTACATTCACGACCACCCGGGCGGTGCCGACGTGCTGATCGAGGCGGCCGGCGTCGACGCCAGCGAGGCCTTTGACAACGCCGGCCACTCGGAGGACGCGTTCGAGATCATGGCCGAGTACCGCGTCGGCACGCTCAAGGGCGCCAAGAAGTACACGGCCAAGCCGGTGCGCGTGGCGCTGGCGGCGCCGGCGCCGGCCAAGACGGCGGGCAAGAAGGGCTCGGCGCTGCCCAAGGTGCTGGCGGCCTCGGCCTTCACGGCCGGCGCCGTCGGGCTCTACTACGCGGCCGGGCTGCCGGGGCGCGAGCTCGTGCCGGCGGCGTACCTGGCGCGGCTGCCGTCGCTCGAGGGGCTGCGCAGGCTGCGCGGCCTCGGCCTCGGCGGCGGGGCGCGGCGGCCGGGCCTCGGCTTCCTCGAGGGCGTGCTCGCGGCGTCGGCGCTGACGGCGGCGGCCGGCACGCTGCTCGGCAAGCGCGTCATGAAGATGATGGACTTCCACATCAACGTGCTCGCCTTCCCGCCCCACGTGCCCATGGCCAAGGCGCCGCGGCCCGAGGTGCTCCAGGCGCGCGGCTGGCTGCACCCGACGCACTACCAGTCGCTGCCGCTAACGGCCAAGGTGCTGCTCGCGCCCAACGTCTACCGCCTCGTCTTCGAGCTGCCGACGCCGACGACGGTCGTGGGCCTGCCCATCGGCCAGCACGTCAGCATCGCCGCCCCCGTCAACGGCAAGACGGTGAGCCGCTCCTACACGCCCGTGTCCAACAACGCCGACCGCGGCGTGCTCGAGCTCGTCATCAAGGTCTACCCCGACGGCGCGCTGACGGGCGGCTACCTCGCCGGGCTCGCCGTCGGCGACGAGGTGCAGTTCCGCGGCCCCAAGGGCGCCATGCGCTACCGCCGCAACCTTTGCCGCCGCCTCGGCATGGTGGCCGGCGGCACCGGCATCACGCCCATGTACCAGGTCATCCGCGCCATCTGCGAGGACGACCGCGACACGACCGAGGTCTCGCTCGTCTACGCGAACCGCACCGAGGAGGACATCCTGCTGCGCGCCGAGCTCGAGGCCTTCGCCCGCCGCTACCCCAAGAACCTCAAGATCCACTACATGCTCGACCAGCCGCCGGCCTCGGGCTGGGCCTACGGCTCCGGCTACGTCACCAAGGACGTCCTCGCCGAGCACATGCCCGCCCCCGCCGCCGACGCCAAGGTCATGCTCTGCGGGCCCCCCGGCATGGTCAAGGGCGCCACCGGCGCCCTCGTCCAGCTCGGCTTCGCCCAGCCCGCCGCCACGGCCAAGATGTCGGACCAGATCTTTGTCTTTTAGGCCTCCCCCCCTTTCCTCCTTTTCTCCCGGGGGACGAGCCGCGCGGGCGAGAGGGAAAGAGAGATGGGAGAACGGGCCCGGGTAATAATGAACGGCCACCCCGCGCGGCATACCAACTTATACATACCACACAACACGGCAAAGCGACGACTGCCGAAAACTTCAACTGTACTACTCTCTGCATGGTCGATAGAGGAGCGGCGTTTACGGTTTTACGGATACCCAATGGCGGTAGTTCAAAAGGGCGGCGGGCGCGGGAAGTTGGGAAATAACTAGACGAGTGCGCATCGTCATCATCATTATCAATCCATGAATTTCGCATCAGCAACAAGTGTTCGACTTTGGGACATGTTCCCCCGAGGCCATTCGGCGTGACATTTCCTTTTGTGTTCTTCGCGGCGGGGGGGCCCGCACGCAATCTCTTTCTATGTAGATATCCACTGGTCGTAAGGGCGGCTCGTCCCTCTTGTTGCGAGGCTTCGATATAAGAAAAGACATCGAAAAAGGTGCCACCTTGCCTTGCCGCCGTTTTCGTGATAACAGGTCATTCCGTCGTGAAATGCTGAATATTTCCCTTCCGTGCTTTTTGGTCCTCCCTAATTCTGAAACCGTGGGCATGACCGACTCGACCCGGGTGCCCGGATATCCCTGGGACCGCTCTTCCCCACGCGTGAACCGGCGGTCCTACACACAAGATCTCTAGGACACCCCTGAAGGGTGGGGTAGAGGGGAACGAGGCAGGGATCTAGTTTTTATCTCTCTCTCTCTCTATCAAGGCTTCCCTTCCCCTCCCCTCTCCCCCCGTCGCCAATCGCGGCCTCTACCGCCGGGGCATGGCCAGGGACACCTTGAGCGGGGCGCCCTGGTACTCGAGTCCGTTGACGGCGTCGATGGCGGCCTGGGCCTGGTCGGGCGTCTCGAAGTCGATAAAGGTGAAGTTGCGGCGGCCGTCGCCCTCCTCGCGGGGGCTGATGCGCTTGCTGACGTTTTCGCTGTAAGGGGGGACGAGGTCCTCGCGTGTTAGCCAAAAGGAAGGACGAAAGGCACCATATACGGGCAGGGCGGAGGGGGAGGGGATGATTCCGAATCGTTTGGGGGTAGCCCACGCAGATCTTCGTCGGGTGCGGGGAAGGAGAGAAGGGGAGAAGGAAAGGGCAGAAGGAGGGAAGGAAAGGAGGAACGCACAGGTCGAAGCCCTGGAACAGGGCCCGCATCTCGGTCTCGTTCTCGACGGGGTCGAGGAGCTGGGGCAGGCCGCCGACGTGCAGCTGACGACCCTCCTCCTGGGCCTTGGTGTTGGCGGCGCTGCGACCGCCGCCGCCGCCGAAACCGCCCTCGGGACGGGCCCAGCGGCCGTTGTTGTTGCCGTCCGAGGGGCCGTTGGCCCAGCGGTCACCACGGGGCTCGCGGGGCTCGCGGGGCTCACGCGGGGCGCCGCGGGGCTGGCAGGGGCGGCACTTGACGGGGCGGTCGAACATGGGCTGGCCCTCGAGGGCGGCAATGGCGCGCTCGGCCGTGTCCTTGTCGGCGAACTCGACGAAGCCGTAGCCCGGGTTCCGGCCCGAGAAGCCGTCGGTGGCCACGTGGACGCTCTGCACCGACTCGAAGCCGTGCTCGGCCACAAAGGCCTCGACGTCGCCCGACGTCGCCTGGTACGCCAGGTTGCCCAGGTAGATGCGGCGTCCGTCGTCGGCGCCGCCGTCCTGCTGCCGTCCGCCGCGGTTGCCGGATCCGTACGACCGCCCGCCGCCGCCCTCGTTGTTGCGACCGCGCCAGCCCGACGGCGACGGCCCGCCGCTCGGCGACGTGGCCGCCGACCGCCAGCTGTTGGTCTGCCAGGATCCAGACGGGTCAGACATGATGGGGGTCGAGGGTGGTGAAGAGGTAGGAGGAGAAGGAGAAGGAGGAGGGGGGATGGGATCAAAAAGAAGGAGGGCGGCGGAGTAGTCGCAGAGGGTAAGCAAGCGGCTACTTTTACTCGGGGGTTGAAGGAGAGAGAAAGACGGGGGGCGAGAAGCAAAGGGTCCAGCACAGGCAAAAACACATTATACTCCTCCCACTGGGAAACGGATCCCGCTCTTTCCAACCCCTCCCCCCTCCCTTTCCCCTGGCCATGGGCAATTTTGTCCCTGCGCTCGGCCCCTGACAGAAATTTGGGATTCCCAGCCCAGGAAAAGCAAAAAATGGGTGCGGGGCTTCCGCGACTAGCGTTAAGGTCGCGATGGCGGGGCTAGACTGTTTCGGGGCTCGACTCCATGTTTTTGCAGCTGGAGATGCGCCTTTCCGGCCCGCATATCGTCCCCTCCCCCGTTTCCCGCAGCTGCTACGTCCGCGATTCATTAATACGGACGGGCGAGCGGGTTGGCAAAAAGAAGAAAGAGCACGAAGCCCAGAGGCGGGCGGGTAAACAAGACAAAAGAGCGACAAGCCCGGTTGCGGGCGACGGGCTAATACGTGGGTATCTTTATAACGGAACGCCATCACGTCATGATAGTCTAGTTGGGCACGTCGCCCTTCAGGATCGAGTACTTCTCCATGATGCCGTCGCGGGGCACGACGCCGACGTCCTCTTTCCTCCGCTGGTTGACGTAGCCGGGGCCGGGGCTGCTCCAGCTGTAGTCCCTCCACTCGGGGCCCAGCACGGCGCGCATGCGCTCGACCAGGGCCTCGATGGCGACGCGGCGCGCGAGGCTCCATTCGTGGGCGGCCGCCGTCGCGGGCCCGCTCGGCTTGGAGTTGAGGCCCTCGACGACGCTGCGGAAGAGGGCAAAGGTCTCGTCGAGTTCGGCAACGTTGGCGACGCCCATGACGCTGACGCCGACGCGGGCGGGCGCGGGCAGGCCGGCCGCCAGGACGCCGCCGAGGGCGGCGCCGTCGCGCGCCCAGTTGTCGAGGGCCCAGCGGATGGCCACCTTTTCGAGCTTCTCGCCGGCGGCCTCCGCCACTGCGACGAGGTCCCGCACGGCGCGGCGCAGGCCCTCGGGGCTCGGGTGCCAGGCCGCCATCGGCCCGCCATCGGCGCCGCGCGTCGTCAGCAGGCCCATGCCCAGCATGCTGGCGTTGAGCACGACGTCGACGCCGGCGGCGGCGAAGCGGCGCAGCGCCGACGTGCCCAGCGTCGTGTTCTGGATGGTGAAGTGGCCGTAGCTGAGCACGG
The DNA here is from genome assembly GCA_018287875.1 of Nigrospora sphaerica. Classification (NCBI taxonomy): domain Eukaryota; kingdom Fungi; phylum Ascomycota; class Sordariomycetes; order Amphisphaeriales; family Apiosporaceae; genus Nigrospora; species Nigrospora sphaerica. Next base: position 202,556 of record JAGVVL010000017.1, read on the forward strand.
CGTCGAGCGGCTCGCCCGTCTGCGCCCGCACCGCCGTCGCCAGCTCGCACAGCCGCTCGACGGGGAAGCCGCTGATACCGACGTAGCGGATGACGCCCTCGTCGCGCAGGCGGCGCAGCTCGCGCACGGCGCCGAGCACGTCGGCGGCCGAGACGAACTCGACGTCGTGCATGTAGACGAGGTCGAGGTGGCTGGTGCGCAGCCGCTCGAGGCTGCGGTAGACCGAGTAGCGCACCCAGGCCGGGCTGTAGTCGAACTCGTCGCCGGCGATGCGGCCGGCCTTGGTCACGAGGAAGTAGTCGGCGCGCGGCCGGCCCGCGTGGGCGAGGGCGTCGCCCAGGATCGTCTCGGACGGCCCGTAGTACGGCGACGTGTCAAAGGCCGTGACGCCCAGCTCCAACGCCCGCGCCACGATGGACCGCGCCGGCAGCAGCTCCGGGTTGTGCGGGTCCTCGACGTACTGGTAGTTGAACGTGGCCGTCCCGAGCACGAGCGGCGGGAGGCACTCGTGAAGCGGCTGGCGACCGACGTGGGGGCCGAGGGATCCCATGGTGACGACGGCAAGGGCGGCGAGCTGCTCAGTACCCGAGGGCGTGGGCGAGGTCTCTGGTCGGAGCAAAGCGAGTTGAAGAGAGAACAGACGCGGCGGGCCGGAGGCTGGGTAGGACCCCAAGAGATTCGAGCTTCTGTCTGGGGGGGCGCACTGGTTCCGATCTAGGGTCCTCACGGGCACTGGCGGCAGAGCGGGGGAAGGGGGTAGGAAATGGAGAGATATGGGACGTGTACTGTATACAGATAGATGGAATGCGTGGGGCACCGAGAATGGCAACAATCACCGAGGAAGGGCCTTCATGATGGATAAAGAAGTAGAGGGAGGGGCACGGGATAGACAAGATACCGAAAGCACGAGAGGCGGCGCTGGCCGGTAAGCCCGGGAACGGGCGGCGCGAGGCCGGTCGGACAAACGAGGCCAAGTCCAAGACCGAGACCAAGTCCAAGACCGAGACCGTTGCTGGTGCGCCCTCGTGATGATTCACCACACATCATGATGCCCAGGGGCGGCGTCGCGTCGGAATGGCGCTGGAACCCGGTGCTTCTTCTTTTTTTTCTTCTAGTCTGGCCCCTCCCTCTGCTTAGGACCCCTGTCCTGTTTTGGAGAATTGACCGTCTAGACCCGCCTCGACTACCAAGACTGTCGTGATAAAGAGGCGATAAGCGCGACGCCGTCTTTACGTCTGCAATGCGGCTTCAGGCTTCCGTCCGTGCTTGTACTGCTCCTCCCTTTTGGGTGAGAGGGTACGAATTGCCCACCGAGCACGAACCACGGCCTCTGCCCGCCCCACGTGTTTTCTTATACTTCAGGCCTAAATCTCGTCTCCAATAGCGAGCCTGCCGTGCGATACCCATAGCGCTGTCGGGAATCGAACCCAAGCACTCTACTTCGTAAAAAAAGCCGCAGTCTCGTCCGCATCCGTGTCTGAGGCAGGAGAGGATGCTGGCATTTTCCCAGCATGAGAGCGGATGAGTCATGGACGGCCAGGAACGACCGACGGCTTGGCCCGGACATGGCATCCCCATTTTGTTGACAGATGGGGAAAGAAATGCGATGACAGCATTGATTGTTTCCGACGGCGCTGCTTGCCCGCTTGCAAATAGAGTTTCCGCCAGCTACCCTGCCGTCAGCTAACGCGAGCGGGGATGAGCCATCCATTCCCAGGTACTTAGTTGTACTATGCATTCGGTCAGCGATGGTAGCAAGGCAATGGCGGCATCCGGTATTGCCTGGCGGGCGGTCTCGATGTAAACAATGCGGATTGTGGCAGTTAAAGTAGGATGTAGGGGTACGCCCCGGATTCCACGGGAGAAGGCGCGACTTCCAAAGCTGGGCCGCCACCCTTGGAGATCATCATCGTCATTTCGTCCAACTCGCTGCCGACGGCCTTGTCGATGACCAAGCCTTCCCATGCCAGGATGTTATATCTTAGTAGGTAGAAAACGGATAATAGCAACGCGAGAAAACCCCATTCGGCATGCCGGGTCCGCGGTTGTCCATCACCGGCGGCTTTTTGCGGTCACGGAGGCAGGCGGCACGACCGCACGTCGTAACCCGCACATTAGCCGGAAGCATGTCGACCAGGGGAGCTCTCTTTCCGGCTACTTTCGCTCTTATTACCATGCGGCAACACCCCCGTTCCTCGCCGGCAGACAATCCATAGCAGCGTACCTTGCAGCCGGCCGACGCTCGCGGCTCGGCGCCCCCGGCTCGCCTCCCGTGGCCGCCTCTGATGTCCCCATGGAGTTTCGTAAGGGCGTGCGTGGGCGTGCCTACGTGTGTGCCCCCTTCTATTTCGTCCCGGGAGGGGGGAAAGACGCAGCCGTCGCCCCGAGGACGGGCCAGGGCCTATATTAAACATCTCCACCCTGCCCCAACCCGTCGAGCCCGAAGGCCAACGCGACCAGCGTGCTCAAGGCCAGGAAGGAGGACATCGACAGGCTGGAGCAGGCATCGTCGGATCGGGCTTCCGCCTTCCCGCGTAATAAGACGACGGCCCTCACACGATCCGGCTGTAGGGGGGAAATGATGTGACGGGTGGCCGTGAAGGGGTTTGGTATAAGTAGGAAGGAAAAGATGGGTTGTATGAGATGGGCCTTCGGAATCGACAGGTAGCTAGCCTGTCACGCATGGCCGGATATCAACAGAGACAAGAGCAGACCTTCCCATTTACATCATGAAGTGGACCAAAACCACCGCCGTCACCCTCGTCGGCCTCGCGGCCACTGGTGAGTTTACTTCTCCTCATCCTTCGCGACCACCCATCTTTTCCGCCCTTTATACTCCTTCCCTCGTTTCCCCCCGTACCGTCCCCATAGCTGATCGGCGCCCCTTCGCGCAGTCGTGGCCCAGGCCGAGTCGACGACCTACGAGGACCCCGACACGGGTATCACGTTCCAGTCGTACGACGCCCCCGACGGCGTCAGCCTGCGGTTGGCGCTGCCCGCCGCGGCCGGCGGCGCCGACGCCTACGACGCCATCGTGCAGATAGAGGGACCCGCCTCGCTCGGCTGGATCGCCTGGGCCTGGGGCGGCCAGATGACGTACAACCCTCTGACCGTCGTCTGGCCCGACGGCGACGCCGTGGTGCACTCCTCGCGGATGGCTTAGTACGTGCTCGGGCTTTCTTCTCCTCCTTCTCCTCCTCCTTTTCCTTCCCCCCCCCCCCGACTAACTCCCCCGCCAGCGGTTACTCCTCGCCAGCGGCCTACGCCGACGCCGCGTACACGGTGCTGCCGCGGGGCACACGCGTGACGGCGGCCGGCCAGCTCAAGTTCACGGCGCTGTGCGGCGGCTGCACGGCGTGGGCCGACTTTGCGGGCGAGCCCGTCGTCGTTGACGCCGCGCGGCCGGCGTCCTTCGCCTACGCCCTCGCCGCGCGCGCCGTCGCCGCCCCCGCCCGCAACACGTCGGCCCTCACCATCCACGACGCCGTCGGCCACTGGTCCCACGACCTGCCCGCGGCTCGCTCGCCGCGCTTCGCTGCCTGGGTCGCCGCCAACCTCGGCAACGGCACCGCGCATGGAACGGCGGCGGCGACGACGATACGGTCCCTGGGGGCGCGTAGGGCCTCGAACGGTGCGCGGCGCGATACGAAGCGGGGCGTGTAGAGGATGGAGAGAGACGAGCAGATCGGGCAACGTCGTACAAGGTATGACGAGGTGTTACAGATAACAGAGAGACTGTGGCCTTGCTGTATAGAAGCATTTGTGATACAGGCTCAGCTACCACACTTAAAACAACGTGTCGTCTGAATGTGTCTATTGAACGTCGGGTTGAAGACGTCGGTTGAAGGCACGGGTCTGCCTTGGACGCGGCCTACCGGTGGTGGATATCATGACACCCAAGAGTCGCCACAACCGGAAGCGAATGTGCGGCATCGCCACAACTCGATGGTGGTCGATTATCAATAATCGACCTAGGGCAGGATACCGGGTATGCACAGCCGACAGAGGCAGGCCTTCGGACAGAAGTATGCCACCGCGCGGCTGCGTATCTAACAAACCGCCTGCCACATTCCGGGATGCACCTGACTGGCGTTTCTACGCGTTCATTGGCCCAAGCCCAAGGCTATTGACAAGGGGCGAACGACGTTCCTGTTAAAGTTGGAGCGCTCGCAGGGCCATAGGCCACCTACCTGCGTAGGGAATGGCAATTCGAGGTCATCCGAAGTTGAGAACATCCGAGGACGTGTCGGTATGCCAAAGCGGTGCCATTGGTCTTTCGCAATAATAGGGCTCTTTGTGGCGGGTGGCTCAATGATGCCATGTCGCCGAGGAGACCAGGGGCGAAGGACGATTGGGGTGAGTGGACGGGAACCGCAGAAAAGCCCTGTACGGAACATCGAAGGCAGGGAGGTATGTACTCACGCTGTCCCACGCACCGAGGTGCCTACCTATGGGAGAGGGAAAGAGGCCGGATCGGGCAGAGGATGGCCCACGAGCATACGTATAAGCACGCCCGGCGACGGTAGGGAATCCGCTTCGGTTCGACTTCCTCGTAGGCGGCATTGCCTTTCGCTTGGACCCTCGGTCTCGCATCCTCTGTAGCAAAGAAGCTCAGGGCCTGGTGATGCCCATCGCAAACTTGCGGGCGACCCAAGCGGCACCGTGCTCGTCGTACTCCTGCTTGGTGACGGCCAGCGCGTTGACGTGGGGGTGCTTGGCAAAGTTGGCGCCGCCGTGCCAGGTGCTCGTGATGGGGTCGGCGGGGCGGGCGACGCGCACGACGCAGTCGTCGGGCACAAGGGCGACAATCTCAGTCTGCAGGCGCTGGACGAAGCCGTCGAACAGGGCGTTGCCGCCGACGACGACGACGTTGGCGAGCAGGGCGGGCCACAGGCCGACGGGCACGGCGTGCAGGGCGTCGAGCACGAGCGTCGCCAGCCCCGACTGGCGCAGACCGACGTCGGACGGGTGGAAGAGCAGCTCGGGCACGGCGAAGCGCTCGTTGCGCAGCGTCAGCACGTCCTCGCCGCCCGCGTCGCCCGCGGCCGCCGCCAGCTTGCGGGCGCGCGTGCCGAGCGTCGGGTCGTAGTCGCGCACGACGCCGTGACGGCGGGCGTGGAAGTCGGGCAACACGTAGTCCTTGGCGATGCCGGCGCCGGTGCGATAGTCTTCGCGAGGCGGGACGCCGCGCGGGCCCTTCCAGGTGCGGTCGAGGTCGGCGGCAAAGTCGAGCGAGACGTAGCAGGCCTGCTCCTTAATCTCGTTGACGATGTAAGGGTCGTTGCGCATGTCGTAGTGGCGCAGCGACAGCAGGCGCGTGAGGTGGTTCGTCAGCAGCTTGCCACCGACGTCGAGGCGGCGCACCGCCGGGTGCAGGGGCTGGCCGTGCAGCACGGGCGTCACCGTCGTGTGCGAGTAGCCCGAGTCGACCAGCAGCACAGCCTCGGCCGGCAGCGGCGCCACCGTGTCGGGGTCGCGCGGCGTGCGGAACACGGCCTGGACATCGTGGTATGCGCCCAGCGCCGGCGCCGGCACGCGGCAGTAGCTGGCGAAGCCAAACTCCTCAAACACCATCTGGTCGCAATTGGTTTGCAGCACCGGCAGCCCGTTGAGCGGCTCCGTGAGCAACAGACGTGTCTCGGCCGGGTCGCCGCACGGCTGGGGGCAGTCGTCGTCGAAGAACTGGCGGTCCCAGATCTCCTTCTGCGCCTCCCAATTCACGATGAAGCCCTTCTCGACCGGCCGCCGGAAGGCCATCTCGCTGAAATCCTTGCATCGGTCCAGTTCGGAGCCGACGTAGATGTTGCGGTCGGCATCGCGCGCGATGCAGTTGGGGATAATGGTGGGTTCGTCGGTCGCCTCGTCCGTCACGTATCCGGCCTTGATCGTGTACCCGCCGTTGTCCAGCACCAGCGTTCGTGAGGGCGGTGCCGGACGCGTGTTCTTGGGTTTCCTGGGCGCCATTGCGAGTCTCGGGGCTGTTGGTAATACAAGAAGCGAGCGGCTTGCGCAAATCGTCACGGCGGGGTCGACAGCAGGTTGCTGTGGTCCGGGTCAGAATCTCTCGAGGCAATAAGGCTGCTTCCGGCGTGACTTGTGTGCTTGGGGCAATTGGGCGGCGAGGCCGGCTCGTCGAGGGATAGCTTGTGTCCAGGTGTGATCTCAGTTGCAGAGGTGAACATGATCCTAGAGTAGAAACATGTTCCGGTGGACGCCAGAGTAATAGCAAGTTCAAGCGGGATGAATCACAGGCAAGAATAGATAGATGGTGGATGGAAAGTAATGTTGCTTGTGGGGCTGCTCTGGCAGCTGGCGGTCGCAATGTTGCGCTCCTCTCTAGGTACATAGGTACATGTATGTAGCTGCAGGTGGGCTTTTGGCCCCTTCTACCTCCATGGCAGGCCCGACACAATTCATAGCGATTACAGGCTAGATGATGGCAATGGCACACACGCAAGCAGAAGCCGGGACGGATCAGGCGGTAGTGAAGAGCAGGACCGAACACTGTCGGCCTGTCGATGTATTTACAATTTCCCTCTCGCTATGCTATTCGTCTGTGTGTCTGTTTGTCCTTATAAATACCCGTAAACGACCGAGTAGAGAGGATTCCTTCGCGCTAAATATCAAATGTCCGTCCAGGCTTGCCTCTGGCACGCAGCACTGCAGAGGGGAGAGGGGTGTCGTATCATCGTAGCTAGTTGTGCAGCCTCGCAAGAGGGGGTCGAGGCCATGAAACCATGCATATCGGAGTATTCATAGACCGCAGAGTGCGTACCTATTCATCAGGTGTGTCCGTCATCGTGCACGCGCACGCGCCGGGTGCGGCGGGAACACCCTGGTCGAAACCGCTGGTCAGTTTATCGTAAATTCAAGAGGCGTCCGTCTGTCTGCCGGGTAAGAAGCAACAGAACCATCTGATCGAGCAAGTACGTACAGTCGCATAGCGTCTGCGTCGACCCCTCGTGGTGGACGATGCAGTACCCGCCGCCGCAGTGCTTGCACATGCGTTGCGTGTCGGCGATGCAATCGAGACACTGCGTCGTCTTGTCAGTCGCGCGGCCCAGCGGCAGCGTCATTTCGAGGAGTGGGGAGCTCACATTGATCTCGCATTCCCAGCAATCGCGTTTGACCTTGGGTTCCTATGCGACGGGGCTTTGTCAGCATACTCGTCGCTACCAATACCGCTGCGTGTGGGAAATGGTCTTGGGAGAGAAGGAATAATAGAGCACAGGGAGGGTTGAGAATAAAATCAGGATCTCGCGGCATACAATTTCGGCCGGGGGACGCGGCCAACACTATGGTCACGACCAGGAACAATCGCGAGGGAACCCATAAGCGGATTGATAGGGAGGGAGTGAAGCGGATATGGGAGAGATGGGGTGTCCACGTGATGGTAGGTGTTATATCTCATATGTCAGGCCAGTTCTCGCGTAGCAATAGGGCTTTCCCATCGCGCAGGCGAGCGCACTCGTCACAGCGCCCGTCGGGTCGTACCTTGGGTTTGGGCGGCTCGAGAGCAGCAGCCTCGTGGTCGCTGAGGCCGTCGGCGGCGGCGTCGTTGTCGACGATGTGGACGTGGCCGGCGAGTTCCTCGGGGGACGGCACTTGATAACATGCCTCGCACCACCACTGGTTGCAGGCGAAGCAGTAGCGCTCGCGGATGCAGTCCTGGCAGCGGGGGACGAACTCGGCGGACCGGGACGATGTCGCGCCCGCGCCCTCGGGCCGCACGGCGTTGCGCACGTGGCTCGACCGCGCCGACACGGGCGCCAGCAGCGGCAGGACGCCGGCAGCGTCGGCGGCGCCGCCGTACGCCGTGAAGCCCTCGGGGGCACCGCCGCACGAGGCGCAGCCGCCGAGGGCGTACGTGGCCACGCGCCAGGGGTGGCGCTCCGTCACGCCCGTGATGGGCGCCCCGGCGGCGCCGTGGGCCGGCGAGTTCTGGTGCCGCGGCCCCGTGCACAGCACCGCGTCGAAGGCGAGCGTCGGCTGGCACGCCAGCAGCGTCTCGGCCCAGCCCTCGCCCACCGGCTTGGCTATGATGCGCCCGCGCCGCTGATACCAGCCGTCGCCCGCCGCCACCCCGGCCTGCGCCAGCGCCTGCGTCGACTTATGGTTCCACGACGTGCCGATGGCGGCCCCTGTGGGCGCCGGGGCCGTAACGACAACATTCGCAGCGGCTGGCGGCGCCAGGGCATCGCGCGGGCCGAACACATAGATGCCTTGCAGGCGCGGCGAGCCCTCGGGCCGTGTGGCGCGGCAGGCGTACCGCAGCGACTGCATCAGCTTGCCATGGTTGAGGTTCTTGGTCTCGCGGACCGAGAGGATGCGCACCTGGAAGCGTGGGTCGATGAGTATGTCGTGGACGAGCTCGGCCGTCACCGACAGGCCGTCCAGCACTAGCGTCTGCACATTCGGCAGGATGTGGCTGCGCTGCAGCTGGTTGAAGATGCCGCGAAGCGGCCCCGAGTAGAAGTCGTCCTCGCTCACGTTCTCGTCGACCTGGGCATTGCGCCAAACCTCGCCGCCGCGGTCGATGCTACCGCTCGCGCTGAACTGCGCCGCTCTGACGCCGCTGAGGTCGAGGTGGCGGAAGGTGTCAGGCGTGTGGCGCACAAAGTCATGGAAGGCCTTGGATGTCGCCGCGACGCTGACCAAGGCCGACGGCGGCAGGTAGGGAAGCGTCTGACGGAGGACGAGGCTGTTGGAGAAGAGCCCAAGCAGTGTGGGCGTCGCAGAATCGAAGGGAGCTTCGGTTAGAGCGTGCGCGTTCGGGTGTACGGCCCCTGATGCCATTACATGCAGATACCTGCTGCTGGGCGAGAGGAGGGAGGGCTGGCCAAGCGAAAGATGGTGAGGGATAGTTGCAGCCCAGAGGAAGCAAGGGCGGCGGCAACACAGAAACAGAACGATGCGGATGGAGGTACAGCGGAATAGGCAAAACCAGGCGCAAACAGGAAGTAAGTAATAAGGAACGCGGCTGGCGAGAATCAATTAGGACATGGCATCCGTGTGCTATGTATATATGAATGCCACGCCGATGGAGGGAAGGGGGCCAACCAGAGAGCCAGCCGTGCCCACGTCCACCACCCTTCCCTTCCCCTCCCATCGAGGGCAGCATTATCACGGAAGCCGATGTGTAACTAGGATGACCAAAACAACCAGCTCAGCAAGGTAGCGACCGATCCACCGCCGCCAGCACCAGCTATCCATCCCTCGTCCGTACCAAGTGCGTACGACACTACCCCTACGGCATGCAGAGAGGGTATCCCTGCCTCGCTACTGCAGAGCAACGCGGGAGCTTGATGACTGGAGCGGCGCCGCGCCCATGATTGGGAAGCATTGAGATCGCTGACCGTCATTGGCGCGCGTCCCCGTCCGGCCGCTGTATGGAGTACCCCGGCACCGCCGCGGCCATCGCGCTCCCGGGCGAGTACCAAGTACGCGCGAGAGAGGGCAGGACGGTCAGGTCGGACCCGGTCAGGATCGCTACGCTATACGCGCGGGGCCTTGGGGGAGGTTCCAGCAGCTGGCGTGTTGCTACGGCTTGGCTGGTCTTGGCGGACCTTGGATGTTTGGCAAAGTGTCTGGATGGAGGTGCTTGGCCTCCGCCGAACAGACGTGCGCGAGAGAGCATAAGAGGGAGAGAGAGTAAGGCTGGGCCATGACAAGTCCCCGGGATGGATCATCGCCTCGCCCCGCCGCTGCTGCGTTGATAGTCCACATGGTGCGTTCTTGGCATCGGCAGACGCCCTGGTGGCCCGCTGTTGGTGTTTCCGTCTTTTGTTTCCGCCGTCTCGGACAGTACGGCTATCCTGTTTCGCCTCGCTGTGATACCTCGACTAATCTTAGTCCTTCTGGGCATTCAGGAACATCGGCCCGTTCAGTCGCCGCGCCCAATCCCCCCCATACCAAGCGTGGACTATCGATCTAGTCATATCCTCAGACGGGCCCCCCATCAGCAGGTTGGAAAGGTTGGTATTGGAGGCGACGACGATGGGAGCCAGTCCGTCGGTGACCGAAGAAACCCACTGCCAGCGCAACCGTCTGCTGGCAACGACAGGTTGCGTGGTGATCCCCCCCTCGCAAGCACGCGCATACCCCAAAGAAGCCGACGATCCAAGATGCTTACCTGCGGCTGTATGAGGTGGGTGGAGGGTAATGGCGTCTTGGCGGCCTTCGTCGGTCAGCCAGAGTGCATGGCGCCGTTGTGCATGGGACGTTGTGGTGCAACACATCCCCTGTGCGGTGCATTACCCACCTGCACAGGTACTCAAGTACTATGGGATACCTGCGGGGAGGCTATCTCCGATCCTTTTCTGTCCGGTCTGGATAGGGTGCGTCTGTTGACTATCCACCGTAAGGGCCCCGTGCAGAGAGAGGCTGGCAAAGACAGATACAGATAGAAGCCTCCGTCCTCCAGTACACCCTACTATGACGTGACAGCCATCTTACGTTTAGATCTCGGGTACGAAAGTGGGATGGCAATACGGACGCATCTCACCACCAGTTTAGCTTCCACTTCTCAGATGTACTGAACGCATCACGCATCAGGCATCAGGCATCACGCACTCGTACGGAGTAGAGTAGAATTGCTGGGCGGGCTGTCGAGGTTGCCAGCTGGCGACGACGGGGCGGGACGAGACCCTGGATCTCCGAGCTTATCCTTCTTTTTTTAGTGGCCTCCCCTTCTGCTGGCCCTCTTCGGTTGCACGTCATAGTGGATGGAACGCGGGAGAAGGCCGCTGACTGATGATGGCAATTCCCGAACTGCCGCGGCCGTGGCGTCCATGAATGCGTATTCGTCCCTCTGGTGGTCGAATGCCTCACTTCACGCTTCGCAACCCAGTTTCTTTCTAGTAATAAATCCAAGGCACTTTTTTCTGCGACATCTCCTTCCGACCCTCCAGCTGCTGTCCTGGCCGCAACGTCCGACCTCCAATTGTCCCTCCTTCCCCACGATCTGGATCCACCGTTCTAATCCACCCAGCGGAAACGAAACAGTGAGACGGTGTCGCAGATCGAGGCCCGACGTACATCAAACGCCGTGTTCGAGACGATAGGAGATACTACAAGACGACGCAAATAGAAACAACACACGTACGGCACCAGCATGGCAGACGAGCCACCCAGCCTGAAGTGGTCTGCGCCCTTCACCGTCACCTCCAAGTACGACCTCAAGGGCGACAAGATTATCCTCCCACAGTCGGCCCTCGAGCAGCTCCTCGCTGCCTCTTCAGCCCCCGCAGGCCCGGCTCCCTCTACTTTCACCTCCTACGACCGTGCCAACCCCTATGCGTCCTCACGCCCTCAGCATGCCTTCTACGCCGATTCCCAGCAGCAGCTGCCGAACCCCCTCATGTTCCGCCTAGTCAACTCAACCAACGGGAATGCCGTCTACGCCGGTATCCGCGAGTTCTCCGCCGACGAGGGCCACGTCGCCCTGAGTCCTTACCTACTCGACGCGCTCGGCATTGAACCCGGCACTCTACCGGCCCCTGCGAACGACGCGTCGACGCATGATACCGGTGACGCGGCCGACGAAGCGGCAACGCCCACGACACCCCAAATCACCGTACATGCGCGGCAACTGCCAAGGGGCACATACGTGCGGTTAAGGCCGCTGGAGGCTGGCTACGACCCAGGCGACTGGAAGAGTCTCTTGGAAAGGCAGCTTCGGGAAAGCTACACGACGTTGACCAACGGCGCCCTTTTGTCAGTGCGCGGCGTCAAGGGCGAGTCCTTCCGCTTCCTGGTTGACAAGTTCGAACCTGAAGGAGACGGCATATGTGTTGTGGATACGGACCTCGAGGTGGACATCGAAGCTTTGAACGAGGACCAAGCTCGCGAGACGGTCAGGCAGATCATGGCCAAATCCCAGAGGGCACCCGGCACGGCAGACGGCAGCTCGGTTGGGCACGAGATCAACATTTGGAAAGCTGTCGAGGGTCAGGTACTGCCGGGTGACTATGTAGACTACGAGCTGCCCTCATGGAGCAAGTCGAGGCCATTGGAGATAGCCCTGAGTGGCCTCGACGATGACAGTCAGGTCGACCTTCTGGTGTCTCCAAAGGCACCCCGACAGCGGGCCTTGCCCCGGGATACCGAGCATGTGTTTGGTGCTTTTGATACGGCTTCCGACGGCACCAAAACATTGACAATCCAGCCTTCCAATGTCGAGCTCGAAGGGGTCGAGAGTCTGCTCATATCGGTTCACGGCTACGCGAGCGTCGGCTCCGACTCGGCAGGGTCCGCGCCGGTTCCTTTCACCCTGCGGGCTCGCAATATCACCGAAGACCATCCCACCAAACAAGACAACGCAGTACCGCCGGCGGGTTCCCCCGACGAGGAGCTCTGCGGCAACTGCAAGCAGTGGGTGCCCAAGCGGACCATGATGTTGCACGAGGGTTTCTGCCGTCGCAACAACACTACCTGCGACAAGTGCGGCCGTGTCTTCCAAAAGAGCTCCCCGGAGTGGGCTGCCCATTGGCACTGCCCGCACGACACGGCCAGTGGCTCTTCGCCAGCTTCCAAGGCGAAGCACGACGACATCTTTCATACAGACCGCCAGTGTCCAGCGTGTCCCTTCACGACCAACTCGCTGCCCGATCTGGCCCGCCACCGCACTTCCCTGTGTCCGGGCAAGATCATTTTGTGCCAGTTCTGCCACTTGGAGGTACCACAGGAAGGCGACCCGTTCAACCCGTCTGCCGAGACCATCGTGTCAGGCTTGACTGAGCATGAGATCGCCGATGGTGCTCGGACAACCGACTGCCATCTGTGTGGGAAAATCGTCCGCCTGCGCGACATGTCGGCGCACCTCAAGCACCACGAACTTGACAAGGCGACACGGCTGGCGCCCCCCATCTGCCGGAATGTCAATTGCGGTCGTACGCTTCACGGGGTTGGTAGGAACGGCGCCGTCGGAGCCGGTACGCAAATGGGGCAGGGCCCAGGCAACGATCTCGGGCTATGCTCGCTGTGCTTCACGCCGCTGTATGTTCAGCTCCACGATCCCGAGGGCAAGGCGCTGCGGCGGCGGATTGAGCGACGCTATCTTACCCAGATGATGCAAGGCTGCGGCAAGAAGTGGTGCGCCAACCAGTGGTGCAAGACGGGCCGGGCGCACCTGGACCTCGAGGCCAAGGGGTCCAGTGCCCAGGCCGTGCTGCCCCTCATCAAGCCACTGATGGAAACGGTCCACGACGTCGAGGCGCCCATGTACTTCTGTGTCGACGAGGCCAACCAGCGCCGGAGGAAGCTAGCCGAGATGCTGGCGGCCGAAAAGGTATGGGACCTGGCCTGGTGCGTCGCAGCCTGCGAAGCCGAAGGCGCCGATCTGGACAGGGCCCGAGAGTGGTTGATGAACTGGGCGCCCTCGCGCACCTAAGGCGGCACGGCGGCGTGGCGGTGCCGCGAGGGCCGCATCATAGAGGCCGGAGGTATAGAGGCAGGATCAGAAGGCAGAGCAAGGCGCCAGGCGGCAGTCGTGATACCCCCCAGCCTCCCAAGGCGGAGAAGCAAGCATAGACGAAGAACACAGCAAGTATAGAGGGGCAATGCACGAAGAAGGCGTCGGACATCGATGTCAGATTGGGAAAAAAAGAGCGGATGTGCCGGGCGAAACCGGCGAACTGCCGAAGACTGAGAATTCTTCAACCGCGAAACGCAACGACCAATCATTCCCTTGTCCCCCTGGCCATCAAGGTGCCTGTTCGACTGCCACGATACGCAACATTTCGGACCTTCCCGTCCTCAACGAGTATACGGCCTACCTGCCATCTCCACATCTAGTGAGACTGTCACAATCGTTAGCTGCTGATCGTCTTTTGCTCCCCCCATCTCTTCAGCCGGGTATGTGAAGACTCCGGCACAGCTGGAGGGCACTCACGCAGCAGGAGCACGAGGCGCTATGGCACAACACATGTTAACTTCCGCCTTTCTTCCTGTATGAAGGGGGGGGGGTCACAAGGAGACGATCTCCATCCCCCATGGGGTTCGGGGAGCGGGTAGGGGAAAGATGCATACCAATTCTGGCAAGAGCAAGAGTTGCATCCACAGCCGGCGGGCTCCATTGTGAAAGGTGGGTTGGCGGGTTGGGCTGATAAGCTCGGGTGGTTATTGGTGTTTGGTAGTCGGTTGGGCTTTGACGATGCTGGCGATCTGTAATGTACACTGGATCGATGGAGGAGGGAAAGAGCGAGAACCTTGGGGGGCATCCTGTTTCTTATATGTTGCCGTGTGCTCTCCCCCCTTTCGCTGCCTTCTCTACCTCCTTCTTTGCCCGTCTTTCTATCAGGACCCCCCCCTCCTGCCTTGCACACCCCCTCACAACCCCCTATTCGCCTGCCCTCATGCCGCGTCGGTAAAGACGGCCCTCGTCTCCTCCCTCCCCCCCTTCGGCTTCGCCCGGCCCAAGGGGGGAAGGGAATAGCGAGGACGACGACTACGAAGACCGGCATTGCCCGTTACGATATCTTATCACGTACGTGGTACCACCACGAGGTCCTTGCCAGTGGGCGCGCGAGAGACGCCACGGCGCGCGCATCTTTCGCGACCCTCCTTCGCCCGGCCGTCGTCTGTTTCAGGCCAGCGAAGGCCGCTGGGTGTTTTCCCCCTCGTCCTCCTCCTACCCTGGCGGGCCTATCACGATGCCGGGGGAACCCCCTTCAGGTGCGGGGACGGCCACACCTTCGGCGCATTGCGTCCTGCCGCCGCTGGGTCATCCGATCCTCCTTTCCCACCCCCACCCCCGCGTACGCGTGCCGTCAGCATATCCCCCCCCCCCGCTCCCATACTCCCCCGCACCGGTACGCCCCAGCTTGCCGTGCCAAGCCCTTGTTGGGCCGATCGCGGCCGGCTAATCGTGTTCTCAGGCGGCGAGGCTTCGCACACGTGCGGTGGTCCCAAGAGGGAGGGGGAGGGGCAGAGATTACGGTGAAGATAGGCGTTGGACACCGCGCCGGATGGGATCGTCTAGCGTGGGACGACTGCGTTAGCGGCGCAGCAGCGCTCGCCTGCTGACTTGTAGTCCGGGGGGCCAACTCGGATGGTTACACGTGATTTTGTCCCCTCCCTGGTTGGTCTGCGCCGCCCCCAACGCACGCCAGCTTTTCGCTTACGCCTGTAAGCCCGCGATGCCTTCCCCGGCGATTCCCTGGTGCCGGGAGGAGTCGCCACTCCCGCCAGACGGCTCGTCTGGGGGGTTCGTGGAAGAGACCGTCCGGTCCCCGGTACCGCCGTGTGGGGGAGAAGGGTTAGTTCGGCCCTTGACGCAGACCTGTGCTGTTTCCCACCACATCACGCAAGGCTAAGGACCAAGCTCGACTTTGGGGTGTACACAACATACGAGAGCTGCGTCCCCCCCCCCCGCGGCTCAGCACCGAGCCCGACTGCCGACCGCAATACAACAGGGGCTCCAACCAGACGCCCCGGGGGTCACACCGGTTTGGTTTCGGGGCGGACGGCCGACCATTCGCGCGATCACTCGGAACATTCACTGGCCACCTGCTCATGGATGTGGCCAAGCAAACCTCATTTCTTTTCTTTCAGCCAGCCCACTACTTGCCATGAGGCGTATAAGAACGCAATTCTAAATAATAGGACGGGGCAGGTCCATCGTGTGATGTAGCCTAAACCCTCATCGGATTAGAAGGTAAATTCTGCGGTAATATGATGTCGACGAAGTATATGATCCCATCTTTATGCAGCAGTGATCCAGTCCACTAGGAGCGAACTGCCTGGCAACCAAATATTGCTTAGTTTCAGGGATCAACATGACCTCTCCCCAGGTCCCCACGAACCGACAACGCAGATAACTCAGCTGGCGTTCAAAACTCCAGGGCTTGATATTCAGCGGTGCACCTGTTGAAGACAGGCAATGGGCATTCATCTTGAAGCATCAAAGAGAAGGAAGTTTTGGAATGGGAACCGAGCCCAGGACCTCTTGCTTTGGCCACATATTCATACTACATCACTCTAGCCGCAATGGGGGTAAAAGCTTCTTATGTTGGCAACGAGCCACCAAGTCCTAGTCATTAATATGGTGGGTGACCGACAAGCTGCTCGAAGAAACGGCCGAGCAGGAATGGTGGCGACAGCTGAAAGTTAGGGATGGCTACACAAGAGCATGGATTCCATAGGGGAGGGGGTAATACAGAACTAACCGGGCCCCAGTTTTTCTCCCACGGGTTTTTTGACAGCTCCGTTGCCGCGGGTTCGGGTTACACCGCCGCTCCCATGATCAATAACGGGAACGACATTGGTAACAAGTCGCCCGTTGTTTGGCTGACAACCCCATGCCCTCGAGCGCGCGCAAAGGGGGGCCGCGGCGAAGATGTTCCGTGACATCAAGGCATAGGTTGTATACGAGAGGACGTCGAGTGGGACGTCCTGCCGCCCGTCTTATCTATCTGTCGCGTGCAACCGATGCTAACTTATTTGACGGAACATTTCAGAGTTTTGTTGCGACTTTAATAAGCGCGTCCTCCAAGTGAGCCTGTTCTCGGTGTCGTGTCCACGGGGAAGCTTTGTACTACGCAGCAGTGTCAAAACTCGTCAGCAAAAAACCCGGAATGAATACAGGACTCGAGGCTCGACCACACCGCGGAGAGCCAGGTTGGAGGGTTCAGCTAGTGGCAATACTGTAGGAACAGCAACTGTACAATTTCGCGACACTGGTATATACCGGGGTGGGGGCATATATGTCAAAAAGGTAAGCCAACTTACCTGCCTCAACAGGTAGACTTCAGTTTCTCCGTGGGAAGCGAACCTAAAGGGATGCCCCCCAAAGACATGCACACATATAAGAACCTTGGAGGGATACTTTGGGAGGACAGCTTCCCAGAAAAATTTCCAAACCGAGTCTCTTCATAGTTCTCGAAAAACCAAATGTAATCAAAAGTTAGGTAGTCCTACAATAAATGGGCCGCGAAGTACGTAGTAGTTCCACGTTGGTAAAAACGCCGCAGATTTGATGTATACCAACTCATAAGTAACAAAGATGAGGCTCACAACCGCAATTCAACGACCGGAAATGTCAGCCGAGGGCCAATCGGCAGCCACTTACCACCCATCAAGTCCCTACGACTAACACAAGGGACGCGTGACGGGGGAGGCTGCATAACAACAGCCAGATAGTTCAGGCTTGGCCAAATTCCAATTAAACTAGAAAAATGGGGTCTCCCAATACTCGAGTCTCGCTAGTAAGGTCTTCGTAGATGCCCCCTGCCAGCCCCATCACCCCTGAACCCATTCCGGCCTGACAGAATGACACAAATATTGCGTCTGCAACTGGCGCGCAAGGGGGAAAGGCTATTGTTGCAACTACACAACTCGCTGCACCAACCCAGCAACCCACAAATCCAACAACGCCGCCCCTCGCTACTGGGTTCATCTTCTGTGGTAGGATGCTGACATTACTGAGACGCGGCCCGCCCTGCTCGTGGCGAAGGTCAAACCAGACAAAGTCAGTAGTTCGATGCCGTTGTCCAGCAATAACCAGCGGAAACAGCCCCTCGGCGAAGGTAATAGGATAGTCGATCACAAGGGGATAGTAGGCCGGAATTAGAAGATGCAGTACGGCAGTACGTCCGTAGTCGGTAGTCTCAATAAGGGCTGCCCGATCGGCCCTCATCCGTAAACATATTGTGTTGAGGTCTTGGTGGTAACCGCCAAAGGCTTGAGGGAGGGGGTCGATTGTCTGCCGTATCTCGAAGGCGGGATGCCAGTCGCTATCGGGGTGCCACACGTAAAAGAAGTGGTGCTGACCGTCGGCGTGAATATTCTCCATCTCCTGCCTTACGAAACGATGCACATGGCCCCCGAAGCCACCATCGCCCCATCCCTGCACATGGGCGATGTTTGTCATCGCGAGCTCGTCTCGTATGCCCTCGAGGCTCTGGCCAACTCTCTTGACAGCGTTTGCAAGGTCTAATAGCACCAGCGGTATGGCACCAAGAGCTGCCGTTTGGAAGTAGTGGGCGAAGATTGGGGTTGAATTGAAGGCCTGGTGAACGACCCGAATCTCCTGCTGTTGGATGTTGCCTAAAAGCTGTGGTAAGCTGGGGCACCCCTCCAAGCGACACCCCCTTCACGCGCCAGCAGTTTTGGGGTCGTCTCACGATGACCCCGTCGGACGAAAAGACGGATATCTCCATAACCAGATAAGCTAGGAACTATCTAATGTTCTTTAAGAGACGATGATGCACTCCTCTGCCTCACTATTGTTTTCTTCTTCCCTATCTTCCAGGTCTATCCATCCTTCTCCGTCGGAGTCTAGGTTGGGGTTATCAGGTATAATCCCCATCTCCCTTTTGACTCGTCTAACGTCTCGAATAGCAACAAACTGCTCCTGCGCAGTCGGACGTACTCTGCGACGTTGTTAAGGTTTCTGGCGCTCCAATGCAGCTATTAGCTGCTTGTTCCGCTACGTGAGACTGGCGATCTCTATATAACTATCGTTAAGGGCCTTCCTAACCTTCGGCGCCATCGTTAAGCTGGCCGCGCAGATTTGCGGAGGTGCTTCCGATAGCTGCGCTTGAGTACTGAAAAGGAGCCTAAATCCAGGGGCTGGAGGACCTGCGAGGTGTGAGCCGGAAGGAAGTCTAGCCAGACCTTCGCCTTAAGGCAAGTCAGCATAAACTCCTCCGTGACGTGGCTGCCATGGCTGTCTAGAATAAGGTGTCGCCACCGGTCCGACGATAGCTTCGTCTTAGGCAGAAAAATGTCCTTTAACCAGCGTAGGGCAATTGAATTGTTAGTCCAGCCCTACTGCGAGGCATTGAACAGCCAGTTATCGAAGTCTGGATCGTTAACTTAGCCACGGAACCATTGTTGTTGCACTTCGGCGCCCTTGAAGATAACGAGAGGTGATAAGGCGCGACCCCCAGCGCTGACGCACTCTAGAATCGTCACCCACTCTCTATTGCCAGGGTCCATGGTGTATATCTTGGTCCTCGAAGCTGGCCCGATGACTAGGGGGTTGTCCCCAAGGCCAAGCATGCTGTCAATCTCGTCGACGTTCCAAGTATCCTCCGGGAGCACCTCAGCCAGCTTAGGGTCCTCAAGGCGGTCGAAAAACTCCTCAATATTGGCTCGTGAGGCGCCGTTAACGCGAAGGAAATCGATTCCAGTAGACCTGACGTACTTGACGAGGGGATTCCTCTTAAAGAAACCAAGGTGCCAGCGTTTTCCAAGGCGCTGGTGGTTCCTAAAGGCCTTCGCTAGCGTCTAGGCGAATAGACGAAAGCGTGAGTGTGGAGGAGACCAGCTAAGTCTTGCTTGTAGCAACACCCAGTCGACTAGTTGCTATTCTAGCGCTGGTGAGAGGGCTTGGCGCGAGCTGTTAGTCGTTTTCCTAGTCGGAATACCCTTAAGGCGGCGCCGTAGATAGTCTTTAGAGACATAGAACTGTCTGGCAGCCTCGCAGATAGGCATGCCGGCTCCGATAAGGTCTAGAGCAACGATAAGTTGGTCTGGGTCCATGGCGATAATCTCACTAAAAAGAGCAGAATAAGACAAATAGATTGAGCTCAATAACTTAACTGTAGGCATATTGGTTGACTACATATCGTCGAGTGACCTCACTTGAAGCATCTTGAGACAACCCTCAAACTGCTGGCGCGTGAAGGGGGTGTCGCTTGGAGGGGTGCCCCAGCTTATGCTGTCCTGCATTTCTTTGAACGTCTCCTCTTGCTGCTTCCATGCTTTCCCCTCACGTCGTGTGTTTAACAGCTGATAAAGCGATAGCAGTGTCGGTAACCCGTATTGCCTCGCAATTCTGATGCACTGTTGCAGATCGAGGCTTCTGAGCGTGGCGGCGGCGGCGGCGGCGGCGGCGGCGGCAGGGTTCATTCTCGATTCTTGTCACCGGAAAAGCAGGGCACTACCGATGGTAATTCGCAAGGTTGAATTCGCAGGGCTTCTTCGTTGAGAGAAAGTCGCTTCAGCGAGGATACAGTTCGACCGGTGGGGAGTAAGTTATAAGATAATGATTACCGTCCGGGGTAGTCTCTATTGTCTCTTTCGAAATGGGATCAACAAATACACGAGAGGTGCTCTGTCGGTAGTACGTAGCAGGCAATATAGAATTTTACTGATGAAGACGAAGGAAAACAGGGATGGAACGTAAACACTTAAATATAAGAGAACCCCACCTGGGGCCGCGTTAGAAAGCAGTGATCGGACGCTTATCATCTGATGACACATCAGCTAGGCATACTGTAGTTTCCGACCCTCTGGTATTAACGCGCGGATACGCGTGCATGAAAACCATGTACTCTGTTAGCCCAGTTGGGGACCACATTTGAAGGCAACAGTTAGGCGTACTGTAGTTCTCAACCCTTCAATACGAATACGCGGTTACGCGTGCATGAAAACCATGTGCTCTGTTGGCCTAGTTGGAGACCACGTTTGGAGGCATCAGTTAGGTGTACTGTAGTTTCCGACCCTCCAATAGGAATGCGCAGATATGCGTGCATGAAAACGGCGCATTCCGTTGGCCTAGTTGGAGACCACGTTCGGAGACATCAGCTAGGCGTACTGCAGTTTCTGATGTTCTCATAGGCGCTGTGGCTGTATGTAGAGGGGTGACCGATTCGCCCGGGCCGCAGCAGGAAGCTCGATTCCGACGGAATTGCCTCGTTCCGACGCGGTGGCGCAGCGAGCAACCTGCGGAGAGTCGGTACAGTCCGGCGATACCCAGCCAGCGCCAGTTTCAGCAATAGCGAACCTCACGATGGCCTCCCTTTCCCAACTAATTATAGCGCCAGGTGCAATGCCAGTTACGGCGGCACCTAAGTCCTCCGCATTGCGAGTACCCATTTCTCCACTTGAAGTATTGCCAAGGGAATGTGGCTAACTCCGGAAGATTACTCGCTGTGCCAACCAGCCGGAATCGGGTATCCCGTCGGAATAGAGCCTCCCGGCCGCAGTCTAGGGGCTCTCTGATAATCTAATATAGTTCAGTCGTGAGATTACTCTACTCCTCTCCACGCTTCCGCTCTCTACCCACCCCAACTGGGCGTTTCTGATGCAAGATGGCTCGTTCCCGTCATCGGCCCGGCATTTCGTAATACACGCGGTTATCAGACGATAGCTGGTGCACTTGAGGGTCCGCCGGCAACTGGTACACACCGCCGGGGGCCAGCTCAGGCGGCCTGGCACTACTGTGGAGCTCCGAAGGTGCATCCGAGACTTTGGTTAGACCGCTGTACGAGTAGTGTTCGGTCATGGGGGATGCCGTGGACGCGGCAGCCCCGGCCGCTCGCCTTCGTCGGCGGAGAAGGCACCAGGCCACCACGGCGACGAGAGCCAGCGCGACCGCGCCTCCCACCACGCCCCCGACAATCGCTCCCGTAGACGCGCCGGCATTTGCTCCGGCAGGCGTTTCGCTGGCGTTGTCGTTGGTGCCCCCGGCGCTGGGGGTGGCAGTGGGTACACGCTGCGCGAGCACGGAGGAGAGGCCGACGTTGGCAAACCCGGCTATGGGCTCCTTTAAAGTGGCGCCACCGGAAGCGCTGGTTTTATGTCAGTCGGCAGTGCTGTAAAATTGGTATGGAGGAACCTACTTCCCGCCTATCTCGTTGTAGATAATGGGCGGCACCGAGTACTTGGCGGTCGTGTTGAGCGCCGGGAGCCAATTGTACGTCGACAGATCCAGGGCGCGCACGGGAGAGAAGGCGCCATTGCATTTGCCAGTCTGCAAAACGGGCTTGCCTTTGATGTTCTGTCGAATCGCTCCGCCTAGGACCACCATCTGCCCGCGATAAGTGTGGCAGCTGGCCCCTTCCCTTCCCGTTGTCTCGTCGACATCGCGCTCGGTGTTGGTCTTGGCGGCCAGCCCCGTGGCATTGATCCAGCGAAAGGACGGGATGGACAGAATGTAGACATCCTCGTAGGCGCGCTGGTCGAGCAGACTCCAGCCGCCGTAGGCCGTTATGTGAAAGGCGCTGCCGTCGGGCGAAGCTGATACGGCGGTGCAGAACTTGTCGCGCGTACGCGGCGCCACGCCTGATGCCTGCTGCTTCCACCAGGTGTGCGAAGCAATGTCGTACACCCACACCGTCGTGAAGGCAATGTCGTTGGGCCAGCCCGAGAAGGGAGAAACGCCAGCTGAAACGTCGCCTCCCCCAAAGGCCACGAGCACCCCCTTCTCACCGGCCGGTACGAAGACCAAGGCGCCACTGTTCAGATTGGGCACCTCGGCGCCGAAGGAGCCGTCGCCTAGGGTCTCGTTGGTCCAAGAGAGATTGTCCGGGTCCGAGGCGTCGAACCGTAGCAGACCGCCGGTAGTCCAGCTGGTTTTATCGAAGTAGAAACCGCCGGCGAGGAAGCCTAGCTTTTGCTCGGGTACGCTAACGAATTGCGCGCCGCTGCGAGGGCCGAAGTTGAAGTTGCCCCCCGAAGCCGTCACCTCCTTGAAAGTGCGGGTGCGGATATCGAAAGCTGAGAGCTTGTTCGTCGCGACCCCATAGTCCTCGCCGATGCTGTAGATAGTGTCGTCCGTGTGCCAGAGGGCACCCCGCGATTGGAGGGCATTGGAGTAGGCGACGGCGTTTTCTTCTGGAATAGAAACATTGCGGATCAGGCCAGCCGTGAGGCGATTCTCGACGGGAAGCTGGCCGTTAAGATCGAGAGACAGAATTGAGGCCGATGTCCTGATATCGGTCTCGTCGCCCAGAGCGTTAGATGCCACCTTGCTGTAGTTTGCGCCCGTGAAAAACAACTGATCCTGGACCATGACAGCTGCGGCTCGCGCGTTAGTGCTAGACGTGCCCCGAGGGCGGCTGACCTACCCTGCGGGCTCTCCATGTAGCAGATGTCACCCTGGGCCCCCAGCACAAGCTGGGGAAGGGCCAGGGCAGCCAGCGCGGCGACTCTCGTGATGTTACGCGCCATGTTCGTCACGGTGTCGCGAGGGCAAGTCGCCCGGAAAACGAGTGCTGACGCAGCGGAGGCGGAGGCGGAGTAGGAAGAGTAAACAGAGTCGTCTTCAGGGCGCGACAAGAAGACGAATGGGACATCTTTTGCTAGATTGCTCTTCTGCTGCGCCGCAAAGCTGAAAGGTGGGCGAACCTCCTGTGTAGAGCTTGACGCAGTAGCAGGTCAGTAATTGGATCGATTCGAGAAGAGACACCAGGTACCCCCGGTTTGTCTCCGCTAGGTCGCAGGAGCTGAAACGAAAGCGACGAAATGCCTGCCAAGTCGAGCTAGGCGCGCGCGCGTGGGTATGTACAGGCGGTGTTTTTCTCTATCAATGGCACCTGGCCAAGGTTCTAACCGCTGGCCGCCAACCCACATTTATCCCGCCTTGATCCCGCGCCAAGTTTCCTACCATGTCTCTGATAAGAACCATCGTACACCCTGGACGTTCCTACTTATAGGCATATGGCGGCTCGAGAAGATGGCATTCTATGGCGCCTGAGCGCTAGTATTTTCGCTAGCGGGACCAGCTTCATCCCACGCAACCCAATGTAGCTTTAGCGACCTCCAGGTCGATTGTGACCAGTTCCGACGCTCGTCAGCCGCATAAGTTACGGCCGGCTCGTCAGGGGCTACACGTCCCGAAACCGTTCGTCCTTTCGCATTCGGAAGTGCACCATCATATTGAGGAATAACCAATCATTTTTATTCATATCGGCATCCCACTCTCAAGTACATATCGCAGCCTAACAATCTGCCGTGTATTGATCCAAACCCCTGCAAGCCGGCCCCGGCCGCACTTCCCCCGTGGTATTGTCGCCCACAGCCTGGGCATCGTCGCTAGCGCTAATAAGCGGCGGCCGAGGAGCGTTCCGCAGCACAACCACACGGCGGCGCGGCCTCCCGACCCGTTTGCCCCGCGGCAACCGGTACCCGAAACACCTCGTCGGTTATGTTAGAGCATGTTGGTCCAGCGAAGCCATGGGTATTGTGACCACACTTTCAATAGCGCGGTCTACTTCAGTTCTACTATTTGAACCGAGCCCCTAGGAAAAGAAGTTGAGCAATGCAGCGAGCGTAGTGGGCAAATTTACCGTCTCTCCCAGTCTTTGAATTCTAGTCCTTTTGCCCAGTTCCCTAATGGGGCGGCGTCGTACTGTTTATTAGGGTGTGCTCCCACTAGCGCTGTGACATCGATTGTAAAAGTAATTAACGTAAAGTAATATCGAAGGTGTAGATAATCTTTATTAATCTTAGCTAATTATACTATTAGTTCTACGTTCTAAACTAGGTCGATATCCACGGTCCCTCCTCCCACGGGCACACCCTCGCCGTGCATAATGCCATGGACGTACAGGCAACCGACGACGGCATAGCGGCCCTCGCCAAGACGGCGCAGCGCCACGGGCACGTGCAGGCCCGCCAGCGCCCAGATCTCGTCGCCCTCGCGCACGTCGTCGCTCTCGCTGAGGGCCAGGCGCCCGCCGCTCGTCGCCGACAGGCTGCGGCCGACACGCGAGCCCCTGCCGGTGAAGACGTCGGCCGGCACTACGTCGGGCTCGCAGTCGATGAGCTGACCCACGGCAGCCAGACCCTCGTCCAGCCGCGCGTAGTTGCGCCGGTCGCGCGCCGCAAGCACCTCGGCGTGCAGGCGTACGTAGTCAGTCCAGCAGGGTGGCGCCGGCCGCTCGGCGCTGCCGAAGGGAAGGGCGCCTTCGAACATTGCCAGGGTGGCGTGCCGGTCAAAGAGGTCGGCCACAGCCACGTCGCGGTCATATGATGCGTCCTGCGGCCCGCCCGGCGCCCCGCCAAAGATATCTGAGTAGTCTCTTTCGACGATCTGGACAAGGAAGGGGTCGTGGGGCGCGTCGTCGGGTCCCTGTGCCAGAGGTTCCAGTAGCATGCGCATATCGTGGCGGACAAGGGTGCGAAACCGCCTCCAAAAATTTATCTCAAAGGACGCCGTGTATATCGAACCGCACCGGTCCGGGGCCGGGTGATGGCCATTTTCCACGTCCTGGTAGTGGGTGCGCCAGAGGACCTCGTAGCGGCTCTGAGGCGTGGCTTCCGAAGGACGGTAGGCAGGTGGTGCTGGGTCGACGCAACCGTGCCACTCGTCTAAATCCTTTCCCTTCGGCGGCGGTGCGATCCAAGACGTCTCTGGAATTCGGCCCAGTATGGCCAACTGGTCATTATGATCCAGACGAGAGGTTCCTTTCGCCTTATTGTAATACCATTGGGTATGGACAACACTGTCAACGCGACACCCCCTAACGCCGAGGACATGGCCCGGTTTCAGTTCCACTCGGGCCTTTCCGAGACCACTTGATGCCATGTAAAATTTGGGCTGCGCGATAAAGAATCCGCCAGTATCGCGCTGAAAGTCGGGTACCCAGGAAGGCAGGTTGTGAGGGTTGTCGGCCCTCGTCTCCCGGAAAACGAGCAACGACATTCCTACTTGGGCGACCAGTACCTCGGCGGCTTCAATGTAGACGTCGCGCACATCCTTGGTGTAGTCCGGGGCCGGGTACATGCTGTTCCCGGTCTCGTCTCGGAAGAGACTACGCAAGGCGTAGATCTTGTCTCGCGGGTCCATCGACTGCAACCCGCGGAACTGATGTACCGAGCAAAGCTGGGCACGCATGGCGGGAGTGAGCTTGGACATCTGGGCCACATAAGTTAGCCATGTTCCAAAGTGCGGATAGCCTCGCGTCATACCATGTGTTGGACGTCAGTGTTCTGAAACAGCCTGAGGAGGCCCACGGCGAAGAGTGCTCTATCCACATCCTGCAAGATACTGTAACTCAGTTCAGCGCGGTACAACCGCGGCACGGCTCTCCGTCTGCGCAATGGGGGCACAGAAAGATCCTGGTGTTCAATGCCAGCACTTTGGTCCCCTGCTGCAGCAATGTCCATGGCAGAGTCTGCTATATATTTCTGGACCAACCCCTGGATATTCCGGACCCAATGCCATTGGTAGAATTTGATTGTCCGTTCGATGACTTTTGCGGGCACAATGGCGAGATTGCCGAGGAAGAACATGCAATTTGGAGAAAGGACCCATTCTTGGATCACCCACGCTCTTTTGAACCAAGAGCGGCTCATGAAGAGGTACCAGCCGATAAGGTCGATCCGATCGATGGATTCGAGGCCAATCTGCTGGTAAGCCTGTGGGTCGAGAATATCGAATGCGTGGTACGCCGTGTCAAGGTCCTCTTTGCTCTCACCACAAAGCTCTTTGATCTTGTCCTCAACGAGACTCAGCTTCTCCATGGTTTCTTTCAGCCCCTTGGCAGCCAGGGGCTCATTGCCGCCGAGCCACATCAGAGTGGCGCGCGCCTTGCCGTAGATGCGGTCCATGAGCGGGATCTGGCAGCTCTTTTCGTCCATGTCGTCCTGATTGATGCAGAGGGCGTCGACCCAAAGGTAAAAATAGTCCGGGCCCTGAGGTATGTAGTGAGAGCCTAGGATGGAACCCGTACGACCGCTACCAAGGCCCTCCCGTAAGCTGATGAGGGCCGTGTAAAGGTTTGTCGCCACCGTCACCGGGCGGCCGTCGCACTCGATATCGAAGGCCGGGGCCGCCCATGCTTCGCGCGGGAATATGTCGCTTTTGTTTGTGTAGAGGGTACGCGGATCGCCCCAAGTGTACGACAGGGCGAAGTAATCGGGATTCTCGGCAAGATCCACCGTCACCATGGAGCATCGGATGGCCTGGTGCTGGTCTGTGGGATGTGCCGTTTCAATCGTGTAAACTTTGAGTAGCCGGATGGAAGTGGCCGTCGGCAGCGGCATATAAATGTATGAAAGACGTGTCTTCTCGTGCCATGCCGCTGGAGGGTTGATAATAGGCAGCACTGACTCATCAGGCGAGAGGTCCGATATATCTTCATGTGGCTCAGCTTGTGCATCCTCCGTGTCGCTGGAAAGCGGCTCTCCACCTTCAAAGCCCTTTGTCAATGGGCTCTGAATACTGGACCGGGTCTCGGGGATTGCTTCCCCGAAGAAATCCCAGAGGAGACTGTCAGTCAGCTGTGAACCATGTTGGTCTTCAATTCGCCGTCGGATATCCGGGTGCTCCGATGGGAGGATACTTGAGATAATCATGCGCAATGCCATGGGGAAGAAATCTTCGACGGACTTAGTGGTATCCTCTTTCCTCGGCTCTGCTGAGATTTCACTGTTTTTCTGACCATCAAAGACCTGTTTAAAGGGGCCCATGGCTAGTCAGTTAAAGAGCAGGACAGGAGAACTAGATACATGGGGCATATAAACGCCTTATATCAACGGAAAATTTAGCTGACCTCTGGAATATCTGTCTCCAACGCGACTTTCTCGCGTTCGGAAGCCAGTTTACGACTTATGGGCACCCTGATAGATGGTCCAAACTCCTTTGTGAACGCGTTTAGCGCATTCATATCGGTCTGTGAGACACTGGGCTGAATATTCCCGAGTGCCGTCTCGAAGTGATCCTCGGTGAGGCGGACCTTGAGCGAATCCGAGACGACTTCTTCCATCGGTTCCATGTCTTGCTCCACAGCCCAGGCAAGTCCGGCTTGGCCACAGAGATTCTTCAAGTCCGAGCCTGAGAAACCGTCGGTCACGGCGGCAAGCCGGTCGATGTCGACACCATCGAGGTCATCTTCCTTGAGAAAGACGCGTAGGATGCTGGCCCGCGCTTCTTTTCCGGGTACCCCGAAGGGAATTTTCTGCGGCAGCCGCCGCAGAAAGGCGCTGTCGAGATCCATGGGCCTGTTCGTAGCCGCCAGGACGAAAGGTGCCTTGCTGTCTTGGCCTAAGCCGTCCATTTCCTGTAGGAACTGGGTGAGCTGCGAGCGCTCCCAGCTCCTATCATTACCCCCTCGACGATAGAAGAGGGCATCGACCTCATCTATGAAGATGATACACGGAAAGAGCCTTTTCGCTAGGGTGAAAGCTGCTTCGATGGTCTTCTCTGATTCGCCGACATACTTGTTGTTAATGGTGGCTGGGTTGATGGCTAGCATATTCGACCCGGTGCTTTTAGCGATTGCTCTAGCAAGAAGGGTCTTACCCGTGCCCGGAGGGCCGTAAAGCAGGGCGCCCGTGGTTCTGATTTGTGAGACAAGCAGCTTGGAAGCGGCGTCGGGTTTGAGCTTGGATAAAGCTACAAGGGTCTTGATGCTCGCTAGCATACCATTGTCGAGAATCACGTCATCGAAACCAGAGTTCAGGGAAGCTGTTGATACGGTTAGCAGCGTCAATAGTTGATACGGCCATTCCCAATGAGGATACGTACTAGGGTCAATAATGCAAGGGAATAGCCTCTTCTCGTAACCGTTGGCTTCCTGCTTGATTTCATTCAACTTGTCTTCCCATATCTTTTTGGCCCGCTTGGTCTTTTCCTCTTCGTCGAGTTCACGATCGTCATTTTCAGTCTCGATAGAAACTGGTTCCGGTTCGGGGTCGGCGCCCTTCATGCGGAGAAGAACGGATTCGATGGCATGGAGCTGCACGGAGCGACTCCTCGCACTCTTGGCCACGATGCGCAAGAAGGCCATGTTCATCTCCTCGTTGTTGTCGGTAATCGAAACGAGGTAGCGCGCCGCTCTTTCAGAAAGCAGAGCAGGCCAGTCGCTGTCGGGCTTCAAAATATCGAATGGAGAGGGTGGATAATCCGATAGCCGCGCATGAATCCTGCGTTTGAAAGACTCAATTCTGATGGACGCACGGGAGTTTGGATAGCGAGCTTTGGACACGTCTTCCCAACCCTGCGGTACACTGAGCGGCATCATCATCTGCATGAATAGACCTCGGGCGCCGAGCTTTCGCATGGGGGCGCCCATGTCGCACGACCGAGCGTCGCAGTTTTCCAGACTGCCGCAGCTGCACAGAGAACAGTAGCACGTAGTGAAGTTCCAGGGTGTCTCGGCGTCCACCTGTTGATTTTCGCTTTCAACACCGGCGTGGGTCATGCCGACGACCAACATGATATCTTGACCGGCTTGCCTCCGCTTGTTCACCGCGTCACGCATTCGGCAAAGAACTTGGCGTGCGAGGGCCTGGTTTGATTTGGATATGCACAAACTGTCCCGGATGTAGAGTATAGTCGGCGGCGGGGTGGCTTCGGCGGTGGTGTCGTTGGCTTTCTGGTTATTGGCTTCGGTCGTCTTGCGCTTGACAGTATCCAAAAGAGCGAAAATGGCATCTCGTGTCCGATCCGTGGCCACCTGGTATGCTTTCCGCTCTGCGCGAGCTCCGAACACCTTGTGAGTGTATGCGAATGCCTCCAGAGTGGTGTCGGGGTGAGGGTTTGAGTCCTCGTTGTTGCCGCGCGCCTCGAGGCGGCCGTCGCTCACAGCGGCTCGTTCTTGGTCGTACAGCTCGGCGGCAATGTCCTCCAGCTCGTAGGGGTGGAGCGATATGAGCGAGCACTGCAGCTCCTGTGCCATGAGCACCACCAGCTCGTCCAGAAACGGGAGGCCGTGGCGCATCTTGCTGAATAGGCCGATGGTACATCTCCGACTCAGAAATCTCCGCGCACGCGCGTTCACATGTAGAGCAGCCGCAGCATCCAGCAGGTCTTCGAATGCCTCGTGGGGAATGCTGTAGCAGCCGCTCCGACCCGCGTCGAACTCGGACAATGAGCTCTCCGGAGTCGCAGCCCCAGAATCGCTAGCGTTAATGCTGTTGGCTGGTGCCTCGCAAGGTGCACTACCCGATAGGAATGACGGTGGCTGATGGGGGACGTCTTCGGCTTCGCGCGCCTTGGCATCATCGGCTCTTATTTCGTCTAGTTGTGGTACTGATTCTTGAGTGTGTGGGCTTTGACCTGTCTTTTTCTGGCTTTCCGCTTCTGTCTCCATGGTGAGCCATATTTTTGCTTTGATGGCCTGGAGATCATCGACCGTCTTGACGTTATCCAAGAACCAATCTGGAATTCTGTATAGGAACGCCGGTGGGGCAGAGGGAGGAACCTCAGCGGCGGATGCCTCGGTGGCGGTCGCCGCGACGTCGTTTACTTTCTGCATGCTCGTCATGTTGATGTTCGAGGTAGGGTACGGGCCGTCGTGAATAGGGATAGGTACATGGGCGGCTCTGCCTTAGCCCTTATACCAGTAGTTCGCAAGGTAGATGCTGCCGGTAAAGCTTCTGCCTGCTACAAGGCATTTTTAAGAAGTAAGCACTAAGCGCATCGCCCCCTAAGCTGACAAGAATGCGCAGTACCTGCAGCCGGCCCGGTCGAGCCAATTGGCCATGCGCTGGGCACTCTCCGCTCCCTAAGCTGACAAGAATTCGCAGTGCCTGCAGACGTCTCGGTCGAGCCAATTGGGCACGCGCTGGACCTCTCCGCTCCGGGGGCGCAGGCGGAATGCGAAATAGCAAGCTGCAGTGCTTGGCGGTATTTTCAGAATCGCAATAAGCTCGTTGCCGCCGTCAAGTGGGGTAGAAGCTATTGGGTCGGGTACAGGGTGAGCCTGATAAATGATTGCCACGCGGCCGGCGGTTCTTATGATGGGGAGCAAGACGAAGCAAGCTGGTGTACCGAGCGGCCGTCGAGCATTTCGCACGATGCTGTAATATAGATTTAGGCCCTAGCTCTTAAGCCGTGATCGTCGTAGGTAAAATTTAAAATATAAGTGACTTCGACCCCTATTCATCAACTAAGACTTTAGAGATGTACCACCTCTATATTGCAATTATGACCCCCCTAGGGTGGCGTCTTCTACCGAACATAAATAACTTTGGATATCATCATCGGGCTCTGAAAAGCCGTAGACATAAGCACTACCCACGACGTCATACCCACCTTTGTCGCGGGTACGTAGAATCATAGGAACGGGACATCCACCTATGACAGCAATCTCATCACCTATGTTGGCGCAGCTGGAAACCAGGCACAGTCGACCACAGGTAGTGACGCCGAGGCGCCGCGACCGATGCAGCCGGAACATCCTCTCCATCGCCGGGTACGCGTCCTTGTGATCGTGCGAGCCCTTTGCCTTGAAAAAGCTGGCCAGCGGTTGGCCACAAACAAGGAACTGCTTGTTCGGGGACAAAACCTGTTCAAAGGCCTGCCGTCCCCTCCAGGAGCCAGCCTCCGACCCGGTGCTCTCGTCGAGCTGACAGGGACAGTCCAGCAGCGCTTCGTAATCATCTGGTGCCCGTCGACCTTGCGGTGTACGATCGCCCACGAGGGTTTTCCAAACTGCACGCCGAAGTTCTAGAAAGGTTCCATACGGGTTGTTGCAGTTTTTCGGTTGCACCATGGCGTCTCGTCCCGACAGGTCTTGGGGGTTCTCGTAGTAGGTTGCTCCCAGCCCATCGATTTTCCCGACTCGTATCATCTGGCAACGCAACTCGGTCCCATCGACACTGAAGTCAATCCTTGGCTCCGGAATCTTATTGCCTGCGCCATAGTTGCATTTGCCGCTGAAAAGCCGAAAATGGTCTGTTTTGCGCCAGTCGGGAGCCCAGGATGGCAGCCCCGTGCTTATGCCAGCGCATTGTTCGAGAATTCCTAGGCTTTGGGCTTTAGAACCGAGTCTTAGTTAACTGAATCAAAAAAATCCGTGTAAATAATGCGACATTTGGAAAGACCAATGTTGAGGATGAACAGGGGTGACACTTAACATACTTTCATCTATGATGATCCTGGCAAAAGCCGCGTAGACGGTCGTCTCCGGCAACTCGTAACTCACAATAACTTTCTTGGCGATAGCCTGGTCAATCAAGCCGAGAATCCCGTAAACCTTGTCGTTCGGTTCGGTAGCTGAAGCCTTCCGTGCAAGGTCTAGTATCGGCATGAGGTTTTCAACTCCTTCGGTGGATGTTATGAGTTGCTGGTTCGTGAGGTGGATAATGCGGTTGCGATTCAGGCCCAGAAATGCGGCCTTTTCGCCTGACTCGTCAATTTCATGGTTGATATGGCGGAAAACGAAGTCGATATGCTGTCCTGCAAAGGTGTAAACGGCGTTGAAGACATCTTCCCACGCCACTATATCCCTGCCGCAAAGCACTGGAGTGCCCGCCTTCCCCATAGTGATCTCTTGCACAATCCACAACCGGTCCCAGTAGGGCCGATCCATCAGCTGGCTCAAGGCTTTCCAGCACCCCCTTCCAAGAAACGTTGGGTCATTCCTCAAAGAGGCACCCAACTCCTGAATCGTGCCTTCTCGACACGACCTCGAAAGGGTGCCAATGAGGCCCATGGCCAGGGAGCTGTCGTTCGCCTCACTCCCTAGCCAGACAACGACATCCCGCGCGTTCTTATAGATGTGTCGCATGCGTGGTACCTCTTGGGCCCTTTCTCTCAAGTCATCCTGGTTGATGCACAGGGCGTCGATCCAAAGCCAGAGGCCGGCTCGGACTGGCGTCGTCTCCCGCAGTGCTCGCAACGCACATTCCAGGTTCGAGCGAACTTCGACGATACAACCATTGACGAGTATCTCTTTTGTGCTGTGGGGCGGGCCCCAAGTATACGACAGGGCCGCGTAGTCGCCCCATGGGTACCGCCACTGTGGCCGGCAGATCTTCGTGGATCCAGCCCATCTTGACCAAGCTAGGCTTCCTTGTCCGGCTTCCATCTCGCTGGGGTTCTGGATGCTGAACTGTTGTATTTCGGTCTCAATTATGTCTTGTCCATTTTCCGGTCCCTGGCATCTTCTACTGTGATTTGGCGGCGAGTCGGGCTGGCAAGGCAGGATTCTCAAGAGTCTGAGCTCCTCCGAGTCCCTGTCAAGTTTGCGATACACGATTGGCATGGTCAGACGGATGTAAAGTTTCGAGCAGCGTGGTTGCCTTACCTGCCTAAGCTGCTATTTCGCCCCGACCGAACCGGCATTTCTTGTATTCTAATATCGGGCGAGAAAGTTTGATTGCAGGCGAGGCTCGTGATGATTGGAGTGGCGTGCGCAGGCTACGCTGTTGTCATCTGTAATGACTACGCCATTTGGCGTTCTTTGCCCGGGAATGGAGCGAAGAAAAATACCGCATACATACCTATGTCCTTGTGGGTGGTGTGGCTGTATAGAGGGGTGGTCAATTCGCGCGCGGCTGGCTGACGAATTTATGCCTTGCATCTTGGCTGCATGAAATGAGCCAGCTAACGATTGGCAGAGACAAGCGCAGATAGTGCATACGGGCAAAGGCAACCCTGGTTTCAATCAAGAGCCGGCCATCCAGGAGCGGCCAAACATCTTCAAGCCGCTCCATTCAATGGCCAGTCTAGCTCACTGCCCGCCAGGCTGAGGACTGACCGTACTGACAGCTTGCGGGGTCGGCGCAGGAAGAGAGAGAGGCAAAAAGAGTTGGAAATGAACCTAAAAGTAGGCTTGGCATTTTAGCCATGTATTTTCCCACCAGGTCGCGCGAGAGGTGCATATGATAGCCTCGTCTCGACTGGGAAACTGACATCGTCCAAGTCAGAGGTGACGCCGGGCGTCGTTGGGCGCAGTCGAATAGCACGCGGCAATGCAGGCGTCTTACTGCTTAATCAACCATCCTTATGTACTCAGAGATTCTTACATGGTGGCCAACTAGTGGACATCATTGATAAGGACCGCTTTTCGTTGTGGCCAGCGGCTGCCTCGTCCTTATAAACGAGATGCATCCTCTCCTGCCCCGATCCCCAGGCTCTTAACGAAAGAAACGATAGACATGTCGTTATTAGACAAGCTACGCGCCCTCCACATTAAGATCATCGAGTTCTCACTATGTCCGGCCCCACGAGTTTAAGAAATGTCCTTCTAAAACAGATGACGGGCGAATACTCTCCATAGTAAGGCTTCTGCTCGTTCTAGCGGACCGCAAAAAAGATCTAGTCGAAGCAAGCCTTTCGGCATAAGAAACGTGAGGAGCATTAAAATAGACCTAGCAGTCATCGATGCAATAATCTCTATACCTATTTAAATGTTTTAGTGAAGTGCATTATCCAGGAAAGGTACTAGCTGGCATATTTATTGAAGGCAGTCGGCGCAATAATGAGTTTGTCGCTGGCCCCCCGAAGCCTCCTGGCCAGAACTTCGTGGGCGCCGGCGACAGTGAAAGGTATGAGAGCTTCAGGGCTTCAACTACAGCGATCGAAGGCTTCGCTTCCGGGTGCAGAAAATATTTACAAGGTATTAGATAGCCATGTCTCATAACATACGAGAAGCCGTAGCTGCCTCGTAGCCGACTTCCCTTGAAGCCTTAGTGTTCAGCTGAGTTCAATATCAAGAAAAAGAATGAGGTCACAAATATTCCAATATGGAAAATGAATGGCCTCAGCTGCCACGCCACAAGCCATACCGTGTCTTGTGGCGACGAGCTTTGATACAGTCAAGTCATGCGGTTGCCCGGCTCGCGGGGACGTCCTAAAATAGTATACATATGACGAAGGGGCTATGTTACAGCCAATTGATTGGCACAGTGGGTGCTCAGCTGAGGAAGCGCAGCACGGAGGTTATGCCCCGGCGCGCGGAAAAGGAAAACGGAATACGCCCAAAACAGCCGGCTAGCAGATTTTCGTCCACCGGGTTGTGTAGCTGTTAGCTTTTCTGGCTTTGGTGATATAAACCTCCATGAATTCCCGTGTTTTACCGTGCTATTTGAAAGATGTCGATCTCGCAGACACGTCGATTACTCCCTCTAACATTTCCCTCCCTTGAAAGCATCCCCTCATCCTTGTTTATTCGTTTACAATAGCGAAGCGGTGCGACGCAGCGGAACCTAGGTTTTTCACCCGACCGGACGTCAGCCCGGAACGGTTTTCCTAGGCTAAGATACGTAGGGGGTCCTCATGGCCTAGATAGGTCGCTAGGTGTAAGAGTAATAATAATAATAATTTACAATAGCGACATGTGGCTTTATATCGCCGGCATTGCCGCCGTAGGATTCTTCTGGGCGAATCGTCCGCCCGGGTAGCACAGCCATAGCTCCGAGAATCGGCAACCGGATCCGGACCTCGAAGTTGAACGCTTTCGCTACGAAGCCAACATCAGAAGAAGAAAACAAACGCCCCAGTCGGTCGACTCGTCGACGCGTGAACCTCCGCCGGACAGCTTGTTCGAAATAAGTACAAATACCGAGCCGAATCCTCGTGAAATCCCCCCTTCCAACGCCATCGAGGCACGTGCAAATCCTGAGTTTAACAGGAATAGAAGACTTCTGCCCAAGAACCACATCTTCCTCTTCCGCCTCCAGGACGACGGCGAGGCCGATGTGAAAGTCAAAGCCTATCCCTGGAACCCCCGAGGCGACGAGCAGCCGCACGAGTACCAGGCAATATCCTACTGCTGGGGTCGGGCCGTCGAGGAGGGTCGTTCCACTAGACTCAGAGACAATCAGGGCGTCTGGAACTTCTTCTGTCAGCAGCCCCTCTTCGACCTGATTGCCGCGCTTCGCCGGAAACGAGCAAGCGGCCTCTTCTGGATCGACATTATATGTACCAACCAAGTCGACACGGCCCAGAAAGCCGACCAGATGCTGGTCATGAGGAACGTTTACGCCAAAGCTCACGGTGTCATTATGTGGTCGGGAAACCCCGAAACGAATGAGGAGAAAGGCGAGCTCCGAGAGTTGGCGAGGGAACTGGCGTCGGAAATCAAAAAGCGCGATCGTCCCAAGTAACTACCATTCCTCTGCCGAAATCCGTTGGAATGGTCCGAATCAGCTCAGGAAGCTTTCCGCAGCATCTGCTCGCACGACTACTGAACCAGAACCTGGATGGTTCCCGAATTTCTCCTCGCCGCTAACTTGAAGCTGTACCTTGGGGATTTCGAATTTGACTGGGGCGTTCTGGGGGACGTGTCAGCCCCCACGATCATCGAAACTTTCGATTTTGGTCATGAGGAGCCACTAAAAATGGAAACCCTCAACGGCATGCAAACCGACCGGATTCGGCCAGCCAAAGTCAGGGAGGGCCCCGACCCCCCGGACATGGACAAATATATTTACCCCTTCAATGAATTCTTCGATTGCAAGGACCGCTACAACGCTCTTGAAGAGATCTGGGGCCATGCTCAGCATATCAACAGTCGTCGACAGGTCAGTAGCGGCAATAGGCATCGCCATGCTAGTCGCCGTAGTGGCATGCTCCAACGTGGCTGGCCGGCATATCCCATTAATGACGCACTCTAAATCAGCCGAATTCAGGACGTGACCAATGCGCAGGACAGGATATTCGCTCTCCTCTCGCTGTTGGGCGAAGACGAAGAGAGCTTAAAGGCGACGGGCATTGTCACCGAGGTGACCGTGCTCACTCACGGGACCCCACGCCGCCAAGGGGAGGGGACAGTGCGGGGAGAGCAGCAGCAAAAAACATTGCAGGTGTTCCGACGAACATTCGATTACAATTTGCGAGCAATGGCCAAAGAGAAGCTCAGTGGGAGTCTGTTCATGATGAGGGGAAATTGCCATCTGGCCATTGCGGATTCCACTCGCGAACATTTCGTGGAATTCCTCGATTTGCTCTTGGATACTCAGCCGGGAAAACAGCCACAGCAAAGTTATGCCCAAGGGCCATCTCGACAAGACGACGGTGGCTGAAGCGAGCAAATGGGGGGTGGAGCAAATCCCAGAGAAGCATAAAGAGATGTTCAAAGATGAACGGGACTGGCCGCCTGTAGATCTCTTTCCCTCTTCCTACGTCAATAGATGGCTTGAGTTGAAACAAAACCCTCTGTTCAGGTAAACTACCGATTTCTGGGGGTACCACGCCCGGTCGCATGCGTTGACCGGTGCTTCTCCAACCTGGTTGCGTGCCCTGCGATTTCTGAACAGAGAAGGTTGCGCAGTCTTCTCCTGTGACAATAAC
The DNA here is from genome assembly GCA_018287875.1 of Nigrospora sphaerica. NCBI lineage: Eukaryota > Fungi > Ascomycota > Sordariomycetes > Amphisphaeriales > Apiosporaceae > Nigrospora > Nigrospora sphaerica. The sequence goes on from JAGVVL010000017.1 coordinate 239,253, forward strand.
GCGGCCGACGTCGTGCAGGACAAATCGACGTCGGCGTCGATTGCACGCAAGAAGAAGGGCCCCGTCAGAAACCTTAAAATGCATATGAAACTGGGGTCAACCCTGCGTATTTCCCAGGTCGGATGAAGAGCGCCGTGCCGTCGGTCGGGAAAGGCGGCGGGTACCATGCCGGCCTCGGAGAGGTGCCAATGGCGCAGAACCGAGGATGGAGAGAAAGTGCTCTGATAGGCTCCCCTTCGAGCGGGTGCACGAATGGCTCGGCGGCGCGGTGTAGGGCATCTTCTGAAGAGATCCCGTCAACCGGGTTAAGCTCGTGCGTCAAAGAGGTTCGCGGGCGGGGGCGCAGACGGCTGGCTAGACTCGAAGGGTAGCAGTCGATGGCGACTCAACTTCCTCTTATGAAGCCGCGAGGTCATCCCGTATTTCGTACGCACCCTGCATCGCGGGGGGGAAGATGGGCGATCAGGCGGCCACTGGTGCTGGTGCGGCACGACGCCCTGACGCGGGGGTTCGCAAGGGTCTCATGGCGCTTCAGGCGGGGCGATTTCCATCTCGGTTGCCGGATATTCACAGGGCACAGGGATGGGGCGGCTGGCCAATGACGGCCCACGGATGTTGCCTTGACAGCCTGCATCTACGTAGTACTTTGGGATATTGGTGCTAGGGGAACTTCTAAAGTGCTCCTGCCCATTTGACGCAGCTGTCGTGGGAATGGATTGGGAATGGATGTTGAGGTAAGAGCCACCACGGGAGGGCAGAGAAGACGCAGAGAAAACGTGAGTGCGCTCTCGGGCGACCGTGGTACAAAAGCTGTCTTGAACTTGGTAACTGCCCGCCGCCCGTCGGAACGATCTGGACAGACCATCAGGCAACCCATTAGGGGGCATCGGATCTTCGGTGGGTCTTGGCCTAACCTGGAACGCGGGAACCCATCCATCCCCACGGCGGAATCACATTTCCATCACATTTGACGGACGATGGGATGGCGTGCAGCCGCCACGTGCAGGGGAAGATGTCGGATGACAGGCTGTTAAACATCAGGCCGTACCGACTCCAGATGCTCTCGCTATCCAGGCACAAGGCGGAGATCCCCCTGGGTAGTGTGGAAGATGGGTGGGATATGCCTGCCTCAGACGCCTTGGGGCCCACGGCGAAACGGCAAGTGCAGGACGAATGTGGCCCCGCTGGCACTGCAACCCACCCGGGCTATCAGCGCCTCAGCTCCGTCTCGCTTCATCCCGTCGTGGCCCGTCAACTGCATACGGCACACATGCAGAACATGGACTGCCGCACCGGCCCTGCTTCCCGTTGGGAATCCACGCGTGTTGAGGCATCGGAAATTACCCGTCTCTGATGCGCCCCGTTGTGCCGTCGGTCGTGGTCATTCGCAGTGGACGGTGGGATGGGAACCCAAGGACGCCGTGGGCGAGCCGACGATGGGCGCTTCAGTGCGACTCGAATATGACGGATACGACAAGGAGCCGTACAATGCGCTGGTTTCTGACGCCATTGAGGACGCCTCATTTGCCCATAGTCCCGCCCAATGGTCGCCAACGTGCCAGAGAATCACCCATATCCCCCAACGCAATCAATACGTCGAGGCGTATTATGGGCGGCCCTGGAGGTCCTGAACCAATTGCGCTGCCCGCCCACCAGAATCGCTACCCATTTTCCCGCCCCCATTCGGCTAAAAGAACCCACCGCCGTTCGTCCACCCCGCCAACCCATCATCCCCTGTGAAACAGAAACCCGCTGCGCACGGCTACGGAGCGTGTCAACGTGCTGCGAGAAACAAGATGGCCTGATGGCCTGCCAGTGGAACCCACTGCCGCCCTTCGGTTAGTGATATGAACAATGGCGTGGCCGCGGACACTCGAGCCTCGGAGACTTCGTCTCTTTTCCAAAAGCGCGGTGCGCCCGTCCCACCACCACACCATATTCACGCCGGGCGTCGAGATTGAGCTACCGCAAAGAGCTTGGGTAGGCGTCAACATTGAGCCATTGCGTAGAGAGCTTGTATAGCGAGAGGCCTCGAAACATGAGCCCTCGGCCCGCCTCTTCGCCCAGGGGGCCGCTACCGACCAGCCCTCGGCCACCGGGAGGCCCGCCGCCGGCCACGAGCCCGATGGATCCGGCCGTATGGTCGGCCCTCGACCATTCGCGCAATACTCTCACCGTTCATATCGTCGCAATCACCTGCATCGGGCTCGCCACCACGGCTGTCGGCCTGCGACTCTACACGCGCAAGTTCCTGCTCAACAACGTGGGCGCCGACGACTACATGGCCATCGCATCCTTGGCCGGCGTCTTGACCGTTGCCACAATCCTACTCCTTCATCTCAACCACGGTTTGGGCTGGCACATATGGGATCTCGTCACAATGCCACTGGAGCTGGTCGAGTTTTTCAAGGTTCGTGGACTCGTCCCATCCCCGGGGCTGGCGACTTGCTGACCTCCCCTAACAGTTCTTCTACCTCGGTGCCGTCTTTTATAACGCGACGCTGCTTTTTATTAAGCTCGGCCTCTTTCTACAGTATTGGAGACTCATAAGCCAAGTTACCCGATACCGCAAAATCTTCTTTGCCGTCGCCGCCATTGTCATGATTTGGGCGACGGGGATCCTGTTGGCCATGGTCCTTATATGCATCCCCATCGAGGGCTATTGGGACAAGACGATACCGGCAAAATGTATTCCCGATTGGGAGATTCAAATGATCAATGCCGCCGGCAATATCGCCACCGACTTTATGCTCCTGGTGCTGCCGATGCCCATAATCTGGCGCCTTAACCTGACTGTTGGGCGCAAGATGGCCCTGACGGGGCTCTTTAGCTTAGGCTTCTTGGGTTGCATCATATCGGTACTGCGGGCTTACTTCGTCATCTTCATCAGCGCATCACAGGACCTGCCCAACGACGCTGTGGCAATGACGAGCTGGACGTTGGCCGAGATCACGACCGGCACCATCTGCTCGTGTCTCGTCACCCTGCAGCCGCTGCTGAAACGCTGGAGGCCTGGCTTCGGCAGTTCAAAGCGCAACACGAACCCTTCGGCCGTCACCGGGCACGCCAAGAAGAACTCGAGCAGCAAGCCGTGGTCAAGAAACACGCTGTCTACTGAGGCCGTTTTTCACGAGAGCCAGACGGCGCTGCACGCGAGCAGCGGCTTGGACCTGAGCGGGACATCGAGCCAACCGGACGGTATGAACCTCCGGAGCCCGTCGCTGATAGCGGAGCACGATATACCCCTGGAGCGATTGGACGCGCCGTGGACCGACTATTCGAGGTACAGCACAACCCCGGGGTATGGCAGGGCTATATGAGGCGCCGCAGCGTCGAAGGGATGGGTTCACAGGAGTCACGGCGCTGAGGGGCGGGATACCCAATCTGACATTCAAGGAGAAATTTATCTGAGTAAAAACCAAGTTCGCCGTGTGCATTTGACCTTTTTCCACGGCTTCTCATCGTCATCTGCTTTTAATGGGCATATCGCAAAACGAGGCCCTCCAGCTCATGGCATTCCTTCCCACTGGATGAGGTCACATCGGTCAGTCAGGGGCTCAGTCCTTCGTTATTACTAGCGAAGAAATAACCTACCACGTTCATATTATGGGAGGGGCCGGTTAGTGGACCGACAAACATACGATTTTACATCTTCAGAGGCTCGGTCTTTCTAGGAAAAAAGAAGGCAAGTATCGGAAGGTTTGGCGTGGGCAGGAGACGCCGTAGTGCAGGGGCTGCTTAAAACAACTCCTTAACTGTGGCTACGCAGTTCTAGCGATCATGTAGATTCATGTCAAGATTTCCCTTTTTTAGCAAGCCTGTATCAGCTTGCGAGCACCCGAAACTCGCTCAATTAGACTTATCTTTTTGGGGTTTGTCGTAGTAGCGGACCTGCAGTCACCTTTGCAGTAACTGCGTCTTTATGTGCAATAGGGTTGAAGACGAGACGCCACCTCGGTGAAGGCCAAGTATGGATTAAGCAGGCCAAGCACCATCACCATCAAACAACCGAGGGGTGGGCAAAGGCTTTCGCACTTGGCCGCTGGGCGGGCAGATCCTGCCATAATGGCGATGTGGCAATAGGAGGCTATCACTAGTTTCGCCCCTGAGATCACGTGAGGAGCTACTGGTACCTGCAGTAGGTCCTATGGAGCATGTGGTGAGCGATCCCCAGCTACAAGTATATAGTCTGCCATCTCTGGCACTTTCTTTTGTCCTTTCTGATGGATAACCTTGAACCTTTCGCTTTCCACGCCTCCTTCAGTGCGACAGGCGAGATATGTTTTAGAATTTTACGGTAGGGCACAAACGACTGGACGGTCAAACTAAAATCTTCCATTACTTGAAGCGCAGTCTTTACAGCGGTAGACGCCGCCAGTTAACGATTACACTTTTAGGGCGTCGTCTCGGCTCTTGAGGCGTGGCCGCGGCTGACAAAGTCCAACAGGCCGACGTCTCTTTGGGCTTGGGCCAGCATGGCGGCGTCTTCGGCGCCCGCGTGGCTCTTGAAGACGCGGTCCATGTCCTCGAGCGTGGCGTTCTTGGTCTCGGGCAGGAAGAACCAGACCCAGGCGAAGCCACCGACGAGGAAGGCGGCGAAGAAGACGTAGGTGCCCCAGGCCCAGGCCTCGAGCATCGAGGGGACGAAGAGGCCGATGGCGAAGTTGTTGAGCCAGTTGGAGTTGGCGCCGATGGACACGCCGCGCGCCCGGATCGAGAGGGGGAAGATTTCCGAGATGACGACCCAGCTGGCCGGGCCCCAGCCGAAGCCGAAACCGGCGATGTAAATCCAGATCAACACCACGGCCGCCCAGCCGGCGTCAACGTGGTTCGGCCAGTCGTGTCGGAACTTGGCGACGACGATGCCGACGGTAAGGATACTGACAAACATTATCACCGACCCCGTAAGAAGCATGGTTTTCCGTCCCAGCCGGTCGATGAGCACCTGCGCCAACGGGTTAGACAGGAGGTTCACATAGGGGTGGAGGGTGAATTACCATGGCTGGCAGTGTGCTGATCATGAAGACGGATCCAGTCACGCCCGTGGCCAGAAGAGCAATGGTTCCTTCAGAGAAGCCGAAGCTCTGGAAAACATTCGAAGCATAGTAGATAACTAGGGGCTCGTTGTCAGCGTGTTGTCCTCTTTCTTGCCGGGAAGGGTATGCGTACTGGCGTCGATGCCGCTCCACTGTTGCCAGAACATGACGAGCCAGGCCGTGCCGACGCGCTTGAAGTTGTCCATGGAGCTGAATATTTGCAGGTAGCCGTAAAGCTCGCGCTTGACGACGCCCGTCGTCTCGGGCTCGAGGTGGGTGAAGTGCCTGGCGAAGACGCGCTGCTCAAACAGGGCCTCGGCCTTGATCTCGAGGAACTCGGCGTGGACGAGGTCGTCGTCGAGGGGCCTCTTGCGCAGCCAGGCCAGCGTCGTCTTGGCCTCGTCGTCACGGCCGACCTTAACGAGCCAGCGCGGCGAAAAGGGCATCCACCAGATGCCGAGGGCGAGCAGGACGGCGGGGATGCCCTGGATGATGGAGGGCAGGCGCCAGGCGAGGTCAGACTGGGCAGCGCCGGTGCTGCCGATGAAGTTGCAGGCGTAGCCGATCCAGAAGCTCAGCATGATGCCGAGGATGGTGGCGAACTGGTAAAAGCTGACAATGAAGCCGCGTGTCTCGGGAGCCGAGATCTCGGCGTTGTACAGCGGGCCGACGCTACTAAAGGTGCCGACGCCGAGGCCGGTGAAGAAGCGGCCGGCGTAGAGCAGGGCCGGATGCCCCGCCGTCGCGCCGACGTACAGATAGCTGCCCAGCACCGTGTAGCAGCAGGCGCTGAACATGGCGTACTTGCGGCTGATGAGCTCGCCCACGAGGCCGGCCGTAAGCGACCCCACGATGCCGCCCAGTTGCAGCACCGACGTCAGCCACCCCGTCGCCGCCGACGAGGCCACGACGGAAGGGAAGTTGTCCCTGAAGCGGTACATGACGAGGGATTGCGACAGAATGCCCTGCTGGTAGCCGTACTCGAACCCTCCGAACCTGCTCGCGTGTTAGACGGCTTTGCGACGTGGGTGCGTGTTCACACTTACGACGCGAAGAGCGCAATGAGGATGATCTTGGGGTTCGACGTAATAGCCGACCACCGCGTCTTCACGGCGTCGTCCACGCGCCACTGGGCCGTCACGGGCTCGGTGGAAGCCTTCTCGGCATGTGCATCTTGTTCAGGACCAGCAACGACGTGCTGGGGCGCCGCTGTCTTCTCATCCATGACGAAGGGCGGATATGGCAAAAGGCGAGGGAACGCATGGGCAAAAGAGCCTCATCTTCCGCCCGCCCATGGGAGAAGCCCCTTTAATAAGTACAACGCCGTCATCATTTCCGAAGCAGAATTTTTCTTCGCCTCTGTCATGTTCCATGCTCCATCTCACCATATCCACGGAATGCGACCCGCTACTTGGTTGGGCATTTGGTCACACGATGTCGGTCGACCAATGATGGGCAATGGAGCGCAGGAATGGAGCGCCTCACGACCCCATCGGCCCCCTCCAATAGTGGGCGGCTAAATAAATACCCTGGCGCATCTTTTGGCCTTGACGAACTTGCCCTTGGCCGGGCATGGCCGAAAAGTACGGTATTCCTAATGAGCGAGAGTTCCTGCGCCCGTGGGGGGGTTGCGGAGAAGTGCGGGGAGAACCGGGGGAATTACGAAAATTTGAATGGAGCCTTCGCGTTATGGAAACAACTGCGGGGCCGTCTAGACATGGCTCTATGCAGGGGTAGAGCCTAGCGGGGAGTGGTGAAGCCATTCAGAAAAAAAGTATGGCTGGGCGACGGCGCGCGAATTCCCCAACTCAACCGGTTCTTTGGCGTGCAGCGATTCTATTCACAGGAAAAAGAGACCAATGGCATTTGGAACAAGGATCAAGGCTTCAATCGACCGAGTCATGCAGTCCATGTGCGCATTTGACACTTTTAGCGTCGCTCTCACTAAGCCTGCAACCACAACTGCAAGCGAAAAGCTTTCTACATTATTCCACGGCCCAAGATCCTCATGGTAGTCTACACCCCGAATCACTTCCTTGGAATGTGAATTGCGTTGGCTCTTAGAGCTTCCATTCCACCAGGACAAATGGGACCGAAGTGCTTGGCCTCTTGAACGCCGTTTAACCGTAATGCGGATATTTCTGAAACTCTCCTGCCTCCTCCGAACTTGTACGTACTCCTTCCCTTTTAATCAAGTAACCAACCTTAACACAGAAAGATCCTTCAACTTCGTTGAAAGGCTGGCTTTTAGTAGTACATACGGAGGTGGTGGGTCCCATACGAGGTAATTATGCTTTCTGTCCGCTGAATCACTATTATCGAGGCTCGACGAACTGATACTAAAAGTTACATATAGAGAGGACAACATGCTATGTAGCTGCGATTGCGTACATGCGGTGTTTTCTCCCACTCGCTGATATAGAAACAAGGGGAAAGAACTTGGCCGCTTAAGTGTGCAAATCAACGGGATCGAGGGAGGAATTTACGGTCTCAGGCATTCGGCGACTACGTATCATTGTGCTCCTCGTCAGCGTGGTACATGTTTATGGAACGAAGGCAGAGGTGGAGACGACAAGTGGATGACTGATTGAAGAGGGAAAAAGCTGGCACCGGAACAGGAAGGAGACTCCCACTGTATACACACGAGAAAGCACGACTATTGGTAAGACCGAACTTTCCAACAGGGGCGTCACATGTGTCACGGGCGATTAATACCGAGTTGTCTCTTAAAGATAGAAACAGGAGGTTGGATCAGAATTCCCTTGTCGTCTTAACCAACCCTTTTCCTACAACATTTTCGAATATAGCATAGCTCCATTGTAATATCAGGCGGCCCCATAAATGTACAAGGTGCAACTACAGAGAATCAGAAATCGTGTGCTGATAAATAAATAGATTACAGCCCGATGCTGCACTGTCACAACTCAGGCAAGACCAATGACAAAAGTATCCCAGATCACGTGACCCCTGGGACGGATGGATGCGGGTTAAAGTCGTCCCTAAGATTACCCTAGATATATCCATTCTCGGCAGCGGCCTAATTCAATGGTGGTGTTCGGATAAGTCGACGCATAATAATCAAAGCTTACAAATTCATTTTTTTGATAAAAAAGACCATCTAAGGGTCTGACTTGCTCAAGCGAACTTGGTATGACGATGGGAAGTGTTAACGCTTAGGGACTCCTGAACAAGAGGTATTACGCGATTGCTCTAATAATTCTCACAGAATTCCACTTCAAACTAGCCACTACGAACTACGCCTATCAGTATGACGACGGTTTCCCGAGCCATTTACCTAAATGAAGGTGGGTATTTATCCATCATCGAAAGAGACAGTAAACCAGTTCCTACCGGGTCGCAAACTCTCATCGCGGTCAAGTGTAAGTCACGAGCTTGACAGTCGAGCCCCAAGCATCCCGAGCAAGGAGCTCATTGGCTTAACAAACTCCCTTTCCAGACTCGGCCGTTAACCCGGCCGACCTCCGCCACGCCTACATGGGCTTACACTCGTACGTGACGGGCTACGAGTGGGCCGGCACCGTGGCGGCTGTGGGACCCGAGTCGCCGTACGCCGTGGGCGAGGCGCTTTTCGGACAAGTTCCCATCGGCCACCAAAAGCCCCTGTCTCAGGGCGCTCACCAAGACTATCTCCTGGCCGAGACCGAAATGACGTTCCGGCCCCCTAAGGACCTGAAGGACGATGAAAGCCTCAGGCAGGTGGTCGGCTGGCCCGTCGGCCTTCAAACCGTGGCCGACGCCCTTGTGAACCCTATGGGCTTTGGTTTTCCGGCCTTATCCTCTCACGTCGAGGGCGAGGACCCCAGGGGCCAGGCCTTGTTGATCGTGAGTAACTCCATTCCCATGGGGCCGAGGCCCCACTCGTCCAACACCAAGTCACTATATACCGCCCTCATATATGAAACGTACTTATAACCTTCTCCCTAACACTGCACATAGTGGGGTGGCGCGTCAACCCTCGGTCTCGTCGCGATCCAGCTGGCCAAGGCCATGGGCTTCTCACCCATCCTCACCACGGCATCGCCGGCCAACCACGCGACTCTTCTAGGCCTTGGCGCGACGCAGTGCTTCGACTACCACGCCCCCAACGTGGTGGGCGAGATACGCGCGGCTGTTTCTGCCAGCGGCAAGACGTTGAGCGCCGTGTTCGACGCCGTGGCCGCCGGGACCGGCTTCGCCGAACCTCCCTCGACGACCGCCTCTGCCGATCTCGACTTCGCCAAGAGTTCCCCCGCGCTGGCCAAGCGCTGCTTGAGCGAGGGCGTCGACCCCGGCCGGGTCAAGCTTGTTGCGTCGCTCGTCGTGGCCTTCGACTCCGACTGGAAAATCTGCCTACCCGTCCGGCGGCCGGATGACCCCATCGTAGTCTCAGTGATGGAGGGCAAGCCCGTTCCGGCCGATTGGAGTGTGAGGATCCAGGCAGTCACAGAGTGGGTGTTGAGGAATCATGCGGCTATCGACTTTCACCTACCGCGTGTGACAGTCGTAAACGGGGCCCAAGAAGGGATTCAGGCGATTCTCGACGTGTTTTCCGGGAAGCCTAGCATGCAGAAGTATGTTATTGAGCATCCTATGTAAGAGGAGAACTGTAGAAACTTCTTCATAAACTCCAAGGTTGAAACTCAAGAAAGAAGGACAGCGAGGACAGTGTAGAAGCCATGCCAAGAGCTCAGCTCGGTTCCAATGCCCCATGAGCCGAGATGAGAATCATAATGATGTTCTTCCATGATGCAAACTCACAGTTTGTATGGTTTGGGACTGGAGAAACGATGGCGATCTCCTCCATACCACTACCCATGTACCCAAGGTCAGTCGCCTCTTTAACACTCACATCTCGATCCCCTCGCGCACTCTCCATTGTAAACCTACACTAGGGTGATCTCGACCGGCTTAAGTCTCTGCAGCCATGGAAACACGCCATGCTCCTCTTGCCACCTCTGGAGCGCGTCGTCGAACTGGTACAAGGCCTCTTCAGGTTCGAGCTTCTCCCCGTAAGCCACCGTATCTGACACGATGGCTAGCGCCTCCTCCATCGCGCGACTCTCTTCATCGTCATTTTTCGGGAAGGCCACGCCGCATAGCGGGTGTGTTCGCAGCTGCTTGACCAGGTCCGTGAATAGAAGTTGCCTGAGTTCGTTGCTGATGTTCCAACGTGTGCCAAAAGGGCCGTCTCCCAGAGCTTCCGAACCGGCCTCTCCTGAGGACGACGCCCTCTCCTCCACCTCGGGCTCATCCACTGATCCAAACGATATATTGCAATCGGATCCGTGAACTTGATCGCTCTTTTTCTCTGGCTCCGTGTCCCCACGGGCTGTCGTATCGTCCTCGGGATTCAGGGACGTGCCCGCGTGGCCTCCTAGTCCGTTACTAGCGCCATCTTCATGCCCGTTGGGCTCACTGGAACGGCCGCCGTCGGCGGCGATGCGACCGCAAACCGAGACTTTATCCTGCTCCTCCTGAGATTCTCGCCGTTTTCTCTCTTCTCTCCGCTTTTTATCCCGCCGCTTCTTCTTCTGGCGTTCGGTCGCGCCAATAACGCCCCACCGCTGTCGGCGCACATACTCGGCAAGGAGGTCCCAGATGGTCGGGGGCGGGATTTCAACCTGGTCCTCTGGCCGCCGTTCACCCGGCATTTCGAACATGCTTCGCCAATCTTCGTCGCTCTCCATCCGCCGATACTCTCTGTAGCCCAAGCCCTCATGCTCGGGTATCGAGACAGCGTCGTAGCGCAGTTGGAAGGCGATCTGGTCGTGTATATGGGCAAGGGTGCCGATCTTCCGGTACGTGTTCTCAGCGCCGTCCACCGCCATCATCAGGATACAGCTCAGGACTCGCTCGCAAGTCAGCAGGTCCTTCTCAGACGCCGTCTCGCCCATGGCCGTGAAGAAAGCGTAGCATTCCAGCTCCTCGTCTTCAGTGGAGATGATGCCGTAGTCGGTCGTGTACTGGCACGTTTGGCCCTCGTACTCGTACCAGTCCGCTGCTACGAGACGCTTGCGGTCCTCGCCGTCGTCGCCTCGATCGATGATGCTGAGGAGAAAGTGGATTGGGTTGTGGCTCGCAAAACGAAAGTGCAATCGCCGCAGATAGCCCATCATGCGTAACTCTCCACTGGCAAGCCTTCCGTAAGGATCGTCAGAGTCGGGCTCGCAACGAACGTCGAGAATCCTGGCAAGCGGTAACGCAATTTCGGGCCTTTGGCTGACCGGCACGAAGAAATTGGCGGCAGAGAGCCACGACCACGTCGGAGCGATGTATCCTGCACTGGGCGGCTTGTAGTTATTCACATAAGGGACCTGCCATCCAAGCGACTGCGGCAACGTGGACCTCCACAGTCCGCAAACATATTCGTCTTCTGGTATCATCTGATGGAATTCTTTGGCCAGGCTGGACAGAATCACTGGCATGTCGGTCGGATAGGTGACCGCCTTGAGAGACAGGCCCTCGCAGGTCGTGTTCCACAGGGCCTGAATATCTGAAAGCCGCTTTTGGGCCCCGGCTCCGGTTGCGTCGTTTGCTTCGGACCATTTGACTTGGAATTTGGTCTCGCCTCTGAACACGAGGTCGAATGGGGCACCGCCAGGCATAGTCTCGCTTGCAAAGCCTTCCTTGCCCACGCCGCAGCACTCCCACACGATTTCCTTGTCGGTAAAGTGCAGAATGCGCCGCGATAACTGTCTTTCTCGGTGGATCCACGCCCGGGATAGCGAGGGAGCCGTCGTCATCCAGTCAAACACAGCCTCCGTGGTCATGAACCAGGCATTGCCACTCTCAGCTGACGCGAACTCGATAGGTTTGGCACCCACCTGGCCCCGCTTTGTGAAGCACCCGGCGCGACAGTCTTCCCCTATGTCGGCCGAAATCGTGACCTGGGCGTTCCGGTAGATTTTGTCCATCATCGAGGCTTCCCTCTGCCAGTCCGGCATCGAGTCCTGGATGATGCACAGCGAGTCCACCCAGAGCCAACGCCAACCGAACCATGATGTGACTTTGATGGCATCCTGGTATGTTTTGGGCAGCCCGTCTCAGTCCATTCCTCTGGCTTTCCGGTCACTCAAGTTAGCAGCCAGGAGGACGGGCGTCTTTCCTGCACCCCACGTGCCCCAGCAGTAGCTTAGACTCGCATACAGCATGGAATCTTCGAAAAAGTGCGGCTCCTCGCTGGGGCATACGAGCCGAACCCTGCCAGTGTCTAGAGCGTGCCGCACGTCCAGAAGCCGGGTGGGCAGAAACCGGCTGTCCTGTCTCTGACAGAGAGCATGCTTCCCGTCCGTATCCTCCCTGCAGCGGTCAAGCCAGGCCAGTGCAAGCGAACGAGTCCCGGGGTCATCATTCGTTCCTTCCTCAGATTCCTCGTCTCCATGCGCACCAATAGAGATGGGAGGCTCGAGCCCTTGCTTAACGAAGTTGTGGTTAAAATGCGGCTTGGGCCATAGTCCGACGCGCAGCAAGTGCTGGTAATTCCAAAGAGGCCACTTCTCGACAGATGGGTTGAACAAGACGAACCACATTCTTTGTTCGCTGTCTTCTGTCGGGTGCTTATCCCAGCAGCATTCGATTTGGTAGTTCGGAAAGTCGGACGCAGGAAGAACCGAGGGGGGGTATAAGGCGCGGAACTTTTTCCACGTCTGGCCGCAAATGAAGCACTCTTGCCGGAACGCAAAAAGTGAGAACAGCGACGAGTGATGAAGGACATTTCGTGCCATAGGGAAAATTTCCTCGTCAGCATGGCCTTTCTCCGCATCCCACTTGTGCCAGTCAGTCGAGGTGCCGCATGTGTGACACGGGAACGCAACCTCACCTTCCGACGCTCATTCACGTACTGGCAGAAGTAGTTAAGGGTGTCCCTGCACGGCAAGCAGAGTGTGTGGGCTGTCTGTAGCTGCAAGGAGCCATGTGTATACTCGGCGTCGTCCAGCCGAGGCTCTGTCCCCACATAAAACCTGCCCTCTTGCTCGTCGATGATAACACCAAGGTCTTCAACGGCCCGGATGCAATGCGGCTCGCGCGGCGCAAACAACAAATCTTCATTCCAACCCTTTGTTGAGCCAACGGAGTTATCGCGCATATGAATGTCGCAGTCAGTCAAGTCTTTTGATGACCGTATCATCCGCAGGAGGGTCTCGTTCACGGCCTGCTCTCGCCCATAATTCAAGCGGCCGCGGTAGTATCGACTCTGACCTGGCAGGTGCGCTTGTTTAGGCCACGGCATTGCAGCTTCGGTTGGAAGATGTCTGCTATCGAGGTAGCAAGACGAAGGTGCATATTTGTCGTGGTGGTGGACGAGACTGCATGAGGGCAGACATGGTTGTAAGCACAGTGGACCAGACTTTATCAATAGCCATCTAGGCTTAGCATCTCTGATGCGCTAAAGAGAATCTGTAAAAAGCCCCCTCCCTTGCTGGGCTCCACCTCCACGGCGATGCCGCTAACCGCATGGGATACCGCCACTGAATTGGCGGCATAGTAAGCACTAAATTTTAAGGGCCTTGGCCGCGTATCGTGAACCATCTTCTTCTCTCTGCCAAGGGACAAGACCGACAAAAGTAGCAAACGTCCATCACCACACCCCTTATTCGGTTCCCACATCCGCCGCAACGGCAATTTCAAACCGCATCCCGGGAATCGCCAGCGAGCTTGCACCCGTGGCCGTCAGAATGGGCTTGTGCCCCGGACACCACCTCTTCATGGTGTTTCGCCACGCCACCATGACGTCTTCGGTCAGCTCCGTGTAGAACATGGAGACCTTGTAGACTTGCGACCAGCCCTTTCCCCCTGCTTGCTTCAGGGCCAGGTCAACGTTTGCGAAAGCGCGTTCCAGCTCGTCGTCAATCGACTCAGGGACAACGCCAGTCTCAGGGTCCCATCCACCTCGAGGAAAGTCAGCGACATGAATTAGCGGCAGTTACCCGGAAAGCGTTGCTGGACAAGAACACACCCTGGCCGGCACACTCGACGCGACTTTCGATCCGGACTGCCTGGCTGTAGTAAGACTGCTCGCCGAGGCTGACGCCTTGGCCCGGATAAGAGAAATATGAGAGGTGCGACATATTGCTGTGTGTGTAGTGGACGTTGGTAAAGGCTCAAACACGGTGTGACCAGGGATAGATGCGGTATACAGCTTCAATAATACCGAGGTTTTATACACCATATACGGGTATTTATCAGCCCGCTGTCGGGCTATCAGTTGGCCCGATCAGGGGCCGGCGATGGAACCTCCTCGAAAGTCCCTTGCAGGTATGAAGGATCGATGACATAAGCTCGAGCCCCCCTCAGCGCACCGCACCACCAAAAAAGGAGAAACACTATAAGTTTATTAAATGGAATAAATAAAATATCTTAACCACCACAATAGATACGGGATAACTGTTTGGCCTCAAGAAACCGTTATGGTATCCTCTGCCTCCGAAACCTCTTCTTCGGACGAAACGACCGTGATATCCCCTTTAAACAGCCCAGTGGCTGCAGGTCCTGCTTAACTCGCCGTTCCGACTTCACCCTTGACCTTACGTACGTCCACCATGCTTATAAAAAGCTCCTACGTAGTTGCATAGACCTTGCGACGCTTTTGAGGCTTTTGGCGATCTAGTGCAGCGCTCAGTTGGTCTCGCTCGCGCTTCAGGATAGAGATCTAAGCGGTCGCTTCGTTTAAAGCCTTACCAGTCTTCCGGAACACCTGGCGTAGCGTGGTAGTATCGTACACCTTATCTATACTATGTAGTTTCCGGTGAATATAGTGTATTTAACGCGAAGAGCGAGGCGTCTTAACACTAACTGCAGACATCTCTGCCAGCAGAACGTCCTCCTTTGGCGGTGGAACTTACTACGAGTCGCTATCTGGTCTATCGGCCTTACGCTACCGCGCGAGGCGACTATTTAACGCTTTTCTGGCGTCCTTAGGCCAGATACCGGTCACTCGCCAGCCGATAGCAATCTAGTGAGGCGTGAAGGCCTCTTTGCGAGCTTTATTCCAGGCCTCGAGGAACTCAGGCTTCTTCGGCGTCATCGTGAGGCTCGTCGTATAGGCGTTCCGTAAATGCTTACGGTACACACGCTTCAACACTGAAAAGGGCCCCAGATTTAGTAGCTGGAGGACCTGCGATGTGTGCGCTAGCAGAAAGTTAAGCCAAACCTTCGCCTCTAAGCAGGCCATCATGAAGTCCTCTATACAGTGGCTAGAGTGGCTATCCAGAATAAGGTGTCTCCATTACTCGGGGTCCCCTAGATTGGTCAACGGGAGGAAGATCTGCTTTAGCCAGCGTAGGGCAATTGAATTGCTCGTCCAGCCAGCCTGTGAGACCTCAAAAGACCAGTCCTCGAAGTCATCCTCGTCAGCTTGGGAGGTGAACCACTGCTACTGAACGCTCTTCCCCTTAAAGATGACAAGAGGAGGCAGTACACGGCCGGTGGCAGAGATAGCCTCGAGGGAGGTCGTCTATTCGCCTATCCCGGTGTCCATCGCGAAGACCTCCGTGAGCGCAGATGGCCCGACGACCAAAGGATTGTCTCCAAGGCCTATCTGAGCGCCAACCTCGTCAAAGTTCCATGTGTGCTCCGGAGGGACCTTCGTTATGTCCTCTAAGACCAGCCTAGAGAAGAACTCCTCGATATTCTCGCGAGACGCGCTGTTAACGCGTTTGTAGTCAATAGAGGTGGACGCCATAGTCTTAACCTGAGGCCAACGCTTAAAGAAACGGAGATGCCAGCGTTTTCCGATGATGCGGTCGCCTCTAGAGGCCTTAACTAACGTCTGCGTGTATAAACGAAAGCAGCTGTGCGGAGGAGCCTAACTGTTACGGCATGGGTACATAGGTACAAGGGCATGGGAACGCATGAACGACTTACCGCTGCCTGGCGGTACGTACCGCCGCTGGCTGGATATATTCCTGCCAAACAGTGACTGAGAGGAGCCTGTTCCTCTTCTTTTCCTCTTCACCTGTAGTTTTCGTATCTCAATAGAACCTTTAGGTCATCAACAGATCCTTCGTTCCTTAAACCGTGACACAACTACAGGTCCCCTTATCCGCCTAGGAAGGCTTCTATCAATATCCCAAACCTTACAAACATTCCGACGGGTACGCAGCTGCAAGCGCGACCCACACACACCGCTGAGATGCCGGCTAAATAAGGTGGATCCCTCCACCGGATCACAGAAACTCACAAGGATGACCCTGACAATACCCGTGAGGGTTCTGCCGATACAAATAACACTAGCGATGTTAATAACACCGAGTCCAGATTTGTTTAAGAACGCTATAGACGCCTTAAGCTAGAGAGATAAATAAAGGATCTCCAATAATAGATGGCTGCCTTAATCCAGCAGACGGTAAGAAGTACTTAAAGTACACCACTACCTGTACTTCCCAATATTAAGGGCTCCTAACTAGAGGTTAAGCGCCTCCCTAACCCCCCGGTTTTTTATAATCAGAAGTTTAAAGACATCGTTAAGTTCGAGACTTGGTTCCGTTAAGTTAAGAACAAGATCTTAGTGAACGCTTCCTATTTCCCTACAGACCTCTCTAAGCAGGCCTATATTGAAGGCCGCCTCTGTAGAGAGGCCAGCAATAATCTCTAGCCCTACTTTTAACAGACGCACCCTACTCCGATCTAGTTGTATAAGGCCTCGATAGCGTATCTTTAGCAACAGTACTATAACCTTAACTAAATGGAGGCTGCCTCTTTAAAATTTGAGAACCTTTATATAACCGCGGGAATAGATTTCTAAGTCTTTAAAAACAAGTTCTTTCGACTTACTAGCGAAACTAGTTAAGTTAAGACAGATTAGAAGTACCTCTTTAACCGAAAGCTTACGATAGAGTTATAAATAACACTAGCCTCTTCCTATATTAAGAGCAGCATTAGATTTAACGCGTTTGCAACCGAGGCCGCCTAGATTGCACTGGTCCTTTAGTTTACTAAGAGTAACAACCTTAGATATCGCGTGAACCGCTGAAACTGTAGCGGCACTCGCTGAACCCCTATCCCTGCTGTCGACTAATTAGAGTCTGCTAAGCTATTGGAGAAGCGTTATATTACCTTAACCCTAGCATATTAACATAGACCTGATAAGCTCCGACGCCTTTTAAAGAACCGACTCTATCTTAACTATGAAAAGCCTAGCTACTATATTAATGACTGCTTAGAGAAGCGAGTTAATATCGACTGCTTAAACTGTATTAACGCTTTAGTTAGCCAGTAAATAGGAACTCCCTATCCCTATTTAAACGCCGATAGTTTTATAACCGAGATTTTTAACTCCGACTAAGTCGAAGATATCACGGATTCGAAAAATTATATACCCTTAAATAAGTGGACTCCGATTTAAGGGAAGTCATTAATATTGAGAACACACGGGATAAGCGATCCTTTAATTTTTTAAGCAAGCACTTAAAGGGAAGACCGTTTACCTTCCCCTGTACTATAGCTTATAATAGATTGTCTCTCTCTGCCTATACCCTTGTCGACACCGGAGTAAGTGGATACCTATTTATAAGTATAGCCTTCGTTTAAAGGCTCCTCCGATACCTACACCTCCCTACTGTTTGTGACTTTTATCCTTAACCTGTTGGCGGATTCGACGGTACCTTATCGTAACTAGTGGACATTGCCCTGCTAAGACACTTCTAAATCCAGAGCTATCTTACTACCCAAATATATTTTCTAGTCCTTAATATACGCTACGACATGATAGTCGGTCGTAAATAGTTAGAAACACACAATATAACGCTAAATATTCGTCGCTGTTGTCTTCTCTTCCTTAAAGAATAGACCCCCTAATATATATAATATTATATTGCTATAGATTAGTGTTGCAGGTATAGGACTTATCCTATACCGTTCTCTGTCACTACGGACTAAGCTATGCACTTAACGAGAAGCTAGTCCTTTAACCGAGCCTATCCTAAAGCTCGGGCCAGCCTACCCTGGAGCACGGGCCAGCTTACCCGCAAGCATGGCCCGCTTTACCCACAAGCGTGGCGTTCGCCACGCGGAAGCTTCGCAAGGTTCCACGAGTTTCACGAGTTTCTACGTGACTCTCGAAGCTCCCACGAGCCCCCATGAGGCTCCACAAACCTCTATAAGGTTCCATATGCTTCTAAGCCACGTAATCACTTACGCAATCACTTACGCGTCCTCTTCCTTGTATTACTAAGAGAATAAAGGTTTAACGGGTATAAGTAAAGGCTGAATCTCCCTTCTTTGTGTAACTAGTCTGTCCTGAAGCAAGCAAGCACACGAAATACACTCTCGTTCCTCTTGAAGAGAAGTTCCTTATTCTTCCGTGTTTCTTTATAGAAACGACCTCCGAGATCGAAAGAGCCCTTATAAAGGGGTTGCTTCCTCTTTTCGATCGAACCACCACTTCCAACAATTAGGCTAGATAGCTTTTATAGAACCCTACCTTCGATATAGACGCCTAATATTATAAGTAAAAGATAGCCATCGAAGATTAGCGACGCTTAGCAGGCCGAAGATCACGATATCTGGATTCTCCTGTTATCTATAGTCTATATACGACTAACACCGATTACAAGAAGTCGCCACCGATAATTCGATATAAGAAAATCCTAACACGACTAATAGCCACTTGTACGTAAGGACAACGAAATAATAAAGGCATCGCGAAGATGAAACGCGCGTTAGCTAAACTAACCGACGCGCCGCCCCCATTGCCAACACCGCCACCGAGGCCACCGTCGTCTCCGATAGAACGCGACTCTTAAGGACCCTTTATCTAACGCCGGAGCTCGGCAGGAAGTTTTAAAGAACGTATCGACGTCGCTTTTATCTCCGCACCGGCGATGGAAATGTTATACCGCCGAAACCCTTAAGATTGGCACGTCACTAGCCTCCACGCGATAGACAAGATTATCCTCGAGAAGCAAACGTTATAAGGGGACGTGTTACCCTCGGACTTAATCACTCTTTGCGAAAAAGTATTATAAGTGGTACTAAAGTAATACCACAAGTATTTAAATATGTTCAAGAAGTTTAAGTCCGATAAGTTACCACTATATCGCACCTATAATTATAAGATTATTTTAAATAATAACGCTAAGTTAAACGAGCTCTTAGGATACTCAGGCTTACAGAAGATATCGCTTAAAGAAATAGAGACATACTAGAAGTATATAACCGAGAACCTAGCAAAGTGATTCATCGAGTTAAGTAAAGCGCCTTAGGCAGTATTAATCCTCTTCGCGCTTAAAGGGAATAGAGAACTACGCCTTTATATAGACTTTAAAAAGCTTAACTCCGTTACTTATAAAGACTAATACCCACTTCCTTTAATCGAGGAGATTATAGCTTGGATTTTTAAAGTAAAGGTCTTTATAAAGCTAAATATCTAATAAGCATTCCACTAGATCCGAATAGCGCCAGGATTAAAAGAGTTAATAGCGTTCTATACCTATTATAAGACCTTTCAATATAATATACTCCTATTTAAATTGATAAACAAACCCGCGACCTTTCAGCGCTTTATAAATGACACTTTAATAGACTATCTAAATAATTTCTACTTGGTATACTTAGACAACATCGTTATTTTTTCGGATTCAGTTAAAGAACACGAGGACTATATAAGGAGGGTCCCGTAGTGCCTCCGAGAGGCGGGACTGTAAGCTGACACTAATAAGTGCGAATTTTATATTCGGGAAACGAAGTTCTTAAGCTTTATTATCTCTATAAAAGGAGTGGCAGTAAATCCTACTAAGATATCCGTTGTCTGCAACTAGGCACCCCGATATCTGTTAAAGGAGTGCAATTATTTCTCGGCTTCTGCAATTTCTATTGCAAGTTCGTTCGCGAGTATAGGCGGATCGCTCGACCGCTTACTAACTTAACAAAGCAAGGTTTATTAACGTTCCAATGAATGAGAAGAGTCTTGGAAGCTTTCGATACCTTGAAACGACAACTGCTAAAGGCCCCGGTCCGTGCATATTTCGGTTATAAGAACGATATATAAATAGAGACAGATGCTTCCAATAAAGTGATTACCGGAGTCCTATTATAAAAGAAGGATAACGCTTTTAACGACTAGCACCCTGTCGCCTTTTACTTAGAGACACTTTAAGGTTTGGAGCTTAATTACAGTATCCATAATAAAGAACTGTTAGCTATAGTCCAAGCCTTTAAGTATTAGCACACTAAGCTCGTGGGACTTCAGTATCTATAGTTCACAATTATAACGGACTATAGCGTGCTAAAATACTTTAGCTAAAAACGTTATCTTAACTTATAATAAGCGAACTAAGCGGAGCTCCCTATTAAATACCACTGCCTGCTAAAGTACCGCCTAGGAACGTAGAATACCGCAGCCGACGCCTTATCACAGAAAACGGAAGATCTGAAAATATAGAAAGAGAAAACCGAGGCGATACAACACCTGGCAATCTTCTAAGAGGGCGAACACAGATATATACTAGCGCTTTCCATAGTGGAACCCTTAAGTGAGGTGGCTCTTTTAAAGGACGACCTGCCACCGCCACCACTCTTTAAGTTAATGCTGGTATATCGGGCTGTCGAACTTAACCGCACCGACCCCCTTCTCCAGCCGTTTTGGGATAAGACCACGTTAGAGCCGGCTGACGGCATTCACCTGACCTTTTTAACGGAACTCTCCTAAGGGACGGCAAGCTGGTGGTCCCCAAATAAGACAATCTAAGGACGCATATCTTAGAAGACTTCTATTCGCGTTTAATATCTGCGTACTTAAGATATAATAAGCTCCGTAAGCTAATATAGAGCTAATATTAGTGGCCAGGATTATCTAAAGACGTTAACTGTTTCGTAGCCAACTATCGAGTGTGCCGATTGTCTAAAGTCCTCCGGGATAAGACACCAGGATTTCTTTATCCCTTTCCGATACCGCTTTAATTATAGCAGTCGATTTAGATAAACTTTAAGAATATATTTAAAGATCAAAAGGGTTTCGATAACCTCCTTATTATGGTTTGCTTATTAAGTAAGAGGAGTTGGTGTGTTCCCTACACCTAATTAATAACAGCTAAAGATATTATTAAGATATACTACTATGGTTTATATCGCGTCTTTAGGCTACCATAGCAGATTGGGAGCGACCGTGGACCCCAATTTGTCTCTCACTTCACTGATGAAATCTCCAAGCTGCTGGGCATCACCTGGAAACTGGGATCCTCTGGCCACTCCCAGTCATAAGGGCAAGTGGAGTGTATGAACCAGGCTATCTAGCAACGGATTCTGCCTTACTTATCACACTTCCAAGACAACTGGTCGTTAGTGATTCCAGCCTTAGACGCTATCTAGGCTAGCCTGCCCCAGGATTTGACGGGTCTGTCTCCTCATGAAGTGGAGCGTGGCTTCCTTATGCCGCTGCCATATTCCAAGGCCGACTGGACCTAAGACGTAGATAAACTTCCGACAACGGAGCGCCTCGGACGGCAAGACGCGCAAAAGATTGTGAAAACACTCCTCCAAAAATACCACGAGGAGTACCCGGATAACGCAGGACCGCCGAAGCGACTGGCTTCATGGCTTGACGCCGCAGCCAACGACAGGATCGACCCATCTCACGCCGACGACAACTCTCCGGCTTCGACGAACCGAACAAGAAAGAGGATTGCCCGGAAGAAGTGACCGAAACTTGCGGACAAGTTTCGTTTCTTAAGGGGGGGTAATGTTACGGCATGGGTACATAGGTACAAGGGCATGGGAACGCATGGACGACTTACCGCTGCCTGGCGGTACGTACCGCCGCTGGCTGGATATATTCCTGCCAAACAGTGACTGAGAGGAGCCTGTTCCTCTTCTTTTCCTCTTCACCTGTAGTTTCGCATCTCAATAGAACCTTTGGGTCATCAACAGATCCTTCGTTCCTTGAACCGTGACACTAACTAAGGCGCGCCTAGGTTAGCACCCACTTAATAAGGGCGTACTCTAAGGTTAGCGATAGGTTCTGGCGATGCACCTGGGTATCGGGCTTTAAGGGACAACCCAAAATCCTCCTTTTGATGCTTTCCCTGGAGATATTGAACTGTCTAAAGGCCTCGCGGATAGATAGGCCTCCTGAGACTTCCTTGAGCGCTGCCGCTAGCGGCAGTACTTCTATGTAAAAAATATCTCAGATCAAACAAAAGAGAAAAAATTAAAGAATCGTTGCGCCTTAACACGAAGGTCTCACGACACCTAGTTATTTATCTATTCGTATTTGAAGGTATTTATCTTATCCGATTTTAGTGGTAGAAACAGTGGTGCGGTGATGGTGCGGTGCACTGAGGGGGGCTCGAGCTTAACTAATATCTTGGCTCCTGGCTGCTGTCTTGGCATGTTGAGCATGCTCGTTTCACGCCCTTTTGGGGAAATGACGATGGAAATTGGGATCAGGTGATTCATGGCTTCCAAAGAAACAAAACTGACCTTAAGACGTGATAATTTACAACAGAAAATTCAAGGGTATCTATCTCTACGCATTAATACATGCAATATTGCCAGAAACTAACTTTTCATTCATTTAATCGAGCGCCGCGATAATTTAGAGCGAATTTTCGGCGCTTAAATCACTTCTTTCTGGGTTTAGAACCTAGAACCTCCTCTGTGAAGACCTTCAGATGGCTTGGATGTCTACTAGAGGGCACGGAGTTCTACCGTAGATTTAAACATTGACCGGATACTAGATGAATCCGCCTTAGAAACACTCACGCTTCCTTCAGATACTAAGTATGCACAACTATCGTGAGATCCACGGGATGTTGTTATAAAAAATTAAATGCACTCATTAAAGATTTCAAATCAGCTCACACTACTGTATCGTTAATCTAGCTTAATTGTAGAAAGTATTACAAGTTTTTCCATGCAAATACGTTTCCAATAAGACATGGGGAAAGTTATGTTCAGCTTTGAAGATCCAGTGCAGAGGCAGTGATTTTGTCTGCAACCTCACCCGCTCTAGGGCTCATCATCCGGTGTCACGGAACTGGCTGGCTCTGGTGGACTTAAGACTCCAAGGTTTCATCGCTTTTCCTACAACCCGGTAATCATTGTCGCTTTCCAAAGCTCAAGCCGAGTTACGGTAAGCTAGGGGGTCTATCACGGGACAGGCCTATCAAACCGCCACACGTCTGGCGATAGTTTGGGGTGTTCCTTTTTTGCCTCAACACCGAATATATTAGCCACTTACCGTTGAATTTAACTAAAAGTTATACTATTTGATTTGTCATTTTCTACCCTTTCGTTTAATACCTATTTTAATAAATAAACTGTAGCTGGCTGCCACTCTCCTTTAAGTCTGCTAAAGAGATAGCATCTAGTCTATCGCTAAGCAATACAGAGTCTCTAAACACTACCTTACGTCTCGTTTCGAGTACAAGCCTCTTAAACACACTGCTTAAAGGCATCGTCAATGTAAAGGAGAAGACGCTGGAGAGGTGCATCAGCAGGCTGGTCACCTGACCTGCGACACAGACCCACCGGCGGCCTACTAGCGAGGAGCGGGCGCACCGCTGGCGCCCGACCTGGACTTAGATTCTGCAAGAATCAGTCTTGCAGTGGAATTGAGCCTGCCCTTCGCTACTCTATACCTGACGGTGCCATTGTGATTCCTTCGGATCCTTACAGTCAAGCCCTCAATGAGTTCTAAAAGCACTGGCTAGTCCAGTGGGTGTTGCTCTAGGCTAGACTTAGCTGGGCTCTGTTACGGTTCAAGGAACGAAGAATCTGTTGATGACCCAAGGGTTTTATTGAGATGCGAAAACTACAGGTGAAGAGGAAAAGAAGAGAAACAGGCTCTTCTTAGTCACTGTTTGGCAGGAATATATCCAGCCAGCGGCGGTACGTACCATCAAGCAGCGGTAAGTCGTCCATGCGTTCCCATGCCCTTGTACCTATGTACCCATGCCGTAACAGGCTCCTTAGTATAACCGCTTTAAGCTCTTCGCGTAGTTAATTATACATCAGTCCGGTAGCAGCCACACTATCGAAGATAAGTGGCATCGCTGTTTCTTTAAGCGCTAGCCACAGCTGAAGACTATACTCTTAAGGGGAATGAATTTTCAGTGTGTTAATAGTGTTACACACGAAATCATTGAAGAGTTCTTCTCGAGGCTAAACGATAAGCGTATCCGCGATATCCTTAAGGAGTATATATAGAACTTCGACAAGGTTAGCGCTTAAATTAGCTTTAAAGACTGTCTTTTTATTATCGGACTCTCTACTCTCACGGAGGTCTTCACTTTAAACACTATAAGAGGTAAGTAAACGACGTCTTTAAAGTCTGTCTTTGTAATTAACCGAGCTCTGCCTCTCTTAGTCATCTTTAAAAGGGAGATAAGTTTAACAGTAATGGTTCACTACGTAACCAGACAAAGAGGACTTTGTAAACTAGCAATTTAAGGCCTTAAAGGCTAGTTAAACTCTAATTTAATTACCCTACGTTAGCTAAGATAGATATTCTTACCATAGACTGCTTTAAAGGACCTTAAATAGTAGCGTCATCTTATTCTTAATAGCTATACTAGCTACTGTAATAAGAAGTTCATACTGAAGTGTTTTAAAGTTAAGATCTAGCTAAACTTCCTTTCGGCACATACCTTATAAATCTTCTAGCCTTTAAACCTCGGCTTCTTTTCGGTATTAAATTGCGCGTACTGGAAACACCTTTACTAGGTATGCGTGTTTAGTTTAACAATGATATTAAAGAAACCAGAGTTCCTAAAGGCCTAAAATAAGGCTTGGAAAGAAGCCCTAACTTTAGAGCACATTGCTATAGGCTGGAAAGCGACCGGTATCTATTTAATGGACTTCCTTAAGGCTATTAATAGCTAATTAGTAAGGTAAAGGGATTAGAATAGGTTAAAAGGGCTAACTTAGAGCGTTCTACAGCTGCTAGAGAACTCCCTGCTATTAAAAGTGTCTGCTATAAACGTCAAGACCTTAAGTTCTTTAAGGCAGATATAGCATATCTATCGCAAGCTAGATATAATTAACTCGGTGTATAACAATGCTACCTCACGCTAAGTCTTTAAGAAGACCGGCAAGGCCTTAGACTTTGTAAGCGCCTAGATCTTTAGCCTTAAGTATAAACGCGACTAATTGGCTGCTGCTTTAGATCTCCAGAAATCTTAAAAACGTCGCAAGGTTTAAAATACTGCTTAAGAGCGATTCGGGACCATATTAAACGTTTGCAAAGTTAAGAAAGATTTAGTAACACCTAGTAATAAGGCTAGTATAGTTACTATATAATCGCTATCGATTGTGTTGGAAATTTTGGTTATATAAAGTATTTCTAATATAGAGGAGAAAATAGTAGTCTCTTAGAGCTAATCGGTTTGTCTATATCTATTGTGGTTGTTAAGATAGTTGATTTATTTACTTGAATATTACATGGCGATGTCTTTAAACGCGTGGCGGTTTGATGGGCCTGTCCCGTGATGGACCCCCTAGCTTATGTAACTCGTTGCCCATCTTACTGGTATGCAACCCGATGAAACGCTGAAGGTGGAGATAGTAGGTTTACAGCATCAGCAGGATCCATCGCCCAGTTGCGCTCGATTACCATAGGCGGACATAATGCTTCGGGCTCATTCCCGTCCATTCTCTTTGGAGACGAACCCTCAGGCATGATGGAAACCCATTCGCCAATTCTCGAGTTCCCCAGACTCTTGTGCCCAGATGCTGTTTGTACACCATAACCACCAATCACCCCTTTGGCCATTCTTGACCCAATTAGGGAACGCTAGTTCAAGTATTGTAACAACCTCTAACAGAGTTCCAGGACTAAAAATGAGAAGTTCCGGCATACCAAGTCGCATATCCAGCCCTTTATATTGCCCAATCCTACTTTTACTAGCAGGTAATAATAATGGTAGTACCTTTGGATCACCGAAAGTTGACATACCGGCATCGTGGTGTGAAATCCAATGAAGATGTGTTGTAGCCGCAAAATGGATGAGATATCTGCTGTACCGCAAGGGTTGTTTGGACACATCAGAACGCCTGTGAACCCACGAGCTGTCAGGCCCGGCCCTTCGTTTATCCTCGATAAAGGCATGGGTTCCCACCTTAGCAATACCAGTCAGCTTACCAGCTCATGTGTCAGCACTATTGACTTCAGTTAAAAATGACCATGGGGTGACATTTTATTGATAGATATGGTTTGGTGAATATTTGGGTCCATCCCAGTACCTAGTGCTTCGAATTTCTTTGCACAACCATCCATTTCACTCTTGGACTACCACGCCTCTCACTTTCCTCGCAGGTCAGCAAAGCCCGTCGTGGCCCCAACCGTATTCACTGCCTCAAGGCTATGGGAAGACCCAGCCAGCTTTGAACCACTCGCCTCTGCTCTGCAGCCGCGCAGTTTTCGTACCTTCATCTGGTATTCGAAAGGCACGGGCTCACGGGTGCCCCACAATCAAATAATGGACAAGGATATTTAGCACACTGACTATGACCTCACTTATTAGTAACACCTTTGGATTTTAACATTAACTTAATATCCGCATCGGCTTTGAAGGGATCATGATTGATGATAATATTTGTAAAGGTCCGCGAAGAAACATGACGTATAGGCCAGCCTGCGCATGCGAAAGAATAACAACACTGAGCGCCATGACTAAAACATTAACAGCGCGTCTTAGGACAATAAATTTGGTTAGGGCAACTTAGCAACCGGACTGGAAGCTCTGGAGCCCCTACAAATTTATGTTGTTCCGCCGTACTAACGGTCCACAGGTTCTTTTATTAGCCACTTCGTAGGAACCGCAACGACAACGTGAGAATTGACGCTTTCGTCGCCTGGTAGAGCGCCTGCGCCAAGACGAGTCAGATCGCGCCGACTATGACGGCGACCAACCCTGAGGCCACGAACGGCGGTCCGACGTTGTTACGGGCCCAGCGCCGGTCGAGCAGCGTCGAGGTTTTCTTTTTAACGTGGGACATGGTGATCTTCATGGCACTGTGCACAAATCCAAAGCACAGGTGGGCGGGCAATTCACCCTCGGACTCCTGTGGGCGACTGCGACCAAATAGGTGATGGCGAGGCTGACTCCTTTATAGCCTCTTCCTAATAGGTTCACCCTTCCCGCGTCCCAGTTTGAAGCTGGCTTATCTTGCAGCGCTGTCATAATGCAGTGGGGGCATACGAATAATTCAGAGAATGGCTATAGATAAGCTTTGCTTGGAGTCCTATCGGCGTGCATGAAGCTTATGCCAGTAAAACAGAGCCAGTCAGTGAGGGGGCATGCTGCCTGCCTCCCCAGACCTGTCACTGTTATCTTTGCTTTTCTGACTTGGCATCTTGGAGCCCCTCACCTACTGGCGGCGACCTTGTGTGTGGCGTGGTGTCCGCCCTACTAACTTGGTGCAAACAGTGTGCCGACCTTCCTCCCAGCGCGTCACCGGTCGGCTCTCGTTTGCTCGCTATAGATGAGCGCATACTACCAAACACGCCTATTGAAAAATAACCCCGACCAGTCTTGTCCTTGATACAAATAGCTCTGAGCAGAAGCTGAACGCCCGCGGCGGTGGCGTGCGAGAACCGCCTGGAGCGCGATGCCCCCGGCTTAGCACGCGGCTGGAATTCGTAGCGGGCCAAATGTTGGACCCCTGACTGGACGCCACCACGGCTCGACGCATTTTTCGACCTGGGTATCCCAACTCCTGGGCGCCTGATGCTGAACAATGCCTATTTGTCTCCTGTGGAACCCGAAAAGGCTATGTCAGCTCGGCTGCCTCACGAGGCGCACCAGTGAGAGACGTTCTGGGACGCGCCCATTGATACCTGCGTGGAGCGAGCCATTGTAATGATACCTCTGCTCGTTCTATTGTATTTGCGTCAGATACCTGGTTTCCTCCCCTTCTTTCTAGCTCTTCAACCCTCCAGCCCTTTCGCCTCCCTTCTCTGGCCCTCCTTCGGGCCTCTCGCTGGTACCTCTTCAAGGTCCAGAGGTCTCAAAGACGCGCCTCTGGCAATTCCCACACGACATCCTACGACGGCTACCGTTTGGAAAACCCCCAAATCGGGCAGTAAGGGCCCACCACCCCCAAAACCACATTCAAGGCCGACTCCTGAATTATTGACGGCATCTATCCATCGCAAGTGAAGGAGACCTGCAGCCCAAAGGCCTACTCACAAAAATGTGCTCAGTTGAGCCCTCGCTCGCTAGCGATCCCGACATTGCCGGCCTGGGCGTACTGATCTCCTTCAGCGTCGCCTGCGCGTGGACCCTGGTCCTTACGTGGCCGTTCTTCGCCAAACTCCCATGGAGTGAATACTTCATAACGCACTTCGACCACCTCATCTGGCGAGCAGCGAAACGCAGGGGCTTCCTGAAGGATGCAGAGTGGACTGAAAAGTCGGAGCGGGCCGAGCACCACCATCGGTCTTTGGTTCTGGCCTTATCCGACACCCAGCTCGTCGCCAGCATCGCCATGATGATTGCTGTCGCCCTGAAGTACGACGTATCCCTGTACCACTTTTCCATGGTCTACAATCTGGTCTGGTTGGCGGCGAATGCGCACTTCACCGCGTTGAGCTACGCCGCGCCTCGCTTGGCCTGCTACCCTACCATCAGGGCGGCCCGATTCGCGTCGCTTTTGCTTCTGGTTGCACTTCTGCTGTTTTTTGTCGTGGTCAAAGGAACCGACGGATTCTACGGACGCCACCCTGGAACACCCGTGCGATGCCTCCTACCCGTCAAGCCCGGAGATGTTGGTGGGGACCAGTTTATGGATCTGGCGACGGACCTTTTCTTCGTCCTGTTCAGCTTTCTGACCACCTCAATCAGGCTCTTCCCCGCGCTCGAAAAGACACCCGAGTCTTGGAAAAGCTGCGGCCGGGCGTTGGGCCGCTTGAGGAACAGAGTCCTAGCCAATGCAGCCCAGAGCTTCTTCCAGGGCGGCCAGGTCGCGCAGGGCCGAACTAGAGGTCCAATACGAGTTGCGTCGGACATCGCGCTATCTATAATCATCTGGGTTCCGTTATCGCTACTATTAATTCATCTCCGGCTAGTACACATCGTGGTCATTGAGCTCGTGCGGGGCATGATTACATCGATCCTCATTGATATACTTTGGTTCGTCTTGACAATCTTCGATATTGTGGCGAACAAGTCTTGGGCGCACCATTACATGAGCCAGGAGGAGTATGAAGAAGAGCAATCGTGGGGCTTTGGGCAAATGGTCGCGGTGCTCCTGATCATCGCCCCGGTCTGGTCTTTGTGGCTTGCCCGGGAAGGTGCGTATTATCGCTTCCTACTTGCCCAAAAATGCCGCTTGCCGCTAACGGAGGAATAGAAACTGCCTATGAGGAGGCTGCCAAGGGCCGCCAACGTGTTCTGCCTTTCATCCATCCGACGGCAGAAGAATTGGAAGCTTCTTTGACACCGAGGCGTTTCCCGTTTCGTTTTCTCCGGGCCGGTGCCCTCAGAAGCCCCACGATTTAGCCTTGGCCCGGTAAAATAAGTTGTTAAATGTCGGTGCCGTGTGGGCAGTACCGAACGGATGTCCCCAAACGAAAGAAACCAGATGGAAAAATCTATGAAGACGAAGGAATGAGTGGGGAGCTAAGGACTGTTAGAATACTTTACTGTGTCTTATTGATGGGCTTGTGAGAAGCCCCCTTATTGGAAAGTACTTCGGGCCCAGACGATTACAGATCTATAGTTACTTACTCATGCTGGTCATTTTACGCGGACATGAAACCAAAGGTATGAGGCCCTGCACCCACCGAATGATCATAGCAATGGACGCCGTCCCAATGGCCCCCGGCCGGCCCGCATGCTATGCTGAATCTCCCGGATACAGCGGCACCGGATCGCCCACAGTAAAACCTCCGATCCCCTCTTAGCCAGGGGTCTTGCCGTTCCTGTGCAGGGACCTGCGCGTTTGCCAGGGCCATGCACTAGTGTGCGATGCCGAGGGCTATATCGAGCCCCCTAGGTGGAGTTGCCCCCGTCCCAATGCAGGATACTCCGGGGGTGGAAGACGGCCCACTCGGCCCTCTGGCATTTCCCCTGTCGTGATGGCGCTATTGGGCAGCGTATCCACGGAGTGGGGATATTCATACATACACGAGGTGAGTTGCCCGGTTAAGAAAGGACACGACATGACGTTTCACAGGCTTACTTGCTGTCTTCAGGTTGAATTCAAGCGTGCTCGCAGCAGCCGGTGGTGTATTGAAAATTAAGTCTAAATGTGCGCAAGTGAATTACATGTTATACAGTTGTCTGCGTGTGTCATCTATGGGGGTTCGGAAGGGCTGAATAGTCCGATGAAGTCCTCCATTGGCGGCCAGGAAGACCGGCCATGTAGATGACAACCACAGCCAGGTATTCCATAAGGATTTAGCCCAGTGCTTGGCGGTAGAACTGAGTGTTGTTGATACCAACCCACGAGTTGTTCGCAATGGCGAGGCACATCCCGCCTTTTCGCGACGAGCCACCCTAGACACGCTCTCATTAATGCCAAGCCGGGAACTTATTGATTCGCCGGCCGTTGCTTACCAGGGCCTTGCTTGCCGTCAGGACCATGTCGGTATCAAGACCTGGGAAAGGCCGACTTTCCGAGACGCTGGAGGATTCCGTCACGGAAGCCCTTCCTTGAGTCATCGTCCATTTCTTTCGCAATGTCCCTGACGGCCTCGAGAACGCGGACATGCTCGGTCTTGAGCTGTTCGAAGGAGGCGTCGAGCTGGTGGTGCCAGGGGTAGAGAACGAAGACCTGGAAACAGAGGGCGGACGATGCCACCCCGAAGTTGGTGATGGAAATGATGCGGGTGAGCCAGGCCATGATGCAGAAAAGAAAGAACAGGTCGACAGAGATGCAGGAAAATACTAAAGAGTGTGCGATGACCGGTACAAGGACCGAGGGAAAACAAAAGAGGTAGTTAGGCAAACGACAGAAAATGGCGCCTAACCTTCGACGACGTCGGACTTAAGTTTCAAAGTTGCCCAGCGGCTGTGGCCGTAGGGGCGCGTCACGTGGAAGACACGATAGCCGGCTGACTCCTCGGCTATTTCCGAAGTCACCCGTTACCGCGGGGACCGAAATGAAACCGCCACTGTGGTTATTGGCTCGTTATGTTATGGGTGGCCGTCCCGTTTTCTTGTATGCCCCGGTGGAGGCATCGTCAGTGGCCAGAAAGGGGAGGCAGTGGAGGAATGGGGGCGAGTGGGCTGACAATCATACGATGTGCGGGCTAACTCGGTCCGCTTTCGGATGGGATGCTTTGTACTTGTACGTCAAAACGAACCCTGGAAACGCGTGCCCGTCACCCACTACGGCCGGGCTTTCTCTAGCCTGGACTGAAGTGCGGCTGATGCGTATTTGGCGGGTGAGGCTTGCACGCATCGCCTTCGATTGCGATTCTTTACCACCTCGCTTTCAGGGTCGGCACAGAACCCGTTGCCGTGTACACAGCTCTTCTGGATCGCGCGATGGCGTATCCTCTGAAACGCCATCCCGTTTCGTCCGTGGCGCCGATGATAAGTGGGGCAAGTGCCTGTACAAACTTGCTGTGTACGCATTGGCACAACCAGCTCCCTGCTTGACTACGGCAATGGCGATGTGCTCGGCCAATCTTGCAGACTCCTCTAGCTTTCGCAGTCGCAATTTCACGACGTCGAAGAAGGCCCGGAATTGTCACTATAATTAGACTCTGGACTCGAGGCCTTGCTGACGGGGGTGAACACGAGCAACCGATTTGACGACCCATCAGCCGCATGTGGCGTCGTGGCTCATACATGTACTGCACTTAAGTATTCAAGGTAAATTTGGTTAAGGACAAGGACAAGGTCGGCAGAGATCATTCGTCAGAGCTAGCACGGCATAACAATTTCATCGCACAACCGGAGGACGCAATACCAACCCTGCAGCTCCTTAACACTAGATTTCACGATACATTCACTTGCGCAATTCTGTTATAATAACCTCGACTGCTGGTGCAATGATGTCGTCATCAGAGGTGATGTGAGATAGGCGGCGGTTATCGACCAGAGGACAAAACACGTGTACTATGCCCCCATTTTCTAACTGACAATTTGGGCCCGCCGGCTCTCTCCTCCATTCACCTTCCCCCTTAAACCAAATAGAAATATCGCGAAAGTGGTAATCCAGCAAACCAGTATTCAAAATGCGCTCCTATCCGTGCTTTTCTTCGCTCGTGTTTCCGAAAGAGTACCAGATGCATACTGGCTTACTCCTGGGGGCACTTTCCGTTCTGTCGTGCAAGCAAATTAGTTTACTCTTTAGACGTAGATGGTCTGGGTGACGAAACTTACGCATTTCTCCAAGCACCACTTCTGACGAAGGGCCAGAACTGTGGAATTGCAAGTAACAGCGCAGGCAGCCTTGCAAACCTGGGCACCACTCAGAGGTTCCCTAGTCTGCAGAATACTGGACTCGTCGTCGTCGTTAGGGTTGCCGAAGTCGCCGAAGTCAACGGCCTCCTGGGCCTCATCAATATCGACATCACGAGCCTTCAAAGGTCCCAGCGTGCAAGACTTCTGGCAAGCCTTCTTTGCCAGTGACGGGGGAATGATGCTCTGTGAATGAGGGTGAACAAGCCATCCATCAAATGGACGGAAATCGGGAATTTACTCACGCAGGCAGCTTTGCAGGCGCCCTGGCAAAGCTCGAGGGGCTTGCCAGTCAAGGTGCCGCAAGTACGCGTGTGCAAGTGAGCAACGTTGGTCTCCAGCTCAATGTCGCGGGCCTTGAGGGGTCCGAGGGTACAGGACTTCTGACAAGCCGTCTTCGCAAGCGACGGGGGGATGACGCTCTATCGGATGTATTAGCAGCTACGCCAGTCCCCGGATTGGACGCGGAGGTAACTTACACAAGCGGCCTTGCAGGCACCTTGACAGACCTCGAGAGGCTTGCCCGTCAGTGTGCCGCAGGTGCGGGCCTGAAGGCGAGAAGGCTCGACGAGGTTGTCGGGAGCTGGCACAGCAATGGCGCTCCAGGCCATGGACATGAAAGTGGCGATAGTCAGGAATTGCATCTTGGGAGGTGGATATTCGGCGCTTCGTGCTTGGTGTCGGGTACACGAAAGGAACAGAGCGGTGATCTGGAGTTGCGTCTATGTGCAAAAGTCTTGAGGTAGTGGGCAATTGGCTCGGTGTGGTTATTGCAGTGCTTGCTGAAGAAAGCGTTTCTAATATTTCGAGGTGACTGATGAGTCTTTATACTTCTGAGTTCTGTCTGAGGGCTCTTTCAGATCGGCAACGCAACTTTTCTCTTTGCTTACTGAAGTTTCTCGGAGCATTTTGGTACGGTGTTGTCCCTCAAGGCTCCACTAACAACATCACCTAAGGATGCTTGTAGAGCTAAAAAGCCGGGAATTTGACATGGATAGTAGCATTGGATTCGGGTATCTGGATGAAAACATCCAGTGCAGATTGACGGTATCTAGAGGGCGTGTGAGTTGCGTGACTGTGCAGGCAAAATTGACGGTCCAATCCTGTTTCTCCAACGGCGTAGAATCCTCCCCGAAGATCAGCCCTACAACACTGGAAAGGACCGATTCAAAGTGTGGAATGTGTATGCATCTTTCATGATGTCAGATAATAGTGCGTCGGGTTTAACGACTGTATGTATTACTACGACTAATGTTTCGCAGGTACACTTAGTGTCAGCATATCCCTAGTCAGCATTCACGCAAACATACTAATGGACCCGTAGAATTGTACACATGGCCAGCGGCCTTTATTCCCCAGACCCACAATTAGCAGTTCAAAGTGTGTCTCAATTGGCAGAAGCTTGCGTAGTGTGTAGGGTTTCATGGAAAGGTGATCAGGTATAAATCCCGGTGCTGTAGGGACGGCATGATAGCGGTTCGATCAGACCACCTTGCCCCTGTCAAGTAGGCGATGGTTTCGGCGTCCTCTAAGTAGGAAGCTACCTCGCATTGGGGTACTACCACTGATCATTCCAGAAGGATGGAAGATCCCATATCCGCGCTCACAAACCGTCCCGGCAGTGTTAGAGGCGCCATCTCCCCCTTTCCTTTGAGCCGGGTTTTCTCCTCCTCCAGTGCCCATTCCACTGTACGGGGCACATCACGCGTAAACAGCGCTATAAGCCCCCAGTACTTCAACGCAGAGTCAGCCGTATTGACCCAGTACCGAGATTGAGAAGCCCGATACAAAGGCAGACCTCCGGTCGCTCCCCAAGTTGAGCGTATGCCAAGGAGGAAATTTTCCTTGAGCGGAGTCATAATGGCCGTTGTCTTGACGACCGGCTCGAGGCCACTAAAATAGGTCGCCGCAGCTGGTTCCTGGACTGAAATTCCGTGAGGCGAAGTCACGAGTGCCTCGTATACAGGGGTGCCCGAGTCCCCAGTGCCATCTGTTCTCTCCCACACCATCACATTGGCCCCTTGAATCGGGGTCTTGGATGGGAGCTGGAAGATGTGTAGCCATGGCGGCAGCGGCGCGCCAGGGTGGAGCTGCAACCAGGCTGCCCCTTGGGTTGGAGCCAGATCTTCTGTGGTGACAACGGTGTTGAAATGCTTCCAACTGCGGATTTTCTGGGCTCCCTCGGGAATCGCGAAGACGGGAATAGTTGGGTCGAAGAGGCGTAGCGTTTCCTTGTGCAGGTGTTCCTCAATGTTGATCCCAATCCAGATGGCGTCAATAGGGGAGACGGCTCCGTCTTGGCTGTCGCTAGGCTGGTCGAGTCCACCGATGCATTCTGCCGCCGTCTGTTCGATATCACTCACGAGAGCCTCGACGTCACGTCCACTCTGGTAGATTGGGGTTACGGGTAGCGTTATGTGCATCACCCACGAAAAAAACACAATCGCCGGCCCCGCGAGCCATGGCTCGTACACAAGGTGATAGTAGAATTTGCGTGTTGCCGCACGAGACTCAAGTGGGCGGGGGATGGACATGAGCCAAGAGTTGTCACCGTTCAGCGAGGTCAAGATGGGCTGCAAGTGCTGTGCATGGGTGGCGAAATGCGCCTTGAGTAGCACCACCTGAGCTGCGGAAGCCATCGTTGTAATCAATTTACAGAGTAGGAGACAGTTCAGGCACTGGGGGGAAAGACAACGAGAACCCGGTCGGAGGCTGGACTGGGTAAGTGGCAAATATATACCGCATGCCTTGCCTTGGGAGGCTGCGGGGGTTAGTGAGACCTTGTAAGCACTAAGGCCCGACAGCCGTAGCTTCCTTCCTGATTCTGACTGCCAACACCAGCCAGAGGTCTTGGCCATCAACTAAGCAACCACTGGGCGTCGAGGACACGCGATGACTGCTCATGCGTCGGAGAATTGCCCAATACATTTCTTCTGTCTGTCAACTAGTGTAAGCTCACTAGTTCCTCAAATCGCCACTCTATGGTCGCCCATACGCCCCTCACAACGTCAGTGGCGCTTAAACCATAAGCGCCTAGCTGGCCGAACTGCGTGTTGTTACTGCCGGCCTTTGGCGACTTCATCGCTCTCCAATTAGGATGCTTACGAGGAGAAAGGGACTTGGACTACCATAGTCGCGGCCGAAGCAGGAAATGACGCCGAGAATTATCTTTCCTCGCTCCCATTTTTTACCACTGGCTCTTCTAATTAGGTTACGTTCATCGAAGCATGATTATCTATCAGGTCCCTAAGGGCCTCTTCTGTGTAAACAAATGTTAACATGTGACTCCAGTTCAGCGAAGGCAGCCCTTTTAAAGAGCGCGGCTGTTTTACCTTTGGGATACTTTTCTACATAGCCTGCAAACATTTCGGGGCGTAGTGCAACGTGATTGATGAATTTGCCTGGCTGCTATGAGGGCTCAAATAAACGACAGCAGTTCGTATAGATGAATTTCTCACATCTTCTGCAGTATTTATACTAAGTGAGATATAGATGTAAAGTTCAACGAGGGTGACTGGAACAGCGAGGCGGTTGTATACTAAAAATAAACATGGAACTTCTGCCAATGTAAAGCTTCCTATTCCCATCTCCTCTTAGTGTGATAAAATTACCCCACACTACAGTGAAAAAAAACTTCTCGAAACCGACCCCACACGGCGATAACTTCACAACCACGACTCTGAAACCCACCGGATAGCCCGGAAACTGTTCCAAGGGCCCCATTTACCCTAGAAATGGTCGATCCACCACCCTCGAGGCAAAGCGCGGGTGGCGGGAACCCCCAACGTCCCGCCCCACCACCCGAGCCGTCGCCTCCAGACTCGCGTACGCCATCGCCAAGCAGCAACACGGCACCTGGACGCAGTCCAGAAGCCATTCGCAGCACCGTAAACAGCCTTAGACGCTTCTTAGCTGGTGATTCCGACGTTGCCACCTTAGTCGCAGCCGTACAAGCCGCCATCCCGGTCCTCGAGGCGGCAGCTAAGGAACCAGACAACCAGACTAGCATCGAGAGACGCATCGATGCCATCGAGAACACGCTTCAGGCCATCCACAAGCACATTAAGGCTCCTAAGACATACGCTGCCGCTGCCACCGCCATAACCGCCGCTCCCTCACTTAGAGCCCCTCAGATAGCTAAGGCGCTCCCTCCCCGTCAGGAACGAGAGATCACCGTCAAGGCTACAGAGACAGAAGGACGCACCTACGCAGAGATCGTTCGCAAGATCAACACCGCCGCAGGGAGAGAGGCAGCAGTAGCAGCACGTAAGCTCCCTAGCGGAGACTACGCCATCACATGCAAGACAGCAGCGGAGAAACAAGCCCTAGAAGCCGACCTAAACTGGACCGCCGAGGCCTTCGGAGAGAGTGCCTCCATCCAGAAGAGAAAGATCCTGGTGGTGGCCCATGGCATTAACAAAGAGGCCATAGAGACGAACCAAGGGCAGCTAGGAGTCCAACTCCGGAACCAGCCTGGCGGCCCTATCGACGTACTAGAGGCCAAGCTACCTCGCAACGCTAAGACCTCGTCTGGGAAGGTCACGGCCCTATATATTGCAGTACCCACGGTTCAACAAGCGGAACAGCTGTGTCGAGACGGCCTTATTTGGCAGTATGGCTACTATCCATGCGAGCCCTTCGCCGAAGGAGCACAGCTTAAGCAATGCTACCACTGCTACCGTTATGGACATATCGCCCGTGTCTGCCGCCACGCACGTAGGTGCGGGCTCTGCTCTTCAACAAAGCATAACGACAAAGAATGCCCAGAAGCCGAGAACAAGAGCCGGTACTGCTGTCCAGCATGCCGAGGACCACACACTGCGTGGTCTAAGGAGTGTCCAGTCCGCCAGGAGCAGGTCCAGATCGCCAAGGCTGCTTATGTCAGGAGACCAAAGGGATTCGCACTGCCCTCGCAAGAACCCCTTAAGCCAACAACCGAGGATTGGCAGACAGTACAGCCGCGAAAGCGTCGAGCAACCAGCTGCCGTACTAGAAGCACTGGCAGAGCCCGCAGCAGAGCCCACGAAGAGACAGACGACATGGACATCGAAACGCCGGAGTCAACACTGGATAGCATCCACGCTCGACCATGACAGCGCTAAGGATCCTACACTGGAACACGCAGAAAAGTAAGAAAGCACAGATCCCGGCAGTCGATGCTATCTCCGAAGAGTACGATATCCTAGCTATCCAAGAGCCCTGGAGAAACCCACATATGCCGACCACCTACTGCCCGAGATCCTCCCCGTACTACCTTCTCTATGCCGCCGAGGAGGCAGAGCTTGCATCTACATTAATAAGAAGCACCCCCAGCGCAGTGGACTTTTAAGGCGCAGCCAGATAGGTGCAATATCACGATCCAGCTGCCAGATGGTCCTATAACAGTCATCTGCGTATACTCGCCTCCTCCTGGATCGATTAGCAGATCAGACCTGCCAGCTATCGAAGCCCTCCTTACTGGTCCCCAGCCAGGACGAACAGTCCTCGTAGGAGACTTTAACGTCCACCACCCCGTCTGGGGAGGATACAACGTCCGACCCCATAAGGCAGCCGACAAGCTGCTCCAGCTAGCAGAATCCTGGAGACTCCAGCTCATCACGCCCCCTGGAACACCGACATGGACTCGAAGAGGGTGCATGGACTCCACGATCGACTTAGCGTGGGCCACGGACGATCTCCGAGCTGCCTACGACGGGTATGCCCCATATGCTGGATCCGATCACCTCCCGCAGGTAATACGCGTGGCTGGACCTCAAAACGACCCCCAGAATAAGCCACGGCGTAGCTGGAAAACAGCTGACTATAACCAAGCGAAGGCCGAGGCGACACACCTTCCGCAGCCAGGGCTACTCGAGACACCGGAGGAAATCGACAGCTACACCGAGACGTTAACTAAGGAGCTAACTCGGATAGCCGACCTAGTTGCCCCCTCCGCCACTCTAAGGGGAGAGGCAAGGCATGGTGGAACCATGAAACAAAAGAAGCTATAGAGGAAGAGAGACGAACCCAGCGAACATGGCTATCCGACAGGACAGACGCAGCCTGGCGAGCTCTTCGGCAAGCATCCCTTGCGAAAAAGAAAACGATCCGCACCGCAAAGACAGCGACCTGGAGAAACATGCTTCACGAGGCCTCTAGCCAGCCAGCTGGCGTCTGGAAAATCGCGAGATGGGCCAGAACCGAAGGAGCCGCACCGCCGCTACCTCCAGCCGTCCCCACGCTTCACACACCGCGAGGCGAAGCAACGAGCCATAAGGAGAAAACCGAGGCCTTCCAAGAGAGGTTTTACCCTCTCCCTAAGGCCATGCATACCGGCTTCCGTACAACAAACCGGCTCGCAGCGCCTCTCGACATCGACGGCGAGGTGACAGCGGAGCAGGTCCAAGATGTCTTAAGTAAGGCAGGCCAGTGGAAAGCACCTGGACCAGACCAGCTTCCGAACGGATTCCTCAAGCGCTTAGGAAAGCCCCTCTTCCAGGCCTTAGCCTCCCTAGCGGAAGCATGCTGGCGTATAGGATACTATCCAACAGCGTTCCGCAAAGCAGTGACCGTTATCCTCCGGAAACCAGGAAAGCAGCCAAACGAGTACCACCAAGCCGGCGGATGGAGACCTATCGCGCTGCTTAACACCATGGGGAAGGTGATCGAGAGCCTGCTGGCGCAACGGCTAGCCAGCTTTGCGGAAGAAAACGGGCTGCTCCCGGACGAACAAATGGGGAACCGAAAGGGCCGCTCCACGGAAACGGCCTTACGGCTGCTAACGGACCTAGTCCGAACAGCCTGGAAGCATGGAGGCGCAGCAACCCTCCTATCGCTAGATATCTCAGGCGCTTTCGACTCCGTTGACCATAGAAGGCTCCTTGCCAACTTACGCGCGTTACGGGTCCCTATATGGACTATTAACTGGATCCGAAGCTTCCTGTCCGACCGATCTACCACGCTGTTTTTCGACGGCCAGGAATCGGACGAGATCTTAGTCCCAGCAGGCGTCCCGCAGGGCTCACCCCTATCGCCCATCCTCTTCTGCCTCTATACAGCCGGTCTCTATAAAGCTCTCCGCGCCGTCTCAGGGATAGCCACTATAGCCTTCGCAGACGACACGAACCTCGTGGGATTCGGCTTAGACCCAGAGCAGACCTGCGAGCGGCTAGCAGCCGCTCATAGGGTCTGCAAAGAATAGGCAATCAGTCACGGCATGACCTTCGCAGTTAAAAAATACCACCTAGTCCATTTCTCCCGAAAACGAAAAGGTCCGGATACGAAGATAGCCCTAGAAGGCCACGAAATCGAACCAGAAGACTCCTGCCGCGTCCTTGGCATCCAGGTGGATAGACGTCTCCGCTGGGACGCCCATATCCAGTCGATATCGAAGAAGATGGCGACGCAGGTCTATGCTTTAGACCGGATAGCCGGCTCGACATGGGGCGCGTCTCTTCAGCGAGCCCGCCAAGTCTATATAGCCGTAGTACGGTCTGCGATAGGCTATGGAGCTTCAGAGTGGCACCGCCAGGTCTCGAAAAATAGAGCCAAGGCACTCAACGACGTCCAGACAGAGTGCCTCCGCAAGGTCACAGGAGCTTTCAAAGCCACGGCTGCCGCAGTACTAGAAACGGAAGCTTACGTGTCCCCCTTAGACACGTGGCTCAACAGAAGGGTGGCGGCATCGGAAGAGAGGCTCCAACAGCCGCGCATCGCGTCACTTATCCAAGCAAGTTGTGACAAGGCGGCCAGATGGATCCTAACAAGGCCGACTCGACGGCGCAGACTAAAAGGTCCGGAAGTCCCCGACCGCAAGAAGTGGCTAGACGAATGGCTAGCGGGAGACTCGGCGAGCAAGGCTGAGGAGAGAGATTGGCTCCAGAGATGGCAAAAAACGCAGCAAAATCGAACAGCACGAGCCCCGGCAGCAACTAAGATGCCGCCAGACAAGCACGTCCTCAAGCTCCATAAGGGACTCCATAAGGCCGAGAGCTCCATCCTCGTCCAAGCGAGGACTGGCAAGATTGGGCTGCGAGACTTCCTTTTAAGCGTAGGGTCCCAGGCTTTGACAGCCCCTGGTGCGACTGCGGTCAGGGCAGAGAGACCATCCGGCATATCCTCGTTTTCTGCCCACGGGAAAGAGAAAGACGAGAGCACCTCGTCCAAGCTCTAGGAGGACCGATAGACACGGACAGGATGCTCGACACCCCAGGAAAAGCAGGAATTATCGCGAGATGGCTACTCCGCTCGGGCAGGCTGGACATGTTCCAGCTTGCGAATCAACTCATGAGCTAGGAAGCGGGCACGCTGAGCCCGATCTCGGTAAGGCAGGTCAAAGAGCAGATAGAAGCGGTACGACGCAGCGGAACCTAGGTTTTTCACCCGGCCGGACGTTAGCCCGGAACGGTTTTCCTAGGCTAAGATGCGCAGGGGGTCCTCATGGCCTAGATAGGTCGCTAGGTGTAAGAATAATAAATAAATAAATAAATACCCCACACTACAAACCCACACTCATATGCAGCTCATGATTGGGGGACAACGGCTCACGGCTCGAGGGCCAGCAAAGCGCTAACGTGATGACATGAGGGGGATGACAGTTAT
This sequence comes from Nigrospora sphaerica, assembly GCA_018287875.1. Taxonomy (NCBI): domain Eukaryota; kingdom Fungi; phylum Ascomycota; class Sordariomycetes; order Amphisphaeriales; family Apiosporaceae; genus Nigrospora; species Nigrospora sphaerica. Next base: position 280,219 of record JAGVVL010000017.1, read on the forward strand.
TGTATTGTGTTTAATTGATTAAAGAATTTTTCCGCGGCTCTATCAATAGCTCACTTAGATGTCCTTGCAAGGTCGCTGAAGGTTGTTGGTGTTCTTGAAAAGGAACGGCGAGATGCTGTCGCTACTTCCCAACTTCAAGTCAAGAGTTGCCTCGAACCAGGCTTCTTCGTACAGAGGCACTGTCAGTTGGAAGATTTGGTAGTCTCCTACTGTCTTATCGCTGCGAGCGAGCGTGATCGACTGCTTTTTCAAAGCGGGCACAAAAGACTGCTGAGTTCGATCGATCTTGTAGGTCAAGTCTGCCGCGACGGATTCCCCAGCACGGTCCTTGCGAATAGCAGCCGTGACAGTGAAGGTGTGCTTGTCGGCAGCCTCCTCGGTGAGGCAGGACTGTTCCTCCTGGTATAAGAGAGCGTCGTCGAGGGGGAAATCGCCACCGCCGTTATCAAACTCGGTCACGGCGCCGGTTGACGGAGTCGTCATGCGAACCTTGAAACTGCTGATACCGACGGCGGGGTCCAAGGTGGTGGAGAATTCGAAAAAGCCAAAGGTCGCTCCGTGCAGGCCGCTTGAAGTGCCGCCTCGGTAATTCATCGGCGTGGCAGGAATGACTTCGCTGACAGCGGCTCCGCTGCGGTCGGCGTAAATCAAGTCAATCTGCATGTCACCGAAATCCCTTTTCGGCGTATCGGTGCGCACGCGGATCCGGCCGCCAAAGTTGATAGTTCCCTCGGACGTGAGCGCCAGGGTCATGATGTAGGGCTTGATGTCAACGGGCTCCATAGGCGTCAACTTGACGTCGGCAGGAACCGTGTTGATCATGCGGCTGAAGATGTCGGCGCACTTGGCCCGGAACACGGCGGGATCCGCGAGGGCGCGCATGGTCTTGTTGCCGTCGGCGCTGAAGACGCGCTTGTCGGAGTTTTGCGTGTCATCGAGGCTGACGACGAGCGGGTTCTGCGTCGTCCCGTCCAGATACTCGGTAACGACGTTGTTGTCAAATCTGAAGGCCGAGCTATTGCCCTCGAACTGCGTAGTGTTGCCCACTGTGGCAGCGGGATCGCCCACGATCTGCGGGAAGTCTTCGTGGTGCACTCCACCCAAGGTGTGGCCACAAGCCACCATGGTGATCATCTCCTCGGTGTTGAAGCCCTGCCTAGCGAAGATTTCGGTGTGATGGGTGATATTCTGATCCGGCTTAGGCACGCCCAAGGGGCCGGCCTCGGGGGCATCCACGCGGCCAACTTGGAACGCAACCTTGGGACCTCCACACTGGTCCGTCGCCGCGACGACAGACAGCGCAATAAGGTCCGACATGGAAACGTGGTTGCTGTAGTAATTACTGAAGAAACCCAGGCTGTTGTTGAACGCCGAACCCTCGTTCTCATCACGGCTCAGCTCGAACTGAATCGAGGCGTCGAGGCCGCCAGTACCCGCGGTTATGTCGTGGGTGGCCATGTCGTGATAGGCGACGCGAATCCACTCGGCAGCATTCTGGACACCGCGTTTGTTGGTGCCAAAAGAGCATGGGTTCACGGCTGTGGACAAAGCAATGTGGTAAGCTGCTTGATCCTATTTGGACGCGGACCAGAAGGAACGGGGACGGACCATCAATAAACCCGTTCTTCACCGCACCAGCCTGCAAGCTGTATAAATCTTCCAGGAAATCGTGGGGTGAAGGCCACACATAAGCAGCACTCGTCAAGCGGGAGTTGGCCAGGCCAGAGGCTATGGCGATAGTGTGCGACCGCATGATGGCGCTAAACAAGAGCGAACGACTGAATGATGCGCGAGATAACGAGTGCCAAGTCGAGGGCGACTTATTGAGGATCAGCAAGGAACAAATTGCTGATTGAGGATGAAGCCCAACACACAGGAGTCTGCACTTGGGGGTGGCGCATTATAAAGGCATGTCCGAAGCTTTTAGACCCGCGCTGTTCTCGGTACTGAGCGGTGATTATGTTGCGGCCCGTATCGCACCCTTGCTCATCTGGAATACACCGACAGTGGCTCGTGAGAATCCCAGCGGCACGGCCCAGATGGCCCTTAGCGTCCACGGCGCCGCCGCTGTGGACCGCGCCTTTAGCTCCAAAACACCACCCAGTCCCCTGTCCAGTGGCTATTTTAAAACGCCAAGTAGCCGTCAATACGAGCCTGTGCCGCTTTATCCAGCGCAAAGGGGTTACGGGGCCCCTCGGCAACTACCACACCCCTAAAATGGCAGAGCAGCCCACCAATCACGCTGTTCCGCTGTATGCTATGATAGCCTCAATGCAATTCGGCTGTGCCGTCACTGATGGCTATTGCAATGACAGACGCGGTACGCCGACCTTTCACGCATCGCTCGGCTTATTTACCTTTCTCCACCACCGACGCAGGGAGACATTCATACTCATGGCATTCAGAGCTTGTAGGGAAAGCACAATTGGAAACTGCGCGGGTTCCAGGTTGCCACGTAGAATTGTACGTTGCACGGGCTTTTATCGGGCCTACCGATTCTCAGCCTCTTGTTGAAGTTGCGATTACGGGCAGTAGTGTTCCATATGGAGAGAGCTGCATTCAGGACAGTATGCAACGCCGTCGGCGACTGGACAGAGTGAAAGAATAAGCGGTCGAGGTAGAGAGGCAATTTTTCTGTACTTGTAGGCAACAACTAAGATGGGAAGCGTCCCTATCCATGCGACCCGGAACAGATCGAAAATCTCATGAAGGAATAGAAGCCGGATTCAAGAACCGCATCAATGAATGCCATAAAGTTTAGGTCCAGCACTACAAATAGCGTAATGGATCGTGACGGAAGACAAATGCAAATATGCAGATAACTTGGCAATACCACGAGATCTATAGCGGTAAGCATCCGTAAGTGAGGGGATTCCGGGGGAGCTCAGCTCAACCATTGGATAGGGCTTCGCCTTCGCTGCCCCAATCTCTAGGGTAAGACTGGGGACTAGGCCCAGTTCGTCCAATAAGCTTCTCAACGCCGCACTCAACAATAGCACGCGGATTTCTCAACTGTGAATAAGAGAAACGGCCAAGTTCGGGTGAGACACCGGGAACAGCCGACGAAGAAAGAAGCAGCGTTGCCCGGGGAGGACCCGGCATGCGGTCTTGACCTACACGAAAAGTTACATGGTAGGCAGCAAGTGCGCCTCTAAAAGGGTGAGGCCATGGGTACCCTAGATCTTCGTGGCGACCCGGAACCCTGCGAATACCGTATGCTGCTGTCCCCACGCGGGAGCAGTACCTCCGAAAGCGGGCCCTCGGTCACTGGATAGCATTGACCTCCCCACTCTAGAAGGCTATTGAACATGATCTTCCCACTACCGAAGCCTTTTTAGCCCTTAGCTATCGGCATTGACAAGGCCTATCACTACCTAGTTGCAGTACCGTAGATTCATGTAGGTATAGCCCTGCTTTGAAGGGGGCACCCGCCGCCGGTTGTAGTAGTAGCAGCCCGAGTCAGCGACAGAAACTTGACCTTGGCGCAAGTCCCTGCATCGTGGAGCCCACGCGATACGATATTTTAGGCGCACACGCCCAACTAACGTTTCATTTCTCCTTTGCGAAACAGCCCGGCAATGCGCTCGGCCTTGAAGGACGACCACGGCAGTTTGAGTGGGGATTGTTCAACCCCTCATCAGCACTCAGGCCATCTAGCAACTTGCAATAAGGCTTGCCATCATTCCATATCAACAAGCAACGGTCTGGCCTGGCGGATGGCTTGTTGCCAACGATCGATGGACTCAAAAGACGCAAAAACGCCCGCACGAGAGTAAGTTCCACGACCTGATTTGTTGAGAACCAGGAACTCGAAGCCACTCGTCGAACCTCCGAGACCTCCCCGAAGTTCGGTCAAAAGAGGCAGGAGGTAGAATGTACGATGCGCCCTCATTTTTGAGACCTTATCGAACCTCAAACCAGAAGCAGAGATCTCAAAAGAGGAGGAGGGGGAGTTGGCCCCTTCGGCAGAGATGATTAGTGGCTCAGGGGAGGGTCGGTCGGTGCGTGTCAGGCACTGGGCCCTCAGCAATCTGCCGATGCACAGCATATGCGGCCAAAGGTCGGTGTCTTCTGTCAATGGAGGCACCAGCCCGCATGAAGTCGACATGAATGCGTATGCCAGTGGCAAGTTGCACCAAGCGTCGCGCAACGGGGAGTTGTAGTCGATGGAGCCAGGCCGCATGCCTCTCGCTTTGTGGGTTGCCCAATGCCAAGTAGGCCCCTCAAATGCCAGGGATGGCATTTCCACCTGCGCCGGCGACTTGGGGTCCACGCTAAAACCGAGGGCGAGAGGCAATGTGCTTTCCAAGATACCGTTCCGGTAGATGGTTCTGCCCAGGCGTGCGCTCCGCTGTCCAACGCCTTCGATAGCTTTGAGTATGTCCTTGCTCGGGTACGTCAGGGAGCATCCGAGATACGTGTGGAGGACATCAAACCACCTTTTTCTTGCCGATATGTCCTTCTTTCGCAGTCGAACATCTTCTGCCTGCCCGGGTGCTACCGGGGGCGGATGCTCGCCAGGAACACCAAGAGCCCAGAAGTGGTGCTTAACGTCTGGCGGCAAGTGGCCAGAAGCATTTCTGGGCACGCTTTCGCAGAGGAGAGTTTGGGAGCACTGCCAAACCATCTCTCTGGCGCAGAAGGAGAGCATGCGGGGGCTCAGGGCGCATTCCTGTAGTACCCAAGCCCGACTCATCAGCCGCGTAGCGTTGAGGCTTTCTAGGGCTTCGTGCAAGGTGCTCGGTCGGTTCTCGTGGGTGACAATGTTCCGCCCAGAAGATCCGATATTCGAGCCAGTTGACAGCGTACGACGCTCGACGACGACGGAATGAACATCAGAGCATGTCCGTTCAGTGAAGAGCCCGCCGTGAGGCCCCTCGCTTGTTGCACCGCCGATATTCAGCATACTATTCTCGTAAACGCTCTTCATCTCTGTTGCCTGCGTCTCCCAGTCGGCGGCGTCATCCTGCAGGATGCAAAAACAGTCGATCCAAATGTACCGAATACCGAACCTCTGCACCGTGACTATGGCGTCCCGGAAGGTCGGGAGAAACGTCTCTGCCAATATTCCGCTGCAGAATTTGGCGTATGTAGCGTGTGTGAGGGTTTCGAACGGCTCTGAGCCCCAGCAGTGGCTCAGGGTAGCGTAGGGTTCCTTGTCGACCAGCCTTTCTCGAGAAACCAGACGAATACAAGTAGCAGACACATCGAGAAGCCGCGATGGCATCCATCCGGTGTCCAAGGCTCGGCATGACGGATGACTAGACAGGCAGTCCGATAGCCAAGCCCGACCCAAATCCGCCACGTCCTGGTGACCGGTCCAGTGTTGGGACAAGGATTTGCGAGCGAGATAGTCGAGTTCGGTCGCAGTTTCTTGGAGAGAAACAACCAAATATTCCGGGGTGTCGGAAGAAAACTCTTGGCCAGCAAAGTGGAATGTCAAGTCGTGCTCATAGTTCTCATCCTGAGATACGATTCGCTGGCGAGCCCAGTTGACCCGGCAGAACTCATAGTTGGGACCCAGGCACCTGAGGTTAGAGCCTTTTCCGGGCCATTTAAAGCGCTGGTGCACGGCTGTACATACCCAGCAGGCGCTCTCAAGCCCCAGCAGAAACTCTGCATTGGTGTAGCGGAACTGTGGTGGCCATTGTTCTCGTGCGCGGTATGATTCAGCAAGTGCAGAGGGGGGCGTGCTGGGCAACAAACGCCGCAGATCGTTGGTGTTCAGGCTGGTGATGTAACTACACTTCTCACAGACCCACTGTGTACCTCGTTTATATTTTGCGGGTGCCATGTTGAGGCATCCCCTGCGAAGAGAGTGGCGGTAACCAGTGTATGTGTGTACTCGTGAGGCGTGTACGGGCGTGCGGGACTCGTAGCGCTCATGCGTGCACAGGGTCATAGGGCCTGGGATTTCTTCGGAGCCACAGTGGCCGGGATCCGCAACATCCCTGGCCGGAGCGGGTAACACCGGATGTAATGCATCCCTACAGTGGGGCTTAGGAACTGTCACCCTTCACATTGGATCGTCCTGTTCCTATTGAACAAGAGCTTGCTTATCGCAGCCGTCTAACTAGCCTCTCTCCGCCTCGCATCTTATCTTTAACGCTGCTACCTCTATACACTCACTCCGGCGTCATGCTTTGATTCCTAGTTGTTGTCCGAAGAATTCAAACAAGTCGGAACAAGTCGTTTTGGACCACCTTAGGAAAAGCTTGAGTTAGAAACCTCTTTAGCCATATCACGAAGCTTTTCTTGAAGCTAGTGCCACCATTTGCTGCGCGTTTCGAGAGATTATGTACTTCAACATCGGGCCTGTGTGCTCCACCGGATAGTCGCTCACGTTTGGTGCACTTACACCTTACTACTTCTCGAATGGGATGCATTACATCTAGGTATAGGCCATGGCATGTCCTCTTGCTCGCACACTATTACCTCACAACGACCTCCCTTGCTCACACAGGACACCATTCCCGCAGTCTGAGGCCTACTTAGGAAGGTCAGAGCGGTCTTCGGACGTAACACACATGACAGCCAAGGCTTCCTTCTATTGGCTGCCAGCCTCTGGCCTGCAGCACGCGATGAGTCACCTCATACGACTTATGCATAAGCGGCGGCGCCTACTTGATATTGAACCGGCTAAATTGCGTTGCATAAAGCTTGCTTACGAATGGCCCTGGCAAGGGTTCCATTGTACAATATTTGAAATTCATAGGCAAAGTAGTGCACAACCGCGACGGGGAAACCAGAGTCTAGTCTTCCGTCTGTTGCGGAGAGAACTCCTTGAACTTTTCTCGCTGGGGATACTGGGAAGAAAGCTTAATCCAAGCTTGGCTGGTTCTCTACTGTCCAGTAAGATAGCCGGCGTCGCCCATACAGACACGCAGAGGCAGGTCTAAATAACGGGTCTTCCCCGCTTGCTGGGCGTAAGCGTAGGGCATCTCACTGCATTATTAGCTCAACCCCAGACCGGATCAGGATCACGACGTATCTGCTTGCCGCTGGGTCCTCATGTCGCGGCATCGGTAGCTTAAAGAGAACGGGCGGGGCTGAAGTCGTCCCCATTGAAGAAGTACTCGGCCGTCTTCTTATGAGCTAATGCGCATCGGTATGAACTTAAGTAACTACCATCGGCCGCAGGGTTGGTCCCCGACTACTACGTTTGGATCATCTTCATATCGCAACGGCATTGGAAACGGAATAGCTCCTCGTCATGCCGCCTTCAACAGTCTCAGAGTCCAAGTGCGCTTCCGTCTTGGTTGAATCAACGCCTCCGCCGATGTGCCAGGTGGGAAATGGCGCGGGGGGTGTTCGCCGGGAAAAAGAGCCGTTGGATGAGAGAAAGCTTTATCGAAAGGTGGACATGCGGATTCTCCCCCTCCTCTTCCTGTGTTATTTCTTGCAGTTTCTCGACAAAGTAAGCAGTTGATATTTCACCTGCTGACACCAACATAAGCTGAACCATAAGCCCAGATTTCCATCAACTACGCCAACCTCATGGGGCTGCAGCAGAGTCTAGGGATGAATGGACAGGACTTCAGCTGGATGGCGACTTCGACCTTTATCGCCTACGCCGTAGCCGAGTTCCCCCAGGGATATCTTCTGCAGCGCTTTCCCGTCAGCAAGGTGTTGGGCTGCAACGTTTTCATGTGGGGTGTGACGGTGTGCTGCAGCGCGGCCACGTCCAACTTCGCCGGCATCGTGACGCTGCGTGTGCTGCTTGGTGCCTTCGAGGGCGTCGTTGCGCCCGCCCTCATCCTCATCACGAGCCAGTGGTACACGAAGCGTCAAGCCGCCCCCCGCACCGGCATGTGGTACTGCGGGGCCGGCGCCGGCCAGATCCTTGGCGGGCTCATCAGTTGGGCTGCCCAGCATGGCTCTGCCACGGCCGACTTTAGCAGCTGGCGCATCATGTTCGTCGCTATCGGCGGGGCCAATCTTGTTATCGCCCTGGCGTTGCTGCTATGGCTTCCCGACTCCGTCGATAAGGCTTCGTTCCTGGCCGAGGACGAAAAAGAACACATTCAGACAACGCTGGCTATCGACCAGGCGGGCAACGGCCGCCGTATTTTTCAGTCAGCTGGGCTAATCGAAGCGGTGACAGACCCCGCGCTCTGGCTCATGATGCTCATAGCGATCCTAAGCGTCATTCCGTCGGGCGTCATCGTCACATTTAGCGGTACATTGATTAGGGGCTTTGGATATTCGTCAAAAAGCGCCGCGCTGCTGAACATGCCCTCGGGAGCCGTTTCCATCGCATCTGTTCTTATCAGCACCTTCGGAATCATTTACGGCTTCTCCCGCTGCCTTTCTATTACGGTGCTACTGAGTCTCACCTTAATCGGCGCGGGGCTTATGTCGTTCTACAACGGACAGGCCGGGGCTCTGGCGGGTATTTACTTAATCAACTTCACCATCGCGCCGCTCGGGCTAGTATACAGCCTAGTCGGGTCCAACATGTCCGGGTACACCAAAAAAGTCGCGGCCAACGCGGCTATACAAATCGGATTCGGCATCGCCAATATCATAGGACCCCAGACCTTCCGCAGCCACGAGGCTCCTGGCTACATCAGCGCCAAAATCACTGTTTTTGCCACCACCATTGCTGCGATGGCTGCGGCGATCATGTTGCGGCTGTTATATGGACACCGTAACCGTCATACTGCAAGGCAACGCGAAGCCCAGCTAGAGGCTCTGGCGAGAGGTGAGATTCATGTGCAGGAGCTAGTAGACGACGAAGACTTGTCAGATCTGAAGAACCCGGCATTCCGGTATGTGTATTAGTTTTGGGCAGTTTCCACTGCCGCTATGGCTCTCCTCCTGAGGACAGCCGAGTCTTGGTTCAAAGAATTGAAGTCGTGAGCCCCCAAACAAGCCTCGCGACTTAGCAACACGGCAGGGCACGAACGTTCCCGCATTTCCGTCTCGTACGCATCCAAAGCCTGCTTCTTCGTCATTTTCCCGTTCTTTTCTGCTTCCAGGAGGCGAGAAAGCTGAAACGCGTCGAGAATACCGTGGTTGGCAGCCTCTCCGCGGTACATGGTCATGGTATGAGCCGCGTCACCGGCCAACGTCACAGTGCCGTTGCGATTGTCCCAGTCTCCGCATAGCCAGTCGGCAAGTTTGAGTTCCACAGCGGGTGTATCTTCGGTGATGAGGTGGACTACGCTGTGGAATACGGGGGCAAAGCCATTGGATTTGTCTCTCATTTTCTGCAATCGCGCGGCGTTGGAAGCAGGTATCTCGTCGCTGGGCTGCTTGGCTAGCCATGAGAGGATGAGTTGGACGCGATATAAGGGCAAACTGCCGTCTGCTGCGTCGTTCGAAGCCGGCACGCCGAGGATGCTGAACCACATATAGGTGCCCGTCTCGGGATGGGCGCCCTGAAAGAGCAAAGGGTCAAGTGCACGCATTGATGCGACTTGCTCTTCAGTCAAATGCATGATCACACCCACGGCACGGACTGGGAGTGCCGTGTTCTCATGAGCGTCAGGTCTCAGGTATGCTCTCGTACAGGATCTCGCCCCTTCCACCCCGACAAGCAACGAACCGGATGCCGACTTTCCGTCCTGGAAGATGGCGGTGACGTGGTCCTCACAGCTCTGAATATCCACGAGCTGCTTAGACCAGTGCACATGGTCTTGCACGCCGCGCAACAACAGGTTGCGCATCTTCTCACGGTCCACCCGCCGTCGCGTGTTGGGCGGGATCTTGAATTTGACCTCACCTGTCGCGAGGTTGAGGAAAAGAAAGTTGCCATTGTCGTTCGCTCCCACATAGGGATCAACCTGGATGTCCTCCAAATCGGCATATGTCCGCTCATCGAGGAGATGCTCGAGGTAGGGCAAAACCCAATGGAGCGTGATGGCCCAGCCTTGAGGTCGAGCGGCGATGTGCTCATCGCGCTCATAAATTTCGAACGGGATGCCGGCCTGCCAATCAATTTCAACGGTCTGAAGCCAGGCAGTCGATGGGGAAGCGAAACCGACCTTCTTAAGACCATGGCCGAGGGTCAGGCCCACGATGCCGGCTCCTATAATCAACACGGGACTCTCCATGGCTCGCGGTCGGTCACCAATGGAACGATAAATACTCTAAACATCATTCATCTATCTCATTTGAATCAGGTGGGATTTATTATGTCCAGTAAATCCATCGGGCGCCATTGGCCCCTGCGCGCTTACATTTCGGTGAGTCAGCCCACCCCTCCCCCCCTCCCAGTAGTTGGCACCCACTGGGCCGATGACAGCCGAAAATATGTCGCTACGTGTACCGCTCCGCCCATAAGTCCTATCCAGTGGTCACATGTAGAGATCTCACAAGCTGAGGACCGTTACATATGGAATGGACGACGCTACTGCAGTTGATACGCATGCAGCCAATCCAACCCCGATGAAAACTCTTGCCTCCGTCAGGCAGGCCGGGGAATGAAAGCCAACGCCAAATCATGAGTAAGCTAGCTTGGCATGCTGACACGCATGGAAATTCGTGTAGCTCCAATGAACTGGGAATAGTGTGCAGATTCGACCAGTCTAGGCTCGGTTCCCGAATCACCTTTAGTCAAGTTCACGATGTACTTTACCCTAAGCGGCCCGCGCCGTATGCCAAAACGACCATTACACCTACAAGAGAGCTAATAGGTGAGAATACGATGCAAAGACCCGATATTATGGGGGAGATTGAGTGGATTGGTTTGGTAGACCAGGCTATGTATCTACGTTCAATGGTACCCACGTCGTATCGCTCAAGGACTAACAAATGAACCAGTATGAAATAGCGCCTACCTCGCGAACTTGATGCGAAAAGCTCTATAGCTCGTTTGCTGTACTAACCTTCCGAAGTAAACGCCTCGGCTGTCCCGACCAGACCTTCGACTTGGAGATCGTCCTTTGATAATACCTCCTCGTCAATACTCGTGAAGGCTTTTCCATCCATGAATTCGAAGTACGAATTTGTCTTGTCCATCAATTCTCCCATGACAGGCCACACCTGCGTGTAATCCTCCTTGGATATCTGCACGCTTCTCACCGTTATAGCCTGAGCTACACCATACATCTCCATCAACTCGGTGAATGTCTTCGACTGGTCCAAGCCCGCGACTATTCGACCCGGGAGCGTCTTCTCGGGTTGCTCAAATATGGCTCGGACAAACTGGCCCACGTTTTTCCGCGCATCGCCGAGCAACGGGATCCGCACCGATGGCGGCACGCTTATCAGCTGCACGTAGGTCGGCTGCGCACCAGGTGCCGCGTGCACCCGGTTCGGCCGGAAGATGCTGTACTGCATGTTACTGGCGTACCAGCCGAGCCAAAGGAACGTTGTCTTGGCGCGAAGCGTCGGGATTGTGCGGACGTAGGTGTCGACGCGGCTCTTGCTCTCGTAGTACGGCACAACGATGGCACCGTTGGTGTTGCGGCGAGAATCCGGTAGTGTTGACCACACGTAATGGGCGAGAGATGGCGTCGCGGCGGCGGCGTCGGCGAGCTGAATTCCCAGACGTGTCTCCCGTTCCATCGAGGCCTCGACGCCCAGCGTCGCCACCGTCTCGAAGAAGTTCGTCACGGCGAAGATGGCATAGCTGCCTGCGAAAGCGGCCCGGAGCGAGGCGGCGTCCTCAATCTCGGCCGTAACGACTTCAACGCCGAGAGCGGTGAGTGCCTGAGCGGCATCGCTGTGGATATTGCGCGTCACGGCCCGCAAAGAATACTCGGGATGATGTAAGAGGGCACGGATGACCGAGCCTCCCTGGCTGCCGGTGGCGCCTATAACTGTAATCAACTTAGACATGAAGTGATGCTTTGAAATTGCAAAAGAAGTATGGTTTTGACTTTCACTATCTGGAGTCTAAAACCCCTTTATAGTAGGATTACAAAGTCATGAGTCGGTTACTTCACGAAACAAAACCCGACCGTCTGACAGCATATGGTACATGACTAGATGACAGGCTGGAAACAGATGCACTGGTTCCCGAAGGCACGTGCTTACGGTGTAGAATTGATTACAAACATGCGGTATATACTTGATTACAAATCCACTTAACAACCGCGATAGATGGATAACGCGGTAAGTTACTAGTTCATTAAGAATAAAAGTTGCATAACATACTGTCATGACAGGTGGCATGGCCTGGCAGAACAGGTCGCCCGGTCTCGAGCACCTCGGCCAGCGAGCTCGTCTGCAGCTATAACTGGCGGCGTCGCGGGGCCAAGTTTTACGTCCCGGGTATTCAGGCCCTCACGATGCTCGCAATTTCTAGCCAGGGGCGTACTGACAATCACCAGGGGCTGCGCCAAATTGGCACAGCCGCCCCCTGCCGGTTGCGCTGCGGCAGGACAAGGGCCTCAACTTCCGTGACCAGAATGCGGCACGGATGCCCCGTTCGCCCTTTAAGCCGCTGTTCGAGGCCACCGTGTCCATGAACCCGTCGTTCCGCTTTGACGATGTAGACGTGCTGGTCGACCGCACCAGCCTCTGCCGACTTCTTGACTTCAGCGCCGGCCGCAGACAGGACAGCTTTCGCTTGAACCTGCACCTGATCCGGCGCACTCTGGTCATCGAGCGCAGCGACAAAACGGCCCGCGCCTGCATCCCCGCCGCCGCCGACAATGCGGGGTGGGGCAAAAGTTTCGAGAAAAACTTCACCCGGTACGCCCAACGGTGGAAAGGCAGCGCCTCGCACCACCGGGCGCTTCGCTACCAGTTTGGCGACCTGTCGTGCGTCGTACGGTGTGAGGTAGACGCCTGCTACAGCGGACCCGAAGCCTATCTCGCCGCCAACGCCATTCCCACCAAGGATCCCCGTACCATCCAAAAACTGCAACGAAGATCGCCGTCGGAGCAAGCATGGGCGGCTGAGATCAAGACGGCAAGCAGAAGTAGCCACTCCAGGGGCCAATACCTGCCCCAGATCTGGTTCGGCCGGACGCCCTGGCTCATCGTGGGTCGTCACCAGAACGGCAACTTTAAGTCGGTGGACATTACCCACATGGAAGCAGAATTTCCAGCCTGGGAGGCGAAACACCAGAACGCCCTCCGCAAGGTGGCCGCCGTTTTGGCCCAGCTGCGGAGGGCGATCGAAGAGAACGGGGGCGAGCACTGCGTGGCTGTCTGTGAAGAAGAGGTGCTTCCCCCGGCCATCGGAGTCTTCCCGTCCAATTTCCAAAGGGAAACCGTGTCGGACCAGCTGCGGCGCAAGCTATGGAGCGCCGAGGAGGCCGAGGCGGTTACCGGGAAGATGAGTAATGTCCAATCGGTGGATAGAGAGGAAGAGACCGAGTGAGGCACCCGCCTGGCTTTTTCTGGGGGCAGTTGTTGGCACGAGACGTCCACAGATGGGGATCAAAGCACCCGCCGTCATATCACGTTTTTGAGACGTTTATTACTGTATGCCAACATCTATAAATGAATACCACACCGATTACTAATTCGGGGTGCCAATTTTATTGATTCAGCCTCAAGGGCTTGCCCGACGCGTTCAACATAGCCTACATGGCAAAGTACTCAAAATACCCGTAGCTTAAGCGCTGAAGAGGCATTTATAGTCACTAGCTAGAGGCTATCCTTATTTCGAACATATTCACATTATTTCTAAAGACATTTAGGCCCAGAATCTTCCACACTTCTGGACTAAAACGTATATTTTCCACGAAACCCATGTCGTAGCTTGCGCTGGTCTTTTCTTCACGAACGAAGACCCTTCTTTATATGCGCTGTTTATTGCTTTAGCCTTTATCTATGGGAGTATACTTAGATGAGACTCGCGTTTCCCGCAGTCGATAGACTTCATGTCGATCTGGTTTGGTTCTCTCGCGCATATTACGCCCACACTCACTGCCACATCCGCTCTCACCCGCCAGCCTGATTGTTTCATTCCTGCAACCAGCCGCACCGGGCTGCAATGGCTCGGGATGCAACGAAGGAGGAGAAGGCCGAGACCAAGACGCACCTACGCGCGGGCCCGCGCGCACCTCGCCCTCGCCCTCGCCGGCCTTCTCGCCGCGCCGCGCCGCCGACCGCGCCAGGCGCGCATGAGGAAGCCCTAGGAGCGGCTCGCCGAAAGAATACTGTAGCCGCGACGCCCAAGGAACCATAAGCACTAACGGTGCGTGGTGGGGGGGGCGGCACCGCATTAGTGTGGTTTGGGAATAGGGCCATCTGGAGTTCTGGGGGGGTATAGGCGTTGCCTGGTGCATGTCGTCGGCTGCGCATCGTCCTGGCAGAGAAGTACTGTAACCCTAAGCTTTCACCACTGCAGGGTCACGGTGGCTCTGTCGCCTACTCTCATATCTTTCGTCTCTCTTGAAATACAACTTGTACCACATGACCTTATGGCTCCAGTCGGCCCTACCCAACCGTCGTCTTGACCGTCACTTGGGTGTGCCACTAGGCGAGATTCTCCACACAATCTCGCTTCTTGGGGCTGAGTTGTCCCTTTTGATTTGATCTGACATCCCCACTGCACGCTGGACGCTGAGTGGTGTGAAGCTGTCGAATCTCACCACCCTGGCTCTTATACCTGGTAAGTGGCCTGCCATTTGCGATGGAGGCCCTACTTGTCCTATGTACCTAACCTATAACGGGATAGGCTCGCTGCATGGTCTTTACAGCCGCAGCCCCCCCAGACCGTACCGGAACACCCTCTATTGGCTGCCATGCCCTCCTACCCAAGCCTGTCTCCGTTTTCTGGGCTGCCAGCGGTGCGGAAATGAATTTCTTCAGCGGGTCGCCACCCCCCCTAGCGAGGCGGGACCACGATATATATTTAGTATCTCAACGAAACGCTTCGCGGGAGGGGAAGCCGAACAGCCTCGCCCGGAATAGCTCCAGCCAGCCTTCACCTGCATATGGGACTAAGAGGAAATATATATGAGTTAGCTGTCTTCCCACAGGGGCAGCATCGATATTCACGGGCCACACCACGCCTCACCACGACATAATGCATTCAACACTGAAGCAAGGGAAAGGCGGCGTCTCGGCCTCGTATCACGCCGTCGAGGATGGCTCGTCGGCGAGACGGAGACGCGGCTGTTTTCAGGGTTGGGGTGTTGAGATGACGGCGGCCGTCGTAACGCTTGGCTGCATGGCGGCCGTTGTCTACATTCTTTTCCGCATGCAGGACCGGCCAGCCGACGACTGGACGCTCCCCATCACCCTCAACGCGGCCATTGCCGCCTTCGTCACGGTGGCCAAGTCGACAGCGCTGCTCATCATCGCCTCGTGCGTCGGCCAGAGCAAGTGGCTCCATTTCCAGCGGAAGCCCTCGCGTCTGCAGGACCTCGACACTTTCGACGCCGCCAGCCGTGGGCCGTCGGGCGCCCTCAGGCTGATCTGGTGTCTGCGGACGCGCTTGGGCACCCCCGTCATCGCGGCGCTGGTGATCATCATCGCCTTAGGCGTTGACGCCTTCACCCAGCAGGTCGTGGAACTGGAGCAGAAAATCGAGATGGTCAAGAGCGAAAACGCGACCTTCTGGGTGACAAATACCTACAACGGGGGAGGTGTGCGGCAAAGCCAGCTTGGTATCAACAGCATCGAAGGTTGGTACCCAAGATATCCTATCCTTAACCACAACCCGAGCATCGCCCTAACCAGTACCCTCTAGCCTCTACGGTCGACACTCGAATGCAAGGCGCCATTTCCCGCGGCATCTACAACATCCCCTTCTCCGTCCCTTTCAGTTGTCCGTCGGAATGCCAGTGGGACGACAGCTACTTCACGCTCGGCTTCGTCAGCGACTGCGCCGATGTCACCAAGGAGGCTCTCGGGTCGACGGTGCTCAAGGGGATCTCTTTCGGGGGAGACAGCGGAGAGGCCATCATGAAAACTCCGGGGAACCTGACGGTGCGCTACAATGTGTCCTACACCAGCTACCACACCGTCGTCGACCTGGTCGGCGTCGACAAGGTAGAAGTCTCGGACCCAATATCTTATCGGCCCGAGATCGCGCGCATCGGCTTCCTCCACATCAAGCAGGGGGGTGACGGTCCGCGCGTAAGGGAGCTGGGCAGCAACAACACCGAAGTCTTCGAGTGCAGCCTCAGTCTTGCGGCGCTCGAGTACGCGCGCGTCTCAGCCTCGGGGAGCTCGCTGCGCATCGGCGAGCGCCGGGTGCACCGGCTCGACGCCGGGCACTACGTCGAGGACGGGCCCAACGCCACCTACGCCGTGTTCAACACGTCGGGCCTGCCCGAGTTCCGCGTGTCAACGCCCGACTTCAAGGCGCTGGGTGGCTTCTTCGCCTCGTCGCAGTTCAGCGGCCGCATCTACGACGGCGAGAGCCCGCTGGTGTCGGAGGGGCTTGGCCCCGCCTTCCTCGCCGGTGCCGGCGCCGACGGCGGCGTCCCCGCCACCATGGCGCGCGTGGCCCAGAGCATGACGGACCAGCTCGTCGTGGCACGGGCCGACGACAACGCCGACGAAGCCGCCCGCCGCCGGAAGCCCGTCGTCGGCCTTAGCGCCCACACCACCGTCTATATCCGCGTCAAGTGGGTCTGGCTGGCCGTGCCGCTCTTCGTCAGCGCCGCCGCCGTCGTGCTGCTCGTTGTCGCCATTGCCCGCACCGCCTACGCGGGCGCCGCCCTCTGGAAGTCGTCGGCCCTCGCCATGCTCTACCACGATGTCGTGCCCGGCGAGCAGGGTTACTACCTCCACACCGACGTTGCGGGGCTCGAGCACCTCGAGGAGGTGACCAAGGATGTCAAGGTGGGGTATAAATGAGGGGATTCTTATGAAGCCTGTTGCTAGTTTGCATTTAGCGTTACCAAAATATAGAGCCCACGATCCGACATAGATGATATATACGCATATTTATAAGACGGATAGAAACTGACACGGCCGAGTACCTTGATTAACTGTGGGAGGGCATCTGGACATTAATCATGCTACGTCTAAGTCAAATAGATGGATGCTAACAATCAAATTTAGATGCAAAAAAGTCCCTCATGTACAAATCCTCAAGAGGCTCGCGTAAGATCAGACGCGAATGTATGTGCCGCTTCGTGCTGGGCTGAATGCATTCAGCCTGCGCTAGCGCTTATACTGGACAAGGGCCTGCACCTCTCAGGGGTTACGTTACCCAGGCGGACGATGCCGATGCTATGATACGTACCACGTCGTTTAGGGACACGCTGGGGCATAAGAAGCTAATGTACATGCTACCACGCTTTGGACGGTATATAAGAATGCGGCACCTACACTAGCTCGCGTCTATACTTGCCAAGGCCTGGACCTCGCACCAACTCAGCCACCTTGAGTGGACCGTACCGTATATAACTGGCCCGGAATCCGTAGTTAAGCAGAGTTGGTTCAACTTGGAGAATTTCCTCTCTTCAGCATTTCCCTCTGCGCCTCACGGTATACAGGCTGCATGTTTTTACGTCCGACCCTGCTCTTCAATCAACTCACTCCCCGTTCGGGATCGATTCCACCAGATCAGGAGGCTGGGAAATGTCGCTAACAATACCATACGCGGTTATGCCAGTGCCGGTTGAGATTCTGCAAAAAATCCTTGTTAACGTAATAGTGTCCCTCCACTCTTCACTCAACCCAGAACCGCACGAAGCACAGATCGCCAAATTACACACCTCCGTCACCACCATAGGGCCCCAATTCAGCTTTGAATTCGGCATTGCGCCGCAATGGACAAGATCGTGGCGTTACGAATATCTCGCCGGCGACTTCCGAGTGCTGAAAGAAGTGCAGCGCTTGAGGCTCGTGAGTCGTAAGTGAAGTCAACAGCGGCCAAGTGGGCATGAGAGGTCAAATTAACGATATTTTGCCATGAGACCAGTTCGACCACGCACTGCCTTTAGCCGTGCTCGAGTGTCGACGCATCGGCATTTTACGTCACTGGGCACTTTGTGACTGGGACACCATGCCTGCACCCGGATCAACCCCCAAGGCTCCCGGTACCTGCCGTATCCACGGCGATTCCAACGAGCACAAACGTTACTTTGACGATTTGGACTGGCCCAAGATGGACGAAGTCGCGAACCGTATCAGCAGGGAGTCAGGAGCGGGATACTGCGCCACACTCGATGCTTTGTACCGGCTTGTTGGCAAGGCATGCCCCAGGACGATTAGCTACAACACTACAACGAATGCCTACCGCCCCCGCCACCCTTTGTTCCCCTTTCCTGGGATGAAACGGGACCCGCACCGGCTCATGCCTGTGAGCGTGCGCTGGTTGGACCCGGACGGGCTCTCGGTGTATTACGCCAGTAAAAGCAGTCGGCAACCCATGTCCTGGCTGGTCGGAATCACGCTCCTGAGTGCAGCAGCGCATTGGAACCTCGTCCCACTGGTGAAGCGACTGTTGCGGGCCGGCTTCGATCCGACCGCCGACGACAACATCCTCCCCCCGGCCATGCTATTGGCCGCCGCGGCCGGGCACAGCGAGATGGTCAAGCTCTTCCAGGCGCATCTACCTGAGGCCCGAAGCCGTCCCCGCGGGGTAAACTACCTGGGGATGAATTGGGTCGCCAAGGCCGACACGACGGCCATCGTGGGGGCAGTAATCCGCGGCGACATGGCGATGCTGCAGCTCGCCATCTTCCCCCCCTCGGGCGACGATGCCGCCCACGGCCGGGCGCCCCTAGTTAGCGGGCCGTGCGGCACGAGCTGGCGGAAGCAGACGTTCCTGGGCCAGGCGCTCGAGGTCGCGCTCGAGTATGCGGCGGACGAGGGGACGTACTTTTACCTGGCGCGCTTCTTCGACCCGGTCAGCCACGGCGGCGACTTCTTCCGGAGCTCCCAGCGCGTCGCCGTGCGGCACCTGCAGCAGTTTGTGACGAGCGGCAACGCGGCCATGGTCCGGCGGCTGCTGGACGCGGGCGTCGATGTGACGCAGCAGCCCGCGCCGCTGGCCATGGCCATCGCTTGCGGCCGCGCCGACCTCGTGGCCCTGCTCCTCGCGCGGGGCGCCGACCCGAACCTCGAGGCCGGCCGCCACGAACCGCCCGTGGTGCGGGCGGCCGACCCCGGAGACCGGGAGACGGCGCGGGCGCCGCCCGCCCAGACCACGCTCATAGCCGGCCCGAGCGAAGCCTACCCAGCGATCAACGCGCGCAAGCTGGAGCACGAATGTGACGAGGTTGACACCCAGAACGGCCTCGTATCGCTAGCGGAACCGTCGTGAATGGGTCCGCGCCGGCGTGGGGTCGCGGACCGCAACGATGCAACGGGCCGTGGGTGCCCTGCTCGGTGTCGCCCGCGCCGAATTGTGCGGATACGCATCAATGACGACGGTGTCGCCTTTGGATATTATCGTGCAGGTTGTCGTAAACAACCAGAGCCCAAGGACTTTTATGGATTGATGGGGGGAACACATCATTCTACTTGTTGCGACGAAGGGCAGGGTAATCAAGGTCCCTACTGTTACAACAGCAATCGGCATTGGTACCATGACTGGGCCCTTGGGCGCCACTAATCTCGCCTATAATTCCGGGGAATAGCAATCGACCTTCTGGGTTTAGACAGCTCTTAATGTTTGTCCCTACTGTTGCCACCACAGGCGGTGGAAAGGTTGATACGGCTGAACAGACGACGCAGCGCCGCACTCTTCTCTATTTGTAATCCGTCGAAGCCAGACGCCCTTATAATAATGACCTTCACCTTGCACAGCCTCCAGGCCCAGTACCATGGGCACCACGTTCGGCCAGAGCATGTAGAAGCACGCCAAGTACGTCGAAGTTGACTCGTCTAGTAGGTGAACAAAAGCAATGCTATTGCGGTACTCAGTGTTATCTTGAGGACTTCGCTGCGAACCCACCGTCCTACTAATTGATGTGCAGGGCGAGTCATCGAGCCATCGAGTCGGATCATGGATCTACGAGTAGATCCAACGATCTAAAGCATCAGTGAGGAAATGACTTGGTATGTAAGTCAGAAGATTTCCTAGTTAGACAGTTACAAAGCCTACGTCTTGCATCCGGCGTAAATTGAAGCTTTCCCTCCTCCATCCTCTTTCTCCCGGATTTTCCTTTGTCGGTAGAGTCGGGCATGTCGCCGCCGCCGAGGGTACAGCCGCCCTTCTTTCCTTAGTGGTCAGCCGCAGGGAGTGCAGCACTGCAGGCGTTGGCCAGGCCTTGCTCAGCTCGTTGAAGGGTGAATTCTAGGAGAATATATTCTAATGACCCACTTCAAGATACAGGTCTAATCACGGCAGCCATCCGCGCTTGTACGATGTATGCAAGCTTTTTGACAAGCTTCCGTATAAGTTTTAGAACCAGCTGAGGTATCCTGGCCCGATGCAGCCCGTCTGACTAAGCGCTATATGCGCCCACCTCTCCAGCCATCCAATAAACCAGCTTTTGTGACCCTTTGCAGATGGGAAGCCTCCTCGTGAGCCACGCTGACCATTGAGGATGCTGTTACCGGCTCGAAAGACAGCAGCAACCCTAGCTAGCTCCATGCACTGTTACCACCGATATGCAGTAACTCAGTACAGAGGAGAGAAAGGGTCCAAGCCATTAGCAAGATGAAGGCTGATTTCGGCAAACCCTGCATAATGCATCCACGGAAAGATGCACGCACATTATTTCCATACGAGGAACTGGGTCGAATCTTTCTACCCCTCGAAGTATCACAGAGGTGGTGAGACCAACAAGGACAATATCCCGTCGCGTCGAGTCTGAAACTGCAGGCCGAGAGCTGCGGCTTTCTGCTTCAGCCTATGGCGTGCGAAAACGACCCCTGGTTGGCCAGGCACCCAAGCTAATGCTGCCGTGTATGCCTGTTTCCTTGGAATATTGCATAGGATGCCTTTTCCGATTTGATACCTGCAAGCCTCGTCGCAGCCATGGTACGATTCTAAGGCAACAAGCAGAGAGGCGATGATTTGATGCCGAATGGGCCGTGAGAGACCCAACCTGACTTACTCTTCACGACCTAGGGAGAGGCGTGTTCGTATCAGATACTTGAGGACTGGATTGCTATATAAATGGCAGGAAGAACTGCCTAGGTCTCACTCTTCGACGCCCCAAGCACATCCGCTCTTCGAAAAACAACCTTTAAACAACTTCCATCTTCTCCCATCCTTGGTTTCAGACTACCGGCCTCCCGTCACCATGAGGATCACACCGGCTATGCTTGTCCTCGCACTCTTCGACAAGTCGGACCGCCCTCAGGCGAACGACGTCGACACGGTCTCGGACCGCTTCGATTCCTCCAGCGACTATGACTCCACGGTAGCCAAGGGGCTTGAAGTGACCCTCTACAACGATAGTGGCTGCAGTGGTGCCGGCAAGAAAGTAGACTGGTACACCGAACACCCCTGCTTCTCGACCCTCGGAAACCGTGGAATGCACATCCGGAACAAGTATCACAATAATTGTTACCGTGAGCTACACTCTCATCTCATAGCTATCCTTTTCCGATGAAACATGGACTATGCTAAGCCAACTGCCCTATCAGTCACGGTATACGCAGACAGCAATTGCAAGTCGGGAGACAGAGCGAACTTGGATACGAGAAAGTGCTGGGATGTTGGAACCCGCGGATCCTTTAATGTCAATTGCGGCAGTAGCCCCAAGTTCTTGACTAGCAACGGCGACGAATATCTCTAGTCGTAGTAGATAGGGCGCGGTGAGTGAAGGCTATGAGTTGCTTTATTTACCCCCAGTCAACCGATTTTCAAGCAGAAGCAAATCGGACTTTGCTGACAGACGCTCTCTGTCCCTGGTTGTACAAACCCTACGTTACGACGTACTTGGGTATAGCGTTCGTTGCCAAAGGACAATGCGAGAGATATTGACGTGCCGCTGGGAGGTACCATGCCTGTGCGTTGCCAATAACCGAGCGTCAAGAGTGGTTATTTCCGTGTACTGAGTAGGCGTGTTGAGATCAGGGCTATGATTGGGTCTTTTTCACTAGCTTAGCAACCTACCACCGCCATCTCGCTAGTGCGTACCCCCTGAAGGGAGCAAGGGCTATGCTACTGCGCTGCGCCGCTTCGGTCCCGTCCCATAAGTAGCGGCAAATCCGCTTATCAATTCCGAGAAACCGGGTCACTTTGCTTTTCATCTCACAAGGACGCTTCCAGCATGTCTTCACACGCGAATCCGTGGAAACTTCTTGCTGTCTTCGCCCTGTTTGGGGCCTTTGCACAGGGTGCTTCAGGGGACACGCCCACTCCAATCCCAAACGGCGCATCGGCCGTGCCCGCCGCTTCAGCAACCCCGTCAGCATCCTCAGCGCCCGAAATACAACAGCTGGAAGTTGACTTCGTCTTCCCACGCAATGAAACATACAAGGAGTCTGCCGTTTTCCCGGTCGCATTCGCCTTCCAAGGGCTCGACGCCATGCGTACGCTGCCCAAGTTCAGCCTCTCCTGGGGCATTATGCCGTACACCGACGGCTGGATTCCTGGAGGGATTTACATTGACTCGGGCTACTTCGACGTACCGACAGAGGGGGACTCCTTCATCGCCGTTGCCAACACCAACGTGTCAAAGTGGATACGTAATTCCAGGAGCAGTTCGTACCGCTACATGATGATCTGGAACGCCATCTGGGACGACTGGGACGAGTCCGACCGCTGCGGTATGCCGCGCGGCCTGGACAACCGCATCATGTTCTCGATTCAGTCACAGGCCTCGATTGATCGCGGTTGGCTGTTCTACAATGAAGAGGTGGGTATAGACGCCAAGGTCCCAACCGACGATTGCCCCATCCTAAGCAACATCTACGACATCCGGAGAAACGCGACGGACCCGGACAAGTGCTTCGTGTTCCTCGATGGGAACACCACCGGAAAGAAGGCAGACCCCTGCGCTGCCCGTGTCGACGAGGATTCGGCCCGCAGTATCGAAAGACAGGCAGCAAGCCTGGCTACGTCGTCTTGGCTGTCTGCGCATCCAGAGCCGACATCCTCCTCCTCGACGTCATCCAACTTCGCGGCCTTTCCGACAGCACCAGCGGGAGCTACCTTCGTCGCAGTGTCCATGGTCACGTATCTCACCTTTGGTTTATAAGTAGATAACACGGAAATTATTCCTCGGGTCCAGTTAGCAAATTCCGTCTCATCTACTGGTCATGCATTGACATGCATGTAGGAGGTGCCCTCCCTCCTCCGTTCTTGTTCTTGTCCTCTCTCTTCAATTTATCAGACCACATCCTCTCGCTCATCTACCTTCGTTCAGCAGGCGTTACTGCCGAAACGTGTTCCGGATTAATCTTTACTTGCCTTTCCCTCGGTCCCGTCCGTACTTATCTAGCGGTGAACCCCACACTTCCAAACTTCGATGGGCAGTGGATGCGGCGGCCTCATTGGCAGCGGCCCGGTCATGCACCACGGTGTTGAGATATCGTTGTTTTGGTGTTGCTGCTTCATTTCTCGAAGACATCTCAAATTCTGGTTCACCAAGGGGCTAATGAACAGATGGGGTCTGAGCTGAATGTAAGGCTTGCTTCAGTCAATGGTGGTCCATTATAACTGTGTACAATACATTAGGGCCCAGGAAAGAAATGCTTACATCTTAGATCTATGTACACTACATTTAAAAAGACCATTTCCCCCGGAAGCCCGTCTTCAAAATACTGCTCCATTTTTTACCAACAGCCCTGCTGATTAGTCCATCATCATACCTCGTGAGCCCATAGTCCCGGTTGTCCCAAATCCCAGTCAATTCGTACATTTTCTTCCTCCGTCATCATTGACCACGAGGCAGCCAGATAATCTTCCGCCCGTCTCATCCACCATTGAAGATATCGCAAGTTACCTCTAGCCTCCAACCTTCCCCCCAAACTAACGAGACCCTCTAAATCCCGCTGGTCGTCGGTGGTTGATCAGTCGACGCTCGCAAAACCTCGAGGCGATACTTTTGTTGGACCAAAGGCTTGGCTGGACCCGTAACCGAGTTTCCACGGCTGGGTCAGCGGCGTGGGGGCGTTTATTGGGGGGCTCTGGAATGCCATGCCGGATCAGCCGGTGGTGCTGACAGGTCGAACCAGACTCGGGCGTTGAGTTAAGCTGCGCCACCTAATGCTGCAGAGGTCGTCACTTTCTGTCAAGGACCAGGAATGACCAAGCCAGCCCGGGCCCGGATCCTCTTGATAGAATCTCTGGCGCCTGGAGCATTCTCGTCGCTTTGCTCGTCCTGGTCACGGAGTAAACGTAGACCGGCTCTGGAGACGGCAACCTTTTCCACGTCAGCAACCACTGTAGACATTTGACGGGCTGCTTAAGCTATGGGGGCATCGCTATATCCCCAGGGCCATCGTTCGGTTCCGGAGGTTCTGATGCAAGAAAAGCCGTCGAGTGTTATCCCTCGCCAAATCCTGCCGTGGTTGCACTTTGCACCGCCTCCGCCGAATCGCCTCGTAGTTCATCCTGCGGTCTGCCTTAAAAAGCTTGGATAACCTGGCCCATCGTCTCGTGGTTCGGGCTGAAGCACATCCATCCGAAGTACACCAGCTAATGGACCGTCAACACACGGATAAGCTACTGCCACTATCTGGTGCAAGTTGCCCGCCCGACATTGAGGGAGTTTGAATCGCTCCGTGGTGGCCCAGTAGAAGAGACTTGCAGGTACTTGGATTGTCACAGAGAGGGTCAACAGCGATCTAAGGGAAGGGTCGGTTCACTGCAATAAAGCCGTGCGCGGCGCCAACGAGTCGGATGACATTAAAGGTAATTACTTGATAGTATACAAAGATGGCAGTTCCGGGGCCTGTCTGCTCAAGGCAGGATCCAGGTGACGACGCTGTTGGCGAGCACATTGCCGCTCCAGGTTTCGCCGGAGGCAGTCTCGAGGGTGACGTAGATGTCGTTGCCGAACGTGTTCTCGATGACGACGGCGCGGGAGCCGTCGGGGTTGCGGGCGGCGACGCTCTGGACCCCGGCGCCGCCGTCGTACGTGTAGCTGCCGGTGCCGGCCAGCACGCGGGCGCCGCGGTGCAGGTAGCGCGCGTACTGCGCCATCATGTAGTAGTCGACGGTGAACTGGTAGGTGCCGGCGGCTGTGTCGACGACGACGAGCCCGCGGCACGTGTCGCAGCCGCCCAGCCGCGGCCCGTCGGCCCCGTCCGTCCCCAGCGTCCACGCCAGCGCCCCCGCCGCCCAGTTCTGCAGCGGCCCCAGGGTAAAGGACGATGCCGAGTGCCACGGCGTGTACTTGGAAGACGTCCAGCACTCCGTCATGTACTGCGCCACCCCCGGGTTCTTGGCGTGGAAGTCGCTCAGCACGCTCCATTGGTTGTTGGTGGCATAGCACTGCGTCCGGCGCGTTAGACAACAAACACACACACAGAGGGGGAAGGAGGGAGGGAGGGCGAGGAAGGGAGAGGGCAAGACTTACATGCCAGGCGATCGCATCGACAAACTCGGGGGCGGTATCAAGGACGGTCTGGGGGTAGGAGGGTACGTCTGGAGATCTGGTCAGTTTTGGCCCGAGGCATAGCGTCAAGGTGCCCTTCACATACCCGTGTTGTGGTCGTAGGCCCAAACCTGGGTGTCGAGTCCGGCGGCCTTCAGGGCCGGGCCGACGCTGTCGCGGATCAGCTTGCCCGACTCGTCGGCGTAGATGTACATGGTGGGCATGTCGGGTTGGCTGTTGAGGGGCTCGTTCTGGATGGTGATGGCGTTGACGGGGGCGCCCTTGGCGGCGAAGGCCTCGAGGTACTTGACGAAGTAGTCGCCGAACTGGCGCGTGTAGTTGTGGTCGAGGTTGTTGTCGACGGTGCCGCCCGTGAGGCGGTGGTCGAGCTGCATCCAGGCGGGCGGGGCCCAGGGGGAGCCGAGGATGGTCAGCTCGGGCTTGAGCGCCCTCATGTCGGCCAGCAGCGCCGCCATGGCCTCGCCGCGGTCGCCCAGCGCGAAGCCGGCGAGGTCGGTGTCGACGCTGCTATGGTCGTCGTACGTGTACGCCGGCGGCGCCGACAGGTCCGAGGCCCCGATGGTGTGCCGCATGAGCGCGAAGTCGGCGCCCTCGGGCGTGAGCAGCTTCCGGAGCACCTCGGCCCGCCGCTCCGCCGGCAGCGAGTTGAGCACGCTCACCGTCGCGTCCGTCACGGCCGCGCCGAAGCCCGTCACCTGCTGCTTCTCGCCCGCCGCCGTATCGTCTACCGTCAGCCGCCACGTCGACGCGTCGCTGGCCGGCGAGCCGGGGCCGCGCACAGGGCCCGGAATCGGATCCAGCTTGTATTTAAGATCCGACGTGGAGCAGAAAGCCTGGGCCGTCGCCCGCCCGGCCAGAGAGCCGCTGGTGCTGGGGAGCGCCGAGGCGCACCCCGCCTGCAGGGCGAGGGCCGCAAGGAACGTGGAAAGCATTTCGGGAGCGAATGTGGGCGTCTTGGGCTATCCGGTGAGAAGCGACGGGGCCTGGGGAAGAAGACGATTACTGAGAAATCCGGGGAGACCGGCGGATTTTATGTATGCGGTGACGACAATGAGGCGGCACGATGTGGGTCGACAAGCCGTACCATCAGAACGGATGCATTGCTAGCCACAGGGCTAGAAGATTAGCGTGCCAGGGACAGAGCGCCGGCAACGGGCCACCTCGAATCGTGCTTACCTGTGTGTCTACTAGGTTTAGTGACGGTCGGGGAGACACCAGGCTGCAAAACGGGGTGCTATGGGGAGGGTTGCGCCGTGCCATTGGGCTGTTTGGGGCTGAAGGATCAACTAGGGCTTTCAGCTGCCAGGGGACAAGGCGTGGTTCATGAGCCAAATCGGTCAACGATCGGCCCCTGCCTGCCAGCTAGATCAGGAGTCAACCAGGGGTCGCGACTATTATTAGACCAAGCCTACTCCGTGGATCGTCTTTGCATACGTGGGAGGCTTCGGTACCAGTCGCCGGGGGCTCTCATTGACCCTGCGCGTCGCTTAGTAATGGTTGCTTTTGCATCGAACCTGGGCTTCAGTCGCACGCAGCCGTGGGAAAACCCAGGGTTTTACGAGACCGTTCTCAACGATGCAGCTGTTGATGCCGTGACTGCAGCCTTCTTTAAGTTCGATTCGCCGTCTCGGGGAATATTACACATTGAACACAAATCGGCTGCCTTTGGGTTGAGTTGCATGTATCCAGCGTATCTGCCGCGAAATATGCATTGCCGATTAACAGCAATGGGCCCAAGACGGCTAAGAACTCGACGGACCATCTCTTTCTTTTGACTGGCATAATAAAACAGTCACTATTGTACGGGTATGCCATTTGTAACATCATGGATGCCCGTGTAAAGCGCGCGCGCGCGCGTGTTTATGTATGTCTGCACCACCTCCTTGAAGAGCTCAGCCACAACGGTCACCTCGCCCGCAACGATCCTGAGTCCGTCAGCTCACCCTTTTCTGCTTTCGGCCGGGTGCCTCTGGGGTCGTCAATGTTTTGACGTGACCTACATGGGAGATTTCCCTAGAAGTATACCTTAACAACGCACGCGGCAGTGCAAAACACGTGCCGAGAAGATCCCCCCCGACGCCCGATGCGATCTTTGTAGGAACCATGATGGTGGGCAACAGGTAGAAA
The DNA here is from genome assembly GCA_018287875.1 of Nigrospora sphaerica. Taxonomy (NCBI): domain Eukaryota; kingdom Fungi; phylum Ascomycota; class Sordariomycetes; order Amphisphaeriales; family Apiosporaceae; genus Nigrospora; species Nigrospora sphaerica. The sequence goes on from JAGVVL010000017.1 coordinate 307,680, forward strand.
TAATAACCCTCGTTTAGGCCAGACTCCAGTGTTCATGCAATCCGGCGAATGCAACTCAGTAGCGGGTGGCTCAGTCGGCGAAGCGAAAAGCAGAGCTGGCCCTGGTTCCGCAGCTGAACTGCGTGCCCAGGATTGCGAATCATGCCAGCGCGATGGATTAAACCAAACCGCTACCGGCGCATGCCAAAATCGCCATCGTAGGTACGGGAGACAGCGGCATCTCAATGGCCTACCATATCCTTGCCGAGAGCAAGCGCAGCGGCTGCGCGACCCCATTGATTGTTATTCTCGAGACGAACCAGGTCTGCTAGGTGCTACGGGACGCAAAATTGCGTGTCCGACCTCTGATTTCACTGGCGCAGCAAGGACGGACATGCGTGAATACTGACGCAACTATTTAAGCGGCCGTTTCAAGCCGGATCCGTACCTACGCGCCACCAAGGTGCGGGAGACGCACTGTAAGGAAGGGCCGAGCGAGTGGCCTCCTTCTAGGGCCGCCAAATCCAGGGAGTACGGGAACTGGCCTGGATCCAAGACATCGATTGCAAGTACGGAAAGGCCTGCCCGAAGAACATGTCACCATTGGCGCCACCGCGGGAACGGCCGATTGGCGGGCGGGCTGCTGGGCGACCACAGGGCTGCCTCGCCGCGCGCACCAGGGCAGGAAGCCCTTGTAGCCGGCCAAGGCGGGCGGCACGGCGGCGGCCGCGCTGCCGTACACGTAGTGGCGGCGCAGGTCCCGGCAGCACCTACAGGTCATGCCATCCTCGCACTTCTCCATCGGGCGGCGGCACTCGGCACAGGCGTGGACGGCGCGCTTCCTCTTGGCCGGCCCCGCGCCGCTGCGTCGATTGGTTATCCTGCTGCTGCCCAGCATCGTCCTGCCTCGGCTCGTGCTGTCGGAAACGGCGAATTGCAAAGGGGTCCGACGACGCATAGTGCAAGTGTTCGCCATCACCCATTGCATCGACGTCGTCTCGCTTCAGCGCCTATGGGGAAGCGGATAGCGCGGTCGGTGCCATCCCAGCGACTGCCTGCCTAACTGGGACGGTCTCGGCTGCCTCCGAACGCGGGGGTTTTTGATAACAGCCACGGCGACTTTGTCCATCCCGTCTCCTCCTCACCCCAGTTCACGCCCTGTCAGGCGAGGACCACCCGATGATAATGCACGGCCACCCGGCTCCGCCTGTCGGCCCTGGCCCGGGGGAAATGGGGGAGCTAGATCATGTGACCGGCCCGGTCTCACACGCGCCTTATTAGGTTTATCCAGAGCGGACCGGGCCGGTTGGAATTGGGACCCTCGTCATCATCGACGCCCACCTCAGCCGCCGTGGTCAGGGAACCCCCAGTGTAAAAAGGTCAGGCAGTGCATCCTCCAGCGCCTACTCTCTCCCTCGTCGCCCGTCACCGCCCACCACCATGGCCAAACATGTTGTCTTCGACGTCGTGGGCACCCTGGTGTCCTTTGACGCCTACTACGAAAAGATCGAGCAGGTCATGGGCGCCAAGCTGCGCGAACATGGTCTCGCAGCCAAGCACTTTGGCTACACGTGGCAGACGGCGGCCGAGCTCGAATTCACCTTCCTGTCGGTCGCGGGCAGCTACCGGTCCTACAGCGACGTGATGCGCGGGCTCTTCTACCGCACGCTCCGGCTGGCGGGCGTGGCAGACCCGCGCGCCCTGGCCAGCGAGGCCGAGCGCGACGCCTGCATCGAGGGCTACGCAAGCCTTAGCCTGCGGCCCGACGCGGCCGCCTGCCTCGAGCGGCTGCGCGCCGCCGGATTCGCGGTTTGGTGCTTTACGACGGGCGACGCGCGGCGCGTCGAGGGCTATTTTTCGCGCGCCGACGTCGCGGCGCCGCCCATCGTCAGCTGCGACGGCCTCGGCGTCGCCAAGCCTGCCGCCGCCGCCTACGAGGCCGTCTGGAACCGCTTCGGCCCCGACGATGTCAAGTGGTTCGCCGCCGCCCACATGTGGGACGTCGCCGCCGCCACCAAGGTCGGCTTCCGCGGCGCCTGGTCCGCCGCCCTCGAGAAGGAGCCGTGCCTCGACGTCTTCGCCGATGCCAAGCTCGAGGTCATGGCCGACAACCTGCTGGAGCTGGCCGAGGCCATCATTAGCAAACCCTAGCAGCTAGTTGTGCGAAATGAGACGTGTTATGTTGCCAAGCAATGCATTTCGTAGCCACGAGCAACCAGACGAGAGCCTGAACACTGTCTGCGACACATTTGGGTCCATAAAGAACTGGAATCGCAACGAGGGTCACCGCCAGACTGACATTTCAAGTTTTCGGCTACGAGGCCGGGCGTAATTTTTAGCACGCGCCGCAACGCCAAGGCAAAAAGCACTTGGTAGGAGTGGGTGGCCAAAATAAGTAACCAATGCCGAGGGAATTCCAAAGTCAAAATGGCCGTCTTTGAGGTTGAATACTCCTCTATGGCGACGTGCTTGCCGATCTCGCTTTCGCAACCTGATTGTTTCGTGCCAATAGATCGCATCGCGATTCAGCACACAAAGAACTGGCCGTGACTGCCCATTCGACAATGCTCCTCGTCCCTCGTGTCCAAGTAAACCCAAATCTGTCGTCGCCACTTATCACTCCCATTGCCTATACCTCCCCAAGCCCCAAAAGGCTATGGTTACTTTCGAGTGGTTGTGGTTTCGCTTGTCTCGTTGCTTGGAGGATTCGGACAAGTCCGACAACCCTGTGTTTAGTCGACCGGCCCAGTTGTGGACCAGCCCTAGATTTGCCGAGTGGCGACGAGGGACCGCAATTGGGGAGCAAGAGATGGATAAGGTAGGTACGTAACCAACGATATGCTTCCAGCAGCGATAGCTCCAAGTCATGATAAATGCAAACGAAGCCTTGGATCCCCGTTTTCCTGCTCGTGCCCAACAGCTTTATCCCAGCGTCTCGCCGCCCGTCTCCCAACATGGTTCTCCCCGGCCCCAACCCCACAAAGTCCTATTGGATCGAGAGCGCGAGCTCGCCCCTGCGCAATCTTCGTTCCACAGAAAAGCTCCCAGAAACCGCCGATGTAGTCATCATTGGCGGAGGCTACACGGGCGCCGCGACGGCGTACTGGCTGGACAAGTACACCAGGGGCTGCGCCCAACAGCCGTCCATGGTCCTTTTGGAAGCGCGTGACATATGCGGCGGTGCCACGGGGCGCAATGGTGAGCTGTTGCCGGTCTCGTGCCATCGTTGCGCTGCTACAGAACGCTGACAGCATCTCCCAGGCGGTCAGCTGCGCCCCCATTTATATTCTCGCTACCCGCCCTGGAAAGAACGCTTTGGGCCCGAGGGCGCCATGGAGCTGATACGGCACGAGATGGCGCACCTTGCCGCCTTTCGGGAGCTGGCCGAGGAGGAGGGCATCGCCGACGAGATTCTCCTGCAGTTCGGCGAGACCTTTGACGCCGCCATGACCGACGAGGCCTGGACGCGGCTCAAGGGCGCCCTCGACGAGATGCGCAGAGACCACGGCGACGACCACGAGGTAGTCAGGGCGTGCCGTGTCATCGCCGACGCTGCCGAGGCGCAGGAGTTCTCACAGATGAAGGGCGCGCTCGCCGCCATTGTCCATCCGTCGGGTCAATTGTAAGCAGTCCCCTTCCCTCCACACGGCCCCTTACCCATCATTATTCGCTGACACCGACGCCCGACAGGTCCGCCTACAAGCTAGTGCACGCGCTCTTGCGCATAGTGCTGGCGCGGGGGCGGCTCAACGTGCAGGCGCACACGGCGGCGTCGGCGGTGGCGGAGCGTGACGGCGCAGGCTGGGTGCGGGTGACGACGGCGCGGGGGACGGTGCGGGCGCGCGCCGTCGTGCACGCGACCAACGCGTGGGCGGCGCACGCGCGGCCCGAGTACGCGCGGCTCATCGTGCCGGAGCGCGGCACGCTGGCGGCGGTGCGGACGCCGCCGGGCTTCGGCCTGCGCCGCCCCGGCGCTCAGCACTGGGACGCCGTCGTCAACAACTACCACCTGCAGCTGCCGCCGCCGCACGACGTCGTCATCCTCGGCGGCGCCCGCCAGTTCCTCGTCCACCGCCCCGAAGAGTGCCTCGGCCGCGCCGACGACGCCTGCGCCACCCCCGGCGTCGCCGACTTCTTCCGCTCCTGGCCCGCCGCCGACGTTGCCGGCTGGCCGCTGGCCGACGCCGACACGCGCCTCGACGACCAGGGCCCCTGCTGGGTCGGAAGTAAGTGCCCTCTACCGGAAACCAGGTTGTTACTCAAAAAGCTTACCGACATCCCCCGTAGTTGAAACCTCGACCGCCGATGGCTTCCCCTTTGTCGGCGCGGCGCCGGGGCATCCCGGGCAGTGGATCGCCGCCGGCTTTGCGGGGCACGGTAAGTCCGAAACAGCCCGCATGTCCCGGAACTGGTGTGCTGACATGTATGCCAGGCATGCCGCGGATCCTACTGTCCGCCTCTTATGTTTCGATTTCGGTCTTGGACGCTCTACAGATTCCGCACAGCGAGCCAACGGGCCCGGCTAAACTGCCTCCACCCCAGCCCTTTCTAGCGACACAGGAAAGAATCGATCGGCTGCAGAGCACGGATGTGGCCGCTATGAAGGCGGCGTTCGCCGCCAGGTGCAAGGAGAGCAGCGTCAAGCCGTTTTGCAACGGGCCCCGGAGCCAGGTACCTCCGGCCAACTTGTGAGTTTAACGTGAGACATGCATTTCGGTGGCATTGTAGTTGGTTAGGAGTTGGAGGCCGTCATCGGTCTTGTATTTAGAAATCCAGTTTGATCTATCGTTGAGACATATAAGCTGCAGTCTTACTTGTACACCTCGTCACGTACTGTTTCTGAGGTGATTTTCATCGACTCTTCGTGCTTTGTCTCCGCAGTTTGTCTGGCGCTTCTGAGCCTTAATAAGTTTTGGAAAATCTCGATTGTACATTTGAAAGTTGTCTTCGAGGGATGGGCAAAATCCTCTACCTCTGATTGCTAGTGGCAAATATTGATATCAATGGAAACTTGTATGACCACAGATAGATCCGGCCCAACATTCGTTTCAGGCATTCAAGATAGCAACTTGGGTACTTCTTCCAAGAAGATAGTATACTATCAGTGTCATGCACTACCATATCGCGGCACATGCATCCCTCGATGAAGTAGATGATCACTTCCTTAAAGAAGCCCCTTGTTGATAAGGCGGACCGGTTCGATGCTACCCTGCCGTCGGAGTCCCCGCCCCCGCCAGATCTCCTTATCTTGGCCTGTCCCTTCGGGGTAGTGCGCCCTTGAAACTGCCGTCCCGCTCGGAAGATAAGGCCACTCTCCCCGGCGCGGACTGCCCCGCGGTGCCAAAGTCGCCGCTTCTGGACAAGGGCCCGAAAAAGATGCAGCCGCCGATGAGTGCAAGAAGGCGAGTGATAGGCAGTCGGAAACCGGCCATGCCGTGTCCTGAGCCGTCAAACCAACCCTGTAGCCCTCGCACAACGCAACGCCGGCTGTGGTTCCGGCTGTGTAGCGCTTTGGTTCGTCTCGCGGTTAGTAATCCAGACCCGGTGATTCGTTGATCGACCTGCGATGTGACAGAGGACTGTCGGAAGCGCGAGGGAGGATTCCAATTGTTGGCGCGTCACCTGCGTGGGAATGGGGAAGGACCGGGGTTGATGACTCCATATAGACAAGAATGCCACCTGGCTGCCCCGGTGCCGCAACTGTGCGAACCGACGTCAACTCTCATAAAGCGCCGTCGGGACGCAGTACTTGTTCCCGGTCCGGGCAGGCGCGACGCATTTCCACGTCCCTTCACGCCTGCCTCGCTACTGCTTGTCTCCGTCTACTCGTTTCGGGGCCACAACACAAAATCCACCATGCCGTCGACAGAAATTGCTAGTCCCGCGACATCGAGCGTCGGCCGTTCGAAATGGGCCGCTTTCTACCGCGGCGTGCTCTTCCAGATGATCCTCTTCGGCGCGTAAGTGCCCACGGCCGGATATGTCTCTTACGGGATAGGCCGGAGCCTGACTGATTTCACGATTCCTGAGTCAAGTCTCTCGTTCGTTGGACCCGCCATGGGCGATGCCGTAAGCGCCTCTCCGTCTCGCCGCCGCACTCCGCCGTGAAGGAAAGGAATACTGACGCTTCTGTCGGGGCAGCTGTCCAACCTGGGTGGGGGCGGATTGTCGAAGCCGTGGCTGGCCAACATCGCAAACTGCCTCTCGTACGCAATGAGCTTCCTGGTGACCCTCTTCGGCGGGCCGCTCATCAACAAGCTTGGCATCAAGTGGTCCTGCTTCATCGCCGCCACGGCCATGCCCCTCCAGGGCTCGGCCTTTTACGTCAGCGCGCGCTACGAGGTCGACTGGTACCTCCTGTTCGGCAACATTGTCAACGGCCTCACCTCGGGCTTCCTCTACGTGGCCGAGTCGACCGCCATGTTGTCGTACCCCCACGCGGAACAGCGAGGCCTGTGAGTCGAACCGCAGTACTCGTCACGGCAGCAATCACCATACTGACTGTTTGTTCCAGCTACCTGGGTAAAGAAAGATGTGTGATCAGCGGGAGGTGAAGTGTTTTTGCTGATGGGCTGCCACAGGTATATGGTCCGCCATGCGCAGCAGCGGAAGCCTGCTTGGTGGCGCTATCAACTTTTCGAACAACCATAACACGGCTGTTGCCGGTGGTAGGTCTATCCACAACCGAAATACCCTTCATAGTCGGTCTTTTCTGACGCGCGGGGCAGGCGTGGCGTGGTCAACATACATAATTTTCGTCTCCTTTGCATGCACAGGCGTCATATGGGCCCTTTTGCTCTCCCCAACGGAAAAAGTGCGGCGCGGCGACGGCAGCCGGGTCGCCATGCCCGATAAGCGTTCCTGGAACCAGGAGTTTGTGATCCTGTGGCGCTCCCTGCATGAGAAGAAGGTGAGGGCGCACAAACTCGCCTCCGGAGATTCTTTCTTGCGACTAACCGGAGGGGTCAGATCCTGGCCGTCTTCCTGCCGAGCTTCTACAGTTTCTTCTACGGCGCCACTCTGGGCACGTACCTAAGCCTGCACTTTTCCGTGCGCGCGCGCGCCCTGTCCTCCCTCCTCGTCCGTAAGTTGACGTGCGCACCCAAACCCCGTCCCCGAGACGGCCTCGGCGTACTAACGACCGCAGCCGCCTTCACCATCGTGTCGGTCCTCGCGTACGGCAAGCTTCTCGATGGCAACTGGGCGTCGCTCAAGCGGCGCGCCGCCGTGTGTTCCCTGATTTGGATCGTCCCCACGGCGGGCGCTTTCGTCTGGGTGGGCATAGAGTACCATGTGCTAGGCGAGGAGGCGGCGCTCGACTACGCCCAGTGAGTACCGGCCCGGTTCCGAGACGGAAGTACGGGAACATGGCCCCGCGTTACTGACGGCGCTGCAGGGACACGGCGGGCTGGTTCCGGGCCTACGTGCCCTACCTGGTCATCTTTGTGGCCGGGTACTGGACGCAGCTCTCGCTGTACTGGATCCTCGGCACCTTCTCCTCCGAGGTGGGCGGCACGGCGCGCACGGGCGGCCTGTTCCGCGCCTTTGAGACGGCTGGCCAGGCCGTCGCCTACGGCCTCAGCTCCTCGCCCGCCCTCGGTGGCACCGTCCCCTTCTACGTCAACTGCGCCCTCTTCGTCCTCGTGCTGCCCTGCATCTGGTGGCTCATCCGCCTCATGCCCGAGGCCGCCGTCACCGTGGGCCTCGAGCCCCTGATGGCCCCTGGGAAGGACGTCGAGAACGGGAAGGCGGGGGTCGATGTCGATGTGAAGAATGTATAGCCGGTTGAGCGATTCCATAAGGAGCCCGTGACTGGCCTTGGTGCATCCTATTGAATCTACCGGATTTTCAGGACTTTTCAGTACCATTACAATATGCATGGAAAGGATCTTCTGAAAACTTCTTTTCCCCCCTCACAAATAGAGCACCAAGGCAGAGGGATGCAGAATGAGTTTAATATAGACATGCAAACTAAGTTGAGGAGAGAACAGATTCTACTGGCCTGGTAGAGATGGCAGCACTCTCTCTCCACGAAGTCACTTGCGTATATAAACAGAATCTCACCCCTTCTCTAGTTTTTTTCCCTCTTTTCTTTTCATCAACTAGTCGTGTTTCAATACAGCAAATCACGTCATGAGTCTCCATGAATATGGCCGTTTTCTGCGCAGGTTGTCAGTTCAAGCTTGGCGCTATCGTGATGAGATGTTTGGGTTGTTCAGCTGCACTTTACAGCTTAAAGCAAGAAGGGCGTGTTGTAGATGCCAAATTTGGCAAACTTGATTTCTTGTAGCATAGCACCAAGGCATTCATTCCACAAGATACAACATCAGCTTAGTAACTCGACGCCTTGACGGCTGGGGGAACCCGTTTCCTGCCTTTATATCAAAACTTGATATTGACAGCGAGAAGGTTAGTCCTCATACACATCTTCCCCCTCGACCCTAGTAACCGTCTCGGTTCCGTCTTCTCCTATGAATGTCACGGCCCCCTCGTAATCGTCCCTCAGACCTTTCAGGTGCTGGTCCTGAAGCACTCCATCCCCGCCGTTCCGGTACATCCTCAGGATTTCCGAGTTTCGGTCCTTCACCAAACGCGCCATGGAATCGTAGGCCTCCTCGGCCTGATCCGCCAGTTGCGCGTCTTGGGCTTTTTTGGCCACTTCCCTGATCTCGTAGATGCGCTTCATCCAGTACATGTACCGCCACGGGGAGAAGCCGGTGGGCGAGGACCGCTTCCCCAGCTCGGATTCGACGTACAGGCGGCCGCCCTCGCCGACGTGGCTCGGGCAGTCGTTCCACCAAACGCTCGACAGCAGGACCAGCTGGGGCCCGGCCTGCTTAATCCACGCGCAGGCCGACGGCAGCAGTTGGTCGTACATAAGGTCCCTGGTGCTCCGTCTCAAGTCTTCCTCGTCCGCGTCGCCCGCCGTCAGCCCCCGTTCCACGTCCTCGAAAGTAGTGCGGAAGAGAAGGAGGGCGATTTGACACATGCGATCCTTGCTGACGCGCGTCGCTGCGAGCTTGGCAAGGAAGGCGGTAAAGTTGAGTCGCTGGGCGCCCGGCATGGTAGAGAAGTCTTGGAGCCAGAATTCCGTCATGTCCGTCACCAGGAACGGCAGGTCGTTCCACAGCGCGCCTTCGACGGTGCGGGCAATCTCCACCCCGGGAAGGCCCGACACGGGCCGCGTCAGGGGGCCCAGCCCCTGGATCCGGAGGATGTCGAAGGCTATGCTGTCGTGCTCGGGGCTTTCGTGCGACGTGTGGCGAGAGATTTGGGAGTATACGTTCCAGAGCGAATGAAGGTGCTCTTCCAGGGAGTCGACCCCGTCACCCGAGTTGCAGTAACTCTCCGTGACGATCCAGGTGATGTTCTGCCACACCCCGCGGAGCTCCTCCAACTCACCGCGAGTCAAGCACTGGCGCACGTCCTCCTTGTCCTGACTTGAATTTTGCGCCGCGCTCGGCGCGCAAACGCCACGAGGGGTAGAGCTGAGCAGCGCATCGCGGAGTTGATGCATCTTGGTATGACGGCGGTGTTTGCTGGTGAATGGTGCAAAGGTGCAGGTGGCGGGTGTCGAATCGGAGAAGTGCGATTATTGAAGGGAATGGAAGTTGTAGGAAGGTATCTGTGAATTCTCGTACACCAAGCCACCACCTGTTCACTGTAATCTTGCTTACTTATAAGGCTTGGAAGCCAGGGGTGCTGCCAATAGAAATCAAGGGCCAGGTTTTGCCAGGATGGTCGCCGCTCGGGTGTCGACTGCGGTGCGAGCCGCTTTTGCCGAAGTTCGCGAACCATGAGGGGTCAACGTTACATTCAATTTTACCCGTTGCGAATACGGCTGCATACGGCGTACTATTGTTGGGCATAATTGCAACCGATAGGCAGTCATAGTCCTACGTTGTAGCCTAGGGTGACGCTCGTTATTCTGCTCGGTGTAACACGAATCCACACCGCCGGCAGCCAAACTATACGAGCATTAGCGCGTCACGGAGCCTCGTCTGGGAAGCCTACCAGATGCAGACAGGGAATTGCCCAGACAAGCGGAACAGCGAACCGGCATCCGTTGCGGCTGGGAACATACAAGACGCGTCGCCGCTTACTGCGGAGCCTTGTGACGCCAAGGAATAACAGGACCGGGGGGGGGGGCGTCTTGGAGGTGAGGGACACGGCGGAGACAATGGTCAAGCGCGAGGAGACTGTCAGGTGGAGAGGATCGTCAAGTGGAGGAGGCTGTCCGGTGTGGAGAATCGTCAAGTGGAGGGGATTTTCAAGTGCGGACCGTGGGTGGGCTTGGAACGAGGGAGGCAGGCGTGGCCGAGACAAGACGAGACGAGACGGCTTTTCACCGCTGGGGTCGCAGGATGGCAACTGCCGTCTAGAGTATAAAGCTCCTAATTGCGCTTGTCTTGTTGGAGCTTTTTAGTGCTGATCTTCGGTCCGCCGTGCAATGTGTAAGTCCTTTCCCAGCCCAAAAGGTGCCGGTGTTCCGGGCAACAAGCCTTCCGGAGAAAACCAGCCGCTCGGGTCCGAGCCACACCCTCTACCATGCCAACAGAGGTGGGGGAAACGCTAATTTAGCCGCTCCCAGAAAGGAAGCCAGCAGGGCGGGAATCCGGATGCCGATCCCAGACCCAGGAGGGACGCATCTCTCCATATTCGTAGTCTCCCACCTTTCCTGACTGGACGGAACGTAACGGCCGGAAAGAATACTGCTTGCTGTTCCGCATCCCGCAAGCATGTATCCGTTGCTTACACGCATAAGCTAAACTGTTACTTGCTCACATTTCAGCCTGGCAACTTGCGACCGCTGTGCACCGCGGAGATTTGGACCAATACATTACAGCATCTTGATATGTTTATCCTCGGATCTATTGGGAAGTCTATGCATGCCACCGACAGTTGCTTTGGCCGCGGCGTCCCGTCCAAGTTGCCGATGGCCTTTTGCCATAAGTCCAATTCTTGTTTTGAGGCAAACTTCGAGTCCCCAGCGTAGTTGGGTGGCGAGGCGAAACATCATAGAGCAGCAGAGAGCAGTGTGAAAACTGCTAAAGGGGTGTTCCCGGTGCTTACCGGCAGTGAAAAGCCGAGTATTTTAATTCTTATGTAAAATTTAGTCAACAATAGTAAATATTTGTATCACAAAAGGTGGTCAGGTCACTATCACAACAATATTTCTGGCTACAATATCACACTCCCATTATTCGAGGGGTCCACTCGTGCCGGAAGAAAGGTAACTGGGTCGCATACGCATGCACAATGTATCACTACGTCTCCAGCGGATGCGTGGTCTTTTGACCCGCTGCAGCCAGTTGCTTACCTCGCACCTCTTCTCGGCCATATTATGCTCTCGGGATTCAAGAGCAGCCAAGGCCCCTTTGAGGTGTCTCTAGTAACGCACCCGACGCAAGTATCGGCCCATGTGTATCAGGCTGACCTGCAGTCCATGACTGTACCGAAGAGGGCGAAGATGGAGTTGGGCGTAAGCTGTGCAGGGCAACCCGAAATCAGCGTGAGCAGTAATAGAGATTCGGAATATATAAGGAGGTTCTCGAAGGCCCCAAGTTGAGTCGTTCTCACCAGCGCCGCATCCAACTCTTTCACATCCTGATTCACTGCTCCCTGCCATACTCTACAGCTTATTCTATCCCGTTCACAAAAACGCCTTTCATCATGCAGTTCACTGCCACTTTGGTCGTATTCTTCGCCGCCATGGGTGCCACCGCCACCCCGGTCGAGCCCATTGTCCACGCCGAGGTGGACAGCACCGTTGCGGCGCTGGAGGCAAACGTTGAGGGCGAGATGGGCGTCATGGTCAAGTACTCGGGAGTAAGTTCACAGCGGCATTCGGCACAGTAATGAGCCCGACAGTGGAGCGGGCAGGTACTGATCATTTGGTTCATCTGTTAGACGTGCAACAAATCCAACCAGCAGTGCAGATTCACGATGCAAGGCAAGACCAACATAGTTAAATGCCCTTCAAGCCCCGCCAACCATAGGGTAAGTTGAGACAAGTTCCTCGTCGAGAGCGCCTTACGCCGGGACCTCGGTCGTGCTGATCTGTTCTATTTCTCTTCCAGTGCACCTCCACGGGCAAGTGCACGTTCGACTCTTACAACCGCAAGGTTCAATGTTCCTAGAAGCCTTCTGTTCTGTCCCCATCCATTCGAGAAATTTTCAGCCCGCAGCGCAGAAAATGGGCCGTTTGCAGCAGAGAATCTTCGTGAGCTGTGTTACGCTTTGAAGGCTTTTGGTGTCAACTACCTCGATTGAGACGTTGTGGGGATTATTTATATTCTTTGCTACACTTTATTCACATTCGAATAGCAAGCCAACTCTGACGGGTGGTCGAATGGCAATTTTGCACACAAGCCACGAAGCTTTCGCGGTGATATTTCCAAGACGACCGTGTTTGTTGCGTAGAAGCAGTAGCATCAGAGATAAAAACTTGCCAAACACAGCAGAGGCACCTTCTTCTGTCGAGGGCGCCAACCCGGCAAAAAGACAAGGACCATGAATTTCCAGTCTACTGCCGTAATATGATGCCTGGACGCCCGCAGAAAGTCGTACCACCGTATTCCGTCCACCTCGGCGGCCGACGAGTCAAACAGAAGCTCAGACACACAAAGACCCCATCCTCCACTGCGACGCCGCACTCGGCGCGACCCCGTAGCCAAATTCGCCTTATTTGTCCTCGGCTGACGCGAGCCGCCCCCAGTCCATCCACTCGGCCGGCAGCGTCTCGTCCGGGCCCGTGGCACCGCTGCCCTCGTCGTCTTCATTCTCGAGCCCTTCGAGGAGCGTATTCATCACCTCGGGACGCTTGCTCAAGATCTTCTCGACAGCCCAAGCCGCCGCGGTCGAGGAGCTCGGGCCGGGCGTCGTCGCGGGGCTGGAGGGGCGCGTCTTGGTCAGTACGGCGTATACCTTTCGGTGGTTGCGGGTGGGATATGTTTATATGGTTTCCTCGACCTCGAACATGACGAGAAAAGATGCGAAACTCGGCTAAAAGGGCCAAAAAGAACCAAGAAGAGCAAAATGAAAGGGGGCTGGGTAACTCACTACCGCGTCCGCAGCTCCCGCTCGACAAGCATCTGCAGCTCCCACTGGGACTTGCGGTCGAGCGCCTGCCAAGCCGTGACGGCCAGCAGGTCCTTGGCCATGCGGATGGCGCGGCAGCGCTTGACGCGCGTGCGCTCCTTGTCCTTCGCGGCCGCGTCCATGTTCTGGTAGTCCTCGCGCCGCTTGATGTTGACGGCGCTGTTGGACAGCGTCTTGGCCGACGTGCGCTTGGGTCCCCGTCCCGCCGCCGCCGACGACGACGGGCCCTTGGCCGCCTTGGCGACGGTCGTGGTCCGGGACGGAAGCATCGCCCGCCCTGTGGCTGGGTCGGGGGTTTTACTCGAGGGGGTGTGTGGGGCGTAGGGAAATGAGGGCGGTCTAGTGGGCAGGACTTGAGAACTGTTCGGCGAGCGTCACCGAGCACAACTCGCGGGTTGGGTCCTGGCTCCTGAACGTGCTCGCCGAGCCCGGTGTGAGACAAATCTACTTGACGGGGATGAATGGGAGAGTTGTCGAAGCCTTGGACTCGGGAACAGGGGAAACCTGCGAAGGTCGCCGACTCTGGGATGAAAAATTGCTTCTCGACCTGGGTATCAAAGAAACCCCACCAGCAATACGGTCAAGGGAGCGGTAAGATCTCGCGTATTTTCGAATGAGTAGGGACGGAAAGTTGTGTACCGTCCTGAGTGGCAAGAAATAAGGGCGAGTCGGCTTGCTAGCTCTGAGACTGGGCCGGATTTGAGAGAAAGCTCGCAGAAGTCACGTATCACGTCGGCGAGAAGAGGAAGGCGGTTATGTTTGAAACAGGAAATCTGACTTCTGTCGCCTTCGAATCCAGCGTCTTGACCTGATATCGCCAATGCTGCCTGCTTCGGAGGGGAGGTCATATATCAACCTGCCACGGAGACTCGATCTGGCAAGGCAGTCAGTTGTCAAGCTGGACAGCGATGCGAAAGAATGGGACATGAGGCTTTGAGAGGGGCCAGTCTACGGCTTTGGATGTATTGAGTTGAAGGGGGGCGGCAGAAGAATTCACAATCCAGCAATCCCACCTTGCGATATCTCTTGGACACATGGCTTCCCGTGGCTGTTCTCTTCCGGCAGGGCAATGGGTTGATGCAAATGGACATTGGAGAGCTCTGCGGATTGCAATTGCTTTGATTTCTTCATTGATATCTCGGATTTTCCGCAACGGTGCTGTATGCTATAGGTACGGCAACATGAGGGCGGCGTTGTTGTATCTTGAGGTAGCTCCTGTCGCCCCCTGCCTGTCAATCTGCAAAGCTTCAAAGAGTTTGACTGGAAATAAGGAGGGCTGCAACAAAAGAGTGCCTGGCCTTCTAAGTCCGGGCCCAAGAGAAGGCAGCTCTCGCAGGAAATTTGCATGACTACCAACCACAATATACAAAATTGGAAAGTGCACATTTGCTTTTCATAACCTACTGCGAGGAGACAAAGATGGGGATTAACGAGGCGGCAATTTTCTGCTGCTGTTTCCATTTGCCGGGTTGCCCACTGACGCATTGGTAATGCCGGTCTGAAAGCACTTCGGCTGGTAGTACTTCTGTTTCGTCACGTCCCCGGCGGCTTGCTTTGTAGCCTTTTGCATTAAGAGTGCATGAAGGCCTTGTGTTGATGCTGCAACCACAAAAAGCCATTGCCGTGTTGCCGGCTATGTGAGCGGGGTAAATTGTAGGCACCAGCTACTGATTGCCTTCGGAACTATCCAAGTTCAGTTCGGTCTCAATTGGACGAGTGGGGTTTTTGGTTGACTGTAAAGATAGAGATGCAAACACGAAACCCAATTCGCCGGAGCGCCGAGGACGCTTGGCCGCAGTGAAGAGATATATCGGCGGGCTGGTTGTAGCTGGAGCTGGGCTCGGTGCCGGCGCAAGCTAGTCACCGAGGTTGGCCAGCAGCTGTGGAGGGGCCCGGCACGTGTATACGGCAGCCGGAAAGAAAGCCATGAGTCGCGTTAGTCCACATCGTGGCGGGTAACGCGGAGCAGATCGCAAATTGATAGCTCTAGTGCATTCTATTGTCGGCATCGCCCGGCTTGAATGGTTGCCGTGAAATGGATGCAACGGTGGCTTGGCATTCTGGGGGGCCTGTCAGTAATAAGGCGCCTGCGCCGGCCCTCGATGATGCATCGCAAGCCGGCGTGCGCCGTATATACCTACCTAAGTAAGTATGTAAGTACTGGTTAACTACACGTAGGGCAAAGTAGAGAGGGGGCGGCAGTAGCAGTGACGAGACCTTGGTTGATATGGGAGGTCTTGTCACGAAGAGGCAGAGAAATGACGGGACATGTACGGCGAAATATGTGGTTATAGAGGAGAGGGGAAATGCAATGGCAACCGCTTGGACCTTTGCTGGTGGTCATCTAGCGGGAAGGTGCATACGGGGCGCTCAAAATCAGCCCGAGACACAGACACGAATGCATGGGTGACCGGTCGATGAGGGGGCGTTATCTCGTGTCTGGTATGCCGTGACCGAAGGATAGCGGGCTGTCGGATTAAACCCCAAGGCTTCCCCATCCGTCTACTGAATCTGGCAAGCGAATCTTCCACTGAATGCAGCAGTTTGGAGCATTGTACACTTGGAATGGGTGGATATGCAAGGAGGGCGGGCGCGTGTGGTCAGTCGTGTGCCTTTGTTTGCGCGTGGGGAAGCGAGGGGTCATGCAAAACCGGGGGACGAAATAGACCAGCTGCCCATCCTGGCATAGCATCACGGTGGAAAGCGATCCGATCCCTCACTGGAGGATGATTGCTTGGTTCTTTACATAGATGGCCTAGGCGATGACGGAGCGTCCATTTTGGGGGACCCCAAATTCCGGGGGGTCTTTTCCCCCACAGATGACGGCAAGACCAATCAAAGCATGACCTCACCCCCCGGAAGCATGTGAGATGGACCGAGGCTGACCTTAAGATTGGGCCTTCATGCCCGACCCCGACGGACTGCACCCGCGCTGGTTGCAAGGGATCGGATTTCCATCCATCACCATCATCACCACCGCCGCCCATCCCTCGCTGAGCGTGGGCATTGTTTGTGCTCGTCGTCGCCCTCGTCAGTTCCACCGCTCTCCCTCCCTCTCGCGGGCATGCCGTGCATCGACGACGCTCGCCCTACGCCGTCTGCGACCGACGCGCTGCCGCGCAGCAGCAACATCACCCATTGAACGAAACACACACTCCACCATCGTCACTGTCTCGCATAACGACCAACCGCCGTACAAACCAGACACTGACCCGCGTCCAACACCCTACCGACGGGCCGCTCGGTCAGAGGCGCACTGGAGTCCGGAGCTGAATCGCTGGAAAGCTGCCGACCCTTGCTTTCTTCTTGACACTCCTGGACACCATCCAAGACAACGCAATTCCCTCCTATTCTCAAGCATTGCCAGCTCCTTTAGAAACACCGTCGTCCCTCCCAATCCTGGGCCCCAGATCGCTCTCCTTCTGCCGTCATCGGTCGTGGACACGTTGCAAACACACCCGCCATCATGGCCGCTCCCTCGGGGCCGCCCAAAGTCCCGTCCATCGACGTGGAGCGACCGCAGCCCATCGCCCGTTCCAGGTCGTCGCAGTCCAAGTCGCCCGCCGACCCCATCGTCCGCAATGCCATCCGCTACACCATGTCCCCGCGCGAGTACGAGCTCCTGCACAAGTACGTGCTGTCGCGCTCACGCCTGCTGCGGCGCCGGGCCCCCAGCGTCGACAAGTACCCTGACACCAGCGCCGACCGCTCCCGGGCCAAGGGCAAGGCCAAAGGCCCCGACTATACCGCAGCTGGTGCGCCCGCTCGCGGCGATACCTACAACGCGCGGGCTATACGGCATGCCCTGCGGGTCTTCATTGCCTCGGGCGTGGGCATGAAGGCTTTCGAGGCCATCAAGGCCCGTCTCCAGGGAGGCAAAGAGTGCGTTCCTAATGAAGCCCCTCTCCCCATCCCGGGCCCTCCACCACTGTCGTACTGCTGACCAGGCGCGAAACACAGACTCGCCCACAAGGGTAAGAAGGAGCCCTTCTGGAAATCATCCAACTTGCGGCTGTCGCTGTCGCTGTCGACCATCCTGCTGCTCTACCGCCTCCTGTTCCGCTTCCTCAACCGGCTGCGGGTGCATCTTCTCGACCCCTCGGCCGAGCCATTCCGGGTCCGGAACCCGCGGA
The DNA here is from genome assembly GCA_018287875.1 of Nigrospora sphaerica. Classification (NCBI taxonomy): domain Eukaryota; kingdom Fungi; phylum Ascomycota; class Sordariomycetes; order Amphisphaeriales; family Apiosporaceae; genus Nigrospora; species Nigrospora sphaerica. Next base: position 324,893 of record JAGVVL010000017.1, read on the forward strand.
CGAGCCAGGCACTGACGTCGATGTACGCGCCGGCCGTGGGCGCCAGTCTGGCGGGCCTGGCGCTCGGCATCTGCCCGACGCAGAAGCTGCGCGTGTCGGTGGCCATCTACACCATCTTCCGCGCCATGGAGTTCGCCTGGAACCTACTCGAGGACGAGGGTGCCATCTGGGGCTGGAAGCAGCGCGTCGGCGGCAGCGGCGGCGCCAAGGGCGGCCTCGTGAAGCGTGAGCGGCCCTGGTGGTGGGGCAGCTGGATGCTGCAGCCCTTCGCCTTTGGCCAGCTGCTGCACGCCACCGTCTTCGACCGCGAGTGTACGCCCGTGTCCTACGTCAACTACGTCTGGAAGGCCACCTCGACATACCTGCACAGCCCGCCGCGCGACCTGCCCGCCGGCGTCAAGTGGCCCGGCCCCTGGGACGTGGCTGACAGCCTCGCCGAGATGGCCAAGCTCAACTGGCCGTAAGTGTTTTTTCATCTTCCCCCCTTTCCCGGCGATTGTAAGCAGGAGGCTGACCCTAGATTCACCTTCCTCCAGGCCCTATGTCAGCCCGACTCTCTTCCCGAACCAGCAGACGCTGCCGCCCTCACTCACTCAGCTGGCGCCCCTCACGTCGCAGGCGCACCCCCTGATCACGTCGCTGAGCTGCGCGACTCTCCACGGCTCCGACCCGTCGTGCCTTCGCACCTACCTGACTTTCTGGGTGCGGTCTTTCCCACGCATAGGGCGCATGCTACTCCTGCTGTACACGGCCATGCTGCTGCCCAAGTACAAGGCGCTCTACCACGCGCCCATCACCGTGCTGACGCGGCTACTGTCTCAGTCGCTGACGCTGTCGACGTTTGTGACGGGTTCCATCAGCACGGCATGGGCGACCATCTGCTTATTCCAGAACTGGTTCCCGCGGCACTTCCTGCCGACGCAGCGCTTCTTCCTGGGCGGCTTCCTCGCCGGTCTCTGGGGCTTCGTGCAGCGCGGAAAGGGCTCGCGCGGCGTCTTCCTCTACTCGGCCAAGACAAGCGTCGACAGCCTCTGGAAGGTGGGCGTCAAGCGCCGCTGGTGGCGCGCCCTGCGCGGCGGCGACCTCTGGGTCTTCGTCGTCGCCCTCGCGGTCACTGGCGCCGTCTACGAGCGCGACGCCCGCGCCATCCGCGAGGCCAACTGGCGCAAGGGCGTCAGCTGGGTCCGCGGCACCGACTTCCGCGATTGGGCCCTCGAGGAGGATGAGGAGGATGAGGCCGCGAAGGAGCGTGGTGAGGACAGCTGCGACGACGAAAGGAAGCGTCTGTAAGACGGCCGGGGGTGGGTTCAACCAAAACTGAGGATGCAGGACATTGACAGGGGGAAGAGAGGTGTATGGCGTTGGGGACATGAGGCGACATGGGGGTCTTTTTCTACCGGCGATGGTGTACGATGAATATTATCTTTCTTGCACTGGCGTTCAGCTTTTTTGGGCTGCGGCGAGCCCCTTTCAATGTACAACGATGAGATGATGTTTATTATCCCTCCTTGGACCCTCTTCCGCGGTACACCACCCTATTCTGGGCACTGCGCGCTCCTCTCCCACCCGTCGCACCATTCCCAAGCTCAAGAGAAGTTGACCTCATGCCCACGTAGTCGGCGATATGCCAATACCACAGAATCCCTGGGCTTGGTTTCTCAACCTCTGGACGTCCTCCCAGTCGATGGATCTATCAGGTACCTAGCCAGCCACCATCTACAAGCACGGCCTAAGCGGCGAGCTTGTTCCTCAAACAAGCATTCCGGAATTGGTCAAATCTGAGTCCTTGAACACCGGCTAGGCTTCCGGAGTGGCCCCACGCTGTTTGTCTTCGCCGCGTGCCTTTCCTGTTTTCCCTCTCAGCTTGTATGTTGAAACCGCCCGTGGCGATACTCCTCAGGGCGGAATTCCCGATCGGACTGCGCGCCGTGGTGCGACAACCTATCTCCGGGTGGGCAGGCGGCGAACTCGCGGTTCTGTAAACACTACGGGAGCGGTCAAGGGGGGTTGCGGTCCTTGGCGCGCCTGCGACGCCCAGAAAAGGGGGAGGGAAGAGAGTTGGAAAAGCCCCGCAGACGTTGGTGCTGCGTTTAGGTCACGCGGTCGCCATGGTCGCTGGGTCCGCTGGCAGATTAGCCCACAGGCGCTCAAAACTAATAATTTGGGCACCGTCGGGCCCTCTTTGTGTTCGTGAGCATGAGTTGAAGATTGTGGCCGAGTGTATTCGGCTCGACAGAGTTCCGAGGTAGGGAGATTGAACAGGCCGGTTGGCTGCGGCCCCATTGCAGTCGCTAGTTATTGAATGTTTCATGATTTACTCCGTGTTGATCCGCTACTGTCGAGAAGGAGTAACACAGGTCCCGCCGCTACTGTGAAGAGACGGGGTAGGTAGCTTGGACGTGATGGCAGTACGCGATCGGAAGACAAGGCGGAACGATCCTGGAGGGCTCGAAGTAACCTCAGTGGTCTTCGACCAAAGAAGGAATGTCCAGATGGCTTGGCAAGCCAAATAGGCATAGCATTCATGTTGGGGGATGGTTGTCCATAGGAGTCGGTGCGGCCTTCGACCTGGAGACAAACAGGCGAACCGGGGTTGAACAATATGCATGGACATCATAGTCATGCTGAAGTGTGCGGAAATAAGTGGCTTCAATTTGCTCATTCTTTCAGCGCCGGAATATCTCCTTGTCCCTCTTCGAATAGTTTGGTATGCACACTGTGATATCGCTACAGTGTCCTAGCCTCTGGTCCTTGAGTGCCTCCCACTGCGCAAGAATTGGAACTTATACATAGAATCAATGCCAGTGGGTATAGAAATACTCCAGGCTGTAACATGTTATATGTTTTGCTTGGTAAACTCTCGTGCCTTGTGTTGATATTTCCCGGGCTTCCTCCCAGTGTTTCGGAAAGGCAAGAGAGTAGCACGGCTTAATTCCATGAAACTCACTGTGTTTGTGGCAACGGTTAAATCAAGTTACCAGAAGCAAGTAGCTGCCCATCAGTAACTACCTACCCTAACCATCTGAACGAAAACACAATGCGGTTTCTGGGTAGATAGCTGTTGTTACTTCATTTCGGCCCCGCATCGCTTCCTCGATTGGACCAGTTTCCGTTTGCTCTGCCCAAGGCAACCGCGTTCCGAACGCCTGCCACAAAGCTAAGGTACCTCATGTTCCCAGTCCAGAGCGCCTCTCCTCTTACCTTCCTTCCCTTCAGAAAACTTTCCCTCATTTCAAGTCTGCTTCACCACCCGCACAGTGGCACTCCTTCTTCCATCACTCCATCATCACACCACCAACTTCCCGCCGCGGTGTCACCCCTTCGCAGATTCACCCTTCTCGTCCATCTATTCTCATTTCCTCCCTTCTTGTAATTCACTTCGTTCCATCGTCGTCATGGCGGACAAGACCACCTCGCCCGCGCCCACCTCCCCGCAGGCCTCAGGCTCGCCGACTCCCATCGAGGAGCCTGACGCTGCTACCGACACTGTTGAATCGGCTGTCGACAGCGGCTATGAAGCTGACGCCAGTGGCATTTTGGCTACATGCAGCGACCATTCGGCCTCACCCAGCCACGATTCGGCTTCCTCTCCCGGCGTTGCCATCATTGATTTGCCCACTGCCAACGAGGGCTGTACTGAGGTCCATTCCGCCGTTGGTAAGCCTACCGCAGTCGCCGAAACGGATGACTGCGCTGTCGGTGATGTTGAAAGTATCGGCGGTGCTCCCACTGTCGATGATACAACCACTGTCGGAAATGCAGCCACTGTCGACGATGCCACCACTGTCAGCGATACAGCCATTTTCGCTGGTGGCACAATCAAGACACCTCCCAGCAAAATCATTGAAGAGGTTTGCTTCCATGTGGATGCCGACTTACTAATCAAAGTCATCCGAAAAAGCTGCGATATTGTCTACTTCCGTGTCTCCTCTGGCAATTTTGCATGCGCTTCGGCGGTGTGGCGACTCGATCTGTACGGCAGCTCGAACCTCAGATCGTCTCAGGATGATCCCCTTCCTGTAGACATTGGCGACTCTCAGCCCAGTGCCTTAGCGGTGCTCATGAATATTGTTCATTATCGCTTTGGAGAGGTCCCCACTGATAATATTGAGCTGTCCGAGCTGTATCACATCACGCAACTCACCGAGAAGTTCATGTGCACTCACCTCATCCGGCCTTGGGCCACCAGTTGGATCAAGAACAAGGAGATACGGGATCTTCTTGCCAGCAATGGGACTGGCGATGGCAGACTGAGCAAGATGGGCATCAAGATAGCCTGGGAGCTTGGTGCCAGCAGTCTTCTGAAGACAATGGCCGAGGTCATGATAATGAATGTCATTGTCGATGTGGATGGCGACCTCGTCCACGGTTGTGGTGAGAAGCTGAAAAATCTGCGTTTGCCCCAAGGCATGTTCGGTAAGTTCCTTTTGTCACGCCAATGACTCTGCGACCACGCTGACATTTTTGGACCAGAAGCCATCTCGAAGATCCGATTCGACATTGTATCCAAGTTGCTGGCGGCAATCCAGCAACCCTACGACAGGTTGACCCATAAAGACCGCTTCTGTTCGCTCAATGAGCACGAGGAATGCGACGCCACGATGCTTGGGTCGCTTACCATGCAGTTGGCAACTCATGGCCTCTTCCCTGTTCCGACTGTCGGCAATTACAAGGGGACTCTGAGCAAACTCAAGTCAGTCATCGACAGCATCAAGCTGAAGAGATGGGAAGGGAAAGACATAGCTCCTCACCTCTCACACGTTGGTTGCACTCTTGGCATCGCCGATGTTGCCAAGGCTGGGATGGAAGGCATGCGATTCTCATTGGCAGCACCTGATACCGAGCACCTCGAGCAGCAACGCCGCCTCTCGGGTATCCCAGCGGACGAGTGAAGAGAGTATCAGTGGTACGGTTCGGAAGGGTTACAACCAAAATGTAGATATATTGCACATGCGCCAGCTTCAGCTTATCTGGAGCCTTGCAAGTCAGCTGCTAGCTAAATCGAACCACGCCTGTCTCGCTTTTTTTGCCTTGCCTGTTAATGGGTCACCCCCCCCCAAAGAAAAACTGGTTTGAGGGATTTGACCCATTTTACGATGGTATTAGAGCTGTTAGCACCTGCCGAACTCGTAGATTGGCAACACCTTTATACTGTATGAATGCGAATGTCCGTTTCTGTTCCCCAATGTTTCCGAAATATCCAGCAGTAAAAGTCGGATGTTAACTGGTTGATTGACTGTATGGAGGCGATGCTAGAATAGAAACCACCGTCTTCTATAACATATGCGCTTTAGACAAAAAACCCCACGTAGGGGGAAAAAATGTCGAAGCGAGTAAACACCCAGAATGTGACCCTTCTCCTTAGGCCTAGCAGTGGTGCCTGTTCTTGGCATTGAAGTTACTAACCTCCGACCATTTGCCATTCGCATTACAGTCCGTCGTAAGACACACAGCTTGACAATCATCCCCATGCCGATCCTAAGAGTTGTAATATACCAGTCAGCTGCCGTGCCATTCAATCCTAAGATATCATGGGTATACTTACAGCAACGCAACAATGATCGCCACTATCGTAGAGACACTGGCAGTATAGGTTGTGCTGTGCGTTGACGACAGCGGCCGCAAGAAGGGCAACGGCTATGGACAGAATTCGGACCATATTGAAGTTGTCTTTAAAAGTATGGAGGGACGTGTTGTTGTAATGAGATGCGTCAAGGATAGGCAAATCTCTTGCTTGAATTCACGGTCAAGTAGAAGTCGAGCCACTATATATAGAGCAGTGTACAGCCTCTACGGGCCTTTAAAAGTTACATTTCTATAGTTGAATGTCCCTTTGCAGTAAATGAAGGGCGTCGTACTATACGGTACACCCTAATAGGCCCAAAAACTAGATACTTTTGGTCCGACCAATCAAGAAGGCTGAATACTTTAGACCGTACAACACGTCACCCAAATCTAGGTGCTAAAGATGGGTTCCTTCTCCTTCGGAATACAGCGCAAACGATATCTCATTTTCAGGCCTTAGGCTAAGTGGATCTTGCAGCCATAAATGTTGACTTCTCGTATCTGCGTATAAGTGGGAATGTTCAAGTTTAAGTTTTAGGTTTCCGGGAACGGGAGAACTACACTTGGCAGGCGGTAGACAAGCTCTTTATAGCTGAGGGATTCGTTGCAGCCATCCTCCATGTGGTATCGAAGAGGATAAGCCTGCTCCATGATACCATATACAATCGGCAGCACTTAGGTGGTAGATATCTCTAACTTCCCCAGTACTCGTTTAGACGATACTACTATGAAGAGATGGGCGTATATAGTAGCGGTAAAATAAGAAGTAAATGCCATGGCACGCAGTTATATTCATCGACAACCGATCGTAGATTAACTAAGCGTAGCAATATGAAGAAGAAAAGAAAGAAAATACCTGATGGGTTTTAAGAGTCTTGAGGTATCCAAGTACCTCGAGACTCATATGCAAGCCCTTTTTCCAGTATCCACCGTCTATCCCATCGGTCTATAATTACCAGTACCGTCATAGTAAAATCATCTGGTACCTATATAAATGAAATTACCCCAGTAAGTAGAAGTGTCCACACAGGTCACCCCAGCAGCAGCAACACCACAGCCGCCGTTACATCCACGAGGATTATTAGTCGGCGCCCGCGGCAACGCCAGGCGGCAAGATCCGCGGCTAGACCCACAGCAAGAGCCGTAGCCTTGGGCAGCAGTCGACAGCCCCCGCAGCTTGGGCTATGGATCCAGCTGTTACTTGTAGAACCGGCGATTCGGGGCCTAAGATTTGCGTGCTTCCGTATCCATGGGGCGAGTCGTTAGCACTGCACCGCCTCACCGGCGCCATCGCTATTGCATCGTAGACGTTAACTGGAAAAGAGTATCCCTAGTTTAATACGACTCCTACCATCGTACACGTTGGCAATGATAAAATCTTTGATTGACGTCCGCACTAAGACATAGCACCCTCTATGCAATATTCAATCGCGCTTGCATCGCGAGTAGCCCCTATATTCCAGAAGGTCAGCGGCGGAAGATCCCGGCCCACATTGCATCGTATCCACCCCCAATAGAGCCCCATTCCATCTAATCCACCAATCGAATAAGTTGGAGTCACCGATCAAAGTCTGATCCATCATATATGCATCTGTTCCCACTCATAATACCCCAGAAGTTCTAGACCGCCGCTCGTCCCATAGTGGGCTAATGGCTTACCATCTCCTAGCCTCGTGGCCTCATGACCCCACGACCTCGTTTCCTATCGAACCGATTTCTATGATTTATGTCATTGATGAGTCGATGACTGGAAAGTAGCAGAAGATTTTTTTTGGTTGTATTAACGCCACATTGGGACAGTGTCCCGCCTCCCGAGGGGCATCTGGCGTGCGAGAGTCTATCTACATGTACACGAGATATCCCGCATGTCGAGCCCAATGGCAGAAATTTGGTCTAACCGTCTCCGTGGCTCCTCCGTGCGAGCTCGTTCCCGGCGCTTTCCCTGTCTAGATAGCTAGTGAAAAATAATTCCTCCGGTACGAGCCGGGGAGACCAAGCAGAAGAGAGATGTGTCTTAAGTGAGGCCTATCACGAAGTGGCCGGTGGGGCAGGAATCTACCTACAGTGCGGTCCAGGTGGGGTAGTAGGACCCTCCAGACAAGGGCAACGTAGCTCAATATCTAGCTACATACCCTGGCCACGCATCAGTCATGGTAACCGGTGCCGCCCATGCCGCCTTTACAGCCCTTGTTGGTTAGGAAGTTTCCGCCTCTCCATCGATTTCTCCATCCGGCGATCCAACAATTTGAGCCCGTCGATTCCATCAAGCCCGTTAAGACCATTCATCCCATCCGTCCCATGGGAATTATCGAGTCAACCCCTCACTAACGAGACATGCATCAGCGCGACCCCTTGTCATATATGTCCAGAATTCTAAGTTGGTACCGACCACGTTTCACCACCTTGTGGCCCAGCGCCAGTTTCTCCAAACACGAGAAGTAGATCATATGGCCGACAGTTGAGTTGTTTCTGTAGTTCTAGCCTGCATGGCATGGTAAGTGTTCGAGACATACATACCGAATAGAGTTTACTTTATTCTTGGTTAAACTAAATCTAACGTATCTAATACGAGATGGAAAGATTTCACCACTTGTCACGTATCTCTACGAAATTCGGTTTCAAAACCTCGAAGAATAGTATATAAAGCCATAAACCTCTGCATGGTTAAGATATCTTAAAGCACCAAGGCACAGTCCCAAGTAACTCAGCTACTTCAGTCAACTATCAGAGTTATTCAACCAGCTTCAACTTTAACTTGGAACCATGCGTCCCTTCATCTTTTCGCTTTTTCTCTTCCCCAGGTAAGTCTGTTAACCTCTTTCGAATATCAATTCTAACTTATTAGTGCTATACTTGGGCATACCCACGGAGGTGGTTGTGCCTGCCAGGTAGCCACCAACTCGGGTACTTTCAATGACGCGGCAACGACTACTTGTTGCAATGCACAAGAAGGCCACGCAGGATGTGAGTAATTCGTTACATACTGAAATATGGCCTCCTAACATTCTTCAAGTGGTTTTCCGGACGTACCCGACTGCCCACTGGGACGGAAACTACGTAAGTTTCTATCGAGATGATACGTCTACATTTATACCTAACATTTGTAGTGCCTTCCCGGCATTCATCCTCTATACGGCAATGACTTTTACGATTGTTGCCGAAACAACGGCGCCGCGGACTCTACTTGCTGGGGCTAAAGCTGAGTACACCTAGCCGAGTGTGGTAGAAAATGGGACAGGACGACGCTAGGGATCTGAGTTCAGAACCGTGACTGGGGCCCGCACAAGTCGCCGAAGGCCGCGCCGCGACAATGCCAGATGGGAATACGAGACCAAATCCCAGGGACGGAGGGGGGTCTGCCAAATATAGAAACCATCTTCCCGCTACGATAAGTTCTCCGTTTTAAGTGACTGCTAGCTTCGACATACTGGAACGAAGAACGACTTTGATTAGTCGATGACCGAGGTAGTAGCAGAAGAGAAATGCGTAAGACCCGAGGGGCATGCTCAAAGCCTTGGCTTGGCAGCGATAAATATCATTTCCAGGTAGTTATACAGGAGGATTCCATAGAGCAGGAGGGGCAATGACCTGAGAAGTTTTCACGAAACAAGCGCCGGCAGGCCAGGGCCACCATCGTGTTATAAATCACCAAGTGACAAGAAATAGACAACGATATTACCCAGCAGTCGCTGCATTGCGCAGTAGGACTTGGTTCCACCACGACCAACCATTTTGGTTTGCCTGGCAACCATGGGGCGGCAGTATCCAGAGTGGCCAGTCCTCGGGCCCCTTATTTGTCACGAGGAAATCCTTCATGACCGGAAAGTCTTCTGTAAATTATGCTCTTGCAACGCCCCAACATCCGGATGGTAAAGTTGGCTGTCGCTCCTGATATTCATCACCTTGCTGTGGCCTTCTACACCACGTTCACCCTCTATATGGGCTTGCATATGATAAGGCATGGGTCATGTTGGTAATGAGAAGTACTGTCATTGACGACGCTGGTAGGTTCTGATAGCTAAGCGGGTTTGGGGATGAAAGTGCCCCTTTGATGGGGTCACTTCGCAGTCCAGAGGGGATTTTTGGCTCCAGATCCACACGAAGACGATGTTGCCATCCCCGCACCATTTCTGCAAGCAGAGGGGCCTAGTACCCCAGCGAGCGAAGGGACGTTAAACAAGGTTCGAGTATTCCCCAGTCTTCCAGACTCGATCGTCGTCAAACTTGTTTTCTCCCAGCATAGACCTTTCCCCCTCCCACTCTCCCTTTGTTATCATGTTGCCCATTTTAGACGGCTTTAACGAAGAAAACCGCTGAATTTATATTGAGTTTCGCTTTCGCATCGCCTGTCTGCTCGTCATGTGCTTCTCGTCCTTTGTCAGCTCTTGAAGGCGAGTGGCAACGACCGGGGACGTCTCAGCATTCTGGGCAAAAGCACCTGGAGTCGGTGTAGGAAAAAAGAATCTATCAGGCGTTGGTAGACTTACCATTGGCTTGCTAATAGCTGCATGCCAAACATCGGATCGTCCATGGCCACGATGGTGCGGATAGTAGTCCTGGTACGAGCCTTCCATGCTCCAGACTCTTCGTCGTCATAGATTGCCGGGGGAACGCCGTCAACCTTTTGGGTGAACTCTTGGATGGCGGTGTTGATGACAAACTCTAAGAAGACTTTCCCAGGGAGATCTCCCAGGTTATAGGGACCACGATGGCCTCTGTAGACGAGAGTCCGAGCGGCGGCGATGAAATCGGCCATATTGCGCGTGCTCTGGATAATGTCGCGACGGAGTTGGCGGCGGTCGCAGGCAACCAACTATGGCATACGGGCCTCAGGCGGGCCGAAGCGCCGGTCGAGTAGCATCTCGATGACGGCAGTGTTCGGCTGGGGGTCATGGGGCCCGCCACCAACCAAACAAACGTCCATCAGCTCCTCGCGCAGCCTGGTTTTGACAAAACCAACGGCAAAGCCGGCAAATGCAGGGAGCAGTTCCGGATTTATGTTCTCGGCTACCTTGCCGAACTGACCCATTGCCCTCCTGAAGGCGAAGGCAGCCTGGTGGGCCCGAAAGCGGAGGAAGTCCGTGGCCGGGTCGCGGAGCTTGCCAAGGAACGTCAAGAAGTCCAGGAATTGATCCTCGTCGGGATCCGGCATGGCGTCGAGAGGCAGGCCGAGGCGACGACGGCGGCGACTGTTGATGATTTGCCGGCGAATGGCGGGCGCCATCCAATTTGCCTTCCACAGCGGCGGAGCCTCAAAGTGCACGAGGATGTGGGCAATCTCGTCCGATGTGGGCTCGTCGAAGTGGTTGACAGGCCCCAGAGCCGCCTCCTGCGCGCGATGCGCGCTTGAGGCGTTCATCACGCGGCAATGGGCCATAATCTGATGCTTCTCAATCCACATGGCGTCCCAGGGAACAGGGAGCCATTCGGCGATCTCCGCGGGGCTGGGCGAGTAAATGCTGCAGAAGAGCCCACCAACGCCCTGGCCGGTCGTGGGACCCCCGCTGCCGGCAACCGACGTTCCTGCGCTCGCTGTGCCATTCTTTGTCAGCGTTTAGGATGCAAGGAAAGGGGATGGCGGAGGTGGGGAGGACGGAGGAAGAAAGCAAGGCACTTACAGCCGGATCCTGTGTATCTGTTGTTAGACATGATGGGTGTATTGCAAAGAAGAGGAAGCCGAGGCCACTAAAAGGAAGATACAACAAAGAAAATATGATATCTTTGGGGGAACCAAAGGACGCAGTATATATGTGTTCCCACAGGTAGCGGTACGACAACACCCTCAAATCCGCCCGGTCCTGGCCACTCACGCAACCCGAACGTCCGGAGGCACGCGGGTCCTGGCTGGCTTATGAGTATGTCTTGTCACTACGAGTCACTTCGTACGTTGTGTCTCGGGAAGGTAGTACTGTGTGGATTATGCTACCTCAGATCAGTCAGGTAATTTCGTTCCGGCAAGTTTCACCCAATACCAGGTGAAGTTGGCCATGGCCCTACAGGGAGCAGCAAGATAGACCAACACCATCTGCTGTTCTGGAGAAGGAGCCAGGGTGAGTTAATTTAAGTTTTGTTTCTAGATACATGAGTTCCCAATCGGTTAGGGAGGTAGGTACTTGGTACCGGTTGACCTGCTACCATGTATCACTGCTCCAGCCAGAGAGTAAGGCCATCGTCGCGGCAGCAAATTGTTGTAACCGCGCCTCCAGGCAGACCATCTAATTAGTTTCCTATATTTTCTTCGCTCTCGGGCAACTTTCCCCTTTTTCTTTCATGTCAAGCCATCCTGCCTACCTTCTACACACTTCCCCATCATCGCCAGCGTATACCGTCACTCTGCCACTGGAAGCAGTACTACGCCACTCCAATTATACCGCTCTCCAGGATTTCGAACAACACGAACGGCATTTACGGCTTCACTGGCGATTTCGACGATAATGCCGTCGAGGATGCTGACAACATCAATATCAACGCTACCAACGATATCGACCACAATACCAATGGCATCGACGCAGCCCGTAAACCGCAAATCATCGATCGACGCACATGCCACAGACCATGGAGGATGTCTCCACGTCGCCATGATATCGGTTCGGCCACTGGAACGTGCAGAGGAAGTATGACAACGGGGAGTTACCACTTGGTCTCGCCGCCGGATAAATAAACAAATTTCCCGAGCCGAAGGCAACGACGTAGGACCCACGTTTTATCCTCTTGGTGTCTAGTCCGCCTTTACTTTACACGATGATGGCCCCCGTGGCCCTCGAAGCCGTCGGCCGCGTCCGTGGACTGACTGAGCTCGTTCGGGACCGACAAACCAGGCGGGCTCCTTACGACGCTCAACCCCGACTCCACGACGTCCCGGAGGCGATCAAAATAGTCTCGAAATCATGCGCCGGGCCGACGAAAACGTTCCCACGCTGGGCGACTCGCGGGGTTTGTTCGGGGAACCGGCGCGTACCACTACATGGGAGCCGCACGCGCGGGGACGATGCGAACTTCGCTGCATCGCTTGTGTACTTACCTCAGAGTGTAGGTACTCACTCACTCAGAAACCACGAAGAACTACAAAAGCGAAATATGCCAACGTTGTCCCCGCGGGTGGCTACAGGCTCGCCCATTTCATTCCCGCGTACGTGCCGCGCTCGGCAAATTGAAAAGGGAATGAAAAGCCAAGGGTTCAATCCGTCGACTAGAAGTGATGGAACCGCAAGACCTCCGCTATGGTCTCCCAGCCTCTGATGGGCAGAAGTACGAGCAGCGAGTTCGCGGCGGACAGTGCATTCTCGCCCCGACACGGACGTCGAGTCCTCCGGGAAGACCGCGTCACCGCTCTTGGGACGCTCTTCTTTGTTCGTCATCGTAGCTCGACGCCCTCGCAGTAAATCAGTTTTGCTATATTGTTTCCCTCCGCTCATGCATACCATCGCATACGAATTGTCTCATGTCGTTAATAAGCGCCAAGCGGGGTAACCTCGAAGGTGTGTGAGGGTGGATACAGCGTAGCGACATCGGACTTGGCGCTGAATTGCACGTCAAGGTGCTGGAGTCAAGCTGGCCAAGCACGTCCACTCGCACGACGCACGAACTGCGCACCACGCAACGAACAAAGCAGATTCCCTATCGTCGGCAGCTTACCCTTAACTCCTCGCCGCAAAACCATGTCGTCGTCTCTTCCGGTCTTGTTCTGCAATGGTCGCTTCTTCCAGAGCAGCGGTACCGATGGCCGAGACCACAGCTTCGCCGAGTGCGTCGTGGCCAATGCCGAGGGCATAATCACACACGTCGGATCGCTGAAGGACGCCAAGGTCGCCGAGGCCCTGGCCGCCGGCGCCGTACAGCACGACATGGGCGGGCGCATCGTGCTGCCGGGTTTCTTTGATGGCCACGTTCACCTACTGCCCCTGGGCCAGTCCCTGCAAAGCGTTGCGCTCGAAAACTGCAAGAACCTAGACGACATCCGCACGGCCATCAAACAGTATGCAGCCGAGAACCCCAACGTGGCCCGCATCTGCTGTAAGGGGTGGATGTACTCCATGACGGACAACAAGGCCCTCGCAAGCATGCTGGACGACCTGGACCCCCGCCCCATTTTCATTGACGAGAAGAGCTTGCACTCGACTTGGTGTAACACGGCCGCGCTGCAGGAAATGGGCGTGCAGGACATGGCCGACCCTGGTGGCGGCAAGATCCACCGCGACGAAAGGGGTAACCCGACGGGCTTTTTGGCCGAGACGGCCGTCATGCTCATTGTGTGGCCTCACCTGGCCAAGGCTGCGCCAATGGAGGAGAAGCTCTCGGCGCTGAAGAGAGCCGTCGACGCTTACAGCGCGGCGGGATATACTGGGGCCGTGGAAATGGCCTTTGACGAGAACGCGCTGGAAGCGATGCGGATCCTACGACAGAGGGAGAAGCTACCCATACGCCTGGCGGTCCATTGGCTCGTAAGTCCGAGGAAGACAGAAGCCGAGAACTTGGCTCAGGTCGACCGGGCCATCGAGCTGCAGAAGGAGTTGAATGCCGAGACCAGCCCAGACTTTCGCGTTGCTGGCATCAAGATCATCTGCGACGGCATCATTGACGCCTGCACCGCGGCCCTGACGGAGCCGTACTCGTCCAACGGCGTCGACTGCGGACCTCTGTGGACGGTGGACGAGCTGCTGCCCGTCGTGAGGAAGGCCGACGCCGCCGGGCTGCAGTGTGCCCTCCATGCCATTGGCGACTTGGCCATCCGCAACGCCATCGACGTGCTCGAGCAGGCAGGGCGGCCCGGTGGTAGACACAGAATTGAGCACCTGGAACTGGCCATGCCTGAGGACGCCGCACGCCTTGGTAGGCTGGGTATCACTGCATCCATTCAACCTGTGCACGCCGACCCTGCCATCCTGCACGCTTGGCCACGACTCCTTGGGGCCGACCGCTGTCAGCGCGCCTTTGCGTACAAGGACTTCGCCGATGGCGGCGCGGTGCTGGCGCTCGGATCGGATGCTCCCACGGCACCGCATGCGCCACTGCGCAACGTCTACACGGCCACAACGCGGCGATCGGCGCGGGAGCCCGAGCTGGAGCACACCGTAAACGCCGACTTTGCCCTCTCGCTGGCGGCGGCCGTGGCAGCCGCCACCGCCGGGTCGGCGTACAGCTGCTTCGCCGACCGCTGGGCGGGCAAGCTGGACGTGGGGCTGTCAGCCGATTTCGCTGTGGTCGAGATGGAATGGGATGCCAACAGGCTGCTGGAAGCCAAGGTGCAGCAGACTTGGCTTCGGGGGACTCGGGTCTATGACTCGGCAGAGTGAGGCGGCCATTTGCGTCGTCAGGATAGTACGCGTAATGATTGCCTGATGCGCCCTCGTCGTGTACGTACTCAGCCGGTCTATCTGCCCCATGTGCCGCGATACGAGGGTGCTTGCTGCAAGTCGTGCTCCCGTGACAAGCTGCCGAAGACGACGCTTCGGTCGTCCCACTACGTCCGACGTGCTCGGCGTTAACGTAGCACGCCAATCAGGCGGTGCCATATCGCCAGAGGCTCTCAGCCAAGTGACTACCCCCGGAGGTGCGCATTGGGGCGCCTGGGGTACCCCGCGTGCCACACGGGCTCTACTTGGCCGAACGGGCCCGATGCGGATGCCGGTCGCTCAAACGTGGTCTCATTATCGGAGCAGAGATGCGGGGTGCTTGCCGGGCGAGGGGCGCTGCTACAAGTAGGGGGGATGGGTTCGGAATGGTCCGGGCTTGGGTCTTTAATTTTGCGATCCGCGTCGCCGATCTGGGGAAGCAGTAGCTAGACCAGGTCGGCCTCACGTTTCCCCAGAGAGAGCTGGGGAGGGAGGGGCGACAGAGAGGGGCGCGAGAAGCCGGGGAACAAAGCGGGCCTGGACTGAGATTCCTTGGAATGCAAGGCTTGGAAACGTGAGAAACGAACCGGTGCCGAGCCAGCCAAGGGCGCCGCTCAACGGGGGAAAACAGGCTGGGCTGCCGGGGCGGCGGTTGCGGAAAGAGGGTTTCGGAAGATGGCCGATGGCGCTCTGGCGAAAGCATAAGAAGACCGGAGTATCGCCGGACAATATCGCCAAGCGGCTCGGTGCTGGATACCCACGTCGGCCAAGAAGCATGCGGGGACGGCGGCGTGGACACAGCCCCGTTTTGCTCTGTGCTTTACTTCCATCGTAGGCATCCCAATGGCGGACACCCTGGCCATCGAGAGGTTGGATGTGGCATAAATTGTCTTCGTTGGCGGCTCGGCGGCTGGGCGCCGCTGTCGTGGGATCGGTAAGTACGGCACAGCGCCCAGACGCCAGTAATTGGGTGCCCTGTTTGGGCAAGATGGCGGGGACGCAGGAGACAGGACGGCGCGCCTGCCTTGCCTGCCCCCGTGTGTGTGCCCACGCCCATCCAGTATTGTCATCCCGTCCCATTTGAGCAGGCAGGCACGATGCCCATGATGAGGTACCTACAGTGGTCTCTTCGCCTCCGCTAACTTGCCATCCCATCCCATCCCGCCCCATCCGCTGGACGCCTTTGAAACGGATCCCGTAGTGGCATCCACCCAAACAAACGCCCCTATCTCTCATCCTCATCACCTGTGTATCCTGTCTGGAACATTGCAAACACATCGTCAACAAACAAATCGCCGTGGGAACTGAAGTCCAACCAGCACCCCCGTCCGCCTGCCCGTCCCGACGACTGCAGCTGACGATAAGAGCTACTCGCAGCATCGCGGCTACAACAAGCCGGTAAGCGAAACCCCTCCTCCCGTTTGTTTTGGAACATAATCCTGGAATGAGGGGATCCATGCTTGCCTGGATGGAAAGGCCGTCGTGTCGTTATCGTGCAACGAGCTGCAAGTCGCCCCATTCCCTATGGCTGGGGTGGTGTTAGCGCTGCTTGGCAGCTCTCACCTCACTCGTCGGCCTTCCCTGTAGGCCATCGCCGCATCGCTATGACGAGGCCGAGAACCCAATCACAGTTCACACCGTCCCCTCGCCTCGTCAGTTCGGACATGGGGAGAATACCTTGGCACAGCATTGGCGTTCCGGCCACATGACGGCCACCCGGTCCAGTCCTCCAGCCCTCGCCCCAGACACGCTGCCGCCCACGCCAGACACGTAGCGGCCGCCCCGGGCCAGCCGACGTCCAGCGGCCGCCGCACCGTATATAGCTGGCCGTCCATGCCCCCCATCCAGATTCGGTTGCTTTTGCCCTGCCACACCACCGCCGTCCCTATCCCATCCGAGGATCCCACCGACCGTCGACCAGTACTGATAGCCTACGTGAATGGGTGTAGAAGACCAAATCATTGTCGAGGAGTCGACTGAACCTCCTATATGTGGCTACACCGATGTAAAAGCTGCAACAACTTCCGCTGGCTTCTCCACCCAGCGGTCCCCAACCCCTCCACCCGCCCGGCTAGCCGACTCCGATGAGAAGATAGCGACCGCCGCCGGAGCCCCGCCTGTTCCGCCCCCGCACACCATCCAGCTCCGCGACCTCGAGACCGTTTACCGGTCCAGTTTCAGCAATGGCCTTTCCAACCTTGATGCTGCCGAACGGCTCGCACAGGATGGCCCCAACACCGTCAAGGGGGCCAAGGGCCTATCCTTGTGGGAGATACTCCTGAGACAGGTGTCCAACAGTTTGACCATGGTTCTCTTCATCGTAATGGCTCTATCATTTGCCATCAACGATTACATCGAGGGCGCCGTTATTGCCGCCGTCATTCTGCTGAACATCGTAGTTGGGTCCGTTTCTCCCTTTATCCGTGGTGCATTGCTTGTCCCAAACGCGTGTACCTGCTGTCGGGGGCCGAGCTAACCGGCCGCATCTAGACTCGTCCAAGACTACCGCGCAGAACAGACAATCCAGTCCCTCTACGCACTATCGGCTCCCACTTGCAAGGTCATCCGCCAGCAGCAGATCGAAACCATCAAGGCCGAGTCGCTTGTCAAGGGTGACGTTGTTCTCCTCAATGTGGGCGACATCGTGCCGGCCGATCTCCGCCTCGTCGATGGCCTCAACCTGTCGACGGACGAGGCCCTGCTGACCGGCGAATCGATGCCAATCAGCAAAGACGCCAAGGCCGTCCTCGACGAGGGCGACGTCCCCCTGGGCGACCGTGTCAACATGCTGTATTCGGCCAGCACTGTGACCCGTGGTCGCGGCACCGGTCTTGTTGTCGCCACCAGCATGAACACGGAAGTTGGCAAGATCGCCGAGATGCTCCGGGCCAACCCCAAGGCCAAAACTGGCCTCTCTGGCCCAGCCCTGATCTTGAACCGTATCAAGAACGGCGCGCGCAGCATCCTCGGCTTGGAGGGCACCCCGCTTCAGGTCAAGCTTAGCAAGTTTGCCCTGATTCTGTTCGCCTTCGCCATTCTGCTCGCTGTCATTGTCTTCTCGGCCAGTCTATGGGACGTCGACGATGAGGTCCTCATCTACGGGATCTGTGTCGGTGTCGCCGTTATCCCCGAGTCTCTCATTGCCGTCCTCACCATCAGTATGGCTGTCGGCACTAAAGCCATGGCCAAGGGCAATGTCATTGTACGGAAGCTCTCGGCCCTCGAGGCCGTCGGCGGTGTAACCAACATCTGTTCCGACAAGACGGGCACTCTGACACAGGGTAAGATGATCACACGCAAGATCTGGCTTCGCAATGGCGCCACCGCCACGGTCGAAGGTAGCACGCACCCCTTCGACCCTTCCAGTGGGTCGGTTGTCTGGGGTTCCCAAAAGGAAGAGCCGGTCGAGAAGCTAGATTCCATCTCGGGCCTGCCCACGGGTGCCAAGGACTTTGTGCACTGCATTTCTCTCTGCAATAACTCGGTCGTCAGCGACGGCAAGAGCAACGCTGCCGACGACACGGCCGAGACCTCAACCATCTCGACCTCGTCGTCGGACTGGAGTGCTGTGGGCGAGCCGACTGAAATTGCTTTGAACGTTTTTGCCATGCGTTTTGGTCTGAGCAAGGCGGCCGTCGCGCAAGCGAAGGCTACCAAGCTGCTTACCGAGTTCCCCTTCGACTCCACCTGCAAACGCATGACGGTAGTTTACGGCGGAAGCGAGTCAACGACCGTTGACGTCTACACCAAGGGCGCACTGGAAGCCCTGCTGCCTCTCCTGGATGCCTCCGAAGCTCTCAAAGCGGAGCTTACGACCAGAGCCGAAACTCTGGCCGCCGAGGGGCTGCGCGTCCTCTGCATTGCGCACAAGAATGTGCCTCGTAGCGATGCGACAGTTAATGCCCGAGAATCGGTCGAGTGTCTCTTGACGCCTCTCGGCCTGGCGGGTCTTTACGACCCTCCCCGCGTCGAGACGGCTGGTGCGGTCCAGAAATGCAAGCGTGCCGGTATCGCCGTGCACATGCTGACTGGAGACCACATCAAGACAGCCACGGCCATCGCACACGAAGTCGGTATCCTCGGTTCAGACCTCACGGCTGCCGAGGCCGCCACGGCCACCATGCCTGCCAGCGCGTTCGATGCCCTGACGAACGACCAGATCGACGCCATGGACAAGCTTCCCCTGGTACTGGCTCGTTGTTCCCCAGCCACCAAGGTACGCATGGTCGAGGCTATGCACCGCCGCGGGGCGTTCTGTGTCATGACGGGTGATGGTGTCAACGACTCCCCGGCGTTGAAGAAATCCGACGTCGGTATCGCCATGGGTCTCAACGGTAGTGACGTGGCCAAAGAGGCTGCAGACATGGTTCTGACCGATGACAACTTTTCGTCCATCGTGACGGCCGTTGAGGAGGGCCGTCGCCTGTTCGACAATATTCAAAAGTTCCTGCTTCATTTGCTTGTGTCGAACATTGCGCAGGTTATCCTGTTGCTCGTGGGCCTGGCCTTCAAGGACGCTTCGGGCAACTCCACGTTCCCTCTGTCGCCGCTTGAGATTCTCTGGGCCAACCTAATCACGTCGTCGTTCTTGGCTCTTGGTCTTGGCCTCGAGGAGGCACAGCCCGACATCATGATACGACCGCCGCACAGCCTCAAGGTGGGCGTCTTCACGTGGGAAATCATTGCCGACAAGATGGCGTACGGCTTCTTCATGGGCTCGCTCTGTCTGGCGGCCTTCTCATCGGTGGTGTACGGCCTTAATGACGCCTCGCCCACGACGCTGGGTCACGGCTGTAATGCCGAGTACAATGACAGCTGCGGCGTTGTGTTCCGGGCGCGCGCAACCGTTTTCGCGACGCTGTCGTTCCTGCTGCTCGTAACTGCGTGGGAGGTGAAGCACTTTACGCGTTCCCTCTTCGCCATGAACCCCGAGTATTACTCGGGTCCCTTCTCCATCTTCCGTACCGTCTACCGCAACAAATTCCTCTTTGGTGCTGTCGTTGCCGGTTTCGTCATTACGTTTCCCGTCATCTACCTGCCCGTCGTCAACCGCATCGTCTTCAAGCACGAGGCCATTGGTCTCGAGTGGGTCATTGTTGTCGCCTGCGTCGCTGTCTACGTCCTTCTCGTCGAAAGCTGGAAGGCCGGGAAGCGCGCCTTTGGCGTTGGCGTCGTCGTCTACGGCGGGCCCACCCAGGAAGTTTAAACGACGCGGTAGGAAGACACAATGGAGAGGAGGCAGTGGATCGAATCGCGGTGGAAGAGCAGCAGCAGGCGGGCAACGGAACGGCCCGCCCCACACGCGATGCCATGCAACGCGAGGGAGGCACGTTGGCCGTCCCCAAAGTTATTTTTCCCTTCGATACCTTCGTTTGCAAAAGTCAAAATTTATCCCCTCGGGATCTGATGATGTCAGGGGGACGGCCCGAGTTGATGAATCGGGTGGTCCACGGTAGGAAGCCTCGGTGGAGAGGTTGACATCTTTCATCCCATTCATGCCGGGACTCCTTGTTTACCTTACCTTGACCTGCTACCTCCCTCATGAGCGGACGGCGGGCAGGTAGTTTTGGGCTGGTTGATTACCTAGGTTGTGGCAGAATGCAGAATATCGCTAGGTAGTATGTCTTTCGAACCGTCGTCTAGCAAGGCGTCTCTGTCGGGAAAGATGAAGAATCAATTACTGTCGCTCCTTTGGTTCCATGGCTTCTTCGTCTTCGTAAGGATCTGATGTTTAAATGTGCCGTATATGAAACAGATTGCATCCTACTCAGTACAAGTCAGGGGTGAACAAAATAAGCGACTCACCATTAGCGCAATTGTTTTTGGTGCAGTGAGCTCCCCGGGCGAAGGGTGGGTAACCAAAAAAAAAAGCCTCAGCTAGGACACTCTTGTAGCGTGGCCCTGGTAGAGCTGCTGGGGCGTTTGTTTTGTACCCTCCTCGCCTGGGGAACGGGCCCTGGAAGCCTCGTGGTGTGTTGAAAGGCTGTGGATCCGAGCCCGGGCCCTCGCAAGCGCCCCAGCTAACGGGCTGCCGGGGGAAAGGAAGGAAGCTAGAAATTGTTCCGGGGGACGATACGCGATGGAGACCGCCGGCCCCGGCCGTCGAAGCGAAGCGCCTCTAAACCAAGATAGTTCTAGCGAAACAAAGCACCTGGAAGAAAAAAAAGCTCCCCAGCAGCCCGCGGACTTTCTCTTTCCGCGCGTCCCTTTCCCCCCACCGCCTCTACTACCTACGTGCGGGAACGTCAGCTCAACTTCAAGCGATGGCAGGACAGTTGGGCTTGTTTCTATATTAAACTCACCCACGGGTACCTCCTCTTTCCGAGAGGTGTTACAGGAAAAAGAGTTTTTGATAGTTTGGCGACGGTCGGGCCAGGAGGGAGGCGAATAAGCCGGAGCGGAGGTTGTGTAAGTTTGTGAGTGGGCATGGCCACTAGCTTATTTCCTCATGGCTGGCTGGCTACGGCGTCTGTTTACCACTAGTTGCCCGTTGTTAGGCGAGTGACTGGGGACGAAAGGCACTACGTAGAGCCCTGGATGGAAAGGAGGGGTCTCGTCCTTACCACCTTGGTTCCGAAGCGCCCTGGCAAAATATTCTTCTGCAGGCCCAATAGGCAAGCGGAGGGGGAAGAGGCTGTGCCCAAGAGGAGGGGTCGTGGATAGCTCGGTATGGGTTGGGGGTGCGT
This sequence comes from Nigrospora sphaerica, assembly GCA_018287875.1. Lineage (NCBI taxonomy): Eukaryota > Fungi > Ascomycota > Sordariomycetes > Amphisphaeriales > Apiosporaceae > Nigrospora > Nigrospora sphaerica. Next base: position 346,476 of record JAGVVL010000017.1, read on the forward strand.
GGTGGAGAGGGCCTTTTGGCGAGGAGCTAAGGTAGAGCGACGAGATGGGTGGGTGGATGATGGTCTTTCCCGACGGCATGCCAGATCCCGCTTACCGTAGGATGTATGGAGTACCACAGACGAATACCACCTCGGCACCTTACGTGCCACTAGGTGCTGGCATTGAAGCCAAAGGGAGGACGAAATGGAGGGAGGGCATGGGAGCGCCCACAGCCAGTACTTACTGTCCTGTCCTCATGTTGCGTCCGCCCCATCCTCCGCATCATCATGTGGACATGGCCTGTGACCGGCAGAGCCTGTTGGGCCCGAAGTGTGTATAGGTAGAGACGGCCTTCGTCCGTCTAGTGCTTGTCTGTCGACCCTGCGCGCGTCCCTGGGGGTTGCGCGGCACGTGGACCGAGAGACAGGCCGCGCCCCCGAACTCTGTATCTCGTCCCGGGGTCGTAGGTTGGCATGCATATGCAGGCCCGCTTTGGGGGGGTCGAAGAAGAAAGACGCGGCACGTTGCGGCACCATGGCATGCATCCCGAGAGTTGATACGATGTATGTCTACGTAGTACCACTTAGTGAGGTGGGAGAGAAGTGTTGGTTGGTGGCTCGAGGGAAAGCTAGAGCGGACCCCACGCGGGTCTCCCATGGGAAATCACTGGCAGGCTTATGGGACGCACGTACCCCGTGGCTGCTTGAGGCTCGGCCAAGAAATACGACCGATGGCCCGAGGCTGTAGCACGCGCCCATCTCGGAGCGTTGTCCCGGGGTGGACATACCGTGTACCGCGAATCTGATCCAGCGGGCGGTCGCTCCATCCTGGATACGAAAGGGAGGGGACGAGAGCAGCCGACACGAGAGAGAGGGGATGACAAGAAAAAAAAAGAGGCACAAGACCTTCAGCTAGAGGCCTAGACGGCTCCAAATGGACCGTGCACGCCTGCAGCAGAGGCATGGGCATCCACTTGCCCGCAACCACACCCCCCGGTCGTGCGTGGGCTGGGCTGGCCGCGACGATGCGGCGATGCGACGCCGCCATGCTGCAATGCGGCGCTGCTCTGTGGGGGGAGGATGAGCCGGGACCCGTGTACTGGTGGTCGTGATGTTGTTAGTCCAAGGTTCCTGCTGCGGCTGCTGTTGCACACCGCGAACGTGGCCGGACGTGGTATCATGGTTGGACCACCGAAGAGCGCGGAATTCATGAATGCTGCAGGCCGGGCGGATGTGCTCGAGTGCGTATATGTGTGCGCGTGTGCATGTGTGATGGGCGGGACGCTGGCTGCATGGCGATGCATAATTCCAATGCCGCCGCGCGCAGGACGGAGCGAGATATCGGGTGTCGCAGTTATGCGTGTGCAAGTACAAGGTACGTGCGTCGCAAGGTGTCTATCTAGCCGTACGTCTCAACGTCTGTATCATGAATGGGAGACAGCTGGAAACCAATTGGGTGTCCACCATCGTGTATACTAAAAGAGGAAGGTTGCTAGGGCTTGGGAAGGCACTCTTGACCTGGTCCGAGTTCAGGAAGGGTTGGTTTCCCATGGCCCACCGGAATGGCGCAATACTATACGCTGCTCGTCAGTTTAGCGGGAGGCCCATGGCGGGTTAGGAGGAACTAGACGGAAATGACAAGGATCCATTTGGTAGCGTCGAGGGAGCGGTAGCGTCATGGATGGATGCATTGGAGTGGTGTGCGTTCGGATGGAGCTGCAACAAACGGTCCAACGGGGAGGGGTAGGCTTTATCGCCGCTCCGCATTGAGACTGGCATCTGTTTCATTCACACTGCTGGCCAGCCTTTAAAGAAGTAGAAGCTGATACACGCACACAGGCACACAAAGAGCGAGAAGCGAGGAATTGGTGGGGTAAGAGTGATGAGGGCGCGACGGGTGGTGGTGGTGCTGGTTCCCCACCCGAATCTTCTCGAGGTATCCGTGGCCCGACATCTTACGCGAGGGGATCCATCGGCTGCGGCGATGACGGTGCCAAAGGTCGATGACGAGGCGTGTCCGGGCGATCTGTGTCGTGGGACGCGCAAGGACATGGGATGGGACGGAATGCCGCCCTGCAGGCCCGTTACACAGTAGTACAACTACATGGACGGTCGTCGGGGATCGACTCAAAAGAGGGCGACAGAGAAAGGCGGTCGGTCGGTGTGTGTTTGGCGGTTATGTGCCGCGTGCGCGTGTGCTGCTGTGCAGGACGAGGGGCAGCGGCATCGAGGCACAACATGTGACATGCCATCTCATCCCACGTCCCCCTGCAAAGCCGCCCGCGCCGTTGTCCATCCCGGCAATGCCTAGCTCATGTGTGTGTGTACGATACACCCATCTCACGGAAGTACAACCACGGAAGTAGGTACTAGCGTTCGACTAACCAGATACAGCCCTTTTAGCTGTCCGGCTCGACTGGTGCCGCCGCCATCCACTCGCTCGCTTCGTCGTCCTGCCGTCCCCGGGGCCTGTATCTGCGAGGGGCCGCTAGGCTTCCCCGTGTCAGGACATCACTGCCTTCCCCTGCCATTGCGCCCTTCCCTTGTACAAGCAGATACCTCCACGGGCCCTGCGTGCATAGCCGCCGCACGCCCGGTCAAGATGGGCCGGACACGCTGACAGAGCCAATGGGAAGAGTCAGGCCGAACGATAAGTCTGCATGGGAACTAGTAGAGGCAGCTATCTATAGTAGGTCGTCGTTGTGAGCTAGCGAGTGCGGGAGGGCATGGGATACCGCCAGACCGCCTGGGTCCGCGATGCGTCGGACGTCGTCGTCGAGAGGATGGGAGATGCTTCGCCCTGCGATCTCGGCGCTTCGTTGGTTTAGCTAGTTGTAGCTACCTACTGGATACCTATCCATCAGCCAAGATGGTAAGTTTACTGGGTCCGGGGATTGAATGCACCTGCGCGCACTCACTGCCCCTCCGAGAAGCGCTACTGCCCATAACAGCCTGGGCATGGGCTGTCCCTGCCAACTGCCTGCTTGACTCCTCTTTCCCAGCCAGCCCTTTCTTTTTCCTACTATACAAAGTGAGTCCCGAATGGAGGGGAACGCACCGACAGCGATGGAACGGGCCACCCGCTGGCCTGGATCGGCCTGGCGCTCTTTACGTCACGATAACGCCGGCCCGTGGGCGAGTGAGAATGGTCGTCGCGACCGAGTGGCGTCTCTCCGATCCCAACCCTCCCATCTCCCCCATCGGCTGGCGCTTGTCCACGCGCTATCGCCGGGCAACTGGCTCACTGGATGGGAAGCCGTCGCCTTGACAAAGAGCCCCTGCCCCATTTACCCCCCCCCCCCCCCCCCCCCAAATAAGCACCACCATAAGTCCCTCCCACTGCCCCCTTCCTCCCATCCATCCTGTTTTTCCCCTCGTCGTCCTCTCTGTCCTTGGCCTCTTTTGCTCTACTCGGTCGGTGCTCACTCGGATGTCGGTGTCATTCCCCACGTCGTGCGAAAATTTCCATCCATAAATACCATATCACCTCAGCTTATCCTGCCGACCTTCTGTCTCCCGTGTCGCGCACGCTCTCGTGAACACACACCAACCCTGTTGTCTCCCGGTCCAATTGACTCTCGTCTGCTCTCCGCTACCTGCCCCAAAAAGCTCCAGTTAGCCCTCGCCGCTGCTGTGCGAAATTCCCCAATTGAGAATTCACCTCCAATCAGAGGCCTCTTTGCGCGCCCGCCCCATATCGCGCCCGCGCTAAGACACAAAAGAAAGCGGCAGCACTCACACGCAAGAGAGAAAAGTCAATGTCTCTAGCCCAACATCTCACTGCCACCGAGGGCGTTGACCGCGCAGAACTCCAGGACGAGGATGTTCCGTTCTGGAACCCCTTCACGCCGCTCCTGCAGCCGCAGCCAGATCAAAATGAGGTGAACGATTCGGACCAGCACCCCAGCCTCACCGCCGAAGATGCCGACGACTTCTTGGACGACGAGGACGCCCAGAGCAAGGCCGCTGCCGGCACCTGGCGTCGCCTGAGCTTCGATGCCTTTGCGCCTCCCGACGCCAACGCCCAGGCCCCGGCTGACCCGACTCCGCATGTCGCCGCCTACAAAATATCCACCCCACGGCGCATTGGTAAGTGAAAACAAAATGAGCATACAGAGACAACCAGCCAGACAGACGTGACCGACATTCGTGAACAACGAGTTAGGAACTATCTGATCTTCCTCATTAAGCGCGCCTGCTAACTCACTCTGCCAGCCCAAGTCGCCTTTTCTATCGTGGCCTGCTGGTTCGCCGCCGGCACTGTTTTCGGCTTCGCCTCACTGAAGCCCATTCTGATCGCCGAGGGCGTCTACCGCGACCAGTGCTCGGTCGACGAGATTGCCGCTTTCGCTGACGACGGCTACGTCGAGCCCTGTCCCGAACAGGACTTACGCCTGAACCTCTTCTTCATCGCCGCGTCTATCACATGCAACACGTCGTCTCTGGTGGCCGGTTCGGTGCTTGACCGCTATGGCCGGCGCCTGTGCTACACGATGTCGTCCGTCTTCTTGGCTATCGGCTCTGTCTTGATGGGCTATGCCTTCAGCATCCCCGAGTTCGACGGCTACCTGGTGGCCAACATCTTTTTGGCCCTCGGCGGAACGTTCCTATTTGTCCCCAGCTACCAGATGGCGAACGCGTTCCCCAAGTACTCGGGCATCATTGTGGCCATTATTACGGGCGCCTTCGACGCCTCGGCCGCCATCTACTTGTTCTACCGATGGGCTTGGGAGGCAACCAACGGCGCCTTTACGCCGTCGCGCTTCTTCTTCCTGTACCTCATTGTGCCCGTCTGCATTTTGTTCGGCGAATACACCCTTATGCCCGCGGGCGCCTACCACACGACCCCGGAGCTGGAGCAGAAGATTGAAAAGGCCCAGAACCCGGCACGCGACATTCACGACTCGGACGATGACCTCAGCGAGGGTGAGCTGCACCGCGTGCGTAGCATCCGATCTGAACGGCGCCGCGACGAGATTGATCGCATCGAAGAAATCTTCGGCAATGCCGAGGAGAGGGAGGAGCGCGCTCAGCAGGTCGAGGAGCAGCATGTGGCCAGTGGCATTTGGGGTGTGCTGCACGGTCTGCCGGCCCACCGCCAGATGATGACACCTTGGTTCATCCTGATCCTGCTGCTAACGGTGTTGCAAATGCTGCGCATGAACTACTTCATCGCCACCATTCGCGCCCAGTACCGCCACATGCTCGGATCCGACGACCCGGCCGAGGCCATCAACCACTTCTTTGATGCCGCCCTGCCCATCGGCGGCGTCGCCGCCACGCCCTTTATCGGCCTGCTCCTCAACCACATGAGCGTGGGGTTCATGACTGCCGTGCTAACGGTCTACATCGCCCTCATCGGTGTTCTGAACTGCCTGCCCTATGAGTGGGCTGGCTATACGACGGTTGTGTTTTTCGTGCTGTTCCGGCCGTTGTACTACTCGGCGGTGAGGTAAGCTTCCGCCACATTTGGACCCCGTCTACCCTGATCAAAATGCTCACTGCCTCTGTAGCGATTATGCAACCAAGGTTTTCGGCTTCGCCACCTTTGGCCGTATCTACGGCATGTTGACGTGCATCTCGGGTATCATCAACTTCAGCCAGTCAGGCATCGATGCCTTGACGCATGGCCCACTGCATGGCGACCCGACTCCTGTCAACATTGTCTTTGCTGTTCTCGGCAGCGCCATTGGCCTCGTCCTCACGATCTATGTATACAGCCAGGCCCGCAAGTACGAGGTGGAGCAATCCAAACCCGAGATGAGCGATCCTCAGCGGCTGCCCCTGATCCGAGAGACTTCGGCCGAGTACGGCACGGTCCCCGGCCGCGACGCTTCGCGGTTGGTCTCACCAGTCTGAATCCTGGGACAATCAGAGACAACATCCACATGAAGGGGGTAACCATTACACAGGGGGGAAAAGGAAAAGAAAACAAAGAACTGCCGGGCACAGAGCCCGGAGCTGGCGTCAAGGGGCCGTGGGATACAAAGCACGGCGAGAAGAGGTGCTCGCCGGACAAAGGACCATGCTTTCAAGGGGTGCATTGCTTGGGTTTCGGCTTTTAGTGCGGGCTTTGCATATCGGCATGCACGGTGTTAAGGCGAATATCTGTTTTTAACGGCATCTTGGGCGATAACGGGCATAGATGACGGCGTCTGATCTACATGGCCCCCTCGGCCAACAGGACCAAGTTATGTGATACGTTGCACCGGAAATGGGCTATCAAATAATGAAAATTGGTTGAATATCATGTTTTCTCGCAGCTCTTGATGGGATGCCTAGTCGTGACGCTGGTCAACAGGCTTGACAGGAATCCGCGTTGTTGGACAATACGGGCGTTGGGCCACGATGAGTAAATAGCCCCATCAGGCCGGCGTCACGGTTAGGTTGACTGAACAGGAGGGTGTATTTCGGCGGATGAGGTGGTAGCCGAGGTCTTCTTGGTCGAAGATTTTCGTGTGACAGGAGCGTTACCCAAAAAGGAGGGGGGGCAGGCGTACGGTTAGATAGGTAGGTTGGAACGGAACCGAATTACGGACCCACCCCCCTTTTCCCCACACAGCGGCCACCGGTTGGCCTTGCCGGGGATGCCGCGGGGCGCGCGGCGGGACGGCCCGCGGCTGCGACGCGGAGTTGGGAATTCCCATTCGCTGCCCCGGCGGTCCCCGTTCCGGCCGCCTGGGCCCTGTCTGGCGGGTGCCGATTGTCAGGAGACGGGGTTCAGACCTGGGGAAAAGGATAAGACAGGGCCCGGCAGGCGCCCTGGCTCACGATGCTGACGCTCGCCGCTGTGATGCGAAACCGCGGCGGGCGGGTGGTCTACAGAATCTTTGAAGGGGTGACGCCACGTGTGGGGAGCCCAGTGCGGGTGAAGCAACGGAGAATCGAGACGGGCGCTGGTGGTGCGAAGAGAAAGCTACGGCCTTGGATATGGCGAGCGGCTCGCCAGGGACAATGCTGCTCTGCCTCGGCTACTCCAGTCTCGCTGTTCGTGCTGGGATACGTATACGAACAGGAGCGCACGAAACAAAACCAGCCAGAAGAGGACAGTATCCGTTAGTGCGAAACGGAAAGGCCTACCGTCAGGCTGACAGTGTCCAAAGCGAAACGAGAGCCACAGGTAAACCCAACCTCTCGTGCCGCGGCCATGACGTGATGCCTTCCCAGCTCTCCGTGGCTAGTACGGCGATGTAATCAGGTCTGGCTGTCCATAGGATTTTTGAAGCCTTGTCCTACGCACTCCAGTGGGTGGTCGGTCTCCCTTACATGGAGCAGAAATGCACTTCCTTCACAGCCTCGTATAAACGAGACGCTAGACTGATAGATACCTTTACTTCATACGAGGTGCATCGGGTGGTTTTGCATTGCTCGCATTTGGATAACCTCGCCCCTCAATGTAACACCCCCCATCGACCTTCCAAATCCCAAGTGTTTCCAGCGAGTCAGGACTCAGCCTCCTCGATGCCCCATGTATACGAGACAGGCCGGTACGAAGGGGCGGCGTTTCGTCGAAAGGGCTTCAGGATCGCATAGATATCCCCTTCATGGCCTTCTTCCGTGAAGAATTTGGAGGAGCCCCAAGCAATGCTGCGGGTCCTCGAGGGGTTGTAGGTGAAATTTGGTAATGAAGCCGCAGGGGGTGACAGTAGGAAGGTTGGGAAGGGGCGGTCAAAAGCGCGGGAAGGGTGAACGTGTGAGGCAATGTCACTCGTGGTACGGCTGCGGGGTAACAATATGAGACCATATTATGACATGCGTTGCAAGCTTCTAACCGGAGCATCGGGATGTATTGCCTTGGCCCAAAGGCTGTAGGGAGCGTAAATGATGCTCCGCCGGTCCGTCTGGGTCGCCATGGAACGGGTAACGTGTGGGCAGCGCGCTGGAGGCCGGGTACGGGTTGTTTGCAGGCGGCCTCCGGGGGGCTGTGGCAGCGCCTGGTTCTTGGCGGGGCGTTCCAACTGACCGTCTTATCCCCTGGTGCTCGTAGGCGGTTCGGGGACTGATGGGTTGAGGCCGCGCAGTTGCATGGTGCGCTGGCGAGGCAGACAAGGCATCGAGGTCTTTTGGTGAGGCCGCATGATATCTCGTGCGGGGTCTGGCTCGGCTGCGGCGCAAACCTGTGGCCTCAGTGGCTTCTTCCATCGAGATTGGAACACCTTGGCGGTTACGACACCAATCACATCTCCATTGCGCCTCGATGCTGTCCCGGTGTGCGCTCGTTGTCCAATGGGGTCGCAGCACATGTTGGGTATTAGCGGGTCTTGGACTACGCCTTGAATCCAACCTTTGAATCATCCATGGAGACGTGCGACCAGCTTCTAATTCACGACCTATTTCCATACATATAAAACCCACGGAATTGGCACATCATTCTTTTCACCAACTCTTGCGAACAGCACCACAGCGGCCTCCCTTGGTTGGATTGCTATATTTCACGTCTACATCATGTATCCGCATGTTTGCTCGCTTAAAAGGGGGCCTCCCTCCCTCCGTGGGATAGAATGCCGACCTTTCGATACTGTATCGAGCTGCCCACCTGGCTTTTCAATCAATGACTTCAACCTCACTTGACCATTGCGCCGCCCAGCCTCCTAGTCGGCGGCGTCGGACCTCATTTCCTAAACCATCCCTAAACCCCCCCATTTCCCCTTTCCTCAACACAGCCCTTTCCTGTCCAAAGGCACTTGAACAGTCGATGGGAACATGTACATCCTGCGGTCATACCTTCAATGACAACACATCCACCCCCTTCTCTACATACCCATCCTATGCCACATGGCCCTCGATGCCTCCATACCAAACCCTGCCTATGTCCATGTCCCTTGGTCGCGATATCCGTCGTCACTCTCCATTCACATTGGTGTATCCGCACCTTGATGTGGGTTGGGACTTTGAACCTAGTCAGCCAGCCGGGTCCTATCTTCAGCCAACATCTGGTCAAACCTCGGTGATACTCCCGTCTTCCATGAGCTGCGTGTATGCTAACACGTAGAAAGGAGACATCGTGGTCAACGCTGAGCTCCTACACCCATCCGTTCAGCGGCTATCCACTACCAGAGTCGAATGCCTTAATCAATGACAAACCAGGACCTCCAGAATGGAATCACTTGTCCAGCGTCGACTTTCCCATGGTTGGGCTTTCCTCTCAGTTCAGCATCGTTCCCCCTTCCACCATTTCGCGTGAGCCCCTGGGATGTCTCAAGTCCCACGACGAGTCAAACTCACTCAACGGCCATGAAACCCACATTGACGTCTTGGCCGGCCTCACTTTGAGCTATGCTCTCCCACGAGACACATCTTTGGTACCGCCCTCAATGACAGAAACTTCCGAGGCTAGAGTGATGTCACAGCCCATAACGAACCCGCCTGCTGAGACGCCCGCTACCATCAATGTTGACCTCAGCTTCGACTTGTCTGACGTGTTCACCGACTCCTATGTCCCGCAGTCGAGCTCGGGCACTACTACGGAGAGCAGCACCGGCAGTTGTTCCCCGGCTACCACGCCGCGCGAAGACACGCCAACCACCGCACCGGCGGCGACCATGGGCCGCAAGCGCTCTCCCAAGACAAGGGGACCGCGAGAAACCTCGCAGTGAGAGAAATCCGTTGCCCCCCTCCGCTGCACCGAAAACTAATCGCGATGGGGTAAAAGGGCCGCCAGAAGCCCGGCCCGGCGCACGTTCGCCTGCCCCGACCCGGGCTGCGCCTTCAGCGGGCGCTACCTGCGCGACGTGGTACGGCACCTGGGCTCCCGCAAGCACGGACAGGACGCCGCGGCGCCCACATTCGCCTGCGCTGTGGCGTCGTGCCGCGCCGCGCCCTTCTCGCGCTTCGACAACTACCAGCGCCACATGCGCGACGTGCACGCCGTGCCCGTGCGCGCCGGCGGCGGCGGACAACGTCGGGCGCGGGCGGCGAGGCCCGAGGGGACGGCGGAGGACGGCAAGGTCGATGGGGCGGTGTGGGACGGGGTTGCTGGACTTTAGACCGCAGAGGACATCCGAGGGGGCGAGCTGGGGTGGTACCTCGCGGTCGTGGTTGATAGATAACCTTGATACATGGGCATCACACCGTGCGTATTCTATGAAGGTTCACTTAGACTTCATATTCAGACGTTCCCCAGGAGAAGCCGCCCTTCAGGGTCACCGAACACGACGAACTACCGATGTCTACAATAGAACCTCCTGGCCTCGCCCCATGTCCCCCTCGCCGTTCCTACCCCCTGCATAATACAATCGCCGACTACTAGAAACACGTCATCGAGCAAATCATTCTACATGTTTCCGGGGTCCTGCCTGGCCATTTAAGTCTTAACCCCGACTGGGGGTGCCCTTTGCACCCGGTTTAGGAAGGACAGCACCTCCTTATTCTCCATGCAAGCAGGCCCCGCCCCATGTCTCGCTTCTCCGAGACCCCAAAAATGCCCTTGCGGCGGGAACAGGTAGGGGCTTTGGTAAAAACGTGGGAAGCAGCACATCTATTTTCTCACCCAGCACGCGAAGACGTCTCTAAAACGAGAGGGACGTCCCCAAATGCGAGCCGGGCGCAACGCCGCGTTCCTGTTATCTGCAAGACCCGGCGAGGAACACCCAACTCGAGTGAGCCAAGTGAAGAACAAGGCCCTTACCGCAAACTGCCACCTTTCGGACGGGGGTGGGATCCACGACCTGGACCCGACTCCTGGTCTTGCGACAAGACACCCCATGTCGCGAAGAGGGCCGCCCGAGACACGAGAACCGGCATCTTGCCAAACCCAGGACCTCGAGGACCGAGTCGTGCTTTGCAAAGGTGCTACAACCATGGCCGTCTGGATATGAGCCGGCCCGATACCCACCAGGGATCATCTCTGATCAAGATTCGCCATCGTGTTCCTCTTTTTGGTTCCCGAGTCGACCCGACCTCCCAGCTTCTGGACCGCCTCACGTAACGGATGCCAACCACCATCGTACTCCCTCCCTTTTGGTACCAAAGCCCCCGAGCCGAGCATGATGGTGGTAACACGGCGGGCGGCCGGTAAGTGTGCAGGCATATCGAATCATGAGACTGGCCTAGGAGCTGTAGGTACTGCTGGCTGCGCGTCGGCATTCATTCGGCTTTGATACCTCAGTAGGCAATGAAGAAGGCCACGGCGCGACAGACGAAAGGGTATTGACGCGTAACTTGCCCACCCGCCCCCGCGATCCGTCCCGGGGCCTCGGGCCAGGTCTCATCTTGCATGTTTCTTGGATACCGCGTGCCAGAAGCCGTTGAGAACGAAACGGTCCGAAACGATTGGTTGGAGGCGTGATGGTGGCTGAACAGCAAGTTTAATTTACTGTCAGGAAATGGTGACAGGTTATGATATGTTGCTGATCCAATGGGGACCCAATACACACAAGTAGATGCTAGGGGAGAGTTCGGCGTCACCACATGCGTCGCTAAGAAACAATATTATATGCTACATGAAGAAGCTCGAGCAACATTTCGAGTATTGTGTGCATGCCATGATCCCTCTGCCCGAGCGCCGTCCATCTATCAAAAACCAAAGATGATGCGCAATGGCGTGCCGCTCCAGGTCCAAATCCATCCAGGAATCCTCATACCCTTGATCGCTCAAATGCCACTCTGATTGGGGGTTGTCGTTCCGCTGTCGTCGAGATATCCGCCCCCGTGGCTTGCGGGAAAGGGGGGGCACCCGCTTCCTTGGGTGTACTGCCTCCCCCAAAGGCGCCATCGACGCCTTGCCGCCGCTGTTGTTTGCCGCGTCGCCTTTTGATATTTTCATCATATTGTACGATCGTTTTGGCCTTCTGAGTCGCCGCCGAGCCACCTCGCCAGGGCCGTGTAGAGCAGGACGGCGCCGAGGCCTATTATCCACTTGCTCCGCAACCAGCTCCGGCCAGCGGCGTCGCGGCGCTGGACGACGGCGTCAACGACGGCTTGCGTCTGGCCGCTGGAGCCGCCGGCAATGGTGAGCTGGGGCCCGCAGCTTGCGCCGCCGACGGGAGCGCCCGTGGCCGGGTCGATCTTGTTGTCCGTCATCCACTTCCAGTTCTCCTTGTCGAGGTCGGGCCACTCCTGGCGGAACTTGGCGCCGCCGTCGCCGGCCTTGACATTCCCCTTGAGCGCCGCCTTGGCTTGCGAGCCGCCACCTGTCGAGTTCCACCACCGCGAGCGCTTGGCCAGGAACTTGCGCTCCTTCTCGGTGCTCGACACGGACCCCGTCGTCAGTTCCTCCGACGTCATGAAGGAGAGCAGGCCGACGAGAATGGTCGACACCTCCCAGGCCGGGTTGAACGACTTTGGGTGGAAGTCGGAGATGGAGAGACAGAGGCGGGTCGAGGGTTGGAAGCGGCCCGAGGGCGTGTGCATGCGGATGGCCGGGGGCGCAAAAGGGTAATTGGACGGGAAAATGAGTGTGCCCCAGTACTGGCCGCCGTGGTACGGCGTATCCTCGGGCCCCGTGATGATGTAGTGCCACTCGAGAATGTTGCTGTCGGAGGGATGCGCTTCAATGTACGGCGGGGGGTTCTGGGAGATGGTCTTGTACTCGCGCGCGAGGCGCTTGTGGGCTGCCTTGCTGGCCATGTTGTCAGGGCGTGTCTCAAGATGAGGCGCGGCAAGCGGTGAACGAAGAGCGGGCACGCGATCGTCGGACCAGTGCTGGCAAGAGGCGGCCGCGATGGGCAGCGCCGGGTATGGTATTATAGGTGCGTAGGTGTCGGGTGGTGACGAACGATGGACCCTCGGCGCAGGTCCCCCTAATGGGTGGATGGGCGAACCTAAGGAGCGGGTATGCGAACGAATGCGTCAAGACGGAGCGGCGGGCGCAACGAATGCCTTGTCCGTCTACCGTGGATGCGGCGGGTGGGGACTGAGACAAGGTTCCAACGAATTCAGTCTTGCCGGTCGAAGTTACTCATGGCCCAACGGACGGGAGCACAATATAGAGTTGGGAAGGCGATGGGTCGATGATTCGTCACGTCGGGGTTGGTGACGATGGGGGCTTGGCCGGTGAACTCGAGGCAAAGCAAACAGGGCGGGCGGGAACGGAGGACCGGTCTTCTGGGGCAGACAGGCAAAGCCGTGGATATCGTCGGTGATAAGATGGTCGGTGGTGCGCAAGCTGGCAGGCGAGGGCCAAAAGTCAAGTTGCAGATGCAAATGCAGGTGTAGAGAGAGGGAGAGGGTGAAGGGAAGGGAGAGAGGGTCGTTTGGGGGCGGTGGGATGTTGACAGTTGGCAGGCGAGTCAAGGGACGTCACCGCTGCGAGTTTGGATCTGTCAGGGTCTGTTGGTAGGCCATGTACATTTTTTTAGGTACCTCGTCAAGTAGAATAAAGTAGTACCTAGTGCCTGCCCCTGTGCATTCAACTGGGAGGGAGAGAGAGAGAAAGAGAATGTCACAGATAGAGCGCGTGCACGGCTGCGCATCAGCTGCGCATCAGCTGCCCCTTAGTCGTTCGTTCCCGCTTCGTTTATGCTGACATCCGAGCCAGACCCCGTCAGGGATAGGCTGGTCAAGAACGGGAACTTCCAATTGCTAGCGATCGGGGGGTACCTGATAAGGTCCAGATGTAGTCAATCTACAGTGTGCTTAAGTAAGGAAAGTACATTCTCGTCGTCGTGGATGCACACGGGCACATGACATGTGCTAAAGCGACTTCCGGCCGAAGGCACAAGGGTGACCATTGACCATCCCGGGGGAAGCCGTGCCCGATTGGTCCACAGCTTGGATTGACCCCATTCATAAGGCTCTCTCTCGATACTCGGACGTCTTTCTCGTTACTTCGGATCCATTTCCATGGTAATGCGTGCGCGCGCGCAAAGAGTGGAAAACGTGAAGCCGTCATTTTTTGGAGGGGCGGTTAGGTCGTCATCCAGTTTCGCCCTGTCTACACCCGATTGTGGTCCAGTGGCTACTAGGGTTACTAAGAAAGACCTGCATGCCCCGCGGGTGCTGGCCTACCCGTAACGAATTGGAATCAACTGGAAACGTACAAAAGGCGAGGACAACCACCAGCCTCACCCCTGCACGACCTTCCGGAGCAGAGTGACATCAATTGCGGCGGCCCGTAGCCCACCAGCCACAAAGTGCGCAACTAGACGCCGGGATTTGCCGGCGAGAGCGGGACATTGAGAAAGTCGAGAGGAAGGAAGCTCCAAGCTCCAAGCGGGAATATCTCACGAGACCAGAGACAACCCCGAGACCGACAGCCCGTCGCCACTTCACCATGGCCGGCAATGCTTCTACCGGTGGCCACAATGTGAGTAACGAACGCACTACTGGCTCGACCTAGGATTCCCTCCTCCCTCATGCACTGGCTAACGAGGCCGGTTTCCGCCTAGGGCTACGAGAATGTGCTCAAGCAGGAAGCCGCCACGGTCGATAGCAAGCTGGCGGCCGAGCGGGCGCAGGCCCGAGCAGAGGCACGCAACGTCGACCTCGTACGCAAACCGCCTTTCCCTTGGCGCCGACACGTTCCACTGACCGTCCGCTAGCTGGCCCAGAACGGCTCCCTGCCGGTGGCGCTCTCGTCGATCCAGATCCACGGCGCCCGCAACACACGCAAGAGTTTCTTGAACCCGCTGTTCGAGCCGCTGGTCGCCGGCAGCCGCGCCGCCGACTACACGCTGGCCGAGATGCTGGGCCAGATCAGCGGCGCGGTCGAAAAGATGCAGCGCTTCGACATCTTCCACGAAGAGATCCACGTGCACCTGTCGCAGCCTGACGCGACCGACGCCGCCTCGGGCCCGACCGACTTCGACGTGGCCCTGCGCGTGCGCGAGAAGTCGCGCCTCTTCCTCAAGACGGGCACCGACCTGGGCAACACCGAGGGCTCCGCCTACGGCACCATGCTGTGGCGCAACGTGCTGGGCGGCGCCGAGACGCTGGCCCTCAACGCCTCGGCCGGCACCCGCACCCGCTCCTCGTACAGCGCCGAGTTCGCCACCCCCGTCGCCAGCAACCCCGACCTGCGCTTCAGCCTCGAGGGCCTCGCCAGCAGCACCCAGAAGCCCTGGGCCAGCCACGAGGAGGCCGTCAAGGGCGGCGGCGCCAAGCTGACCTGGGCCGACGGCGCCGGCGACCGCCACCAGTTTGGCTACACGGGCGCCTGGCGCCAGATCACCGGCCTCTCCGAAAAGGCTTCGCCCACCGTCCGGGGCGACGCCGGCGACTCGGTCAAGAGCGCCCTGTCCTACCTCTTCCAGCGCGAACGCCGCGACAACCCCATGCTGCCCCAGAGCGGCTACATGCTCAAGGCCGCTACTGAGCTGGCCGGATGGGGCCCCCTCAAGGGCGATGTCGGCTTTTCCAAGAGCGAGTTTGAGCTTCAAGGCGCCGTGCCTGTGCCGGTCCCCGGCTTCAAGGGTCCCTCGGGCATCTCAATAGGCGCCGGTTTCCGCGCCGGTCTGCTGTACCCACTGCCTCTGAGCTACGGCCTCGACGGCGCCAAGCCGAGTCGTTTGAACGACCGCTTCACCCTGGGCGGGCCTACGGACGTGCGGGGATTCAGCCTCGGCGGCCTGGGCCCTCGCGACGGGGCCGATGCCCTGGGCGGCGACGTGTTTGCCGCCGGCAGTGTCAACATGATGTTCCCGATGCCGCGGTCCAGCGCCGAGAGCCCGTTCCGCCTCCAGCTGTTTGCCAACGGCGGCCGGTCGGTGGCCATGCGCAACAAGGGCAAGGGGGGCGAGGAGGCGGCCACGCAGGGCATGAGCGGCAACGCCGTGTGGAACAGCCTGCTCGGCGCCACCAAGGACATATCCACCGGCCTGCCAAGTATGGCTGCGGGTATCGGGCTGATCTACGCCCACCCGGTGGCGCGCTTCGAGCTCAACTTTAGCCTGCCGCTGGTGCAGCGACGGGGCGAGGAGGCCAGGAAGGGTCTCTCGGTCGGTGTGGGCATCAACTTCCTGTGAGCCGGGTCGCCGGCTGGGCAAGTCTGCCGTGTACTATGTATCCCCAAAATTATAGATGTTGTAGATATGAGAAGCCGAGCCTCTGTTTATTCCACTACCCATTTAGCCTGTCCATGACTGCTGCATGAACGATGAACACTTGCATGCATAGAGTGAGTACTTAGGTACTCGAGTGAAAGCGAGGAGACGTAAGTAACTCGTTTGTTGCTTTGTTACCAGATGGCCGCATCCTGAGGAAATGGACTTGGGTACTTGGGTTAGGCAAAAGCACGAGCAAGATGCCAACTGCCGTGTTGTACGAAGCATGCGCATGAAATCAAGTCTATCCGGGGGGGCTGGTGCTATACAGGCAACCATCCACCAATGCTCCCCTTCCATCTCTGCCTCACAAGCTGTCAATGAGAAATCAAGTCTATGAACGCCTTCGCCAGTCTGCAGGCCATGGCACCCATGATCATTATCCCTCACCCAAGGGGTCATCCACATCCGGGTTCCGACTTTCAAAGGAGTTCCATTCGCCAATCCGGATACACCTGGAACAGTGCCCATCGTCGCCCTAACGTGAAAGCGGCAGTAGCTGTACGCCCCGCCCCTCATCGCAGTCGACAGAGGCACCAGTGTTGATCGGGCGCCGGCCGCTGATTGACAGCCCGCAGCTTAGCCATCGTATCAGCCGCTAAAGCCCAAGCCACGATGCGATCAGGTATGTGTGGTTTAGTTGTCGGAGTGTTCGTAGCTGGAAACATCGGCCTCATACCCCTCATCGCCTGAGCTGGCATAATGGGGGGTGACACGACTGAATCTCTGGTGCACATTCGGCGACAGCCCCGAAGAACTCGAATCCGAGTCGGACGACTCGAGAACGTCAGTCGTCTTCTTCTCGCTCTCCACCTCTTCGTCGCTCTCCTCTTCGTCGTCGTCGGACTCGTCGTCCCCGGCCTGTCGGTACATGCGTCTCTCGACGGCCGCCTGACGCCAGTCCCACCAGACGCCGGCGCCGCGGGCGGCGAAGGCGGCGGCGGGGGCGAGGATGTTTGCTGTGGTGGTGTAGGGATGGCGCGGCGAGAAGGGGCCGTGGTGGACGAGGCCGTCGACGAGGACGCGCCAGGCGCGCGCGTCGAGGGCGCCGCAGACGCACGCCTTGGCGCGGAAGCAGTCGGCGCCGACGCGCGCCGCCCAGCCCGCGCAGAAGCGGCAGAGGCGCAGCAGCGGCGGCGCCGCCGCCCCGGCCGCCGCGACGACGCCGCACCCGCGCACGGCGCCGGCCCCGCCGCCCGCCGGTACCGCGTCGGGTGCACCCGGCACCGCGGGTCGTGGCCCGCGTGCGCGTCGCGCCCCTCGTCGGCGTAGAAGACCAGCGTGCTGGCCCGCGCCGCCGACGCCGGCTCGTGCACCGTGAGGTCCAGCGGCGCCGACACCCCGCTGTCCACCGTGCCGTCGCCGCGCTCGCGCGTCCCGTGCCGCCCCCGTATCACGATGGGCTCCGCGGCGCCGCCGGCGGGGAACCACTCCGTGTAGGTGCCCGTCGGCGGATCCAGCTTGTACACGACGACGTTCGCCGTGCGGACGTCGGGCGTGGTCTTGGTGATGGATATGGTGCGGACGAGAGGCTGCTGGATGTTGGTCTCGTTGTTATTATTGTTCCTGTTGATATTTCTGCTGTTGTCGCCGGTGTTGCTGGGGCCGGCGGAGGAGAGCTTGGAACTAAGAATTTCCATCAAGTCAAGGTTCCCATCGGCCGGCAGCTCGCGAAGCTGCGAGCTGCCGCCTCCAGGCACGCTGACCATGGCGTCATCGTCGGGAGGCATAGGCGTATTGGCTGGCACGGCCAGGGTCTGAACGGGGAAGCTCGCCATGGTACCTGTGGAAATATGAAGTGATGTTTGGAGTCTTGGGCATGCCAAAGCAGCGGGGGAGACAAAAGTCTTGTGTGGGTGGGAGAAAGGCAGCGCCTTTTGAAGACAAGGCCGGCAATATTCTCGGCGAAGAAAGGAAGAGAGGAAGCAGTCTTACGGCGGTGAAGCCTGTGGAGAGGGACAAGGATGTAGCGGTGTTTGTGAGGTGTGAGGGAGATAGTTTCTAATCATTATAAGCTGCCCGAGGTGAAGCGATTATTTCAGCAGAGGGAACGCGTGCCTAGGGCTAGCTGCTCTGTTGTGTACCCTCAGTGGCGAAACGCGTGAAGCTGCAAACGGCGTTGACTGTTGCCCAGTGGATAAACAGGCTGCCATGCAGAATATATCTGTGTTTTCAGGCGAAAGACCTGGAGGGGCGGTTCATGGGACGGTGAGAAAACAATCATAGCCAATGTATTGTCACCGGGACAGGACGATGCCGGTGATGTTTGGTTCTCTCCATGGCATTTGGTGAACCACCTCTCCTGGAAGGCTTTCGCTTGCAGTATAAATGTATAACGGTTGGGTATAAGGGACAGGTTGTAACAATGGAGGAGTACCCAATGCAGCGTATCGATACAAGTTATAGTGATGAGTGATGATAATGGGAAACAGGAGTCTGTTTGAAATGCAGCTCGGCTACTTTAAGTACCAACCACATGTGTGTTGAGATCAATGGGATGGATTTTATTCTCGGTGAATGAGCGCTGGGTGTGGACTTCCCATCCCTTCGTGCTTATATAAGTAGGGAACAGGTTCTGGTAACTCTGTCATCTTGGAAGGATGCACCACTCGTGTTATTTGTGTAAGCCCAGCCGCGGGCCTTCTCCATGTGTTGTTGGCATCTCGAATCCCATATGGACTTGTACAGGCAGGGTTGAAGCCACAATTGTATTATATGGGAGGTGCTTCTGGATGCGTTGGGCCATCGTTACTACCATGCTAAGCATCGCTGCCTGCAGTATCGTTGCTGCGGCCGATGTTATATTCGCTACCGGCTGCAGGGAAAGGCATTTCGGTGTCGCCAGTCTGTACAGTGGCGCCTCTAGACGCCTTGGCATTGATGCCAAAAATACTCCTGCGGGGGGTGAGGGTTGGCTTCTTCGAGATGCCGAAGATCTCGAAACGAATGATTTTCATTTCCATCAGGGTCTCCCTGATCTCATCATCCGTCAACTCCGCGAATCTTTCATGGTGCCTCGCCTTCTCAATCTCCTGGGCTGTGACCGTGAGCTGCTTATCGGGATGGTCAGAAGAATAGGCCTGCTCCAATGTTGCAGGTGTCCCATCAGCAACTCTCGTTGTTTCCAAAGTATCCTGGCCATGTTCGTATGGAGTGTTGGAATCTGTGCCCGCGTTGTCCGCGGGAGATTCTGGAGGATGTCTGCCACCTACTTCCACGGTGCTGTAGGCCTTGCCGATATAAGTTGCCTCTAACCGAGGCTGTTGACTCCCAAGAGAGTTCTATGTGGCAGTTAGCGAAAGAGATACAATTGAGCACGGTATTTCTTTGTTTTTTTACCTGCTCATTCTTGTTTTCTGGGGAATGTGAAGGCTGTAGCAATGGATCGAACCAACCCTGCGTGGTTCCTCTCGCATCTCTTGGCGTGACTTTGGGGCTGAGGTGAGTTGTTGTCTTGCTCGAAGGGTAGAAGTATCCGTCGCCCCAAGTTGTGGCGTCCGAAGACTCGTAAGATGTCCTGTGTCGGACATAATACCTCACTCTGCGTGGGGCAGGCAGTCTCACGCCCAGGGGTCCATAACCGGGCTCCTCGGCGGAGACGGCAGAAGTCGGCTCGTTTTCAAACGAGGCTCTCGTCAGGGGCTCTCCGAACACAGCTCGGGATCCTGAAAGCTCCGCCGGCTGGTCGCTCGGGCCATCCATTCCGCTGTCTTGATTTTGCAGCCGCCGCACGTATTGCTCGGGAACCCAGCCCGCTTGTTGCGTTTTTGGGTCCTCCGCAAGAAGCCATCCTTTCGACGTTCTCAAGACCCAAATGACCTGGCCCTGCGACAAAGCCAACTCATTAGAGGTCGAGGGGGCGTACTCGAATAGTGCGACAGCTTGGTCGTGCGACTCATTGTCCGCAGCCATGACAACCTGACCCGCCACGGGGGTCGATTTGACATGTGAACCACTGGGCCCCGCTGGCACCGTCCCTAGTGGCATACCACGTGACGCGGTAGAGCCTGCTGATGGCTGTGTCGGGTTGTCCTGGAGCCGAGGGGGGCCATAAAGGTGTTCATCGCCGTGGCGCCGTCTGATCAGGCGCTTTGTCGCGTTACCCGGGAACACGAGCGCCTTCATGAGCTGTGTCTGCTCCTGGGCTTCTTCACGAACAAATTTACGGGCCCTAACTGGCGGTAGTGTCTCACCCTTCTCCGCCTCAGAACTTATTGGGTCCGGGGAAAGGATGTCGTCCAAGTTGGTAATAGGACCGTTATTGTCGAGGGTGGCCGGATCTTGTTCTTTGGCACTTCGCTCCGGCCTGGTGACGTCTTCTCCACGCTCAGTGGGGAGTGTGCGAAGGACGCTTTGCAACTTTGAGAAATACTCGACTGTGTACGGTTCGTACAAGTCGTCCGTGCCATGAGCATGCTCGGGTATGAAAGGAAGCGAGGATTGGAGTGTGCGAACTACATCTCGCAACAATTTCCACTTTTCACCACTGTCCATAGTCGAAGTCTATCCGGACAATAGTCAGTTAGCACACTGAGTTTTTGGGGGTTCAATACTAACAATGATAAGGTCAAAACACATCATCTCTAAAGACTTGAGGTCCCGTATTGTATTAAGAAGACATAAATCGGGTCCTCGAAATAGTTCGTGTCGAGAGAGAGGTAATAGTATATGTCTTCGGAAGAGTGATTGGATGTCATCCACTGGAAAATTCCATGTTTCGTGTTCAGCTGCGGCAATGGCTTCGGCCAAATTTTCGCGCTGGGACCCATCTGTTGAAGAAAGCCGGGAATCGTCGTCCATGTCCTCCTCAGATTCGGGGCTTGTCGACAATACTGTCAGGGCAATCTCCTCCAGATGCCGTGCCAGATGGGCGATTACTTGCACTATGCTCCCAGGCAAGTGCTGCGAACAGATTCGGCAATCAGTACGTTCCGGTGTTACTTTATCATTGTGTTCCAGCGACAAGTGATTTGCCCACTCTTGCTTTGTCGCGAAGGGGGTCTCGTTGCGAGGACAGGCATCCTCAAGGCAAACGTAGGGGCGAAGGTCTTGGAACAGGTGTTTTCTTTTGGCTGTTAGCGCGGCGAACCAAAGGTCAGCTGGTCATTGGAAGAAACTCACTTCCATGTTCTTTTACCTCTGGCCACGACCATGGTCCCGCACCCAACACACTCGAAAGGTATACCCTCTCTTGCCCCCTCCGGAAGAGTTGGCACGCGAACCAAGCCTCCTTGGCCACCATCATAAGAAACCACGGTTTCCGCATACTCACTGAGGGCAGGGAGGGAAGGGCCCGAAGGGACAGAGGTTCCCAGGCCAGAGTCGTGAAACATTGTCGAAGCACCCTTGCTCGATGTTTCGTTGGTCGATTGAGCGGCTGCCTGCTGTCGCAATTTGCTGTTCTCTGCTTTCAATTCCTGGCAATGGCGAACGCGTGACCAGCTGGAATTGCCAAGGCGCTCGGCCAGACTGGCGTTACATTGAGGGTATCGTTGACGGATACGGTTGGTAAAGCTCTGCGCTGGGTCCCAAGTGTTCAGGTCCCCCAGCTCGACCGCTGGCTCATCCGCAACCGGTCCAATCGCTGGCTCTTGAAATCTGGATGCAAGATCAAGGAGACATTGTGTATCGCTCCCCAAATCTTCGGCGATCTCGCCCAAACTCATATCCCCACCTTCTGACGAGGTATCGCTGTCTGTGTCGCCGTCAAATACAGGTCTGCGGTCTTCGTGGCTCAATCTTTTGACTTGGTCTGCCATGTCGGCGAGCTCAGAGGCCTTTGACGTCAACTTTGATGCATGGTTCTTCGTGACGTGTAATAGAAGCCCTGCAGTATTCAGCCTAGATCACTCCGTAGTACGACGTAGACTTGTCACTGACTATCCGTGAGCGTCCTCGAGATGCTGAACAGCAGACGGAGTGTCGTTGCTCGGGCTCTTTTGGACTTCGCCAGAGATTCCTCTAGCGTGCGCTCCTCGATGTCAAGTCCATCGGCCCAAAGTACGAGATAGCTCTGGGCGCGTCGCAAGCTCAGAACGACGGAAGGCTCAGTTGAGGGATCTTGAGAGAGTGCTGCGAGGAGGTCGCGGAACAAGGAGGAGCAGGCTTCGTAGACGTTCGTAACAGTCCCTGATACTTCCGAGGCCGGGGCCTCGTCAGTGTTGACAAGCGACTGCTGCCATCTCCGGACAATGTCGATTTCCGCCATCACGCCTCCAGATTGCTCTCTGTGTCGGTTGGTAAGCTAGAAGGACAGGGAGATTCGGTAATAGCGTGGGAGCGGACTTGGGTGATGGAGGAATGAGAATGTTCTGAGGACGGCACAGCCTGATTTCAGGTGGCGTATAGCGATGAGGGGTCGGCCGGGGGGGTTGGTAATACGGAGGCTCCTCAATGGCTGAAACCACGAGTCGACCTGCACCTCGCCCGTCTGTGACACAGCCCCTCTGCTGCGCCCGACCAGCCATGCAGCTGGGACGATAAGCGCCGTGGTAATCATTTCCCGGCTTTCCTTGACTTCTCTCTTTCACCTGAGATAACCAGATGGCAAGATCCAATGCCCCTCGGCGATTGAAGCCAGCTGGGTTAGGGCCGACTTTGAAGTCATGGCTGAACTTGCTCTGGCCATCATACCGCTATGCCTCGCCGCCTTCAAGGGTATGAACACCGTCCGGAAGAAGCTCAAGGTGCTGCGACACCACGACGCTGAAATCAAGCGGCTGCGAAAGAAGTTCAACGCCGAGACCGACGTCTTCCTTGACGAGTGCCAATTGCTTCTCCAGGAGGCCATAGACCCTCGGAAGGCTCAAGCTCTCATCGAGAGCTTCGAAGATCCGGGATGGAATAGCCCGGATCTGGACGACAGCATCCGAACGTACCTTGGGAGAAAATACGACGCCTTTGCGGAAAGCCTGGATGAAATCAAAGATCACATCAGCACGCTTTCAAGTGCCCTCGGTATTGCGACCGACACTGGCACAGCCGTAGATGTAAGTGGAAACGCTCAATGACCGGGGGAATTCGGACTAATTGCGTCGATTGAGCAAGGTAAAGCAGAAAGGCCCGGCGATCCGCGATGCCCTCGATATCATGATCAACAAATCGAAGTACGAGTCTTCGATAGAGGGCTTCAAAGCGGCCAATTCGGCGCTGAAAAGACACCGTAAGACGGCAGCCAAGATCCAACGCTGTCAGATTAAGTCGTGTAGCAAGCGGTCAAGGCCATTGCCTCAGTCGTATCAGCAGGCTGCGCATCACTCCAGATCGTTATTTGAAGCCCTTCGGAGATTCTGGACATGCCTCCAAGCCCAGCACACGGGCCACGACGTACGTCTGTTGATCGACAACCGCCACGACGGGAGCTTGAGAGTTGTGGTACGCTATCAAACTCAATCGGGGTTTCAAGTCAGGAAGTGAGTCACGTCCCCTTTTCCAGGTTGACTCCATTACTGAGTCGTCTCCCAGCGGGATAATGGACTTTTTGGTCCGCTCCCAAAGCCTGAGTCTCGTTCATATCTCCATGCCGACGACGATTGTACCACCCACCCGGCAGGACTCTGGCGAGGAGCGACCAACCAAAGCAAGGAGGGTGAGATTCACAGACGACTGTTCTTCTGCAAACACCGTCGCTCCGTCCGGTACAGTCACTTTCTCCTGTACCACCACTGAGGTGATGACAACGACGGCCACGAAAGAAGCTGCGACACCTAAAGTCACCGACCTCTGTTCGGCCAAAGACTTATGCAGTCAATTGTGTGCCCATAACTGCGGGGGCTATCTTGACACCACTGACCAAGTACGGCATTATCTGTCTCCCGTCTGCGGCAGCTCCTGCGACCACAGCGAGTGCCTTAGCAAGCAGGACCTCCGGGATCCTCGACCCTTGGACAGCGTCTTCCAATACCCCGTCGAGCGCACGTTATCCGTCCCCGATCAGCTCCGCCTGGCCTTGAAGCTCGTCAAGGGCGTGCTGCAGTTCCAGTCGACGCCCTGGCTCCAGCCGCTCTGGCGCCTGCAGGACCTCGCCTACTTCGAGCCGACGACCGACCTGGCGGCGGCGCTGGAGACGCTGCACATCAGCTCGGAGCTCTCGCACAGCCGACGGCAGGACACGCTCATGGCGGGGGCGGCGGGGTCCGACGACGACAACGACGAAGACGGCCTGCGGGAGGCGCAGCGGACGCACGGGATCCGCAACCTGACCATGCACAGCCTCGGGGTGGCGCTGTTGCAGATCGGGCAGTGGGACAACACCGGCCCCTCGTCGTCGTCGCGGCTGGCCGTCGATGATATCGCCCAGGTGCGCCGCGCCGCCGACGTGGCCGAGCGCGGCTCGCGCCTCGGCCTGCGCTACCAAAAGATCACGCAGCAGTGCCTCGACTGTGACTTCGGCTTCGGCAAGGACCTGGCCGCCCCCGAGCTCCAGAGCGCCATCTACCGCGACGTTGTGTGCGAGCTCGAGGGCCTCATCCACACGCTCGAAGGGCCGCGGTCCCCCGCCCTCCTGGCCGTCTGAGTCTCCGAGGGGGCCTGGCCGAAGGAGGCATGGTGAACTGACGGACTATTAGCACTCTCTGTTCAAGCAAGGCCATTAAGTTTCTGTCACTTAGTGTGGTGTATTACAAATATGCGGACAGAAGCAGTGTGACGAAACTCAAAAGTCGGCGGCAAGCCACGTTTCAAAGAGACTAAGATATTTCGAAGAGACGTTCAGCCAACTACCAACCGAAAGTTCTCAAACACGAATAGGGTAGGATGCTCTAACTTGTTCCTAGGGTATGATTCGGAATAAATACATTGGCCTCAAACGCTTCCATATCCTATTTAATACGTGCCGCCCCTATTCCCTCTATTCAACCCCCCCCCCTCTCTTCCTTAAAATCCCCGTTCAGCAAAAAAACGGTATCGCGGGGGATGGAACGTTCATAGTGGGGTGTGATATCGAAACTACTTTAGAAGAGGGTCCCAGGTACGTAATTCAAGAAAGATGTCTGAGAAAAGGCTCGCCCTACCTTGGTGTTCTAACCGCCTTGTCAGTGTACCGGAGTCCCAAACATTGCCCTTTGTGGGGCTCATCGTAAACAGAACTAATCAGCGACCCCCTAGTCTGCTCAACTGCAGCATGCTTGTGGTATGGTGACACAGGGACCCAGTTGGTCTCCAACTCTGTCCACCGAGAAGAATATGCCGGGCGGCTGAGCTGACGCGGTACGACGCCATTGGCCCAGAGATAGGATACCCTAACAAGTTGTCAGCAGGCAGAAATCAGGCCTCCCAGAGTTACATCGGCTCCTCCGCACCGTTCTGCTGGTTTCGTATGAATTGCGCGTCGAGCGGGTGAGGCTGAGACCCGGCCCTTATTTCTCGCACATCCCCACGGAGCCGCCTCTCCTCGCTTCCGCTTCGTCCCCTTCTTCGGACTTCATCTCTGGTCAGCGCCTACCGCCGGGTCGCTCTCCACCGCGCTGCCTATTATTGCCTTGATAGACGCGCCACGCCGGTCCTTGCTGGCCCCCGACCGCCATGACGCCGGACCACAGCGACGCCCCCGAGGCAATCAACACCCCGTCGGCCTACAAGGAGGCCGTCCCAACGCCCGATGCTTACCCCCCGCCAGGCCCCTGGCACCACTCGCCGCAGCCCCAAACCCCGGCGCACACGACGGATCCCTTGGTGTGCGGGCTCCGGCAGCGAAACTTCCTGATCCTCGGTCTCGCGGCGCTCGTGATTCTCGGAGCCGCCATCGGCGGCGGCGTGGGTGGGGGCTTGGCCGCCCGGTAAATCGCCGCTTATCCCCCCCCTTTGCTTAATTATGTCTTGGATTCGCGAAGCCGTACTGCATACCCCGTACTTACTCGAGCCCATTTCATACGGCGGCGCAGGAAATCTTCCGAGGCGGCCGCCACGTCGCTATCGACCACAGCGGCGGCGTCTTCGGCGTCGGCTTCGGCGTCTGCTTCGGCGTCGGCTTCGGCGGCACCGTCGACGAGCGATCCGACCAAGGCGGACCCCGACTGCTCACGCGTTGACGGGCGGCGGCGGACGACGCTCGACCGCTGGGTCTTCGCGTTCCAGTGCAACCGCGACATCGTCGGCAGCCGCTATGACATCGTGCTCCTGCACGGCATCACGGCGCTCGACGACTGCCTGTTCGCCTGCGCCCGCTACAACCAGAATCTAAACTCGAACGGGTGCCGCGGCGTCGTCTTCAACCCCGGTGAGTCGTGGCCGCCTCGGCGGGAGAGAGGGAGAGCACGAGGGAGCGGAAGCTGACGGAGGTGGGCAGTCTGGAGTGAATGCGCCGTCAAGAACTCGACGAGCGACGCGCCAAGTTCGGTCGGGGATGGTCGCGTCCTGGCCATACTCGAGGACTAGGCAGTGAATCTTGTATCGCATTGGCAACTTGGCAAAGGGAGCTTCACAGCCATCCAGCTGAAGTCGTAGTGGATCTCCATACATCAAGGAAAATGACGGCTCATCTGGAGGAGTCGACGGCCCGCAGTGGAGGTGGACCCGACTGATTAGCAGCTGGGGTCAGGATCTAAATCGAGTGTCGTTCACCAGGTTCTCCTGTTGGCGTGCAGCTCGGACTGTAGGTGGAGGATGGTACCAATCGGTTCCACGCATTAGATGCCTGGTTGACACGTGCTACGTGTCGCATTGACTGTGGAATGGCACACGTCCCGCGTGAGGCGCTACAGATGGCGGCGGGTCGATTGCTACCTACCTAATTTATCCCCCATGGAGCCCTGAGCCGTGGGTGATGGACGCAGTGGCGTAGCGGATCCGAGCCGCTGGGCTTAGGCTTGGAAATCTTACCTAGTTAGCGGGACTAGTAGGAGCTAATAACGGATACCCTACGCACCACGGTCTAGCGGGGCCTGCTTCGCAAGGCTCAGAGTTACCTCCTACGGAAGACGTGATCAACCATGTATGGATGTACTTGAACTGGATGGCCAGCATGGAATGGGTACCTAGGCTATGCTTTTTATACGGAATGGGGATTGTAAGCGAGACCTGGGGCAATGGATCCTGCTCCCATTGCTTTTCTTTCCGTCGCCAGATACCAAGCTGCCAAGTTGGTAGCTGAGCAGCATGGTTGGCTGCAGGGGTCCTGCAAGGTGTATCTTTATTTCTGTAAGGGCGGCAGCGGCGCGAATAACATTCCCAACCCTGTCTCCACCACGCCTTGCCTACTACACACACATCGCACATTCATTTCATCCGCCAAGCAATGGATCTCTGGATGGAGATCGTCAAATTTGCGATGTCAGCCGCTAACGTAGCCAAGATCTTGCAGGATCCGGTGCCCACATCCTTTATCAGCTCTGCCGATCACGGCTTGGGGCCATCACAGGGGCTGGCGTTCTTAACCCCGTGTACGCCCGCGCCATCCCCGGCGGCGTTGTACAAAGCAGCCTCTGCCCCTCGGCCAGCCTCGGAACAGCCTGTACCTCGTTTTCTTGCCCGACCGTGCTGCTGTGCCCAGCCCAAGACCCGACCCCGCCGTAACCGTCACGGCCGCTCACGATGAGGGTGCTGCAGATCCTCGCCGCCACGGCACCGCTTTGGCCGCTCGCCACAGCCCAGAACGTTCCCTCAGCCCCTTCGGCCGAAAACTTTCTTGTCCGCCGAGGTCATTCGGGTATGGCCACACCAGACGCGACCGGCGCTCCACCTGCTGCTATCTGACCGTGCGAACAGTGACGATCCTCAATGACTACCTCTATATCGACGGCGGCCAGTTTTCGCTGCGCGTGGATGGCCAGATTGCTAAGCATGATGGCAAAGTTGAGTGGCTGTGTAGGTGGCACCTTGTTTTGACGATAACATGCCAGTTGCTAACCGGGGAGGAGGGTAGTGAATGATACCTTGTCGGTGTCACTGAAGGAGTCATGGGTCAACTCGACGGTGGCAATCAAGGTGACGAAGAAGAGCGCGCCCAGCCTCAACATGGCGGCGCTCTTTCGCGACACCAAGCAGCAGTCGGCCTACATGTGGGGAGGGTGGGCGGTGCCGGGCACGATGCCCAAGTTCAAGGAGCTGTGGGAATTCACGGCCGACACGAGCGGTGGCGGCACGTGGCGGACACTGGACGCGGCGAACCCGGCCTTCCAGAACAACCTGGTGCGTACCAACGCCGCCTCGGCCGCCACCTGCAACGGCCGTGGCCTGTACCTGGGCGGCTACGAGGACGTCAACACAGACACGGTACACAACGCGCGCGCCTACCTGCCGACGCCGGGCCTCGTCACCTACGACATCGCCTCCCGCACCTGGGCCAACGTCTCGGCCACCGGCTTCAACGACTACGGCACCACCCTGTACGGCGCCGCCGCCTGCGCCGACAACTTTGGCAAGGCCGGCCTGTTCTTCCCCATTGGCGGCGACGAGACGGACCGCCAGAGCTGGACCGACAACGGTCGCAGCCTCATCGACACCTCCATCCTCAAGTTCTACGACGTCGAAGGCGACAAGTGGCACTCGCAGCCCACCACCGGCGAGGCCCCGCCCGTCCGGGACCGCCACTGCGTCGCCGGCGTGCGGGGGCCGAACGGCACCTACGAGATGTGAGCTCTTGTTTCCGGGACAAGGCAAAGTCCACAAAAGGCTAACCCGGACGGCAGCATCGTGTACGGCGGCCAGGACCGGCGCGAGGGTGTCATCAAAACGGACATGTACGTGTTGTCGCTGCCGGGGTTCGTCTGGTTCAAGGTGAACGGCACGTCGGCGGCGCGCAGCTCGCATCAGTGCATCGTGGCCAATAACCGGCAGCTGCTCGTCGTCGGTGGCTTCGGCGCCAAACCCGCCTTTACGGAGCAGGACGACTGGGCCCAGGGCCTCGGCGTCTTCGACCTGACAGCCCTCGCGTGGAAGGACCGCTACGACGCCGACGCTCAGCCCTATGAGCCCGCGCCCGCCATCGCCGACTGGTACAAAAACGGGTACGGGTTCTTCATTCCATCCCCCTTCCCTTTTTCTCCATACCATGGGGACTACTACTGGGCGAGAACTGACCGGGAAATCTTGCTAGTGGTCTCGACTCGGTCAAGTGGAGCGACGACGACGTGAAGGCTTTCTTCGTCACGAGCGGTATGTAGCCCCCCTCTGCTCGAATAATTGCGCGCGCGCATCTGAACAGACATCCCCACGCAGACAACAAAAGCAACGCGAACCCGGTCCCAGGTGCGACCTCCGGCCAACCAACCGATCAATCGAAAGACGCGGCCACTCAAGAATCCTCCTCCAACGCACCCATCGTCGGTGGCGTTGTTGGTGGCCTCGTGGGCGTGTGCCTGGTCGCGGGCGGGCTGTGGTGGTTCATGCGCCGTCGACGGGCCCGTCAGGGGCAACTGGCGGTGCCGTCGAGCGACACGAGCGAGGCGGGGGGCGGCGTGCGCGACGCCGGCGCCTTTGATCCCAACGGCCAAGGGGGCCACGGCTACGACCCGACCGTGTCCCAGAACTACCAGCACTACGCCATCGAGCTCAACGACAACAACGCGCCGGCCGCGTCTCATCATCCGCCCGCCGCCGGCAAGGAGCAGCCCTACTACGAGCTCGTCGTTGAACCCAAACCTCATGAGCTCGCCGTCCTCGAGAGGCCCCGCGAGCTCGTCGTCGACAATCGACCCCTCGAGATGGGCGCCGAGACGCGGCTGCAGGAGTTGCCGGACCGGTGGTAGTCGGGAAGTTAAATGCTATGGTACTATACTCCCGTGTGTCGAGGCGAGGTTGCATGTTGCTTCGAATAATGTGAACTTGACGCTTACCAGCGGGGCAATTATCTCCAGGGGGGATTTTGGCAGCCGGTCAAAGCGCTAATCACCGATGAGATGCCGCAAATCCACCATGCGTTGTCAGCATAGAAGCACCTCGAGAGTCTGTGTCCCATTGGTTTATCGCCGTCCTCCACCCCCGCTATAAAAGTCGGTGGAATGCCCCGGAATTCTGTCGTTTCCGCCTTCCATTGCCTCCGCGACTGGCCTCCTTTCCAGCGCTAATTGGCCGACATGCGCCTCATCAACACCACCACCCTGCAGCTCTCCGAGTTCATGGGCATAAACGTTCCACGATACGCCATCCTGACGCACACCTGGGAGGAAGAGGAAGTGTCGTACCAGGACTGGCTGTCCTGGGAGAGGACGGGCGATGAAGCCATCAGCCGCCGTAAGGGCTTCCGTAAGATTCAGGGGGCCTGTCGACAGGCCTTGAAGAACCATCTCGACTGGCTTTGGGTTGACACCAACTGCATCGACAAGACGAGCTCGGCCGAGTTATCGGAAGCCATCAACTCCATGTACGCGTGGTACCGCGACGCGCGCATCTGCTACGGCTACCTGGCCGACGTGGCGAGCCCGGGACCCTCGGGGGCGGAGACGCTGCGCGAGATTGAACGAAGCCGGTGGTTCACGCGAGGCTGGACCCTCCAGGAGCTCCTGGCGCCCCGGCTCCTGATCTTCTTTTCCAATACGTGGGCAAAGCTCGGCCACAGGTCCGGAATACTAGTCAACACCATAGCCCGAGCCACCAAGATCCCGCGCGAATATCTTATCACCCCGAGCAACGTGCACTTGGCAAGCGACGCGAGGAAGATGTCGTGGCTTTCGTGGAGGGAAACCACGCGCGTGGAGGACATGGCTTACTGCATGCTGGGTCTCTTTGGCATCAACATGCCGTTGCTTTACGGTGAGGGCACCAAGGCCTTCATCCGGCTCCAGGAGGAGATTATCCGGTCGCACCATGACCACACCATCTTCTGCTGGAATTGGATGCCGGAGGAAGTCCCGTCCTCCTGGGCCAGCATGCTGGCTCCGTCGCCGCGCGTCTTTGGAGCGGGTTGGCGGTATACGGTGCAAACCCACGATATGAACCCTCTTCCATATTCGGTCACCAATATCGGCCTGTCCATCTCCCTGCCCGTGTTTTACACTCTTCATGGGGTGGTGGCGGTCCTTGACGCCGCCAACAGCCCGGGACGCACTGACAAGCGGTCCTGCATATTCCTACAAAGGGCTTCCGACCGCTCAAGCGTTTTCTGGAGAAGGGAGCTTCCCTCCATCCCCATCGATCTCTGGCCTGCGCAGCTGGACCAGGGCCGAGTGCATCTACATGTCATAGCAACGCATGGCCCCCTACGCACCACCGATCTGCATTTGCAACGGCGGTACGATAACAACGACGTCGACCGCTTGCGTAGCCTGAATCGTGGACGGACAATGGGCCGAGAAACCACCTCGTTATTACATGCAGCTTTGCCACCATCAATGGCAGCCCCTTTTGCAGTTTTACCGTTTATTGAACCCTCGGTGGAGGAGTTCTTCATACCCGACGAGGCCTGCAATATCTTGTGGTCCAATAGACCCGGCACCGAACGCCCTCCGCTAGCGACGAGAAAGTTACAGGTGATGGGCGTCCCACAAGGCGCCTATGACTACTTTTTCGATCGGATTGAGCTTGCGCCCTGGAGGGCTACTGACATACCCAACTACGCTTCGATGTTAGCCGTCAAAACGCCCGGTATTTTGGACACGTACTACTTCCTCTTCGCTGTCCAGGAGACGGAGCAGGACGCGGTCTGGTTTTGCGATATCACGACAGAAAAGCAGCTGGTACTAAAAGGCATCAACTGGGACGCCGACAAGGGAAGGTTAGAAGACCTGTTCGCCACCTGGGTGAAACACGCAGCAGCCAACTGGCGAGATAGAACCAAGGCGGAAGCTTCCGACGGCCTCGGCCTGCACCTCACGCTGGGGGACCGTCTGCAGACGTGGACCCGGCTAGAACATAGGCCAGCCATCTTGTCCAGAAACAAGACCTTGCCCTTCAACTCGTAGAAGGGGAGAGGATTACGCCGAAGAGAGACTTCAAGGTCATGAAGAAGGAGCGCAGGCAGCGGGCGTCGATTCCAACGATTTAGAAAAAAAGATTTTAGAGCCAAAAGACTAATTAATATTTACAGACATTATCCTCCTCGGCAGAACCGCAAAGCCGTTGATGCCTGCTTCCAATCAAGGGAAAATCGAGCTTTGCTCCCGCAGACATCCCCCGCGAGAGAGATGACAGGCGTTGAATGAATACCGAAGGGCAAAAAGGAAACATCGACACCTGTGTGATTCGAACACACGCCCCCGAAGGGAATGCCTATCACTATGATCGAGCAGGACCTCGTTCGATAGCAGGGCATCGCGTTAACCACTCCGCCAAAGTGCCTTGATGAACCATGCGCTTATTGACCATCTGGTCTCTGCGTTACGGGTCGAACACTGGGTCGCTCGTCCCCGTCGGCAGGCGCTTCTATCCACAAATGACTGGAAGAGGCTAAGCGTGCGCGCACGAGATGACGGCCTTATGGGGTCTCGGCGCCGGTTTTCAGCCGCTGTACTCTGTACGCAGTTGGGGCTTATTGACGCGCATGTTTCCCGTGAACAATAAATTCGCCCGATGGGGGCGACATGGGGCGATGCCTGATGCAGCCAGAGCCCGGATTTGGCACGTACGTTTGTGTAAGTGCCTCATAATTATACACGGGAATCCCCTGGCTCTGTTTCGGGATCGGTTTGATTAAAGCTGAAGAACTATTGCCTCACGTCCATTAAGGGAGATGCAGCACACGTAAGGCTACGATGAGTGGCGTTTTCCATAGGGGCGAGCCCAGATCATGTATTAGACCACGGCCTAGGCTTTAAAAAAAGTAGAAGGAAAAAAAATATATTGAACTCCGCTTTGCTGTTTGCTGATATTTACGCGAGATATACAATTCGCTTGTAGACCGGCAAAAGAATACCTCCGTAAATGGTACTAGTAGGCGCGGCTCTCTTAGTAGACAGTCTGTGGTTGGAATACGTCCCCCGCTGGGAACGGCCGGCCCATGAACCCGAGTACAACGGCAGGAAAGCCCCAGTATGGGCAACCTATATCACGGTGGATTTCTTCCCTCACCGCTGGGCCGAGAGGGCTCAGGGGGACACGTCGGACGAAGGCAAGGGCCGCGACTGGTCGGTTCCGACGAGGTCGGCGAAGCCGACCTTCTTCTCGAGGCCGTTCCAGACGGTGTAGAAGGACTTGAGGAAGGGCGAGCCGAGGACCCAGACGGGCTTGCCGTCGGGGGCGCGCATGGGGCGGGCGGGGCTGTTGAAGAGGCCCTGGCAGTAGCCCTTGCGGGTCGGGTACTCGCCGAGGTTGAAGGTGCGGGCGCCGATGGTGTAGTTGTGCGTCTCGAGGCCGGCGCCGAGGCGGAAGGTGAGGACGGGCGCGAGGCCGGCCATGGCGGCGCAGGGCGCGCCCCAGGCGCCGGCGCGGTCGAGGAGCTCGAATTCGGGCGAGAGCTGCGCGTACAGGGCCGCCGCCGTCGCGCGGTCCGGCGCCTGCACGAAGGCCGTGCCCGTGTCGAGGAGCGCGTAGCCCGCCGCCGCGCCGTCCGACGCGTTGCCCAGGAGCCGGCCGTCGGCGAACACGGCCGCCTGCTCCGCCATCCACCGGCCCCCCGTCCCGCCGTCCGAGTCGAGGTGCAGGTGGACGTACCGGATGTCGCCCGAGTACTTGGTCTGGTCCATGCCGCCCATGGTGAGCCGGCCGCTCTTGATGCCGCCCGACGGCAGGAAGAGGGAGAAGATGGGGTTGTCGAGCTTGCCGCTCTCCCACAGGTTCCAGAAGAGCGACCGCGCCGGCGCGCCGGGTTGGTAGGTGTCCAAGCCGAGGATGCCTGCGATGGGCATCGCGTTGAAAGCCGAGTCGTACTCGTCGCACAGGAGGAAGGACTGGCTGCTGACATTCAGCTTACCCCCCAAGCTGACGGTGTCATTGTTAAGGCGGCATCGGGCCGTTGCCGGCTGGGAAAGGGGCGTGGTGTCAAAGCCCGTCCCGAATTCATATTTGGTGGCGTTTCCATTCCCCGGCTTGAATGTGGTAGAGTTGTCTGGATGGAATTTGTAGCGGGTCAAGGCAGTGCTGTTGCCGGCGGGTACAAGTAGTGGCACCGACATGGTTTCCACGAGGACAGTGCTGGATCCACGTTTAGTTTTCTCACTCCAACGAGGGCCGTCTCTGTACTGGGACTTACATATTTTGCGCCGGGGTGCCCATCTTGATATCGAGATACCATTGGTTATCGGTGCGGTTGAACCAGTCTGTAAGGTTAAGCGGGTGCCCTCTCCAGGTGCTGTTCGCTCGCGCGAAGATGCCCGAGTGCCATCTCTTCGACGGCGCGGTGTTGTGCTTGTGGGAAACGGCTCGCAACTCGCCGGAAAAGACGGCCGCCTCTACCGTGATGATGAGGGACAAGAGGATAAGGGCCCGCTGCCGGAACTTGACGACATGCATTGTGATGGTGCCTGGGAGTTACGAAAGCTGATAAACGATTGGAAGTGCGGACAAAAAGCCGAGAAATGGTTGAAAGGCTTTTTGCCTCCCATTATATAGAGGTGCGAAGAAGCCGAAAGATAATGACCTGCTCATATTATCTCGGCAGGGCCCACACAGCAGGCTAGAGTCGGTAGACGATCCCCCACTACTCCAGGCCATGTACACCTTAGAGTTGCTGCTCGGAAACAAGGTCACCTTAACAGCAACAAAGGTTAGGGCGGGGGAACCTTGCCCTGGTTGACGGTTCGTTATCAGCGCCTAGTCGGGTGTAGCCGAGAAGTAAGGATACGCATGAAGGGGAAGACGTGATGAACGGGGCAACCCCAGATCCACGCTGAAGATTGGAGCCACCTGCAGGGACGACAAAAGGTTCATCTATCTTTTTCCAAGCAGACGGCATCGCGATGGCATTGAAGGTTCGTGCGTTCCTGGACCGCTTTGCGTAAGGTACCCAAACCAATCTAACGCGGGATGGAAATAAGGTACTTAGCCAAAGAAAGTTTACGCATTTGAGGCAGACATATGGCTTGCAAGCAACGCATCGGCTACTTTAAGTACTTATTCGTCAGTGGTACGCGGCTCGGGCTTCTTATTGGTATCGGGTGGAATGGGCGAACCCTCCAGAACACCCAGCACGAGAAAATACAGGACGTCCTGTCATGGCCGAATCGGCAAAATGGCGAGGTTACTCGAGTGGAAGTACCAGTACAGCAGTCGGATCAATGCGCTTACCGTTTGAGAAAGCGTCTTGAAAGGCAACGTGGCGAGGCTCTTGTCGTTTTTCCCCCTTCGCCCCGGCGGACAATTCACCACTTCCCGAAATGTCGGTTGCTGGTTCGCACCTGCATTGATCACCATTAATGTCCTCATTGTCCTATTTGGGCTTCGGCCGGTCTGCATCAATTTGTTCATGCTCCGAGTTGCGCTTTAGCCGATGCGCAACTTGAAGACTGGGATCCCCCGCAATATTTCCCTTGATCGACCGGCGGCACCCTGTCACCAGAGTCACGACATCAAACCTGGTTGAACTCTGCTTGATAGGGCGGGAAAACTCGTGGAATAGGTGTCGTGCAGTCAAGGCAACGCTCTCGGGGAACCTCCGTACGGCTACGTGAAGATCAACAAAAGCTAAAGCATCACGAGGGACTTCACGTATGTCTGGTACTGCTTGAGGCTCTCAAAACAATGAGGATAGTGAAACCGAGAAACCCCGAACTGTAGGGAATCTGGTGGAAAGTCACGGTCGTGAGGTCGATCCCAAAGGTCAATCAAGTAAGGATACGGTTAACCAAGACTCTCCTCACTGTAAGTAAACAAACTAAATTCAAAACAGTCACGAAAATG
The DNA here is from genome assembly GCA_018287875.1 of Nigrospora sphaerica. Classification (NCBI taxonomy): domain Eukaryota; kingdom Fungi; phylum Ascomycota; class Sordariomycetes; order Amphisphaeriales; family Apiosporaceae; genus Nigrospora; species Nigrospora sphaerica. Next base: position 382,142 of record JAGVVL010000017.1, read on the forward strand.
AGTATGAAGTGCTATAATCAAGTGCAGCGTTGTGTTGAAGGGAAAATCGCCTTGTGTTTCTATATGAACTGAGCTTGCCGAGGTTACTCTATACTTATGCAAACCCTTGATCAAGGCTTATATAAGAGCCCTGGCACGGTCTCAATAGTAAGCCACCAGGCTCGGGAACAGGCGGGATGACAAACTGTGCGTGTCCTACCCCATCTCGCACATACCTGGGGACGCTCTTGAAGCCCCGTATACTAGCCACATAGCCGAGGTCTTTCTGGTTAGCGGCAATCCGGCGATGGGGGTCTGAAAAGGACAAGATCTGGAGGCAGGGGGGACTTTGCTGGAAAATGGAGGCGGTTGATGTAAGAGGGATGGGCGGCAGCAATTGTTGGCCGGGCCGGCGCTTTCCAGATATTCCTTGTTTAAGTGCGATGACAACGGGCCGCGGGGCCGTGTGTTGCACATGTCAGACGCAATCACTTCAGGTGCAATAGCCGGATTCGTTGTTGTGCCGCACGTGCCGTTAGCGGAGGAACCGGACGATGGCTGTTCACCACGATCAGCAGCGCGCCCGTACCGGCGACGGGAGCTCGAAGCGCACGACCTGTGGCCGGTCGTCTGAAGCTCCGAGTATGCCGTTCCGTTGTCGACGGTATTACGAACGAAGAAAGGGCGACGGGGAGAAGACCTTCGAGGAGCCATGGTAAAATGAGGTTGTCGGCATTGCGAACCACCGAGACCAACATTCAAAGCGTGACTGGGCCGGGAATAAAACCCAAGACTTGTCCTCTTGGGCTTGCTTGTACGGTGAGCAGACGGTCTTTCCGCCGCAATACTTGCAGTTCAGGCACATCCCCTCATGGTCTGGGCCCCTACGGGGAATGCAGTCTTGAAAAGTACCTCTCTTGACGGCTAGTTATCGAAATCGGAGCTATATATGACTTTAGAATCGTATCATCAGATTAAGCTGTCTTCCCAAGTGGAAAAGAAAGGTGCCAGAGAGAAGGTCAAGCACTTTAAGAAGTATCTGATCAGTGATATTCCTAACGGCGTTGCCAAGCTGTTCCAGCTCCTTCATCTCGGGGAATTGGTTGGGATAGCCACAGTGGACGCGACTAAACATTCTTGTTATCCAAGGTGGTCGAAGTATGTAGTTTCAGGTATGATTAGGATGATCCAAACGGAGTACTAGTGCTAGACCTGGACTCGTTGGAAAAGATTCCAGGCCGTGCTGTTCGGGAATACAGATCTGGGCTCCACCTGCTGAGAACAGAAGAGACATTGGCAGAAAGTTATATAAATGCGTGGTTTATAAAGGCTCCGCTGAGGTGGGGGTATAAGACGACCAAGCCTGAAGGCCACTAGGTAGGATTCCACGGGCTCGCCCTCCAAGGTGGGGAAAATCCCGTCCTGGGAGTCGGCTGGACCGAGGTAGTATACCCGTCTCAGATGGTAAGAGATGGCAGCTTGTCGGGGTGCAGATTGGTGTGGCGGTAGTCACACTGACACAAATGGTGGTGGGATAAAAAGAATCGAGTGTGGTATGAGTGACAGTAGAGGTGAGGGGTGGCAATAGTAGTGAGAGTGTCATGGTCTGCAGTCCGTGCCGGCACTCACGGATGAGTTCCTCTCGCGAGGCATCGATGACCGCCCACAAGGCGCATCCCAGACAACTCAGCTGCATGGTGTTTTTTCCCCGTCGTTCAGATTGGGTTTATAACTGCAACTACGAAGGTTCAAACATCTCCGGCTGCGTGGGAGTGTACCACCAACGCTGCATCGGTTCCTGGAATTGAGCTGTCTCCGGGGCCCGCAACCAGGAGCGTGATGTCACGTCCAGGTTGAGGGGAGCCAGGAGGCGAGGCTCAACCTTGGCGAGCGCGATGAGGAGCGCCAGTCGTAGCTCTCTAGCAGCGGCAGGTGGGTGGTGAGGTAGAGGGCGCTCATTAGTGAGGAGACGCCACATGACGGGCGTGGTGTGAAGGTGACAGGGCGGGGGTAGTAAAGAATAAAGAACATGTACGAGAGGGTTGAATAATAGTTATCATATAAGACCCGTCGATTTACACCAGGGACGCCTACGCGGAGAAAGATTTAAGTATCGGGGTGCGTGTCCGTCTTATAAGTAGGCGACCAATTCTTCTTTTTACAAAGGTCCTGTGTGGCATACCCGACTCGCTACCATTCAAGTTTAGCGAGTCGTACATGGCGAAGTCTTACATCCGCGTGTCCGGGTCGATTGAACCTAATAGCTGATAGATATACTCATCAAGTTCGCGTCGGAGTTTTCGGGGTGGGTGAACCGTGTTACCCGGGTGTTGGGATCGAATTGTCAGCTTCATGGTGCTCTGGTAGTCTTCACGCGGCTCCTTCTTGCCAGAGACCTACTTCTTCGACGACAACTTGAAGACGTCCGAGCCGTACTTGAGGCCAAGAATCTCCCTCTTGCGCGGAGTTCATCAATCCAATGGAACCCGACGCATGCGCGGCCAGCGACAACGTGGTGATTTTGTTATGAGTAAAGAGAGGGTAAGTCATTATCTTGACGAATTCACAAGACACGTTTGCCTATGCTGGCCAGTAGAATGTGTTCATATTGATGAGTATTGAGGGGTAGTGCCGGAAAGCTTGAAGGCGGAGCTTCGTCGACACGACTTCGTGGCGGTGGGCGATGAAGCGAGACGGGATGTCGTCATCTCTTTGGGGAACTGTACAGCTTAATTTTCACCTGAATATAGCAGTGCAGCCACGCACGAGTCTGTATGTCGCGCAGCTGGGCTATGGTGGCAGTTCCTGCGATATCTTCAGGGCGGGTTCCATGCCCGAAGTAGGGAAGATGCAGGGTCGGGGAGCAGCGCGCAAGATATCGCTACATCTCTCCTCCATGATGGGCTTGCTTAGTCATAGACGTATTAGCGGTACACTCGCGCAGCTTTTTATCAAACTGGCTATCATTGTGTGTACAAAGGCGGCTAGAGAAGGAACTTAGTATGATTTGTATGAGAAGTACCAAAGTACCCAAATTCAAAACATGGAAGAGAAGAAGGAGTCCTGGTTCGGCGGGCCATCTGGACGCCAATGAAACTCATAAAAGCAGCCAAGCCTTGAGCAAAAGAAGACCGAGCGACGATGAGTAGAAGAAGCTTACACGTTGGTCCAAGGCTACAGAAGTAAGAGGAAAAGCGTGTAGACAACCATCGGTAGCTCCTGTCAGAAGCAACAACAAGGGGTAACTACGATATGACAATCACACGCTGATACTCCACTTAGGTAGCAGCGACGAACCCACACTATCTCGATAAAAACAGGCAAACATGACGGTGCCTGAATTGGGCACTGAGCTCACCGGAAAAGCGTCATGGTACTATCCGGAAATGTAACCGATAGTTCGCAAGAGGCGTGCCGACCGGGGACGGATATTCAGCCAGCAACACGGTGCCCCGGCACTCAGCCAGCTAGCTTTAGCCAACAACTGGGCGACGAGACCCCTTGTGCATTATACGCCTCTCACCTGAAGTCTCAGGCAGATAAATACAGATGTGACTGCTGAACGAGTTCTGTCTAAAAACCTGCACGAATCTGGCAAGAGTATACCATATTGCTACACTACACACCCCAACTGCAAGCCCTTGGACAACGGACCAATAGAATGGTCACCGCATGTGTTGTGAATCCACATTCAGACGGACTTGATCACGGTACCGCAAGCTCCAACAAGTAACCTCAGCCCCAGCGCCGAGCATCCACCCTCACCCTAGCCCAAGGCTCCCTGCCCTGCCATACCAACCATCCAATACCCGAGCAGCTGGAAAAGAGATGAGAGGCTTACCACCACCGACGAAGCCCGTACGAAGGGGAGGGGTTCACAATGGCTCAAAATAAGAGCAACCAAGATGAGAAGAGGTGGCGATGGTCCAAACATAGGCGAAGAGAGACTCGGAGATATAGTGACCCCCCGGGCAGCAAGCACATCACGTTCACCGACCGCCTAACCGGTGCCCCCCAAGATTCCAGAAAAGTGCTTTTCATTAGCCCAGTGGCCTAACCGCCGACGGCCATCGTCAAGAGAGTATCATCGTCAGCGATAAGCTATAGAGATAGCTGAAGTACAGTTCGTTTGAAGAGGCCCGCCTTTCTGCTTGTCCGCTCGCCCCTCTACCAAAGCGTCCGTTGTTCGTAGGGGCGTTAGATCCTTGTGTTTGGAATCGAAGGGCCTTGGGACAAGGTCGCAAAACTCCAATCAGGCCGGGCGAGGCGGGACACAGCGAGGTATCCGTCTTCGAAATTTCGCTTTCATAAGACTCACCACCACTTGTGGACAGCCCGGGTGGGGGTGGAAAAGAAGAAGAGAAATAAAAGACAATGTGCTGCCGGATGGGGTGTTCCGGTTCAAGTGCGTTCGTACAGGTTGCTTTTCGCTGTTCGACTCGGCCAGGGTCCATGTAGTCTCCTTAGAGACACGTACCAGTTTGGGGGAATCTCACGCCTTGGGTTGCGGGGCGGCGGGTTGTAGAGGTGCCGTGACGGGTTGCGGCTGCTGGGGCGGCTGCTGGGCCTGCTGCTGCTGCTGCTGCTGCTGCTGCTGCTGCTGCTGCTGCTGGGGTGTAGCAGCTGGCGGCGGCGGCGGCGCGTTGGGGAGATTGGCAGCGGCCGCCGCGAGCGTAGTCTGGACGACGCCGGGGGAGGCGGCAAGACCCTGGGGATGCGGCGGAGGTGGGCTTTGAGCGTTCTGGCGGGGAGCACCCGGTGCGCCTTGTCCCGGGGCGCCATGGGTCTGGCGCGCATAATTGCCCTCTTCCGTCAAGAGCTTGCTGAGCAGGGGGAGATCCTGGCACGCCTGCGAGTCACGCTCGAGGCAGCGCTTCACCGCCATCCACTCACCCTCCTTCATGCGGGCCGCGTGCGGCAGCAGGAACGTCACTGTCGGGCTGGTGAACAGGGGGCCGAGCACCTGACGCGCCTTGATCTCGCCCTCGGCTTGCGCACGTTGCTGTGCTTCCATGTCCGCGGGCGACATTGGCGCGCCGGCAGGACCGGCCGAGGGCTGTACCGGGGGCTGTACCGGGGGCTGTGCCTGCATCTGCTGTTGGGGCAAAGGCTGGATTTGACCCTGCGGCGCATGCTGTGCGTGGTGCTGTGGTGTCGGGGCTTGGTGGTGAGGCACTGGCAGCTGCTGTTGCGTAGCGTGGGGCGGAGGATGCGCCTGTGTCAGGCTCGGAGATTGTTGCGGGATCGGGGGCATCGGCGGCGCGGGCTGTCCAGGAATCACAGGCGGAGGGATGGGCGTGTGGCTTTGGTGAGGCGGGAAACCACCATGCGGTGTCGGGCCCTGTGGCGTCGCTGGCGACCAACCCGGTCCGGCTATAGACGAGTGTCTGCGGTCGCCAGCCATGACGGGCGTAGGAGTCTGAGCCGCAGCAGCCGCCGTCTGCTGGGCCTGGGCCATTTCGTGGGGGAACTGCGGCAGTTTCTCGTCGCGGTAAACGAAGAGCAGGAGCAGTAGGGGCTCCGGCCTGTTGGCTGGGATCAAATGGCCCTCGATGTTCTGGATGGGTTCCGGCAGTGGTTGGTCGCCAGCGGGTATGGGCACGAGATACGTATCACGCACATTGGCAAGCTTGCGCTCGCCAACCACGCCGTATCGTTGTTTTGAAGTGAAGTAGTTGAATACTTTCACGAAGCCTTCACGTGCCTTGGCGTCGCCTGCGTCGGCCAGCGATAGGCTGGTGATGATAAGGTCGACTTGGTTGTTGTACCGCAGGCCGCAGAGGTACGGCACGGCTTTGTCCTCGGGTATCCGTCCAGCCACCGTCAAGTTCGGCGGGATCAGGTCCTTCCAGGCGAGGCCATTTTGTTTACTCAGGTCGGCACCACCGACATATTTCGCCACAGCCCGGAAATTAGCCAGCGAACTCATAGTCAGTTGACCTTGCCAGACGACGTCGGGGTCCAGATTTTCGGTGGGCGAGTAGGGCGGCGAGTCGGGTCCATCGTCCTCGAGCATGCGATCCACGTCGGCATCCTCACCAGGGCCTGCCGATGGCACGGGTGCCGATGGCCGCCGCTGATGCTGAACTGAAGGTGACCGCACGGCCGAGAAGACCTTGTTGATATCAAAGTCGCCCTGTCGCGGCGAGTGCTGGGCGTTCTGCGTGTCGATGCGCAGTGGCCCCTTGCCCGCCCGCTCGTTCTGGTCACCGGTGGAGTGGGCGCCCTGGCTGGGCGACTTAACGCCGTCGCCTACGGCGTCACGGACGCTTTGCCGACGAACTATCGATGGCGCCTCCTCAGTGGGCGTCGTGAAGCTGTCGTTCTCGACTATCTCCTCGCCCTTGTGGGTGCGTCTCATTCGCGGACCCTGGTCGGAAATCAAGGTGGCTTGCTTGTCGGCTTTGGCCTTCAGTTCCGTCGTTTCGCGCTGCAGTTCCTCGGTGGCCATTTCGTCGCTGGACATGGCAGCAAGCGCCGTAGGCGTCAACATGCGCGTAAAAACGCGGACCGCTAGGGGCACATTCTTCTTCAAGTTGAACACGAGACTTCGAAACGTCTGCGCAGCCTGGGCGGGCTGGGGGTGACTGTCCAGTACCGCGCGCTCTATCTCCAACGCGTGGCGCTCGGCCAGGGCCTTTTTGGTGGCGTCTTTGGGGATGGTGAACAGATGATCCTTCACGGCCGTGTCCATGGCGGTTTCGAGCGACTTCTGGAGCCCCTGGGCGACCTTCCTGCGAGGGGGCTCCAGTTTGTCCATGCTCTCGGGCAGGTCGGCGGGCGGCGTGTACTTGGGCACAACAGGAGCGGCTTGGGTCTCCGAGACTTTGCGCAACTTGCTCTGCGGGCCCTGTGACTGATCGCGTGACTTCCTCTTGCCCTTGCCTGCTGGCTCTTGTGGTTCTTCTTTCTTGACTTCTGGCGTCGGTGACGGCTTGGCCTTGGGATTCGAAGCGGCCGGCGAAGAGCGGTCCTTGGTGTCACTGGCACGCTTGCCCTTGCCCTTCTTGCCTTTTTTCTTCTTGTTGTCCTCTTCATGCTTCTGGCGGCGCGTGACCCAGGGCTCTTCGCCTTTCTCGATGCCCTCCAGCAGTTCGGCGTGGTCCTCGGGCTTGCATTGTTCACAGAAGTACTCCTTAGGTAGTTCGTCGTCGAATATGCTCATGCCCATGCAGACATTGTGTTGCCACGAGCCGCACTTCTCGCAGGCGATCCATGGCTCGTTTGGATCGTCGTTGTCCTGGGAAATGGCACCGCAGACGCAGCGGATGACCTCTTCGTCCTCTTCCTCTTCCTCTTTGGCGGCCGCCTTCTTGCCCTTTTTGCCGCCGGCCTGCTTCCGCTTCGAGGGCTGGGGACCGTTTTCGAGGGCCTCGAAGGCCTTGGTGTGCTGGCCCTTAGTCGCCCGGACGGAGCGGCGGGGTTCTGGTTCGCCTGTGATCACGAGAGTGGTGGTTAGAGTGTTTTCCCTGTACATGGGGGTGCCGGGGCCATTGGTGCCTCGTCAAGCGCGCCTCTGGGAGGGGTTTTGCGCGCGCCTGGCGAACACTTGCGCCGGCAACCCTGCTCAAAGACTTCTGGTGAGGCTTGCGGGGCGAGGGCAGCGACGGCGGTTCCGGCACCAAAGGGCGCGCGGGGTCTGTACTGCTGTGGGTGCGCTTACCAGACATGACGGCGAGCCTAATACGAAGCCGGTAGGCTTAGAATGGGTTCTCAGTCAAGGCAGTCGACGAGCGAGTAGATACGCGCGCGTTGGTGTAGGTAAAGAAGGGTGTCGCGGGGTCTCGTGTATTGCGTCGGCTTGTGGCTGTTGACGCGCCAGATGTGACGGGTAGATGGGTGGGTGCGAGCGCGTAGTATTTACTAGGTACTGGCTTGCGCACAGTTTGGTAGCAAAGGGGAGGCAGGCGTCACTCTTCAGGCAATCATGAGGTCTACGCGACAGAATTCAACTAGGTAGGAGGAGCGCTTCAGCGAAGAAACGAGGGCAGGGAGCGACTCCGCCGTGGGGTGGCTCGGGTGAGAATGCCGCCGCCGTTGTCGCGGCCGTCCTGCGTCAACCCAATTCCTCCCGACCGGCCAACGTCTGGTCTGGTGAGAGCGTGTATTCCCCAGTCGGCGCCGAGGGGCCACAGCCGAGTCCAACGCGTTGGAGGGACTGCGGGAGGACAATTCCCCGAGCGCGAAAGCACCGGAGGGCTCGCGTGCGGAGTGGGTGGTGGGCAAGGGCCGCGGCGAAGTGGCGCGTCAAAGCTGACCAACCGGCCGGCTATGCGATAGCGGCCACAAAGAGGGGGGAAAGAGGGTGGCGAGAGGTGGTGTCGTCGCCAACGAGCTGCGCGGATCAAACGGCTAGAGAAATGGACGGCGAGGGAGGCTCGTGATGATGGCTTCAAACAAGGAGGAATAGGGAATGAAGGTGAGAGATTGTTGTTGATGATTCTGCGCGGGTCGGGCGAGTCGGGGTTGATGGCGCAAGACAGGTTGGCAGAAAAAAAGGCGGGTGCAGGTGCCGGGGGTAGGTTGGAGGAGGGAAAGTGGAGGTGGTGCCTGTGAGGGTGCCGGGTCTTTCTTTCCACTGCTTGGGGCCAGGGACTGACTGACTGGCGTTTGTTTATGAGGGGAGGGGAAAAGAAGCTGTCGATGAGGTGGTGGAATAAATGGACGAGGTCAGGCTGTCCAGGGTTCCTTACCTACATACTCGGTGGTGTCGTGGCCAGCTCGGCAATCGCTGCCCTCACGGGGAGAGGCACAGGAAGCACAGGCACAGGCCCAGCTCCAGCTCCTAACTCCAGCTTCAGAATGGTCCCTCTCCGATGTGGGTTCTTGGCATTGCCCGTATCGACGCCACCTTTGCCCAGCGCTTTCTATTCTCCGATGATGCTGAGTCAGCGGGCTCAGCGGGGAGCTCTGACCACATCTGTGGCTGTCATCTCCGCCTCCCCTCGTTCTTCCTGTACCTAGTGTGGCTCAGTCTTCGAGGTAATCCAGCGGAGGACGGAGGTACCTCATACGCGTCGGGGTTCTTGCCTAGCAGCAGCAGCTTGGATTCCACTGCTGGAGCTCCCGCTCCTCCAGCGGTCCTGCCTTACCGAGTGATTGACGTTGGCCGCCTCAGCCTTCCCAATCCGCACGTAGCCTAGAGGTCGTTACTGCTACACACATCTCGACCCAATCCCACCGCCATCCCATCCCCAGCGGCCACAGCAGCACCGGGAGCCATCATTCTCACTTCGGCACCCCCATCGGCCACGCCTCCATCTTGTCCACACCGTAGCCGCTGCATCAGCCCCTCGCCATCATGTCTCGCCGCTACGATTCCCGAGTAAGCTCTCCCGACGGGGGGTGGAAGCTGCCTGTCTTCTTGCCGGCCGAGCTCGCGCTGCTTCTCGCCTGCCACCACCGGTCCTGTATCCCCCGCTGACGACGTCAATAGACAACCATCTTCTCCCCCGAGGGTCGTCTCTACCAAGTCGAGTATGCGCTCGAAGCCATCTCACATGCCGGTACCGCCATCGGCATTCTGGCCAAGGACGGCATCGTCCTGGCCGCCGAGCGCAAGGTCACATCCAAGCTGCTGGAGCAGGACACCTCGGCAGAGAAGCTGTACATTCTCAACGAGTGAGCCGACCCCCTCGCACCCCGCCTTCCCATTCCCTGCTGACCGTGCGCCCGCAGCAATATGATCTGCGCCGTCGCGGGCATGACGGCCGATGCCAACATCCTCATCAACTACGCCCGCCAAGCCGCCCAGCGATACCTCCTTACCTACAACGAAGACATCCCCTGCGAGCAGCTCGTCCGTCGGCTATGCGACCTCAAGCAGGGCTACACACAGCACGGTGGTCTGCGTCCCTTCGGCGTCTCCTTCATCTACGCCGGCTGGGATCCCCAGCGTCAGTTCCAGCTGTACCTCAGCAACCCCTCGGGCAACTACGGCGGCTGGAAGGCTACGAGCGCTGGCGCCAACAACGCGAGCGCTTCCAGTCTCCTGAAGCAGGACTACAAGGAGGACTGCACGCTGAAAGAGGCCTGCGCCATGGCCGTCAAGGTTCTGAGCAAGACCATGGACTCGACCAAGCTGAGCAGCGAGAAGAGTACGCCCCGCCCCTCTTTTGCCTCACTGATATCTTTTCCTGCTAACGCCGTCACCTAGTCGAATTCGCGACAGTGGGCCAGACCGAGGACGGCAAGATTTACCATCGACTGTGGAGCGCCGACGAGATCAATGCCCTGCTGAAGGAGCAGGACCTGGCAAAGGACGAGAGCACCGACGACAAATAAACGACGGACCGTGTCTGGGGGCTGGGTTTTGGTCACATCATAGAGCCAGTGTACTAATACCATGACCAAACGAACGAGGAAATGCCATGATGTTTGAACCAATCCATATTGTGCACCTGTTGGATTAGGGGACGCAGCCGCTCGTGACCACAGTCGAGTACTTGCGCATGCCGGCAAGCAGGTCCGGTCCATCAGCGCAATGCAGTCGCCGTTGGTGCCGACTCATTTGCGTTGCTATTTCATTGTGTTTGAAGCTCGCCATCCTATTTGTTGGTTCAACGGCCGCGTCGTTTCACGGTACTCCCCTCACGCCACTTTCCTCCATTCCCCGCCTCACGCTACTTTGCTCAATTACTCTCCACCCATTACTCAGACCCATGGGCCAACATCGTATCTGATGAAACGGTGCTTGCAGATGACCCGTCCTAAAGCCTGTCCATTGTTCAGGTTCACGCTTTTTCACTTCCCCCTTCCCCTTACGTCCATCTCAGGTTTCACCGCACTTCGGCGTTTGCGCCTCGCGATGTTATCCGTTTCTTCTCGCTTGCCCACCGCTTTGTGTCCCCGTGATCCTCCCTCCTTTCTCCTTCAAGCCCTCCCTCTCGATACTTTCTGGGCATTGCTTCAGTGGTGACTGCTTGGGCTGCGTTGGCACCCAGTGGACTGGCCCCCGCGCTCGATGAAGATTTCAGGACAGCCGGTCCCTCTTTCGGCGCGCTCTGCACCGATATGGAGCTAGTGCTCCGTCCAGGACATGGCAGCTTCGACGCCCCCGAATTCCTCGATGCCCAGCATGCTCCGACTCTAGGGGGAAGACGGACGCGCCATTGAGGCACGGCTCCTATCGTCATGTTGTCTTCAGGAAATGGTCCAATGGTCCTACCAAGGCGTTGGTTGGTTTTTGGCCGACGTCCCCAACGAGGAATCATATGGACCTTGCGACTCAGGCTTCACATGAACGTGATACCCCGTGGTGTCTTTCTTTGTACGATTCTTGCCATGGTGCTTCAGTGCAGGATGGTTTGGTGCTGATACCCTCGTCCTGTGCAACACGGCATGTATATAAAATGTTACGATGCCCATCTCATGTTGGATTGATTGATGAGCAGATTTCCGCGCACCTCGAGGCCTGCCGGGCCATTCCGATTCCGCACAATGAGTGCATTCACGGGATAACTACCGATGCTGACATCAACAAGCTTTTTCGTTTTGACGTTGCGTCCCCACTGGGATGGTCAGTCAAGAAGAGCGATGCTGTTGCTATGATGCCTTATGAACGGACGATGATGGATTTTCTTGTGGCGAACTTCTTCAAGTACAAGCCCACCTCGGGGGTATTTCCAGGGAATTTCGCGAAAGACATGGCAATGGTGCTTTTCAAAGAAGCTTCAGAGATGTCTAACTCCATCCCAAAGAAAAAACACCACACTTTCATCCCAAGTCAACACTCGCAGGGATGTCAAGGAGTTTTCGCAGTTCGGTAAGTGCTTCATTCGGAACCCCGCAAAACGAGTTTGGCTGAGATATGGCTTTCATTTAGATACACAGGGCGCAGGGGCGATTCTAGCTCACGCCATCGTCGTGGGCTGCCTTTGGTTCATGCCCGTAACCGGACAAAAGTCACGGCCTAACATTCGAGGCGCCAGCTCATAGACATTCTGGCGGAGCTGGCCATATGTCCGACGGGGGGATCCTTAGCTTTCTGAACGGGTCGAACCCGCAAGGAAAGCCCTTCGGCAATAAGAAAGAGTTCAGCAGTGCTTGCATTACTGCTGAATGTAAACTTGATTTGCCATCTTCTTGGACTTCCCTGTTGCGAGGTGCTGATGCAAGCTGTGAGAAATAACATGTTCTTTGGCGCAGTTGGGGACACGAACAGCGTCACATGTCCCCAGGTTACAGTGTTGGCGACACGCGACTCTTCATTCCCCGGAGAACTTTCTCCATGTCGCAGACCTGTATGAAGGGCTGCTGTCTCCGTGTTACGATTGACTACTGGCCTACAAAAAGACCGTTCGCTTGCAGTCTCGACCAGATCCTTTTTCTCCAAATATCCAGTCACGCTCGCGCTGCGTAGCCGCCAAGGTTTTCACGGCAGATCCGGTACAAAGAGTTGGACAAGCCAGATTGACGGAATTTCCACTCGTCAACCGACCTACTTAGGTCCGTCCATTTTGCTGAGCTAGATGCTGCAAGCCATTGGGCTGCCGAGATTCTTATTTTCCTCTCAGTCATCTGCATCGCAGGTCATGATTTCCACCAACCCACAACTTGCAACACGTCCCACAGCGATATCCGCATTGCAAACGATAGCCTACGGCTTGAAAACTTCTCCATGCGCCTAGGCGATGCCCGTGTGGTTGTGCGGCGCGCGATGCCTAAGGGTCCAGTCGACAGCCTGGTCCCAATTGCGGCAGCGGTGGGTGGCGCCCCAGCCATCGACGCCGGCGCCGGGCCGTTCCCGCGAGGCGCCCTCAAGCGTCAGGTCGCCGGCGCACATGACGGCCTGGCGCAGGTAGTCGAAGCAGTGGCCGGCGTGGACGGTGTGCTGGTGGCGGAGCTCGGCGCCCGCGAGCTCCTCCTCGCCGTAGACGGCCGCCTTGGTGTCGTGGACGGCCGCGTAGTACAGCTCGCGGATCATGCCCTGGATTCGGATGGTCAGCTTTTGGGGGCCCCAAGGGAAGGGAAGCGGAACTTGCCAGGCAGTGCAGTTGGTGGAACATCGAGATGCTGTACCGGTCCGGCCCCTCGTCCGTCGGGAGGCCCGGCCCGAGGCCGTAGGCCGTCGGGTTCTCGACGAGGACGAAGCCGCGGCCGCCTGTTGGGGGAAGTTTGGTTATTAACCGCTTTGGCTTAGTGATGGGATAAGGGATGGAGGGGTGAATACGTACTCGGCATCAGACTATCCCAGGCCGCGTTGCTTTCGGGCGAAGGTTCGGCCGTGAAGAGCTCATCGGGTTCGAAGACGATGGGAACGGTTCGTACTAATTACATGCGGGGTCAGGGAAAACGTTGAGGAAGCATGCGTGTAAACATGGGTTTGTTGGAACGATTATAATCACTAGGAGAAGAGGAAGTAAAAGGGGACGTACACGTAGGGGGAAACTGGGGTGGATAGCGGATTTGGTCGAAAACTATCATGGCGACGGCGAATAGTACAAAGAGGCCCACGCTGGTGCCCAGCATGGTCGGCCAGAAAGGGGGAGGAAGCCAGCCGGCGCCATCCCTCCTTCTCATGGGTTCATCCATCCCGTGAAGGGCTTCTGTCTTGTCTTCCTCTAAGTCCTGAGGCACGCGGGAGTACCATGTCCATGACCGTGACCCTCCAAAGGTTCTTGGAATGGCCCCGAACATTGTGTAACTCGCACCTGAGGGAACGTGACAAGTGAAAGGTTGAAGTTTGTCCTATTAGGAAACGAAGAAAAAGGCGCCAGACATGGCAGTCTATATACTCGTAGCTGGAGATTGCTCCACACATGCTCCACACGACCTTACGCAAGCCGTAGGAGCTTCACACGTGACCTGCTGAATGAATATAGCAATAGCCCCAAATTACCACGAGGAGTTTCGATGTGAGGGGATCTTGTACCGTGTGTAAGTGTGTAGATTAAGGGGGAAATGGATTTGGACTGAGGGAGCATGTTTTCACTCCAGGGCTTGGCGGAATAAATCATCATTCCCTGTGACATCTAATGGCTCTACTGCAAAACTGAGATAGCGCATACAAACATAGAAATATTTCTCTGGATTATTTACCACATCGCGGGAATGATGAGGCACAGTAAATTCCTGGACATGAAAAGCGAGGGGAGGGCGGGCATGGTAGACTGTGTGTGCCGGGTCCGGGAATCCGGAGAGCACTTACTAATCGCCTCTTGGTGCGGCGACACCTTACGATGCATTTGAGAGACCAGTTATCAATTACCACCTGAAGCGGCGATCTACGCGTGACATCTTCCGACACACGCAGCTGGCTTACTTGCCGGTTGGCTGTGTAACCATTGCGTGCAACGTTGGCCGTTGTCGCCATCGACTGTAGTCCTGACGATCACACGAAGTAGTAGCCGGCAAGACTACCTAGCGACGAAAACCTGCGTCCGACCCCGCTCTCACCGCTACGGTACCATGGATAACAATGTTTCTGTTTCCTGTACAACGTGGTACAAGCAGGCTGCTGATGGATCCAGACCCCTGCATAGGCTTTCTGAACTTCGTTAAAGCGGTCAGCGTGACCGGTGATACCACGGATTTCTGCGTATCACATCAGACCGTGCGTATTCCGGCCACTCGGCACGATAGGACCAAATGCCGGAGATAGGTGTGTGTCGCCGTCGACATTCTCGACGGGCAGCGGTGGGGATCCTGGCTATTCCCGAAACGGGCACTATTTGCTGGTTTGCCGCTGGGGTAGGTGGGTACCCAAGGAGAAGAGAGCAGCTGAAAAGAGGGCGACATGACAGGTTAGTCAGCACCTTCAGGGGTCGCAACTCCGGGTGTGCGTGGGTCTGATGCGACATGCATATCGTACGGAGGTGGGGCGGGAGGATATTGAATATGATATAGGGATTTATTGCATAAAAGTGACACTTTGTCGCCCCACCTTGTCCTTGTGTAAGAACGGGAACTATCTTCCAGGGCTTTCTTGGGACAGGCTCTATCAAACTGCCCTACCAGCGACCCATCGCACTCTCGCCCCTTGTCCATGCGCATACCTTCCCTTTCGGGTTACGCTTTGGGCGCCGGGACCAGTGGCCACATGGTCTACCGTCTTATCCCGCGCGGGGCTTGTGTCCATATACTATTTCTGTCTTACTCAGCCCTGGCCTTGCTCCACGTAGCATTCTGTGTTAGTAAGCCCTGGACTCGTCTTCACATACCATTCGGCATTTCGCTTGGCCCTGGGCTGGTTTTCCACGTCCATCCATTGCACTGAGCACACAAATTGTCGTTTCCCCGTTCTACTCGCTCTTCTGTTGAATCATCTCGTAACGAAGCCTGCTCTGGTCCATCTAGAACCATGGGTGCCCAAGCTCGTCATCCCGAAGGCGGGCGAGAGAGCGTCGATGAGCCGTTTCTGCATAGTGAAGGACACGGCTTCTATCAAGCTACAGAGTCCGAGAACCGAAAGTTGAAGCGGATCAACCGTATCTGCTTGGGTCTTTCCCTCGGCCTGGCTCTCGCCTGCGTGGTCCTCTCCGCCGCACTGTGGTCCAACAGGACGGGTGCGACTTTCAAAAATGAGATTTACTGTGGGTTAGACTGACGATAATCGCTTCCTTAATGTGGCCAATGCTGAACTGACTTGCTACTAGCCCCCGTCGAGGACCTCATCCGGCACAGGAACGTCGTCTTCACTGCTGGCTTTGGGCGGGAGCGCTCCGTCTACCAAGGCCCTCCCACGCCCGAGAGGGATGCCGAATGGGATGACCTATACAGCTGTAAGCCCTACAATCCCGCGGGAGAGTTCATTGTGCGGCCTTCTGACGACAGTCTATTTGCAGTCGGCATTAGCCGCATCCCCATGTACCAGGCCTCGCGGCTGGTCAACAAGACGGTGCCCATCCCCGGCGAGCCAGGGCAATATGTGGTCCAGCTCAACGTGTTCCATCAGCTACACTGCCTGGTTGGTGATCTTTATCCGAAAACGTAGCCCAAAGATGGTTCTGAATCGCTGACACTCCTTGCACTAGAACATGATTAGGAAGCGTCTATATAGCAAGGTCGACTACCCGCCCGACCACGAGCTCATGGGCATCGAGCACCTCGAGCACTGCTACGACGCGCTCCGGCAGAGCCTTATGTGCTCCGTCGACGTCACCCCGCTCCCCTGGCGGTGGGTCGAGCAGATGCAGGAGGCTAAGGAGGTCGCCCAGGTCGCCCACACGTGCCGCGACTTTGACGTGATCCGGGACTGGGCTAAGAAGAACGCCGTTGCCCACTTTGACCGGAAGACGTATGTGCCTGACCCGCTTCAGACTTAGAGCAGACAGTGGTCCATGTGATCTTGAGCCTTATTTTGAGCTTCAGGGAGTAGATAGCAATAAATGAGATACATCCCACTTGATATTTTGTGCAGTTCATGGACTTCGTTTCTTGACAAGTGTACCAGTTCTCACTCACTTGACACCAGCGGCTCAACTGGTCGTCCCTCTCTTTCCCTCTCTCCCCCTCTCTCCCCCCCTCTCTCTATCTCTATCGACAAAGCAATTCATCCATTTTATGACTTATTGGTAGGTTCGGTCCCATCACTCGTCGCGTCACGTCACGTCATGTATATAAAGGGAGTCTCCTCCCTCCTCTGGTTCTTGGTATCTCGGCTCTGTCTCTCTCTATTCATTCAACCAATCTATCAACTCCCACGCACTAACAACATTACCAAAATTGCATATCGAAAAACTATGGAAGCCATCACCAGTACCCGTCCCCTTCGACGAACTCGGCACCCTCGGGCATCTTGAGCTCCGCCCATCGCTTGGGCAGGTCCCTGACGGCGTTTTCCTGGGCCCAGCCGAGCAGGGCGTCAAAGTCGCGGCACTTCTTGATGACGTTGAAGTCGGCAAAGGGCTCGGCGGGCGGGCGGTTCGGCTGGTCGGGGACGTCGTAGTGCACCCAGTTATGAGTGATGACGTCGACGTCGGCGTGGCAGACGAGGTTCTGGAGCAGCATATGGAGGCAGTGGCGCTTATGCTCGGCGTGGTCGGCGGGTCGCGTCGCCGACGTGGTCCCGTTAAGCCGGCCGTCGCGCCCGTAGTAGTAGTCGAAGTGGACTTCCTTGCGCAGCTCGTTGAGGCAGTGGATCTGGTGGAACACGTCGACCTGCGCCACGTACGCCTGCTCCCCCCGCCCCCAGCTCGCCGGTGCCTTAACGCTGAGCCCCGGCGTCTTGCCCGAGAGCACCACCGCGTCCTCGTCCACCGTCACGATCTCGAGCCCCTCGGCCGCCAGCCGGTCCCACGCCGCGTCCACCTCGGGCGACGGCGGCTGCCGGAAGATGGACGTGTTGTCGTGGAGGCGGCCGTTGAACTTTTGATAGTGCTGGCTTAGGTCGACCTGGTCGAATATGGGCGCTAGGAACTCAGTTAGTTGTGCGGGTCGGGACATCATGATGATGGCGATGAGTATACACACAGTAGGATGAGACCTGCTTCAGATCGTGGTTCATCCCACTTGTTTGCTGGTGGGCGGGGGCGGACGTGGACGGGGGATAGGACGACACGTTGCGGCTCTTTGTCAGAGCGTGGACTAGAAGAGGGGTCCCGATGCCGAGGACGATGTTCAGAGAAAGAGAAGCAATAAGCAGACGCCCCAGACCGGACTTAGGGACACAGGAATAAGAGGTGAAAGTGTCCTTCCTGTGTAGGCTAGGGTTGAGAAAGACTCGGCTTTCCTCTGCCTCCTCAGACTTTGGGGAAGCCATTGTGTCTGTTGAGAATGTGCACAGATAAGGGAAGGTATATGGTGAGGTAAGATGGGTGAGGTAGTCGAATGGAAAACAAGTCGCGGTTCCCTATAAAGGCATAGGGTATGAAGAAATACTGCGGGTGCCGAGGGGTGTGGGGAAAAAGCCCCCTCTCCCCTTATCTCTTGCCCATTGGGCTGCAGGTGTAAGCGCTGCTTACTTACCCTCCTCTCAGACACCTAGGTGCTTTGGCGTGCACGCACAATTCCATCCTACCCGACTCGGTTGGCTGCTAATCTTTATCTTTTGGCCATAAGTATTTTTTATGGATTTTACTCTACATGTTCTGCCTGGCAGTTTTTCATTCCCTATCATGCTCGTTCCACTGATCGTAAAACGCACCCGAGATACGCTTGCACCTGAAACCTCCAGACCTTGAGCGTCTTGGCAACGTGCCCCGCCATGTCTCTTTCACTTCCCAAGAAGAGCCAGCTGTACTTGACCCACCCTTTAATGTATGGAGAAACAGTCAGTACCCAAGATCACCAAAAGATGCATTTCCAGCCGGCTTTACGTCGTCATCATTTTCTCCACCATGTCCCTCACGTCGGTCTGGCTCGTTCTCACGACGAGCATGCCGGCCCGTCGACAGCTACATAAGGAACTTCAACAACATGCTGCATTGCGAGGGCACGTTGCTGATGGATGACGACGACGCCGGCGCAGACATGTGGAACACGCGGATATCCAGAAAGTTCTTGTAGTGCTTCTTAAACTAGGGACAGCTGGCCACCGCACCCTGGACCGTTTATTGTAAAACCTTACGCTACATACATCCGTATTCCTCGATAACCTGACTACAATGCTCCGGGAAAGTGGTGCCATTCAAACGCGGCCCGGGTTTCAACCCATGTTCTGATGGCGTCAATGTCTTTGCATTGGTGAATCGTGCCCCAGCCGGTGCCATAGTCCGTCTTTCCCTCGACCGTGGTATCGGCAGCGCATAGGAGAGACTGGCGCAGCAAGTCAAAGCAATGGGCGTCGTGGTCCAAGTCCACGGGCGCCTTGCCCTCGATGACGGCGTGCCCGTAGGAAGTCATCAGCGTCGACTGTGCGTGTGTGTCAAGGTTAATAAAGAACGCAGAGCCAAATCGCGGCCACGAGGGCGGCAAAAGGCTTTTAAGCGAAGGCTTCGGTAGTACGTACCAAGCAATGGAGCTGATGGAACACGGCGACCATGAAGACCTCTTCCTTAGCTTTTCCGCCGTCCTCGCGCTCGTGCTCTGGGATGGGAATCTCGTAAGGGGTCGACAGGCCAGCGCGGTCGGCCGGGTCGACGACGATGGCACCACGTCCTCCTGTGGCGGAAGTTATTAGCAGACCCTAAGGGGACACACCTTTGGCGAATACCGGCCTGGCTTCCTACTTACGGACAGTCATTCGCGTCCAATACTTCCGCGTCTCATCCAGAGCAGAGATGTTGGAAAAGCTCGCGGCACTAATGAAGTTCTCATCGGGCTGGAAGAGGACCCCCTTAGTAGCGACTGGAGTTTATTGACGTCAGAATCGGGAATTTAGGGCAAGTTGTCACTATGAGCGGGCTTATTACAATGAGGCATGGTCTTTAGGTTGGTCGCGGGACACTGCTCGACTTGATCCTGGGTGCGAGAAAAGAGGAGGGCCAGGACGGAGAGAAGGAGGGTTATCTGGATAAGGAAAGAGGAGATGCGAAAAGCGGTTGCGCATCTGGCCACCCATAGCCTCGTTGGCTTGGGCATCGTCGACGAGCTGTCGGAGAACTCGTCACCATCGTGAGTGGACAACTTAGCGTAGCTCGGGGAATCCATGGTTGTTGGGCTGCGTGAAGCGATAGGAGAGCGAAGTAAACGGGCAATGGAAATCTGACTCTCCTCGGCAGCGGACAAGGAGTAAACAGAGGGAACCTTCCGGGCGAACGAGATGCTCGGGAGAAGTGGGAGTCGCGAGATACCAGAGCGGCCCCGTCGGTGCCCATCCGCAGCGACTATGGACGACGAGACCTCGGCTGCTCTACCGGCCACCGGCGAGTTTCGGCGGGCGTCGATGCCACCTGGCCGCCTGCCGTGGAACTTTTGTTTAGCGTAGCTGAGAAAAAGACGGCGGTGGTGCGATGAGGGGCTGGTGTCCATCTGACCTGCAGCGGTTGTGCGACGCGGTTTCGCAGCTGGCTCGGCTCCGAACAGGGGGGAACAGCAATTGCGGAGCTCTCTCTATCTTTAGGACGACCGGGGGCGAGGTCCGGATCGGCGACTTGTATGTAGCCAGATCGTACCCAGACCGTCCCGTGGTCCGAGCGAATCGGTTCAAAGTGGGAACGACGTTCTGTAACCCCCCCCTCTCAAGTGATTTGGAATGGGTGCCGCCCACGGCTGGACACTCGAAGTCAGCCGCATCCGCCGATCAACCCACCTCGGGTCCTTCGTACGGGATCGGAGGTACAAGGGGTCGGAGTAAGGGGCACGCGGAATAAGATAAGGTTACCCGCTGGTTCGCCGGGGCCAATGTTGTCTGTCGCGTGGGAAAGATCTTTCAGGCCTGTATCTCCCCGTCACAGTAAGCAATCTGCAGGTAAGATGTGCCCAAATGCAGCGTAGTTACTCATGTAAACCAAGCCGCCCCGCTTTTGACAGCTTCTTGGCCGAGGGGCCTCCAGGGATTTGGGCGAGCCTGATGCTTGTATGCCTTTACCCGATTACGGAAATGAAGCATGAGAGCAAGCTGGGGAGTTTCTTCAATATTCCAGCTCTGGGAGAATCCCAGTAACCAACTCACTGCCGCATGCCGTATTATTTTCACGGTGGCTTCCCTTTCGCTTTCTTCAGAAGGCCGCTCAGTTAAGCGCCCTACAAGCACCTCAGTCAAAGCTGCATCAGTATTCCTCACCATGCGCTCAGCAGATATGGCGGATGCCAGGTACTCGAAGCTTGACGGGGACCACCGGAACAGCGAGACGGCCCCTCTCTCGGAGGACTCGTCCAGCACCTTCTGTGACGAGCCGCTGGACACAGAGGAGAAAATTCCGCAGCTTGCACAGCGGCGAGGTGGACGTCTTCGAAGGCCGCTGCAGGCCCTTGGCCTGGCTTGCCTGTGCATGCTATCTTTTGCCATCGGTTTTGCCTCCCACTCCCAGTTCCGGGGTGGCGTTGACGAGCGGGCTTGCCTCGATACAGCGTGGGGTGAGTTTCGATACTGGCCTCATATCTTTTACGGAACCGTCACTGATTGCCCTTTCCGAGGCAGATGCCCTGAAGCAACCCGATGCCATCCGGTTCAAGACACAAGAGTTCAATCCCCGTTTCACGGGACCTCCGTCGCCTTACATGGGACAACCAAACGACAAGGTTGACAAGCTCTGGTATGACCTAGCAGAATGTAAGTACTATCACCGGTGTTGTTTCCAAGCCGTCCTGCCCGCCCCTTCTACTAAATCATCTTTTCTGCCCAGTGCGCAACTACGGAGTGGACAAGCCCACGCTAGAGTCCATGAACAGGTCCAGAGGAGCCGTGGAGTTCATGAAAGACGGCGAGCACACGGGCCTGTTCGAGACTGGAATCGAAGTCTTTCATCAACTGCATTGCCTTGTAAGTCCTCCCAAACGGGCAGCAACAACTGCCAAAACATCTGGACATCCGGACCTTTGCGGCCACTGACAGCGAAATCGCAGAACTACATCCGTATGTATTCCTACATGGACCACTACGCGGCCATCGACTTTGACATGGTGGCCGAGTCGGCCGAGGAGCGGCGTGACCACAAAGACCACTGCGTCGAGGTTCTCCGGCAGAGCTTGATGTGCCACCCGGACCTGAATATTTACACGTACCACTGGGTGAGTCGACACGACCAGGCCTGGGGAAATCTGGCGTCTGGCCACCGCTGCGTCGACTGGGACCATTTCCACGGCTGGGCCCAGAACAATCTGATGACCTATTACCCGCCCAAAACCAAGCCCGAGGGGGTCGAGGTCTGGGTATAGCCGGCTTTGGCGCCGAAGAGCACGTTTGAAAGTCAGGACTATGTGAAGTTTAGCTACGAGTAGTTTCTGTAGTCTGTTCTGGTTTGTTTTTGCCTCTGCTCTAGTAATATCTTCTACATTTGCCAGCCTTTTATGAACTTCGCCGTGCTGAGTGCCTGGTAAACATATGTCGGGACGAAAAAACGTGGTGTCCGTCTTTCTGGAATAGGTCATACACGGTTCGCTTGGCTGTAGCAAGGTAAGCTACTTGGTGTAGGCAATCACACACCGATCGACATGAAGGCTTGCAGGAAGTCCTATTGGCCGAAAGAAGCCGAGCAGCGACGGGCCAGAGCCACGGACTGCAGCGTATAGCTGCAGCGACTGACTAAGACCTGCATTCCCCCCACCAAGCCTGTAAGAGTTGGTGTTACGAGATGTCATTCACCAAAGGCGCCATCGTTCGTGCAGCCGCCCCTAGTGCTTACTCCTCGTAACCCCACTCCCCCACTTCCCCTTAACCCCAATCATTAAGACAGGACCCCGGACAAGACTCCAAGCTAGCAGCAAGTCGTGGGGTATAGTGGGAACAATGCTATACCTTCCACGTGGGCTCAAGGCGGACCTACCCCGCGGCGATAGCCGTTTTCCTAACCTAGAGACACGCAGCTCCCACCTACCTAAGTTGTAATATACTACCTACATTCTTGCAGCATCCCTAGTGCTGACCCACTGGCCCCGTCATAGTACGGACCGGCAGCATCTCGGTAGAGGCATACTGGCTATCTGAATTGCACATAGCCGAAGTTTCCTGGAATGGCTGCTCCCTGCCGATCCACACCGGCCATCTGCACAGGATCGCCGGGTTCACCGATGTCGTGGCCATCACACCTTCGGCTTTGGTTCGTCTCGGAGTCCCGTGATCGGGTGGCTGACTGAAGTTGTTGAACTGGGAAGAAATGACGATACCGCAAACCGACCAATAGCCGACACTCTCCAACCGAGCCATGGGCGCCATCGAGCTGGATGGGCAAGATGCTGGAACAGTCTTGGTGTTTGGTCCCGAGGGAACAGAGTACGCGGGGCGCGGCGGCTACAGACTTACTGAGGCTTCCAGAGAGCGGCTAGATGAAGTTCTATAAAGGACAGGAAAGTCCACAACGAATCTCGGAAAACCCCCAATATCCTCAGCAGCTCAACACCGGATTCAAGCACACAGAACACAGTTCAAACAAGCCCCTTTACTCCTCCGTCACCATGAAGTTCACCGCTACCCTCGCCACCGCCCTCATGGGCCTCAGCGTCACCGCCCTGCCCCTCGAGGTCAGTACCATGCCCGAGCCCCCTCGAATGCCACCTTCCCACAGTTTTCTAACGCATCCAGCAGGGCGAGAAGCGTGAAGTCGCGCAGACTCAGGACAACAACGTGGACGCCGCGGCCACGCGGGCTGGCTGGCTCTATATCAAGCGTGACGGCAAGGACAACAACGTGGACGCCGCCGCGACTCGGGCCGGCTGGCTCTACACCAAGCGTGACGGCAAGGAGACTCAGGACAACAACGTCGACGCCGCGGCGACTCGCGCTGGCTGGCTGTACACGCGTGACGGCAAGGATAACAACGTCGACGCCGCCGCGACGCGGGCTGGCTGGCTCTACATCAAGCGTGATGGCAAGGAGACTCAGGACAACAACGTCGATGCCGCGGCGACTCGTGCGGGCTGGCTCTACACCAAGCGTGACGGTAAGGACAACAACGTGGATGCCGCGGCTACTCGCGCTGGCTGGCTGTACACGCGTGACGGCAAGGACAACAACGTGGATGCCGCAGCCACTCGTGCTGGCTGGCTGTACACCAAGCGTGACGGTGAGATGGCATAAAGGGTTTCCTCTCCAGGAACAAATAACTGGCAAGGGTTTACGTTGGTTTTCAACGCGACGTGATGAGTGACGAGGAAGCGAGTGGCAAAGCCGCGGTGCTGAGGCATAGGTGCACATTCCGGTATTTGGCATCGTCATAGTTGTTAGTCTAGGAATTCCACTCGCAATCTCGAGGGTTTTGCAGCTCTGCTATGTGTGGATGCAAAGTGGTATTGAAGAGGAGCGGTCACTGGGGGAAGGAAGGCGGGAAGTGCTGGGGTCCGGGTGACACAGGGGCTGGTTTGCCATGTTTCTTTAGTGCATGCCATCGGATCCATGCATACCTCGTAGTAATAGCCACGGAGGAGTGGAAATAAGTACCGTGGACCGTGCCGATCTTCGTCTCGTGTCTGTGTTGTTGCCTGGTACAGTGGAACCATTAAATAAGCAACGTGCGCCATCATGCTACTTTCAACACAGGTTCCATGCATCGTAAACTTATATGAACGACTTGCCAGGCCCACGCCTGACACTCTTGGCCTCACATCTGTTACCCATCATTCAACCACATCAACCATCTTCACCACAATCTGACACTGCCATCCATTTGCACCCAAGTACCAGACGCGAGGCACCACGATGGCCAAGCCGCGCCCAAACCAGAAGGGATTCAATCGCCGTCTCGATGCGGTCCAAGGCATCCTGCAGCAGTACGGCCTCAAGGCAAGTTGATTTGTCGCATACGCCCCCACCCCGCGTCAGCAACACTGGTAGCGCACGCGCGCGCGCGAGAGAAAAGGAGAGGGCTGACGATAAACAGTCAACCCAAGTGACGCCCGTCGCGTACGTCGAGCACTGCCCCTTCATGTTCAACAACTACATCTTCAAGGTGGAGCTGGCGGCGCCGGCGACGCCAGCGTCGTTCCCGGGCGGCCAGGCGTGCACGACGGCGCCGCCGGCGGCGGGAGTGTCGACGCTCGTGGTGCGCATGAGCAACCCGCACGCCGACGGGCTCAACAACGCCAACCGCGTCGAGAACGACGTGGCCGCCTCGTGGCTGATCCGCCAGTCGGTCGCCCGCGCCGGCCTCGACGCCGTCGTGCCCGCCGTCTACGCCTGGGCGCCGTACCGCGCGCGGGCGGCGGCTTCGGCCGACGACGAAGGCGACGACGAGGCCCGCTTCGGCTGGACCATGGCCGAATTCAAATCCGGCGCCGACCTCGACGCCCAGTTCCCGGTCCTTGCCCCCGAGGCCACCGATGCCGTCCTTGAGCAGCTGGCTGATCTCCTCGTCGCTGTACAGTGCGCCGAGCTGCCCGCCGGCGCCAGTCGCTTCGGCGCACTCACCATCGACGAGACGGGCCAGATCGTCAGCGGGCAGATGCCCCTGCTCAAGGGCGGTCCCTGGGACACCTACGCCGACCTCTGGGTCGCCAAGCTGAAGGAGCGCTTGGCCGAGGCGGACCAGAGCTCGCTGCTCAAGGGTTGGCGAGAGGGCGGACCCCGGGACCGCATCGAGGCCTATATCGCGGCTGGCGGCGTGCAGGCGATACTGGCGCCCGTCGATACCGAGCAAAGGGTGCTAAACCACGGAGACCTCAGTAAGTGTTACATGCACGGTCCGTTCATCTAGAAAACAAACTAAAGAGAGAACTAGCGCTGAATAACATCCTGTACGACGCCGACACGCAACGCATCACGGGCCTGCTCGACTTCGACTGGGCGAGCGTGACGCACCCGTGCGACGAGTTCCTGTTTGGGCTCTGGGATGTGGGCGGGGGCATCCACGAGCGTGTCGGCGCGGTGCAGGGCAACGTGCTGTCGGGCGACTTCAGCCGGCCGCCGGACGGCCTCGGCAACGACGACGAGGCGCAGCGCCTCTGGCACACGGCCCGCGCCTGGGACGCGGCGCTGGCCCGCCGCGACGGCGCCATCCGCCCCAGCGCTGTGGCCGGCGTCGACCGCATCCGCGCCCTCCGCGACCTCGAGGACCTGCTCTGCCCGTTCGCGCTCGCGAGCGACGTCATGCTCGCCCGCTCCTCGGACGCCGACAAGGCGGTCAAGAAGATGGAGACCGAGGCCAAGATTACGGAGTGGCTGGACCGCTGGACGGTGTAGGCGTGTAAACAACAGGGGTGACAGGCTGTTTGTAAAATGGGGGGCTATTCCCATAGCACAAGAGGAGAATAAGCCAAAAAGGAAATTGATGTATACGAGGAGACGGAGAAACCAGAGATGAAGAGGTCGACACTTGGGTGGTGAAATCACAGAAACAGATTCCATGCGAGCGGCTAACGACAAGACTGAAATGCTACGTTGATGAGGAAGACGCAGCCATCTGAACCCGGTTTCCTCTATTCATATCGCCGTCCTTCATCAATGCCATCCCGGTCTGCAAAGCGGCCAGCTCCAGTTTCAAAGAACCCAAATACCCCTGCCCCCCCCCCCCCCTCGATAAAGGCCACAGGTTACTCGATGCTACCCCATCCGAGTCCTTCAAAAACACCAAACGCAAGCCCAATTACGGCCCTCGCAGCAATTATCCCAGCACCGGCGCTCCCCCCGCTCCCCCCGGCCCTACTCGACGTCGGCGCGGGACTGCAGCTCGGCTTTGCGGGCCTCGTCTTCGGCGGCCTCGGCTGACCCGTCGGCGTCCATGGGCAGCATGGAGCAGTAGCCCCCCTCTTTTTTTTGCTGCGGGAAAGAAGAAAGGCAAATTCTGCGCCAGCAGGAAAGTTAGGATACCAAGCGCGCGAGACGGTGGCGTACTTGGGTTTCGGCCATGGTGACAGAGGGCCGGGAGATTGGAAGGGGGGGTTGTTGCGGCGTGTGAAGGGCGCGGAGGGCGCGTCAGTGGACGCTGAGGAGAGCCTGGAGCTTCCGGTGGTTTGGACTCTTACATACCAGATGGGGGCGACGCAGCGAGTCAAGCCAAGATGAGTGAGGGTGACGATCCCTCGTGTCACTGGCGATGGGCAAGGGAAGGATGGCGTCTCAAAATAGATACCAGAATTCAGGTTTCCCGGACTCGGCACCCCCTTAACAGCCGCAGCGGGAGAGTGCTTGGCTGTGCCAAAACTTCACTATGGCACATGGACCCCCTTCCGAGTCGACAAACCATCACGTGGCTCCGAATTAATGGCCCGCCCGGTCTTCCGGGAATGACCAATCTGCGTATCGGCTAACACCATATCGGCTAACACCATGTCGGCCGGCGAGTCAGCGGCCGAGATACGACGTCGTCTGTGCCCGCGTCCGGAAACGGCGGGTCTTTTATTGGCAGGAGCAAAGAACCAACCGTTTCAGCCGGGAACGTGTGTTGCCTCGCCCGTATGTAGGGGTGAGCCCGTGACCATGTCGGGCTTTCTTTGTCCTACCCAGCTGGTGCTTTCATTATGGCCACGGGTTGGAGTGAATACGCCTTGGCTCGTTATTCTAGAGACATGCAACCATCCCCGGGGGCATAAGTGCCCCCCTCCCCCTTCCTGCCTCCCCACCCCCGGACCTCGACAGCACCACAAACATGTCTTCGGCCACGGACCCCGACGCGCGCTGGCGCGACCCGCGGCAGTACGGACCGGGCGCCGCTTCGCTCCTGCGGCGGGCGCGCGCCCAGGCGCTCCTGGAAGGGCACGTCGACGGCCTGGTCGCGGACCTCGAGCGCGGCGCCGGCCTCGTGGACGCCGCGGTTCGCGCCCGGCGTCTGTACGACGCGTGGACGGCGGCGCCGCTGGCGCCCGGCGACGACGACGACGCGGCGCCCGAGTGCCACGCCGTCTTCCTCGGCGCCCTCCTCGCCCGCATCGACCGCGCCGTCAAGGCCAACACGGACCCGAGGGGCGAGGCCTTCGTCCACGTCCGCGACGCCCTCCTGGCCCTGCTGCGCGACTTCGCGGCGCTCGCCGAAAGGCCCCTCGGTGAACGACCGGACTTTACCCGTCGCATCTCGGCCGAACTCTGTCAGCCCCCCTCCTCCCCCCTACCCGCGTCGGTGGTCGTCGTGAAACAGCGGAAGTGCGTAACTGATGCAAGAACACCGCAGCCCGCCGCAAGGCGCCCTCGACGCACCTCGCCGCCGCCCTCCTGTTCCGGGCGGGCTACATCCCGAGCCTCTGGGCCTGCACGCAGGCGCAGGACGTCTTTTCCCGCATCGGCGCGCGCTACTTCGGCGGGCCGCCGCGCGACCGCTGGCTCACGAAGCCGGCCCGTCGCCTTTTCCGCTCGGCGTCCTACTACCTCGTGCACGGCGGGCCCGAGTGCCGGCGCCAGATCCTCGCCGGCCCGGGCCACGGGGACGCCGCCGCGTACCGCGAGCGGCTGCACGAAGCCCTGTGCGCCTACCTCGCCCACACGCAAAAGCGACACATGAAGAACAAGCGCGAGGGCTGGACCTTGTTGAATCTCGTCTTCGCCGCCAAGGAAACCGTGCGTCGGTAAACGCGGATCCGGAGACGAGACCTCGGGGGCGCCGGGACGGGGCGCCATATTCACATGCCATAGACGTAGCCTCAGTACTTTTGTAACCGCCGCGGCCAGATACGCCTTCTATCAAAATGGTAGACCCGAGAACTACGGGGATCCACGGGCCCGCCTTTGGATAACAGCAGATGAATGTGACGCAACCATGTGAGGCCAAGTGAGCATGGGATTTTACCACAGCAAGATACCAAAGGTGGCATCCAGGGACACGGGGGTGGCTGCCGGTGCGCCGTCATGAGAGGCTCGGGAACGTCGGAATCCCAGGCTTCGCATTGCGCCGTCCGCTCCTCGATGCGGCTGGATAACCTCCGTCGACCTAAAACGTAAAACATCACGGCGCCATACACTGCAGATCGCGATGGTGGGCGGACCGTGAGAAGTTATCTTGCCCTGCCCTAAACATTAAGCTCTCCTACACTAGCCCGTCCAGACGGCCACCTGCCGCATCGCAGGGGCAGATTTTTGGAAACGTAGCACGGCCGTGGGCGACTTTCGGAGGCTAAATCTCAGTGAAGCACTGTCGACGCGCTTCTGACATGTGCAGTACGGAGTGCGCGAGGGAAGAGTTATTGACGCGGGTCGCGACTGGCGAGCCACAGCTGCCGCCGCACCGTTTCGTCTGACTCGCAGGCTGACTTTGAAACGGTCAGGTCTGTCTCCTCACGGCACATTGGCAGATCAAGTTCCAGACCAGACGGACTTATTAGCCTCATGGTTCGTTAAGACCTTAGCCGGATCACCATTGTCGACTGGTGTTTTATCGGTTTGGAGAGCGCCGAGCCAGATGCGAGTAGGAACGGTTTTGCGGCCGAGTTCAGTAGGCATTTCATTAGCAGCAGATGCTTCTCTACTACAACTATGCACAGGGCGACCCTGTAAGTCGGCACAATTTGCGAATCATAGCACCCGCATCACGGGGCCCGGCCCGAAAAGTACGGGAACCGGTGGCTCGATGGCTTCAATTTATTGGCCACGGCGGCAAAAGAACGCGCCAGGGATGACGATTTGGTCTCTGTGGCGCTGGCGATGTGCAGCTGTGGGGCAGCATCGTCGGTGGGGGCGTGCGCCATGCTGGGCAAAGAGCTGCAGCGGCGTTGCTCGGAATGCGGGGCCGCCAGGGCTTCGCGCGAAAGCGTTTCAATCAGCTCGTTCCAATGGGGGGGGGGGTTCGGCCTGAGGGCCATCAGGGCAAGCGGTGGCGAGGGACGAAACCTCGACGCCACGTCGTGGAAGGGGCCCCGACGCCCTCGATACCAAACGGCTCGGGCGACGTGTTGCGTCTTGGCCGAGGCGACGGGCCACCCGGCAGGGTGCGCTCGACGCGACCGTGCCGGAGGAAGTGAGCGGGAAGGATCAAGGCGCGAGCAATCGATGGGTGTCTGGGTTTGGTGGGCGGAATCCCAGCCATCAGCTCGCGCGCAGGCGCTGTTCCCGCAGGTACTGGGCGTAGAGCAAGCCGCAGACGTTACAGAGGCTTCGGGGGCCTTCGGGGCCGCTGCGCCACTCGGGTGTCTTGGTTGTGCAGCACTCGACGCAGTGTTTAGGGCGTCTGGGCGTCGCGGTCTGGTAGAGGGGGACGGGGGATTTCAGCATCCAACGTCGCCTGGAAGCGAGAGGCGGCCCTGGAGGCGGGAATGGGTCACGCGTACCTGTCGTCTCCTCCGCTGCACCGACGACGGCGCCGACGAGAGACACGAGCTCGGCGTCTGCCGCTGCCGCAAATTGGCTTTGTGGTCCCGAATGGCGCGCAAGGCCGCCGTCATGTCCTGCGTCAGGTGCACCATGGCCGCGAGGTCGACGTCGCCCGGCAGCTCGCCCTGCGCGTGCAGCGTCGACTGGGCCTGCGCCACTCGGGCGAGAACGCTCGCGACTTGGCCGATCTGCAGAGGCGAGGCATATCAGTACACGACCGCGGGGGCCCGCTAGCCCGGTTGAGAAACGTGATGGATGCCATGTACATTTTGGAAGCGGTCGGCCAGCAGTACGGCAGTCCCGGCGCCGTTGTCATTATCATCACTGGTCGGGGTGCTGTTCAGTGTCGACTTGGAGGTGCTCAGGAATGAGGGTTGGGCCGAGGAGGACCCGCCGCTGCGGCTGCTAGCGCTCTGCAACCCAGGCCTGGCGAACATGGCGAACCACAGTAAAACAGGGTGTAAAACAGCATAAGGAATGAGTGCTATCGACGACCGCGAAAACCGGCGGCTTTCTGCAGTGGGAATGCGATAGAGAAATGATTGACAAGCCATCCCAAACTTTACGGCAGGACACGTCTTCCCATTTATCTACAGCGAGACGGACGCCCAGAGGACCTGCCCGGGGGGGAGGAAAGCAACATTCAGGAGGGTCCGGTCTGACCGGGCGATCGTGCTGGTGGTGGACCAGCGACGTTGATCGCGGGCGCCAGTGGCGCTTTTTCCATGCGTCTGGGCCCTATGGAACGCAGCTGTCCCTGTAACACCACCTATCAATCTCCAGTTCTCCTATCCTGAGGCTCTGCTGGCAATTCCCCGCCCTCCCCGTCTCCCCGTCTCCCCGTGCTTTTGGACCCTACCATGATTGTCGCCCATACAAGTCGCGTAGCTCCAGGGCACGTGCCCGTGCTTCAATGCTAAAAGGTAAGAAGAACGCAGGCAGTCCGCAGCCCAACAAGTTGCCACCGATCGCTCAGGAATACCTATCGTTTCGGGTCAATTCATCTGATGCTAACCCGGCGAGGATGCTGATCGACACGATGATGCCGATTGACCACCACCGTGGTGAAGGCATGACCTGGCCTTTCTGCCTTTCATTGGGGCAGACTAGTAACATTTTCGATGGAGTCACGGCGAAACCCATGGGAGGGGAACCTACAGTCCGTCAAAGGGCACCGAAGAATCGGCTCAAGAGCCAGCTCTGGTTGCATGGCTCGTAACTATCCGATATCTGCTGAGGTATTTCGTGATCCGCCCTACGGTGGTTTTGCCCGGCCGTGACGACAGAGGCACGCAGAACACGCCAAAAGTGCGAATTCCCCTCTTTTCCACCGCTTCCTGCCCTCTCAATCGTTCCAAAAGGGTTTACCATCCTCGACTCGCGCCCTCATGCTCTCCCAATCCAGCGGGCATGCGGGCAGTGTGTAATCTGCGCGGGCCGGAGCCGGCTGCTGCTCGGCCCAGGCGGCCAGGGCGAGGGGGGGCGACGCGGCGGCGAGGCGGGCGCGCAGAGGGCCAAAGTCGGCCGTGGGGCGCAGGGCGCCGCCGTCGGCGTCGGCGCGCACAAGGCCGTAGCGGTTGGCGGCGTCGAAGAACTCGTAGGCGCAGCCGCCCGAGAACACGGGCGTTAGCGCCGGCCCGTGGAGCGCCTCGGCCTCGCTGAAGGCGCGCGCGCCGTCGCCGTCGCCGTCGCCGTCGCCTCCACGCCCCCCGAACTCGTAGAGGAAGACGGGTACCCGCGTCTCGGCGAACTGCTCGGCCTGCCATTACTCGGGTCGCGGCGGGGTTGCGGTAAGCATGTGCGGGTCGCTGGAGGGCCCTGGCGTCGACTTACCATGTGCTCGTATCCCGACTTCGCCATGGACGACTCCCTAACCCAGTCGTACTCATCGTACTGGCGATGATGTGGTCAGCCCCGGTCCGAAGACTTGCTGGCGGCGAGGGCCAGGCGCTTACAGCGAAGAAGTCGACTGCCTCCTCCGGGAGGCCCTCGGTAAAATAGTGGAAATCGTCGATGGTTTGCGCGCCTTTTTTCTCGGTGAAGAAGCCCAAGGGAAGGATGCGCTGGTTTCGCGCGTCCGACGCAAGGACCATGTACCGTTTGACATCGCGGGCGGCGGCGCGCATCAAGGGGGCCGACTCGGCCATGGGAGCCAGACGGTTGACGAGCATAATTTTGGAGAGGGCCAGACCCAGCGTGTTGGGATAAGCGGCCATGCAGTCGACGGCGGCGAACATGCGGTGCAGAGACCGCTCGTGGTAAAAAGGCGCCCGAAGCTCGGCGGGCGTGCTCTGGAGCCAGCCTAGACACTGCGATTACTCCCACCGTCAGTTTCGTCGGCGCAATGACGGGACGAGACGAGACGGAACGCACCGCCATCACGTAGATGCCGGCCTCGGCCAGCATTTGCATGGTGCCATCGTGGCTCTTGGCGGGGTTGATGAAGTCTGCTCGCTATTCAGCGGACCAGCACCGCACCGAGTAGAAACCACAACCCTAGCCACTCACAAACAAGCAAGGTGTTTATCCCCAGCTCCTTGAGGAGAGGCACACTGCGGCGAACTGTTTCCAAATTGTCGTCACAGAGGGGATCTTTCGGATCGCCTGAGAAATGGCGGTTGGAACGATGTCGCTGGTAGACGACACCTCGGATGACAAACTGGAGACGGGGTCAGTGGCGTACCGACGGGTTAGCAAGGGGAAGCGAGGTTCGCTCACCCTGTCCTGGGCCTGCCAAAAATAGCGTCCGCGGACCGTGATTGGCTCCATCGTACCAATGCCGTAGCTGTTGCCGGCGAGGCTCTGTGCAAGCTCTAAATCCCCGGCTTTTATAGACCCGGGGAAGGCCTCGTGCAGATCGCCAGCCGGTTAGCGTTTGGGTCACGTCATGACTGTGGGTATCGAATTAGGCAGCAGCCGTAGGGGAGTTCGTGTAACACCAATGACTGAGACACGTTATATCAAGTCGTACGCGGCTCACGATTTCATCTTGCAATGCAGATCTCATCGCATGCCTATATCTTTATCCCCATTACCACAGAAAGCTTAAGAGGCAGCATCTTCAGGATTATGTTTCATGGAACCTTGAATACATGCTTTTAAGTCGATGGAGTAGTGGTGCCAAGTGCCTACTCACTGCGGGATTACCATCTTGTAATGGCAACTGCTGTCTGTTTCATTTTTCTAAAGGTTGCAAACCAAAAGTTTGACACTCTTTGAAGAGCAGGTTCCAGAGGCCCGATGATTTACTAAATGACGGGAGTTAATGCAAGTGCAGGAAATCTCATCTGCAAAATTCGTGTCCAAATAGCAGCAGCAGCGCTAAATATGTAAAGAAGAACGAAATTCACTATCTCTGCGTTGTCCTTCTTTGTCCTCAGGTGTAGTGTATTCTTCCACTTTGCTGTCTACCGCAACCGGTCGTATTATAGCACCCAACCGTTTCCAATTGAACGCGAAAGTCTACGCAGTTGTAGTGAGGTAAAAAACACAAAGTCCATCCCCGCTCGCCCCGGGAATGTTTGACATTTCCCTCTGCGGCCCAGGATGAACATTTTATGGGCCTAATCATCTTCAGACAGCTACAGACAGCTTTGGGTCGGAATTGACTGTGCTTGGACCCCATATTGTAACATCAGAAACCACGAAATTATGGAGATTGGGAATTTTCCAGGCGAACACAGGTTCCAGGTCCCGTAGCTAAGTCCAAGTACACGTGTTTATGTATGTCAGTAAGTGACAATATCTCATAGACCTGGCCTTCGGCACTTATACATCCCCTCTTAGTGACATGGCTAAAATGTGGGGGACGGTGTTCACCTGTTCTCCTAAAGTTCTTCGCTTATAGGAGCTAGACCTACAAATATCGGTTACGCTAGACCCAAAATGCAGAACCTCACAGTGTACTTTACGGACAGACGAAACCGGCATTTTCGGAGAAAAAGCAATAATGCACGAGCAGGGAATCCTGGATAAATTTACAATAAGCAACAAATGCCCGACCGGCCTGGCGTGACGTGGTTGCCTACTGGAATCGAACTAAACTACTGCTTTGACCGGCGGATCTCGTATGATAAGTGGGTGACGATGCCGTCCTCGTTGGCGCCGTCCACGCCGCCGCCGCCGCCCGCGTCCCCGTCGCGGTTGATGCTGGTCAGGGTGCCGTGCTCGCCCATGATCCAGGACCGCTTGAGGGAGGCGCGCTCGCGGGGACCGTCGTCGTGCGAAGGGGCGCGGTCGTCGGCGGCCGGGTCCGGGTGGGGACCGTCGCCGCCAAAGGCCTTGGAGTCGAGGGTGACGACGGCTGACGCCTCGGTGAGCTCGACCTCGTCGCTGCGGCTGTCGCTCACCGTGGCGCCGCCGCGGACGGTGGTGTGGTCGCGCGCGACGGTGGAGGCGGCGAGGCTCGCGAACAGCGCCGACAGCGGGCCGCGGCGCTTGTTGCCGCTGCCGCCGCTGCGCCGGCCTTTCTCCGACGACCCGTGGCTGCCACCCTCGCGGCCGCCTGGCATGTCGCCGCCGCCAAAGGTGTTGAGGCCCACGGGGGACGCGCCGGGACCGTCGGGCCCGTCGGACTGCGCCTGGTAGCTGCTGTTCTTGGACTTGAAATACTTGCTGAGGTGCCGCGTCCACAACGGCCGACACACGGGAATGCCCACGCACACCAGCGTCACCGACGTCTCCACCATGGACCAAACGATGACGCCCACCGGCACGTCGCGCACGCCCTTGACCTCCATGATGCGCTTAGCGCCAGCCGCGGCGGCGCTGCGCGAGAAAGACGTCGGTCAGCAACGGTTTGGGAAGGGGGTAGGAGGGGCAGAAGGCGATGCCGTAGGGTCGACTCACAATATCCCGAGACTCAAACTGCCCGCCGTTGTGAACTTTTCACGGCGGGGAGCGTTAAGCTTCCAGATGAAGAGCCATGGCAGTACTGCGTAGAACAGATCGGCGGCAATGGTGCCCACTGTGCAGTAAAGATGGATTTTAGTTTCAAGACACCAGCCGAGAATTTTTAGGCCAACGGGGCCGAGGTGACTTACGGGCCAGGATCATGGACAAAGGAATAGTGTTGATGCATTCGCCGTCAAGTCTTTCATCCCAGGTAAAGGCGAAGGGTTTGCAAGCGGCCCAGGTGAAGATGGCGGCCACTATGGTCCAGAAAAGCATGTCTTGGTCAGCCACGGGAACATAAGAAAAGGAAAGAAAATAGCAACAGCACCCATATGGATACTGCCGAGGGCAAAAACTCACGGATAGAAGCGGTGCCCATGACGAACATAACGAACCAGATGGCGATCTTCATCCACCTGGAGTAGACGAGGCGCAGCAGGAAGAAGCCGACGGCGGCCTTGGAGCTGCCCGTCGACAGCAGCGAGAAGGTTTGGGCGATGCTACGGAAGTAGGCGCTGCGCGCCTGCTCTTCGGGCGTCAGGTCGGCGCGGCCGTAGCCGTGCTCGGCCGCCACCGTAGCCATGGAGCTGTAGGCCACGAGCATGACCTATAATCGAGGCCCGCCATGGTTAGTCCTTGCCGGCAGAGAAGATGGGTAAACAAGGATGGAGAGGGAGAAAGGGAAAACAAGTTGACGTGAGGATCCCTAGGAGAGGAGGCTGGCGGGAGGGCAAAGATACAAAGTTACGTACACAGGTGAAGACGTAGAAGTTGTCGTCAATGCCATACTGGGCCAGGCACACGATACGCGTGTAGACGCGGAGCACGAGGAAGAACAACACGAGGCCCGTCAACCCCCATAGGACGGACACCAGGTACGCTCCTTCGGGGCCGAGAGACATGATGAGCGGCAAGATCTACTCCCGTGGGTCCCTGGGGTTGGATCGAGGGGGGGACGAGGCGAGGGGTTGCGCGTATGGCCGGGTGTTAGGGAAACGGCACAACAGCCCCGGACTTGCGGGATGATCACGACGGAGGATGGTCGTTGCACGTTTTCGGGGCGGGGGCCACGGGAGAGCTGAGGAGGATCTTCAAAGGGAGGATCCGAAGGGGCAGCGAGGGCGGCTCGGAGCTTTATCCACTCGGGCCGCCCTTTCTGTCGCTTTCTTTGTTTCCTTACCCCCAAGTTTCCCCCTCGCCCGCCCACGCGTCGGTGATATGTAACTTGCATTGGCGATATTGGCTTCGTGGCGGGCGGTTAGCCGTGTTTGGGATACGATGCCTGGGGGGGTTCGAGATGTGACTGGTCACTCGAGGGATTCGTACGAGTTGCCTTCCTGGTCGGCCAGAGCGGGAGAGAGAGACGGTTTCTTCGTTTCTTTTCCTGCCCGGCAGGTGCGCTCTGGTCCATCTTTATCTGTTCCCCCGTGCATGCGCGAACCTGCTGCGGGAAATGCCGACCGGTCAGGCCTGGGCTGTCTTCGAGGAGAATCAATAAAAAAAGAGATAGTGCGCGCGCGTGTGTATACGGGAGGGGCGGCGTTTTGCCGTGCGGCATCGGGAGGGATTCATGGATGGGGTTGATGTGCGGGTGGTTCCCGTGCAGGTACCTGTTTTCCAGGGTTGCCTTATTGGGTCCTATTTTAAAAATATGGCACGACTTTTACTACACTATAGGTAGGGCCCCCCAGGAAATCTACTATGCATCCACCTGCTGTGGCTTCCAAAGAGGCTAGAGGGCCTCGGTAATACGGCAGGGCGGGACGGGTCACTAGCGATCCAAGCCTCGGCCTGGCTGGGCCACATCGTGCCGCTACAGAGAAACAACCCCAAAAAAACCCGAACCAAAGTATCAGAATTCATTGCCGTCGAGTTGCTTTTCACCGGGCCATGAGTTGTCCCCGTAGCTCACCGGCTGGACGGGAAAGGGAAGCGTGCAGACAGGCGGGCTCAGGCAGACCGGCCCGTCCTATCTGAAACTGCGCGTGCAGGCCAGGCCACTCATTCCGGAGAGTCGACAAACGAAAGCGTCCAGCCCTTGGTAAAGTACCTAACCTGAGCAATGCGTGTGAGACGTGAGATGGGGGGTCACTGACAAGCCACCTCCCCCCCCTGCTGCCATGTACGTTATATAATAGGTAGGTGTTTTGTCTAGCTGTGTAGTCGCTGAAGGTCCGGGGTGGTCGATCCCGAGTTTGCCGCGGCGCTTTTCCCCGATCCGGCCTGTTTTCCTTCCCCCCACGCGGCGCGACCCTCTTTCCCACAGGCACACTCCATCTCATGGGACCACTGGCGCAATTTCCTCCCGTGTCTAAAACGACGCAACGGCCGCCCTATCTTGCCCACCATCCGCTCGCTAATGAGGCACAGAACAGGCGACGCTCCGCTGTAGAACGGACAGATGCTTTTGGGCTTGCTGCGCTTTGGATGGCTGGGCTGTTGGTAATGCCTCTATTCGTGGATGTGTGCTAACCTGGCCGTGCCTGTCTGTCTTTCTGTGCGTCTGTAGCCGTCTTGTCTCGCTGTCGCGCCGCCAGAGGCGCCACCCGAAGCGACCGGCCCTGGTCTCGACGTGTCGCCTCCTAAGGACTCCGACCCCGCGCGCACGAGAGACGAGACAAATCCGGGGTGGCGTTTTCTTCTTCTTTGCTTTTTTAACCATTTGAGACCCGCGAAGAGGGCTTAGTGCCGCCACCGTGTCCACCTCCGGGGAAGCTGGATGCGCAGGATCCAGCCCGTTCATGATGGAGAAGCTGACCTGTCAAAAACCGTTGCTGGGGTCTCACGCACGACACGACGGAGCCATACACGGCCTACCATTGTAACCCTCCTTTTGTTCAGCTTATCCCCAGCCTTCTCGTGCCATGGCCTGCCCGCGGTATCCTGCTATCTCGCCGTCGTGCCCTGTCGTCCTCTTGGCTGGCGCCCCCTCCAGGAAACGTGCGCGCTGCAGGCCAAGCGGGCGACTCATCAGATCTCATAAGAGGTGGCCTTGGACGGCCAACCCAACCGTTTCCTGCGTCTTTCTCATTCCCGCCCCCCCCCCGCCTGGTTCCGGTTTTGCTCCCTTCGCTTGGTTCTTCGTTGTTACATCACTGCATATGTTGCCTTGCATGCTTGCGTGGTAATCCTGCATGCCCCCACGATTTCCTGACGCGTTGCTCGTAGCCAGTGAATCCGTCGCCATTGGCGTCCCGTCACCATGGCTGGCATGCGGACCCTCTACGCAGCTGCAAGCACCGGCTCGCCGCTCTGGGATTTTGTGTGCCTGGCCGTCGTCGCATATGCCGCCCACACGGCTTGGGTGTGGTATCGCCTGCGGCACATTCCCGGGCCTTTCCTGTACTCTCTGTCGTCGCTCCCGCTGCTCAAGTGCAACCTCAGCGGCCACTCCCACACCGTGCTCAACGATCTGACGAATAAATATGGTACGTGACGAGGGAGAGAGAGAGAATGGGATGGTACGACAAGTGCAGGCTTGACATGGAGGCGTGATGGTGGCAATAACCGAGCCTCTACTATTGACTGATCACGCTGACGACGGGGGGAACCGCACAGGGCCGATCGTGCGCATTGGCCCCAATACCGTCATAACGAGCGATGTTAAGCTAGCCCAGCGCATGGAGGCCCCTAAGTCTCCCTACACGAAAGGCGCCTGGTACGGCACCTTTCGATTCCAGAAGGGCGCCGAGCACTCCTTCTGCATGCGCGACGAGAAGCGACACAGCGCCCTGCGCACCAAGATCGGCCCTGGCTACTCGGCTAGCCACCTTGTGGTAAGTAGGGGGAGTTGGTAGTTATGTACACGCAAACACACACGCGCGCGTGCGCACACACGCACAACCCCTATGCCCGAAACACACGCGACCCTCCCTCACGGCCCGTTCGCGTGGCCCGCGTCCCCCTCGCCTTGCTGACAAGGCCACGCAGGAGGACGCCATCGACCGGCAGCTGGGACGGCTCTTCCGGCTCGTGGACCGGGCTTACCTGTCGACCGAGGGGCGGCATCGGCCGGTGGACTTTGCGGTGCTGACGCAGCTGCTGTCGATCGACATCGTCGGGGACATGACATTCGGCGAGCCGTTCGGTTTTCTCGACGAGGGCCGCGACATCTACGACTGGGTCGCGTGGAACGAGGGCTTCTTCCCCGTCGCCTCCACCGCCGCCACCCTGCCCTTTGTCGCCCGCCTCGTCCAGACCTGGCCCTTCTCCGAGCTGCTGCCCAAGCCCACCGACCCCGTCGGCCTCGGCCGCTTCATCCGCTTCGCCCAGGACACCATCGATGAGCGCTTCCAGCCCAAGGCCGAGGCCCGCCGCGACATGATTTCCCTCTTCCTCAAGCACGGCGCCACACGCGAGGAGGCCACCGGCGAGGCCCTGGTTCAGGTGTAAGCAATCCGCTGCCGCCTTCGTTCTTTTTTTCTTACCCCCCCTCCTTCTTGTGACTGCCGATGCCTGACACCTCTACAGTGTCGCCGGTACCGACTCGGTCGCGGTGGCGATCCGCATGACGCTCCTGTACCTGCTGTCGACGCCGCGGGTGTACAACCGGCTGCTGGCGGAGCTTACGGCGGCGGCGGCGGCGGGGCAGCTCGCGCGGCCGGTGGTGCGCGAGGCCGAGACGCGGCGGCTGCCGTACCTGCAGGCCGTGGTGCGCGAGGGCCTGCGTGTGTTCCCGTCACTGACACCGCTGCTGGCCAAATCGGTGCCGGCGGGCGGCGACGTCGTCGCCGGCGGCCACTGGCTGCCCGCCGGCACCGAGGTCGGCCTCGACGGCTGGGGCATCCTGCGCAGCCCCGCCTACTGGGGCCCCGACGCCGCCGTCTTCCGCCCCGAGCGCTGGCTCGGCCTCGACCCCGCCCGCGCCGACGACATGGCCGAGACCCTCGAGGTCCTCTTCGGCTACGGCAAGAACAAGTGCCTCGGCCGCGGCATCGCTCTCATGGAGGTCAACAAGGTCCTCGTCGAGGTAAATACGTCCCTGCCACACCCTCCTCATCTGTCCTGCTGGCGAGCTAACCCGGTTTCGCCTCCACCTTCAGTTGCTGCTGCGCTACGATATCACCGTCGTAGATCCCACGCGGCCCATCAAGAAGATGCACAGCGCCGCCTTCTGGCTGATGACGGACTTTTGGGTTACCATAACGCCGCGGGAGGCGCCGTGTAGCGAATCAGAGAAATAGACGAGGGGCGGGCTGAGTAGGGTAACATAAGGAGGGATTGTACACATAACATAACATACGTCGAAGGTGATTTCCTGTTCGCGCAATAAACACGGACCGCGACCGCAAGGTTTTCTGCATCGATATACCAATCTCTTCGTCGTGGAGCCGCTCATCGTTTGGGGTTTTCTCCTGATCACGTGTCGCCCTGGCACCTTGGCTGCGCCCCTCGCTATCGGCCGCATATGGAGTCACAGGGGACAGTCGCCTCGCCCAATTTGGGTGTCATAATTCAGAGTTCATCCCGGGACATGAGACGTCAGCTCGTCGTCGCCGCTGAAATGCTTCGCCCTCCTGTCACACCAAGCAAGGACCGACCCCAACGGCGACCTGTGCAGCCCGCCCCAGGGACGATTAGACGCTCGCGCACACGCTGACTGTGGTGATGAACACCACGGCCGGCTTCTTCGTGGCGTGGCCCAGCGTTCCGGAGGAGATTGCTGGTCCGGAAGCCGACCTAGAGCCGGCCCGTCTACATTCTGCTGCTGGATGCGACGCCGGGCGGGACGCGGGGGAAATGATGTGCGTCAGAGGAGCGTACGTGCGACCACGGGACGTTGCGTATGGAAGACGTCCGAATTTTTCGTAAGGTCCGAGTGAAAGGGGGGAGGGGATCAAAGGATCACAGACCATGTATCAAACCCTTAGCGGCAGAATGAATAGAGGTCCCTTATTCGTCGATTCCTTACCCTCTGGTATGGGTTCCGATAGGCAGCGAACCTGGACGCAGGCGCACACAAAGAGGGCCGTCGGCGTGCCGAACGGGGTCGACGTGTGTGTAACATGGCGACAAAGAACGGCGTGTCGCGCGAGGGAGCTCATGGGACTCTCGAGACACTGTCGAATTGTCCGTATCGATGTGCGCGGGTTCCACCCCAAGAGCGCGACGGCTACCGCGTCCCCGTGCTGGCCGCGATAAGAACTTGTAGGGAGCAAAGAGGACGGTCGACGCTGCGGGTAGTGGTGCTGAGGTCCCGCTCGGTTTCCCGGGTGGCTATCTCACGTGCCCTCGGCGCAGGGTCGTTCGTTCCTTTGTTTTCTACATGTCGCTTCGGTGGATGGGTCGGTCTCTCGTGCGTTGGAAGCTGTAAGGATCCAACGACGGATCGGCAGTCATGAAAGAAACGGAAGAAAGAGGAGCGATTTGGCTTGTAAACTGTTATTTTGTTGCCAGTTTGTTAACATCCCACTCAGGGTACCACGTTGTTGGCCGACCACTTTCCGCCAACGTCAAGTCCTGTGAATGGATTACGTTGACTACCAATGTAAAACACACGTGTCACCATTTCCGTGCGTCATGAGCACTGGAATTCGACTACTCTGTTGGATTATTCAGGGAATACTACGAACAACCATGAAATTCAACAAAACAAAAAGGACTGCCTCGCGTAAGTTGTTGCTTCGACATGTTTCAACACGTCACTCGGCGGGGGTAAAGTAACCAACAGGGCTTTCCAACACCGCCCAAATCCACTCAGGTGGGCCTGAGGTACTTCCCTCTCGGACAAAAAAGCTCTACTTTGCTTCACACGTGCACGCATTCCATACCGCCAAAGCCAACCGATGTATGAACTTTTGCTACACCATTCCGCTAATGACAACCGAATGGAGACTATTCTGCAGGATGCTGCGTTCCTGTGTCCTTGCTGCCGCCAACAAGTCGGCACAGCGCCTTGGGATACATAAGTATATTTCAGCAGGGGGAGAACATTTGACAAATCCTCTACTCTCTGCAGGACATGGGCATATAGATTCTGCACCGTCTGGGATCTACCAGGAGTTTCATTTGTGTTTCCTATCCAGTCGGCCGAGATGAGACGCTGACGTTCCACTCTTTATCTAATGAAACTCAAGTCTTTCGTTATTTGAGCCACCATTTTCTCCTGAAATTCCCAATTAGTACCGGGATCCTCATGGCCGCTCTGAAATCCATGTTATCGGTGACATAAGTAAATATCTCACGATTACTATCAGGTATTACGAAAAAGCACTGTGGTCCCGCCCGTCTTCAGAGGCGTTCTCCACGATTTGAATTCAGATAAATATAATTGCTTCATCTGTTGTCGCGCTATATCTAGGCGTATATAGGACAGGAAAAGTACCGCACGTGTGGGTATTATTTTGCTCCTATGATGCAATGGCCAGTGCGATATCTGTCCTATATTTACGGGTGTTGCTTTGGTTCCCCCTTGGTGCTCTGCGAGCCTCCTGCTATTTACCAACAGCAAAGTACCAGATGACACCCAAAACGGCGCCCAAAACAATGGTAAGGGGTGGGCTGGCGCCAAAGGAGTAGCCGAAGAAAAAGCTCGCCCCGGTCACGACAACCCACCAAGGGTCCTGACCGAGGTTTGTTCCCTGCCGGAAACTTTTATCCACATATCCGATCTGCCACAGGCGGTAAACGGCCGTGTAAATCAGCCCGACGGCGGCAGCGTTGATACCCCGCAAGAGGGACTTCACCCACCGCAGGCTGCGGATGGATCCCCATATGCCCATGGTGCCGTGTACCATGACGAGGCCGGGGACGAAGATGCCCAGGAACCCCAGGACGGCGCCGATGGGCGAGGCGCGGCCGGCGCTCGCCGCCGTCAGGGCGCTCAGGTAGACGGCGAAGTTGAAATTGGGCCCCGGGAAGCTTTGCTGCAGGGCGAGGCCGATGAGGAAATCGCGCGAGCTCACCCAGCCCTCCTCGACGACGTACTCGCGCAGCAGCGGGATCACGACGGGCCCGCCACCGAAGATTATGGTCCCGGCGAGGTACATGTTGGCGAAGAAGCCGAAGAGCACTTGATTGCCGCGAACGGTGCCCCGGAGGACCATGATGGCGACGAAGCTGGCGGCAAACAACACGATGATGCCAGTCCCGACCCGCCAGGAGAAGTTCAGGTTGCGCTCCGGGGGCACGATGCGAGTTTCTTGCTCTGCTCCCGATGGTTCGTCTCCGGGAGCCGGGACCGCTTCCTCGCGGCCTCGGCTCGTGCGCAGTACCGGCTCCCGGATTTCCCCCGATGCGCCAGACGACACCCTGCTGGTGGCGGTATCGTGCCGGTCAGCCGTCCGGGGCAGCTGGCCAAGGTTGGCCGCCTCGACTTCCTCGACCGGACGGGAGCGGCGGAAGCCGTTCCCTAGTCGTGCCACAAACTTGGCAGGGCGATGCAGCCAGCGGTAATCATGAACCACAGTGGTGATACCAGCCCCCAGCATCAGCAGGGGAAAGTACCATAAGGCGTTGTAGAGTATACCAGCGGCTGCGCCGAAGAAAACGATCAGGCGCGTGACGCCGTCGGTGATGGCTTTCTCGGACAGCTGGACAGCGGCCACGGCGACGATGCCGACCGTGGCCGCGTTGAGCCCTGATAAAAGGGCGTATACAGGTCCGGGGAGGAGCTCCCCAATGTTGGCGACACCGATGGAGAGGCCATACATTGCCAAAGCGCCCGGCAAGCTTGTATCTTTCCGTCAGACACCATCTCGGAAGACGCTTCTCAAGAAAAGATCGATGCTCAGACACCGTACGTACCTCCACACAAAGAAGCCAAGCAAAGCAGGAAGAAACCCTCCACGGATGAGATTGATGCAATAATGCATTTTCGTGCTGCCGGGGCCGGAGAATGCTTGGCATACACTGAATAGCTCTTGGTACTACGGCCAGTCAGGTATTTCATCCTCATTGGGCCGCTGCATCATCGGAAAGTATCTCACTGTTTCTTCATCGATCCAATGAAATCGCTGTACGAACTTTTCGTGAAACTAATAGAAGAAGCCAAGCAGTCAAACCATGTCCTTTAGTACCATCCGAATCAGTTCGGCTTACAATCTTGAAATGAACGGGGGGGCCGCCGAAGGAGGTGAATCCCAAATAGTAGTTCGCCTGGATGATTTCCCACAAACGGCTCCGAAGCTCCAGGCGACGGCCGTTTTCCGGACTCGGGGGGGTCATGTTGGCGAAGAGCGGTGATTATTTCGATCAAGCAGTTGGTGAGTGCAACGTTTGAGAGGCCCGAACCCAGCTGGCGTCGCTGTGAGCAGGTTGATGAAATATCTGATGAGTCCGTGGTGGTTTGCGGCTGATGGTTCGCATTAGCAATGCAATGAGCCCAAGGCTTGGCCAAGCCCACGTGCTTCGTTCAGGCCCGGGGATTGGACGAAAGCCTCGTCTCCTGCTTCTATCAACCAAAGCACCGGTTTATTGCGATCTATGGGATGGAAGCAAAGGAAAATGGCCCCACATCAACAGAGAAAAGATTCCGGTACAGTTGAATGGACGACAAGCGCTGTGCCTTTTATGACTAGCAGGAAGGGTTGACCTCTGGTGGACTTTGCAATACGACGTGATAAAACGAGCTTACATATCGTTTTAATCAAGTCTTATTCTTATAATACTTACTTTCATACGACTTTGCCCCTTTCTTAAAATGTCTCTTTTAAATAATTAGGGAGGTTT
This sequence comes from Nigrospora sphaerica, assembly GCA_018287875.1. Classification (NCBI taxonomy): domain Eukaryota; kingdom Fungi; phylum Ascomycota; class Sordariomycetes; order Amphisphaeriales; family Apiosporaceae; genus Nigrospora; species Nigrospora sphaerica. The sequence goes on from JAGVVL010000017.1 coordinate 426,390, forward strand.
AGAGTAAGGAAGTCAAGCCTCCTTGCGGAAGTAAAAGGACACAGTTGCCGTTATTTCGATGGCAAAATACGTGAAAGTAGTTGTGGTATAGGCCGCTCTATTCCGAAGCAGTGACAGCCTGAACCTCCTAATGAAACGAAACCATGACGGCTTCGCTTGCCGGGATCTCGAACATGTCATCTTCTAGCTCTGATTCCACGACGTCTCCGCTAATCAATCCATCGATATTGACAGTCTTGCCCGCCCAAGTGATACCGTCTTTCGCCGTGACGTTCGGCGCCGACAGTCGACGAATTGTTTTCGGACCTCCCGGAGGCACGGAATCATGCGCTAAGGCTAGCCAAACCAGTTTCCTCGGCCGTTCCCCTGTGCCGTGGTACTGCTCCATATTGACGACCACGACGTGCGCCAGCTGGGCGGTCTGGGCGCAGCTGGCCTTGCGGTAGATGCCGTATGCAGTCAACGAGGCCTCGCTGTGCAAAACGCGCACCTGCTTATCTCCGCCCTGTATGGCCTCGGCAACGAACAGGTGGCCGTAGTAGAGCGGCCGGGGCCCGGCCGCCGTGGTCCCGTTCCGGCGCGGCTGCCACGCCGAATAGCGGTACCCGACGCCCGAGTGGTAGTAGAGACGCGAAACGTTAAGGCTAGCGGCGTATAGCGAGTAGTTTACGGACCAAAGCGCCGAGGCGAAGACATCCGAGACGTTGGCTTGACCCTGGCACTAGAATGGAGGCGTGGACGTTAGCATCGAGGGCGAAATCTCTTATCTTAGCTTTATGAGAGATGGCTAAACGGACCGCAATGGAATTAGTTTCCCCAATGTGGAAGTCGACCCCGAGCTCTGTTGCGTAGGAAGACTGTTCGGCGTAGAATTCCATATATTGGCTGACAACGGTGTTGTTTAGAATATTGTCGAGGGTCGGCGGTACTTCTCGACAAGCCGCGCCGAAATACTGACAGATTCGGGCTGATTAGCGCGTCTCCAACAGTTACTATAAAGCAGTGTGATTCAGACTTACTTGATGGCCAGCATAGCTTTTAACCAAACTTGTGTTCAAGATACCACCGTCGGCAATAGAGCGAAAGTTCCAGTTTGTGTCGTTATTAATAGACCCGGGTGCTACAAAAGCACCTGCCTGATAAATAGGGCCAGTATTCCCAATACCATTAGCACGGATAACATCCGTGCGATCTAACCACTCCCGAATGTATTCTTGGACGCTCCAGGTGGATGCATTTCGATCGATAGGGAATACTGTGAATAATCTGTCAGTGTTCTAGTTCGCACGGATCCTGGGAAGAGCGCCTCGCACCATCGAACTCGTTCCCAACTTCAAAAGTGTAGAGGCTTGAGTTCAGTTTGCTGAAGATTTGTAGAGCTTCAGCTACTGTCTGAGCCGTACCGTCATCACCCGCGTTGAAGGATAGCCCAACGGTGTATTTGATCTTGGGTTGCAGATTCCAGAACGTGTCCAGCCAAGAGGGCCCCCAGGTCAGGGACGTTGGCTGGTCGGCACCGGGAACGGTAAAGTTAAGCAGGATTGGCTCCGTCTGGGAAGCCACGAAGGTCGCATGGTTTGCTGTCGTGCCGCCAATTCGGATCTCTGGATATGAGCCAGTGATGGCTGCAAGGTTCTCCAGCATGCGCCGGGACAGCGTGTTCGGCATCCTGATGGTACGTTAGGGGCCTTGCCAAAATAAAAACCGCCGAGGGAAAAGGGTGTGAAACGTACGAGGCATTTCCAGCATAGTCGAGGAAATTGGCAAATTCGATCGAGTAAGAGATGAGCGCGGGATCAACAGTCCGTGCCCCCGGAAGCGGTGCCGACGGTACATTCAATGTCCAAGTTTCCATCGACTCCGCTTCGGCAAGACAGGAGAACAGTAGAGTTGCACTCTGCATATAGAATAGTCGCTTCATCTTGAGAGAAAGGCGGACAAACACCAGCATAGGAAGTTGGCGTACTGTCAGGCGGTCTTGGTGCGAGTAATATGTTTATGTATTAGTTATGAGGCGGCATGCCAACACGGTCCAAGCCTTTCTGACCTCGGAACCCTCCACATTCCGATGAGCTACCGGTATTGCTGCGGTGCTCTAACCCGGGGAAGATGCGGGGAATCCCTACAGATGCGGGGGCGGGCGGGTTGTGGGGGTGGACCCCGTAGAGACGTTGTAAGGACATGCAGAGTGCTCCGGTTTTAGCTACGCTTAGTACAGGTGAATTTTACAGTTCCATAAGGTGGATTAGCATAGACCTACGCTCTAGCTTCTCAGGCCACCTCGAGTAATACGGTGCGTATGCGAGAAGGCATATAAACCAGCCTCTTTGAGGCCCTCCTAATTATCAAAACTAAAGCTTAAATACGCAAGTTGATTGACCTACCAGCGTGGAGGAGATTTGATGCGTAAAAGGTAGGGGACCTGCCAGTTGTCAGATCCTGCTCTTAATAGCCTATGTATGTCCACGGTATCCAGTTTAGCAGACTAGGTTATTGTCCCCCCCCCGTGGTGGCACGCATCAAATGCCGGGGACACGGAGAATGAACATCGCCCTCGATGTGGACGCCCTAACTCCCCTCAAGTGGTGCTCACGGCGGGAATCGAACTCCGCTCTCCTGGGTAGTCTGACACCAGGTATCTAACCATGGACGCGTGTGCTAGGCCTCGAGGTGCAGCAGGTGTACCCCGCACCACGAGTCAAAGTCTCGGACCGGTAACCGCTACGAAAACGGAACCAAGAGATGCTACCATTTGATGAGGTGAAGCATAGGGTCAAAGTGATGTGTAGAAGAAGGCGTGCCTCCCTGCCAGGACTGGCAGCGAGGGGCAGCAGATATATTGTTCTATCTGCCAAATCAGGCCTATTCAGCTAGGTAGGACCCCTCCAGATGAGTATCCTGCCCCTCCACTTCTGGACCCAGGATGCCATCCACGCATCAAGATTATACCTACATTATACTACTTATTATTAAAGTTTCATAGCTATGATCACCGCCACGAACCCAGACCGTTACAGACGAGAATTCTTAACGAAATCAACAAGCACAGCTTTTTATGTCCAGGCGTAGACATAGTACGATCCGGGGGTTTCAACTTAATTGCATCATTACTTCAGTATTTATTACACAAAACACTCAGGACATTTCACTTGCCCCGTTAGCCTGACAGCAGAAGTGGTACCACTGCGCCAGAATAAAATAGGCAGGAGCATCTTACTACAGCACCGCAGAAAAGACGGCATAGCCCTAATGCACAGCACAATGCTGCCAGCCAACTTGATGAGACCGATTCCGGTGTACTTTCGCAATTCTTCATAGGTCGGCCCAGTATGCCGAGAGAAAATCGTAACGTTCAGGTAACGTAGGCGGCACCAAACATATAGTGGTGGACTGATCCACATTGTTGAATTGATCTAACATGAAATATCAAAAGAGCGAAGCGTGAGCCTCCTCGGTCTAGCAAAATCAATCTCCTCCATCCCCAAGCAAAGCCACAGGATAAAGCAAGGCGAGAGTCTCCCCTCCCTTGACCCCGCCGCTGAGGTGCGTGTGCGGCGACTTTAGTTGCACTGGTCGCTCCGGTCCTTGCCGCCGCTGCTGCAGCCGCCGCACTGGGTCTTGAACTGGACGAGGCCGTCGCCGTAGCCGACGCACTCGAAGAGCATGTTGTCGTAGTTGGTGAAGGGGTTGATGCCCTCGGCGAGCAGGGCCTGCTTGACTTGGCCCTGGTAGTCGCCTGTCGCTTTTTGTTAGCAAACGCCCTTGCCCGTGGTGCTCAAAACGCAGGATAGGCCCCGTGGCGTAGTACCGATGTTGTCCAGGGTGCTGCCGCAGTAGTCCAGCCCGGTCTTGCAGTTTCTCGCCTCGACGCCGGCGAGGAGGAGAGCAATGGAGGCGAGGCCGAAGAACTTCATGTTGGCGATGGAATGTGGGTTGAAAGGTTGAGAGATTGAGAGGTTGAGAATTTGAGAGGCTGAGAGATTGAGAAAGATCTGGATGATGATTAGAGAAGCTGGAAGTGTTGAGTTGATGGCTGATGGTATGATGTTGTGAAAAGGTCGAGAGGCTGGGCTCAATATATACTCATGATCAACCTGAGGTGGTCTGGATGGGCTGAGTTCAAGGGGAAGTATAGTCAGAATGTCATCCTGTTACCTAAAACACGCTGGCTAGATGGTGCCCAGGTTACCTCGTATGGACGACTTAGATTCTGATTGGTGAGATACCGAGGATTTTCTTCCAGCCTCATCGTGAGATTCCACAGCCACGGCCAGGTTTGCACCGGTCTTTGCGCCGAGAAAAAACCTATTCATATGCAGTCATCATATTTCGCCCTGGGTGCATTCAGCCGAGGCAGTGGCTGTGTTATGAGCATGTAAGCTGACAGCTTGGTTGGTCGGTAGGTTTGTGGGTCGGACCTTTAACACGCCCTGAATGTGGGTTGAGGCTTGAGGCGCAAACGAGGCTAATGATCCCACGGCAATCAGCCGGCCATCGACGGTCCTAATGTTGCGCGCAGAGAAATGCACCAGCTGCAGCCGCACGACTGGGTAATAAGGCGATTATCTGACGCTCGTATGGGGTGCCCAGGAAGATTATCGAAGACAGCGACGATGGCGAGCGACGGCGGTGACAGGGAGCGTAAGCCGTGATCATATTTTCTGCGGCTACGCCGAGGAGTGGTCTGAGAAAGCCCATCGCCACTTGGTTGCCCTACTACGTGGTCGTGGTCGAGAACTCGGTGGCGCACCTCAAGGGTGAGGCCTCCTTCCCCAGCGAGTGTCGCGTAGGTGCTCACCTCACTAACAACGTCTGCAAAGACACCGCACCTTTGGGGCTCTCTGTCGGCATAGAGAAAAATCAGCAAGGAAAGAAAAGTACTCCACCAGTGCGTACTTTAGCCAAGCCCGGAAAGGGGAGACAGAAGAAGCAGACCAGCCTGACGTGTAGCCGAGGATGCCGCTCGGCCCCGTCTCTACCGATACGATGCAATGTTCGATAAGCGGCTCTCGATGCGTGGTCCTCACCATAGGTATTTCTAGCAGCCTTCGGTTGCCAGAAGCTTGTGGGATCTGGTTGCGCGCTGACATGTGTTTCTTTTCGCTTTTGATTTGGGTTTCGGGACGGACACTTGACGTCGTTTGATTTTCAAGACTTTATTCTTACTCTCCCTCTCTAATCTTTGCTTTTCAGGTATTCCTTCGAACTCACGAGATGGATGTTTTAGCCGAACTTTAATGAGACATCTTAAAACATGGAAATCTAACTTTGGAGGCTTGAGAGGACTTACGCCACACGAGAAGTACATGAGGAGACTGTGGTACAAGATATAGCAGGAGGTTTCAGTTTCTTATGCCATGTACTGGCGGGCCAGCCTACAAAATCTATGTCGTAAGCCCAAAGAGATAGCTTCAGTGGCTACCTCGAGAATCCTGCCCGTGATATCGGATCATGGGCGCTGTCGCTCTTTGATGAGGCCCCGACCTCTAATAAAGGACGGTTTCCTCAGTTGGCTGCATCAGGCTTCCTAGACTCGAGCTCTTTGCTTACGATACCACGGGTATTGAAAGACTAGAAAATTAGAAACCATGCAGCCTATGTGCCAGCGGGCAATAGGGTCTGCGTGGAAGAAACTGGCTGGCTGTGGCTGTGTTGACGAAGAACATACCCATACCAGCCAGGGGTGGACCGCGACAATTGCGATTCCGTGGCCGGATCCGGAATCTGGACGCTACTGGTCACGCTACAGTACCTAAGCTAACCGCCCGGCAAGGCGGGTAGGTAGGAAATCGCACTGAACTGCCACCCAACCGGGTCCCTGTGCGTTGGTTGCTCTGGCATTTCACCAGAACCAGCGGACCCCAGGTGACCCCCGGACCCCCGACCCGGAGCTTTGGACAAAGGGCAGACCCACCAAGTGGTTGAGGAGAATATGCATGTTAGTGATTCCTCGCGGGCCTGATGTTTCCGGTCTTCTAGGGGCCCGTCACCATCGAGCCCTTTGGGTATTGCTAGCCAATGGCCGGGTGCGCCTTCGACACGGGCCGGCGGCTGCACCCCGCCGTCTTTCTCGCCTACCTGTTGCCCCTGGTCCGCGCCGTTCCGGCCTTTCCCGCCTTGAGCTCCTTCTCGTACGCGCTCAACATGCCCGTCGGCTGCCGACTCGAGTACTATCCCGCCGACGCGCCGAGTGAGTCGGCCCGCCGTCACCACGCCCTGAAGATACGAGACGGGCCTGGTGGCACCTCTCGGCTACGGTCGGGCTCGCCGCTAGGTGTACAGTACCCACCGAGCTCATGCGCGCTTTGAAGAAGGGCAGAACGGTGGTTCGCTTGATTGGGCTCGAGGCGGGGCCTAGGTTGCAAATCGGATAGTTAAGAGGACAAACCGCCGTTATTTATGGTTACGGCGTGCCACTATATCTTGTATTAATGACATTCTCAACCGATGGTTGGTATTAAGCGAAGCTTTTTCCAGCGGTAATCAATGTGTACTGTCTGACAGAGCATAGAGGCAGAGCTTATACTCGAAGAATCAGTGCACTATTCGACTTAAACTCCTGAGGCTGATGACAGCGATTTGCGAGATTGTGAGTGCGGATCAGGGGGTCGGCTTCAGCTTCAACTCGCCTGTCCCGTCGTTACAGCTGGGACGATGCAAAGGAGGATCGATACCTCGGCAAGTTTCGTACACCCTTCTCATCCTCTCCGTCTTGGATCTTCTACCGCAATAGGGCAGTCAATGGATGCTGGGTTTGTAGTGAAGAAAAACAAGGCAGGACCAAAATCGATGAGTGGAATGTGCTGGGAAGTGTGCCCAGTGTTGGTGTTTACCCAAATTCAGAACCAACCGTCTTTGCTGGTTCTCGCTCCTCGTGGTCAAGCTGGCAATTGGTGCTCACCTGGGCCGGCCTCCGAGAACCAAAGGGGGTAGGATGAATCCGCTCCTAGATGCTCCGAGTGTGTCAGCAACCAGGGTTGCAGGGGTTGTATCTCTCACCACCAACACACAACCAGACTGGCCCCCTGGACCCCTGAACCTTACACCCCTGCACGATCGGAATAAAGAATTACGCCCCAGGAAATGGCGACCGGGTTCGTCTAGTAACCTGCGGGCTCGCGCGTCCTCGGCATCTTGCCGTTTTCGGCGAGCGAGGCATGCCTACGCAGCGCACCGGGGCGGAAGGTCGATTGTATCTCCGTATCACTCGGGCCTGTGGAATGACAAGCCAAACGGTGCTGGAAGGACTGGTATCGGCCACCCCGCACAGTCTCTTTCAACAAGGAGATGATTTTGGTACTCGAAAGCGAAGGTGAGCGAAAACAGCCGGGGTAGGTGAGCGGATGCCACGGGGCCTAATGCAACAATGAATAGGAACAAGGGCCTCAAATCAAAGGATTTTTTCTATGCGCTAAGAATCCACCAAGAAACTTGCCGGCCGAGATTCCTGAGAAATGACCATATTCGGCAGGCTTTGTTCTCCCGGAAGCGGGCTGTTGAGCCATCTACAAGTCAGTCAGTGACGATGAGTGTATATAGAATGTATACTCCTCCCTCGGTCGCTCACTTCACCAAGCCTCGAACGAGAGCAGCAAGGCCTTCTTTAATTTTTAGGAACTCACCCTCTTTTGTATCTCGACCCGTCATGGCATACCCAACCACGGAAGAACCCCTACTTTTGAAGACGGGAGACCCACGAGATGACCTCCTCAAAAATATTCGCGATGGTTTCTTTTCGGTCCTGGGGTGGTCACAAAACCATGCCGCAGACGACCCGCCAACAATAAATCAAATCGTTGGTATGATCCTTGAGAAGTTTCAAGATGGTAGGACGCTCTCGCGTGGAAAAGAGATAGGAGGGGCCACAGCTTGCTAACGTAGGCTTCCAGCACCAGCGGAGTATAGTGAGGATTTCAACAAGGACTACATCATCCGCGCGGCCTTTCTGAACATCCTGGCCCACGCTCGGAAGCCGTACTACGGCGCCCATGGCTTAAAACAGACTCCGGGGTCGCTCATCGCGTGTGAGACGGCTGGGAATGTTCTGATCGACCTGACCAGGCAGGGTATTGTGTATATGGGCAGAAACGTGGATACGCGGCTGAGGAAACTGCTCAGTAAGTTCGACGAAACAACCCCCCCCTTTCCCCAAATAGTGGGGGATATGTGAGGGCGGAGGGAAAAAAACTCACTGACACGCTTTGTACGCAGGGGTCCGCGACGACGACGGTCCCGACGACCCGCTAGGCAGATATAATCTCACCTCCGGCCCCTTTGGCCCCAGAACCTACGCCGTCTATGACGCCTTGAAAGATTTGTTCGATATGGGGCTTATGAACAACCTCGCCGTCGTATTTGAGAATCGTCCCGACCTGCACTCTTTCAAGTTGGCCATGGGTTACGAACACGATTGCCCAATGTAGTGACTCACCTTTTGGTTTGGTTTTGGGAACGGGCAGTCGGCGTTTTTGAAAATTCCCCGCTCTCTTTGGACGCCCCATCACGCCTCGATGAATGGCATCAACCCACAGACTGAGTTCTGTTACTCCTTGCCTTGGATCGAGGAGGAATCATTCGTTAACGGCTTGCTTGCGGTTGCCAAAGTTTTTGCTTGGATCCGTTGGGTTTCGCTTCCAGTCAAGTGGGAGGACATCCCTGCCGACGTCCAGTCTGTTTCTTTATCACGTCCGAAACTTATGTGAAGAGAAATTCGTTGCTCAAGGTTCCAGTGCGAAGCTACACCTCCGGCAGAACTGATTGGACAGAAACAAGACAACAAGAAATGATTGGCATCGTAAAGACAGTCGGGAGGCAGGTCACTTGGAGGTTCGAGAGCATGGGTTCGAGAATGAAATGTGGATTTTTGCTCTTTATTAACGTCTCTTCATGTCACATTTTGTCTTCGTAGTCCTCTGCGTGCAAAAAGGGCAGCGTGGTTCAACGACGCGTAGCCAGACCTCGCAAGGCTACGGCCACATTACGCCTTACACCTCTACCCAAGTGTTCCTGTCTTGCCATGAGGCCAAAGCTCATCCTCCTCAACACCTGAAACGCCGGAACCCAAGGGCAAACCATCCTTTTACAGGATGGTTCCGAACCCAAACGTTTGCTTAATGCTGCGAACGTAGTACTCGCTCCAGTTGCGGCGGGCCACCTCCTCCTGGCCAACGGGCACGCCGGTCCAGTTGACGCGCATGACCGTCACGCCGTCAACGTTGTTCTGGTCGAACTCAATGGTCTGCTTGGAGAAGTGGCCCTCGGGCCACTGATTCAAGCGCCAGGTCTGGACAATCTTGGTTGGTTCAAGCTCAACGAACTCTCCCGTGACGTTGCCATCGAACAGCTCGAATTTGCCGCCCTTCTTGGCACCCTCGAACTTCTTCGGAGGGGCGCGCGTGAAGGCGGCGAGGCGTTGGGGGTCAGTGAAAGTCAGGTACAGCTGCTCGGCCGTGGTGCGGAACTCGTCCGAGTCCGTCACAGTGGTGGTGTTGACGACGCTGCCCTTGTTACTCTGGGTACTCGATTCCGTGTTGGTAGCCTTGGCGCCCGTAGGAGCGTGGTACTTGGGGGTGGAGAAGCCACTGGCAGGGTTGGAGCCAGGGGCGTGCTGGATGTCCTTGCCGTGCTCGGAGATCAGGTCCGAGGTCAGCTTCTGGAGCTGCTCGCGGATGTTGTGCATGAGCTTGGTCTTGACCAATTCCTCAACGGGCTGCTTCTCCTTGGAGCTGGAGTGCAGATCAATTTCAACCTAGACGGGGTCAGCGGACGCTGCGGAGTGGTTGTAGGCGCTGCTGCATGAAGGGTGTGCTTACGGCAGCATCTCCATCGGCCGTGTTGTCGTGATCGAGCTCGGGGAAGGTGATGGTTCCCGAAACATCGTCGGCTTCGGGGGCGGAACCAGAAAACTCCAGGACCAGGCGGACCTCGTAGATGGTGATAACTTTTCCCTTGCGCTGACTGACATCAACGTCACCATCCGCGCTGATGACCTTGCTGATCTTGGCTGTGGCTCCGTTGTCCTCGACCGAGGTGCCGACCAGCTTCTCCTCGAACCAGGTGCGGGTCCAATCAAGGGCGTTCTTGCTGACCCAGTGCCAGTTGTTGGGGTTGTGCAGGGCCATCTTGACGAATTGAGGCGGTAAAGGATCGTAAAAGCTCGGCAATCTGTCAGACGTAGGCAAACAAGGTCAGCGGTCTTTGTCCCGACGGGCGATTTCCGCAAGAAATGTTGAGGGGATGCGCAGGATCAGAGGAAGGTCATAGACCAAAGCATTGTGGTCATCAACGGAGGGAGTACAAGTCACCCTATGACTGGTGCCAGCTGGGGTATCATCATATGGAAGCGCGCGGCGAGCGTGTGCCAGACAGAGAGAGATAGAAAGTGAGACGGTGAAAGGACATACCAGTACGGATAGTTGAGTTGATGTCAGGCGTAGTTGTGCTCTGCTAAGTGTACATAGCAGGTGGGCTGGTAAATGTATTAAGAGACAATGGATGGATCGGGACAAGTGGTAGGAGTGGTCGCGGCGCAAGGCCACGGGGAGAAAAGAAGGAAGGAAGAGGAAGGCGACAGATGAAAAAGTCGGCAGAAAGCTCTAGAAATCCGCCCCGGGCAGGTGGACCTGCATCTCCAGGCTTTCCTCTGGCGGGCGGATGGGTAGGTGCAGTTACCGGGACACTGTACCAGGAAGGCAGGCTGGGGCTCAGCCCTGTCGCCATTGGCCGGAACTCCGCCATTGAGCCCCGCTGTCTCTTCTGGTTTGGTTTTTTCTGGTTGTCTGCACCTCGATCGCCTGGTCCCTTCGGATCTTACCTTACCTTTGACATGGCTCGGCCAAAGGAGTTGTTCTCATTGTCCGATCGACCACATACGTCTTGTAGGGTATCTGCCTTGTCGATCCTATGCGGCTGCCGGGGGTACCAAAGGACGACCTGCAAGTAGCCAGCAAACAGTGGGTGGAACATGTGTTATCCGCCTAAGGTACAAGATATGGGATGCAATGGGAGAAACGGAAGCACTCCGTAAACAGGCTGGCATCAACACCCCATCATCTTCACCACTAGCAACAAACAAACCAATACAATACCGGTTTCTCGACTTGGGTCAAGTGCTTTAATCAATTACCCGAGTCCCTCGATATGGATACGAGTGCAGCCAAACTCGATCTGGCGGCGATACTTACGGCCAGTCGGACCCGGCAAACTAGCTACCGTCACTGCCCTGGCCCGTGGTCCATTCAGGTTCTAAGTTTCATCCCGTCTTCGGCCGTCGCCTGAGCTGCCAGTAGGAAGACGCCGTACTTGACCACCGAGCAGAGCCACGAATCCCTCGAAGCTCGGCGCATCATAGTCTCGAGGAAATGGAGTGGCGTGTGCATGATTGAGCCAAAGGAGGGCTCCAACACTGTGTGCGGCCAAGCCATAAGAGGCCACTGCAATCTCAGTACCACTTTCTGGAGGCACATGCGTGAAGTCCATACCGGAGCCGTTACAATTCCTGCCAGTTGGCAGCGCATGCTGGCAGCCGAGGCACTACCACCATGATCTGCTGCAGCGTTGATTTGTCCTGACTGGCCAGTGGTGCAACGCCCACTTCCCTAGCGAACCTGATCGTGGCCCGCCCTGCTACGCCCTTACCCACATTGCAAACAAGTTCGAGCTGCTTGCCGCTGCCGACACCCAATTTGCTGCCGTATTCGGCACCAGGTTCCATCGTTGCAACCTGCGCCGCATTGAGCCGGAGCTCCTGGAAACTGGCTTCGGTCTCTTTCTAAGAGATGGCGCAGCGCTTAAGCACACGAGGTAAGTAGTGTTCCTTTTGAGGATAATGCCAATAGCAGGCATCATCGTTGACCAAGGCAAGCTCCCAAGCAAGTACAATAGTGCGCAAAGACGGCGCTAAACATCGAGACGGGTCGTGTCGTTTTTCCTGAACGTAATTGACATTGTGGCCAGCTGTAGTCACAGGCCCCTTGCCTGCCGTCCGTATACTTCTGCTGGTGACCGTGAACGTCTGTATCATCGTTGACCACACCACCAAAATGGCATACCGACAAAGAAGATTTTTTTGGCAACAAGGATCCCCGGTTTCCCACAGGATCATTCAGCCGCCTGCCGTCTCTTTGGGTGGTTTGAATTGACCCCCGAACAGCAACACGTCTCGGCGGAGCCATGAGACTGGCCCCTAGTGCTGATGGATGTTTGTTATGTTAACTGCCGCCGCCACGGCATTGACAATGGACAATGACCCGATCTGGAACGACACATCGGACATTAACTAAAGCGCAGTTGCATTCTAGCCGGCATCTTTTCAGGAACGCGCCACAATCCGGGTGGTCCGGTTCAGGCCATGCCACAAGCAGACAGGAAACGTTCATGCTGTGGGCTCGAGCTGAACATACAGGATCAAGCTAGATAGAGAAACGGCACACCGCCGACGGACGAAGTGGGCCAGTCATCTCGCTGCGCCGCCTTGGCGACGGCTTTGGTATTAGTGTGCGAAGGATGCCACCCCACCACACGGCTCCTATGCGGCTACAACTAGACAGCGGTTCCCCCACGACGCCTCGCCAGCGATCTGCAGCTTCTCTATCCGTAGTCGAGTCCTGAACCCCCGGACACGCACCATGGGCTTCGTCAGACTCCTCCAAGCGGCTGCTTGCCTCTCGCTCACAGTATCGCAAACTGGCGCGGTTCCGTGTGGCAGCCGCTCCCTTCGGACGCCAGTGGTGGCTTTGCCGCAAGGCACTGTCCATGGGTTCCGCGATTCCCACGACAACCCGGTATATCTTGGCATCCCCTTTGCCCAGACTACTGGTGGCCAGAACCGGTATGTTTCGAGCAGCTTAGCGAGGTATTTAAAATACGCAAAACTGACATAAACGCTCAGGTGGAAGAAGCCTCAAGATCTCCCCATTCCCGCCAACGGGACCGCCACCATTGTCAATGCCACAGCGTACGGGCCGACGTGTCCCCAGGCCATCCGTGGCGACTCCTACAGCCGACAGGATGAGGACTGCCTAAACCTCAACGTCTGGGCCCCGGCCGAGGGCACCAAGCTGCCGGTACGTGTAACCCACAGCCCTCCTGTGTATGGAGCAGACAGAAAAGCTGACCGGGTCCTAGGTCTTCGTATACATGTACGGCGGTGCCATGGTGACGGGATCAAGCAGCGACCCGCTGCTTCAGGGTAATAACTTCGCGCGCAACGGCGTCATCTACGTGAGCTTCAACACGCGCGAGAGCTTGTGGGCGTCGCCGAACTCGGCCGAGCTCGAGGGGACGGACGAGAGCCAGAACTTCAGCATCCTCGACGTCGAGAAGGCTTTGGATTGGATTCACGAGAATATCGCTGGTACGTGACTGGCAGCAAATTGCGAGACGGGGAGGAGGTACGAACAGAGGTATTTGCTGACTGAACCCCTACACAGCATTCGGCGGCGACCCGGATCACATTGTCTTTGGCGGGCACTCGTCCGGTGCCGTCCAGGTCGACCACTACCTGTGGAACCACCCGGACACGTGGCTCAAGGGCGCCGTGCAGATGAGCGCCAATGCTGTGTCGGGGCCGGCATATGCGCCCACCAACGTGGCGCTCGACGCCATCGCGGCCGAGGCCGGCTGTGGCACGGGAGCCGGACAGCTCGAGTGCCTGCGGGGCGTCGACATGTTGACTCTGCAGACAGCGTTTTTCAACACGACGGCCAACACGTGGTTCACGCCGGTCATTGATGGCATCACGCGCTTCGACGACTACGCAGCGCGCTTCGAGGCAGGCCGATACGCGGCGCACGTGCCGCTGCTGACGGGCAACACGGCCAACGAGGGCGCCGTGTTCGCCATCGTGTACGGCGGTGCCAACGGCAACTTCTCGCAATGGATCAACAGCTTCGACGCCGACAGCGCGCACATCCCCGACGACGTGCTGACGGCTGCGTACCCAGCGGCCGACTTTGCGAGCGACTCGGCACGCAGCGGCGCTCAGTACGGCGACGCGCGCTTCCACTGCGCCGTCGACTACCTGGCTGATGTGCGCAGCGCCGGGCAGCCGACGTGGCGCTACCGATTCGAGGCAGCCTACGACAACGTGGTCGGCATACCGGGCACGGCACCGACGCATGGCACCGAGATCCCCTTCTTCCTGGGCGGCCACGAGTGTTTCGCCGGCCTCGAGGGTGTCACCGCCGCCCAGCAGGCCCTAGCCGACGCCACTCACAAGTGGTTTGTCGCCTGGATCAAGGACCCGGCCGCCGGTCCCGGTTGGGCCACCGCCGCGCCCGTCGACGGTCCCTTTGCCCGCATCGGCGCGTCCGCCGACGAGCTCGCCGTCCTCGAGGGCTCGACGGCCGACTTTAACGAGCGCTGCCAGAAGGTCTACAAGCCCTACTTCCCCGACTACCCCGTCGTGCAGAACCCGGTTCAGCAGTCGTAAGACTGTTGCCCTCCTGCCTCACGTAGCTACGGGCCGTGGTTTTGCCATGTGCCACCATGAATACCAATTAAATAGACCCTAAACCGATGAAAGATCGGAGATAAAGATCCTACAACTGTATCTCTCTCAAACCTTCATGGCAACACAATTCGTGATCACGCCTCTCATTCTTCTGCACCCGCGCCCCTTGTTTCTGCGCCGCAACCGCCGTCCGCAGATCCGAGAGCTTGGGCCCCCACGGCACCTCCGGGGCAAAACCTGGTGCCCCGCCCGGTTGCGGCCCGAGGCCGACACCGTCGCCGCAGCACCAGGGTTCTTTTCTCTCGGCCGTCGGCGACCCTGGTAAGTTCACCATTTCGGCGCACCTACGGCTTCCCTGCGTCACCGAGACAACGACGTCAACGCTGTGGGTGCGGAAGACGTCGCGCACCGCCGCCAACGGAGGAACAACTCGCGGCTCACCAGTAGCCGGGAAGATTTGAGCGGATCGCCGAGCGTGTGTCTTTCAGCAGCCCAGATCGGGGTCCACGAAAGCCTGGGCAACTGCTTGGGTGGCATCTCCTAGCAGCTGGCTCGATGCGAGGTTCGAAACAGCGGCCAAATGGTGGTGTAGCATGATGAAGTCGGCTCGCGCTGCTCAGACCACACAGTTAGCTTAGCCCGAACTTAGACCTGACAGTTGGCCCTGTCGTTGTCCGCCCGCCACTTCAGCGGAAGGTTCCTAACTGTTTCTGCGTCGTCACGTTGGGTGTTGCTTGCGGTGTCAGCTGTCGCCTATGTTCTCCAACGGGGATATCTTTTAATCTACTAGGGAGGTCGTGTCGACCTAGGCAAGTACCTTTACGACGGGTCGGTTGATCGGAGGCCTGTAGACGACAACGGAGAAGAATGCGTGACAAAACCTGGCCTTCCCCTTTCGTATTGCTCATAGTTCTCTTTTTTGTTACGAGTGACTTCGACGGTTTTCATGGGCATGGTAGTGACCGTACATTGCTGGCTCTCGAAAATGCATCGTACAGGATGGATTATCTAGGTCTTGGGCTGCACAAAATCGATCAGCGGGAATGATTCTCTGAACAAGTGATACTTTGTAACCTATGCGACTACTTAGCCTCCCTCTCACGTTGGAGCTCAAGGACGCTTTGGTAACTATCCCGCCCTCGCATGCTGGTTTCCTCGCGTTTTTCAACTGCTCTCAGCCTCATTCTCACCTAGACCCATTTCGTCCTGCCTACGTAATGAAAGATACCGTCATCGTTGTCGCGCCACCGACCCGGATGCGGATGTGGGCAAGGGCCCGCCAAAACAGCCGTGGAGAACATCGACCCGTGCCATGTGCGACATGGACACCGGCCCGCATTTGCTTAAACCACTTTGGCGACCAAAGATCTACGACGCCCCGCAAATAGGCTTAAAGGCGGTCTGGATGCCGCCGTGTGGGCACAGAGGGCGAGGTGGTCCGAGTCCGGACATAGTGTACTTCCCCCAAGATGAACTCAGGGTGCATAGCTAGCGACTCAGGCAGTGACAGACAATAACAGCGTACATGGTTGTCAGGGCGCAGATATGGTACAACGTGTTATGTAAGATCAAGGATAATACGCATAGCTTTAAACGCTTGGATTATCGACAAGCACTTGTCTAGGACATCCTACGTAGGTTTCGGACCCTTTTTTTTTTTCCGACAGTTACTTCCTACGCTCTTCCCTCACCATTCGTCGCCCTTTTTACCCTTCTCTCTTGAAAATCTCTTCGGCTTATCACATCCAACGCCATGCGCTTCACTATCCTGTTGCCCCGGTATGTGCGTGTGGGCGCTATGTCCCCTGAACTCGCCACTAAAGGGTATCGGAAATACAGGAAAGTGGCCGTCAGACTCGATGAGATGGCCTACGAGGTGGAAACCAGGCGCATCTTCTACACAAAGGCGCCGAACCCTCGCCGCAAACAATCAGGAGCTGGCTTGCGAAGCTTGCCGTAAGGCAGGTTTCCCCCTCCCTAGCCCCTCGGGGGGCTGGTACTTTCTCCGTCGCTTCTAACGGCTGCGGCACGTATCCAGTACCAGTGCGAGATGCTTCATCGATCTGCAGGTCATGGAGGAAATAATGTCCTGGCAGGGCTCATCCGAGGCTTTGAATGGCTTACTTCCCGTCCTCACCCGCATCCTTGAGCTTTGGGATCTGGTCAAGGCCGGCTTCCTAGAGGCAGCCCCGAACTGCGCACAAAAGATCATAGATGACATCCCGGAAGTCGGGCCTCACTGAGGAGGCCATCACGGCCAGCTGGCAGAAGATGCCTATCAGCTTCCGGAAAAAGCCCGTCCTTTTCAAGACAGAGCGCGAAGGCAACCAACGCGTATATCGCCAACGACTCGAGGATATCTCCCGGCAGTTCGCTCTATTATACGACGTGAGAACGAGCCGCGCCTGGCTTATCGATGGCGCCACTGCGCTAATGCACCTACTGTGGACATGTCTGAAGGATGCAGAGACTGGCATATTTGGCGACGATTTCCTTTTAAAACCAGGATCCCTCGAGGAGACAAGCGGAGCTTCGATCACAGCCAGATCTTCTTCTATCAGGTTCTTGAAAAACGAAAGAAATCTGCGACGGGGATTTTTCGAAGTAGAGGACCTGAAAAGGAAGATTCTGCAAATTTTTGGATAATCTCGAAAAGATGGTGGATTTACACCCGGGCCCCAAAGCAAAAGCTAACTCTCGGGGTCAGCTTCAGGGGTTCGAATTCATGGACGTTTCAACCCTTGGGAGAGATTCCACCATCACTGGCGTCATGACGAAACTCACAGATAAGGGAAGAGTCTAGGTCGACTTTGCCCGAGAGATTCGCGCCTCTGTTTTGTTCGGGAACGCCTTTGGAGAGCTCATCCGGCCCACTCGTCAGGAAGACGTGTGCCGCGCTTGGGAGAGGGTTCCTATGGGAAATCATTATCTAGCGGTCAGTGTATCGGACGTCAGGTATCTCCTGAAAGACGAAGAATCCCTGGGAGAGGACCAACATCGACGTCTGACCCGATACACCTATTGGCACAACCCCGTCGTGCAACCCAAGCCATGCGAATGCTCAGGGGAACCCGGTAGTGTTCAGTGCGACAAAGGTCCAAGTCCTCCTACCGCATTATCTTTTCGATGCTTATCGCGACGTCCCCGGTCGTGTTCTTCAGATCCACGATGGTGGGGCCTCATATTCGGGTACAGTCATAATTTACCCCTGCGTTGATTCGATTTCGACAACGCAGAAATAGGCACGATTGAAACGAGAAGTTACGACGATGGTCATACCCAGGACTCCCGTTCCGATTCACACAGTGGATCGAGTATAACGACCAGCATTGCACCTCCGAGTTCATTAACGTCTTTAAGCGACCGGGTCCAGTACACTCGGCGCCGGACATCAAGTCGGACTGGTTCTAGCACGACCCGAAAGATTCTGAACCTAGACGACTATCGCATAGTGTGGTTCGCTCCTCTCGAGATCGAAGTCCAGGCCGCGCTGCACATGCTGGACAACGAACACCAGGGCGAGTTCACCATGAGCCCTGGCGACGACTACATTTACCACGCGGGCGACATGTGCGGCCACAACATCGTCATTGCGCCGTTTCCGGCGGGGCGTGAGTACGGCACTGGCGCAGCTGCGGCGCTGGCCGCCCAGGTGGAGAATTTCTTCCCCAACCTCTGGTTCGGGCATCTCGTTGGCGTGGCCGCCGGAATCCCCAGCCTGTCGCCAAGCCCGGGGCGGCAGCGGCGCGACATCCAACTCGGCGACGTCCTTGTCGCCCTTTCCGTGGGCGACAGCCCCGCCACGCTCGCGTATGGCCTGGGGAAAAGGACCGAGGACGGCCTGCGTCCGCTCCGCCACGGCTACGTCCTCGTCGAGCCCGAATCCATCGTGCTGGCGGTTATTGGCAAGTTGAAGAGCCGCAGTTCAGAGGCCAAGCTCATCATGCGCTACTACGACGACGTCAAGAACAAGGGCCACCGGGGTGCCCAGTTTGCGGATCCCGGTCAGGCCAAGGACAATCTATTCGAATAGGTCCGATACGGGCGCCCCAAGAAGATATCGCGAATTGCTCGCCATGCCTCGACGCGTACGCGTGTGTGGTACGGCACCATTGGCTCAGGCGATGAGCTCATGCGGGACGCGGCCGCGCGGGACAAATTACTGGCCCAGTACGATATCATCGGTCTCGAGATGGAGGCGGCCGGCCTGATGAGTCGGATCCCGGTCGGAGTGGTTCGGGGCGTGTGCGATTACGCAGACGCGCATAAGAATAAGGACCGGCAACCTTATGCTGCTGCGATGGCTGCTGCCTATGCCAAGGCAGTTATAAGCACCGTGGGAGCGGCGACATAGTATACATCCATGCATGCCTTCACACCATCCCTGTTTCAAAAAGGCAAGTTCCCTCCTCGAGAGGCGAGATGGACTAGCTGCCTGGTTGTCGTCCTTTTCCCTATATGCCCTACAGTACATACATGGGTATGGGCTGGCGAAGTCGGACTCTACAGCCTCCCCGCGGCGCCGGCTGGAAATCTTCCTAGGTCAATTGACTGAGGGGGAGCCGATGTAGAGACGCATTCTGCACGAAAGTGTAGCGAGGCGCCATTGCTGCGTCGCTATGTCGCTGCACCGGAGTTGTGCTGAGACGGTCTGTGATGCGGGATTTTCGGGCGTCGCACGACCAAAAATTTTTCGCCCCCGCCAAACGCAGCAAGCAGCCTCGAAAATCGACACCGCGCGACGCCGGATCGACGACAAAATAGGCGCGCAGCGAAGGCCCTCGTCTTTATAGAGGGATTTGGGTAAAAAAACCATCCGACGTCGACTCGGTTCTCGAGGCGACGACAGGACACCCTCGGCCCTGCCGAGCTCTAAGACGGCTTGCAGTGAACAGCCGCGAGGGCATCGAACGAATACCTAAGTGGGCGTGCGTACGGAGTAATGGAAGTTGTTAAGAGCACGGGAACGGAGTCGTTAAGGCAATAGTGGCTACGGCTGGCCGCCCGTGTCGCCCTTCGGGGTGATAGCGCACCGCTCCGGAGACGAACATATGGTGGATCAGGGCAGGTTAGTCGAGGCCTTACGGGGTACTATGCCGGCGTGGTGGTACCCCTTACCGAAGGCCTACAGCAAGACATAGTCGGCTCGCCGGCAGAGATGGCGGCGAGCAACGGGAAGCCGGTCTAGGGCTCGCCACCCTAGGACACCGGTGGGCCGTAGCATAGCACGACGACCGCGGGACCGGCAGAAGAACAGGGTAGCCCCTACGTCCCCTACTCGCACTAGGGTCGACTAGAGATGGAACCGGTTCGAGGACTTGCCGTGGAAGGGGATGAACAGCTGGATGGGGCCAGCCTAGGGACCTGGAGACAAGGATGAGACGGACTGCCTTCGATTGTGCCAAAGGGCATCTTCTCTGTCGGAGTGTCGCTGGCGCAAGTGCTATCCTGGGAGGCTGCAGGTCGAGGAGGTCGTGCTATGGCTCGAGAGGACGGATGCGCATGTCGGTGGTCCTAGAGAGGGATATGCCCTTGCGGGCTGCTTAAGGTGCAAACCTTCTATTCCCCACCTCTTTCTATGGAAAGCGCAGAGAACTAGACCCGGGGGATAGGGGGCTAGCCGGTGACTCCGACGCTGCGACCTTGGTCGCAGCGGTACAAGCCGCCATCCCGGTCCTAGAGGCGGCAGCCAAGGAACCAGATAGCCAGACCAGTATCGAAAGACGTATCGATAATATCGAGAACGCGCTCCAGGCTATCCACAAGGAAATTAAAGCTCCTAAGACATACGCTACAGCCGCTATTACCCCTACCGCTGCTCCTACACTTAGGGCTCCTCAGGTAGCCAAGACACTACCTCCTCGACACGAACGGGAGGTCACGGTTAAGGCCGCGGGAACTGAAGGCCGCACCTACGAAGAGATCGTACGGAAAGTTAACGCAGCAACAGGCAGAGAGGCAGCAGTGGCAGCCAGGAAGCTCCCTAGCGGAGAGTACGCGGTCACCTGCAAATCAACAGTAGAGAAACAGGCCCTAGAGGCCGACCTAGCCTGGACCGCCGAGGCCTTCGGAGAGAACGCCTCTATCCAGAAGAGAAAGATCCTGGTGGTGGCCCATGGCATCAACAAGGAGGCCATAGAGATGAACCAAGGGCAGCTAGAAGTCCAACTCCGGAACCAGCCCGGCGGCCCTATCGACGTCCTGGAGGCCAAGCTCCCTCGCAACGCTAAGACCTCGTCCAGGAAGGTCACGGCCCTATATATTGCAGTACCCACGGTCCAACAAGCGGAACAGCTGTGTCGAGACGGCCTTATTTGGCAGTATGGCTACTATCCATACGAGCCCTTCGCCGAAGGAGCACAGCTTAAGCAATGCTACCACTGCTACCGTTATAGACATATCGCCCGTGTCTGCCGCCACGCACGTAGGTGCGGGCTCTGCTCTTCAACAAAGCATAACGACAAAGAATGCCCAGAAGCCGAGAACAAGAGCCGGTACTGCTGTCCAGCATGCCGAGGACCACACACTGCGTGGTCTAAGGAGTGTCCAGTCCGCCAGGAGCAGGTCCAGATCGCCAAGGCTGCCTATGTCACGAGACTAAAGGGATTCGCACTGCCCTCGCAAGAACCCCTTAAGCCAACAACCGAGGATTGGCAGACAGTACAGCCGCGAAAGCGTCGAGCAACCAGCTGCCGTACTAGAAGCACTGGCAGAGCCCGCAGCAGAGCCCACGAAGAGACAGACGACATGGATATCGAAACGCCGGAGTCAACACTGGATAGCATCCACGCTCGACCATGACAGCGCTAAGGATCCTACACTGGAACATGCAGAAAAGTAAGAAAGCACAGATCCCGGCAGTCGATGCTATCTCCGAAGAGTACGATATCCTAGCTATCTAAGAGCCCTAGAGAAACCCACATATGCCGACCACCTACTGCCCGAGATCCTCCCCGTACTACCTTCTCTATGCCGCCGAGGGAGGCAGAGCTTGCATCTACATTAATAAGAAGCACCCCCCAGCGCAGTGGACTTTTAAGGCGCAGCCAGATAGGTGCAATATCACGATCCAGCTGCCAGATGGTCCTATAACAGTCATCTGTGTATACTCGCCTCCTCCTGGATCGATTAGCAGATCAGACCTGCCAGCTATCGAAGCCCTCCTTACTGGTCCCCAGCCAGGACGAACAGTCCTCGTAGGAGACTTTAACGTCCACCACCCCGTCTAAGGAGGATACAACGTCCGACCCCATAAGGCAGCCGACAAGCTGCTCCAGCTAGCAGAATCCTGGAGACTCCAGCTCATCACGCCCCCTGGAACACCGACATGGACTCGAAGAGGGTGCATGGACTCTACGATCGACTTAGCGTGGGCTACAGACGATCTCCGAGCTGCCTACGACGGGTATGCCCCATTTGCTGGATCCGATCACCTCCCGCAGGTAATACGCGTGGCTGGACCTTAAAACGACCCCCAGAATAAGCCACGGCGCAGCTGGAAAACAGCTGACTATAACTAAGCGAAGGCCGAGGCGACACACCTTCCGCAGCCAGGGCTACTCGAGACACCGGAGGAAATCGATAGCTACACCGAGACGTTAACTAAGGAGCTAACTCGGATAGCCGACCTAGTTGCCCCCCTCCGCCACTCTAAGGGGAGAGGCAAGGCATGGTGGAACCATGAAACAAAAGAGGCTATAGAGGAAGAGAGACGAACCCAGCGAACATGGCTATCCGACAGGACAGACGCAGCCTGGCGAGCTCTTCGGCAAGCATCCTTTGCGAAAAAGAAAACGATCCGCACCGCAAAGACAGCGACCTGGAGAAACATGCTTCACGAGGCCTCTAGCCAGCCAGCTGGCGTCTGGAAAATCGCGAGATGGGCCAGAACCGAAGGAGCCGCACCGCCGCTACCTCCAGCCGTCCCCACGCTTCACACACCGCGAGGCGAAGCAACGAGCTATAAGGAGAAAACCGAGGCCTTCCAAGAGAGGTTTTACCCTCTCCTTAAGGCCATGTATACCGGCTTCCGTATAACAAACCGGCTCGCAGCGCCTCTCGACATCGACGGCGAGGTGACAGCGGAGCAGGTCCAAGATGTCTTAAGTAAGGCAGGCCAGTGGAAAGCACCTGGACCAGACCAGCTTCCGAACAGATTCCTTAAGCGCTTAGGAAAGCCCCTCTTCCAGGCCTTAGCCTCCCTAGCGGAAGCATGCTGGCGTATAGGATACTATCCAACAGCGTTCCGCAAAGCAGTGACCGTTATCCTCCGGAAACCAGGAAAGCAGCCAAACGAGTACCACCAAGCCGGCGGATGGAGACCTATCGCGCTGCTTAACACTATGGGGAAGGTGATCGAGAGCCTGCTGGCGCAACGGCTAGCCAGCTTTGCGGAAGAAAACGGGCTGCTCCCGGACGAACAAATGGGGAACCGAAAGGGCCGCTCCACGGAAACGGCCTTACGGCTGCTAACGGACTTAATCCGAATAGCCTGGAAGTATGGAGGCGCAGCAACCCTCCTATCGCTAGATATCTCAGGCGCTTTCGACTCCGTTGACCATAGAAGGCTCCTTGCCAACTTACGCGCGTTACGGGTCCCTATATGGACTATTAACTGGATCCGAATCTTCCTGTCCGACCGATCTACCACGCTGTTTTTCGACGGCCAGGAATCGGACGAGATCTTAGTCCCAGCAGGCGTCCCGCAGGGCTCACCCCTATCGCCCATCCTCTTCTGCCTCTATACAGCCGGTCTCTATAAAGCTCTCCGCGCTGTCTTAGGGATAGCCACTATAGCCTTCGTAGACGACACGAACCTCGTAGGATTCGGCTTAGACCCAGAGCAGACCTGCGAGCGGCTAGCAGCCGCTTATAGGGTCTGCAAAGAATGGGCAATCAGTTACGGCATGACCTTCGCAGTTAAAAAATACCACCTAGTCTATTTCTCCCGAAAACGAAAAGGTCCGGATACGAAGATAGCCTTAGAAGGCCACGAAATCGAACCAGAAGACTCCTGCCGCGTCCTTGGCATCCAGGTAGATAGACGTCTCCGCTGGGACGCCCATATCCAGTCGATATCGAAGAAGATAGCGACGCAGGTCTATGCTTTAGACCGGATAGCCGGCTCGATATGGGGCGCGTCTCTTCAGCGAGCCCGCCAAGTTTATATAGCCGTCGTACGGTCTGCGATAGGCTATGGAGCTTCAGAGTGGCACCGCCAGGTCTCGAAAAATAGAGCCAAGGCACTCAACGATGTCCAGACAGAGTGCCTCCGTAAGGTCACAGGAGCTTTTAAAGCCACGGCTGCCGCAGTACTAGAAACGGAAGCTTACGTGTCCCCCTTAGACACGTGGCTCAACAGAAAGGTGGCGGCATCGGAAGAGAGGCTCCAACAGCCGCGCATCGCGTCACTTATCCAAGCAAGTTGTGACAAGGCGGCCAGATGGATCCTAACAAGGCCGACTCGACGGCGCAGACTAAAAGGTCCGGAAGTCCCCGACCGCAAGAAGTGGCTAGACGAATGGCTAGCGGGAGACTCGGCGAGCAAGGCTGAGGAGAGAGATTGGCTCCAGAGATGGCAAAAAACGCAGCAAAATCGAACAGCACGAGCCCCGGCAGCAACTAA
Organism: Nigrospora sphaerica; assembly: GCA_018287875.1. NCBI lineage: Eukaryota > Fungi > Ascomycota > Sordariomycetes > Amphisphaeriales > Apiosporaceae > Nigrospora > Nigrospora sphaerica. The sequence goes on from JAGVVL010000017.1 coordinate 450,467, forward strand.
GATGCCGCCAGACAAGCACGTCCTCAAGCTCCATAAGGGACTCCATAAGGCCGAGAGCTCCATCCTCGTCCAAGCGAGGACTGGCAAGATTGGGCTGCGAGACTTCCTTTTAAGCGTAGGGTCCCAGGCTTTGACAGCCCCTGGTGCGACTGCGGTCAGGGCAGAGAGACCATCCGGCATATCCTCGTTTTCTGCCCACGGGAAAGAGAAAGACGAGAGCACCTCGTCCAAGCTCTAGGAGGACCGATAGACACGGACAGGATGCTCGACACCCCAGGAAAAGCAGGAATTATCGCGAGATGGCTACTCCGCTCGGGCAGGCTGGACATGTTCCAGCTTGCGAATCAACTCATGAGCTAGGAAGCGGGCACGCTGAGCCCGATCTCGGTAAGGCAGGTCAAAGAGCAGATAGAAGCGGTACGACGCAGCGGAACCTAGGTTTTTCACCCGGCCGGACGTTAGCCCGGAACGGTTTTCCTAGGCTAAGATGCGCAGGGGGTCCTCATGGCCTAGATAGGTCGCTAGGTGTAAGAATAATAAATAAATACATGGGTATGGATCCATGGTTCATCCGAAGATGGAGGTGGATCCACCTCCCCGATTCAATCGAGGCTCCTTCACCCGAAGCTTGTTTTCATCTAGTCTACTTATTCTTACACGGAGGATGACCTAACGCCAGTGTGTTCTCCAAACCCTCGAGGTTATTCAGCAACGGCTACCGGCACGGGTATAGCCTTAGTAGGTACGGCCGACGCGTCACACCGCAGCGCATGACTCGCTGCCGCGGCATTCGAAATCCGGGTAGACGGTTACAGCAGGGGGAGCATCGGCTTGGATGGCCGAACCGAATCGGAAATTCCGAATCACGTTATCAGGACTGCACATGACGTCGCGAACGAACCAAGGTTTCTGCGCCCAGCCGGGACTTGATCGTGGTGAAGGACGGCACGCTATCCCGGCCTCTGTAGAATATACCAGAATAGGAAAGGGGACGCCGGGCCAATCTCCCAATGTATCCACACCTGACAGGCTAACGGTCATGCTGACTGTCGTGTCGGGGCAGGGGTAAATATTTAACCGGAGGTCGGCTGTTTAGGAGGTTGGGAGACAAGGAGAGCCTTTGCGCATAGTGTGAGCGCGGTGCTATGGGTGGTGTTGAGGCGGTGCGGTTCTTCGCTACTCCCCAGGGTACATTCCAGTGTCTGGGGTCGTGGCGTACTGCCGGGGGCGGAACCCACTGCACAAAGTCTGGAACCACTACTTCAGGAGACACGGCCGGGCGCGGCTTAAGAGTTATATATGCAGCGTTGCCTTAGGTGTTGATCAACCAATCCGGCCAACCTTTGGGCTTCAGCTGCCAACGTGTCACTCGTTCACCCCTCGTCTTGTAACATCTTTCACTCTCTTCCTCTATCAACACGATGTTGCGGATCCTGCTGGCCTCAGCCGCAGTGGCCGGTCACGCCGTTCTGGCTTATGACCAGCTCCTCGGCTTCAACCAGGCACCAGTGGTCGAGACGCGGTCCCTCGACGAGATCTACCGCGCGGCCCTTGCTGAGGGTGGCGTGGTGACCGCCTGGCAGGGTGGTGACGAACACACGGGCGAGGCGAGCCTGAAACAGGCCTTTGAGAGCCGCTTTCCCGGCATGACGCTCAACGTCACCATCAACTTGTCCAAATACCACGATACCCACTTCGATCAGCAACTGGCGGCCAAAAACGTTTATATCGACAGTATCGCCCTACAGACCGTTCACGATTTCCCCCGTTGGAAGGAAGAGGGGGCCCTGCTGCACTATGCCCCTGCCGGCTTCAATAAGCTGTACGAGTCGGCTCGGGACATCCACGCTGCTTTTTACAGCATCACGACCATTGCCTGGGCGGGCGTTTGGAACGAAGATAAACTCGCCGGTCTCGAGAAGCCTCCGGTCGAGTGGAACGATTGGCTCCGCCCCGAGTTCAAGGATAAGCTGGTTCTGACGTATCCCAACGATGATGATGCCGTGCTGTACGCTTTCGACCTCATGTGAGTTGCCCCCCTTTCCCGCCTGTAGCCAAGCTCGCTGGCGTCTTACGGCCCCGGGCTTCCGTGTATCGAGCTCAGACTAATTCGTCTTCCACCAAACAGCCTTCAGCAATACGGCGAGGCCTGGTTCGACCGCCTGCTGGCGCAGAACCCGCGCTGGGTGCGCGGCACGGCGACGCCCAAGACGGTGCTCAAGGACCCCAAGAGCCAGTGGGCGGCGACGTTCACGACGTCGGGCATGCAGCCGTCGACGAATCCCAACGTCAACATCAGCCACCCCGTCGACGGCTCCTTCGTCAGCTGGTTCCAGCTCGCCGCCATCCCCAAGGACGCGCCGCACCCCGAGGGCGCCAAGCTGCTGCACAACTGGTTCATCTCCAAGGAGCACCAGGCCGCCGGCGCCTTCTGGCCCGTCCGCACCGACATGGACCCCCCCAAGGGTTACCCGCCCCTCATGGAGATGCCCGGAACCAACGTCACCTACTTCCGTGAGTGGATGGCGGACCGCGCCCACGTCGAGAGGCTGCGCTTCTATTTCGAGGACAAGATTGGTACTCCCCAGGGTCTGACACCCCTGGAAGATGGTATCTAAGGTGGACGTCCGGGATGGAGGTAGGACCAAGTACCGGAAACGAATCGGGTTTTCACGGTCTAGATACTTCTTTAGGGAGAGGTCCTCGGTCCTGAAGAGTATTACATACGTTTGTCGCCTTATCTCCCTGTAATAAGCATTGGAATTATCTTCCCTTCCTCACGCTGCTATCCTCCGTCAACTCCAGATCTCAAGTTGCGGACTTGCCCAATCGTGTCGCTTTGAGACTATACTTATAATTCACCTGACTTGATCAATTTCACTTGGCGGGTATAACCGGCAAGAGAGAATATTGCTGTTGATAATCACAATCATAGAAGCTAGACGACGCCTGGTGGATGGGAAACTTGCCTGGAAGGAATAGGGTCAGCATCGCGACCCTTCATCAGAGCCAGATTGACGCTTTTCAGAAACAACTGGCCGTGTGTAATCAGCGCTCGATACGAAGCGTCACGGCAACGCACTTGTAGATTATTTTACCCCACTTGCCCAGATAAACTAATAGGACCTCAGATCTCAGTGTCAGTTGAAGGCGCCGCCGCCTCGTGCTGATCATCGCTGGACCCACGTGGAAATTCTCAAGAGGAATGCAACGGAGACCGTTGAGTTGTTAGGCAGCGACGTGACTCGCACGGATGACCAAAACCGAGATATTTTGCTACCCGGCCGGCGGATAACGCCGGTACATCGCAAAACGTTCCCTACAACGCCACCCGACAGCTAGAGCTCTACCAAGCGGCGGCCAAGCACTTCCACTTGCTCTGTGCCCAGTCCATCCCAAAGATGACGACGGAGATAAGGTAGCAGTGCATCCGCAACGTCCGGGTTAGCGCCGACAGAGCAGCCCATGTCGGCAGCTTCAACAAATACGCGAGGGTCGAGAAGATCAACCAGGACATCGCCGACGTGACGACGCAGAACGACAGCTTTTCCATCGCGGCGCGGCCAACAGGATCGATTGCAACCAGATGCTTGCGCACATGCTCAGGTAACTCGTAGATGCGACACGGATGGCGATGTAGTAACAGGTAAATAGGCTATGCTTGACATAGGCAAGTCTTGACCACCTGACATCCCTTACTATCTCGCAGCGTTCGTAGCTCTGCCTAACAATAGAAAGTGGAGAAATCATAATGTGTTCCTCATGGATCGTTACTGTTTCTATTTTTTTTTTTTTGGCGTTCTCCACCTGTTGACCTTGCGTAGTTTCACAGCATTGCGTGCAAAGGGGCCGGTGACTTGTACCAAAATAGCCCACCTGGTTCTCAGGGCGTAGGTGTCAAAGCGCTGGAACCGTTGGTGGCGCCTCCCGTAGGTGTATTTTTAACGTAAGAAAAAGAACATATCCTCGCAGGATCTGCAAGAGGAAAACGAGCCTGGCCAGTGGCCGCCCAGATGATCAGCTTGAACGAAGACCAAGCTTGACCCAGGCATGAGCGGCTGTCGTTGATGATAATAGGCGTTGCTTTAACGTTCGACCTTGCGGTGGTAGTAAACCAATTCCTTGACCGCAGCCGAATGACGAGTGAAGCCGAGGGTCCGAGGGTCCTATTTACCAGGAACGGCAGTGGCGCATACGTGGATTCCAGGGCCTGCAGATGAAAGCTGTTGCGCCGGAAGAAAACGGCCTATGGGACGCCGTGCTAAAAATACGCACTTCCGGCAAATCAAGTCGCGGGGGCAACGATGGAATTGATAGGCCGACGAGCCGGGAACTCAACAAGACCGCCACCCGCTTCTGTGGTTTGCCGAGCCAAGGTTGGAGAGGTCGTGGGCGAACACCGAGTGACTAAGCATCAGAACGAGCGGGTCAAGCCCCATGATGTTCGCTGACTGGATCGATACACGTAAGGCTTGGATCATGGCAACGCGGCTACACGGCTGGGCATGTGGACACGCGGAAAGGACAACTCCCGAATTTAGAGGTGAGGAGGGGAGGGGGCCGATAGGAAAAGAGTAAGGGAGCCCCGCGGCCCTATAAAAAGAACGACGGTTTAAGTGGAGGGGATGAGCGGATAGCTTGACTAATACAATCTTTCTTTCGACCGGGGGCGTAGTGATGGTCGTAGTGGTGGTCGCAGTGGTGGTCTCTTGGCCGATCTGTCAATTGCCAGACGGACGAAGTCCATCGTGGTGATTTGAAGGGAGCGGGCGCGGGAAAGTTCAATGCCCGAGGTAGCTGTGGAGTTGTGGCTGAATGACGGACGGCTTGCCTGCCTACCCGTCCCGCAGGGCAGGGGAGCATCGCAGGTTCTTGCTAGTCGTCGTCGCAGTCCATTAGGCATATGGCGGGCGTGTTAAGCAGCGCGTCAGCACTCAATATCATGACGGGTCCCTTCAGAGCCTACGGGCGCAAAGATGGCTTTCCGGCTTTCCGTCCGTCGGTTGGTGTACCCCCCTCCCCTTGACATCTTTTGGTTCTTTTGGGCGGTGGGTGTTTCACTGGCAGGTCACCGTCGCATCGACCTCAACCCCCTCAGTGGACACCGGGGTTGGTGAAGGACATGGTGGGCAGCCAACGACAGGTCGTCTTCTAAGCGCCCAGGACTTTGGGCCAATGAGGGCGGGGGATCCATATATAGAAAACGGCCAACTGGACCGGGGCTCCTTTGTGGCAGCCAATCGAGGCGCTGAGGGGAATCCCCTGTCGCTCCCGCTCTCCCGCTAAACCCACCGCTTGATTGTCCCCTCCCCCTCCCCTTACAGGGCCGTATCGTACACGTTGTGGCACGTTCGAAGCCCGCCCAGTTCCGCACGACGAAAAAGTGCGAGCGTCCGGATTGTGGGCCGGGGTCGGCACTTTGCATTGTATCGGGTGCACCATGTGCATGACTAGGCCGCATGTTTCGTCAATTTACCTACTTGGCGTCGCCTTTGCCCAGCCCGGATCGAGTGAAATAGAGTGCGTGTGTGTGGGTGTGGGTGTGGGAGAGGTTGCCTGGAGGCTGCGTTGCTCTAGCTTGGCCTTACCCGGCCTGTCCGGTTCAGCCCCGCAGCGAACAGAGCAGCAGCAGCAGCAAACAGCCATCTACAGCAGCGGCAGTCGACAGGCGGTATCGGGAAAAGCACCCAGATACAGACTAGAGGCATACCGCTTTGAGCAGGCGAAGGGGGAAAGTGAGACACTCGAGACCCGTCTGAAGATGCATGCCCGTCGTCGGCCCTGCAGCAGCACCCCTGCTGGCTGACCATCAATTGACGGCAGGACTCCAGAGAAGGAGAAATGCACGACAGAAGGGCCAGCACGAGCGCCAAGAGGCTAGATCGTCGCCGCGATTCTCGGCGACCCATCCCGTCGTTCGATTTGCCCTTTTATCCTTCGCCTGTCGCCTCGCCCACCCACGCGACGCTACCCGCACTCTCTTTTTGGAGTCGAGCAGTGTCGACCGTGACGCATCTCCATCTCCAGCAATCATCACCAGCCCCCGACCACGTACGCCAGCGAGCAAACAAACCATGGACAAGGCTGTCTTCGGCCCTCACCTGATCAATCTGTGGTAACGGGACGAGCGACCTGGAGACGTGGGTTTCGCGGACGAGAAGGAGGAGGAAAACGGACTCCCCCCCGGCGTCCCGTCGCATCTCCGACCATGAATACCGGCCGCGATCCAAACTCGCGCCTGCGCCAGACGCTGAATCCCCTCCGCACAACGTCGTTGGGAGGTTTCGTGCAACCATCAAACACACCGCACTCGGCCATTTCGGTCGCGTCCACTTTTGCCTACTCGCAGGGTCAGAGCCAGAGCCACACGCCACAGAGCTCCATCCTGCCCTATAACCCGCAGGAATGGGTACCCTCACCCGCCGTTGGCCCTGAGCGAAGTCACCAGTTTCCGCCCCCGGCTGGCCGACCAGAGTCGCAAGGTGAATAGCCGCTTTCGTCTTTTCTTTCCTCAAGTTGTTCCGCCTGCTGCCCGTCGTGGTCTCGCGGCTAACCTGACACAAGCCGCAGCGGCACCGCTGCCGCCGCCACCCTACTCGCCGCCGCGGAGCCAAAGGCCTGTCAGCACAGCATTCGAGACACCACCGGCGAACATCTCGATGGTGCGCGTGCCACCCAGCAGTTCACATCGCCCGACGCCGTCACCGCCCAGCGCCATCAATTTCCCCCCGCCCCCGCCCGGCGCTGGTGCGCGTGGCGCCTCGCGGGAACGGCGTTTCGGGCTCCCGTCGCTGTCGCTGAGGCGGCGTGAGGCGACCGATGCCTCGACGCCCATCGCCCAGCCGCAGCCGCAGCCCCTCAGCATCCAGATCCCGGCGACGAGAATGGATACGATCGAGACGGAGCCGCTCACGGTGCCGCCCAGCGCCAGACGGGCAGCGTCGGCAAGCGCCGTCGAGACGCCCGTCTCCGCACGCTCGCGCTCGGCGTCACAAACCGGCTGGGGGCCGAGCATAACGGTGCCCCCGCCCCCGCCTGGCCCTCCACCCTCCACCTCGAGGTCGCAGAGCCTGAACAGGACGCCCGAGCCCATCGTCTCGCCCCCAACGCGAAGGCCGCCCCCGCAGGGCATCGCTGCTCTCGGTCCCGTCCCACCCACCCCCGCCAACTGGGTGGAGGAGGAGCGCCAACGCACACGCGCAGCCCCCCCGCCCGCCCTCAACATCGATACCTCGAGTGCCTCGACCGATTCCTCCCAGCCCCCCGACTCGGCCTCGGGGTCCAGCTCGGCCGGCGGGCAGCTGGCGAGAGCCGGGGCTGTGCGTTGCGAGAAGTCGCTGCGTGAAAGGCGCACAGAGAGCCGGACGAGGAGCACCATGGGAGAACCCAGCCCCGGCATTCAACCACTGGCCGACATTGTCGTGCCGCCGGGAGCCAACGCCACGCCGTCGCGGAGAGGGCCGCGTAGCGGTGGCCGCGTGGGCCCAGACACGCCGGGCACGGGGGGTCGCTTCGGCGATGCCCTCATGGACTCGCGGCATACGACGCCGCGACAGTCGGCCGGTCTGCATTCCGAAACACCCACACCGCCATTCTCGCCGACACCCCAGAAGACCTACGCCGTCACCGAGCAAACCCACCCCATGGCCCCCAAAGCCTTGCCGACACCGCCCCCGCAGAGCCGGTCGGCGTCCACGTCGAGTATGCGGCCCGATGCGCATGCCATGCCGGGAGGTCCGGTGCCGGCCACGCCCATTTCCAAACACACCGTCATCAGCCAGACAGCCGAACAGTTCTCCAAGGATTCGATCCAGCGGTTTCAGTCCTTTGCTGAGCAGGAGGCTTCGGCGGCCTCGGATGCTGATCGCGTCAAACTATTTACCGAGTTCATCGTTAACGAGTCTAGGCTACGGCGCGAGAGGTACAACTCGGCCATCGGCGCCATGGGGTCCGAGATCTTCGACCTCACGCGGGACCTGTTCCGGCCTATGCGAACAAGGCGGGACTCGGAGACGTCCCAGATCAGCGAGTGGACACCGCAGATGTCCGAGTCGAGATCCAACCGCAACTCGATCGGCTCGATCCTGGGTCGAGACGCAGCGGCGCATTCACATTCAGCCCCTCCATCGGCAAACCTAAGCAGCTCACCAGGCGGACCGGCCGCCAACAGCGCCAACTGGCAGCAGTCCAACTTCATGCCCTCCCTGTCTCCGATTCTGAGTATGAGCATCAGCGAGGCGCTTGACGGGTCGAGCTCCCGTGGACGCCCCGCCAGTCGATGGTGGGAGACAGACTCGAACGGCGAGCAGGTGCATGGGATGGAGCGATCCAAACGGGAATCGAAATACATGGGCGTCCCGAAGGAGGCCCGCGAGGCTCTGCAGTGGCGCGACGCACCCAATGACGGCAGCGCCCATGGCAGCTCCAGTGTGCGCGACTCGGGCGAGTACCCGCCGGAGAAGGTCGGCTGGCACGAGCAGGACGAGTCGCAGACGCCGCAGCACTTCCAGAGTTCCTTCGTATCGCAGTCCGCGTCGGTGCCCAACACACCGTGTCCGTCGCATTTAGACATCTCTCGTCTCGTCACCATCCCGCCCCCGTACCCGCGGCACCACCCGGCCGTCAATAACAATCACCCGGAACTGACGTCGATGCGCACCACGGTCCGCGCCTTGAGCGACATGACGGAGCTTCAAGAGGCGAAGGAAACCTTCCAGCGGGAGAGCCAGCAGATGCGCGAGGAGTTCCAGGACGCCGCGAAACAACGCAAACAGGCACTCCGGGCCAACCTCCAGCAAGAGGTCAGCTCGGGCAGCATGTCGTACGCCGAAGCCGCCGCCATCGAGGCCGATTCGAGCGAGACGGAGAAGGCACAGGCCAAAGAACTCGAGAAGAAGGACTTTGAGCGCTTCCAGACGGCCGTCGTTCGGCCGCTGAACGAGATGCTTACCGCCCGCATCCACAAGGCCACGGCGCTATTCGACGAACTTCGCTCCCGGCTCTTCGTCGACACGCACGCGTCGAACCCCAACCTGCCGCAGGAGGAAGGCGACGAGCAGCCCGAGCTGCTTGAGAAGCTCACGCTGCTCAAGTGGATCTTCGAGGCGCGCGAGATGCTCCACCGCGAGATCTACGACCTGCTGTCGGACCGTAACGACCGGTACCGCGACATGATTGTGCGGCCGTACCAGCTGGCGGGCAACGAGGAGAAGGCGCAGGAGGCTAGCACGTTCTTCGCTGACGACGCGGTCAAGCGGCGGGTGGCGTTTGCGTCCGAGGTGCTGCAGCGGACGCACGAGTTCCGCGGGGTGGTGGCGGAGAACGTCGAGCGCGGCGTCGACATGCAGCTCAACGCCTTCTGGGACACGGCGACGCCGCTCAAGGGCCTGCTCGACAAGATCCCGGCCGTGCTCGACCGCAGCTTCCGCGTGCAGGTGCCGGCGGCCGAGTACGCCGAGAACCCGAGCTACCACGAGCACCCGCTGCAGTACCTGTACTCGCTGCTGCTGCACGCCGAGAAGAGCACGTACCAGTTCATCGAGAGCCAGACGAACCTGCTGTGCCTGCTGCACGAGGTCAAGGAGGCCGTCATGAGCGCCCGCGCGCGCTCCCACGCTGCCGCCGGCGGTGACGCCGACGTGGCCGCCGCCGAGCGCACCGCCGACCAGGCCCGCGCCACGGCCGACCTCCAGGAGAAGGTGCGTCTTGTGCACGACTCGTGGGAGGGCGCCCTCGGCGACACCATCCGCGGCGCCAAGGAGCGCGTCGGCGAGTGGCTGCTGAGCACCGGCGGCTGGGACGAGAGCCTCGAGGACAGCGGCGTCGGCGGGGGCTAGGCGGGTTCCCCTCGATACTGCTCATGCTTCTTCTTGCTGTTACACCCTGCCCGCTGCCACTCGTCCTCACCCTTGCTTCCACTGCTTCTGCTGCCTGCTTCCGTCCATTTCAGCAGTACCCCTCATCTTTGACCTCCCTTTTTTTGATACCCCCCCACGCACGCAAGCACTCTCCCGCTTGCATCATCGTCATCATCATCCATGCGTTGAACAGGCGATCCATTTTCGCCTGGGCGCAACGCGGCTAGTTTGGGCCTACATTTCCCCCCTTCCTGTTTGTGTCGATTGTACACCGGACTGTTTTCCTGAATCATAGATGGGGAGAGACACATCAGAGTATTACTTACTGCATCAATACCATTCTCACGAGGTTTTTCATTCTCGCTTCCTCGTCTTGAGCTTGCAGCTTGGGTTTCCCCAAATGTATTAACGGCTTATCCTGCCAGATACGTACGAAAGGAAGGTATCGCCCATGGATCGCATCCCCTGCTTGTCGGACCCTACGCATTGCCTATCGCGTTAAAAAACCGGCCCGCTAGAGCACCATCTTTTCCTCCTGCATTCCCCATGGAAACCCACCCCGTCATCTCGTCGCACTACACATATCGCGTCAGTCCCGGGCCCCCTCGATGATTTCTGCACCTCGTATGGAAAAAGAAGAAAAGAAAATCCTACTCCGACCCCCTCTTCGTCACCTTTTCTTTACCAACAGTGCGTGCCCCGGTCGTCGGGCAGCACGATGCACGTCCCCCGGCGCTGCGCCGCCGCGTCCACCGCCGGGATCACGGCGCCGTGGGCGGATAGCGCGAGGAGCGCCGCCATGACGAGGGTGCGGGGTGAGAAGTGCATTTTTTGTTGTGATGCGCGGGGGCGGTGGACAACGTGAGAGAGAGAGCGAGAGAGAGCGAGAGAGAGCGAGAGAGAGCGAGAGAGAGCGAGAGAGAGCGAGAGAGAGCGAGAGAGAGCGAGAGAGAGCGAGAGAGAGCGAGAGAGAGCGAGAGAGAGCGAGAGAGAGCGAGAGAGAGCGAGAGAGAGCGAGAGAGAGCGAGAGAGAGCGAGAGAGAGCGAGAGAGAGCGAGAGAGAGCGAGAGAGAGCGAGAGAGAGCGAGAGAGAGCGAGAGAGAGCGAGAGAGAGCGAGAGAGAGCGCGCGCGAGAGAGAGAGAGAGAGCGAGGGAGAGAGAAAGATGAGTAGAGGTAGGTTGGGAGGTTGCGCGAGTGCGTGAGTGTGGGGTGGATGAATGGATAGGGGTAGAAATGGGGCGGGGGATGTTTTATATTGCGTTCTTTGACGGGGCGGGAAGGGCAGAGGTGGACGACGGTTAACAGTTCGGAGCGTTTCCTCGGGACAGGATGGATGATGGATTTGTGGCGGTGGTGTTTGGTGTTGTCGCCCGGCGAATTGAAGGCATAACTCCCCTGCGGTAAGATTATGGTAGACCAGCGTCGCCCCGGGCCGCTTTGTTACTGGTATACACCAGGTACTGCGCCTTTCCCGGCCATTTCAGCGCCGCCACACCTGCCGATTGCCCATTAGCCGTTGGGTTGGCTCTGTCTCTCTTCACCGCCGACGACGTCCCCCACCCCCAACCCATCAGCCCTGTTCCCCCCTGTGGGGCTTTCTCGCAGGGGAACCATACCAACCGCGCCCAATCGGCGGGCGCGCCGCCATTTCTAACCCATGGAAACCAACAACCCTTCCCTGTTGGTTGGATACGGCTAGACATGGCGGCTCCGAATCACGGCGGCTTCACTCGATCGGGAATTTCGGTGATGAGAGGGCGGAATGCGCGAGGAGCGAAGAAAGGCCGCCGGCTTACATGCGAGATGCATGGCGGGCGGAGGAGGGCCGTCTCCCTGCGTGCCGGCGCGTTTTGTGAATGTATGTCTGGTACTTCGTCGTTTTGATACCGGCAGTCGGTTGTGTAAGTACCGGCACTCAACCGAGTAAACAAGTACCTAGACACCCCCCCTGTGGATGCATCGTTCTAGTTTTCATAAGGCCTCCCACACGCCGAGGAGGACTGGGGTTGGGCCACCGCGCCCCCGTTTCCTCCCCGCGGCTGGTGAAAGTCCAGAAAGCCCCCTTGCATGCCGCTTGACAAGGGTTCCGGTGCGGCCGCCGGGGTTATTTTTCGGGATGTTCCGCCCGGGCAGGCGAGGGTATCCAGTAATCAGGCGATGCCGGTCCCCGGACTGGCAACAGGTGGCGCGTGGAAACAATCCCCGTGCCCGCCAGCTCTCATCTTGTCTACTTATATCACACCGAGTGACATGTGCCCTTCCTCGTTTCTCCTCGCTCGGGATGGCGTGATAGGTGCCGTGTGTTTTGCCGGCGCGGAAAGAGAGGCGCATAATGGCACCTCGATGTCCTGGGTTCACTGAGTGAGCCGCGACCGTACCAGTCACCCTCAGCATACGCCCCCTTCTGGCTCTCTGGGTCTGCCTTTGCACTTCTTGGTGTGCCGCGCTCCATATGTCGTGTACTGCCCTATCTCGCAGCTGATGGATGGGGCCGTTTACGCCTGCAGTGGTTCCAAGACGGCCAGCGTGGTCTAGGTGCCGGAGATCAGGACTTATTCCGAGATGGGTGATACACTGGAAGGCCGAATATGGGACGGAGTGGTGTTGGGTGGGTGTAGTTCACTTGCATGGGCCGTTTATGAAGACCATGAAGGTGGCAGCGGTGGAAGTTTGGTTCTGTTGTTGAGGAGTGTTATTCTTGAATGCCAGGACATCTTCTTGCAATGTTATCATTCCGGATGGTGCCGGCAGGTGTTCGTAACCACCTGGTTTCCATCTCGAGGAAGCAGACAGTCTCGTGTTATAATAGAGACCCGGCTGCCTAAAAGATGAGGGTGCGTGGCGTGGTGGATACTGGCCCAATATCAGAAGCTCAAGAGAGAAGGGGCGGGCAAAGGTGTTGGACGAGGGAGAACTAGAGCTCAACATATCCAGAAAGCCCAGGAAACATGAGTTTAAATGTAAGGCTCATCTTACTAACTAGCAGTCTGTGATTTAAGTTCAAGGGACCCGGAAGACTTACGATAACGCTAGAAGTAAATGCAGATAGCCTACAATGAACGCTTAAACACCGACGTCTCATCTAAAATACCTGGATTATTGTTCACACAGGCTAAACTCCGCGTTTCTTAGGCCTGTTAGGATATATCCGATTGCGCTTTTCTAACCACAACTGGTACGTTTACGAGTTGTTACAGCGCGTCTCGACCTCTGACGGGCATCGAGATGATCGATGTTACGGCATGGGTACATAGGTACAAGGGCATGGGAATGCATGGACCACTGGCCGGTGGTACGTACCGCCGCTGGCTGAATATATTCCTGACAAACGGTGACTGACAGGAGCCTGTTCCTCTTCTTTTCCTCTTCACCTGTAGTTTTCGCATCTCAATAGAACCTTCAGGGCATCACCAGATCCCTTGTTCCTTGAATCGTGACAATCCAAATAATCGCAATCGACACTGGTGAAAAAGGCATGGCCGACCCGAAACGCCGCTTGGATGACATCGATGGGCTTCGAAGCATCTGTCCGGACGTGACTCAGATGGAAACCAATCCAGGATCCAATGAAACTATCATACGAATCGCCCACTTTCCTGTCCAGGAGTATCTTGAATCAGATCGGATACGGCAGAACGCCGACACGGTATGTTTTGGAGTTACAAAGGGAAGCCGTCATACGCTTATGACGTCGATTTGTCTCTCTACCCTTATGGTGCCGCAAGAGCCAGAGTGGTCCCAACTACCTTCGACGATTTTCAAGCACCCCATGACAAAGCAATACTTATTTGCAGATTACGCAACCAATCTTTGGTTGTATCATTTCGATCAATGTCGTCAACATAACGAAATAAAGGATAAAGTCCTGAGATTTTTCCGCAACCCAGGCGCCTTAACAAGACCTAAATAAAACCGACCTACATGGACGCACGCCGCTCTTCTACGCACTGGATGGGCGCCACAAAAGCATTGTCAAGTTTTTGCTCGAACAAGGCGCGGACGCAAATAAACACGGCAAAGGGGCAGAACCTCCATTGGCTGTTGCCTCGAAACAGGGACAAGAAACAATTGTACAAGATCTACTCGCAAACGGCGCCAACATCACCTACGGTACAAAGGATGGCCAGGGATCCGCATTGGCTTTCGCATCGCTCTGGAACCACCTTCACGTGGTGCGTTTGCTTCCTAACTCAGGTGTCGACGCCAGAAGAAACCACTGGGCCTTTTATTGGGATTGTTATATTCCACATAAAGAGGTTTTACGTGTCCTTCTCCAACACGGTGCAAACCCCAACGGCACTAGCCAGTCGATTTGGTCACAGGGGCGACGGGAGCATACCGAGAGCAAGTTATCGCCGCTACGATAAGCACTGAAAAACAGGGAACCAGACTTGGCTTGTTTCCTCGTCGAACACGGTGCTGACCCAACTCGACTGGACCACGACATGAAGAAAAGGATAATGACCAAAACTGAGTGCAGCCGGTGGGATAGCGCTCTGTACAAGCTCCTGTGTTCATTCGACTGCTCCCGGATAATTGCGAGACTCCATCTAGAACCGGGATAGTCTGTATGGGAGGGGTATCTCCGCAAGCCTCGCACTGGACCAACGGCCCTGCCTCGAGGATCGCGTGACCTGGAATACAAGGCAAGAATGCCCCAGAACGATAGAGTATTGAGTTCTGTGGAAGTTAAATGGCAATTGGAGCTCATATGGCGTCCTTTGCGGGTTACTTTGCAACGATCTCTAGCGGCCTCTGGCTTCTGAAATACACGAGATGTCGATACGGGGTGTACTAAGTAAAGTTTCGGAAATTCGACGCAGAAGGCCCCGTTTGTGCAGAACCAGCACGATATGGAGAGCGGAGTGAGGACCTTCTATGACAGAATTCTTTAGAGTAGGGGATAGTCTTGTAATGCTAAGAGTTAACTCGGCAATTGCCTCAGCCCAGCGCCGATCCCTTGACCATAGCCACTATGCCATGACACTAAGGGCACTTCTTGCCCTTCATGTATCCGCCGGGACAGCAGATAGAACCGCCCAACTTGGAGCACGCTTTGCCATCACCACCGCCGCTCTGAACGGTGCACTAGTCAGAAATCTGGTTAGAATCGAGTTCTGTTCTTTCATCATCGACTCTTTGGGGCATGATGCGGGTAAGTCAAGCATTTCTCAGGTACCTTTCCCTTAGTACAGCCATAGTTCTTGCCGTTAACCTTGCAGGAAGTTCCGTTGCACTTGCCCCAGTCGGTGGCTCTGCTTGTTAAGACGTTGGAATCCCCCTCTGTCGCCGGCGAGACCCCACTGGCGAGGACAGACGTGGCGGCCAGGACCGCAAAGAGGGATGTAGAGATCCTCATAATGTCGGAAGTGGATTGTTCGGTGTCGACAAGAATGAATATGGTGGTGGCTTGGGATTTGCTATGCTGCTCTGGGGTACGAGAAGACGATGAAATTGGAGGGATGGAAAATGAGGGTTCGGGTAATTTAAATACCTACGTACGTTACTACTGAGTGAGGCGCTCGACCATTACCCTTGGAATCTCCTGCACTACATATTTGCTGCTCGTACGACATGGTCATTAATAGCATAACGTAAGAAGAACCAAAAGTCTCAGGCAAATGGGTAATCCACTGACGGCTAAAGACACTCCTCAGCCGGCCTGCCTCACCCATGGTGCTTTTATGGAGCAAAATACGCTCTAGATTTAATCCCTTCCAATACTGCAGGACCTAGGCCTCTTGTCGCTTACATTATCGCTGACATGCATATGCGAAATGCCTCCAGCCGCGCAACGTAGAACGCCTGACCTTGTGCGGTATTTTTTCCATTGGGTGGCAATCGAGAAGAAGAAGAAAATTCAAGGGGAAAATTGGGCTGATATGGCCGAGAGCAGCAAGGGGTTCTCAAGTAGATATGTCGCTAGGTGTAAGCATTTACCAGTGCTTCTACCACTGCTGCCTCGCCCAGCTGATGTGGTACAGCTTGTGCCCCAAAATGCTGTCCCTGCCCTCGCAGCCCAAAAATCATTGTCACCGTTAATGCTGGTAATGGTACCGCGTAGTACCATAATCCATGAGTCTTCCAGGTCGCTACGGGCGCTGCGGTCGGCGAGGTCGGCGGTAAAATGGCCGGCAGGCCGACGGGCCCAGATTGGCGCCTGGTACGATGTGGGCCTGCTCCGCAACGATGATCGAGCCCATGTGTCGTAAGTAGGCGAAGCTATGGGCCGTCCTGTGCCCTAAGGAGACGGACACCTTCGCTCGCGAGGATGGCTAATACGGAACCCCGCAGAGTTCCAGAAGTTCGTCGAGAGTACGAGATACTTCGAGTTCAGCCCGCCTTTCCGGGAGCAGGCGTGGTGCTATCACGACCGGCGACGGCCAGTGATGCGTAAAAGGTAGGGGACCTGCCAGTTGACAGATCCTGCTCTTAACAGCCTATGTATGTCCACGGTATCCAGTTTAGCAGACTAGGTTATTGTCCCCCCCCCGTGGTGGCACGCATCAGCCAGCTACACCAGATCCAGGCGACGAACAGTCAGACCTAGAGGTGGCTATGCCCTTAGCATACGGCCCCAGGACTGAATAAGACAAGCACACACGAGGATTAAAGGGGAGAGATAAGCCATAGGCGGGGACACAAGAGGGCTCTTCGCCCCATTAAAAGAGGGGCGCGTAGTAAGGCTTAGCAAAAGAGGCGCGAAGATAGAAAGCGGGGATAGAAAACTATAAAAATAACACTAATAATAGCCACTAAGTAAACGACATTAACGTAACCTAGCGTAGCTATATACGGCTCCGGAATATATAAAAGTTAGGATGCCTTTAAAGGGCTGGCACTTGACTACGACGGGCCCCAGTTTAACATTAGTGGTAAAGAACACGAGACGAGAAAAGAGGCTGAAAGGCTAGATGTGGAGTTGGAAGGTTAGAGAAATGATGAGCTAATAAGGCACGGAGTGGCTTCTATAAGCTTGCCACGTCACATATCCCCTAGGAGATAAGTAGATAAACCACGGTACCAGCGGTCCTACGCCGACGTTAAACAATAACACACACACACACCTTCGCTCGCCTGCCCCAGTTCTTTGTCTTGCCGTGCTAGATCATGCATCGTGGGCGAAGTTCGCCTCGGGGTGTCAGCTATGGTCCGAGGTACGGTGCAAGGCGCGGCTGATAGCGGGGACCGCTAACGATCTCGGCGCATCCGTGAGCGGGGGCAGGTCAGGGGTGGTCAGGGGCAGACCGGGGGAGGGGGCTTCGCCTTTGTGGGACACCGCTCTAGGATTTCAAAAACCGTGAGCTCCTGACCTTTGTGTGTTCCATCCATGAAGGCCAATGAAGGGCCCGAGTCCGGCCCCTCTGTGCTTAACGTTCTACCTGTTTTGCCGAGAAACTACTCATACTCCGTCCCGTTGAGCCATTTAGAGTTTCCACGACTTATGATAGTGACTGTCGCCCCAGAATACTAATAGGAGCATGTTGTTTCCGAGTGGAGTTTTGGTTGTTATTAAGAACTGTCCTTCCATGGGCATCAGATACCTGCGAATTTACTCAAAACCCAGTCCACGGCCCTCTCGATTACCAGAGAAGTTCCAGGTGGTGAAGCTCCCGTTTGTTTTTCTGCAGTGCTTTGACTTTGTCCATATCGATGAGGCTATGATCAGAGTGGCTTGGTAGGTACGCGTGAGACTGACCCCTCCATATACTGGGCTTCTTTTGGATTGTGAGGAGACTCCCTATTTGGCCCCAGTATGGGTAATGAAGTCTCAATTGCCATTAAACTTCTTACCTGCGGCCGAAACCCTTCCTACTGTCGGACAATTTCGGCGAGCTTTTGGCCCGCTTCAAGATCCTGGTTTCCAGACATAGAGATTCCATATCCATTCGAATGTACTATGAACGCTTGCCATTCCCTCTGTATTCGACGGCGCTGGATATCGGGTGTCATGGCGAAGCCCAAGACGGCGAGGTCGTTGGCCTTGGCCGCACCTTGTATTCTAGCCAGGGCGTCCAAGAAAACAGGTTCGTCACCATCCTGACTGCCTATATCAAGACCCAACGAGCACCTCAAGTCACCCGCGCCTACCATGATCCCGTCAACTGTCGGGGAATAGGAGCTGGTTAGTAACATTCCCGAAGCACTGGCTGGAAGGAATTGGCGGTGTGTGCAATACCTCCAGGGACCCTTGCGATTTCTTCGACGTTGTCTACTCCCTCCTTATCCTCGATCTGGACAAAGAGAGCGGCGTGCTCATTCCACACATCATATATAGTCTGGCCGGGCCGGGTACGTGTCTGCCTCCCTAGCAGCGCCATAGGCGGATAGCTCCGGTCGCCTAGGAGGGGAAACTTGGCCGTTAGAACCAACGCCATGGCCTGGGTGGCGATTTGAACGTGGGGGATCACGACGCCGCCCGCGCCGGCGTTGAGGACGTAGTTAATCAGGTCGGGCGAGCTTGGGGCGATTCGTACGAAAGGGACCATATGACCACCCGAATACTGTTGAATTGCCCTAACCAGGCCGACTAGCAACGTGGCGTTCAGTGGCGAATGTTCCTATGGTACACAAACATTAAGTTCAATTGAATTACATATATAGGCCTGATTCACTTACCGAGTCTAAGAAACAGAAGTGGTATGGAAGCGTCGCCACGATCCGCGCCGCCTCCTCGCTAGGGATGCGGCATGACGTGCCCCAAAGCAGCTCCCCTGACCGCAACATGGCCCGGAAGTTGGTTGGTTGAGCCAGATCCAGGGCATTGTAGTCCTGTGTTTTCAACATGACAAGTGAAATAGCGGCACCAAAGAATTGCAACTGACGAATAATCTACAAACGAGATGGTGGCGACCAATAGAACGCGATCGATTTATCTACCGTGCTGATTCAGAGGCCAGGCACATCTGATCCGAATGACTCGGCTGACCCCTATTTGTACTGGGCCCCAACGAAGACGACTGATTACAAATGACCTCAGGGTGGACCCTCCAGGCGTAGGACTAGCACACTGGACTGCAAGTTCTTTACATCCCTGGTGTCCGTCGCTGCATGTCGACTCCGGGCCCCATTACCCCGGTTCCTACGGAGGGGTTTCCCTGCATAGGCATCTTCGGTGGAGTGTTACCCCCTGGATGGATGGTACCACTAGGCTCAGGTGGTGCTATGGGAGTTATCTACATCGCATATTTATTTGCTTATGCCAGGTTCCCAGCAGCGTCATCTACTTAACCTACGCTAGTAAGACTACGGTGCAGACGCCGTGCATTAGGCATGGACATGTACTATAGGTGGGACTAGATATGCACCCGCTTGTGACCGAATACCTTGCAGGTGCCACATTAACCCTGCATAGGCGGGACTACCTTCCAGATGGCACTGCCCAGACACGCTGCTTCCCCCGATGTCGGTGTAAGACGTGCGGCGAGGCTAATTCTGTGCGTGTGGTTGTTTTTAGGGGAGGACGGGGTTTTCCAATGACATGCAAGTAACGATATATAACCTGGATACTTAAACCCATTGAAGGAGAGCCGAACAACTTTAAACAACAACCATGCACTTCTCTAAACATCATTAGCCATTGCAAATTCTCCACACCCCTCAAGTATACACATCATGCCTCACGCAGTTGATCAGTACTGGACTCCTCGCACAGAGGAGTACCAGAATGTTCTCCAGATCATTGAGAGCGCCGATGAGCCCGTCATCCGATTCCCTCTGGTTATGGAGCCCCATGAGCCGGTTGAGGACAAGGCCGAAGTGCTGCGCGAGATCGGTCGCATCGCCGCCCAGCCCACGGAGAAAAATGAGCAAAGTCAACTTCGCCGGCTCCTCGACGCTAACGGCGGCGTCGTTCATTTCAAGGGGCTGCCCCTGAAGACGCCCGAGGACTTCTCCGACTTCCTCGTCGCTATGGCCGGCCAGGGCGAGCATGCCTGGAAACCCCATACCGATGTGGGAATGGAGGTCCTCCGTCGACCTCGGGCTAAGCACGTCCTTACCACAAACGAGTATGTTATGAAGCCCGGATGGCAGATCACTTAGAAGTAAGCGCTTTCCATTAACGCTTGATATAGGGGCCCGCCATCCCACTTTATCGGTTGGCATAACGAGTATGCTGTGTCGCCTGTCCACCCATCGTATCTCGTGCTCTTCTGTGAGGTTCCGCCCCAGGAGGGCGGCCAGACGTCCGTGGTAAGCTCGTTGGCTCTGTTCGACCGTTTGCAGAAAGATGTCCCCGGCTTTGTCGAGGGCTGTGCCTCTAAAGGGCTTGTCTACCACATTCCGCATACGGCATCGCAGGTCGGCGGGATTGTGGGTGGCAACGGCTTATATAAGGCGTCGGCCTTCGGTCCGACCGATGGCTCTGCCCCTCCAGACACCGAAGAGGAGAAACGGAAGGGAGTGGAGGCACGTGTTATCGACCTAGCTGAGCGTGGTGGTTGGCACGCCAAAATCGATAAAACCGATGAAAGTCTTCCGGTTTGGCAGCGCCGGGGTTTCAACTGGACCTGGCATGATAACGGCGATTTGGAGGTCGTGCACCGCGTACCAGGTAATTATCAGAACCTTGGCCCCCAAAATTAACATTTTCGACATCCTGGCTAAGAAATGACCATATGAAGGTGTTCGCCTACACCCCACGCTGAAAAGGCCGTCCATCTTCAATGTACGTGTACTCAGACAAACTCCTAGTCTCTACAACTTCTTAACCACAGCTCCAAACTGCAGGCCATGTCGACGCGGTACACGAATGCAAAGGTCAACAATACCTGGGAGCCACCTCATACGTTCAAGAATCAAGATGGTTCTCAGGGCATTGCTATCCCTCCTCATGTAAGTCGATTCCAGAGAAAGTGGACATTGCCATATCACTGACATTGGTTATAGTTCTGTGGCCTTGAAAAGGACGAGGTGATACCGAAGGAGTGGGTGGCGAGGATGGACTACCATCAACACAAACTGACGGCGGATGTCAAATGGGATGTTGGCGACGTACTCGTCATTGACGTAAGTTGAATTCACCTGGGAGGACGAAAGCGCCGGGATTAACAATTCTGTTAGAACTATGCCGCTCAGCATGCCCGCTGGGCTTGGGAAGGCGAGAGAAAAATTCTGGCGAGCTTCTGGGATCAGCCTGGATTGCCTGCAAAGCCTATGGCCAAAGTCTGAATGCTATATTAGGGAGTTTTCTGAGCTCGAAAACAGGGGTTTAGATTGATGTACAGTCTCCATTTGTTAAAGCAGATCTCTAACCAATTCGCATTGTTCATTAGTACCTTGCTGTCATCGCATACCCAATGCTGCCGGAGGGAAATGGCTATTTCCTTTACTTAGTAGGACATACGCCACTAATCGTGACTAAAGTAGAACCTGGCTTAATAATGAGAAACGACAAGATGCTGTCGCGGCCACTCATTGTCCGTTTCTAGCCCTGGCGAACCGCACCATTATTTTTTGTATGCCTATATGCACTAGTCTGAACTGAACGTGCCGCGACCTAAAGAAATGACAAATAGCATTGCGGTAGATAAAGGACGCAAGTTCTAAAGCGCTGAGGGTGCTTGCTCCTGTTGTCGAAGGAGGGTCACAACACCTTAGCCTGACGTAGCAGATATGTATAGGCGTTTGTACTATCCTTTTGGCGGCAAGAATGCCTGCCACGTTAAGGAAACTGTTCTAGCCTGCCAGAAGCCCCGTCCTATGTTAGCGCCCGCTGACAGGTCTGTGTTATCCATTGATGAGGTGAAGCATGGGGTCAAGGTGATGTGTAGAAGAAGGCGCGCCTCTCTGCCAGGACTGGCAGCGAGGGGCAGCAGATATATTGTTCTATCTGCCAAATTAGGCCTAGTCCACCACGCAGGACCCCTCCAGTTCTGGAACCAGGATGCCATACACGCATCAAATAGTTAAAAAGGAGTGGATTTACTACCACGATAGTAACATATATAAATATGAGAGCGAGCTAATATAAATAATCGTAACAACTTTAGATATATTCACAAATTTCCCTAGATTTTAAATACCTCCTAAGGAAACCAGCTTACTCATAAGGGTTACAAATAGCCGGCTCTTTCTCGACTAGAAAAAATTGAGGTATCACGGTGGATACCGGATCCCAGGCCATCATCATCTCAAAGTGACGCATACACATGGGGTGTTGAGACCGCCACTTGTTATCCAGTACCCATTCCAACCCACGCGACAGCACGACAGCTATGAATATGTCGGCCATTGTGATCCCCTTGCCCACGAGATGCTTACGACCCTTCATCAGCTGTTCTAGCACGTCCAGCATAGCAAATGATGATGTACGGCCTGCTTCAACGGCCGCTTGATTGTAAGGCGGAGGCTGGGACCAGTTAGGAATGAGAGGTAGAAACCTGCATCATGTTAGAGTCGTACTGGTTGCATGTTTCCTATGGATAGAGTTGTGAATAAGCACTCACCACTTAGCCAGGGTCATGAGAAGCTCCTGGTTGGCCCAGCTCATCCAGGAAATCACCTCGGCCTCCTGCTCGAGGCTGCCATCACCAAGTAGATTTGTGGGCCCAGAAGAATTAGCTACGTACTAAAGTCAAGCAAATCATTAATAGATCCTGTCGAGGCTTTCTACGGGCCTAAATACGTACAAGCGCAATGGCTAAGACTTCGGTGAGTTCAGCATTGGGGCCACTGAGGGCGGGGATCTTGCCGCAGCTGCGTGGGAACTTTTCCAGCAACAGTCCCCGGTTGATGTTATTCCTGGGGACCACGTTGACAAGTTGAAGGTTGACGCCCTGGGCGGCGGCCTGTGAGGCGCGGCATTGAATTAGTACAGTTGCTCCTGGCTGTGCGGAATAGGAGCAGGAAGACAAGCGGTGGGTTGAGTTATTACCACAATCCGGACGATCCGCGTTCTTGGGTTGTTCTAGCGTTGTCAATATTAGTCTTCGTACCACTTAGTTGGCTGGAATTCGTCTAGGACTTGGTTGTACCTCGTAGCCATAAAGTGTTAACGATTCCATCGTGGACTGCTAGCTTTCGGTCCAGTGTCTTTCTTGCATATGTCTTAGAGCTCCTTAGAAGGAATAGTTGAAACTTATATAACATGTAGGTTAAAGTACTATATAGGGCGAAACAATTTAAATCCCTTAATAAGCGTAAGTTATTTTAAATTATGATAGGCTAGTCAAAATCTACTATGCCTACCCTTTTCAAGGACAGTGTTTCTTCCCTGTATAATGCACTAAGCACTAACCGGCCCCTTTTACATAGGTGGTAGGTGGATTGTCCCCTCTCTTTTCATTGATAGGCCGGATGTCTGAGAGCTGTAGATGTGATGTAGACGCGATGCAGATACGATGCAGATGCGATGTAGATGCGATGTAGATACGATGCAGATGCGATGTAGATGCGGCGTAGATGCGGTGCATGAAATGCATGAGCATAGTTGTCTCCTGCTTGCTAGGTATATCATGTAGTGCTTCTTAAATTTCTCCTACTCATACATTTTAAAGGGTAGTAGGTTGGGTCGGCCTTAACGCGGCGTAGATAGGGTGGGCCTTAATGCGGCGTAGATAGGGTGGTAGTGTATGTTAACATGCACGGTAGAAACAGATGCATTCACGTCTTACTGGTTTTGGCGGTGGCGCTGGCGGGTGGCGCTGGCGATTGGTCAAGTGAGTGGTAAAGGACACGGTGCGGGAATCCGAATTTACTGTTGACCTGTTCTTTTGCAGCCAAAATACTAGTTAGCAATAGGATCCTATGCAGCTAGATTGAGCAGGGGTATCCTGGATCCACCAGATAGAACTTTTGAAGGCGACCTCCGTACCTGACGGTATCATCGTAGCCTGGGCGATCCTTACACTTCTAGATAAAGAGCGCAGTCAAGGTAGCTCTACCCCGCATCTCAACGATGAGGGTTATACTCACAGACTTTTAGTGCCCCACAGTGGCGTCAAGCCCTTCGCATCCTCACCATGGAAGTATCCTCTCCACCAAGTGGTGATGTAGTGATCAAATTAAATTACTACCAGCCCCCAACCGACCCGGCTGCGGTGCCCTTCAACTATGTCTCCACGCCGCCGGCGGGCGAGCCCCAGCGCAACTTTGGCGACGAGGCCCACGATACGCTGATCCGGGACGTACGGGGGCGCGAGGCCGACTTCACGCTCGAGACGGACGGTTTCGAGGTTGTGGTAGGTGTGAACGTGCTAGCGGCGGACGTCTTCGCGACCGACGCCGCCGTCCGCGATGCCTACTACCCGGACGTCGAGCGGCTGCTGCTGAGGACGGTGCCGGGCGCCCAGCGCGTCGTCATCTTCGACCACACGATTCGCCGAGCCGCCAACGCCGGTACGGCCCCGGCTGCCGCCCCAATTGCGCGCGCCCATATCGACCACACGGCCTGGGCGGCGGCCAAGCGGTTGCGCCAGCGCGTGCCGGCTGCCGAGGCGGACGCGCTGCTGGCGGACCCTCGCCTCACAGGCGACGGCGACAACGAAGACGCCGCTGCCGGCACCCCTTCTCCGGGGCGTCGCTGCCGCCGCTGGCGCATCGTCAACGTCTGGCGGCCGCTACCCAACTGCACACCGCTGGCGTCGCAGCCGCTGGCCTTCGCGTCGGCATCGCCCGACGCCCTCGACGGCGCCGCCGACCTCGTCCCCATCGAGAGCCACTTCCCTGACGGCTATCTCGGCGAGACGTATGGCGTTTGCCATAACCCCCGCCAGCGCTGGTACTACCTCAGCGCCATGACGGGCGCGGACCGACTGCTCATCGGCATCTTCGACTCAGCCGCCGCCGCCACCATCCGCGGCGGCGCCCCGCACGCCGCCTTTGTGGATCCGCGTGCGCCAGCCGACGCCCCCCCACGCGAGAGCATCGAGGTCCGCGCCCTCGTCTTTGGAGACTGAGCGATACTAAGGAAGGGGGAGGAATACCTATCGTTCTAAGAGAAGATCTACTGGATACATTTGATGCATGGATGGATGGTTGTATCATCGCCGCATTGGGACAGTGTCTCGCCTCCCGAGGGGCATCTGGCGTGCGAGAGTCTATCTACATGTACACGAGATATCCCACATGTCGAGTCTAATGGCAATCCTTTAGTCGAACCGTCTCCGTGGCTCCTCTATATGAGCTCGTTCCCGGTGCTTTCTCCGTGTCTAAAGCTTTTACTTCATGAAGGGTGCCCTCTTGTTACGGCCTGGCAAATTGGTCCCTGTAGGAGTAGCCCTTATAGTGCAGAACTGGACAGAATGACTCCAACAAGTGGACCATTCCCGAAGCTTTTGCTTTGTGCCTCAGCGGGCAGTTGGTCCAGACGCGCTGTAACACCTCTACGACCTACCGGTGCGGAGCATATATCTTCATGATATTTTATTAGCGTCACGAAGAGATAGAACTTTTCTAAGTTAGGTATTGGCCGCTACTAGTATTCCTTTAAGGTTTTCGGTTCAAGGTCGAACTTCGGCCACCGGGCTTAATACCTCTACGTTTTCCGACAGCGGGCCAAGACAACCGAATGCGATAAAGACGGGAAAGAAGCCATGAATACCTCTAAAAGACATCTAGAAGAACGAAATATATATATGGAGGGGGCGTTGCTGATAGGGGTGCGCAGCCGCGCGATGCCGGATCGTGAAGGAGGCTTAACCCAGGAGGTTTAACACCGCCTTCTCGATTACGGGATGAAGTTACATTTCTAAGTGAGGCCAAGACTCAATAGCCGTAGGTGTGCTGGCCTCCATTTATCATTCTCATAGTATTAACCGTCCATCATTTTAAGGACTAAAGTTTAAAAGTTAAGAGTGTCAGTGCTATCCTGAGGACTTGCCCGTAGCCCCTGGCCGGTGTATAAATAGAGACAACTGTGTTCCATTGAGGGTTCTGAGAAGACCAGGAGCCTTATTGTACACGGTCGGGACTGCTGCCTGACGCCGGCCAGGCAGCGGTTAGGCAAGGCCCGTGCGAGAGGGGCCAGCTACATAGACCCTTACACCCCTAGTGATTACAAACGGAACCATGCCCGTTATACCCTCTTTTCTGATGTTACACTGGTTCTAGCAGCTTCCTTACTTCGCGTTTGTTTAATTAAAACACGGAATAATAAATGTGCCTTACGAACGCGCCATTACAGTGGTTCTCTGGGAACCCCCAGGCCTTGCCGAGCAGTCCAATATTTCAGAGAGGCAAGTTCTGCCACCGTGCCTACAGCCCCAATCCGACCAAAATCTTACACTCGATGCGTCTAGAGGCTTGATACGACCGACGTAACCGCTATAGACCTTAATTTCTCATCAAAGGTCTTTATTATGTCACTTCGTGAGGCTCTGACAAAGCCTTTGGTCCTCGCGCCCTTGGCGCGTGGCGACCACACCCACACCGTCATTTTCCTTCATCGCTATCCCCAGGACACGACGGAAAAGGCCTTGCTCGTCAAAGTGCTCTCGGCAAGGCACACGAAAAGCACCCAGTCCCTTCGTCTCGAGTTCCCCACCGTTCGTTGGGTATACCCGCATCCCAAGCTGGCGGGCACTGATGGCACGCATTGGACAGGCCTTGACGACCGCGACATAGGCATTCTCGACCTGGAGTCCGGCCGCGATCTGCCCTACATCACGCAGATCATTCTCCAGGAGGCCAAGCGCGTAGGCGGTCTCGAAAGGATTATCATCGGCGGCCAGGGTGACACGGCGGTTGCGGCCCACGACGCCATGTGTCGACTGCCTGAGCTGCCCCGTGAGCTCTACAACGACTCTGGGGAGGTGAAGCGGTTCCTACACGACCACCTGGGCTCCAGTGGCGACGCCATCGGCGACCTACGTTTGGGCGGCTACGTCGGCATGCACCCGGATAACGGGCAGCTGACGCGCGACGAGCGTAGCTACTCCCTGATGTCGCGCCTTGGCGGCGGCAACGGCAGCATCAGCGGCGTCGCCGTCGCCAACACACCGCATCTCTTCATCCGGGGCGGCTACGGGAACACGACGGCCGTCTGGGGCGGGCAGCGCATCGACGACTTTGCCGACTTCCTGGCCTCGACGGTGGGCGTGTTCCGCAACAGCGGCGGCGCTTCGGGGACCTCGCCGACACCATCGCCTGCGGCACCTGGCAGCATCAACAGCGAGGCTCAGCAGCGGCCTCAGGGCCCCCGGCTCGAGGCAGACTTCGTCGCGGACCCCGCGCAGCGCCGGGCGGCGGCGCTGGCGTCGCAGCGCGATCTCGAGGCCCAGCGCAAGCACGCCGAAGCCGTGGCCCGCGCCAAGCGCGCCGAGGAAAACTACCGCAAGCTTCTGCGTGAGCGCATCGAGACTGACAAGCGCGACCGCGCTGCCGTCCAGGCCCAGCGTCGCCAGAACCGCCTCGAGGCCGAACGAGCCGCCGCCGCCGCCGCCTCGTCCTCCCAGCAGCGGAACCTGGGCATTGCTGTCGGCAGCCAGGCCAACGGTCGGCCGCCATACAGCCAGGAGGAGGACGGGGAAAAGGACGGAGGGGAGGGCGATGTTGAGGAGTACGGGGAGGAGTACGGCATGATTGAAGAGTATGGGAAGGAGCGCGGTGGGCAGGACAACCTTGAGGAGTACTATGGCCCCGGTCGCTCTGATTTTCAGCGCTGGCTGCCTCCCCCGCCCCGAAGGACTATGGCGGCGCAGCGCCTGATGGCTCTTGGCGTTTACCAGGACGAGACCGAGAACAAGACCGAGGATAGGCCGGTGAAGGGGGAGAATGGTCACTAGGTACCCGCTGCTTTTACGTGTTGGGCGCTCAGGTCAGCCTGATGTAATGCACAGCCTTGTCGGGGGCCGAATGGGCAATAGATATTGAGGCTAAGAAGGCTTGCGATTAGTCCTTTTGATTCACCTATTGGGTCAATGATGTTCCTCCTCACGAAACAATGCAGTGACTGTGCATACAGCCTATTATGGGCTTTGTGGGCTCTGCATATCGCCGTCTTGGCTACCCAATCAACCACCACTGTGCTTCACTGACGCCGGATCCCGTAAGGCGGTTTTCAGCCGCCGCTTACCTAGCATTGGATCGAGTTCCTTAACATGCCGTAGGATCGTGCATAGATACCCGAGACAGAAAGCTAAAGGCATACCCCGCACCGATGACAGGTAAAACCTGGGGGTTTTATTGAGGTAACGTAGATGACGAGCGAGTGGCGCAGACAAGCGAGTGGCGCACTTACCGCCAAATCGCGCCAATTCAACTTTAAGGCACTACATAACCACAAATAAACATGGAGACCGCGTCGAAAGAAAGCCAGATAGTTCTTGCTATCCAATCTCTCTAAAACGACCCCAATCTTACCCGCAGAGCCGCGGCTAGGACATATAACGTCTCCGAAACCTCACTACGTCGAAGAATAAACAGAACACGTGCCCGGTAAGACACACGCCCTAACAGCACTCGATTAACGGAGCTAGAAGAGAATGTGATTGTCACATATATAATGGACCTGGATTCGCAGGGATTCGCGCCCCGGATACCTAACGTGGAAGAGATGGCCAATGTTATTCTCGCGGAGTACGACGCGTCATGTGTCGGGATACACTAGGCCTCGAACTTTATAAAGCGACAACCTTAACTTAAAACGCGTCTTTCTTATGTATACGATTATTAGAGGGCCCTTTACGAGGACCCTGAAAAGATCGCGGCCTAGTTCGAGCTTTTCCGTAATATAAAGGTAACGTATAGTATCCTTAATAAGGATCTGTACAATTTCGACGAGACCGGCTTTATAATAAGCTAGATCACGTCCTTTATAGTTATTATAGGCGCCGACTATAGCAGTAAACGAAAGAAAGTCCAGCCTAGTAATCGAGAATAGGCTACCGTGATTTAAGGTATATATATAGACAGCTAGTGTATCCCGCTATTCATAGCGGTGAAAGGTAGGAACTATTTTACAAACTAATATACCGACAGCACCTTACCACGCGACTAAGTAATTAAACTAACCTTTAATAAATAGACCGATAATAAAATAAAGCTAGATTAAATTTAGTATTTCGATAAACACACTACTACGTGTATAAAGGGCATATATTAAATATTGATTATCGATAAGTACGAGAGCTATATTTCGGCTGACTTCTAGGCTTTCTATAAAGAGAAGAACATTTTTATAGTCTTAATACCTCCTTATTTATCACATCTACTTTAGCCTTTTAACGTTGGATGTTTTAAACTATTAAAGCGGGCATACAGTCGCGAAATTGAAGGGTTTATAAAAGCACACATGAACTATATTACGAAGGCCGAGTTCCTTATCGCCTTCCACGCCGCGTTTGTTAAGATTTTTATACCCGAAAACGTTAAGTCTGGATTCCGCGGGGCTGGTTTAGTCCCTCTTAACCCGGACAAGGTCATCTCGAAGCTCGACGTGAAGTTATCGACGCCTTCGCCGACTGGAAGCCTCCCGGCTGCGACCATCCCTTTGGCCTCCCAAACGCCGCATAACCCGACCGAGGCAACTTCGTAAACCGATTTTATTCAAAGCCGAATCCGCCGTCACTAGGGAAGCTCTCCGACACCGATTTTATCGGCAGTCGACCAGTTTGCGAAGGGTGCGATAGCGATAATGCACGAGAACGCCCTTTTATAGGCGGAGGTTAAGACACTTCGAGAGGCGAATTCTAGCTTCGTAAAACGTCGGAGAGCGAAGAAAACACGTCTACGGCAAGGAGGAACACTCGAGATTAGCGAGGGATTAGATCTTTTAGATTAAAAGGACGTGGATACGCAGTTAAAGGAGGCAACACATACGAGTAGTAATCGCGTAAGGAGGGCGCAACCGCGCGAACAGCGTTGTGGCATCTGCGGAAACACCGGTCATAATGCACGTACTTGTGAAATAAATATAGAAACCTCCTGAGAGTCGGATTCCGATTAGTTTGAATTGATTTACGGCGTTGTGGTTGCATAATTAATTAATTTCTCGTGAAGATGCCGAAAGGTGCGCCACTCGCTTGTCTGCGCCACTCGCTTGTCATCTACGTTAGCTCAAAATATTACAGATACCCCGTTTCACACTTGTTGAAGTCCATTTAGGGAGACGGAACACCCATTATCGTCCTCCTTCCTCATTCTGTCTCACCCATCCTTTGGCCTCTAATTGCATCCACTAGCTTGGTCACCAACGCCACGAGGGCCATGGCATATCGTACCTCAGACCCTTCTCTACACTTGTGCACTCTTTGCCAGTCTACGTGTATTTCCTTGCCAGGAGATTCCGGAGAAAAAGATTATTACATCGAGGCTATGCCACACTACGATACTTTTGGTGAATTCCAAGAATCGGCAGATAAGGGCTGTGCTATGTGCCGGCTTTTCTGGTCTATTATCTTAACCAACTATAAAGTCACAAAGGCGAATGCAGGGCTCTTCACTGAGCCTTTGTCGGAAGTTACTGTATCTGTCTCTTTCCAAAGATGGAGACATAAGCATTTGACACCGTCTTATATTACTCTGAAGTTACAGAAAGGGGGTGAGTTAATGGTGGCCGCCACACTGTGTATCATGCCATGTCATGACGAAGCGAAATTGGCGAGCGAACTGGAGTCCCGGGAAATCAAACGTTAGTTTACAGTTGAGATCCGATATTCTGCTGATTGGTGCGATACTTACACCTACCCACACCAGGCTTCAAAAAAGAAACCATTCTCCACGACCTAGAAACCATGGTGAAAGAGTAAATTCAACCTTGGCTAAAGAATTGTCGCCAGGGACGCCATGGGCCTCTCTGCGCCAGCATGCCTACAGACAAGGCAAAAGCCCCCCCAACACGATTAGTCTACGTCGACAAATCCATTTGTGATTCTGTCCATCTTGTCGAAACTGATCCGAAACTGGAGCCTGAAGATTACGCATATCTGACTCTAAGTTGTTGCTGGGGTCAAGGTAATGAGACGGCCAAAACAACAAGGAAGAACTACCTCGACCGCTTAGGCGGAATCACCACCGCCGATCTCCCCAAGACCATACAAGATGCAATCTGGCTTACGAGAATCATGGGCTTCGAATACCTATGGATAGATGCCGTCTGCATTATCCATGACGACACAAGGCAACCCAGCGACTTCGAACTCGAAGCCCCCAAGATGGGAAACTACTACACCAACGCCGAATGCTGCATATGTGCATCACTTGCGAGGGACAGTTCAGAAGGATTCCTAACCGAACGTACACAGTCCAGATACCTGATCCCAAGCGTCGCTCTGAAGTACTCGGACCAACCCGTTGTAATATCCCACTACCTCTACTTGCTCAAAGAATCGTTCGGTTACCTGGGCAGAACGGTCAAGAACTCGCCATTGATGTAACACGGCTGGTATACGCAGGAGCATCTACTATCGCCACGGAAGCTGCACTGGACTTTGCACGGCCTACTTCTTGAATGCCCCAGCTCGACTTTTCCAGAAGACAGCACATGCTATTGCTTCTTAAGACAAAACAACCCGAGCTATGTATTCAGGGGCAATAATGGTCCATTTATTAACTGGTATGACACACTGGCCATCTACTCGCAAAAGCGACTCACATACGAAAGAGACCGACTTGACGCCATCCAGGGCGGCGCGCGCTATGTCGAGGAGCAAACAGGGCGCGAGATTTTCAAAGGGTTGATGAGGGGTTCTGTCGCCCAAGGGCTTGCGTGGAGCTCCGTGCCACCAGACGGTTCCGACGGCTCACAGAAGCGCAATTGGATGGGGGCAAGTCCTGCCTCCACGTGGTGCTGAGCATGGAGTTGCCCTATTGCTTTCGTGACTTCGGGACTGATAGAATGGTTCCTCCACGAGAGCCACTCGGAGCCATTTCCTACGCTACCTCATAACGAGAGCTTCGGCACAAGCGACGGCATGAGCACCGACGAGGGCACTAGACTGCATGTCAGAGCCCCTTTAATCGAGGTCAGATTGGATAGAGGCGCTGTCATTATCAAGAGAGGGGCTGGACTACTTGAGAGCAAGCGGTTCGGCGCACCAGTTGAGTATTCCTACCATTATTATAAGACGGATGAAGTGGTTCAAGAGGGGAGAGAAATTTCCGAGGAGAACTACTATGGGAAATTGAGGGACATCACACTAGTATAGCCAAGGGGAGGTTATTATCTGAGTAACTCCTTTGTTTACCCGCCTGCAGTCTTTAGTGGCCCACCAGAAGATCCAAACACGCAAGATAGGGCAGCTCCCAGAGGAGTAGCAGCCACCGCTGGCAATGGCTAAGGGTGCATCGTTGCGTCAACAGGCCTGGGGCTCCTACATTCCATCACATGTAGTGCTGACGAAGCCTGTATCATACGAAGCCAAGAGCGTGGCTAGGTTAGCGATGGCGTACAAGATCACCTGGAACAGGTAATGTGTCGGGTCGACCTCCTTGGTACTCGCTTTTAAGCGGCGGCTGCCATGGTACCTGAACTCGTCACGGGAGACATAAACCGCGGCAACCTAGTATTGGATTGGAGTAGAGTCCGTACGCTTATAGTGAAAACGGTACACCACCCGAAGAGGTGTACCTGAGTACTGGACCCCTTGTTCTGTCACGGCTGACTACTCCACTCCTTACGGCGTATGACCGTCACCACCACTTTCTAGCCCCTTTCTATTAATATCAGCACTCGGACCCATAGCTGAGCATTGCAGCTTAATCAGACCTTTGAACCGCTTCTAACCCGGTACCTACACCTAGCCGAATAGCGTAGTATTCCACCGTGCGGCACGAGGAAAACGTGGAAGAGAGCCGTCGGTACATTAACGCCAAACGCAGCCCCTCCACGGGGCCACGGGGGGCGACAAGGATCAGGCATGATACCAATGTCAGCCGTCATGCGTGCCGATCCCCGGGGGCATGACGTGCCGTCTTGAGGGGCGGAGGGTCTCGGAAGAGGGTTCGCCGGTTACCGGTTTAGGCATGCCACGACCCTTTCCCCGCGACGCGTACGTGTCGTGGGGGGGGGGCGGCTATTTCCGATGGGGCTCGGCCGGAGTCGATGAAACCTCATAGTCCCGCACCGTTGCAACCTCACGGAACGGGTCTCTTCCTCCACTTCGGCGCATGGAGCACCTCGGTCCTGGTGCTTTGACACTTGGCCGTGCTAACGTGGCCGACCGTGTTTCGGCAACCCGTCCCTCTAACCGCGCCTTTGTGCCGCCTCTACGAAACCGAGCGAAGCATACTTTTCAGACGGGCGCTGGGCGACCCCCGGAGCATCAAGGGGACTGGGGGATCCTGCCATGTCGGCTCAGGGGCCGTAGGGGTGCTCCGGCCAGTATAATGTCACTGTGCGGAAAGGACGCCGTCGACGGGGTCTTTATGTCTAATATTCGGGTCTGTTCACTGTTTCTGTCGTTGGCAAGCCATTTGAAGGAGAAAAGAAATGATAGCACGAAGTCTAAGAGAAACGCCGCTCCAAGTTAAAAAAACGCAAGACTAGGTATATACACTCGATCATCGAGGGGAAAAAAACCAACTCTTCCCCCGCCCCGATCATCTGTTTCCCGTTGATGCAGCCGTAATGCCAGCCTCCAGAAGCCACCTCCTCATTAGGCCCCCCCGCCGGTCCTTTGTGTCTGTGGTCCCTATGATGATTACCTTTTGAAATACAGTCGAACAATGTACATCCAAGAACGTAAAGGCAAGGCCCCCGGTATGCCCGGTCATGGGGCACGGCGTGGGCTTTGCTGTTGTTTTCGTTTTCTGTCGTGGTTGGTCTTTGACGCGTGGGGGAATCGAAGAAGACGCCCACATTCTCATTTGTCGCAATATTCGTCTCAGTTGGGGCTCGGCGGCTCCAGGGTGGCGCCGAGGTGGCCAAACTCCCTCTTCTCCTGCCACGAGGGGGCGGCGAGCTGGTCGACGGCAATCATGGAGCGGCGGCTGGCCTTGCGGCTGGGCGGCGCGCGGACGGCGAGGGCCTCCATCATGATGACGTCGCCGGCGAATTCCTTCTCGCCCTCGAGGGTGCGGCGGATGATCTCGATGGCGGGCCGGCTCTCGAGCGAGCCGCTGTCGGTGCCCAGCTGCGAGCCGCCCATGGTCTCGACCTGGCAGTGCGGGTCGGCGCCGTGCTCGAGCATGAGCAGCACCGCCGCCACCCAGCGCTGCCGGTTCTGCGGCGACGCCTGCGCCGGCGTCTGGTTGAACGACAGCGCGTTGAGCGCGCCCGACGACGTGAAATAGCGGTGGCCAGACTGCACCGTGCGCTGCCACAAGTCGCGCGACGCCGGCGTCTGGCCCGACGCGTCGGCGCCCAGCTCGAACAGCAGCTGCACGAAGCGCGTCTCGGGCAGGTCGTGATGGAAGTCCTTGTAGCTGCCCGTCAGCGACACGCACGCCGACACGGACGGCACGCCCTCGGCCCGCGAGTCGCCCTCGGGGCACACGGCGTACTCGAGCAGCTCCTGCGCCCGCGCCCGCCGCGTCTCGTAGTCGAGCGCCATGAGCTTGCTGAGCAGAAAGTTGAACAGGTTGGCCTGCATCGCCAGCGCCAGGAACGACGTGCGTAGCGGCGACTGGCCCAGCTCCATGGGCTCGAGGCTGGCCCAGTGCACCGGCACCGACGACCGCGTGCTGCTGCGGTCGTGCGCGGGCGCCGACGGCGTCGGCGACCGGTCGCGCCCCCGCGTCAGCGTGCGGCACGTCTCGTCCAGCTCGTCCAGCAGCGCGATGTACGCCGTCGTGTCGAACGGCACGTTGTCCAGCCGGTGTGCGTACCGCAGCGTGTTGGAGATGATGAGCCAGCTCTCGCCCGTGAAGCGCAACGGCGGCAGACGCCGCATGTGGCGGTTGAGCGTCCCCAGGCAGCGCAGGTAGCGAATGTTGGCGCTCATGAGCGACAGGTCCATCTCGGCCTTGTTGGGCGGCGCCACCAGCACCTTATCCCAGATGCCGCCGCGCAGGGCAAACTCCTTGGCCGTCAGGTGCATGAACACCACCTTCTTCGATTTGGTCGTTTCGAGCAGGCCAGAGCAGCACGACATCATGCGGCGCTCCATGTGCTCCGAGATGTTGTGCAGGTCCTCGGCCGTAAAGGGGTTGGCCTTGTCCTGCGTGACGGCGAGCTCGCCGATCTCGGCCTTCTTGGCCTGGGACGACACCAGGGCCGACTGCTGCTGCTGCTGCTGCTGCTGCTGCTGTACTGGCGCCAGGTAACCCTCGACGGCAAAGGCCAGCGGCACCAAACCGGGCGACTCGAGCGCGCGCAAGAGAAGCTCGAAGATGCGGCACGTCTCGCGCTGCTTGACGGGCGGCAGGTTCTGGATGATGCGCATGTACAGACCGCTCGAGCCGCCCAGCTGCTGCGGCAGGGACTCGAGCGTGTCGCGCAGCTTCTTGAGCGAGCCCTCCATCAACAGGTCAATGGCAAGGCGCGCCCAGAGGATGTCACCGCGCGACTTCCGCGACACTTCGTCGCAGAGCGGCTTCTGACCCGCCGACAGGCCCGGCGCCACCAGGTCTAGTCGCGTGGCGCAGTAGTCGGAAATCATCTTCTCGGTGCGCGTGTGCACACGCATGCGCGGGGCGCCCTCAAGGGCGTCCTCGAAGGGCGGCAACTCACGCGACGACACGCAGAGTTTGATGAAATCGGCGTTCCCCATCTCGGTGATGAGGGTGGCAATTTCGTTATGGGAGTCGCTAATCCACTTGGTCGACCCCAGAAGAGCACTGCTGCCCTCGGTACTGCCATCCATGGAGACGCTCGCACTCTCACCGGCGCCGTAGTCTTGGTCGGCGATACGGTACTCGTCCAAGGCGTCAATAAACAGGGCGAGGCGCAGCGTCTTGCCCATGCGGCTGAAGAGCTGGTAGAAGGCCTGGGACAGATTGACGACGGTGTTGAAGGGCGTCGACGGCGGCCACGGGCCGGTGATGTGGCTGGGGAAACAAATCGACACAAGCTCCGGCCGAGCCGTCAGAACCTGGTAGAGGATGGCGCGGAGAATACCTTCTCGTGACTTCTGCAAGTGGCCACCGCCCTCAAAGAGAAACATGGAGGCGACAATGAGCTGGCAGTTGCCGGCCCATCTCTGCAGCCGCCCGCGCACCGTGTCGCTGTGAAAGGCGTGCTTCATAAGCGTCGTCTTGCCCGAGCCCGGATTGCCCGAAATCCAGAACGTAGGTCCTGGCGTCTGCAGCCAGTTATCGAAGCTTGACAGCTTCTCGTCGCCCTCGGTTGCGGACAGGATCTCGGCACACTGCGGAGCGTACTGGACGTCGGATTCGTCCTGCTTGCTACGGAAGTCGAAGCTGAGAGCCTCGAGGATTTCTGCGTCCGTCAGTCGAAGAGCGCGCAACGAGGGGGGAAACATTGCCGCTTACGTTTGGTCCGAGCTAGTCGTTCCTCCGAATCTAGACACGCTTTGGTTAGCACGACGCGCCCGGCCGCCAACTCCACGGCTGCCACATATCACCTACCTTCCAAGAGCCCGGTCCGACGCGACAGTTTGCTGATGTGACCCACGATCTGGAAGTAGCCGGGGTCGCGCCGGTTTCCAAACCGGGCAATGTCAAAGTGATCGGCCGCAATGTCGTCAACCGCCACATTCAGGCCATCGTACGATGCCGTTGCTTTGGGGACCATCTGAGTTCATCAGTATCAAAAGCGTAGAGGGACGGGTGCGTCGGACGCTGCTTACGAGGGACATTGGAGTGTACGGGTACAACTCGCGCACGCAGACGACCGAGATGTCCCGCGACATGAGAACGAACTCATCGCGCTGGCTGGTCAAGAGATGGACATGGTCGCGGATCATCTGGGCAAAGGCCTCGTCTGCCTGGCGCAATTCCAGTTGGGCCGTTCTGGCGATGGTTTCGACCAGCGGCTTCTTGCCAACGCCCTTATGCGGCGTGCCCAGGAAAATAACACCGATGGTACTTGCGTATAGGTTGCTCGACTCGCTGGATTTGCCATAGATCTGCGAAACAGCCACCGCCGAGAGAGCATCCTTGAGAATGACTTCAGAGTGGGAGCCGAGGTCAGCGAGCGTTCACAGACGCCGAGGACGACTCAACGCCAGGCCCACCGTGCGATGCGGCGTGATCTCATCATGGTCCGAAAAGCGGCCGGCCGGCAATGGAGCAAGGGACGAGACTTACTGCCACCGAGACCGTGGGCAACGAAGATGATGCTTCGATCATTTCCGGCCTTGATCTTGTTCATGTCGGCCACCAGCGAGTCACTGAGCGAATTGGACAGTCCCTCGCCGTACTGGTCTATTTTGCCGAGGGGAGGCAGGTTGTATCCCCACTGCAAGCTTGGTGGTTAGCGGATGGCAAGATGGGAACGGAGAGGACAACGGCGCTGCCCCAGTGGGTGGAGGGCAGCGAGCGGCGCGATGGTGTGCTCACGGTGATGATGCGCGCATGGGGAAACTCCTGCGCGAGCAGGTCGCGCGGCCAGAAACAGTCATTCTTGGTCCACGACTTCACGCGGCTGCCGCCGGCGTGGTGCACAAAGATGATGTCGATGGCCTCGTCTTCTTTGCCGTCGGGCAGGCCTTCGCTGATGATGACGGCGCCGAGGCCATTCTCGTCGAAGGAGGGCCTGTTATCGCTGTGGGTGGTGCTAAGGGTGGTGGTGGACTTGGCCACGTGCAGGTGGTGTTGCTGGTCGTCGGGCTGAACTGCAGACGTCTTGCTGATCCGCGCAAGGTACTGCCGTATCCTCTTCATGGTGATGGGTCGAATGCGGCCCTGCTACCGCCTGCTTGGTGGTGGTGGTATTGAGGATCGATCGTCTTGGTCGCCGTCGTCCTCGTGCCCGTCAACGCTCACTAAGTACGTACAGGACGCTGGGTTTCCGAACGTCTACGTGCGAAGGTGGGATATATTGGCCGTCGTTCTGGGGACCTCGACGATGGTACGGTGGTTGATCGACGGCGCGCGCTCTCCCTCGTGGTCATTAGGCATCTCCTGGCCCCTTGGTGGGACCCCAGAGATGAGCGGTGACAGCGGGACGACGGGGGGCCTGCACGTGAGTCGTGAGGTGTTGTGAGCAAGCAATGCCAGGGCCGGGGGCTGGGATCATGTTTGCTTCAGTCCCCTGGCAAGCCTGGACCTGCGACCATTTCGTCAATAGAGTTTGACAGGCTCCTGGTTGGTACCTTCAGGCCCGACAGGCCCCTGCACGGGTATGGTTCCGCGGACGACGACCCCGTCGTCGTGATAGTCGTGCGCGCCTAGCCTTGTGTGGTGGGCGTGGAGGCAAGGGAGAGAGCAAAGGCAGGGATGCGTAAAGGAGCCGCGCCCGCTTGTCTCTCCCTGCATAAGCAACGAGGCGAGTGCGTACAACACATGTCGTACGCATGCCGGGGTGAGAGTGGCAGGGGTGAACAGGGGACCAGGGCAGTCTTCTCCGACCCTGGCTGCCCAGGAGGGCGGGCAAACGCGTGTTGGCGACGTCGAGAATGACGGCGAATGGCTCCTTCCGGGGGGCGACGATAGACGATCGTAGGAGTTATGCAGCTTGATGTTCTGGGCTCTCCTTTCATTTGCAGTTGGGCCATTCCGGCACCCCGGCATTCGCGCCCCATCTGTTCGTCTCCATCGTGACCCTCGTCGCCCCCATTCTGTCGGTCCACCACAAGCGGTCGTCACCTCCGGCCGACGACCCCTTGCACGAGCGTGCAGTACCGACAGGCAGGAACAGACCCAAGAGGGCAGGAAGACAGGAACGCAACCGGGATCGGCATCCGGCCGAGTCAGCACCCAGTACAACAGCCGACCGCACCTGTTTGCCGTGACCTGCAACGCCGAAGCAACGGCATGTTGCAATGGGTGCGCATGAGACGCACAATCGACCCCACTCGCGCAAACTCCCATTCCCCGCGGACAGTGTGAGCACGACCTGGGAACCCCGAGAAGAGACTGCTGATGCCTGGGTTGCCATGTGCAATCCAACTTAGGGGCCGAGCCACTGGCAGGGAGGCGCACGGCACCCGTGCGCAGCGTTTTTCAGACGAACGACATTTCCCGTGCCAACGGCAGGGCAGCGGGCCGCCTCGATAGTCTTTCCACTAAAATTAGGCGAGGGCGACTTCGGCCACGATATTTGACCGTGGCAAGAGGAGCCGAGGGGGGGGAAATAAGAAAAAAAACAAAAAAAAACTCCAGCCGATAGAATTGGGCGGGCGACTTGAAGAGAGGGGACCCCCAGCTCTACTAACCACAAAAGAGTACGGTAGACGATACTAACAAAAAGTACTCGGGGGGCTCAACTCCGACTAATTCGCGAATGCCCTAGAAGGTAGGTACTTACCCGAGCCACCCTACCAAATGGCATTATCTACTTACTTTGGGTGCCGTACGTACCCGCCGCTCTAGCTCAGTTCAGTCAGGCTTTCTTTTCCACCACTGTCAGCCGGCGGGGCGGCCGTCATCATGAGCCTGAAAACGGCACTAAACCCTCCTATCACGATACTGCTTTGGGGGGCCGAACGAACCAACAGGGGCTTGGAGCTCTGAGGTCCCAGAGAAAGGGTCAGGGACTACAGAAAGGCCCCTGGACGGGTTACTGCCAGCGGTGTTGGTGGGCTGATGGGGACTCACCGCGGTGGGCTGACAGGGGCTAAGGCTGCGAATCGCCTAGCGCCTGCCTAGCGCCGGCAGCCCTCGACAGGGGTTCGACAAACAAACTGTCACGGCAGGGTTCCAGAAGAAGGGACGATTCGGCCAATGGGCGCTGCGAAAGCCACGGCGTCTCCTCAGCCAAAATGGCGGATGGAGAGGCCGGTGGAGGGGCAGACAGGACAGTTTACCTCCCATGCACTGTCTTGGAGCAGGGCCCACAAAGTCCGTGCTTGTATCCGCGGCACTTGGATGACCCACCTCTAACTTCGTATCGTCGTCACCTCCTCACCTTCTGCTCAGTATCCATCCGCACGACTCTATGATAGTGCGCCTCCACAACCCCGGCTGTCGCTGGCATCATCCAGCCTCTTCCTGCCTGACTCTCTCTCCCCCTCGGCTTCCAGTCCGCCAACGGCCATGCCGTCCTTTTGTCCGCAGCGATTGGTGGATACGGGCTTGTTGCTGCAGCAGCAAGAGCCCGCCACCCATGGGGAAAGAAAACTCCGCTCCTGCGCTACTGACCGTTGCACCTCGTGCGCGTTGCCACCATTGCGGCAGTCCCCGAGACTAACTTTCGCCGCATCTGGTATGATGCAAAGAGAGCGAAGGAAGATTTACGCCATGTTGGCCGCCGTGCCCTCGACTGACATTCCACCGTTTGCCTGTTTCTGTCTTGTTTGTCCGAGACACGCAAGCCGTGGCGTTGCAAGCTGGGACTTGCTTGCCCGCCCATCTCCCTCTGATGATGGGAGCTACCCGGCTACCTTCCCCGGCTGGTATGAGAGTGAGAACGGCAAAACTCATACTATCGACCCGGCCCACCACCGCTCCCTAGCTCCCTGGGCCCCCTACTCGGGTCTCGAGCGGCTGCATCTCATACGCTATCGATGCGACATAGGCGACAGAGGAAGGGAGAGATATCAGCAGATATGACGGCCGCTCGTCGGACACCTCTCCGACTACGCCTCCCCACAGCGCGGTACCCCTGAGCGGGTAGCAGCGAAGACTTCCACACTCGGGGAGGGAGGGGGGAAGGGTCCACTGGCTTTGGGACCCGTCGGTCCGACACGATGGTTGTCCCTTCTCGCGAGCCATGCCTTCGTCCCTTGAGATTGCGGAACACTTCCCATCGCAATCTTGGAGTGGCACCGAAGTGGGATCTTCCGAGGGCACTCGTGCCTGATCCGCCCTGCGCAACAGTTCGGTGCCGGCTGGCCGGCTGGCCGGATTCGAGCCGCGCGTATTCGCAGCTCTCCTTTGCATGTGTCCTCCCTTGCTCCCCGGCCAGATCCTCCTGTCAGTGGCGGCGCCGGCTGTACCTGTGCGGCATACCGTCGTGTACGATCGACTCGCCCTCGCTTGCGCATCGCAAGACCGAAGATTCCAAACCCAAGGCGCCCTTGGCTGCACCCACCCAACCCTGCCTCCACGCTCCATAAGGAATTCTCTTCGCTAAACTTACTCGTACACACGCCACACTCTCCCGGTCACACCTGCTGGACCCGCGACAGGCCCCAACGCAGCCAATACTCGTGGTCCACTTACATGGGGCTTTGGATGACTGATTGGCAGTTTGCCTCCCCGTGGGCTCGATACTTACGGATCGGGGGCGCTGTCTGAGCCGAGTAGGACATGGATCTTCCATCCCACTGTGGCCGGCCACGATCGCGCCTCGGACAGGGCTCTGACCGCCGCGTGCCATATTCAAAGGTCGGTCGGCACCCTCGATCCCTTCTCTCGGTAACAAACATCAACCTGTTTAAAAGTCCGCTTCCATGTCACCGGGATATTCCTTCCAATGCGTCTCAAACTTAAACATCGCAAGCTGTGGGCCTCTCCGCCGCCGTCTCCTACCGCCAGCACTATGTCCGTCTCTCACAAGCCCAACCAGCTGCCTCAGGCGCTGGCGCCGCTGCAAACGACGAGTCGCGCCAGCTCCACGCGGACTGTGTCTGTGGTCATGCCGCCCTCTCCCACAACGCCCCTCGAGGCCAGCTTCCATGAGGCCTCGGTAAAGGAGATGGGCCTCTGCATGGTGGACACGCCCGTTCGTGGAGGCGTGACGCCGCCCCGGACACCCCCTCCCATGATGCACGGAGAGACTGAAGTGCTGGTTCCCGATATGTTCACCTCGATCCTCTCTATTGAGCCCAAGCAGAGCCCCCACTATTCTCAAGTCAAGCAAGAGGCCGAAGCCTGGATTGCAGAGTAAGCAAGCTTCTCTCCCCCGCCGTCGTGGTTGGTGTTGTCGCTGCAAGCGACGACACACACTGACACTTATTTTCCCCTCCTAGGACGCTCGGGATGGACGAGAAGCAGGCGGAGCGCAACTCCCGTTGCGATTTCGCCTACCTGGTGTCTTGGTGGGCTCCGGACTGCGATGCCGAAGCCCTCCGGAACCTGGTTGACTGGAACCATTGGGTAAGTCCCCGTTAGCATCCAATTTGCTGTCTTTTTCCCGAGTGACTTTGGCGCTTCGGCAAGAAGCACCGCGGTCTGGTGAGCGTCTGCTGACTCATTGTGAACGTTACAACAGGCTTTTCCTTGGGACGACCGTAAGTTGACTCTGCACCCGTCTTTCCTTCACTGCACTTTGGCTGGTCCCTTTTTGGCCCGCTGCCAAGCCCACTGGGTTGTTGTACCTGCTTCAACATTGCGGAATGTTACGGCTGTCGCGTTCTACCCGCCTGCCCACGTGGGCCAGCGGCCATGGCTCTTGGACTGGCCTGTTGTCTGTGCTTCGTTACGCACGTACAGAGAAGAATCCCGGCCCCACACAGCTTACTGACTATTATCACTGTAGAGTTTGACGAGGGGCAATTCAAAGAGGATCTTCACGGTGCGGCTCGCAACATCGTCCACATGACTTCACTGTTGGACGACTGCCATCCGACGGTATCGCGCGAAGAGGATCCTATTGGCTACGCCTTCCAGGTCAACTGGCGCAACATCCAGAAGGTACGTCGGACCAGAAGCTTTCCATGGACTCGGGACGGCAGACTGACTTTGAGACTATAGCGCACATCTCCTAGTGGGTACCACTGCTGCACGACCACGTGATGAGAGGGAGAGCTGACCCGTTTTACACCAAAGTGGTCCATCATCGCTACAAGAAATGTAAGCAA
This sequence comes from Nigrospora sphaerica, assembly GCA_018287875.1. Classification (NCBI taxonomy): domain Eukaryota; kingdom Fungi; phylum Ascomycota; class Sordariomycetes; order Amphisphaeriales; family Apiosporaceae; genus Nigrospora; species Nigrospora sphaerica. The sequence continues at coordinate 493,012 of JAGVVL010000017.1, forward strand.
AAAAAGCCAATCAGACATCCGGCCCCAAGCCCGGACACTTAACCGGCCAGTGGGGCCTATGCAGGCTCCAATCGCTGACTGGTGCAGACATGAAACACTATATGCTGGGCGTCCTGGGCCAAGTCAACTCGCGGAAACTGGACGTCAAGACCATCTCCATGGATGAGTTCCTTGTGTTCCGGCGCGGCACCATCGGCGTTATGCCGTGCACTGTGCTTGCAGAGTGAGCATCCATCCTTAGCTCCGGGTGGTGGATTGTGCAAGGGCGGCAACTGACTGACATGGCACTCGCAGGATGGCGCTCAACATCGAGGTGCCCGATTACATCATCGACCACCCTTCGATACAGGCCTGCCAGGAGGTGGCCGTGGACCTAGTGCTCCTGTAGGTCACACAAGCGAAGCCCAGCCATATCACGTCTTGCAAATTGCTCACATGCCACTGACAGGGATAACGACATTCTGTCCTACAAGAAGGACGTGGTACGTACTCCCGCCCCAGGTTCCAGGCCCCCTGTGCCGCACCATCTCCCTTGGCCGGGCTGCTTCCACGGACCCTGTGCCTCTCATTCTACCCGCTTCCCAGCCCTGATGGCGAGCGACACGCCAAGCCAACATGCCTTCGACGGCCCAGTGCTGACACCAGCTGCAGATCGAGGGCGAGGAGCTGTCAGTCATCGGCATCCTCCGGGCCCAAGGGTACACACTGCAAGAGGCCATGGATGAAGCGGGCCGCATGATCCACCAACGCTACCGGAGATGGTACATGGCGCTGGCCGATATGCCCAGCTGGGGTTCCGAGCTAGACTGCGTGGTGCTCAAGTACCTGGACGGCCTCCGGGGCATTGTGCTGGGTAGTCTGTTGTGGAGGTGCGTTCGCCTTTCCTCTCCCCTCCCCCGTCGTCCTTTTTCCCACCTTGGTTTATTTTGGTTTCCCCTGTGCTGACGACGGCTATTCCCTTGCCTAGCTTCTGGACCCGCCGCTACTTCACCAAGGAAGAGGGCGAGACGCTACGAGCAACGCGCCGACTTCGCCTGCCCGTGCACGAGATCGGCGTGCCCACCATGTGAGGGGCCGGCACACGGTACCAAGGGGGCGGAGGCGGGGGCGGCCACATGGTGAGATGCCATTGACCGGATGCAAGCGGAACAGGGATATATCCCTGAGGCTTTGGAGGGAGGGGAGGTTATGATTCCCAATTTTGGGCGTAATGCTTACACGGCACGTAACGCAGAATACGACAGCGATGGAAAGTTTGAACTGCAAATCCCTTAGCGCTAATTTGGATGACGACGGAAGGTGTTTGGCATCGGCCAAGAACGAATACAGATTCCCCACAGCGATGACGAGCAGATTCGTAAGGAATAAAAGTTGGACAAACAGGGGGGGGCGGATAACAACGTATGACTTTGAGTGTCTTGATGCAAGGGGGCAGTGCCGAGATTGTGACAGCACCAATGGTCTTGCATAAACGTCTTTCGGGCCGTGGGACTCGAAGACGAGGCCTGTCGGGATTCTGGGTACGCACCGGCCGGGTGCGGCTTAACGGAAGTGTTGTTGTTGTTTTTCTCGGTTCCAGCCCGTCGGGACGCGTGAGCAGGGGGTTCATACTGTCCTAGGCGGGCCCAAATCTCGCTTGGGATTTCTCCTTTCGGGACACAGGCGAGCCTAGGTCCAACCTCGGCGCTGCAACCAAAACGCAGCTGTTTCCCTCCCTTACTTTGGTCCCGACGGGGTGGTGGGTTGTTCGGCGGTGATTCTTTTCCCTCCCTTGCTTGGTCGCGTGACCGGGGCCGGCCAGAAGGCATTCGGGACTCGCTTCCTCGGGCCCCTCTCACCGTACAAACGACGGAGGTCTTCCAGAAGGGTTGCACGCAACTGCAGGCCAGACCGCAATTTGGCACCCAGCCCGCCGGGACCGCCTGCAGGGGCGACTCAACAAGCAAGGGAGACGCAACTCAGACGACAGCGGGGACACGCGCTGTCGTCCATCCTCCCCTTCTCTGCTGACGCCTGTCCCATCGCGATGAAAGTTCGTGTCGGGCGGGGCGGGGGCGGTCAACCAATGCGCCCGCGCCCCCCGGAGCATTTCCCCCTACGGCACTACCTTCCACCCACCACCCCAGACTGCCTAGCCGCCGCCTCCGCCGCCACACGCATATGCATATCCGAACAGGCTCGTAAATTGCGAGTTATAGCGTAAACTCTGATTCGACTAATTAGCGAACAGCACATTAAGTTCAGAGGCTTAAGACTACTTACCCACACTGAATATACTTATGGAAACCGCCGTAGTACTTCGCCTTTTAATTACAGGCCTTATCGCATTAGACCTCACGATAGTCACATTAGTGTTACTTAATTACTAGCGTTGCTGGCGTTGCTGGCGTTGCTAGCAGACCCGCGGCTTAAAGTGACGATGCCTAGCTTAGCGCGATTATAATTTCTTTAATTCGCCGTTTCTTTTAGCTTATAACATATGGACCACAGCGCTAGATATGTTGATGCGGAAATATGGTAGGAAACAGAGCAGGCCTTTAGAAGGGAGCTAGACTGGCTAGATGCTACGGTGGCAGACCTATTATAGGTGTGGGCCAGGGTCGTGGCAGCCGGCAGGCCTGGAGCAGGTGCCTCTAGGTGCCAGGTCTGCCTGTAACGAGCGCTTATATCCGGATGTCTCGTCTGGAATCCTGAAGTACTAGTGGAGACGCGCTATAATTCGCATTTTCCGAGTCTGTTAGGATACGCGAAAGGACGCCGCGACATATACCCACCTCACCGCTTACGGGGGTTTTTGTTGGTTTTGTTGCTTCCCCCGCGCTGGTAAAGCGCCACGTCGGCGACCGCGCGTGTGCCCGGACGGGGGATAGGGGAAGGAGCGGATGCTCGCACCCGCGGCGGGGCGGGGGCCCGGCAGCGCAGCGAAGCGGCGTTCCCTGCCTGACCCGACCGGCCGGTACCGACGGTGCCGCGCCACGAGCGGAGGGGACGCCCGCAGGCAAAAGACAAGGCGAAAGGCAAGGGGAACGAAACCCCGGGCTCGCGAAGCGTATACCCCTTTTCGTTGCCCCCTCCCCCCTCTTCCCTGTCTACCCCGTCTCGTACGAGCCCCGTCGTTAACAAAGCCATCGTACGAGAAAACCCGCGAAAGAGGGGATATACGCCGTAATCAGTTTGAGTTTCCCTTTCGCCCTTCCAGCGCGAAACAACGCCCGCCGCGTCGCCAAAAGCGGAACGGCAACCCCCGGCCCGGCGACCGGGGTCCCGCGGCCCGCGGCACGCACTTGTCTCGCGGCCCGCCGCCGGGTCCCGCGGTCCGTCCTCCCCGGTGGCCCGCCTGCATGGTGCGACGTCCGCCTTTCCAAGGGGGAGGGGTCTCTACCAAACCGGCCGGATCCCGCGGAGGGCGCCAAGGGCCAGGGCGACGGCCAAGGGGGGGGTCCGTACTGCGCGCCCGCGACCAACACCGCCGCACTTTCCCACGCGTTTACCCGCGCGTCCGTCCCACCCGCCGAGCCCCCCCAAAACCCACCTGAATTCCCCACCCGACCGTGCCTCGCGCGCGAAGTCCCCCTGCGCCCCCAGGGACTACGGAAAGCGATCCGCCCTCCCCTGGACCCGGGGAAGGGAGCCCGGGCCAAGCCGGGACACCCGTCCTCGCGCGCGCGACGACGCCGGCGCTTCGGATGGACGGGGAGGGCGGCGCGGGCCGTCGGTGGCCATACCGTCCGCTTCTGCCCAAAGCGCCCTCGTCTTATCTTCGATTTCGTTGGAAAGCTTCTTCTCGCCCACTGATCGTGCGTTTACGTGTATATAAGGAGAGTTTTCTCCTCTGGTGGACTTCTATCCCTCTCCCCCCTCTCTCTCGTCGACCGTTCAGTTGTCTTTATCGCCTCCATCTTCGTTCAACATGTTCCACCGAAATTAGTTCTTAGTTATTTCCCCCATTTATACGCCAGGTGACAAAGCCGGGGAAAGCCACCGGTAGCGAACTCCCCTCCCGTGGCGGAGGTTCGGGGGGCCGCGTCCCGCAAGGCCGGCGGGCCCGGCCACGCTTAGTCTTGGGGAATGTTCTAGTTGGGAGCCGGCACGGCGTGAACGAACACAGCGGCTATCGGCTTTGGGCCCCCGGCCTCGACAACGGCCGTATGTCGGGCTCGGCCATGATACCGAGGTCGGCTTCGGCTTGCTTGTGCTTGGTGACGCGCCAGAGCTTGCTCGTCCCCCCGTACGTAGAAAACTCCGCCGCTGGTAGACAACTCGCCGGCGGCCATCTATGCCTAAGCAAGGGGGAGCTACGAAGAAGCATTCGGTGCCTCGCCCACTTTTCCGCTTTGGCGATACCCTAGTGTAGTTGTAGATCAGTCAGGTGAGGTCTTTCGTCAAAGGCGAAGTGACAAGAGTTATCCAGTCAGACACTTGATGGGGACCCAAAATCCTCTGTCACTCTGAAAAATGTTCATCACGCCCGAAGTTTCTACAGGCTCGCGCAAGGTGAGATGCTAGTTGGGGCAGCACAGATTACGTGCCGAGTCAGCGTTGGCCGATGGTTGATTGAGGTGTCACTGGTGCCAGAAATAGTCGATGCTTGCTGATCTAATTATCGAGAGAATAGTTGGAAGGGGCGACTCATGCCCAGGCCGTTATGAAGAGCTCGTCAGTGTCTTCGCAAAACCTAGTCGGAGGCTTGAATCAGCCGAATGTAGACTGCGGCACGGGTGGCAGTTTGTTTAGAACGCGCCGTCTTTTACTAGTCCTCTCTTTCTTCACAACCTCGTCTTTTCCAGCTTGGCAGTGCCGCACTGCGGTCAGTCTTGCAGTCGGCTCAAGGCGACTCTTGTAGGAACCCTCGAATATAAAGAGATAACACCATGTTCGCCGTCATTAGAGAGAATCTTATTTTAGCTGGAAGGGACTACGGGCGCTATTACGGAGGAGGCGGAGATGGGGACAGCGGCTGTTTATTGTTATCTTTAAGGCGGTTATCTCTTAAACCAAATGCAGACCGAACATTACCAAGGCGTTTAAGGTTAACTGGAGCAATAATGAGCTTGAATCCTTAGTTTCCAAATCAACCATTATTTTGGCTCATGGTCGCTTACTAAAGTAGCGCAGCTGCAGCTTCTTGTTGAATAGGTGCACCGGGATCCACCCCCAAATCAGACGCCCTTCCAACCCTCATCATTTACCCTACGGCTAGGATTCTTACGATTATACCTCGTGCTTTTTAAATCGGACCAGCGACGCCGCCATGGTACGTGGGAAGGACGAGGAGCATCCACGCGAGGTATCTGCGGGCTATGGAAGCTCAGCAGCCACCGCTTGGAGTTTCCAGCCGAAACAGTTCCGTTTCCAGCCGAAGCCAGCCCCCCTTTAAAAGGGCAGGTACACATCGAGGCCACCGAAAGAGAAGTCCGAGGGAGAGATGGGGGACAATGAGCACCGACGGCCCCTACTCGCCGTCCACGGGGCAGTATCGCGGTGGCGCGACCCTACAGCTTTAGCCGGGGCCGGTCCAAGCAGCAGCGCCGTCCAAGGAGACGTCTTTTCTCTCATCCCGTCGACGGCGGCAAAAGGGTTCGATTCGCAAGAAAGGGTGTCGCAATTCCAAGATACGTCACAAGGCTTCCAACGTGGCACGGAAACCTGGGTCTGTTGCCGCGCGGCTTCTCTCTGGTACGGATTACGAGAACGGCCGAGTCGTGCTCGGCGCGGGAGCTGTGAAAATGACCACCAGCGTCCCCCTAACAAGGAAAAAAAACACGGAATCCCGACGCCATGGCCGGTTTCGGACACGGGGGCTAAACGGATACGTCTGATGTGCGTCGGAGCGATCTTTATACATGTTTGTCTCGTCGCCAAGCGACGCCTCCTACGGCAGCGGCGGGGCCACGCCCGGGGGAAAGAACGTTCGACCCCCCCGAAAACCCCGACGCCCGTTCCCCGCCTCCTCTGGGCTGGGCCCCCGACCCGTCATCATCCTACACGACACGAATGTGTCTTGCCGTCCTCGAGCCACCCAGGGCACAAATTATATACAAAGTCGAGAACCCCCCGACTCGCTGCGCGGCGGACCGTCAAGAAGAGGGAGAAAGAGGAAGAGGGGGAGGGAGGGAGGTCTAAAGCAAGTCTCGAAAGTGTTGGTACATGCTCCCGTGGCGGTCCATGCCGACGCCAAAGGCCGGGGGCCCGCCGCCGCCGTCGTCGTCGAGGGGGCGGATGTCCGAGGCGGATGCGGCGGCGGCGGCGGCGGCGGCGGCGGCGGCGCGCTCGTCAAAGCCGTTGAGGCCCATGTAGCCCTCGAAGATCTTGGACATCTCGCTCGAGATCTGCCAGCCGTTGGGCTGCACCGATGGGCTGAGGGAGCCGGTGCTCGGCGCCGCGCCCGCCACCTGTTGTGGTGGTTGCTGTTGCTGCTGCTGATGCTGCTGCTGCTGCTGCTGCTGCTGTTGTTGTTGTGGGGGCGCGCGACCGCCGCCGCCGAAGCCCGGCGTCGTCGCCGCGTTGCGCGCGTTTGCGTCGTTCTGCGAGATGTGGCCCGTCGCGAGCCCGGCCATGGTGAGGGCCGCGCTCGAGTGCAGGTCCTCCTCCTGCGAGAGACCCAGCCGCGGCGCCACCTCCTTGAGGGAGCGGATGGCGCGCCACAGCCGCCGCGAGGCGTCCGACTTGGCCGACATGTCCTTCACGAGCTCCAGGGCCATGTAAAACTCGTCGCGGCAGCTGGAGCTGAAGTTGACGGGCGCGTGGCAAGACGCGAGGAAGAGCACGGCGATGGCGGGCGACAGGAACTGGTGGTAGAATACCTGGGACCTGCGGTACAGGCTCGTGGTGTTGTGGAGGTGGGTGAGGTAGGTAATGGTGTTCTTGGCCAGCCGGACGGCGCGCTCGGCCAGCCCCAGGTTCTCCATGATGCTGCTGTGCGTGTGGAGGACGGGCGTGTACAGCCAGATGCGCATCTGGTTGAGCCGTAGATAGGTCCAGATCTGCTGGCGCTGGATGTCGTACTCCCGCTGGGAGCCGTGCGGCGGGTTCAGGTACCGGGGCATCGAGTCCCAGTCGGCCAGGTCGAGCTGCGCATCCGAAGGCGCACCGGTGTACCACTGCTGGATCTGCTGGTCCAGGCTCTCGAGCTCGCCCGGTTGCAGGTCCATGGTGGGTTGGTCAAAGTTGCGGAGGTATTGCCAGACTTTGGAGCTCACGCGCGTGTAGCTCACCATGGCGCGCAGGAACGGGAACTCGTCCTGCTGGGGTCAGCGTCAGCCAGCCCACGAGGGGGTGGGAGAAGGGGACGGGGAGGGAAGCGTTTCCGTACCGGAGGCGGCAGGTGCGAGTCTATATCGCCGTCCTGAAGCACGTAGGGGAGGCCCGTGGCGAAGCTCCACCGCCTGTCGAGGATGTAGGCGGTCCAGAAGGAGTGGATGGCGTTTCGGCGCACCTCGTCGTCCTGGATGCGCCCGATGGTGTGGCGACGGTGCAGGCCAAGCTCGATGCAGTAGCGGGCCACCTGGCCGATGGTGCGCCAACACAGGATCTCCTCGTTGGCCAGGAACCGGTAGGCGCCGACGAGGACGAGAAAGGGCAGGTAGGCCACGTCGCTCGGGTCGCTCATGAGCAGCTTGTCGGCCGTCGGCCGCAGGCTCTCAAAAAGGCGGTTGGCGCGCACGCTGTTTCCGTGCTCCTCCACGACGAGGCCGATGCACATGATGACCTTGAGCAACAGCGACTTGGCGTCGTTCATGGTCTCGGAGAGGTCCTGCACCAGGGTGCCCCGGCGCACGGCGTCCATACACGAAACGAGGAATTTGGCGTGCTTGATGACGCTCTCGACGCTGCAGACGGGGTAGATGACGTTGATCTCCTCCTCGTGGATGCGACAGAGACGGATGATTTCGTCCTTGTCGTAGTCCCACAGGGGGTCGACGGAGCGGTGGTGGGCGGGGATCTCGACGACCTGCGGGGCGAGAGTCGGCGACAGGTTGGGGGTGTCGACGGAACCGGACGGGCCGCCGTCGAGGGAGCCGGCGCCCACGTTGCTGTAGCCCAACTTGTGCAGGGTGTTCTTGGCGATGTCGAGGTTGAAGTGGGCGCTCGTGGGCCCTCGGAAGCCGGCGTCGGCGACGTGCGGGAGGGTCGGTCGGGAGCCGGCGGGCAGCGAGGCCGACGACGTCGGCGTCGTGGCCGTCATGGCGGCCGGGGCGGGCAGGCCGCGGTCGTGCATCGGCGCCAGCCGCAGCGCTTCGGACCGGAGGGCGCTCATGTTGTTGAAGAGCGTCTCAACCTGCTCCTGCAGCCGCGCCACCGTCGACGTCATCTGTCGGAAGTCGTCCGAGTCCTTGAAGCTGGTCGAGCAGCAGTTGGGCGCGTAGAGGCATTGGAGGTTGAGGTTGCCGCATCGTTGGCACGGCGTCTCGCCATTGCACTTGATCTTGCGCCGTTTGCATTCGTTGCTAGCATCGGCTGGGTCAGCCCGGACGCGCTCGAGCGTTCGACAGACGCGGATGGCCCAAGGCGGGGGAGACGGCGACTTGGGGCTCGACGCGACCTTGTGTGCGCGCGCGCGCGCGCGCCCGTGTGCGCTTGCGTCGGCCCCAGACGGGGAGGGTGGAGGTGCAGGCGTGGGTGACGGCGAGGGGAACGTACCAGGCAATGGAAATGTAACGATTCCGCTTGCTCCGCGGCTGCTTGCCGTTGTTGGCGGCGCTGGGGGAGGAGTCGTCGATGCTTTTCCGCTTGGTGCCGGCAACCGAGGGCTGCTGCCGGTGGTCGTAGAGGGCGGAATTGGCGGAATTGAGCTGGGAAGAAGGGGAGCCCAAGGCGGATTCGGCGTCGGCAGCCATGGGGGTGATGGCCGTCGTCAGGTAGCGAAGGTCGCTGACCTGGTTTTCGAGCTGGTCCATTCCGAACGAAAGCAAGAGGGAGGGAAAGAGATTGATGGGGGGGGTTTGGGGTTTGGGGTTTCGCGCCCGCGTGCCTCTCTCTCGGGGCCTCTGCTCGCTTTCCTCGTGGCCCTGCCTCTCTCGCGTGCGCCGGCACTCGCCGACGGTGCCTCTGCTCTCCTTCACTCGCCTCTTTTCGGTTCTCGGCTGGGTCGGTCCCGCTCTCGTGGGACGGGACCGGTGGGGGGAGCGGACGGGCGGATAACGCGCACGCGCACGCTCTCTCTCTCACACTCTCTCACACACTCACTTACTCTGCTTCACTTATCTTCTCTCATGCGGAAGCCTCGTCCATGCAGACAACCAGCGTTTCCCCCGGGAACGATGTCCTGCAAATTCCGCATGGGGGGAGGGTCGGGGAGCCGCTCACGCACTTTTAGTCTCGGCCAGAAGCGGGTTCGCCCCTCCCCCCAGCCCAGGCCCAAACGCCGAACCGAAAGGCAACGTCCTCACGTGATGAACATTCTTTCCCACTTTCTCTCCAAAGCTCCAGTTCCCCCCTCCCGCCGCGCCGCGCCGCGTATCGGTAGGGGAGGGGGCGGCGACGCTCTGCTTACCGTTCCCCGTTAGCCCGCCCTCCTTTAGGTGCGACCAAGGCCGATCCATCGCACCCCACGTAGGGCATCCCGTCAGACCCGTACCGGCCGGCCTGGCGATTTGGCCGTGGTCATGGCCCATCTCCAGAAAATAACGTGGCACCCTGTCGAGCCCGTCTGCGCCGGCACTTGGTACCTCAGTATTCGTCTCTACACAGTAGGCCGAAGGCTGGCTTCCCGTCGCCCTTCGGCACTCGGATCGACGCTGGAGCCCGGCAATGGCCCCTTTCCCTAGCGTCTAAGGCGCCATTGTGCCCGCTCGGGCGCGCGACCCGTACGTCTTCGTGCGCTGCCGACCGGGCGCGCCCCTCCTCCTTACGTCGGTCCTGCCTCCCTCGTAGAGGTCATCTCGCTCGTCCCTGCAGCATGGGAGAGATCGGAGGAGTGACGGGTGGTCCTCACCCCTGCCGCGCCCACTCGCCCGTACCCTAACAGCTGGCCCGTGTCGCCCCTGCATCATCATCGTAGATTTTTTTTTCTTTTTCGGCCTTCTCCAGCATGCAGGTTTTCCCCCATGGTGAAATCTCGGATGCGCCGTGATGAAATACCGCCATGGGGGGCCTGCAAAGCCCTACGACCCCGGCCAACCAACATCGCCCCCCCTCGCGAAGGCTGAAAATTGGTCACGCCCGCCCGAATGCAACCCTATCGCCAGGGAGCGCGGCGGATAAATGTTGCATCTCCGCCCCGGCCCCGCACAATCGCGTGCCAACCCGGCGACTCGTCCAGCGTCTAGCTAAGGTTTGCAAGTTAGTGGCATCAGTACTCAATAGTCGTGGAGGCCGTTACCCGGTCCGTCGCGTCCACGACAGCGAAGATCCCGGTTCCGAATCTCCGATCCCTCCCCCCCCTCGGTCCAGTCCCCCCTTTTCGCCACCAGATCATTCGCCGAACTACTGGTCCCTCGTGGCGTGCGAAGCTACCTCCGCGAGAGGGTGGAAGAAAGACGGTGCCTTCGGAGCCTGCCTGTCTTGCTTTTTTCTTTCTTCCCGCACCCACGCCCGCGCGCGGCCGGCAACGCCCCCCGTGCTTGACTCGTCTGGCCGCCGCCTCATTCGGAAGCCGCGAGGCCAAGAGAAAAACCTTCGGTCAAGTACCGTGACCGCGCATGCCCCACCCTAGCTGTTACAGATGGTAGGGAACCTAGGGCCCAGCTACTAGGCCTGGGTAAAACGCTACAGGGCAGTTTCGATGGGCGTTTGTACTGTCCAAGCGTCTTGCTCATGGTACCTCTCCCCGGGGAGGGGACGGACGGAAATCTGACAGACCTCGAGGCCCCCTCCCAGTCCCGGCACCGATGGATACGAGGACTCATCCTTGGGGTCCGCAATCCTATCCATCATTTCTTCGGACGGGAGCTTTTTTTTCCGGAGCGAAACTGCTCTGGGCGTTTCATCGAAGTTTTCTCTTCCGTATCCTTGGCGCCCAGGGGCGCGGCCCGAGAAAAGCCCCAGGTCCAAGTTCGGTGCCCACCCCCGCCGGTGCCGATTCCATCTGCATCCCGGACAACGACCGAACCGTGGGTTAACACCCAAGGCTTGCAAGGGAAGGGTTGTGGTACCTGGTGCGTTATGCCTAAAACTAGGAACCCACCCCCCCAAAACACCAGATGCCGAATGATACACCGGGCAAGGGGAAAGTGGCCGGGCCGGCATTTGATTATGGGTCCCCGCGCCTATAGCCAGAGCCTAATAAGACGACTTCGGTCTGCGTTCACCTGGACCGCCCCGTTGAACGAGCTGGTCCGAGGGTTCAAGGCCGCCAGGTTTGGGTTTTCTCGGTCCGTGATGGCATTCCAGTGACCACCCACACGCAACCCCCCTCCCGTTCTTTGCGGCGTTGTAGGTACCACCGTGAGGTTTCCCGGCCCCGGGATTCGTTATTCCGTAATCCCCGTTCGGCGCCGACCGCTTTGGGCGTTTACCCAGTTCAAAGCCCGGCGCCGTGCGCGCTCTTGCCGGGTCAAAGCGATCGTCACGGGGCACGCGCGCGTTTGGTTGGCTTAGGAGGACGGAGTGAGATACTGTAGGATGGAGAGAACCGGCGGGGGTCGGGGAGGGAAAGAGATTGGGGGGGAGGGGGAGGAGAGGCTGGATTGGGGGGTCCATTAACCGGGGCCGTCGCTGACCGGGCTATTTCCAGCCTACTTGCTACATATAGTGTACGGCGCCGAACCCCGTCCTCGTCTCCGTCCTCAACCCATCGCACCGCCCGTGTCCTCTTCCTCCCCTCCAAGCCGGTTCCCAACCTGCCCCCCCCCTCTTCTTTAGGATGGAGGCGGCACGGCCGTCGCCGCCGAGTAGACGCGACCGACGCAGTCGCCGAAGCCGACGCGGGCGCCGGGGGGCCCGCAAACGCCGCGCAGCGTGACGGTGTCGCCGTCCTTGAGGAAGCGGCGGACGTCCATGCCGGCGAGCAGGACGTCCGTCTTGCCGCCGGCGCTCATCTCGAGAAGGCTGCCGCACTCGGAGGGCGTGGGGCCCGGGGCCGAGGAAGAAGAAGAAGAAGAAGGCGGCGGCCCGCTAATGGTGCCCGACCCCAACAGGTCGCCCGTTCGCAGATTGCAGCCGCCCAGCGTGTGGTGGGCCAGCATCTGCGGAAAGGACCACAGGAGGTGGCGCGCGCTGGTACGCGTAATGGTGGTGGTGTCGCCCTCGGGTGCTGAGAGCGGGGTCAGCGGTTTGAGACGGAGCAGGCGGGTGATACGCAAGCTGGGGAGAAGAAGAAGAAGGGGGGGGTAGAAACATACTCGTAAGATCGACCTCGAGCCGGATGTCAAAGACGGAGTCCTCGCGCGTCTCGCAGAGGTAGGGCTGGGGCGGGGCGTTGTTCGGGTTCGGGATGGGGCGGGCGCGGTAGGGGTCGAGGGCGTCGGCGAGGACGACCCAGGCGCTGATGGTGGTGGCGAAGTTCTTGCCGCAGAAGGGGCCGAGCGGCACGTACTCCCAGGCCTGGACGTCGCGCGCGCTCCAGTCGTTGAGCAGGACGTAGCCGAAGACGTGGGCCTCGTCGGCGGCGTCGACGGCGACGCCGGGCCCGCCGCGCCGGCTCGGCGCCCCCACGAAGCAGCCGAGCTCGAGCTCGAAGTCGAGCCGGCGTGACGGCGCCGTCGTCGGCGTTTTCGTGCTCGCGTCCAACAGGATTTGGCCCACCGGCCGCGGCACCGAAGCCCCCGACGCCACCACGCTCGACGCCCGCCCGTGGTACCCCACCGGCAGGTGCGTGTAGTTGGGCTGCAGCGCCTCGGCGGGCGAGCGGAAGAGGCAACCGACGGTGTGGGCGTGGTGGTAGCCGGCGTAGAAGTCGGTGTAGTCGCCGATGTCGAGGGGGAGGTGCATGCGAACGTCGGCGAGGGGGCGCAGCACGCGCGCCCGCAGAGCCGCGTCGTCCTCCAACAATGCCTTGTGCTCGCCGCCCGCCCGCAGCAGCGCCTGAAGCGCCGCCCGCGTCGCGCGGTGCACCGGCCGTCCCAGGGCCGCGAAGGCGTTGAGAGTAGGTCCCGCGAGCGCCGCCTCGTGGCCGCCCAGCCCCGGCGCCAGGCCCGTCCAGGCCGGCGCCCCTGCCGTCAAGGCGGCGAGGTCCAGTGCGTGCGTCCCGATGGCCACGGCCGGCCGCGGCGTCGCGTCGTCGGCCGTGCTGATGATGCCAAACGGCAGATTGGCCAGCGAGAAGGGGCTGTCGGGCGTCACGCCCGGTACCCACGACGTGGTCGCCATGAAATATCGTCGGTGCCGCTGCGGCTGCTGCTGCTGGGGGAGGCGGGGAATGGGCGTCGGACCGCCGTCAATGGCATCCAAATGGAGACGGGGGAGGGACGCGGGTACGGGGAATTGTGTGGGAGCCGTGAACGGACACGGCCTTCGAAGATGCTACTCGGGATCTCACATCTCCAACAGTCAGATGTATCCGGTTATGGGATGCGGTTCTAATATTGGGTGGGTGCTGTGCTGGGCCCCAGTAGCGGAACATTGCCCGCACGCCCCACGTTGCCGACGCTATGCGCTTACTCTCTCCTCTCTCGGCATCTCGGGGCCTCAAAAACACGGGACGAGAGGCCATCTAATCGCACGCCAGCGAGTGCTGGCTTTGAAAGAAATAGGAGAGAAGAAAAACCACGACGATACTCAATTGCTGCAGAGAAATCATGAATGCCCGTTAATACTCCAGCCCCAGCGCCCGATGAAAATGCCTTTCCCCCCGCTCGCGTCTTCCAAAATCCGTACACTGAGCGGGCTCGACCTGGCCCCGGAATCTACCTGCTTCTAATGCGAGGATGGTACATAATTACATACATGCGACAGCGGCCTAGGCCGTATTCCAAAGTCTCCGCGAACCTTGATGGGTTTTCCCACCTGTGCCCGTTCCCTCCTCTTCCCATCTCATTACACGCCCTGTCTGCGTCTCAAGCCATCCCACCGTAAAGCATCATGCGTCCGTCTTGGTTTTGCAGTCCATTCGACCACGACATAGGGGAAGACGACAAGAAAGGGAAAACAAAACGATGCTATCGTGACAGGCCATGCTTGGCCGACAAAACAAATCCAAACCAAAGTCCAGTCCGGTCCGGTTCAGTCCATCTCCAGTCCGGGGTATCCGTATCCGTACCTCGTAGGTCCCATTCCATTATCGTTGGCTTTTGCGCTATTCGTACAGCGTCATCAGCCTCCATTCTTTTTACATCGAACAACGTGCGTCGCGCACTCGTGTTCTCTCGCTCGCCAAAAAAAAGGGGGGGAGGGTGGTTGAAGGGGGCGGACAGAAGGAGATGCTTGCTCAGATGTCTGTGCGTCGCATAATACATACTGTGCTGGAGCGGTCCAAAGCGCTGCGGACAAAGACCATGCCCGAAGACGAGGAGCGAGCGTGCTTCTTGGACCGCGAGCTGCTGCGCTCCTCGGACCGCCGCGCCGACTTGGACTCCTTGTGCCGGACCTCAAGGTCGTGAATCCGCATGTTGAGCGTATCCCGGGCCGAATTCGCGTCCTGGAGCTGGTGCCGGAGGCCGTGGAGCTCGCCGGCGAGCATCTGGTTCTGCGACGACAGGCCGGGCACCTTCTCGGCCTCGGCCTGGAGGCCCGTTACCTTGTCCGCCTCGGCCTGGAGGGCGGGCATCTTGTCGAGCTCGGCCTGCAGGTCGGCGATGCGAGCCTCCAAGGCCGCCTTCTCCTCCGCCATCTTTCCTTGCGCCTCCTCGAGCTCCTTGTTGCGTGCGCGCATCTCCTCCGGTACGATGGTGTCGAGGTCGGCCTTGAGGCCGCTGGCGCGCTCCTCGAGCTCGCCGTTGAGCTTGACCGTGATCTCGGCCTCCCGGGTCTTCTGCTCCACGTCCGACTCGAGCGCCTTGTTACGCTCCTCGAGGCCGGCAATGTCCGCCTGCAGGCTCGCAATGCGACCCTCGAGTTCCATGTGCTGGTTGCGGGCGGCATCAAGATCAAGGGCCTTCTCGATCTTGTCCGACTCCAACGCCTGGTTGCGCGCCTCCAAGGCTGCAACGTCGGTCTGGGAGGAAGTCATGGCGCTCCTCATGTGAGACAGGCGATCCAGAAGCTCTCCGAGTCTCTTCTCGACCGACAGCTTCTCCTCGGCAATGGCGACGTTGGCCATTCTGGAACCCTGAAGATCCTCCTCCAGACGCTCAACGTTGACCATCTTGTCGACTCTCTCGTCGGCGAGCTCCTTCTCGACAGCAGCCTTCTCTTCTTGGAGTTGCTTCTCGATAGCTGCTTTCTCCTCCAGAAGCTGCGTCTCTACAGCAGCCTTTTCTTCAAGAAGCTGCTTCTCCATGGTCGCCTTCTCCTCCTGAAGCTGCGTCTCGACGGCCGCCTTCTCCTCGCGAAGCTGCGTCTCGACGGCCGCCTTCTCCTCGCGAAGCTGCGTCTCGACGGCCGTCTTCTCCTCGCGGAGCTGCGTCTCGACGGCCGCCTTCTCTTCTTGGAGTTGCTTCTCGATGGCCGCCTTCTCCTCTTGGAGCTGCGTCTCCATGGCGGCCTTGTCATCGAGAAGCTGCTTCTCCAAGGCCTCCTTCTCATTGAGGAGTTGCTTCTCGATGGCGGCCTTTTCTTCCTGGTGCTGCTTCTCGGCGGCCTCCTTCTCGCCGCGGAGCTGCTCCTTCTCCTCTAGAAGTTGCTTTTCAATGGCGGCCTTTTCGTCCTGGAGCTGCTTCTCGACGGCCTCCTTTTCTCCGCGGAGCTGCTCCTCCAAGGCCTGCTTCTCGTCGTGAAGCTGCACCTCGAAGGCCGCCTTGTCGTTGACCAGCTGGTCTGACAGCGCCTGCTTCTCCGACTCGATGCTGGCGAGAGCCTCCTCGAGGCCGCCAATCTTGGCCTGCAGAACGATCCTGTCCTCTTCGGCCTGCTGGAGGCGCGACTCGAGGTCCTTCTGCGTCTCCGCGATGCGCTTCTTCTCCTCCTCGAAGGCGTCGTGGGTGGCCACCATGGCGGCCTTGTCGGCGAAGAAGGCCTTCTTCTCCTCGGCCAGGACCTGGATCGCCGTGACCTGGTTGCGCATGTCGTTCCGCAGGGCGTCGCGCTCCGTCGTCAGGGCCTTGACCTCGTTGGCCTGCTCGGCAATGCGCGCCTCCAAGGCAACAGCAGCCGTCTCGAAGGCGGCGATCCGCTGCATGAGCTCGGCCTCTTTGGCCGCCTGCTCCTGGGCACACGCCTCCATTTCTTTCTTGAGGTCGGCGATCTGCGTCTTGTACTCTTCGCCGGCACGTCTCAGGCTGTCGCGCTCGCCCTCGGTGCTGTCAAGCATGCCCTTTTGGAGGTTGAAGTTGGAGCGGAACTCGTCCATGAGCTGGCGCTGCTGCTGCAGGTCGCGTAGGGCGATCTCCTTGTGAATACGTTCCTGGTTGGACATCCTCTCGGCCTCCTTGCTCTGGAAAGTCTGCGAGGAGAGGCTCTCGGACGTGTTGGTAAGCTCCCGTCGCAGGCGGCTGTTGGACTCTTCGAGGTCCTTGGCCTCGAGACGTAGCTCCTTTGTCTCTTTGGTCTGGGCCGACAGGAGGTCCGTGGTCTCGTCCAGCTCGCGGGTCAGGCGACCGTTGGACGCCTGCAGGTCCTTGGCTTCGGATTGGAGCTTGTCAATCTTGTCGAGCAGTTCCTTCTCCACACGGCGAGCGTGTTGGAGGTCGTTGGAAGAAGAGACGGTGGAAGAAGAGACCGCGGAGGAAGACGCGGTCGAAGTGACCGAGGCAGAAGGGGAAGGGGATCTCGAGTCCCTCACGCGCTCCGGGACACGATCCGGGAGGTCGAACTTGACACTCTTCTGCGCGGTCGAGGACGAGGAGCGCGAGGAGGAAGCCACGGGGGGGGCGGGCAGAGCCGGCCGCTGGGTGGGCATGGCAAGCCGGCCTTGTGACGACACACGGCGGAGCTGCTTGCCATGGTAGCTGGGAGAGGAGTGGGCGGTGGATTCGCTGGTGACGGTGTCGTCGGAAACGACACTGGAGGCGTCGGTGCTGTCCATATAGGAGTGCTCCGAGGTGGCCGACTCGGTATCGGTGTCAAAGTGACAGTACTGGTCGTCGGAGGGCGGCGACATGTACGGGGGACGGACGAAGTTGCCCGAGTGCCTGGGCGACTGGAGCTGCATCTGCCGCGGCGGGGGTTGCACCTGCCTCAGCGGAGGCTGCACCTGCCTCAGCGGCGGCTGCACCTGCCTCGGCGGCGGCTGCACCTGCCTCGGCGGCGGCTGCATTTGCCTCGGCGGTGGCGCCGGCTTCTGCGGTTGCTGTGCCGGCTTCTGCGGCTGCTGTGCCTGTTTGAGCGGCTGGACCTGAATGTGCACCTGCGGCAAGCCCGGCTTCTGCGACTGGGGCTTCGGTGGCGGGTTCTGCTTGGGCGGCGGAGATTGCCTCGGCGGGGCCTGGATCTGCTTGGGCGGCGGGGCCTGCTTCTCCACCTCTTCGCGGCGAGGCGCGAGGGAGAAGCGCTCGGCCAGGGCCCGGGCCGAAAAGGTCGGCTGCGCCGCCTTGGACCCGAACGAGAGCGGGCCGAAGGAAAACCCAGACGACGAAGGTTCGGCCTCGGGCGTCCGGCCCCCCGACGAGGGGCCCCGGCTCATGTGGGCGGGCCGCTCCGGGTAGTGGCCATACTGGGAGGCCATGTCGTTCCTGATTTCGACGCTGGGTCGCGTGACGTTTGGCCGGTCCATGGCACGTTTGGGGTGGTGTGTGAGAGGGTGGTGGTTGAGGGTGGATGGAGAGGAAGGGCGGTGAGGGGTGTGAATGGTCTGCTGGGAAGGCAAAGACGAGGGCGAGTGGTTCACTTAGGTGCCGTTCTGTGAGCGGGCTCGTGGTCCCGGGCGGCTGGTGCTAGGTACGTAGTCGAGGTTGTCCTGGCTGCGCGTGGTTCTGCTGTGCATCTTGCGGTTGCTGGTGCCTTTCGGGGGTGAGGAAGCAAGGAGACGGGAGAAGCCAGGGCGAAGACGAGGACGGCTGCTCAGTAATAATAAAGTTCCGTGAGGGGTTTGGGTGTGTTTGTAAGTGATCGGCGGCAGGGCAGCACGGGTGCAGGATGGGAAGGGGTAGAAGAAGGTCAGGCCGGCCGGATCAGGAGTGGGCTCTGCAGTAAATAGATTGCGGTACATGCATATCGGGCACGACGGAGACGGACAGGGGCCAGGGGGAGGGGAGGGGGGGGGCGCGCGGGACGCTGGCAGGGGGAGCAGGGGCATAAGTCGAGGTATCACGGTCGTACAGGGCTGAGATACATCCATCACCGGTCCTGTGGTAGCGAGAGGTGGACGACTATTCGTTCGAACAAGCCTCTGACCCCCAGACCCTGTGCGAGTGAGACGAAACAGCGACTGCCAACGCAGACAAGGGTGGCGGGCGCTGTCAGATGCGACAGCGCAGCACGATGACGCTGGGATTCCTTCGGACGGTGTGTTGCGTTTCGTTACACTGCGTTGCGGTGCTTTGCCCTGCCGGACGGCGATGCAGAAGCGCGCAACACAGGACGGCTGGTTTTGCCTGCTTTTCCTTGGCGTGGTCCCCTCGGGCCTCTACCCCTGGGCTGCGGTCTGCCGGGCAGCCAATCGTGGGTATACATGGGCCATACCGTAGCTGCATACGCCCATGGGACGGGGCCAACTATCCGTGGCCTTTCTGCTCTCGTCCCGGCGCCTGACTCAACCGGTCCAAGGCCCTCCCCCATGTTGCCAAACCACCAGATCCCGGCCGTTGGGCACGCAACCCCGGGAAGGGGCGTCCAACGTGGTCGACCTGTCTGGCCCACGAGCACACACGCGCGCGCGCAGACACACACAGCCGCGTTCAGACATCCTCCGGCTGACCTGGATGGCTGGCGCTGGCGGCCGGGTTGGCCCTGTCTTCCCACAGCCCTCAGACGCGCGAGTCCATGATACTCGAGGGGAGGGGGGTGTGGGCGGGTGTGCCCGCGTCTGTGTGGCACGGCTGGCACGGTCGTCAGTTCGGATGGAGGGTATATCACGCAACAACGGGCAACAAACGCCCCCCCCCGGCGGCCCTGACTGGCGGGGACACCTGTGCGAAACAGAGTCGTCGCGACTGGGGCGGGGACCGACTGACTGCTGCCCAGCGCGCGCGCCCAAAAAAAAAGCCAGTCGGTCCATAACAGGCCAATTACAGGGGTCCGGCCCGCGTTGACGGTTGGGCACAAATACGCTCGGCACCCGATGTTGGCACGCCACGCAGGAGCCGGCCAATCGGGTTCGACGATCGGGAAGGGCAGAACATTCCCGCGAGCTTCTACTTCGAAAGCGCACGACGGTGAATGACGGGGGTGGCTCAAAGGGTCTTGGGACGTTTCCGGCGCCTGTCTTGGGGGGGAGTGTGCCCTCGCTAGCCGCACTAGAAACCGGAGCAGGTGGTCGGTCAAGCCTGGAAAGCCGGGGCCTCGGGCCTCACCCAGCAGCGACAGCAACCTAACGCGCCGTAGCTTCAGAGTCCAACGTGGGTAAAACGGGGGGGGCTGGAGAGGCACGAATGGGCGTCCATGGAGCTTGGGTTCCGAGGAACCCAAGCAAGGGTTTAGTGGGTGCGGAATATAGCTACGTACTTCCTACTGTGTACGAATATGGGTATAGCGGGGGGGGCTTTACTGCTATGTTGCGACGGTGGGTGTGGGGGTAGGAAACACGAGGTCCGTTCAACTTTCGGTCAGAAAAGGATGAATGTATGGTGGCGGACCAGCCAGACGGACGAACACTGGAGGAATGGAAAGAACAAACATGCACCACCGCCCTCACCTTGCTCGTAACGGGCTGGATTCTAGGGGTGGATGGGTGTCTCAGTTGGGGGATGGCATGCGCGCAGGGCACACGCCGCCAGAGGAGGGGAGGGAGGAGACCACCGGCCATGGAATGAGGGCCACGCGTGAACGAGCTTCCCGATCCGGTTCGTCGGACGCGACTTCTGTTTCCACGGGGCGACCTAGCTGGAGAAGTACGAAGTTACCCAAGATACCGTGACAAACAGATCGCGGGTGCTCCTGCTCAACTACGTAGCTGAGGGGTCGTGAGGAGGAAACGACGATCTCATCGATAACCCAAAAAGTGCCCGCACGCACGCACCATCACCATCACACGCACACGCGCAACCGCACTGGCCCCGTTTTCCAGACCTGACGGCCCCGTCCGGTACATCGCCCGCGCCCACTACCTCCACTGGGCCCCTCTCCCCATGAACAAGAGCCGGTCTGGCCTCTGCCGGAGAGGAGCCAGCCCACCGGTCGTAATGCGTCCAAGTGGAAAGAAAGGAACAGACTATTCAACGGCTAACGCAGCGCGAGCCTCCGGCCAAGTTCATGCGTACGTTTGCTGGCAACCGGTTGCGCCGAACGTAACGCCGCGGTTATGCGTGTTCCGACCCCGTCACGGTTTCGCTAGGCCCCTGTTTCCCTTCGGTTCCTGGCTGGTCCTGTTCTCTTTAGCCTAATTTGGCCCCGTGCGACGCAACCGAAAGGGAAGCGGTATGCGAATACACACAGCAGCACCGCCCGCCACGAGCCTCCCGTGATTTGGCAGGGCCGGTCGGCTCGGTCGACGCCGCGCAAGGAAGCCCTGTATCGGGCGCTGCATGGCCTGGTCTGCCAATGTACGCACCCTACGGTAAGCACACGCCCGGCCGTCCTTTCTTTTGCACTTTGGCCACCGTCGCCCCGGGCGCGATTGGACACCCGGGAGCGATTGGACACCAGGTCCCCTTCCTCGGGCCCCCGTCGCTCCCATTCGCCGCTCCGTCTTTTCCTTCTCACCTAACACGACACGACACGACAACGAGAAAGCCATCCCCCTTTTGCCCGGCCGCCGGTCGACCGTCATCGATCTTCTTTCCCCAGCCCATCTTTCTGTCCCTCATGCGCTGCATCATGGCCATCTCGGCCTGAGTTCCCCCGGCTTGATCACCTGATGTGACGGCTGCCGCTGATTGGCCCTGTCGTGGCCTCGGGCGTGCGAGTGACGGGGACGGTGCAGCTTGCTTTTGTGGCCATGCCCATCACCGTCAAACACGAGGGATCGGCCGCCGACCTGGCGGGTTGGGGCGAGAGAGGGGAGGGGAAAGGGGGCTGGACTGTTGCTCATCGCTCTCGTCCGGGTTTTTGGCACAGCACGGCGCCAGCAGCACCCGTGGCGGAGGGGACCCCGGCGCGAGGCTGTCGCGTCCAGATTGACCAACAATGGTTTTGGTCAAGGTAAACATGGCATTGCGTGCGTGCGTGCGTGCGTGGATGTGCGTGCGTACGTGCTTGCTGCTTGCGCATGCATGTCGAGTCGCGGAGCCACGAGGCCGGCGGGTACGATGTAAGGTAAGGCATGCAGTTGGGTCCTCGTTGGATACCGGTCTGGGCCATGGTCAGCACAGAGCGTGAGCATATCCATCCCAGCGCGTGAGCTTTGGGGGGAGAGGGGGGGCCTTTCCATCCACGGCCGTGTCCACAACCCACACTCCCTCCTCCTCCTCGTTCTCCCCCCTCGGGTGGCTCAGTCGCTGCTTCGCCCCATGGCTTTTTGCTGCTGCTGTCGCTGCTGCGGCTTGCCTGCGTGTCAGTCCCCATCCATTTCGTATATCCACATCCTGCTATCCACTGACCCCTCCACCCTTCCTCCCCCCTTTGGCAGCCCCGTAATACTCTCTGCCCTGAGCCAGGTGGTTTGCCTACCGCCGCGCCCGGGCTCGCGCTTCTGTCTGCTTGGTTGCGTGCGTCGTGGCCGCCGATGGGTCCGATGTCGATACCCGCCGCCGCGTGCACACACGCACACAGAGCTACACGCCGCGGGCACGCGCCCATGGGCTTCTAGACAGGACGTCCCCTCCCGGCATGGCCGCCGCGATTGCTGGCAGTCCGGCACAAGCGTCGTCGATGAGGCTCTCTCTTCGGTCTTACGCGCCGCCCCGCCCCTGGAAGGGTCTGGACGCTGGCATCGGATGACTGGGAAAAAAACGAGGCTTCGTGGTGCCCCCGGCCACACGCACTCCTTCCCATCTTACTCGTCCGCTCTCGACTCGGAACCAGCCCCCCTTTCCCCTTGGCTGTCAGCCTGGGCACGAATTTCCCATATCAAAAATAGCCAGCAGCAAGCCGTTGGGCTTCTCGTCACACCCGAACCCCCCAAAGCTCACTCACACACACATACACACTGCATACCACGTCGAGTGCTTACTTAACTAGGCCTACACCCACCCATTTCCACCCAGGCCCTTGCCCGTTTGCGCCCCCGGGACGGTTCCCGCCGTCCAATCAACCATCGAGGGCGCGCGTGGGGACCGCCCCCAGGTTCCACGATCCCCCAGTTGCGGAAGTGATGGGGCGGCGATGGAGTCGCGTCCCCTGCCCCCTCTGACTCAGAATGAAATAAATGGTCGACACTCGGTGCCCCCATCGCAGCCCTTCTCGTCCGTCCGTCAATGGGAGAAATGTATGCGAAAGAAAGACGGCGTGGCGTGGGCCAGCAGGCGCGCTGCCGACCCTCCCGCATTCTGTTCGCCCGGTTCGAGCGGTTGGGCGTCGGTTGGGAAACCGGTGGCGAAGATTGACCGACGTGGGGTTTTTTTTTTTGCCCAGCCCACCAGGGCTCCAAAGTGCGGGTGCCCGGTAAGGAGGAAAAACCCCCCAGTAGGTCTCTCGGTGTCTCTCTGCGCTGGCGGCCATGGCCCAGACATTTTAGAGGCGACCGGTCGGTGTTTGTATGCTCGTATTCCCCTGGGCCCGAGGGTGTGTGTCACTTTGCTGAAGAGCTGGGAAACGTGGCATCCCCGAGTAGTTTTATGCCATGGCAAGCGACGAGGATAGGCTGGGACACACATGTTTCATACAACCGGCAGGATTCAGCCGATGAAGCAAGGCGGCCGGCTCTTGCTGAAGAGGCAAGAGAAAGCGGTCCCGACTCGCGAGGGCCCACCCGAAACGTACGGGATCGACCCTCACAGTTTCCGGGACTGCGGTTCTGCGGTTCTGCGGTTCTGCAAACCGGCATAATGTGTGACTTTTTTTTCCCCATAGCTTTCCGGCCACTGTATTTGCATGCCAGTTTTCTTGCTGTCCCGGTGTTGATCTGCCGATCTGCCGCTCCATCCGGCCGCACGTGTTCAGTGTGTCCCCCCCCCCCAAGCCACCCCTCGCTGTCCCTTTTTTTCCCTGATGGCAATGGGCCGTTTACCTCGTTGCCGGTGCATGTGTGGTGAGGAGACCCCGAAAGCGGCTGGGTTTATGGAGTCCAGCCGGTCACATTCCATGGAACCCCTAAATTCGATCTTCCCTTTCGAGCTGTTTGGGGGGTTGATCTGTTCCCGGAAACATGAAATCATGTGATGTTTAGCATGCTACAAAGCAGATGGCCATCCACTCCGATGTGATGGTAAGTGAAGTCTTTCTCGCTAGCAGTTCCCAGGCGTTGCCTGGTCGAGGGCACCTCATTGCCAACACACCGGATACCACTATGCCAGATCCCAGGGTGTTTTTCTCGGCTCTGAACCTCAGTGTATCGTTATCTCTTTGCATTCCCCCGATGACAAGCTCTATTTCCTGTCACCAAGGTAAATTTTCTCCGGGATCTTATCGATGTAAGCGCCGATGAATATTCTTCGGAATCGTGTACGTAGCCCTTGGCATCACCTAACCAAACGCACTGGCACCCATTGCAAACTATAATGGCCGGTACCGCATGTAAAGTAACCTCGGTTTAGTCCCATCGCACTATTATCTCTGACCAGTGTCATCAAGTATCGATGTCCTGGCTACTTCGACATTGGGGGCCAGCTTTGTCGCCCTAAGCGCAACAGGTCAAGTAGTATCAACCGTAAAGCCGAAATTAAAATATCGAAATTTTATCTTCATTCCATCACGGCTTTAAAACGGCTCCTTGACGCTACCTCGACTGCCTTTGTGAATCGGCGCGATGACGGAAAGCCCAGGCCGTGTGTGGTGTTGTAGCCAATATACCAGCCAGAGAACCAAACGCCTACCGGGTTCATTTTACGAGAGCGAACGGCGGCGGTGCATGGGATGAACAAGTAGGGGCGCCGGGGGGGCGGGACTTGTCCTAAAGGGAGTGGTGACGATGAGAGTCGCGGTGGCATCGGACAGGCCGGGATTAAGGATGATATCAGGCAGTATTCAGAGATTGTGCCGGCACTAAAGGTGGAAATATCTGGTTGTACGTAACAATAACCCCCTCTTCCTTTGCCATGCCAAACATGTCTTAGCAAGTATCGGCACCCTCCTCACCCCCCTCCAACCCATGGCCAGGTAACCGCGTATCCGCGCCCGGTGCCAGTCCACCGACACTCGTCACATGGGCATACTCTGTCCGGGCAGCTCGGTGAGCCCTGTATTTCATCGTCAGCGGGAGTCTCTCCTCGTCTTCCCCAACGCCGAGTCGCCGCGGGGAAGGGGAAGACCCGGGCAGGGGTGACAGACGGCCCAGGAGAAGAGTTCCGAAGTACTTACAGCCCTCGACCCGTTCCCGGACCGTGTCGGGGACGGCACAGCGGTTGGCGTCGGCGAAGCCCTGCGTCTTGAGGGCGCGGCAGGAGGCGCCAAAGCAGTTGGCGTCGAGGGCGTCCTGCAGGGCCGTGCCCTTCCAGCCGAAGACGTAGTCGCCGTGCTGGCCGTAGCCGGTGCTGTGTTTGATTCCCGGCGCCTTTAGTCTATTTTCGTCTCCGTCTTTCTGTTTCTGGTTTACCGGGGGGTTGCTTTTATAGGATATGGGGCCCGGGGGGGGAGGGGAAGTTCGGGGAAGAGGAAGTGTCAGGGTTGGAGAAAGGGGAGGAGGGGGAAAGGGGGAAAAACGGACCTGTCCCCTTGGCTAAAGACAAAGGGCTGCGAGCCGTCGGTGGGCCACAGCGCCGCGTCGTTGAACGGCGCCGTGTCCCAGATGACCTCGAACATGAGCTGGGGCAGGCGGACGGGGTGCGAGGCCGGGCACGGCCCGCTGCTCTCAAAGGTGCCCGAGGCCGGGTACGAGACGTGCGACATGTGGTCGGGGGAGTCGGTATTTCGGCCGTCCCAGCAGCTTTTGGGGGGAAGGGGTTGGGGCGACGGTTAGCACACCCCCGAACGCGCGCCCTCGCACCGCCGAGTGGTTTTGGGTCGGCGGGTTGCAAGCGGATCAGACGGAAAGGTGAATACGCACGTTGGAAACCGGATCGTCGTCCGGATGCCCCCGAGACACTTCTTGCGGGGCAGCGCGACGCTGTCGACGGCCGGGTCGGCGCACGGCGCCGCGTCGTCGCCGCCGAAGTTGGCCGCCTTGTAGCACCGGAAGCAGATGGCGTTCCAGCGCGTCACGCTGCCGGCGGCGTCGGCGCTGCGCTGCTCGGCGTGGCCCGCCAGCATGCGGAAGCCCTGAAGGCCCCGTCAGCCCGGCTTTTCATTCTCCTCTCTCGTTTGTGCGTGCCCCGTAGGGTTTTCGTCTCCTCACGATGCGAGTGGAAGATAGGGACGGACGAGGAGGAAGGGAGGGAAGGAGAGAAGGAAAGACGCGAGAAGGGGAGTAGAAACGAAGAAACGACGAACCGGCGTAAAAGCCGTGCTCTTGGCCCCGTCGTAGGGCGTCGTGTAGTAGACGGTCATGCCGCCGGCCTCGCCGCCGAGGAAGCGGTTGGGAACCTGGCCGACGCGCTTGTACGTGCCGTTGCGGGCGCGGAAGAAGAGGTTGGCCGTCCAGTAGTTGGACAAGTCCTCACTGAAGGTGCAGGTCGTGCAGTTGGCCAGCTGCGCCACGTCGGTCACCGGTATGAGGGCGTCGAAAGCGTTCTGGAGAAGGCGCCGAAGAACACGGGCAGTTAGTGTCGAAAGCAAAGGGGAGGGGTGGGCAACGTACACCACCGACGACCTGGTGCACATGCGGCGACGGGTTCTCGCCCGGGTTGACGAGCCTGGTTTACCGCCATCGTGAGCAAGCGAGCTCAAGAAACGGAACGGCGAACGGGAGGGGAAAGCCACTCACGGGTCGAGGCGCTCCACGACAATCTGGGAGCACCCGAACCGCAGCACGGCGACGGCCTGGAGGCCTGGGATCAGAAGGGCCCAAGAATCCAGACGCATGATGTTGAATATGAGTGGCAAAGATTGGGCGCTATGCGTGGTTACAATGTTCAGTTCCACCGAAAGTCAAGACGCTGCGAAGCTTCTCTCGTTTTCCCCTTTGACATTTGGACGTCCGGTGCCGCGAGGTCTCTTGCAGTTCATATACGTCTTGGCTGGGCCAACAGCCGGCACAGCAACGGATCAATTGCCGAGACATTATGACATGTGCTCCATGGAACGTGGGCTATATTTGAGCATACTCTAGGGGCGTGGCAGGGAATCTGCTCTGCCGAGCCCGCCGTCGTTGTCGAGATGTTGGGCCGGTCGCTGATTGGGCCCGGCTCCGGCTCGGGGTAAATGGGGCTTCATCAACTCGGTATTGCACCGCATCACCGGCCAATCGCGGAGTCCCGCTGTACTGAGCCTGTCTGGAAAGGGGCTCTGACCCCGCCAATTTAATCTGCGAGGAAATGGATGGGAGTGGGCGGTATCAAGGGTCCGGGTCAAGTCCTAAGTGCCGCTTGGAGGTGGCTACGCATCGTGTGAGGTCGTTTCACCCGGGCAATTATGCTCTAGGGACCGGACACAGAGACGGGCGAGTCCTGGAAACGCGTTTTCCCCTCTTGAACTGATCCACGGCTTCCACGCTCACGCGCTTGTAACCACCCGCCACGCGGCCCATGACGACCGCAATACGTCAGAACCTACTTTACCCGGGTCCCTCAAGCGCCCCCGGACGCGCCGTGCGCCTGCCCGAAGGTGTTCCGGTTCGCGCCGGCGAGGCCCGTGAAGGCGTACCGGTCGAGCAGCGCGTCGCGGGCGTGCGGCATCCTCGGCGGCATGGGCGACGCGGGGTCTCTGGCGTCCGGCGGCGGGCGCAAGAGCGCGTCGCGCGAGCGCCAGGCCTGCGGCAGCGACAGCGGCGTCGAGCTGTCGGTGCTGGCTTGCGACGCCGTCTCGTTGCCACCGTTCGACAACGCCCCGCGCGGCGTGTACGAGGACGAGGACGACGACGACGACGACGACGACGACGACGACGACGACGGTGGCCGTTGCAGGCGGCGGGCATGCGGCGAACCCGGGGGCCCGTTACCGTGCTGCGGCAAGGGCGCGTCGTCCCGCAGCGGCCACTGAGGCGGCGGGGCCGCCGCCCGTTTGTAAGCGTCGGGGGACAAGGTAGGGCGGGCGGGATGGGCGTCGAGGAAGGCGAGGCTGGGCCGCTCGGCCGCCGAGGGGTCCCGGCCATGAACCTCTAGCTGGCCGGGACGGCGCTGCGTCTCGTACGGACCGACCGCCTGGCCCTCGAAGGCCCCACGACGTCCGGGCGGTGCGGGCGTACGGCGGTCCTGCGCAAGCCGGTTGCGCCAGTGCCGCACATAGGCGACCACCAGCATGGCCAGGGCCAACGTCAGGGCGCTGCCCACGACGATGACGACGGCCAGGACGACTTGGTCGGTGGTGGATGGGATGAGTGGCATCGGGTTCGGCCACACACTGACGAGGGCGGCAGGCGGCGAGGGGAGAGCCCGGGCGGGAAGACGGCGGCTCTGGCTAGAACCGGGGAATGTCTCTGGAAGCAGAGGAAACAAAAAGTCACTGGCGATACCTGGGACCCGTGTCGGAGTGGATTCTGGTGGAGGAGAGGCTACCAGGTGATGTAGCCGAAAGAATTGGGCACGGCGTCCCTCGGCCACGCGCAGTGGTCTGGTCAGGATTTCCGACTTAAGTAACGAGCATAAATGCCCTGGCCTTCGCCTCATGACCGAGAGTGAGTGAGAACCTGGCCATTCGTTTCTGGCGTCGTTGGTTTGTCATGCTGAATTCGTTTCGTGTCGGCGGCCAACGGCCGGGAGGGAAACAAGAATGTACACCGTCGAGTGTTCGTTGGCGGGGGATGCAAACCAACACTGAGCCGCATTCCCGACGTGACGGCGCACACACTGGCTTCACTTGATCCCCTGCCTCATTCATACAGGCGCATTTGGGGGCCTGTTTCACACAATCAGAGCCCTTGGCCTGCCCCTGGGTGTTTCCTCATGCCCCCTGGTAGTCATTTCACTGTTCTCCCCAGCCGCCGAACAGACTAGTTCTATTT
The DNA here is from genome assembly GCA_018287875.1 of Nigrospora sphaerica. Taxonomy (NCBI): domain Eukaryota; kingdom Fungi; phylum Ascomycota; class Sordariomycetes; order Amphisphaeriales; family Apiosporaceae; genus Nigrospora; species Nigrospora sphaerica. The sequence goes on from JAGVVL010000017.1 coordinate 521,153, forward strand.
ACAGCGATCACTCTGGCCGCACCTCCTTTTTCAAGCCACCATAGCGCCCAAGGTGCTCTTTCACGGTTCCTGTTCAGTTTCTAGACGAGTCCCTTTAATCCGGCCCCCCATGTCTCAAAAGACGGCTGTGCGGTCTCTGGACATCCGATACCCTTCCTAGATACGCTGGAGGAACGCTGAGCAAAGCAGCGCCCTTATTGGGGGCCATTTCCACCACGGAACTAGCTTTCTGTCATTGCTTTCTACCCTTTTCTGCGTCATGGACCTGCCCATATCGGCGCTGGGAGATTCGGTTGCTATAGCTGGCGATGGCAACCATGGCAACGGCCGAAAGAAACGTCCCGAGAGTGGCAAAATATAGCCCCGCGAACAGTATCCAGTCGTCACTCCACGCGGCCAGATGACGTGCTTGCTCTCAACGAGGACCATGGTAGGGAGGTAGGTTCCGGTGTCAAGCTGGATAGCGTACTCGAGGCGTGCTCTCTGCGGTTCCTATAAGAACATTCCTGCCGACCGGAGACTTATGAAGGTGCAGGGTGCAAAATATACCGGGCCTGCCTATGGTGCAAGTGAAAAAGTAGGAATGAGAGACGGAGCAGTGTCAGAGCTTGGGTTATGTGGCAACAAGACATTAGTCACGGTACGAGTGAAGCACGAAAGCACCATCCGCGTCATGCGCAGTTTTACCACACACTTCATGTCATTTCTCCTCGCTCATATACAAACCTCAACGAGACCTAAGTCAGTTCCCTGGGTTAGTCTATCGGAAAAGGGCGATCTGAATAACAGCGTTGACACTCACTGAAGGCTGCATTGGGGATCTACGCACAAAATTTTGAAGCCAAATGGGCAGTTTGGGTATTCAGGATATCTCGAATTCTTTCCATGTTAATGCTTCTTTTGCCACAACTGCGGTGTTCATATCTTTTGAAGCACTAAAGCGGCTTGAAAAGTGCCCACCCACAGCTTTGCGGGTTATTGAGATGATTTACAGGGACATTGCTGTGTCCATGTCGCCGACATCCCCCAAGGCTGCAAAACTGACTAGTGGGTGACTCTAGGCCGAAAACTACCATTGCCTAGTGATTTTCTGAAGATTATATTCTGATACATGTGGAGCCTTCCCGACGGTGGCAAACCAAGGAACCTTACAGCTCCCGGTGGTACCTACAGCGCGAACACATGTGGGAAGCGTGTCGGTACGAGAAGTTGGCAAGTCTGATAACATAGAGATATTCGGCCCGGTAGTGTCTGACTCGGCCCCTCCAGTGCTCAAGATACGCATCTTTGGCTAGGTTCGAGTCTGTTCCGTGCACGCCCTTTCTACTTGGTCCTTCCGTGATAGTCTCTCTGGTTGATGTTCGCTTTCTTGGAGGGGAGATTGTTGACAGTTCGCAGTCATCTTGGGCAGTGGCCCGATAAAGAAGTAGCCGCTCTTGTTAATTTGTCAAGTTAGGGGAAAGGTCGCCTTCTAAAAACGGGTTGCCCATGTCGTGTAGAACTCTTCGTCTCCAAAGCCAAGAAAAGGTCTTGGATACGGGAGGCAGCGGGACCAACCGGTGCCCGTAGTCTTACGGGCTGGGGTCGAAGCCGGTGTTGCAAGAGATGGGCAGGCGATTTACACGGATCTTAAGTCTTTGAGACACGAAACCGTCTCTGTAGTTACAGCGCTCACACCTCACCCGTGCGCCAGCCAGATGCTTGAGTACTCGAGCACCTAGCTGGGCGCACCACAGCGCCTCAAAGTGCCCTCGTTCAGTATTTTCCCGCTACGTTCCTACACCATTGACTCTCTTCGACTCACGATCCGATATCTGTGATTCCGTGTGTCTCCCCCCCATAAATAAGATATATTGTCGCATATTCTAAGGTTCTATCAACTACGCTTTCTCCAGTGTATCTATATGTAAAACATGGACTGGCGCAGAAGACTCGGGGTTAATTCATCGTCCTGATGAGAACCTCGACAATCACGACAACGCGGCCCGGTTGCTAGCGAAACGCCAACCCTCGCGGCCGGGGTGGGCGAGCCAGCGCCCCCGAGGCGCGGCGGCGTCAAAGTGGTAGAAGGCGAGGCCCTGGGTGGCGCAGGCGTTGGCGAGGTCGGCGCTCAAGGGGCGGCGGCCGCCATTGGCGCCGGCGTCGTCGCCGTCATCGTCGTCAGTATCGTCTAGGTGGAGGCTGACGGCGCGGACGACCTCGAGGGCGCGCAGCCGCGGCGTGGCGCGCCGCCACCCGGGCTCCTCCCCCTCGACCCGCCAGTCGGCGCGCCGCCACCGCCGCCCCTCCTGGCCGTCTTCGGCGGCGACCGCGGAGGCGCCGGCCGCGGGGAACGAGCAGTAGCTTGGCCCGTCAGCGCGGGGGCCCGCGCGCCAGGCCCCCGCCAGTCGCGCGCCGGCCACGAAGCGCATCAGAGCCGCCGCGGCAACCCAGTCCCAGAGCGGGCGGTAAAGGTGGTAGCAGTGGGCAATGTCGTCGTTGACGGCCAGGTATTCGAGGTTGGGCGGCAGGTTCTCGGCCAGGGAAATCCGGGGGTGGCCGTCGGGTAGGCCGGGGGAGCGGTCGAAGAACAGGCCGAGCGATAGATCGAGAGACCTGAGTGAGCTCAGCGACCGCAAGGACCCAAGAGTCCCCTCTAGCGGATCGGCGTCGTCTTGGGTCATGAACAGTGACATCCGAATGACCAACGTCTCCAGCGTCCCCGCCACGAGCTCGAGCCCGCTGCGCAGCTGCGCCATGTTCAGTGGGGGGGTGGCGTCGCCGTGTTCGTAATGCAGGTAGAGATGCTTGAGGTTGGGCGTCCAGGATAGCACCAAGGGGACGATGTCGTGCCATGAGTCCTTCAAGCCCAAGCGCAGTTGGCTGAGGTGCAAAGCCGTCGGCGGTGGCAAGGCCACCAGCGGCCAATGCTGCGTCGGGTCGGGCTGTGCCTGCCACGCCGCCTGATCTTTTCGGGTGGGATGGGGGAGAGCGAAGTCCAAGGTCTTGAGGCTGGGCAGGTAGAAGAATGCCAGGCACCGCAGGGGGTGCTGGTACGTAGCTCGCCTCCACCGATATGGATACGGCGAAACGAGGCACTCTAGCTTCTCAAAACGGCCTTGTGGAATGGCATGGGCGAGCATGTCCAGGGCCAGGTCGTTGAGAAACAGGTAGCGCCAGTTGACGTTGACGGACCTGAGGCCGGGGCAGTGCCAGATGATCATGGCCACCAAGGCCGTCACATCGTAGCGCATGAGATGTTCCTCCCAGCTTTTGCTGTCAGACAGGCGCATTTCCCCGAAAGCCTTTTTGATTAGCACCAGTTCGACGTCGGACCAGACGTTCAGCAGCTTGGCGGGTGCTGGCCGGCGAGCGCCAGCCCTATGAACTGTCGGACACGACATCTCGAACCGCCGAACGAGTGTTCCGGTCTCGGGATCTGTTGCGAGCGTGCGGAGGAGCGCGGCGACCCTCAAATCACTCGATGCAGGCCCGGGGCCAAAGTCGCTGGGGTATATTAATCGAATGTCGCTGTAGAGGACGGGCTTCGCTGCGGCGTGAAACGCATGGCATGTCGCCGAAACAGCAGCCACATCCCCTGGGTCCAGAGAACGCAGTGTCGCATCTAGAAGCTCGTTGGGGATGCTGGCCAAAGTCGCCATGTTCACCTGAGCGGCCCTCCGTTCCGTATGGACAAGGTCGCGATTGATGCGGGATGTTCCTCATAGATCATTTTTGTAGAACTTCACAACAGCCTGAACGACTGTTGCCTAGTAGTGGACAGGCCCAAGGTACAAGCAGTGGGCCCGACGGGAATAGACGCCGAAATCAAGCGCCCAGCTGCATTTCACAAAACGCTAGCCTGCTAGAGATCCCAGTTAGTACGAAAAAGTAGCCAATCGCTTCGCCATCATTCACGCTGCAAGGCATTCTGCAAGGCATCACCCGGGGGGGTAGGAGAGAATTGCCTCGGTGGCCGTCAGGAATGGATCAGCCGGTCGCGGGAGCTTTTTTTGTTGTCCCTGGTAGAAAATGCAAGATAAAAGAGAGGGCATATTCGTGACAGACTTGGTAGACTTGACGAGCCTTGCGGGGTTGCTGCCGCCGTGTGGATCATGCGGTCTTCTTGGAAGATCCCGTCACTGGACACGCTGAGGATGCCCGGCAAGAAACAGTGATGACATAGAAGAATTGCGCAGGCCAAACACATGTGGTATTTATTCTCCAGTTGGAAGCCGCCCACTATAAAAGACTAGACGTGGTAGGAGTCTGCATTGAACTGCCGTCGTTATTCACATGCACCGACGCCTTACCAGCAGCTATGCTTACCTCGTTCTCGTCAGTCACTAAAGTACTTTACTTAATAAGACAACAAGGTCACGTCAGGGCCAATTTTAGGGACGTATCGACATTTTCGAAGAAGCTTTATTAGCTGTCCCCAGCCGAGATCCGCCAGTTGGTGGTGTTTTGTTTCCACCACTAGGTATGCCTCACGAGACAGCCCACTTGGAGCGGGCACCCCCGCATCACGCCAATACGCATACTTTAGATACGACAATTCAATTCGACTCACCAATGCGGACAGAATACTACCAACCCTCGCGCATTATCGGCTCCCAATTTCACGGCGGTGAAGGGTTAAGGGGAAGAACAGACCTCCACAGCAAAAGGCGTCGAGATTGACGGATGGGGTCTGGATTGTAATGAACCCTTGTTTGCCCGCAATTGGATGGCCTGCGAATGGAGCCTTCGAAGCTCCTCTATTTGCGGGTGGGGGTGGACCAGTACCAAGCACCAACTCCACCGGGGCTTCCGGCTTCGCGATCCCGGCTTACATGCAGACATGAGGCATTGACGGTATAGCTCGCAGTTGGTGACTGGCCCGTCATACAGGTGCATGATAGGCCGGCCCTTAAGGCATGTTCAGACAGCTTTGGCGGCCTCCTAACACCCACCTCTATCGAGCTCATGACCGTGAGCTTCCGGTTCCACCACAACGAATTTGGGACCATGTTTAATCGGGTAGCAAAATGCTGTGGCTCAAGCTGTGTATTATATTGAAGCGACAGCAAAATCAGCCAGCAATCTGACGATTGCATGGCCGCGAGAACTTTCATTCGTTCTTACATCTCCTGGTGAGGGGCTATAAGCACGACGTTTGACAACTCCGACGACCACGGAGTCTGGCGCATTGGCGATCTATGCTTCGCCATCCTTGTTCTTGTTCTTCTTCTTCTTACCGCCGCCAGTGTTGGATACTGAGGGAGTGGATTGCAGTCGGATGTGTAGGACAGGCCACTCCTCGTTCTTGTATTTTTCGATGTCCTCTTCCTTGGTCAGGTATCCGGGCGGGCGGTCGCCAGCCCACTCGAAGCCTTCCAGGTACGGAAGCTCGAGCTCGTCGTCCGACTGAGATGGCATGCTAGTTAGCTTGGTGGCTCATTGGAGAAAATGTAAGAGCTAGTTACCCGTTTCTTGTTGGCCTTGTGGATGGCCTCTAGGGCGTCCTTTATAGTGACGCCCTTGAGATTCCGTGCCGTGATCTTCATGCCGAGAGAGGTGACCAGGTCAATTCGCTTAACCGGTGGTTCCGTCAGGTGTTTTGTCAGGATTTCCTTGTCCTCCACCAGGGAGGAGGATGTGTTGATCTTCCTGGATGAGGGAGCTGTGGTTAGCAAGTGCGGGGTAATGGGTAGACTAAAGAGATGAAAGGGGCGAGCCCCAGGTGAAGCGGCTGGAACGGAGCCACAGAGAACAGGCAATTGAACGGGAAAACCAAACTCACCATCCCGTTTTCTGAGTCTCAATGGCGACCTGGATGGGAGTACGCTTCTCCGCTGTAGCGTCAAGAGTGGTCAGCCGGGATGGGAAACCCTAGGCGAGGGCGGGTGGCCATACTCAGCTCGTCGATGTTGAAGACGCCCTCGACGTAGGAGCTGGCTCTTCGCTTGGTCTTGGCGGGCGAAGTGGGCTGTTCAAGACCCTCCACGGCGGAGTCGACCTTGGAGAGCGGTTCTGACATGGCTGCGAAAGAGGCTTGGAGTCAGAGGGAAGAGGATGCGGGGAGACTGTCGCTCTTCAACGAGGAAGAAGAGCGCGGACAGGGCAACTGTTGCTAGTTGGGTTGGGTTCTGAGAGGCTATCTGTGGAGAGATAGCCGAGCTTGGTGATTGCTTGAGGCTTGATGATGATGATGACGATGAGGAGGAAGAGATAGGACGAGCGAGAAGATAGGAGGGGAAGCAGGTATTCATGGGCTGGGCAAGGAAGGGGTTATCATTGATGCGAAACTGCCCAACTGGGGAAGGGGCAGGCAAGAGAGGGGAAACAGAGAAAGAGGGAAGGGACGTACCGGGCGGGCGATCTGCCATGCGAGCGTGGGCAGCTGACCATGCGACCACCAGTCACGGAATGGGGTAGCGACGGTGAGGGCATCAATCAGCGGCGGGACAAGCTTGCGCCAGCAGCGAACCACGCAAACACGGCGTCGGCTAAGGCGGGGTGACGAAACCGCTGCAAAAGTACCCCAATGGTGGCGGTTGGCTGCTTGCGGTACATCGGTACCCCAGGTAACAAAGCAAATGCGGAGGGGCCAACATGAGGCCATGGTGGGCGGGCAGATGAGACGGCGTTGCGGGTCGCGTGACTTGGTAGCTCGATGTATTGCGCCGACCTCAGCTGTTGGTCGTTTGACCTCGTTCGACTGGCATCATAGGCTGGCCGAAACGGGCTTGGTCGTAGCGGCTGGCCGCTTCCCCAGATTCTATTTTCTGGGGTATCCCCACCCGTCCTCGGCGTCACTCCACCCGAGCTCTTTGATTCGAGCCACTCGTGCCCGGCAGTGAAGGAGGGGGATGGAAAAGGACTCCCTCAGCTGGAGATTGGACTGTAGATTCAGCGCATCCGCATCGGGGGAAATGGTCTGAATGGGCTGACGGCCGAAGCAGACGGATGGAGGGACGGAACCAAGCCTCTAAGCTTTCGTGCATCCAGCCTATTCCGTCTCAATCCTCCGGGGCGCCGGCTGGCTTTAGCGAAGATGCTATCCGTATCATCCAATACCTTGGCGGAGCCCCGGATGGCCCAGCCGCCCACAGTCAGGCGCACCTACTCCAGCGGGAGTCGCTGCAGGCTACCCGTCACTCCATGGTCGGTCTGCGACAAGTCGAGCTACAGTCGACACCCCTGTGGACGACGTCCGATGAGCATGCATTCCACGTGCAGGGCCATGTTCGGAGCAACGACAAGAGAGAATCCGTTCAAGATCAGTAGCACCCTTCCTTTCGCTGTCCGACAAAGCCGCGTTTTGGAGGGCCAAGGTGTGGCGGCAGTGCTGGAGGCCTGGCCTCAAGCCAAGCGAGCCTGGATGGCGAGATGGTAGAGCTCCTGCGGGGTCAGCGGATGGGACGGGCATCCACAGCATGAGTGTCCCCTGTAGTCCCAAGTACCTAGGTACCCGGATCAGGCTGAGCCTGAGCATCAAGGACTGGCTCGAATGGCGATCTACGGGAATTATTCACTCATGCAAGTATAAATAAGAAAAGACATCTCACGAGGTCCGGAGCAGCGAGGATTGCCAGGCACAATACGACATGTGTGACGGCCGGGTGCCAAATCAGAGATCAAACACGGCGTCACCATCACCATCGAACGTTAGGTCCGTAGGTACTTTTACCCAAGGCCCGGGTGTCCGAGCTCAAGGTTTACGGGACCTCTAGTTGCCCAGAATGAGCGAGCGGCTGTGTACTTTGACCGTCTCTAAAAAACATGAGGCAATTTCTGGAAGTGGCGTGACGTTGATGGTTCGAGATCCCCTTCGCGATTCCGTCCCTTTCACGCGGCTCGATGGCACACACCAGACGTAACTTCATGGAACCCGGCTGCGCCCGCATGCAAAATGCCTTGCCGGTATCCGTCGAAACGTGCTGACACCCGAACTCCAACCTGGTGCACACCAAACATGCCCTGCCAGCCTTGTCACGTCAATTGATCGATGGCCCCTTTCACTCTCACAATGTCTGCGTACACAGGCGCCTCGGACACATCCAAGTGCTAGCTATTTGGTGTCACGACGCGAATTGCACCATCAAGAGACGACGTCGCACACGAATCGAACCGCATTGGGTTAAGCCCCCAGAGGCCTGTCGATGTATGTACGACCTACCCGCCCACATTCCGTCGGTGCCTTCCATCCATCCATCACCTCCTACGAATACCCCGTCCAGTGTTAAGAGGTAAGTACTTTCAGTACCCTGAAGCGCACGACAGAAACGGGTCAATGAAGCACGACTTGGGCTGGCACAAGGAAACTAGATCAAACACCATCTCGGTATCGGCTATGGAGCCCCGTGAGCGATAGCGGCACTGCCCATGCGTGCGCCCCTTCAAGGCGAGTCGGCGCAACCCCCTTCCCCACTGCAGTTCCTGACTCGCACCGAGACCGAGCTCCGAGGTAGAAGAAAAGCGAACCCGACAGCAATCACACTGCCACCCAAATAGAGAGATGTAGGCGTGGATACCCGCCAAGAAGACCGTCCACCGTCGCCAGACAACAACCAGCAATTGTCGGCTTCGGCATAGCCATGACGTCGTCGACTTGGCGCCCACGATTTGTGAGCGCTCGCTTTTTGGCTGGCACGGAGCATCGGAGCACCGCTGCCCGGTTTTTGCGAGCGGGTACGAAACCGCGACCGAGCTGATGCTTGGGGGCACCCAGAGATCTTCCTTGGCACACATCCCGCTTCTTCCTTGTACGGATGGGTAAAAGAGAATAGCGACGACCCGCTGTTGGCCGCAGCATCAGATCCCTATAGGGATGGAATACGTAGGATGGCTCACATATTCAGACTTGTAGCGCGGATGTATGCCGAAAAAAGATGTATATAAAAGAAGACGCGAGCCCGGCTTCCAGATAGAAGGGCCTCCCGACGAAACAAGCCAGCGACCCATCAACAGAGTTTCGATTCACATCAACTACCTATACCCCAAGCAAAACGACCTGGTCACAAACGATGCCCCTCAACATTCTCATCATCGGCGCGGGCTGCTGCGGGCCCGCCTTCGCGACGCTGCTCCTGCGCGCCGACCCGAGTCACCGGATCACGGTGATCGAGCGGGCGGCGGCGCTCCGCACGGCCGGGCAGCAGATCGACCTACGGGCGCAGGGCATCCCCGTAATGCGGAAGCTGGGGCTTCTGGAGAAGGCCAAGGCCGTATGCGTGCCCGAGGCCGGCGTCGCCTTTGTCGACGCCGAAGGGCGGCAGCGCGCCATCTTCGCTGCCAACAAGTCGGGGCACGGCCGGCAGGCCATCACGAGCGAGTATGAGATCATGCGCGGCGACCTCGTGCGCGTCTTGTACGAGGCAAGCCTCGAGGCCGGCGAGGCCGCCGGCCGGGCGACGGGCGGCGCCGGCGGCGTCGAGTACCGCTTCGACACGACCATCACGGCCCTGGCGCAGAACGACGACGGTAACAACGTCGAGGTGACGTTCGCGTCGGGCGAGAAGGCGCGCTACGACCTCGTCGTGGGCGCAGACGGGCAGGGCTCGCGGACGCGGCGGCTGCTCTTCGGCGAGGCGGGCGGGCGGGCCGCCTTTCATTCGCTGCACTCCTTCATGGCCTACTTTAGTATCCCGCCGGGCGAGACCGACTCGCACCTGGCGCAGGTGAGCCACCTTCCGGGCTCGCGGATGGTTTGCCTGCGGTCCAACGGCCGGCCGGTGACGCAGTGCTACCTGATCCAACACAACGCGGACAGCGAGCAGACGCGCCACCTGGTGAAGCCGCAGGAGCCCGTCGACGTACTCAAGGAGGCCTGGGCGGCGCATTTCAGCGACACGACGTGGACGACGCGCGACCGCGTGCTGGCGGGCCTGCGCGCCGCCCCCGACTTCTACGCGCAGGAGATCGGCCAGGTGCGGGCCGAGGCGTGGCACCGCGGCCGCGTCGTGCTGGTCGGCGATGCCGGCTACTGCCCGAGCCCAATGACGGGCTGCGGGTCGACGGCGGCGCTTGTGGGCGCCTACGTGCTGGCCGGCGAGCTCGCGGCGCACGGCGGGCGCTCCGACGGCATCCCCGCCGCCCTCGCCGCCTACGAGCGCGTGCTGCGACCCTTCGTCGCCGAGGTCCAGCACCTGCCGCCCGGCACCCCCGACTGGACCGCGCCGAAGCGTTCCTGGGGCATCACCCTCTTCTACGCCGTCGTCAGTACCATCTCGACCCTCGGCATCGACCAGCTGGCCAACCGCCTGCGGCCCGCCGATAAGGGCGGTTGGAAGTTGCCCGAGTACCCCGAGTTGCACCTGGGGGGCCCCGAGGGGCACGAGCTGTGAGGTGGGTGGGAAGGCGGGACGGACGGGAAAGGGGGGGATGGAGGAGCGTACGACGGCGCGCACTTTTGCATTTTTGCTCATCTCGTCTTGTTGAGATACCCAATAGAACCAGATCAATTAATTACCCATCGCTAGCTTTATTATACTGTACATAATCCTACCTCCGTGGCATTACCAAAAGCTCCTTGGCAGGCGGGCCCGGCCGCCCCGGGGCCGCTCTACTCGGGCGTTAGGAGGTGGGTGTCAGTCCTCGCGCCCTCGGGCTTTTTCCAGTGCACCTTGAGGCCGCCCCAGCTGTGATCGTTGTACGCGCTCTGGACCTTCTGGCAGGTGTGCAAGCCCCACTCGGTGACGCCGAGCATGAGGGAGGTCTCGAACATGAAGGCGCAGCTGTTCTGGCCGACGAGCTGGGGCTCGAGGCGGGCGTTGCGGGCGGCCTCGTAGCTGGCGGCGTCGGGGCCGTGGCCGGCCATGACGTTGTGGAGAGAGGCGCCGCCGGGGCGGAAGCCGCCGGCGCCGCCCTTTTTGGCGTCGTACTCGCCGCCGATGAGGCCCATGAACTCGGCCATGGTGTTACGGTGGTACCAGGGCGGGCGGAAGGTGTCGGCGGCGACGAGCCAGCGCGGCGGGAAGATGACAAAGTCGGCGACGGCGGTGCCGGGGTGGTCCGACGGCGCCGTCAGCACCGTGAAGATGGACGGGTCCGGGTGGTCGTACGAGATGGAGCCCATGGTGTTGAAGCGGCCGAGGTCGTACTTGTACGGGTAGTAGTTGCCGTGCCAGGCGACGACGTCGAAGGGCGAGTGTGCCTGGCGCGTCGCGAAGAGGCCGTGGCGGAACTTGGCCGTCACGGTGTAGAGGGGGCCGTCGTCGCCCGGCTCGGCCGCCGTGGCGCCGTGGGCGTCGTCGAAGCTCGCGACGGGGATCTGAAAGTCGCGGGCGTTGGCGAGGGCGTTGGAGCCGAGCGGGCCGAGCTCGGGCAGGGCGAAGTGGCCCTGGTAGAGCTCGAGGGCGTAGCCGCGGGCGGGGCGGGCGGGGCGGCCGGCGGCGGCGGCGAGGCGGACCTGGAACCGGACGCCGCGCGGCACGACGCAGATCTCGAGGGGCCGCACGAGCAGCCAGCCGAGCTCGGTGCGGATGTCGAGGGCGCCCTCCTGCGGCACGAGCAGCAGGTCGCCGTCGGCCGAGTAGAAGGCGGCGCGATCGTCCATGGACCGCGCCGCGCCGTACGCGTAGACGCCGAGCCCCTGCTTGACCGCCGGGTCGCCGGCGCCCGCGAGCAGCCGCAGCCCCGACACGAAGTCCAAGTCGGCGGCGGCGCCGGCGGCGGCGCCGGCGCCATTGGCCTGCTGCTGGTGGTGGTCGAAAGGGTCCCAGCGCAGCTGGTCCGGCACGTAGCGCAGCTGCTGCGCGCTGTACGGCCGGTCGGCGGTAAAGGGCGACGCCGCCGACGTGTCGGCCTCGAAGTTTGGGTGCGCGCACGACGGCACGATGCGGTACAGCCACGACTGCTGGTTCTCGGCCCGCGGCGCCGTGAAGGCCGTCCCCGAGAGCTTCTCGGCGTACAGCCCGTGCGGCGGCTTCTGCGGCGAGTTCTGGCCCACCGGCAGCGCGCCCGGTACGGCCTCGGTCCTGAAAGGGAAGAAGGCGGCGTCAATCGCCGTCGCGGCCCCGGGCGTTTGGTTTTGGTGGCCCGTCTTGCAGCCTGGGTGGTGGGGGGAGTGGGGGACAGGACTTACTCTATGTATGAACCGAAACCATTGTGATAGCGGTACTTTTCGGGAATGTCAAAGGTGGTGACGGTCATGGTCACGCGGTCGCTGAGTATGCTGCTGCTGTTGCTACTGCTCGTGTAAACTCTGAGATACGAAGAACGGGCATGGAAGGGCAGGCGGGACAACAGGTAAAAGGTGCTTGTTGAAAGAAGAAAAGCATCCCCCGTGGGAAAGGCAGCAACAAGTCTGTCCTCCCCTTGCCCGTCTCGCGGGCCACCCCCAAGCCGACGTCCGCGCAAAAGAGCTCAAGCCCGGGAACGCTTCAGTTCGTTTCGGTGGCCGCGCCTTCCCATGGTTCGGGACGGCCTTGAATTCCGCACTGGCGACCCGACGCAGGTCGAGCGGCGGGCTGACGTGGGGCCGACAGGGGCCGACAGTACCCACGGGTAACCGATGGCGGGGGAAGGCTGGAGCCCCGCAACCCTCAGGGGAACGTCATCCTACGCCGCGTTACGTGCTTTATTGACCATCATGGTCGATAATGTCGGCGCAAGGCTGTACTTTGACTGATAATCCCCGCAGTATCAATGCCTGGTCGTAGCCCTGGATCCATGATGGTCTGGGCGGCCTGTTCTAACGAGAAGCTCGTACCCTAGGATGGAGATGCCGAAGGTGATACGCATCGATAGTTCGTTACCATAATCACTTAGAAGGAAGCCACGGCCCTTTCCGATACAGGGGCACCGCGACATCGAATGCTTAGTAATAACATCGCTATCATCACCAGTTCCGTCGCCATCCTCGCCAGTAAAATCACCCACGCTCGAACTGGTGCCACCTGATCCCAAACATTCCAAAACAGCTTGTTTCATGATAGTAGCAACCCCCACCTATCTACGTTTCCGTGAACCCCGGATGATTCACTTGGCAATCTTCAGGGCTGTTGATTCATCACCCCACATCAAACACTTCATGACGGACTAACAGGGGCAACCTGCCGGGGGGCCTGTGGCGGGATTGGATTCCTGACGTTACCAGCCTCCAGCCTCAAACAAGCCAGCGATTAGATAGATAAAAATATCCTTACGCCGCGGGCAGCATACTCCTAGCAATGCTCATGCTCTCTGCTTTACTTTTTATTACCCAATATATTACAGCCGCTCAACGTAGCACGAGGGAGCCTTGGGTGGTACGCACGTGCCTGTGTGAGTCTGGCTACAAAAAGCCATCGTCTCCGACCTTGTATCGAAGTTGCTCTTGCTGCATAATATAGGGAATATCTAGGTTGAAAGAGACTGTTTCATAGTCTGGGCCGCCAAGAATTCCACCACAACTCCTGTTTTTGCATCTTGAGCGAGATGGATGTGCTGGCCACCAGTAGCCTCACGTTCAAGTTACAACTCACTGCAAACAGAGCCTTTCTTTCACTCACTGAATCAGTCCAAGGCCCTTGTGCTGGTCCTCACGACGCTTAATCTCCCCGCGAGTTTCTTAGTTGCGCGGATGGAAGATCATAAGAGAACCTACAACTTCCCCAAGGCGCATGAAAGCATTGGCATGGGCAGGCCTACGCCTTCGAGAAGCATGCCGCTGCCCATAAACACGAGGCTCGTATGGGGCGGGTGGCTGGCCAGAGGAATGAATTCTCAACCGCGGGAAGGTGTCTGCTCTTAAGGCGGGCTTTCAACCGGGCGAAACTGCGCCACGTTTTTCAAGTTGGCAGGTACCATACCAGCCCTAGAATTCAGTCTTAAACTCGGGGATACGTCTTCAACTGATGCGGAAAACCCGGTGTGCGTTGGTCTTCATTACCCGGGCTGTCTAGACCGCGTCGCGGCTCTTGTTGCAGTGGATCTTTGATCTGGACCTCTTTTCCATCGATGCCACAACAGTTGGCCCGGGCTTCTTACGCAAAGTACATAAGTAGGTACATTACCGAGGTACAAGTACTTGTGTTCGTTCCGTCGGGTTCGCTGTGACCGACGTTCACCCACTCGATAGCATAACTTGTTCCTCGCCGGCTTCGGCTAGCCAATAACGGCCCGGACAGAACAAGTCCTTGCCTCGGTAGTGCTTACTGTGTAAGTGGTTGTGGGTTATCTTACGACCCATAGGAACTGACGACCCTCGGACCTTCGGCTGCGGCTTAGCACACGAGGGGGACTGGCAAATCTTAGCAATGACAATGTGAGGAAATGGAGGCCCGGATTCAAACTCTCGGGATCGCATTGTTCAAAGACGCGGCTGTTGCCTGGACTTGTCCTCTTTGACCGCTCCAAGGTTGCGGCTCTTAGGAAACGCTAGGAGCATTACTACTCCAAGTTGGGGGGTCGCTTATCAGAGCGAAGCACGGGGACATAGCCGTTCCACGCAGACCGCGGGCCGGAACATGATATAAGGTGAAGCACAGCCTATGGAGCTTCCTTTTTAGCCGTCTACTATCTTGTGGACCGGATTATCTGCCCCGCTATGGTTTCTTATGCTTTAGCACGATCCTTCGGGCGTGTTTTCTTTAGATAAAGTAACCGTACCTTATCTACAAATCCGATTGCCGGCTACCGCGCCGCAACGTTGCATGGCCCGACATAAGCAGTATTGGATAGCAAGACAGCAAGAAGCGGCCACGGTCGCTTGTTACGTAGGAGACGGTTTTTTCCGCGCCATGACCCACATGAACTCGGCGTCGAAGTCGGGCTCGTCCTCGGCGAGGTTCCCGTCGCCCGCCTGCAGGACCTCGACGTGCAGCAGGTCGAAGCCGACGTCTTCGAGCAGGGCGCGGTTCGCGTCGGCGTCGTAGCTGCTCCAGAACATGCCGTAGCCGAGGAACTCGCCGTGGATCTCGGCCTCGTCGACGGTGGCGAGGTTGCAGGCGAAGAGGCCGCCGGGGCGGAGCCAGGCGTGGACGCGGGCGAGCATGGCCCTCAGCTTGGCGCGCGGCAGGTGGAAGAGCGTGTAGAAGCTGACGACGCCGTCGAAGCGGCCCGGCGCGAAGTCGAGCGCCGTCATGTCGCCCGCCACCAGCTCGGCCGCCGGGAAGCGCGCCCGCGCCATCTCGACCTGCCGCGTCGAGAGGTCGTTGGCCACGACGCGCGCCCCCCCCTCGAGCAGCTGCCGCAGCACCGGCACCCCCGGCCCGCAGCCCAGCTCCAGCACCGCCGGCGACGGCGGCAGCCCCTCGAGCAGCTGCCGCGTGTATCGCTCCCGCGGCGACTTCTGGCTCTCCACCCACCGCAGGTACCACTCCGTGATGTTGTCGTACGCGTATTCGACAATGCCCTCGGGAGCGTCCGCCATGTTCGCGACGGGCCAAAGGGGGCGCAAAAAAGCGGCTTGGCGGTAGTCAAAGGTCGGGGCACGGATCGGGACGGAAAGGGTGCCAAGATGATGGGGACCCTGACAGAAAAGAGACGACAGGGAATTCGCTCACTTAAATGTGAGGCTGGACGGCGGGCATGCAGAAGCGGAGAACCCCTGCGCTATCACCCTGATAATCAGAATCATGACATGCAATGCTTACCCTAACCGAGCGACTTTATTGATGTACGAGTAT
This sequence comes from Nigrospora sphaerica, assembly GCA_018287875.1. Taxonomy (NCBI): domain Eukaryota; kingdom Fungi; phylum Ascomycota; class Sordariomycetes; order Amphisphaeriales; family Apiosporaceae; genus Nigrospora; species Nigrospora sphaerica. Next base: position 536,728 of record JAGVVL010000017.1, read on the forward strand.
TGTGCCTGTATAACCTTGCATAACGGCTTAAACCCCGCCGGTTAGTTATCCAACACTTTTTGTGGAATTTGATTGGCGTTTCTGCTAACGGCGCAGTGATAAAAGCTCTCTCTCCGACTTGCGACTACGCCGTAAAACTTCTCATATCAGTGCTTTGCGTTACTTTATGCTGTATCAATCGGACAAGTGACTACTCGAGTGTGTGAGCGACTTGAAGGCCGCAGCGTTGGCGTAGTATCTTGGTTTTACGTGGCTGGCTACCTCATGCTTTGGTTTTTTATGGCCAAATCCTGACCTACCTACATGTTTGAAACATGATTCAAGTCTTTACAAATCTGATGCATCTTTACTTGGAATATATGTATGTTCAGGTGGCGACGACCAAAATGGGTGTATATTAGTATTTCCTCTAGGGGACTCCCACCTCAACTTTGGCATTAACGGGCCGGATACGCACCCTCCAAATCAAGATCGTCGAGTTCTAAATAGGAGCGGGATTCCAGGTTCAAAGAGTTTCCCGGCGGAATCTTGGATGACAGGCGGATGTTTGCCTTGGCCACGCTGTTTCTCTTTGCGGAGGAGGATTGCTCGCTCGAGCCGTTGCTGCTCCCCTTTTTTCCGATGCGCCCGAAAGTCTTTGTCAGCTTATCCTTCAAGAAGCCGCGCAGCACCGGTATGGACCCGGCGATGATGGTGGCGGCCATCTCGATGCCGGTCCAGATGTTGTTGTCCAATGCGTCGTCTGCAAAGCGCGAGAAGTCAGTCGGATAAGCCTCGGTAGCCCACTGGGCACCTCGGCAAGATACTCACAAGACAAGTCCTTATAATCCAGCTGTTTTATATACGACGCTCGGATGATCGAGGTGGCTCCCGATCTGGGGGTCAGGAGTTAGTCGCCTTTTTTTCAGCTGAGGCTTGGGCTCGGAAAGGGAGATTACAGTAAGCCTAGGCTCATAGCCACCATTACGGCGATCTTTTCGGCTGTGCGCATTTGCAGGCCCCAGAGGAGTTTCCAAGGTAGCAAAGCGAGCGAGAAGTCAATCAAAGCCGACCATACTATGGGGGGATCAGCACCGTCCGAATCGGAAAGTAGAGATCGTGGGGGCTTACTGCTAGCAAACTCGCTGTACATAACCGAAGGCTGCTTGTTTATGCATTCTCCGGGCCAGAAGTTGACAAAGGTCTTGACGAGTGGTTTGCATTGCACCCAGGGCAAGATAGCCATGGGCGTAGCAAATACCGCCGTTGTAACGATAGAGAAGTAGACGTAGTTTCGGATCCAGCCGTTCGTCAGGGGAATCAACATCACGGCGAAGGCGATTTTGCTCGCAGAAATCGCCACTACGGTGCCGCTCAGGGCCGTTGCTCCGTAAACGGCAATCATGTCCAAGTTGGCAATGTTAACTAGAGCGCTACCTTAGTAAACACGCCCAGAGAGGGGAAGCAGAGACGGTCGTGGGTTTACTGACCGTCCAAGGCGTGCTTGCCGAACCCCAAGTTCACGGCCAACTGGTTGGTGACGGCGAGAAGCAGGAAGCCGAGCTTTGCGAAGGCATGTTAACATCAGCTTGCAACGCCCCGGGCTTGCGGGATTGGGGAGGAAACTGACTTCTCCTAGCATCATGAGCGCGTCGTCGTACCAAAGCTTCGAGTAGGAGACGCGGGCATACAGCCGCAGGGCCGCCAATATGCTGGCGAAGGCGAAGAGCCCCCATAGGACCCCCGCCATCAGAGGCCCATGGTCCTCGCTGGGGTTGCTGACCAAGTTCTCCATGTTGCGCCCCGAGACGGCGTCCAAGATGCGCGACGTGCGTCGGCTGGTTAAGCATGAAAAAAAAGGATTTACGCGGGGGATTGCGTGCGGGGTGGCGGGGAGCGGTCCACGAAAATCAGGGGTTCCGAGGCACCCCCCCCCCCAGCACGGCTCTTATAATTATGCCCTGCCGTCCCTAGCCCTCGACCGAGGCGGCGTCGCTGGTCTTGTGGGGTTTGTGTCCAGAGAAGACAGGCACCCGTCGATCATAGACCCGGTCCCGCCCCATGTCCAGGGGACATAAATCCGCTCGGTTGTCAAATCTATCTCCATAAGGAGCTAATGGGAGATGAGCATAGGGAGAACGCTGAGTCCACGAGCTTGACCTTGGAGGGGTGCCCTTATGCACCTTTCTTTAGACGGTCCCTGACAAGGCCGGATTAGTCTAGCGTCAGCCTGGCTGGATACACGAAGTTGGGAGACGAAGCGGGCGGGTTTGTACCCGGTTGTCCGCTACCACGTAGCCTGTCGACCGTCCGACCTCCATATTTCAGCCCTGGATACTTTTCGAATGCCTGCCATCTGGACTCATTTCTTGGTGCCCCTCTATCGCGTCGCTTTATCCTGTCTGCTCCTCGAACGTCTGGGGGCTACACTCTTGAGTTTCCACAGGGATTTGCTCCCATAGTGGTGGTGGTGGGGAAGGATAGTACGGATTTCTAGAAAACCCAGCAAAGGGATTTTCCGGAGCTCCTTAGCCTCCGGTCTACCCCTTGCCTGGATCATCATCAACGATCCCCCTGGTGCAGGCCAGATCTGACAAGAGGGCGAATGGCCGGGGCTCTGACTCGTGCCGATGCTAGTGCGAGCATCGTTGGCAGTGGTGCATGACTTGAGACGTCAAATTCGGATGGCCGACGGCGCTGTCAAAATTAGGGTTTTTCAGGAAACCATGCACCTGATCTAGAGACGCCACCAAGGTCTAAGCAATGCCCGGCTGGCTCGACTCTGATTACCTTTGGCTGAGTGCTTTGATTAGAGGATATTTATTTCATACTAGCCTCAAAAAGAGGACTGCGGTATGGCACGGGACTACTTGTACGGCGCTGATGATCGCTCTGCACCATTGTCGTGAGGTGGCGACCGGTCATACCCTTGTCCTTTAGCTGCTGTGTCTTAGGTTCCGGCAACATCACCTACTCGATGATATTACTTGTGTAGTTAGCCAAGCTTGTTGCCAATCGAAGGACGACATAGTCCTTCTTATGTAGCTTGGGCCGCCGGGTCTCCCCTATGAGAACGTAGCGACCACTTACCGGCTCAAAGCATCCAGAACGAAGCCTCTCGGACGCCGAGCAAATGAACAGCCGACTGATTCTTTGAACGGAAAGGCTCTTATATAAAAAGCTTGGAGAAGGCGGCGACTATTCACCAGTCACACATTTGTAAAGCTGTTAGAATCGTGGCGTACGGCAAAAACAAAACATACAACACCGAGGATTCCCAGGTCGTCACCGACCCTAGTACTAATTCAGCGCTTTCCAGCTTATCTATGGGAGAGCGGACGGGATCCCGAGTTTTCTGGAAGCTATGGTCGTATGTGGTAGGAATAATAGGTACGAATATTTATATTTCAGCTCTTACGCAAACAAGCACCGAAGGAAGCTACACTCCCTTGTTCATGGGCACGCGGGCATATGTCATGTCCACCTAACCCCCCTATCTGCCCAGCATCACCCAATATCAAGAAAATTGCTGGAGGAAAAGAATTTCGTCAGTATCAGCGTGGTACATGCAATGCGCTTGGTTGGTCGTCGGGGTTTCGATGTCGCGCTGAGTGTTATTACCGCTGGCCTCCCTCTACATCACTCTGTTCCAGTGTTTTCAAAACCTCCCTTGAGTATATAAGCGGCCCAACCTTAAAAAGCGAATCGCGACGAAGCGTACTACGGCTTAAAGTTCAAGGGAATTTGGACGTAGGGGAATACGGGGAGATTCTTGTGCGTGTCTAAGGATAGATGAGAGGCATGGTGCGAAGCCAAACGGGGAACACTGGTGGCTCTATAGCTTCGAAATGCGGTTTCCTCTTCGTATCGTTGGGCCCTGTTGACCACGTGGTGGAAGGTGGTTGATGTGGGGGGATGTTGTAGTCGCAGGCTACACAATAATACTTACAGTATCAAACGATGAAATCGCGAAGGCCTGGAACGCAGCTATAGGAAAGTGCGAGGCGATCCTCGAGGTCTATGACAGTTCCTTTATCTCGTTTGACCTAACCGTAACACTTATTTGCACCTATACTAATGTGACGGGCTACACTCCGCAGCACTAACGAAGGAAGCCGAATTGCAACCTATTTTCTAGATGAGGAGGGAAGAGGCTACATACTTCGGATTCCCTCACGAGTGTCCGGTAAGTAGGGTCCGAGCCGTGCTCGGACTTCGCACGCTCGGGCCACTTAGCGGCCCGAGCTTCTTCACCGGGTCTTGACCCGTCACAACCGCACCTATAAAGAGATCGTGTGGAAAGTTAACGCAATAATAGATAAAGAAATAGTAATAGCTATATGGAAGCTTCTTAATAAGACTATATTATTACTTATAAGACAGTAGAAGAGTGTGAGAGGCTGAGCCTTGAAGCACTATCAAAGGGGCCAAATCCTGTTTATTTTCTAGATAGGGAAGAGAGAAGAGAATCGACCTCAGGATGCCGGGCGCAGCGTCTCGTGAAGCCTTGCGAAACTGGACCAGAACGTTCGGATCGGAACGTTCGGATCGGAACGTTCGGATCGCTGCTCAGGTCCCCCCTCCTAGGTCTTGACCACTAGCCTGGCGTCCGAATGGAGAGACCTACTCGGAGCCTCATATAAGGAATTCATAAGACGCTTAAGCCAGATGCACCTAAGCCTATCTCCCAGGTCCCAACCTGTAACATATCTGTTCTTACCGTAACGAGCGCCCTTTTGTTTGCGCTGGAATCTAATTGTTGCCTATCCTGATGGCATTGCACGGAAGACGCTTGTTGAGAAACCGAAGTTTGCTGAAATTAAGTACTTTGTGGTGGGCCACTGAAAGCTATACATTTTATGACAGGAATGAAATACTTCTGTGTTTAACTTATTAGGATTGACATGGAATGGATACAAAATTTCTGCGAAGTGTGATCCCTCGCCGGAGTGATAAGTCTCGGCTTGTTTTAATCTGTACTGTAATTTCTGCTCGAATCTACAATCATTAGGCTCTTAATACTGCTACTTCTTAACTTCATCGTAATCAGTACTCGTCATGACGCCCTCCCACTCCTCTAACATGGCAAGTGTCTCTTTGCACCGGGCCTTGACGTCGGCGAAGACGTCAACGCCGACGGGGAAGCGGAGCGGGATCTCCTTCTTGCCGGCAGCCACACCCTCGCATCGCACCAGGTCCAGTACGATGCGCGCCAGCTTCGCCGGGTCACCCTGTTGAGTCTGGTCCAGCAGCGCCATCTGCGCCTTCAGCTCGTTGACTACGGGCGCGTAGTCGCCCGCCGTCTCCGCGGCAGCCTTCATGTTTCCCGGCGTCAGGACCCGCGTGCGGAACTTGCCGGGCTCGATCAGAAGCGTCTTAATTCCTAGGTGCTTCACCTCACCCTGTAGTGACTCCACCATACCTAAAAGAAGTCAGAGTTAGCGGCCGTCTTGCCGTTCCCACGTAGCCGATTGGCATTACGGGAACAGGTGACAAAGTCGGTTCCCTAGGCGGGGGGCCCAGAGAGGCTTCGCCGTACCTGCAAGCGCAAATTTCGATCCACAATAAGCTCCTGCCGCGGCGTCCGCGACCCAGCCCGCACGCGACCCAATGAAGACCACAGTGCCGGAGCGGCGCTCGCGTAGATGCGGCAACAGCGCCTGGGTGACCTTGAGTACGCCAAAAACGTTGCACTCAAACTGGGCGTGGAATCCGTCGTTGCTACACACACAATCAACCCGTCAGAAGGAAAACGACTATGAAGCGGCGGACAGCGCCATATAATGAAATGGGGGGCTGCTTCAAGACGTACCCGAGGTCCTCCCAAGTCCCGACAGCGGCGTATCCGGCATTGTTAACCAGGATGTCGATACGGCCGTAGATCGCGATGGCGTCGGCAACTGTCTTCTTAACGGCCTGCAGGTCAGCCGTCACGTCGAGCGGCAGCACGGCGGCGCCCGCCTCGGCAAGAGCGGCCAGAGACTCGACGCGGCGTGCCGTAGCGACGACGCGGTCGCCCCGCGCCAAGATCTGGCGTACAATGTGCTCCCCGATCCCGGAGGAGCAGCCCGTCACGAGCCACACGCGTGCAGATACCATGCTTTCTCGCTTTAGTAGCGTTCAAAGGGAATTAGATGGACGAACAGGATGAATGATGATGATTACTAAACGATCTTCAGTCGCTCGCCACGGGTTCCTTATATACCCATGTGTGATAGCCGGTTACTGCCTCTTTGCCGAGCGAGTCACTCGATTCGTAGTTTTCCAAAGAAACCGAGTTTGACGTCACTTTGCAAAGCGGCACTTTCGGACTTTCAGCTTATTTACGGTTGACCGCCCAACAGCAATAGAGGGCAACATCATACGCCTACTCGGTCAGTCCAGCTTGGTCGGGTTTTCTCCTTGGTCCCAGTTTGGTCTGTTCGGACTTTACGGTCTTAGGCGGCAATTACAGGATGTCACGCAAGCTAGGTAGAGTATGTGACTAACCAGCTTTTCTAAGGGACGTCTAGAAGAACGAAATGTATGTATCGTATAGAGGGGGCGTTGCTAACAGGGGTGCGCAGCGGCGCGATGCCGGATCGGGAAGGAGGCCTAACCCGGGAGGTGCAACACCGCCTTCTCGATTACAGGTAGGAAGGAAGTATTCAATCCAGGGCAGTTATAGATACAACAGTATTATTTTCGGATATTTAGTGCTGAGCAATTGCTTAATAAGCTTGGATGGAAGCTGCACCGAGGTATCACCATAAGAATCCGTCTGCTTGGTTGGGAAGTGGCTGGGTCGGCCTGGGCAGGAGTATTGGAAGGGCGTGTGCTAGAAGAGCGATTTATTTGATTCTGTTTCTCTTGGCTCTTTACCCCGATGGGCTAACGAAGAAAACCTTTTGTTAATGGCACTAGCCACGCGCCCTACAAATATTATCGGCGACACACACCCACCCCTCCGCGTCAACCCATCCTCGAAAACAGCAACATCACCATTCCGCAATTCTTCCGCTGGGCAAGCCTCCCCCCAAACCCCAACACTGTATTGATAAAGCAGTTGAAAAAGCCAGGCCGTCACAGGAAGTTAGGACAATTCGATGCTGGAAAATCACACTGCGATAGGACCGCCCCGAGCCCGTCCTTACAACTGCCGTAAACGCATTAAGACATCCTGGCCGGCCACAATGAGACCCACGACTATCAGTAACTGGCATGGCATCCGAGGAGTTTGGGGCTGTATCTAACTTCACCCTTTACCTGTCTTAAACTGTAACGACTTCCATCGGGTCCCTTACGGCGATAGCTGGTTATGTTTCTCGACTGTCCTCGTCACTCTTTGACTACCTCCTGTGCCCTCTATCATGGATGAAAAGGAGCAGCATATGCGTTTCTCCCTCGGGTCATGAATTCCAACTTCGCGCAAACCAACCTTGCTGCTCATCCGCGAGGCATCGGCGATTTACAATACCTTCGGCGGGTGAGACCGTGCGGGCGAGGCACCCATCGCCTGGACGTAGGGCCCCGAATTCTGTATCGGCACTCCGTGGCTATTTGAATCCTGGTGTTGGAAGAATGTCTCAGGTTACTAAGGAAATGATCGTATTAGCACTCCTGCTCATTGAGAGGGGACCCATTTCAGTCTGGTCAAAACTTTTCTCATCGACGTGGCCTTGCTTACACATGTACCAATTGTAGGAACGACCAGTGAGCCGCGGAGCTTGGTCCCAGGGCATAGGTAAAGCGTTCCCATGTGGTTGCAAATAGGCGAGAGTGAAGGTGAAGGGGCTCTTGGATTGAATCGTGTGTGATACCAATGCCAGTGCTGACGCCGAGCGATGGCGGTTGGAAAGAGGCCGCAAACAACCCAATCACCGCGACCTCTAATGACACTCAAGTCTTACCGGTGCCTTGCAATGATTAATTCGCGAGCGTGGTTTTTATATTCGAGAGTATAAGGCTTGTGCAGGCTGCTTGGTCTTTCTCGTGGTGAGTGGCAAAGCCTCACCGGCTTGCGGTGACAGCAGGTCGAAATGAAGCCAGGAGAATACCAGTCTGAAACAGCCCATTATGATTATTCATGTGACAAGTATCCCGATTAATTCCATGCCAAATCACCGCACACGCCGAAATACCCTGGGGATTGCATTTGCAGCTTCGTGGATGTTGGCGACGCCCCGACGGACAGCATTCCCGCCTTCGCCTTACTCAACAGACCAAAAGCTGCCCCCGCGTACCGCCGCGATCCCCAATCCTCGGCGTCCCTCCTCGGTTGTTCCCTGAACATCAAAGTTGCTCATCGGCGAAGCGGGGCAGCTTCTCCAGGTTGCCCTCCTCGACAAGTTCGGCGGCGGCGACCAGGGCGCTCGCGACCGAGGCGCGCTTCCGGGCGCGGTCGACCATGTCGCGGGGGGCGCCGGGCCGCAGGAAGTGGTAGTAGAAGAGCAGCGAGGCCAGGAAGTAACCCACGACCAGCACGCCTAGCATCGCCACCAGGAAGATCACCTGCAACCGTACGGGGACCGATTCGGCGGCCGCGTACGCGTTGTTCGGTGACCGGAGGGGCGTCTGCGAGGACGCCATGGATGCGGGATCGAAGGGGAGGGCCGACGAGCGGGACTCGGCTTGGGCCTTGCTGAGTGGAACAGTGGAGGTTACTGTTCGTATCGTTCCGGATCCAGGTCGCCTTCGACACGCCGGGATGGCTGGTAGAGGCGCCGCCTACGAGGAGAGCGCGGGCGCGGAGCTGGGAGTGGACGGCTCGTACAATGCCTCAACGGCACCTTCGTAAATTGTCCAGAGGGCTCTTTCCATTCGACTACACAAGATCCGTTACGATCACGCTTTCCGCACTTGATGCTATTGTCGAAGCCAAACAGCGAAGTCACGAATAAAGAACGTCATCCATCTCTCGTCGCCGCGCTTCGCCATAGACTGCACGTCTCGGGCAATCGTTACTTGTATCTCCCGTCTATCCGTGGTGCATACTAATCAGCAGACACAAGCCGACGCCCCAACCTCGGCCATGCACAGCGCTGACAGATTAAAGGCGCCATCAAGTACTGCCCAAGGTACTTAGCCGCTGATACCACTCATCGTGGTGTCGCCCACAATGCAGGCAGTCGGTTGATTGATCACTGTACTTGCCTTGACACCTCGAACTGCGGCTACAGTTGAAGCTCTCAGCATGCGGCAACTCGGAGGGAAAATCGCCCCAGATCACGCCCCATCACCATGGACACCCAACCATCGCTCAACTCTGGATCGGACAAGAAGCAGCATCTGATACACTCTTCGCTATGGCTGCTGCAGTATGGAGACTTGCAGGGGCTATATGAGGCCATTCCATCCATATAACTGCCGGCAGTGCTCGGCACAGGGCAGCGATACAGCTCGTTCTTGTCGTGCGAGGCGCGTCTAGCTTGTCAGCGTCTGCGCGGGCAGACGAGAAGGTGGTGAGGCCTACATCAGACGGCACCGCCAAGGCACAGTTGATTTGGCGTCTGGGCTTCATGCAAGCCACAGGTCAAGCAATCGGGCCTTCATTTCCTAGCTAACACCAACCCTTAGTCTGCCGATTCAGGCTGTGCCTGCATTTCAACTGAGAAGCTCCGCAGCACGACAGGGCAGACATACAGCGCCACCACAGTGGCGGACACGGGCAGGCAGATGGGTGGGGGCCGATAAACACCACACTGTTGCTAGAGCATATCGTCACTGCACCGCCTCTTCACCATGTCGACTGATTCAGGCGCAGCACGTGGAAGTAAGCAAGGGCAACACTACCGGCTTCAGATATCCTCGCCAGCAGCCACCCAGCACCTAGCCGGCTGTGTCCGCCCAGCTGAACCACCCCTCACGTACGCAGCGTGCTGAGTCTGGCCACCTGCCGAACCTCTAGCCTGCATTCGTGTGTGTGTTTGGTGCCCGGCATATCCAATGCTCGGTACTTTCGGTACTTCAGCCCTCCTTACTTCGATCACGCCCGTGGTGTTGCGGCAGAGGAAACCTTATGCACAGGTGCCCTACACACAGCGCACCACCCCCACGGCGGCAAACCTAGTGATGCGTACGACAGGCGGGTTTAGTCTCGATCTACCTAGTCAATGCTCGTCTGGCCAAGTGACACAGCGGTCTGGCCCCCATGATGTGGCGTTCTGAGCAGAGGCCTCCTCCAGCCTTGGCCGTGGTGATGGCATGCCGACTGAAAGTCGCGAAGCAAGTTTGGATGGCGCGCCACACCGACGCGAGCAGGTCTGGTCGCCGTCGGCTGCCGTGCAGAGCTGATTATGGAACATCGAGACCGACATGGCCCGTGGCGGTTCTTCTGCAGGCAGCAAGCCCGTACCTTGTCGGGATCTTCCGACGGCCAATGTGTTCGCTTACAGATAATCAACTCGTGAGAAAACCTTCTGAGATCATGCGCCGTCGATTTTGATCCCTAAAACACGTGGCCCATAGATGATGGGGGCGCCATGCCTTTCGGATGAGGGTAAACTGGTCCAGCAATCTTGGGCAACAGGGCTGTTTCCGGGGCCGGCGAGCACTTTGCCGTACCCTCGTCAAACAGAGCCGCCGATATCCGAGGCGATGGCCGGAAGCCTGCCGGGTAACGACTCGACAAATGGGGCATGACCGAAAGCACCGCCAAACTAGCCAATACCAGATTGGGCTATCCGCAGCGTGGCCTCAGGGAAGGGGGAGATGCCGCAATGTTGTCGACTAGGGGTCTTTGGTCCTTGTGTGTGGGTTTTCACCCTCGCGTCATAGCCTCGGAGAGCCCAGTTTCGACCCGTTTTAGACTGGACCACCGAGCACATCGATGCGTGACCTACTTTTCAGTCACTCTGGAGATGGGGAGTTGAAACCGGGCCACATGGGGCGAAGTGAAGTCACCCCCGGACAACATGACGCCGCATGGCCACCAGTGCCATCGAAGGGAAAACCCCGAAGGGGAAAGCTGGGGGTACAAGATACATTCGGACATTACCAGAGTCAGACGAGCCGGCCCCGGTGTCGCCCCAATGATTCGATGCGGCTCTTGCGTCGCCGCCTTCTTCGAGATGCGATGAGGACAGGGTGACGTTGGGCGCGCGCAGGGGACTGGGGAGTGGGCCCGGCGGCCGGTACTTCGCCGCTACCTCGTAGGGGGTTCCGGCCGGGATGGCCTAGTTTTTTGCCCGAGCCGGCGGAGCCGCAACCGTGGGTGCAGCTTGTCTGCATGCGCGTGTCTCAGTGCGGCTGGGGCTGTACCACCCGCTAGGCGGGCGAGGTGGTGCGGCCGCTCACTGCAAGGCACCCCTCGCCGCCTCCCCCTCGGCAAGGCGGAGATGCCTCGACGACGCTATACGGATAGTTGGACGAACGGACGGCGAACGGCCGAAGGTCTGTGTGTCCGTGTACAGTGCAGTAAGGCTGAGGATCCGACTCAGTGGCCACGCCCGCCTCGTTCTAGAATTCTCGGGAGAAGACCGTCGGCCGCTGTGATTCGACGGCGAGGACTCCCCAGCCAATGCTGTCATCGCCGCCCTGGCCCGTGGATCTCGGACCCCCGAACGCCGTCGTCGTCGGCGTGGCTTTCACCCACCCACACACGAGGCCGTGCTGGCAAATGAGAACGGCGTGGCGTTCGGAGGCCTCCCCGGAGAAACGGAAACAGCGGCGAGCTTCATCCCCTGACGTAGCCCGCCCACCACGAGATGGGATTGTGGTTGACATCGGGTTCAGCAGCACGGCCAAGTGCGGGCTGGGGCCTCATCACGATCCGCTTCTCCCGTTGGGGGCCGACAATGCGCATCGCGCGCGTTCCATTTGAGTTTTTGTGCGGGAGTTCGCACGACGTTTGAGTCAGCGGGTTGCGAGGCATGGTGCTTAACTGGCGAGACACGGTGCTTTAACTGGCGAAACTTGGGGTAGGCAGGGTGCCTGATTACGTTTACACTCCGGGGGGCCTGGCAAGATGTGTGGGCCGACAGACTATGAAGATGCCGGCCGAGACTTCAAGTGCACGAGAATTCAAGTGCACGAGAAATGAGAAGTATGTTTTGGAGGTATTTGCCATTAATACATCTATAGGTACAAGATTGGGAACGCCGATGAAGAAAAACTCTAGACTTGATGGGGCTGAATGTAGAGGGGCGTGCATATCCCGTCCCCTCATCATGGGTTCACTGGCGGGGCCAAGACAGCCAAAACCCCGGGGTTGAAGAACTGTGCCGCGGGAGACAGGGGGGGCATCGTGCCGGCTCTCGCAGCCCGGCGCGCACCCCCCTCAGCCCGGGCGCAACCGGTTGCGCTGGTGATTTCCCAGGGTGCGCCATGTATAGGCCTCTCTCCCCGCCCCCGGGGCCAGGATGATGAGGGGTTAGATTAGAAAAAGGTTGCTGATGATGGTGGTAAAGGTTTGGCGGGCAATGTGCAAGAGATAAAAACAAAGACAAAGAATCAAACCAGCGGCAGCCGAGCCGAGTGGATGATGGGTGAACGCCAGTTTGGGGGTTCCCGTTAGATTTTTCCGTTTCGTCGTGACAGATGGAAGAGGGAGCCGCCCGCGCCGTCTCTCTACTGCTTCTACCAACACGGCAACTGCTGGCTGGGATCGCTCTCGCGCGTGCGCGCGGGAGGATGTTGCGCGCTGGTTGTGTGGTTTCCATGAGGTTATACGCGTGGGCAGCGTGTTATCGGCGTGCCCAGCCCAGGCGATGGGCAATGAACGCAATTGGGGGTGTACCGAGTGCGAGAGAGGGGGGGCGGACGGATATGAAGTGTAGTGAGAGAGCATCATTAAGTGTCCCTTTTCAGTTACTATGCGTATTAGTCAATGTATTCCTTCGGTGACAAAGGAAGGCGGTCGTAGAGGGCCGGGATCCGGGAGACACATACAGCAAAGCCAGGGTCAGGTCACCATGGATACGGGCCTTGAGGGTGACCTCAACCTCGAGGTTGAGGTCGAGGCGGAGCTTGAGCGTGTCGCTCTTGCCGCCGCCGCCGCCCTGGTTAAGGACGCCGCCGGCGACGCCGCCGAGGGCGCCCGTGGCACCCTGCGCCAGCCCGCTAGCCGTCTGCCCGACGTTGCCGATGGGCAGCATGTCGCCGCCGCCGCCGCCGAGAACGCCGCCGAGGGGCCCGCCGCCGCCCTGCTGCTGCTGCTTGCCCTTGGTCTGGTTACGGCGGCGCCGGGGTGGCGGCGGCTCGTACTCCTCCTCCTCCTCTTCCGAGTAGTCGTCCGAGTAGTCGTCCTCGTCCTCGGGCTCCTCTTGCCGCGTCGGCTGCTTGCGCTGCTGCTTCGGCTTCTCGGTGCGCTCCTGCGACGACATGGTGGGCGGGTGTGTCTGGGTGAATGGGTGTATGGATGAGGGTAGGCCACGTGTATGTGGGTGGAAAGAGGGCCGGACGAGGAAAGCCTGGGGTGCTTTACAACACGGCCTGGCTTGGGGGTGGATGGGTTAGAGAGAGAAAGACAACAGTCTGAACGAAGCCTCGATCGAATTTCGACGTTACGGGGACAGCAAGCAGACGGGAAATATATTCGCGTAGGTGAGGGCAAGACCGGGGGGCCAAACCCACCTTTCTCAGCCCAGAAAGCAGGACTGAGCGCGTGTGTTGCCGAGAACCAGGCCAACGCGGGATCGACCTGCCATGCCCGCCATCCCTCCCCCTACCGACGTCACTGACTCACTGGCAGTTCCAGGCCAGGACCTACGACTCAGCGGACCGAATCCGGTTTTCCTCATATCCGGGGCGGGAGGGGGGAGGGGTTCGCGCGACGCAGGGCGTCTAGGTTCCGCGCACAGCGATTCGTCGAGGCTCAACGGGAAAAGCCAGCAGGGAACCATTAAAGGCAGGGGCAGTAGGTCGTACCCCGGTGGTACCTCTCTACCCTCCCCGGCGGTACCTCTCTACCCTCCCATACGTATTCCCGAAAAGCAACGCGTCAGTCGACCCAGGCGAAGCCATGCCGAGGGCAGCAGGGAGGGGGGTGTGCGTGTAGGCAATGGATGGGCTTGCGTGATGGTAATGGGTGGTGGGCGATCGAGATGGTGGGGATGACGGCTCACTGCAATGTACATCGTACACTGTAGCCATGAATCCCAAAACCTGAGCTAGACCGGGGGGAGGGGGTCCTCCTTTGGTAGCCCTGCCACACCTGACGACGACGACGACGACGACGACGGCGACGACGACGACAGTGTGTCGAGGTGAGGAAACGAGAAATGGGTAGGTGGCTTGACAGGCTGTACTCAGTAGCACAACGGCGGGCGGGGGCCCCGCACGAGAGCCACAATGGCCATAGTGCTTTTCAAGGCCAGCCGCTATTAGCAAGGATTGGGGTACCCACTGAAACGGAACCACCCCCCCAGCTCCCGCACCCACAAGCAACAGGGATTTACTTGTCCTCGGCGGGCTTCGGCCAAAGAAGCTCGCGTGGCAGGTGCGACGCCTCGTCGTACCGCCCGTGTACCTACCCTCCCTGGTTTTGTTTCCCACGAGACCAACGACCCTCCCCCCCTCTCTCTGTGTGAGTGTATGTTTCTCCCTCAACCCTCTCCTTTCCTATCCCGCCATCTCGACCTTGCCCAGCCCCAAACTATCATGGACTCCCGACACACACGATCCGATATGCACTTCCGTTTCCTCGCCCACCCCCCTTTCTCGACCATTTAATAGCCTTTCCCTCCCAAATGCCGAGCCGCACGTCCAAACCCCCGAGATCCACCACCCGCACGGGAGACAATGCCGCGAGGCCAAGCCACAGCTTAGTCGTGGGCTGTCGCGTCTTTGTTTCGTCCCTTCCCGAAAACGCGCCTCTTGTCATCTCATTACCCTACGGAGAAATGCACGCTGCAGAATACGCTTCGTCATCTTTCCCCCTTCCCTCCTTCCTCCCGACTATCCATTCCCGTTCTTGCCTCCGACCATCTTACTCGAGACGCCGAGCTGCAGTTCGCGGTGCAGGGTAACAATGACGGTGCGACGTGGGGCCAGCTTCTGGGCCAGGTTCTTGTCGCGGTCATAGTAGACGGACCAGGCGCCGTCGTCGCCCTCAACGGCGAGGAAGTAAGGCGACTTCTCCAGCACCAGCCACTCCTCGTCCTCGGACCAGTTCCAGGGGCCGATAATGTGCCCCACCGTCGCCGGCCGGCCGCCATGACGTAGCTCCAGCGAGTCCTTGTCCACGTAGATCCAATGCAGCGCCGGCGGGTCGTCGGAAGCCATGGACACGAGCCCCTGGTGGTTCTCCGGCCCCGGGTAACCAAAATAGAACCCGTTGAATTTATAGCCCGCCACCGGGTGCCCCGGATGGTCCAGGTAGAGCTATACGCCAAAGCCCAACGAAGTGGCCGCAGTTTAGTCGTCACGCCCACCCATACGGCCGAAACCAACGAGCGCCGGCTGGGAAAGGAAAGGGCTCGGGGATGGGAGATGGGCGTGGGGGGAGACGGCGGTTTCCCACTTACCTTTTCGTCCTTGAGTACGACCGTGGCCTGCTCGCCCAGCGACTTGCCATCGAATGAGAACCGGGCGGTGAGGTTGAACTTGATCCTCTCCTTGGCCTGCTGATTCTGCTTCTTCTGCGCGTCAATGGCCTCGGCCACGCCAATGACGGTAGGTATCGAGCCAATGACCAGCAGGCCAAGACTAGAGAGCGCCATGGTGTCAACGTAAATGGATGACGGGGGATGGCGGGCAGGCTGTGCTGGCCAGGTAGCTTTGGGGGGGAACAGCGGAACGCCGCAGCAGGAAGGGAGGGCGAGGGGCACCGTGGTCAAAATGTCGTGAGAGGATGGTCGCATGGACAGTGGCTGACGAGTACGTCGGTTTGGCATGGGTAGGAAAACAGGTCGTCTACCCTGCTCGCCTGGGAGGCAGGCCACAGGCGAGCTTTCGTTGAAGGGACCCTAAAGCCCTGCTTTGGGACCTGCGAGGAGGACAAGTTCTGCCACACCCTCCCAACTGGGCTCCGTACGCCGTCAAGTGTGCTAGTCAGCCCACACCGGCGTGTCTCCAGCAGGCGTCGTCTCGTCGAGGTGGTGTGAAGGTGAGCGGGAAAAGCATCGTAAGCATGCATAGTGAGATCATCGGCGGCCACAAGGCCCCGAAACGGACGTGCCTCATCAGACGGCGGGTGAGCGGGTACGAATAAGGTGATGTGGGGATGATGTACCCAGAAGTTCCTCGGATGGACTGGGGGTTGCAGCGAGACACAGAAAGCCCCCTGTCGTCGGCGGGCCAGAAGCAATCGTCGCCATTGGCCGTGACTTCATGCCCACATAATGGCATTGCGTCACGCCTGCTGAGGTTCGAGAGTAGCTAGCTCGCGTCGAGCCAGGGTTCGCGAGCCAAAAATCCGGATGACCAGAACTTGGTTACCTCGCAGGCAATAAAATCAAATGATGCCGCCGCCGCCAATGCCGCGGTGGCAGACTGGTCGATGGTAGTTTGACCGCTTCGAATGTTCCCTCCGTAAAAACCTAGAACACCTGATAATCGCTGCACCACATCTCTGTAATACCATAACCACCCACCGCCATGGCATCTCAGCAGGACCAATCGCCCTACAACCAACGGGTGGAGGAAGATGATGAGACCAATCAGCAACAGCAGCAACAACAGCACGCTCAGCAGGAAGACAACAATGCGCAGCCGGAACAGAATGACGGCGACAAGGACGAGGAGCGGGAGGAGGAGAATGGCAATGGCACAGAAAACGGCCAGAGCCGCCAGCAGCAAGGTGCAGACGACGTAGCCAGCCGACAACAAGACCAAGAAGAAGGCCAAGAAGAAGACGACGATGACGGCCAAGCCAGTGAGCAGGAACACGCCCAGTTCGACCAGGACGATCAAGAGGAGCAGGAGGAGCAAGACAACGGGGTCGACGAGAGCAGTGAGAACAACCGTGGCCGCCAGAACGGGCAGCAAGAGCAGCAGCAGGAGCAAGATCGGCAACAGCCTGCGCAGCCCAACGAGGCGAACGGAGAGTCGCGCCGGGCTAACGACGACAACGGCCAAGAAGAAGAGGGCGGCACGAGGCCCGCGCCTCCCAAGAAAGAGAAGCCCTCCAAGGGCGAGCGGGAGCCGGCCTCCAAGTCCCGGAAGGCACCAGCACCGGAGGCCGAGGAGGCGCCGTCACGCAAGCAAGAGGTGGCGACTGAGGAAAAGCCCAGGCGCCGCCGCCGCCGCAACCAGCCGAGCTTCATGGAGGATCAAGAGGACGAGGAAGAAGCCGCCAACGCCAAGCAAGTCGCCGCGCCACGCCGGAGGCGCAACCCGAACCAAGCCGCGCAGAAGCAGCAGATGCAGCAGTACCAGCAGCAGCAATGGCAACAGCAACAGATGATGCAGCAGCAACAGCAACAGACACAGCAGAAGGACAGCGGCAAGAACCCGCTGCGTCTGCGCCTGGACCTCAACCTCGAGGTCGAGGTTACCCTGAAGGCTCGCATTCACGGCGATCTCACTTTGTCGCTCTTGTAAGTAACCCCGACTGTTTTGATACCTACCCCCCTTTGATCCATCGCACCCCATCGCTTGCGCCTCTGGTTGCTGTTCTTACCATCCCCATGTGCACAGCGGGTGAAGGGGACGAGACGCGCGGATCAGGAGCACTCACACAACGCCTTGACACCACGTGCCATCCTATCGCTGCCAAGCACCGTAGCCCCACGCCTCAAAAACCACTACATACTGCTTTCGGCAGAGAACAGCAGCTGATGACAAATTGTTTCAACAGTGAGGGCTTGTGAGCGCAAGCGAACGGGAGTCGGAAACGCCCCAGCGTGGCTGCGCTGCGCTTTTCCCCAACTGCGCCCCAAGGACCCGATTGTCCAACCGAGGATCTTTTGTTTCTGGCGGAGTCGGCCATGCTCATTCGAGACATCAGTATTTTAATTCAGGGACCGGAAGCATACGGAGTTCTATGGGGTATCGCGGATCAGTTTGCAGTGTACGAGGGCGTGTATTGTATAAAGTTACTGAAAATGGGTCTTCGTGTAACATTTCGGCCTGGCGTTTTCAATAGACTTCTTTCGAACTGTCGCTCGGCCGAGACTGCATTCCTTGATTCGGGCGATGCCAAAGCATGGAACATACCCTGCAAACCCAGCTCTTTGAATGTTGTGGGTTGGCCAACGGTGTAGATAGTCAGCGGTGGAAGACTGGCAAGCTTATACATAGCAGGTCCGGGGTGGCAACCACGAAGGACGGGTCCGTGGTTTGCGGTGGTGCTAACACCACTGGGCTCATTGCGATCCAGCGTCTAGGGGAAAGCAGCCTCACACCGCAGCGGCGTATCGTAATCCTGTTGCCAACGCAAGGTAGGCCTTGTGCTTCGGAGCAAGGCTTGTTCCTGCCAAAATGTGAAGAAGCAGAGGCATGACCCGCCACACCCGCCAACGTCAGGCTGTCAAGGGAGAGACAGCGGGTGCCAAGAGATGTGGCACGCGCGGCGCGGCGTCACATGCCGCCCAATACCGTGTTTCCGCCGTTCTCTTCAAGGCCGTCAGTGGCTTGAGGGGGGCCCCCGTGCTTCCCCTCCTCGTCCGACGGCCAATGAGGGCAAAACATCGACGACGCGGTCGGGGAGGTGGTCAATAGCATACACCCGTTGTGCTGTTGGGTGCCGTGCGCAGTCCCCGCCAGCGAGCCAGCAGCTGGGCTGGGAGCAGGCCCGGGATGGGTGCAGACGCATCCATGGGATGGAATGCTGTGTACCGAGACTTGGGCGGCTGCTCGTCGCGCCAGTGGCCGCCTGTGATGTGGCTTGCGCCGTAATGCGCACTCGAGCATGTACAGTTAGGAGTCAAAAAAACCGCCAATCTACCCCCAGCCACCCCCAACGCCATATAGAGGCTTAATTTCAATTGCAATTAATTTAACCCACGCACACCAGAGAAGTAAGCCAGTTATACCGGTTTATTCGTTAAAGTCTAGACTTCCTATTAGGCCTTAGTATTTTGTATACCAGCCGCGGGTTGCAGTGACAGCTGCAAGACGCCTTGGCATAGAGTCTACCAAGAAGCGCGGTTTCCGAAAAATTGGCGTTTTTTGGGGGGCCCACCGCTGTAGTAACTTATTAATGCATGTAGGTAAATAGATTGGGAGGGAGGGAGCAGGTTTGCATTTGTGATCGGATGGGAACCGATACCCGCAGCTGATATATTGGGGAACGATGAGCAGCAACGGATGCAGAGCAGAATATCCCGATGACCCCAGATTGACTATTCGTAAGGTGCATGGGAGTGTTCATCCTACCTGCCGGTAACAGCAGAGTCACGAACCAGCAGGTGCGCTCCAATCAATAGCGGGGTCCAGTCGGTTGCCGTTCCCGTTCGGCGTTCTCGCACCCGCCCTCGAATATGTGGGCTTCCAATAAATATTCCCCGAAGGACAGATCGTCGTCGCACATGCGGAACGAATAGCCCGCCGCGGCAGGCCGAGCAAGGGATAGAAACTTACCTTGTCGAGTCCGCGTCTTCTCACCTTGCTCAACGAATTCAATTTCTGCATCCGCCCGGGGTCACGCGCCGTGTTGTACGGAACCTTGCGCCGGGCGACACCCAGTCATAGCATGCACGGATCGCGGTTGTTCGCCTGATCTGGTACACCCTGGCCATCTATCGGCCGCTCCTCCGCATTTTCATCCGAGGGCCCCAGCGACCCAGGTCCTTGTCGTCAATCTGCCGTGTCTGCAATCCACAAGCGCTGGGGACGTCCTGTCGTCCGCCGCGACCACGACACTATCGCGACGTCCGACGGCCTGATTATTACGTACCGCGCCTTTCGGCCGCCGGGTCTGCTGGGCCCGGTCGACAACCAGAAAAGGAAGGCTAGACTTGCAGCGCCGTTGCGATGATGACCGATTTACGCAGCCTCCGCAAGCTTACGGCCCCCGCTGGCCGTTACGGCTTCGTGACTGTAACCCAGTCCCGACTGCCCAAACCCAATTCCAACTTCCCGTACCGGCCATCCCAGCCTTCCCACGCCTTCGGACCACGCCCGTGCGACACATCCGGGAATTGAAGTCAGATCCAAGCGTCCACGTTCGATCGGCACGTCTCGGCCTATCTGCACAGTGGGCGCATCGTTGTCCTCGCCCTTGCACACTCAACTCCGCAGTCCGAACAGTCCGGATGGCGCCCAGAGCACCGGTGCAGTGGGCATGGTAGACCACCGATGGCACAATGAAGTCATTCGCTATCAAACACCACCGTTGGGGCGTCCGCTCGTCATTCCCTCTCTGCGCCGGGGATCCAGTAACAATCCGTCATGGACTCGAAAAGCGCTAAGGGAAGGGCCGGCGCGTCCGGGTAAACGGCCAAAAAGTCCTAACTCTGAACTTCCAAGTTTTGCACATCACAAAGCGGATATCTGCACCGCTGGACCTCGACTATCCGGCCACTAGATATACCCACTGTCGCTTGGTGCCCGGCGGCGGCTTTTCGCGCTGAGTATCGGGCAGTGCGGCTGGCAGCAGGGAAACAGGGCCCTTATAACCCCCCGTCCTTTGTAGATCGGCCCGGCGACCTGGTTCTGGGCCAACAGGGTCACGTCACCGGCTTGCATGACAAGCGTGGTCTTGTCGATTCTCCCGACGGCTCAGACGGCTTATCTCCACCGCCCACCGCAAAAACGGGTACGCAAAGGCTTGACGGAATAGCAGACAAGCGAAACAGGGTCCGTGAATGTCCGAACGACCACTCAGCAGTCTCAGATGCCTTATGTGATCTGTTGGTCAACGACGCTACCCGTGGCCGGCCAAGACAGCTAAACGACTTTCAGTCTGACGTGTGGCTGAGGTCTGAGGATCGACCGCCAACCATGGCCCCTCAGCGCCCACCCTCACGCCAGAACCCTGCATGCCCCGAACAAGATCGCGATTTGGGGGAGGGGCAGAATCACCCGCCTGCCCGCTTCCTACTGCCTACGCCACCATGCTGCGACCCCCCGTTCGTTCCCTTAATATGGCCCGGCCAGGGCGCTGAAGAAGGCGCCAGCAGTCTGCCGGAGTCGTCTCCATGACGCAACGTGCGATTTCACGGTGAATTCATGAAATGCGCGACCAAGCTTAGACGCCTCTTTAGCTATGAATTGCACGTCACATCCCGGTCTTGTCGCCGTCAGAAGAAACCTTGAAGCGACAGCCCTGAACTTAGCGCAGCCGACGAACTTCTGTGTGTCTGGCCGTCGGACCGTTAAATGAATCCGTGGGCACTGCTCGCCGACAAAGACTGTGATCTCAACCAACACGCTCTCCTTGGACTCTACATTGCCATCTTCCTTTACTTGAACACCACCCGCATTCGCTGGTTAGCTTTAAAGATGGCTGACGCGGTTGGTGCTCCGCAAGCTCCGAGGAAAGCACTCTTCAAGCCCTCGACCAAAACACCCCCCGTGAGGAAGTTCAAGTCTAGATCGGTCAAACCGGCTGGCACCGAGGCCCCCAGCACTCCCAATCGATTTCCCTCCAAGGCGGGAACCGCGACGCCAGGAACAGAGGCCCCCAAAGCGTTCAGAACTGTATCAAAGACTTCTGAGCTACCTCGTACCTCGTCCAAAGCGGGTGGCGAAGAGAGCGCCAAACCTCCACCCGAAACATCCACCAGGCCAAGCAAGGCCGAATCTGAGTCCGGCAAATTGGGCCAGGATTATGCCGCCTCAGACACAACGGGAGACACCGCGACGGGAACGGTAAATGACGAGGTCGTCACCCCCGACACGGTCCGCAGCAATGATGCCCCGCACACTTTGTCACGCAAAAGCTCGGAGGCCGTAACGGCCGACCGAATCTACCCGAACAGCCAAGGTTCAGGCGAGACCGAAACCCAAGAGGAGCACAAAGGCACTCCTGTCGAGGCGTCGGAACAGCGGCTTCGACCGAAGCCAGCATCTGTGGTTTCCGAATCCAAAGAAGATCTCGACGACGAGGCCGCTGCGCCCGCGGCAGCTACGAGGCGGCACAGGCGGCCACGCCCTGTGACGGTGACAACAGGTTCCAAGGATCAATCTCCTCAGCCCCTTTCCGATGACGATTCGGCCGTTTCTATGGGCGGTTCGCCGCTCACCGAGCGAGATGATGAATCGCTACAAGGCGACGACGACAGCGAAGTATTTCGCACCCCCGGTGTCGCCGCAGAAGACGGCCCTGACGAAGAGATGCTTGCGTCCCATGTACCAGAACATGGTGCCGAAGACACCGCGTCGGAACTAGCGGATGCGGTTGGTGATTCGTCCAAGGTCAAAGACGGCAGTTCCCAGAGTTTGGACACTGCCAATGATGCCAACGACGTTACCAATACCCAGACCAGTGGCGACACCGCTCAAGCCCCGGGGGATGTACCCGATCAAGGCGCGGATGAAGAACTTCGAGTTCCTACCAACGAAGCAGTGAAGAAGCCCACGGCGGACACAGCATCCGAGACAGACGGCGACAATGGGAAGACCGTGGCCGATGAAGCTGTTGGAGCAACCGAGGCGATTCCAGACGATCAGGAAGCTGCTGCCGCTGAAGCTACCGCGGAAGGCCCTGGTGACACGACACGCAGTGGTGTCAAGAAATTTGATCAGACCGGCGATGCCGCTGCAGAAAGAACCGGCCATGCTGCCAGTTCTGCCTCCGGCGTTACTGGAGAAGTTGGGGCAACGGCTGCTGAAGCCCGCGAAGGTACACCAGAAGCCGGCGAAGTCGACGTCGCCGATGGTGCGGACGTCACTGCGGGCGCTAAACCTGCTGGCGATACCCAGGCAATCGTTGATGCTACCGGGGCACCTGCGGCAGAGGCGAATGCAGGTGCTGATTCCGTCGCTCCCGCCGAAGATACTGGGAAAGTACCTGGAGATGTAACAGACAAAATCGCCGGCGAAACCGACACGTGGCTCGGGGATGCCGCCGGAAGCCCCGAAGACGCAACAAAGGTTGAAGACCAGACCATCAAAGCCGATGCTGATGCTGGCGTCGAAAACGCCTCCCAAGCTGCCCCAATTGCCGGTGATGAAGCAGACAGTGCCAGGGAGCCGATTGCCGAAACGGAACAAGCCATTGAGGGTGGTGATGCAAAGGCTGCTGATGCCACTGCCGATGATTCTGCCGCTGGTACAGCTGATGCTCCAGAAAGTGAAGGGGCAGAAGCAGTCGATGGCTCGCTCGACGTGCCCGCGGACGAGACCGCCGATGCCCCTGGACCGGATGGGGCTATTGCCCCCGAAGCCGAGGCTCACCATGTAGGCACAGAAGATGCTATGGACGAGGCCGCGGTCGATGCAGTTGCAGGCGCTGAGGATGTCGATGCCGACAATGCTACTGGAGCCCCAGAAGCTGATGTGAATGACGCTGCCCAAGTTTCCGCACCCGACGAGGGTCCAACTGATGCGGCCCGTGCTGCCGCCCCTGATGCCGACAACGCGGCCGAGACCCATGCTGCTGGTGAATGCGAAGAAGCCGAGACCACCGGAAAAATAGACGTTGATTCCGGAGTGCCAGCAGCTGGGGCCGACGCCACCACCGAGACACCTATTTCCGAACAAACTGTCGAGGCTTCCGCCCCGGTAACCGAACACGAAGCAGCTGGCGCTGCTGAAGACTCTTCTGTTGATCTCCTAGCTCCGGAGGCGGGCATTGACACCGCAGCGGACCCCGCCACCGACATATCCGGGACTGACGCCGATCGCATGGCCAAAGCGCCTGAGACCGATGCTGGTATGGAAGGCAAAGCTTCGGAGGCTGATACCGAGGCCAATGTTGCAGCATCAGATGCAGACCCTGTCGCTGCTGGAGCACTAGGGGCAAATGCTGATGCCACCGACGAGTCTCCCGTACCGGTTGGTGAAACAACAGCTGGAAGAGCCGAGGATGCTGCTGTGAAGCCCAAGTCATCGGAGGCCGAAGCCGATGTGGCTCCTGAAGCAACCGAAGCCGAAGCCACCTCTGAAGCACCTGGCGCTGTTACAGATGCCGGCGTTGAACCTTCTACAACGGCATCTGGAGCTGAGGCTGCTGAAGAAAACACGGCTACCGAGTCCGAGAATGCCGCCATTGCTTCCGCTGCGGCCTCGGAGGCGAAAGCTGATATCGCCAATGAAGCACCCGCACCAGTGTCGGGGGACATTACTGAGACAGACGTGACTGAGACTTCTGCAAATGTTGCTACTCATGTCGGTGCTGACACGACCGACACCGGCACAGACACCAACGGGGGTCTTGCTGCTGATGCTACCAACTCCGTTCCCAATAACAACGCAGACCAGACTACCGGGGAAGTCCAGTCCGAGGCCCCGGCAGTCAACAGTGCTGCAGAGGGAGACGCGGCGAACCAGGAACCAGATGCGGATGTTTATGTTGACCCGGCATCTATAGAAGACGCCCCAGAAACAAGTAATGGCCTTGCAGCAGATGCTCACAAAGATCCCGAGCCCAGTACTGACGTTGCTTCCGAAGGCGCTCCCTCTGGCACCGTGACCAAAGCACCCGAAGCAGGCGGAGAGGCTCCAGAGGCTGTTTCAAATGCCACGGATGATGTCGCCGAAGATGATGCTAGCACTGCTGGGGAAGCAGATTCTGGGGCTGCCACGGGAGTGGATGTGTCGACTGCACAGGGCGAAGCCACTGAAACCCTCAGCGCCGACATTGGTGCGGCACCAGATTCTGGTGTTGCGGTATCAAAACCTACCGACGATACCGACGCACCTTGCCCAAGCGAGGAGACCGCTGGTGAAGTTCCTCAGGATGTGTCAGCGGAGGCTCCTACGGCTGGAGGCATTGATGCTGATGTTTCTGTGGGCACATCTGGAGCCGATAAGAATGGTGATGTTGATGGCGGCAATGTTGCTACGGATAATTCTGCAGAACCGCCCAACACAGATTCTGGAGCTGCGCCCGATGTCAGCGATGCCGCCTCGGCCCCAGAGATCAGCGCAGATCAACCAGGCAAGTTAGTCAGAAGCGCTTCTGGCAGTATCATTCGGCCCAACTATGTCCGCGACCAGGTCGCCCATTTCGAGTCGGGGCCACGTCCAGGAGCTTCGAGAGCGACTTCCAGTGTCGGCAACGACGAAGCTGCTCTGGGTGTTGCTCCTGCGGCGCCCGAAGCCGGTGCAGCTCCTGCTGAAGATTCCGCTTCCATCCCAGAGGGGGCCACAGCGGATGCAGGCGCAATTGGGGATGGCTCAGCAGACAGCCAAGCTGATGCCGCGGGTGGCACGACTGCCGACAAGGTCGACGAAAAATCGAGCGAGCCGGTGGCTTTCGTAGTCGCACCTTCGGGAACCATCACCGTCGATAGTACTATCGAGGAGGCCCTCCACAAGGCTGAAGACGCCGCTACTGACGCCGAAGCACGTGTCGACGCTGATGCCGCGGGTGACACGACTGTCGAGAAGGCCAACGATGGACCGAGCGAGCCGGTGGCTTTCGTAGTTGCACCTTCGGGAACCATCACCGTCGATAGTACTATCGAGGAGGCCCTCCACAAGGCTGAAGATATCGCTGCCGACGCTGAAACAGGTGTCGACGCCGATGCTGGTGACGGTGTCGCCGACGCGTCTGAGAAGACTGGCGTTGCCGCCGATCAAAGCGGTAGCACCGTGGACGACGTGGTTGAAGGAGTCATTGAGAAAACAAACGACACGGCCGTTGAGGTGGGAGACGGCAAAGGAGGCAGCGCTGACGTTGCTGGCGGCGCCGACAACGAAACGGTCAAAGGAGTCGACAAGGCCATGGGTACTGCCGACGCCAGTGGACAGCAACTGGACGACGCGTCAGAAGTAAGTCGCGGCGCCACGGGCCCCGTCGACGATGCTACAGCGGGGCCACAGCAACAGGGGTTAGACGACTCAGCCGGAGATCTGCCAGACCCAGTCGCAAAGGTCGAAGCGGGTCTTATGCAACCCACTGAGCTCATCAGATACTTCCTGGAACATGGCAACCCGGAAATGGCCGAGTTTATAAAAGCTCTCATGTTCGTCGAGGCTCCGCATGACGCTGAGTCAACAATGGCCGCCGCCAAAGATGCCGCCGCTGCCGCCGCCACACGCGGCCAAGACTCTGCTTCTGCTGCCGCTGCTGAAGTCTCGCTGCCGGCTTCAGGCACAAATGAGGACGCCAGTGCCGTGCAGAACGGCGCGCACGAGGCCGTACCTCAATCCCCCGCAGCGCAGAAGAGGGCAGACGGCGCTGCATCCGACCTCGATGCGGACCCGGAGCACGTGGCGGGCCACGCTTCCGGCGCATTGACAGACGGAGCCGAATTGCCACAGGGCGCTCCCGAGAGAGACGCGACTGTGAAGGCCGATGGCGCTGTAGACTCAGCCACATCCCTAGCAGGGGGCCCGACCAAAGAAACTGGCAATATCTCGGCAGGTGCCGGCACTACTGTCCCTGGCGACGCTGTTGCAGGCGACGCTGCCGCAGGCGATGTTGCTGCAGGCGACGTTTCTGCAAGCGACGCCGATGCTAAGATCAACGCCCACGATGGTGCCAACGCTGCTGCGGTAGACGTTGGCAATGACGCGGCGGAGGCCAACGCAGATGCGCCCGGTTATTTCGACGCCGCCACCAAGGCTGCGAACGAGAGTACCCCTATCCCTGCCGTCGCCGACATCTTTGGCATGCCGGGTGCCGTTACACCAGCCCCCGGCGGTACGACCCTGCCCGGCGCTTCTGCTGTGGCTCCGGGCTCCATAGCCGTGCCGGGTGCCAAAGAGGCGGGTGTTACACCGCGTTCGGCAGGCGCCGACTTACTCGTTGACCCGCCGGTGCCGCCTGCGGACGAGGAGCCAGCTGTCGTAGCGCCAGTCACGATTGACGAACCTGCTGCGGATGAGCC
This sequence comes from Nigrospora sphaerica, assembly GCA_018287875.1. Classification (NCBI taxonomy): domain Eukaryota; kingdom Fungi; phylum Ascomycota; class Sordariomycetes; order Amphisphaeriales; family Apiosporaceae; genus Nigrospora; species Nigrospora sphaerica. The sequence goes on from JAGVVL010000017.1 coordinate 563,508, forward strand.
TGCCGAGATTGTCGGCATCACTGATGTCACAGAGCTGCCTCCTGCCGAGCAGGGTCCCGACTTTGAAGACATTGCCGCGCCTCATATCGAAGAACCTTTGCCACCGCCTGAAATCGAGGTTGTGGCACAGCCGGGCGATCCCATCCAAGCCAGAGAAATCGTCGACGGAGTTACGCTCGCGCCGATGACGGCGGCGCCTCAGTCGCAGCCCGATCTACCAGACGCCGCGGATGTGGCTGAACCTCTCCCATCTATCCCCGATCCGCCTAAACCGGAGGAAGTGGCCAATAACCTTCATCTACCTGACCATGCCAAAGCAGCGGTCGAGGGCGCACAAGAGGGACTGGCTCGCACGGCGACCGATACTGCGCAAGAAAGCTCGTCCACTCCAGCGGCAGGCGGCCCTGGGCAAGGAGGACGCAGCCGTTTTGTAGGTCTTGGCCCGGCGGCAGGCGGAGATGCTCCGGCCGCGGGCGGTGGCGCTCAGGGCAGTGGAGGTGTTCCTGCCAACGGCGCAGGCTTTTCCAGCGAACCTCCAGTCGTCGACAACATGGGGAAGCCGGCTTATGTCAACCGCCAAATCAACATTCCCATTCCTAGACCCGACGGAGCCACGTCGTCGAGGGCAAGTCCCAACATGAAGCCCAAGTCTAACGTCCCAGGTGTGGATGACCTGAACGATGTCAACGGTTTGGATGACCCGCCTGAGGAGTTCCTAGACCCCAACATACACTCGCCCAAGGTTGAGGAACAAGAGACGGTCATTCCGTCGATTCCCAAGATTCCACCCATCACGAGCAAGCCACCGGAGAACCTCAAGCAGCTCGCAATAGGACTCGCCGGGCACGTGGTGGACGATGTTGGCAACATTGTCGACGGGGAAGGCAAGGTACTTGGGCATGCTACTGGCGACCTACCCTCGATGATAGGCAAGATGGTCACCGAGGGTGGCGAGATCTACGGTGACCGTGGCGAGCTCGTTGGGTACGTGTCACTCAATTTTGTCAACCCACCGCCCACGGAAGAGGCGGCACCGGAGGAGAGCAACACGATGCCGTTCCCGGCCAATCTCAGGATAGATCGGCAGGGTAACATCCTCGATGGCTCGGGTAACATCATCGGCAAGCTCAACGAAGCGCCGCTGCACGCCAGCACTCGCATCTCGGCACCTCCAACGCCCCAGTCGACTGCGGAGCAGGGACAGCTGACGCCTACCGAGAGGACTTCGCGGACCCAGGCGCCACCCAAGGCGGAAGCAGGCCAGGAGCAACCCAGCACGGGCAAGCCGGCCAGTGGGGACAGTGGCATTCCGTCCGACATCTTCCTCGACGTCAAGTCGACGCCGGATGGAATCCAGCTGATGATCCGCATTCCTACGATTTTCAAGCAGGAGTCACGGTGATAATTGGTTGATGTTCATGTGTATTTCTGTTTTCGTGGCGCACACGTGTCTTTGTCTTGATTGGAATGCTTTTGGGGACACGAGGCGCCGGGACGTGGATGATGTTACGGGTTACTTGCTGTGCAGGCAGTGGGGACACGATGTGACGATGGCTTTTTGGGGGGGGGGGTTGCGCGCGCGCGGGGCGCATGTGTTGGTTCCTCCATTCTTTTTGCGTCCCTACATATGTAACGTAGTCAGCAATCGGCAACTGCGGATCACTTCACGCGACAGGAGACTAGACACTACCAATGCATTTCGTTGTGAGCATGGAACAGCATGCAGGTTGTTGTTATACGGAACCATGGGAGGCGAACGACGGCCCATGGCTGGTGGGCATGAATATGCGCATGCTCCTCAGAAGGGAAGCCACAGCATGGCTGGGGAGGGGTTGGTGGGGGTTCGAGCGCGAGTCATGACGCTATCGCGCGTATGGTTGATTGATATTTGAAACGGAGAAATAGACAGCCACAGGGGGGGGATTCCTCTGGTGGGGGAAGCACGAAGTTGGGTAGGGATCGCGCGACTTGATTTGCCGTAGGGTGGATGATGGACGCGCTCCTCTTTGCTGTGTATACCTCGGTCCCTCCACATGTTCTTTGCCAGCGCGCGGTCCGCAAATGCCCCAACAGCCGCTAGGTATTCGGACGAAAGACAAATAAAAACAAAAGCCTGCCAAGGGCACTGGCATCGCATGGGAAAGGGTCTGGGAGGGGCGCGCCCGTTACGCCATCACTAGGCTGAAAATGACGTTGCTAGGGCGAGTGGTACCCGGGCGTGTGTGGCTTGAAGAGGGGCCCAGGGCCCTTAGTAGACCCAAAAACCGGTTAGCTGAACCGATCGTGTGTCAATGATCCCTGGGGGGGGTGACGTTGGGGCCTCGTAGGCTTCCTCCCCCCCCTCCCGCCGCCCCGGCGGCCGGGGCGTGACGAATTAGAGGCCGGCTGAGTTCCCCAATGGGTAGTAGATGCCGCAGAAGCAAGCAAGCGAAGCCCTCAGCTGTCTCTTGGTGGTGTATGTGGCGTGGGACAGGTTGGCCGGCATTGGAAGCCTGCGAGCCATTGAGGACGGGATGGTGAGGAGGTTATGGGGAAACAATAGGTACGTGAAACCTCTGGGCAGCCTGGATTGGGCACAAACACTTGCGCACACTCACTCTCACACGCTCGCATACACTGCACACATCCTCGAGGCTTCCACAGGTCTAGAACACCCATTTGAACAAGGGTCACCACCCACCTCGACTGGACTCGGAGGAAAATGTCGATCAAACGGTCGGCTTTCGCTGGGGTCATTCGTCTTTTCCCCATCTGCACCCTACAGCCTCTCCACCCATGTCCAGCCCTGGTAACCGGACAACCTGAGGGGCGCACAGAGACGGCAAGCACATCGTATACTTGGCTTGGTAGGTACATACCTCACTGGAACCCGCTGCGGCCCACCAAGGCTTTCAGCGGCGCCCATCCCATCACGCACATCTCTCAACAGCCGCGCCCCCATCTGCCCACCTATCCTTGATGCCCACCTGTCCTTGATGCCCACCTATCCTTGATGCCCAGCATCCTCCCCCCCGTCATCACGCCGGCTTGCCTCACTACTACTACTACCTACCCTACTGCCATACTACATGGTTCGCAGTAGATGCCCACGTACCGGCCGTGCCCACGTCCACATCCCATCCACACCAGGATCCTGGTTCCGCGGCTGCCAAGCGGCGGGCCCGCAACGGGGGCGAGAGGGAAGGGCCTTCCCTTGCATCCTGACGGGTGTCCCCCCGGCACCCTGGCCTGGAAAGACGTGCCGTGTTCCAGATGCAACGCTTTGGTGGGCGAAAGGCGAGGTAAAGTGATGCCGACGTTACGACCATCGACGCCATACACTGCCCAGAATTCCAAGTTTTGCTGGAGAGGCGACAAGGGCCTGCCTATCCGTATCTTTCTCCCACTGCCCTCGCCGACGAACAGTGGCGCCCGCCAGCTCAACGACGTGACGGCCCGCTAAGGGAACTCATAATAGCAATATTCCACCTGCCACGGCCACGCGCATGCGTTGCGTGCTTGCTGCGGGTTGATGCGGCCTTGCTCTCACGCCTGGCTGCCAACGCCGCTCCCCACCCCTGGTCCCTCCCCGGCCAGACCTTCCTTCTGCACGATCGAGATCCCCCACCCCAAGCCGCAACCTTGCGAGCGGGAACCACTCTCATGCTCTGGCGTTGTGTAAGCCTGCAGCCGTTGCTTTCTGGCTGCCCGTCGGCGTGCGGAATCTTGTTTTGATCCCGGTCCACGGGCACCACTGGTCCTGTTTCTGCGAACGGGCGTCGGATCGGGCGACCGGCTCATCGTCGCGTTGCCTTCTGTTGGTTCGCAGCCGGCCTTCGTTTTGCTGCAAGCCTCATGGCACCCGTCCTACACTCCAGCAGAGTGATGGCAGGCTGGTTGCACTTCCTTACTGGGCCTCGCGGGTCCGACATGCTGTCAGTCAGTGGTCAGTCAGTCCACTCCCGCTGTGCCGTCTCACGCCGGCCTCGAGCTAGCAGCCACACAGCCCTCCGTCCCCCCTCGTTCCCCCTCTCTGCCCCTCCCCTGCTCTCCCGCCCTCTGCGGTGTCTCCTGTTCTCCCCGTCTGCGTCGTCGACGTGCATGACGATCTACACGCCTGTCACGGCCTCGGTCTCGTAGCCTCGTCCGGTTGTGGCTTGATGCTCAAGACCCTCAGATCCCCCCCGCTTGGGTAGCCGGGGCCGACTTCACGCTCCTGCCACCGCCTCCGGCGCGAGACTGACGAATCACACCCCCGAATGACGTGCCTCTGCGAGCTCGAGTCGCCCATGACGTCGACCGAGTCTCCATCCCCAGTAGCCAAAAAGAAATGGCTCCAGGCCATTCTGACGCCCCTCTGGGCTCCGGCTGCCGATGGGAAAGCAATGTGCCTAGCGGTAACACTTGACGGCCGTGGACGGCCATGACCCGCCGCCTCCAGCACGACGGCGACGGCTTGTCACAGCCATCCCGGCCGGTTTCCCAGGCCCCTCCCCTTCATCACCTATCCTCATGTGACGTAAGTAGACTGGAGCTGGGCCTCTCACCCTTCCCTCACGGTTCCAGCTAGGTGTTGATGGGGTCACTGCCCATCCACATCGCCAATCCCCCCTGCTCACCACCAACGACTATATGAGATCACTGGCTAGTCACATAAATATACATATCACCCATCCTCACTGCCTCGTTTCTCTTGAACTTTTTCCCTCATGACCAATCCAGATACCACCCCCGATACCCATACCCATACCACACATACCACCCACCCAACCAATACCACCAATACCACACACTACAGTTCGTCCTCACGAACAGAACGACAAACCACCACCCGCAGCAACCCGCGAGCAGCCGATCTCTATCCCGAGTTCAGCAACGTCACATCCAACCCCAACCCGAACCAGCTCTTGTACCTTAGGAGGTCCCACGACGTGAACGTACTGCCTTCGCAGCCCTACCAGCTGCCACCACAACTGCTTTCCACCGTCCTCCATCCTGCTAGCACCACCCCCAACAACACGACTCAACTGGACCCCTCTAAAGTTCATCCCGCCACCATGTCCGCCCTCCAAGACACCACTAAGAACCTCACCGGTGCCGTGAAGGACACCACCAAGAAGGTTGGCGGCAAGGCCTCGGATACCCAGAAGGTGCCTGAGAAGTCCAAGCGAAACGCGCCACGGTCCATCCCCGATGACTCCGCTTCCCACATGGACGATGATGAGCCCACCAACGAGGGCGAGGAGGGTGAGATGGTGCCGGCTGCCGGTCGCATCAATGAGAAGGGCGAGGTCATTGACGATGACGGCAACGCCATTGGCCGTGTGACCGACGGCAACGCTAAGGACTTCGTGGGCTACATCGTCACCCAGGAGGGCGACGTACTTGACGGGCAGGGCGGCGTTGTTGGCAAGGCCGAGCCGCTCGAGGACGTGGCCTCGGATATCGGCAACTACACCACTCAGTCCAGGGCCGCCACCCAGGAGCTGGCTAAGCAGCAGCAGGGCGGCGGTGGCCTGGGCTCGGCCCTCGGCGGCGTCGGTAAGGCCATCGGTGGTGTGACCGGCGGTCTCGGCAAGACGGCCCAGGGCGCTACCGGTGCCGTGGGCGACACCGCCAAGGGCGTTACCGACACCGTCGGCAACGCCACCGGAACCCAGGGCGTCACTGATCAGGTGGGAGACACTGTCAAGGGTGCCACTGACACGGCCGGCGGTGTCGCTGGAGGCGTCGCCGGCCAGGTCGGCGAGACGGCCGAAGACGCCGTCGGCGCTGCCGAGGGACAGCTGGGTCTGAACAAGTTGCCTCAGGTCAAGATTCCCGAATTCTCCCCCTCCGTTGCTGGCCGTGTGGTGGCCATGTACGAAGGCCCCTTCACTGTGGCCAATGACGGTTGGATTAAGGACAACAACAACAAGATCCTCGGCCGCCTCGCCGATGGTTGTGACATTCAGGACCTCGTCGGCAAGGACATCAAGGGCATCGACGAGCAGGGCCAACTGCTGGGCGACAATGAAACCGTCCTCGGCAGGGTCAACATCGCACCTGAAGGCACTATTGCCGACCGTATTCGGGACGAGGTGTCGCGTGCGGGCGACCGTCTTAATGCTCTCGACGATGCCAAGCAGAACCTGCCGGACATTTCCATCCTCGAGGGCCTGACCATCAACAAGTCGGGCAATGTCGTCGATGAGAAGGGCAATCTGCTCGGCAAAGTCAAGAGCGGAGACATCAGCAAGCTGATCGGCAAGATGCCCGACGCCGAGGGCAAAGTTTGGGACAGCCAAGGCAACGTCATTGGTGAAGTCGAGGTGCTGCCCGAAGCTGTCCAGAACGTCGCAAGACCCTTCGAAGACTTTCCCGACGCCGTTGTCGACGAGAACGGCAAGGTCATCTTCGAAGGTCGCCAGGTCGGTGTCGTCGTTGGCGATAACTGGGATGACCTCGTCGGCAAGAAGGTTGACGCTGACGGTGACATCGTCGACAAGAACGGCAATGTCGTTGGGCATGCCGAGCGCCACCAGCCGCCCGAGGCCGTCGACTACTCCTGCCTCGTTGACAAGAAGGTGAACAAGCTGGGTAACGTCGTGGACGACAACGGCATGGTCTGGGGTCATGTCGTGCAGGGCATTCTGAAGCACCTCGTCGGCAAGAAGGTCGGCCAAGAAGGTCAGATCTTCAATGACGGCGGCAAGGTCATCGGAAAGGCCGAGCCCATCCCCGCCGAGGAGCGCGAGGAGGCCAAGCCGCCCGGCCCCTTTGAGGACTTCCCCGATGCACTGGTTGGCGACAACGGTGCTGTCATGTATAACGGCGAGCGTGTCGGCACTGTCGTCGAGGGTGACCCCAAGCAGCTCAAGGGCAAGACGGTGGATGCCGAAGGCGACATCCTCGACAAGAACGGCAACCTCCTTGGTCGTGCCGAGCGCTGGTTTGAGGAAGAAGCGGCTCCCGTCGACCGCTCCATCCTGGCGGGCAAGCGCGTCAACAAGGTCGGTAACGTCTGCGACAAGCATGGCGAGGTCTATGGCCGGGTCATCGAGGGCGAGCTGCCCCGCCTGGTCGGAAAGATGTGCGACAAGGAGGGTTTCATTCGCAACGAGGGAGGAGATGTGATCGGCAAAGCCGATATCATTCCCGAGGCGGAGCGCGAGGGTCTCAAGGAGGGTCCCTTCAGCGAGCTCCCCGGCTGCACCGTGAACAAGGAAGGCTACATCGTGACGCCCGGCGGTGATATCGTCGGCCGCTTGACTTCGGGCGATCCCCAGGTCCTCTTTGGCCGGGCCGTCGATGACGATGGCGAGATTCTCGACAAGAACGGCAACACTCTGGGTACGGCCGAGCGCTGGCAGCCCGAGGAGGTCCAGAAGGAAGTCTCGCCCATGTCGGGCCGCAAGGTCAACAAGCAGGGCGAGGTGGTCGACGAGAACGGTGACGTGATTGGCAAGCTCACCAACGGCGAGCTGTCGGTCTGCGTAGGCAAGACTATCAACGACGAGGGTGCTGTGCTGGACGGCAGCGGCAACATTGTCGGCCAGTGCACCCTCCTGGACGACATCCCCGAGCCCGAGGACGTGAACCCCATGGCTGGCCGCAAGGTCAACAGGGAGGGTAACGTCACTGATGACAGTGGCAACATCATCGGCAAGCTGACCAGCGGCGCGCTGAACCTGTGCGCCGGCAAGAAGATTGACAACGATGGCGACGTCGTCGACTCCAAGGGCAGCATTCTGGGCCACGTCACACTCCTCACTGACATCCCGGAGCCTGAGCCCGAGGGTGAGACGGAGGAGCAGCGCCTGATCCGTGAGCAGACGGAGAAGGACCGCGAGATCGCCAAGCGCATTTGCGTCTGCATCGAGCAGTCGCTCGACAAGATCCGGCCCATCTGCAAGATGATTGTGGACAACATCGACCGGGTTGAGCGGCAGCCCGAGGACGAGCGTGACGAAGAGGACCTGGTCAAGACGGTTAAGCCGTTGATCGAGGAGGGTGGCAAGATCTTGACCGAGGCCAACGGTGTGATCCGTGGGCTCGACCCTGACGGCCGCATCTCGGGTAACGCCCAGGGCCGGTCGGCGGCGCACGAGGCGACGCCCGAGGAGTATCACCTCGCGGACCTGCTCAAGGAGCTGACGGGCACTGTCACCGAAACCATCGAGCATGCCAAGCGCAAGCTCGAGGACATGCAGTACGCCAAGAAGCAGCTCAACCCGCTTTGGGGCCTGTTGGCCGAGCCGCTGTTCCAGATCATTGCCGCCGTTGGCCTGTTGCTCAGCGGTGTGCTTGGCCTTGTGGGCAAGCTGCTCAACGGTCTTGGTCTGGGCGGCCTTGTTAACAACCTGCTCGGCGGCCTCGGTCTCACCAAGGTTCTCGACGGCCTGGGCCTGGGCGGCATCGTGGGCGCTGTCACCGGCCAGGATAAGAAGAAGGGTGGCAAGAAGTCGTGAGTGTTCCCCCTGCTGTTTGACCATTGTGTAATTTCGCTAACAATAATGTGCAGCGGCGGTGGTCTCCTCGGCATCTTCTAGATGTGTGTCTCCATGTTGTGGGCATATAATTTGCCTACGTGGGACGGCTCTTTTGGTTCTCAAAACTATAATGTCTGATACTCACGAACTCCGACGGCGTTTGGAGAATCGCGAGCCTTGGCGGAATTTGGTTTCATGTCCCTGTCACGATGCGATGATTTGACGAGTTTACCTTTTCTTTCACATCACCACTAACACCACCTTTTCCCTCCCACCGCCGGTTGTGGTATCCGGCAGGCGGGAAATCGGGGGATATCTGGTATCCAAAATTGGTCAACTCAACATGTTTTGCATGTATTATTACTTTTACGCTTTTGCGTAGTCGGTTTTGAAGAAGCTCATGTTTCATTATAAACCAAACTCCCGTTTACATTACTTCCGCAACATCGCGTACCAATGTGCTCCAACAGTGTAACCGTAAGCGTGGGCGTTGTTCCCCGAATGAAAGCGGCACACTCGGCACCTGGCGCACTTAACATGTACTTTTGTATTTTCCCCCCTTGTCGGCCAAGTCGTCATGCACAAGTTAGGGTCCCGTCGCCGAGGCCGTTCACAGTGTTCTACCCGACCCTTGTGAAACCTTTTTTTGGCCTGCGCGCGTCCAGCCCTCTCTCATGACGTGGTGTATGACGTAGTGACAGCATTGCCCGTGAAAGGGCGTTGGCCTGGGGGTGGGAGGGGAAGTAAAAGGATGCTAGCCAATGATGAAACGGTGTTGTTAGCCACTGGCAGGCTTGGCTTGGGTTCTATGACCGGTTTTGAAAAGGGAAGCCAGTCCGTTCCGTGGCGGCTGCGGTGGCGGCTTGTTCAGCTCTGCCTTGAATCGCTGGTAAAGCAGGCGCGACTTACACACGCCAGGATAAGCACCTAAAGTAGGCAACGAAACGGGAGGCGGGAAACTGACAACGGGAAACCCAGATTCACAACCTGGAATACCCGCTAGGTGATGCAGGGTTGACGGTACTTCACGGGCCTGTCATCGCCCGCCTGCGCGTAGCGCGTTCTACGCGATCCTCGACCTATAGACATACCGATACCCGCCTCCGCGGGTCCCTACTTACACTCGTCCTACAGACTCCCAACCAGCAGATACCCTGCTACTCAAACTCAAGCTGCGCGACATCTCTTTCGTATCTGACGAGACGTGCTCGGCTCCCTCTCCACCTGCGAGCCACTCCCAAGACCCCTCCAGAGACACCTCCAGCGATACGCGCATCCTACCTTAAGCTACTCACAACCTCCATTATACTTAATCTACCCCCAAAGCCCGTAGTCATACAGCCGGTCCCGTCCTACGACCCAATTTCAAAGACGTCAAGAACACGGCACGCCCATACGAGATAGCGGGCACGAAGGAACGAAACCTGGCAGTCATGTCGTCGCCATCATCGCCGTCACCGTCGCGGCTGTCGCGCACGCTGCTTCTGTGCTTCGTGCACGGCTTCAAGGTGAGATTCTCACCTCCTCACGCCCCGGGCGAATAGCTTGACTGATTGCCCACCGCCTACCCAATCCCCAGGGTGACGAGGACACCTTCCAATCCTTCCCCTCGGACCTGCGCGACCGCGTCGCCGAGAAGCTGGGGCCCGACCATCGCGTAACGACGGCCGTGTTTCCGAAGTACGAGACCAAGGGCGAGCTGGGGGTGTCGACCGAGTTATTTCTGAACTGGTACGTTCGCTGTCCTCGAGGCAAAGGGGGCTAGGGAGGGGCGACTGACGAGAAAGCACAGGTTGAAGGAGAGAGTCATCGAGCTGCGCAAACAGCACAGTGACAGGCCCTGGCCGCCAAACGACCGCGATGTGGGCGTCGTGCTCGTCGCGCATTCCATGGGGTAAGTCTTGGGGATGCCGTGCCCTGGCCGCTACCGGCTAACACGCACGTTTCTAACTAGCGGCTTCGTCGCCGCCGACGCTCTCTTCTCCGTCCTGGACGAGCGGCGCACCAACGAGGTGGACGAGAGCACGCCGCTGTACCCGCCCATCCAGGGCCTGCTGACGTTCGACACGCCGTTCAACGGGCTGGCACGGTCCATGTTTGTGTACGGAGCCTTCAGCAACTACCAGAAGGTCAGTAGTGTGTTCAACGTGATGACGGCCCTCGGGTCGGCGGCGCCGTCGGCGGTCAAGAACATGGCGTTGAAGCGGTCGGTCGGCGCCGGCGCCTCAAGCATGTCGTCGTTGCCCGCGGCCGCGGCGCGCGGCGGCAGAAGCAGCAGCCGATGGCAGGGCTGGCAGCTCGTGGCGCTGCGCACCGGCACCGTGGGCGCCATAGCGGCCGGCGGAGTGGCCGCCTACGTGCACCGGCGCCAGATTGCCGAGGGCTGGCGCAACCTCAACCGCGACACGGTGCGCGAGGGTGTCAAGGGCGGCTACCAAAGCGGCGTCGACGCCGTCAGCCAGGGGCTGGCCTACATCAACCGCGGCAACGTGGGCCGCTCCTTTGAGTACCTGGCCGAGCACTTTACCTTTGTGGGCGCGCTACTGAAGCAGCAGGAGCTGAACCGCCGGCTCGAGCGCATGGGCGCCCTCGAGGGCATCGGCCTGCGCACCGTCTACGCCTCGCTCGGCGCCAACGGCGTCTGGTCCGGCGGCTACTTCGTACCCGAGCGCACCTTTTGCGCCGTGCCCGAGCCGGGCCACGCAGCTGCCCCTCTGTTTGCCCGCCACGTCGTCGCCGGCGCCGAAGACGAGCTGCAGGCCCATGTTGGCATGTTCAAGCCCGCCTGCAACGAAGACTACGACGCCATGACGGCCGACGCCGCCGACGCCGTCCACACCTGGTTCCTGGCCGACACTCCGGTCCGTGAGGATCCTCGCTTCGCCGCGCCCCCGCCGCCTGAGCCCGTCGACGAGCCTGTTGCCACCGACGCCGACGGGACCGCCTTGCCTGTGGCGCCCGAGGCGCTTGAGACCGGGGAGCGGGCCAGCGACGATCAGGCCGCCGGTGCCGGCGCCAACGGCTTACCCGACGAGTCGCCGCTCGACATCGCCGCCGCCGCCTCCATGGTGCCTCTGCCCGAGGACGACGACGGCACGTCGGACGCGACCGATGCCGAGACGCGTACCTACATGCGCTACCTCATGGGCGTCGCCCAGCAGGCCGGCACGGGCTTGCGCGCCTACGTGCCCCGCACCATGCCCGAAATGCCCAGCGGCCCCAGCTTCAAGAGCTTCGTGCCCAGCGTCAGCGTGCCGTCCATGCCGGCCATGCCGTCCGTCGGGGGCATGTGGGGACGCAAGGCGCCGGCACCGCCGCCGGGGGGCGAGGGCGAGGGCGAGAAGCAGTCTGACGGGGAGGCAGCCGTGGCGCCTGGGGCCGAGGAGGAAAAGGCGTCGGGGGCGCAACCGGAGGACGCGGGCGCGGCGACGGCGCCGGTTCCGACGAGCAGCGCGTCCGAGGTCAAACAGGGCGCATGAATGATGGCAGCCGGAGCACCCGCAAAAGAGGTATCGACGCCATACGTGGTTAGGTCACGTCGCGGTTTCCGATAAGGGAACGTGATACACGAGTTCGTACGCGAGCAGAGGGGGGGACTTCCTTCAGAGATGGTAATGTTTTATCACGGGACGGGCAAATATATAGGCGGGCCCGCGTAATCTGGGCCGACCCGTTCGTTGCCAGCCGCTCATACCATCCAATTTTCTGGGTCGCCCCAGGATCCCATATCGAGTGCTTTTCCAGCCGCTGGCCGGCGTGCACGATTCCATGAGTGTGCTGCCGCCGGACTGATGGTCGTCACGGGTTGGCAACTCAACGGAATGGCAAGTACGCAATTGGGCGCATGGAATTCTCGTCTCTCGACCGTAGTGTTTGTCCTAGCACAAGGGATCCCCCCTTGATGCACGTAGCCGGCGCTTGTCCCCAAGATCGCCAGGATTCGGCAGGCCAAGCTACCGTACTCTAAGAACGCACGACCGGCCAATGGGAAACGCAGGGGCATCGGGCAGAGGCCGCCTTGGCAGGCAGGGACGAGGGCACTTGGTTTCGATATCACGTACGGCCACTGCTAACCACCACCACCACGCCCCCCTTTGGCGCCTCCCCTATGGCTAATCGGCCGCGCTGTTTTCTTCGGCAAGTGTCTCGGTGGCTCGAGTCGTCGTTTCCCCGCCCGCGTGGAATCTGTTTGCGTTCGGTCCTCTTCCCTTGTGGCCATGTATCGCCTCCTCCTCACCACCGTCAGTATCTAGACCCTAGCCACTAGATTAGCAAAATGGGGTTTGCGGCCCCTTACCCAGGCCGGACCTATGGTTCTATGGGTGCGCCGGGTGCTATAAGACGTAGGCAACCCGGCAAGCCTACAGCCGGGTTCGTACTCTGCCACCCGACCAAATCGGTTCCTATTATGTATCTTCGGGGGTTTTGTAAGAAATAGACGCCGGGCAACGCAGGCCTGCCCCTCGGCGGTCATGAGGTTTGAAGGTAGTGAAATACTCGAGGATTGTTTGGTAGTATGGTGTGGTTTTCTGCCCGAAGAGAGCTGCCATTCTTTAGGGAGGTTTCTATATATTTGCCTCGAGGTATCGTATCCAGACACCCCGGACTACGATGCCCGCGCCGTATTCCTTCACCACGCTCTTTTGGTTTTCAGCCCGTGGCGCCAGTAACTCGGGTCTTCCCTTTTCACAAAAACTACCAGTCCGTCGTAATACTGCCCCTCCCTTCGGCGAAAAGGTAAGACACGTGTAGACTGGGTACCCCATGATCCTCCGCCCCTCTTCATCCCTAGCGTTCGCCGTCTAATCCTCGCATCGCGAGTCACGTCATCTGCGTTCGTTGTGTTAGTTTGTACGTCCTTTCTCTGCATGTTATGCTTAAGTAAGTATCCAACACGAACCGACAAGACTCGAGGGTATCCCCGTAGCAAGAGGACGATGCAAGAAAAGGTGGACCGGTCCCGCGCTGTGGGTTCTTTCATTTGAGATACGGTTCGGAGAAGTGCAGTGAACTCAGGAGGGAGGGGAATCCAAGCCGCTGTGAATAGCAATGTCAGGTCGAGGACGACCTCGCTTAACAGACACTGTATCCATGAATGCCCCGTATGCTCGTACCTAGCACCCGGGCGAAGCCTCCCATCGCTCTTCGCCCGATTCCACCCAGCCGCCCGGCTGCTGCTGATGGATGAGGCGGCAAAGGCGGGTCGCCGTCAATCAAAACCCACGATCTGGCGTGGTGGGGATTGAGGGGCAAGCGTCGGGTTTGTTAGATCCGGAGTGAGGACGGTAAGCTGGGGCCTCAGCCGCCGAGTCAGCAGCCCGTCTTTGCCGAGATACATCTCGGAGGCGCTTCCGTGCATTGCGGCTCTCTCGCCCCGTTCGACCCCTGGGGCCGGCATGACGCTAACAGGGCCAGCGGGAACGTGCTGCCGTAGGCGCTGTGCCGGCGAGTTCGCTGTAGGCGCCTGGCCCAATCTAGCATCAGCCAACCCTGTATACGAGCCGCTCCCGGCGTTCAGCCCAGGGCCGGCGACGCCGCCCCCGTCGCCCCCTCCACGAAAGAAAAAGACGACGCCCGTCACGAGACGATGCGAGTGATTTTCTCTGCCTGACGCGACCAATCACGCCGCCGCTTCTTTGAGGCTGAGTGATCTGAACGTTGCTTTTGCGGCGCCGTGGGCGGCCTCGCAGCGAACCACGGCCGGCGGCGGGGAAACAAAACGAAACAAAGCAACTGCGCCGCGCACCCCTTCCCGTTCTTAATATGGGGAAGATCTGCGCGGCGGCCGGATCTAAGCGACGCAAGTAACGGCCCGTGTCACCCCAGCCGGCGGACCCTGTGGCTGTCGCTTTTCTTGACCATTCAAGAGAAGACCCCTCGTCGGGGCCGGCGCGGCTGGACCGCTTCGGCGGTGGTGAGAGGCCTGGGCACCCTGGATCTGCCGGGACATTGCCTCTTCGCTACTCACGGCGCAGAAGTAGTGGTCGGCAAGCGTGGGGTAGCTGAGCGTCGTGCTGCATCACTCCCGCTTTTTGGTGCAGATCCCTATGCTTAGCTCGTCGATAGCTTGGACTGGTCAAGTTCCCACGCAGAGGATACCATCTGCATAAAGCTGTTGGCCTTCGCATAGTCGTAGTAGATTACGGGGCCCCCTGAGAAAGACCTTTCCCGATAGGACGCCAGGGCAATGAGCGCCCTTCCCGTCCCGTCCTATCAGGCCATGCGTGCTCTCCCCATAGAGCTCCACGCCGGCTAGTTCCCAGCCAGCCACTTGCAAGGGGGCTGCATAGTCAGTAGGCCATCACGGCTCTTCGCTGTCTCGACTGGACACCGTGCTGTTGAGAATCTGTTCTGGACTCCTTTGGTCAAAGTGACGGCGTCTTTTTACGTCATACCTGAAAGCCAAAGCAACGGTGGAAGAAGAGAGAGGCCGGTCATGCGATGCTCAGCTCTCCGAAAACACTAGCTGCGGTAATCATAGTTCGTTGGATATCGACCTTGTACTGAGATCGGACAGTGATAGGATCTCGTCTATAAGAAGCCTTGAAAGTCCTTGCTATTTTCTCATCATCCCTCTGCTCAACCATCGCACCTCATCATCCCACACCTCCTACCACCCCATCTCCTCACAAACCTGCTCCCGTTTTCTCCTCGCCATCAAGATGCAGTTCTCCATGCTCAAGTTCGCCGTCGCGGCACTGGCCGTCTGCAGCGACGCCGTACTGGGCCAGATGACGCCCGCCCAGGTCGTTGATAACATCAACACGTTAACACAGAAGTCGCAGGCCCTGCAGACCCCGGCCAAGTCCATCACCATCCTCAACGCGCCCCTCATTGTCATCGGCCAGGGCCCCTTCCCGGTATGTTGAATTCGATCCCCCCCCCTTTGGCGGAAAGTATGGCTGACAACAGCGGGCCGCAGGCCATCATCGCCGGCTTCAGCGACATCGTGTCCACGGGCACGACGTACCTGTCCCAGATGAGGGGTATGGCCCCCGTGGCGGCCGGTCCCGACTCCGACGCCATCTACGAGGCCTTCCGCGACTTCGTGCGCGTCCACCAGCTCCTGCTCAACATCCTGATCGGCAAGTCGGGCCTCGTGACCCAGGTGCCCGTCATCGGCCCGCCCGTCGCGGCCGTGCTGCGCCAGCTGGAAGGTGTCGTAGACGTGAGTTGACAACCTTCGCCCCCCCCCCCAACCCCGTATACCCGGACCGGCCCGACTAACGAGCTATTTTCCTTTCCCTCCGGTAGGCCCTTGCCTTTGGGCTCATCAACAACGCCCAGTCCCACATCACCGATCTCCAGAGCGCTGCCATGATGCTCAAAGACACCCTCACCATCTGCATTCAGAAATACGACGGCATCCAGGCCAACGTCAAGGCCAAGCGCGACACCCCCCCGGCCAGCCGCAGCGCCGCTTTCCGCGACGCCCTGCGCGTCTAAGAGGGCTACGGGAGGGCCCCGCCTGCGTGAGGAATCACTGCCTGCTCTGGGCTGTGTTTTTGGTGAAGGTGATGGCGGGTTCTATCGAAGTGATGTTTTCTCGGCGGCTCGGATGATGGTACGCCGGCCGGGTGGTGAGGGGTATGGCTTCGCTTCTTCTTTCAACCCTGGTGGCTCACGCCTAACCGGTTGAAATCCACTTTTTGGTTGGACGAGTTTCTTGTTGAGTCTTTCAGTGTGCCTTAGGTATTACACGGGCCTTTGGCCACTAATATATGACTGCACGTGTATACTGTATTCTGCATACAACTTCCTAAATAACGGAGTGGTAACTATCCTTTTAACGTGCGGATCATTCACCTGCGACTTTCAGCAAGGGCGCTTCTTCTTTGGGAAAGACAAGAGATACCATCCTTGCTGGTCGAACTGCCAATTGCCTCGTCCGACAGATTCTTTCCGCTTCAGGCCAATGAATCAAATTTTCTCTTCGGCGACTTTTTTTTAACCGCCAGCCACTCTTATGAGCCGGCTTTTGAAAGTTCGGTACGTGGTGTACTTAACCCCTATACACAGTGGCTTGGCTGGATATGTCGCAGGCCTACAACGCTTGACTGGCCCACAACTACCCTTACCTGTGGCTAAACTCCCATATAATACTTGAAAATTCACAGGGGTTTGCCAGATTTTTGACATCATAGCAGCAGAATACGTCCACATATTGTTACCATTGCCACCAGCTGGTAAACCGTAGGTGACAGTGGCTTCTGGTGAAAGAGGTAAGACCACAATCGAGACGAATGGAGAGGCCAACAGCTGGTCACGCTTGTGACTCCTGGTAGGGGACTAAGGCTGTGTTTTCGACGGGGCCATGGGACAAAAGTGGGTGCATCCTATATATAGCAAATCTAAACCATTTACTGTCACATACGACCATAGCTTCCAGAGAACTCGGGATCCCGTCCGCTCTCCCATAGATAAGCTGGAAAGCGCCGAATTAGTACTAGGGTCGGTGACGACCTGGGAATCCTCGGTGTTGTATGTTTTGTTTTGCCAACTTTTTGCTTGCCTGCTTATGTGTCTTCGTCGTGTGTGCGTCGTTGACATTATCTCTGCGTTTAGGAGCTCTTGTGGTTGGGGTCCACAATACCCGTGGGACTACCATCGGGCGTGGATCATGAGTAAGTAGTTAACCGCCGAGGACCTCTCAAGGTATGAAAAGATAGATGCCAGCTTTGATTTTACTCGAACTATTCTATTCCAAATTGTATTGAGGGATTCTATTCCCTGTAACAGGAACTTGCTGTTTATGCTTTCCCCTTCACTGTGTCCCGTGATGCCACCGTAATACGCGCCTCTCTCATGCGGAGGCTCAAGGCCGATACGGGGTAAGAGCAGTGTCAAGCGCGCAGGTCATCGCACCAAACTGTGGGATGGCCCGTATCGTAGCTTAAAACTATCGTATCCGCAACGAATACCGAGGGCTGGAGCGTCAGTGGCCCCCTTTCCAACGCGACGCTCATGCTCAACCCTGTATGACTGCCACAGCCCTGAGTCGAACTTCCACTCGCGACGGAACCACCTCGTACTGTCCTCAGGGGCGGAACAAGTCAAGAATGACGTCTGGAACTACATTGAGCGCGCATCCGCTTCTAAACGCCGTTATACGGAAGTTGGAATCAGTCCGACATATTCTTGTTATATCGAGTAAATTTCATGCTGATTCAAGTATTTAACGTCTTACATGATGGCAGAGCTCACCCGTTGTCTTGCCACTCATATAATTTCCCAGTAATGTATAAGATGGTAAATTGCCTCCCACCATCAAGCGGGTTAGCGTTTCTGCTGACATTGCAGTTCAAGGCTGCTTCTCACGCTAGCATCTTCCGCCAATACCTCAATGCCGCCGTGGCGGGTGAAGGGCTTATCATTCGCGGGCCGTTCAAATGGTGATGCTAAACCAATCAAGGCCACCTTTGGTCAACCGCGGGACGGTTCCACTGCATGTATCTGCAAGCCTATCGTATACCATTCAGCTTCCAGGAGAGCTGCTAATTATTTAAACGGGAATAGTTTGTAAGCGAGAGGTGGTCGCTTTGGGCGGGAGATTGGTCTCCCGCTTTCCGCGATGGCAATTTGCCGCCGCCTGTCTGAGACACCCGGCCATTTGACAGATGTCAGCCGAGAGGGGTTGGTCGAAGAGATGGGCCGCAGACCTTAAAGCCGGGGACAAGAGACGGCGAGAGTCAGCCCAGACGGTGTCGCGACCAAGGCAGCTCGTTAACCGCGCGTGCCGGGGGCCCGCCCGAGACGGCGTCACGCGGATTTGCTTTGCCTCGCCCACAGAGCAGCCCGGGGAGGGAAGAAATGTTTCGTATTTACAGCATGGACAGCAAGGCCGACCGGGGAACACCACTGGCATTTTTCCTTCGCGCCTATCCATCCCAGGAGCTGCGGCGGGCGCACATGCTTTAGGGATCTGGCGTGCGTGCGAAAGGTAATAACGCCCACGTTTCACCATGCCGGGCGTTGGTGACACGGGGAACGGCGCGTGATCAGCGATTATCCCAATGACCTCTCGGGGATGCTTTGGTGCTTATGGCCGCATGCGTGCCGCGCAAGCCCAGGGGAAGGGGCTTAGCGCTGATGCCGAGATCCAACGGGGGGTTGGGGTAGCAAAGCGTGCTTACTCATGTTTGCACTCCCGCGACCCCTTAACCACACTTCCCAGACTTGAGATGGCTTTCAGGTGAGAGCGACGGCATTGCTCGCTGGAGTCCCGCTTATCGCCACCCTGCAAGTCGCCCGGCGAAGATGAGCGGTGTATTGAACGCACTGCAGAGCCGACAACAGGCTATCCCTTACTTTTGCCTCGAGAATTGCCCGTATCTTGTGTGGGCCCGACATAGGTTTGGCCGTGGAAGTTGCTTTTCCCCTCCTTGCCGCGAGGCGCATTGGCAATCAATCGCGCATGTTTGGCGTGGAGACTTTTGGGTGGCACAGTTCGGGAGCATATTACAAATCCGACAATGAACAAGCGCACCCGGGGTGGGGCTAATGCATGATGTGCTTTTCAGGACTTTCATCGCAATACAGAGCACATTACCAAGCAGGTAGAAAGGCGGCGCGGTGCCTCTGTACCGCGCCCAGGCAGGCCGCCATTGGCGATGGGGGTGGGGGCGCCGTGTCTCGCCGAGGCGGACCAGCACATGTCTACAAGCCTCCCGAGACGGTTCGGGGTACACGCGGTTTAAGCAAATATGCCGCTCCCGGATGTCCAGTCGCGGGGATAGGGTTGTGGCCAGGTTGGATGTTTTGATGCCGTCGTAGGTGTTCCATGCCGGGCATGGCCGGCACGTCGCCGATTAGACGCACAACTGTTGGGCCTAATGTCAGATAATCTAAGATGGAAACCATGTCCCCGGGTTTCCTATTGTGGTCTCGCGCCTCCCGAGTCCAAAGGCGTGGTAGGAAGTCGGATCCCCGAGTGCCTGTTCGGCTTCTCCCAGCCGCCCGTGGCTGCCCAACCGCGCAGGGCCACATGTCTCCCGGGGAATCGACGACATGGGTGACCGTTGAGGCGTCGTTTCTTGGGGGGGGGCGGGAGACCAGCCGAGTGGGCTGGGGTTTGGTACATGTGATGAGAATAGCCCGTAGGTATCGAGGTATGAAATACTACGTAATAAGTACAGGTCGAGAAGGAGGCTCGTCGTACTGCGTAGGCCAAGGGCGGGAGGGACTTCCATTGGCGCGGCATTAGCGAGCATTGGCGGGCTTTTAGCGGGTCATGACTTCCGCAAGTGTAAGACAAAAGTCGGGGACTATTACCAAGCGTTCGGGCGCCTCTGTCTCATTCGACTAAGATCAGATAAGCCAGCCTGACTCTGATGACTCGTGTGGGACCAGGGGGGCATTTCTAGGGTCTCTGCTCCTCAGAGCCAGGGCTCTCCGTACATATCTCTGCAGTGCCAAGCGGCCTTCCAAGCTGCCAAGGAAAAGGCTCTGCCGTCAGGATCCGGTAGGGACGAAGCGGCTTGCAGCTCGTTGGGCCCCCCATGATTGGCCAGGCAGGAGTTGAGTCACTCGATTAAATCTACGCGACCACGGAATGCCAGACGATCAGGGAGGTCGCTCACCGAGCATCTCGCCCCCTAGTCCGGATGGACATCGAAAGGCGTGCGTGCTCATGGGCGTAGAGCTCGAGGCGGCGCGGATGGAAGCTTCTGAGGGTCCGGATGGAAGCTCAGTGCAAACCCACTTTGAGATAGCGTTGGCGGTGCGGGGCCTAGTAGCAGAGGGTTGGGTCTTTTACGACAAGAAGCTACTACTGTGTACTTGAAACTAGATACGAGGAGCGCTTGCATCGCAGCCGTCGCACAATAACGATAGTGATAGGGGTTACCAGGGGAGCCTCATCGTTGGGCAAATGGCGGCCTTCCATCGTATTCCCAGGGCCACTCTTGCGTGCGTTTGGGTACGTAGCGTCGGCGGGTCACAATGCGCCAACAGCCGGCATCCACCATTCGATGACGATTGTTTCCAGCAGGAGGTGGGGACCCTAAGACTGATAACCTCACAGCTGGACCAGCGATCGACTACATACTGACAAAAGGAACAACCTCGAGGCCGCGCCAACTGCCCCCAGCCCGGCGACCGGATTATAAATCCGATCAAAGCCCTTAATTCCAAAGTCCGGCGCTAATGTATCCATGGCAGACTATCTCTCAAACCTGGAGGGGGTGGTGGCCTGCTGGCGTCACCGGCCCGGCGGGAATATGAAGAGCCCATACCCGGACAGACTGGCTCGCTGTTGGCCCTGTCATCCATGGCTGTTGTCGACGAGAAGCTCTTCACGAACCCCTGTACCTCGCCGTGGCCCTCCTTCTACGGCTGACTTTACGCCTACAGCTGCCTGTACTGCCCTTAGTAATCCGGCCCCCGGAAGCTTCGCTGTCGCCCGTCGACAGCGACGCAGCCCAGGAGTTACATCAACAGCCAACCCCGTACCCCGTTCGTCGCCTGTACCCCGGACGTAAACTGTTGGGGCCAAAGCATCGACACGCGCGCATACGTCCAGCCCGCCAGTTATTCGGTGGGCTACCCAGCCATTGATTTGGCGACTCTGTCGCCATTGAGTTTGGAACCCAAGGCCCCGTCGTCGTCTCTCCCATATATCCCGGGGCGCCGCCCACGATGTGGGGCCACTCTCTTGACCAAGACGCCCTGCGGCGGACTGAATCTGGTATGCAAACGGCACGATGGCATCGTGACGAGGCACCGCCCAGTGCCGGGCCTTCCGCTGCCGAGCACCACGAAGAGGGCGCCGACCACCAGAGCCCATCCGCTCCGGGCACCTGGGGCGAACGTGATGTCGGCGGCTTCGACGAGCAAGGCGCGCGCGCCGAGTTCGAGGCTCTCAGAAGTGAGCTCAGCCACCTCACCAAGTCCAGGACGCAAGAAACCCACGCCAGCAAGGCCTCACGTGCCCGGAGTCGTAGCAATCGCCAAGTCTCGCGGGCACAGACGCATGAGGAATCGGAGACTGCCACCACAATGGATACCGAAGCCGCGCCCGTCCAGGACGAGGACGAGTTTGAGTTGTCAGACTTCATGCGCGAAGGCCATTTCGAAAAGCGTACCGAAAACGGCTCAGCCAAGAAAGTCGGCGTCCTCTACAAGCATCTTACTGTTAAGGGGGTGGGAACCACCGCCTCGTTCGTCCGCACCGTTCCCGACGCCGTCATAGGCACCTTCGGCCCAGACCTGTACCATGTCATCACCCGCTTCTTCCCCTCCCTCAAGTTCGGCAAGTCGCCGACTCGAACGCTGATCCACGACTTTACGGGCTGCGTACGAGATGGCGAGATGATGCTGGTCCTCGGCCGCCCCGGCGCTGGGTGCAGCACCTTCCTCAAGGCCGTGAGCAACAACCGGGAGAGCTTTGCGGCAGTCGAGGGCGAAGTCAGCTACGGTGGCATTTCGGCCGCAAAGCAGAAGAAAATATACCGAGGCGAGGTCAATTACAATGGAGAGGATGACATCCACTTCGCGCCCTTGAGCGTGTGGCAGACGCTCACCTTCGCATTGAAAAACAAGACTAAGAAGAGCGCGCGGGACGAAGTCACCATCATTGCGACGGCGCTGATGAAGATGTTTGGCATCAGCCACACCAAGCACACCCAGGTCGGCGATGAGTACACTCGGGGTGTTTCCGGCGGCGAGCGCAAGCGTGTGTCTATTGCCGAGACCCTTGCTTCCAAGTCGACTGTTATGACGTGGGACAATTCGACCCGTGGCCTGGACGCGTCAACAGCTTTGGACTATGCCAGGAGCCTGCGTATTATGACCGATGTTAGTAACCGCACCACGTAAGTAGCCCACCCCGTTACTCTCGCGGCGCCCCCTTCCCCCGCTGACCCATACCAGCCTTGTGACCTTGTACCAAGCCGGCGAGGGCATCTACGAGCTGATGGACAAGGTGCTGGTCATCGACCAAGGCCGCCAGATCTTCTCGGGGCCCGCCAAAGACGCCAAGCAGTACTTCATCGACCTCGGATTCGAATGCCCCCAGCGACAGACCACAGCAGATTTCCTGACGGCCGTCACCGATCCCACGGAGCGACGCTTTCGCCCCGGTTTCGAGGATAAGGCCCCCAAGACCCCCGAAGAACTCGAGAAAGCTTTCCGCAACTCGTCCCATTACCAGAAACTCCTGGCAGACGTCGAAGACTACGAACGCCATTTGCAGAATACCGATTACGGTGATGCGAAGCAGTTCGAGGGAGCTGTGCAGGAATCCAAGTCCAAAAATGTGCCCCGAAAATCCCCGTACACTGTCTCCTTCTTTCGGCAAGTCATCGCCTGTACCCAGCGCGAGTTCTGGCTCCTGCTCGGCGATACCACAACGCTCTGGACCAAGCTGTTCATTATCGTCTCCAACGGCCTGATTGTCGGTTCGCTGTTCTACGGCGCGCCTCTTTCCACCTCGGGCGCCTTCACTCGGGGCGGTGCTCTCTTCTTTTCGATTCTGTTTCTCGGCTGGCTCCAGCTCTCGGAGCTGATGAAGGCCGTCTCTGGTCGCGCTGTCGTCGCGCGCCACAAGGACTACGCCTTTTACCGACCCTCGGCCGTTTCCGTCGCTCGGGTGATCCAGGACTTCCCGGTCATCGCTGTGCAAGTCTGCATCTTCGGTCTCATCATGTACTTCATGTGCACTCTGGATGTGGATGCTGGCAAGTTCTGGATTTACATGCTCTTCGTTTACACCACCACATTAATGGTTACGGCGTTGTATCGCATGTTTGCCAGCCTCAGCCCGGAAATTGACACGGCCGTACGTTTCTCGGGTATTGCGCTCAACCTGCTCGTTATCTACACCGGCTACGTGATCCCCAAGACGCAGCTTCTGGACAAGTACATCTGGTTCGGCTGGTTGTACTGGGTCAACCCCATCTCCTACAGTTTTGAATCGGTCCTCGCCAACGAGTTTTCCGGGCGCACTATGGAGTGCGACCAGCTTGTCCCGCAAGGGCCCGGTGTTGACCCAGCATACCAGGGTTGCGCGATTACAGGTGCAGCTGCCAACGCCCGGAGCGTGCCCGGAAGTGACTATATTGCTACGTCTTTCGGTTACACGCGTTCACACCTTTGGCGCAACTTTGGAGTCGTCATAGCTTTTGGCGTTCTTTACATGATCATCACGGTCGTGGCTACTGAAATGTTCGACTTCTCCGGTGGCGGCGGCGGGGCACTGCTGTTCAAGAAGAGCCGCAAAGCGAAGAAGCAACTGGGCAAGAAGGAAGCCCCGCACGACGAGGAGAAGGGGGCCACCGAAAGTAGCCAGGCAAGCGAAAAGTCGTCCAAGCTTGGCGACGCGCCGGCAACCGGCGAGGAGCGGACTGAGACTATGGAGAAGCTGACCAAGAGCGAGTCCATCTTTACGTGGCGCGACGTTGAGTACACGGTGCCTTACCTCGGAGGCGAGCGGAAACTCCTGAACAAGGTCAACGGGTACGCCAAGCCTGGCGTCATGGTCGCCCTCATGGGTGCTTCGGGTGCCGGTAAGACCACCCTGCTCAACACACTGGCGCAGAGACAGAAGATGGGCGTGGTCACGGGAGAGATGTTTGTCGACGGTCGGCCCGTCGGGCCCGACTTCCAGCGCAACACGGGCTTCTGTCTTCAGGGCGATTTGCATGACTCTACTCAAACAATCCGCGAGGCCATCGAGTTCTCGGCCCTGCTTCGCCAGGAAGCGTCGGTCCCCCGTGCGGAGAAGATTGCTTATGCCGACCGCATCATCGATCTGCTCGAGCTCAATGAGCTCCAGGATGCCGTCATCATGTCACTGGGCGTTGAGCAGCGGAAGCGACTCACCATCGGCGTCGAGCTTGCCGCTAAACCGTCGCTGCTCCTCTTCCTGGACGAGCCGACGTCTGGTCTGGACTCGCAGTCGGCCTACTCTATTGTCCGTTTCTTGAGGAAGCTCACGCAGGCGGGCCAGGCCATCGTGTGCACCATCCACCAGCCCTCGTCGGTCCTGATGCAGCAGTTCGACATGGTGCTCGCGCTGAACCCCGGCGGCAACACCTTTTACTTTGGGCCGGTGGGCGAGAACGGCAAGGACGTCATCGACTACTTTGGCGCGCGCGGGGCCGTATGCCCGCCGAACAAGAACGTGGCCGAGTTCATCCTGGAGACGGCGGCGCGGCCGCACAAGCGGCCGGACGGCACCAAGGTGGACTGGAACGAGGAGTGGAGGAACAGCGAGCAGGCGGCGGCAGTCATTGAGGAGATTGACGGGCTGAAGCAAGTTCGGAGCCGGGCCTCGAACCCGGAAAAGCCAACGGCGGAGCAAGAGCGCGAGTTTGCGGCGCCCGTGACGGTACAGACGGTTGAGCTCACCAAGCGCATGTTCCGGCAGTACTGGCGCGACCCGTCGTACCTGTATGGCAAGTTCTTCACTTCGGTCATCATGGGCGTCTTCAACGGCTTTACCTTTTGGCAGCTCGGCTACTCGATCCAGGACATGCAGAACCGCATGTTCACGAGCTTCATCATCGTCACGATCCCGGCGACGGTGGTCAACGGCGTGGTTCCCAAGTTCTTCACCAACATGTCGCTCTGGCAGGCGCGAGAGTACCCGTCGCGCATTTACGGCTGGGTGGCCTTCTGCACCGCCAACGTCGTGGCCGAGATCCCGTCGGCCATCGTCTCAGGCTTCCTCTATTGGGTGCTGTGGTACTGGCCGACGGGGCTGCCGACGGAGAGTTCGGTGTCCGGGTACACGTTCCTGATGACGGTGCTGTTCTTCCTCTTCACCAACAGCTGGGGCCAGTGGATCTGCGCCTTCGCGCCGACCTTCACCGTCATCTCCAACGTGCTGCCCTTCTTCTTCGTCATGTTCGGCCTGTTCAACGGCGTCGTGCGCCCCTACAGCCAGCTCCCGGTCTTCTGGCGCTATTGGATGTACTACGTCAACCCGTCGACCTACTGGATCGGCGGCATCCTGTCGGCCACGCTAGCCGGCACCCCCGTCCGCTGCGACCCCGGCGAGACGGCCCGGTTCGACGCGCCGCCGGGCCAGTCGTGCGGCGCCTACGCCGGCGCCTTCGCCGAGCAGGCCGGAGGCTACCTCCTGAACCCCGACGCCACGTCGGGTTGTATGTATTGCCCCTACTCGTCGGGCGACCAGTACCTGTCAACGCTGAACCTGACGCCCGACGAAAAATGGCGAGGTACGTGGGATCCACCTCTCCTCCCCCCCCTTTTAACCCGCCCCGTCCCGCTCGTTTTCTTTGCTACGCCGTCCGGCTGTGCTAACAGATATCGCAGACTTTGGCATTTTCCTCGCCTTCTGCATTTCCAACTGGGCTCTCGTCTATTTCTTCATCTACACGGTCCGCGTCCGCGGCTGGAGCTTTGGCCTGGGTCACGTCTTTGGCGGTCTCGGCAAGCTCGTCGACCTGTTGAAGAAGCCCTTCCGGCGATCCGGCGAGAAGGAGACGACAGGTGCCGAGTAAAACAGGGGCACGAAAAAGTCACTGATTCCAAGGTGTATGGCGTTTTGAAGGGCGATAGCCAGGAACCAAGGATGGGAACTGGACGTGAAGAGGGCGAGGTGCGAGGAGAAACCAACTCCTGAAAATTCGCTTAGACGTGGCTGCACGGAAGAGGTAGAGATAAAGGTCCGATCAAGCCAACTAGTTCAATAATGAAGAGTATCGTCGCTTGAAAGCCCTATGGAATGACGCGAGCAACCGGAGCTCCTGTGCGACTTTGACCATGACGCCGGAACGGTTGTTTTTCCACTGTGCACCCGACCACGACGAGGGGGAGAGAAGAGTGGCGGTTTTGGTGGTGCGGGGCTCGGACGGGATTCTACCTGTCTGTCCGTTCATGATGCACTCGGTGCATAAGAGCTGTGACGCACGCCACAGGGTTCGTTCCCGTGTCCCGTGTCCCGTGTCCCGCTGCTAATAGGCCGTGGGAGAGGCGCCCCCACTCCACAGCTTTATCTTTTTGTCGACCATTGTCCAGTCATCCACTGTCAAGTGGCAGAAGGTGGGGAGGGGTTGAGGGTGAGACGTTCCAATGCGCAACCCTGTCCCTCCTTCGTGCCTTTCCTCAAGCTTGTTCTTGTCTTGGAGGCCCGAAGAGCACAGGCCAGGCCGACAGAATGTAACGGGAGGGGATGTATGCTCTTGAATTTTTTTTTTCCAAAGCGTTCAGGCCACCCTCGGCCTCCTCCCGGACCGGCGACGGCGCTATTCGGGGGTGGGGGATAGACCTCCCCGAGTCGTTTCCTCCCTTCCATTTCTCCCTCACTCCCCCTTCTCTCCATTATTCCTCATTTCGACGCCGAGCCATCGCTGCCGTTCTTTTCGTACTCGACGGGCAGGTCCATGCCGACGCGGCGGGCCGTGAGGCGCACGCGCTCCTCCTCGTCCATGCCCATGCCCGGGTTGTAGCGCTCCAGCAGCGTCGCGTACTGGCGCTGCGCCCGCAGGTACCCCACCAGCTGTTCGGCCTGCTGGGGGCTGGCCGAGGAGGGAGAAGACGAGGCGTCGCCGGTAAAGTGGGCGCGCAGTCGCCCGTGCAGCGCCGTGCGCGCCGTCACCGGCCGCGGCGGCAGCTCGCGCAGGAGCGCCCGGTAGAGCGCCCGCAGTCGCGGCGCGGCGGCGGTGGTGGTGGTCGGGTTCATGCTTGGGAGGGGGGTGCGACTGTTGCTCTTTGCTGCCGGGGGCGGAGAGGGGCGACGGGTTGCCGATCGCGAGAGGGCAACACAAGGTCGGGCGGCGGGGATGGGCGAGGGGGCGAGGGGACGCGGAAACAGGACTCGTCGTAGTCGAGAATGACTTTGGGTCGACGCTTCCCGAAAATGCTTGGTCAGGGTCGTGGAAGCACGGCATCATTGGGAAGGTCGGCGATAAGATAAGAAAGCTAGCTCTTTAGTTTGGGCCCCGGCGTGGGCTGGCCCGCCCCGACGCGGGCGCATGATTTTCTGGGGCCGATTGACGCATCATGAGATTGAGCGTAGACATGTACCAGGCACAAGCACGTGCAGGACCTCGGAAGAGCGGCCACTCTTCGTTTTTCCCACGCCCGAACGGATCGTCATGTGGCATCCCGCCCGCCTCCTCTCCTGAGCGCCCTCCCTCCCGAGCCCCTCCATGGCCCCCCGCCAGCTGACGGCGCTGCTGGCCATGCCGGCGCCGCTGCGACCCCTCGTGCTGGCGGCGGCGGCCTCGCCCGCGCCCGTCTTGCCCGTCTTGCCCGCCGTCGCCGCCGTCGCCGCCCGCCCCTTCGCCACCGGCCGGCGTCTCCATGCCGGCCGCGGCCTCAAGGGCCCCCTCACCGTCGGCGCCTTCACGGCGCCCCGCCTGCCGACACGTCCGTGGGCCGCCGTGCCCGTCGAGCGCCTCCTCGAGTCGCCGACCGACCCCGACGCCTCCCTTGCCGACGCGCTGAGGGACCTCTTCACGCGCCTCCCCGCCACCTTTTACCACGGCACCTCCAACTTCTACGAGCTCAAGAAGAACACCCAGGTGCCCGAGATCTGCATCCTCGGCCGCTCCAATGCCGGCAAGTCCACCTTTGTCAATGCCCTGGCCAACCGCCGCGGCACCGCTCTCGCCCGCGTCAGCTCCAAGGCCGGCCACACCAAGGCCATGAACATCTACGGCTTCGGCCCCGCCCCGCGCCCCGCTGACCTGCTCGCCGCCGACCCGGCCGCCAAGAAGACCGAGGACATGCCCAAGCACTCTCTGTACATCGTTGACATGCCCGGCTACGGCCACAAGTCGCTGCGCGAGTGGGGGCGCCACATCGACCTGTACCTGCAGAAGCGCAGCGCCGTCCGCGGCGCCGTGCTGCTCATCGACGCCGAGGTCGGCCCCAAGCCCAACGACTTCCAGGCCCTCGACATGCTGTGCGAGCACAACGTCAAAACCACCATTGTGCTGACCAAGGCCGACAAGGCCCGCCACGAGGACGTCCTGCGCGACACCTGCCAGCGCGTGCTGCTGTACATCCGCGAGCTCGCCGAGCGCCGTCCCGACGACCGCTCCTGGTCGTGGGAACCCGACTTCTTCGTCACCGCCGTGGGCGCCACCAAGAAGGAGACGGGCCTCTTCAGCGTCGACGTCGCGCGCCTGGCCGTCGCCCGCTTGGCCGGTATGATACAGGAGAAGGAACGCGCCGAGCCCGACGAGACGCCAAGCTGGAGCGGCAACATCGTATCCTTCGACCAGCTTGAAGCCCGTTACGCCCCGGCACCGGCCCAACCTGCTCCCGCCTCCCCGCCGCCGCCCGCCCCGGCCGATGACAGCGCGAACTGGACGGCCCTGGAGCGCGCCGCGCGCGCTCAGTACCAGGCCCAGACGACGACCAATCCCCCATCCCCTCCTCCCTCCTCGGCTGCCCCCTCGCCCCGGCCGACGCGCCCCCGCCCTCGGCAACAGACGCGTGCCTTTCACACGCAGGCCGATCGCCGACAGAAAGGAAAACCCGCCAGCAACGGCGAACCTCAGCATTGGATCGATTTCGAAGCTCGATCCGAATCCGAAGTCGGTAGGAATGGCGACCTCGAAATCGCAAGTGAAGAACGACTGGAATGCGAAATCCCCCATAAGATCGCCCGTCCGGACCACCGCGAGCTCACCAAGGTCCTCAAAAGTTTCATCGAGAACCTGCGCAAGGACCTGCCGGCGGCGCCGCAACCGCGCGTCTCGCCGGGCGCCGTCTTCGGGCAGCCCGTGCCCGAGGAGGCGCGGCGCGCCGAGCAGAAGCGGCTGGAGCGACTGCACCGGCGGCAGGAGGCCATCTTCAAGCCGCTGCGCGAATCGCTGGCGCAGTACGGCGGGGGGGACGGCCCGCCCCTGGGGCCGCCGGCGCTCAAGCCGCTGCCCCGATACCGCGCGGGCGAGATATTCGACCCCCTGCACAAGCCGCGCTGGTGGCCGCCTGACGTCTACGCGGCACGCATGGAGGAGCGCAACGCCGCGCGCGCGCACCACCGCGCCGTCGCCGACCAGCGCCTCGCCCGCGAGGAGGCCGCCGCCGAGCGCCGCCGCCGCCGCCGCGAGGCCGAAGAGGCCGAACGCCTCGCCCTCGAGGATTCGCAGAAGCGCCGCGCCGGCCGGCGAAAGGCCCGGCGCTCGCCGGGCGACGGCGGCGCCGCCCTCGGGGACGACGGGGATCCCCGGTGGGCCGACGACGACGACGACAAGGGGGCCGCCTACGACGACGGCGACGGCGACGACGACGACGACGACGATGCGGATGACGACGAAAACAGGGATGACGACGGCGATTCCTGGCCCTCGGACGCCGCCTCCTCCCTCCGCACCTTCCACCGCACCCTCAAGGGCAAAAAGGCCGCCGAGGCCCAGAGGCACCTCGACGAGGCCATTAGCCGCCGCAACAAAAAGGCCCGCCGCGTCGAGCGCCAGCGCCTCGCCGCCGCCGCCCAGCACGACGGCCCCGAGGACCCCTTCGAGGCCAAGTTCAGGGAGAGGCGGTGAGAACCGCGCCGGCCCGGCTTCGAGAGAGACAGAAACCTTTTGCCGGCGGGCGGGCGAGCAAGGGAAAGGAGAGGGGACGGGACTGTTTTGCACAGCAGGGACGGGAAAGGGAAAGCAACCAAGGACAACGGAGCAAGGAGCTCCGTGTACATAAAACAATGGGTTTTCATGGATAAGAACGGACGAAATGGCGCCAATGGGAGGCCGCCAGGGGGGGGGCAAACCGCCCTCGGCCCCTCCCCCTCTCCCCACGGGGTATAGAGATTTACCAAGCGGAATACAAAGAAATCAACCATCATATACGCGGCATGCTTCAGCGGCACCACCGCGGGAAAGCCTAATGATGGATCATTGGCGCCAGCCTTGGGCCGACGCGCCCACCTCGTCTTTCCCGCACACATACAGAGGTTCCACCGTCGCCCGCTGCTTGGCCGACCCTCCGTCCCCTCCCACATTGTCGGACCGGGGGAGAAAGACAACCGCTCTTTCAGGCAGTCTATGGGGGAAGGGGGTGTGGTCATTCAAAAGCTCGGGCAGTGCGTGCGTGTGTGACGCACTGGGTAAAACAGTACAATGAACAGACTACGGTATCGCAGCTGCTGGAAACACTCGTCAACGTCGTGGAGGCCCAGACACCACAAGGTCTGCGGAATTCCTCTCCCTGGGTATCATGCATCATTAGTCCTCCTCCCTCTCCTACGCCCCCGCCAGTATGACTCCGCTTCATCGCCTCTATCAAATCCAGCGGGAACCAAGCATTATGGGGGTTTCGCCTATGGGCTATAGCAACGGGCCCCGTCGCGATGTTAGCAAAGCTGTCTCCACCACTAGGGTCGTCCTGAAGGGAATAGACATCGTCGATAACTTTACGCTTTGCTCATAGCTGCATATTCGCCTCTTGCAAGGCGTGCTTCATGCTGAGCCAGTGGCGGCGGGTTTCCATACACTCGGCGTCGAACTTTCTTTCGAGGCGGCGAAGTGCGCGTGCGCGGCGGTGAGCGAAGCGTTCGGAGCCCAGTTTAGGTGGGTGCGACTCGCGGCCGTCGACGATGGCGAGGCGCTGATCGTCCGCCTCGGTCCAGACGCCGAACCAGTCCTCCGGTACGGGTTCTCCGCGCTGCAACAGCTCGATGACGTCGCCCGAGATGTCCGTCGCCCACGTCGTCGCGTCGAGACCGCGCAGGGCCACGTCGCGCGCGTATCCCCGCCGCTCCCAGTCTTGCAGTACGCGGCGCAGGTATTTAACCTCACGCGGATCGCATGAGGCCGGGATTGGAGCCGCGTCGTCGTTAGGAAGGTCCGCTTGGTCGCCCGGCGTGCGTGCCCCACGGTTCGCGGGCGACGAGGGCTCATCCGAACGAGGCGGTCTAATGAACCTCGGTCGCATGGTTGCCGCCGCCGGATCACGCGCAGTCTGCTCTGCTGGTCTCGGACCAGACCCAGCTTCTCTAACTTGGGACCATGGCAAAGACTGCCGTTTCTGCATCGCAGTCGGCGCCGGGGCTGGCAAGAGTGGGTTTCTGCCTTTGCCGAACTTTGGCTTGGGCATCGGCATTGGCGCCTGCGGCTCGTCATCCGGAGAATCCAGAAACGGATCCTTGGTCACTTGCCGGCGTAACGGCGAGATGTGAGCGGCACCTCGCGATTTTTTGGGTGTGCGGGCCGAGGAGGGGACTTCCAAAAAGCCCTCGGATTCCAGAGTGAGTTGCTGCGATGCTGTTAAGTCCGCTTCTGATTGGCTCTTCGACCGGTCGGCCGCTGAGGGGTGGCTGTAGAAAACAACGTCTTGCGTTTCTGCATCATAGTGAAAGTCCTGGGTTTCAGGCTCGGCCACTGCTCTCCTTGCTTCACGTGGTGAAGGCGAGCCCATGGGCCGGCAAAGGGCCTTGTGAGACTGCGAGGATCTAGGGAGTGTCGAGATTCTTTGGTCGCTGGGCGAAACGGCGGCGCTGACTGCTGATTTCCGCAGGTGTGTCGTCCCGTTCTTGTGGTCTGGCGTCGATGAAATTTCGGTGCTTCTATCGAACTTCCGGCGTTTGGCTTCCACCTCGGGGTAGGCGAGCGAGGCGGCATCTCGAGTGCGTTTGAGGGACGACAGCTTCGGAGGCGACGAATTGAACGGTTGTCTTGAAGATCCAGGCCCCGCTTCGTTAAATGTGCCCTTCTTGCTTTGCCGCTGTGGCATTTCAGCCTCTGACGTGGCAGCATCCTCGTCTTCCCCGATGCTTTCCTCGTCGTCTTCGAAGTCTGCCATTAGTTCTTCGAACTTCCCCAAGTGCTCTTCGAAATAGTTGGCAAGTTCATTCTGGACGCCATCCAGTTTGACCCAATCGAAACCCAGTTGCTCGGCGATTATTTCCCAGTCACGCTCTGCTGGCACGGCGTGTTGGGATGTAGCGGCTTTCCATAGGTCGAACAAGTCGAACGTTCTGCCTCGTATAGTTGGCCAAGAATTGAACCTCTCTCGGCGAGCGCCGTTGGCGTACCAAAATGTTTCATAATCCCTGGCAAACAGTCGCCTCTCAGAAACGACGTTATCTAGAGGTTCCGCGAAGACATGGCTGGTTATCATATGGCGGGCCATGTCGTCCATGAGGGGAGAACTGCCCCAGATAGGCGTAGTTTCAAACCCCCCCTCATCCGTGTATCCCGGATCCGCGCCGAGTGAAGGTTCGGACATGTTGTCGCGATACTGCTTGTGGCCAGTAGGACTGGTTAATGTTGTCCACCGGGCTGCACCCCTCATTTGCCCGACGCGAGACGTGGTGGCACCATGTTGGGGCACTTCCGGCGTTGAATCGGGCGCAAAAGATCTGGAACGGGCTGGATCGGACACCGGCGCTTGCAAGACTTCTTTGCCCTTCTGACGCCGAGTCTCCGGTGTTATGGGCTTAGTCAGCGGGGCTGAACTTAACAGACCTACTGTCCCTAGCTGGGGCTGTTGGATCGCACTGCTGATCTGTGGCGTCTCCGTTACAGTTGGCCCTTCTCCAGAGCCCTGGTGTCCAAGACGGAAAAGCCGCGGTCGCAGGTATCGGATCCATCGATGTCGCCACACTCGCGCGGAGTGCTGGGGAAGCTGCAAGATATCAGTCGTCGTTGCAGTAAGCGGTCAGAGGGCTCTCACATCTTGCTCGAGGTCGGCAAAGATATCCAGATTGGCATCCGCCTCTTTGCCATGTTCTGTCCACATCTCTTGGACGTACTCGGCAAGCAAAGCATCGTCCTCCTCAGTGAAGATGCTCCTGCGTTTCAAGGTGCTACTTAGTTCGGGGGATCGCAGAACCGTGTTGATGGGTGTAGTCTGGGGTGCCATGCTTGATGATCTCGCAATTTCTGGTGCTGCATTTGGCCGTGGGGGTTGAGGGGTTACGCCTAATGGTTCATATCCAGGGCGAACAGTTGGCTCGGCAGGCGGAGCTACCGCACTCAACTTTGGAGATTCGACTACCGCACTCGGTTTTACGTGTTCGCGCGTCCCCCGTGGCCGTGATCTTTCGGCTACGGCGCTTGATTCCGCCTGCTCTGGGTATCTGTTTAACTGTTGGGAATTGGCTGTCGCACTCCATTCTGCATCGTCGGGCGGCGCAACAGGGGATGGAGCTTCCGCTGCTGCATTTCGTGGGGGGCGCAGGGGCGGCACCTTTGGCCGTGAGAGCCCAGGTACCACACTCGGTCGAGGGGATGCAGCTGTCGCACTTGGCCCTGGTCCTCTGTGTGCAGCTGTTGGGCTCGACTGAGGGCGGTTGGGTGCAACACTTGGCCTAGGGGGCTCAACTGCCGCACTCGGGCGCGCGGGGTTGGCGACCGTATTCTGATTCGTACCCCGGGGCTGCTCAGCTTGCGAGGGCTGAGGCACGGGTTTCTGTCGACCAGTGGCGAGTTTGGGGCTCGGCGGAATGGAAACCCCATCAAGGACACCCTCAAGGAATCGCAACTTCTTGACCCATCTATCCCTCCAAGAATGGAATGTGTGGCGAGGAACCTGACATCATCATCAGCGGCTTGACCGCGGACTTGGGCCAGCGATTTATGCCCACGAACCTTTTCTGCGAGCCTCTTATAAATTTCAAGCCCGAGTAAAGGGCTTCCATCCTCGAGAGCCCCCTTGACCCATGCTATCAACAGTTTGTCGTCTTCGTCAGTGAATGGGGTTCGCCCTGCCCTGGCGCCCTGGCGTCCTGTGGATGGCTGGGATGTCC
This sequence comes from Nigrospora sphaerica, assembly GCA_018287875.1. NCBI lineage: Eukaryota > Fungi > Ascomycota > Sordariomycetes > Amphisphaeriales > Apiosporaceae > Nigrospora > Nigrospora sphaerica. The sequence continues at coordinate 597,627 of JAGVVL010000017.1, forward strand.
CAGCCTTGGCCTTGTTGATCCGGTACTCGTCGATGTTGAGCAGTCGCCCGGCCGTGACGCTGTCTTCAATCCATTTCCAGGTGATAGCATCAGCCGGGGCTAATTGCCTTCTGGCATGGTCTGCGATCAGGTAATCTGCATTCTTCTCGAGTGGTTCCAGCTGTCCACCGTTGCTCTTGCATATCACAAATGTGAGCTTCCAGATACCTATCCCGAGTGCGGCCAATTGTGGCTGAGCTACTTACCTTTATGTAGGCTATCAATGTTGGCCGCATAGGGACACGCTGCCCGACCCAAAACCGCTTGCCTTGGAACATGGTGGCGGTGCCGCTGGAGCTTTGCAACGCGCCCTCATAGGTGACGCCTGCCGACATACTGATAACCCTAACCCTCAACGCGGGCAGAGCGGGTACCGATATGAGAGACGAGTTGCCCAGGACTCAAGCTGCTGAAGAAGGCAAAAAACGACATGAGTTTCCGAAGGGATCCGTGCCTAGATGGGTAAGGAAGCGACAATGAGCGGTTGCGCCGCGACACTGCGCGTTGGCAAGGTTGCGGTTGCGACGAGCTTGGGGTTGGAATTACGCTTGCGGGCAAGTTGGGTTAAACCAATGTCAAGCGGGACCGCCAGACGGACGCGTCAAGGCGCGAGTGTTGGTGGGCTAGAAAGGATGCAGAGGCAAGAACCGAGCCAAACGAGGAATGGCGAGAGCGCAGATAGATGATTGTTTGCGGCAATGCCAACCAGTTCCACGATATTCACGCTACGTGGATCGGCCTCGGGCTCGCCAGAGGGAGAGAGAGAGGGTAGGGAGTACCGGGAACGTGAGGAGGGTTCGGGTTGACATGATGGCACGTGGATGGATGATTGCAAAGGTGCTGCTGGCAGGCAGCACAGCCACAATCACTCCTGCCGCCACAGTGTTCAGTACTTCAGAGGCCCCTCCCACTTTATTTAGTAGCGGAAAGTGAAGCCTGATGTGGGAAGTGACGGACCTTTTCCTTCATGGTCAACCCGGCATTAACTTCATTAGACAAACGCCCCCAGCTTGCTGGGAAGTAGGTAGGTCGAGACGCAAAGGGAGCACTGGCACGCGTCTTCTTTTCTTTTCGCCCATTTGCGGCCTCAACAAGTCCAATGCGAGGCAGCGCTCCGAGCCCAGGACGAGGCGACCAGCGGGTTACGCCATAAAAAAAGCACCCGGGTCCTAGGTACGGTACAAGTAGTCGCAGCTAATAGCCGCTTACTGTCAGTGCCCAGGCTGCCACTGTCAACTCCCCGCTTGCGCCGCTGATGCAGCAACCGGACATCGGCGCCTTCAACATCTCGGGAGTCCTTTTTGACGACCGGCCAGCCGTTCGCGACCGCACACCAAAAGAGCCGTACACATCCAAACAGGCCATCTGCATCCTGTATTTTTACAGCTCGTGCCACCGCCGCCATGGGCCTCCTTGCCCGTATCGCCGCGGGCGTGCTCGCAATCAGCTTCATGACATTCGTGGCCTTTTTTGGCCGCCTCCCTGCGCTTCGGTGAGTGCTCGTACTGACCGACTGACGGGAGGGACATCGTAGCTTCTGACACCCCCCCGATGTAGGCGCACCCCCGTCGGCTGGCTGCACCGCGCCCTCATGGTACACTTGCCCAATGCCGTCGTGTCCCTGGACAATCGTCTCACCTCGGGCCGCATCTCAGCCTCACTCTCCCGTTTCGGCCACGCTGCCTTCTACGGCCGCCATCCCACCATCCTCATTTTCTTCTTCCTGCTGTTGTCGGTCGGCGAGTACTTGTACCTCCCGGGCGCCTGGTCCCGCATGACCACGGGTCAGCAGCTCGCGGGCGCCGTCGCCATCGTCGCGCCCTACTGGTTCCTGTACCTCTGCGCCTATCGGGACCCTGGCGTTATCACGGCCTCCAATGTATCGGCCTACTTGCACCAGTACCCCTATGACTTCTCGCTCTTCTGGCCCGGGCAGGTGTGCAAGACGTGCAACATCCTCAAGCCCGCCCGGTCCAAGCATTGTTCTGTCTGCAATCGGTGCGTGGCTAAGATGGATCACCACTGCATCTTCATCAACAATTGCGTCGGCTATGCCAACCAGGGCTACTTCATCCTGCTGCTACTGTCCACGGCCATTCTGACGTCGTATGGCGCCTACCTTGGCATTCAGATCGTCACGGAAAACGTGCAGACGCACCACCCGGGTTGGCGTCTGTGGAAGCCGGCGGGCCTGAGCTGGCACGACTACCTGGTGCTCCTAACGTTCGGCATACAGGACGACGTGGGCCTGGGCTCCGTCAGTATGCTAGCGCTGCTGACGTCGCCGCTCGTTTGGGGCCTGCTCTGCTACCAGCTCTACCTCATATATTGTGGGACGACGACCAATGAGACGATGAAGTGGCAGGACTGGCAGGCCGAGATGGACGACGGCTGCGCCTTCACGCGCTCTCTGGACCCACGCACTCGCTCGCGCAATCCCGAGCACGAACCCAGCCGCACGCGGTGGCCGGTCGAGAGCGTACAGGTGCTGGTGCGGACCGAGGAGGGAACGCCGCCTCACCCCGACAGCGGGCCGGGCACGGGCGAATGGCAACGCGTCTGGAGGCTGAAGGACGTCGAGAACCTGTACGACCTGGGCTTCCGGGATAACCTGATCGACGTTTTCGTTCCCGGCCACTCTTTCAGGGACGACGCGTCGGCGGACGAGGAGAGAGGACGGCGTAGAACTCGGAAGAATAAAGATAGCGCCGGCGTGGGCAGGGTCGTCAACGCCGCCACTTGAGGGCTACCACATGGCGGGCCGGCGGCTCGTCGGGTACTGGGCCGCCGGCCCCTGGTACCGCAGCACGGGGCCACCCGGGCCTCATGTGCTGGAGGGTGGGAAGTCGACTGCCCGGCCACGCGGGCGCATTTCATCGCGGAAGCCGTCGCGCCACGCGGCTCCCTCCCAGTCTGTATAGGTTTGGTGCACCCCAGCATCGCCGGCATTGCATAGATTCATGGTCCTGGTGGCCCCGGGCCGGCGTACGTAGCGTTTGCCTTCACAAAACCATCATAGTCGTCATATGGAAGGAGGATCCTTCCTTATACGGCCAGGAGGGTTATGGTGGGTCTTCATAGATGAGGGAAAGTGATGACGCGGTCCCAGGATTCAGTGTTCGATGAGGCTCTGCTTCCCCGAGGCGCGCGTGGGCAACAAGAAAGATTTGGAAGGGCTTGGGCGCTGGCTGGCAAGCTGGCTGGCAAGGTTCGTGTTTCAGAGCGTGGATCGTCCGACAGTGCTGCCGCAGCGCCAAGGGTGGTTGATCTAATGTCCAGCTTCCCGATCGTTGGGATAAGCTCAGCCACTGCATGCCCGTTTGGGAAGCAGTCTGATCTCCTCGTCTCTCCCCCACCCACGATCGCCTTTACTGTGTATACGCCCAGCCCCCGATGGTACCCGCGGGGACGTGTCTGGGCAGGGGTTTCCGATGCTCGGTTCCTGGCACCCGATATGCTTAAGTGCCGCGACAGCGATGCCTCAGACCAATCGCATGTCTGTTGGGTCTCCGCTTACAATGCTATGTGTTGCCTGTTTGAACGCTGCGGACCCTGCAGTCCATGGCCATTTCGGGTTTGGGGGGATCTACTGTGTAACGGCCAGGGGTTCCCACTTGTGTGCTGCAGTAACCGAAGATGGAGGCCACGCAGACTGACAAAAAGCAGCAGACGCTCAAGGCACGACGAGCGCCCAGCGCCTCTTCACCCACCTACCCACTCTGCCCAGACGGGGAACTTCACTTGTGCTGCATATATGATTAAACCCGTCTGGGATGGGCTCGGAAGGGCCTCCCCAGCGGACGTGCGGAGGGGCCTGACACGATCTGATAGGGGGCATAGCTGTCCACCCTTTTCTCCCCAGAACAACACCCAGGTAGCCGCACAGGGACGACGAACTGGGAACGGATGGCGGGCGGCAACGGAAGTATCCCTGCTGACGACGCTATCGCGTGCCGTCACGCCACAAGCCCACGACGCCCCACCCGCCTGGTAGTTTCCGCCCTGCCGCCGGTATGCTCGGGTAGGCGTCGAGGGTTGCTGGGGAAAAAGGGCGGACGAGGAGGCTGTGCTTGCAAGACACACCCCTCATGAGCGACGTTTCATACTCTGCCCTCTTCCAATGTGGTCCGAAATGGCCACGCCGAGGGGGTTAAATAACCGAGACCGGCCCTTTCCCGTTCTCTGGGAACCCGGCCCAACCCCGAACAAGGTTATCTTGCTTCCACCGAACTGCCGGTCTTTTCGGTCCTCTACAGATGGGATGCGCGTAGAGTAGTACACCGCACTTTCATTCATTCCTCTCCTTTCTTCCTCTTTTGCTTCTTTTGTATCTCTGCCGCCTTACCGGCAGGCCTGGGAACCTTCACTGCACGCGACGACACGACTTCGCACAGCCGGCCTGCTTTCTCTTCATTACAACCGACTTTTAAAACGTCGCATCACAGCCAAAGCCGGTCTTAAACTTTCCTTTCGACGGCAACCCGCCCTCGGTGACAAATCGTTCATTATGAAGTTTTCTCTTCTCGCATTCGCGGCCGTCTTGACGGCCTTGTCGTGTTCAGCCTCGCCTGCACCGGTACGCCCACCCTTCCTCCCCCCTCCTCCTTGACGGTAGCCCCCAATCGGCTTCCAGGCCCCTGCCGCTAACCCCCCCCTTCCAGCGCAACCAGCTCCACATCGACGCGAGCCACCTGCCTATCCGCCGCGACCCCACGCGGCCCCAGCCGGTGCTGCAGCGGCAGACGCGCGGCGAGACCATCATCATCGTCGAACAAGGCGGCGGCGCGGCGGCGCCCGGCGCCGCCAAGCCCACCGTCACCCGCCTGCAGACCGTCACCGTACAGAAGACGGTGGCGCCGCCCGCCGGCACCGGCGTGCCGCCCGCCAAAGTCGCACCGCCCCCGGCCAAGGGTACGGGCGGCACGCCACCTCCCGGCGCGGGGGGCGCCGCACAGCCCAGCGGCTCCGGCGCCCTGCCCGTCCAGCAGCCGGCGCCCACGCAGTCGCTTCTGCCCGTCACGGCGGGCGCTGGCCCGCGGGCTTCCACGAGCGGCGGCGGGGTGGCCATCGCGGCCGGGCTGGTATCGGTCGTGTCGGGAGGGCTCTGGGTCCTGCTCTGAACACACACGGACCAACGATTTACCCATACCACCCCCGGGGCGAAGCCTCGACGAAAAGGGAGAAAAGAGTACGAAGAAAAAAGCGAGCTGCCTGCGAGACGGGGCGCCGCACTCGACGACGCGGTTCATCAGTCGTGGCCGTGGACGGAAACGCATGACGAAGCACACGACGAAGGGACGGCTGGCTACTGGCGTTTACGGGATGGCATGGTCTGGGACTATCTATCCCTCCCTTAATACCTTCAAGCGGCCCGCCCGGTCCAATGGCAGGGACATTGTATATACAAGAGAGACCCGGGCGGTAGTGGCGCGAGGAGTTTTGCTTTTTGTTCCCGTTGTTTTCTGGCAGTTACCAACATACCCCATGGAGCGTTGCTTTCACTTTCATTTACCCCGCACGGACGTTAAATAGACGTCTGATCCCGTGTGACTTGGTCTCTTTCCCTGCCGGGCACTCTATGCTGGCGCTACGGCCATGTTTGCATACGTGACAAGTCAGTATGGGCAGGCGCCATGTTGGCCATGACCAGATTTACGACGAACACGCGCTTTTTCGCACGCGTGGTATTCTATGACGGGTTTTGATCATGGGCTCCTAAGTTGACTGGTCGAAAAGGAAGTGAAGGAAAACAATGGATGGATCTGCTGCCTCTAGGCATCAGATTCGGCTACAAATCTAATAGACTCCGCCGCTACGATAACGAGTACCCAAGTCGGTGGGGTTCGCCCTTAGGCTGCCCGGCCCAGGGTGGAGGAAAGGGGCGTCCCTGAACAAAGCTTGGAGAGGTCTAGCTCCCCAGTGAAGACACATGGCGGCCCTGGAATGAGTTAGTGGTGGATACAAGCTTCACGTCCAATTTGGCACATGACTCAAACTCCACACGATAGCAGGAGACTGAATTGTAAGGTATAAGTCATCGGCCAGTGGTAGCGACATTGAGGAGCCCATCGTGGCGAGATCTACCACGACGTCGTAAACAAAAGGGGGATCGCTGCTGGAAAAACTAACGACTAGGTTTATGGTTACTGAGCGCCCCCGCCATCTGATTCCACTAAGATCCCGGTTGCGACACCACGGACAGTTCATATGCGGTAATTCCTGGTATCACAACAAGTCGGTTAGGGGGCACAACGGCATATCATATCGAGAAGACTCATTGAAAACGGTGAGGTGGTTAATCTGTGGTTACTTATATACTTGCATAAGAGCTAAAAAGTCGTTCAAAGTCTCCGGGGTCAACTCGGTGGCCCTTTTTAGTATTCCTACCCGCTAACGACTTCGAATGCCCCAATATCAGTCTCGTAGCTCGACAGTCACCGTTTTAAGGTCATTTGTCCCCACCTTAGGGTCGAGCAAGAGAGGCCAGTTTTGTCATAGTGTATGGCACGCAACACCGTCAACACCGCCGTGCTCTAATCTTCCTGATCAACAGTGAATTGGTCTGATAGAACCGAGTCCCCGACGGGAGCGAAGTGTGCCGGACTGTGGTTAAGCACACCTGAACTACACGGCAGAAAAGGCAGCTAGGGAAGCTAGGTGCAGACTTGATATCCCCGAAAAGATGATGGCTCGCTGTCTCGAGGGCTGTGCTGATGGCTGGTCGGGCGTAAGCCACCTCAGGCCAGGGCCTAACAAAGCCGTGAGTGGCATAGGCCACGCTCGGAAAGACCCGATAAAGCCCGGTACAGCCCGCCTTATGTGGTACCCACGACGGAGTGTTGAAATAGAAAAGTTTCGTCGAGGCTGGTTCCCGTTCAATATGTTGATATTCGAAGGCCATCCCTTCGAATTAAGGATGAAGCTCATATAAAATGTAATTTTAATAAAGGTTCTTATGAAAATGTAAAATACTCTACTTTCATTATGCAACGCTGGATTGATGAAGCTTTCCTTATCATGCTTCGAAATTATAATATAGAGTGTAGTTTCAATAGAGCTTAGTATGAAATAAAAAGTAAAATACTTAAATTTTCCATTATGCGAAGCTTTACTAACAAGTATCATTCCCATAAAGCAAAAGTGGCGCAGAGCAAGGACGCCGTTAAACTGACTGCACTGCCTGTAGGGTAACATTCGTAGCAGAAAACCCGTTCTCAATCTCAAACCCTGCGGCCAAAGAACTTTAAGCCATCAACCTGCTCTAAAACTTAAGTCCGTCACATAATGCTGAGAGGAGCGTTACCTATCACAGGGCTCATATCTACAGGTGGTAGGTGATAGTTCGTCGAGGCTTGTTATAAAGAACCGCGGCCACCGATTATGCTGGTGCCGCAATGCGATGATCCTAGCGACGATAATACGAGATGTACATTTTATAGCCGGTTGCTGGGCACGACGGACTTGGCGAGGGATCTCCTTTTCTTCCTGTATGAGGCTGAGAGACGAATCTCGTATTTTACCCTCGAAGACAGGGCGTGTTTACATACGTATCTTCTGACTAAGAAGATGAAAGACCCATTGTCGGTATTCTATCTAGTAAGCGCGAATCGTAAAGTAACGGAGTTCCAAACTTTAACTGTGAATCATGTGCGTTGGTAACGGAGTTGAGCCCCTAAAAACGCGAGGACACGATATCAAGAGCCAAAATTGGGCCAGGTTCGGGCGGACCAGACCTATAGCCTTCGCGGGTCGTTGAATCACATTTCCGCGATGATGAGCGTAATGATATGTCGGGGTTTGCTGGCGGTGCGCGTCGGACAGATCCAACCACTGCCCCAGAAACCGATCGCATCGCCGATAATAAGAGGTGGACGAGCGAGCTACATTCAAAAGGGCAGTTCGACAGGACTCGTAACCGCCGTTCCGCTCGGTCGAGAACTTCGATAGGTACGGATGGACCCAAGAAAGACCCGTATAGATATGAGGATTGGGTCCCGTACCCCAGAAGTTATGTGTCCCCTTCCGTACTATGGAGCCCCTAACGGGACCGGAGCATGCGTCACGATGGGGTCCTGCAATTTAATACCCGTACGTAACTATGGAAAACAGCCACGCCGTGGTGGACCGCCTAGGTTCGTGCTAACAAGTGCCAGCAGGACCCCTGGACGGCCGTGGCGGGAGAATAGAGCGGGCAGCGGGACTCGACAGACTTATAAGAAACGGGAGGGCGAGCATCCTTTCTCTTTGTTGTTGGTGCATTCCCCATCTCACATCCAAGCCGAGTCCCACCAGAAACGCAGCCAAGATGAAGACCGTCTCGATACTCTACCCCTTGACTCTGGTCGGCGCGGCGGCAGCCGTGAACATGGCCCAGTACCAGCCCGGCCCGGGCGTGGATGCCGGGTTTGAACCGTACCTCAAGTCGTGCGTCTACTCTTTCTTGTTCCTGCCTCCCCCCTCTCTCTCTTGCTAACCCGTGCCCCTCCGCAGGCTGTACGCCTCGACCGAGGACCCGGCCGCCACGACGGCCTTCACCGACTTTTTCACCAAGACGGGCACGCTCAAGGTCCTGGGCAACGTGGCGACGGGGGCCACCCAGATCACGGCGCTCAAGCAGAAGCTGCTGCCGCCCACCGGCAACAAGCACTGGAACCACCGGCCCAACGCGACGACGGTCGACAGCGAGACCAGCGCCGCCAAAGTCTTCCAGGTCCTTGGCATCATCGAGGCCCGCTTCGACGGCCTGAACTGCTCCCAGGCGTAGTAAGTCCTCCTTTTTGCTTTTCCTTCATTTCATTCAGTGGGGGCGGGGAGGGGGGTGGAGGGAGAGGGGGGGAGAGAGAGAAGGAATGAAAGAAAAAGGGAAAGAACAGACGGGAAAGGGACAGACGGCTGACTCGGCTGCGCTAGCTACTCGACGCGGTTCACGGTGAACAAGGACCAAACAACGGGCCTGCCGGCATTCACCAAGGGAAACCTGGTGCTCTACGACGACTTCCTCGTGAGCCCCTCTCAGTCGCCGACCAACATACCCTGCAGCAGCTAGTACGAACAAGGACAGCACCGCCAGCGTGGGGGGCCGGAGGAGGAGGAGGGTGGGGGGAGTGGGTGGAAGGGGTGGCCTAGGACTCTCCCTCCCCCAGGCGTGCCGCAGGTAGTTTACTCTTTATTTTACCGTTTCCAGTTTTCCAACCCGCCCAGTAGCCAACTTTGTCTTTTTCCCTTGAAGAACCCCACCGCCCCAGCAGGGCCCTGCTCTCTGGTCGTGGCGGTTGAATCGACACTATCAACTCTTATAGAGGGGGCCCGCCCAGCAGAGCGTTAGCGTCGTATGTTCCGGTAGTCTCGGTAGCTGTCGCCGACGCGGCTCTCGGGCAGGGGGGTGTTGCATATGGTTAGGGTTAGCGCAAGCGCAGCCGCCCAGCCGAGATGTCAAGACCTCCAAGGCGACGCTGCCTTGGGGCCGCAGAAAGGGAAATGCAGGGTCAGGGCCCGGCCCGGGGCCCCCCCAAAGACGACTGGGAGGAAGCCTCCACTCGCCCGAGTCATAATGGCAGTTCTTTTGAGCCATGTTCGGCCCACTCGACACGCCCGGTCCCCCAACCCCTGCCGTCTTTTGCGCGAGGGGCGGCAATCGTGTGTTGCGTCGGCGAGGGGCCGGCGCTCGGATCACGACGAAGAAGGCAGCGCGATCAGTATGCCGCATTGCGGATAGGCGTGCTGTGGGCCACCGGGAGGGGGTTACGACCTTTTGTTCCCTGATTTCTAGCGTTCTGGCTCATGACATTTCATCTCCCTGACTCGGTGATACCCGCTGTGGGGGGGCGTTAAGTGGCTCGCTTGTCATACGGTCCGCCGGCCGAGATGCTGCGGGCCCATGTCTCGAGGTGGCGGTGCGTCGAGACATCGGATTGGCCCAGGTTACATTTTCCACCCTTTGTCTTGAGAAAGCCGATACCACCACACCCGTGATCGTCCATATATCAACGCCGAATCTCCTAGGCATTGTCACCGAGGCACACGAGACGTGCGGCTATGAATGCCGGGTTATTTTTTCCCGCGCCGTCGGGGCGGACTCGATTCTAGTGCTGTGGCCGGCGTAGGGCGACCAAGGGCCGCTGGCAGATTCACAGACCACGAAGCATCTCGGACGGGAGATTCCGGCACGCCGTCGCACCGTGAATGGGGAAACCTATCGGACCTTTGGTGGCGTCTCCTGCGAAAGCAAGGGGGCGAGGCTAGGTACGAGACGCGCGGCGGACGGAGGGCCCGGGACGTTCCGCCTTGGCGCGGCAGGACACGGGGCGCATGGTAAGAAGACCGCAAGATTGGCAGCGAGCCCCCGAGGGGATCGGTAACCGATGCGGTGCCGAGCGACGCCGAGCGACGCCGAGCTTGCGGCAAGACCGGCCTGCGTCGTGTCGTGTGTGCGGCGCGGGCCTTCAGGCTGCTTGAACATAGCGAAGACGCTGCTCTAAGCGAAGCGGGCGTGGGCTGGGGGCATGGTATATGCCGAAGCGGGTCATTCTGACGGACGGCCCACGGCTTGATAGATTTCCACTTCAATTGAAAAGCCAGACTGCGGTAAATACATTTCAGACACATCATGATCCCGTCCGCGAGAGAAATTGAAATCCTTGGCATCCAAGCCTGGTATCCTGGTCGTACATATATCCATAACACTTTCCCCCCCCCAAGCACACCACCCAACGTCTGTCCAACATTTAGTGGCCGTTGGCCCCGTTAGTCGCGCCGTTGGAGGTGGCGCAGCAGCCGTTCTGGCCGAAGGCGAGCTTGCTCATCTTGTCGGCGGCCTCATAGACGCCCTTGCCGGCGGCGGCGACCTGGCTGGGCGTGCTGGCGTAGCTTGGGGGCACGTCCATGACGGGATTGTTGGCGAAGAAGTTGCGGGGCTTGAGCAGCAGCGTGATGGGCTCGACGGGCATGACGGGGAAGTCCTCGGGGGCGGGGAAGTGGCAGACGCCAAAGGTGTGCCAGAGCACGACGTCGGTGTTGTCGACGCTCTCGCTGCCGTCGCCGAGCCACTCGGGCAGCCCGCGCGACGGCTCGCCCGAAGTCTGCGGCACGTGCCGGCCCGCCGCCCACAGCTGGTCATCGCTGTACCGCGTGACGTGGACGGCGTGCCGCGCGAAGCCCGCCCGCTTCCACACCAGCGATCCTTCCTTGGGCAGCAGCCGCGGTACCTCGCGGCTGATGAGCTTGTACGACGCCGGCTTCCCGCTGTACGGGTGCGGCCGCGACGTGTTGCACATGTCCCACGTACGAGCCGTGTCGCCGTTGTAGTCGGTCGCCGCCATGCCCGTCGTCGACAGTTTGGTGCGCTTGGCGTAGAAGGCATTGCCGTAAAAGTTCTCCTCGCTGCCCACAGGCGCTTCCGAGGGCACCGCGTCCGACATGAAAACCGTGTTGTTGGGCCCGTCGATGTTGGGGTCCACCCGGAGACAGAAGAGGTGTTGGTGGTTCTGCGCATTAACGCCTGTGAAATGGTCAGCCTCCGGCTCAGTATCGAATAGCACATCCCAGCCTAAGTGCCACAAAACCGCGCTTACCTGGATAGACCTCGGTGCCCCATCCTCCCAGATCCTCACCGGGATTCATGGCATACGTGTTGAGGATGCCCGTCAACTTGATCTCGGGTTGGATTGATCCATCCTGGTGGAAGATCCACTGCGTCGGGGGTTAGAAGCGCGTCAAAATGCCATGCCGAAGCGAGGGCCGACGTACCTGAATGGCGTACTCGTAGTTAGCCGCCGTGAAGACCTGCTGGATTACGAGCTTCCGCGCCCGTGTCACGATGCTCGAATCATCCCGGAAGTCGGTGTGCTTGAAGAGGATACCGGCGTCCTCCTCGTGGATGCAGATGGCGTTTTTGATGGTGCGGATCTCGCCCGACCGCGTCGGGAATTCGGCGTCCAGGTAATGAATCGAGCCCTTGCAGTCACAACCCAGTGACAGGCTGTTGGTCATGTAGCCGGCGCCGTACTCACCCAGGTCGAAGGCGTGCTTGCGCTGGTGCGGGTGTTCCGGGTTTCCGCTGTCGCTTGTTAGGGCCGTGCCGTTCGGTAGCTTGCATCGAGGGGACTCACTAAGGAACGACCATCTCCGAAAGGGACAGTCGGTAGAAGATGGGGCGCCTCGTGCCCTTGTCGTTGTAGGAAATGTCGTTCAGCACGATGCCTTCCCGGTAGTTGAACCCAATGTGGAACTTCCAGTTCTGCCACTCGAGCTGCCGGCCGTCCATCTTGAACGAGACACCCTCGGGCTGTGTGATGTTGATGGGCTTGAGGTCTGTCCGGTAGCCGCCGGCCTGCTCCACGGCAGCCGGGTGGTAGTTGATAGGCGCCACCTTGTTCAAGGGCCGCCGTACTTTGGGGATGTCGATGCCGATAATGGCCTGCTTGTCCCCATCGTAGATAGGGCAGAAGTCTAGGGGGTACTGGTATTGGCAGTCGTCCACGTTTGGCCGGTAGTACATGAGGGCTTGCTGCAACCGTATGGTGCTTCCGTGGCGCTCATCGTACCCGATAGTCCAAGGGTCACAGTAGACTTTATCCATGTCTTCTTTCGCGATACCGCTGATGACGCATTGCTCGATCACCTTCGGATCCGTGCGGCAGACGTGCTCGACAGCCTGGAGCTCCTCCATGGTGATCTGGTAGACTTGGTGAGCGTCCGCATCACGCAGCCGCCAGGGACGGCGAGGGAGCCCAACTTACGATAGGCTGGAGGCCATCCAGCAACTCCCACTTGGTGATGTTGCCATCCTGAAGATCAACCAAGCCGTCGTACACTTTGCCGCCCGGGGCAATCACGACGACATCGGCGACACGGCGAGGCTTGGGGAGGTTGGCCGGATCCTGCAGCCATTCCGTCATCTCCGCCTTGCGTGGCTCGTGCAGCGAAACGACGTTGAAGAGCACATCGCCATGGGCTTTCTTGACGATGCTGATGGCGGACTGGATCTCGGCCACGGTTAGGGGGTCAAAGGGGTGCAGCTCGGTTCCAGCTGCGAGTGAGCCCATCTTGATCGACAGCAACGTAGCAATGACAGCGAAGAGAGGAAAGATGAGGTATGTGACTCTGTGAGGAAAAGAGTCAGGACGCCTTCGTGACTTGCAAGAAGATGCGTCCCTCACGGCATCTTAATATTCCCCCGTCGTCCGTCTTCATGATGGCGAACAGGCGCATACTCGTCGGGCTAGCCTGACTCGATCAGGTAAAGTTAGCCGGCCACGCAGCGGGCCAATGGAGGTTCAGGGCAGCGACGGCCAGAAGTTCCCCTTATCAGGCGCTGCTCGCGGCCTCAGTGTTTCCCGTTCGTCATTTCCAATGCGAGCTTGACGCTAGCGGGGCTACCGCTACCGGGCAGGTTCGCGACCCCTCCTCGATAAGCTTGTGCGCGTGATAAGCGTCCGCATCGGCCCAACAGCGCGGGGTTGCATGGGAAACACGCGTTGGAGCATTTGATGTAGATAGTGACAGTTCCAATGACTGCCGAGGGTGAAGCTCCGTTTCGGGCCCAGGATGAAAGATAGGCACCATTTCATTACTCACAACGTTGATTCTGATGCAAAGCTGCTATATCCTGCTTCATTCAGAAGCCACGGCAGGATATCTTGCCTGTCGGCGCCACCGGAAGAGGTTACTTGAGGGGCCCAGAGTCAGGTACTTAACCTCCAACTCCCAACATGGTGGTTTGCCACTCACCGTTCCACAACCTCTTCCCCCCTCCTACGAAAGGTCAACGGCCGACCCCGTCGTCTCTTCGTCGGCAGCATGGGAATGAAGCAGACCGTCGCAACCCGCGCATACTCCCGGCCCTCTCGTGCAGCGTGTCCCCGTGGCCTGTTGTTTACCTGTCAAGCATTTGGGTATGAAGGTCGGCACGGCACGTTCGCCATCGACCGAAGCCAATCATGGTCGAATCCCAGGCCCCTCACCAAGGGAACAGACCCTTGTCATGTCACGTAGGACCCGCCCGCTCGCCGCCATCTGGCAGATGCCTAAAGCTCAAAATTAGCTCCGTTTAACCCCGGCAGTCTATCCCATCTGAAATCCCAAGGTTAGGCCGTCATTCAGCCAATGACTAGATTGCTTCAATTTGAAAAGTGCCTACCATCTCACATCCATCGCTAAAGCCACGATGCCAAAAACCGAACGACCAGATAGTGCAGACGAGCTGGTGCCCCTAGAGGACAAAACCGAGGCTCTGACTATCCGCTCCAAGAGAACCGAGCGCGCACAGCGTAAGCAGCTGAAATCCAGGAAATCCAAGCCGCTGCCCCGCGGCATCTTGGATCTTCCTTACGAGCTGATCTTGGAGATTCTGACCCTCCTCCGGCCAAGCGACCTTTTTCGATTACGGCGAGCCAGCAGAGCGTATGCCTCCTTCATTGCGCACGAGGAATCAAGGCTCGCCAAAGCCGTTATTGCCCAGCGCTACGCCTGTCTGGCAAAATGCTTTCGCTTGCCTGTTCTGATCGATGACATGCGGGACGCCGTCGACGCACAGGTCTTCGCTGCCATCCGGAGCAACGAGCGACAGGAATTCCTCACCATCCACAAAAAGCCCTACCAGCACATCCAACCGCCTGATCTAGCCGAGGTTTGCACGTGTCTTACGTGTGTGCTGCGCTGGTCGGCGCTCTGCCTGGTCGTGGATTTTGCTTACTGGCAAAAGAACCTAGACTTGGGCGAGCCCATCCCCATGATCGAGATGGGGAAAAAGCCCCAATGGAACAGCAACCTGATTGCCGCCAATGCCACCGTCGTCCGGCGGGCCCTGCGTAGCCCGCTATGGTACGCCTGCGTGCTGGAGGCCCATCTGTCCTCAACAACGCGCTCCATCCGCCGCCATGCCGCCAACAAAGGCAACAAGCGACGCCGCTTCCGAATGACGGCTGACGATGTCAACGCAGGGACCGACATGTTCTTGGAGCGAAGCGGGCCCCCAACCCTCGATTTCCCCTTCCACCGAGACAACTATTACATGCTCGAGGCCTACCTGCCGGGCCGCTCCTGGATTGCTGAGAGGGAGGCCTGGGTTTATGTTCCGGCCTCCCAGCATGATGTCGATATCCAGTGGGTCGCCAGCTGGGCGCGCGCGCGGGGGGTACGCCCTGCTGAGTCTGCAAGAGGTCGTTGAACTGTGCTCTGTCGTCGGTCGCGTCTTCGGTTCCCTCTTGCCAGCCCCTTGCTGCCCAGCCAACAACATCGTGACGCGGGCGAATCCACACCCGTGGTATATTTGGGTCTTGACCGGCTGCTGAGGCTGCGATTCGGATTTGCCGATATCTTGAGTTCGCATTGGTCGAAAGAAGCAATACCCGACGACACTGCACGATTTAGTGCATGCCTCGTTTCCGAGGGTAATTGACGGGGGCGCAGTGCTTGGGTGCTGCACCACCAGTGAGGCTCTGAAGGTGCCGTCCAGCTGAGCTCGTCGCGACAACGCGGTTCGAGGGAATTACTCATTGGCCAGGCCGCTGGACCATGGAAGCCGTGGCCGAGCGAGCTTGTCCCCGCTGTCTGTCCCAGATTCAAGAGCGATTTTGCCAATTGCTGATCCTAAAGCGTCTGTGCGAACTCCATAGACGCAATCCTGGAGATTCGGCAAATCTCCGCCACCAGCGATGCTGATCTGAGACCTGTCAGAAGTCCCTTTGCAAACGTCAGTGCGGCCCTCACGGCTGCACGACCCCCCCTGGGGCTCTGGCCTCTCCAACCCGCCACGGCTTGGGCCGGGCCAGGGACTACCTACCAACCGCCGAATAGTTACCTGTGACCGGTCAACATGGCAGTCTCGGTCAAATCTTTCGCCCATACGGTTGCTGGATTCAAAGCGCTGGTTTGGGGCCACCGCACCCTCCCAGCCCAAGAACGAGATGCGCCCAAGAGTACTGACACCACTGGGGTTGAACTCACTATTCTCCCACACACTGAGGCACCGGGCCACCACAGCGGGCACAATGCCATCTCAGAGGAGAGTGCTGAGGTCTGAGGGTGTCGACCTGCGATGGCCAGTGCAGTACATATACGGCCAGGAGACCCCCAAGCAGTTCTTGACCTAGAACATCAGCATCCAGCTTCATCACCAAATCAACACTCTTTACACACTCTTTACTGTCTTTCCAGACTCTTTCCAGACTCTTTCCATCCTCGGCCCCGAGCTTTACGATCTTACACACTCTCTTCAGCATATTCGCCAGAACAACACTGGCAAAATGCACAACATCAAGTACCTCGTCGTTGCCGCCGCCACTCTCCAGGGTGTTGATGCTCTGCCTGCCATCTATGGCTTCAAGTCCCCCACGGCTCGTGTCACTACCCGAACCAGCAGAGCGCTCACTATTGCCCGCACGATCGCTCCTTCTTCGTCGTCGCTTTCGGTCACCACCGAAACTAGCGGAAGCGAGACGACGACCGAGACACTAGCCCCTTCGACCTCGTTCCCAGTCACCACCGAGACCAGCGACTCTTTAACTATTACCCAGACCCTGATTCCGTCGTTACTTCCGGTCACTATCGAGACTAGCGGAAGCGAGACGACGACCGAGACACTGGCCCCTTCGACCTCGTTCCCAGTCACCACCGAGACCAGCGACTCTTTAACTATTACCCAGACACTGGCCCCTTCGACCTCGTTCCCAGTCACCACCGAGACCAGCGACTCTTTAACTATTACCCAGACACTGGCCCCTTCGACCTCGTTCCAGATCACCACCGAGACTAGCGGAATCGAGACGACGACCGAGACACTGGCCCCTTCGATCTCGTTCCCGGTCACCACCGAGACCAGCGGCTCTTTAACTATTACCCAGACCTTGATTCCGTCGTTACTTCCGGTCACGACGGAGACTAGCGGAAGCGAGACGACGATCGAGACACTAGCCCCTTCGACCTCGTTCCCGGTCACCACCGAGACCAGCGACTCTTTAACTATTACCCAGACCCTGATTCCGTCGTTACTTCCGGTCACTATCGAGACTAGCGGAAGCGAGACGACGACCGAGACACTGACCCCTTCGACCTCGTTCCCGGTCACCACCGAGACCAGCGACTCTTTAACTATTACCCAGACCCTGGCTCCGTCATCGCTCCCGGTCATGACGGAAACTAGTGGCTCTTCAACTATTACCCAGACCCTGATTCCGTCGTCGCTTCCGGTCACCACCGAGACTAGCGGAAGCGAGACGGCGACCGAGACACTGACCCCTTCGACCTCGTTCCCAGTCACCACCGAGACCAGCGACTCTTTAACTATTACCCAGACACTGGCCCCTTCGACCTCGTTCCCGGCCACCACCGAGACCAGCGGCTCTCTGACCATCACCCGGACCTCGATCCCTCCTACCGGGGTTACCATTACCAGCACGAGCACCGGCAGTTCCACCACCGCTGTAAGTACCCAGCCACAAGATATGCCGAGATCTACAAGAAGGGGCTACTGACAGAGGATACGCAGACTTTCACGAGGACTGCCACCAAAACCAAGACGAGGTACGGCTGGTACTAAGCCGACCGGCTTGTCCGGGCTCATGAGGAACACGACTTGGAAACAGAGCTCAGTAGCAAGAGCTCTGAAGGATGGATGGATCACGCCAACATCTGGCTTCATACTGACTTTGGCACTTGACGGAAGGATTTGGTGACTCCTTACTTCGTTAAATGGCCACAGCCGCGATAGACGAGATATTTGAAATGAAAAGGGAATTAATGAGCATTGTTACGAGCCTACAAGGTTCATTCACGTGTTTGGGGACACCAAGCACCAGGCAGACGGGCCTCACGAGGAAAGAAGATGGTAGGTGAAGCTTGAATATTAGGTTATTCTTATGCGGGTGGCATTTTGCTAAAGAACAACCAAGCAGGTGGCAGTGGGCCTCCGGCATCCGGCTCGGCGGGGCGCGAATCGAAAGGGTGGGGAGGGATCCAGGGCCCGGGTATAGGGGACGTCATAGGCGTCGAGGGAGAGAAAGTGAGGACGACGAAACCCCGGGGGCTTACAGGGCAAGGGCGAGAGCGGCAGCAGCGAAGCCCAGGCCGGCCAGGTTGTGGGCGGCGCCGGCGGTCGAGGGGTCGGCGGTGGACGAGGCGCCGCCAGGGGTGACCTTGCTGCCGCCGCCAACGGAGCCGGTGGGGGAGGCCGTCGTCGAGTTGGAGAAGGTCGGGGCCGACGGCTTGGCGTTGTCGGAAGCCGACTTGTCCGTGGCACCGCCGGCGGCGACGATGGAGCAGATCTGGGTGCTGACCTTCATGGCCACTGTGGGAACGTGGTTTCTCGTCAGCAAAGAAGACACCAGGACAGGGTGGGGGGGGGGAGAGGGGGAGAGAAAACGAAGGGCAGTCGTCTGTCATTCTCCAACGTACCCTGCATTTCCTCCTGGTCGCAGCCGGTCGAGATACAAGGCAGGGCCGCCTTGGTCAGGTCCTCAAGCTTGCCGCACTGGCACGCGTTGTCGTTCAGCTTGCAGCCGATCTTGGGCGAGGCCGTGTCGACGCAGGTCTGGGCGCACGCGGGCATCTGCTTTACGACATCCTGGAGGCTCTGGGCGGCGACGGTGGCGGCCAGGGCCGAGTAGACGAGGGTCTTGAACTGCATCTTGGGAAAGGTTGCTGAGGGAAGGTTCGAGAGATGGGCTGGAACGAGTGTACCACGGGGGCGAAGAGAGCAAGAAACGAGAGAAGGCAGGCCTTTGCGATTAATTAAAAGTGAAGAATAGGTTTCGACTGAGGAACTTCCGGAATCATCAAAACGGGACGAGGAGCGAAGACGGGCTCATTTATTTCCAGGGCGCGCAACCAGCAGCGGGCCAGGACCAGTGGATCGGTGACGGGAGACGGCGACGCTCAATAGCCCCAGGAGGCCGTTCATCTCGGGGCGGCCCACGTCGCCTGGGAGTCGGGAGCGAATAGGGGGCACTTGGGAGGGCTTCAGATGCTTTTCGGCCGGGGTCGATGGGTAACCCCCACCCCCTGCGTGTGGCCCGGGTCAGCATGGGCGCTACAAACAGGGCGCGAAGGCTCGTTGGGGGCTAGCAAGGCTCTGCCAAGAACCCCCTCATAGGCCACCAGGCTTCCCTAACCTCGTCCCGGTGGGGAGCCCCGTTTCCTCCGGATCGGCCCCGAAGTTCCTCGCCTGTGGCGCGCTTGAAACGCGGCGGGCTATTGTGATGGGCGGGCATCCTTGCCCCTGGATTTGCCTGCCGGTCAGCCTGAGTGGAAGCTGGCAGTAGGCAGTTGACGTGCAGGACTAATGCAGCCAAACCGGGTGCCAGATTGACGGTTCGCTTAAAAGCCAACAAGAACAACAACAACAGATTGACGGTTCACCCCTCGGCCTTCGTCCGCTTCAAGGATATCCTGAACCTCGGTATCAATAGTTATGCGCAGAACAGGCAATAGCCGCGGGTTGATGGTCGATGGACGCGACTCCTTGAGAGCCGATGCTCCCCGACTCGGTGCCAGCAACAGGTCGAAGCTCTCGTTTGGTTCTGTCGCTCGGCATGTAGCGTACCGTCGGGAAGCTCCCGCTCTGCACAGTCCAGTCGAGCAGTCCGTCGGGAGCTGCCGGAGTCGCTGGGTAACCAGGAAGTACTCACGAGCGGCCGCGAGCCGAGCGCGCGGCCCCCAACATGGCGATCTGGAGAGAGCGATCGACGGTAGATGCAGGTGACGGCCGGATGGAACGAGTAAAGACAGAGCGCGCAGGAAGGGTTTCCCTCTGCGGATCGCCTGAGATGGCAACGGAACGGGCCCCAGAGCTCAGGAGGGTATCTCACCCCCCAGGCCAACCGGAGCCGGCCTGTGCTACCCCCATTCAATGGGAGCCAGAGCTTGTCTCCCCGCAGGACGTCTCGTCTCATCCCGAACCGCATAGTCGCATGCCGCGGTAGTGACAGACTAATAAAACCCAGCAGGCGCGACGAGTCGTGCAGGTCAACGCCGGGGCCAGACCTGGTAGGCACAAATTGGCTGACTGGTAGGCAAAAACTCCCATGCTCCCGAGGGGGGTTGCGGTGGAAGGCGCTCCACCGCCAGCGTGGGGCAACGGCTTATGCCAGCACGCGAAGAAGTGCCGGCGCAATTTCCCCAGCTCCATTCTGGCCGCCCCAGTCGCAAGCGCCCCTGCCTCTGATCGTGGAGGCTTGTTTTCGATCTACACGATAACTTTCCCTACGCAGCAGCTGATACTGCGAGCATTGGCATTCCAGAAATCCCGAGTCAGTCCCAACCTCGTCATTGCCCGTATCCGCCAGCAGGGTACGCAGTCCCAGGGGGACATATCACACCGCCCATCGTATATCCGGCCGCTATCGTGTAATAACTCGACACGTTGATTGAACCCGGCACGACCGCCGCGCCCTTTTCCATCTCTAGCCATCCCTCGCTCGTGGGCGAGGCGGGAGACTCGCGGCAGCATCACTGCCATACGCGTCTACGCCTCATGCCCTCCCGCCGCCCCAGTATGGCAAAGCCCAATCAAGCCTCCTTTGACAAGCGAGGCGAGCGCCGCCTCTACACCCCAGGGAGCGGTCAGCCCTGAAGCAAAAAAGGCCCGTCGGTCCAGAGTCGACCGCAGGAAGCACCACGACCACTCGGATTACGATGTCCGGTGTTCATCCACTCGAACCGGCGAAGCTCGCGAGGCGTCCCACTCCCTTGCCCTATGAACCAAAAGGCGCCTTAGTCTGTAACACTTCCCGTGAACGGCTGGGGCCGTGATCCTGACGCTGCTGGCGGCGCTACCAGAGAACGCGTACGCCAGCTAGCTACACGCACGCTAGCGCAGCCGCCAACACGAGATGAGACCAGTGGTGAGATTACCGGCGTTTTATTATCGCACATGGCCTACGCAGTACTGGCAACAGGGGGCTTACCGACATACGGAATCCGGGTAGAGACGCAAGCGGGGCCGGTCCGCCCTAGAAAGGATGGCAACCTGGGTGGTCTCGACGCCTCCGCAAACCTACCAGAACCCGTCGGATCCGACGCCGGATTTCGTTCACATACCCTAGGGAGGCGTGGAAATTGAAGTGTCAGGTCGTTTTCTTCCTTCGATGCACATATGGGCGCCGCCAGACGCAAGCCTTCAGCATCACTGCCTCCAGCCCGGATACTGACTCCCATTGACGGAGGTAACGTCCTTCACCAAGCTCGCTGTCACACAGCGCGGAAGCCTTAGCAGACTGGCTCCGATCGAGCGTCGCAACCGCAACAGTTAGCAGGACGCTACAATCCATCCTAGAATATGAGGCTTAAGAAGTCAGCAAGTTGTCACATACGACCATAGCTTCCAGAAAACTCGGGATCCCGTCCGCTCTCCCATAGATAAGCTGGAAAGCGCCGAATTAGTACTAGGGTCGGTGACGACCTGGGAATCCTCGGTGTTGTATGTTTTGCTTTTTTGCTTCTCTTATACTTTTCGGCCAGGCCAGATGCAACGAAATGTAAAGCACACCCGCCCCCGTACTGTGATAAAATCATCTGGGTACCACCCCTCCCTCATACCTACGTCTTCCCAGAGGTTGCTGATGGTTTCTCCTTAAAAGCAGTAAATAGAGGAACCTAGTGGAACTCGGCCAGGGATACAAGGAAGACCGCCGTGGCATATCGATGGTCACCATTTCAACCAACTGTAAGGACTAAAAACACTTTAGGGGGTGGTAGGCCTTTTCACCTCCTCTCCACTCAGTGCCAACCTGGCTCCAAGGCGAGGACCTCGCATTTTCCGAAGTCTATTTCAATGGGGACAGAGGAGCCTCTATATAAGTTTGACTGCTTCAGGATATTCTGGTTATATGAAGATCGGCCTTGGCTCCGTCAGGAGCGCGTGAACAGACGTTAGTGGTGGTCATGTCCAAACCACCGTCTCTCCAATTCCAGTTGTGGACACCAGAGCCTTGGAGGTAAGGCCTATCTGAAAACACAACCCCGAGAGTTCGGATCCACTCGATGGTGCGCTACCTCCAATATGGACAACCCCAACTCTCCTCATTCCCCTACTCCCTCAATAACCCTCCGGACCCACAAAGAGGGCCGTCATGCCGGCGGTGCGGTGGACCCGGGGCGGTGCGCAGGGCACGTCGCGCCGGGCAGCCTCGAGTGCGGCCGCGCGCTTCCGGCGGTCCGCCAGGAGGTCGAACGGCAGGCGCCGGCCGCTCGCCGCGATGTAGAAGCAAACAGCGGGGGCGCGCTCAATGGGTCGCATTACGGTAGCAGGACAACGCCCGCCGTCCGGCCGCGGGGGATTCCGGCCCGCAGGGAGGTCGGCGGGCCCCGGCGCGCTCTGCGCTGGCAGCAGCGGCGCCAGGTCGCACGAGTCTTCGGAGAAGCGTGACTCGGGGGCCGCCGTCGGGCCCCTCGCGTCGCCGCTGGCGTCCCGCGTACCGGGGTCCGCGAGCACAACGTCGGACGTGAGGGCCTTGTCCATGCTGTGGTGGCGGACGGCAAGACTGGCGAGGAGACCGGCGGCGGCTGCGCCGGTGAGGACCCAGAATACGGCGCGGAAGCCGTGGACGTAAGCGTCGAGGGCGATGGCGCGGAAGGGGTCGGCGGGGCCCAGACGCGGCAGGACGCTGGCGGCGAAGGCTTCGGCGTCGCGGGCGGGGGCGTCGGGGAAGCCACCGGCACGCAGGTGGGCGGCCATGGCGTTCTGGAAGACGGTGCCGCCGACGGCGACCCCGACAGCCATACCCAGGGTGCGGACGGCGGCGTAACAGGCGGCGGCGGCGCCACTATCGCGCGCCGCTGCAATCGCCTGCGTTGCCACGTTGACGCTCGTCAGCACCATGCCATTGCCGACGCCGAGCACGGCCAACGCGGCCACCCACACGGGCACCGGCGTCGCTTCGTCCAGCAGCTGCCGCGACCCACAGCCCACAGTGGTCAGTACCCACCCGGCCCAGAGCGCCCATCGGAACCGGCCCAGCCGCGTCGCCAGCACCGACACCACGATGCTGCCCGGCACTAGCAGGCATGAGATGGAGAACATGTTGATGCCAGCCTGCGTTGGTGACGCGAACCGGACCGCCACGAAGTAGAAGGGGATGTAGAAGAAGGCGCAAAAGAGCTGAAAAAGGAGGGTCCCTGCCGTCAGTAGCCGTTGGGCCCTGTGCCTGGGGGAAGGGCCTTTCACTCACTACGAAGCCTTGGAGAAAGGCGCAGCTGTACGCCGCCACGGCCGACCGCGAGAGAAACAGCCAGGGTTTGAGCATGGGCTCTCGAGCCCTGAGGCAGTCCCACAGGACGGCCAGTACCACGCCGGTGATTCCCAGGGCCATGGGCAAGATGGTCTGGGCACTCAACCAGTTGTACTGCACGCCTGCCCAAGAAAGACCAACGAGAAAGCTGGCCATACCGGCGAGGAAAAAGAATCCCCCTATCCAGTCGACGCGCTGCAATTTGGCGGCGAAGGATGCCTTTTCGGCCCGCAAATTGACATAAATGGGGACGAGAATCAGGCCAAAAACGCAAAACGGAAACTGTGGCATACGGTCAGTATCCTTGTTCCACTTCTTTGGGAAGTAAGAGGGATGGGTCACTTGCGTTGATGTAAAAGCACCAGCGCCACGAGTAGCGCTCGACGACGAAGCCACCGACGAGAGGGCCCAGGACGGTGCCGAGGGCCCAGGCAGCAAGGACGAGGGCGAAGTACTTGGGGCGCTGGCGCAGCGGTATGAGGTCGGCGTAGATGATCTGGCCCATGGTGACGATGCCGCCGCCGCCGACGCCCTGGAGCTACACCAACATGCCGAGTCAGTCATCTCCTTCAGCCGGGGTTTGGTAGAGCCTTTTGGGGGCTGCCTCGGGCGAAAAGGCCCGGCGTGACACGTCGGGACGGAAGTATATCGGGAGAGGTTCGTTGCTATAAACAAAAAAAAGTCGGAGACAAAACACCGAAGGTGGGCTTACCGCACGGCCGGCGAAAAGGGCGGGAAAGGCGCGGGCCACAGGCGCGCACATGAGCGTGCCCGCCGTGAAGCAGGCGAGCGACAGAAGCAGCAGCGCCCGCCGCCCGAATATGTCAGACAGCGCCGCGATGACGGGCTGGGACACTGCGCACGCCAGCAGATACGCCGTACCGGCCCAAAAGGCGTCAGAGGCCGAGCCGCCGAGCTCGACCGCCAAAGTCTACGGGGCGAAAAGTAGAAGATCTGGCGTCAGTTTGGCGTCATGATGCCTAGGAATGGGTGGTTCCATGAAAGGGAGAAGATGGGTCAAGAGGAGGAAGGTAGAATGGGCACTCACAGGCAATACGGGTACCAGGACCGTCGCGTCCAGGGCCACCATCAGCGAGACGACGGCGATGGTAACCATGACGGTCCATTCCTGCCTGTTGGGCGTCCAGGTGGGCGCGGGCGCAACCGCCGCCTTCTCGACCTCGGCCATGTCGAAGTGGACATGCTTGCCCATGGTGGATCTCCGGGATCGCGGTGACGAATATTCCAAAGCAAAAAAGAGAGCGCTATGAGTCAGAAAGGCTCAGAGAGAGGAAGAGAGCTAGAAAGAGAGTGTGTGTATGTGTCTGCGTATGCGTGGTCGAACGAGGGACTGCGGTAAGAGGTAGACAAACAGCTCAGCCGTGATAATGGAACGAAGGACTTGGGTGAGGGGAAAAAAGGCTTGTTGCACGACTTGGCACAGGAGGTGGAAGTTGCCTGTCTACTTCAAGTGCGTGGGAAAAAGGAATGGTAGCCAAAAATGGCCCTATGTTGTTATGGCCGCTTCTTGGGACTCGGAGCTGGTTCCAGCAGATATTTCTTCAACCTGATCCCACAGAACCGGGAACAAGGCACAATATAGCCCTCCAACAAGCCAAACTAAAGCCTCGGCACAAGAAATTAGTGGCTCATTTGTGACTGCCTTAGGACATTGGAAAACATATACATTGTGCCTTCCTTTTCGTATCGACCGGCCGATCTCGCGCGGAAGTCGAGGTTGGGAGGCCCGCGCCGGCCAGGGTGCAATTTCCACCGGCATCGGCTCGTGGATTCTGCCTCGCAGCGAGGTCGCCAACCGCTTGGACAGCTATGACGCCCCTACGACGCCTCGCCTTGCCTCGTGGGTTAACAAGCTTTTTCCCTTGTACAGCCACCGCAGCCACCGTACGCGCAGGAACTAATCGTGACCAATCCACTATGCTCGGGGTAAGCGCTGTTTCAAACTCACCAGCTTCTGCGGTCTCCCAATCTATAACGGCCACATATTACGCCACTTGGGTCGCCGTCCTCGACCCGGGCAACGGGCGCCAGTCAAGTGATAGTAGCTCTTGGCGTCTCAACTTACGGTATGATGCTGCTAGGCACGCCCTGTCAGCTTTGGTACGATCAGCGGCGCGCCATCGTTAGCAACTACGGTGTTTCACAACCGGGCTGCCCCTAACCCGCGCGCGTTGGTCTTCTGAATGAGGGCTTCGGTTTTAGCTACTTGTCGATTTCAACTTTAAAAGCAGGCTATTCTGGGAATGATACACAATACGGTCGGTTTGAAACGGCGAGCTTGCAGAAGGGCAAGCCTTGATCTACCGCAAATCTCCTCTTCACTTATACGGAAATTTGGGCGGGGTAGAAGCGAGATGCCCCCCCCCCCCCCCCCCCGAAGCGTCTCAAGCCGTGACGGAGCTTGGGCTTCGTCTCAATTCGCTTTAGATACGCCATTTCTTGACTTTAAAAGCTCTTACTGCCGTGAGGTAGACAAGGCCAAGTCTTTGAGAAGTTGTGAATTGGGCGCACTTCTATCGCATCTGTTTGCCAGGCTTGGATCAATCACTTGTCCCCCATCCGAACTCTTGTCTCCTTGGCTTCCGAACCAACGACTAGCCGCTGCCTCCGTCATTCGGTACTACCTAAGTAGAGAGCTTCGTTTCGAAAATTAGGGGCTCTCGGTAGTATCAGGGCTCAGATCAGGACGGGACGGAAACATACTCGGGCCAGTACCAGCATGGGAAGCCCTCCCAACAAGTCGTTCCTCCCAGGGTTCATCAGCCTGGCGCCGTCGGTCCACGTGCGGGACCGGTGCCACCTGCGGGCGTCGAACCGGCCATGCTCGCTTCAGCACCCCGAGGCGATGCAGGGCAGCCCGGCGGTGGTGCTGCTGGCGTCGTGGACGGGGGCGCAGGCGCGGCACGTGGCCAAGTATACAGCGGCGTACGGCGAGCTGTACCCGCACACGCCGCTCCTCGTGGTGACGACGCGCATCACGGACCTGGCCTGCCAGTCGACGCGGCAGAAGATGGCGGCGCTGGCGGCGGCCGTGGGCTTCCTGCAGGGCCGGACCGGGGGCGGGCAGGAGGCGGCGGCGGGGCCCCCGGGCATCCTGCTGCACGCATTCAGCGAGGGCGGCTCCAACAAGGCTGTGTGCGTGGCGCGCGCGTACCTGGAAGCGACGGGGCGGCCGCTGCCCGTGGCCGCCTTCGTGCTCGACAGCACGCCGGGGACGCCGCGTTTCGGCCGCAACGTAGCGGCGTTTGGGCGGTCGCTGCCGGACCACGCGCTGGTGCGGGCTCTGGGGTTCGCGATCGGCGTCGTCGTCTTGGCGGCGACCTGGGCCCTCTACGGGCTCGTCGCTGGCTTTGAGAACAACACGCTCTCGCAGACGCGGCGGGCCCTCAACGACGGCGCCCTCTGGGGTGGCGCGCGCGCCCTCGCCCGCGCGCCCCGCACCTACCTCTTCTCCGAGGCCGACGACCTCATCTGCTGGCGCGACGTCGAAGCCCACGCCGCCGATGCCTCCGCCCAGGCCGGCGTCGCCTCCCTCCTCGTCCGTTACCAGGCCTCTCCCCACTGCGGCCACGCCCGCTCCCACCCCAACCACTACTGGGCCGCCGTGCGCCATACCTGGGAGACCCGCGACGTCGAGGTCGAAGCCGCAGACTCGTGGGCGCCGGCCGAGAAAGAGATGGGGAAGGAACTGGAGAAGGATCTGGAGAAGGATCTGGAGAAGGATCTGGAGAAGGATCTGGAGAAGGAACTGGAGAAGGAGCTGGAAGGCTGATTGAATTTGCACTTTTCGACCAGTTCATTATATAGTATCTTGTTGGTGTTTACTGCTTGGTGAACTCCCGACTGGCGTTGCAGTCGATGGCTGACGAACTTCGTCCGCGGCGTCGTATTGCAGAGCAGTATAAAGGATACTTGACCCCCTGCATAAACTTTATATGTAGCAATATGCGTCCTCATTTGTGACATAGAGGCATTCTCTGACGCCTAAAAGGAAAGAACAATTTGGAGCGGTTCCTTCTTTCCCTCTATCTCACATCCGTCGATACTCTCGTGCTGGTTTTCCGAATCAGCGGTTTGTTTCTCGTTGCTTCCACATCGACAGCAAGAATAAGTACGTACCTCGCCCGCCAAGCGTCCGCTCTTACCCTCCTCGGGGCCCGTCATTTGCTCCGAGGTTGTGGCCGAAATTCTGCCTTAATGCTTGGCGACGGGTTCCTGGAAATGCTCGACGAGAGCGTTGAAGCTTTCTACTGCGGCTAGACCGGCATAGAACAGACAAAGGAGCAGGTTCCAGACGGATATGACGAGGCCGGCCAGGAATACGCAAAAGAAGAAACAGAGGAGGATGATAACCAGTCCCCTCATAATCAGCCTCAAGAGCATTGTTCGGGCATGGTGAAGGAAGGAGAAAGTAAAATAAAGGAAAAGCAGGAAAAGTGGTAACTGGAACATCGATGCCTGGCCCAGACTGGTCCGGGTGGCGGCAGGAACATTCAATCCAGGATCCATGACGGGTGGCAGGTGTGACATAACGTTCGTTGCGAACGAGTATCGAGGCCTTGGATTTGCCGTGATGCTGCGACGCGTGGGGGCTGAGGTTGGTTGGTGGCGAGATTTTAGGAAGAAGATCCTGAATCTGTGGATATTCTGAATGTATGGATATTTTTGATTTTTAAGTTGATTTAACAGAAAACATGCAGGCTTTGTTCAAATCCCCACGGGGTACACTGAGTTGTACGGAGTACGTTTAGGGTGCGCTGTAAACCCCCAAAGGCCCCTGGCGAATCATTCCACGCAGGGCACCGAGATACTCGCGCCCGTCGATGCTTGGTGCTGTTGTCCAAGGAACCGACTTCTTTTCCCGCCCCTTTTCGCCCCAAATTCCCGCTGGATGGCCCAAGACCTACAAAAGATCTTGGGCGCTACGAAGCGCCATCACCAACAGAAGCGAACATACGTTTCCAACAGATCTAAGTCCCTCAGTTGGTATTCCAACCCCGCAGGCCAGCAACCCAAGGCATGGCTCCCTCCAGCTCGGCGCCTAAAGGCCTGTGGTAGCCGTCCGAACCATAGAATGCCTCAACCTCCAGCCAAATACACAGGCAAGAGGTAAGAATATTGGAAATTCATTCCTGTGACCTGTCACACTAGCCGGTGTTGAAAGCATTGGGGCAGCTGTGGTGGTTTGGAATACAGGGAGAAAAGGGGGATGATCATGAGTAAAGCTTCGCTGAATGTGCACATTGAGGTATTTAAGTTTAGAAAGAAGAAGCTATACCAAAGTTGCACATAATAAGCGGTGGTTGGCACCACGCTACAATACACTAAAATCATAGCCAGCACAAAGGTGACAAGACGAATGCCCCAATAGCTCTATCAGTGCCACGCTATTCGTTGAAAATATCCAGGATGAGGCGTTTCCTGTTCAGCCGCTTGGCCAGAATCTTTTACAAGCCTAACCGTAAAAACCAGGAATGACATAATTTAGAGGGCGTGGCGGGGTTGGATCCCGCATATCCGGATGACTAGCGAAGCTATCTCCGCCAACCGCACATTTAAGGTCCGACGGTTCTTGGTAGGATAGGGGGCCGGACTGGAGCCCCAGAGGCGGTGCCGTGGTTGCCTATCACCCAAAGTACTGGGCTTTGCCACAAAAGAAGCGACTGGTAGGAGGTGTGGTCCATGCCATTTTACGTAACGCGGATGGCACTCAAATCCGCAGGTTCCGGCATTAGCAGATAACAACGCGGCCCAGAAGATAAAGGCGGCGTGTAGGTCGCTCGCAATCCCATGTATCCTCTCCCTCGAAACCTTCCACTGTTTACCATGACTGGGGGCGAGCATCAGCCAAGCCTTTCACTCCTTCCCGCCTTCTGTCGTGGGTGGGTACCGCGTAAGGCGGGCCGTCCCGGGTCAACCGGGTGGTGGGTGGATGGCTGTGTTGACTCATGTCGTAGTTGCATGTCTAGTGACTCGGGAATACTTCTATCTTTGCCTAAGAGGTCTGCGAATTTACTCTCTGTACTCCAGGTCAGCCGGTGCCCCCTTTGCCGGCCCTTGATTGGAAGTTGGTGCGTTGCTGGGGAGACAAGGGGGAGGCTCAGGTGGTCCATTCATGTAACGCCATATGAGGATGTAAACAAAGCCTGACGTCTCCCGCCATGCCACATGCATTCGCTTGAGACAGGACTTCTTAGATGCTCCTATGCGTATCCCTGCACCTACAGATATGCCTTTGAATGGATAACTTGAGCCTCGTTTCCTGAGGCTCCACATCCCAATGCCACAAGGGGAGAAGAAAACTTGTAGGTGAGTCACAGTCGTAGGTAGGACAGCGCCAGGATCGTAGGCTTTTGTGGGATCCACGTAGCCAGACAAGCCGCAACACCAAAATGCCAAGGCGCGCGAATAGCCCGATTCATAACAGAAGCATATCTCGATACGTTCGTACTATACCCCGCCCCTTATGCCCCCTTTGGGACTTTCAAGGGCGGAAAACAAGGTATTTTACCAAACAGTCTTTCAGGTTAACCAAGGAGAGCATGGGACTGGGTTCTTTTACTTCCAAGCAATCAGCCCGGTGGACGCCTCAAATTATATCTCTCGCTGAAAGTACGTGGGGGCCCCTTTCGGCACCTGAGATATTGAGTGATGAGGGTAATTTGGCCCCTTCCCAGGTAGTTTCAGAGTGTCGAATGGCTGCTGCTTCCAATCAAGTGCATACCAGGCGGGAAACTGTGCGTACCTTCTTCCGCTCCAGCGTCTCCTTCTGCCTGAAAACACCTCAAAATAGGAGGCAGCCTCAACCTAGCCCCCCTCAAAGTTATATATGTGCTTTTTTGGTCGTGAATTGAGCACTCCCGCCTCATCAATGGATCCCAACTTCAGTTCCACCCTACCTCCCCAAATCCCTCGGGCCTCCTGAGCCTCGCCACTTTAGCATTTGCTATTTTATACCCATTACGAGTTTGACGGACGCCACGGGCAACCATTTTGCCAAACCAGCGCCGGCCCGACTCGACGGACTTTCAGCACTTGGACGAGGGAGCCTAACACTCGGCTGTGTATGCGCCTCCCACTTCTCCCACGGCGTCACGCGCCAGCCCTACTCGGGAATATACTATGGCCTTCGTTTGGACGGTCTAGGACGAGTGGCGGAACTCACGGGCCCTCTTCTAGTCCATCTTGAGCTTCATGGTCCAACAACACGCCGGGACCACATCTGGCGCCTCCTCTTCTCAAACCTCTCTCTCCAACGATTGGCACTATATATACTGACGCCGTACACTGTATTGAGCCGAAAACTCATCAAAAATTTCGTCCTGGCCCTCAGTCTTTATATTCTTTGCTTACTGGACTGAACGTTAGTCCCCAACACAGTGCACCCGAGAATCCTACGAGTCCCCTTTCAGAACTTGCTCCTGACGCTCCCACTTGGAATTTTCTAACCGCCTCGGAATTTCCACTCGCCCCTGCGACATCTCAAGTCCAACCCACCACTTCTTCCGGAACATCGCACACCCGCCCTGTCCTGAAATATACCATGGGGATCGATTGGGCTCAATGGGTCGCGCAGCAAAACAATGTATTCCTCCTCTGGCGCCTCAACATCTTTCTTACCTCGGTCCTGGCGGATTTGCTTCTGCACTTGGCACGCGAAACTCTGCGGATCCAGATGCTCTGGCATTACCTCGTGGGCCCCCGGATCCAAATGGTCTGGAATACCCTCGTGGGTCTCTGGAACCAAATGCTCTGGAAATGCCTCGTGGCTCCGCGGATCCAAAAGGGCTGGAATTGCTTCGCGGCAGCAAGGCAGCTTGTTTATGCCGGACGCATTAACAATGGCACCGCGCTCCTAGTCCTGGTCGTGCGCCCGACGTCCCGTCAACTACCGCAACACGGCCTGACAGATCCGCCGACTACGCGCATCCCCATGTTCCAAGGCACTAACGCCGAGGCCAACCTGCATGCTCGGCGGCAAAATCGTGGCAGGCGACTGCGGGTTGCAGGGCAGACCTCATGCAAAAGGAAAGGGCACTGGCGAACCGACCCATAGTGGGAAGGGGTGATCTGTCGAGGAAGCAACGAGATGGGATCAAGAGGCACCCCCATCGAGCTCGAGAAACTCAGGGCTCTCTCCTCCGCTTGACAGCTGGAACATGTTTATGGCGCAGATTGAATATGAGAAATAAACTGTCGCATATATAAGGCGCAGTTGCTGCAGGGCAATTGCGGATCCGTTTTTGTACCACATAAACTTTACCAACAGCGTTGATGTTTAACTAATCTGTCACTGGCGCGTAGCGCCATCAGTTGGGTGGGGGGGATCTTAAGACTGTGAAAGGTCATTTGGCTTGCCGGGTTTTACGAGGTGCGGTCGTGATCTATCCTCGGATGATGCTGTATTGCATGGTGTTGTAAATTTCAAGAGTGCGTTGCTGTGAATATCCCAACAGGTTCGGAAAATGCGAATTATAGCGCGTCCCCACCTATACTTTAGAATTTCAGATGAGACTTGTTACCTGGAGCGTTCCGTACAGGCCGTGCCGTACCCAAAGTGTGGCGTAAGTCTCTTTGAGCCTCCTTTTCTGTCACGCTGTTTTTTTTAACTGGTCAGATTATGCTACAAAACTTAAAGTCGCATTTCCCGGGCCTGTTAGAATACTGCGAGCCAGTAGCCTACTCGGTCATACTAGCAGGCACCAGCAGAACGGTTCCTTAGCGAACCGATCGGAAGGGGTTTAACGCAACTTTGGACGACTTAGGCGTTTAGGTATTCAGTTGGTTTCATTGCCAGTGGTTTTCCTCATCGTCTGGTACGTAATCGTCATCGATGTCATCGATTTCCGAGGCTTCCCAGGCTGCCCAGCTGATCAGTCTCACGATAATCACAAGTACGACAAATGGGGGAGGGGGACTTACGCAGGCGCGGATATTTATAGTACCTGAGCAGTGGGTGCCTTTGCGGCTTGGGCTTACTGCCAGGGGGGCTCCAGAAATGGTCGATGAGCTCCTGGGGAATGGGGCGCTCCTCAGTGTGCCAAGTAGTTACCCGGACCACCATATCACACGCCTTGACGTGCCCTATGTCCCGTACGCGCTTGTCTACATTCTCTTTTGCCTCCTCTGCGGGCTCGTCTGCCTCCTTTCGGGGCGGGCCTGGGTCATTTTCCACCCACTGTCTGGTTGTTCTCGTGTACATGCAGGTCTTCCCTTCACCCTGACTCCTGGCTATGGTTCGCAACCGACGAAGGAGGGCCACGGCTCGGCGCAGCGCGGGCTGCTGCTCCTTCTCCCAGGCCCAGACGCGGTCACTACATCCCCATCAGTTACGCCGTCAGTTTAGTTGGAGCCGTACAGCCAGGGAGGGCCGAAAAAAAAGCCAGAGCTCGGGGGGCAGGGTTCGTAAAAGGAAACTGACCGGAAATCACGCATCTCCACCCTCTTTACTCTGGTCCAACTGTCCGGATGATCCCGGTCTTCAGGAAGCTTGTTTGGACGGAGTATGCCGAAGATGGCGAAGAGCTGGTTGTAAAAGTACATCTGACTCGTCACGTCGCTGAAGTCCGAGGTGCCCCCCAGCTTCAGTTCCGTCCAAGTGCGGTGCTCGACGAACTTGCCGGCCGGCTCGATAGCGGGGCGCCAGCCGTTGCCCACGACGGGACCGCGTGGGACGGGCTGGACGTCGAGGGGGATCTCCTCGGACAACTCCGTGTCGTCGAGCGAGGGCGGCGGCTGCCCGTCACTGTCGCCCTCGCGGTTCCACGGGAGAACCGTGTCGGTCTCGACGATGACGAGGCAGTTGAGATCGCCGAGCCGGTACCGGAGAACACGATAGTAATCGGCGCCGTGGAAGCGGTCGTCAGACGCCTCGGTGAAGTTATCCTGGAACATGTGGCCGCGCTGCAGGTGGTTCGGGCGCCGCTTGGCCCGGTGCTTCAGCGTCTCCTGGTCGTCCGTCATGACGCCGTGAATGAACAAGGTATCCCGCACGAGGGTGCACAGCTTCGGGGCGTTGTGTTTGTCCGTGATGAAACGCTTGTCGCTACAGGTGGAGAAGAGCGTTCGTAAATAGATGCCGCTCAGTACGACGTCAATGTCGTCCAGGTTTATGTCCGACATGGCGCGCAGGGCCAGAAGAGCGGCTTCGTATCGGAAAGTAGGTTTCACGAATGCTTGGAAAGGTCCGGGCGTCAAGAAATGAGGAAACTCTCGCTGTTTGAAAACAGATGGGGAGCCTGGGTTTTCGGTCAATTCACTCACCAGCGTACAGCAGGGGAAGCCCAAGGGTAAAGACACTCACCTGGAACGTACAAAGTCCGCATCGGGGGGCTTCCGGTTATGGGGCCCTGGCTATAGGAAGCGACGCACCGTATCGAATCGCGAATAGACACAGGAGGGATCCCAAAAGTTAACAACTCATCAATATATATGAACTCGAGCGTACGTATCTTGCCCTCTTGCATTGTTTTCCTGTCCGGAACCTTAGAGACCGGAACCCTATGGTCCGCCCACTGCACATCACTCAGAGGTTCGTCGTCTCCTCCCACTTGGTCGGAGGATTCATTCATTAGGGATACGGGAATTTCGATGGGAGTATCTTCGCCTTCGAACAGCGCGGGCTTCCGAAGGGAAAGCTGCCTGGCCTCTTCGCGAGACAGCGGCGTGGCTGGGGCGGGCTCGGGGGCGGGCGTGGGCTTTTGTCGAGACGGGTCGCGCGGCTCAATCAGCTCTTCCCCCTCCATGGCAGTCGGCACGCCGATTCGAAACATCAGGGGATCCTGTTGGGGCACGCTCCCGCCCGCTCCGCCAATCGTGGCCGCCGAGGAGGGCGGCGCGGTAGCCACCCGGCGTTTCGGCGGGGGCGGCACCGGTTGAGCATCGATCAAGACTTCCCCCTCAAACGGCATGGCCCGACGTCGGAACGTCGACGCAGGGTCGGACTTGGCGGTCTTTCGCTTGACCGGCGGTGGCGGCTTCGCCGGCGGGGCGGGGACCGCGGCTACCGGCCGGGGCTTCGGCCAGGGCTGGGCAGGGGACGGCGGGTCGGACCGGGTCTCGGGCAAATTCTCCCCGGCCAGCGGTGTCGGAGCGCGCCGGAACAGGTTCGCGCCGCCGCCCGACGCCGCCGCCGATCGCGTCCACCTCGGCGCCGCCGTGCCTGCGACCGTCGGCTTCGCCCGGCGGCCGAGGGCGCCCAGCGCGTCCAGGCGCATGTGCTGCGCTCGCGGGAGGCGCATGGCGAGGAAGTAAGTCAGGTCCCAGTCACGGTTATCCACACCTGGAAGAGAGGCGGCCCATAATTCCGGTTTCGGATAGGTATTCGTCAGTCCAAAAGACTTTTGGCCAGTCCCGGTCGGTTCGTCAAAAGGGCTGGGAAGGGAAAGAAATCGGCGGGTTCCTGATGCCAGTGGTAATTTTGAGGTTTGTCATCACGTGAGTATTTGCCAGACACTCGGGCTCTTGGGTGGGTGACCACCTACTTAGGGCAGGTGCTACAAACAAGGTAAGTACCCAAGGCGAGGTAAGTAAGCCAAATCCCGACCACTTTTCTTGCTGATACAAGGTAAAATTGGGCAGGATTTGTGTCCCAAATGCCATCCGACGGGCTTAGGTTTCGTTGCTGGTGTCCTTTGAATTGAAGCCAACCAGCTAAAAAAAAACCAGAAAGGGGCCCTAAGACCAGGCACACCAGGCACGCACCCGCACCACTGAGAGTCCCCGATACCCCGCTAATCAGAACCCATCTCCCCCCATTTGGGCTCCCATAGCCTCAGGTTCAGGGCTACTACCTATAATTATGTAACTTGGACACGCGCCCCGCTAAATCGCCCGAGCCAGGCACGCCCCTCGTTTTCCCACTCCCCTTTTCCCCCAATATAGACCTCAACGGACGGTATAGACGCCCGTCGACACGGCATGGTAACCCTTGCTGCCGACGCGGAGCGCCAGCTCGCTCCGCCACTCCTCGCCGCGGTTGACGCAGTCGACGGCGCGCTGGATGGTGAAGCGGGGGCGCCAGCCGAGGTCGCGCTGGGCGCGGGCGGGGTCGTAGACGCGGTCGAGGCGGGGCAGGAGGGACCAGCCAAGGGAGCGGCGGACGGCGTCGGCGAGGCCGGGGACGGCATCGATGCAGGCGGCGGCGGCGTCGCCCGTACCGAGCCGGCGTAAGGTCTCGACGTCGTCGCGCGCAAAGGGCGGCGGCGCGCTGACGATGTAGCGGCCCCAGCCGCCGAGGGCGCGGGCGCGGCCGAGGGCGGCGGCGCAGGCGGCCACGGCGTCGGCGACGTCGACGCGCCGGTGCGCGAGCTCGAGCAGCTGCAGGTTGGCCGGGTCCGGCACGGCGGCGCGCCGCGCCGCGTCGTCGTCGGCTTCGGGGAAGAAGCGCGACGTCCGCAGCACCACGACGGGCAGCCCCGCCTCGTCGTGCGCCAACCGGCACAGGTCCTCGGCCGCCGCCTTGGTCGCGCCGTAGATGTTCTTGGGCACGCCCGCCACGTCCTCGTCGATCCACGCGGCCGGCTGCCCCGCAGCGGGGCTCAGCGCCCGCCCGAACGCCGATGTCGTCGACACGAAGACGAAGGCGTCGATGCGCGCGCCCAGCCGCCCCGCCGCCTCGAGCAGCGTCAGCGTGCCGTGGATGTTGACGTCGACGAAGTCGGCCTTTGTGTGCGACCCGACGTGCGGCTTGTGCAGCGTCGCCGCGTGCAGCACGTGGCGGATCGTGGGATGGCGTTCGAGGACGGAATCGATGAAGGCGCGGTCCGTGATGGACCCGACTTCGGTCGTCGTGTCCGACGCCAAGATGTCGATGCCGAGGGGGGTGTAGCCGTACGAGGGGAGGTCCAGCATGGCCGCGCAGCCGAGATGCCCCGCCGACCCCGTAACCAGAACATCGGGTGCTCCCATGATGGAGATTCTCGACTAGCTTGGGCACAGAAGATGAATCTAAAAGTAAAAGCTGCTGGGAGTTGTACACCGTCCCTTAGGGGTATAATGTCAAGCCGATCTTCAATTGACCCTTTTGACTCACAACGGACCGGCAGCTGCGACTAGCGTCTTATCCGGAGGCGCGAGGAAATGACTCACACCTCCACCTATTATACCCCCCTCGCCCATCGTGAGAAGACTAATGTCCCTTTACTTGAATATTAGCAGCTATCCAATATGGGATGGTATTGGTGTCATAGGAACACGCCGAGGAGGGCTCAGCATTCCTTTCTATCATTTCTAATAATGTATGTAGGTTTCCCCGTCAGACCGATACAGACTGCTGGAGATTGCGGCTTCATAGACTGCACATTCCAAAACGGGGCTTTTCTAGTCTCATCCCTATAGCAAGTCGTTTATTGCTCGCTGGTGCTCGTGGAGGTCCCACAGGGAGCAAGGCATCATGTCGCAGTACATTGTTGATACTGTTAAAGTAAATAAAAAGCCGATGAAGGGTACCACAAGTCTCAAAGTCTTGCCTCCACGTTGTAACAAAGACTAGTCGAGGAAAGTTTCCTGGGGGACTTCGGGCGAATGGATTCCACCGGTGGATGGGGAATGGAGGACCCTAACGGAAAACGGTTTAAGAAGACCTAAAAGAGCGTGTCGTGACAAAGCACTCTTCTTACAGAGATTCCAAACTCGTCATTCCGTTTGGAACGGCAATTAGCATCTTGTCAAGAAAGAACTCCAACGTTCGGCGACTCGTACCCACCATAACAATATAAGCCCGAAACACTAATTAAAAACTAAGAAGGTCTATGAATGCTGTTTTGTTTAGAAACTCTATGCACCGCCCCTATAATCGTACGGACATCAACCTAGGGTATATGGTTACGAAGACTGCCCGAAAGGGGTTTTTAGACTTTTGTACCGCATTTTCCAAACCGAAGACTGAGACCTGTACTAGAAATACAAAACAGAGTTGCTCATCCCTGCTAAGCCATAATTTACATCCTATGGCCGTAGTCTCTCGCTTTTCGAAATGATCTCCTCAGCTCACCCTCCTATTCCCCCCGTGTTGGTGACAGACGGTAGGCTCGCCTATGACAGGCTGTAGTCTTTAAGATTGCTATACAGGCGCCACAACACTTAGAAGTGTACGAGGATGCAAAAGAAAGAGCACTTCGTTGAGGGACTTACCACCATGGAAAGGTTTCATTGTACGTGACTGATTGCGTCTTTGCCGCTGCGTATTACTGCCTCAACCAAATTGTTCTAACATTTAACTGCGACCACACATAGAAATCTCAGGGTACTGCTGATAGTTCAGAATGTCGAATATTAGGGGAGCAATGTACCAAGAGAGATCAGCTGCGTGTAGCCAGTGGGTGCGCGCAGTCTTTACGATCATTGAAGCACAAGAGCTAATGCAGACTCGAGGAACATTCACGATCCAACCCTTGTTTGATATCATGCTAAACAGGTATATGAACCGTCGTTTCCGTTTTGTTACTAGTAACTAGCGTCCATGGGAGTTTCATTCTTGTGGGGATCTACTCTCTTCATCTTTCCTGACAACATGTACGTTTAGCGAGTAAGGTGAAGTTACAGCATATTTGGCGATCCATGCTATATTTCGTTGTATAATATGAAAAGCAGTAAAAAGCTTCGGATACTGTGACACGCAGGCCAAGGCACCTCTGCAGCACAGTTCCGGCAGATTGTGTGTCTGAGTGTTACAGCGCGTCTGGACCAACTGCCCGCTGAGGCAGAAAGCAAAAGCTTCGGGAATGATCCTCTTTTTGGAGTCATTCTGTCCAGCTCTGCACTATAAGGGCTACTCCTGCAGGGACCAATCTGCCAGGCCGTAACACTGAGGAGGTGGCGAAGGGTTTACACAGTAGAACACAGCCCTTGCGTGTGCAGCTTCGTACTCGCATAATTACCGTCCCCACGCAGCTCTTCAGCCTCATTTCACTTTGGTATGCTGCACTCATTCATTTTGGTTGAATTCAATACTTGGTTTCGGTAGCCTGAAGAGCCTCAATACCATTCCCACTACTAAGTCAATGCCTGGTGATATACGCCAGTTATAAAGGCACCCTCGAGCTCTGCGACAGTGAAATTGGGAGGGTATACGCCTGTCAGGCTTCCTCTGTGAACTTCCTTGTTTCCTCGGATGGAAATCTGGGGAAAGGCACACCGGTAGTTGCCCGAAGACTGCGGGGATCGTCTTCTTTTCCTGCACGACACCACACGGAACGCTCTTTTCATCTAGCCTCTCGAATCTCATTTCTAGGCGGACTCAATATTCCAGCGGCTTTTGTTCCTCACGGCTCCTCAACGAATTTAACCACTCTTTCATGCCGAGAAAGGTTTCTTATCCTCGGGCAAACACATGATCGAGGAAAATAAGCTCGACCCAACGACCGGGATGAAGAAAGCGGCAGTTGTCCGCTCCATGCTGCCGTCTGCATGCTTCAGGGTGAGGTGGTCCGCTATCTCGTTACGGTGGGTGCGAAAGTCAACTCTATTCACGCCACTTTGCCGCTTCTCGCAGCGGCAATGAGTAGCTGGTGGAAGCGCATGGAGGCCGATGAATATTACTTCCCCAGAAAACGCTCCGGCAGGAACCTTCTCGGGTTATCCTCCCTTAAGATGAGAATGCGCACCCGCAGAAAAAAGCGCGGAGTGTCTCCCCGAAAAAAGAGCCGATGTGAAGCAGTAGTCAGACTTCTCGTGGAAAGCGGGGCGGATGTCAACAATGACAGACAACCTGCTGGCCTACCTTTACATCTGGCTTGCGTTTTTGGGAGCGAAACCATGGTGCGTCTTCTTCTTGACCATGGCGCTCGGCCTGTACTACGGCAGGAAATACAAGCAGGCTGTTTTCGCTGCCATGGAAGAGGGCAAGCCGGATATTGTTAGGCTAGTACTCTCTCGATCGCCCCTAACAGGCTATCGGCACACCAAACACGGCCCGCCTGAGAAATTTGTTCGATCTCTCCGGTGATATCACGCCCTTTAGTTTCTAGGGATCACGGGTAGACCGGGTTACTCTGACCCAGAGAACTTTTCTGAGTCTTATCATGAACGCATTCAAAGTATGCCCAAAGAAGGCAACCAGGCTAATGTCTCGTCATTTTTCAGCACTTTGAACTGTATTATCTGGTGGAGGAACATTATGGAAGGCGGTACGGTGATGGATGGATGGTTTTGACGCCAAATGGGAGGTTCCTCAGTCCATATTTCACTTCCGTCAATTCTCTTTCTGTAGTAAATGTATTTCTTTCATGAGGATTTATCAACGATCAAAGCCGCACCGGGAGAAACAACGGCGCCATTATATTCTTGCCAGCCTCCATAAACAAGCGGCGTTGCTCTGTGGCGGGGAAGATGACGGGGTGCGGTGCCTCCGAACTCTACAAATGGCGAAATATGGGGGGGTATCCGGGGATTTCTTACCCGAAAAGATCGAAGGCCCTCCAGATTTCCCCACGGGGCTAATGCAAGTCAGACTGGGTGTCGCAATTTACGTCGATACGAACCAATGAAGCTCGGCCCAGGGCGGGGAAATGTCCCTTGGCGATGGCATGCAGGCTGGCATGGCAGGCAGGCTAGCATGGCACCTTTAAAGCCTCGCGGGGAAGAGGATGCCAGGTAGCACGGGGTGGTGTAAAAGCATAAAGGAGGAATGGCGGCCCTCCGACGGGATGTTTTTCGGTCCTTGTTCTGGTGAAGTCTTTTCCTCGCACGTGGGCTGCACGACGAAACATCGCATCGACTCGACATCTCTCAGAAGACGCCATCATGGCCATCATCGGCCACAAGGAGGAGTTTGGCGACCCTCGTCTATCCAAGATCGCCGAGACGGACAGCAAGAAATGGTACCAGAAGCCGAACCTGCGCATGCTCTATCTTATACTCGTGCCCTGCGGGTTGGGGGTGGAGTGGACGTCGGGCTTCGACTCTTCGATGATGAACTCGCTCCAGGCGGTGAAGTCTTGGGTGGATTGTATGTTGTCCCCCCCGGCGCGCGGAGTGACGAGAAAGAAGACTCACGGGCCTCGGGCAGATTTCGAAAACCCGACGGAGAGCCGGTTGGGCCTCCTCTCGGCCATCTACTCGCTGGGGGCGCTGCTGGCGATCCCGTTCGTGCCGACGGTGTCGCAGTACCTGGGGCGGCGTTGGACCATCGTGGCGGCGTCGGTCGTCATGTGCATGGGGGCGGGCCTGCAGGCGGGCGCCCTCAACGCCGACATGTTCATCGCGTCGCGCTTCGTGCTGGGCTTCGGCATCCCCTTTGCCATCGTCAACGCGTCGTCCCTCATCGCCGAGCTCGCCTACGCGCGCGAGCGGCCCGTCCTGACGTCCCTCTTCAACGCTTCGTGGTTCGTCGGCGCCATCATCGCCGCCGGCGTCACCTACGGCACCTTCCAGATGGCCTCGACCTGGGCCTGGCGCCTGCCCAGCCTGCTCCAGCTCGTGCCCAGCCTGTGCCAGATCTGCTTCATGCCCCTCTGCCCCGAGAGCCCGCGCTGGCTCATGTCGCGCGACCGTGCCGACGAGGCCCTCGCCGTCCTCCAAAAGTACCACGCCGAGGGCGACCACGGCGAAGAGTTCGTCCGCCTCGAGTTCGCCCAGATCCAGAGCACCCTCGCCCAGGAGCGGGCCATGGCCAAGGGCTTCGTCTGGGCCGACGTCCTCCGCGACGCCCCGATGCGCCGCCGCTTCTTCCTCGCCGCCGTCATGGGCTTCTTCACCCAGTGGAGCGGCAACGGCCTCTTGTCCTTCTACATGAAGAAGATACTGAATCTCGTGGGCATCCAGGACAACCGGACCGTCCAAAAAGTCATACTTAGCAACACGTGCTGGGGCTTCATCAACGCGGTACATGGTTCCTACCCACTTCACAATGGCGCTGAGCCAGGGGCACGAGCTGACAGGGTGAATCACAGGTTCCCATTGCTCTCATCGCTCCCCGCTTCAAACGGCGCGTCATGTTCTTGATTTGTACTATCGGAACTGCCGTCGTATACACTGTCTGGACCATTGCATCGGCCCGGTACGCCATTGAGAATACGTCGCAGGCCGGTATCGCCGTTCTGGTCTTTATATTCGTGTACTCCCCGTACGTCTCCTGATTCTCCTTCCCCATCATTCGGCTCACGACGATCACAGCTTCTACAACGTGGGGTGGAACGCCCTCGCCTACACCTATCTCGTCGAGATCTTCCCCTACCAGCAAAGGGCCAAGGGAATTGCCTTTGAGCAGCTGATGGTGCGTTTCGCCGTGTTTTTCAACACTTACGTGAACCCCATCGCGCTGGACCGAATCGGTTGGAAATACTACATCGTGTACTGCGTCTGGATCCTGGTGGAAATCTTAACCGTC
This sequence comes from Nigrospora sphaerica, assembly GCA_018287875.1. Taxonomy (NCBI): domain Eukaryota; kingdom Fungi; phylum Ascomycota; class Sordariomycetes; order Amphisphaeriales; family Apiosporaceae; genus Nigrospora; species Nigrospora sphaerica. The sequence goes on from JAGVVL010000017.1 coordinate 639,237, forward strand.
TGTAAGTCTCGACGTACTTCTTGCCTTTCGGGGTAGCAGGAGAAGACGAGCGATTCCTTTGCAACACGCGCTGACCAGCAACCCTCAGACTTATTCTTCCCTGAAACCTACGGTAGGACCTTGGAGGAGCTTTCATTCATGTTTGAAGGCAAGGAGGTTCAGAACAAGGTCGAGAGCAATGTTGACAAACAGATGGAGATGGAAACCATTGCCGTGTCCGCGGGTGGCAAAGACGCCTCAAAGGTCTAGTTCTTGACTGCTTATGCATCTTCATCTTGGGATTGTCTACTGCCCTAGCTCTTTTACTACCTTGGGGTTGTTAGTGAGTCATCCTTGCCCAAGATGCCAAAATTGTTGGTCAGATGTTATAATTGGTCTAATCGAAGCCTATCCCTTTGGTTACTCAAACTTCTTGATTTCGATGTTCATTCCTAAAGAAGGCAGATACTTCCATTACACATTCTCTTGTGGTTTTTTATACCCACAACACGTATCTTCCCTCAAAGGGCTATACCTCCGAAAGAACCTGACACAAATGATTGGGCAGGCTAAAACCACAAGCTTCAGGCACCGTCGGAATAGCCGCGCCTCGGCAACCCCACTAGTGCATACTTGGAGTAGTAAAACTTTTATCAAATTAGCCAAGAGTTCAAGTATTTCGTCAGGGGCAAATACCCATCAAAGTGGCATAGGAAGCTGGAGCCGGCCTTGATTTGTGTTCAGCGGACCAAAAGCGGAAGAGCTACAACAGCATTACGGTGCAACTTAACAAGTGCTGAAGCCAGCCATGAGATGCCCCAAGTGTTGAAAACATCCCACCACACCCCTCGACACTGGAACGTTCGTGTACATGCCTATACAAGGGAGTATTGTTCCTCGCCATGGTAGCCTCCTCGCGTTCTCTCTCATAGTCTACCCTCAAATTACACTCGTCCAACCTATTTTCGTCAACACCATAGCGACGAAGCCTATATACGTGGCGCTCCCAGCGTCTTCACCCGCGATGTATATACGTGTTGCAACCCCATGTAAGGCAGTTTGGACGCCCAACCACTATTTTATCAAACACACAATGTTGTTCGAGTCCGACCATCACCACACAACGCGGCTCTACACAAGTCTCGAGGCTCGCCATTTCACGGTTCGGCAACCCCGTCTGCGCCCACGATGGCTACCACGTGGAGCTGTGGGGACCTCGATCGCCTGCCTTCGGAGGTGCGGCTGGTCATTTACGAATACGCTTTGGGGCACGAGTTTCCCATTCCCATGGAGACTTATCTGCGGCGCTGGCCTACAACCGTCGCATCTCTATCAGCGCACCGAGTGGAAAGTGCGACGCCGCCGGCCTCCCCGGCGGTGCCTTTGCGGCCCACGGCCCTCCTGCGAAGCTGCCGGAAGATCTACCAAGAAGCCCTGCCGGTTCTGTACCACTCCAACGCCATTGCTTTTCTCCCGCGGGCATGGCCGTTTTGGCTGAGATCCATAAGCATCTACATAATCTCCCTTGGTTTTTCGCCGGGCTATTTACCCCGGATTGATTGTCACATTCCCTGCTCCTCTCGGGCCGAGCTGCTAGAGGCCTTGGCCTGCCTCAAACGCGTATGGGAGCGCCCGACCCATTCGCCCAAGCACGTCAAGGTTAGGATCCTGGCGGGGGAGCATGTGGACTGCACCGACTATGGCCGCGCGGCGCTCTACAACGAGGCGTGGGGCGACGTCGAGAAGGATGCTGGGGACAGACTTACTTTCGAGTTTCGCCGTAGGCCTGATCTCAAGCTGGAGAAGGGTTCGGTTGACTGGAAGGACGGAAGAGAAGGGGATTGAGCGAATTGGGGGAGCGGGGGGGAGACTCCCTCTACCTACACGACAAGTTGGTTCTGCCATTCGTGCAATCCTGCGGCTTCGACACTTTTCCCTCCCCTCCGCCAAGGTGATGGGGTGGCAACAAAGGCCCAAGGGCGTCATGACACTCTCAGGCGAGCCTTCGGGCAGGAGTCACGAAGGTATCGATCCGCCTGGGCGGCCTGGATGGGGCCCATGCAATGCTCAACCCGAACCGTCATCGCGTGCAACTATTCGCGTCGGCATCTGGGTTACCGTCCTTTGCTGGGGGGGAGCGTTGCAACGAAGCGGCAGTAATGGAACCAAAAAGCGGATCTGAATGTCTGAGCGGGGGCAGTGTAGTTTCACCCGGTGACTCGAGTCGAAACGAATGATTCCTCGTCACTCCATCACCCCCAGTCGATGCCCCACAGGGGACCTATACTGGATGTACTTTGGGTATCCAGGGTAGTAGATATAAAAGCTAGCGGCGGTCTCGTTTTCCCGGACTTGAATACACCCACTTTGACTTCTTGACCCACTCGACCACCCATCATGGCGCACCAAACGCATTCCCTGCCCTGGAACACGCTCGCCTCCCTCTTCAAATACAAGGCGAACCCCAAGCTCGAGCCCAAGTTCAACGACATCGTCTTCCTCGCCAAGGGGACCAAGCCCAAGGAAATCGACTACTTCTGCCGTGCCTTCGCGAAGCGCGTCGACGAGTTCGCCGACACGGAGCGGGCCAAGTACCCGCCCGCCGACAGCTACCGGCAGCGGGCCGAGGCGTGGGTGGCCGAAGCGCAGGCGGCGGCGGCGTCGGGGGCGCCGGGGGCCGCCGTGCGGCCCGTGTACCCCGAGGCGGTGCGGGCGCGGTACTTTGGGCCGCGCGACGGCGGCGACGACGACCGGTTCCGCGAGCAGTGGGGCGGCGACTGGCTGCACGGCGTCGAGACGTGGACGGGCGACATCTACGGGTCGCGGATCCGCTACGACGACGCCGTCAAGATCATGCTGGTGGAGGCGGCGGGGGCGCCGCCGGCGCTCTCGGCGTCGGCGCCCGACGGCGCGGCGCTGCGGGCCGAGCTCGTCGAGTCGCTGCTCCTGCTGGCGAACCACGCCGAGATCCGGGCCCAGTTCGGCTTCATGATAACGGAGCCCTACGGCGACTACGGCCTCAGCCGCGTCATCGAGGAGGGCGTGCGGTCCTACGTGTTCGCGAACCTGCTCGCCGCCCTGCAGGACCGCGGCGACAGCGACGTCGCCGAGCCCGCGCGCGACGTCAACGGCCGCGCCGCCGACCCGCCCCGCCGCTGCTACATGGACCTGCCGAGCTACCGCGGCATGCTCTACTCGGTCGCCGGCAGCTACGACGGCGACGCGCAGAACCTGCCGCACTGGGACTTTTACCTCGAGCGCTCGCCCACCGGCTGGGACAGAGACCGCCCCCGCGACGTCCTCGCCGACCGCGCCGCCCTCGCCGATTACCTCAAGGCCGTCTGGCGCGTCCTCGTCCTCTACGTCGTCCTCCTGCGCGAGGCCGACCGCGAGCCCCACATAGAGAGTCACTGCAAGGTCGCCCTGAACGACTTGTTCGAGCTGGGGTTGAATACATCACGCCCGCTGTCTAGTAAAAAGACGACATGAACCGTGGGAACCGGGTGTACGTAATAATTTCATAGTTTTAAAGGACGGCCTGCTCAGATCTTCAAGGTCATGCGCCGTCCTGATGGGCCACCCTGTTTCATCCGGGGTTTTTTTGGGGGGGTCGGCATTGCGCTATCGTGCACTTCCATCAATACTGCATGTCTTCGTCATTAGCAAGCATCCGGGAATTGCCTCCCTTCAGCTTGGGAGATGCTGCAAGACGAACCACACACAAGGAAAACACGAACTCGGGACTGAACCCAATCCCAGAGATGGACTAGATAGGAAATTGCTGCTCCAGAAAACTGTCTTGACTGCTGGTGGGCTGGTGTTGTTATCCGAGCAATGGGCTGCCGGCAGCATCGTGACTGCACCCTACTATGGACATTTCCCGGCGATATGTTTCCGCTGCTGTTGTTTATTCAAGACCGGATCTCTCGTGTATGCGACAGGATGTCGCGCCCGGCCTGATCCCTGAATCGGCTTCGTCACATCAGAGAAGTCGGGAGCCACCAAGCCGAGGAAGTGGTTAAATCCTAAGCAGGTTCCGTAGAAATCATCGTGGGTCGCTGAGGGCAGGGGGCCCCGGACTTCGCAGGGTGTCCAAGCGGGAGTTGGACCCGGAGGGGGGGGCGCGGCTTCTTCCGTGCCGGCAATCCGGGGTATTTTAGTTTTCGTGCGAGGGGCCCATGCCGTCGTGCTTCGAGAAGAGGCCGCTCGCCCAACTGGGGCCTTCTTTACCTTGTTCCAGGAGCCGGAAGTTCCAAATAGACTTTCGGCGTCATCTCGGATTCGACCGAGACGGAACCGCGTAATAGGAAACAGGGTGGCAGAGCGACACAATACTGCTATGTATGGGGCACGTTTCCCCTCTCAAGGCGAACAGCGATGGATCCACGGGTATGAGTGTGTGGACATCAGGCCGACCTTGCGGACTCTACTCTGTTGTGCTGATTCCTTCTTCCTACCGCGGAAACAACCGACCCCTAGCACGAACACGCGCCCACTCGGTCGCAGCGACCACACACCACCTTCCCACATTTCCAGCACAAAGGACAAGACGGAAAGGTACCAGGCGGTCCTCGCGGAGGGCGGCATCACGGGGGCTCACGCTGGCGCCGTGCCTCGACCCGCTCGGGGTCAACTGCGTACTGCTCGGGGCGCTGCCCCGGGACGTCATCGACTACTTGGACGGTGCCGCACGCCGGCTATACGAGCGGCCTTCGACACGTGGCCCGGGGGGCGCTGGTGTCGCTGCCCGGGGGCAGGTCGTCGTGGGCCGCCGGCTCGACGACGAGGCGTACCTGCTCTGCATCTGGCTGGAGATTATTCGCGTTCCGGGGGCATGGAGAGGGGTGACCAGCATCATGAGCGTATTTGGAAGCCATCAAAGATTCCCAAGAAGCTTGGGACCAGCACACGAGGAAGTTGTCGGGAAGAATATGGCGTCGGGATGGCAGAAAAGTTCCCGAAGACGACTTCCGGACGAAACGCGCCATGGCGAGATGATTTTCCTCGTCTGGCCCCCGGAGCCCCCGGCTGCGGTCCAGCCGCGAAGTAGCTGCCCAAATGGGCGTTAAAGGGACATGCCTCTTTGTTTCAAAGCAACCATGCGGGCATTCAACCTGGATATCTGAGTTACGTGGAGCTCACCTGCCGACTGTTCTTCTCTCGAGGTCCGGGGCTTCCGGGGACACAGGATGCCGGGCAACTGGTCAGACCGTGTGCCACCCCGGATGAGTCGGCACAGGCTGTTTAGCAGTAAAAGGTATGGACTCCCCGCTGCGAACCGCACCAAGATAGCACGCCATGAAGTGATACGAAACCCCTTTGAACATCACCCAAATTCAACTTTTTTGATCCCGCCATGGCAAATGCCCCTTTATATGCACCAGGTCTCCGAAGGCGCATACAAACGGCGTCTTGACGCCCTCGTCTGCTGGCCGACGTGTAGTTTGAGCACTCAGGTTCAGACCGCTGCCACCCGGCCATACTGGGGTGGGAGATATTAGGTCAACACCCCTTCCATAGCTGCCATTAGGAGCCGGGGAGCGGTACCTTGGCAGGAGCCGCGGGGATAGACGGCGAACGGAACGATAATGTATACTTAAGTAACGAACGTGCCTCCGCAGGTGGGCAGACTTGGCAATCTGGCACAGCGCCAATGCTCAAAATCGCGGGAGGATGACTGCAGAGCCCAGCAGGGAAAAAGAAGCCTTTCGGCATGACACGTGTATAGACAAGAGAGTTGACAGCAGTCGTTTCCTCAACAAACCAATGCGATTGGTGAGAGCGGCCCAGATGGGCGGTGGCTGATATTCTCGAGATAGGCCACAGCAAAATGCGGTCCGCCAAGCGTGAATTCTTATCACTCTTTTTTTAATTACCTGTCTAACCAGCGCAGACGCCGGGCTACTCTTTTGGTGATGGAAACCAGAACGTGCAAGGTGGGAATAGGAGAAAATCAAGATGGCATCGCGACATGGCATATTGCTCAATGCTCGTATCCTCATTCTCGTGCAATCATGGGAACCGCTGAAAGGCTCCTACATGATGACCTCATTAGAGACATCCTGTACACGGGTTAGTTGGTGTTTCGGCTGCGGGGGTATCCCGGGATGGTCTCGACTTACCCGCTTGAGCTCCTTGAAGGGCAGGCACACGCAGTTCTGCACGCGAACCTCGTCGTTGACCTTGGTCTCCTTGCCCAGGATGGTGATGCTCTGGACCTTGACACCGTTCTTGATGATGCTAGTCGAGTGCGAGGTGACGGGCGTCGGGGTGCCCTCGACGCGGGCCCAGGCGCCGATACTGCTGTTCCAGCCGACGATGCTGTACAGGACGCAGGCGTCGTGCTTGATCTGGCTGTCCTCGAGGACGATGGTCTCCTTGACACGGGCGCCGGCGCCGATGGTGGCGCGGGGGCCGACCGAGACGTTAGGGCCCAGCTTGGCCGTGGGGTCAACCGAGGCGGTCGGGTGGATGTAGACGGGCGGGATGATGTTGGCCGAGGCCGGGGCGAGCTCCTTGGAGCCGCTCTGGTGCGCCTTCTGCAGGTAGAGGGCGTTGGCCGGCACGGCAGAGCCAGCCGTCTTGATCTGGCGCCAGAAGTCCTTGGTCTCGTAAACGAAGAACTGCTTGCTGTCGGCCAGCTCGCTGAGGATGTCCTGCTCCAGGCGCAGCACCTCCTTCTTCTCGTCCTCGTCGGCGTCGGCCATGAAGCTCGACTCGAGGTTCTCGGACGAGGGGTAGGACAGAAGGCGGGGTCGGTCGGTGCGGCGCTTGATGGCCGTCTTGATGGAGGGGAAGATGGCATCGACACTGAAGAGGTAGACACCGCAGTTGATCAGGTTCGAGATGTGGCTCTCAGGCTTCTCAACGTAGTGCAGAACACGGCGCGAGTGGGCGTCGCTGACGATGCAGCCGAAGTTGGTGGCGGCGTCCTCGCCGACGCGGGTGCCCAGGATAACGGCCTCGGCGTCCTTCTGGTCGAACAGCTCGGCCATCTCGACCAGGGGGAAGGAGCAGCAGACATCCGAGTTGAGGACGAAGATACGGTCGGGGCGGCCCTTGAGGATGGCGTCGCGGAAGTGGTACAGGCCGCCGGCGGTGCCGAGGGCCTGGTACTCGCGGAGGTACTTGATGGGCAGGTTGGGGAACTCGTGGGCGGCATCCTTGATGAAGTCGCGGAATACGCTCTCGTCGTAGTAGCCGATCATGACGACCTCCTGGATGGAGGGCACCTTGGCAATGGCCGTGAGGCAGTGCCAGACAATGGGGTGGCCGGCAACATCGAAGAGGGGCTTGGGCACATCGAGCGAGAGAGGACGGAAGCGGGTGCCTCTGGAGGGGCCGCCGACCTAGAGTTTGAGCATATGGGTCAGCATGATGGGACGGACTGCAGGGCGCGAGCAGATGCCGCCGCAGGGGCAGTGGCAGCAGCAGCAGCAGCAGCAGCAGCAGAAGCGCAACGCCAACGCGGGAGAGAAAGGGTTGGGACGACGGTTTCGCGATGCGACGCGATGCGATGCGGTGAGATGTCGGAGGGCGGCGCCGTTACTCACCAGGATGACGGCCTTGGTGTCCTTGCCGGCGCCGGCGGCCTTGGTGTGCATGGGGACCTGCAGACTCATTCTGTCGACTGTGGGTGCGGTGGTGACGGGCTCTCTTCTCGCGACAGCGTGGTGGTTGTTGGGCGCAGGGTTGTTGTCGTCGGGATCAAAAGGTGCCCTCTAGGCCAGACGGATTGGACGACGGTGTCAATAACAATCATTCTATCGCTATGGTACCCGTAGGTACTGCAAAACGGTCCCCTGAAATTCTGGTGCTCACCGTGACAAGCGTGGCTCCATCCATCATTGGCCCCCCTGCCGGGCCTTGGGGGTACCCAAGTACCACGATGGGCAACCGACAGGGATGAAATGACCCCCGGCAAGGGTACGCCCAGCAGCCCCGTGGCCGCCCCGCTATCTAGGCCTCTTTGGGCCGCCGGAACAACCATTAACCCGCTAACCTCCCATCACAACTCATCACGTAAGGGACAACCAAGGTCAGCAGGTAGACGCGCTGGCGAGATGCGCTGGCAACGCCACCGGTCTTAACCCCGTCAGGCGTCTCGCACGTCGCAGGCACTTTGTCCGCTGTCCACAGCGCTCCCGTGTCTAACAACAGACGTCCATACTGTGTCGACTGTTCCTGCGGAACCGGCAGAGCTCATGTGGTACCAGCGCGGGGTACGTGTCCACCATTTGTGTAAACAAGTACGCAGTACTGTCAAAGATCTTTAGCTTAGATCGCAAAGAACAAGTACCGGCAAGTACCCGCTCGGGGAGGAGCTACGAGCAAGGCAAATGCCGACCCGATTCTGCCTACAACTCCAAGCCGTCCACAAATGATGAGTTAGAGGGATCCATGTACTTTGGCTTCGGGTTCGGATAGTCATTGCCGACTACGGGCGTCAATTCTGTCGAATTTTTCTCCCAAGCCCAGCTCCGATACTGGAAGCCGACTCCCAACACACGCATGATGCTCTCGGTAAACCATCCCTGGCTATCTGTTCCCTTAGGCCTGGAAAAGGCACATTATGTCCGCTCCATCATGTTTAGTAATCTCTTCGCATAGCATAAGCACGTAACAACACTCACGAGACACAGGCACCTCGGTAATAAGATAATTCTAAACCCAATACATGAAAGAAGATACAGTCATATTAATAAAAATATCCTTTAAATTCATCCAACATAATCTCGGCCTCATAACGAACGAGGGGGAGAGACATTCTCGCGACGAAAGAGCATGGTGCACCACGGCCTTCTCAGACGGGAACCCATGTTGGTTCTTCGTCAAGCATGACGCAATTGACACCGCCCCTCGTGGCACTATTCCATCTCTCCGTTACGTTCCCCAAAGGGTCGTACCTGGCCTTCAGCCCTCTTTGGCCGGAGCCGGAAATGTGACAGGTCCATTTCCAGTCATTCGGATCCTCGCATCTACCAAGTTGGTAGTATCTCCTCAAGACCATACTGTACGCATCGGGTCTTCTCTTTCCCCTTATCAGCACGCTGTGCCCCGCCGCGAGGCATGAAAGGCACCCAAGGGCCCTGCGTACAAAGCGGTAGAGCCCGTCACGCCGAGGCTCCCTACGGTGTATGTCACAGTGAACACAGAGCGCCGAAAAGAGGTTCATGACGTCCAAGGCGTCCGCCCACAACATAAGCAGCTCTCCCGGTTTACCAATGCACAAGGTGTGGCACAAGAAGAGCTCATCGTCGATGATCCGCGGCGTGCAGGTCGCCTGGAATTTCACGCCCACCGCTCCGTACATGACCATTAAGCGCCCTGTTTGGTGCATTCGAAGCGTTTTCAGCGGCAGGCCGTGGCGCTTGCCGTACCGATGGGCGTTCATGACCAGATGGGCGTGGTCAAATCTCAATGGAATATCGTGGAGCCATATCAGGAAGGGTGTGCTCCTGCGAAACATGGTGGAGAATCTCCTAGATGCTTGGCAAAAGGTGTAGTCTTTCGGCTTCCTGCTCAGTTGTTCGAAATCATTCCATATGTTTGGCCTTATGTGCTCAAGTTTTTCGCATTTATAGCAGAAGAACATGCCGGGGATATCGCGTTCCAAAAGCCGGAGCAGTTGATTCCGTGTGTCGGGCTTCGAGAATGTGTGTTTCCATTTCCACCAAAATATCTTGCATGTAAGAGCCAGTGCTGCTTTGGCCTCGTCGGACAGGTAATGGGCAATTTCGAGCAGAATGTCTTCTGGGACTTGCATGAGATGGGATCGGCTGTGTAGCTCGGTGATATCACGCAGCTGGTCGTGAAGCATGGCTCGGCTGGGCTGCTTCGCCTTGCGCGAACACGATGTGCTTGCGCCCATTCTGGAACATAGACGAGCCTGGAGCTGTATCAGGCGAAGGAATCTTTGTATCAGTAGGTAAGTAAGGGAAGAGACATAAGCAGAAAAATGGATAGTGAGATAAAAAAGAAGTTATAGGCGAACACATGCATACGTGTGTAAATAGAGGCCGGGGGGTTCGAGGGAGACGAACGGGAACGAAAAAAAGGGCATTAGGAACTTCTCTGAGGGTCAGATGTAACTTGGTAGGAACGCACTATGACTCTCATGTCGTGGGCCTGTTGGGATATGCATTCCGTTCAGCATTATCTGTGCTTTAAGTACGTGGCAACTATACAACTTTCTTAAGTAGTTAGTCACAGCAACCGCTCATGCTATCCCGAGCTAAAACCATTAAGTTACGCTACTAGTTGAAGGTGATGAACACTATGAGCTCTCCGTCGCCCCAGCCTGCGGCTTGGCAGTGAAAGAGACATAAAAGTGACTCCGACTATCGGACTAAACCCTGAGCGACCGAACAAGCGCAAGTTATGTTTTACCACATCTGCGCCTGTACAGCCCCTACCATCAGCCCAGGCTCAGGGGCCACTGGCTCAACGGGGCCTTCGTAAATTCTGATAACCCAACTCAAGTCATGGGAATAAGGTAACAGCCGCAGCGCGCTTGGTGTCGGGCAAATAAGGTACCCCGGCTTCTAAGCGGTGTTTATTTTTCTCTCCCCTCCGAACCGCCAGTGTGAGACCATAACCATTCAGCTTCATATGGGATATGAATCAATTCCGTCCCCTGGCATGACTCAGAGAGTCTAGTAGGACTTCTTGCGTACCGTCAGTGGTACGGTAAGGCATATGGTATGACCATAATGTACTTGGTTACATAGGTACGTACTTAGATATGGCCAATGCAAATGCTCTCCGCCTATTACTATTCTTCGATACGCGTACATCTGCTCTGGCCAGGGGACTCCATATGAAATACATTCCGTTTTCCCCGATACAAAACCGGAAGATACAGATCCATTCAGGTTGTCGCCGAGGAACCTGTGCCCTTCACTCGCGAAGGAACATGATAGGCCCCTGGTGATATGGTTGTTAGACTGAAAACGGCTCAATCCCTACATCATGCGAGCGGTGAGCAACAAAAAATGGCAGCCAACGCACTCCGCGGCAGAATGTATTAAGGAACCTGTCCTACAGTTCAAGCTCGTTATGGTCCTCCCCGCTGCTCCGTGTGGCAGGTCGCCATCACCGAACCGCCAGAAAATTGCCACGGGTCAAGGACCCAACACGGCCGACGAGCGACGGCGAAACGACGGCCCAGACGAGCGAGCCCCTTTGTTGCCTCCCCGCCGCCGATCCCACGCGAATACGCCCCCGAGGCTGAAAAGACGCACGCCCGGGCTCGGCGACGGTGCCATCACTACGCCGAGTCCACCCTCACATCCCCAAGCATGGGCCGCTTGCGGACCCTCTTAGCGGGTGCAAATAAGCTCGAGCCCCCCAACCTTCGCGCGTCACGATTTCACACTAAAATGGAAGAAATATTCTTTACTGTGTACCCCTCTGCCCCCCCCTCCCCCCCCCCCCTCTTCAGCACACGAAGGGGCGGGTGTGGGAAGGGGGCTTCTAGTTTGGCGGTGTTTGCTGGATTGCGAGGGCTTCGTGGCCAACCTAACATCTTGCAAATCGTACATCACGAAAAACCTTGCTCGGCTGTATTCCTACTATAGAAAGCAGATCCTACTCTCCATTTCCATGTCCCTATCTGGGTTGGGCCCCCACCCACCACCTTGCTCTCCGCAGCCGTGTCAGTCCTAATCGAGAGTCCTGTGTGCTAAGTGCAATTTGGGCCATTCCTATGTATCGTGGGGCGCAATATGACACCTGTGAGGGCATGGGAGGTGCCGGGAAGCCGGAAGGCAAGTGATGGGAGGAGGATAGGGGCGTATATATGCTGCAATCTGAGGGCGGTTCAAAGGACAAAGGATCAGGGTGTGGACCAGCCACGCCGTAGAATTTCCGTGGAGGCATCCCGCACTTAATGGACAGGAGCCAATAGAATTCCAAACCTTCTTGTGCTTTCTCAAATCACGTACACTGAATATCAAGCCTTGATAAGCACATCTGGAGTCAGAAGGAGGAATACCAGTTTCGTACCGTAAATAGGTGCGATTATATTCGTGGAATGTCCCTATTTTCCCCTCCTTTAATCTAGATACATCTACAGACTATCTGAATGATACGGACACCTAATCTTTGCATGGGTTATAATTACAACTCATATAGCCGCGCGAAGACATCGTACTACGTCTCTGCCTTAGCATCGAGGGTCGTTTAGCCTAAATTAATTAGCATAGGAGGAGATACCACTATTATTCAACCTTGAAAGAGACAGAATGAGGTATAAATGGACCTTTGTTTGCACTCGGCTGCATGGGGAACTCCTAAACACCATGGAGGTTGCCTGCGTCTAAAGAACAAAGAATCATGCGCAAGTGTAGCTCCGGGTGCTTCTACAACGCTCCGAGGGCAGTTCCAAGGGGCTCAGAAGTTGAAACGCATGCCTGAGTCTGCTATTCCATGAAGCTGGGTGCCTGCGACAGTGGGCTCAGCTGCCGCGTCAGCAGCAAAACAAGAGGACATAAGAGATGGCCACTCTCCTCTCGTTTGCTCTCGTGTTCTTCATGTCATGTCATCACATCACAATACCCCAAGAGAAGCGGCCCGGAAACAGACCACCTGCTAAAAGTACTTCGGCAAAAACTTCGCGTTTCAGTCATATTTCCACAGAAGATCCGAACGCTCGCTCTGCATTCACGCGCAGCCCACGCAACCAAGATGCAGGCTACCAAGATTCTCATCGTCGTCCTCGCCGGCGCACCCGCCGCCATGGGCGGCCCAATTGCCTACGGCTTGTGCCAGGCCGGCTGCTCGACGGCTGTGTGCGCATGCTACGCGGCCGCCGGCTTCACGTTCGGCACCGTGGCGGCTGCGGCCGCGCCTCCCGCCATCGCCGCTTGCAACGCCATATTCGGCGCCTGCCAGGCGGCTTGCGCGGGGCTGGCGTTGGCGCCGACGCTCTGAGTGCCGGCTGTGACTCCATTTGGCGAGGGCGTGACGGTCTAACGAAAGGGCGTTTTGGGGAGGCCGACATGAGGGCTTCCGATGGCCCGAGAAGGTACTGGATCCGACATCTATACATAGAGACCCATTCTGTGGCCGTTATGGTTGTCTGGGGTCGGTCCTAGATGAGACAGCTAGGAATCAATCCACCGACCATTGTGCTCATGAGATCCTCGCGTCCACAACCGGTTGTTCTTGCCCAACTCCTCCATTCTTACGTGAATCGTCCGACGAGCCTACGGGGGTACCGAGGTACTCTTGGTCAAGCGCGGCCATGGTGGCTTCGCCCGGGATCATGACGCTCCTGTCGATAGCCAGTGGCAGGATGCGATGGCGGCCCCGCAGCATCACCGTCACCAGAATCAGCTTGCTGAGGGTGTGAAACGTGCCGCAGAGCGCGTAGTCGTCGTAGGGCACCCCAAGCGAGAGGCCGCAGTTGCCATAGGCTGAGACGACCTCGAAGAGAATGGTGAAGGGGTTGTAACCCGGCGCCGAGGTGTTGAGCTGCGGTTCCTCGATGATGCAAATGAGGAACCAAGACAGCATAATCCACCAGAGGTCGTACGCCAGTTGGTTCCTAATGTGAGTACCCGTGAGCCCTTTGCCGCGGCCGAAGTCCGGGGGCTGCTTGTGCTTCTCCGCTTCCTGAGCCTCGTACTCCTCAGCATCCAAACCCACACTCCTCTCCTCGTAGACGTTCGTTGTCCTGAGCGAGATCAGAAGTGGGAAGATGCTGATATACATGACGAACAAGGTGACAATTTGCATCGCCGGCGCTATGCTCGAGGTGGTGACAATGTAGAAGCCCGCGTTCCGGGTATTGAGCGATTGGTAAAGCCCGCCCATGGCCCGAGTGCCGGGCGGCAAAGCCCAGATAGCCGTCTGATGAATATCGAGTACTTCAAACAGCAGCCACTCAGTCAAGATGAGGCCGAGCTGCGTGGCAGCCAAGACCAGCGTCGTCTTCTGGTCAAACAGCCAGAGATAGCACCGGCGGGGATGGTGAAGCAAGAAGAGCAGTGAATGATGCGTCTCAGACCCCTTTGGCGCCAGTCTGGACAAAGCCCATACGTAAAAGCGGAGGAAGATGGGGTAAAAGGTATTCCCGGCCACGATAGCAGCCCCCGATACGATTAAGATGAACCAAGTGCTCTGGAATGGCACCATGCTAGCGCTCAACAGACTGAAACCGCAGTTGGTGTAGCTGGAAAGCGCCACGAAGGCACCCCACCAGCCAGGGCTCAGGCTATCCGAATCGGGGGCTTGCAGTTTGTCGGCCACGGGTGCGTACAGCGAGGCATACGGCGCAAGGAGCAGCACGGTGAAGGCGATCCAAGCGGCCGTGTAGGACGGCAGGATCCAGCAAAGCAAACGCAAGGCGCGATACTCGACGCCGCCGAGCTCCTCGCATTCTGCCTCGGACAGGTTCCGAAACCGGCCCTTGTGGTCAAGCTGTGGCCGAAACGAGAGATAGTGGTGGTGGCCCGGGGTCAGGTCGTGGCGCCGCAGCCACGCGGACAGCCGCTCCATGACGCGCGCCCACACTCCCGTCTCCCACGGGGACGTGATGCCGCCGAAATGGCGGAGGTGGCGCGGGGCCGTCCCGACCGCACTCCTCGCATGGGGGATGCCGGGCGCCGGGGGGCGTCGTAGCCGCAGGCCGAGATGATGATGGGCCGGGCGACGCGCCCTCTCCTTGTCGAGGTTTTCGACCAGACGCTGGGCCGCGGCGCTATGCTCCACCTTCTCGGCCAGCCGGCGGCGAAAGAAGAAGGCGCGCACGACAACGACGCTGATACTCGCGGTGCTGAGGTCGCCTAGGATCATGAGCACGAAGAGCACGCTCTGCTGGTAGGCGGTCAGGCCGGCCAGGTTGACCGGGTTGAGTCCCGTCGCCGTCATGGCGCTCGAGGCCAAGACGAAGGCGTCGATGTACCGCAGGCCGCCGGCCCCGTCGCCGGTCCGGGCGCCGTAGAGGGCGCCCGCACCGGCGACGATGGCAACGACAAAGAAGGTCAAATGGCAGCGGTAAAAATTGAGGCGAAACAAGCGGCGCCGCTGGGCGTTGGCGCTGCGTACTAGACGGTGGAAGCGATCCATAAGAAACACGTCTTGCAGGGTACAAGACTGGAGGTCAAAAGGGAGAAGCGAGACGCCCGCCTACATTTTAACAGCAGCGAGGCTTTCGCTCAGTTCTCCGCGTCTGGTTCACCCATCGATCGCGGTGTTTCGGCAATTATGCGGAGAACATAAGCCCCAATGAGAGGGGAAACAACCTAGCAAGGCTCCCGTCTGTTCCTGGCTCGCATGGCCTGATAGTGGGCACATGGGATCCTAAATTAGCCCCGAACAGGTACGTGGAGTGACCCCCACAACCCTAGGCCGGGTTGCGTCCAACTGAAAGTCTGGGACTGGTTGCTGTTTTTGTGAGAAGCTGGCGTATGAGCCTTTCGCTGTATTAATTGGCCCAACTAATACGCCGTAAGTTGTCTGCGTGGTGGACATCCAGAGGAAACAGCGTCCGGGCCGTTGCGGGGTCATCGTACGCAGCACATTTCAGCTACAGGCCGCAAGAACCCTCACCACTGAAGAAACGGTCAGAGACTCTCCTTTCAACGAGGGGAGCAACGGGAAAATGCTGAAGGCTAGGCTACTGGAGAAAGTCCTCGTGTTCGTTATGGGCGACTTCAGGTGGAGCCGTTTGGGGGTTGAAAACCACAGTGAGGGGCGGAACACCTTGGGACTGGCATTCCTGGTAGAGCGGAAGCGTTCTCAAGGTTCTGTCGCTTGGGCCTGGATCACCGGATATGAATTGGGTAAATACATGTAGGCCCTGTTACTCCACCATGGAGTAACTTTGACTCCATGCAAACCACCGAGGCCGTGTTGTGCGTCTTGGGGAGCTCTGTTGCGTCCACGAGGCCGCAGGCAATTGGGCCCGTTACGGGTGTTTCTGGTTTTCAACCAATCATGCAACCGCTTTACTGGTTTCCTGACTCTCCCCGGTCCGACCGAGAATCACCCATTCTTCTCCGCATGACATCAATCATGCGCAACTACCAAGCGGGCATCGCCCAACCTGAGTACCAGGTGGATCCTCGTAGGGGAGGGTAAGAGGCGGATCATCAGTTGGGGTGATGTCGATGTTGACTCGTGGCATCCATGTGCGCTACACATTAGGAGGGACGGGACGGCACCAGCCGAAACCTGCCGCCTGCTCAGGCTCCCCACTAAGAGGGGCTCTGTCCGTCAGCCCGCCCTTTAGGGTAGATCGTGAGCCAAAGTGAGGGGTGATCCAACTAAACTACCTAGATAGACCAGCATACCGCGGCGGACCTCCAGCTGTGGTCTCCGATTCCATTTGGGACAAGTCGCTCATGGGGGACGACAGCGCCAAGTGCTGTTCCCGTCGGGCGGAGGGCCGGTGCTCCGGGAGTACGCAGGGATCTCAACAGCGGTCCCTGCCAGTGTCGATCTCCCTGATAGTGCTCATATGGAAAATAGGAAAATACGCCTTGTGACCCCGAAAGCCTAAGAAGGGATAAATGCAGTATCCCCGGGGACCAGACGGCTGTTTTTTGTCAGTTATAGCAGAATGCCAAACGTGCTGCTCGCCTATCTCGGCTTCCGCCTTCTGCCTGATTGAGTCGTTCGGTTACGGTCGGAGCGCAGCCTACACGGGAGTCGTGGCGAGGTATCGTTGGCGGCCATTCTCCAATGGACCTTCACAATGACATGGTCTGACTAATGTCGGTGCCCGATATTGTGGGGGACCAGGCGAAGCTCACGGCGCCGTCTGCGTTGTTTGTGCGTATTGCGTATGGCGCCGTACGGAGGCACTGGATGCGCGTTTTGTGCGTCCATGTTTGGGTTAGGCCCACGGTGGCTCTTGTGGCAGTGGGCACCTGCTCCAGTCGGATGGGCACCCAGCATCCAGTGATCCACAGGGCTGCAGGCACCCTCTCATCCCCGTCCACAATCACACTAATGCCTTTTACGCAACCTCCAAGGACGGATGCAGTGCACAGGTAGGTCAAGTTTGTTACAGTTCCTGGCGGTCGGCAGACGCCCAAGAACTACCTATAATGTGCGGGTTCCAATAAAGAAAAAGGGTTCGGGACTGGTTGCTCCCGTACCTCCCGACTCGAGCAATACCTAAGTACGTAACGAGATCATTTTTGCAGTTTCGGCGATGAGGAATGTGCCCGTGCCCGCTGCAAGCCGTGGTAGCAGCTTTGCGGCAATTGTGCGTGAGCTAAGCAGGCACGAACCTGGTCGAACCATCATGACTGTTCGTAGTGCCCCACATAGCCCAGGACTTCAGTCTTCCATTGGTTCTCACACGTCCAAAAGCTAAGATGAATCTAAAATGGAAGGCAGCCGGTGGGTCCAATGCGGTACTTGTGCGGTCCGGGGCAATTGGAACTTTACTTTGCGGCGACAGATCTGGGCACGACGTACATGTAAGACCTCCTCATTGCTCCCACCCTCCTTCGTCTTATTCTCCCGCCCCTGATATGACATGTAACCCGTCGCTTCCATACATTTTTACACAAGCCACCGTCGGATCGACCAATCCCGTCACCTCGCATCTGCCCTGCCATCGCTGCCCCGAACAGTTCGCGGAAGTGGTTGCCGTGACCCAACTTGGATAGTGAATCAGCAACCGCGAGCCAACGCCGGCGCTGGCCACTCCGAGGATACGTTCCTACCTACTCACCCATAGAAACAAAGATAAAACCCCCCGCAGCCATGGGAAATGACGAACAGGGCCGTGGGGTCACTGAGCCCCTACTCGGAAGCTCCAGTCGGACCTCACGGGGCTATCTCGCGTGTCAACCGTCACAACCACAGCCACAACCAGGATCACGGTCCCGTCCGTCTGCACTTCGACCTTCACCGATCATGGCCGAAGATCTATCCTCTGTCTACAGCGACGAGCCGCCGTCGCCATCCACGTTCAAGGCGACCTTGGCCATTGGTGGCATGAGCTGCGCCAGCTGCTCCAACACCATCACGCAGGAACTCAAGAAGCGAGCCTGGATCTCCAAAGTCGACGTCAACTTGATCACTAGCAGCGCCAATGTCGAGATTGACAGCAAGGATAAGGCCGCTCTGGTCGTCGAGGCCATCGAGGACATGGGCTTCGAGGCCCAGCTCGAGGACGTCGTGGATCTGTCCAAAACCCTGCAAGAGCATTCGCGGACAGTCCAGATTCGTGTCGACGGTTTCCACTGTGGCCACTGCCCGATCCGCGCCGTGAAAAGCCTCACTGAGCTGGAAGGCATCGTCGGCGTCGACCAACCCACCCTGTCCAACCCGATCCTTAAGGTCACATACCTGCCCAAATCGCCCAAACTGACCATTCGCCGGATACTGGCCACACTCGAGGCTGCTGATGACGCCTTTCACGCATCCATATACCACCCCCCAACACTAGAACAGCTTACACAACAAATGCATACGAAACAACAGAAACAAATCATCTATCGGCTGGTGGTAACTTTCGTCATTGCAATTCCCACTTTGATCATAGGCATTGTCTACATGACCCTGGTTCCGCATCACGATGCGGGCAGGACGTACCTGATGCAGCCCTGGATATCCGGTATTAGCCGAGCCCAGATTGCCCTTTTCATCTTGGCAACCCCGGTATTTTTCTTCGGCGCCGACTTCTTCCACCGCAAAGCTATCAAGGAGCTCTACGCACTGTGGGGGCCCAACAGTACGACACCGGTACTTCGGAGGTTTTACCACTTTGGCAGCATGAACATGCTTATGTCTCTTGGGACAACAATTGCCTACGTATCTTCGGTCTGCCAGCTTATCGTCGCAGGCGCGACATCACCCAAGCACGTCGACGATTCGGACTTTTACTTCGACTCGGTCGTCTTCTTGACCCTTTTTCTACTTGCCGGTCGTCTGATTGAAGCTTACAGCAAATCAAAGACGGGCAGCGCTGTGGAGGCTCTGGGAAAGCTCCGCCCTACCCAAGCTATCCTGGTGGACTGGCACGCCAAACAGGAACCAGACAGAACCATTGATGTTGACCTCCTGGATTTTGGCGACGTGGTGCGTGTACCTCACGGTGGCTCGCCTCCTTGTGATGGTAAGATACGCGAGGGCGCCACCAGCTTTGACGAGTCGAGTTTGACGGGCGAGTCCCGTTTGATCAAGAAATCGGCGGGCGATCAAGTTTTCTCAGGCACCGTCAACAAGGACGCTCCCGTCCTCGTTGAAGTTACTGGCACAGCAGGCCGATCCATGCTCGACCAAATTGTGGATATTGTGCGCGAAGGACAGACGAAGCGGGCTCCCATGGAGAAGATCGCCGACGTCCTCACGTCGTATTTCGTTCCAGTCGTCACGCTGACGGCCGTCATCACCTGGTTGACTTGGCTTAGCTTGGGATACGCGGGCGTCATTCCCTCCCACTGGCTCAACGTATCCGCTGGTGGCTGGGCGGCCTTTTCTTTGAAGTTTGCCATTGCCGTCTTCGTGGTGGCCTGTCCCTGCGGACTTGGCCTAGCTGCACCGACTGCCATCTTTGTCGGAGGCGGTCTTGCAGCGAAGTATGGCATCTTGGCCAAAGGCGGAGGTGAGGCGTTTGAGAAGGCCAGCCACATTGACTGCGTGGTCTTCGACAAGACAGGCACCTTGACTGAAGGTGGCGAGCCGTCCATTGAGGATTGCGCCTTCGACCCGGAGCGTTTCGGAATTGACGACACGTCTCGAGACACACTCTTCTCTGTCATACGGACCCTGGAAGAGAACAGTAGCCATCCGATTGGAAAAGCCATCGTCAAATACTGCTGGGAGCAGAGCCAAAAACGCACGGAAATCCACAATGTGCAAGAAATTCCCGGCCGAGGTCTCAAAGGGACCTACGTGGACCAGGACCCCGGAAAATCGTACGACGTGCTTGTGGGGAACGAGGCCCTTCTGAAGGACCACGGATTGGACATTTCCGCCACCGCGAGATCCCACATCCATCAGTGGCAGGGCGAGGCCAAGTCGGTGGCCATGGTGGCTACGAAGCCCAAGGAGGCCGCCGATGCAACATGGAGGGTAGTGACTATTCTGTCCATCGCCGACCGCATCCGTCCCGAGACGGCGCCCGTCATCCGCGCTCTTCGCGAAGGTGGGGCAGACGTTTGGATGCTGTCAGGCGACAATATGCGTACCGCACGCGCGGTGGCAGAGCGCGTCGGAATCCCCGAGGACAACATCATCGCCGAGGTGTTGCCGGCAGAGAAGTCGTCGAAGATCAAGTATCTCCAGTCGACACTCAAGGCGCGAACCGGACGCAACAAAGAGAGCGACAGCAGGCGCGCCATGGTGGCCATGGTGGGGGACGGCATCAACGACGCGCCGGCACTGGCGGTTGCCGACGTGGGAGTGGCCATTGGGTCGGGATCCGACGTGGCCATTTCGTCGGCAGATTTCGTATTGGTACAGAGCGACCTGCGCAGCGTCGTGACGCTGTTGGACCTGAGCAGAAGGGTGTTCTTCCGCATCAAGCTGAACTTTGGGTGGGCGTTGGTTTACAATCTGGTTGCCGTGCCCTTTGCGGCGGGGTGTTTCTACCCTTTGGGCATCCAACTGGACCCGGTATGGGCGAGCTTGGCGATGGCGTTGAGCAGCATCAGCGTGGTATTAAGCAGCCTGGCGTTGAGGTTTTACAAGCCCAAGGACATTATCCTGTAATTCGGCAGATTCCACAGCATTCTTAAGCGAAGTAGTACAAGCTGCAAACCGGACTGGCAACAGAAATTGAGAGGGGGGAAACCGGACAAGTGGGCCGGCAGCGCGGGGAGGACGGTGGATAGGGGACAGCTTGCATCTTTCGTTACGAGGAGGAAAAGGTATTAATTATAGAAGGTGGGCGATAGAGGCCGTCGTTCTCGAAATCCGGACGGTCAAGCCCAATCGGTAAAACAGTCTCTTTTCCCCAAAAAGCCAGTTCTATGACCACTTTTTCGCGACAACGGCTCTCTTCGGCACCCTTTACACGGCGGAGAATAGCCCCCGCATCCGTAAGGTAGGTGGAGCTCTTTTGCCCCCGGGCTCCGTCCCCCGACCCGTCTTTCCCCGCCATGCGGAACATTAACCGAACCCCCGCCTTCGCCCTCGGCCCGTTTTCTACGGACACGATGACGTGGAACCCCGCTAACCTGTTCGGTTTTTTCTTTCTTTTTCTTTTTTCTTTTTCTAGATCCGGGCGGCGGCGATGCTCAACGGGCTCGAGCTGGCGCTGCCGGCCGACTTCGACATGTACACGACGGGGCAGACGGCCGAGTACCGGGCCAAGTTCCCGCTGGGCAAGGTGCCGGGGTTCGAGCGGGGCGGGTTCCGGCTCGTCGAGAACGGCGCCGTCCTGCAGTACGTGGCCGAGTCGAAGCCGCGGCGGGAGCGACTGCTGGGCGCGACGGCCGAGAAGAAGGCTTGATGATGAGAGGAAGCCGCCCCTGAATTTTGTACCGCCGACCCCGTCCCCCGCATATGATAGATTCCCTTGGGCCGGCGCGTCCGTCCTTGTCTACGACATGTCGTCGCCATTCAGTTCCACGTACTAGCCCATGCATTTGTGCCCACACAGTAGACGAGCCAGATTGGATTCCCGCCCATCTCGACACTGCCTAGGGTCCATATCCTGTCCAAGATGCTGCGTACCTGGGTATCATCAAACTCCAGAAAGGTCGTTCGCCAAAGCCCACTCCCGCAAGAGAGAGGCTTGGTGCCAAAGAATAATACAACATCCACGTCCGGGGACGCACCCCCAAGACTCTCTAATTTTCCACGCCTCAGTCCCTTCGTTCGTTCCTTCGTTCCTTCGTTAGTCGTGATTACGCCTATTGCGTATTGGTCCACCGAAATCCCCCTTTCCACGCCTATCCTCCACTAGGCTGGAACGTCAAATCCACTCAGGATACGGACACTTCTGGGGCCTCATCAGCACCGCGGCCGGGGAGGACTCGCTTCGTCCGCGCGTCCGCGGCGCGTCCGTCACCTCGGTGACGATGCGTGTCATGACGTAGACAGCACTTCCCTCGCGCGTCTTGCCCTCGTCGCCCGGCCCCATGCTGGCTCTTCGCCACAGCGGAGGCGCGCGGCGCAACGGTGGCGGCGGTGTCGGCAAGCTCTTCATCAAGTCCGGGTTGGCTTGCGTCGACGACGGCGTCTTGAGGGTTGGCCAGTTCTTGACCGTCGCCGGGGACGAGACGCCCAAGGGCGATGAAACGGCAAACGAGGCGTCGCCGTCGGCCGGCTCTTCATAGAGCTGGAGTTTGGCTTTCTTCTGAAAGCGGCTAGGGACGAACGTCTGGTACATGTGCTTCCGGAAGGCGGCCGTCGTGCCAAAGACAATAAAGAGAGCGATGCCGGGCGTGTTGCCGGGCATGAAGAGATACAGAGTAGTTTGCGCGCGGCCGACACTCACATCAGGATGGTCCGCTACGAGGTCGTCCGACGTGTTTCTCGTCGCAAACTGCTGAAACAGCGTGCCGGTGAGCTGAAAGATGCTGCTTTTGCGGTCAGACACGGTTGGACTGGGCTTCGGCCGGCGGGACTTACGCGAGGAGGACGAAGGCAATGGTGAACCGAGTCATGAGCCAGCGATCGTAGATGGATCTTCGACGCAGTCTACTAGTCGAGGACCTCGTCAAGCCGGCGCTGCTTTGCGAATTGGACAATTCTGTCGTGTTCACGGGGCGAGCATCGAACGACAGGAGCTTCCGTCGACTATAAATGTAGCGACCAAGAATGGCCATCATAAGAGCACTGCCACATCCCATGCTCAGCATCACTATGATGGTGTCAGATGCAGTCATGGGGGTCAGGTTGGGCCACAAACATGGTACGTCGGCCAGCAGGATGAACATCCCCGGCGAGTTCTGGGCCGGTGGTGCTTGGAGGACCAGAACCGTGATGAGTGGAAGGACGACAGCAATGGCCCGGCCCGTGTAGTTGAAATGACGCAACACACGTCTCCATTTGGCTTTCCTGTTTATGCCGTAGACTGATTGTGCCAGTTCTGAGGCCCTAGGGAGTATATGTCAGTATGCCAGAAGTCTTTCAGGTTCCATCCAACAATGGGGCGCCAGGGGTTCGTACCAAAACAAGACGAACATGGACTGGATGTTGTATGAGGTGAACTCTGGCAAAGGTGAGATTTGGGCTTTTTCGTAAAATATAGGAGATGACCCACGGATGTAGTATAGCACCAAGTCCATACCGACAGAGCCGTTCGAGATGTTATGGACCGGACTCTCGGGGTTGGCTAGTTTTTCCTCGAACTGGGCGAAAGTGACATCGCGGTAAAATGTTACGAGATGGATCTGCTGTACGAGAGACGCTGCGGTGGAGAGCAAAGTAAAGTATGCAATGCAGGCGATATCTGCATTGGGGCCGTCAGCGGAGGGGGTAAATGAAGGAATATGAGTTGTCTGAACTGACATGAAATACGCTCATGGTGGCACCACGTCAACCAGATGACGATGCAGGAGCAACACAGACTGACGGCCCCGTAAGTCAGGGTCACCGCTGCTGCTGATTCAGCGCCCTGGGGAAGTTGACTGGTCATTGCAGAGGCACCGTGGAGGCAAGAGCCAGCAGACTTGCCGGCGAGAGATCGACACACTCTCAACTACTGCGGTAGCAAAACGAAGCCGAGGGACAAATACTGCGAAGGCATCTTGATGAAGAACTTAGCGGGGGAGCAAAAAGGTCATATAGACTAGGTTGGCATCCGCCTCCCGTTCGTGAGCAGGAGCGCGCATGCAACCATTTTATGCAGCTTGCCGGGGGAAACATGCTGTTTTCCAAACCTCAGACGGAACCCTGGCCCCGTAATGGGAGAGGGGCTGAGGCCCAAATTCAACGATCTAGCCGGATCAGGAGTGCAAGCTCAGCGTAACGTCCGCACGGCGCACGCACGACATGGGGGGTGTTACCATGGTGTGTGTTGCAGGGGCCAGAGTTTGGTACGATTCCAGATGCCTGTTACAGCCAAGGCTTGCGGGCCACCAAGTGAAGCCCGTATCTTATCATCTCGGGAGGCGAGATGGGGTGAGCGGACTCGCGGGTGTGGGAGCTTCTCGGCCGGACCTCGACGGAATCCAGATTTTCGCGTCAACCGTCAGCGGCCGTAGTGGTGCAGCCGCGAGTAACCCGTCACCGGGTTACACTTACCGGTATCCCAAACCCCTGCCGCGTCCGATGTTGTGCAGCTGCGTGGCAGGTCCTCAAGGCGATGTTGCTCGGTTCTAATTCGTCGCAAGGGCAGGTCCGCGAGAAGCCGAAGAAGGGAGGAGATACTTCGGAGCAAAAAGGGCTCAAGGGAGTGCTGCTCAAGTTGGTGATTGGTCGAGGCCCGGTAGGGGGATGAGAGAAAGTTGGATGCGTCCATGCAACTGGGCACGATGGCATCGGAAGCGAGGCTGGTTTCAGATAAGCGTCGAGCGGCTCATCTGCGGCTAGGTTGCCTCACGTCAGTTGGCCCCGGGGTTTCGCCCGAAAGAGCGGCCGCACCTGGCTTTAGCCAAACGGCACCCCGGTGGAGTCTGCGAGGTGGACAGGCCCACACGTGTCTAAATGTACGGACCGACAAGGGGAAAGGAAGGCGGGGACTAGGCCGGCTTGGATTGGCCCCCCTCGGCCACATCTAGTGGCCGTCGTTGTGTTTTGCAGGCGGCTGCGGGGTATACTCTGAGGGTGTCCATACATTTGGGTTGGGGGATCCTATCGATAACAGCACTGGAAGAGGTTTGCCATGGCGCGACAACGCCAAGAGGGGGGGTGGAAAGCTCCGGTGCATATCGTGGCAATCCGAAAGAAGCAGGTCGGAACACACACGATGCCACGGGAAAAGCCGTTTTGAGTAGGTGCCCTGCGCCGTCCGCGGCTGCTGCTGAGACAGACACCCACGACGCTGACGCTGTGTCCGCCAGGACACCCATCGGCGCGAGTGTTCGGTCCATCACTCGAGACTTGATGCGCCTTGATCACGACGAGTTGGCGCCTGGTGGTGAGGACGAAGTAGGAAATCCCCGCAGTCGCCGACGACGCGGCAATGGACGTTGCTACATGTGCGGAAAAGAGTGGGCCAGGGGTTGGAAACGGGAAAGGGCAGGTGCCGACCACGAGCGGTTGGGAATACCCCATCGTAACAAATCCACTTTGGCTGCGCGCCATGGCGAGATACGGCAGGCACGTATCGCCTCTCCAGACTTGGAAGGCTGGAAAGAGCCCTATCATAAGAATGCGAGTTCATCCCCCCCGACTCTTTTACCGGTGGGAGAGATGACGTTACACCGCCGGCATCACGGCATGCATCACCATCCAGAGTCGGCGACGGTTGAAGATACGCAAGCCTGGGGTGGTGTGCCGTCCCAACTATGTCCAAACTATCCATCAATCGCAATGCTTCATCTTCTCTTGGCTGCCCTCTTGGCTTTGGTCAGCCGCTTCGTCCCATCTTGTACAACCACGTGCAGTATGCAGGCGCCACGTTTTGTCGCCTGCAGGCCGGCGGGCTCGGCACCACAACAGCCCAGCAATTCATTTCACCACCTCAAGAAACCGGTCGCATAGTCAGCTCGTTACAGTGACGAAACCCTAGCGCACGCCATCCATGGCGGCAATTCGCCTACTTTGGGATGCGATTGAAAGCTACCAGCTATGGAGAAGTAGGTCCTCGCTAGCGTAGGGTGCCATTTCGTCCTGACGCAGTTCGTCCCCCCCTTCCCCCACCCTTCCCTTGCAGACGCATCCCGGAAGTCGGCAACTATTGCCGCTGTGTCGCTTCCATGCTTTATAAGCATTGCGAATACCATTCGTTGGAAAAGGTGCAGGTGAACGGGCTCGCACACTACTACCATGTTAGCATCCCTCTACTCGCGTCCATCCCCCGGGCTACATCGGTGCAACTTACGGTCGTGGGACCCGAGTAGCCTTGGCCACCGCATTGTCCATACTGGGGTACCGCGCCGCCACCGTTACCACCCCCAGGCGGTGTGGTCGTGGTCACGGGTGGTGCTTGGGTCGTGGTCACGGGTGGCGGCGCTTGGGTCGTAGTGGCCGGCGGACTTCCCTCGTTGTCGTTGCCAGTGCCGTCCGCGTACAGCAGGACGCTGTCAAAGATCTGCCCGCCGCGAGAAGAAACGCGCAGATTAGATAAAGCAACGAGGCCTAGTTGGTGAAGAGCTGAATGGAATCAAAGATCTACGGGTTCGCAAACGGAAAAGAGTCAACGCGCCGTCACTTCGCGGTTGCCACCCAATCGGGTGAAATGCCAGACAGGAGACCAAATTGGGACGAGACTTACGATGTTGGGGCTCAGGAAAGTAGTTCCACTGCTGCCAGAGGCGGCATTGATGACGATGGTGTTGGATCCAGCAACGAGCGTGCCGGCGGGAATGTTGAAGTCGTATACCTCGCCATATCCGCGATATGCGCCACGAGTCACGCCACGACTGTCAATTTTAGGGGGCGCCGCCGGCGTAGGCGCGGACCAGTTGTTGACCTTCGCTCCAGGTCGCGCCCCAGCAAAGGAAAGCGTAGTGGCAATACGCAGAGTGGCAGCACCAGGGGCCGAGCCGAGGTTGAAGCGAATCGTGACGGGATCGTTGACGCTCTTGAAAAGCGCCATGGGGAACTGGCCGACCGACGAGGAGCCAACCGTGTAGGTGACGGGCCCCCAGTTGCTCATGCGCGAATCCGACGGGTGCATGCGCAGCTGCTTATCTGCGTTGAGGAAGCCCTTGGGCTGGCCGTCCAAGTCGCCGATCTGCCAGAGCATGTTCCGGGACGGCAGCGTACTAGCAATGTTCTGTGATTTGGTTTGGCCTGCCGTGACCGAGACGGACGAGCTGGCTACCTTGAATTCGCCTTGGTACAAGACCATGGTGTACGTGCCAGGCTTCATGGGCGGCGAGGTGAAGGCGCCGTTGGACGCGGCCTTGGTCCAGTATTGAGCGGTCGGGTTGTACCAGTGAACAACCTTTTCGAATTGGTTCGGGATTCCAGACGCGGTACCCGTCACGGTTCCACGGCTGCCCTTGGGGACAAACCCGTTTACACCGAGCTGGCCCCAGAAGGAATCATCAAAGCCCTTGGCGCTGGGAACGCCGGACCGAGAGAAGGACATGACGTAAGGCCCGTGGAGGACGTTGGTCCGGTAACTCTCCGTCTGGACGTGGCCGCTGTTCATGTAGTTGTACAGGTTGGTCGAATCGCCGGCGTTGTTGCTCTCGATGTCGCGGAAGAAAGGCCCGCCAGACGACGACTCCGGCTGCGGGATCAGCATGCACACATGCATCAGATCGGAGCCACCCAACACGCATTGCGCGTCCCTGTCGATGTAGCGGGTACTCGAATAGAACTTGGACCGGGTCTGGCCGTTGACGATGAAGACGTCAGACCCTTCGACGGTCGAGGAGCTTCCGCCCGTGGTCGAGGCGGCGCCGTAAGGGTACTCTTGATTCAGCTGCTGCGCGTTGAGGCGCGCGATGAAGCGGAGCTCCCCAATGCTGGGCTCGGCCGAGATATACGTGGCCATGTGGATCGAGCTGTCGCCGGACCGGACGACAAGGTAGTGCGTGAGGGTGGGCGTGGTACAGGTAACCTTCACATACTGGTTGTTGATGGTCGTGGCGGTGACCGAGGCCGAGCCGAGGCCGGACGAGATGTGGCTGCCCTTGCCGGACGCCTGAAGCTCGACGCCGCGGTAGCGGATTGAGGTGATGTCGCAGCTGCCGCCATTGACGGTGAATATGAGCGGGTTCGCCGACCCGGCGTCTATCACGTAGTTGTTGCCCGACCGCGTGAAACCAAAAGCAGCCAGCGCCGACGAAGCGAAGGCGAGGACCGCCAGGAAGAGGGCCTGGAGCAACATGATGCCGGTTGGAGAAACCACGCAGCTGGCGCGTTTACTTGTTGGCGAAAGACAAGAATCCTTGTGCGCCTGTCCTTCAATCGACCGTGTTTTGCCATGGTGCGTGACTCCATGCTTAAGTAGATATGTATGTATTGCTTCTCTTCAAGCCAGGGGTCTCCTTCATAGCGCTGAGAGATCGGCATCGCAATCAGAGCCGGGTCTGCGCCTTTGTGCTTGTTGCTTGGAACTGCCGGGACGTGTCTCTCTGATTGGCGGAATCAGGCCGGGGGCAGCGGAAGAAATTGTCCAAGATGACAGATAGGGAAGGTCTCGCGCCGCCTCCGCCCAACCCTCGCAGACGGTTTAATCCCAAAAGGAAACGGAACGTGAGGGGACCTGGCCATCCTCCTGTTACAGGTTAAGAGAGGGCGGAATACTGGTAGCGTTGGGTACATAGGGAGCATTGATCCGCCTTGATTGATGGGAATTGATTCGAGTACCAAAGCCATACGTCCACCAGGTGTGCGGGGGGATGCATCTCCTCCGCCCATGTTCTGGAGATTGCGACAACCTCGTCAGGGATCTGAAGACCGGGGGGACCCAGCTAGGGTTATTGACTTCCTTGTTGCGGCATGAATGCCGTTGTGCCACTGTTACCGTGCCTCTTGGCGATTGACAAGAACACGCTTTGCCGCATCCTGCCGAATCGAACCGGGCCACTATGATCGTCGCAGGCTCCGGAGATCGCATAAGGGGCCTGCGGATTATTGGCGTACTCATCTGATGATTTCACTAAGTACATTCAGTGCCGGAACCCAGATTTGGGATCCAGAGTCGGGATCCAGCCGGGACCGATTGCTCAAGTAAGTGCAGTCGCTCGAGCTCCTCAAACTATAGCCTCGGCCGGCTTCTTGATGTTGACCTGGAACTTCTCGGCCCAGGCCGTGAAATCGTCTGGCTGGCCCGTCCACGACTTCATAAGCATCTCCGAGGCGGCAAAAGCGTCAAAGAAACAGGCGTCCATGTCATCGTCGATGGGGCCGGGTTCCAACTCGTAGAACCGACAGGCAAGCTCATTGAAGCGGCTCGGGAGTTGACGGAGCAAGGGCATCACCTCGTCCAGCCGTTTAACTACTTGGCTTTCCGGGTCCGAAGGTGGTAGAGGAGGGAGGACCTTAAGTCGCTTCTTGACGATGGCCGAGTAGAGAAGCGACGTCAGTCGCAGCCTCCTAAGGCAGGAGTCGAGCCGGTCGCCGATCTTGTCCGGGTCATCGCGCGGTATGTGGCGCGTGTTCATCATGTCGTCGATGGCGTCCTGGGCGTCCTGAACTGACAGCTGGGTGGCATCGAGCTGGTGCGTGACGTACTCGACCTCGTCTTCTTCCTCGTCGTCACCGGCGGCTTCCTCGCCCTCTTCCTTCCACTCCTTGAGCTCTTCCAGCACATCCATGAGGGTGTCGCGGTACTCCTCGACCTTCTTGGCGAGCAAGCCCGCAATGCCCAGCTTCTTGAGCAGTATCACGTCGTCGCACGCGGCCCAGATGACGCCCGTCACCATCAGGCTGCCCTTGTTGCCGCGAATGCCGTTCTTCTGGTCCACCGACAGCGCTTTGCCGTCCAGGGGGATGCTTTCGATCAGCCCGCGCAGCTCGCCGAGGACACGGTAGCACCGGTACGCCAGGTCTTGCTTCGCGACGGCCGTGTACCGGTGGGCGTCGCAGGCCTGGGCGGCCGTGGCAAGGCCGGGAATGGGGCCGGCGACGAGCTCGCGGAGCACCTTGATGACGGCCGAGGGGGTGAATGGCTCGTTGATTATGAGCAGGGAGAGCTTGGTCGTGTGTGCGCGGATGAGCGTGGCCGAGTCGTGCGCCAGCGACAGGGCGTCGATAGACTGCGGGGCGGCGGCGGCGGCGCTCGATGACGATGGAGGGGCAGCAACGGCCGCTTTATCGGTGGCGGCCGCGTGGAGGATTGTCTCAAGCTGTGAGACCAGCTGCGCTGTCGTCTGCACAAGGCTTCGGAGGCCCGCGAGGGACGTATCACCCGCCGTTGACGGTGCCATCTTTGCAGGGAATATGGCTGGCGCTGTGGGTGATGCTTCCTTCGTGCCTGCACCTGAGGACGCTGGAAATTTTGAGGTCACCGACGGAGTTGGAGGGGTTTGCACCGCAGGTGGAGTCAGCTGGCAGTCACCGCCAATCAGACCTGCCTCTTGTGGCCTCTCGCAACTGTGCGAGAAGTGTCACTTTCTTCACCAGCCCCAACCCACCCCGGGTCCATTCGATACAAGTGACGATTGCGTAGACTTACTTGTTCCTTCCGTAGAGACTGGTTAGGCTTATATCAAACGGGTTGAGAATCGCCAATTCGCATGCTTTGACTGGTACAAACCCTTCGTTTCCCTGCGCAGCTGGAGAGTGAATTCACCTTGCTCAGTGGTTGCCGAATACTGTAGACTTGAGTGCCAAACAATTTTGAATCACAGTTGATGAGAATGAAATCCTAAATCTACAAGCTTCTTGAGGACTCTATCAGGGGGCCCCCGAACTCGCCACAAGCACTGGTTGGAATCTGAAAATGTTGGTACAGCTAGATCGCTATTCAAAATATAAGTGATCGAAGAATTGTGCATAAAATTGATGCGAGAGGTGGCTGTGGCCGGCCAGTTCTTGTCCAACAGAATTGAAAGACTCTCATCCACCACCTAGCTTAACCGTTTCCGCGGATAGAAGTAATTGGAAGGCACTCCGTAACATTCATAGGAGCTCGGTCAACTTACTGATAGAAAAACCAGATAGTCCCCTCGCCTATCCTGGAACTATTTCTGCCGACGTTCCTTTCCTCTTTTCATACCAAATCACAGCCATGTTGGACTTATTTTACAAGGAAGAAACCATGAAGGTTCTTTTGAGAAGCTACGCGGAAATTGGGCACTATTTGGAGAGCTTTACATAATGGACCTCCTTTCTCCCCTTTCAGAATGCTTGCAAGGTTACCTAATTGTAACCATAGAACACGATGTCGGACACTAATCAATGATTGCGTGGCTGAATCTCAATTTATCACAATGGATGGTTTAACAAACAACTTGAGCCCCTCGGGGCCACGAAGGGTGTCCGGACCTTTTGGCGGGGGCGGACGGCGGGCAGAAATGGTGACTTCACTTCGCAAGCGACGACTATCAACTCTTCGAAATTATCGATCGGATGAACTGAGCCTCAATGAAGTCATTTCCATTGTAGCAGAACCAATATCTGTCCGGGGTGGGTATTTTGTTACTGGTTTCTTTTGCTTGAGTGCGTTGATCAGGTCCCACCACTCCTTACACTACTTGCCAGTCACCTCGGGGTCGCAATGCGGCTTTCTAGGTCCACTTTGCTGGCGTGGAACCGAAACTATGGTAGTTAGAGTGCTTATAACGTGGAAATATTTTATAATTGATTAAACATCGCAGAGCAAGGCTACCATCTTCATAACATCATCACTCATATACTCTGATCCAAATCCCTTTCAGCCCGCAGCTTCGCTACCCGTGGGTCGAGACCCCTTAGGCTTTGCAAGCCGGGGAAGGGACGCCAGCGTTGGTGGCGTTGGAGAAGAACAAGCTGAAGTCCTTGGTGTATTTGTCGGTGCCACGGAAGCCGCCGTAGTTCTTGGCGTACGAGGCGTCCCAGGTCTCAGTGTACTGGAGGGCAAAAACTCGTCAGCATGTGGTCCTTGGCGATAGGCAAGGGAAAGGAGGTGTCTTCCGGGAGAAGGACTCACCATGGCGCAAACCTGGCCCTGGGGCTCGTTGTTCTTCATCTGCATGTAGGTGTTGAAGAATTGGCAGGTGCGGGTGGAACCGCTCTTCAGGTTAGCCGCGCTCTTGGCGGCGCAGGCGGCGGCGCACAGCTCCGGGTCAAAGGGACCCTTGGTGAAGGTCTGCATGCCCATGTACGTGTCGACGTTGTTGCAGTCCAGCGGGGCATTGGTGGAGGCATCCAGGGGACCCAGGATGCCCACGTAGCCCGCCGGAGTCTTGAACTTGCTGTCCTCGTTCTTGTTGTACGCGTTGGAGGCGGCGATGGTGACCTCGAAGCCGTTGCGCCACTCGCCCGTGTTCTTGGCCGTTTCCTTGTAGAGAGGGGTGCCCCAGAGCACACACTTGATCATGGTCGTGCTCGCCGCCTTAGGGTCGCAGGCCGGGTCCTAGTTGGTAAATTTAGCGGCACGTCACAAAGATGAGCTGGGGAGAACATCACGTACCACACTAGGGTCTCTCTCGAGGTAGAGGTTGAAGGCCGAGCATGCAGAAACTTCGTTGCATTTAGCAGCACACAGTTCGGCATCGTATTGGGCCATGGTGTGGTGGCCGAGATAGTGCGAGGTCTGAGAAGAGGCCTGCAGGTTGGAAAAGGACTGGATGAAACCGGCGGGGGCAGCTGCGGCCGCGCTCGTGGCTAGCTTGGCAAAATCCGTGTCCCCCTTGAAGCCGGCGCCGGTGTCCAGAGCGGGACGGGGTCCCTGTCCCTGAGTCTGCGTAGCACAGGTCCGCCGGGACCGCCGGGTCGAACTCTCGGCACGAGAGATCAGACCGTCGACTTTCTCACTGTGGGTGTCGGCGATAACCTCAGCCACGGCGGCCTGGACATTGTAGGGAACGTTGCCCTTGGGGGTGGTGGAGTCAACCGTGACTTCCTCAAGCGTGGGGAGCGACTCGAGGTAGTCGAAGTTGTCCTCCTGAGCGCCGGCAAGGGCGGCGAGGGCGATGACAGCAACGGCAGTAGTCTTCATCTTGATGGTGTGAGAAGGGAGACTGGCGAGGGCTCGAGGAAGTCAGAGAATGGGGAGGCTGTAGATGTGAGAGGGCTGCTTGAGGATGTGATCTGAGATGAAGAGATAAGTCCCAAACCGGGGCACGGTCGACGTTATATACACATTGCCGGCGGCGACGGTTGGGGAGACCATCGCCGTCTTCGGTGGTCATCCTTTTTGGTGGGCGTCGCCTAGGCCTCCCCGCTGAACCCGAAGACATCGGAGCCGAGAATAGAACGGGCCTTCACCCGCTTGTCTCTCGTTGGTTTAGCCTACGACAGGCCACGCGAAACTAGCCGGCTGAAAACAACGAAGGCACTCACGGGCTTCACCTTGCAGAAAGAGGGGCGCTACTGGTGAGCCCAACGTTCAGCTTCCATGAGACCTGATGGCCAAGCTTCCCCATTGGATCATGTCCGAGAAAGGCAGAAGATTGGTTCAAGATGCATGAAGTTGCTGGCAATGGACCTGAAGTCATCTCCACAACATTTGGCTGCATGTGTACATGCGGGAGAGGGGAAGTGTGCGTGCCATGGTAGGTAAAACATACGGTCCTCGGAGCAGGCAGACAGGTACCCAATGTTTGCCAGTGGCTTTGCTTTTGGGCTAGGCCAGGGCTTCTTCACAGCTAAGCGGTGGCTCGGACGCTAAGACTCACGTCACCAATCAAGAGCTACGATAATCACACCATGACGGGCAACAACGTGGGAAGTCATATGGGTCCGCCGCCTGAGCGGGCAGGGTCTGAAGAGCTGGTAACCGGGCTGCCTCCGGTGCCTCGGCTGCTTGACCCCAAAGCGCTCGACTCGAAGTGACTCGAGGTGGCTCGATATGAGCGGGCGACTCCGGTTCGGTCTGCGGTTCGGCGGCTTGCTGCATCCGAGGTTCCGCAGCGGGTGAGACGGCCAACGAACACCTGCGGGCGAGTAAGTCAAGTATCGCTACGACGAGGGAGAAGCTTCCACAGCTCCCAGTTGCGTGTCCATCTGCGTGCGTGCGTGCATGTGTCCAAGACATTCGGACCGGACGGAGGGTGGCTGGGTAACACGAACAGCGGTGACAGGATGGCAGGTCCCACTTGCTATGGTCGCAAGTTTGAAGCTGCGTAAAAAGGTCGGCTAGGGTCAGGAACACGGACATTCGGAGTTTGTGGAGGAAATGCGGCTGAGACTGCCAACGAAAAAAGAGGCACGAAGGAACACACCACCTTAAGACGCCGTCCCAGCAGCGTGGGACGCGCTAGATCCCATTACGGTTAACACGGACGGGGGGTGGCGCTCTTGGTCGACTTGATCTCAGCTGAAACCGTGGTAGATGCCTTTCGGCCCTCGTGATTTGGCCAACTGCCACTTGTTGTTCGGCACGCCGACAAAGCATCACCGATAAAGATGGCGTTGGCGGCACGAGTCCGGTTCTGCTGGCTCAACGGGCTTGCCCGCGCGCGTGGCGCACTGCCCGGAGCTAGACGGGAAAAGCCCGATGGGCGCGCGGCTCGATTACCAATGGCCATTGTGAATTCCCATGCCGTTTCAAGACTACCCTCTTTCAGCTCGACGCGAATACTAGGAGGTACTGCCTCAAAGTATATCCCGGCCCAGTGTGGCATCAGACGGCGCGACGCAACCACGGGGTTTTTGCATGATAGCACGGGTGGCAGCTTGAGAGACACACGGGCCGTCTACTCGCCTCTTCACCACCACGGTGTAGATGCGATAGTTCTATCCAGTTGGCGAGACATGATGCACGTGTTGGACACGCAATGTTTCCTTTTTCTCCTCAGTTGCGAGTACGGGTCCCGAGCCGCAAACCCAGAGTGGACGAGGAAGGCCATTGCAGCAAGTGCCGGTTCCCGCCAGCTTCCATGCATGCAAGCAACAGCAGCCCTGCCCAAACAGGTCATCAACGCGGCTGATCCGGCCAGCGCCGACTGCAGGCCGCAAGATCACCATCGTCTTGCCCACCTAGCCCACTTACAGTTTGGGCAGCCAGAAGTTTAGTCCATTCAGCTGTCAGCTAAGTACTACTGTGATAGCTCCTGGCCCGCCGACGGGCCCGCCGGGGCGGAATACAACAAACTCTGCCACCCGATCGACGCCAGTGTCACCTCGACCGCCGGCGTCGTGCCGATCTCCTCCGGTGCGTCACGATATGCCGCGACGCGCCGTTGCTCGAGCTACCCTGCGTCTTCATCACGGGCTATATGCGCCCAGGTATTAATTACGTGATGAATGTGCGGGACGCGACGCAACTTGAACCCTGAGGAAGGACGGTCACTTCAGTGGGCACTCTCCTCCCAACCTCAATTTGGTCGCCGCTCCCTCGTAAGTTCCCTTCCCTTCTCCTCTCAACCCCATCGCCTGACCCTCAAGCTGTGCGCGGCATTAACGTCTTCTCTGCCGGATCAGCCTCGACCTGTTTCTTGGCGGCGCCGTCGTCGGGATCACCAGCGCGTGAGTCCACTTTGGCAGTCTAGGCTGCAGGAGGCCTTTGGGGAAGCTCAAGGCGACGGGTGCTTTCTCCTGCACGATGCGGATCTGACGCGCAGCCTAAGTGAGTTGTAAGCAGCGGACTGTCCAGCCATTCTCCACCTGCAAGGCCCAGACCGACCACCACCAAATCCCCGACCTGCCGCTTTTCTTTTGGTCGCTCACCATGACCAGGTCACGCACATGCCGAAATTTGTGGTGCGCCGACTTTCCTTTTGACTCTTAAGCTATTTCTCGGCCGACCTTTGACTTTAAATCACCGCACTGCGCCTCCTCGTGGCCGCCGGGCCCATTGTCCCTTTAAATTCGCATACCGACGTTTGTCGCTCAGCCCTGCCTCGTGGCGCTCTCAGCTGCCGCGTCACGGATGCCGAGAGCAGCCCGTGGGCTTCAGCCACCGTGGGCTGTTCTGCTTTCAAAGGGCCGGCACCTACTTTTCATGCTCGAAAAACAAATGTGCTGTGCAGAACCCAGTAATTTGAAGCCATGCAGCAGCTTGGTCTCGTGGTTCGACGGTAGCCATCATGAATGGCGACATCCTCGGCCCGTCCTCTTGGAGCCATGCGCCGAATGTCCTTCGTGGCGCCCACGCGTAGAGCGTCGGGCGAGACGGTGGTCGGCCTCCACGAGTTTGAATCCGCTCAGCTGAAGTCGATCCGCACGGCACCGAAAGATGGCTTGTTCGTCCACGTGTCGGCCAGGCCGCCTGTCCTGCCAGCCTAGAAGCATACCGTCTCCGATGGCGTCGAACATGCATCGCCATCTTCTCGACCGGGATAGATATGAGTGAATTACCGGATTCGGCAAGCGAAGCACACGAGAAACATGCTTGGTGAGAGAAGGGGGCTTGTCCAGAGCTGATTTCTAGCATCGCAAGGACGTGCTCTCATACGCCCGGTACGAAGCGCACCCTTCGCACGTTCGAAAAGGGACCTGTACCCGGCGACACGGTCGAGGTGCTGCCGTCCCTGGGACCTCGCTGAGGCCCCAGGCATCGGTCATGTTCATGGCGAAAAATAACGGCACAAGAGACTCATCCCGCAACCCCCAGAATCGAAAAAGTTTCTTGTTTTGACCGACCGATCAGGCGCCCCATTCGTAATCCACGCCATTCTTTCCTGGCAAAGGGGCTACAATCCATCCTTTCATCCGGAAGCAGGGATATAGACGCTCTCCCCTGTTCACACGCGTGGCCGTGCGATCCACATGAAGCCGGTCGTGAAGTACCGAATTGAGAATTGTTCCTGGATGACCTGGCCCACCATGACCGCTCTCGCCCACGCGCCCCTGCACGGGCTACCGGCCGATGCGGCTTTTCCGCAACCATATAATATCAGTTTCGATAGGACATTACGGGCGGTTCGTCCCGTGGCGATGCGGTTCTGAAAAAGCACATTTAAGCCGCAGTCGTCGGCAGCCGAACGGCGCCGAACCACGGTTCAAGGAGAGCTTCCGCGGGTTTGGACGTGCCGTTTTACCGTTCAACTGCGCACTCCCTCTAATCAGCGCATCCTGGCTCTGCCGATCCACCCTCCCGTGGGTCTGGCAGTCCATGTGCATGGTTGCGCCTGTGTAAAGTCTATTCAAGCCAGCTTATCCAAGCCTGGAGCCGACTGATTCGGCCCATGCAATGACGACTACGAAGTGCCAAAAGCCGAAGTGAGGATGCCAATACCAGGTCTTGCACCACCGGATAGGCAGTCAACATGCCGCCCGTCCCATCAACCTTTTGACGATGTACGAGCTCTCGAGACTTCGGCCAACACACTTCACCCAGCTCGGTGACGTGGACATCCCCTTCATCGCCTGGTCTTCTGACCGTCCGACCTACTACGTGCTCTGGTTGGGCGCACAAGCCCTAACTAAGCTATCCCATTCCCCTGACCTGTGCCCGAACTTCGTAGGTTAAGCTACAGTGTCGGTTACTCAAGACCAGGGGCCACCTGGTAGTTTTCTCGTAAGTTGCGCTCCGGCCGATGCAGCCTCCTGAACGTGGATTCTTTCTCCAGAAGTCGAGGCATGAGGGGGGGACGACCCAGCCGGCCCATTTGGGATCCATTCCCGGCCCAACGGGCGTTCATGAGGGGCCGGGATACAGGGCAGGCTGCTTGACTCGCGGTGACCGATCGGCGCCCCCGTCCAGTGGTCCGATCGAAAGGTGGAATTCGGAGGCACGCAGGCCGTAGTAAGCCAACCTACAATGCAATTAGCGGCCATGCCACGGCTGGCGTGGACGATAGATGGCCAACAAGACCACAGCCGTCTGGTCGCACCGGGCGATTAGCACTTAGATTAGGTTACGTGGGCCTCTGTAGAATCTGAGGGGCGGCTTCCAAGGCTTCCAATGCCGACGGAAATTTGGCGGGCGCCCGACCGGGTTGTCAAAATGGACGAAACTTACTAACGGTGCGCGGGCGCAGGGGTGGGCAGAAGCGGTAGACGGGAAGCTTGTTTCTAACCCCCACGTTGCTTCGTTGGCCGCGGCCCCATACGTGCTAGAACAAAAGGCTGTGGGGAGAGCAGAGGCCGCTACCCGTCCGCCGCAATAACCTGCAAGTTTCAAGTAGAGACGGGACGCAAGCAGGCCCCGCGTTCGGGCTAGGGGGCGGCGAAATGAGGAGAGTGGAAGGGATGAGGCTGGCGGGCCCACGCTGGGCAGGGCGGCCATCGGGGGGACTCTGGGCCCAAAGACGCAGCAAAGCGCGAGGCCATCGGGGACTTTGGACTTGGGATAAAAGACGCAGGAACGCCGGCGAGAAAGACAAACCATCCTGGCACTCGTCTGCACCCGACACAGTCTACTCGCCAGCCAGTCGTCAGCCTTTCTTTCATCCACTCCGACGATCACGCCCAACATGGCTTTCGCCAAGATGACTCTCCTCAACGGCCTGGCCCTGAGCCTCGCCACCGTGGCCGCTGCCAGCCCCCTGTCGGCTCAGACGTCGCCGAACGCCTCCAACGCGGCCATCAAGGCACTCCAGAGCGGCAAGGGCACTTGGTACGGCAAGAACTGCGGCGAGGAGCCGTGCTGGCAGCAGGGCGCCTGCGCCTTTGTCGACTACAAGCTGCCCGCCACCGTCGACGGGTCGACCTGTATCTCCGAGGTCGTCTGGGAGAACGGCTACCACTGCGGCGGCTGCGTGGCCATCAACTACGGAGGCCAGAGGAAGATCGCCATGGTAAGTGAAGAGTGCGGCGGGGAGCCCAAGCCAAGAAGGACGGGGGGGGAGCAAGGCTGACGGCAAGCGCGGACAGATCACCAACAAGACGGGCGGCAACGCCCAGCACCTCGACATGAGCCCCGACATGTTCTCGCAGCTGGCGGACAAGTCGCGCGGCGAGATCCCCATCGAGTGGGAGCACGTGCCGTGCCCCATCGAGTCGCCGGTGCAGATTCGCATGCACGGCGGCGCGTCGCAGTGGTGGTTCGCCGCGACGGTGGAGAACGCCGTCTACCGCACGGCCAAGCTCGAGGTGTCGGGCGACGGCGGCAAGACGTGGAAGGCGACGAAGCGCAACGTCAACAACTTCTTCGTCCTGCCCGACAACGGCGGCACCGGCAGCGCCACGGCCCACGTCCGCATCACCTCGGAGACGGGCTCCAGCATCGTCGTCGAGAACGTCGCCCTCAAGTCGGGCGTCACCACCGAGGGCACCGCCAACTA
The DNA here is from genome assembly GCA_018287875.1 of Nigrospora sphaerica. NCBI lineage: Eukaryota > Fungi > Ascomycota > Sordariomycetes > Amphisphaeriales > Apiosporaceae > Nigrospora > Nigrospora sphaerica. Next base: position 678,011 of record JAGVVL010000017.1, read on the forward strand.
CGACGTGTAAGCGGGCCCCCCGTGCCCGCGCACGGAATTCCGAGCGAGGCTGGAGTGCATCCTTTCCCCCGCGACGCCGGGCCGGCAGAGTCAACAAAAGTGCCTGGCGGGTGCCGCCTTGAGAGGGGCACCGGGGCATCCATGGATCCGGCTTGTAACCATCCGCTACTTCTGTATATAGTTGTCCAGCCCCAAATCTATACTTACTCGTACCGCACTTTGTGTTCCACCGCGCGGGTCGCGCTCCCAATCGGGCGGTGCGGCTGGCGACTCCGAACGTGGGCCTCCCCGGACGGGAAGGGGCCGCGAGGTCGCATCGCGCCTGTCGTTTGGGTTTACCAACCATCAGATGACTCAGCCCGGGAAACCGTCGCCGCATCCAATGAGGTCACCCGTCAAGCGGCTGGGCCCGCGGGGTACCATAAAAAGCGAAAGTCTCACCGCCCCGTTCTCGTCGCAAGGCGGGCGGCCATGGCAATTCTTGATGGGCGTCCGAAAGGCGTGACGTGAAGGCGTCAGCACGACATACAGGGTGGGCGCAAGACGGAGGGGTCGAGACGGGTATCCTTAGCGCCGGTGAGAGGGATTGGGTGAATTAACTCCGGTCAAGGCACCGATAGTGCATCTCTCCAGTACGAATGGTAGGTAGACCCATCCTGATAGGCACCCGCTTACCCACCTACCCACTTATTCAACGTCGCGGGAGGGGACCGGAATTCTCACCCACCATAAATTGCGATACGGCCAACGCCATGTCAACGTCGACTGTGAATTCTTGCCTTTTGTCCAATCGCTTGCGAGGTGTTCTCCTTCCCCTCTATCCAACCGCCGTCGTTACTTCCGCGCCCCTGTTTGTCCTCTCTTGGCCGTATTCGTACCTCGCCGCTGCAACACCCAGCCCGCCAATGGACGAAAGGCAGCCGCTGCTCGTCGGCGAGGAGGCCGCGGCGCTGCGCGTCGAAGCGGGCGAGCGGCTCGACATTGTCGGGTTCGACCCCGAAGGCGACGCCGAGAACCCGCAAGACTGGTCGGACCGGTACAAGTGGGGCGTGGTGGCGCTGCTGGCCTTCATGGCCTTCACCGTGACATTTACGTGCATCTCGATGGTGCCGGTGGCGGGGCGGGTGGTGGCGGACCTGGGCGAGCCGAGCCGGGCGGCGGCGGTGCTTCTCGTCACCATCTGGGAACTGGGCGAGAGCGCCGGCCCGCTCGTCATCGCGCCGATGTCCGAGGTCTTTGGCCGGTACGCCGTCTTCAACGTCTGCAATACGGCCTTCATCGCCGCCACGGTGCTGGCGGCCATTTGTGGCGACGCGCCCCTCTTCGTCGCCGCCCGCGCCCTCACCGGCCTCGCCGTCGCCTCCAACGTGCTCAACCCCGCCGTAGTCGGCGACCTCTTCCCGCCCGACCGCCGCGGCGCCGCCATGAGCCTCATCCAGTTCGCCCCGCTGACGGGCAGCGCCGTTGGGCCCCTCATCGCCGGCGCCGTCGCCCAGACCCTCGGCTGGCGCCCCGTCCTGTGGATGAGCGCCCTCCTCGCCTTCGTCTGCGAGCTCTTCTTCCTCACCTGCTTCCGTGAGACCTACAGCGTCTCCATCCTGCGCCGCAAGGCCGCCCGCCTGCGCGCCGAGACGGGCAACCCCCACCTCCGCACCGCCTTCGACCTGCTCGGCCAAGACCCCCAAAGCCTGCGCCGCATCTGGGAGACGATGGCCCGCCCCGTCGTCGTCTTCGTCCGCACCCCCGTCTTGCAGGCCGTCTCGCTGTTTGGCGCCTTCGTCTTCAGCTTCTTCTATGTGCTGTCCACCACCATGCCCGACATCCTCGAGGGCCAGTACCAACTGTCGCCCGCCGCCACCGGCCTGTGCTTCATCGTCTTTAGTAAGTCTCGCCTCCCCGTCCCCAGAGACCCGGCCCGGCTATGTGCTGACACGTGATGCTTAGCCACCGGCTCCATGCTCAGCATGGCTGTCTGCAACGTCTATCTCGACCGCATCTACATCCGGCTACGCGATGCGCGGGGCGGCAAGGAGCAAGCCGAAGACCGGCTACCCCTGGTCATCCTGGGCGGCTTCAGCCTGCCGCTGGCCGTCATGTTTTACGGTTGGGCGGCGCACCTGCAGCTGCCCTTGCCCGTGTTCCTGTTGGCCATCCTGCTCGTCGGTTTCACGACCAGCTTTGCCTTCATGCCCCTGTCGGCCTACGTCGTCGACGCCTTCGGGCTTTACTCGGCCTCGGCCATGACGGCCCTCATCGTGACGCGCTGCCTCATGGGCACCTTCCTGCCCCTCGCCGCCGTGCCGCTGATCGAGCGCTTCGGCAACGGCCTCGGCTTCTCCGTCCTCGGCTTCGTGGGCCTCAGCGTCGCCCCCATCCCCGTCCTGGTCTTCAAGTACGGCCATACCTGGCGACAGCGGTCGGCCTACTGCAAGGGGGGCGACAGCTGAAGTTTGATGCCGTCCATTTCATGTCTCGGCCTTTCGTGGACTGTCTAATTTAGGCGAGAGCCTCGTCCTGAGCGTGTTAAAGTGTGCAAGGACTTGCCGTTTTCCTCTGCCTCGACCCGAAGGGCGTGTTGTCGCCATAAATGTGCTCAATCCTCGATTGCCTTCTTCCTAATTTCAAGACAGGGTCGCTCCGTCCCTTGTCACTAAATTGACGCGACAGAGTAGAACCCCGTTGCGTTCAGTGTGGAATCCACGCCCCCACGTGGTGCTGGCTTCTGCGTTTATGCAATAATCGTAAGGATAAATCCTCTTTGCAGCTTCGCCAAGAACCGCGTCGGGCATGATGGAAAGAACAATATCGGCTGGGAAACAGAGCTGATTGTGCCGAAGGGGTGCGCGCAGGACTGGTGACCGAGGCGAGGCAGCGAGTTCTTGCCCCCACCCACGAAGGATCGGAGTGTTGGGCTCCGTCGTTGTCGCCAAGTCGACTACAAGCCTCAGCTGCCTGGGGTTGCTGTAAACTGCCGCATTGGGGTGGGATGGGCTGCCGTCATCGTCGCGCATGATTGGACATATAGCTCCTTCTGGGCCTGGCCGGACTGTTGCCGCCGTTTGTGTATGGATTCTTGCCTCTCTCGGCTTACAAACCTTCTCAAACTCTCTCAGGGACTACAAAACGTGGATATATTGCCTGTCATGTCGGTTACAACATGATTGACGTCAAGGCGTAAACGTGAACCGTCTTCTCTTACCTCTATTCTGGCTTCGACACGGCTCACTGGCATCGATCCTCCCCACGCCAGACAACATGGTGAACGTTACGGGTGAGTGAACAAACAACCCTTCTCCCGGGGCGGCACGAAGCGGTGTACCCGTTGTAGATGGCGGGCATGTACTAACGGGGGGTCTGGGGACGGCGGCGCAGAACCGCTCCGGGTGGCCATGGTGCTCTTCCCGTCCTTCACGGCGCTGGACGTGTTCGGGCCGCTCAACACGCTCAACATCCTGTCGGCGCGGTACCCGATGACGCTGGCGCTGGTGGCGGCGGACCTGGCGCCCAAGAGCGTGGACCGTAACATCGTCGACGGCGTGTGGTACCCGAGCCCGCTGGCGCCGACGTCGGCGTCGCCCTTCTTCACCGAGTACGTGCTGCCGACGCACACGTTTGCGGACCCCGAGGTGGCGGCGCCGGGCCGGTTCGACGTCGTCTTCGTGCCGGGCGGCGGCGGCACGCGCAACACGTCGGCCACGCAGCCGGCCGTTGACTGGCTCGGCGCCCGCCTCGCCGAGGCTGACCCGCCCGTCCCCTTCGTCATGAGCGATTGCACGGGCGCCGCCCTGCTGGCCCGCACCGGCCGTATCGCCGGCCGCCGCGCCACCACCAACAAAGCCGCCTTCCGCTGGGTGCGCGACGAGGTGCCCGGCGCCGACGCCGTAACCTGGGTGCCCAAGGCCCGCTGGGTCGTCGACGGCAACCTCTGTAGGCGCCCCCCCCTCCCCACGGACAAACATCCCGGCTTGCCCGAAGCGACTTACTGACGCGGGTGGGTGTTAGGGACCAGCTCCGGCGTCAGCGCCGGCACCGACATGATGCTCGGTTGGATCGAACACGTCTACGGCCGCAACGAGAGCGAGCGCATCCGCATCGGCATGGAGTGGAACGCGCTGGGCCAGGAAGAAGACCCGTTCGCCGAGCTCTACGATCTGGTCTGAGGCGCGGCTGGGTCGAATACCGGTGGCGGTGCATTCGGGGCGGGATCAGCAACAAAAACCCCCGGGCCTGGAGTTGGCTGGAGCCGGCACAATGTTCTTGCCATTTTGGCTGGTGCGGCAAATCAGCACCTAAGAGACTGGCTGGTACGCGCCACGGTGCCGCTTGTCATCGGATGTCCTGGGCGGGCTTACTGAGAAGATATAGAGTCTGGTGTCGTTCGAGAAGACGTTGCAGAATCCAGTCGTTGACGCTTGCATGTAAAACATTGGGGGTCGGATCGGCGCTCTCGTCGGCAAAACCCAGCAAGTACCCGCCGCGCGTAACGGCACCCTTTGCCGGAAAGCCTAAAACGATGACGGGCAGATCAAGAAAGCCGGAAAACAGGGGCCCAGGTACCTTGCAATCGGCCGAAACGGGCGCGATCCGGCTTGCTCCTCTGCGAGACTGCATTTCTTACTCGTCGATGTGGGCTCGAGCGGCCTGTTTGCGCTGGACCCTTTCGCCCGGGTCTTGTTACGGTACAAGAGGGGCATCCATGGCTGCTGCCCCGCCCCCTCCTTCTGCGATCGCCGTCCCCTGAATGCTGGACATCCCTTGTCTGTTACCTTCCGGTTCGGAATGAATGCCCTGGCATAGGGGATCATGGATTGCCCCATCCACACGTACAGCCAAGAACAGCCCGTTTTTGCTCAGCCACGACATCCCATGCCGCCTACCAGCCGGTTTCCCGTGGGGTTGGTTGGTGGTGAAACATAGAGGGTTACGTAAGGCGCGGTAGTGGGGAGAAAGCCCCACCCCCTCTACGTCAATCCGCGCAAGCAACTTAAGCCTGGAAAGGGCATTGATCCCTTACGAGCTCGCTCAAGAGACAATCCAACATACGTTGCTACTCCCCGATCTCGAGCAGGCCATCGAGATTCGCGCCCGCATCTGCACCTACTTATCTTACCCGTCTCTCGTCTCTCGTCTCCCGCGGAACCGCCGCCATGGGTCACCTCCCCGACGTTGTCTATGAGAAAATCGACAAGTATGTCGACTCCCTGGCCCCCCAGATCCATCCACGCATCGCGTCGGAAATCGACGAGTTCCAGACCAAGACCCTCGACAGCCTCGAGGAAAAGGTCGTCGACGCCTTCCGCAAGCTCTTTGACAAGAACAAGGCCCGCGACGGCTCCCGCGATCTGAATGACTCCCCGCCTGACTCGTACGGCCTGGACGGCCTGCCGTTCGGCGAGGAGATCGCCTCGCTCACCCGCTCCTTCTCCTTCGGCAAGATGGCCGAGGACGCGAGCGACGACCTGCAGGAGATCTTCAAGCTGACCGAGGGAGGAAGCCGTGGCGGCGGCGACTCTCAATCGAGAGGCTTCAGCTCCGACTCCTTCAGCTCGGGTGCCAAGGGCTTCCTCTCAGCCGCCGTGGGCGCGCTGGCCGAGCACGCCAACCAGCGCCCCGGTTCCAGCGGTTCGGGTGGTAAGCCCGACTTCATGGACGGCCTTCTGGGCGTTCTGAGCAACACTGTCAAGGAGGCCTCGCGGAACCCCGAGGAGAAGGCCCGGATGATCAGCCCCGAGATCAAAGAGAAGCTTGGCGTGACGCTTCGGGAGCAGCACGCCCCGCTCGCCGAGCAATTCACCCGCATTGCCCTCGACCACATCAAGAAGTGGCTCCGGGGCAACACGTCGAGCCGCGACATGGGCGATGCCATGAAGGGCGAAATCTCGGGCTTAGTAACGGGCCTCGCCGGCATGTTCGGCAAGAAGAGCAGCTCGGATGAGTCATCGCGGGACCTCGACCGCAGCGGCGGCGATGGCGAAGGCGGCATTGGCTTCTCCCGCGTCATCAGCGACAAGCTGAGCACCGGGCTGGCCAAGGTCCACCGCGAGGTGCGGCTGGAATTCCGCAAGATCCTTGGCGGCATCGAGAAGCAGCTGTTCGAGCTCCTGCCCGACAAGTTCCAGGGCCCGCTGGAGAAGATCCTGGGGGGCAACCCGTTTGATCCGTCACTCAACGCGCCGTCGCAGGGATCCCGCGGCCTGGGCGACGACATCAAAACTAAGCTCGTCGACAAGATCCGCAGACTCGTGCGAAAGGTGCAGGAGATGCTCCGTGAGGGCATCCTGGGCGTCGTCAACGGAGGACATCGCAAGTTTGAGCGCTCCAGCTGGGTCTATGTCCAGAACATGGTCGAGGTCAAGGTGCAAAAGTTCCTGCCCAACGTCCGCATCCACGTCCCGGATGATATTGGAAACGAAGGTGTCAGCGTCGGCAAGCCCCAGGGCCCGGCGAGCGAGCAGCCGCCCGGGGGTCAGCATGGTGGGCAGCCTCCCAACGCTGGACATCCGCTCGGCGGCCACGACTCGCGGCCTCCCTCGCAGGATTCCCGGCCGCCGCCGCACAACTCGTACTCGCAGGGCCCGCCGCCGTCCTTCCCGCCGCCGCCGGGATCACACGATCAATACCGGCCCCACGACGGTGCGCCGCCGTCATTCCCGCCGCCCCCGGGTTCCCAGGACCAGTACCGGCCCCACGATGGTGCGCCGCCATCCTTCCCGCCGCCCCCGGGATCTCACGAACAGTACCGGCCCAACGACGGTGCGCCGCCGTCCTTCCCGCCACCGCCGCCGGGGAACCCGCCCTACGGCCACAATCAGTCGTACGGCGGTGACCATTCCCAGTACCAGAGCAACGACCAACACCGCCCGTACGAGAACCAGCAGCACGGCAACTCATCTTACGGCCAACCTGCCCCGTACGATCCTTCTCACGCCCAGGGCCCTGCGTACAACCAGGGTTCCTCGTACGGCCAGGGACCCCCGCATGACCAGCAGGGGGGCTACTACCCCCCTCCGCCTCCTCCACAGGGCGAGAACCAGGGGTACTACAACCACTAAGTTCGTTTCTGAATCATTCACTGGGGTCTTGGGGAGAGTCTGAAGGACGGCCAAGGCCCCGCACATTGCATACTGCCTTTGGGGGTCATCGTATCAGTTATGACGTCTATGTGACTGGTTTTCGCATTCATACACAGGCTACGCCATCCGCTCGTGAGAAATTTGAAGCTGTTTGTTAGTTCATTTTCACCCAACCGGTGACTCTACTTTGCGTGTTCGTTTTGTGCGCGGTTCTGCGTATTCCGCGTACATCAATTCGTTTTTTCTCGTGCTGGCACCCTCAACTCATTGCTCTGTCACCAATATTTACTCGTCCACTTCCTCGGCTCATATGCATTACCCTAGTTAACTATCCCGTAACGCTATACAGTACCCATACACAGCGAAGCACAACGCATAAATCAAAGCAGCGGGCCGGTGGAAACGTCGGAAGCAACTGTCACTTCTCTGAGTTCCGAATCTCACCTTCTCGGTATGACCGAAATGTCCAAACTGCTTTCGCATCCTCACACCGAAACGGTGGGATTCGACCAGACTCGTCACAGTCCTCCTCCACCAGGTATATCTGATACGCATATTGACTAGCAACCGTGTAGGGTGTCAATTGAGTATAGAAGAAGGATGCCCTTCTAACTATGAATATAGAAAATAGGAGGACATTTATACCTGCTATCTAATCAGGAAGCCTCCTGATTAGATCATCAGATAATATCTGTCCTCCTCGACGTTGCAAAATATCACGTGGTCCGCCTTGGGACTTCACGTATCAATATCCCCCCGTTTACCTTGTCTTGACGAGGTATGACGTTTCCGGCAGATAGCTACGGTAAAAAACATCAAGATTCCACACAATTGCCTTTCACATCTTGCTCCCAGTAGGCTTCCAGACTCTTATGGACCTTGGGCGAGCCCATGCCACGGACAGTTAGTCCCCAAACCGGGGGGGGGGGATGCTCCAGGCAAACAGCCCCAGGAACCCAGGCATCCATCCATCCCTCGGGTTGCCACCACCTCGGCAGCCTGGATAATACAGCCCGTTAGGCCGTCTTTCTCCTAACACATTCCAAGAGGCTCTCCCAAGGCAGTTCTGGTGCAGTGGTTTAAACCCACGAACCAGCAGCAAGTTTGCTAACCACCCGAGAGGCCACAGGTTCGAGTAACCCGCTCGCCCGCCCCTGTGAGCTCCCGTTCCGTAACCGCCAGTCACCGCCCCATTCGACTCTCCCGCCTTTTCGAACGCTACTCCCCAAACCCGTGCTTCCTCCGTCCCCAAAACGTTTCTCACGCTGTGCTAGGCATTCGTCGTCCCGCCATGACCGTGCTTGTCCGTGCCATAACGTTTCCTCGCCGTTGAACGTCCAGTTGCGCCTTCGTGTAAGTACAAGTCTCCTCCCCCCGCCAGACTGCCTTGGGACCTCTATTTTTTGGAGGTTTTTTTTCTTCCCATACTCTTCTGTTCAGGTTGTGGGCGTGAAACTCTGCGTAGCTTTTTGTAGTCTAATCATTATGTCGAGGTTTCAAACCACTCTATCATCCCCTCTTACGCGTATCCCGGCATCACGACGCCCTGTAGCATCGATAACCCTTTATCGGCAAATATACATCGTGGTATTTAACTTACTAAGCCAACGATATCATCTTGGTGTACGTGCATGAAAATACATTGACCCTGCTTAAACTCTCTCCAGTGCAGATTTCGTACTGAAGAGACCTGAGAGAAGGCCTATAAAGAAAGAGTGGTATATGTGTTGGTGACCCCGCCACACCTAGGCCCAGTATTCTCGACAGCCAAGCAGGGCGGAAACAGTAAATCTCTTGCTTTTAGCCGCATACCCACTAAGAACTTGTTGTCGGCCCCGGGACGAGAGGATGAAGAAATAGCCTGGAGGAGGCAGCCGCTTTCAGAGTGAAAAAAACAACACAGGGAAGGGACAGACGCCCCCCCCCCCCCCCTTTCCGCCGGCGTCTCTAAATCTTCGAAGAGAAGCAAGGCCGCGCTCGGGTTTCTAGTACAAAACCCCCCTCTTTATCACCGCCCATGCATCCTACCTCTCCGTCGGCGCACAGCGGCCGGGAAAAGCAAGAAGAAAAACCCGGCCAGGGGATGGGTTCACCACGGTCCCCGAGACCCCCCCTCCCAATTCACGTAAACGGGATCCTCAACCCTTGTGTTTCCCCCCTTCTTGCCTGCCCGTCTCCCCTCGGGATGACACGACGCCACAGCCATCCCACGCTGCTGCTTTCGACGCGGCCCGGCCCCCGACGACTCTCCCTCTGGGCCCATCCTGCCGCCGGGTAGGGTTGTAGCATCTGTACCACGCGCGACACGCGTCGAGAGGACATGGTCTCGTTTCCCCCATTGTCTTAAAGAGGGATCTCCTATTTTTGTCTTTGCAAGTGTGTGACACTAGACTACCTCGGGGGTAGGTGGTAGGGGGGATAATTCCGTACTTTTGGCGGCATCGGTAGGCGCTGGGTCGGCCGTCGCAGAATCACCGAGGCCACGCGACGCCTTCAATCACTCGAGAGCCAAAAGCACGACTTGATAGAGACCCAGTAGCAAATCCATCGTGATAGTGGTATCTACCAAGAACGCCCAAAATGATGCTGCCCTGCGCTGCAAACAAGTCCTGCCTAGTTCCCCGCCCCAGGCCGAATATCCCGAGGGCGTTGCCCTGTCCAGTTGTCCCCCTCCCATACCGTAAACACCGATAAGCAAGCACGGGTACTAGAAGACATCCTGTCCAATCTCGCCAGTTCCACCCTATCCTCGAAAAGCCGATCAATTACTCAAGCCCGGTTACGCTAAGCCCATGGTAACGTCGTCGCCAAAACCCCAGGTTTCCTGGTCTTTTCGGGATCCTTGAATCTCCAACTCTAGCGCGGGCGTCAGGCTGATTTCATTCTCGTGGGCGCTTCCCACATCGCTCGGCCGACGGCTGCGCTTTGTGTCCCTCGAGGGCTTCCTACGGAGCTGCGGGGCGTTGTTGCTGTGGCCGCCGAGGCTGGGCCATTTGAACCGAGTCGACTTGGACGAGCTGGAGAGAACCGACACGGAGTCGGTATCCTCTCGGTCGTTGTCCTTGCTCGACTGAGAATGACTCGGCTCCGATGTGCTAGTACCAGCAGAGGTCGATAGTGTCGACGCGTCCGTCTCGGCTGCCGACGGTGCTTTTTGCCGTGGCGGGAGGGCTGGAGGCGGGGGGGACGAGGGAGAAGCGGCTTCGGGCGATGAAACTGACTCTTCGGGCGCCTCGTCGTCCACCTCGACCAGCTCGGCATCACGGTACCATTTGCGGCGACGCGTCCAGCGGCCCCAGCCGTCTTGACCACGACGTCCGTTGTTCCACTGTGAAAAATGATTAGCGGCGCGCGCCGAGTGCCCTGGTACACAAGGCCAAATACCTTGTTGTCATAGAATATCCACCCGTTCTTAGCCGCTTCGTCGTCGTATTCGCTGTCATCTTGCACGTCGGGCGCGCCATCGACCCGCCATTTGCTCCCCTTGGCCCAGCGCCACTTGCCCGGTCCGTCCTCCACCTCGGGCAGCTCAAACTGGTCGCGTGGGGGCACTGGGTTGTTATGCTCGTCCGTCCAAGCCGCACGCTCATAAGCAAACAGACTATTGGTCCACCCCAGGCCCACCCATCGCCTCTGGTTCTCGTATATGATGAAGGTGAAGCGTACGCCGGTTTCTTTGCCGTAGGCCGATCTCCTTCGCTGTATGGCGGCCGTTAGGGCCGACGCCGAAGCCGAAGTCCTCTTCTTCTTCTCGGGCGTCGACGGCGTCTTTTCGTCGGTATTTGTGTCGTTCTTAGTTGCGTGCGTGGGTTCCTTGGGACCCTCAAATTGCAGGCCCGTGATCCAGCGCGCTAATCGGCGTACCGAAGCGCTCCGCCAGAGGAGCGTCCTCGTGACCCGGCACACTCGGCTGTGCCAGCTTAACACGATGGTGCCAAACAGCAACACAACCCTCTTGGTCGTAACGATGCGCAGGGGCGGCAGTGTTAGGGCCACCCAAATAGGGGTGACGGCCAGGATGCGTACAAATAGCGTCGTCAGAGCCGGGCGCGTGGTCGCGCTGGTAGCGGTGCGCTGGGTGCTCAGGAAGTCCGTCATGCGGAGCATAGGCTCCAGCAGAATATTGCACCGGAAGGTGAGGTCTTTAAGCGTTTCCACAATCTCGTCGAGGGTCTTTTGGTGTCGCGTATTCGTGGTCTCGCTCGCGTTCTTCTGGTGGTCGCCCTTCTTGGCGGGCGGCCCGTCGGGTGAGGTCTCCGCCGAGCCGCCTTTCTTAGAGGCCTTGGTGTTGGGGGCCTGCCACGAGGGGTGCTCGGCCCAGCCGCTGCTGCTCAGGGGACTGAAGCGGCGGCCGTACATGCCGGCGATGATGATGGTGACGACCACGATAGGGCCGGCGAAGCGCACGACGGCATCGCCATACTGCACGACAGCCCAGAAGACGACCAGCAAAAGAAAGCTCTCCCAGGGGTCGCCGGTGGTCCAGCTCAGAAGCCCGGCGAGCTTGTTCAACGGCAGGAGAAAGGGGTGGCTGTAGGCCAGGGCGCGGGTGACCTGCGGCGGGGTGGCGAGCAGAAGCGGCGACTTCTGATGGACGAGGATGGTGGAGCGACGGGCGGCAGAGGCGGCGGTGGTCGACAGGTTCGAGGAGCTGAAGGCGGCGTAGGTGGGCGGGACGGAGCCGTAGGGGGAGTCGACGGCGGGCGCGGCGTCGTTATCGCCGTCGCCGTGCGCGGATGATCTGGATGGGGTCGCCATGTGCGCGAGCCAAGGCGTGTCCTGGAGAATCAAGGGTTCAGTACGGATGGATCGGCATCACCATCGTGTGGCTCGGATGAGGGGAATGCGTGGCATGTCATGAGAGGACGGTGGTGATCTTGGCGGCATGGAAGCTGCGAAAGTCTGGGGAAGCTGAGAGCAGAGCCGAGGTGAGAGACAGAGGAAGAGAGAGATGGACATGGAGAGCTGAGAGCCAAGGGACCAACCAGCCTAGCAATCTGCCATGTCGTCACTTAAGCTCCAGGGGGCGACTTCGCTAAACCCCAAAAGGGCATGCGCGGGCGGAGCGAGCGCGACGATGTGCAGTGAGAGACGTGTAGGTAAGGAAAGGCTAGGCAGGTAGGATGTGGAGGATTGGAAGTCGGAAAGGAGGATGAAGGATTCAAATGTATGGCTCAACAGCGGTTTTGCTTGCTTACAAAGGCGGCCATTAGAGAGAGATGGAATGCGACACGGGCTGGGCGAGTCGTTCTGCGTGCGTGAGAGCCGTTGGGTAATCTTTTCCAACAACGGCCCCGTTGGGCGTGGTTGTGGGTGGTTTGGCCGCGTTCAGTGGGTGGTGCTACAGGCAATCGCTGCTGCTGCTGCTGCTGGGATGCTGCTGCTGGGGTGCTGCTGCTGCTGATGCTGCCGACTTTCAGGCCTGGCTGACTGACCAGCTTGCGCTGTTTGCCGTCCAGGGGTCTGTCTTTTCGTCTTGTCCCGTCCTGTCGCCCGCCCACTGTCTCTCCTTCCAAACCCCACCCCCGTCGCTCGCCCTTTTGCTTGTTTTCTCGCTCGTGCGCTCGGTCTGATTCGGCTGCTCGCGCACTGCGTTTGTGCCGCCGTGCCTCTTCCCACCCCGGACAGTGAAAGTGAGCCCTCGTGGTTGGGTGTATGTAGGTGGAATGTTATTGTTAGTAGGTAAAGTGGGGATACGGCCTTCGGTAAATGTTCGTTAGCACGTCTGATGCAACGTCATTCGGCAGTCGGGCGCGCATGTGGGATGTGCCGTCGCCAGTCGCAGGGAGGGGGAAGGCAGGGAGAAGAAAAGAAAAAAAAAAAGAACCATTTCGTCAGGCCAGAGCCAGAGCGACGGGCGTTCGGCTCAGGGGTTCTGCACGTTTAAGCAATAAGCAACACGTAGCTCGTGGGCTCGGGAAGAGGGGAATGAATCAACAACCGACGGTCCTGAACCGGCGCCAGCTCCTTCCGACACGTTGGGAGGATGACGAGTCAGCTGCTCTATTCTACCTGCCCGAGCTGGCAGAGGCCGAGGCGGGGCCGCATCACATGCTTCATGGCGCATGCATTCATTCATCCAGCACATCCATACGCTACTGAACATATGGATCAACCAGCAACGCATCCATGTACTGATGGGGACCACATCCACCATCCACCCACCAATGCATCCAACTCCTCCCGGACACATCATCACTTTATACCGCTACGGATCAAAAACACACACCGCCGAGGCCAGATCCGTACCAATTGCCTTTTTGTATTTAATAGATTACACACTGTCAAAAATACCCCTCACTCACAAAAGCTGATACACCCTTTGCCGTCCAGGGTATCGTAGAGTGCATATCGTCGCATCCAGGGCCGCCAAGTAAACAACCAATCCTGCCCCTTAAACCTGCGTCGGGCCTTTCTTCAAACACAGCACGACCTCGGCCGTGAAACAGGCCAGATGTCTCGCCACCAACGCCGACAACCAACTTCGCCTCATCTCAACTTTTCGTTCTGTGCCTGCAACCACCGCACAAAATTTCGCGCTTGGATCTTGCCAAGTTCCATCTTGCCGCCGCGGCTGCGGTCGAACACCATAGTAATAACCTCCCCCGACACTTGGGGAAGCGTCATAACGCTCATGCCCTCCCGCCCTTCAATCGTCTGCACATGGGGCTTCATGCACAGCTGCGGGTCGATAGCGATGCAGATCCGCTCGTCGCTTGTGGCCACCGTCTTGTCGTCTTCGCTCGTGCACAGCTTGACGCAAGCTTCCTCCCTATCGGCTCTCTGCCATCTTCGTGTGGCGTCTGCGTACTTGGTGATCTCAAACACCCTTGGCTGCCCAGACCCTTTTGGTCGAGCATCAATACTCGTCGTTGGACTGGCAGACAGCATCGCGGGTGTTGCTGCCGCAGAAACCGGGCTCGTGATCAGTGATTGGCTCGGCGTCGCCGTTGCAGCTTCACCGGACATCGTCGTCGTCATTGAACTCGCCGAAGCTCTTCGCTGCCCTGAGTTACCATACGTTGAGCCTGCCGACAAGGTCCTCTGGTCTCCAACGCTAATTGTCGGGCTTACAGTTAGTTTGCCGTCGGCTGTGGCCGTTTTCATTCCCGGTCTTCTAGGCGCTTCTGGCGGCTGGGATTTGACCTCCCGCATCCTGTTCTGGGACAGGTTGCTCGTCACAAGTGCCTGTAAATGGGGGGGGCGGCATAGTGGCTCGCTGGAGCCCGGTCTGGCAGACTTTGTTCTCCAAGCCGTCATGCTGGCTACCGGTCTTTCCGATGGCACGCTTCGTGAAGCAGGCGCCCCAGTCGCAGGGCTGGCGCGAGGTTCCGAACTTCTATCCCGTATACCGTTCGGCGGGGAGTTCGTAGGTGGAAGTATTTGTGCTGCTGCTATTGGTGCGAACTCATGCCCTGGTCTTGGCTTCCGGTCTTTACCGCCAAGGTTGCAGATTTGCGTATCGAGGCTCTTTGTAGCCGATATATCCGCTTTTCGGGTGTTATATTTCGCTGCCCACTCGTCCTCGTCCTCGTGTTCGAATACGTATGACGGCGGGCGTCCTCCTTTGGAGCCGCGTCCGTCGTCCTGGTAGTCTCCATCATCTGTGTCATCACCCCCTCTTACTCGCAGCCCTTCGAGCACTTCGTCGAAGTCAGATACGGTGTATTCAGAAGGCGTATTTGCTGGTCCGAGGGCGGGGTTCTGTCCCTCGCTCATCGGTGCAGGTATTGGCTTTCTAAGGTTAATACTGGAAGCTCGGTACTCCTCCCATGTGTTGCACCCAGCAGCAGTGGCGATCCACTGGCGCGCTTCGTTGTACGAAGCCTCTGGATATTCCTCGCCTTCTGGAGCAGTTGTCAAATCCAGCTTGGATAGGTCCCTTGCGGGGGCCCAGCCGACATGGTTTTCGCCATCAAAGTACATGATGGGAAATTCTCTCAGGTCCACATTGGGCCCGCCATCTTCGTAGCCTTGCGCCCAGCCGAGGATCTTCTTACTGGTATGGTTGTAACATTTTGGGGGTCGTGCGTGCTTTTGTAATAACCGAGTTTCTTCCAAAGACTTGTAGCGGCAGGCATCGATCTGTGCATCCCATCCCAAAATCAGACAAGCCCAGTACTGCTTTTCGAAATAGCAGTAATAGACATGGAAAGGCTTTGGGTTGGCGATAGGGCGGCATTCCGTCCTTCCGCTGGGCTGGAGTTGAGGGGGTTTAGGAGAACCGAAATCTGACAGTGTGAGTCTTTCCGTCTTCTTTTTGCCAGCGAAATGGTTAGAAGGCCGATAGCCTTCTTCGAGCTTTCTCTGCACCTCGGCGTTGTGAACTCTGGCAAGCTCTTCGTTGCAGTTGGGTATATAGTAGCCGATTTCGACCAACGCGGTGGGAAAATCCTTGCTTAGCGCTCCGTGTAGTGAGCCGTTGATATGCTTGGCTCCAGCCTGCAAGGCGAGAGTCTTGAAGTGCATATTGTGCTGGACACAAAAGAGGACCCAGAACTGGCGGCTTGAAGTCGGCCACTCCACAATGGTATCCCAGTGACCCTTTTCTAAGGCGTTTCTGCGCACCTGTTCGTACGAGATCATTTTTATCTTTGCCGGGGTCCTTGTTTCGTGGCTGGTATGGCCCGTGTTATCGATCCGCTGTCGTTTGGACTCGGGGGACTTCCAGGTACGCAACATCCATCGAACCCTACTGCCGTGCAACTCTAGACTGGTGGCCCAGTTTCTCACTTCTGCCAGCGGGCGCTCCGCCAGCCTTTTGTTGGACTGGTTGGACGGTGGCCCCTTCGGTGCCGCACTGGACGGCCGCGAGCGTGGAGAGGACGTCAAAGGACCTCCGACCAGCTGGGAATAAAGCAACAGGTGCTCTTCCAGTTCCCGCTGATGCCGAAGTTTGACGTCCTCTATGCTCGGACCGGCTTTTCTCTCCACTTCGGCGATCTTTCTGGTCAACTCAACTTGAAGATTAACAAATTCAGTGCCGTGGCTTGCTCTGAGTTTGACCTCATAAGCTTGGATCAGATCCTTGATCTCCCGTTCTTTGGCACCGCCGGAACTGGCTTTGATCTCAGCCGCGTGGCGCTCAATCATCTCCTCCTGATGCCGCCTCCAATCTTCAATAGATTTGGCCATGATGAAATTCTTGTTGTTCCAAAAGACCTATGCCACTGTCAGTCGAGGTAAGCATAAGCTAGTTTGTGAATAGGGCCTAGAGCTAGCGGGTGCTGTCATGATAGGATATAATGACAGCAGGGAAATTGGCCATGGAGAGTAGAAGTTGCTTAGGGAAATATACACACCGGCAGGGCAAGGGTGGCGATACGTTGAGAATTTTTGGCTGTGTATCGGGTGGACATGAAACGGCTCGGGCAAAACGTCCTTGGGTGAGATTGGTGAGGCTGTTGCTTATTGTTGGTAGTGAAACCAACAGCGCACACGCAAAACACAGGTGGTGTTTGTTCGAGCGGCCGGAGGTCCTGAGCTGGAGGCTTGGCTGGAACCAAGAGGGGTTGGTGGGCGGCGACCGGCTAAGGGTCGCGTCCACGGAAGCGCATAGAAGAAACCAAAGACGACGCCGAAGAAACAAGAAGGAGGGCGACTCCCAAACCGGCGCGTGAAGATCACGATGCCGACCCAAGGTCGCCCGGCTTGTCAGACCGTTGGGATGAAGAGGTGGAGGACGGAAGTAAAAGGATTGACTTTCCGTGCCCTGTTGCTTGGGTTGTTTCTGTAACGTAAAGAACCACAGTTTTCTGCAAGCTATCCCTCCAGCAGACTAGCGCCTAAGGCCCGTGCGTCAGTTTGGCGAGAGATTAGTTAGTGATGTATTTATTAATTAGCAAACATCGCCAGCTTTGGTGGCGTTAGAGAAATTAGGTACATCCACGCAAAGGTTCAAACTAAGAAGAAAGTGGGTCGTTACTGTTAGCCTACAACTAGTTCTTTAGCCGGCAGGTACGGTTCGTCTAGAATACCTTACAGTTGAGGCAACCGCGCTCTGTATTGACGGTCAAGTCGGATCCCATAGCAGGTGGCAAGATCATCCCCCATTAAAATGCAGAAGGTGGGAAGACGAGGTGCAAATCATAAACAGAAGTCGCAAAACTCTGCCTCGGTCCGTGTCTCCATCCCTTGATGCAACACGGCCATGCCACGTGCCTTACGAGTAGTAGCACCAATTTTCGGGTCGCAAATGTCCACCTCCTTTGCCCCTCGCTTCTAGCCTTAGACTAGAGACCCCTTTCCTACCGACCGAATGTTAAGATACAGTCATCCGTGCCGCGAAAAAATTCAAGCAAGAGATACGCACGGTTTGCCCAGTATTCATTTCCCGTGCGGCTAAGCCTTTGGCGGGAAACTACAGGTCAGTCGCGGCCTTCAATATAATAACAAGAGGACATAAATTTGGGGGGGGGGGTGAAGAGAAGTTGTTGAACCAGCGGCAGTGAATTCCCTACGCGTACCGCCTTCCGCCTCCAATGGAACTTCAGGCTTGAGAAAGACATAGATTCCCATAAAACCGGCACCAGCAGGCCAGGGATAAGTACTTGCACACATATAATCCGCCAAAAATACCTAGACCGGGTCGAATGAGGTAGCATAGCACGCGAGAGCAAAAGCCCAGATGGGTTGCCCCCGCGCGCCGCGGACAGCGGCCTCTTGGCCGGCGTCCTTTTTTCCTTCTGAAAATATCTCATTCACCACGTATAAAAGTCGGCGCTGCGCCAGCCGAGGCTCTTGACGGCAAAGTCGCTCATCTCCATGTCGTTCATGAGCCGTTCGCGCTGGTCTTTGCAGCTCTGGCAGTCCTCACCGCGGAACTCCTCCTCGGCGCGGCGGATGCCCATGGTGCACCGGCCAAAGGACCCGCGGCGACGCGCGTCCCGGCACCACTGCGTGTTGGTGTTCTCGGCCATGCGCTCGTTGCAAGTCGGACAGATCGAGAGCGTCTTGACTTTGCGGCACATGGTTGGCTGCAGCGCCGAGGGGAGGGGTAGGGCGGTCGCGGTCAGCCCCAGTGCTCTCCGTGAGAGGGGGGAAGAGTGCTGGGGATGAACTCTGCGCCCGTACGGGACGCAAGGGCTGTAGGGGTCTGCCTGGATTTACCTGGGTACAGAGCCGCAGGTCCGATCGGCTGGAAGGGGAGCTTGCGTCAGCTGGGCTTGGAGAACGGTGCGGATATGCACGGTGAGGTTACCTGGGCACGGCGCTGAATCTGAAACAAGCAGCAGTTTGGTTGGAGGTTTGTGTGCTTGCGCGCTTGAGCAACAGTTATATGGGGAGCGGTGGCTAGGTTGGCTCTCCTTATTCGTCACCTGCCTCTGCTGCCTCTGCTTTTGTCGCCGTGAGTGGTGTATATAAAGCATGGTGTATTGCCCCAGACCAGGCCCAGGGGTTTCAATTGCGAGACGCCCTCTTATACATCGCCGCCACCTTCAACCATCCCTGTCACATCCCCCCTGGAGCATCTTTTGTGCAGCTGGTCCCTTTGGGTCTATGGCAGCGGCGCCGTGCCGCAAGCTCGACCAAATGATCCACATCCCTTGCTCCTTTCGTCGCGATTCGCAGCGGGGGCCGATCAGTCTGGGCGGTTCGAGGCCTATCGTGCCTGAGAATTGCCGGCGCGTGACACAGGACATTGTGCAGCGTACCGTTGGCCGCCTCGGGGGGTTGGCCACATACAAGCCGTAGCGCGGGCTCGCTGCATGGGACAGCCGAATGGGTAGCTCCGGTACCTCGATCGCACTGCCCCGGGCTACGGTGGTATCAAGTGAGGCCATATCGACTGAGCGGCCGAGAGCAAGGCCGCTCCGGTCTGGCCGCTGGCCACACAATGGCCCTGGCCATGTCAGGGCTGGCTGAGAGCTTGGCCACGGAGCCTAAGGGCGTGGGACGGCCTGGCCAGACGGCAGCGATGGAGGAATCCCGCAAGACATATGTGACTCCCCGCGAACAATCGAGTCGTGCAACAGAGTCCCGCCAGCGGCAAGCCGTAAATCCCGAGAATCGAGCAAGCAGGCCTGTAGCACAACCGATGGGGAAAGCTTGCAGCCGGCAGCCCCTTGCCCCCTTGTCTTAGGATCGATGCATCCCCATAATGATGTTTGCCGCTATCCTAGCGTCGGGGTTGGACAACCGGCGATGTGTGATGTGGCGACGCAACGATCCTCAAGCCAGCAATCGATTACAAAAAGGATGGGGTCTGGATCGCGAGAGGCTGCTTCGGGAATTATGCGTCAAGTCAGTTACACAGAGCGGGTAGGCGAAGATGTGACGGGGGTTCGAGGATGCTTGTTCCGAGATCTGACAGGTAACGTACATGGCCCGCCGGCGAGAGGCAGTGGAAAATTGATGAATCGTTCGGATAAGGAACCGGAATGAGAGACAGGGGAGGCGCAGTGGAAAAGAACCAAGGGGTGGAAGGGGAGAGGACGCGGCGGTTGAGTAATGGAGCGCGAACCACGTCCGTATTGGACCCTCAATAAGTACGTTTACAGGCATTCATCCTACCAGCCTATCATACCTCGCCACCAATTGGCCTTGTACAAGTGCGGAGAAGCCGCAGCCGAGCTCACTCACCACAGAACATACCCTTGGGGCTCTGCTGGAACAGAAGGGCGTCGTGCAACATGGACACAGGCAGAAGGAGATCTGGACCATTGTCACATAGGATCTCGGTCGTTCCCTCGATGATAGCGAGACTCGTGTGTCGGTTACGAGGGTGGTCCCTGGGAACTACTGTTGTGGGGTCTTATTCCTTGGGCCTTATTCGATGGTGACGCTCGAAACACAGCAGTTCGGTTCATGCAGGAGAATCTTTCATCGGTAAGGTTCTATTACGGGCAGAGCCATAAGCACTAGGGCTAAAAGTTCTAGAACAGTACCCAAGCGTATTCTTACGAGGGCGTCTTTGCTAATCATGATCCCGGGTGAGTGGCTTTTGGGTAGGCATAGATGTGCTGAGGACAGATTCATGTTTCCAAATCCATGGATTGGCCCAAATCATGTTTCTACGACAGCACTTCTCCGATGCCTTCCGCCACGGACCAAGAAATAAGGACCGGTGAAGTTAGGTGACAATGACCCAATGTTTTCCGGCAAAGTCGGGTAGGCACTTAAAGCAAAGTAACGACCTGATGACTTGCTATGGCACTATCTAACCACCGAGGCCCTTCATAACAACGCAGCCTCAGAGTCGGATACCCTTCGAGTTGCAAATGAGGTGGCCCTAACTCAGCTGTACCCCTTGGTTCAGGGTGTCAGCTTCTTCCTAGCTGGTACCGATGTCCGTGCTGCAGTTGAAGAAGGACTGTCCCCAATAACAGGATATGCTGCGCTTGTCACAGTCATGTTCGTAGTCCAAGTACGGCCAACAGGTGCCGTGCTGTTGGTCGTCGATGTCAAAGATGCCCCAGTTTCGGGCATCGTAGATCGCTATCATCCATGCGTTAATTTGCAAAATGCGGAAACGGTATGCTGATTCCATTGGGAATGGCTTACTGAAATGACCAAAGCCGGTGTTGTACTCGAGTACCTCGGGAGCCGCTTCGAGATCGGGCAACTCATGACCCGACAGCCCTGTTTATCTCCGCTCGCGTCTGATCGTAGAGCCACCACTGGGCGTAGTCCAGGTTCTCACAGCCTGGCTCGGGCAGACTGACGAATTTGATGCCACCATAATAGCGGATATTATATTCGTAGATGTAGGAGTCAGCTCGCACCAGCCAGGCGAAGGCGAGATGGAGGAGGAAGAGTAAAAACATGGCTTCTGAATGCTTCGGAAATGATCGAGTGTTGGTCGTAGGTGATGTTCCGTCATGGGTTTTCTGTTCACGATGGATATCTATGTTTATACTATTCGAAATTCCTGGGACCGATGTAATGTGGAACAACCGGTGATGTGAGGTTCGGGGCGGTTTAGGTAAGCTGCTACCATGATTTCTATTCATTCGATACTAGGTGAACACTTAATGCTGATATGCACTGCTACCTACCTTTCACCTCCAGTGATACGTTGTAATGTTTGCTACATGTTCCCCCATTCAAAGATCCATGTAGCGCACCCACCTTGGTTGAATCTTTCAAATATTTTTTGTTCTGCGTGTTTATTTCCGGTGGGCTCCATTGTGCAATTACTGGGCTCACCTTCTGAAACAAGGCTTCTATTGGACAAGCTTTACGCATCACGTGGAAACTCGAGTCGTATACCAGCGCCACAAACCAAGCAATGGAAATTTCGACCAATACAGATTATTGTGTAACGGACAACTGCGCAAGCCTAACTTGAAACGGAGAGAAGAATTATTCACAACATGAAGTTCGCAAGTTCGGTCTCTATTAGGGCCAGGGTGGGGAGACGTTTACCTCCAACCACCCCTCCTTACGAGCGCACCCCAAACCTATCACACTCGTATCACACTTTGAGGTATATGACGTGAGCGGGCACGCGTCGCGGCGACCCGTGCGCAATACTTGATAGAAAGTGATTCGCCTATTCTGGGGAAGAACGTCTCGTAGCCACGGGAACTGCTGCCGTTGATACACCGCGCAAAGATTACTGGTCGGAACGTTTGTTGGAAGAAGCAAACATCATGGTCAGGGCGACGAAAGAGCAGGGAAGGTTTCGACTTTATTTGTTTAGTCCATTTCTGACGCTACAAGTGATTCCAAGGGGAGTTTGACTCGAGATGACCCCTTCCCATGTAACGTCGATGTGGGGAGCTGTCTACACGTCCATCATGAAGAGAAAATATAACAGAGATGTAAAAGCGGCGACTAATAATTTCCAACTATTCTCAGCAGAAACAATAAGCATGTAGCTAATTGTATGATACGCTCAAAGAATACAATAAAAAGCTGTGTCTAGGGTCCCAGTGCAGATTTACCGGGAAGGATTAGGCATAATTCCTTCGTACTTTGTTTTCATTCTCGTCGTGCTGATTTTGTCTTTTTCGCGCCTGACGTACGGTATGGACCGGATTATTCGAAAGGAGTGGCAAACGGTTGAGCATAGTACATCCAAATGCCCTGGCTTGAGGCGGTTAATACTCCAGCCTATTGCGAAGCCAGAAAGCTTCGTTCCCCGTTGTTCTTGGATTTGCTGAGATTGCCTTGCGCTGGAAGCAGATCCGGGATAGCGCCTTGGGGCGGCGCAGAGGTGCTCTCTGATGTGGGAAGCCAGGGCAGCGATGATGAGATCACCCTGCTAGGTTCAGACCGAGATATGGACACTGTCCAACGGAAGGAAGCCGGAGAGGCCGGTAATGAAAGCGGACCCGTATTCGCTAGTGTTGGGACTCGATCTCAACCCCTTGGACGTCGAGTATATAAAAGGTATCTCCTCTCTCCTCCGGTTCCCTCTCTCTCTCTCTTCCCTCTTGAATCAATCGATCTATTCTCGTTTAACAGCTATGAAGGTGGAGTAGTTATGGCCATATTGGATGGTTGCAAACGCTGATGCCCATTAGTAGAGTTCGCGCGTGAGACTCCGGACCTCGGGAAACGTCGGAACGAAAGGCTCGAGCGAAGTGGACCTGCGTATATCAGGGGACTGGAGGACCCGAGTGAAGGAGAGGAGACCCGGGGATCACTGGACCATCTATTGAGCCCTATACTGGGCATAAACGGGGAGAAGCCCCCTTATCCTTCCGTACATCGATGGCTCCTCTGACACCCATCCCCGGCGGAACCAGGCGGCCGCAAGTGCCCAATAGCTCAGAAGACAGAGGACTGCTACAACCACGCCTGTAGCCTTCCGAAACAGTATGCTCAGGGAACATAAACAACTCGACCCTTAAGAGTCTTGTCGTTCCAAGTTGCCTCGATGTCCTTGAGCGGCACGGCCGTGGTATCGAGAGCGGGCCACGACGCCACGGCTTCCAGCAGAGCGGGTAGCTCCTTGCCCAGTTGTGACATGCTCCCTGCGGTCGCCAACGTCAGTATGCGGGAAAAGCCAAGACGAGCCCGCGCCAAGGGCTTCCGACTCCGAGACGGGGGGCAGAAACGAGGGGGGTACGTACAGCTCCCGGGGCCAGCGCCGCGGATGGTCAGGTCGGTGGAGCGCAGAAGGGCGGCGGGCAGGGCGGCGTCGGCGCGGCCGGACAGGGTGCCGATCTGGACGTACTGGACGGGCTTGCCCGGGGGGCGGGCGGCGAGGGCGTCGAAGAAATGCTCGGCGGCGGCGCCGTAGACGTAGTCGAGGACGACGTCGGGGCCGACGGCGGCGAGGGCGGCGGCAGCGGGGGTTTCGGGGTCGTCGAGGACGACGACGGCGTCGAGGCCCGGCACGGCGCGCAGGGCAGCGGCATCGCGGGCGGCGCCGACAACGCGGGCGGCGCCGAGGGCGCGCGCGGCGTGCACGGCGAGCCGGCCGCTGGCGCTCGTGGCGCCCAGCACGAGGCAGGTCCAGGCGGCGGGGCGTGTGGGGGCGCGCGCCTGCAGGGCCATCCAGCCGCTCATGGCCGGGTTGACGGCGGCGGCGAAGGCGACGGGGTCGCCGACGGCGGCGGGCAGCGGGACGGTCAGGGTCCCGCCGCCGCCGGGACGGGGCACGTTGACGCGCTCGGCCAGGGTGCCGAAGCCGTCGCCGAAGCCCAGCACGTAGTACAGGGCGCCGGTGGCCGGGTCGCGGCCCACGGCGTCGACGCCCGGCGTGTGCGGCAGCGTGCGGGCCGAGTAGTGGCGGCCGGCGGCGCGCGACCGCACCACGTTGTGCGCGCCCGCGGCCACGATGCGGAGCTGCAGCTCGTCGGCCGACGGCGGAGCCGGCTCGGCCGTCTCGGCGTAGCGGGGCCCGTCGGCCCAGGATGCGACTTGGGCTGCGTGCATTGCGGGGGCCCGGGATCTTCCCTGGGGTGGGCTGTGTTGATCACTGGGTCCGGCGGTATTGGATCGGGTGGAAGGGCGCTTTTTCGCTCGCAACGGGGGACCAGATCTTTTTCGGTCGGGTGGTTTCGTTTAAAACAGACAAGATGCAAGCACTCAGGCATTTATAAGTACTTGCTTAATAAATCAGATGTTCTTACCTGGAACGAGGGCCGTGGTGCCGCCACACCGGCTTACTCGGTACGATGCAGTCAGCAAAGTGTTGCCATCTACATACGTTTTGTACCAATTCTGCATTTCGGGGGCCCCTAGCAGCCCCCGCCGCCCGGGAAGGGGGCTCGTGATACATGGCGTTCCCGTCCTTGCGGTGCAAGCATTAAAGAAATCCTCGGTCGACTGCTCCCAGGCTTGGCGAAGACTACATCTACGGGTTCATGCACGGTAAATATCACCAACTATGCTTCAGGGGTGAATAAATGCCTGTCAAGTTTCCCCGCCTAGGGTGGGCACCGGGGTTGTTCCTACTGGGGTTGGGACGTTCTCGCGGGGCTAATTTCATTAGTTGCCCGGTTTGTAAGACGATTCCCCCACAGCCAACCACAGGCTCGGAACCAACTATCGTTGCCTGTGTCTGGGGACCGCCTGGCTGACCGAGCGTGTTCGGCCATCGACAGACAGCCAACCAGCCTGCGCCGTCTCTCTCCTTCTCGTCTAGCAAAAGTCGAACCGCCCAATTAACAGCTGGCCATGTATCCGGTGGCGTCCAGCGTCTGGTGCTTGATGGGTTTTGTTTCATTGTTCATGACAGGCGCCGGTCGTCCGTCGCAAGGACTCCATCCACTTTTTCCATCTTTGTTAGGGTGCTGATCTATCCCTGACTCAAGGGACGCCCTTGAGGAAAGAGGGGGGGAACATAGGCACCATGACCCCCTGCTCCCCTCCCTTGGATGATTTGACGCTTGACCACCGACGGCCTGCGTCACTGTTCATTGTATGTCCAGACTCGGGCGACCTCGTGCGTTTCGTGGTCTGGGTAGCGCTCGCTTCGAAATTGGCGTCCCAACGCGATGCCCCCACTCGTCGGCCCGATGACGCAGCAAAGCGGGAACATGGCCAAGTCGAGCACCGCCGCCAATCCGGAGCCCTGGCCAGACGAAAACCGGCCATTTCTGCCTCGTCGTTCGCTGGTTGGTGGCGCCCTTGGCGTGACCGTCCATCCCGATCGTCCAACCATGCAATATAGAAAATTTTATCGACGCCTCGTCAACCCTCTCATTGGCGGTCGAGTCTGTTGGTGGGGCTGAGTGTCTGCCATCACCCATAGACAACCTGAAGCCTTGTCTGTTCGCCCATGAAGTAGCCTTCGGAGCCCTACCCATTGGGGCAGTACGTCTCTCGTCCTCTTTGATGGGCGGCAACACATTTTCACGATGCACCTGGGAACGCGAGTAATAATATGATCAGGATGGAAGGGTATCGTATTGTTCATAACTCATTGGTGACTCCCATACAAGGTGAAATCCAAGCAATGCGCCGGCGCTCTTTCCCAAACTGCGCTTCCGACGCCGTCGTGACCGATAATCGCAAAAAGCAAACTCCGCGCTCGGCAGTCCCAAATAGTCTGGTCGGCTCGAACGCAGACGAGTGGTCGAAGAGGAATGGTCGAAGACGAATAGCCAAAAGACGAGTGGTGGTCAATGTCCCCGCAGCTCAGACAAGACGCTGGTTTGTGTAATCAGTATGGGGCTGGGCGGTCGGCGGGAAGGGAGAGGACGTACTCGTCTGAGCTCGGGGAGACTCAAATGCACGAGTCGCACTCAACGTGGGCGCAGGACGGGCACTTGGTGCTGATGACCAGCATGCCACCGCACTTGCAACAGTACTTGGAGTAGGGAGACATTGCAAGATTCGTTTCGAGTAGTGGTGGTAGAGGGAGTGACGCTGTTCGTAGCTTCGTAGTGGAAGAGAGTATCTTATTCTCAAGCGTTCCTAGGTGGGAGAACCAGGCAATATAAGATAGAGCAGGATGGAGAGGTAGGAGATGAGATGAGAAGTTAGTTTGATTGTGAGGGACGGAGGGGAGGAGTCGGTCCTTTATGTTTTCGACGCCCTCCCCCTCCGCCCCAGCCCTCCCGGCCGTCATCGCCCCCGGAAGCTGGCGGCCAAACACACAATCCTTGGATACCACACACACATCCGTACTCGCTTCGGCGACGCGCAAGGATCGTCATGGCCTTCACCCCCCCCTGCTACGCTGAGATCCGACAGTAAAAAGAGACCCTTCTCGCATGCCCCAGCCAGGCTTAACCTAGCCGCCCTAGGTAAGACAAGGTTTAGGCAAAAACCACCCACATGACGCTAGGGGTTGCCTAGGCCCTGTCGCTGGTCGCCCCAAATGCTCAGGCAGGCCAGGCAGACGTTCCCCGGGCTTTGCAGGAGCTGGGAATGGGAGGGCCCCCCCCGACGGGGGATCCGCCCCAGCACACACGCGAACTAAGGCCCTTCCATCACACCCTACCTATTTTCTGCCATTCCGGCATCCCCAGACATCTGCATCCTGGGTTGGCCCGCATGCCCGGAGGGCGAGGTGGTACCTAGCTAATTACCCCGCATTCGTGGAGCGGCGAATCACGGAGGCGGGCGCGCCGCTGGGCCTGAGAGCCTGGCAACGAGGAAAACACATGCCGTCTCCGACTATCGATCCCACGGAGAAGGAGGGGAGGAACAGGCAGGGCTTTATCACTCCCCCCCACGGGGGCTGTCCGGGGCCCCTGGTTGGGTGGTTGCCCTTTGCGATTAGGAGACGCGAAAACATAATATCGCAAACCGTCTGCGGGGGAGAGACAAGCGAGGTCGGCGGAGGGCTTACATCGCCCCGCGGTCAGTGAGCCGCACGGCCGTCCGCGCAGCCACTGTCTCACAGCGAGTCAACGTCACCTCTAGGGCTCTGAACCGGCGGCTATGGACAGCCCCCGCCGCTCCCATCCCTTCCCCGTTCCCACTGTCGTCAGACCGACACCCGTACGTGATGATGGCCTCGCCTTCCGAACATGGGGTGGGTCGGCGCGGGCACGCCCGCGCGCACGATGCCGTGGTAAAAATACGACATACCAAAAGCCCTCTACTCTCACAGAGTCACGTTTCAACGAGGCGCTTGCTTTTCCTTGGCGCAATAGACTTAACCTTAATGACCGCCAATTCCGTCTAGCGCCTCGATTTGACTTCGGAGCCGACGCCAGCGCGCTGTGTCCCCGAGGCGCCTGGGCTTTGCGGGGAAGGGGGATAGACGGGGGGGAGAAGGGAGTATCGTGAGACTGCCCATCCCTCCGTGTCTTTCCGAGGGCGCAGAGCCATGGTCTCCCTGTCCAGCCGTGACGTCCAACATGAATTCGACGCACGTGCATTTTGTTTTGTTTTTTGCCCTTTCTTCCACTCCTGGGGGGCGCAGGACCTGAAGAAGTGGGAGCTGGACCGTCTGCGGCCGGACCCGCAGTCGCCCGGCGACAACTTATGGGCACTACCCATGGATCCATGGGATCCCTCCATGCAGAAGCGCCCCTCCCCCAGTCCGGGGGACCCCAGGCCTCACTGACGTCAGAGTGCGCGCGCTGAGGTCCAAGTGGAGAATCGGGCGGGACCCATCGCCGAGTGGGCGAAACCTCCGTCCAGTATCCGGGCATTGACTCAAGGCACGTTGGATTCGGCTGTTGGGCCACAACGGAACAGAGCGCAGGAGAGTTGGACCGACAGGGAGGGGGTGGGAAGGCGAGGAGATGATGACGGACAACAGCTCACGGTTGTGCGGAAGGAGAGAGGCGCCCGGAAGCGCGGAACGGGCAAGCTGAGGAAAAAAAAGAGAAAAAAAAGAAAATTCAAACGACCAAGAGAACGCAAATAGTAAAGCGCCGCGGGTTGCGCCGCGGCCCGATCTAGGGGAAATGGTGCGTTCGCTTTTTTGCCTTCGCGGGGGGGCGCAGAAGGTCATGGGACCCGACGACGATCGTACGAACCAAGTTCTCCCCCCCTCCTCTCTTCCCCCAGGGCCGTTACATCGCGCCACACCCTCCGTTCTTCTTTGCCGCACCGACGCGCCCCCGCGTTCGAATCGCGCCGTTGGGGGTCGGGGGCGGAAAGTTCCATTCCCTCCGGGGGCTACTACCACCACCGCGCGTGGTCCGGCTTCAGCCACGCGAGATGCCGCGGGCGTCCCGGCTGTGTGCGGCTCAGACACCTGCCTGCCCCGCCTTTCTCCCTTTCCGCCCGGCCGAACGGAGACGAGAGGGCCCGCGGCGGGCACGGGCCGGTTTCCCCTCCGACCAGCAGCCGACACGCCCAGAGACAGGCCGACGCCTCCCCGTGCCCCGGGATCCCCGGGACCGTGACGACGGAGAGGGAGGCGGACGGCGTGGCTCGTCGTGGGAACACCGATAACTGAAGGGGCGAGTAACCGCCCTGCTTCCTCGAGCCGCGGGGGTTGTAATGCAGGATGGCCGCCCCGCTCACCCGCCGGGACGTCGGCCTTACTGAGTGTGTTGTCGACTCGGTGTCCCACGAGGTGCGGCGCGGCGGGTAGGATATCCGGGCAACTTCAGGGGGGTAGCCCCTTCCTTGCTGTGGCGGTAGCCGTGCCCTGCGAGCCGTGTGTCCAGGAGGTATTCCGCGGCCACGCGGCATTCGGGGCTGCGGAGTGAACGACGAGAGACCGTTGTAAACCCGCAGCTGCCCCTAGATGGATACAGATCCCACGAACCAGTCTCGCTAGGACGGTCAACCCGGGATGATTCCCTCGGATGAGCCGCTACACCCCACACCGGACAAAGATGGTGAGAGAAAAGGCGATGGACCCGGTAGGCGAATAGATGTTCTCTATGCTCTAGTCCTATAGATGCCATGGTTCTGGTAAGGCTACCGGGCCCGCGCAGAACTGGTTGCATTGTTTCTCCGTAGCAAAGAGATTGCATACAAGCTTCACAAACCTGATAATCCCCGTCTTATCCAGAAAACACGAGGGCACGGTTGGCCGCGATACCCTGAAATCTGCACAGTTGGTCTCCCAGAGTCGGGACCAAGTGCTCGGAGCCGACAAGGCGAAGTGCCATGGCGCCATGCCATAGCTATACTGTCACCAGGCCGCTTCGCGGGACTGGAAGAGACGAGGTGTAACGAGAGCCGCTCGCCCGCGCCCGCGCCCACCGAAGCGCAACCTAAATAGCAGAGCGACGGAGCCCAACCGTCGGGACGTGAGACGCTCTAGGCTAGCGGGGGAAGATTTTCTCTTCGCCGAGCCTTGAGCGCGCGAGTGGCGATGCCGAGGGAGCCCCTATCCGACGTTTCCCGTCCGGCCCACGCGGCGCCCATCATCGGCGAGCCAGCAAGGACCGCGAACGGGCCGGACGTTGCCCGCCGCCCGTGCCGGCTTGTTCGAAGTGCGACCGCGTCGACGAGTCGCCCACTCGCTGCGGCCAGTGGCCCGATGGCGCCCTCCACCCCAACTATCCCGAGACACGGATGATGCGCGACGAACGACGGCCTCGCCTCAACCGTACGGCCAAGCCCCAGTACACAACCAATCGACGGCCGGCAGTAAGCAGCGGTGCGGCGACCTTCTGCTGCGCCTCGCGGGGCCCGAGAAAGTGTCCGGCTGGGGGAGACGGCGGTCCTCGCGACTTTCGGGGGCACGCCTCCCGCCCGGCCCCTTTCCCCTTCCTGCCGGGGGCAAAAGATGCCCCTCGCCCCTCCCAACCTTCGTGGGGTAAGGGGCAGGTGAGATTTCTCTCCGTGTCCCTTCAGGAAAGCAGACGTTGCGCCGTACGCGAAAGCCCCGTGCCGGCGCGTACCGCGGCGCGAGGGGTTCGGGGAAAGAGGCCGGGCGCCCCCGGGGGGGGGTGACAGAACCCCGTCGAGCAGAGAGAAGACGGCCCTTCGTCCCTTCCTTCGGGGCGGCGAGGGCCCAGGAGTACAGATTCGGTCACGGCTTTGTTCAAGGCTTATCGGACGTCAGAAGAGGGCGTCTCTCCCACGTGCAAGCTCCGCCCCAGGTGTCATCCATGGGCCCGTTAGAGTTCTGGATCCGGTCTGCCGCGCGGGTTACATCGGCACCGGTGTCTCCCCACCCCAGCCCATCGCGTCAACCATCCACCGACCGGTCTTGACGCCCATCCCCAGCCGTGCGCCAAACCGGCCCTGCGACCAATCTCCGCGTGGTTGTTCTGGGGGAGGCAGCCCTCCGGCCAATCGCCACAGCTTGCAGGCGTGGAAAGATTACCATGGGAGAACCCGGACCTGCCTACCTTCACACCCACCCCCGGGAGGAAAAGACTGCCAGCAAGGCTACCTATGCCTTAGCTCGGACGACGTTGCAGTCGCTACCCAATAGCGTGTGATAACGGGATGTCCAGAGGGGCAAAGAAGCAGGCTGGGATGGTGGCCAGCGCATCGGCTTCGGGGACTTCATTTCCGCCTACCCCGCGCTGGGCATGCGGCGGGATGCGACGCGGTTTGGAGTTTAGGGCTTTCTGCCAACTTTTCTTGCGCAACCCCCCTTGCTGTCACGCCTTGGTCATACCACAACCGTACGCGTTGGGCCTTGGCGCGACACCCACCGGACCCGGCCCGGGAGGACCGGAGAGAGGGGCCCTCGCGAAGCATCACGTAGCCCGGAGGTGCTGGTGGGAGGCATGGTTTGGGTCCCGTTTTGGGGCTCGCGCAATGCCGTCACGGGTTGCCTCGTCCTCCCCGAACCGCACCGAAGAGTTGAAGGGCACGGGATGAGGACGAGGATGGGATGGCCGCGCGGGCACGAAAACGCACCCTGGCAGTTGCCCGAGAGGCATGGATCGGGGCGGCATGGCGAAAAGGGTGATCGGTGAGCGATCCTGCCGCTGCTCCGGGCGCTTCAGGGCGACCCCAGCTAATCCGTTACGTGGAGAATTTTCAGGGCAACAAGCCGTCCGCCCGGAGGGTAGCTACCAGGTAGCTACCAGCTACGGATTACCATGGCTCCAAGGGCGTTCGGCCAGCCCCATTCCGTCCCACACACCAAGCTCGTCCCGGACGCATGGGACGGCGATGACGATGACGAGCCGCATGGACGGGAGAAGAGCAGAGAGTGGTCAGTGTGAGCAGGGACCCGGTGGGCGTCTCTGCCGCCCCAGCAGTCATTCCCCCCCTCAGTGGCCGCGAGGCTGGGAGCCTCCAGCTTCCCACTCCTGGGTGAAGTACAACACACCGTAGCGCCCGAGAAGGCAATCAATTAGTGGAATATTGCGCTCTTCACAAGCTTCGGCCTAGACAGGGCTGCATGGAACTGCGTGTGGGTAGCACGGCCAAATCGGGTTAGCGCATCCGGTGCTGGGGAACGCGGGTGACCCCCTTGTCCGTGGAAAATTAACATTGTTTTGGGAAATGAGGAATCCATCTCCGCATCGGCCACGACGAGCAGGGCCGGAGAGAGGGCGAAGGGGAGGCCAGGACGCGCAGACGGATGCTCAGGAAAGATAGGGAGGGTTGGAAGCTAGAGAGCGTAGTGACACGACGAGTATGTGACCGGGCGGGCGCGTGTTTCGTCTGCAATCCGTGCAGCACATGCTGCCTACATTTACTTCAGGAAGCGAGAAATGCCACAGCAGATTGAAATTTCATGAGGTGTGCCGGCGTGCCAAGCGACCGGGGACAAGGGGGGTTCGTGCATAATGCCGGACGGAGCATTGCGCCCATGTGAACAGATTGGATGGTGGTGATTGTGAAAGCCGCGCATTCTGCGTTTGCCAGTCCCCTGTGCCCCTCCTATCCGGCGGCGCATCCCCGGCGGTTGCGATGGGCCCCGGCACACCCGGGCGGGTATGGAATTCTCTGGCACGGGTGGGCGCTGCTTCGGTTGGCCCAGCCCATTTCCGCATAGAGCCAAATGCGTCGCTTTGCCACGCGATGCGAAGGCAAACGCCCGGCGCTAGGTTGCCTGGCGCCATCGGCGTGCTGAGGACGTTTGCATGGAAAACCATCAATTGGGCACGCACGTATCCATACGGTTGGATGCTCCAGAACGCTCACGAGCTGCGGAGAAGGCAAGCGCAGTCCCACCCTGGCGAGATGCCAGCCTGATCGTCGGAGCCAGTCTTGATGTAATTGTCGTGCCGTATTTCGTGGAGCAGAGGGACCGATGCGCAGGGCAAGAGACGGTAGAGGAATGCAGCCGAGATTTGCTGGCCGCCAGACGGGAGATTGACGCACAACAAGAAGAGCCTCGACGGTTCCTCTGCTGGTAGTGCTTGCTGATCATGATGGGTGCTGGCCACTCTGCGAGCAATAGTCGCGGCTGTCGCAATCTGTATCGCGGGCAGGCGTTTGATTAGCATAACGACCGATGGTTTTTTTTTTCAACCCATGCTGACTTCGGGGTTGCCTTGGCATGGGGGAATCGCCGCACCGTCCACCCACTGCCACCAGAAGCTCCTATTTTCAGGCGCCGAGAAGCCAGAGCTGCTGATTGTCGGTCGAAACCTACCCACATGTACGATGTACGAATGGGCGGGGAGGAGGCCAAGGTACTGGGTGGACCACTTGAGACCCTCGGTCACTAGCAGGCTGGGTGCATGGCGCTGGGATGAAGAGCTCCCCCTGCTGCCCCCGACCGTTTTCACGCCGATGTTTGGGCTAGACAACCGCCTGGGATTCTCGCCGTGCATGTACAGCCATGCCATCCACTCTGTCGGGCATCTCGTCCGTGAATGTGTCCGCACAAACGCAGCTTTTGCACCCGCCGGGCTATAGGTAAGGTACGCAGCCCGCCACTGGTTACGCGTACAGCCCCAGCCAAGGGCCGCGCGCTGATGGGCGACGGGTGTCTGGGCATCTGGGACGACGACTGCTAGTCCGGACGCCCGTCTTGTCCGCCTCGAGCCAGCCCGCCTGGGGCAACCTCGTTCTTTACACCGTGTTGCTCCGGTGGGTATGGCTGGAGTCGATCCCCAAAAGACGCCCAACGAGGCGGGGAAGGGGTGCACCCAGCAGCGGAGACCCTCTTGCGGCTAGCGCCAACAAGAGCCATAAGCAGCGCGGGAAAAGTTGGAAAAGGTCGGAAAGGGTCGGTGGTTGCATCATGTGTCTTGCTTGGCTGCTCGTGGCTGGGCTCCTGTGTGCTGGGCCCCTGGAGGGGTTTCGGTGCCTGCGTCGACTCAGCGGGCGACAGGTCAACTTGTCTCGGGCTCCGTCAGACATACGGCCGGCCTTCGATGACACGAGGCCCAGTGGGCGTCGGATCGGGGATTCGGGGGACGAGCCAGGTACCATGGCGTGCAAGCTGAACGACCGGGGAAAGCCACAACGTGGGAAATTCCACTCAGGCGACGGCACAGGCGACGGACCGGGTTCTCGAATCGGTAAGGTGCCAGGAACAGGCGTGCCATTGGTGCGCGGAAATGCAAGCCGACCCGCAGCCATGGGATGGGCGGCGCGTGACGCATCTTGGGTGGTTGTGTCTGTCGATCTGTGTGCGACGTGAACGCTGGCGCACCTAGTGTCTGAAAGCCACAGGAGGCACACAGTGCGCGCAGCAGATGACTCGCTGTGCTGTATGCTCTCCTCCTGTGCTCTGCCGTACTGAACTCCTCCGGCCATCGTTCCGCCTGCCGTCTTCCGCTCAGAGAGGATCGCAAGCCTCGTCAGCCTCGTTGCCCTCTCGGCTTTCTGTGGCATCGATGGCTCGCGCTTTCTCATGGTCGCACAGGCCCAAACCCTGCCTCCCTGCCCATGGCACCGGCAATCTATAGATCCTTGGCTCCTCGGATGTCGGCTAGTTGGTCGGCGGCTACTTACCTTTCCTACGGCAACATTCGCTGGACTATTAAATACGAAGGGAATCATCGCAAGAGTCTTTGCCCGCCGACTTGCATCTAAGGCTCGGCGTGCTGCGCATCGGATAGCACTCATTGGTTTCGAGCCGAGCCGTGCCGTGCTCGGGCGCATGTACTTGCTGCTTCTCGGCGCGAGAGGCCAACTCTCTCTGTGTAGACTGGAATGAGGTGCAAAGGACATGCATGGGCTGGCTTGCCGAGGACTCTGAAACCAGGAAAAGCAAGCCGACCCGAGGGCTGGCCTGGACTGGCAAAGCTGCCTTGGAAAGCAAACGCAGGGGTGAGGAAAGGCTGTCTGCCGTGCGGACCTGCTTCACGGTACAGCCCTGCTCAAACGACAAACGCCGTGGGGATGCCCTGGCTAGGCGATTGGCTCGTACAGGCCGTTGGATCGCGTAGCTTTTCTTCTGGGCCAGTATCGTTTTTGCTTCTTGTGTCTCAGTGGTGCTCCACCCCACGTCCCTCCGTCCGCCTGCGAGCGGCAGAAATGCGATGCGAAAAGCATGCGGCTATGGAGTACAAGTCGGCGTATGGGTGTTATGGAATCCATGTGCAAGGCCGCCGGTCTCGTACATCGCGACGGATGCTGCACATCCATACCCACAGCGGCTAGAAGAGCAACTCAGGGCCCCCCAAAACACATCGAGGCTTCAGTACGACAACTAAGCGTATAGCACGCAACGTTTCATCATACAGTGTTATTTGGTGTCGAGGTTCCATGAGACTCTAGCAACCTGTTGTCGTGAAGTGAAACTTGACGGCTGCGATAGTGGCCCTGAATCAAGTAGCGCCAGGGGCGCATCGAGTCGGCGAGTCAGCCAGGAGCACGTACTTCAGTTGGGTGGTGCAGCGCGCACAGGGCCCACCGATGACGAATGGCCGATGACAACGATCGTGGAAGAGGGCTCGTGTTGATGGGGAAATGGCCCGCGATTTTCTTTCTTTGTTTTTGCTGTTTGCTGCACGAGTGGTAGAAGTCTTAGACCAGGAACCTTCATAAGCTAAGTGCGCACTTTGCTTCAGGCCTTAGCTCCGGACGAAAACGAAAATGTGGTTCAGCCAACATGGACGGGCCAGTCCAGACCACTTGAGACGAACAGCAACGAACGGGCGGGACGGGCAGGAGGGAAGGATGCCCCAAAGTCGGACGATGATCAGAGTGCGCCTAATCCCAGACGCCAAAAGGAGCCATCACATGGTGCTGAAGACGCCGACGGGAGTGAGGGAGGAACCATGGGTGAATAGGGCACCCCCGCCATCCCGTATTCGAATCATTAAAGCAGGTACTGTCATGGGATGCTGGTCCCCGATGGCCGGCCATGCTGCACCCAACCTGGATTCTGGCTTCTTCAAAGAAATCTTGTTACAGATGTGCGTGTACATTAGTGTGTACACTCTCCACGGTAGAGGTGAGGCGGAGCTTGCGGCCGGTTTAGTGCGAGCTAGCAGAAGCTTCCATCGATTTTGGTTGAGCCGCGCCCAGGTGGCGTCGCGGAGGCCGCGCCGCCTAACAACTCGACAGGTAAATCATAGGCGATTAGGAGGATAGTTCTCATAGAGGTCATGGGGGCCATGCCGACCGAGTACAGCAGATTCAGGGCTGCTCGGGGGTATCCAGTGAGCCATCCCTGGCCGTCCAGCCTTTCCGCTGCGGAGGAATACGGTGGGAAATCCTGCCCAGGAGCGGAAGATGAGGGGCATTGCATGTACATATAAACCATGGTTCTTTTTTATACCCAGGTCAGTACGCCATTACGGAAAGCTACTTCTCACCTCTAGTGCGTGCACACGAAGCTGGCCCCTCCAGCTCCCCACACGCCATGGTTAATCGTTCCAATTGCTTTTATAACTAGTAGGAGGGACGAAGGAGCTTGTCAAATGGTGTTATTGGTCCAGGATGGGGCATCCGAGCCGGCAGCCCTGGAGTGAAGCCTCGTACGAAATGGTGCTTGAAACCTTTCGTCCAGACGGATTTGGATGGGTTGATGCGTGCCACATGCACCTCGTCTGCGAAGCTGGCTTGGCGGGTGTCCAAGTTATACACGGGTGGCCATTGTCTCTGGGTAGCCGCCCTGCTTCCCTGCACAGATTGGGAGACAATGTGGATACCGGGTGGCTGCTCTACACTGAAGTATTGGAGGTTGATGGGTAGTTGGGGGGGGGGGGGGGCATTTCCCCCAATAGCTAGAGGCCAGCGATCATAAAATGGGAGTGAGTCCCTGCCCGTGGGCGCCATTGCCGCTGCCGGCTTCTGACGGTGCGTTGCATAACCGGGATCCGAGAGTTGAGAGTTGGGACGAAGCAGGCCAGCAAGCAAAACCCAAGCAAAACAAGCAGACGGCAGCAGAGGAGGAGAAAACCAAAACGTGCTGCGTCCTGCCCACGATCGTTCGGCTCCTGTCAACGCGCACCTGCATGACGGTCGGCCATCATCTACCCACATGCGGTCGCGGCTCATTCCACCCCGACCTTATAAGACGCCATTCCGGGTGCGACACAAAGTGGCATTGCTTACTCCCCCGTTCCATGGAGGGCCCGAGCTTCCACGATGCGCATTCACAGAAAAAGCGTCGGTCTCATGGATCCCTTGATGCCGCGCTTGTGCCTGTCAGAACGTTCCTCTGGCACGGAGGGCAAAACGGGCACCCATAGCGCTGTGCAACGGCGGCGGCACGAGAGGGGGTCGCAAAGATGTTAGGCGCACGCCTACTCGTTAGATGGCGTAGGGTCCAAAGGACGGAGAGGCGACGGCGCCCCCCTCTGCCCCTGCGCGCGCTGCCTGCGATTAATGAAGGCAGGTACAGTGCCCTGCACGGTAGCCACTGCAGCTCCCTGTGCTAGGCCCAAAAACTCGCTTGGCGTCGACGGCACATCGATCTGGGATTGGATCCTGTGCAGTTCTGTGGCGGCAACGCTCCCCTGCCGCCAGACCCCTACCAGTACTGAGTACACCAGCGGGTCACCCCCCCTAGTCGCTCGACTCTTCCGGGGGGGTAGAGGGGGTGCGCCGCTGGGCCAGTGGGATGCCTGGCCATCTATCTCTATCCCGTGCAAATGGGAGGCGATGGACCGACCCGGTTAGCGTCTGTAGATTTGTACCTGCTGTACCCAGAACCTAAAGCGCGTGGAGGGCGCGTTGGTGCAGGTACGAGGGGCGCCGTACCCTCTCTCGTGCGCTGCTCCAACGCCAATCCAGGCATCGGACCCTCGTCAATTTCCACCGTGGGATTGCCCATTTTCCGTCTGATCGCGGCGCTGTCACCTCGTAGGCGGGACCCTCCACACGCCCACGCCCACACGTCCGTTCACCATACCACACGCCCATCCACCCGCCCGCCTCGAGAGCTGCTGGTGCTGGTGCCGCCTGTCTCGCCCTCTTCTCCCAGGCCCTATTTACTGTTAGTCACCGGCCCGGCATTGAATGGACGAGGACCCATTGGCCTCCGGCTTCTTTTCTACCGCGGCCTCTCTCTCCCTACACCTCCACCACTACCACCACGCTCGCTTCCTTCCCTCTCCCTTCTCTCTCCCTGCCTTCGCTCACCCACAGTCACTCTTTACGATCGCCCACGGGACGCTTCGACGCCGAACGATACCGCCATTGCCATCGACCTCGACACCACACTCGACCGAGCCTCGTCCCCTCGCTCACCTCTCGCTGCGATCCGCCGACGCCCCGGCGAAAGAAAGATCCAGGATAGCACAGTATTGCCCACCTAGGAACGCCGCCCGCGCGTTTGGCATTCTTCCTGACCAAGGCGCAATCCATCTTGGCCTTGACGCAGCTCACGTTGCCTGTGGTCATTTCTCATTGCAACGCCGTCCCGAGGGCCGGAAGCCAAGCATCTTCTTGCGTCAGCACTGTGGACTCAGCTGCCGCCCGCCTTACATTGCCGGAACCCTACCCAGTGGCGGTTGTGCAACCCTGCCGGCGACCCACGGCCACCCAGCGGCGGGAAAACGAAAAGACGCGATAATTGCCTTTGTGATACCGCTTGGTTCCGTGTTTCGGCAACTTCGCCCGTGTTTTCTGGGGGCCGTTTGGACGGAATAGGTTCACCACGCAGCTCCAGCGGGCTGTGTGATCGCCGAGAATCCCCGCCGTCCAAATTCATGCTTCACGTTTCTGCGGACCAGGCCCTGCTCAACGGGTGAAACGTACCCGACACAGTGAACCTGCCTCCAGGTACGTCTGCCCAATGGTCGGCTTTGTTTCTTCCCCGGCTGCATTCTTTTCTTGCATCCGTGCCCTCGCCGCCGATAGGACGCAGGGGTTGGGTTCCAAGTAGTTGGGTGACTGTCTACCGACCGTACCTCAAGGGGTAGTGTTGGCGTGTGACAGAATTTCCCAGCTCTAGCCCCTGGTGCAACGTCTGAATCTTCGGCCGATGACCTTCTCTGCCCGTCACCACTTTGCACATTGGCTAACACTATCTTCGGATGTAGACGTCTCCGCTCTGGAAGCTACGTTCGGCTGCTGCCGACAGGACACTGTTAAACCACTACCCAGCCGACGTAACTCTACGCTGCCGCACCGTTCCCCAGACAGGACTACACTTTCATGGCAGCGTAACTCTGGACGCTAGTTGTCACCGTTCTCTACGAGCCATTATCTTTTGTTGTCCTTCTTTTCCCCTTTGGCTCTCACCAGGGCAACAACCCAAGTGCAAGCTCCCATCGCCGCCGTGCGAACTCCTCCGGCAACAATGCATCGCCTCAGGAACAAGAAGAAGGTCCAGCAGGAGATCGCCTCTCCTCGACCGTCCCAGGATTCAGATTCGTCGGGATGGTTCAAGAAGGGCAAGAAGCCGCAGGAGGAGCAGCCCAAGCCCGAGATCGACCTGAATGCTGCTCTGCCGTCCAACGACGACTTCCGGACCAGTTTGTTGATGACGGGGCTGTCCGCCCGGTTCTCCATGCTCCGGGAACAGGATGATCCCACCACCAAGATTGGAAAAGCTCTCGACGACAGCGTTCTCCAACCAAAACGCCGGTCTCAAGACATCAACGGAGCACTTGGGGCCTTGACTGGTCTTAGCGATATCGCCGAAGTCGAGTCCATTAGGGCGCCTTTCCTCAAACCAGATTACTCGTCTGACGCTGATTCGACACACGGAAGCGTCATGAGCAGGTCGAAGCCTACCGAAGGTAATAATCTGTTCGGTGGGAGACAAAAGATCTACAAGATACCCGCTGGCAAAGAAGGTGGTATGGGTGGCAGAGCACTTTATGACGACGACGTGGCCATGTCCGCTTTCCAAAGATGGAGGCTTGAGGAGAGACGCCGAAGATCTTTCGAAGCTAAAGAAGACGAGAACGAGGCCGACATGGAAGATCAAGAGGCCCGCCCCGAATCACCTTATTCTACCTTCTACCAGCGCAAGCGCGAGACGAACTCGACAACCTCGTCCATGGCACGCTTCTCGACGGCCGCCACGTCTATAACGTCCCAGCAACCCACACCGTCCATCACCGAGGGATCATCGGTATCCACGGCACCTACGTCTGCCAGCTCGACCCCAGTGCTCGACAAGAACTCCACGCGCTCCCGTCGACTATACGAAACAGGGTTCAGCCACGAGTTGCATGAGCAGCAGTCGTCGGCTCTGTCGCGAATCGACACACTGACGCGACAGCGCATACCCGGCTCCCGCACGCCCGATCCAAACCAAGGATCGACCTCCCCGACGAATAATAGCTTCGTGGACCGCCTGTTCGGCGGCGAGCGTCGCGTTCTGGCGAAGGGCAGTGCCCCCAACCTGCGATCTGCGAGCCCTTCCGCGTTGCAGACAGAAGCTGAAGCACCCGACCTGGGCGTTCGTGCTCCGAGTGCTCACGAAAGGAAAGATTACGGCGGGGCGCCGCCCCTGAGCCCCCCTATCAGCGAGAGCGAAGAGATCTCGTCACTGGGGATCGGACCCAACGATCGTGGCAAGGCAACCGCTTTGGGCGTGTTCCAAAAACCCTCGCAGGGATACGATGAGTCTCGTTTTGCGCAGAGACAATTACAGCTCCAGCAAGGCCGGGAAACGCCGACACAGCGTTCCCGTGCTGAATCAAATGGCTCGCTTGGACTCGGCGGCCGGTCAAGGTCGTCCTCGTCTCGCCAAAAGTCACAGCTTCAGTTGAATGTAGAGGTGCCGCTCGGCCAGACCTCTGAAAAGACCGCATCGCCGACGTTCTTTGACGATTCGGAGGCGTCCATCATCCCCCCGGGTGAACCGACTCCTGTATCGCTCGATCCGCACGATGGTCCTCTGGCTTACGGACGCCCGGGGTCACGGGACTCGGCCATGCCCACGCCGCTCTCCTTCGCCAGTGGTGGAGTATCACCATCGTACTCGTCGGCGATGCTGGCCCCCAACCCCGCAGCATCCCCTGCGGACTCGCCTACACTTGGCCCTGGCGTCATGTCGGGTCTAAGTGGCATGGTGCGTCAGCACCTTAGAGCAGACAGCGGTGCTTCTTCCATTTACGGAATAACATCAGCTACTACAGACCTGGCCCCGCGCAGTGCAGATGGTGCTGAGGAAGACTACGGCGATAGCAACCTGGAACACACTACAGGTGGCGCCCGTACATCGTTCTACGATGAGTATGAGGACGACGAGGTCACTCCTGAGGTCGCCAGCCCGTCGGGTCTTGCCCCGCCCTCGGGACAGGGACTCGAGCAACGAAGGTCAAAAGGTGCCGAGGAGTTTGCCAACCAGCTTGCTGACGGTGCTCGCCGTGTTCGGGAGAGACTCACCTTCTATGTGGAGGCTGACAATGCTCAATCGGCACCGTCGCTTCCCCTCCAAGGCGCCCAGGAGACTTCCAGTGCCCAGCCGGCCAAGCCCAGTGGACTGGGGCTACTCAGGCCCAAATCGAGTTTGGGATCATTGATGGATAGGGCCCGGGAATCCAAGGGCAAGAAGACCACGGGACTCAACGAAGGGAGCGCCGAAGACAATGCTGCGCTGCCCACGATGAAGGAGACCCCTGATGAGGCGCCGGAGAATGACGATGATGGCGATGAGCAACATGCCGGCATTCGTGCATTCCGACAGGCCCGGCGGGAA
The DNA here is from genome assembly GCA_018287875.1 of Nigrospora sphaerica. Lineage (NCBI taxonomy): Eukaryota > Fungi > Ascomycota > Sordariomycetes > Amphisphaeriales > Apiosporaceae > Nigrospora > Nigrospora sphaerica. The sequence goes on from JAGVVL010000017.1 coordinate 718,823, forward strand.
CTGCAGCGTCTGAAGGAGAATGAGCACCAGCAGCCGCAGGGCCCTCTGCCTGATCTGCCCCCGTCTCGGCGGACGCCAACTAAACAGCGACCTTCGCGACTAGACTCTCCCAGCAGAGACCGCCGACCGCCGCCCTCCATGTACTCGCGACGACCCAGCCAGGACTCAGTACCTGGCAGCATGCGCTCGGTTTCTACCGTCTCCGTCAACGCCGACCACGACCACGACCGGCACGGTTCTCAGTCCAGCCGTGAGCGTGATGCCAGCGGACCGCCGCCGCTGCGACGAATGCGAAATGACTCTTCGCCGTCGGGCCGTCCCAGTCAGGGCGAGGACGGCCGTCCCATGGCTCTCTCGCCGGGCCTCCCTGGCACCAACGTCCGAGGCTCGCCCATTTTGCCGCCGCAAGCGAGAAACCGCGCCAACCCTGACGGCAACATGCTCCGTGTCCAGGCCCCTGGACACGCCTCGCCAGCGTTGAGCATGCCCTCCCCTGGCTTGCCGTCATCGCCACGCGCCTTCCTCAACCCACAAGTCAACACCAATTCGGACGGATCCGAGGTGCCTGGCCTCAACGACGCAATGAAGCGCCAGATTAAGAAGAAGGACATCTCGGAGCCCAAGTTTGTCATGTCCACTTCGCGGGTCCCAACGGTGGAACTGCCTCCGCAGGCTGCGTCGAACCGTGACCGCAGCTCCAGCCGGTCGCGATCCAACAGCCGGGGGGATGGGTATGCCCCGCCTCTGCCGCCGCTGAACCCCCGGCGCCGACAGGACGGATCCAAGACGCGGACGGTTTTTGGATCCCTTTCCCGCAGCAAGACGGATATTGCCGGCGAAGCGAGCGCCAGCGCTCCCACGATCGTGACGCCGGCGTCCGACAAGGCCGACGGGCCTGTGACGCGACAGCTACGCAGAATGGCGTCGGAGGCCCAGGGCATGCGTCTCAACCGACCCATGGGCGCACCCAACAACCCGCAAGCTGTCGTCTCCAACATTGGCCGGCCCATGGTGGTCACCGCCCCGGGTGACCGCGGCAGCCGCGCCAGCGCCGTCCTCCCTGGAGGCATGATCTGATGCGCACCCACTACTCCCCCCACGGCGTACACGTGTACACCCTAGTCTCTTTTTCCTTATCTCTATTCTTTTCTGTCTAATCAGGGAGTCGCGGCGCTTGCATGGCTGGGCTGGTCTCGGCGTTCAAGTCTGAAGGGCAAGTCGAAAAATAGGATGGCCACAAGGGGACGACAGGAGTCCACAGGCGGGGGTGATCAACGAACATGCATGGTATCCATTAGGGGGAATCAGTGACAATTTCGAGCGATGGCGTGCATGACTGCGGCACTGTATTTGGCGGAATTGGCGTCATATGAAAGGATACCTAGAGCAGAAGGGGTGGTTATTTATTGGTGTGCCTCGTGGCCGTCGGTTTTTGTGCGCACCCCCTTCAGTTGGTGAAAGGCCAAGGGAGATGAAAAGACCGTACTGTGATTACTGCAATGATATACCCAATCGCACACATACATATGCACCTACACGAATGCATCCACATACGGACAGAGGGGGGACTCGACGGCTGATGTCCGCCGTGGTTTGTTCTGGCAAGCCTGCCCGCCTAGTCTTCCTCTTTATCTTCGCCTCCTTAGCGGGAGAAGCGACGTAACCAAGTACCCGCCACGAATCCCCTCCCTCTTCTTCCTCATGCTCGAGGAGAGCACATCGACTACGAGGCGGCCTTCGTGACCGGGCCCAGAAAAGAAGGGGAGGGGGACTACGGGCGTCCGGGACGTGGGAAGGCACGGGGAGAGCCGGGTCGTGATGTATTCACGAAACACAATGTTTCATAGCCTTGGCGGGAGGAGAGGGAGTTGGATATCATGGTATATTTTCATGGGTATCTAGAAGGAGGTCCCTGAGGACGTTTGGCCTACCAGCAACTGCGCTACGTACCAGGCAGCGCTCCTGGTGCGCTGGTGGCTGGCTGCACACCGTTGCGTACTCGCGCCAGAGATGTGCAACGGCATCGTCGTAGGACTTTCAAGCCTTTCCCCCGAAGGAGTAACCGCGCCTTTTCCACATCAAGGCGTCTCTCATTATTCGAGCAAAATGGCAGCAGGGGATGGGGCGTGTGTCCAGAAGCCGGAACGTGTTTATCCAAATCCTTGCTCCCTCTGTGCTGCCCCTGCCGCCCCCATCCTTTCCCCCCTGACTCTCCGCGTCTCGTCACTCGTAGGGAAAAAGTCTACCCGAGAATCAAGGTCCACCGGATGCATCAGAACCATGAGCCAAGGCCCGAATTCGGTTACGCAAGTTACCACCCAAGAGAGCGTGGCTCGATCTCGGCGCGGCCACCGGAAGAAGCTTCCTTACTGGGGACATGAGCGGCATGATCTGCGATATGGTGTTCGGCAAGCTGTTTCTTCCCCCACGCTTGACCACGATCCCTGGAACAATGATCTCCGAAACACCGACTCGAAGCGGCCAGTGTGTCCTCTAACCGAGCGTACTGCTAGCAGTTTATGTAGCCGTGCCTCGCAATGTAGAGATTTAGAAGCCAAGCATAGACGAGGACCGACAGGGCAGTGAGGAAATTGACTTGTTGGTTGCAGTATTGTGCATCGTGTGCCGCTCCGCCTCATCGATCTAGGATGGCATAGCACACACGGTCGATGTGAGCAATCAGCTCTTCAATTCGGTAGGGCTTAGTCGTTACTCCATCCTGCCTATCGTCAGAAGCGCCCCTTTGTGCCGAAAAAGACTTCCGTTACTCACCATGCCAGCCTCGATAGCGGCTGTTACCTGCTTGCCTCGCACGTTGGCCGTGACGCCAATGACAGGCTTGTGGCCCCATACGACTTCGTTCTCTTCGAGCCGTCGGAGCTCCTGTACAAACGCAATCCCGTTCATTACTGGCATTTCGATGTCGCAAAGTATCACCTCGAATCTGCCGTATTGCGACGGGTCTGGGGTCCCATCCGGCTGCTTGGGACAACCCAGGAGTTGTAGCGCCTCCTCGCCGTGATTAGCGGCCTCGACGGTGAATCCGCGGTTCCGGAGAAGCTTGCACAGGACTTTTTGGTTTACTAGGTTGTCTTCCACCACGAGCACGGCCCGTTTCTTCGGCTCCGCCGAGCCGGGAATGACGAGCTTGAGGTCGATGGGGTTGGCGTCTCTCGCCTTTCGGTCCGGGGCCACAACGAGTGGTGCTGCCGACGTCGTCAGGCCCAGAGTCCTCGTCATCTGCACAATAGGCTCGACCGTGACCGAGTGACGTCGGGGTGCTGCGACCTTTGGTGTCTTCACAAAGAAAGCAAACTTGGACCCGGATCCGGGCATACTGCTCATGCCAATCTGCCCACCCAGCATTTCGGTGATCTGTCTCGAGATGAAGAGGCCGAGCCCGCTTCCCCCGTACTCAATGTGCGTCTTTGGCGATGCCTGCGAGAACCTGTGGAACAAGAGCGACCTCTCAGCTGGCGTGAGTCCTTTCCCTGTGTCCGTGACGCTGAAGCAAAGGTAAACCACGTCGTCGGGAACATCAAATCGCCCATGGCCCTCGCCGGGGCCATTGACGGGACTGACAGCCTTGGATTCGGGGTACCGTCTGGGTACGTATTCGACACCCAGCTGCTCGCCCCTTGGGGCTTGGCTGACGGCTGAGATGGTGATTTCAATATCTCGGACCTCAGAGGTCTTGGTGAACTTGATGGCGTTTGTGACCAGATTGATGACCACCTGGAGGAAGCGGTTCGGGTCTAGTAGGATGAATCGTACTGCAAGCTGGGACAAGGACTCATCCTCGGTAATTTTCAGCGTGGTGTCGGTCATTTTCAGCTCCGGCTCGAATATTTTGAGTGCAGAGCGGATGAGCGCAATCGGCTGCACCGGTATGGGCGATACGACCAATAGCTCGGCATCGAGCTTGGAGAGAGTAAGGACGTCGTCGACGATCTGCTTTTGGTGCTGCACGCAGTACATGATGGTGTTGGCTGCCTCGAGTGCGTTGCTCATATGTGTACGAAGTTTGGTGTGACTGTCATCGGCCGGCGGACCACCACCGTGGCTCAAGCTCAGCCTTCGCGTCTCGGCCAAGGACTTGTGCATGGCTTCCACCACTTCCTCTCCACAGTGCAGGACGGCCGAGAGGGGGTTTCGGATCTCGTGGCTGATCATGTCGATGAAGCGTTCTTGGTGCGTCTTGAGACGGATCGCTTCGTCCATCTTGTCCGATAGTACCCGCGCCGCCATCTTCTGGGCAGATATGTCCGTCACCCAGAAATCGATGAAGTTCACCCTGCCGTCTTTTTCGATGTCGGAGAATCCTGTGACCAAGAGCCAAACGTTGTGCTCTCCGGAGTCGCTCCCCTCTTCTGCCGCGAACGTCTTCTTCAGCATAATTTCCCTGGCTACCGGCCCTGGTTCTCGTGTCAAACTGCGGAAGCATTCCATCCATGGTTCCTGATGCCCCTCGTCCAGGTAGGGCATCCAAGGGTGGGGATCCGGAACTTGCCCCTTTTTGAACCCGTAAAAGTTGTGCCAGGCTTCGTTTCCGTATTGCACGTAGCCGTTCGCGTCTGTTCGCACGATGCCCAGCGGGCAGTGCTCGGCATAGTTGCGGTACTTGCCGTTGGACTCTTCGACTTCCTTCGTGCGTATGCGCAGCTGTTCCTCGGTCCACTTCAACTCGCTAATATCGATCGTTAGGCCCATGACGGACTCTATCTCGCCGGCTTCGTTGAGGTCCGTGTAGACGGCACACATGATGGTGCGATAGTCTGAAGACATGTGCCCTTGGCGAAAAGGCTCCCTGCAGCGGAATTGAAAGTTTCCACCGCTCTTCTCCGTCAAGACGCGGGTCCACCATTCTTCGACCAGTGGCCGGTCTTCCGGGACTACCGTATCCAGCCAGCTGGAGTAGCTCCACGTGCCGGGTTCCAATCCCGCAAGCTTGTACCATGCGTCGTTTGCGTACATGATCTGGGAACCGGTTAGCAACAAACACATTAAACCAATTCGGAAGTACCCCGAAACTTACATTGCGGTTAGTATCAGCCATGGCAAGTCCAATGACGGATCGCTCGGCAAACTTGTGGAATCTTGATTCGACTTTCTCAACCTTGAGCCAAGCTTCTCTGGCCTGTTCTGCACCCGATTTCACCTCGGCGGCAAGCCGAATCTTGGAAATGTGCGGACCAACAACTTCGGTGACATAACGCAAAAACTCGCGATACGACTGGTCGAAACTCCGGTATGGATTGAGCCCGACGATCATGAAAGCGGTTACCTCCTCATCCACCACGATTGGGACGATGGCGAAGTGGCGGCTTGGTGACCCGTAACCCTTCCACTCAATACCGATAATAAGCTTTTCCAGATCGGGGTGACTGGCATCGAGCAGGACGGTTTCGCCTGTGGCCACAGCCTCGAAGACGTTACGGGCGAAGCCGTCGGCCTGCGGCCCAAGTACCAGGGATTCTTGGGCGACTGCATGGCCCCTTTCCACTCCGATCGTACCCTCTAGAGTACACAGAACATCGCAGTCCGCTGACTGTGGCGAGGCGACGCCTGCTTGTGGCCGGGCAACGGAGTACAGAAGGGCGAAAGGCACGTCCTTCTGGTTGTCGTCCAGTCCCGTCAATGTCGCCTTCCACAGCGCTGGGAGGGTGTTGGTCGTCGTAGCCAGCTGGGTGAGGTGCTGGATGCAGGCCGTCCGGCGCGTGGTGATCGCATGGTCGGTGAGGTCGTGGGGGGTTCCATACGATCCCAGTATGTCGCCGTCATCGCCTATGACGGGCACCAGCGTCCAGTCAAAGTAGGTCTCCTCGAGGAATCCATGCCTCTCCATGAGGAGCATAGAGGCCTCCCCGGATATCGTCTTGCCCGTCAGGCGCTGCTCGCTAATAATCTTCTCGAAGTAGGACCAGAAGTCAGGAAAGACATGGCGGGCGTCCTGGCCCATCATAGCCGGGTGTTTAGAACCGACCAGGGGCGCATACGCCTCGTTGTAGATGATGGTGCAAGTCGGGCCCCAGTAGGCTATGCACGGATCTGACTCGGCTATCATGAGCCTCACCAGCTGCTTCAGCTCCCGCGGCCATTGCTCTATGTGGCCCAGGGAGGTGGCGCCCCAGTCGAGCTCCCTCACCAACTTCTGAAAGGGCGTCAAGGTGGGCGGCGGCGGGGTCCTCAGCCAGTCAAAGTTGGTACGGAGCGCCGCCGCGGCCGGCTGGGCAGCTCGGCCGCTGTCTCCGGGGCGAGGGTGGTCTCCGACATGCTGCGGTACCATGAGGGGATCGAGCGGTGGAGCAAAGGGAATGCGGTGGGCGGTTCCGGGACGCGGGCGCGTGTGCGATATGAACGAAGTGGGAGACGCGGTGCCGCGGCCGTTGATGATCATGGCATCGAGGGCTGGGTCATTGGGCCGACCGCAGTGTCCCCAGGTTCTTGTTGTGCGTGTGTGGTGGCAGGAGCCGGTGTGTCGTGATGATGCGTGGTGGACTGGGGAGCAGTGGTGATCGCCGCGGGAGATGGATGGATGCTCAGTGGCGATCATCGGCGGGGAGAAAAGTGGGAAAGCCGGAGGTGCGTTCCAGTATTGTCGTGTCGTGGTGATAAGTGACAACCGGGTAGGCGTGCGTGTAAGTACGGAGCAAGTACGAGGACCAGACAGGCGCGGTGGGGGCAGGCACCGGTTGACAGGAACCGGGAGGCACCGCGGCAGAAACGGTTCAGATGAGCCCAGGACGAAAAGGCTAGGCCAGGGCAGGAGAAACGTTGTCGGGCCGGCGGTGATGCGGCAGAGGACGAGATCAGAGGGCCAAAATGCTACAAGGCAAAAGGCAAAAAGCAGGAAGAGTCGGCCGGTGCGTGCAAATTCGTGCCGTGCTGCTCTGATCTTGCTGCTCCTGTGCATTGCTGTGCCTGGGGAGGCACCGAGGCGGGACGAGTCTAGAACGCTCTGTCTTGCTCCCTCCCACTGCCTCGGGGCTAACGAGCTGCTATGTACGTCTGAATGCTTTAGGTGGGCCAGCACTGCAGGATCGCGATTCCCAGTCAGCCAGCCCCCCGTGTCGGTACTTGAATTCGCAGACAGGCCCCCCACTTGCCTTTTGCAAGCCCTGTTCTCCCTGTCCTCGTCCTCGTCCTCGTCCTCGTCCTCGTCCTCGCCGGACTCGGCACCCCCTTGATCTCCTGCAACCACTCCGTCCCCATCCCGTATCTCATGCTACAAAGATATCGCATCCCTGCCATCTCGCCATCCCATCACAACCGGAGGGGGGTGCAAGTGAGACCAAGTCGCGCCGTTGGCTGGCCCCATGACTCGATAGCACCGTCTAGCTCACGTCAATTGCCATCGCCGGGCGTTTTCGAATGAGGGTTTGACCCCGTTGGGCCGTCGTCGAAGGTTGTCCTGTCCGTCCGGTCCTTGGCCCCGGCTGTTCACGCTGTTCAAGACCTCTGCAGTCCGCGGTGGCGGAGGCGCCGCCCGAAATCCAGCGGCACGCGTGACAGCGCTATCCAATGCGGAGGCGATCGTCGCGGGAGGGGAGGCGGTCGGCTGGCATGCCCTTGTTGCCCTGGCCTGCCTTGCCGGGCCCTGCGAGCCTGTCGATCTCCCGCCCCTCGCGATCTGCGTACAACCCAGAGTGCCATCCGGAAATGCCATGCGTGCCCTGAGGGCAAAACTGGGATGGGAAGCGCAAAAAGGGAGGATGCATCAACTGTTCCCAGCACTTATTCCCGTCATCAGCCCCGTGCAATATGCACGCACATATACAAGGGCACGCATGCCTGGGTTACCCCTCACGTATGCGTCTCCGTGGAGCGCGCGCTGGCGGGTGACGGGATGCCGGTTGAGACTCGGCACTAGCACGATCGGCCAACCGCCGTGCAATCGGCCATTACTTGCTAACCCCAAGGGCGGGCGTGACTGCTTCCCGCTAGCCGGTCCAAATCGTCCGCTCCGTCCAAATCGTTCCCTCCGCCCAAACCCAGCGTGCCAAGCACAGCCCAGCCCTACCTTGCCGAGCTCGCGAGCTTGGCCCTTTTTGTTGCTTGCCGAGCCAAGCCGTATCGGATGGCCATTGTTGCCCTCGCATAGGCCCCCACTTGTAAGGACAGGCCCGGTCTGGAACTTAGTGATGCGTCTCGTGCCCCTCGGGACCGTCGGTCCCCGTCTCTCCAGCTCAGTCTTGACGCGCGCATACGATTGCTGCCCCCCCCCCCCTCCCCCGGGGATAAGTTGAGATAGGCGCAAACATGCAGCTACGAATCATACATCATGCACACCCATTCGTACAAAGTCCCAGACGCCCCTTGTCATCTGAAGCCCAGGCTGCAGCTGCCTGGTAGGCATGTAATCTGTACTCGCCTGTTCATGGACACAATTTCTTTATTAAAATCGCTTGAGCACCATAGAAATACCGGCACCTGTCCTTCCTGTTCGAACTTGTCAGCCACCCTGTCGAGCTGTGAGCCTGTGACAACGCGACGGGGTGCAGTCCTTTTACGCCCAGCAGGCCGAGGGTATGCCGAGCCACCAACGCTGACTGCTGACAAACTTTATATGCGCCAAGTGCCCATTACGCTTCCGCATCGCCGCCTCCCGCTGTCCCCCCTTGTTTCTCGCTTGCACCCGAGCCGCAAGGACATGATGCCGGGAGCTGGGAGAGCTCGCGCCGTATCGTTACCCGACTCCGCCATCCGAGTTCGCCTCTTTGCGCCCACACGTACCGAGTGGCTGTCCCTCGAGGTCCGCTCTGGACTCCGAACGCGCGGCTGCGCCCCCCTCCTATAGATGCTTCAAAAGACTTCGGCCCGCTGCTTCACCACAACTAACACCCGCAACCAGGGCATCCGTTCATAGGGCCCGGTGCTAAACTCGGCGGCTGGGTTCCACGACGTTACTCTACTACCGAGGTCGGTGGAATGCTGCAGAGGCTTCCAGTAAGACTTGAGAGCGCTCCCAGATGCCACTCGCCAATGCCTGTCTCTTGGCGGAATTCATGTTTGCATGGTTTCCATCCGGTGGGGGACCATCCCAGCGCCCCGCCTGCGGCAACTCTGTATCGCGCCCCAAGGAATCACGGAAGATCAAGCACTTGTATACTGAGGAGGCCGCCTCGTCGGCGGCATATCGGCGTTGCTCGGCATGTGCCTATCGTGAGCGGTCTCAACGTTGGCGCGTTCCGCGTGGCGCACCGGAGTCGGGCAACTGGGCGCTAATGCATCCCTCCAGAACCTACCATCAAACAGAGTGGGCGTTACGGCATGGGCGGCATAGGCCCCAAGGGCCCTTGAAGTCTGACTCGGGCAGTTTCGGCAAGGCTTTCCCTCCCTAATGAATTCTTACTGCGGCGGTTTCTTTGCCAGCTCCCATAGGTTGGTTGGTCTGCCCAGATACAAACAGCGCCCAACGGCCAACTGCAGGAGGCATGGAGCAAAGTCATCCCTCGAACGCAGATTGCCAAGTGGATTACCGATATCTTACAAAAGCACGGCTATTCTTAGGTTTGTTTGCATGATGTATCCAGTGCTGTAGTTCCTGGTCAGCCTCTACCAAACCGCCCAGATCGCGCTAGGCTTGTGAACGGTGTTGATCTCATATTGGCTACTAGGCGGCCGATTCCTGTTCAAAGGTGTGTCCCTCATGAAGACCAAGGGACCCACCTGTCTAAAATAGAACGAATGCAATACCAAAGAGCAGACCCTATGGCCGATTCGTCTCAACCTTGCGAAGCCCGGATCAGTGGGACGTTATATGGCTCCGGCGTACCTTGTCAGGGCTATCAAGCCCACGATAGGCAAGCCCACAGAAGTCTCAACGTAACGGGGCCCCTTGTCTTCAGTTTGGTATCGATGCCCTATACGGGAAGTACAAGCCAGTCGGGGTCGTATGAGTACCATGGGAGTGCCAACCTGGATCTCAGAACATCTAAGGATTCGCGAACGGGTGTAACTGGACTCGTCAAGGCATGCATCATCATTATTAGTGCTGTTTATTGCACTACTCCAATCTCAGGGTCCGGACTCTTGGGACGCAGCACTGCCGGCTTGATGGCCGGACCCTCAGAGCAAGACCGATCGTGGTTGCCATCGACTCCTCTCAACGTCATCTCATCATCGTTCTCCTCTAACCCTGGGCTTAGGGATTGGAGGCTTTCATAAAGACCATCGTGGCCACTGGGTCGGCGCGTCATCCTCCTGGAGCTCAGGCCGCCAATTGTTAGAAGAGCAACGTCGGATTGCCTCTGCGGTGGCGCCGAACGCCGATGGCCCGAGGTGGATATGCTAGTCACGGCCTTGCCATAGCGTAGGTGACGGTATATGGGGAACACAAACGGAAGGCAGGAGCCGATGATGGCAACGACAACCTCAATGGCTGATGCGAGCCACGGGACCAGCAAGTCATGTGTCACATCTTGCACCGCGTCGAAGTTGAGATATCTGTAATAGAACTGGACCTCGGTTGCGACGCGGATAATGCTTGCAACGCAGGAACTGTTGGGGGAGACAAAGGTCAGAAAGGGGGCACGCTAACTGACGAGGGAATCATGTCCGACTTACACGCCACCGATACAAAGTATCACGAGAACACCGACCTTTCGCCAGAAACCAAGCCGCAAATTCAGGATATCGCGTAGCGGGAGGATGGCTATGGCGATATCGATGACGGTGTTCGGGACCGCGATACCAACAGCGTACAGGCTGCTGTCGAAGCGGCAGTATCCGTTGTCGCGCAACCAGAAGAAGCGGACGGGCTCGCATTGGATGATGCCCAAGATGAGGGCGGCGACGGACCAAAGCGCACACATGGCGACGAGCACCTTGACGCCGCGGCGGGTGAGGTTGCTGGGCAGGGTGCGCCAGTAGAAGAAGAGCACGGCGAGCTTGACGAGCTGCGACGATACGAGGTAGGTGAACTGGAAGATGAAGACGTAGTAGAGCAGGTCGAAGGCCGAGGTGGACGACCAAAGGAAGGCCATGACGAGGGTCTGGCCCATGGCGCCCTTGGTGACGGCGAGCACGGTGAGGGCCAGGGTCCCGTATGCGCCGACGAGGCTGCCGAGGACCAACCATTCGTCCACGCCGACCCGCGCGCCGGTGACGTACCGGGCCCAGATCCGCACGGGCAAGAGGATGGTGGCGAGGAGCGTCAGGGCCGCCGTGACGCCCAAGGCCCACAGGGATGTAGCCGGAATGGTTGCTTGGGGCATCTTCAGGCCGTCCATCGTCGGCGAGTGGTGGTGGGACATGATGTGGCCGTCCGGGGTCAAGCCGTGGCTTTAGCCTTCCTCTCAACGGACAGCGCTGGCTCTCTTTACCATGGCAAGCGCCGGCAGGGGCATGGCAGGACGAAGACGGCGAGAATCAAGAGCACTCATCCCAGCACACGGCGAGAGGGGAGAGGGCCGGCAACCGGCATCTATATCTTTAAACTTCCTCGTATCGACGGTAACGAGCGTTCCCTCCCGGGTCCCTGTCTCAACCGGGGACCGCGTTTGTCCAGAGCGCCCCATGGCGCTTCGTCCCAAGGTCCATGATGGTAGTGACCCGTGCCAGGTCAGGGCTGTTGAGATTAGGATAGATCGGCGCCGGTCCACTTATAGCTGACGGCGCTGACCGGGGTTCTTGTCCGACATGTTCCTCTCCTGTCTGTGGTAGGATCCCGCCCGCTGCTATCCTGCAACCGACGAACGGGATCAGCATGAACCCGAAGAATGCATCCTCCGGAGGAGTTGACAGGTGCTTTGACGGGTTCTGCCATGTAACCCCATGCGCCGGCATACATCGCCTCGAGCTGCCAATGCTCGCGGCAATCCCGCTGAAACCCCCCTGTCTCCTTGTTTTCGGGGTTTCCATTACCTGTCTCCAGCGTGCTCGCGGCGAATCGGGCAAGCCGAGAACCGTTTTCGAACGCGCCGGCTTTCAGCTCCGTCTACCCCGGCCTTTGCAACTATTCACGTACCCTGCCAAAGACTGCTGGGCGCGCCCCGGCCATATCGCGGAACCGCGGCCTACGGAGGCTCAACCTCGGGATTTTGTCAGCCTGTCTCCAGTACAGAGGAGGAGTACACAGCGGCCTTGTAGCCCTACTACTTGTGTCTGTGATTCCCACCCGGCAGGCCAGTCACCCCCGCCGAAGCGCTCCCCGGGCCCTGGACCCGGAAAGTAGAGAAGACTGGTAAATTAAAAGTAGAAATCGATCGCGCCCGGCCTCGCAACGCTTGGGCTTCACAGATCCGCACGTGGCTAACAGCCGCACCTACCGTGGTCGGCGATCTGACGGGCTGGCAAGTGTCCGGCGACAGGTATAGCATAATGCAGTTCTGCGAGTGGTGAAACGCTTGATGAGCGGAGAACCGCCCGGTCAGCCGGACGGAACCCCGACGGTGGAGAAGATGGTGCCTCCTGAAGTGAGCGTTGCGTGCATGGGACAATGACGGGTTGTGGAAACTTGCTGGTGCCCAACCCCGTAGCACCCGCAATTGCTAGAACGGACTTACGGAACAAGACAGAAAACAGGGCTGATGGGAGGGACAAACCGGTATATGTAAGCGAGCAGCTGGCAGAAATTTGGTCTCGAACGGCCCCGAGGGTCCTGGGTAATTACATATCATAACTCTTCGTATCACCCCGGCATTGACTGCCCCCCACTGGAAGGCTAGGCAGTACTAGGGGGTGTAGGGGTCTGATGGACGCAGAGGGAGCCGGGCTTCATGAAGAATCCCGATAGCATCCCGGCCGATAGAATTGTCGCCCGGCCTCGGCATCCTCCAGAAAGGCTGTACTGTGATTAACTAAATACTTGCACCACCAACACGGAAGGCTGGTTGCGAAAGTCGACTGATTCCGTGCAAGCGATGGCGATGCATGCGGGGGAACTCGGACGTGGACTTTGGCTGGATGTCGTCCGCGGCCCAATTGTTGTGTGGACTGGGCGATGCATCATTGCCCAATCGCTTGCATGAGGATTTCTTGTCGTCGCCAAGGCGCCCTGTTGAGCTCCCCTTTACCCTGCAGGCCCGAATTGAGGCTCGGAATGAGGCTCGGAATGAGGCTCGCTTGTGCTTTGCGTGATCGAGAGGTACGTAGTAAGGAGGGAGTATATCCATGCAGAGATAGGCGGGTGGGTAGCCTAACGATACTAGGCTCTCCAATTGGAAATCCCCCACACGCCACAGCAACCCCCCTCCCTCTCCCCCCCTCTCCCCCATCCCCACGCGAAGGAACGGCGGTGTGGCTACATGGCGCACGGCACCGGGGGATCTGTGGCGTTAGCTTGACCAGACCCAGACCATCAACGCTGTGCCAAGGGCCCGAAGCTTCTTGTTTCGTGTTCACTTTCCCGCCTCCGACTTGCCGTTCCCTCCCATCGCTGAAGGGTTTGTGTAAAGCATTCAACCACCCAAAATGCGGCAATTGCAGGCTTTGGTCCTTCTCGGTACGGCTGCCAACAGCGGCCTCGTGGCTGCTGGCTCAGTACCACGGGGTGTTGGCCCCGAATGTGAGTCTCCCTTACCTCCCCTTCCGTCGACTTACATACATTTGCTCCGCCACTTGGGCAGCTCGCCCGCGATCGGCTCCGATACGGAACCTGGGACTGACCCGAGACGTTGTGCAGTCGCCAAGTTCTACGAGCTGAAGGACACCTTCACCTGCATTGGGAACCCCGCCATCACCATCCCCGCCTCTCGCGTAAACGATAACAGCTGCGACTGCCCCGATGGTTCCGACGAGCCGGGCACCTCGGCCTGTGCCTACCTCGACCCCCTTTCACCCCCGCAGCCGCTGCCGGCCTCTCTGCACGGCTCGACCAATGCCAGCAACGCTCTGCCCGGCTTCTGGTGCGCCAACGAGGGTCATATCGGCACCTACGTGCCCTTTATGTACGTCAACGATGGCGTCTGCGACTACGACTTGTGCTGCGACGGCACCGAGGAGTACCGCGGCGTAGGTGGTGTCAAGTGCGAGAACAGATGCTCCCAGATTGGCAAGGAGTGGCGTAGGATCGAGAAGGAGAGAAAAGACAACCTGGAGAAGGCCAACAAGCGTCGCCGCACCATGGCCAAGGAGTCCAGGGAGCTCCGCCGCCGTGTCGAAGCCAAGATTGCCAGCCTCGAGGAGGAGGTCAAAGGTCTGGAATCCAAGCGCGACGGGCTGAAACAGAAGTACGACGAGGTCGAGAAGGCGGAGCGCGGAAAAGTCGTCAAGGGAGAGGGAGGCGGGAAGCTAGGAGTCCTCGTTGGGCTGGCCCGAAACAGAGTCAACGAGCTGCGTGACGCACTGAATGTGGTCATCGGCCAACGCGACGAACTCCGGGGCAAGGTTGAAGAGCTTCAGGGCATCTTGGCCGCGTTCAAGGAGGAGTACAACCCCAACTTCAACGACGAGGGCGTGAAGAAGGCTGTGCGGGCATGGGAAGACTATGCCGCCAAGCTGGGAGACGCCAAGGAGGAATCCCACAACGAGAACGATCTCCAGGAGGTGCTGAAGGAGGACACCGAGTCCAACGGCATCAACTGGCGCGAGTTCGAGGAGGCCGAGGTCACCGACACCGATATCCGTGAGTTACTGTCCCATCCTAGTTTCTGCAGGCCGGTATTGACAACGAGCAGTCTACAGCCTCGAGGCTTACCTCCCTGAACCGCTCCGTGACTTCTTCCACGAGAAGCTCAACGTCGTCCGCGTCTGGTTGATAGAGAACGGCATTCTGGCCGACAACCCTACTGCATCGGGCGAGTCTCACCTCGTCACAGCGGCCCGCGAAGCCTATGAGGCTGTCCAGAACGATATCGGCGGCAAGGAGCGCGAAATTACCGACCAGAAGAACGATCTCCAAAAGGACTACGGCGCCGACGACATCTTCCGCTACCTCAAGGACAAGTGCGTTTCCACCGAGGCCGGCGAGTACGAGTACGAGCTCTGCTGGCTGTCGCGCACCTTGCAAAAGTCGAAGAAGGGCGGCGGCTCCACCAACATGGGCAACTTTGAGCGCATTGACTGGGAGGAGAGCGACGAGGAGGAGCGGCACGACGGCAAAGGCCTGGGCCGCGGCCGGCGCATGGTCCTGCGGTACGAGCACGGCCAGGGCTGCTGGAACGGCCCCAACCGCAAGACCGACGTCTGGCTGGCCTGCGCCGAGACTGAGGAGCTTTGGCGCGTCAGCGAGCAGGAGAAGTGCGTCTACCGCATGGAGGTCGGCACGCCGGCCGCCTGCGAGGAGGCCGTCGAGCCCGCGGATGCCCACCCGAAGGACGAGCTGTAGCCTGGACGAGGGACCCCATATTACCGACCTCTACGAATCTAGCGGAGCGCAGGGGAGGCACTTTGTTATTGTTGATGAGCGAGGGAAGGAAAAAGACGGGCATTCTGTTCAGTGTTCGATGTTCGATGCACACTAGACCGCAGGTATATAGACATCTTGCATGTTGAGTCTTCGGCAGAGGGAATCTATAACGTCAAGTGCAAAGAGGTATCATTGAGTATCACGCATCTATGTACAGGCCGTAGTGGCAAGAGGCTGGGTAGCAAAAGCCTCGGTTCCGTTACCTTGCCGCGGCCAGCTTCCGCCGCTTGTTGCTCTCTTCTTGCTCGGCCAGCACCCTGGCGGTTAACGAGGCTGTGGCGGAGTTGTTGATGCGACTGCCGATGCCTGATTCCCTCTCCTTCTCCCGCTTCTCCTTTTTACTCAGGGTCGGCTTTTCGCCGTCGCCCGCGCCGTCCTCGGCGGCCTTGCGCTTCTTCTTGCTCGCACTCTTGTCCTTCTTCAGGTTGTGGGCGAGGCCCTTGGCCTTGAGGGCCTCGAGCCGCGCGTTCAGCTTGGCGATTTCGGCGTCCGAGGTGGGTAGGATGGGGATGACATTGGTGGGCTCGAAGGGCTCGCTGCACTCGGGGCAGCGCCGCGCGTCGTCGTCCCCGTCGGCGGCGGCCAGCTCGCGCAGGGCGGACTCGGCGAAGACGTGGCCGCAGGGCACGAGGTAGACGGCGCGGGTGGCGGCGCCGAGCTCGCGGAGGCTGACGGGGCAGGCGCGGACCTCGCGGCCGCGGTCGTCGCGGCGCAGGGCGAAGCGCAGCGGCACAACGTCGCGGACGCTGGCGAGGCCGGCGAGGCGGAAGGCCTCCTCCTGCGCCTCGGGCACGCCGCCGTCGGCCGACGAAGACGCGGGCAGGAGGCACTGCAGCACCGCCTCGTAGTTGTACAGCACCCCGCGCCCATCGGCCACCGTGTTTTGCGCGTCGAGCGGCTCCGACGACAGCGGGCACGTCGTCCACGCGTGCGTCAGCGACTCGGCCGCCGTCTCCTTGAGCTGCGCCGACGTCGGCTGCCGCGCCGCCTCCTTGACCAGCTCGCGCCGCTTCGGGATTGAGCCGCCGTCGTTGCCCATGATTGGGGAAAGAGCGGGTGGCTTGTTGGTGTCTTGTTTACGAAAAGTGTGGGGTGGGGGTCCTGGCCGGAATGCGGCGAATGTCAATATCCCTGGCGAAGAGGTATGGAGAAGGGTGGCGCCGAACAGTCGGGCGTGGCAGCTGGAGGTGTGGTATGGGGGGTCGGAGCCTCGAAGCCAAGCCTGCGTCCTGAATACTGTTAGGTTTGGCTATACAATGGATAGACGGCAAAGATAGGGTGTCTTTGCTAGGCAGGGTGGCAAGGATCAGCCAGAAATAAATGCTATGTCCTGCCCAATCGGCGGTTTTGCGGGGGAATAACAAAGAGGCAAGTATAATAGTAACAGCCGACCGTTGCTCTCTAAGCCGCCTCTGATATAGTGGTGATGTCTTGGCTCTGGCTGACGGCTTTCCGTTCTTTTGCCATTTCGAAGGGTCCTTTCCCCGTCCACCCACTACGGAAGTATGAAGCCTGATCCGTGCACGGGTACAATGGTGGCGGGCACTTCTTGTGTACTCCATGTCATGTGTCACGGTAAGCGGGCTAGAACTGAGGTCGGCTGTACGAATACGTTGCATGCCTGGGCTGGATGTTTCGCCAGTCTACCACACACTGAAGGCCAATGCCTCAAGGCCGTCTGCTAAGTGGTCCATATCACGAATGTTGCAGAGTCCATCCGCATGCACGCGTTCTCCAGGACAGAGAGAGTCCCGGCTCAGCTGGCAACCGTACACATCATCACCAGAGGACTTGTAACAGACACGACTAGTCCCGCTTGTGAGTACTACTGCGTACTAGGCCCTAGAAGACCCCGGTAGGCTTCCTTCCCCAAGTCGCTCCCTTCCAGCGTGCTTGACACACTGTCCACCACGGCCTACTCACTGACGTCGTCCCTCCAATCCCTCACAGTCCCATTGTACGCCGTAGGCCGTACGCACACATCCTTGCACACGCAACAACCTCTCCACCTCGTCGCGCTCACACCGACCCGAACTAGGCCAGGCCCGACCCAGCAAGTCGACCAGCTGGAGCCTTGTCAGGCGGGAGACGGCAGCTGGGCAGCGGCACCCAGCACGCACTTGTCGCTAAACCCAAGGTTGTCTGCGGGCCGAGAGCTCGTCTCGTGAGCTGCTTGCGAAAGCCAAACAAACATCATCGAGCCTCTTCCCCCCTCGCACCCAGCAACCAGCAGGGGTTTTCCGGCAACCCGTCCACTGCAGCGCCACTGTTGCCGACGAACGACATCGCCGTCTGCCCGACCGCGCGTCGCATGAAGCCGGCCTTCCCCTGTGGTGTCTGTCGCCCTCTGCTGAAGCTGCGGCAGACACGGCCGAGGGCGCAGACAGCTTAACCGGGCGACCTTCGCTGGAGAGGCCCCAAGCTGCCCGTCAACAGTGATCAGCAACGACGCCCTTCAGACGAAGCTATTCACCCTCGCCCAGACACCCTGCCCCTCGACCGGCGCATCCTGTGCTGAGGCCGCTCTGCTTCTTCCCCCCAACCCTCCCGACCCCGACCGTCGACACCGTTCTGATCGAGACGACGACCCCCCTCCGATGCGCACACCCCTTCTCTCATCTCGACTCCGACAGACGCACTTCGCCGATTCCCGGTAACGGCAGTCCGCCCGCCTACCACAACCATGGCGAGCACCTCCAGTGGGCAACATGCCTACAACCTCGGGCTTGAGCATTTGGATAATATCGTTAAGGACCTTAGAGCAAAGTCAGACTCATCTCGCCCTTCTACAGCCACCCACCGAAAGTTCGGTCTCTGGTGACGTCTCATCGCAATATTTCTGGACAGTAGCTCACCCATTAGCAGTAGACTGAACGACGAGACGCGGAAACATGCTGCCCTTCGACTGCGAGAGTTGGTCGTGACCATGTCTCGAGGTAAGTGCCCCCTGGGCTGATGCGTTTACGTGGAAGCCCATGAGCGGTGGTGGCCGTGGCGGGGGCGGTGGTGAGCAAGCAGGCAACATAGAGGGCCGTAGCCATACCAGGCTTGAAGGTGCCCAGAGTGTGGACACGGAGTAAGATCATCCCTATTGCTGCCTGAAGGTTTTGGTTAGGGACGTTGAAGCTCTTCTTGGGTACTTGGATGCTTGCTTGCCTCCTGGGTTTATCATGCCTTGCAAATCCGCCTTGTGGGAGGCCAGCAATGCGGTCCGAGGGCTTGACGAGCCTCCTTCCCGGCTGATAGTCCGGTGTTGGTTAGTGCTGCATCATCTTGGGGATGCTATGGGAAAGAGGGCGTGACTATTGTTCCGCGGCTCGTGCGAGGCATTATTTGCGGCTTCCTTTCCTCTACCTGTGTACCTAGGGCCAAACTTGACCCCGCGGCTGGTACTTCTTCCAAGTTGGATTTAAATCTGCTTGTTTGGAAGCCGGCGTGCCTGCTCCCTCACCTGCCTGCCTGCTCACCCACTGCCCGCCTTCACCCATCGATGCACGCATCGATGCAAGCCACCCAGCAAAGGCTTTCCGAGTCGCTGGCATCTCCTCGTCTGGCGTACTAACCCCGCCGGTGTCAGATCTGCCCTCTGATGTTTTCTCTACCTTTTACAACGCTGTCAACACGAGAATCACCAACCTGATTCACAACAACGTGCCAACGGATCGCCTGGGCGCTGTTTACGCGATGGACGCCCTCGCCGATTTCGATGGCGTCGACGTCACCATCAAGTATACACGCTTCACTAACAACTTGAAAACCATTCTGCGTGGAACCGACACCGTACCCATGCAGCCCGCTGCCATCGCCCTCGGCAAGCTCTGCCGCCCCGGAGGCTCTCTTATTTCCGAATTGGTCGAATCTGAAGTGAAGACCTCGCTTGAGTGGCTCCAATCAGATCGAGTGGAGGAGAAACGGTACAGTGCGGTACTGGTGCTCCGTGAGCTTGCTCGAAACTCGCCCACGCTCATGTACCAGTATGTTGGCCTCATCTTCGAGCTCAGCTGGGTCGGTCTGCGGGACCCCCGGCAGCTCATCCGAGTGACCTCCGGCGAGACGGTGTCTGCCTGTTTCCGCATAATACGGGAGCGAGACCAGGAGATGAAGACCAACTGGATGAACAAGATGTATGCCGAGTTGATCGCCAGCCTGAAGATCAACACCGTCGAGTCCATCCACGGCTCCCTCCTCGTCTTGAAGGAGCTGCTCGAACAAGGTGGCATGTTCATGCATGCCCACTACGCCGAGGCGTGCGATATCGTGTACCGCCACCGCGACCACCGAGATCCCGTCATCAGGAAAGCAGTTGTTACCCTGGTGCCCGACTTGGCCAACTATGCCCCTTCGGAGTTCTCACACGCGTACCTCCACCGCTTCATGGTCCACCTCTCGGGCATGCTGAAGAAGGACAAAGAGCGCAACGACGCTTTCTTGGCCATCGGAAACATCGCCAACTCGGTCAAGAGCGCCATCGCGCCTTACCTCGACGGAGTTCTCATCTATGTGAGGGAGGGGCTCAGCATTGCTTCGCGCAAAAGGGGCTCCGTCGACCCGGTCTTCGATTGCATCAGTCGTCTCGCTGTTGCCGTCGGCCAGACCCTCAGTAAATACATGGAGGCTCTACTCGACCCCATTTTTGCATGTGAACTCACACCCAAGTTGACACAAGCATTGGTGGACATGGCTTTCTACATCCCTCCCGTCAAGGCGACCATTCAAGAGCGTCTCCTGGACATGCTCAGCAAGGTCCTCTGCGGAGAGCCTTTCAAGCCACTTGGCGCTCCGACCCCGAATACCCTAGCGTCCGTACCCGTCATCCCGAAAGATGCCAAAGACCCGCACGCATACGAACACCGAAAAGCCGAAGTCAAACTCGCGCTCAACACCCTCGGCAGTTTCGATTTCTCAGGCAAGCGGGCCCGCAAATAAAAATCTACCCTCGACTCTGCTGACAGAAACTCAAAGGCCACGTACTGAACGAGTTCGTCCGCGATGTCGCCATCAAATACGTTGAAGACGACGATCCCCAAATCCGCGAAGCAGCTGCCTTGACCTGCTGTCAACTCTACGTTCGCGATCCCATCGTGAACCAAACCAGCTATCACGCCCTCCAAGTGGTGGGCGATGTGATAGAGAAGCTGCTAACTGTAGGAGTTTCCGATCCTGAAGCCGATATTCGAAGAACGGTGCTCGCCGCACTCGATGAGCGGTTCGATCCGCACCTGGCGAAGGCTGAGAACATCCGAACCCTGTTCTTTGCTTTGAACGACGAGGACTTCTCTATTAGAGAGGTGTCCATCTCTATCATCGGCCGCCTTGCGCGGTACAACCCAGCCTACGTCATCCCATCACTACGAAAGACTCTCATACAGATGCTTACGGAGCTGGAGTACGCCGATGTGGCTCGCAACAAGGAGGAGAGCGCCAAACTCCTCAGCCTCCTCGTGCAGAACGCCCAAGGTTTGATCAAACCTTACGTCGAGCCCATCATGGCGGTTCTCCTTCCCAAGGCGCACGACCAAAGCGCTGCTGTCGCGGCTACCATTCTTAAGGCCATAGGGGAGCTTTGCACAGTTGGCGGCGAGGACATGTTGGCGCACAAAGATAAGCTCATGCCGATCATCATCGATGCTTTGCAGGACCAGAGTTCCACGGCGAAGCGAGAAGCTGCTCTCCACACGCTCGGTCAGCTCGCGAGCAACAGTGGCTATGTCATTGACCCCTATCTTGACTACCCCGAGCTCCTCGAAATTCTGCAGACGATTATCCGATCTGAACCGCAACGCGGCCCTCTCCGGCAGGAGACTATCAAGCTCATGGGAATTCTGGGCGCGTTGGATCCATACCGCCATCAGGTACGTGCCCGCTTCTTCAGCACATTCGACACGAGCCCCATGGTCAATGACCTCCCCAGGTATCGCTACAAGTGTCGCGATATCATTCAGCAGATAAATGCCTATGCACGGATTGAGAGCTTGGATTGGGAATGTGCTAACGAAAAGAAACAGCAAGTCGAGGAGCGTGCGCCCGAATCCAAACAGAACGCCGAGTCCAGTCGCATGACGGACATCTCCCTAATGATGACCGGCCTGACACCATCGAGCAAGGAGTACTACCCTACAGTCGTTATCAATGCACTCTTGAACATCTTGAAGGACCAATCGCTGCAGCAACATCACGCTGGCGTCGTCGAAGCCATTATGAACATTTTTCGCACTCTGGGCCTGGAATGTATCTCCTTTCTGGACCGGATTGTCCCGGCCTTCCTCGGCGTCATTCGGACCTGTCCTCCCAACAGACTGGAGTCTTACTTCAACCAGCTCGCCACCCTGGTGAGCATCGTCAAGCAGCACATCCGCAACTACCTTCCGGAAATTGTGGATACGCTGCAGGAGTTCTGGGGCAAGGGCTCCGGTTCCCTCCAGTCACCGATTCTCTCGTTGGTCGAGGCGATATCCAGGTCGCTCGAAGGCGAGTTCAAGATTTACCTCGCACGCCTGCTGCCCATGATGCTCAGCGTGCTGGATAAGGATTCTTCCACCAAGCGTCAACCATCGGAGAAGGTGCTCCACGCGTTCCTGGTCTTTGGAGCAAGTGCCGAGGAGTACATGCATCTCATCATCCCCGTCATTGTCCAGACCTTCGAAAAGCCCGGCCAGCCCACATTTCTGAGAAAATCGGCCATTGAGACCATTGGCAAGATATCGAGACAGGTCAATCTGAACGACTACGCTGCCAAGATTATCCACCCCTTGGCCAGAGTGCTGGCGTCCTCCACCGATGCTTCCCTAAGGCACGCTGCCCTGGACACCCTCTGCGCGCTTATCCACCAACTCGGTAAAGACTACTTGCATTTCATGGGCACCGTCAACAAGGTCATCCAGGCCTACCCCATCCAGCACCAAAACTACGATCTTCTCATTGGCAAACTGCAAAAGGGGGAGGGCCTCCCCCAGGACCTGAGCTCGGAGACGCAATACCTCGAACAAGCGGACGAACCCTCGTTTGCTGAGTTGGGTTCTAAGAAGTTGGAGATGAACGCCATTCACCTCAAGAGTGCCTGGGACACTCGCGGCAAATCCACAAAAGAGGATTGGCAGGAATGGCTTCGGAGATTCAGTACCACATTGCTGACCGAATCGCCGAACCATGCCCTCCGAGCGTGCGCCGTCCTCGCGAGCGTGTATCTGCCGCTTGCGCGCGAGCTGTTCAACTCGGCCTTTGTCTCCTGCTGGAGCGAGCTCTACGAACAGTACCAGGAGGAACTCATCACCAACATCGAGGCAGCGATCCGCTCGGAGAACGTGCCGCCCGACCTGCTTGGACTCCTCCTCAACCTGGCCGAGTTCATGGAGCACGACGACAAGGCCCTACCCATCGATATCAGAATCCTGGGACGCGAAGCAGCTCGTTGCCATGCCTATGCCAAGGCGCTTCATTACAAAGAACTCGAATTTCTCCAAGACCAGAGCGGCCCCGCCGTGGAGGCCCTGATCGATATCAACAACCAACTCCAACAGTATGACGCCGCCATTGGAATCCTCAGAAAGGCCCAACTCTACAAGGATGGGATCCGGCTCCGCGAGACATGGTTTGAGAAACTAGAGAGGTGGACCGAGGCGTTGGCTTTCTACGAACAGAGAGAAAGCGAGGTCCCTGCCGACAGACCTATTCCCATCGACATCGTCATGGGCAAAATGAGGTGTTTCCATGCCTTGGGCGAATGGGATTCGCTCGCTACGCTGGCCGGCAACACTTGGTCCAACTCGGCCCCCGAGGTACAGAGACTTATAGCGCCGTTGGCAACAGCGGCGGCTTGGAATCTGGGCAAGTGGGACTCGATGGACAACTACTTGTCTTCTCTGAAGCGATACGCGCCTGATCGCTCTTTCTTTGGCGCTATTCTCGCCCTTCACCGCAATCAGTTCCGCGAGGCAGCCGCCTGCATTCAGCAGACGCGGGAAGGCCTCGACACGGAACTCAGTGCCCTCGTCAGCGAATCCTACAACCGGGCGTACCAAGTTGTGGTGCGCGTGCAGATGCTGGCGGAGCTCGAGGAGCTTATTGTTTACAAGCAGGCCGACGAGAAGAAGAAGGAAACAATGCGCCGTACGTGGGAAGTTCGTCTGCAGGGATGCCAGCGTAACGTCGAGGTATGGCAAAGAATGCTGCGGCTTCGTGGACTCGTCATCACGCCCAAGGAGAACATGCATATGTGGATTAAATACTCCAACCTTTGCCGCAAGTCCTCGCGCATGGGCCTGGCCGAGAAGTCTCTGAAGGCGCTCATCAACACCGAGCAGCCTATCCACACGCTGATACCTTACTGGTCGGACGAGCATGGGGCGACTCGCAACGCCTTGAGACGAGGCAACGTGCCCGCTCCACCGATCATGTATGCGGTCCTGAAATACCAATGGCAGTTTGGCCAGCAGAAGCACATGCAGGAAGAGCAATACCCCGAGAAGATCCTAACCTGCTTGCGCATGTTCACGGAAGACGTGTCGGCGCAGTTCGAGATGGCCAAGTCCAACATGCTCCCGCAGCAAGTCGACGATCTTTCGCTGCAGCACGACTACGGCTTCACGGCGTCGCCGCTGACGCCTCACCAACACCAACGGCTGCCCAGCCGAGCGATGGAGGAGATCAAGGAGTACACGCATCTCCTTGCCAAATGCTATCTCCGGCAAGGCGAGTGGCAGATCGCTCTGAACAAGGATGCTTGGCAGTACAACAACGTCCAGGACATCCTGCACTCGTATTCGCAGGCTACTAGATTCAACCCTCAGTGGTACAAGGCGTGGCATGCGTGGGCGTTGGCCAACTTTGAGATCGTCCAGGCCATTACCTCTCCGGCCCACCAAGGAGGTCCACGGGCGGATCCCGCCGTCATTGCCAGTCATGTCGTTCAGGCAGTGCAGGGTTTCTTCAAGTCGATCGCGCTCTCCTCGGGAAGCTCTCTTCAGGATACGCTTCGTCTCCTCACGCTGTGGTTCGCCCACGGCGGCAACAACGAAGTCAATTCTGCCGTCACGCAGGGCTTCGGCACTGTCAGCGTCGATACGTGGCTTGAGGTCATTCCGCAGCTCATCGCACGGATCAACCAGCCCAACGCCCGCGTGCGCCAGTCAATCCACAACCTCCTTGCCGATGTTGGAAGGAACCATCCGCAGGCGCTCGTGTACCCTCTGACGGTGGCGATGAAGTCGGCGCAGAGCACGCGACGGTCAAAATCGGCCGCCCTCATCATGGACAGCATGCGCGCGCACAGCCCCAACCTGGTTGAACAGGCGGACGTCGTCAGCCACGAGCTGATCCGCGTTGCCGTGCTGTGGCACGAACAATGGTACGAGGGCCTGGAGGAGGCCTCGCGTCTCTACTTCGCCGACCATAACGTGGAGGGCATGTTCAACGCCCTGGGCCCCCTCCACGACCAGCTCGAGCGCGGCCCGCAGACGCTGCGCGAGATAAGCTTTGCGCAGACCTTCGGTAGGGACCTTAGCGAGGCGCGGGAGTGGTGTCGCCAGTACGAGCAGAGCCAGGACGTCAACGACCTTAACCAGGCCTGGGAGCTGTACTACCAAGTTTTCCGTCGCATTGGCCGCCAGCTTCCTCAGATGACGTCGCTCGAGCTCACCTACTGCTCGCCACAGCTGCTCGCATCTAAGAACCTTGACCTGGCCGTTCCGGGCACGTACAAGAGTGGACAGCCCATCGTGAGGATTCTGTCTTTCGAGCCGACGTTCAGTGTGATCAACTCGAAGCAGAGGCCGCGAAAGCTCATCACCAACGGCAGCGACGGCAACACGTATGCCTTCCTTCTCAAGGGCCACGAAGATATCCGCCAGGATGAGCGTTGTATGCAGTTGTTCGGCCTCTGCAACACCCTCTTGGCCCACGACTCGGAATGTTACAAGCGCCATCTCGGCATCCAGAGGTATCCGGCGATCCCGCTCAGTCAGAATTCGGGTCTTCTTGGCTGGGTGCCCAACAGCGATACGCTGCACGTCCTCATCCGCGAGTACCGAGAAACGCGCAAGATCCTGGTCAACATCGAACACCGCATCATGCTGCAGATGGCCCCCGACTACGAGGGCCTCACGCTCATGCAGAAGGTTGAAGTCTTTGGCTACGCCCTGGACAATACCACGGGACAGGACTTGTACCGCGTTCTCTGGCTCAAGAGCAAGTCTTCAGAGGCTTGGCTCGAACGTCGCACCAACTACACGCGCTCCCTGGGCGTCATGAGCATTGTCGGCTACATTCTGGGTCTGGGCGATCGTCACCCTAGTAATCTGATGCTGGACCGTGTCACGGGCAAGATCATCCACATCGACTTTGGCGACTGTTTCGAGGTGGCTTGCAACCGCGACAAGTACCCGGAGCAGGTGCCGTTCCGGCTCACGCGCATGCTCACATACGCCATGGAGGTTAGCAACATCGAGGGCAGTTTCCGTATCACGTGCGAGCAAGTGATGCGCGTGTTGCGTGACAATAAGGAGAGCGTCATGGCCGTCCTTGAAGCAGTAAGTCCGGCCGTCCCCGGCCCGCTAGGCACCCAAACTGACACGGCACGCAGTTCATCCACGATCCGCTCCTCAACTGGGGTCTCACCAACGCTCCCTCGCCCACGGGTCCCAACTTCCGGCCCGAAGTCGAAAACGGCGCCGACGTCAACCCCGGCGCACCGCGCGCACGACGTGCTTCAATCTTGGCGGCTAACCACCCGCCTACCGAGTATCTCGCTGCCATGGACGGATCGGTGCCCGGAGGGCCGCGCAGCTCCCGGGCCCGAGCCAGGACCAACTCCAGCGCGGTCAACGGGGCGACGGACAACGTGGAGGCGGAAGCGCACAACGCCCGCGCCGTCGAGGTGCTGGACCGCGTTAACCAGAAACTGAACGGCCGGGATTTCAAGCCCGAGGAAGAGCTCGACTCGACGACACAGGTCAACAAGCTGATCATCCAGGCCACCAGACTCGAGAACCTCTGCCAGCACTACATCGGATGGTGTCCGTTCTGGTAGACTCGATGCAAGCCGGTACGACGTGGGAGTCCTCTACATTTCCTTGGTTCGCAGGTCGCGATGAGCGGGTGTGGTGTTGTTGACGGGGGGTTTTTTAATGGCCGTTGCTGTGCAGCGTGGAGGGCAGGAACACGCGGCTGAGGCGTTCCGGAGGGCCGTTTTGGCGGGAGTTTCAGGTTCGGACTCTTGGTATTGGCATTTTTGGAGAAGGAAGAAGGGGAAGGACAAGTGCATTGCGTTGCGTTGGGCCGCGCCGCGATGCGTTGCGTTTCGTTCGTGTTCACCAGACGCGACCAGGGGGGGGTAGAAGCGCTTTCCAGGGTGGTGGTACACGGTTGTTCAGTAAATTGTTGCCATTAGGATGCACACTTACCCACAGCGGCTTGCATGCTTTCGCTACTCACAATCCAAAGCGTCATGTTTCCAGGCACATGCCCGAGCTGCCATGGCAGGAGGGTAGTAAAAAAAGTGACTCAACTAGAAAGGTGACCGGCTCAGCACACTAAGAACAGCCTTTTAGTTGAGTCGTTTATTTTGCGACCCCCCTCGCATGGGTGCCCGTTCTGGGCGTGCTGCCAGGGCACCTGTCCTGGTGCGGGGTGAAATGGAGAACGTGGTGGCGAGGCACGCGCAGGCCGAGTCGCTTGGCGAATGAGGCAAGTTTCTAGAAGGCAGCCAAACACGGTAGGAGGGGGGCCAAACCGCAAGCTCCATTTTACTCGACGACCCGTGCGGGGGGGATAAGCACTGAATCTTTCCCCAGGGGCAACCCGGTTCTTCCCCAGCGTCCCGAGCCCAAGGAGCCAAAGGTCGCAGGTACAGCGGTCATGTACCACAGTGGCGTGGCCCCAGGCGAAGAGAAAGCTTGGAGTCGGAGCCGTAAAAGCCACGCCGTCCCATCTCATGGGGTGCGACTGGGGACGCTACATGTATTTACCTTCAACTGCCGGCGACAAACGAGCGCGTACCCGTGACCCGGAGTGTCTCGACGAATTGTATTTCTGTGCCGCCTCGGGTTCCCCCGCGCATCTCTGCTTGCTTCATCGGACTGTTCGGGTCTACGTCCCAGCTCGCCGGACCGTTCTGAAGCCGGCGAGGATGGGTTTACTCTTATGTGCTTCGGGGATATCTAGAGAATCTTATCTCCGGCGACGGCGGCTTCGCGGGTTCGGCGTTAAGACATCCGGCAGTTGCCCAGCCTCCCCCCGCGGCCATAGTCACCTCCCATGAATAGCGAGCAGGGAGGGGGCTACCTCTGTTAAGTAGAAAGGAGCGATACGCAGTGCCGGCGAAAGAGAGCGCGCCGATCCAAGCAGTGATGCTGCTCCCAGCCGGGGCCATTGGTGGATCGAGCCAGTCGACAAGTTTCCATCTTGGGGAAATGAAGCAGCAGCCAGCGGCAGGGATGTAGGCGTCGGTTGAAGCTTGGATCCACGACCAGCAACGCCGCGACGGGACGGTCAGGCGCCGAGGCACAGGTGCCCACGGCCTACCTATGTATGCAATAGGTGTATGCAATAGGTAAGTCGGTAATAAGTCCTCGAGCTCGGGATTGGAAACGAGTCTGTAAAACCGCCCCGTCCCTCTTCTCGCAATCGTATCGGTGGCACCCCCTCGTTTCTCCTCTTCGTTTCTCTTCTCCAATCGGCCCCTACCGCGTAGCGCCATCATGAAGTTCAACCCTGAGAAGGACATAGCCGACCTCGCCGGCAAGGTGATTTTCATCACGGGCGGCAACACGGGCCTCGGCAAGGAAACGGTCCTGCAGCTGGCCAAGCACCGGCCCGCGCACATTTACCTGGCGGCGCGCAGCCAGGAACGCGCAGAGCAGGCCATCCGGGAGGTGCGGGAGCGCGCGCCCGAGGCCACCGACGTGCCCATCAGCTTCGTCGAGCTGGACCTGGCGTCCTTCGCGAGCGTCCAGCGCGCCGTCGCCGCCTTCAACGCCGCCGAGCCCGAGGGCCGCCTGCACGTGCTCATCAACAACGCCGGCATCATGGCCACGCCAGCCGGCACCACGGCCGAGGGCTATGAGCTGCAGTTCGGCACCAACCACATGGGCCATGCGCTGCTGACGCGCCTGCTGCTGCCGGCGCTGCAGAAGGCCGCCGCCGCCGGCGGCGACGCGCGCGTCGTCAACCTGTCGTCCATAGCCCAGAAGATGGCGCCCAAGCCGCCGTACGGCGACTTCGCGGCCCTCAAGACGGACATGGCCGGCACGAGCACGTGGACGCGCTACGCCGTCTCCAAGTTGGCCAACGCGCACCACGCCGCCGCCCTCGCCCGCCGCCACCCGGAGCTGCGCGCCGTCGCCGTGCACCCGGGCGTCGTCGCCACGGAGCTGATGCGCGGCCCCGCCGCCTCGTACCGCGTCATGGCGCTGCTGCGGCCCCTCGTGGCGCCGCTCCTGCACCTGCTGACCACGCCCGTCGCCGCCGGCGCCTACAACCAGCTGTGGGCCGCCGTCAGCCCCGACGTCCGCTCCGGCCAGTACTACGTCCCCGTCGGCGTCGAGGGCCAGGGCTCCCCGCAGACCTACGACGACGCCCTCGCTGACCAGCTGTGGGAATGGACCGAGAGGGAGCTTGACGCCTACCTGTCTTCGTAGAAAGAAAACGGGCGGAGGGAAAGAACCGGCGAGGGGGGGATTTTGGGGGGACTCGCCCATCCGCGCCCCCTTCCGTGCGACGTCGGGACGTTCGACGGAGGCGCCGCTGCCTGCTTTTTGTTTCTTTGTTTCCTCTGTTGTAAGAATACGTCGTCCCGGAGTTGCCCGCCGGGCGCCGGAATAAAATTGATACCCCCCTTCTGCAAGCCAAGCCGGCGAAGACCGGGTTCCGTCGCAGTGCGTATTCGTGCCTATCAACCGGGACGACGCGGCATCACGTGGAAGCCGGTGGGCAGGGCCGCAAACCGCTTTACGCCGACCGGAGGATTGTATTAGAAGAGTAAGCACTTGAAAGTAGCCTAGGGCACGATAAGGCATACACGTGTGCGTTCCGGAGCGTGCATGCCGCCTAAAATCTCACCCTGCTGGAAGGCGGCCCGGGACCCAACAATGGCAAGACGCCGGAGCGAAGGCCAGCCGCCCAGCGACCGCTCTGCCCTCAGCTGCCCGGGGTCGCCCGCTTACGCAAAAGGACGACAAAACACAGGGTCACCAACTGGGCGCCTCCCTCCGGCCGCTCGTTTGGCTTCCCGTGGGAAGGGTCCCGGCTGGCCATGGGTCGGCTTGGCGCTGTCACGCATGAGCCGCCCGACGGCGCCGCATTGCCCGGGCCGCGAGTCGTGAGATCATACACTGCTTTTTCCTCCCCCTCACCCGCGACGACGCGCCACGCAGTCGCCCGCATATCGAGGGGTCACGAGGCAGCCGCACGATCGTGATGTTCTGATTTCCTCCCTCGCAACTGCGTCCGACTCGACATGGGGAGGGGCCGAGCGAGTCAGTCAGCTCGCCCGCGCTCGCCCGTTCCACCGTTTCCGTTGGTACCACGTACGGCCGCGCCAAAACGCCCTAACGGGCTTACGCCCCATCCGCCTCCTCCAACGTGAGCCCTCTCAGCGAATTGTTACCTCCGTACGTACGTCTCGAATAAGGATCCCTGGGAGGGGGGGGGGGGGGAAGCTGAGTATGAACGCCGACCCAACGCATCAGCGCCGGTCGGAGGCTCCAGATACAAGCGAGAAAAAGTCTCCGAACTACGGTCCCAAATCGACCCGAGTACGAGCACGACGCGGGGCGCTGGCTGACGGAATACCTAGGCCACGGCTGATGGCCCTGCCAGCGTGCCCCCTTGGTGGGAATCCGGCTGGTTGAACCGCTGGAGGCTGCCTGGAAAAGGTGAAGCTTACCAGCGCAGGGGGGAGTGGGGGAAGCAGGGGAAGGGTTGTGTCACGGCTATATCCTTGCCGTTACGGAAAGGGGGACCGGGGGCTGAGATGGGAAAGGGAACACGGTTAGATAGGGAATAGGCCGGCCTATGACAGTAGCAAATACCCCCCAAGTCGCCAGCAACATAGCGAGAACAGGGAAGGCGACGGGACGAGGGAGCGCTCCTTACTCTGACTTGGCCATGACGATGTGATTGTCATTGGGTTGCCCGCTTGTATGCGTACCAGGGTTGCCGGAATGCAGTAATACACGCGCAATGAGCTGTCGGGTTGGTTGACGGACTGTCGGGTTGTTGTAGGAGTCCGAGCGATTGAGCCCCTTGTGGGCTTGGATGGGGCGAGGAGAAAGCGCCATGCCCGTTTCGGGGTAGCAGGTCCGGGACGCCAATAACCTCTGCATAAGCTCGGCTTCACCATGGGAAAGCACAGCCGGACCGGGAGAAGAGTCAACCCAATCGGAGCGATATGTGAGACGAAACGAGATACCCGAAAGTACCTACCTAAAATATCTACAACTACTACCCAAAGCGAGTTTGCGGTGCGCACGCGCGCCCCCAGTCTCGCCGCCCCCATTGCCGCGCATCCTTGCAGCCTCCGAGGGGCCTAGCAAAGCGCTGCGCGGCCGCACGCCTAGCCCTACGGCCCCTTAAAAGAGGCCTGCTCGCGTAGGGCTACCACGGAACGCAGCCGACGGGCGGCCACTGGGCAAGCACCGGGGTCGGTCCTCGCGGTTACTGGCTGGTCGAGGCAGTGCGTTGCTTTTTGCTTCGTCTCGCCAAAAGGAAACGCGGGCCCGCTGCGTGGGTTGCGGCGACGGCGAACGGCCGCGACTCACGCCTTCCCGCCGTCGCGGAGGCGTCGTCTGGTGTTGCAGCCACGCGAGAGGTATCGACCCGTCGTAGGCGCAGTCGGACTGGCAAGGTGTTTCACAAGCGTCCCGGGTTCGACTCTCTATCTCTCTCGTCCTGTGTTGCAAAACGCCAGCCACGACGCCGCCTGGGCCCGGGAGTCACGGGCGTCCTCTTTTTCTTCCTCTCTCCATCTCTCTCTCTCTCTCTCGCGCGCGCCGACCGCCCGTCCAGGCGCTTGCCCACCACTGTACCACGTTACGTACTGAGCGGACGACCGGATCGTCGTACTCAACAGGCGGTGTCGGTCCCCGGTGGTTGCAGGTTGACGGTGATGGTGCGATAGTGCCGCCGCTCTCCTGGGGTCGTCTAGTACGGATGGGGAGGGATTCCGGACGACCTTGTGCCAGGCCGGGATAGCTCGGGCGCGCTTCTAGAAGCACGGCCAGACGATCCGGAGTCCATCCGCCCTGTGCATATAGTACACACCCAAAAGTGCGATTCGGCATCAACGTGATCTAACTCGCGAGCTTGCGGGCTGGGTAACTGGGTCGGGTGGCGCTGGCGGCGGCGCCAAATGAGGGTCCCTGGCGCAAAAAACCTGGACAGGAGGCCTGGACCGGCCGGGAAAACGGGCACCAACAAGAGTCCGTAATGGGGGCAGCTAAGCTTAGCAACGGCGAGATATCGACTCAGGGGCGCCGTCCCGGATGCTTGCTCCCTGTCTGTCTGCCCTGTCTCTCCCGCCCGTGATAGGAGACGGAAAGATACTGACAGCAGTCCGCCAGACGGTTCGCAATGCCCAAGAAAGTGCCGAGGGCCCTTGATCGTCCATCCCTCCACGAGCGCAGCAGAGCGGGGCGGCGCTACCGTACATGGTAGATTTGGTGGGGGGGGGGGACGGCCCAGAGCTCCAGCAAGGTTGTTTGCTGACAGAATAACGGAGGGTTGTCTTCCCGGCGGTGGTGAGGGAGGATCCATCCCATTTGCGTGCGGCGCGCCACATGTCGCTCATCGGCATCGCAAAGCACTGGTGGCCAGTAGCAGCAGCAGCAGCTGGTTAGCGCGCCAATCCCCCGGGCTGGTGCCGGCCCTCGGGTCCAAGTCCGGATCCTTAACGAGATGAGAGGGGCCGTCGCATCGCCCGCAGGCTCGCATCGATACGAAAACGATGGAAGCTGTCGAAAAATCAGCCCTGGCGATCCTTGGTTTATAAAGCCCCCCCGGCACGCCCTGCGTCAGCTGCAGCCCCGGCCTGCTACCCCCTTCCCACTGCACTTCTCCGGCCTTTTGCCCTGCGGCATAGAAACATCGTCGAGTATCTGCCGCACGCACTGCTTGCTGGTCTGGGATCGAGAACCCTTGGCTGGAGTTCTGCGGCGGCTTCCTTCTGCCTTATTTTGCATCCTCCTCCGCGCACCTACTTCTTTTCGCTCCGTGTTACACTAATAGCCCCCTCCACCCCCCTTGTGCACCGTTTCTCCTCTACCTAAACTTTAATGCTACAGCTGCCACCCCAACGGCCTGCATCGTCATACCTGTTTTGGGCACCGCATTAGCCCCCCGACCAATCAGACGGCGTCGCAGATTACTGCATACTCTCTGCACCGACTCGTGTAGGTACGAATACGAGTGCACAGCAGCAGGGCATCGCCTAGTTAAGGAACCTTGAACAAGGCGTGGACCAAGGCCAAAGGGCTGCAGCACCGCAAACCCTCCCATCACCGCGGGCAGCAAGGCATCTCGACTGGCTGGACAACGCCGGCCACCCGTCTTCGCCATGTCCCTCGTGGGCAGTACCGCCTTCTCCAACTACGACCGCACAGCGCGAGCCACCGGCGCGCCGCCACTCACATCGCCGAATCACGATATGGACGACCATGCCAATCCCATGGAAGAAGTCGCCGGCACGCCGCACACCCGCGCCACCTCGGTGACGCAGGCCAACTCGGTGACGGGGGACGACAAGAAGAACATGGCCGAGTCTGGCGAGAGTGACGAGGCCGAGGTCGAGCGCCGCGAGTCGCTCGTGCAAGAACTGGCCCGCCGCTACACCAACGAGTCCGGCGGCGCCACTGGCTCTCACAGCGGCAACCCCTTCCTCGAGACCAACGAAGACTCCCCGCTGAACCCGGCCTCCCCGAACTTTAAGGCCCGCGCCTGGGCTCGGTCCGTCGTGCAGATGGACTCGGCCGGCTACCGCTCCTCGGGCGTGTGTTTCCAGAACCTCAACGTGCACGGCTTCGGCGCCGCCACCGACTACCAGAAGGATGTCGCCAACGTCTGGCTCGGCGCCGTCGGCCTCGCCCGCAAGGCCTTCGGCATGCAGACGCAGCGGAAGATCGACATCCTCCGCAACTTTGACGGCCTCGTGCGCAAGGGCGAGATGCTGGTGGTGCTGGGCCCCCCGGGCTCGGGTTGTTCCACCTTCCTCAAGACCATTGCCGGTGAGACCTCTGGTATTTACCTCGAGGAGGGCTCCTATTTCAACTACCAAGGTGAGAAAAACCCCTCCCCGCCTCGTGGCGGCGCACCCTCTGGCCGCCCACTTGCTAAACCCGAGAATCAGGTGTCCCTGCCGAGGAGATGCACACGCAGCATCGTGGTGAGGCCATCTACACGGCCGAAGTCGATGTCCACTTCCCCATGATGACGGTCGGCGATACCCTGACCTTTGCCGCCCAGGCCCGGGCCCCGCGCCAACTGCCCCCGGGCGTCGACAAGACCACCTACGCCAACCACCTCCGCGACGTCACCATGGCCATGTTCGGTATCTCGCACACCATCAACACCCGCGTGGGCAACGAGTACGTGCGCGGCGTGTCGGGTGGCGAACGTAAGCGTGTGACCATCTCCGAGGCTGCGCTCAGCCGGGCCCCGCTGCAGTGCTGGGACAATTCCACCCGTGGTCTGGACAGTGCCAACGCCGTTGAATTCTGCAAGACCCTTCGGCTGCAGACCGAGATCTTCGGTAGCACGGCCTGCGTTTCCATCTACCAAGCGCCCCAGAGCGCCTACGACCTCTTCGACAAGGCCGCTGTGCTGTACGAGGGTCGCCAGATCTTCTTTGGCCGTGCCGACACTGCGCGCCAGTACTTTATCAACCTCGGATTCGAGTGCCCGGCGAGGCAGACGACGCCCGATTTCTTGACGTCCATGACCAGCAGTCTGGAGCGGGTGATCCGCCCCGGCTTCGAGGGCAAGGCGCCGCGCACCCCCGACGAATTCGCGGCCGCGTGGAAGAACAGTGCCGAGTACGAGGCCCTGCAGCGGGAGATCGAGGAGTACAAGAAGGAGCACCCGCTCAACGGCCCCGACGCCGAGGCCTTCCGAGCCAACAAGCGCGAGGCCCAGGCCAAGGGCCAGCGCGCCAAGTCTCCGTACACCCTGTCGTATGTGCAGCAGGTCAAGCTCTGCTTGTGGCGTGGATTCCGAAGGCTGATGGGCGATCCGAGTCTGACGGTCGGGTCGCTGATCGCCAACACCATGCTTGGTCTCATCATTGCCAGTGTCTACTACAACCTCCAGCCCTACACCTCGAGCTTCTTCCAGCGAGGAGCCCTGCTCTTCTTTGCCTGTCTCACCAACGCCTTCGCCTCTGCTCTCGAGGTACGTTGGCCCCCCTGATCCACCTGCTCACGCATCCAAGCTAACCGGCGCCAGATTCTCACCCTCTATGCCCAACGTCCCATCGTCGAAAAGCAAAGCCGCTACGCCATGTATCACCCCTCTGCCGAGGCGGTAGCCTCCATGTTGACCGACTTGCCGTACAAAATCGCCAACACCATCGTCTATAACCTGGTGCTCTACTTCATGACGAACCTGCGACGTGAGGCCGGACCGTTCTTCTTCTTCTTACTCATCTCCTTCACCGTCGTCCTAGCCATGAGTATGATTTTCCGAACCATCGCCTCGGCCTCTCGAACGCTCTCCCAGGCCATGGTTCCGGCCGCCATCCTGATTCTCGCCCTCGTCATTTTCACCGGTTTCGTCATCCCCATCGATTACATGCTGGGCTGGTGCCGCTGGATCAACTACTTGGATCCTCTGGCCTACGCCTTCGAGGCCTTGATGGCCAACGAGTTCAGCGGCCGCGAGTTCATCTGCGACGAGTCACAGTTCGTGCCCCGAGGCGACATCCCCGGCTTGGAAAGGTACACCGGCGTCCCCTCGGCGAGCCGCATTTGCACTACCGTCGGCGCCGTTGCCGGACGTGCCACTGTCAACGGCGACGAATACATCCAGCAGTCCTTCCGGTACTATGCGTCCCACAAGTGGCGCAACTTTGGCATCATCATCGGCTTCATCTTCTTCTTCCTGTTTGTTTACATGGCTTGCACCGAGCTCATCCAGGCCAAGAAGTCCAAGGGCGAGGTCCTCCTTTTCCGCCGCGGTTACAAGCCCGCCCAGTTCAAGGAGAAGAGCAAGAGCGACGCCGAAGAGGGCATGATGCGCGTCGGCCCCATTGCCACCAACGCCAGCCGCGCCACCGGCAACAACGCCCCGCGGGGCGAGAAGGCCAACGGCGGCATGATCCAGGAATCCTCGAGTGTCTTCCACTGGAACAACGTCTGTTATGACATCAAGATCAAGGGCGAGCCTCGCCGGATTCTGGATCACGTGGACGGTTGGGTCAAGCCCGGTACTCTCACGGCCCTCATGGGTGTGTCCGGTGCCGGTAAGACGACCCTTCTGGACGCCCTGGCTAGCCGTATCAACATGGGCGTCATCACGGGCGAGATGCTCGTCGACGGCCGCCTCCGCGATAACTCCTTCCAGCGAAAGACGGGCTACGTTCAGCAGCAGGATCTCCACTTGGCTACTACGACGGTCCGCGAAGCGCTCAACTTCTCGGCTTTGATGCGCCAGCCGGCCGATGTGCCCAAGGCCGAAAAGCTCGCCTATGTCGACGAGGTCATCAAGCTGCTCGACATGGAGGAATACGCCGAGGCTGTTGTCGGTGTCCTCGGCGAGGGCCTCAACGTTGAACAACGGAAGCGCCTCACGATTGGTGTCGAACTCGCTGCTAAGCCGCCCCTGCTGTTCTTCGTCGACGAGCCCACCTCCGGTCTCGACTCGCAGACCTCGTGGGCCATCCTGGACCTCCTCGAGAAGCTCACCAACGCCGGTCAGGCTATCCTTTGCACGATCCACCAACCCTCCGCCATGCTTTTCCAGCGCTTCGACCGACTGCTGTTCCTGGCCAAGGGCGGCCGAACCGTGTACTTTGGTGACATTGGCGAGAACTCCTCCACCATGACCTCGTACTTTGAGCGTCACGGCGCGCATCCCTGCCCCAACGATGCCAACCCCGCCGAGTGGATGTTGGACGCCATTGGTGCTGCCCCGGGCAGCCACAGCGATATCGACTGGCACAAGACATGGCGCGAAAGCGAAGAGTACGAAGCCGTCCAGGCCGAGCTGCAGAGCCTCAAGGATAACGCTGCCGCCCAGCCGTCGGCCACCGAGGACGGCGGCTCCTACCGCGAGTTCGCCGCGCCCTTTAGCGTACAGCTGGCCGAGGTCACGCGCCGTGTCTTTTCCCAGTACTGGCGCACGCCCAACTATATCTACTCCAAGACGGCCCTGAACGTCCTCGTCGCCCTCTTTGTCGGTTTCGTCTTCTACAAGGCCCCCAACACGATCCAGGGCATGCAGAACCAGATGTTCGCCATCTTCCAGCTCCTGACCGTCTTCGGCCAGATGGTGCAGCAGACCATGCCGCACTTCGTGGTCCAGCGCGATCTGTACGAGGTCCGAGAGAGACCGTCCAAGGTCTACAGCTGGCAGGTCTTCATGCTCTCCCAGATCATTGTCGAGATCCCGTGGAACTCCCTGATGGCCGTGCTGATGTACTTCTGCTGGTACTACCCCGTCGGCCTGCAGGAGAACGCGGCCGCGGCCGGGCAGCTGACGGAGCGTGGCGTCCTTATGTTCCTGCTGCTGCTCGCCTTCATGATCTTCACCTCGACCTTCACCGATATGATCATCGCCATGTTCGAGACGGCCGAGGCCGGCGGTAACATTGCCAACCTGCTCTTTATGCTCTGCCTCATCTTCTGTGGCGTTCTCGCGCGGCCCGAGACGCTCCCGCGCTTCTGGATCTTCATGTACCGCGTCTCGCCCTTCACGTACCTCATCAACGCCATGATATCGGTGGCGGTGGCCAACACGTCGGTCGTGTGCGCGGCCAACGAGTACCTCAAGTTCGACGCGCCGTCGGGCGAGACGTGCGGCGAGTACATGCAGACCTACATCGGGGCGCTCGGCGGCCGGCTCGAGCCGGGCACCGAGAACAACACGGGCGGCTGCTCCTACTGCCCGCTCGACCAGACCAACACGTACCTGGCGGCCGTCTCCTCCTACTACGACCAGCGCTGGCGCAACTTTGGCATCATGTGGGCCTTCATCGCCTTCAACATCGTCGCCGCCCTCGGCCTCTACTGGCTCTTCCGCGTGCCCAAGGGCGCCAAGAAGGAGGACATGGGCGGCCCCAACGGCGGCCTCGCCAAGACGCCCTCCAAGGCCACGGCCGCCGGCGCCGACGCCAAGTCGCTCAAGACCACCAACTCGCGCACCACCGCGGCCCCCTCCAAGTCGGAGACGGCGCCCTCCAAGGCCCAAACCGCGCCCAACACCAGCGGCACCGCCTCCTGAGCCGACCCCCCCGCTGCCGCCGTCCGGGCCGTCGGGCTTGTGCCCGCGGCCTCTCCGCCTTTTTTTCTCCCCCCTAATCATGCTGGCTCTATGAAGCCCTTGTCGGCGTCTCCCGCGTCGCCGTTACGCCCGCCCATGTTGTTCTTCCGGGTATGCTCCGCCTCCGATATTCCCCGGCCCTCGTGCCGGTTTTGATGATTTTGGTCTGCTGCTGTAGCGAGCTGCGCATTGCTTCATTTCTGGTTATTTATTCCCCCACGCTGCCGCTTTACGCAATGACGAAAGACGATGAGGGAGAAGCCGAGATTTCCAGTGTATCCTCTCCCACCCACTCGGGGGGAGAGGAAGGGAAACCGAGGGAGAAAGAAGAAATGTATATGGGACTCACGTTAGATAGAGACAGTTGGACATGTACACACATGGTACAGAGAAAGAGGAGGGGGTAATTGGGGGGACGGGGGTTTTCCCCCCCTCTCTCCCCTTTCCCCCCCCTTCCTTCCCCCCTCCTCCCTTATTTAGACTTTTGGTGGACGCGCGGGGAAAGACGGATGCTTTCCACCCCGCGCAGAAAGAATCAAACGGCTACCTCACGCCACTCAGGGCCCGAAGGCGCTATCACGTTTGTGCTTCCTTGTGACCTCTCCCGTCTTCCATTTCCCGTCCGCCCCGCCGCCCGACCCAGAGAATGGGGCCGCCCGGGAGGCGGCGGCCGTCGCCCGCTCCCGCTGAACCCTCGGGGCGGGGCCGCAGTGGCCGGGCCGCGTCGTGGGGCCGAGGCCGCCCAAGAGCGGGTGTCGGGTCCCCCGGGGTTTCCAACTCGGATAGGTCGGGAAGGGTGACTCGTCGGTGCAAGACGGGACCGGAAACCTTCTTCGAGGGGGCCCACAGGGCTCGGTAGCCACGGGGACACGGGCAAGCCCCTCGGGGAAAACCACGCGGCAGCTCATTCACTACTCGCGAGACGGATGGATGTCTCGGTCCCGAAGATATGGCGATCAGGGGCATATGTGCGTGCGTGCGTGCGACTGTGCGTCAGGGTTTGACCACTGCCGCCGGGGCCAAAGTACATGCCGGTAGGGAGGGACGGAGGTAGTTGTCCGCCCGAACCCCCCACGGCTGCCTATTCCCTGAGGACGTTCCCCCGCGGCTTGATTCCCTGCAGTCGCGATGGGGGTTCACCGATCGCCCCCTCGCCCCACGGTTACGTTTGCACACTCCAAGAAAACGGGCACGGACGGGATGGGCCGGGTCGCTCATAGGCGAACATCGGGTGGATGCGGAGGCAAAATCAGAAGATAACCGGCGTCGAGGAAAGGACGGCAAAAAGAAGAATTGATGAGAGTGGGATTCGAACCCACGCGGATTGCTCCACCAGGATGCAGGTGTTAAGGTGACCTTAACCTGACGCCATAACCAACTCGGCCATCTCACCTTGGATGAGAGGATGAAGGCTTATGGACTTACATGACGGAGGCTGTTGAAGGGACAGGGATGCGGGTGGTTCGTGTTGACCGAGAAGTTGGTGTTTCTCTTGAAGGGGGTTTGGCGGCGTTGAGACGTGGTTGGCGACGAAGGCGCACTACGGCTGGCTGCGTTAGCGGGGCCGGGGGGGGGGAATTCGCCGCATTTGCGTCGCTCGACGGCACCCACCCCATCAAATTCACGGACAGGCCTTGTCGAAGAGAAAATGGAACGAGGCGCCTTCTTACCGGCTGCACGCTTTTTGGATAAGGACGCCATAGTGGATTCGTAAGGAGAAACGA
Source organism: Nigrospora sphaerica (assembly GCA_018287875.1). Classification (NCBI taxonomy): domain Eukaryota; kingdom Fungi; phylum Ascomycota; class Sordariomycetes; order Amphisphaeriales; family Apiosporaceae; genus Nigrospora; species Nigrospora sphaerica. The sequence goes on from JAGVVL010000017.1 coordinate 758,357, forward strand.
GAGATGGGTTGAATAGGGAGATAGATGTACGAGGGAGACACTCGGGAAAAGAAGTTAACTTGGTTTCATCGGCGAGGACGGCAAAAAGTTAAGCTTTCCTAATGAGGAAGGACCAAAAGGTAAAGTCTCTCTGTCGGGGAATTGAACCCCGGTCTCGAGCGTGACAAGCTCGCATACTGACCACTATACTAACAGAGATGAGATCCCATGATTGGATGAAAGCAGAAGTACTTATTGCTTCTCATGTTACGACGGCGTCATGAAAACGTCGTTGTGCCGATAGTCGACGGGTTGGAACTCGGTCGGGGACGAGAAAAGGCGTGGGTACGGGTGCGGGTCGGGCCCGGTGGGCGGTGTTAGTGCCGGGCCGGTTCTCGTATTAGTGGCCATCGAGAAGGGAGGAGCTTGAAAAGCGACGGGCGTTGGTATGGGACAGTTCGTGGCAGCTACGAAGGGGGAATAACGAGACAACCGTAAAGAGTAGGGAAAAAACCATCGAACGACGATACCTAGTCCTTCGCCATAGAACTCTTCGACGGGGAGGAACCCCCCCCCCTTTTCAGACTCCATTTCGTGTCCAACGTTTGCGGTTTACAGAGTAAGAGGAAGTGGTGTGGCACGGAGCCACATGGTATAGTTGGGCGAGTCGAGAATTCATAAAGTCGACATTCTTCTCGTTTCGGCAGCTTGCAAAGGGAACAAGGTTACAGAATTCCCTTGCTTATCCTCGCTCTGCTCTCCATGCTCTTCTTTGCTTCGTTTACCAGGTAGACTTAGTGGGAAGGCACGCGGGTCTTGGCTCCCTACTCATTGGGAGTGGCTGTGACGCGCGGTTTAAGTATAAATTGGAAAGAGGCGGGTGTGCAAACGGGGCCTTGTCTGCAAGCAAGTGGCGGAGTCGTACCATCAAGCTCCGGGCTGGATGGTATAGCGAGATGCAGAGAGAAACGCGCAAGACATTCAAGTCGGCGAGGAGGGGGATGATGTAGACACCATGTCACGTTATGGCTGCCATGATTTCCCAAATGCCCCCATCAGGGGCAGGTGTGGCATACCACGACCACGCTCGTTCAGCGTCAGTATTGGTGAGGCATAAAAACCCGAGACTAACAAAAGAAAGACGTCCATCTCGCCACTGCGGCGTCGTTCGGGAAACAAGCCTATCAGATGGACGGCGGTTGATGGCGGATAGCCTTTGACTTGAGCCTTGGCCTCCTGTTGGTTCGGATGGGTCTTTCGGGGCAGAATGCCTCATCACCGAGCCGGGCCCAGCCTGGAGTCGGGGTTATAACGGAGGGTTTGATTTGCTAGAGAGAACGGTTCTGTGTTCTGAAAGCAAAGGTTGCCTTGGCGCTGCCCTCGCTTAATTCCTGTTTGGAAATGCCAACCTGGCGGTGCCGGTGAGACGACGTCAGCCACGTGCCACGATTGGTGCACCCCCAGGCTCTTGGCCTTTTCTTGCGGCTGGCAGTTTGCATAGCCCCCCCCAAGGCACAAAACCCCCATAAGGCGTGGTGTGGTCATTTATGCAGTGGCAAGTGACGTCGGTGGGAGACTTAAGGATAAAAGAGAGCCCGTGGTTGCCCCCGAACCCCAAGGGTATCACCTCCAACCGCATTCCTGGATCCTTCCACAAAGCATTGAGATTCCAGACCACAGGCACCCCACGCACAAAACACACGCTCCTACATACATCGAACTCCCGTACACATCATGTCACCTTCCAAGTCCCTGGCCCCGGGTGCCGAAAACGCCTGGGAGACGTGGTCGCAGAGCGACGTCGACAGTGTGGCGGCCGCGAAAGAAAGCCACCCCCCCACTACCGAGAAACGGTCCAAACGCGACCTCTTCAAGAAGATGTTCAAGTCGCCTGCCGTCTCCCGCTACGAGGAGTGCGTCACGGCCCCGCGGAAAGACTGGGGTACCGGCAACCAGTTTGGAGGCGGGCCCTACCGGCCGCTGATGGCGACCCAGGGCGTGGCCGCCTATCTGACGGCGTGCGCGGCTACGGGCAGGCGGTAGTAGATCCCCTCACACCCAGAGGCCAGCTACGCGGATCTTCGAGTACCAGCGACTTTTTTGTAACTAGATACCACTGAAATACAAGACGGGGAAAACACCCAGCATAGCCCTTTGCCCACTCCTGGGGAGAAGGCGAACGCAACGACGCCGCCCCTCGCCCCCCTTCCTTTTTCCGGTGGAAACACGTGCCAATCCGCCCGCCCTTCCTTCGCTTGGGAGCGGGAAAAGAGACCCCGGCCGAATTCGTCGCCGCCACTCCTTATCCTTTCTACGCACCCGCCGGCGTCCCCTGCTCGAGCCCTCTCGTAACTCAAGTGGGTAAATTAGGGAAGGCTGTCAGTGGGGAGGCGACCAGCCTTTTCTGGACCCGATATGTCTCCAGATGAGATCCCTAGCCTCTGAGAAAGGAGGGAGGGGTGGTCTTGGAAGGCGGGGCCAGACTATGGCAGCGCCGCTCCACGCCTTCGAAGGCACGCTGGGGCCGGGTTCGCCCTCCCGGAATCCTATAGAGGCGATCTAGAGGTCCGGGAGTGCGCTGCTCCACGGCGTTAGCGTGGCAAGGCGAGAACCGCGGGGGCGGTAAGACCATAAAGACTGCACGTGGACCCGGCTTTTCATCCACGGGTGACAGCGGTTCTCACTGCGGTTCACATTTCCGCGGGCTGGCCGTCTCTCCCCCTCCCGTTTCTCCCCGTCAAGAATGTCCCCCATGGAGGCGACACAGAAGCGGTGGCAGGCGGCCTCGGCCATTCTCCTGGTCGTGTCGGTCTTCTGGCTCGTGCCCGCCTTGGCTGTGGCCCTACTCAGGGTGCCGCACAGTCGGGACTCGGCGCGGCGATGCTTCGCGTGGCTCAAGCTGGCCCTCTTTTTCATGACGGCGTAGGCATCCTCCTTGTGGACACCCTTCCCCGCCGTATGCTAAACTGACCATTACCTCCCGGCCCAGCGGCGTTGTCCTTCTGGTGGCCGGCGCCACTCCCACCAGTCTGGGGACGACGTTCGGCCTGACGATAAGCGACGACCTCGCCGAGTCGTTGAACCAGTGCCGGGCGGTGGGCTACCTGCTCTACCAGGTAGCCGTCGTCTTCGCTCTGCCGATGCTTCTGGAAGCGACCCTGGCCGTCTTGTACGACTGGGAGCTGATCGAGTCGTCCACTCCCCTGCTCCAGACGGTGGCGAACGCCTTCGTCGGCATCGAGGTCGTCTTTGCCATCGTCGTCTTCATATTCGTCGAGATCAACGACCTCGACTACGCCACCCTCAACAACCGCCAGCCCGGCGACGTGATGCCCTACCTCCGCCTCCTGGCCGCCTTCGACGTGTTCCTGTGGATGGCCTCGGCCGGCATGGCCTTCCACTCGGCTTTCCTGGTGCTGCTGGCGAGGCGGCGGCCCAACCACCAGAAGGTGAGAAGTCTAGTCTGCCCAACTAGACATTCCGGGCGGGAGCGAGAGAGGCTAACGGGGTCACACAGGCTACCCGTCTCCTCTGCGTCGCGTGCGTCTTCTGGCTGACGCGCAACACGTGGGCCATCGCCGCCGACGCGACCTGGACCCTGCCCGGGAAACCGCGGCCGGGCACGTACGACGTGGCGCTCGACGTCGTTTTCAGCTACTGGGCGCAGTTGGGCTGCCTGGGGCTGCTGTGCCTGCTCGGGCAGAAGCGGACGACGGGGCTCTGGAGGGCGCCGTCGTTGTCGCCGTCGTCGGCGTCGGCGTCGGCGTCGGCGCCGCGCTACCACCACGCCTGCACGCGCCCGCCGTACCAGGACCCGTCGACGCGGCCGCTCGTGGCGTACGCGGGGGCTCCGGCGCCGGAGCCGTGCCACGGCTTCGGCCGGCCGGCCGCGTACCCGGGCTGGGGGCAGGCGAGGGCCCACGGCGCGGCGGGGCGGCGTCGCCGCGGCCCCCGTCGTCGCTGGCCTCGCCCGTGTGGCCGCTGCCGCCGCTGCCGCCGCTGCCGGCGTTCCACGGCGCGCGCGGCAGCGTCAGGGGCAGCGGCGCCCCGTCGCCGTCGGCCTCGGTCCGCGTCTCCGACGGCGGCGGCGCGCCCTCGTGCTGCGGCCGCTCCGTCTGCCGCACCCCCTCCCAGAGCAGCCTCCTCGGGGCCTGCCGCTCCACCGCCGCCGCCGCCGCCCGCCGCGCCCCCTCGGCCGCCCGCTCCGTCGACTCGGCCCCGCGCAGCCTCCTGCGCCGCCACCAATCCCTCGACCGCTTCCTCGAGCAGAACCGCCTCGGCGTCTCCCTCGCCAACGAGGTCTACTCGGTGCCCAAGCGTCTTTGACGGGGGGTTCCGCCCCGAGGGTAGGGCTAGGCGCGGCGGTGGAAGGGATGGGAATACCAAAAGTGTCAAAAGCGGGCAATGGGGTTAGAGTTGAGATTTAATATAATGAAGTTTGTTTTGTCCTCATTACGTGAACCCCGAAGCATCCTCGTAGCCCCGCCAACCTCTTGCTGTGCGGAGTCGACATTACGTACGTCTCTCTGACCGCATCTTCGTCCCACTCCGCCTCTGCTGGCACAGGCAGCTTCGAAATACCACTCGCTGCCTCCCTTCCTGGGCACACAAGTCGCTCTGTCACGTTGCTGAGCGGGCGTGGGCGGACCACGTTAAGGCTGTTGCTTGCACTAACGACCGGTTGGTGGACGGATGCTGGCCCTGCCCTCTCGGGGATGGATCGTACTGAGCGAGCCATATGATTCGGGTCATGAGCGACAGTAGGCAAGGCAAACGCGAGAAAAGAGGCTTGCCCATTAAAGTTAGTAACATGTTCTGCACGCCCAGGTTGATGCTAAATAAAACCGTGTACACCGAACGCTTGCCCGTGCCCCCCTTTGACCGCTCCGCTACCCTCCGCCCCTCCCAAAAAAGACGAGACACTATACACATTACACACCAGCCCGTGACTTTTTAGCTCCCGCGGCGGCCAAGCCCCGCGGGCCAGGAAGGTCTTAACGTCTAGGCGGAGCCGTCGCGGGGGCCCGACGAGGTCGGCGTGGCCGCGTCGGCCTGGGGGCCCGGCGTCGTGCTGCCGGGCCGGCTGAGGGAGCGGCGCATCTTCTTGCCGTTCTGGGAGCCGAAGAGGCTCTTGACACGGCGCAGGCGGGCCCACCGCTTCTTGTCATCGTCGTCGCGCTGCGTGTCGTCGCCCTCGTCGTCGCCCGGGCGTGGGCTCGAGAGCAGCTCCAGCGTCGCGTCGTCCTGGCCCGACGACCCCCGCCGCCCCGCCGCCGCCGCCGCCGCCGTCGCGTCCTTGGTCGGCGTGAGCGTGCCCGCCACGATGTTGCTCTTGCTCCGGCTGTGCGCCAGCGCCCCCTTCTTCTTCCCCCCGGCCTGGTTGCGCAGGTAGGCCGCGTTGCGGATCGTCTGCTCCAGCACCTCCCACGCCGCCTTGTGCTCGCCCTCGTTCGGCCTGCTGCCCGAGTTCCGCTGCGCCGCCGGGTTGCGCCACGGACAAAAGAAGCGGTGCTCGCGGATCGGGTCCAGATGATCCATGGGCGCAGGAATGATGACCTCCTTGGTTTCGGGGTCCACCTCCTTGCTCTTGAACATCCAGAGTCCCAGCCGGCGCAGGCATGTCGCACACGAAGCCGAGTTCGGCACTGCGCCGATGCGGGGGTTGTTTAGACCCTGCCAGCCCGTGAGCGCCAGGGCTAGGGCGACGCGGTTGGGTGTCGACGCCGAGGGGTTCGTAGAGGGTGGCGCCGGGTCGGTGAAGAAGTTGGACGGAAGCTGCGATCGAACCGTCTCGAGGAACAGGGTAGGCGGAAGCCGAAGGTTGAAGTCGTAGGGCAGAAAGTTGGGCCGCGCGCATAGCTCGTCGTATCGTTGGCGAAGCGAAGGCAGTGCCGTTTGCGGGCTGGTGAGACTAAGCCGGAGAAGGGAGTCTGCAGTCCATGTCAGTAGCCGGCGCCGCATGCTTTTCCCTCGCGCGAGCTTACCGTCGCATCCTTGCCTCGCCCACAAGCAGTCCTCTTGGTGCGCCTCGACGATCAACTCGGCGAATCGATCGACGAGTGCCTGCTCAACTTCGGAGCCCAGCGCCAGGGGAACCTCCCTGCCGTCCACCTCGCGCTTGTTCGTCTTGACTACCAACTCCTTGTGACACAGGGTACACCTCACTCTCTCCTTGCCCACGCACACCCAGCCCTGTTTCGCCCACTCGATCTCATTGACTCTGTCGGGTTTCGGCGTCCACTCCGTCAGCTCTTGAAAGGTGCTCAGGCGGTATATCAACTGGTCCCGGTCGCTCGGGCAGTACCGGGGCGGCTCTCTGGCGACGGCTGCCGACGCTGTCCTGCGCGGCGACCATGTCTTGACGGTGACATTGGACACGATGGTCCGGATGGTGGACTCGTTCTCGTCGGTCGCCGCGGCCGGCGAGCTCGGAACCGCCGTGCGTCGGCGTTTGGAGAGCAGCTCGGCCGTCAGGGTGGACACGGGGGCCCGCGGCGTCGTGGCGGCGGCCATGGAGTCGGGCGTCGCGGTGCGGCGCAGGGGAGACGGCGTCGTAGCCATGGGGTCGTCGCTGGTCGGGGGGTTTAGGTCGTCCAGGTCGTCGACGCGGTCGGTCGGAGCCGGCGACGGTCGCGCGCCCAGGCCTTGTATAAGGTTGTTGAACTTGCGCTTGGTAGCATTCATAGTGGCGACCGGTTCGGACGCGAGCGGCGGGTTGGGCGAGAACCCCGTCGTCGTTACGGGGGCCCAAGCAAACACGGGCTGCGCCGCGAATGTTTACTGCCCAGGACGCGCCGCCGAGGCTGCCGAGTGCGTGGTCGCGCACAGGTGGTCGGCCGAGAAAAGCAATGCAGGCAAGGCGACGGACCGGGTCTAGTGAGGGGAAAGCAAGGAAGTGCGTCGATGTTGACTGGCCGGATGCGAAAGTCGTACCAGGATGTCGCTGACGGTTTTTGTTTAGCAGATGGGATGATGGATAGTGAGCCGGGCGAAGATCAATGACCCCTGCTACTGCGCGGCACTTCTGCGCCTTCTAGCGGTCGGAGGGGCGACGCCCAAAACACCGGCGCGGAAATCGGGAGCCTGAGCCGAGTGTGGACTTTAGTGGGTGAGCTGTGGAACACATGCACACCGCTGCATCCGTTCCATTCCGTACCAGAACCCGTCTATCCAGTACCTGACGATATTAGCCCAACGGTCGAATTGACCGACAGAGCCCCTAGCTGGGCATTACGTGCATGATGGGATGGAGGCCGCGGAATCTGCAGTTTCTCTAGGCAGTGTAGGGGATACGCCCCCCTTCTGCCTCCCGGTCCCATGGTTACCATGGCCCCGATCGGAACCCTTTCCCTCGGCACCACTGTACGACATTGGGTGACATGGGGTTCGTCCTCGCCCAGGCCCAGGCCTGCCAAGCGATAGTTTGAACGGATCGTATGCATCGCCATCATGCCACGCAGAGAAATATCCATTCTCTCCAGACCTCGTAGTATGGCTATCGGCCGCGTGCCACGCCCTGATCGCAACTCCCCGGGTTGGCAGCTTGGCAGTAGGTATGGTTAGGGTGATTTTGCTTGCCCGCCAGCTCCTCTTTCCAGAACCTTCGTAACAGCGGGTCAGTGATATTTCCCCTTGCCAAGAAATGACACGGGGCTACCTACGACGACGTGTCGTTCAGCAAGTTCAGCCACAATGCTACGTTCATCGCATCCTCAAGGAATAGGCGGACGGACACCAGGCATAGCATTTACGGGAATGCGACGTCTCAGCTCCCGCCGCTGCGGGGCATAACACGAAGGTAGCAGGACCAGGCGCACCTGCCGTACGCTGGAGCTCATTACGGACTTGGATACATTTCTCATCACCAGAGGGATGGTGGGGCCACTCAGAACCCCCACGCCAGAAAACTGTCGGAAAACAGACAGCACCCGTGCCGACGCTACAGGAGAGAAACCAATGCCTGACTACTTGCATGGAGTCGCGGGCCGCGCGTGTCGTCACAGCGACTACTCTAGCAAGGCAGTCCTGTCTTCCTTTGACAGCACTCCTTTCTGGCGTTGTTCAGCAGGAAAGCACACGCGATAAGTCCATGCCACTCCAGACCGTTTCCTAGACGGGCCCAAAGTGTCAAACATAGCTGGACGGGATGAAGGCGTTTGGCGGCTTTCATTCGGCACCCGTACCCGCAGTCCACAGACAGAGGCGACCTTGCTTGCATACATAAGTACCTACACATGGCTCTGGTCGCGATGGTCGGAACGGGATGCGTGAGCTGCAGCTCGAATCCCGTCCGCGACGTCCGCCCATCTTCTGTCCATTGCAGGAGGCGAGCGGGTGATGAGAAACGTACGAGGTTGGCCAGCACCGATCCAAGCCGCCCAGCAAGGCCTTGTGTTGCCTTTGCCACTTAATGCCTGCTTTCCTGCACCGGCAGACCATTACATCGGGTGCGGAGTACACCTGGATCGAAATGCTTGCCCTTGGTTCCAGAGCCGCAGGAAAGAATGACTGTCACCTCTGTTTCTGCCAGGTATGCGGTGTCCAAGACAGGAGGGATCGAGTGCATAGAATACATTGGAATACAGGCGAGCAATCTTCTCGTCCAGTGGTATATGTGATGTACACAGGAGTGCCACGCTGCCCTCGCCGCCCAGTCTCCCCCCTCCGTCTGGATATGGAGGGCCGAACAAACGCGAGTTGTCTATTTGATCTTCTTCTGCTTCAGCTTGATCGTCTCGTCGTTGACAAAGATGCCCTTGCCCTTGTACGGCTCGGGGCGGCGCCAGCGGCGCAGGCGGGCCGCGAAGCTCATGACCTCTTCGCGGTTGATGCCCTCGAGCAGAATGCGGGTGGGCTGCGGCGTGCTGGCCGTCATGCCGCGGGGCACGCCCTCCTCGACGGGGTGCGTGAAGCCCAGCTTCAGGCAGACAAACTTCTGACCCGGGTACTCGGCCTTTTTCGGGCGGTCCTCGACCGTGGCACGATAGCCAACGCCGACGAGGCGCAGGATGGCCGTGTGGCCCTCCGAGACGCCCAGGATGTGTCGGTTGAGGTAGGCCCAGGTCGTGCCCCACATCTCCATCTGCTGCTTGACCTCGCGGTCCTCGATGCCCAGCATCACCTTGCGGTTCTCGGCGTCCTGGGTGACGGACACGTAGGGCGGGATCTCGAGGCCCAGCTCGCCTAGCGGGCCCTTGACGGTGACGATGCGCTTAGGGATGCGCAGGTAGGTCGTCGGATCTTTCCGCACAAAGGGCTCGCCGACGCTGATCTCGACGCTGGGCGGTATTGAGATGGGGGTGCGGCCGAGCTTCGAGGGCCGGGGCTGGGTCGAGGAGAAGGGCCGTCGCGGTTGCGCCTGCGGCGCCGGGGTGGGGGCCTGGAAGGCGGGCAGCAGGAAAGACGGCAGGGTGGCCGAGGACTTGGAGGCTGTCAGAGCCTTCTCGAGGACCCTGCCTCGACTGGGCGCGAACATGGTGACGGATTGGCCGGGGCTGGGCGACGTAGTCGGGGTCGTGGGGTTGCGGCGGCGGCGGCGGCGAAGCGCAAAATGGCAGGCCCGGCGCCTTCACCAAGCTCCGGATCTGAAAATTGACAGTTTGCCGTCATGTGACTGCGTGTTGGGTTGGTGTAGCTTTGCGGCCCACTAATAAAAGTTCGGGTGCGTGGCGCGTTTTTCAAACGTCACCTCTTGACTCTCCATCAGAATCAGGGTATTCCAACGGCTGCAGACATTGTCCGAAGCCGGAACACGCACGAGGGATTCTCGATTGAACCAGCCCTTCTCCCATCTCATACGAATAATACTCATTTAAGTGCGGTTTGCCTGCGTCAGTCTGGAATTTTCTTGGTCTTGCAGCTCCCACGCGACAGGCCTGCCATCTGTAGCGACTGGCAAGATCATAACTCAGGTTACTTCCTTACAACTATAATAGGTTTGAGGAAGGCAATGGGCGATGGGTGTACGCGGAACCATGTGCACTGGAGCACCTCTTGGTCCCACAAGCCTCTATATTCAATTAAAGTATCTGTCCTGCCCGTGAAGCACTCAAGCTGGTGTCTGTTCTGAAGCATGAAGCAGAAACCACCAGTCCCCTTCACTGTGCTCCATCTTTCGTCTGCAATCGGCGCCTTCCATTTCCGTCCCTCACACCTTCTCGTCACTTCACTTAGTTTCTTTTTTCTTTCCACCCATTACTTGAAGCTTTCAATCCTACCTTTTTTTTTACTTTCGCCTCCTGAATCTAGGACTTCCCTCGTTTTTCGCATTCTTTGCCAAGTGACCATCTACCGCCTCCGCAAGACACGTAAAATGGCGACGCAAGATCGCATCAAGTCATGGGCGTGTATCATGTGGCTTCTGCTTGCAGTCGGCCATTTCGCTTCTGGGTTCACTTGGGGCCGATCCACGGCAGGTCTTTCGAACGAACTTCACAATACCCTTGGTCCTGTTCCCAGGTTGAGTGCATCCCAGCTACTGCAGACAGCATCCCAGGCCCCTTCACCATATGATCTCGCCCTCCAGGAGCTTCAAAAGCTGGAATCGGAGCCTTTGTGTCACCGAACTGCCGCGAAACTTCTCGTTAACAACTGCCAGCTTCTGGAGGGCAAGGATGACGCGGCCATACTCACTGACAGTGGACGACAGATTCGGGATTTTGTGGACGCGTATGCAGCCAGCCTTGCCATCTGCGACCTCGAGAGAGGTCGCTTCGAGATCCCCAAGGAGTGTACACCGTTCCGTGAGCCCGTTTTGAGTCACTTGACGCCGCAGCTGAAAGCTCAGCTTCATGTGTCTTCCGAGGAAATCGGGAACTGCCTATCTGCCTTGGGTGCGTCCGACTCGGCCTGGAACACCTGGGTAAGCTACCGGCACAAGGCCTTGCGGTTTTGCGAGGCTGCCAGAGCCGAAAATGAGAAAAGTAGGTATAGTAGCCACACTTGGACAGCCATCAACTGATTCGTCACAGCCGAGAGTATCCGCACATTCCAACGCCTCGTCAAGGTCATGAGAGGAGTCGCCGACGACGCTGGCGCGATATTTGAGGCGCGTATGACCCAATTCGAGACTAGGGCTCAAGCCGCCAGCGATCGCATTGGCCGCATTTCCCCTCAACTGGATCGTTTGAGCGATGAAGTCGACGCGGCCGAGTTTCAAATCTCGCAGAAGCTTGCAGCGGCACTTGAGGTAATCCCACCTACTCGTATTTGTGTGCGATCAATCTGACAATCACAAAGCGATCCACGGCCTCTGTGAACTCCGGTCTCGAAAATGTCGCCCATCTCCAGCGGATGCTCGAAGTTTTAATGCAGACAGTTATGGCCACGAATGCCGAAATAGCCTCCGTTCACGAAGGGTCCATCCAGAGAGTAAGCCGCACTGCAGAGTCAGAGGTGGCCAATGTCATGGCAGCCATGACTGCGGCCGCCGCGTCTGCAGCCAGTATTCACAACCAGATGGTAAGTGTGAAGATGGAATAACGAGGCCCACACTGACATGTTTCTTCCCAGGAGATTTCGCGTTTCCAAGCTGTCGAGTTGGCGCACAAACAAGAAAATCTGGAGCGGGTACGTCATCGCTTCCAAAGTGGCAGGCAATATCTGACTCGATCGGCAGGGACTGCAACGACTCCTCGATGTCAATGACGCTCTATATACCCAATACGACGATCACTCGCATCACTTGCAGCGGGCCAAGGACATGACGACCGATATTCTTCATGCCCTTCGAAACACAGCACATTCAGCCGCCACGGTGGGCGAAACTGTGGCCAGACGGTCAGCCGTGGTTTCTTGGTGGCCGTATATCTGGTGCCCGGCAGCGTCTTTAGTCATGGGCTCTTACGGTCTTCCTCCCTCGGCCTTGAGGAACGTGGCACTGGTCGCGTTTGGTGAGTGCAAGACGGAATATTGTTCAGACGCTGGCGTTACTAACTGCATCCAGGAGAAGCAGCGGGTTTCCTGATATCGTCTGTCCAGTCAGTTTCCTCCATTTATTGGCAACTCGGTTGGCCCCTCCACCACAGGAACCCCCCCGTCAACGCGACTTCGAAACGCTCAAATTTGACACACAATGAGACGGATGGATTTGACTAGGCAAACGGAATAGAATCTTTGGTATCATGGTTAATGGCTCACTGGTGTCTGGGTGGGATATCGCTATTTGCTTTCAGGTTTACATTGATCATCTGGGTTGAGGGACCATCTGCCGGCATCGTGGAGTTACGGATGCACGGGAGCGGCTGAACGGCCACGGGGGGCTACTACTCGTCTGCTACCGTATATATGGAGGTAGACGACACACACACACGTATCTTGCGTCCTCAGATAAAACCAAAGCTTATGGATATCTTGAGAATTCTGCGTGGGCTGTGGTAATCATCGAGGTTGTGTCCTCCGCAGCGTTTGTAAAAATGCTTAGGAAACTTTGTGACTCTAGTGGGCTCCTCATTTGCCCATGGCCACCAACTTTCAGGCGACGATTGGCGCGTAGGAAAATTCGACCGGGTAGGACAAGCAATACAACGGAACAGCCAGCTACTTCCAGGTTTTTATTTGGCTCGGCCATCGTGTCAACCCACGCAACGCCGCTGAAAGGGGCTTGAATATTTCTAGTGTGGTATATGTACGTACTAAGGTGTGCTTATTCAGGTCCCCTGCAATTTACTGTTCGCTATACCCTTGTGTGGTATTGATTACTGGCCTTGTTGCCGAGGCTATCTGTGGTGGATTACGTTGAACCATGAGAGAAACAACCTTGAGCTGCGGGCAGAGTGGGAATGCGGGGCTGGAGCTCGTCCGCCGAATTCGGTGGCTGGAAACTATTTAATGGAACACCACGAAACCAGAAGCTACCTATTGTGCCGAAACAAAAAGTCATACGGGCCTCCGGTGCAATGCATTCCACTAATTTTTAGTTGTTGTAAAAGTCAACCTCCTCACCTCGATCCACGCAAGCTTGTTAGTCGACGCCCCTGTTTAAGCCAAAATCGTCTTTGTGATGCCTCCCTGTTAGCAAGCCGCTATTGTTGATTCGTTGTGCATGATTGAAGGCCAATATCTCGCCGTCGTTCTCGGGAGTATCTCTTGGTGGACAAATCCTCCTCAGTCAAAGAAGCTTCTTCCCCCTCGCCCTCGGAGAATTCCTCCTCCTCGCTGCGAAAGGCATCTCCCTCCTTGGGTAGGTCACCCCTCATCTTCTCGTAGAAGCAGTGTCTGTAGGCTGCGAGTAATTTGTGGGCAGACAGGCGCTCCAAGCAATTGCGGAGCTGGCAAAGATGAACGTCTTCGTATTGATTCGTGAGGTCCGGAAAATAGCCCTCGTATACGAGGTCGGTTTCCTCGATGCATCGTTCTCCGGCGGTCTCGGGGTACACCCCGGTGCATGTGAGCCATTTACACGTGTTTTCTCGGGGTCCTCGATACTGATGATCGTCTGGCGATAGCAGTGCACTGTGGGGTTCAATGACAGCTCGTCTATTAGTTGAGAGGGCTACCCATCGTCTATGCTAATCTAGCCCACTGTGGGGCTGGAAACCAGCGGTTAGGCAACGCAAATATAACTAGCATAAGCCTAGTAAGCCGAGGTCTAGTGATGATATTCCAGTTCTATTATCCCGATACAGGGCAACAGTGAGAGGAGAATGGGGGGAAAGAAACTTAGTAACATGAGAAGGGTGATGGTAATTTATATCACGAGGGCAAGTGGGAAACGGTTTAGCGACGAAGGTCAATGATGGAGGAGGGGTACAGAAGGAGACGAAAATGGTTACCCCGCCACGCATCAAACAACAGCTACACGAATAAAATCTACTTACAGGCGTAAAGCAGGCAATCACGTCGGTACTACACAGAGACGAGAATATGTTGATGGGTGAATCGAACTTGAAGGAGTATGCCGCGGAGTATAAGAGGTGATGTAAAACACTTATGGAAGGACTGACGATAGCCGCCTACCCACCTTTACAGATAGGCAGGAGTGATATCTTGCTATTGTATGGTAAGGATGAACGACGGCAAAATTTCTCTCTGGGTGGAAACTGCCAAACAGACTGTGTTCAACACATTCGCAGCTCCGGACGAAAACAAGAGATCCAAATACAACTAGGTGGATGGAACCATCAACAGCGGACTTTTTTTTCAATAGAAGTAATTAAGTTGCGGACGTTCTTGATGTAGCTACGCCTCCATTACGAGATGCTCCATTAATTCCACTCGACAGAACAAAAAACTCGAAATTCAAGAACCCTGACAAGTCTTTCCTAGTCGAGCAAACCAGGCTGGAGCACTACATGATATTTCCTAATAGGGGCCTTACAAATGCCTCTTTTCAGAAGAACCTTCGCATCTGAATTGCGGCCCAAAGTACAACCAGATGGCAGCTCGTTGGTAGCATTTCGTCAACGGTTTTACTGTATGCGAACTTGAACCACTGTCCCGGATTATGCCATCAGATGTCAATGTCTCCAGACTTTAGTCTGGTTAATAGCACGAATGCTTTCAACATGAGAATCAAATCAAGCCCACCCATATATAGATGGCTGTGTAACAGTAGGGAACCCTCAGTATGATTACTGAATTCCATGGGAAGCCGTATTGGACACTGTTGCCTGGGTCACCGAGGATACAACCCGCGGTCGCTTCGGCTTCACTCCGGCTCTTAGAGATGCCTTGATGGGCCAAACAACTGCTTCTTTTCCACCTGTTATTTTCTATCCCCCATCCATACCCTCGCCCTACCTTTACTCCTTCTCTTTCCTCGCCAGGTGGTGGCACGCCATACATCTCCATCCTTCTCGTCGGTGGCACTCCAACCAGCTTGCGCCGTTTCCCAGGTCATTTCCCGTCGGATCCCAAACAAAGCCACCATTCTATCGTGCATCAGTCCTTCGACACCGCCCGTTTTGAATTCCGCTTGCTTTCAATGTATGGGACCTGGTGGAAGAGCCCGCAGTCAAGGTAGGCGCGAGGCCAGCACCCACACGCGCGACTATGAATTCTCTGCTGACCCTACTTCTTTCTGGCAGGCCTGAGACTTGGTCATTGCCCATCATGGATCAGCACCCGCGCTGCGCAAAGCTGAAACTCGATGGTCATGATTGGAACAGGGCGATGCATAGACTGTTCCCGCTCGAATGCAGGCGCAAGGAGAAGAGCCGTTCCTTTCACTCCTTCCCCAAGCTTCCCAAGGAAATCCAGGTGGCCGTTTGGAACCTGGTTGTCGAGCAGTCCAAGGACGAGCGCCCCTTCATCGTGTCCGTGGACGCCAACCGCACCCTCCTGAGCAGCAAGTTCTACTCGCCGCTGCTCGAGGTCTGCGTGACGAGCCGCCAGGTCTACCTTCGCCACTTTCCCCACGCCCTCCACGTCATGCACTCGGACGTGATGCACTCGGACTTGGTGTACTCGGATGTGATGCACACGAAAAGGAAGGGCGAGATGATCGAGGTCTGCCTCTTCTCCCCCTGCGCCCTCGGCGGCCTCGTCCACATCAGCCTCGACACGGACCTGCTAATCGACCTCAGCGCCTGGTGGCGCTTCCAGGACTGGCAAAGCCCAGAGCGGAAGCTTTTATACAATGAACTGGTCAAGGCGATCCGGCCCCATCAGTTCGGCTTCACGCCCGACTCTCGCCGACTTAGGGCCTTGTTCGCCGAGCACCGAATCGCTCGATCGGTCGGTTACCAGAAGGAATACCAGGTGGCGTACTTGTTGTTCGACATGCTCCACATGCCGGCTACCGAGTTCCAGAACCTCCACCCCCAGAAGCCCAAACGCAGCAGCATCTTCTCTGTTCAACTGGCCACTAGGCGCAAGTGAGTGGGCTGGGGGCTGCCCGGGGTGAAGCGACCACGGCAGGCCATCGATGGTGTTGGGTGTCTGATGCAGTGCGTATCCCCGCCGAAAGGTCGTGCGATATGCTTCCCGCCTTGAGTTTTCCAGGCGATCAAGAGATAGTGGCAGATGATGGGTCCCGAACGGGAGCTCGGATGAAAACGTCATTGACCCTCGGCAAGGACAGCTGGCATCACAGTAGCCAGTATGGAATCCCGGAACGGAGATGTTTTTTTCACGCCCCACAAAGTGGAAGCAATCTGATGCGGTGCATTCATTATTCAAGACGTAGCCGGATCCAGTCTCTGAATAGGCAAACATCTGCGGCTTAAATACCTAAAGTACGTACTGTAGTCGGGCGTGATAAACCACAGTCAGTCGACGTTGTCTCTATGAAGAACGTCCCATGACCTCTTCATCCTCTGCTTGAGCCAAAGTCTCCGCGGCGAATGTGCTATGCCGTCTTTCACCTCCTTGACGAGTTCCACCCGCTGGATACCCTGAATCGAGCACAGGCGTCGTAAGCCCTCTTCGGCCTCGGTAAGGAGAAGAGGGAAGTTTAACCCAAAATCAAACTGCAAACTTAAAGAATACGAGTATAGGCCCTCGAAAGCATGCCGATAGCTGACCACGGCCTCGCCGGCGCTTACGGTTCTCTACCGGCCGTGGGACCCGCGGGGTATATAAAGACGTGGTGCCGCTGACCTTGACGGCTCCGTGCGCCGGGAGCCGGGAAAGGTGCTGCTTCTCCGGAACATTAGAAGGTCGGAAATTCCGTGGCTCTTCGACATTGGGGATATCCTAAGAGTCTATCATGTCCAGACTGGCCTATGAGGCGCAGATCTGAATAGAAACGAGCCCCTTGCCGTCGAGCCACGTCCTAACCCCATAGCCCCCGTTGGAACCCATCTTTGTACACCTCGAAGTGGCCATTCTCGCTCCGTCGTACCGGTATGGGTCGGGATTCATATGTTGCTTTTCAGATTCAGCCATCCTTCCGGTGGACGATTAGGCACGGACGTACATGCTGAGGCTAATGCGCAAGGGTGTTGGGGCGCTTTACTAGGACCTTGCCCTCGTATAAGGGCACTGAAGGCCCGGCGAGGCAGTTATGTTACTGCCTACGTTCTATCTAATTACTGTAGTAATATTACAAAACAAAATCGTTAGCTCAATGAGAGAGAAAATGGCGGCTGGAGTCAGGTAGGAGAGGCTGAGTACTTGTACGCACGCCTTCATCCGCAAATGTGTAAACCATGATAACAACGAGCCCCCTTTTGGCACTTCGATAATTAAGAATCTTTAAATTAGTGAAGTATATGTTTTCGTACTATCCCTATGTGGGTTTATGATGCCTTGTATGGCTCGTAAAAGTATTCCTCGTCACTGCAGGGGTGTCGTAGATCCCAAACATAAGATATCGAGTTCCCTACGACCAGGAATGAAACCGCCAACGTAAGATATGTTTCGACAATCCTACGAACAATTTCACCCTAAATATTACCTTCCCCTCGGCACCCTAAAGGTAGGCCCAGCAGTAAGCAACAAGACCGACCATTCGAACCGGGCGGAAAGCCTCTAGAGTAACGCTTGCCAGTTGACCCAAAGATAAGAGACCAGACCGAGCCGGCGCCCAGACAAACCCACCATCCCAGACAAATCCACCATGGCGGCGACCACCTTCCCTCTTCTTCCCGCCGTCCCGTGCGAGATCCAGCTGCTGATATTGGAGGAGGCGGCGCTGGAGCACACGCGGGACCGCGTCGTCGCGTGCACCGAGGGCTGGGGGCCGGTGCGCCCGCGCGAGCTGGTGCTGCTCGCCTCGCACTAATTCCCCGGAAACACCTACGACTGGGTCTCCCACGCCTGGTGGTATTGCCAGGGCTTCTGGGAAGCACAGCGCCGGCGTGCTGGTGGCCTTCACGTAGTTTCACCCGTCGCAGCCGCGTTGATCTCGCGAAACCAGCGTACCGTGGGACGACGTCATCGACAGAGACGCCGCAGGTGACACGTTTGCCTGAATAACCAGCCCCGACTATGCCCATATCATCGGCCGAAAGCTCCTGAACTACGTAAACCATCCCGCCCTTAGATGGAACTGAGTGACCAACTCCGGGATAGATGGGGATATCATATGGATAGATCTTGTCGACTTGGGTAAGTAAGCAGTTATGTCCATTGACACGCCGAGTTGACCGTGCTTCGTCGTGGTCTTGTTGTGTTAGGGATCCACGACGAGGCAGGTCGCATAATTGTTGCACCATAATGCATACCATCTAATACCGATACTGGAGGACCTTGAGGGTTATTTACTTTCATCCGACAGTAAGCAGCTTCGTGCTGTAGCCCAGCGTCTATTTCTTGCCCAGCACCTCCTGAACGACCTTGAGGACCTGCGCGTGTCCACCGGCGGGGGCGGCGACGACGCCCTTGTTGTTGGCAAGGGTGCGGCCGGCGGTGAAGTCGAGGCGGTTGCCGTTGACGTCGGTCACCTGGCCGCCGGCCTCGCGCACAATGACGTCGCCGGCGGCGTGGTCCCAGATCTTCTCCTGGTAGGTGGCCTTGACGGGCAGGCGCAGGTAGATGTCGCCGGCGCCGCGGGCGATGGAGGCGTACTTGGCCTGGGAGTCCATGCGCACGCTGGGGTTGGTGATGCCGAGTTTGGCGGCGATGTCGGCCTGGTCGCCGTGGTTGGAGTGGCCGGCCTCGACGCTCTCGCAGAAGCTCGCCTTGGACATGTCGGTGATGGGGCGCATGCTGATGGGGTGGGCGGGCTCCAGGGCGCCGGTGCTCATGGCGCGGCTGGTGGCGCCCTGGCCGGCGACGGCCGAGAACAGGACGCCGCGGCCCTCGGCATCCGAGGCGTCGGCGCCGATATCGGCCGTCAGGGGCGCGGCGTCGTCAACGGGCAGGTTCGGGCAGCCCAGCACGCCGACGGTGACCTGGCCGTCGACCATGAGGGCCAGGCACACGGCGTACTGGCCGCCGCGCAGGAAGCCTTTGGTGCCGTCGATGGGGTCAATGGTCCATATGCGGCCCTTGGCGCCACCGGCGCTCTGGCCCTCGTCCAGCCTCTGCAGCATGTCGTCGGCCGACTTGACGGGGCCGCCCAGGGCGGCTTCGGCGGCGTCGTCGTCGAGCTTGGTGGCGCGCACCAGGTCCCAGACGGTCTGGCGGAGCGACGCATTGTCGCGCAGGTCGGCGGCCTCCTCCTCGGCCACGATCTCGTCCGAAGGGAAGTTGGCCTTGAGGGCGGCAATGATGAGGGCCTGGGCGCCGAAGTCGCCGATGGTGACGGGCGAGGCGTCCTCCTTGGACAGGGTGCCCTTGGCCTGCTGGTGGAAGACCTGCTTGGTCAGGCGCGTCGCGCGCTGGACAGCCAGCAGGGCGATCTCGAGCTCTTTTTCGTAGGCCATGGTGTGCGTCGGGCGGAGGATGTGGATGGTGGAGGACGAGAAGAGGCCGCGCAAGAGGGTGGGCGAGGAGGGGTTAAGATGCACGGCGAGGAGATTTAGGCGGGGCAGTGCGCGGGCTAGGAAGAAGGAAGCCACGATGGGCAGTACGAGGAAGCAGACGATGGACCGGAAGGAGAACCGGTTCTTGAGGGCGGGCGAAGGACGGGTCATTGATGAGCGGCCGTGTTTGGCTGAATGGGCGACTGCGGCAATCCAATCCGTGCTTCGAAGCGATCTCGTCGCCGAGTAGATAGAGACGAGCTGCCGGGCTCACGTTCTCACGCCCCGCGGCCGGTGTGACGTGATATGCGCGTGTCGGACTGGACTCTCTTGGCGGGTCCTCCAATGGGACTAGTTTAGCATCTCCCTTTAGCACCTGAAGCTTTTCAGAGCTCCAGCTCCAGCTCCAGCAGGGGTAACGGAAACCTTGACTCGGTACCTACAGCCAGTAAGTATGTACATACATATCTTATGTACATACATATCTAGACATAGTACATCTATGGGAGTGATGCTCATGCCCGCCCATGTCATAAGAGGCCGCTTTTCTTCCAATGCCCTCCAGTAGGTTTCACAGGATTATAATTGACAAGACCTCTTGGATGGTTATCTTTTCCTTCTCCATGCACATGTACATGTACACGACCACACCATTAGCCTCTGAGTACTTACTTAAGCTCCATCATATCTAGAGCACCGGCAATGCAGCAGACAGCGAATAAAACTACGTCTACGCTTAGTATTATCTTTAACCAGTCGTCCATCATCATGCTGGCATATTTCATATCGAAGAAAAAGGTTCACGACGCACCGCCCAATGCGATGCTTACCCGTTTCCTGGCCGGTAGAGAAAGAGCTCCTGGTACTATTGTAACGAAGTTTCGTGTCGAAAACCCTTGCGTCTCTATAGTTTCATGTGAATTCCCTGTATTGCGAACTCATCCAGGGAGCTTATATCCCCAACATGCGTTCCGTGACAGCGGTCCGCATCAGGTATGGTCGCCAATATAGTGCCAGGTCAATGGTCTCCTTCGGAAGAAACGAAAACGCCACGCTAGAAGAAGGCAAACGTCGAAGAGTCGTCGACGGCCCCGCGGTTCGCCGGATCAGGCCCGGGCCTCTTCGTCAGAGTCCAGCCGGTAGGCCCGGGTACCGCGACCAGCAGAGCCACCCGTCGGGGCTGCTCAGCAGACCTCGTGTCTCGGGCTACAGATGCACGGGCAAACTCATCAGCACGGGCGCGTTCGGGCGGGTGTCACCAAACGGAAGTGTGCGGGACTTACTCTCCAAGCTTGGACGGGAGTGGTCGGCCGAGCGGCCTCTGAAGATCCGCTGGCGCTGGCGGCGGCGGTCTGGGTAGCAATCTGCGTCAGCTCGCGATTTCATCATGGTTTATTCAAGCGGGGTTGGGCGCGCACTGAAGCAATACTCTCACTACTCTTAGCCGCAGAAGAAGAAACTGATCTCGTGATGGATCGGTTGCTTGAGGTGGCCTGAGGATGAAAGATTAATACTTGCAAAATGTTGGAGATGGGGTGGCAGTACTTGCCTTGGTACCAGAATCGTTCTTGCCGTCGGTGAAGCCACAGACTCCGCGAGGCGACGTAGCGTACGTCTCGGTGGTTTGGGTGCCTTTGGTCTCGTAGCCATCAGCCTGGATGTGTGTGAGCTTGGTTTGTTTGGTTATGGTAGGGGTGGCCACTTGCCGGCTTCTTGGACTCCGCCCCTGCATGGCCAGTCTTCTTGTCAGACAGTAACGAGCCCATGTCTTCGAACCTGCCGTTCATCTGTGAGGAGAGAAACGATTGGATTGGTTCGCGAGAAGCATTGTGGGCCAAAGTACTTGGAGGATAAGAGGAGAAGGACATCGCGGTGGCAGAACAGAAAATCCGACCTGCGTCGTGAAAAATGTCTGTTTTCGTTGGAGAGACCTCGGTCCCGGGCCTGATGTGGGGGGAAAATAGGTCAAGAAAGTAGCAGGACCTCTTGCGCCTGACCATAAGAGGTGATGTGGGACTGACACTGCCTTCACCATTTGCTCTACTGATTCAAGCTCAGCAAAGTGGAGAGGGTAATATGTGGTGCTAAAATCTTTGGGGTTATTCAGGAACAATTGCAGCCTTCACGTGTTGTCGCCACAACAAGTCTCGATCAAATGCTTGGCGCTGCTTTCGGTTTGCGGGGACGGTTATCTCACAGGGAACATGATCTAGATACCTGGCATATAGGTCACTTTGCTGAAGCCTAGCTCCTGGCGCATTGCTGTTACCTGTTTTCGTGTTCTATTCTAACGTATCTCTTGGCACCACTTTAAGATGGGAACACCTGTGAAGGCACCTGTGTTTTTTTGAAGTCGGGATAGACTAGGAGCAGCTCCCTGGAGGCTTCTTGCACGTAATGAAGATTGGGCTTTTCAAGCAGTGTGCTGCATATTCGAAAAAACATGAGAACATCCATGAATCTGTCTTTTTACGCTGAATCCGGAATGTCTTTATCAGAGAAGCACGCATGAAACCTGTACAGACCCTTATGAACGCCCGAGCGAAGGGAACTGCGTAAAAAGGGACAGGAAGACCAGAAAAGAGGAAGTGGCCGAATTACTAGAACTTTTCATCGAGCACTACACAACATACAGGTTCAAGAAAGGGCCTATTTACATGCCAACTACGTTAGCCCCGACCTTTCTGAGAGGCTCATGGTAGTAATTGTCCTGCCAAAGGGTTGAGTGACCTGCCATGCCGTTGATATTGCCGGCTATAATCGTGGGCCTGCTCCCAAGCTCCTCGTATGCGTATGCGATGATCACAATAACTAAAGTAGATGGTAGGTTCTCTCGGCTCCATCAAAATGGTGGGAACTGTACGATATTTACTAGTATCGCGCAACTTTTGCTTGGGCTGTCCCCCTTTTCCTAGAATCCGATGGTCCACATGCTTAGCAAATCACAGGCGCCGCCGACACGAAACCTTGAAGGATTGAAAGCCCTGAGTAGTTTTCAGTCATCGTTGCCACTCATATCTTGCGGGTTTTTACATACGAGCTCCTAAATTATGATGGAGGCGACGAGGCCAGCTTAGACCGTGGCAGCCCTCCTTAGATTAACATGTAGCTTGCTTCCTAAAGTAGAACACCGGAGGATAGGATTTAAGTAACGAGCCCGTCATTAGAAGCGCAAGTCGGAGTGGCCTATGGAGATTTGGATTCCCGACTTGGCCCTCTTCATAACCGACTTCTGCGGTTCGAAAAGCAGAGATGCCACACTTGGCTTATATGTGAAAGGATCTGTTATACACATCCGCTAGAGAGTAGGATCACTTAGGTCCCAAAAAGGTATCGGGTTCGATTCTGCCGTCAAGAATAAAAAAAGTGCCAAAAATTGAGTAGCTATTCTTTGAGAAGCGTGTCATCCTTAGTGCAGGGGCCATGCTAATCTTCTCTGCTACAGAGCTGTTAGTGTTGGTTCAGTTTCCGTGGAAATGGGAAGACTCACTATCATTTCAATAGACCAAATGCCCGTAGGCGAAAGGCTGAGCACTCATTTACCATCATAAGGCTTTGTAAATCGGGGTGGCAGGTGAAGGTGGTTGCCCAGTTTCGTGAAATAAACATGGGCCGAGGAGCAGCCGGAGGCAGCCACGCCAACAGCTTGTTCTTCTCAAGCTTCTGCTGCTCTTACTTTAGGCATAAAAGCCTACCTAGCGTGGAAGATATGGCAAGCACGAACGAGAAGTAGAGGTACGAGTGTACGCATGTGAGTGTGTTCCGGATTGGCATCGGAGTTATCCTGCTGCTCTATGGAAATAATCGACTAGTTACATCTTCCAATCCGTTTAGGACCACATCGTTTCTACATCAGAAGGTGGTATGTTGTGCACAGATATTTATGTTCTTCTATGAAGAGGAAAAAGAAAAGCCCAAGATACACCAGAGACATCACTCAAAAACTGAAGTCCATGGGACTTACAGTATTACCCAGGTGCTGCTTCGCGTGTTGCATATTTCAGTTGCCATGTGTTTTACGGAGGCAGCGAAGAATTTGTTCCCTGGGTGTCCTTTTCATATGGATAATCACATATTGTTAGCTGAGGCGTATGTCTACCAAATAAGCCATGGCAAGATATGTGCCGTCGGCAAGTGGATAGGCGATATCAAGAAACCAAAAGAGCCTGGATTGCCTACTTTGGTATGGCGAGACCGTCTCCGACCCGCCTCGTATAAATTCTAGTTGAACGAGGATGCCCAATTGCCGAGTTGGATGCATCAGGCTCACCTGTTTACCTCAAATACCTAGACTACGCGGAATGACTGACCCGAGTTGAGCTCAATAGTCGGCCACCATGTTAAGCTAGGGGCTGGCTAGCCGAGCAGAACCGACGTGCCTCAAGGCGCCGCGGATGCGTAGAGCGTGATACACCGGGCATCCACGGCCAAGAGCCGGGGTAGAATCACCTGCCTTCGTACTAATGACCGCCAGTTGAAGCTATCTACAGTAACTAAAGGGTAGCGGTGTCAGGTCATTTACCCAACAGAGCATAGCGAAGGACGCATGAAGATGCTAATACGCCGCGTCATAGTGGCCATGCTAGATCGGCCGGCTCCTTTGAAGAGCACAGCCGCGGCGGACCGGCCATGACTCGAAAACTTGGTCCCCAGGCTTCCAGGCGTGTAAATGAGGCTTTTCGCTGAAAGCCATGGCAGCATGGGAACGGCTCACCCCGAGTCTGATTCATCCGATGGAATGGAAGGTAGGGGAGGCCCCCTGAACCGCAATCTCCCCACCTACCGCGCGGCTTGGCGCTCGTAACTTCGGGCCGTCGCTTATATGCTTTTTCACTGCCAGGCACGTGGAGCTGGCTCGGCTGGATGCATTCGTTGTCAGCACTGCTGCGAAGTGCTGAGCTGGATGCACACCGCTGGGACAGGACAGGTTCGGCCGCCTACTGAATTGCCCTCCAGCTCGGGAGACGGTTCATGGCGACCATGGGTAGGCACTTTTTGGGTTCGCGCATTCGCGATGAAACCGAATGAGCCCCGGGCGCAGCCCGCAGAAGCACGCGGTATCCGCCCCTCTCTTCTCCTGCGGCTGTCGTGATCCACACCGGGGTGGGATGGCCAAACTGCACTTATTAGACGGGCAAGTGAACCGTCCCGCGGTGTCCCCAACACAGCTCGCAATGCGAGGCTGGAAGAGGTAGGTCGGCCGGCGTGCGTGAATAGGCGTTTCATGTGCTGGTGCATGTGGGTAATGCACTTCGCGAACCAGCCTTAACGACGGGGACTGGGGGGGAGAGGATCTCGTTGAAAGGGGGGCAGTGGACTGTCGGGTGCTTTTCCCAGGAGGATCGCGGGACCCGTCGCTGGGGGGGGGGGGGGGGGGGGGCGGCTAGGCAACTTCAGGCCCGGCGCTGGAACCGGCAGCTGGGGTAAGGTAAGGGGAGAAGCGGAAGCGGTGCTGGAAATCTGCAGGGGGAGGCCAAGCTGACCACAGACGCTGACCACGGATGGGAATGGTGGGAGGGGTTTCAACCGACCACAGGGCACGCGAAATACACCACCCCAGACCGTAACTCTATCGCAGGGGTTCGTTGTTCCTCGTGCTTTCTTCGCGTCTCACCCAGCGTCACATCCAACCGGCCACGGCGGCGGCGGAGGCTCGACGGCTCCCCAAAGCAGACCTACAGCCCGGCCAGCGTCGTAGCCCGCTGGGATGACAGACCCATGACACCCTGTGCGTTTCCCAACACCCGCCCGGCCGTCGCTGCATCTGTACGGGTAAAGGGACGGGGATGAGATGGGGGCAGCGGTTGCGAGCCCCAGGCCGCGTGATGCTACCTTTGCAACTCGCGAACCGCAGCGCCGGGGGACCGATCAGCCGACAGCCGTACGCACGGCCTCTCCAATGGTCGTCTAGTCGAGATGGAATGCAACCAAGCGTCTGGCGATCTCGCCGTGGGACCACCGGATCCATAGCACCCATTCAGCCGGATCGGAACTTCCCAGCTTTTCCACCTGGCCCAAGATGCATAAGTACAAATACCACTGCCGATCTACCTAGAATGGTGGCCTTTCTTCAGGACTGACCAGGACGGCGGTCGGGGACTCCTTCAAAAGTACCTACGTTTGGTAGGAGAGCAGCTTTTTTTGTGGACCCGTGGAGACAGCGACGCGGCACTAAGCTGGGGCTGAAGATGTCCCGTCTGAGCCAGCCCAAAGCTCGGGGTAGATGCTGGAACAACCTTATTTGCCGGCCCTCTCGAACTTGGGGCAGGAAAGAAGCCAGACGGATGCAGACATCTCGCCCCGGTTCCCGAGCTGAGCCGGTCGAAGACGGGCGTGCGTGCCATGGGAAAGAGGCAATCAAAGTGTGGAGGAACGGGGCCGCGACGGGCGGGAGGGAAATGAACGGGCACATATGCAGTGCGAAGCGAAGGGACGGGCTACTCCGCTTCTCATGTCGTGGCCCACTGTCCAACAGGGCGATGGCCGCGATGGAACAGGCAGGTGGAAACGAAGAACAAACGTTTGCCCGTCTGACAACGGTACGATTTTGTTTTCTTTTGGCCGTGTTCGTCCCCCGCCCTTGCTGTTTGCTTTTCGGCCGCCCGTTGGCGCGCCTGACAAAACTGTCAACAGGCAATCTGAAATGAAAGACACGAACGGTCGGTGGCAATCTATATCTCGCGATGTACCTATGTAAACTGCCTAAGGCAACGCGCCTCAGGCCAAACGGCCCGGGAAAAGACCTTCGGCCTCCGTTGGCTACCGGTTCGAGAGCACGGGGCCGCCTTCTGCTGGATGCGATGACACCCGTATCGTCGCGCACGGTGCGCTTTATGTAGGAACCAACTGCCCCAACATCTTCCCCCCCCTCCCCGCCCTCCACGAAGGAGGCCTCGAACGACCCGAACGTCCAGGTGTGGAGACCCCGTCTCCTCTACGGCCCTGAGTGGCGGCGCTGTGCATGCATCAGGGTCGCAGTTAAGCAGCTGCTTTGCCATGCATGCAGGACCGTACCAAGGAATCATGGCAAAGAACTGCCTGCCCGCTCCAAAAGGCCCCGATATGTAGCGCGCTTCTGATTAGGCCGGCACGCTTGCATGGGTATGAGCATTGAGCCTATTCAGCCGACTGGTCGTTGGAGCGGCGCCAGGCCCACGTAACGCTAGCGAAGCCGATGAGATGCCGCGACTGCCCAGACCCGGAGTCCGGGGGGATGGGGGGGGGGTCCCAGGAATTCCTACGGGTGGCCTGTTCATACAGATGCTGTCAGGGATGCAGCAGAGGGTGACGGGGGGACAGATCAGCGGTGCGTGTGGGAAGTACGAGTCCCCGGAGGCACGTCCGACAACAAGCACCCTCAGGTCGTATAAGATGGAAACCCCCCGTACCACCCACGTGCCATCCCGAGACGTTCCCCTTCTGGAGATGACGACCCAAACCGCCGGCCCACGACCTTCTCTCCATCGGCCCAAGCCTGCCCGGGGCAGGGCGACCACGCACCCGGAAACGTACCCGCAGCCATGGCTGCCCCCTTTGACGCGGCCGCCGTGCCTCACGACAACCGCGGTCACGTCGTCATCATCGTGGGCGCCGTCATGACGGCCCTGGCCACCGCCACCGTCCTCGCCCGGCTGTACACGCGATACTTCATCATCCAGCATATCGGCGTCGACGACTGGATGGCCATCCTCTCCCTCGTACGGGGCCCCCTCCGCTGGCTTCCGGGCTTCCCTCCCCTTCCGCCCTCTCCCCGCGCTGACCCTTGCGTCCCCCAGGTCTTCGCGCATGCCATGAACATATCCCAAAGCATCAACGCGACGGGCCTTCTTGGAAGCCGCTTCTACGACATCAAGGACTTCCCGGTCGAGTTCCCCGAGTTCCTCAAGGTCAGTTCATTCCCCCCGGCTTCCCGGTCTGCAGACGGGCGGGCACAGTCGAGCGAAACGGCCGGGACAACTGACACGGCGCCGGGGGCGGGGGCGAACAACAGCTTTTCTGGATCAACGAGATCATGTACAACTTCACCATGTTCTTCATCAAGATGACGTTCCTGTGCCAGTACTACCGCATCTTCAGCCACATGCGGGCGATGCGCCGGACGTACCTCGTCGCCATGGTGGCCATCGGGGGCTGGTGCTTCGCTCAGATCGTCGCCATCGTCTTCACCTGCCTTCCGCCGTCCGACTTCTGGCGCCTCGGCGACGATGGCAAGAGGTGCCAGAACCAGATGGTGGGCGTCTGGGTCAACGCCGTCGGCACCCTCGTGACCGACCTCGCCATCCTTTTGCTGCCCCTGCCGGCCCTCTTGAAGCTGAAGCTGCCCCAGACCCAGAAGTGGGCGCTTCTGGGCATCTTCCTGATCGGCGGCGTGTAAGTCGCTGAGCCCGGCCGGCCTTGTTCCATCCCCTCGTCCTTTTTCTCCCGGCCCGGCTGACCTTCCCCTCTCACCCTTCGCGCAGCACCTCGGCCATCTCCATTGTCCGCCTCACGACGCTGTCGGGCGGCGGCGACTTCACATACGACACGGTCAACTCGGCCGCCCTGTCCGTGACCGAGATCTGCACCGGCATCATCGCGGCGTCGCTGGCCACGATCCGCAAGCTCGTCGGCCGCTTCCTCCCGGGCTTCGGCACGCGCTTCGGCAAGTCGTCGGCCGCGTACGGGCCCTACGGCGAGTTCTCGCGCACGGCCGCCTCGTCGCGCCACTACCACTCGGCCGCGCGGGCGCCGCCGCCGCCCGCGGAGCGCGAGTTTGCCGCCGCCGCCCTTGCGTCGCGCAAGGGCCCGATGGTGGCGACCTCGTCCCTCAGCGAGGAGGACCTCTTCCAGGGCTACAGCCACGAGCTGCGCCGCCTACCGACCGCCGATACCGAGGCCGAGGCCGCGCCCGCCTACCCATCCGCCGTCGCCCGCGCCAAGGCCGACGACGGCGATGATGTAATCGTGCGCGTGAAGCGCACCAAGTCGGGCCTCGAGACGCGCGTCTTTGGCGGCTTCCGCGCCGGGCCCGACGCGCGCCCGGGCGGCGACGACCAAGGGGGCCGGACGCCCAATGAGATGGGCATCCGCGTCGAGCGGGATTTTATCGTCCGGGAGTCGACGGCCCGGCCGTGAGGCGAGCGGCTGGAGGAAGAGATGCCGGCCGTCCCTGGGGGACGCGCGAGCACGTAATAATACATACGAGAAAGATACCCATGTTTCAATACGAACCTAGCGCTTCAAGTTGCCACGTAATGGACCTTAATTTGACTCGTTGCTAATTGCCTTCTTACCGCCATCGTTAGCTGGCCCACCCCGAAACAAACGGCACCCTGCAACCGGATAGATGGGACGCGACACGTGGGGAAAATCCGACAAGTAACTCGGTATCAACTCGCTCCGACCGATAGAGATGCATTGCGACGGCAGAAGATGAATTGGTTTGCGACGATACGCGCTCGGGAAATTCAGAAAGCGTAGTTTGTATCAAGGTCACGTGCGGGCACGACGGCGCGGTGACTTGGGGCCGTAGTTTGACGCCATAGAGTCATTCGCTTCAACGGCGGGAAAAGGGAAAAAAGGCGACGCCGCCCTCCGCCCTCGTCGGTCGTTGCCGGTCTGGCTACTCTTTGCCAAGACGCTCACAGACCCGACCTCATCATTCTTGGGCGCGCGCGACCATGTTGAACGTCGAAGTTAGGAACTGGTACCGAGGCAACTACCTCCTGTCGACCGAGGCGCTGCTCATCCAGGTCGACGCCGTCAATGCCGCGCTCGGCTCCGAGGCCATGTGGTGGGCGCACAGCCTGCCGCGGGAGGCGATGAAGAAGGCGCTGCACGATTCACTGTGCCTGGGCCTCTATGTCCTACCGGAATCGACGGCCGAGCTCGCAGGTGATTAACCCTTCCCCCTCCACGGTAGCGCGGTCCCCTCTCACAGTATACGATAAACGCAGGCAATACCAGCCCGAAGCAAGTCGGCCTCGTCAGGGTAGTCACTGACGACGTGACATTCGCCTATCTGAGTGACATCTACATCTTGCCGGAGCATCGGGGCCGGGGGCTCGGTCGGTGGATGCTCGAGTGCCTGAGCGAGATAGTGAGGGGGTGGAAGTACCTTCGGCGCCTCATGTTCCTCACGACCGACACCATGGACCTGTACCGCAGCACCCTGGGCGCAAAGAGGTGGGACGAGTGCGAGACGGAGGGCATCTCCATTGGGGTGGTCGAGGGGCCGGCGGCGCAGCGGCCGGGCTCGAAGCCCCCATGAAAAGAGGCACGGCGGCAGGTGGCCGGCCTCAGCTCTTGGGCCCCGTCTTGCCGTACGCGCCACCGGCCACCTTTCGCATCTCCAGAGCGCGCTTGTATGGAGGAGCCGTCGGTGGCTGGACGGGGTCAAGGGAGACGTGGCCCGGCGGCAAGCGGTACGAAGCGTCAGAGTCGAAAGCAGACAGGTCTCCACAGGCAATAAAGGGCGCAATCCAACGGACGTCGTCGGCCGCGGGTGGGCGTAGATCCTCCACCTCGACCTCGGTAACCCCATCAGCATCCGTAGTCCGGGGATGGACGGGCGCGGCATCCCATGCCCCCGTAGCCTGGTTCTGCAGAATGGTAGGGGCGGCGAGAGGAAGACTGTTCTGCCTCTCAGCCATCATCTGGGGCAGGCGATACCCGACGCCCAAGGGTTCCTCCAAGCTTGCAGAGAAGCCCTTGGGGGGCTGGAAATTCAAGCAGACAATGAAGGCCTCGACGCTGCTCGCTCTCGAAGACCTCGGCTTGGCGACGTGGACCCTCTCAAAGAAGATCTTAAGTTGAGCATACAGCACATCCACGTTCTTACCCCTGAAAATCTTGGCGACGAATTTGCCCCCAGGCCGCAAGACGCAGAGGGCCAAGTTCAGGGCGGCGAAGAGCAGTTGCGACTGCACGTAAATGTCCAGATCGTGCAGTCCGGTCACGTCGGGGGCGCCGTCGCTCAGGACGAGATCCACGGGATGGGCAGCCTTTTGGTCCCTGGAGGCGTCATCAAAATCGGGATCCAGGGCCTTCAGTAGGAGAGGGACGGTGGCCGGGTGGGTGATGTCGGCCCGCAGGGTGCTGATGCCGGGCAGGGGACTGATGGGCTGCAGGTCGATGGCCACGATCTTGACGTCCTTGCGCGGCTTCAACTCTACCGGCGCCGGCTTGTCATCCAGCCCCTCGACGGCGCCGTCGGGGCCAAAGACGCGGAGCATCTGCTGGCGCAGCTTGGCCTCGCGGTCCTGCCATGCGGCGCGGCCAAAGTTCTCGCCCTTGATGAGCACACGGGACAGCACCTGGGACCAGCTGCCGGGGGCGGCACACAGGTCGACGACGCGGGTGACGTCGGAGAAGAGATCGAACTCTGGCGGCGTCTTGTCAGCGGCGCGGCTTCTACGCGGGAGGAGACAGGGCGACACGGACCTTCATCCAGTTGGAGCAGCTTGAATGCACTCCGCGCCCGCCATCCCTGCTCCTTGGCCAGCCTGTAATAGGCGTCACGCTTGTCCTTGGACGACTTTCCCATTGCGACGGCGCTGGATTACACGGACGCGGGGTGTGCGAGTGTTGCGATGCGATCCCCGAAAGGCACGAACCATTTTTTTCCTCTGCAGCGAATGAGCAGGCCGGAGGCAGGGCTGGTTTAAGGTGTGGCCCAGGCGGGTTTTGGGGCGTCCAAGCGCCACTTGAAATCTCATGTACCAAGTAGGTACATGTACTTCCTAGGGAAATCTATCATCGGCCCCAGATTCGCCGATATGCCAAAATTTCTTTGGCTAGTACGGCGCTCTAGGACTTTTTACGTAGGTGCGAAGTTTCGCATTGCGACAACCGCCTCCGTTCGAGCAACCAGCCAGTGAGAATCGCAACTACGCGGCCACCCCCTGCCCGAGAACGACGGTAAAGACGACGCAATGGCAGGCGAGAAGGCGAAGAGAAAGTTGGCGGGCACCGGCCCAGCCATGCCGCCCGGCAAGAAGCAGAAGACGCATCCCCAGCCGGCCAAGTCCAAGAAGAAGCCCAACCGGTTGGCCGGTGCCAGTTCGCTGCGATGGACCACCTCCAAAATCCCCGACATGACCGGCGACGCCGAGGGTTTCTACGGCCTGGAAGAGGTGGACGATGTCGAGGTCATCAAGAACCCCGACAACACGGTGCAATTCGTACGTGCAGTGGGCTTGGTCGCCCCGTGGTTCGCGACAGAGCGCTGATGCTTGCTTGTTCTAGAAACCAAAGAACCCCATTGCCGAGGAGGGGAGCGACCATGAAGCCGACGAGGGCGACGACTTTGCGGGATTCGACGACGATGCGACGAGCGGCCCCGAAGCGAACGAATCGGCCGCCCCGCCGGACGCACCGGCTGCCGAAGTGACGGAATCGCCGGCCGGCCAGGACAAGCCGGCAAAGCCAGAGAAGAAGACCAAGAAGCAGAAAAAGGAGGAGGCCAAGGGGAAGCAGAAGGCGAAGAAGGCGGAGAATGCGAAAAAAGCAGAGAACGCGAAAACGGCAGACAACGCGAAAAATGCAGACGGGTCAAAACTAGACGCCGAACTGGAGAGCAACGTCTTCTCCGCGCTGGACGAGATGGATGTCGACGAGGACGAGGCTGATATGTCTGCATGGGCGCGGTTGGACCTTTCCCCCCAGCTGCTCTCGTCCCTGGCCAAGCTCAAGTTTGCAAAACCAACGGCCATCCAAAAAGCGGCGATACCGCATATTCTCTCGGGCCACGATGTGATTGGAAAGGCCTCCACCGGTTCCGGAAAGACGCTGGCGTTCGGCGTCCCCATTGTCGAGCGATGGCTCGATGCCTCCGAGGCCAACGGCGAGGCGGCCGAGTCCAAGGGCCCCATTGCTCTGATTCTCTCGCCTACGCGCGAGTTGGCGCACCAGCTCACCGAGCACATCAAGAACCTGTGCGCGGGCCTGGCCACGGCGCCTTTCGTGTGCTCGGTCACCGGAGGCCTGTCGGTGCAGAAACAGCAGCGCCAGCTCTCGAAAGCCGACATCGTGGTGGGCACGCCGGGACGCCTCTGGGAGGTGCTGAGCTCCAGCGCCGAGCTGATGGCCAAGTTCAAGGCCATCAGCTTCCTGGTGGTGGACGAGGCCGACCGACTTCTGTCGGAAGGCCACTTCAAAGAAGCCGAGGAGATCTTGAACGGGTTAGACCGATACGAGGTCGAGGAAGACGGGCAGGCCGAAAGGCTCCGACCGCGCCAGACGCTCGTGTTCTCGGCCACCTTCCATAAGGGTCTCCAGCAGAAGTTGGCGGGCAAGGGCAAGTTTGGGCTCATGAGCCAGGATGACTCAATGGAGTACCTCTTGAAGAAACTCAACTTCCGCGAGGAGAAGCCCAAGTTTGTGGACGTGAACCCGGTATCCCAAATGGCCGAGGGGCTCAGGGAAGGGCTCGTCGAGTGCGGCGCCATGGAAAAGGTATGCGCCGAGCCTGCCTTGGTACGTTAGGACGCCCCCGGCTGACACTCACAGGACTTGTACCTGTACACGCTGCTACTGCTCTGCCCGAACGCGCGCACGCTGGTCTTCACCAACTCGATCAGCGCCGCGCGCCGCATCACGCCGATGCTGCAGAACCTGAACCTGCCCAGCTACCCGCTGCACTCGCAAATGGCGCAGAAGGCGCGGCTGCGGTCCGTCGAGCGCTTCTCGAGCGCGCCTAAGGGCCAGGCGACCATCCTCGTGGCCACGGACGTGGCGGCCCGCGGCCTCGACATCCCCGGCGTCGAGATGGTCATCCACTACCACGTGCCGCGGGCCGCCGATGCCTACGTGCACCGGTCGGGCCGCACGGCGCGCGCCAACCAGACAGGTCTCAGCGTGCTCATCTGCGCGCCCGAAGAGGTGGTGCCGACGCGGCGCCTCATCGCCAAGGTGCACGCCGAGGGGGGCAAGCAGGGGGCGGGGGCGGGTAAGAACTTCTTCGTGCAGAGCCTCGACATCGACCACAAGCTGGCGGGCCGGCTCAAGCCGCGCGTGACGCTGGCCAAGAAGCTCGCCGACACGGCGCTCGCCAAGGAGAAGGGCAGCAAGGAGGACGACTGGATGCGCCAGGCGGCCGACGACCTCGGCGTCGAATACGACAGCGACGAGCTCGCCCGCGCCGCCAAGTGGGGCGGCCGCGGCGGCGGCAACCGCCAGAAGCAGGACGCCGCCCGCTCCCTCACCAAGGCCGAGACGGCCGCCCTGCGCGCCGAGCTCCGCGCCCTCCTCGCCCGCCGCGTCAACGCCGGCGGCGTCAGCGAGCGCTACATCGCCACCGGCCTCGTCGACATGGACGAGCTGCTCCGCGGCGCCAAGGGCGACTTCCTCGGCCGCGTCGACGGCCTCGACATCCAGAGCCTATGAGGCCGGCGCCGCCGTGTTCCCGGGGGGGGGGGTTAGTCAAAGGAGTCCCGGGGTTTGTATATAGATCCAACGAGAGAGAGGGGGGGGAGGGGGGGGGAAGAGAGAGAGAGAGAAAGAGAGAACAGGGCATACGCGATACCATCCATGGGGCAATCTCAAGGATTCCTGCTCTACCGGTTCCCGTCGTTCGCATACGGCATATCGTGGAACTTTCCCATCGCTTCGCCGCTCACATGCGCAGAGGGCAACTCGTGTCTAGCTTTTGCTGCGTGGGTGAATTCGCCAACCGAATTTCCATGCTAAGGCTGTAGTATAAACGCGACAGAAACCCAAGGCTTTCAGTGTCCGACCCAAAGCATAACGCCCCGACACCAGCGGCAATCACGCCTCCAACACCATCGTATCCCCATTCTCGTCCTCCTCCGTCGTGAGGCCGAGGACCCGAGCGTACTGTACAGTGAGCCGCTGGAGCTCCCGATACTTGCCTGAGGCGGGGTTCGTTCGTGTTAGCTGCCCGTGCCGGTGCACTCGGGAGGGGGGGTTCGTCTCGTTTACGTACCAAGTATCATGACGACCTTTTTCAGCAGGTCCCGGCGGTCCCAGCCACAAAGCTCCTCCTCGTCGCTGAACCAGCCCTTGCCCGGCTCGTCCTTGTCCGACTTCTTCTCCTGCAGCACGCCGCCCAAGAGACTGTTGAGCAGTTCTTCGACCTTGCCCCGCAACCCTTCGGCGCCGATCCGCTTGGCGTACATCAACAGGTACAAGTGGAACTCGTCTTTGGAGCCCAGCGCGAGCGTGCCGGCAATGCGGTTTTCCAGGTGCGCTATGCTCACACTGGACTCGAAACCCTCGAAGCCGTCCTTGGCCTGCAACTGCTTGATTATACGGCCCAGCGTAAAAGACCGGCCCTTGAGAAGGAACTCGTTGGTCGTATGCCTTTCGAGGAAGGGAATGATGCCTGCCGACACGCTCGGCTCGTCCGACTTGCCGCTCTTAGCGACGGTAGGGCCGACGGCCGTGGACTGCAACGAGCTAACCGACGAGTCGTTGCTGTTCCAATACTGGCTTCCCACAGCCCACCACGACTCCGATAATCGCTGCCAAGTAAACATGGCGGGGTTATAATAGTAGCCATCGCCGTTGGTCAGCGTCACAACAATGTGTCCTCTGCTGTTCAAATGAGCCGATGTCACCCCCGGACCAGGTGTGG
Source organism: Nigrospora sphaerica (assembly GCA_018287875.1). NCBI lineage: Eukaryota > Fungi > Ascomycota > Sordariomycetes > Amphisphaeriales > Apiosporaceae > Nigrospora > Nigrospora sphaerica. The sequence continues at coordinate 793,199 of JAGVVL010000017.1, forward strand.
CCCCGTGGTTCTGGAGTGGAGTCACGGCTATCTCGAGGACCGGACCAAGTGACACGGGTGGGTGTGGTGAAGAGAGCGTTTTGATGTTCCAAACGCAGCACTGTCCCGTTGCCGTGATGCAGAGAAGCCACCACCCGCGGCACTCCAAAATCACCGGTTGAGCCTCCAAGACCACTGCGTTGATCAGCCGCCGGCCGGCGGGTGACCATGTGTACAGGCTTCCGTCTTCGCAGGCCGCGGCCCAGAAGTTCTTGTTGCCTGTGACCAATATGATAGCACGAGGAACATAGTCTTGCCAGAGGACTTCGCCTCGCTTGGATGCGGTAATCTGCGACGGATCCCGCACCGCCGTCGGGTTCCTGGCTTCCAGAATGATGTTCTCGGGGGTTTTGGAGGCCTCCTCGAGAGTCGTCTCTTCTGTGAGGACCCCGCGCTCCAGGGGCCGCAGGATGTGTGACCGTATTTTCGGCACGGCAAGCCGTACTTGCGAAACGGCGATGGAAGGGTTGAGCACCGCCGGCCGGAGGTATTCCGGTGTGGGGACCAGACCGTGTTTCGGGGGCTCCAATACCGCCGGCTCAAGGCCGTCCACGCCGTTACGCATGATAGGCCGCGGGCCCGTGGCTGCTCTCTTGTTTGGGTACTCCTCCTCATCCTCCTCTAGGGGTGCAGCCTTGCGTTTGTTGCCTAGCAGCATTGCAGCCAAACCGCCCTCGGGAAGTCCATCGTAGGGCTTCGTGAGATCAAGTATCGCCTGAGGTGCGTCGTTCTGTGCTGCCTTGGTCGTACTGGACCCGACCAGTTGGGTCTGGGGCAGAGAAGACTGTCCGGTAACCGATGAAGAAATCAGCATCGGCGCCACCCTCTTTTTTCCGTCTTTGCCGACGGTGACGCGGGACTTGAGTTCCGTCACTCGCTGCGCCTGCTTGTCCAAAGCCTCCTGGGCATCGGCCGATTTCTCCTTTTCTTTGTCCTTACTCGCGGCCTCGGCTTCCAATTGGGCATTCGGTGTCGTTGCAGGATTGGGCGAGGCCGTCTTGCCATTAGTAGCCGGGGCCGGGGAATCCTTGCTAACAGGGAGAGAATCTCCCATTAAAGCCCCCATGCGAGACTCGGCGCCCCGCCGCTCACCTTCTTTGCTGTGATTTTCAAGGAGCAAGCCGTCGACATCTTCTGCGATTCCCATGGCCTTCCTGGAAGCTCCGTACTTGGATAGAGCCTTGTCCGTCTCCTCGAGGTTCGCGACCCATCCTAACTCGCCCGTTTCGAATCGGAGAGTAATAATGCTCCCGTCGAGACTCGCTGCGAATAACGTCTGGCCATCGGGAGCCCAAGCGAGGTCAGATATTGACTTGGCCGCCAAGTCCTGCAGAATAACCACGGGTCGGGAGGTGTTGGTATTCCAAATACTAAGAGTCTTATCCTGTCCAGCCGAAGCGATAACAGTGACAAGGGACCCGCCGGAGTGGCCATTAGTCGTCCCATTCTCATTGGGCTTCTTGGTGTGGAAGAGGCGGGGCGAGAACATGCAGACCTCTGTTGGACCCTCGTGCCCGATCAGGTTGATCTCGCTGTCCCACCTTGTTCGTTCGATAATAGCGACTGAGCTCACTGGCCCATTCACCGCGTTGGCAGCAGCAATGTGATTACCGTCGGGCGACCACGAGCACCTCCGGAAATATGTTGTCAAGGGCGAGGATTTAAAGGGGGAGCTGATGGTGGTCTCGAGCTGGAAGTTGTTGATCATGTCGTGCTGGGTGGCATTCGGTGCCGGAGAGGTGAAGCGGAAGATTTTGATGGTACGGTCGTCGCTCGCGGTAGCAAAGAACTTGTTGGCGGGGTCGAAGGTGATGCCTTTGACATGGCTCTGGTGGCCGGTGAGCACCTTGAGCTTCTCAAACGTGTGGCCGGACCAGACGACGACCTTAGAGTCCAGGCCGACCGAGACCAGGATGGAGCCATCGTATGACCAGGCCAGGTCCTGCACATCGTTCTCGTGGCCGATCAGCCGCCGCGACGTCTTCCAGTTTTCGACCGGGGGCGGCTCGTTGGTGTTGCCAAAGGTGGCGATGGTGGGCGGGCCGCTCTCCAATTGGTATATGCAAATGATCTTGTCGTCGGCGCCCGAGGCCAGGTAACGGCTGTTGGGCGAGAAGCGCACCGAGTGGATAGTGCCGAGGTGATGGCTCATGTGGCAGAGCTGGCGCGGCTCCTTGTAGTCGGGGTCCTCGGCGCGGTAGATGGATTCGGTCGACCAGATGCGAACGTTGCCATCTGGGGGGCGCGGGTCAGAGGTCATCGCGCGACACGGGATAGGAGAAGGCAAGCTAGGGGGCAACTTACCGCCGCCGGCCGTGGCCAGTCTCTTGCCGTCAGGAGACACATGGCAGCTGTAGACTTCAAAGTCCTTCTGTTCGCCTGGGCGCGCGCGCGGGCGTTAGCAAGCCTGGTCGCGTGCAAGCGAGCATTGTGCGAGAGGAGCGGGCAACAATATACCTTTATGGCTCAGCCATGACGGCTTGTAGAGATGCATTGTATGTGTGAAATGCGATGCGGACGTCGCATGTCTTCAGCGGGCGCATCCAAAAAGTGAGTTAAAGTAACGAGGTGAGCTCCGATACGCGAGCTGCCTTACGTAGTTCGTGTCAGTCAGTGCGCCAGTTAGTGCCTTCCGGCGCGTGCTCCAGTCATTCGATTCTGTTCCGTGCCTGAGTACCTCGCCCAGCAGATGGGCGTAAGCGTCGGTGTGCAGGTACCTAACCTACCTTACCTAAAGCTGGAGGTACCTAATACGGCGACAGACATGGGATGATGGCGCGCGCGCGAGACTGGCTAAACACATACATGCAAGCACCAACATGAACTGGACAACAGGCTAATGGGGATGGTCCGGCAGCGGATCAATAATCGGCCATCGACCAAAGCCGGGGAAAGACCTGGGCGGTTCGTGATAGGCGGGCCGGTGGTTCCAATAGCCTGTACGCATGCGGCGAAATCGTAGCTGCCAGCACATGCAAGAATGAAAATGCCAGAGTGGAGAGACGGGCAAGAGCCAGACGTGTGTAATGTAAGTACCTACTTGTAAATACATTCTTCAAAGTGTGTACATGTATGTACTTTTACCCATGGCCGTATGGACGTGTCCATCGATTCCAACCATTGATGGCTGCTACCAGAAGAGACGGATCACAGGTGCCCCCATGGTCGCATAGATGGATTCGTGCTGCGACAAAACGCCATACACCACGGGCGGGCTTCCACTGCCTGTCACCCTGGTCTTCACTTTCTGCTTCCGCGACGCCCCCCGTGACCAGCACAATCTACTTACACAGGCATTGTGTGCATCTATGTGTACTTATCCGCATCCACCTACTCCAGGTGCCCCGTCAAGTCTACTAGAATCTTGACATGTTTGTCCTTTTCGTTGATCAAGGCCATGAACCCGTCCTCGACCACTCGATTGATCGAAATATTGCGCGTGATCATGGACTCGGGCTTGAGCCGGCCCTCGGCCAGCGCCTGGATCACCTGGTCGAAATCTGACAGCCGGTAGCCCAACGCTGCCCGTTGCCCATCGCCAAATCAGCCAGTGCTCTCACGGTGACCTGAAGGGGGCAGGGCGGAATCATGTGAACGCGGTGAGGGCGCGGGTGGTTCGAACCTTGCCCGAGCCCCCCACGCGAAATACTTGTCGGGGAGCTAGCATGGGAGCGTTTCTCACTTACAGCCGACATATCGCTTCTCGTGGAAGACGATGTTGTTGGGGGAGAAGGGCACCGGTTTTTCCCAAATGGCGAGGTTCACCACGGTCCCGCGCGCGCACACCGCCTTGGTCGCCGCGTCAAGGCTGGCCTGGACGCCGGCGCAGTCAAAGGCGACGGGCGGCCCGCGCCCACCCGTCAGCCGGCGCGCCTCGGCGACCACGTCAATGCCGCCCGCCGGGTCGAGGATGTGGGTGGCGCCGAATTTGCGGGCGAAGGACTGCCGCTCCTGCGCCACCTCGACCGCAATGATCTCGCCAGCCCCCTGGGCCTTGAGGCACTGGATGACGGCGAGGCCGATGGGGCCCGCCCCGAACACGATGACGTTGTCGCCCGCCTGGACACCCGACTCGGACGTCGCGTGCCAGGCGACGGCCAGTGGCTCCACGAGCGCTGCCCGGCCGCGTCAGCGAACTGAGAAACCGACTGATAGAGGCGCCAGGCACGAACGGCGCTGAGAGGAACACGTACCGCCGACCCTCAGCGGGACGCTGTCGGGGATCTTGAAGACGGAGGCGTAGTCGACGCAGATGGCGTCACTCAGACCGCCGCCGCCGCCCGACAAGCCCAGAAATCCATTGCTGACACAGCAATTGGTGTGGCCATCCTGGCAAGGAATGCAATCCCGGCAAAACAGGGTCGGCTGAACGGCGACCTTGTTCCCCACCGTGAATCCGGCCGAGGCCGGGACCTCGGAGCCCACCTCGCTCACGACGCCCGAAAACTCGTGACCCAAGGTGATGGGCACCGTTTCCTGCGTTAGAGCGTGCCGCTCCCCCGAGAGCGGAATCAGCGTCTGCGCGTGGTACTCGTGCAGGTCCGTTCCGCAAATGCCAACGTAGGCTGGTCGCACTTTGACCTGCAGCGGACCGCACTCGGGCTCCTGGACGTCGTGCTCCACCCGGATATCCCCGGGTCCATAGTACCGAAGGGCTCGCATCACAACCGTTGGTGCGGTGGCTTGGTCTGTGGGAGCTGGCGATGACGGCTTCTCTGTAGAATTGCAGGCGGCAACCACTATTCAGCAATCGCGCTCAACATATCAGGAAATCGGTGATGAAAGAAGAGAAGACAAAAGACGGCTCCTCAGCTGCGGCATCACCCCGCCTGGGCCATGATATAGACCCCATCTTGGCGCGGTTCGCATGGCCGAGGGTCACCGGACGACAGACATGGGATGCTTGCGGGGTTGCGCACCTCGCAATGCGGAACACTGCTTCCCAGCCCCTACGCCGTCCTTATCACACCATAGTCGGGCAATCCGCTCCAGGGACCCATCCATATACAGTTGCCCGATAACCACGAATGGCAACACAAGGCCATCCCCGCAAACGTCGTGCGTAACGAAATCGCCTAACTGGCCTATTGACCCCCACAGGCGCCGAATCCGGGGTAAGTTGGCCAGACTAATGCAATGCACCTGGGCAGCCTCTCGGCTTTCCGCTTGGGGTATCACTTGCCCAATGGTTCGATCCCTCCGGGACTCATGTTCTGGCTGTGAGATAGCAGACACGTTCCTAGCGAGCTGATGGATAATTCATAGGGTTGCAAGAGGACACAGCTGGGGGATTCTGGACAGAACAAAAGCCGCCTTCATTTGTGTGCAGCGGTCCTCGCGGGCCGCAGAGACTGAATACATTACGCAATGACGGTGCAGCAACCTTGAGCATTCCATCCTCCTACGCTGCACCATCGTGCCAAGTGAAATCGCGAAGTCGCAGCTCGTGGGCGCATACGAGCCCTGCGGATCACCCGCACAGCACCTTGGGCCTTTCGCGAAGTAGAATACCAGTTGTAGAGGGCGTCCAAGATCTGTCGCCAAGCTGCGAAGAAAATCCCACAAAGTCGGGTGGGTGATGGGCAGAGAGTGCACCGGCCGAGCGGGCAGCACTCGGTCCTTACTGAAAGAAGTGTAGGGTCGCCATGAGTGACAGAATTATCACTGAGAACGCCGTGCATACGGTCGGGGCGTTGCCATTGTCAACGCGTGGGCCCCAATCGGGTCTCTTGCCCTGCGGATCCTCCTCCTTTGCAAAAGATCCAGTATCGAACCAGTCGCTCTCTTTGTTATGAAAGAGGTAACCGCCGTGGCCACTGCCAGCAATGGTGTTTTCGCCCTGTCGGACCCTGACCTTCTTCTTCAGCAGCCACTCCCCCTTGAGCCACATGCGGATGCAGGTTTCATTGGGCCGCTTCTGCATTGCTTGGTACGGGACAAGTCTGCTGTTGTCTCGATCAAGACCACCAATAGTGCAACCAGATTGCAGACTAGGTGCTTTTCTTTCCTTCTCAAAGTTGAGCTGATGAATCTTGAGTGTTTGCTGGGACTCCTTCAAGCCAGCCTCTAGCTCCGCCATCCGGATCTTCTTGGGATCAGACTCGGGGTCAACGGGCAGCGCCTCGGGGTGCATGGGGCAGTCCCCACAGAGGCCGTCGGGATAGCCAATGTCTCGGAAATACCATACTTGGCGCTTGGGCAGAAACATGCTGATGCTCAGAGTGTGGACCAGCGGATGACAGAAGCGCTCGTAGTAGAAACCACCAGATTTATCCAGATGATGGAAATAGGCCTGATGTGCTCGCCCACGGAAGAAATCAAGGGATCCAACTTCGAAGTTGGAGTAGAAGTGGCAATGATCGTACTGTCCGTGATCACCAGCCAGAGGAGTATCTTGAATCATGGTAGTTGCCCGAATGAGACTGTCGGGGTCTTTAGATCGGTGGAGAGCCCAGGCCATGTCGGCTTCCTTGTGGACAAGTTTCTTGTGGATATTTCGGAAAGCTTGGGTCTTCTCCCATAGGGAAGAGAACGACTGGGCATCATCCAGGATGGCCATGTTGAAGCCATACGTCATTTTGTTCTCCTGCATGAATCTGAAAACATCGTACTGGATACCGCACGTGTACTTAGCCTGTTTCACCACCGTTAGTGGAATTTTGGCAGGCCGAGGCGAGATGGCTGGATACAATGAACAAGCAATGGCTGCAAGTTCATCTTGTTGGAAAACATGATGGCAGCCAGAAACCAAAAGAACGAGACGGGAACTGGCGGCTGCCCAATCGAGACAGCAAACCACAGATGCAGGGGGACAGGGGAAGACTCACACCAGGCTCTACCCGCCAAAACCAGTTGTAGTCCTGGAGACGTTCTTCCAAGGCAAACAGGCCCGAGTTCCAACGACACATGTGGTGGTAATCCTCCAGCCAAGCCTTGTCGAATCCATTGTCTTCCAAAGGCTCGCGAGCAATGTCAAAGCGGGCTCTGTCAATCCAAGAGGGGACGCTCCAGTGCTCTTTGGGAACGCGCTCGAAGTAGCAATGGGAAGATGTGGAGTTGGTGACGGCAGCCTGGAAGTTCTCTGAAAAATCTCCGTCACTGAAAAAAACCCAGTCATAACGGTGGAGTCCTCGTGAGTTGAAACGAGCCTCTACTTGGGCGACGGTGTGAAGCATATCTCCAAGTTCGGAGTTGCGTACAAGTGCGACCAGGGCAGCCTTGGGCCGGGTGGCCTGGATGTGTTGCAATCTTTGGGCTGGCAGAAGGGACGAGTCAAGAAAGCTGTTTTGCTGGATCCATTCATCGGGAGCAAGCTCCTTGGTCTGATCGTAGTACTCGTCGGTCAAATCTGGCATAAGATGAGGGAAATCGGCTAAGTGACCATTATCGGAGGCAATGCGAGCCTGTTCAATATGGTTGTAGTCGCAGAGAAGATAGTAGGCAGCCACGATCATCAAGACCACAGCTACATAGATAGCAGTTCGTCGACAGAAGAATGCATGTCTATTGGCAAGTATAGAACATTAATAAAGGCAGGAAGGGGCGCGGCTTTTGTACGTACCCAACGCGAGCTGCGATAGCTTGCCAAGAGGTAGTTCGAGGCCGATCAAGTTGGCCGGCTCGGTTATGGGGAGGGATGCCTGCTACGTGTGAGCCGCCATCAAGCACATCAAGCACATCGGCAGAGGATCCATCGCCCTCTAGGTCCGCACCGATCACCTCCTCCAAGGAAGATATAGAACTCCTAGAGCCAAAGCGACGTCTGTCGCGTGCCGACCGGCTCTCGGCGCAGACCTGCTCGGTGTTGGCTTGGAAAACCCCAATACTGGAAGCAGGCATGACGTTCGCGATGAGGAACCGCCAGTCGTCTTCGTATCCGCAGAGAAGAGGTGCGGTCTTGGAGTAGGGAAAGACAAGGGCAGTGATGACGGCTCTTGCTGTGACGATGGCGATGGTGAAAAAGAAACAAGGGAGTGTGATGAATGCGAGTTCCATGCAGTACAGCTGGGGAATCAAATAATGGTGTTTGTTTCGACCGGTTGACAAGCAGTTTGGTTTAGGAAAGCGAACAAGTGGCGGGGTATTGTGTTGTTTGAACAACAGAGGCAGGGACGAAAGCTCGAGGAGGAACTCAAGGGCGCCGCCGGCAACAAAGCTCCGGAGAAGCTACAGTGAAGAGAGTACCGAAAATGACAGGAGTTTTACAAATGAAGGACTTGTGCCGGGCACAGAAAGAAGGGACATATGAGCACCACTGACGTGAAATCCCAGTACAAACCAAACGGCTCAAATCAGCAATTCTATCACGAAGCCGAGATTTATGGGATGGTGTGTACGGAAAAATACGAAGTGGGTGATCGAAGGAGCACAACGAAGGAAGGAAAAAACAAGAGCTCTCAAGTGCCTGCAAAACGGGTCCAGATGGCAAGTATTCCATGTTATGGCACACGGTGCTCAATATCACTATGTGAAACACCGATTCATAATGAACTGGACAAACGCAACCTTACACTCAGTTATCAGTGACCTCCGGGTAGGCGCGTTTATCCCAAAAGAGTGCATTCCAGAAGGGCCGAGCTCGAGGTGCGGAAATAAACCAGGCATATATCGGGTGCCTGCCTGGCGTGGCCAAAGGCACACTGTCTCACAAGCATGTGTAAATAATCAAAGTAGTACTAAAATCCGTCATCCTATAAAAAGGAACAACAGCTTACTCCCGAGTTTCAACTTCATTCTGACGATACCCTTCAGGGAAGGAAACAATACTATGAGCTCAGATTTGATGTCAAGTTTGAATTCACAGGCTAACTATGCTGCCATCCTTATATGCTAAAGTGTCTACCTGGCTAAAAAAGAAGGAATCTGGCCCTGAAGCTATGTAGTCCGTAGATAGATGACCTCAACAACAAAGAACAAGAAAGGGGGAACCTTACATCCGAGCCAGAAACTCCACAAAGGCCAGCTCAATGCGTATTCGTTGTCTCTACACAAAGACATAACCATAACCAGCAGAGGTTATAACGCAACTGAAAAAATAAGAGGGAAAAGAAAAAAAGATGCCTTCATACCCACCCGCGGCGAGCGGCGAGTACCTCGCGGTCACAACCCCTCAGACCATGCCCGAAGCAATATTCACGTATTTGCTGTCGGGGTACTGGAGGTTGTTTTCGGTCGTCTGCAGGCCGCCGAGGGCCGCAAAGCTCGCCGTTATCAGGCTCCTCGAGTCGTTGCGGTCGCCGCTCGCCTCCCAGAACATGCTGCCGCCCATTCCCTTGGCCTTGAGGTACGCGACCTTGCGGCCCACCATGTCGACCGTGTCGTACGAGACGAGCGTCCGGGCCGCCGCGTCGTAGCTGTACGAGGCGCCGGCGCCGGCGTCGTACACCTCGGCGGCGCCGCCCCCAGGCCGCGGCAGCGCCTTGTAGTCCCAGATGCCGTTCTCCCAGCTCCCCGGGCCGACGCCGCTGAAGGGCTGGCCCAGCCCGGCCGTGCCCTCGAACGCGCGGCCGTACAGGGGCATGCCGAGCACAATCTTCTCGGGCGGCACGCCGGCCGCCGTGTAGTCCGTCACGGCCCGTTCCGTGGAAAAGGGCGTCGCGTCCGGGTTGCTCGGATCCGGGTACAGGTTGGCTTGGTGTCCGGCCTTGCCGGAAAACGACCCCGCGTAATCGTACCCCATGAGGTAGAACGTATCGAGAAGCTGGCTCATTTCCCCAAGCTTCAACTTGTTGTAGTTTTCCGGTCCCGCGGGCATGGCGGCAGTGAGGCGGAAGTGGTATCCCGGAGCACTCTTCGCTGCGTACGCGTCGAGCTCGGCACGGATGGCCCTCAGAAGCAGCACCATGTCCTGGGCTTCGGCATCGCTTGCGGGATACTTGCAGAAGGTGTTGGTGACGTGGCTTTTTTGACGCAAAGAGGAGGGGCCAACTTACCTCCCAGTCGATGTCCACTCCGTCAAACCCCCAATCTTTCATGAGGCTCACCGAGGTACGGGCGAACTGAGCTCGCTTGGCGTCGGTCGAGACAGCCGAGGCAAAACGGCCATTCAAGCTGTACGTCCATCCGCCAATGGAGAGAAGAACTTTCATGTGACGGTTGGCTTTCTTGAGGAGGAATAGTTGCTTGACACATCCATAGGCATACCCTGCGGGGTCGTTCCATGCTGGAAAAATGTTAGTCAATGAGGCTCAGGGGCTAGGCTCAGGGGCTACGTACAATCGCCTGGCCAGTGGATCTCGACATCTGACCACGAGTCGGACGGTATTCTGAAAACTCCGTTAGCACACACTCAGTTCAGCAGTAGCTCGGGAGAACGCGGTACATACACTGTCCCATCGTCCTGGAAGTTGGCAAATGCATAGAGTACGTTTGTGATTTTGTCAGCTGGCAGATTTTGCGGCAGATAGTTGCGAGCGTAAATGCCCCTGATTGAGAATTAGAAACATAGCAGAGAGGATAAGAGAGACTTGGAACACTCGCCAGTTGACGAAATACACAGCATTGTCGAATCCTTCCGCCCTCTGGTGGATATCTTTGGTTGGAGAGGAACCAGCCAACGAGGAGAATAAAGAGAGACAAGCATTTAACAGCTTTGAACGTCCCGAAAACATCTTGAATAGTTCCAAAACTGGCGGAATTTGTCAAATAGCAAGGATAAATCGGGAGACTGTTCCTGAAGAAGTTGGACGAGGTTCTTCGGCTTGGTTTTGGAGAGATGTGGCACTCCGGCAGATTTATACCCACCACAGACAACATCTTCTGCATGGCCAACTCCAGAAAAGTCGAAGGAAAGCATCACCTCCACGAGCGTAGCTGTGGGAAAGCTATCAGTTTCCTAGCTAGTCACCCGCCGCTAGCATGTATTTCCAGTGGCACTCGTCATGCATAGGTCCAGGGTCAAAAGCTCAGGGCCCTGGGAACGGACGCTATCGATGGCCAACCAGGTGCCAAATCGTTACCTGCCTGAACTTAGCATTCACTCGAGGTTGCCACGCAACAGCATGCTAATTTGCGCCGTGATCCCTGTGGCGGGACGGTACCCTGTCCAGTGACCCAAGCCCCCGAGATACGGAAGATATCACGGCTCAGTAGACGGCAACGTTGCCACCCCTTTCGTCCCATCCGGTCCCAAGGATCCGATATGGTTAGTCGTGTGGTTCGGTCACTGGGTTCTGGTGTTCCCGTCAAATGATGGGTGGACTGTAGATCAGGGGAAAGGGCATGGTATTCCCGCGCCCAGCAGTACAAAGATGGGCTACGATCTAACCCGGGACAGGAAGGTGGCCTGGGTCGGTGTCTCTGATTAGACGAGAGGAAGCTCCCGGTGTTCGCTTGGTGACTGGACTGCGCGAGCAGCACGCGCTCCTGTAGGTGGTGGGATGGCCATAGGCAAATGGAGATTGCCTGTGCGGGGTGGGTGTGAAGCCTTGGACCATGGGGGGTCCCACGCCTTCTCGGAGCGAGTGTAGGGTAGCATTGGGGAGGCGACCCCGCTGACGGCGGGTTTGCGCAAAGAGCAGTCATCTGCGCGGCTTGGGCCGCAGGGCAACTGTACGCATCTATGCTTTCCGCTCCCGCCCAAGACACTGCGTGGGTTCTGGCCCGGGATACCATGGCCGAGCACAATGTTGGGAGTAAGCAGCAGCAGTGAGACTTGAATACAGCAAACCCCAGCCAACTCGGTCGTGGCCCGGGGGACTACCATGTGTACTACGGGATACCACGACAGGAGATGCCGCCAAAGATCCGGGAACCAGTCGAGATGGGGCTCGGGCGGCGGCATTGCGCGGAGAGATAAGGTGGGCGGGAGATTACCGGATCGGCCCCTGGAAGATACGTGCGCCAATGAGATGCCGCATCCTCGTGAGCACACGAACGCACCCATACCAGATACCCCGTCAGTATTCGGGTGGCATTCTCCGTGGCACACCACGAGCCTGTAACGTTACCCATTTAGATGCAGGAACCGATACGGGCTCGACATCAGACAACCGATAAGTCACTCGGTCCCAACCCGTGATGGCTTGTCCCAGCGGCTACTGCACGTAGGTGCCCGGCGAAGTGCGGCAGGTTCTATGAGTTGTCTGCAAGGACGCGACCCATCAAGCGTGGTCTTACCCCCTCATGTGCTCGGTTCAGCCATTCCCCGAGGCTTGGGATTCCGACCTAAGGGTCCGATAAGAATGGCGCGGAGTGCCGTCTTGAGAGGGGACCTGCCTGGGGCGCGTGGTCCTGGAGACGGACACGATGCATTTCTTCCGCATGGTTGGGCGTCGACGTGAGGTAGCATCCATCCGTTGGCCGGCCTTTCACGGTGGCCGACTTGGCCGACGACGCTGCTTTCTGTGCCACCAGACGTTGTGTTTCGGCAGTTCCAACGCGGCGGTCTACGTCGCACAGCGCTCGGCTAACCGGAAATCCCAGTGCGATGGGCGAGTCTCTACCACAAATGCCGGGCTACCGTCACCCATGGTCTTACTGGGCCCGTTTGTCAAGTAAAACCTCGCGTACGGACGCAGCGTAGAACCGCTTACGTCTGGCAAATGAGCGCCGGTCGCAGCTGAGGAAAGGCTGCGCTATCCACCAGATCGCAGTGGCCGGGCTGCATCAACTCGTGATTTGGGAACAGAAGATTGTGCCCCCTGCACGATGTGTGTGACGTGCATCTCTGTGACCAAATGTACAAAGTATATCCTTCTGTCCATGGATGCCGCACAGTGGCTGCGCTAATAAGCCTGATGCCGAGCACCCGCAGGCCATGGGATCAACTTGGAAGGCTGGTATGGATGGGAATGGTCTTGCATGGGGTCCCATAGCGGGCAGCAATCATGATAACGTTTGGCGGCAGTTGGCCGTACTGCGGGGGCGCCACAAGGCTTATCGATACTGTCCCCTATGCTACGGGATGGGCATCCACGGTACTGCTAGATGGATCTGACAGCACTGGGTCGTACTGTACGGAGCCCCTGATGCTGGTTGGGGTCTATACTTTTGGTGGCACTGGTGGCTTCAACCACCTTACTGTACCTAAACCCAAATCCCTGGCGTCCATGCTTTCCCTCGCCCGCCACGAGCTACCGAGCACAGCTACACGGAACGCGCCAGCGCGACAACGACATGTTCCACCCCAAGTCAGGCTGAGCCCTGCTGAACATCGGTTCAGCCTTTACCTCGACAACACCCCCTCCCGTGTCTTTCCTTGCCGCGTCTTCCACTCGCCTCACCATCGCCTATGTCTTGTTCCTAATCCCTCGCCGATCCCTTGACCCAGAGCGGGCTCACGCGCAACGTCCGGCAAGCCTCTCCCTCGCAGGCACCCGCCTGCCACCAACGGCCAAGTGGGGGACGACTTGTCGTGAAGGGGACCCCAAGGGTCGGCAACTCCGTAGCTGCCATCGAACCGCGGCCTCGGCCGCTCACCTGGCCCTGATGCGACGCCCAGCCTCTTCGGGCGAGCAGAAGGCTTTCCTCGACGATCTCCCGAAACCCGCCGACGACAATCCCTACGCCAACGTCGAGACCGCCTCCAAGACACGTAGGCTTCCCGGCGTCCAGAAGCCCTGGGGCACATGGCTGCTGGGCTGGCTCGGGTCGAGACCGCGAAATCTGCGACGGGCGCTCCGCCGGCCCCGCGGCCATCCCATTGCCGCCATCATCAGATACTCCATCGCAGCACTGCTGGTGCTTCTCGTTGGCACCCCAATACTGTCTCCATCCTATACACGACCGCCGCCGCACTACCGAGACTTGGCTGCACGATGCTCTATGCCCATGACCGAGCCGGGATGCGCGAATCCCTTCAACGAGAAAATCTTCATCAGCGTCAGTCTGTACGACAAGGACGGCCACTTGGCAGCTGGCAACTGGGGCCAGAGGCTGCTTCACCTAGTTCATCTGATCGGCAAGGATAATGTGTTCGTCAGCATCTACGAAAACGACAGCAAGGATGCGGGCCAGCGGGCCCTGGAGTCGCTGGGCCAGCAACTACCCTGTCGCCACAAGATTGTCTACGACCCTCACGTTTCCGTCGCCGATTTTCCTACCGTCAAAATGCCTGACGGGGCCAATCGCACCAAGCGGCTTGCCTATCTATCCGAGATGCGCAACCGACCGCTTCGGCCGTTGGATGTGCTAGATGCCGACGCGGGGGTTACCGCATACGACAAAGTTCTATTCCTCAACGATGTCGCCTTCTACCCGATCGAGGCTGCCCAACTCTTGTTCAGCACCAATGCCGGATCCGACGGCAGGTCTCGTTATCTCGCAACCTGCGGAATGGACTTTGCTCACCCTCTGCTGTTCTACGATTTGTACGCGCAGCGGGATGTGGAGGGATTCAGCAACGGCTTGCCCATCTTTCCCTTCTTTAGCAACGCGGGCCATGGAATCTCCAGGGCGGCCGTAATGGCCCAGCACGATGCCGTTCCCGTAAATGCCTGCTGGGGTGGCATCGTGGCTATGCAGGCAAAATATCTCCAGAACCTAAACACGACCTTGCCTGACCCCCATTTCCAGGATATCGGTCATCACGTCATCAATCCCGCCACGCCGCACAAAGTCACGGCACCGGTGCGCTTCCGCTACGAACCCGAAGTTTTCTTTGACGGCTGCGAGTGCTGTCTCCTCCATGCCGATGTCAGCCAGGTAGCGCGGAACCAGGGAGCCAAGGAGCTCGGCACCTACGTCAACCCGTACGTTCGAGTGGCATACGACGACCGTACGTTGAGCTGGCTTCCCTGGGTTCGGCGCTGGGAAAGACTCCTCAGCCTGCCGCAACGAATAATCACGACGATCCTGCGGCTGCCGACACACAACCCGCACCGTACTGTCCGGGAGGGCGAGAGCTTCATGGAGGAGGTATGGGTCGGCGAGGGCCGCCAGGGCCACTGGGAACCCGCCCAGCGCGAGGGGCGTAACGGTCTTTTTTGTGGTGTGCGAGAAATGCAGCTCATCCAGCAAGGTATGTTCTCTCTTGCACCGTCCTGTCTCCTGCCCCATACTCTCTGCTGACCAACTTATAGCCGAGCGCACCAACGACGTCAACTGGGAAAACACCAAGATTCCTGAAGGCCAGTCCCTGTACTTCCCTACCTGAGTATTGACAGGGTGTTTTATGAAGTCATGACTTGGACAAAAAAGGCGGTCTTGAACACAGCATACACAACAGTAGCCTAGTTGGATAGAAATAATGAGTTCCGCTCAGTTTATATGGCGCGTGAGGCCAGTGAGAGCGGAGGCTGAACACTGTGCATAATTTTCTCGGCCTGAACGGCTCTGTAAGAGCGCTCTTAACTTTGTTATGATCCAAGTGGCGAATACTTCTTCTGCCCAATAATGATGGGAAGGGCCGGGCATAAACCTCAAATATTCAAATCGAACTCTTTAGTGCAAAATCGAGGTAGAAAGAGCACGGGATCATGAGAGATCTGCCAAGATCAACTATGTTCTTGGACACCATTCCCGCTCCTCATATGGGCAGACGGAACGCACCTGTTGCGAATTTAATATTGGCCACGGCGAGGTCTTCCAGCACCACACTTGATGTTCCATCGTAAGTAGTGTTTCCCTCCCTGCCCTAGCAGATGGAACGGCAAGTATACCGACATCTCGGAGCCGTGAGTGAACGGTGGTTTTTGCAGGAAGCTGGTGAGAAACCGAGACACGTATCCTTTATCGTGTCCCGGATTTTATCACTCGGTCGGTAATAATAAAAACCGTACTTTGCTTGGCCAGAGGCATCGCCTTCCTTCCCTTCTTTACTTGGGTAGGCATGTGCATAAAGAACGAGATGGGGGCAAGACTTCCCAGTCGAACGGAAGTATACCCCGCTTAGACCTTCTTAGTCTCGGCGTCACAGGCCAGCCGTTCCTGTTGAGTATCAGACAAATGGATCGGTTCGAAGACGCGGCGTGGCTGCTGGCTAAAAGCCGGCGGATCATAAACGCACCCTTATCCGCCCCCCCCCTTGTTCCGGGGCGGTCGTACCTTTGCCGTTTTCTTTTCTTTTTCCTTTACCCTGAGTTTAGTGTTGCAAAGCCTACGGTTCCACCCCAAGTTGTGAACGGCTGCAAGCTTTGTAGTTTTCGTAAAAAGGGCTCGATATTGACGCTAAACCATGTCACGCTGTGCCAACTATGCAAATGGTAATCCCGAAACGCCTCTCGCAGCCAAATACAATATGCAAAAGAACAGGTCGCTATTATGTGGAACGGGGAAGAAGTCTTGCTAATCGTCAATGGGCAAGACCTTTCGGATTCCTTCCGAGATTTGCTCTGTTTCGTTGGTCAGTACACGCGCTGGGTCGACCATCGCCCGGGACCGGCGGGGAGAAGGGGAGCGAGACTTACCCTCGAGGTAGGGGATGACGTGGCTGTAGTCCTTGCACACTGCGGGACGGGGCCGTTAGCAAAAGTCGGGAGACAAAGAGGGAGGGAGAGAGCCGGGCGGGGCAGTCGTACCGTGGTGGCCGTTCCAGCTGCCGTCCAACGGGCCGTTGTCGTCGGGGTCCGTCTGCTCGTGCGGCTCCATGGCCATGTCGCCCGAGCACATGATGCCCTGGCGCAGGTAGTCGACGCAGTGCAGGTAGTGCGAGTGGTAGTCGCTGGCGAGGTGCTCGGTCGAGTTGGTGACCAGGCTCGAGTAGATGCGGGCCATCATGAACTGGAGAGGGCGGGCCGAAGGGTTAGCCAAGAGACAGAGGGAGCGTAGGGTGTGGGGGGGGAGAAGAGGGTCAACATACGAGGCAGTGCAGCTGGTGCGTCATGGTGGTGGTGAAGAAAGTGTCCTCGGTGGGTTCGCCCCAGCCCGTGCCGGCTATTCGTCCGTCGTCAGTCTTGGCTACACGGCCTCGGCAAGGCTTGGAGGGGAAAGGGGGGAGGCTTACCCGGCATCATGGTGTTCCATTGGGCGACGGTTTCGTTGGAAAAGAATTCGGATACGTTAGAGGGGACGAACAAGGGGTCGGCATTGAACTTGACCACCTTGGTCGGGACTGTATGCCGGTCAGCATGCTGGGCATACTCGGGTACGGATCGCCGCCGGGCTTGCAGGGGGGGCGGGAGAGGCACTCACAGTCCGGTCCGGTCCCGTCGAAGGATCCACCGACTTGGATGGTGCTGACGGATTTCTCTCTCCAAAAGTCCCGAACCAACAGGAGCGACAGGGAGATGTTGACGAGCAGCAGGACCGTGTCGATGATGTACCGGTACCGCCGGAACTTGGCCATGAGCCGCTTTCCCCTCGACCCCTCCTCCATGGGCTCGCCGTCCCGGGAGCGCCATTGCTTCTCGTCGCCGCTGACGGATCCGATCTCGGTGCTCGACCGCGACATTTCATGGTCGTCGCTGAGGGACACGTTCTTGTATCCCGGTTGTTTGCCGAAATCCATGATGGGTTCTGGGAAGGGGGGCCGTCCCGCTGGGATGGCGTGCGGCGATGGGTGGCAGGAGTTCGGGGGTGGGAAATGTCCTTTCCGGGTTGTAGATTCCCAACAGGAGGACGGCTTCGGACGGATTGTTTGGGTGGACGAAAGAGGTCGAATTGGGCGAAGCGAGCGGCAAGCAAAGTCGGGAAACGCGAGGCGGGCGGCCATTCATACTTGAGCTGGCCGGCTATGCGACGGCTCGGTCTTGGCCACCTGATACACCATCGTGGCCCCCCGGCCAGGAGGGCCCCTCACCGTTTCCGGTTCATCTTAGTTGTAGGTGTTAACGCTGTGGACATGGCGTCCCTGTCCCGATGCAGGTACTCGCTCCAGCTTCGTGGGTCGGTCATCTTGAAAAATTGGAAACGCTTGGGAGCCGCTGGTGGGCCGGCCCCTCCGGGACTTGGCCGGGCCTGGGGGCTCTCGCTTCTTCGCCTTCTCCATGACCGCCTTCGGACGTGCCAATACACACATGCCCTGGGCGGGGATGCGAAAAGTGCTATTCGGATAAAGAGAACGGTCGGCCGACCTATTGCACCCCCGTCCATTCGCTCGAATGCACTTCTCTTCGCCAACGCGGGTGCGCCTGGCAATGTGGGCCGAGACCGCAGACAGCGATCAGGCAGACGAAACGGCTCCTGGACCTGGAACATGACCGACTTGACAGGTTCCCACCCGCATCGTTTCACCGGCGTCGCTGTCGCTCATTGGCCGCCGCCCCTTCTGGACCACTCGTGCCAATCGACCGCCCACGTCTGTTTTTCTCCCAAGCCCGCTTGTCCTCGTGAACATATCTACCGAACCGATCCGGGTCCAAATGGTGATGTTTCCTTCAATTGCTCTTCATTTAGACTGGGGCTACCTAGCCTTGGTTCGAATCACTAGGTACCCTGGGTAACCAGCTCGAAAAACAAAGCGGGCCCGGGCCAGCACTCACTCGGGCTGAACCTCCCCTAGGCTGGGTGGCTGGCGTTCACTTTTGCATCCGATCCCTCCGATAGCGCCCGACGACGAGATTGCTACCACCCTATAGCTCCATTCGCTGCACTTGTGCAGTCTGCGCAAGCTCCCGAGAGTTGCGGCGTCCCAGGAACCCAGGCAAATGGTTCGTAAAACGGTCGGCTTCTTGGTCGAGTAATCTAGACCGCATCTAGCATGGGCCAGCGGGCGTTTCCCCCCCCCCCCCCCCCCCCCACCCGTCGTGGCTCCAGGTCCAGCCGCCCCTTCTTGAAGGGGGGCTCAGGGGTACCCGGGGTCAGTGCCCATGCCCCTTTTTGGAGACTTCGCTTGGGGCAAAGGTCCCATCGCGTCCGTGGTTTTGACCGCCCCGGTTGAAACCGCCGTGAGGCAAAATATGGTTATTTGCCGCATCGGCGTGCCAAGGGACTTCCCCCCAAGTAGGGCGTGGGGTCCACGGCATTCGGTCTCGAATGCCCTAGGCATCTATGGGTTCCGTTCAGAGGAGGGACGACGCATACCGCAAAAATCATCTCGTGTTCCTCGCCCCGCCGCGGGGGGCGCCGCCATCACCCGCCGGAAGCGGTGGACAATTCCTTGACTAACCGAATCCATGCTCTAGGTTCGCGATAGCCGGCCGAGACTCGAGCCTCGGGTATTACGTACCTAGCACATCGAGCTTGGCCCGGGCGAAGCAGACACCAGCCGACTATTTACCTAGGTATCCAGCCCAACCAAAACCCCACCGTTCGGGAAAGGGGGCAAACAGGCCCTCGATCACCAAGTGCTACGACAGCAATCAACCAGGAATTAGCGGCCCAAAAGATCTCTCAACAAGACATACCTTTTTCGTTTCTTAAATATGGTTTTCTCGTTTATTTTCGGAGGGAGAGGAGTCCCGCGGAAAGACGTAGCACAAGTGCCATTTTCATCTTACGGAAACCGAACACGATCTCACCTCTTCCGCGAAGTATTTTAAGCTGCCGTTTTCGTGGGATTTCGGGACTCGGTCTTCTGATAAAGATAGTTAGCGTCGCATACTGACCCATAGAGGCGAATGTGACGACAGTAGACACTCATTTTTGCGCCTGTGTTAATCAAGGGGGAATCGACGAGAAAACATGTCGTGGGACTCGGCTGACGGCAAAGTCAGCCCAACCCCATCCATGCCTGGGAACCAACGAGGTGCATAACACTACGGGAATGAAGCCGCCGAGGCATGCACGGCGAATGAGGCATACCGTGCAGCAAAATTCAGACGTATGCACCTTTGGGAGTCTGGGCTTGGACGATTCAAGACGCGCCGATATGATACTTAGATTCAAAGATCAGATGTTGGGGGCCAGGTGCCGGGATAGCGATATCTTGGCTACTGGGGCCCCTGCATCCACTTCGTTTGAGCATCTGGGGTAAAGAAGCTGCCGCCGTGGGGTGAGATCGGCGGTACCACCTGGTCTTGAAAAAGAGGCAACTCTGCGAGTCCCGGGTGGATTTTTATCTGGGAATAGAGATGACGCGCATTGGGTGGAAGAAAACAGAGAAGCAGACTCGGCATCGTGCAACACCCAGCATGGATTCCGGGTAGCTCCGGTGCCCAGCAGATGTACGAACCTAGGTCTCCAAGTGAGAGAAAACCCAACCGGCGGGCGCATGCAAAATTTAAAACCAAAAAGAACAAACAGGACAAAGTAGGCAGCACGCAATTTGCGTGTGAAGAAAGTAATAGTAAAAAAAGCATCGACACCTGTGTGATTCGAACACACGCCCCCGAAGGGAATGCCTAACACTATAGATTTGTTCCATAGCAGGGCATCGCGTTAACCACTCCGCCAAAGTGCCTAGTGCGGTTATTGAAGAGTTTAATCTTAACCTACTACATCAATAAAAAGGATTTAGCGGCTTGCTGCTCCAATCCTGTAACAACAACAGGCCTTCCGCAAGCACATCTACACGTGCCACTACGGCAGGTACGAGGATGCACTGCGCTTGTTCCAAATCTCTCAATCCTTTTTGGTTTATTCCCCAGTACCAACTCCGACCAGCCCATTCCCGAATTCAAGCATCGTGCCTCCATGCACGACGTGCTTCCGACTGTCCGAACATGGTCCCCGTCTTGAAAGTTTGGTCCTAGGTGGATCGCAACCAGCGTCTGCACAGTTCGTATACTCCTATACTCCCCCTTGACGTCATGATTGCAGGCCGCGCGTTAGCCAACGTGACATGCAGGGCAGTGAGATATTGAGGACTGCCTCTCCCAGCAATGCTAATGCATGTCAGATACCAAGACGGCGCGGAACGTCGGGAGAATGCCCCGCTGGGTCGAATCGGGTTGCGATACGGGGAAATTCCGAGTACATAGTACATATTGCCCGTTCTTTCCCCCTCATATTTTCAGATGCTCACCGTGTGCAAATCCTAGGGGGACATTCCTTCCGGACACATGCCGGCTGTGCCTTAGCTTGTTCCTTCGCCGCGACGATCGTTACAGTAATCCCGAGTGGATCTAAGACCCGCCTCCGCATAACAATGGCCATCACATCCGTCCCCTTTTATTCGCATTGGACACACATTCGTATAGATGCTGTAGAACAGCATCGTTAATGCCGGCGGCGTCTATTGAGATTTGCTGTGGTGGTTATAGGGGCCCTTCTTAAGGCTGGACGGTTTTACCATCATCTCTGAAGGATCCAAGGCCGGATGAAGACTCCCGGGATTAGCGATCTCACAGCCTAGCCGGAACCATCGGAGGAAAGTATGGCACGATGGGGACGGAAGGACCACCAAAGGATCGAGCCACGCCCCCATTGCTTGTACACAGCATTCCCTGTCGGTTACCCGGCAGCCAATGGCATGAGTCTTCTCATGTTGCCATCACTTAGACGAATCACGCGTGATATAGTTTCCGGTTTCATGGCTCTGTGTGCCGATCTGCCCCGCTTTATCTCTTTACGCCCTATACGAAACTTGCCATGGCTATAGACACTCGCTAGCTGGCTTCCCCACACTGGTGCAGCCGGTGAGGATGGGTATGACCTGGCTTGGCAGGCCAATAGTAACACAGCTAGGATAGTGGCAGAGGCCCCTCCCGAGTGGCCACGAAGTCATCAAACATCTCGGTCTTGACCTATCAATCAACGGGGAGCCAATTCCAGGGTTGTAATGCTTCGTAATCCCCGTCAAAATAGGCAGGTTAGCAAACCAGCCTGGCATCTACGAGCCCATATGAACCAGCAACGGCTCCCAATCCCAGGGAAACATCGCAATTTCTATAAAGCCACGATAGTCCCCAAGTCTTTTCGATGGAAAGTACTCATCTTCTTCAACCCACCTCGTCCTCAAGTCCTTACCTATACACCTGCCACGCCCCAATCCCTACACAAACGTCCAACTCCCAAACCGCCACCATGAAGTTCTCCGCCTCCACCCTCGCCATCTTCGTCAGTGCCGCTTTGGCCGTGGCCGTCCCCGAAAGCGCCCCCATGGGCATGGTTGCCAGAGACGTCTCCGGATCAACCCTTGTCGGTCGTTCTTTCCCTTGCGCCGCCAACGACCCCACGACTTGCTGTGGTGTAAGAAATCTCCTACCAGGCCAAAGGGTCCTACCCTTTTTTTCACAGACAGCAACTGACTAGAGCTTATAGTGCCGTGGTGGTTTCGGAACATGCATCAACGGAGTGTGCAGCTGCAACGGTGGCAACTGTTAGATCACAGCAAGCGTCTGCTATGTTGGAAGACGAGACCGGTCAATTGCGCCGAGTCTCTACGGAAAGCAAATACAACAGTCTGAAGAGTTTCGATAGTCATTCATTCATTCATTGAGAGTCTGGCCCGCTCATCAATAAAAGTTGCGCATTCCTAGCACCTAAGCTCCTTAAACTTGCAGTCTTTGTCCGTGGCAGAGTCCGCGGTTTGCATGAAGCAAGTTGGGCTCGTGTTTCTTCTTGTTCTTACATAAACTTCTTCAAAGCTTATCCCAACTCACGTGACTACTCAGCTTCGACCACCGGGGCGCCGAATGTCTCAGGATAAAAACACCTGTACTTGTGTCCAAGTGTAGCTTCAAACTATTCTCATCCCAATGTATCTGAGACTGCAATTTTCATTCACGCTTAATCAACATGGCGACTGGGATCACTATTCATCCTTGTCGAGACGAGCTAAATATGGGCCGGCCGTCTATTCATCAGCCTAATAACCGCAGGGTTATGCTGCAGTATCTAAGTAGTTTTAGTCGTCTTTCTCTAAACTAAACAGTTCCTCCGCATCCTTTATCGGGCATCCGAAGCCGCTGCCATCTTGCATATGCGGTAGTACCACGCAACAGGACTGGCTGACATCGCTGGCCCGTCGGCCTACCTGACCACATAGCACTGGAATTTTGGTCCCCCCACCAAGCTCACCTCTGAAGGTAGCTCCTCAAAGAAATTGCCCAACAATACGACGCCCGATTTCCTACCGGATACCTGCTTAATCGCGTGTCGGTAGTTGTCCACGCGAGTGCCAACATCAGCTACTGTCTTTCGGGCAATGCTTACTAGCAGAATGCCTGCTAAACTCCAAGTTCCATGTTGCCACGGTTACTCCTATTGAGCCTGGGCATTACCGAAGAAGATTGGGGCATTTTCTGACTGTATTAATGATCCTTTTACAGTCACACAATTTGATGACGTTGATATGTTTAGCGGCGTGCTAGATTGTATGTTCCACTCGAAAGCCGTATTTTAGTGAGCAACATGTTGATAATGACGGCGATGTGCCATGCAGAAAAACTTGCAGATATTTGATGGAGTCAGGGGGCCCTCAAGTCAGTAACCTAAGTATCCGGATCCCGAGTTTGTACTTATAAGTATTCGAATATTAAAAGGGATAGACCTGCCCACAACACCTTAAAGCTAAGATTTAACTGTGGCATTAGAAGTTGAGCAAGATATATTCTATATTAGCAAAAACAACAGCTCGTCACGAGGGCCTGCTGGAAACTCCGGACTTTAGCAAGTTCGTATGAGGAAGGACATTGCAATCACGAGAGTTGAATAAAGGTCAAGTTCCCACTAAAATGAAATATAATCACAGCATGTACCCTGAGCTGCCTGAAAATATGCCGAACCCCAAAATAAAAAGGAAATTTTCATCAGTGTCCTAGGACACGAAGACTGCTAAAGATTTCCAATTTCGAGATCAAAGAAGCTTTGGGGGTCGTTATGATCATTCAGGAAACTCAGAATTTAGGCAATATCTCATTGCCTAGATAACTGTTCGACTAAAGATCCCCCGCTCGTTAGCAATCAAACCGTTTCATGGTACAGAATCCAAGAGATGTAGCTAGGGGAACAATGATGCCTGGGACTTTTATTGACATCAAACACCATGCAAAGGTGCCTAAAACGGAACAAGTACCTCATTTGCCAACAATCCCCCACCCCACTCAAGTTGCTACCGAGGCAGTCCTGTTCTCCTGCTCATGGTCATATATTCGAACTGACCCCCAGCTAGATTTCGGCATCCCCTCTGGAATCGCCGCGGCGTAGTTAAGCCTTCAACCTCGCCATGCAAGATTTCGACAGCCGAGAAAACTCGTCGTTTCCCAAACTTCACTACATGACAATTTGACTGTCACGATCTCCAAATCATTGAGACCATGGACATACAAACGGCCTCACGCGGTATGAGCAGCATGGTTCACCTTCTTGGATGGGGTTTCTCACTCACCATCATTCTTCTTTCCCTTCATCTCGCCTGCCAGCTAGTCAAGAGAAGACTTAAGAACACAACCGGCCGACGAGAAGGGTTGGGGGATGTCTTAAGGCACGGCTTGAGCAAGATTACCGAGCTAGCCACGACAGGAGAAGCATCGGCAACCGCGCGCCTTACCCCCCTCACCGCCGCCAAAGACTCCGCCCAAAGCTGGCTCGCGTGCCTTGTCCCGGCCAAGCCCTTCGCCGGCGCAGCTGAAATGCAGCCGCCGGGTCGATGCGCCGAGCTCGAGGAGCAAGTCCGCGAACTGCAAGAACAAATCGACGGCCACCGAGCGCAAGCCCAGCAGCTGCGCCGCGCGCTCGGTCAGCTGAAGAAGGACCACGGGGCGCGGAGCGCGGGGCTCGAGGAGGCCCTGGCTCTCGAGCGCGCCGACCTCGTCCGGTTCTACGAGGGCGCGCTGACGTCGCAGCGCCGCGACCTGCGACGCGAAGCCGCCGAGAAGGGCGCCGCCGACGCCGCACGGATCCGCGACCTCGAGGACCGGCTCCGGGACCCCGAGGCGCCGCCCGCCGCCCAAGAAGCCGACGGCCACGACACCCCGGCGGCTCGGCAGCGGGTCCTGCGCGCCGAGCGGCATCGCCCCGACGCCGCCCACCCGCGCCAGCAGGCCCGCCGCCGCCGCCGCCACATTTCCCGCGCCCGCCGCCGCGCCGAGCGCCGTGCCGAGCAGGAGCGCCGCGGCTGCGGCGACCCGGCCGAGATGGCGCGTGGGGACGTCCCCATGGAGGGTATGGCCACCTGATGGGCGCCTTGGCGAAAGATGCAAAGGGGTGGAATGGAGGGGGAGCACCGGTTCATCGCAAAGGGCCTCAGGTGACCTCCCGCCATGTTGGAGAAGACCGGCAACGTCTTGGTGGGTAGTAGAAAATTGGGACGCTAAGATTCGCAGGGTCCAACACGTTTCCCTTCTAGGTCTTTTGAGTTGGTCGTGGATGATGGACAAATTGCTATGGTTCATGAAGAGCGCTGCCAGTGCCGAGTAGTATGTGGTCGGTCTGCTTGAGTTTACTCAAACTCTCTTTTGAATGTCACAACGTTGTTCTCGACCACTCAACACGCATGTACACGTGACTTTGGGTCAGTGGCACCTCTAGAAGATCGAGTACTACTTCAACTCGTAATTTATAAGTTGATACACATCTAAATAAGTAGTCTATTTGTCCAAGGAGAAGAGAATCAGGGTAAGAATGCTTCCGCGTATCTGCTTCAGTTGGTACCTGTACCAAGGCGAAGAAGTTTCGGGATCGCTTAATCGTCTTCGGAATCCGAGTCGTCGCCCGCTTCGTCGCCCGAGTCGTCATCGCTATCATCGCCACCGTCGCCGCCGGCGTTGGGGGAAAAGGGCTGCGCCGCAGCGGGCGGGGGCACCGGCGGACCGGCCAGGGCCGCCCACTTGTCGAACTCGGCGCTCTTGGCCTGCGACAGCTGGGCGGCGAAGCCGCCTTCGCCCGCGTCGTGGAAGGCGAGGATGCCGGCCGAGGTCTCGGGGTTGCGGACGGCCTTGCTTCCCAACGCCCAGCCCATCTCGGCCGTCCCGGCCGTGGCCGCGGCCCCCAGACCCATGGAAGCGTCGAGGCAGCCCTCGCAGAGGAAGGTATAGGAGAGGAAGGAGGCGTTGACGAAGGTCCCCTCGGCGATGGGCCGGACAGAGAAGGCGCCCGTGACTTCGGGGGGGTTGTCGTCCTCGTTGCGGGCCTGGCGGAAGGACGATATGACCTTGGTGCCGTCGGGAGACCAGGCGGCCATCAGGAGAGGGCCCTCCATGTCGCCCGTGAGGGACCAGCCGCCCCATCCCGCGCCATTCCTGAGCGGGAAGGTCAACTGGCCGATGAAGGAGCTGTTGGGCGCCTCGGGCAGCGCGATACCAAAGGCGAAGCCTGACTTGGCACCGAAGAAGCGCTGGAAGGTGATATTTGTGGCTTGGTCGGTAAAGCTTGTCGTGGTCTTGGCCGTCTTGTCCCCCTTGCAAAGGCCTTGGGTAGAGATGGCGAGAAGTACGAAGGCCGTGGTGGACGTTTTGCGGGCGTGATGAGAAACCAACATGGTGAACTTCCTGATGAGATGCTGGATATGGGGCTTGGTATAATGTTTAATACAATGTTTGGAGAGAGGTTATGTTTCCAATTATTGAGATACCACGTCGAGAGATGGAATGGTGCGTTGGATTCTGATAGTGGCATGGCAAGAAAATGATCGTCGACTTGGGTTACTCCTTTATATCAAAACCTGGTGCCCTCAGTTAGACAAAGTTGGCTCGCTTGGAATAGGCGCCTCTGCGTCTCACAACCGGGACCAAAATAGTTCCTGTAACCCAAAAGTTTCAATTGGTAATCTCACCTCGCGAAACATCCGCTCGATGCCGAGATAACCGTGAGAATGTGCGCGTATAGTTGCTTGAGGTCTCTACTGTGGACGGTAAGCCGGCTTACCAGAAACGCGGAGTAGAAACGCGTGACGTTCCAGGCTATTTTTGGCGCCGCGGCTCGACCAGAGCAATGGACTGGTGTCGCGTGCCCAGTTTCCCAATTCAGCAAGTAGAGGATCCCAACGGTGAGCTACGCAGGGATCTAGGATTGAGAGGTTTGAGGCTCAGGCCTAGACGTTCCCCAGTCTCGTTGGTGTCAATCATGTGGGGGATGCGGGTGGTGCGCAGGGAATGCCTGTCGAGGCTGGTGCCGGAAACAGCTCCGGGGGTGGAATTTGGGGCCCAATTTAGCAGCGAAACGGTTACCAGCAGCCAACAAGACCCCTGTGTGTTGCATTTTGGGAAGGACTTGACGAGGCCCACGTCGCGAAAGGGAGTATTTAGTCGCTGTGTTGTGCAGTAGCTGGAGTTGTGGTCATGGAACGATGCCGTGGGGGGTGGACTTGGGCAGCTCGCAGGTCCCGGGAAGTCGTAGGCCCTACGGCACTCACCCCGCCTACCGAATGCCCAGCTACAGCGGGTCGCCGTAGCTTACGTATGGTAGCCCGGAGCCCCCAATAGTGGGACCTGCCTTCGTGGGAGTGGACGGGATTGAGGCAAGCCCGTCTAGCGCATCTACGCGGGACCCTACCAGCCTACATTACCTCATGGATGAATCAAGTCAAAATGGTGGGGGTTAAAGTACGATCCCATGGGACAGGCAGCGGGCAGCGGAAGCTCAGGGTATGTTCTTTCTACTTGGGGTAACTTGCTGTCTCGTGTAGCAGCTACTCCCCCGTTGGTGACCTCGGAAAGCGAAGCACTTGGCTTGGTAGATGGACGTAAGTGTCCGCCAAGACGCGCTCTCCGGATGCACCTGCGGTCAAGTGACGACGGATCATGACCCGAGTCCATCTGCATCCATGCCCGCGATTGACGTGACCGGCGTTCCTGCATTAGGTGGCATATGTATCCTTGCTTTTCTTCCGCTTGCAGAAGGAGTTTGGTACCATGACGGGCATAACCCCGGCATGCCCAGCGAAGGACATCAGATGGTACCCGGACTTCCTCGTCCATCTTTGGCCCTCAATTGTGGATCTGCAATAGCACTGTAGGCCGGTAGGTACCTAGATACCTCAGTACTTGACGGAACATCCAAAATTCCGCACGCTGGAAATTAAGGTCAGCGTGACGGCCCCGCACGGGCCTTCCGACGCTTGCAGGTTAGGCAGCTTCGCGACTACATCCAATGCGACCGACAAACTTCAGAAGAATATCCGCACATTTTGGCATGCGACCACGGCGCACACCCCGACCCTTCGCGATAGCCAGAGGCCGATACACTCCCACGCTCGGCCCGTCCGGCTGATATCTCGCCTTTCGCAATCCCTATGGTTCTTTTGTAATACACCTCGGAGTGGGGCTCTTCTCCTCAGTCCAGCGCCGCTCATTTCCCACCACCAAAACGCTCAACCAATTGCGACAACCATGGGCGTCTGCGCCTCCTGCCTCGGGCGCCGTCGCCAGGAGACCTTTGACGAGGTAGGTTTGGCAGATGAAATGCGGGAGCAATGACTGACGCCGCGCCCCAGGACGATGTCTCGCGAATGCTCCTCGACGACCCGAACAACTTCCAGTACGGAAGCTTCAGCGACCAAAACATAAACGCCCGTGCCGACCCCCTCGAATCGCAGCGCGAAACGGAAGCCGTACAGAAGGTCGTGACCATGACATCCAAGTACGTCGCCGTAGCGGGAGAAGGCGCATTTGCGCCACAGGGCTGACGTATTTGGCAGCAACCTCGTCGATATTTTTGAGATCACCTCCCAAGAAACTGCACAAGCGCATCAGGGTATGCTTCCCCAGGACGGTCGCCTGGCCCGCTACCATGCCATACTCGCCAAGCTTTCCGCCGACGACGATCCCTATCGAGCGGGCAACGTGTACGGGCAGATGGACTGGCTCAGCGACGACGAAACCGCTGATATGCAGGCCAGCGCTCCTAGTATCAAGGAGGGAGCCGGTCAGCCTCTGGTGGGGACTTTTTCTGACGCGGCTGCTGCATAATTTTGATGCACGTCATTGCCATCACGTGATGATCATGAAGTCGAGGCTCTGCTGTCAACGTAGACGGATGGCTTGCAATGACGACATCTTCCTGGAACCGGCAAAGCTCCCGTCAGGCATGCCAGGGGACTTCGGCCGTGGCGTAAGAAGTGCGCCATATGCGGCTCGAAAATCTTCGACCCCCCGGTCAACTAATATCTCAACCCTTTTTTTTTTTCCTTCACTTTTACAAGCACGGTTCCGCTGCGGTCCGGGTCTTGGGGGACGGGGTTTCATCATGGGGACTGGATCCCTCAAAGTTGATGGCTGCGAATCAAGGCATCTTTGGGCCCAGGACCCTCCCCGCCTCGCCTGAGTCCCCTCGCACCGCAGCGGCATTCTCCATTACCACCAATCATGGACCGGCTCGAGACCCCTCAGCTCACAGGATCCATCGACAAGGGCCACGTGCCAACTCCCCCTTGGTACCAGGTGGAGGTGTATAGAAGAACCACTCAGTCTAGCGCAATATTTTCTATGTCAAGTCCCATTTCATCGCACGAGTCTGCCGCCCACTTCGCTGTCCTGGCTTGAATAGAGTTGTCGTCCGCGTCACGAACAACGCCGAACCGCTTCCTAGGGCATCCCGGGATCCATATGTGCAAAAGCCCTGCGTTATTGCTGTTCTACCGACCGATTCGGCCAGTCAGGCCAGGCTTCGGGCACTCCCGCCCCATAGGCATTCCACTTAGCCGCAGCACCTGCACTCCCAGCACAAATCGTTCCTCTGCCTGGATACGCTTGTCCAGACACAGGAATCTCCCACTCTTGTCTGTTCGTCCACGGCACGCCGCCCCATGTCACCGAGCCCGGAGTTGTCCGCGTCCACCCGGCGCGATGCCCTGTGTCCTCGGCAGGGTGCTGCCCTAAGGATCTCTCCTATGCCGCAATAGGCACCCTGTCCTCCTGCCGGCTGGGATGCTTATGCACATCACAGGTATCGTCGGCTCTTCCAAGGAAAAGGTTCCCCGCTTTCGTCAGAATCCGCCCTGCTCGAAGGAAGTTCTAGGTTGGTCGACGGCGACTACCGCAGGGACGATCATATTGCCCAGGAATGGCCATCTCGCTCAGGACCGGGCAAACTTTGCTGCCCCCTGAAACATGGGCAAACCTCGTGGTCCGCCCAAATGCAATCGAGGATTCTGGGATGGCACTGTGCCGAACGGTCCAATCCCGAGCTCGCAAGGAACGGCTCATACAACTCGAAGGCGCAAGGGGAAAAAAAAATAGATTGGTCGATGCCCCAGTCACCGGTCGGTGCTCCTGTGGCCTGCTGAGAAAACCCCGCTGCCCTCTCGTCTTCGCCTTTTTTTTGGTGCGATGAGGCAAACTCAACCGCCTTCATCGCAGGGTTCACACATCGCGGTCGCCCGTTTTCTCTCAGCCCCAACCCCCTCGCCGCTGGCTAATTGATGCCTTTTCGGTCCTCGCCAACCAATCACTCACACTTGCCTATTCACTCGTTCCCAATGCTCTAGGCCCAGCGCCGCCAAGATGCCCTCAATCTCGACCATTTCCCCCTCTGCTTTCTCGATTGATGCAGTCCGGTTGCCCTCTCCATGCCAGCGGTAGACATCGCTCTGGAGCTTGGCCAATTTGCGCTGTTTCTTCTCCATGTCCTTGCATATCTTACAACATTCGTTCAAGCGGGTTGTCGCTAACGTGAGCCTCAATCCGCACGTCTCCCCTGTTCGGTATTCCCTCGTGCACTGCTCCCTGAAGGTGGACCATCTCCAGTAACCGCACGCCCACTGTACTCGATCGTAATAGCACATGTGTGAGGGCCGTCTGTGCTATTCGAACAAGGGGCCAGGTTAGTATAACTTTCACTCCCTGACTGTTGGGGTTGAGAACGGGACCCGGGGCATACTGACCGGTGGGTTCTTGAGCAGGTCGCTCCCCAGGTTCCCGACTTTGGTTTCGTCTTGGTCCCCACGAGTGTCTCGATCCGTTGCCGACGATGCCGAGGATGGCCTCTTCCAACGAGGGCATCGAATGCTACTGGGGACGCGTCGATACTTATAGTATCAAAACTTCTCGTCACCCCACAAGGCCGGGCGTTGACTGTTGAACACAAGAGCACTTTTCAACTTCCCCTAGATCGATATCTCTCGCTGTCCATCGGCCTCAGCCTGCCCGCCGCCAGTGCCGCATCCGATGGCAGGACCGAGACTTCACAAAGGAACGGTGGAGCAGGCAGGTTGCTACTTTCTTCCCGCTGCCTAATATGCTTCCCAGGGACTCATCGGCTGCCACGTTGACCAACCACACCGGCCTTATTTACCGAAGCCGTTCGAAAAACCACCTGTACCCCCCCCATCGATATGCGGATAATAGGCGTGGCGATGGACTGGCCCTATCCTGGACGGGGAGCCCCTGTTTGTTCCCGCGGTGGGTACAAAGGCCACTGTCAGGAAAGGTGCATACCTAGCTTCTCCTCCCGCAGGTAGCCACCCAGGGAAACTCCTGAGAGGAACGACTTTATGCATATGGTGGTCCTTCCCGCTGCCTGCAGCCGGGGTCGAAAGTCGAGCGACCGGTACGAGCCAATCGAAGACCCTTGACCAGCATCCGAGTACAGAGCCACCAGGCATGTTTTGTCGGTCACGGGGTACGACATCCAACGTCCAGATCGAAGCTTACATACCGATTGGCTGGCCCGGTGGGTTGAACGTCTTCGTCGCTCGCTGTGTTGGAGGCGAGTGCAGTCTTACCCCTGAATGACCATCTGCCCCTCCCCCATTGAAGGCTATTTTGTTTTTGTTTTTGGCTTACTAATGTAGCGGCTTTCCTAGTTCTATACACCAACTACCATGGCAAGTACCCCGTGGGTTCGCCGCCGAGGGTAAATCTGGACATCGGCCAGTGATGAGCGGACCAGCAAGCTACCTTCGGAATCAACGATGTGGACTATACGCAATTGAGCAACGACTTGCAGCCAACAGTGCTACAGCG
Source organism: Nigrospora sphaerica (assembly GCA_018287875.1). Taxonomy (NCBI): domain Eukaryota; kingdom Fungi; phylum Ascomycota; class Sordariomycetes; order Amphisphaeriales; family Apiosporaceae; genus Nigrospora; species Nigrospora sphaerica. The sequence continues at coordinate 824,839 of JAGVVL010000017.1, forward strand.
CATCGCGTCGGTAGGAAACGTCCGAAAAATTATATCCACCAATACCCGGTAAAAGTCACGTACCTTGATACTATCGACGACAACACATCGCCGTACCGCGGTGCCAGGGCGGGCCTCAAATGCGACCTCTCGCATCTTTCACAAGCTAAGCCAAGGCTGCGACGAGTGACTCTACAGAACAACAATATCGGGCGTCGTACTGACCCCCACAGTTCGCCCCGAATGCGACCTGCGGCTGAAGACAGCAAGGATCACATATCCGGAGTCTTTGCTGGCGAGAAGCGTTTGGAGCCCAACGTGGCAAGCTCCATCTGACCCTCCTGGCCATTTCGCCACCCTTGTCACGGAGGCGGCCCTCGAGCGCGACCCGCCTACAAGAAGACTCTCTTGATGTCAGATGTCGATGCTGGCTGCATGCTCTAGAAGGTGACGATTCGTCCAGGACGGACGTTCTCCCTGTTCCATCCGACTGAGCATTTTCTATATCGTGGCCACTGGCTAAACTCCATCGCCGGGTACGTAGTATCATCCCTCTCCTCAGGCTAAAAGCTCCAGCGCCATGCTCCATTCACTACGGCCTGGGCCCACTTCCGCGGCCTGCCACATATGCTTAAGATACTTTGCTCTCCCTGTTTATTTCCGGCATGACATCACAACAAGCCCAGAACTGTCGTATTGGTTCTCTTGAGGCTTGGCCGGTGTCTGGTTGCATGGGGCAGGCAAGAAGCCCAACAAGCAACCCTATGCGGTTCGATGCACATGGGGCCAACTCGTACCAGGTGTGACCATTCCCAAGGTTCGATCTAACTATATCGGCAAGGGTCCGTTGGAAGACAAAAGTATATTGGCGTGGGAGACACAGGCGATGCTGTGGAACATGGCACCACGTTTAACGTCACCTACGCGTATGCTGCTGCTTCTTCAACAACCGGACCAAGCCCAAGGCTGACAAAGACGGCTGCGCATGGTTCCATCACACGTAAAGTCTCCACGACGGCTGTCCCTACGTGGGCCTCTTATTGGCCACGCGCGTCCCGTCCAGGTTGCACGCCAAAGTGGCTGGACGCGCCGGTGCCCTCAAGTATATTGTATCCTGTATTAGAATCCGCTTTGTGCGGCGTTGACTGCCATGTCACGGACGAAACCCGCCCTCGGCCCCGCGCGGGTTTTGCGCCTGGAGGCTGGCGCGTGCACCCACGAGTCCCTTTTTGTTTTCCCAAGTGGCTAAGCTTTACCCTTTACTCTACTTCCCCCGGTACGGGCGGGCCGTTCCGTATTTGCATCGTTCCAGCGGAGTATGGCTGCCTCCTGGAGCTTCTTATTTCCCTTGTTTGAGTGCAGGCCCGTGTCCCTCGGCAAACGAAAGGCGGCTTTGAGGCAGCTTGCAAGCCGCATGGCCATCGGGTAGATGCTACGCTCTGTCCGCGGCCGAGCCCCCCCTTACGACCGTGTCCTAGGAGGAAGAGGAGCAGGAGTGGAGAAAGGGGCCCTTCTTTTCGAAATTGGGTGGGCAGAGCGGCGGGCACCAGGCCTAGCCTGTCCTATCGACTTCCAATAGTGGCAGCCTTCATTAGACAAATCACCTCGTCTGTGGCGCGACAATGCCGGGGAGTCCACTGTCCCCCCTTCCCCTAAGCATGTGGGTGTGAAGGCTTCGTGCTTTTAGTGGTACTTGGGCGTCGAAGTGCTCTCGAGTAAGACCCCGGGGGGGGGAGGACTTGGTACTACCACATGCAAAAGCCCGAGGGCCAGTTTCCGTGTCTGGTCTTCAGCTTCCAGGGGCCCCTCGTCGGGTGGCCAAGGTGTCACACGAGCCCCCCCTGCAGCGCTATATATGGCCGGCAGCGGCGGCCGCGGTTGAGATCGACCAAGCCCCGTGAAAGAGGCAGCCGTCACGACTTGGTTGGAAAAACACCAGACCCTTCCCTTCCGGCCAACCGAGGGGCGTAACGGGAACAAAGGTGCCGATGAGCCGCAACTGAACGGACGACGTGGCTTCGCTCGGCCGAACGTTCCCAGGCCACGACGGCTGCCGCGCTGCTGTGTCGCCCTTGGGTTCATCTCAGCAGTCCACGCCATTCGCCGGAGCCCCCCCCCCCCCAGAACGCGCTGCAGATGAGTCGAGTCGCAGGCGCCGTGGCTCGGCCATGGCCCGTTTCGTGCCCTGTCAGTTTTATCTTTTACTCCCCACCACCCGTCATGTTTGCGCCATTGAGATGATTTCGCTGCTTCTCCTCATCACTTTCTCCTCGGCGGCCCCCCTCCCCCCAATACGTTGTCACAGGTCCGCTGGCAAAGTTTAAATCCGTATAGGTATAGCAGGCACCGACTTCGATTGGATTCGGCTCATCTAAGGGGGTCTGTACCGGTATGGGGGCTTTTGATATCTCGGAGAAGACAGGGCAGTTGATTGGAAAGGAGTCGCCGTGCTAGTCCGCCTGTCCTCTCCGGTCTCTTCCTTCCGGAGCCTGGGATATTCGAACTTGAGGCAAGGTGATGGTGTGGCACACTGGGCTTGTTTGACGTGACGACTTCTACCCCCCCTCTCCCTACGGAAAACCAACCTGGCACTCCACTCGACTCCGTTCCCGATGTCAGTCCGCGGACAAGCTGTCAAACCAGGGCAAAGGCCGCGGGAATTGAGGCCTGACTGGTGAATTCGAATTATCCACCACATGTTCATTGGGCTTCGATGAAAATTTCACACGTCCGATACACACCGGGGCAAAAAGCTGGCAGGGTCCAGGGCTTCGACCCATTGTGCGGCCACACCCATACGACACTCCCCCCCCTTCTTTTAGCCCCCCTACTGGCTGCCTCTCCCCCCCTCTCTCTTCACGGCAGGGGCCAAGGTCATACCTGACCCGATCGGCCCAAGGAGTTGAGGCTACATGCCACTCTCGTGTTGCCCGGTTGGTCTTGCCGGTACCCAGGACGAGAGCAGCAAGTCATTGGCGAGTCACTGGACACAAAGATGCTGCGAGGCTGTCACACCGCAGCTGTTCTGGCGGGACGCGTGAGAACTTAGAATGCTGACACCGGTTCGCCATACGCCTGCCTTATCTTTTACGATAAAACGTGTTTGCGACTCTGTATCGCGGGCAGCCACAGGGCTTTCGTCGGATGAGCATCCATGCACGTGTTGGGGGCCGGGCATGGATTTTCCGTCGTCATTTTTGACCGGATGCGCCTCTCGGCGCCACGGAGCCTTCAGCCATGGCTCCGACATCCGTCTGCCCGGGGAGGGGCAAAGGCGGAGAAAAGGAGTCGAGGCGGGAAAGACAGACGGACACTCGGCGTTCCAGCCGCTTCTGGGGCAAGTGAGCAACTGACAGCACATCGTAACCACAAAACGGACAAGGCTCGGCCGCATGGCCAGTAACTACAAGCGGGATCTGCCCCCCCCTCCTGCTACCGGGTGTGACAGAGGAAGCGGATGTGGATTCCGCTTCGCGTCTTCTATTACAACGCACGTCCGGCGCCGCTGGCGCGACGGTAGACTGTAGCCAATGGAGGCATGCAGCGCGCGATGGCGGCACTCGCGGCCGCCCTTGAAGATGTCCACTAGGAGGGGGAGGCCCCCAGACGGGCCAGGGGCCAGGGCGGGCGACCGTAGTGGCAGCGCCTCTGTCCATCCTCATACCCGCGCCCACACTGGCTCGCAAGGATTCATCGCCCCGAGCCGTAGGCCGTTTGGCCCATCATAGAAGTTCAAGCCGTAAGAAGAGGCAGGTCGTCAGCTTCTCCGAGGATAGGAGAAGCCCGACTAACACCTTCATCGAATACAGAGTACAGCAAAGCGACAGTTGTGTGCTTTCCGTGTGCTTGTGATTCCCCGCGTCAGCCAGGGTCGAGTTTTCCGCCGGGGGGCGGCTTACGGGCTCGAGCAAACGGGCGCCCAGCGCCCCTGGACTCGCCCTGCCTGTAGGGGAAGCGAGAGAGGGATTAGGGATACATGATGCCCCCCCCCTCTTATCAGCTGGCCCGCCATGGTCACATTCTCGGACGGACAAACAGACCGAGAGACAGAGACTGGTTAGGTAAGCAACAACGCGAGCATAGGAAAAGGTTCTAAGGACGAGGCTCGCCGAATGGCCCAAACTTCCACGGACGGGTGGGGATACAGGGCATGGGGACGGAAGGGGAGCATTGATCACGTCAATGGGAAGGCCCGAGGCCCATCACGCGAACACAGCGTGGCGCAGGTGCTGCACACTGTTTTTTTGATCCATCGGCTGCGGGTCATCGCCCCCACGTCCACCCCGCACACAGTGCCGACCCACTACCTGCACGTACGATGATTTGGTGACAAGGGATCCTTACCTCCATTCGAGGTTGCGTAATGTACCTACGCCAGTATCCGTCTGGGGATGCGCCTGCCCGCCCTAGCGTGTGCCTGCCTGCCCTGTATGTGAGGTAGCTCGTGACGCGATTTCGCCTCAACATCGTCCGCCCAGCCTGGTCATCGTTCACCTTTGCCTTTCCCCCCAAATCCCGCCTGCCGCCTCCCCTTCGCCGCTCTTCTGGTGCCTGTCCTCTCCGTCCTGCCGTCCGTGGAATCCACCCACCCACCCGTTCTATCTCCATCCGCACGTGTTCGTGAAGGCGCCAGCCTCCCTGCCGCCTCGCTTGTCGCCCGCGCTCTGAGAAACACTCCCCCCACCGTTGCTGAACCGTAGCCGCGCAGAGGCCAAGCCCGTTGACCGAGCACTTCACGTACCGGTGGCCCAGACGTCCCGGGGCCAAGTCCCACGCCACGACCTGCTCTTTCAGCCCGTCGCGCGTTAAGTGTGCCAGGCCCAGTGGGCACTGCAGCCTCTTCCGCCCGTCCCCGTCCATTATTTTCCCCGGCTCAGCCCCGTCGTACCCTGAACCCCCGTAGGTGAGGTGGTCAAGGCCCCGTCCCTTCCCTGGCTCGTACACCGAGGCAACATCATCAACCCTGGGACAGGGCGTACGGAAGCTTGACGCTGCTGCCCGGGGCGCGTCCTCGTCCCCATCGCTATTCTCTCCTCGTCGGCCTCGGCGCCGCTTGCGTCCCATCGCCAGCTGGTCCAGCGAGACCTCGTCAGGGTTTGCGGATACCCAACCCCGCCGACGCAAGGCGCGCGCATGCGCTTTGCTGTGTACTCGGTTCGGAGTCGCCTCGCATCCTCATCTCGCGTCTCACCTTTCGCGCGCCACTTTCATCCGGCCCGCCGGGGTTCGAAGCGTTGGTGAATACCATCCTCCCACTTCATCTTGTATCAGGACTTGCCTCGGCAACACATTCCGTCAGCGCAACGGCGTGATTGCTACTTCAACATTGTCAACTCGTATCGCTGCCTGAAGTGACATACAAGTAGGAGGGGGCCACGAGAGGCCAGAACTTGGGATGGCCACCGCCCGGGATCCTGACTCGCCCTCCCTCGCCTCCCAGGCCCAGAATCCGGCCGTCTTGACCGCGGCCGCCCGCGCCGCCCCTCCGCCCAATGCGGCATGCTCACCCGCCTCGTCACCTCGGACGGCCCCTTCGTCCGCCAGCCGCCAAGGGACCACGCGATCGAAGCGCCCAGGGCCTAGCGATGCCCAATCTCCATCCCAGACCACCATCTCACCCCCGATGGCCAAGAGGCCGCATGCTTCTAGCCCGCAGCACGGCCAAGCGGATTTCGGCGACCAGGACCACGCCCGACTCGGTCAAAGCGAGCACAGCGCAACCGAAGCAGCCGGAAGGTCATCTCGCGTGGCGGCCGGGACCAAAATGGGCATAGCCGTCGACAACGTGTCGACAACGCCGTACCTTGACGTCGCAAGCCCCTCGGCGCAGCCCGTGGTCTCTGAAGATATGCATGCGACATTGACATCACCTGATGGAAATGGCGCGCAGTCACGTCGAGACGTGCTCACGATGATGGACTCGCCCTCGGCTATTACGCTGGTGGAGGACATGGCACATGGATGGCACCAGAGATCAAGCTTCGACTTGCTGCCTAACGAGGTACTCACGCATATTCTCAGCTTCCTTGACGTTTGTGATCTCCTGGCCACGTCTAGGGTAAGTTGGTCTCGCTCTGCAGGATGCTTTTGCAACGAGGTCAAGTTACCAGCGACCCCTTCTCATGATTTGGGGGGGTTTGCTGAACCCCCCTCAAAGGACCAGTTTGTCCACTTTGCCGGTCCCCTTGTGCCTGGTCTGCGCGCGCTATCCTCACACTCAAATCCTCGCTCAGTTTTGTTTGAGGTTCCTTTTCCTCCGAGTGCCGTGAGCTGTATGAAACAATGACGTTTCCCACCGTTCGCCTTGTGTGAGACTAACAGCCGTTCCTCTCTCTGATACCCATTACCACGCCCTTCGTCTGCAGGCTGGTTCGAGGGAGTCTTATTGACTTGATAGCAGACGAACCACCACCTGCGTGCTCTCTCCCGGGACCCGCTCCTCCACCACTTGCGGCTGCAGCACGCTCGGGCGTCGCTGACGCCGCTGCTCTTCTCGCCCAGCCGGCCGACGCTACGTGACCTCATCGCACGGCACATCTTTCTCACGCACACGACGCAGATCTCGCGGCGGCTAGCGCGCAGCTTGGTGGCGATCCGGCTGTCGCGGCGGCTGCCTCTACGCCCATCGGCCGAGACGCTGGTGCAGCGCGGCGTGCTGCCCGAGGAGTGCGTCGAGGGAACCGTGGCGCCAGGCCTCGTCGCCAAGCGCCGCGCCGTCGAGCGCGAGAAGCTCAAGGACGGGCTGCGCCGCTGGGTCGGCGGCGTCTGGCGCGGCGAGGTCCGCGAGCGCGCCGAGGGCGTCAAGAAATCGGAGGAGAAAGCTGGCGTCGGCCGCGTCTGGCGTCTCAAGCGCTTCTGGGAGCGCGTCGGCCACGGCAGCGGCGCGGGCGCCAATACCCGGGCCGGACTGAACGCCACGGGTTGAGAAGCAAGGGCGAGAGCAGGTCTGCTTGGGTCCTTCCCCCCACTTTACCCTCCAACGATGGCGGAATGATATATGTATGATAATGACACACTGCAGGACGAGGAACGAAACTGGAAGCGCGACGGGAAACGGCCGTCATTGGTAATTTTGGATGGACGAAATGGCATCTCAGGGCTGAGGATTTTCCTTTTTGTAAATTATGTATGGCGGGGAGAGGGACGCAAATGCGTGGCGGGCCCCGGCCGCTCCAGACGTGGTTTTGCTTGGTCGGTCGACCCCTTTATCGCCAGGGCTGTCTGTATTTGTAGGTTTCTTAGGAGTTATTGACATATCACGAGCTTAGCAAACAAGGCGCGCGGGTGGTCTTGACGTTTTGTCCTTGCGCCATTGTGATGGATTCCGCTTCACCACCCCGGCGCGCCCCTCCATGCGGGCTCAATAGCTGACAGCAGCGACTCCGGGGTGTGTGTAGACGTTTGATGGCCCTGGGCTCTGTCATCCAATCCAATATATACACAGGCCCCCTCTGGCTAGGTGGTGCCGGTCCTGCCCCCTCCCCTGGCGGCGTGGTAAAAACGGATGCCAAAGAGGTAAAAACCCCCCACCTCCATGGTAACCCACCTCCTGGGGTGCAACTACTGCTTCTTGGAGATGAAAGAAATGCAAACGCCGCGCTTCCTGATGCTGTCCGGTCCTGGGCGTTCTTGGCGCACCGACGGGCCGGAGAAGGGGTCTGGCGGCCAAAGACTGTTCCGCCCCGTGCTCGTGCTCGTGGCTAAATCGCTGTTGCTTCGCTTGCGTCCGAGTTCCTTGCCCCACCGCATCGGGTTCGGAGGTAGGTCCACCAGCACGCAGGTTCCACGGGCCTTTCCGAAGCGTAATCGGGCGCCCGGTCACGCGGACAGGCCGGCTCCGGGGCCCGCGACTGGCGCCTAACGACGGGGCCCCCCGCTGGCCTACGCGCGAAAGCGGAAGCCGTCGTCCCAATCCTCGTCGTCGTCGTCGTCGTCGTCTTCGTCGTCGCTCTCGCCCTCGGCGCGCGTCGCGGCGCCCTGGTTTTCCTTGTCGGCCACGGCGCCGGCCGTCCCCGTGGCCGCCGCCGTTGTGGGTGCCTTGCCGGCCCCCGGAGGCGCGGCAGCGCCGGCGTTGGCGTTGGCGCCGGCACGCTGGTGGGCCAGGCGTAGGGCCTCGCGGCGAGCCTTGAGGCGGCGCACGCGCGACTCGAGCTCCTCCATCTCGGCGAACTCGTCCTCGAGGGCGCGCGTAGCGTCCTCGCGCTCGTCGGCCAGCTGGGCGTCTGACAGCAGCTTGCGCCGCTCGTGCTCCTCGTCGGCCGACTTGGCCGCCACCTGCTCCGCCGTCAGCGCCGGCGCCGCGATGGTGGCAGGCCCGCTGAACAGCGCCGCAGCCGAGGATCTCGGCTGCGGCACCGCCGAGGGCGGCGGCGGCGTCGCCTCGGCGGCGTCGGCGACCTCGGCTTCGAAGGCCGCCCACTCGGCCTCGTCGACGGTGCGGGCGGCCGGCGGGCCGTCGGGGGTCGGAGGCGTGGCCCCCCGCGCCGCGGCGGCGATGCGCTGCTCCGTCGCGGGGTTGGGCGTCAAGGCCGATTCTGACCCCGACGTGGCGAGCGGTGACCGCACGTGGGCGTTGGCCAGGCGCGGCGTCGAGTTCTGGGACCCCTCGCCCAGCGACGGCGTCGCCGGCCGCGACGGAATGGCGAGCTCCACGCCGTGCGCGGGCGTGCCCGACTGCTGGCGGCTCAGGACGGGCGGGGTCGTCGTGCCGCCCGGTGCCGATGGTGGTGGTGCTGTGGCGGCGGGCGCCGCCACCATGTCGGTCCGGCTTCTCTTCTTACGGACGGAGTCCTCGGCGGCGGTGGGAGCGTCGTCGCCCATTTCCTCGTCGTCGACGGCGGCGTCGTCGAGTTTCCGCTTGTGGTTCGACGCCGGGCCGGGCGGTAGCTGTGATTGGGATTGCGGTTGCTGTTGTTGCTGCTGCTGTTGCGGCGGCTGGAGAGCGGCCTGCTTAGTGCGGTGGCCGGCGGACCGTATGTGACCGTCCCAGAGGGTCTCGGACTTGATGGTCTCGTGGCAGAGCTTGCAAAGTAGCTTGCCGGCGTCGCTGTAGGCGGCGTAAGGGTGCTCGATGCGGTTGGCGGCACGGTGGGCGCGCAAGAGGGCGCGGGCGTCGGCCATGCTGGCAGCGGCGGTGTCGTCGTCGTCGTCGTCTTCTGCTGCAGCAGGGTCCGGTGGGTTCGTATGCTGATCTGTACGTCACCGCCACGGGAGCTGGGGAGTGGGAATTCGGGCAAGCGGCGGCGCGTGATCCAAGGCTCTGACGAAACGTCGAATTGGTTCAGGGTCAGGCAAGGGGTCAATTGGGGCGCGTGAGTGAGGGTCTCTGTCTTTTTCTCCCACGGTCGTTGGCGCTCGTCCCGGATTGTTTATGGGGTCTCGCGATGCCGGTTGTGGCTCAGCAGCAGATGGAGCAGATGGTTGCTATGACGGCGGATGAGGCGGTGGGCGGGTGGGCGGGACCTGAGCCGAGGCCATGTCAAATCAGCACCGCGGAAAGCGACGCATCGTTGCTGGATCAGGTAACGAGCTGCCCCTGCCTTGGCTGAGCTAAGCATACAGTACTGTGCATTCGTACGGAGTACTTGGCAAATGGGTCTATCGATAAAGCGCTTTAGGTGAGTAGTACGGGGTAGGGGACCTCCAAAGTACATCACTTATTAGTACAGCTACCTAAAGTCGCTCCATGCCAGCCGTGCCTATCCTGATATGGATGCTGAATGGCCAAGCTAACTAGCGCCCCAGCTACCGAGTATCGTATCCCCCCGCAGAGCAGTGATGCAGCAGCCGCTACCCAAGGAACTGGGACTACCGCCGTAGTCTGCTACTTGTGATCGATTTGGCCGTCCAGATCCGCCCGCCGTTCTCACGGTCTCATTCCATGCAACCTCATCTCGTCTCGGTCAGAGCCCATTCCCAACTTGCATCGACGCAGGTATTTCCGTACTGCTAGTGTCGGCCAGTCGCCCCCATCATGTTGCTTTCCGTCGGCACTATCACGTCTATATCCCTTAAGCGAACCTGATTGCCTGCCAAGCATGCACGATGCCTTTACCCCAGCTTAACGACCCTGTAGGCGTTCCGAGGTGGGTGTGTAAGGCCTGCATTAACTGCGGGCCCTTATCAGGCTGCTGACATGTGCCCAGCAGCCGGTTTGCACTCCTCCCTAGCAACTGGGCAATGTCGCGGCCGCCTTACAGCAATCACCGTGGAGGCGAGGGGTTCGTTCTTCCCAGTAGAGACCCGCATGACCCCGCTGCGTCTCACTTGCATCATAGCATTCTTGGCTGGGCGGGTGAGTTGCGCAAGGAGCCAGTCATACTCCCTGAGCCTCCATAGGGGGTTGGAGGTTGGGGTTAACGACATGCTGGCACCCGTCAGCATGGGAATCCTTGGCTCCTGTCGCGATGCCTTCTCGTCGCAAGGAGTGGGCTCAAGTCGGGTAGGATGAGCTACCGATGGGCTGCTCCCCAAGAAACCCTCCTTGGTTATCAGAGGAGCCCCTCACCCGGATTTAAGTCACGAATATGGCACGCTAAGGATCCCGCGTCCACGCCGCGGTGTTGGTACCGGCCCGAAGGATATATATGTGAGATAAGCCCACGCTGGGTCATGCAGATGCCAACGATCGCCGGGCCTTTCACTTGCGCATAGTTGAACGACCCTTAAGCCAGTGCCCGTCAACCAATACATGATGCCTTCCGCGTACGCTCGCCAGATCCCCGAGGCTACCCTGCTGGAAAAGGCGGGGCCCAAGGGGTACATTCGCCTCATGTTTCCCATGGAGCTTCCAGACGGGTACGACATGGAAGAGTGCTTTGCCATCCTCCAGGCCGGATTCCAGGCGACGCAGGAACGCATTCCTTCACTCAAGTGCGAAGGAGTGCCCGACACCGAGGCCAAACAAGCTGGCGTCTTGCGGCTCCAGGAGGCCCATGACTTGGATGCCCTCGTGTGCAAAGACCTCCGAGAACCGGGCGCATTCGCCCACAGCTTTTCCGAGATGAAATCCAAACGCTTCCCCGTGGCTGGCTTTCCCGGCGACCTGCTTTGGCGTCGTTTTACATGGCCAACACCGGGTGAGCGACTTCCCGTCATCGCGGCGCAGGCCAACTTTATCTCCGGGGGCGTCTTGCTCGCTATTTGCGGCTACCACGTCTTTTCCGACGCGAACACGTACTACACGTGGATGGAGACGTGGGCCGAGGAGTGTCGTCGCGCCCAGGGGATCGAACACGGGGCGCGCGTCGACATCCCCGACGCGTTCTTCACCGATCGCGAGCGGGTCATGAAGCCGTCGGGACGAAACGCCGGGCGGGTCCAGGACCACGAGGAGTATGTGGTGCTGCCCTTCACGCCGGAGGGCATGCCGGATAAGATGCTCTCGCGCGAGCACGTGGGCCAAGTCTTTGCCTTCTCGGCCGAGAGCCTCACGCGGCTCAAGGCGGACGCCGCCCCCGCCCATGCGACGCAACCCACCGACGTGCCGTGGATATCAACCACGGATGCCCTGACGGCGCTGATGTGGCGTTCCGTTCTTGTGGCCCAGATAGCACCCGAGGAACTGGAGGGGGACCCCGTGTCGATCGCGAGCCTAGCCGCCGATGCCCGTCTCGGCCGAACGGACCCGCCTGTCCACCCACGGACGCTGGGAAACTGGCTCTGCTGGCGGCAAGCCACGTTTCCGGTGCGCGCCATGCTCTCATCCTCCAGCCTAGCGGATCTCGCCTGTGCTGTCCGCCAAGCGACAAAGAAGCTCAACGATCAGTTCGCCGACGACCTAATAACCATGTTTGAGGACGTCGAGGACGTCGGTCGCGTCGTCGCGACGGCCTTCCTCGACGCCCCGGGCAAGGGCTTCGTGCAGACGACGTGGAGCCAGCTCACCGTCTGCAACCTCGCGTGGGGACCTAAGCTGGGTGAGCACATCCTGGCGGTACGATCGCCGGATATCGGCGTCATCAACGGCGGTTCGGTGGTCTTGCCCCCTCTCCCAGACGGCGGCATCGAATGCCTGCTCGGCGTCGAGGCTAAGGGCCTGGCGCGGCTCCTCAGCGACCCATTGCTGGCCACGTACGCCACGCCAATCACCATGTAGATACCGATGCGTCTAGAAACCGGGATAGCTGAGGAGGCACATGGAATGGTGTAGATTGCTGGGATACATGTGGATGAATGCGGAGGGAAGGGCCACCAACTTCAGATGAAGGCGGGGGAAATCAAGGATCCATGAGTGATGTCATTAGGGCCGAACGAAAGTGATGGCAACCTACATGCAGTATATCTGTCAGGGAACAGAATAATATTCAGGGTGCAAGTGGGCATGGGGTATTATGCCACCATGCTCCAGGGAGTTCAATGTGGAATGGAAGCTACGAAACAAGAACAGTGGCAGCTGGAAAAGGCACATGGTGATGAGGCTCTTTTGCTAGGCGGTTAACTAACGACCCCTGGTCCTCCACCAAGAACTGCGGATTCTCTTCCGCCCCACTATCCGTGCTTGGGCTCCCCACGCAGCAAGCAATCCATTTCATCGCATCCATTCCCGAGCTTTCCAGTCTGCCAGTTTCCCACGACGCGACGCATGAGCCGACAAGCCTTTTGCCACCCGGGCTTCGCGACAGCCTTGTGTCCCGCATGTCGATCGCCTGCCTTGTCTGTCGCTTCCCCCACGCCGACCAACAATCCCACGAAGCTTCCCCCCGGGGCCCTCGTCCGCGTCACCACGCGTCGCCGTGCAATTGACGGCCGCTCACCACGACCGCCTCGGTGATCCGTCGCCGAGCTCCCCGGTAGCAGCAGGCCGACACCACCACCGCCGCCACCCCGCATCGCCGCGATGGCCGAGCCCGACATGGCCGAGGATCAGGCCGTCTCGGTGACGTTTCCGCCGCCGCCGCCCTTCTACCACGACTTCACGGCGGCAAACCTGGCGCGGCTGGCGGAGCTCCAGGCGGAGGCGGCGGCGGCGGCGGAGAGCCCGCAACCGCACGCGCAGCTGGGTGGCGTGGCCGTGCCGTCCTCGAAGCCCCGCGGGCCGCCGCCGGCGCCGCCGCCACGGCTCGAGGGCCTGCCGCCGGCGCTGCGGCGCCTGCAGCCGCCGCCCGAGCCGGCCGACGGCACGTGGCGCGTCTTCGGCGCGCTCTACCGGCTCGTCGACGAGCTGCCGAGCCTCGACGACGCCGAGGGCGTCACGCGCCTCTTCCCGCCCGCCGAGGAGCGCGACCGCGACGGCAAGGGCTTCGACCGCGCCACCATCCTCAAGCGCCTCGCTAAGAGCCTGCTGCTCAACTTTCTCGAGTTTGTCGGCATCCTGAGCCTCAACCCCGACGACGTGCGTCTTTCTCTCTTTCTCTCTTTCTGTCTCTCTCCGACTTTGCTACTTCGCTCTCCTTCGAAGAAGCCTCTCGGTGTATTCTTTCTTGGTGTCAACTGACTAACGCACGCGCGCGCTGCCCCTCCTCGCAGGCCGAGGCGAAGCTCGAGGACCTCCACTCGCTCTTTGTCAACTTCCACCACCTCATCAACGAGTACCGGCCACACCAGGCGCGCGAGTCGCTCATCAGCATGATGCAGGCGCAGCTGGACCGGACGCGGGCCGAGACCAACGCGATCCGCGACGTCAAGGAGCGCGTCGAGACCATGCTTGAGGGGCTCGGCAGCCTCAAGATCGACGCCGACGACGACGGCGACGACGGCGCGGACGCCGACCACGGCCTCGCCGCCACGGCCCGCCGCCGCCGCCGCGAGGCCCTCGCCGTCTGGGCCCGCGAGAACGAAATCGCCCGCCTCCTCGACGAGGAATTCGCCTGAGCGCGGGGGGGGGGGTAAGAAAAGGAAGAGAGAACGGTGCTCCCGCATCTGCCTTTCCAGGACCCCCCCTCCCTTCCACCCCGGCGGGGATTGGCACTACGCTTCCAAGGTCCGGCAAGCGGGGCGCGCAAAGCTTCGTTTCTCCCTCTCTAGCGCTTTCATGGCACGCAAAGGAAGAAATACCTTGGCAAATACAGAATGCACCGTAAGAACACCTGGTCACGACTCACTCAGACGGGCTTCTAAGACGCAATGGCCAGGGCAGGGCAGGGCAGCAGACGCAACGGCCAGGACGGGAAAACCACAACCCGGGGTAGGGGGGAAAACATTCAGGATCAAGGGAGCGAGCACCGGAGACACTGGACGCACATAGTTATCATGATACCCTTATAATTCGCTACCAAAGTAAAAAAAAAATGAGGAAAAGAAAGCCACGGCTAAAAAAAGCAAGACCCCATAGTCCTCCCAGCTTTGCCAGCTTGCCGGCCTACGTACTCCTCATCCATCGTGATATCCCCGAGGGCCTGGTTGCGTATATCGAGCGCCATCGGCATGGGGGCCTTTGTCGTGATTTCTCGTCGTGAGTCGTGCCGACGGCGTTGGGACCATACGCCCCCCTCTTGGGCTCGAGCGGTGGGGGCTGCGGCCGTACGAGCCATACCCCCTTCCGTCGCTCTTGTGTTCGAATTGGGCGGGGGGGAAACCATCGTGCCCGCGCGGGCCCAGGCGGGGGGGGCATCGTCGTCCCTCTCCGGGTCTGGGTTTTTACATGACGGTGCAGGGGATGGGGATGCAGCAGCACTCGTAGCCGTCGCACTCGATGCACTTGGTCTTGCCGGCGCCGCCGTCGCCGCCGGGCTTGATGATGCTCTCCATGGTGGAGGCGGCGGCGCTGCCGGGGCCGTTGCGGTTGACGAGCGTCGCGTGGGAGGAGCCGCAGGCCATGGTGGTGACGTATGCGTAAGACGGGGGCGGAAACTGCGCAGAGGGGGGGTCAGCGTGCCGTATCGGGGGCCCGGGGGTCGCGCAGGCGGTCGCGCGCCCTCCTCGGCGGACGACCGTGGTACGGCTCCGACGGGACGCGGCCTCGCCCGTTTTGCGTCGTGGGTCTCGGGCGGAACGGGCTGGGGCGGCCGCGTTGGCACTTACGGGAAACAACGGTGCTGGTATGCGCGGATCCGACGGTGGGGTTTCGTGGGGGTGATGCGGTGGTGGTTGATCTTGTCAAGCGACGGCGCAAAGGAAAGAAGAGGGGGAAAGAGACAAAAGAGGTGGTTTGTGGTAGGACGCGGCAGAATTGGGGGGAGGTTCGGTTTCCTGTCGTCGTCACCTCTGGGGAAGCCCTGTTCGAGAACCGGCTTCGTGGATCCGGTTGCGGTGAGCCGGGCCCCCCCCCAGTTACCAAAACCCGATCCGCCTCACCTCCTTCCCGTTTCGCTTCTCGCGACTACGCCCCGTCCGCCGTTTGTCCCTGTTTTTTGGCCCAAGCCTTACGCTGAAACTGGACCGTTGGCCGCCAGCCGCGTGTGCGTTGGCAAATGGCCTGCCGGCTGAAAATGCACAGCCGCTCTGGTGGCTGGTGGTTGTCGTCATCGGTAAAGAGTGGGGAAGCGGTTCTCCCTTGCTCTCATTGGGCAACCTGCCCATCCCCAAACTCAGAGGCCCCCCAACACCACCATCACTATCACCGCTCTTCGTCGTGATAAACCGACGCCGGGGTTTTCCATCTACAATCTGCCAATGGTGTGGCTGACGTGAGAGTTCTCGTCGCCCCGGGAGGGGGTGACAATAAGTGAATACTTGTACCCACACACGCGCTTCCGTTTTCCCGGCGAGACCCGGCAGTCCCGGGTATGGCACGGAGGAAACGAATGGGGATGGACCAGGGGACCGGCCTCCCCTGCGCAGAGTTTCCCGGGCACCACGCCGCCTTTTTCGCCGCGCTTTTGCAAGTGCGGCGTTGACCTCATGCGCCACGCACCTGCACCACACCTTTGCGGAGGGGTGGGAAGTTGGGAAAGTGTGGCAAGCAAACCCACCCCAGACGTATGTGTGCGTGCCGTGTGTATGCCGTGTGTGTGCACAACCTGACGCCTCTCCTCCCTTTCCCCTCGGTCCCGCTAGCCGGCAACCCGGCGTGCCGCGGAAAACAGACGCAAGAACAAGAAAACGTCGCCGCGGCCGAGACCGCGCCGGGCCCTTCTTTAACTTCACCGGCGGCGCGCTCCCTCGCCACTAGCCAACTGCCGGCGAGACACGTGTTGATAAAAACGTGCTGAAGAAAACCCGGGGGCAAGCAGAGGCGGCGTCGGCGTCGGCGTTGCCGTCGCCTCGGGAGCATCCCTGCGTAGGGGTGCGTGGGCGAGGTGTGGGATCATCTAAGATCCAACCGTGATGAATAAATATGTACGTAAAGGGCCTGCAATGCTATGTACAACGAAAACGGCAACTCGTCTCGGCATGCGCTTCACGTAAAGCCAAGCGCCCGGGACCGTCACGCTTGCGCCATCTTCACACGTCGCCGCCACCAGCCGACCAGCTCCGCGGGACTCGGTCATTGCCGCCAATGTGGGTTGCACCCCTCTGGTACTGCGCGCCAACTGCTCCGTCGGGGGGGAGGGCTACTTAGGCTAACATTTTCCAGGCGGCGTCTGGCTGACGGTGCCCTGGCCCATGAAGACGCCGCGGCCGTTGGTGCCTACGTAGACCAGGCCGGGTTCGTTGCCACTGCCCGCGAGCTTGCAGCTGTCGATGGTGCCGAAGCCCTGCTCAGCCCCTTGGATGTCGGTCCACGTGGCGCCCTCGTCGGCGCTGGCGTACAGGCGCGGCCCCGCCGGCCCGTGACCGAAGGCGTAGACGTTCCACTTGCCGTCTGCGCCCACGCCGAGCGCGACCTGTGCCGTGTTCTTCAGCACCGTCGCCGCCTGCGTGAACGAGGCGCCGTAGTTTGTCGAGCGGAACAGGCCGACATCAGTCGATACCCAGACCTCACCTGCCGTTACGGGGTGCGCCGCGATGTGCTTGATCGACTGCGCGCTGCCCAGCTTTCCGGCCGCCGAGAAGGAGGTGCCCGTGTTGGTGCTTACGTAAAAGGTCGACGCGGAGCTGCCGTAGAAGACCGTGTTATTCTTCTTGTCCGACGCCACGAACCCGCCCTTGGGCAGGCTGGAGACCTCGCTGAAGGCGCCCTGGTTCTGCGAGCGCTGGACGCCGCTGGAGCTGCTCGACCACACCACCGTATCGCCGTCCGCCGACAATGCCACGACACCGCCGTTGAGCGACGCTTGGGCTCCGGGGTACGGGTTCCAAGTCGCGCCGCCGTCGGTGGAAAGGGCAATCTGGGGTGCGTCGTTGGCTTGACCGATGCGCACCACCTTCTTATTGGAAGCGCCGGCGTAGTCAACACCGATGGACGTGGCCCATTTCGGATCCAACCAGATCGTCTTGGGAGGCGTGCCCAGGGAATCTTTGGTGGCAAAGGTGAAGCCACTGTCGTCACCAACAGCGGCCAACAGCTCACTACCGCCGGGAACAGAGGCAACGTCCTGAACTGAGAACTCCTCAATGCCGTCCGCGAGCGACTTGATGGTGATGTTGTGCACCGTATCCCACTTGGTCAAGTCATGGCCGCCGTAGACGGTAAGACCGGTGCTGTACAGCCAATGGTCGCTGTCGTGGGGGTCGATCTCCAGGGCCTCAATCATCCAACCCAGGTGCTTGGTGTCGTTGTCGAGGAAGCCCGGGCCAATCCACGGGGCTTTGTCGACCTAAAGAGCATTAGCCAATGTGCTGTTACTACCAGGACTACTATGTGCACATACCGACAAGCTGTAGTAGAGGTTCTGGTTGGGGTAGTTGGTCCACTCCCAGAGGCGGCTCCAAGTCGCGCCCGAGTCAGTGGATCGGAAGATCTGTGCATCGGGCCACCAGGAATTCAGACTGGCCACGACTAGGGTGCCGGGCTTCTGCGCATCCAGAGCCAGGCCGCCGAAGCCGTAGGTCAGATCGGCACCCGACACGGGCGTGATGTCCTTCCAAGTGCCAGCGGCAATGTCGTAGCGGAACACGGCGCCCTTGGTGCCGTCGTAGGGGCCCGTCCCGTCGGCGTACGAAAGGTACAGGGCCTTCTCCGAGGTGCTGAGCTTGCACTTGTGCGGGAAGTAGCCCGCCGGCTGGCCCTTGACGGCGGACCAGGTGGCGCCGGCATCGTTGCTGACGTAGACGCTGGCCGTCTTGTCGGCCGTGCCCACGAAGATGCGCGAGGTGGCTCCGTTGACAGTAGCCGAAGTGGAGTCAAACGTGACAAAAGCCAGCCCGTGAATGTCGCTGTTGAGCCCGTTGGGGTCACTCGGGTCGGGAACGTAGGTTCCCACGGCCGTGTAGGAGGCCACTTTGGAGAAGCTGGCACCGCCGTCGGTCGACTTCCACAGGCCGTTGCCGGATCGGGCCCCGAAGTACAAGATTTTGGGGTTGGCGGGGTCCACGGCGAGGCGCTCGCCCATGCCACGGCCAGGCATGTTGCCGCCAACCTTGAAGGGCAGCTCGGCAAAGGACCAAGTGGCACCGCGATCAGACGATCGGATAATGGTTCCGTTGTCGGGATCCCAGCTGTTGGTATACAAGCCGGCGGCGGCGTAAACCTTGTTGTCGTCCTGCGGGTCCAGGGCCAGGGCGTCGATGCCCCAGTTGTGCCACTTCTCATTGTCGGTAATGGCATCGGTCACGGGCGTCCAGGAATCGTCTGCGTTGAGGCGGTAGAGACCACCAATGTCGGTCCGGCCGTAGGCCACGCCCTTGGTCTTGGGGTGGAACACGATGCCGGGTGTAAAACCGCCACCGCCGCCGATATGGACCGACTTCCAGCTAAACGCCGCCTGGATGGGGGCGGCGCCAGCGGCTAGGAGCAGCGAAATAGGGGCAAGATACTTCATGGCCAAGGCACCAAAGGGAGGGCTCGCCGCGGCTCTAAGTTGGAGGGGATGTCACATTCGCCTCTGACCGCGCCATGGTGCTGGTCGCTATATCACGACTTTATATGCATCCGCGGTCAAGCAGGTACCCATGGTGCCGGGCGCGTGTGGAAGCGGCGGTACGGTGCAATTCCGCGTGCCTGAAGTAGATGTTCTTGGGGACCGGCGTGCGCCCTGTGCCAGCACACGCGAACAAGCGCCGGGGAATTCCTAGGAATGGCATGACGGGCTCGGGCTACGAGAAAGGCCAGGCAGGGCTCGTCCAGGTTTTCCCGCGAATGGAGAGGCCGGGTTGGCGAGCCGAGTCTGGATTGAGGCAGGCAGGCCGGAGCGAGCGCGCATGACGGAGCAAGGCACTCCGAAGCCTTCGCCGAGTACCAGACCGAACGACAGTGGGACGGGTGGGACGCGCATGGGTTTTGTTCTGTGGGCGTGGGTGCCCGGCCCGGCCAGACAGCACGTCAGCCCCGCCGTGCTTCATCGGGTCCTGCTGAGCTGCTGAGCAGCATCCCGGGCAGATGCTCGGCTGCAATTGTGCCATTGCATGGTTCGTGCTGTGTTCATGCAACTGCGGACGTGGACAGCGGCTCGGTCATCCGTAAAGGGTGTGACGATATCTTGTGAGCGGTTGCATGGCAGTGGGAGGATCTGGTGCCCGAATAGGTAGATCGATCGACCGGGAAGACAAAACCGGCAGCGTCTTCCTTCCATTCCCTTGGGGTGAACGAGAGTGGGGTGCGGATTTGCAGTAGGTACGGAGCACAGTGGAACGTACCTCCATCGTAAGAAGTATGCAGATGTAGGCGCTGTTTCCCCGTAGGAACCTGGCCGGCACTACTTACCCCGTTAGCGGCAGGCTTGCCATTAACCTGCAGCGGCCGCTAGTTCACTAACGCGCTGGGGCCCTGAATAGGTTCAGTTTCAGTCAACATGACACGAGCTAGGTAAGTAGGGTACGTATTGATTCAACTTCGCTTCCATCTCATCGGGCTTAGAAATTGTGTATTTAGTTGAACCTGAAATAGACCAATCGTTGAACGCATATTAAGCTTCCCGGGCTAAGGAGTACTTACGCTGCACTGATAGTACTTAAAAAAACCTAATAGATATGAGTAGTAGAAGGTTTCGCCTGATCCCTGTCTTGTATCGGTGGGTCGGCACTAAAATGTACAATGCCAAGGCTGTTGGGATACTTCAAGTTTTGCCCATTGTGCGGCAATCTGTGTCATCCGAGGTGTCTTCATCATGTCAATTCGGGGTCATTAGTCTCATATCGCTACGCTTCCGCCATCCGCGCCGCCGGAATCCATTGCCGAGTCCGAATCCCCCCCGACGCCCGCAGGCCACCTTTTCGTAAAACGCCTGGTATCTCGTGCCGCCGTGTTCCCAATAGCCGCAAACGTTCGCTTGCGCCACAAATCATAAAATATCCGCCCAGCACGCTTGCCAAGACCAAGCCAATAAAGGAAATCAATCCACCCGCTGGTGTTTCCCACCTGTGCCAGCACGCCACTCGGTCGTCAAAAGTCATCATGGGTGCTCATAGCCCGCGACCATCGATGCCGCCAGAACGCCCGCGCCGCGCGTTGTTCGCTTCTTGACCTCGTTCAGGAAGCCGTCCAGCGCCCTCCTCTCCATGGGCAGCGAGCCTAGCGCGTATGCTTCCTTCGTTGGGGCCGGCCGGCCCATGGTGGCTTGGCCTTGTTTCCGGGTGACCTCGGCGGGCGCGTTCGCGTACGTATAGCCGTACCGGTTCCTCAGGATCTCGCACACCTCGATGTCCTGCTCGGCCCGCGACAGCTGGTACTCGTGCCAGGCCGCTTTCCGCTCCTCAAATTCGGCCATCCGCTGCCGCCGGAGCTCCTCGGGCGCGACGTCGGCCGTCGCCGCCGTCTCTTCGTGGCTGTGGTCGAGCGCGTTGCCCTGCCGGAGCTCCTGCCACAGCAACAGCCCCATGTCGTCACTGATGACGGGCGCGTTGAACAGCCGCCGGCACTGCCGCACGCCGACCGAAAGCTCTTCGTTCCCGATCATCTTGATCTCTCCGATGCTTTTCGTGTTTGTGATGCTGATGTGGTCCATGTGGCTCTCAAAGTGCGTCTTGGCAAAGTGGTGCAGGAAGTCCCGGCCTTCCTGCACGGCCAGGAGGTGGCGGAACTCGTTTTCCTCCTGGAGCTTCTTGAGCTCGGCGGAATTGTCGTTGGCCGCTTGTACGTGCTCCACGAGGGTGTCCGAATTGGAACTCCTCCGCCGCGCGTAGCGGGACGACAGCCTCGTGAGAACATTGCTGCGCCGGCTCTCCTCGCTTTCGTCAAGGAGCAGGGTCGTCTTCTTCCGCAGGCACGGACTGGCCGGTAGCTCTTCTACATTGTGCCGGCAGACGGACTTGGGACTCTTGCCACTCGCCTGAGAGCATAGTGGTTGCTCTTCGATGTGCCGGTTGGCGGTGGCTGTGTCAAGATGGGAGAGGTCGCTCAAGGGAGTCCTCAGCTGGTAGCTGATAACGGTCGGCATGGCGAAAGGCCCCGTGGCAGTGAACAGCGGCGCGGTGGACTCTCTCCCTCTGAAAGGAAGTTGGGATGACGGCGGCAGTCGTGTGTCTAGGAGGTAGGATGCGGAATGGGGCGAACGAGGCGGTCCAGCAACCAGCAGGTCTTTGCGGAGGGCTTTAAAGGGTTCGGTTGAGGGCAGAGAACGGGGATACCGCGTCCAGGGTACCAGGTAGGCTCGCGGCGACAGCTTCAGACTCCTTTGGAGTGTAATCCAAAAGCAAACCCAAAGCCAAACTGGGTTTGAGAGCACTTTTGCTGCCCGCTCTTTCGCGGGTTGTAAGCACCTGTCCTGTGGTGGAGGGAGCAAGCCCTTGGCCTGGGAGGGTTGACTCTGTGGCTGCTCGCGTGCAGTCTCATCCGATGAGGTGGCTTTCGTGAGGCCGTCGGATGAGAGATGCAATTCTCGGCGCCAGGTGTTGATGGCAGGATGGGGAAATGCAGGAATCACGATGAGATCAAGCACAATACGATGTGCTTCCCGTTCCATCATCTGGGACCGGGCGGAGGGGGGCCATCTCATCATTATATCCCGCCGGCACCACCTGTGCTAGCTGGGCACACCGACGACAGATTCGCGGCCAAGCCGTATGGGCTGTTTCTGGCCCGGATTACCGCACATCTGATCATTCTGGAGGTCAAGCTTCCCCGCCCTCCACACTCTGTTTGTCCGGCGCGGGTGCGGGAGGAGAGAGGGGAGGGCAGACGCTCTGAAACCCAAGGTTGGCCTGACGCACCGCATTGCCTGGAGAGTTCGAGGACGGCCAAGGAGTCTCGCGTGGAGCCACGGCGTACGTGTGTTGGCCGCCCGTCCGTCCTGAGCCACACATCAGACGGGGAGACTGGAGGGAAGACTCCATGCTGCCGCCAAGGAGTGTTCCTTTAAGCTCCTGTCAACCTTCCCGCTACGGCGCCTAGCACACCCACACCCACACCCACACTCATACCCGCACTCTCACATAGCCACACACTCACACACACTTTGCGCCCGCACACTTTGTGCCCCCCCCCCCCCCCCCGCACACGTCCCCCGTGTGTCCTCTCGGTTCGGCTGCATTCGTCCCAAGGGCTGGGCCACAGACACCAAGGCGGACGAGGCGGGCCTCCCGGAACAGCAACAAAGCCTCGTCCACACCCGCACTCTGGACCCGGCGGCGCATGTGCCACGACCCCTGATCCCTGGCCCCCTTTTCCCCATCCGCCACCCGTTTCTCGTCCTGTCTTCGGGGCGGGGCCGCAGTCCCTTTGTCATTTCCTCGGCCATGGCCCGTCACGGAAGTCTAAAGTTGCAGCCTCCCTCCTCATCCGTGCTCTGCGTCACCAGCCACGCCCAGTGTTGAGCTTCAACCCCTCCTTCTCCTCTTCCCCCCTTTCGGCCGTCTTGTCCTCGCCGCCTTTTTATGGCCAGGCCTACAAGGACAACGCCCTTCCACCCAGCGTCCGCCCCAAGAGCAAACAGCCGCAACAGCAGCAGCATCAACTGCGTCATCGTCTGGTGTCCACACCGGCGCGCCCTCAGGGAGGGGCATGACGAAACGCTGTGTCAACGCTGCTGTGATCAACGTCCGGACCCGTTCTTCGTTCTTCTGCCCGTGTCCCCAGATGTACCCTTTTCCGGCCACGGCCCCCCAAGAGCCATGCCGCTCGTAGTCTTATCCGTGCACCCGCATGTGCTAAACCCCCCTCCCCCTTCCCCCCAAATTTCACCCCCCAAACGTGGCATGTGGGTCCCCGCGAGACCATTTCTCACTGGCTGCCTCCCCCCCCGCGCCCATGGCTAAGAACGGCCGTTGAGCCGCACTCCCGGAGCCCGGCGTTGGCGCAGGGACCATCGCCGATCGCTCCGCTCCACCTCTCTCAGGAGGGCCCCCAAGTCCCTCCCATGCCTGGGCCTCCGGCTTGACCCCCTCCCCGTTCGGGGGCCCGTCGGTAACGCGGTTATTGGGTGGCAGCGTGGCTTGGTGCGGCCCAGAAGCTGGCCTTGACTGGAGGATCGAGACAGGCCTGGGGCTTTCCCAGGCGTGTGAAAACACGTGCAGGCGGGGAGAGCAGATAGAGTAAAGCCACCGCCATGTGGCTGGTGCTTGCTCGTTGGGCTGCGTCGGAAGGACACTCTGTCGGTACCGGGGCTAGAAACAGCGAGGGAAAGAGCGGCGCAGAAAACACACCAAACTCCTCCTTTCTCTGGGGTGCTTCGAGTGAGAGAGGTCTGCTCCGAGTACGCGCTGGACAGGCACTGCAGGCGGGACTGTCAGCTGCATCACGCCGCCTGCCCCCCCGAATGTTCTTTGCGTGCTGGAGCACCGGCGACGGTGTGTCGGTATCGTCTAATTGAGCCAGCCGAGTGCCCGCCCGTGCCTGGTTCCCTGCCGCAAATAGCCGCATGGCCGAGGGCGGGGCGGGGCGAGACGACCGCGTGGAAGCAACGACGGGTGCGCCTCGTGGTTCTTTTTTCCTTACTTCACATGCAAGCCCTTCCCGGACGCTGCGTGGCGACCCTGTCCAGGAATAGGCACCGTGCTTGTGTCCCTAGTGCCTCTGCAACGCTGCATTCCATTGTCCGAGCGCGTATCGCATCTCTGTTCGCTCCAATGCCGTCCCCGCCATGGGGCAGATGTTGAAAGGCATGAAAAGTTGATGCCATGCAAGCATTGGGTTGTTCGGGCCGAGACGACCCGCCATTCAAAAACTGTCCCGATATTCTGACCATGCTTCCATTGGGCTCTGTGGCCGTAAGGGCCTTTTTCGAGGCCAAGACACGATCCACAGCAATACAGCTGGCGATTGAACACAAAATACCAAGATTGTGCCGGCAAAATTTGACCAGAGATGCGTAATACAGAAGCAAATCGTTACGGGAGAAGTAAATGCCCGCTAGTGGTATCTTCAAAAATAGTGGAAGCATTGTCCATTCCATTGTCTTTTTTTGTTATCATTTTGTCACGGTAGAAAAAGACAGCAAGTGTAAACTCAACTACTGTACAATGTTCAATAATTAAATTCCGTTTTGCAGAATAGCCTGGTGTCTAGGAAAGCCAAATATGCGTGAGTTTACCAACCTGTTTTCGCTGAGGACCCCAGGATTCTCCGGGGCAGAAAATTGTGGGTTCACTATCGGATAACGGGACACGAGCAAGCGCTAAGGAGTATTTCGATCTGGTTTCAAGGCCGTAACTTCCTTGTTCCCGCAAGTGAATCAAACGGAATCGAAACGGCCTTCTCTTCTTCTCGTATACCGGACCTTAGCCCGTTAAAGAAGCCAGCACGCCGTTCCTGTAATCAAAAAGGATGAGATTTACAACACCAGGGCAGTAAATCAAATATATCTCGACTCGGCTGGGGGGACATCCTTGTCTTACTGCTTCAGCAACTTCGCCACTCCGTATCCTGCCAGTCCCACCGCGGAGAAGAGACCAGCCCACATGAAGAGTAGTTTCCTTACAATTCTGGCGTAGGTCTGTCCTACGGATTCAGACTCGTTGACGCGAGGAAACGGTTCGTTGGGAATTGGCTTATCGAGAAAGCGGCACAGAGGCTCCCAACCTTCACTGAGCCTCATCTCCAGTAACTGATCCTTGGGGACTACTTTCCGCACCGAGTCATTGTATTGTTCGACCAGTTCTGGAAAACCATCAGCCGGATTGGGAACTGAGTCAATCACTACGTTTGGGAAGGGAAGCAGAAGGATTCACAACAGTCATCGGGAAAACAAGGCCGCAACATGACTGGGCATCGAGGGGGGAAGAAAAAGGCGATCGAAATGACTTACCAGGGCCGTATTCACCCGGTTTCTTGCCCAACCGCATCATTTCCTGGTCGGCTACCATCTTCCACTCCCTGAGAACGCTTGGTGCCCATCGGAGACCCGGCGCGATACAACACAGGGCCGGCAGGTACCAGGCGGCGGCGTGACTCAGGATATTGTCGAAACTGACCCACCACCTCTGGGGATCCCGGACAACCAGAATGACCTTCAAGCCCGGGTACAGCTCGAGCATTTCCGGAATGAGAATGATTGCCGGCAAGTCGGTAATGGCGGCATAACCCCTACAGAATTCTCGGACGGCTTTCAGCGCCTCTTCCTTCCGCCCCTTTCGTTTGCGCTCCATGGCGGTGCAACAGAGCTTAACGAAGGCTGCAAATCTGTCAGCCACTGTAACCGAGTAGCCGATGAGTGGGGAAGGAAAATAGCAGTCGCGTCGCTGGCTTGGGGACGCAGTCCAATTCCAATCCGTCTCGTTTTTCGCCATAGGTAAAGTTGGCGTACCGTCTTCTCGGGTGAGGAAATGCGTCCCGCCGTGTAGACACGGCCCATTGTACAGCTTCTCTAGGGCCAGCTGCATAGAGTTGGTTCCTGTGCGACAGTATCCGGCGCCGAGAGCCAGCGGCCGGTCGAATCTTGCGAAATCGGGCTTGGAAGGGGAACCACCCATTATGCCCGCAGGAAAAGAGAAAGATACCGGAATCAGTCGTGAATAGAGCAAGTGCGGGAAAGGTGAAGAAGAAAATCAGAAGGGCTGCATTAGGCCGTGTTCGCTGCAGCGTTTTAAGGTCAGTGTTTGACTATTTCGGGGGCCGTGCCACGCCTGCCTTAAGCTGGTACGTATTAAACTTTGAGGATAGAAGCTGTGCATGCCCGGCATGTTCGGACTCTCGCAGCGTCTCGCATGGGGTCGTGAAGCCTCGCGAGAACATTACTTTTTGGGGACGCCGCCGCGAGACGAGAATCAACACAGCCCCCATCCGCCGTCCCTCGCGAACTTCCTAAGTCTCCCCCACACGCCGACGAGGCTCGCGATAGCCTCCTCCGCCCTCCGCCCCCCGCTACCCGTGGCCCCTCCGGCGGCGACGAGGTCCGCGATAGCCTCACCCCTCGAGCCTTGCGCACGAGGCTTGAGTCAAGAGGTGGGTCGCCCCTCACGTAGCGCGAAACGCGGCGTGGAGGTAATTCTCTCGACGACCAATCCGCGTCCGGAACGGTGGCGGCGATTCACAAAAGCGGCTTCTATATCGAAACGCTAAAACTCAGGCTCTTATTGGATCCCTCGGGAGCTCTCCACAATCCTCCAGATTGTGACCATACACGCCGGAAAACGATTGACTCGGGCACCGAACGGATCTGCGAGAAATCCAGTGTTTATACGTGTATAGCAAACAGATAAGTGGAGAACAAGCGGACGCCGAAACGCTGCAGCGAACACGGCCTTGGTGTAAAGTCTAGACTTTACTGATGGCTTGCTCCCTTGCCTCTTGTTCTCTCAGGGCTCTTCGCGCCCACCAACCCATTCCCCACATGCTATGCACTACGGGGCAGTCGGGTACACATTCACGCGCGCTGTGGGGATAACCGTCAAGCCGTGTCAAAGAGTCTGTGTACTAGAGCCAGTCGGCCTCGTAGCATAGAGGGAGGGAGGGAGGACGGTTTCCACCAGGCACCTCTTGCAGGGCTTTATTTACTTTGCTACGTGTTAGAGTTCCGTTTGGCCGCACTGAATGCGAGTGTGTAACCACATAGTCTTCAAGAGAGGGGGTTCGGGATTAGACAGCCCCGGGCAGGTCGTGATGGGAGTGGATACGAACCGGCAACAAACGGGGGTGGGCACGACACGAAGTGGAGGGTCGTTGATGCTACACTGTACATGTACGTCGGTTTAGGCGCCGTGACAAACGCACGGGTCGCCCAATGGGGCACGTTCCGCGGCCTCGGCGGGTTCGGAACGGTGCCGTATCGTCACCCAAACCCCTGCACATCGTCGAGGGGAGGGCCGGTCATCGCCACACTTGCATTTGCTCAGCCCATGGCGGTTGATTGACTCGGATGCCTTTCCCGCACCGTTTTTAACCCTACAATATCCGGATTCCCCTTTGAACTCCCGAGGGGGGACCCATCCCCCCCTTCCATCCGTGGTTGACTCGACTATCCCCGTACCTTTGACCATCGTGCGACATGGATCCGAACTGCTGGGCGCCTTTTGACCCGGCCGTCGCGGGGGAAGAATGGGATCGCCGGTCTGATCCGCTCCCAGAGCCCCGCCGGAACGGGAGGCGAATGAGTGGCAGCACGATAGAGGATCGAGTCATGCCCATCATCGACGGCGGCAGGAAGTACCAGGGGTACATGCCCGGCGGTGAGCATATCCCTGGCTTGGCCAACCTTGACCCTCCCCGGGGGCCGCTCGGTCGGTGCTAACACGGTTTCCGGGGAAGAGTACATGCTGCCCATCGACGGCGCGGAGCAGGACCGTCTGGACTTCAACCACCAGTTCTTCAAGATCCTGCTGGACGGCCGGCTCAGCGTCGTCCCCTTCGAGGAGCCGCCCAGGTCGGTCTTGGACATCGGGACCGGCACCGGCATCTGGGCCCTCGAGTGGGCCGAGCAGAACCCGGCGTCGCACGTCTACGGCACCGACCTGAGCCGGATCCAGCCCGACACGACGATGCAGAACCTCACCTGGATCCTCGAGAATTCGGAAAAGCACGAGTGGTCCTACTACGAGCCGCTGCACTACATCCACCTGCGCGCCACCGGCCCGTGCTTCGACGACATGGGCACCGTGCTCCGCAAGTGCTACGAGAACCTGCGGCCGGGCGGCTGGATCGAGCTCCAGGACGGCGCCATCGAGCTACGGTGCGACGACGCCTCCACCTTCGGCACCTCCATCGCCGACCTGTTCTGGGCCCTGAACAACGGCGCACAGAAGCTCGGCAGGACCTGCTCCGCCCTAAAAGCTTCCGCGCCTACCTCGAGGACGCCGGCTTCGTTAACATCCAGATTATCGAGTTCGCCGTGCCCGGGAGCCCGTGGCCTGCGGACCCCAAGATGAAACTTTGCGGCTATTACATGGCGCGGGCCCTCCATAACAGTGTCGACAGCTACAGCAAGTTCCTGGAAGCAGCAGGGCTGACGCCCGACGAAATCGTTGATCTTACGTCGCGGTTAGAAAGGGATTTGAGCCGGGTCGATATTCATTGGTATATTCCCTGGTAAGTCACACCCAGCCAATGTGGAAATGGCCCCATGCTGACTTTCCGCAGTTATGTTGCCATGGCGCAAAAGCCCTTCAGCCCTTCTCCGTTCAACTACGTCTGCGAGGGCCAGTACCCGACTTGAAGATAAGCAAGGGGCCGGGGTCCGTTAGCCACCCCCAAGCTCGGTAGGGGAGGCCTTGGCGTGCCGGGAAACTCTGATGTCAGCATCAGAAGAACAATAACGGGGGAGCTCGTTCCATAATTTCCAGCAGAATCACACAGTATATTTCGACTCTCCATTCGCTATTTATCCGGTAACCATAGGCCACGCAGGTCGCACTAGTATATAATCAACTCGAGGATCCGTAAACCACGTGGGTTCGTGAGCATGAAAAAGCGAGAAAACTGCAATATTCATGGATTACTGGCCAATATCAATGGGCAACTACTCCATGCAGACCATCCTACATGGGGAGAAACTTCATGCCGGCATATACGGTCAAACCGATGCCAGTGAAGAGGCCCACCCACATCAAGCCGAGCTTCAAAAACAACTGGGCACCCATCTTTTTGGCAGCCTCGGCGTCGTTAACCCAGGGAAATGGTTCGTCAGGGATGGGCTTCCCTAGGAACTTGCAAAGCGGCTCCCATCCCTCGTTCATTTTCATAATCAACAATTGTTCCTTAGGCACCAGATTGATGACGTATTGGTTGTATAGCTCGAGGTGTTCTGCAGACGGTAAGTTTTGTATCCGTGTGCCACTTTTGCTCCGGGGAAGGGCAGCAGTAACCTACCGGGAATGTAGCCCTCGACCGGCTCTTTGCCGGCCTCTCTCAGCAGATTATCACAGAAATAGTTGAAGTAGTCGAAATGTATCGGGAACCAGCGGGCACCGGGTCCAATGGCAACAATCATGCGCATGTACCAGGGCGTGGCGACTTTCACTGTGTCGTCGATGCTTTGGGCCCACCTGGAAGGAGAAGAAGACGAAGAGGAGTCTGTCAGCAAGGAAAACCATAGGCCGGGACGGCGTCGGACCGCCCTTCGCGGGAGACGGGAGAGCGCCGCTCACTTTTTGGGGTCGCGGTCGACCAGCACCACCTTGATGTCCGGGTACAGCTCCAGCAGCTCCGGGATGATGAAGGGGGCCGGGGTATCCGAGAGGCCGGCGAGGCCCCGGGTGCCTTCGCGGACGGCCTTCAGGGCGCGCTGCTTGTCGCCCTTCCGTTTCGCCACCAAGGCTTCGGACCAGAGCCGGACGAGCCCTGGGGGCGGCGAGCACGTGTTAACGACGTGGCAAACCCGGCAGGGGCGGGGTTGGGGAAGAGGAGGAGAGCACGTACTATCGCTGCCCCCAACGACATGGGTACCGCCATGGGCGACGTGGCCGCCGACCAGGCGCTCCAGGGCCAGGGCCATCGAACTGGTCCCCGTCCGGCAGAAGCCGCCGTTAAGCACGACGGGGCCGTCGAACTTCTCATAGTCGGGCTTGGAGATCTTGCCTCCCATTGTGAGTTTGTTTAAAGGGCTGCGGGAAAACTTGGCTGGAAGCACCGAAGAAGGGGGGTTTGCGTCGGGGAGGCGTAGGGGCCAATTGGAGAGGCGAATATGGAAACGGATGGAACGGGGGGAACCATTGAGATTTCTGGCACAACCCTCTCGGGCGCATTAAAAGCAGCTGCCCAGCTGCCCTTCCTTCTACTCCGTCGGTTTCTTTCTCTCCCTTGTTGCTTTCTCAACCGAGCTTGCCTGCCGACTTTCCCATGTTGGCTCCACGTGGGGCGGTCCTGCACAAACAAAAACGAATATTGGCAAACCGTCGACCCGGGCGTGGAGCCGTACCAAACTGTCGGGTTCGCGGCACCAATGGGAAAGCCATCACCGCCCAGGACCCCGGGCGTTGTTGCAAACGACAGAGAATGCAACGCAAACTCTGCACGCCACGTACGACAACCAACGTCCTACTTGTTCACGGGTGGGGAGCCTTCCAGAGGAAGCGCCATGATTTCGGATGCGTAGCCCTTCCCCCCCTGGACATCCCTGCCGTGGGCGATGGCTGGGACGTGGGTCGCAGCTTGACCATCGAGCAACCGGCAGGTAGGTTCGTGTCCCTCTGTATTGGCCACTTTGGTTATCAGGCGCGCGAGTAGGCTTGATAGCGTTCCGGTGTAGCCTGCCAGCTCCGGGGGGGCCTCTTGGGTGCTCGGGTGTCAGAGAGAGGAATCGATATACGAAGGGATAAGGGGACTTCTCTCCATGCAGGGCTCAGTATAGGCCCCAATAGATTGTCTAGTGATGGATCCCTGATCCTCCTCTCCTTATCTCGGGTCCTACAATCCCCTTACAAGCAGGTCCTCTTCGCTCGAGCCATTCTCTCCGACCTTTCCGGAGATCCGGACGTCTTGCGTACGACCTCTGACATCGGGGGGGCTGCTCGGATGGGCTGCTTCCGCCGGGGGCTGAGGTGGGCCTCGGGGGGTGTGTGGGGGCTGCTCGAGGGGCGGGGCAGCGAGGGCGGCGAGGGACGCGATGGAGAAGGATGAGGTACGGCGACGGAGACGGAGATGGATTCTCGCGATACCCTCACCCAGGGCCTTCTCCAGGACCTGAAATGAAAGATGCATGTATCCTCTAAAGAGATTAAGGTGTGGGGTTACATTCAATAAAGCTTGTGCTACCAGCAAGGCTTGTGGATTTGTACATGTTTGAGCCCATCTTAGCTTCCATAGGCTGTGCCTTTAGACTGGACACCACCGCCACGGTGAAGCGTGGGCTCGTCGGTAATGACCATTTAAGACTACTGAATTTATCTACAAGTACAAAAACGAACGACAAAAACCAAAAACCAAGCGAATGACGCGTCTAGCAGACCCCGTCGGCCCTCCTCGTCCCCCTTCCTCAGCCTACCTCGAACAGGCACCGCCCCGGGCTGACTCGCCCATCGACGAGCCGGTCAGCCCCCAAAGATGATCAGCAAGTCGACCGGCGAGCCAGCTCCACGTCTTGACCTTGACGAGCCTCTTGAGCGGTTGCCCCGGTACCGCGGCGGCCGTTGACGATATCGGCGAGCTCAAGGAGCATCTCTCTAGTTAGTGCGACCGCTTGGGGTTTCTGGGAGAACCAAGGCCAGGCAGCACGCTCCTTACGGACGCATCGCGTTACGAATCCCTACACCGTGATTAGCAGCGCCAGGATGCCGAGGATCCGAAGCATCCAGTCCATACGGCAGCACGTGTCACAGAAGACTGGCACGGGCGGCTTGTCGTGGACGAAGCTGATTGGAAGCTCCGGCTTGTCCTGGACCAGTGGAACGGCCATGGTGAGGCCAGCTAGGACGAAGACTACAAGACGAGAGATGACGGTAGCCATTTTGATCCAAATGATGTTGTATTGATGAGGCTATAAAACTGGGGGTTAGAACGAATGGTGATGCTGCTCTGGTATTGTGCAAAATGCTTTTGGGGGGAATTTCAACAGGAAGCAGCCAGACTTGGGGGAAACATGCTCTTTATACTTTTTAGACTCGGTCAGCTCAACGGTTGAGCCCCAAATAATGAAGTCGGGCTGGGGAACGGTGGACTCAATAGTTCGCTTGTGGCAGGGCACACCTGACTTCCACATCTGGCGTAGGCGCGGTTGATATACTCTGCGCAAGCCCGTTCGTGGCAGGATGCGCCTGCTCTGGCATATAAAGGTGAAGTTGACATGCTCCGGCATGTGGAATGGCAAGTGTATCGGACTGGGTGGAGTAAGAAGAGTATTAGACCGGGCGGAATGACAAGATTATTGGGCCGGGTGGTACGCCAAACATGTCGGGGCATGACGGCGTAGCAGGTGTGAGAATGTGGACGATAGGTATCTGATACAAAAATGACGAAGGTTTAATTTGATAAGATGGAGGGACGCTGACATGGGATCGTATCGCCAGTGGTTAATATAAAACATGCCCGCCACAGTTTGCTCTTGTGCAGATGTTGATTTTCCTATCTTAGAGAATAGAGTAACTCGACGTCGATTATGTCTCGCATCAGCTGGGGTAACCGAGAAGGTGAAGGAAGGAATGGAGTACGTCGATATCTGGAAGGCTAGTTAGGTGCGTATGCGCAACGTCGGATTTCGAGGACCCTCGCGAACTCCTCTCTTGTTGTTTCCGTCAGGTGTGAGGGTCTCGTGTGTCTTTCTTGCGATGAATATTATTAATATAGTAGATGATGATGGTGGTGAATGTAAAGGATGGTTAAAGGATGACATGAAGAGATTTTGTGTAATATGTTGATGTGTGGAAGGGTAATTGTCTTGATTGTTACCTGGCTGAGTCAATTAGTCTTGCACTATCCCAGTCTCCGACCTTGACTGGCAGTATCGAGAGTTTTACGTTTGCATCAAATTCCCGTTCAGTTCCCTAGCAAGAAATTTGAGAACAGATTGTTGGTTCCCATGAAAGGTTCTGTTCAAATGCGGTTTTCCCGGCCAAACCTCCAGATCTTCAGTAAAAAGTGAAAACACGGCTTGGAATACGATGCTGCCAAAATGCCTCGGCTATGTGCGCCATGGTTACACGTGTGGCTGCCACATTGAGGTTGATGAATTTGATGATCGTTTGCTGTACCAGGACACAAGGTTCTCACCAGTTTCGCCCATAAATCCTGGTGTTGTGTAGCAGGTCATTTTGCCGCTGACCGACAAGCTATACGCCTTTCCGAGGTTTTCCAAGCCATCTTGAAGGACACGGGCTATGTCCTCATTGCCCACCAAGGTGTTTGTTTCGCGGCCGGTGCAGTCGACAGGTCCTGCACAGTAATTTACATCCACACGAAGTTCGCAGGTCCGGTAGGACGCAAACGACACTGGGTTATCCAAGATTTTCCAAGTGTTCAGTTTAGAGTCTTTATCTGCTTTGATCGACCAAAGTTTCTCGATAGGTGTCTCGCAGTGTGCTCTCAGAGGAGAGCGATCGTTTGTGGCATCATTGATGAAAAAGTAGTCCCAGCACCATCGAGCCGCGGCGAGTTTTCCATCGTTGTCCCGCGAACTTATGTTGGAAGGCGAGCTGGATCTGCCGATGAAAGGTGTGTGTTGACGCCCAAGAGAGAAGATGATGTCTCCGAGGGTTGGGATTGGTGAGAGCGGCGGACGCGCAGAGCGCTAACAGTATAATGGCCAGATTGATTGACATGAAAAGCCAAATCATTTGACAACCAATATGTCAGTATCTCAGTTTTAGCAGTACCACGAGGCTCGGTTCATCCAGCACTCACCTTGCCGAGCATGACAGCTAAGTCTCGCCTCGGAGTGACTCGTTCGATGTTTGAATACGAATGCCGCCTTGATCCGCAATCTCTGAGGTACGGAGCCGGGACTTGTATGCGTAACTGTCGAACGGTGGTGAGGGAGCTTGCAAGGTGGATTGATTGATCCAAGAGAAAGGAGAAATCAGTGCCATAGGAGGGAGGAGATTTCGATTTATATACAGTGGGCGTGAAGACCAAAGAGCAGTTGGGAGGTTAAGTCCCCCAGCAAATGACATGCAATTACTGACTGTCTAAACATCGGCAGGTGTGGAATGTTCCAACAGATTCAGGAAATGTGAATACTAGTGCCGCCCCAACAGCACTTCAGGTGTTAAGACGAGAGGAGGCCCTGGCGTTAGAAGCACTTATACTACGGTGCTCACAGTTGACTTGAGTGGGGTAACAAGTACTCTTCAGCCACTGTTTCTATAAGGCCGTCTGCTAATTGGTCGACTTAACGTTCAGGTCGAGATTAGTCTTTCCTGAACCTGTTGGGGTAAAACGGTCAACTATATCTGCTTGGCAATACCAAGCAAACGCAAAATAATGCAAGCCTGTTGCAGCATGAGCGAATTACCCAAGACAGATTTTGGGCGGCTTCTCCTAGTAACTTTCCTGCCCCGTGCGCCCCCGTGCAGTATGGTATGCATACATCAGCCGTTGGGCAAACATCAGGAGGGGAGTTCCGTGATACCTGTGTAAGGGCTCTCATGGCTGAGCCA
This sequence comes from Nigrospora sphaerica, assembly GCA_018287875.1. Classification (NCBI taxonomy): domain Eukaryota; kingdom Fungi; phylum Ascomycota; class Sordariomycetes; order Amphisphaeriales; family Apiosporaceae; genus Nigrospora; species Nigrospora sphaerica. The sequence continues at coordinate 859,132 of JAGVVL010000017.1, forward strand.
AGTGTAAATACCAAAGATCGGGCTTCGGTGCAACACGAGATATCTGTTCATTTGCCTCGTACCGACGGCCCGATTTTTGCAGCCATTTCTATCGAAGCCGTCTCACACAGCCTCGCACCGTGTCTCCGGTTCGTGCAAGACAAGGCCGTAAAAAACCAATCAGAGTGGAAACTAGCCGGAGCTGATCGGGTTGGAGAGCTGTGTATGCCTTGCGCTAGAGGTGCTTAATTAAAGGAGATAGCGGAGTTTGGGTGTCGGCTTGGAGCGGTCAGGACTCGGACACTTCGCCGTCGGGGCGAAGTGGAGGAAGGGAGTGCTGGGTTTTCCGAGGCGGACCGGGTATGTCGGCTGACGGAGGCGATATGGCTCTGGCGTCCGTTCGTGCCAGTCCCGTGTGAGACGCGCCCTGTGACTCCTCGCTCGTGGTCGGGATGTAGGTAGGTACATTTGTACCCCCCTTGATGCTCAGCCACCACCATCAGTCAAATCGGGCGAACTTTTTGGCTGCGGAATAAATGCGGGGTTCCTCGCAGTCAGCCTAGCTAGCCAGCCAACCTCAACTTGCCTCACGCCCCTGCCCACGCCTATGCCTACCCTCCCTCCCCTTTCCCATTCATTAAAGCGCGCTGTCAATATCGTCGTCCCCATAGACGATCCTTTTGCCAGCCGTGCGCCGGGTTGATAGACGCCGCTGTTCCCAAGCCGAGTCGTTGCGCGCCTTTGATCGCATCGCCATTCTGGAACCGTCCGCTCTCCTGCTGCGATTGCGACCTTGTCGCACCGCCCCAAATGGGCAGCACCCTGTCCAGCGATAGCGGGCCCAGAAACCCCATGGAGACGGCAATCTACTCGCAGCAGCGCATCGAGCGCGAGAGGACCTTCACCGGCAAGACCAGGGTCATACAGGAGCAGTTCGACCGCCATAAGACCCTCCCAAGCCAGGGGCCGCGGAAGGAATGGGAAGGCGTTCGCCTCATCGAGGACGAGAAGGCCAAGATCGTAGGCAACTACGCCTCCTTCGACGTCATCCAGTACCGGGATCGGCCACAGAGGGCCGGCATGTCCATGATACATCTTTTGGCCGTCCCGAAGGAGCGTATAATAAACGCGGTGGACCTAACCCCCGGGAATGTCGACATCATTGACCACATGATTCGGCTCTTCAGGGTCCTGTGGAGCCGGCCCGAAAATCGGCGCGCCATCATCGAGCATCAGCGCATCACCATCGAAAAGCGCGGCCAGCAAGAGGATTGCGACCCCGCGGACACGGAGCTGGCCCTGAGGCACTTCAGAGAGCTCGAAGCCGACGCCTATCGTCTCAGAGCCGAGGATTTTTATTTCGGCCTTCACCTTGCCCCCGATGCGAGTGCCAACGACTTGCACTTGCACATCATTGCAGCGCCCCCCAAGTTCCGGCAATACAGCACCAGCAAGCACGATAAGAAAACCAAGGACGCCATCGAGGTGCGCGACTTTATTCGTAGCCGGGCCTAAGTTCTGTGAATTTCGGCTTCGCGCTTGAGAACTTGCCATTTTCACTATTTCGACAGCACTCGGGGCACTGCATCGGTTTGGGGATGCAGAAAGACGTGAAAGGAATGATACCCGCCTCTAGCTGCTGGCTAGTCGAAACAGTACCGCGATGGCGACTTGCTTGAGTTTTCTCTACGCGAAGGACGGTCGAACGAGAGAGGAAATTTCTCCGCCTTGGTGCCCCAAATCCCGGCAAAACCATCGACTGGACAGGGGGCACCAAGGGCAGTTAACCGTTCAAAAACCGCTCGTAGAAATCAACAAGATCTCACACCTGGGGTTGCGAGGTGACCACTCCCACACACTCGATACCAGCCTCCTGGATCGTTGAATTTCGGCAAGTACAAATACATCAGCCGGACAATAGGACCAGCCCGGAACCCGCCCTGTTGTCCCGGGGCAGCCTGCAGCGGTTTCAGGGCATGGATTCGACCAGGGAAAAAGGCTCAGACACGCGTCAACCTTTTTCTTGCCTGTCCAGGACTGTATACATATGTCTATAAAGCTTGTCGTCGTTTTCGCTTAGAGATAACACCTCTCGATATAGGGGGGTTGCGGGGGCACCCGAGTCCCCTAAAATCAAGCCGATAACCTCTTCGGAAGACCGAGAAAGACGGGTTCTTTTCCCAGGAGAGAGATCGGGCCAGTACCCTTGCGTAAGCCGAAGGCTCAATATCAGATGTTACCCATGGACAAAGGTCAACATGCTTCGTGTCACGTTGAGTGCGGACAACGATGTGGAGTTGAGGGTTGACATGTCACGCCTTTGCTGATAAACTCGGCGAGGGAAACAGGGTATCGATCCATTATGCGGGCTGGCGAAGGTACATTCCATATCACTAAAGAGAAAACTACGGGCCGAACTACTCGCCCGCACTTTCAGCTCGCAATCAAGTCTTTTACTGGTGCCTGGATCGACGTTATCGGAATCTATAGAACGCTGAGCACCTCAACCTCATAGAAAAGCGGCTTGAAACTAGCAAGATACAGCAGACACTTCTCCACTCTAAGATTGGGGCTACGTGTGAACCACTAGGCGATAGAATCGGAATCGGAGGAACTGGCTGTTGATAGAAAACTGCCGACCAAATAAGGGGGTATTTCCACCTGTCTTGATTCCAGGCACACTACCACTTGCTTTTGACAGGTCATTCCCGGCTGACCGGAGGCGCACATGAAATCTGACGGGCTGGGCCACCAGCTGACGGCAATGCCTGGCCAATCAGCCGACGGGACCCAACGGCATCCCTGACGGGGTCCAGCAGAAAAGTTCGGTTTCTTTTCTTACCAGTCGCCTGCTGACCCGCGAAACACCAAATCATCCGGTGCTGCGAACCAGACCCGCGAGGCGATGTTGCGTGGCCCGGTTGCCCGAGTCGACGCGGCTGAGCCACGTTATACCGCCTTGTGTGTAGAAAAAGGAGGTGCCCCACGACACGCCCGGACACGTGGTCAGCCTTGTAGGCTGCCAGGTTGGAGAATTCCGGGGTCCGCGTCTTACGGGGTACGACGGGGGTTTCGATCTAGACCTGGAGGCTATGCATGACTGCCTAGGTAATAGATAGGCAGATCGGGAGGCTCACAGTCCACCCCCCCAAGGGACAGGAAGGTCATATTCTCCTTCGATCAACTGATTGATAATGCCAAAACCATGTAGTGTTCAATAATTTCTGAAAAGGGAACAGTGCTTCCTTTATTTATTTCACCATCAGCTACGTTCTCCCCAACTGTTTCCGTCTATGTGCTGCACCATTCGACAATTCTAGCAGACATAATTTGGAGGGCTTTGATTTTTGTCTTCTAACCGGCAAGGGGATAAGGAGCGAAATAACTATCTGCTGCATGGAAGGGACTGGCAAGGTACTAGAGCATAAGGGACGGGTTGGTGGGCAAAGTTAATGGGACATGTTGGTGGACCAATAAATCGTTCAGCGAACCGCTCGATAGACTACAAAGGCTCTCTGAGGCATCGTTTGAGGTCCTTAACATGGCTTTTTAGACCCAGAGAGTCTAAGGGTCTCTCTGTGAGAGACCTTTTTAATAACAAGGGCCGTTAAGCCCCTGGCCTCCGAACCCTCGGTAATGTATGTGAGAAGAGGGATTGACCTCGTTCTATCTCTCTTGCTCTTCAATCATTGCTTCCACCATGATAGCCTTCGTTGAACCAAATCATCACGAACTAAATGCGCAGTAGACCTATGAGAATGTGAATCTGGTTGATCGTATCTGAGCACGAGAAGGGGCAGTAACAATTCCAAACACCGACACCGCCATTCGCCTTTTCTGCCTCGCTTCCCCAGCTTCACCGCCATGCAGATGCTGACCCTCCTCCACGCGAGTGCGCGATAAGCCACCCAGCATAAAGCGAAGCTTGCTGTCCGAACCCATGGTATTACAATGCATTTTTTTTGTTACACGATTGTGCCTCCCCCATCCCACTATCCCTCCGCCCCAGACCCTGGCGGGGTTTACGGAGCAGGACCCCCACCCCTCTGTCTCTTAGCACCCAGGCCGATATCCGACTCGCCCCTCGGTCGCTTGTTGCCCGGTTGGAAGTTCTCGGCGCCAGCGTTGAGGCTTTGCCTGGTCTGTGCTCCGCCTCTCGCTCCCCCGCGTCCGCCCCTAGCGCCACCACGAGGTGCTTGGTACGTGGTGGCACCGGGCTGTCGGAGGTTGCTCTTCGGCAGACTGCTCGGCGGCGGGATGCCCGACTTGGGCGGACCCGCCGTCCCTGCCTGCGTCGGCTGAGGCTGGGACGAGGCCGAAGCCGAAGCCGGTGCCGGTGCTGAAGCCGGCGCTGCGTTGCCGTTCGTGGAAGAAGCAAACGGATTCGCCATCGGCGGTTGAGCGCCGGAGCCCTGGGAAGCTGCGAAGGGATGGGCAGGGAGCGACATGGGCGCTGCTGCGCCCGGTGGCTTGGGCAGCGAGCTGCCGGCAGCCGGTCGCGGCAATCCGTTAGCAGTTGGAGGTGCTGGGAGTGCTGTATTGTATTTAGCGTATGTCACGATGGGAAGGGGGATGTCGAATGACTGACATGTTCCAGCAGCAGCACCAGGTGCCGGTTGCGCCGCCGGTTTCGGTGGCGGCGGGGGTGCTTTGGCTTCCTTGGCGATGGCCCAGACCTCGACAACGGGCCGTTGGGGCGTTTCCTTGGCCGCCGTCTCCACGACTCCGAGTTTGGCTGCCGCGTTCCGCGCCTTGTTCTCGGCCATGTTCAGTTGCAGCGTCGCCTTGGATGCTGCCAATTTCTGCGCCTGTTCTCGTGCCTGGGCAACCTTCTGCTCCACCTCGCTCTTGGTTACGTGGTTCTGTTCGCACTCCTCCTTGAGCCGCTTGGTCTCCTGTGCAATCTTGCTCTTGATGTTGTTCGACAGTATCGCCTTCACCGTTGCATTCTTGTTGACGAAATCCCGGGCCTCGGCATCCGTCAAGTTCAGCAGGTCTGCCGGGGATGCTGCTGGTGCGCCGGGGTGGCCTGACGCTGGCGTGGCCGAGGCTGGCGGTGCTGGCGTGGCCGGAACAACAGGCCGTGAAGGCGTGGCCGGCGACTTCACGTCAGCCGGCGCTGCCAATCCCTGCTCGGCCTCCCAGATCTTGCGCTCTTGCTCCAGGCGGAGCTTCAACTCCTCCTGCATCCTCTCGGTTGCCTCCTTGTGCTGTGCCCGCTCCTGCTCCATTTGCTGGTTCTTATCCGCCATCTTCTTGTTCAGAATCGTCTTCATCTTGTCGCAACGCTCCTTCACAATGTTGGCTTGGTTGACCTCCAGCTCGTTGGCCTTGGCCTCCAACTCGGCTGCTCTGGACTCGGCCGCAGCAATCTTCTCCTCGAGAGCCTTTCGTTCTTCATCGGTGAGGGGCGCAGATGCCGCAGCGCCATTCTCCGTGGGAACGTCACTATTGTTCGTACCAGCCTGCGCGCTGGCCAGGGCGGCGTCGCGCTCCAAGATGGCCGACTCAAGCTGGTCGCGCACTTGTTGCAGTTCTTGCTCAATTCTCGCCTTCTGTGAACTGACATTCTCCAGCTCCGTTCTCGTGTCTGCAAGCTGCTTCTCAAGATCGCCGGTTTGCTGCGAGCTTGCCGCATCGCCGCTGGCAGCATCGGGGCCAGCGGGCGTAGCTGCGGTGGGAGCCGGGGCTGGGGCCGGGGTCGGCGTCGTTGGCACAGCAGGAGCCATGTTGTCCTTGGCTTGCTGGGCTTCCTCCTGCAAAGCCTGAACCTGGGCTTGGAAGTGTTTGATCTCCTCGGTGGCCGCCAAACGCTCCTTCTTCTCCATATCGAGCTCTTCTTTGACGGTGACGAGTTGATCGTTGACCATCTCGAGTTGGCTTTGCAGATTGTCGCGCTCGGCGATGGCCGCGTCCTTCTCCTGTACGGCTGTATCTTTATCCTGCTTGGCCTGCCCCAGGCGAGCTTTGAATTGGGTGGTGAAGTTTGATTTTTGCTTCTCCAGCCTGTCTTTGAGATTCGCCTCGTTCTCCTCGACCAACTTCTCGAGCGCCTCGATCTTTTCTCTCAAGGGTGCCTCGGCCTCTTGAAGGGCATTCTTTTCAGCCTCGAGTCTGGCGACAGTCTGCCTCAGCTCCTCAACTTCGGCAGGATCGGTCTGGCCGTGCTTCGTGAGAATATCCTCTGTGCGTTTCTGCCATCGGTCTCGGTCTTCCTGTAGCTGCTTGATCTCGGCCTCCTTGAACGACTGTTGGCTGTTGAGCTCCTCGATAGTCGCCTCCAGAGGCTGCACCTTCGCCTCAAGCTCCATAATCTTGGCCGTCTTTTCTGATAGCGAGGCCTGTGCCTGCTTGACCTCATGACGGAGTGCGGCGCTGCTCTCCCGGAAGAGGTTGAGCTCCTCGAGCTTCTGCATAAGATCCTTGTGCGACATCGAGTTTTGCTGACTGTCAGCTTGAGACTGGCGCTCCTGCTCAAGCTTGAGACGCGCCTCGTCCAGCTGCGACTGGGTGTAGTTCAACTGCTCTTGCAGGCGCTTGGACTCCCGCAGCTTCAAGTCGTACTGAACCTCGAGGATATCCTTCTCGCGGCGGAGGTAGCTGGCAAGCTCGCGGAGCTGGGCCTCAGATGACGACGAGGGTTGTGCTTCGATGAGTTCCATTTCCTCGTTCGCTCCGCCCGATGTCCGAATCTGTTGCAAAGCTCCAACTTGGGAAGTGACGCTTTCGAGCTGCTGGTGAAGCAATTTGTTCTGTGCGTCGGCATCGTCACGTCGGGCCCGCAGCTCCACCATTTCGTGCTCCATCTTCTTGCGTCGGTCCTCCCAGGAGCTCTCGTTCTGAAGCAATGTGGCCCGGGCGGATTCGGCCTCGGCACGGAGTGTAGCCACCTCTGTTCGTAATTCGTTGTACTGTTTACGAACGTTGGACAGGGACGTGGCGGTCTCGCCGTGCTTGCTGACTTCCTTCTCGTATGATTCCTGGGCGCTCCTGGCAATTTCTGCTTGTTGGCGTAGGTCTTCCTGGTGGAAGCGCGCTGTCTCGGCGTAACTGCTTTCTTGGTCTTTGAGGCGCTGCAGTTCCTCTTCCAGAATGGCCTTTTCGTCCTGGAAGCGCCGGGCAACATCGGCTTGGCCGTCGCGGAGGGCGGACAGCTCGCTATTGGATCGGGCAAGCTCGGTAGAAAGGTCCTCGACGCTTTGCTGCAATTCCTTAATGGTCGACTCCTTTGCAGCCAGCTCGGCATCCATTTTTTCAGCGTATTCGTCCTGGCTGGCCGTAATATTCCGCAGATCTTCCTCCACGGCCTCACTGAGCTCCTTGTACTGCCCGATTTGCGCCTGGGCGTTCTCGAGTTGCATCTTGGTCAAATCCAGATCACGCTTCAAGTCGCTGACCTCGTGGATCAATTCCTGGACGCGCTCATCCGTGTCTTGTGAAGCAGTTTGGTCGGATCCTGGGACCGCCGTGCCTGGTCTTGGCGTCGGGCGGGGCTGAAGTCGTTCAGCCCTCTCGTTTGCACTGTTCAACTGGATTGTGAGTTCGTCGTTCCTTGCCTGAAGGTGGTCCTTAGTCGTCTTCGTGGCCACGAGCTCTTCGCGGAGCTGGCTGAGTGTCGCTGAGAGCTCGTCAATGCGCTTCTGGGCTGTCTGCGCATCGTACTCCTTGCGCTGCTGCAACATCTTGTAGCTCTCCTGCTCCTCGGCCAGCTTACGCCTCAGTGCGCTCAGCTCTGTCTGCGCTAATTCAAGCTCAGCCTGCATACGTCGCTTAGCTTCTGCTTCGGTGAGATCGCGTTCATTCTTCAGTGTCTCTTGCGTCGCTAGCAGACCGTTGAGACGGGACCGTTCCGCGGTAAGAGCCTCGTTGTCCTTGCTGAGGCGTTCCTGGATGTCCTTCCAAAGGTTCTTCTCCGCCCGGAGATTGGAGTTCTCGCTGCGCAAGCTGTCGGCCTGAGACTTCACCTCAACCAATTCTTCCGCGGCTTGCTGAGTCACCAGGTCCTGTCTGGCGGCTGATTCCGAAAGGGTTTGGACTCGCTTTTGCAGCTCCCTGTTCTCGGTCTGCAACGAGACAAAGTTGCTCTGCAACATCTCGTACCGCTCGCTGGCAAGAGAGAGCTGGCTCTGAATCTTGGAGTTCTCGGCTTGTAGGGCGTTCTTCTCCGAGGAAAGGGTTCGGACTTGGGTCTTCAGTGTGTCCCTGTCCACGGCCATTTCGGCCCTGTAGGCTTCCGTACTGGCCTGCAAGTCTCGCAGCAAAGCAGCATAATCGGGAATATCATCGCCAGCAGCCGAATTTTCCTCGATGCTAGCAAGGACGTGGCTGTCGTCATCAACAGAAGATGCTCCACCATGCTTCTTGCCATCGGCAAGGCGACGGAACATGTCTCTCTCCTTCATGATGATCTCGGTTCTGGAAGAGAAGGCTTTGAGGCGGTCTTGGAACTCCTTGATCTGCTCCCTCAACCTTGCGTTTTCGCTGCGGTCCTCGATAGCCTGCTGTTTCGCGGCAGCGTCCTCTTCGTTCTTCATGTCCTCGGAGAGCTGGTGAATCACGCGAAGCAGCTCCTGGTTCTTCTCCTGGAGGTCCTTGATGTCACGGAAGACAACCAGGCGCTCCGTAACCAAGGTGTCGACGTCGGACATGTCATCAGTGGCAAAGCCATCAGCTCGAGAAATGCGCTGGAGCTGAAGAGTCTCTTCGAGTGTCAACTCTTGGCCACGATGCTCGAGGTTGAAGATCATCATTTGCATCTGCGCGCTCAAGTCCCTGACCTGGTTGCGAAGAATGTTGGCCTCGACCTGGGAATTGGACAGAGCCACCTCTGCCTTCTTGGCTGCCTTCTTGGCCAAATCCCTTTCTTTGAAGCTCTCGTCGGACAAGTGAGACATGTTCTGGATCTCCCTCTGGAGGCGCTCGTTCTCGGAATGGAGCTCCTGCATCTCGGGCACCTTGGCCTCGAGCTGTGTCATCATATCGTCCATCTCCTCGCGCAGCTTCTGGTTTTCAAACCGAACAGTCGAGAGCTGGTTTCTGAGGCTGGCGTTCTCGGCGATGGCTTGGGAGGCTGAGTTGTACGATTTCCTGGCAGAAGCGGGCGTTCCAAACGGTGACGAAGGGCGGCCAAGGAAAGATCCGTTCATGGCGCGGGGGGTCTGAGGCGCTGATCCAGGATGTCCGGGAGAGCCAGCATCTTGCGCTTCGTCTTTGAGGCGGGCGATTTCGGCTTGGAGGGACTGGACCTCGGCGGTCGCTTGGTCGTGGGCCTCGGTCGCTTGGGCGAGTTCCTCGCTGATGCGCCGCACTGCGTCTTCGCCGTCCTTCTTAACCTGCTCCATTCTGGATTCCACGTCCAGCATTCGTCTCTTTTGGCTCTGGAGCTGTTCATCCTTCATGGACAGCAGTCTGTTGGTCGAGTCCAGATCTTCTCTGTAGCCTTGCTCCTTGCGGGCAAAGGCCTCGCGTTCTTTTTGTAAAGTCAACAGAGTCTCCTGCGTCTTGGCTTGCGCCTGGGTCACCTGCTTGCGAAGTTGTTGCTCGGTTCGCGTCTTGGCCTCGAGGTTGGCTGTGGCCTCTTCGTTGAGACGCTGGAGCTCGGCGATGCGGGCACCCCTCTCTTTGCGGAACTTGAGGGCTTCGGCTTGCTTCGTCTGCAGCTCATTTTCGTAGAATTCGGCGCTGCGCTGGGCCATTTCGAGCTGCTGTTGCATAGACTGCTCCTTGAATTTAGCGCTGGCGGCGGCTGCCTGAGCAGACTGGATGGCTTGCTGCAGACTGGCAACCTCCTGGCTAAGCTTCAGGCTCTTCTGGTGTTGGGCTTGAAGTTCCTGAGAAAGAGACTCGTTTGCCTTGTTCTTGGTTTCGATGATGCTGAGCGTTTCGCGGTTCGACGTCTCAAGAGAGACGATGCGGGCCTTGAGGCCATCGATCTCGGTGCTCGAGGTGCTGCTGGAGGACTTGATGGATTGAAGTTCGTTCTCGAGGGCTTGGCGAGAGGTTTCTTGGGGATCGTCAGTATATCGCAAAAGGGGACGAGGCTGGGTGGGGTCACAAGGCCAGGAACAACCACGCAAGCGGTGTCGGAAAACATCAGGATATATGACTAACCTTCTTCCTTCAGTCTCTGGCGGATCTCCTCGAGGTCCTTGAGGGCCTTCTTGGCCGTCTCGTTGCTGGCGTCGCGTTGCGCCTCGGCGCCGCGCACGTTGGTCTCAAGCTCGACCTTGAGTTGGACATTTTCCGAGTAGACCGAATCATTTTCGTGGGCCTTGGCGGCAACGGCAGCAAGAATGGAGATGACCAGATCGGCTGTGGGATTGGTGGTGGCTGTTACCAAAGTGTCCTGAGGCGTGCCTAGATAGGACTCCAGGTAGCCGATGTCCACACTGGCGGCAGCCATCCTGTCAAGCTCGTCGAGTCGCCGGATCGGGAACCATGGGTGGTCGAAATTCGATGCGACAGGGACGCGTGCGGCGATGCTCCGGGGGGGGGGGGGGGGGTTCGGCGAGGTTAATGGAGACGGTGGTGAGGGTTTCGCGATGGAATATTTCCGAGCTTAGACCCCCACAGCAAACAAACGAGGGAACGAAGCGTCGAGGAGAAAGGGAAGGGAGAGGGCCGCACGTGCCGGTGCCGGCAGAGGACGCCTGTTGACGGAGACTTTGGCGATTGGGCGCTGTACGCCAGAAACAGTTCAGGCGACGATGGGACGACCGTCGATGGGGTTGTCTCTGAGCGACAGTTGCTGGCTGTTCTGTTTTCGGAAGGGCAGGCCGAGAGACGCGACCGACCACGAGGCAAGGCGAGGCTGCAGTTGCTACTGTGGAGCTTGGACCTCCCATACGCAATCTATTTTTCTGGACACCATTCCCTGCCAAGAATACCTTGGACTCGTATTACGGCAGAGCAGTACTGCTTAGCAGGCGCTTTGGTACTTCACGCTCTCTAGGTACACTCTAGTTGCTGCTTAAACACTACATGTAATGGCAGCCCTAGCAACGCCAGCGACAGCAACACCAACATCCCGATAATTAACGTAGCCCTTCGTACGGACCCGTTGTTTTCTGCTTTCGGGAAACGCCAAGCACCTACCTGACAACAGAAACGCCCATCAAGGCTTATTAACCAAGTACCTGTCCAACAGCACCAACCCAGACGAGCTGCTCTGTCGTATAGAATCAGAGAAGGCTCCGCTATCTTAACTGGTGTATACATCATGTACGAAGTAAGAAGCAGTAAACAGGCGGAGCCAGGCTCTTCTCTCTCTTCCTAGGCACAAAGGTATGCCAGGCAATGCTTCCCCTGCAGGTTGGCTGCCCAGAACCACCAACCCCTGGCTGTAGAGAAAGACGTCAGAACAGACGCACGTCATATCAAATGCACAAATTCACTCCCGGTTCGAACTGCAACCCCTGCCCAGGGATGGTATTCGTAAGATGTATGTACATGAGGTACATAATTCAAATACGGAATAGAAAGCATTTCGTTTCGGCACTACTCACCCAGAATTTGTTGCTTGGGCCACGTCCACTACTGGCGTGAATACCTTCTATCCAGCGCACCTCCAGTGCCATGGGATGGGTTATTATTCGCCTGCAATGCTCAGCAAATCCCACCATCAGTCACTCCCTGCTTGACCCAGGTTGGCCTTTGATACCGTCTACGTCATCGCGCACGTAAATGAAATGCACGCTCATATGGATAGTGTATCCCCTGCATCGCATCTCCTACACGTTGCCGACACTATTTGCCCTTCATATGCCGGAATGAGGTAACGTACAGGCGCGTCACATCCGTAAATATTGCCTCCACCTTTCCCCCGCGCCGTTTCTCTAGTTTCCTATTCTGCTTGCTTCCTTCCGTTGAACCTTGCCTCTGGGCTTTCACCCGAAGACGGCTCTCTTGTATGGTCGACGGTGTTCCCTATGACAGCCGGGCCATCGCATCAGCGGGAGACGGCAGGTTATTGTGGCTAAGGGGCCACCCACAGGTTTCTTGGTAACGAAGATACCATTATAGGCTCAAGACCATCATGTTTCCGTCACATGCAAGATGGTTTCCCCGACGCTGCAGTCTTTGGCGTGCTTGGCCTGCGGCTTACACGAATCGAAGACGCCGGGTTCCCGCGCTTCCTTGCACTCCCGTGACCTGAACTCCGGAGATGCCAGCGTGTCGCGGCAAGTCCAACATAAAGTGATCGTCTGCTCATCATAGCACATTCTGATATCAGTGGATTTGTAGCTGAAATTAGACTCGCCTCAATTGGTCAATTATTGCCAAGTTGATTCAAGCAGCGTAGATGATAGTGCCTCGAGCTTTACGAGCAGGCGGCTTCGTCTCTATTCGTAGGTTATAGCCTACGAGCAGAGAAAAGCTCGGCAACGTCAAGTCTGGCATAGCTACACCACCATGGGCAGGATGCCACGTTCCATCGTCTGCCTTGACCACATCCACTGGAATGCACCAACGCGTTTGCGATCGCACCGTCTCCCAACGACGGTTTTCTCGGCACTCCATGGGTCCTTAAGTGGATCCCGGTGCCGAGTGCGGAGAAACCATATCGGATCAGGCCACAGGTTAAGTCGTTGGTCCCGAACCATCCGAATCTGACCAGAACCGTTGGTTCATTTCAACACGGACGGGTGTTGTTGTGGTAAACCAGACACTTCCCGCCCGAGGCTTTAAAGAGCAGCCGCCATGAATAGCCCTAGGGCCAGTACATGTACAATAAGATGCACTAGCGGCCCTCCCAGGGTGCTGATTTTGACGTCGCCTGGGACGGTAGAGGTGCAACGGCAATATGCGCGATATGTGGGCCAAAAGTGGTAGCTCCCCAGGGCCACCGCCATCGGCCTACTGAGGCCCTCAAGATCGTCGCGAGTGAGGACGGCGAGACATATCAAGACGCTCGAAAGAAGAAGGCCGCCATACTGTCGTAGGATCAGCTTGGCTGCTGGCGAGCCCCCAGGCAGTTGCTTGTCGGGGAAGCATATGAAGCTGATGGCTGCCGGCGTCTCGATCATGGCGTGGACAAGGAAGGCCAGCCCGCGGACGGATAGTGGCTGCATGACTCGGGGGCTTAAGCCAGAGAAGTCTCGGACGGTCCAATGAGAGCTCGTGCGTCGGCCTGGGAGCGGTGAATTGCTTCTGTCGGGGAAAACGAAGTGGATGGGTTGAAGTTGAAATTGGGTTGGCCGCTATGGATTTACGAGTCGGCTGGTCCCAACTCCAACTCCACAGCTGCAGGGGCCCCGAAAGAGCGGAATTCCAACCGCGAGCTCTTCTCATCATGGACGATGTGTAGGGTGAGAAGAGGGCGACCCAAGCAGAATACATCTATCCTGAGGAATCTACCCTTTTTTATGACGATCTCATTTCTCATTCTCGGTGAATGGATGTTGATAGTAGACTCTGGTGAGCCCATCACCGTTTACCAAGGCATAATGCTCAACGGGCCGCATGGAGGAGCTGAGACTTGCAGTTTCGGCTGAAGAAGCAACCACTCTCGGCGCCTTTTCTGGGTTCGTACCGTCTAGGAAGGGCCGATATGCAAGCCTCTTCCAATAAGGACGCAAGCTTTTGGGGCCGCTTGAGCTGATCTTTTGGCGAGTGTGTGTGCCCCAAATGCAACGACACCCAAGCGTCCGTCTCCCTGACTACGTGCCGTGACCGATCCAGACGGGCAAACCCGTCCGAGATGACCGGGGTAAGAAAAACGGCGCGATAATTTCCTACGACGGAAGCTATTCGCTAACAATCATCATGCACTGCCTCCAGCTACGACTCCCGGACCCGTGTATTGGCGCCTGGCCGAGCGCAAACTATAAGTGCCACCTCAACCCCTGTGCTTTCTTCGCTGGGCCTCGATACCGCGGTATGTATCAACTCCCGCTATAACGGAGCATTGGTACCAAACGGTTCGAGAACGAGGCGTTGCCAAGGGTCTGTGGCCCTTCCCGAGGTAGCAATGATCCTCTGCCGACGCGGTACATGCTTCAGCCGCCAAGGGGTTTCCCTCACGGGGCGCTCGCTGCATCGCAGCATTGCCTAGGGAATATCCCCATGGTTCCTTGGTTAGTTCAGTACGTTTAAACGCTTGGGCAGGTGTGTCGCACTCAATGTTTACCCGGGTCACCGCCGCCTACAAGAGTTAGGCCGTTGATGACCCCTGTGAGCTCTTTGCTTTATAGTACTGGTTTCGCAGCCCGCTATTCTTCTTCCATGTACGGAGATCTTTGTCTTTCGCATCCTGTTACCAAGGCGAAATCCTCGCAAAGATGAGGAATCGCGAGGTTTGGCCCATGGTTTGGGCTGGCCTGGGCCTGTCGCTCGCGGCTGAAGTCGTGTATGTGACCGACTTGACCATCTTTACCCATCTGGTGAGTACCGGCCCTTCTCATCCTATTAAGATGGCCAGGACGTCGCTTTATGCCTTACGTGTGACCAAATACTGAAGCCTCGCAATGCCAGGCACCGTGTGCTGCGTCCGCAGTCTCCAATGCCGTTATGGCCATGACCACCTCTGTCTGCCCCCCCGGTGCCACCGACTTGCAAGCCTGCGTCTGCTCCACGAGCTACAACCATAAAATCGTCGAGACGAGAATCTCCAACTCGGTGTACGGATGCAACTCTACTGCGACCGGAGAGCAGGCCAGCGCAAGGACGGTGTACGACACCTACTGTGGTCGCAGGGCCGACAGAGACGAGGACGAATCTAACGCAGGCGCCATTGCCGGCGCCGTCGTAGGCGTTGTCCTTGGTCTGGCCGCCGCGGCCGCCGGGACCCTCTTCTACATGCGACGCCGTCGCATCGCCAAGGGCCAAACCCAGGACGGCGCGCACCCGCGACTCACCGATGATGAGGACGACGACACGCACCCCGTGGTGTACGGGACAGCGGCGGCGATCGCGTCGACTGTGAGCTCAACTTCCAGCATCTCGAAAAGCGCAGAGCCGGCACGGATCGAGAACGCCTCCCCTGTGTTGGACCGCGCGAGCTCTCGTCCGACAACTGGCTCCATCCGCAAACAGAGCAGCGGCCCGCCTCCAACCAAGCCTCTGCCGCCTCCGCAACGCCCAGCTCAATGGGAACAGGCCGACCATCACGCCCTCACTGTTGAGGATGTCGACCCGTCCCTTTCGCAGCATTGTAGGTCAGCCGACGAGGAACAGTCAGTCCAGCAGTCACACCAAACATCCACTCGATCCGGAGTCATAGGCCAGCAGTCATACCAGACCTCGACCCAATCGGATGTCACTGAACAGCAGGTTCACTCCGGTCCGAGCAGACAACGAACGACGACACATGCGCACGGCACTGAATTCCGATTCGACCTGGGGGACCATGGCTTCTCCACTCCAAATGCCTCGCCCCCGGCCCAGTTGCAGGAAGCATTTCACTCTGGCCAGGCCAGCCATCCTTCGTCCCCCACGGTGACTCTGAGCTCTTCGCCACCCACCCGGCAGTTTCTGCCCCGGCTGGAAATGCAAGGCCACCAGCCCCTCATGGACTGGTCGGAAAGCTCCTACTATTCGACCACGTCACAACAGGTCTCCCAGTCGGGTCTGTCCAGCGAGCACTCGTCGTATACCGTCACGAACGCACAATCCCCTCCGTCAGCGGGAGAGCATAGGTCTCACTCGGTTTCCACCCAGCAGCAGAGCGCCAACTGGCGTTCTGGTCCCATTGATGGCTTCCGCGAAATGGACTGACCGGGTACGTACCGCTGGAAATGGACGGATATCGGCGATTGGGGCGACCAGGAGTCACCGGGCTCCTATTGCGGGAATCAGAGTCCGGGTTTCGGACATGAACTAGGCAAGGTGGTGACCGGGACTTCGCATTTGGTGATACTTGACTCGTCTGCTTGGCAATTTCACCTACCTCAATTAGCGATACAAGTGAATGCTTATTACAATTATTATCCGGACCGTCGCCTTCCCCTGACGTGAATCTGCTCCGCCCGTTAGGCACTGGTACCATGAGACAGTGACACTAGACTTGAAATACGGGTGCAAATCTATGTGAAGTTTGCACGTGACTGGAATCCAGCGTACGGCTTGGCGACATTGGTAGAGAGGCCACCGATAACGATTTCCTTTTGGCTTTCGACAGGGAAGAGACGCGTCTCGAGGGCCCCCCTACCAAACATCGCTGTGGGAAACAGCATCCCCGCCTTCTTCATACGGCCAGGTGGATGGTGCGCGTTAGGCTCGTAAGGCCTCGATGTCGGCTACTTCCTTGACCGCCTCCGTCGTCAGGATCAGAGGGTGTTCCTGGCCGACGGCTATGCTGTCTTCTATCCGGATGCCCAGCCCCCTGAAGGCACTGGGCCACCTCTCATCATCGGGAACATAGACACCGGGCTCGACAGTGACACAATGTCCTTCGCGTAGAATCGTGCCCCGCGAGTAGCCCGGCACGTCGTGCACGTCCAGGCCAATATAGTGCCCTACGTGGTGCGGGAAAAGAGTGCTCATCCGGTCGCCGCCTACATCAAAGCCCAGCTGCCGGAGATTGTCGCGGAGGGCGGTCTCGGTAATGGAGTGCAGTTTATCAAGAGTGATGCCTGCGTTTTCGCGGCACAGGCTGACACTTTGCCGTTGTGCAGAAAGCACGGCTTCGTAGAGGTCCTTTTGTGGCGCCGTGAACTTGCCGTTGTTCGGCCACGTGCGGGTAATGTCGGTGATGTATGTCCCGTACTCGCCGCCAGCGTCGACCAGCACGAATTCGTCGTCATTCAGTATGCCGTTGTTGAGGACGTAGTGGATGAGGAGCGCTTTTTGGCCGCCCGCTATCACGGGGATGTAGGCAGAGCCATCCAGGCCGGCCTTGTGGTATTCGTATTCCAAGAAGGCCCCCAGGTCCTTCTCGAGGCGCCAGGACTGCCGCATGGCGTTTGTGAGGGCTCGTCCGGAGGCCTGGCCGGCGCGGCGCATACATGCCACCTCGGCAGGGGATTTGATAGCACGGATCGGGTTGAGAGCTGGCTTTAGCGGCGCGAAGGTGATATTCGGCGCGGCTGTGCGCAGGACATTGGCCAGCTTTGTGTTCGTCGGCGCATCAGTGTACAGCTTTGTGACCCCCTTCAAAGCGTGACCGATTCCAAACTCTATGCGACTTATGTCGCCCACCTGGTCGGCGTTCCAGACGTCGCGTGCCGCCTCGAGACCACTCCATGGCCCGTTCCACTGCTCCTGTTTCGGGTCTTTCGGGCGACACCACAGGTGAAAGACATAGTCGTTGTGCGTCTTGACCAGCAGGGCAAGAGATTCAGGCTCGCTGAAGCCTGTTAGGTAGAGGAATGAGGTGTCCTGGCGGAAAGCGTGGAAGACGGCACCCGACTTATACTGGATATCGGCCGAGGGCAGCAGCACTGCCGAGTTCGGTGGGAGGGAGGCGATCAGCCGGGCACGGCGGTCGTGAAATTCTTGCGCCGTAATGCCCGGCGTGAGCTGGCCGGGCGCAAGGATGTGGGGGTGCGTTTCGTGGACGGGCTGGCCGAATAGAACGTTGGAGGCAGGCACCAAGAGGTCGACTGGCGCTGAGTAGGCTCTCGATGACGAAGGAAACCGCTGTGCAAAGGGGAGGCTGGACGGTCTTCGTCCGGGCTGCCGGAGGCTGAATTGCCGCCACGACGGCTGCCGAAGTCTGGGCAGCCTCATCCTTGCAGGAGGGGCGTGCGAGGCCGCAACGGGAGACTGTAAATACGCTGCTGAAAACGTTTACGGCCGAGGCGCAATCCGTATGTATGTAAGCTATGTGCTGCGTGCCTTACGTAGGTACATACAATATCCTGGATGTCGGTCTGGGACCTCCCACACACGAGGTGGCGAGTAGCTGTCGCCGGCCCGGGTACGGAATACGGACAAAAAAGCCGCCTATGAGCTGGGGACCTAGTGGTCCCGGTTACGACAGCCCCGCGGCGCGTGTCGCGTCTGCTTAACGGCGGGCGTGCCGACTGGATGCAATGACGACAGGCGGGCGGCCACGGATCGCACAAGCGGAAGCACGAGCCTGGAGAAGGAGCGCAAGGAAGCGGAGCACAACACAACAAGAATACGCACAGCACAAAACACACGAGACGGCTCCGGATGCAGCCTGGTAGCCGGGCAGCCTCGATCGACGACGGGGAAAACGACGGGTTTTTGTCAGTGCCAGCCCTGGCAGATCCTAGATGTCCCCGCTGCAACGACCGATTCGGGGAAAGCCTGGAATGGTTGCTGTGCGGCAGTGTCGCGTGCGCTTTTCTGGAGGGGCGACGGGTGATCCGGTTGGCCTATGCTTGCTTTTATTATTGTTGATGGCTCGCGGACAGGGTAATTTGTTTGTGCCCACCCACTGAACTGACGGGTGCCCTGAAGCGCGCTCGTTGCTATGCACTGGTGCACATACTCAGCGCTGGTGGTAGCAGCAGCTGCTCTACGAGGTCATAATAAGCTAAGGTAGGCGGATAGTCCCTCCTAGTAGGCACGCCCCGTAGTACCAAAGTACTGGCCTGGCCAGTGGTTGGTCGCTCATGGACCCATTTCACTCACTCTGGCGCGCTCCGACTCTTTTTGCCTGGCACCAGCCAAACCCAGCCCGGACTGCTCCCTCCCACAACCAGCAGCCCAGCCAGCGAGAGCGAGACTCGCAGACTCGCTTCCCCTCCAACACGGTCAGTTCTCCTCGACACGCCATCACACGCGACCGGTGATGAGCGCATCTCGCGTCTCTTGAGCCCTTGGTTGCTGCCCTTGTCCGCTTATGCATCGGATCCCGCGCGTGATCCGCTCCCCGAGGCCCAAGACCCGCCCGTGTCTCGAGTGTGCACGCAGAGCGTGTTCTGTCACGTCTTCACAGCGCGCTCGCCTTCGCCTCTCGTCCGCCGCCACTACCAACAACCACCACAACCACAATTGCCCCTCCAATTGCGTTCGTCACTGACGCCCGGCGCATTGGACAGCCTCGACGCCCTCTCTCATATCGCAGCATCCGTCTCGCTGCTTGATACTGTCAGGTACGACATCGCACTGTTTTCACCTATCCCATGTCCACTTAATGCGTCTCCAAACCTTAGCACGCCTGGCTCTGACGTGCATCCCCGCCGATAGCAACACGGTAACGGCGCGACTTGGCGAGATTGACACAGGACCTTCTGGGTCGATTCGTAGTTGGCATTAACGGCTCTACCATTCTGTCACGACAAGTCGCCCCGAGCACCCTCTTGGCCGGCACCATACCCGACCCCTCCGGTTTAGGTTCACCCCCTCTCGAACTTCTCCCGACGCACTCTTGCCAACCCCTTCTTGAACGATTAAGACTCGCCGCCTCTATAGCATGATATAAACAACTATATGGCAGCAGTATCTCTATCCCCGACTCCAGTCGTCCTCTCCGCCGCCATGTCGAATACCGCTCGCCGCATGCCACTTCAGAACAATCAAAATGTCGTCAATTCACCCATCCGCAACCCCAGCGCCATGGCCGCAGCCAAGCAGAAACGGTCCTTTGCCAACATCCAACGAGAAGAGGCCTACGCTCAACCTCCTCCTGCGAAAAAACAGATGCTCGAAACGGGCATCCCGCGACCCTTGAACTCCCCTTCGAAGAGGACAGCCAAAAGCCAGGCGACATCGGCGACCCGGAGGAACGCGAGTACCTATGAGGCTAGACTAGCCAGGGAGCGGTCTGTACACCACCAACAGGCCGAATCCACCACTAGCCACTACACGAAGAAGGACCTGGAAGAGATCAGACAATGGAAAGAGCATCACAGAGGAAGATTCCCGAAGATGGTCTTCTACTTCGACAACCTTCCCGTTGACCTCCGTGCCAGACTGACCAGACAAATCGAGAAGTTGGGTGCTGTACGTAACTGGGTTCCTTTGTGTTGAAAGAGATTCTGGGACTGACACTGGCGTCGACAGCGTGAGCACAAATTCTTCTCCAACGAAATCACCCATGTCGTGACAACGCGTACCATCCCCCCTGAGAAGACCGCACGGCAACGAGAAGAGGAGGCGGCACACGCCGCCGCCACCGAGCGCCGGCACGACCATGACCAAATACAGACAATTAACCCATCATTACTGCGGCTTACTGACCAGCCCGTCAAGCGGAGATTGTTTGACACGGCTTCCAGTGCTACTGTACCTAGCCGGAAGCCCTTGAATCAGGCGCCTGATGCTCGACCCAAGAAGAACATGGATGTGTTGCACCGGGCCCGCGACATGGGCAAGAAGATATGGTCCTTTGAAAAGCTGCAGCGAATGTTGTCGATGCTGCTGGAAGAGGACCTGCTTGTTAGTGCCACTATTGCCTACGGTGGCTCCCGGCATGCAAACACGCGAGCGAGCCACACCGAGTCACGAACGACTCAGGAAAACAACCTGTTGCAATTGCTGCACAATGAACGAGTCAATGGGCCCTCGGACCGCGATCCAACTGTTGCTACGCAGGAACTTCACTACTTCAAGGGTCCGTATATTTACGTCTACGACTTCGAGGAGAAGCAAAAGCCCATTATGGTGCGCGAGTACGCGAAGGTGGCGGACAAAGCAGATGGCGACTGGCCTCAGTTTCGGTCGGCAACTCTTGGACGGTGTCCGTTTGTCGAGGATTGGGACCATAGAGCGGCTGCTGAAGAGGCAGCCAAGACCAAAGCCGCGAAGGCGAAGGAAAGGGAGAAGGAGAAGCAAAAGTCAAAGGCAGCCACGGCAGCCGCCACGGCAAAACACGCGCCCAACACCACAGCTGTGCTGCAGCCGCCCGAGGTGCCATCGATGAAGGGAGCAGCGGAAAGGACGGTGACAGGAGACGCCGGAAGCGCCCACAAGCGTGGCTCTAGTGCTGCCTCAGGCGACTTCGTTAACCCTCCGAAACCCAACAAATTTGCTTTCAGGCCCACCTTCACGAGCACGAACCGGGCTGCCTCGACGAGGCTGTTTGGTGGAGAGCCGGTGGCATCGGGGGTCCAGCCATCCAACGTTACTTCGGCTATACGGTCACAGATGATTTCCTCGACGGCTGCGACGCCTGGTGCCATTGGTGTGCTCAGCAAGGAGGTCCATGGGCTGCAGCGCAAGGTTCTTCAGCGGAACAACTCGCACGAGCAGAGCCACCGCCGCGCTAACAGCACCGAAACAAGCTTCCAGGACAGCCAGCGAACCCTTGGCCGTACTTCCAGCCGGAGACTGGACGCGGTGGACGAAAACGAGAAGGTTACTCGAAACGGAGAGGGCAACGCCAAGTCTCGAGCCCAGGCCGACAAGCGTGTGGTCAAAGCCAAGAAGCGAGATCCTAAGCCGGGATACTGTGAAAACTGCCAGGACAAATTCGACGATTTTGACGATGTAAGCTCGCACATCGCAGCCGAGGGGGTACTGGCGCTAACGTGGGCCCAACAGCATATTGCTTCACGCAAGCACCGACGATTCGCGGACAACCAGGACAATTGGACAGATCTGGACGACCTCCTGGCCGAACTCCAACGTCAGCCTAAGATGAAAGGCTTTCGCTCTCGGACTTCGAATGCATCCGATGACAACATTTGCTATACCGCGCACTAACAACATGCAAACACTGGAAGCAACCGCACCGTATGGAACAAGCCGGCTGGCCCTGCTAGCCCGGACTCCACCAGCCACATCACGACGAGCAATCGTTTTCAACTCCTTGCCCACCTGGGCACCTTTTCCTGTCGTTCTCTTATGCGGCCTCGGAAGTACCATGTTTGCCCATGGAGAAGGTTCGGTCCCATGTCTCTTTTCGGCTACCACCTCTCGGGCTTGACCATGTGCATATTCTTTCTCTCTCCAACCCCACCGGCATTGGACATGATCTGTACAAAATTTTCATGGCGACGGCGTGGGTTCTTGATTTGTTGTTCGTAGTCATCGCATTTAGCGGCGGCAGGCAGTGGTGTGTGAAGCGTTAACTTCATCCGCCCGGTAGACAATACTGCCCAGTGTGGTCCTGCAGTCGGTCGGTTGGGTTGGTCTTGCATGGTAAGGGCGGCTTCTACCCTGTGAGTTTCGGACTGCTCAAGGGATAACTGCATGGGACGGCGTCTCGGCATCGGCATACGGATAACAGGGTAGCCGGTGTATATATTGCGATTAGGCTTTGCATATATATGTTGTATCCAAGTACAGGAATCCAAGCACCATCAGGGAGATTTATGGGAATACCTGTCATCAAAGACGTCCACCAAAACTTGTTAAGGCGCAGTACGCGTAAGGTGTCGAGCTGCCCAACGGTCTAAGGTGTTTCTTCACGTAGCCACCCGGGATCACAGGCCTTGTATTGGAGCGTTCGCTCTGTTTCAATGGCAGCGCGGCACATTTCTACACCTAGCTTTGCGCCCGCATCGCGGTGCCAATTTCGTGACGGACGACGCCGGTGAAGGCACGGTTGGGTGTTCTTTCCTGGCTGATTTGTAGACAGCGCCCGAAAGCCTCGGGGGCTTCCTGGTCATTGTGTTCAGAAGTGGTGTTTCCGTACATGACCGTACCCAGTGATGGTCAGGGTAGCGACGGTCGTAGGCGGAGAGGAAATCAAGCAGTTCGTTCCACATGCCCCCCTTCCTCTAACGTATTGCTGCTTGAAACCATATCAGAGTCTTCTAGGTTGCTCTCGATGTGATACCGCGACTGTAAGACTGTGAGGAACAAACCCCTATCGATGTGAAGGTCTATTTCCTCATGAGTCATGGCATTCCGCATTTTGTTATCATGATAAAGCCGCGTCTGGTTCGAACAAGGCGGACGCCTGCATCAGAACCTTCGAATAGGCGCATCCTACGATTAAAGCCGTGCAGTTGGTGCTCAATGACTTCTCGTACGAACAGCCAACCGTCATGCCTCAAAAGAGGATTCCGGTGTCAAGACCGGCCTGGCGCGTGATGAATACCCTCCTAAGGTTAGAAGGTAATGCTTCGAACTAAGGAACCGAAGGCGTCGAGCGCCAACGGCAAGTGGCTGAGCCAGTTCACGATAGCACTCGCAGCTGCCTTTTCCCCGTTGTTTGCCCCATTGGAACTCGGGTTCACCACGATCATATCTGGGGCTCCCCACGCAGGGGAACAGAGGAGCATGAAAGGTGTGGCTACCGATGGGATGGAGATTCTCAGGATATCGCGTGGTGGCTGTGTGACAAACCCGTGAAATTCAGTGGTTCGGAAGCCTCCGCAGCCTCTCATCAACGTCATCGCATATAACCAAACATCAAACCGACGGATTTCGTGCTTCTGGTTACCTCGGGTTGGACTGGACACGTCTCGCCGATTGCGATATCATAACCAAATAACATTTCCAAGATGGAAGACGGAAAACGGTCATGAATCAATCCAGACGCGGACTATGGGGGAGAAATGCCAGGCACAGCAGGGATTCGAACTTCCCTAGACAACAGGGCAGAATGATATGGGACATGAGAGGTCCGGGCTGCGAGAGTGGAAGCCCGGCGTCTGCAGGGCCCACCTGTATTGGTAACTTTGAAGTTGTATCTTTGTCAAACATCGTATCCGGTTTATTGACATATCCACGGGGAGCAGCGCGAGAGATGTTCGGAAGGACGGAGTCTTTCCCCCACGGTATTCACATATCCATCTGGACTCTCCGTCTATTAATAGACCCTACCAGTCTATGGGTATCACGGCGATCTTCATTTAAAGCTTTTTCAGGGTACGCCCGTACTAAAAAACGGGTAGGTAAGCGAATTCGCTTGTTTTGCTAGGTCTGGCGCTGTGAGAGGAGAGTAGAAGTACGTGTAGAAGTAGTCTTGGCCCAAAGCTGCAGCCATGAAGCTGCAGCCATGAAGCTGCAGCCGTAGCGCTTTCGGTGCTGGCATCGCGCTAATTTCAGCCCCACTTGGCACCCGCAGGCGCATCTTCAAGGCCATCTCGAGTGCTAGGCTTTATTTGAACTGACCCGCGTCGCCGGCGCGCTTGCTTGCCAGGCAACATCCCGTCCTTCCCGCGGCATCGTTTTGTTTGAGCCTCGGCCTGGGCCGACTCCAATCATCACATTTTCTATATCATCCTCTGGAGGCTATTCGGAAACCATTATCGGGATCTAGCGCGTTCGCTGCCAGGCCGTCGCAAGAATGTCGTCGTCGTCGTCAGATTCCGACTCGGAGCAGGCCAGCTCAAACGTCCAGCAGCGGACCGTCCGTACTTCTAACTACCGTATACAAGACGATGACGGGTCATCCAGCAACGAATCTTCTGGCGATGAGTCTGACGAATCATCCAGCGGCGAGGAACAGAGCAACTTCCTCGATTTGGAGGCCGAAGAATCTGATGAAGACTCGTCTGGATCGGGCCACGATTCGGACCATAGGTACTCACGCATCCGCGGCATGAATGAGCTGCCCGACCGAGAGGAGCTCTATTCTTTCCCGCAGTTCATGCGTCTGCCCATCGAACTTCGCCACCGCATATGGGACTTTGTCGACCCCAAATTGAGGGAGCCGCACCGTGTCTTGAAGTTCCATCTGCCGCTCATGACCACCCCACGGCTACGCGAGAGTGAGCTCTTGGAGCGCCAGACGGACTCATCTCGGGCGGCGCTGTCAACTCACCAAGAAAGCCGGGACTATGCCCTACGCTTTTACCCCGATGAAATCGCATTCGAGTCTGGCAATGCCTTGGTGCGCTACCGCGCAGAGACGGACGTCATTATCCTCAAGACCGACTGGGAACTTTTTATTTCCGACCACGATCGGTGGCAACCTCTGCAGCAGACCTTGAGCCGGGTAAAACACATGGCGCTTGAAGTGGATCTCTCAGCTCTCGACGCCGGCATTCCCAATTCGTACATTTATAGAAGGATTCTGCGGTTGGGATCGTCGATTGTGCCACACCTTGACACCTTCTACTTTATGCGCGATGACGATTTCTATTCTGCGCAGGACATCAGGTGGTGCATTACCGACTCAGCCCACAGTTTCCGCCTCGAGATCGAAGAGAAGGAGGACGGCCTGGGCGAGGATCTCGACTACCTATTCTGCTGGCCTGATTTAACCAAGAAAGACCAACTGGATTGTGCCCGGAAATATATTGCCGAAGACGAGGACCAGGACGATGTCCCCGAAGAGCATAATGAAGATGGCTGGGAAGAAGTCGTCATCATTCACAACGACAAAGTGACCGTGTACCCCATGGTACAATTTGCCTACGACAGAGGGCTTAGTCGCTACGAATTCATGAAATCTGTCAATTCCCAGCCTGGGGGTTGGGAAAAGAACTGGGACCCGCACTATGACGGAAAGTTCGTGTTTTGGGAGTACTCGGATGAGGGCTCGGAGGTAGACGAGTACGAGAGTGAAGGCCTCGACGACAGGCCCATCGAAGACAGCGACGAAGATTCTGATGAAGACTCTGAAGTGGTTCACCATGGCGCTGATTCTGATGGTGACGGCCCTGATAACCTCTCGGGGTCAGCTTCCCACACGTCTGCCGGATCGTCACCAGCGCAAAGTACCACGATGGACGCACTTGCCACTGCCAACTTCTCAGATCCCGAATCCTCCGAGTTGTCAGATCGGAGCTCAGATGATGGCACTCATGGCGACACACGACAGACACGCCCCACCAGACAGAGAGGGCGTCGTGGTGTGGCGGACTCCGACGAAGACTCTAGCGGCGAGGACGAGACAGAAGCGCCAAGAGGATCCCATAAGCCACGGCGCACTGTCGTCATCGATTCCGACGACGGCAACGACAACGTCGATAATGATACATCAGATGAAGAGCCAGCACCCCTGAAGCCGCGTAGGCGCGCAGTCATATCCGATTCTGATGACGACGATGAGGCTCCTGATCCCGAACAACCGCAGCCCTCGAGGCGGCGTAAGCGCGAAGTCTTGTCCGACTCGGATGGCGATGACGAGCCTGCCAAGACCGAGGAAACACGCCCCCCTAAGCGACAGAAACGCGTGGTCATGTCCGATTCTGACAGCGATGAGGACGGCACGACTGAGGAACGGGACCCGCCTTCCAAGCAGCGCAAACGTATCGCCGTGCCAGAGTCCGATGAAGACTCGATGGACAGTGATGACGATTCGGCCACTGAAGCTGGCTCCTCGGACGACGCTTCCGGCTCAGAGGAAGAATCATCGGAGGGAGAGGACGATAGGCCCAAGAAGAAGCCTTCGCTTGCCGAAAGACTCAACCTCTTCCGCTCTCAGGTCCCCGCGGCGACATCGCCCAAACCAGACTCCAATGCTGACTCGGACATGGAGCAGCTCCGCAACGGCGACTACGACGAACCGGATGCGCACAGCGACGACGCGGCCGACATCGACGATATGGATGAGGTGTCGGCCAACGAAGCTTGGGACGAGCCTGAAGGCGATAGTGAGGGGGAGTCGGCGTGGTAAAGCTAGTTTGCGGCGCGGTGTTTGTGTTACAAAACGTGCAGCCGCGCTCCGTGGACGGTATCTTGCAATACTAGGAGGACATTGGTTTAGTACTTAGACTTCAGAGCAATCTCTGGCGCCTGATTTAATTCCAATTATCCAGTCACCACTGAGCCAACGGGGCGGACGTCAAAGGGAGATGAATCCCAATAGCGACCCTTCTAGTCGAACAATTCGCGGCGCACAAACTCACGCTGCATGCCTCGTGTTGTGGTCACATTACAGATAGGTGTCGAGATTCCAACGTTATCGCCAACCCGCCCCTACGTTACCTAGTTTTTCCTGGTATCGTATCTACGTACAAGTCACACATTCGTCGAGAGAGGATCGAGAAGCAACCAACAGGTGCCACCATGGCAAACGCTTTGTTCATTATTTATTTACAGTATTGGGTATCCTCGAGGTTGGCCCCGGCCGTAATAACGAGCCCATCCGCCTGAGACGCTTTTCTACATCGGGGCATGCGCTTCGAGCCATTGGCTGCGAAGAGGAAATGTCACAATACCCGGGCCGGCCCTAGGTGGGATCCATCTATCGGTCGCGGCCGAAGGTGGCAGGGGGCGCGGGCTTGTTGTCGAGGATGGTCTCGATCTCCTCCATGATCTCGGGGGTAATCTTCTCGGACAGCTTAAGGGCCTTGCAGTTGTCCTCGATCTGCTCCGTCTTGGTGGCGCCGAGGATGACGGTGCTGACATTGGGGTTCTTGATGCACCAGGCCAGGGCGAGCTGGGCCGGGGTGCCGCCGAGCTTCTCGGCGACGGCCGTCAGCTTACGGACCTTTTCGATCTTGGCCTGGCCCTCAGGGCTCTGGAGCTCCTTGATGGTGTTCTCGAAGAAGGCCTTGTTGTTGGCGAAGCGCGAGCCGTCGGGAACGCCGTCGTTGTACTTGCCGGTGAGGAGGCCCGAGGCCAGCGGCGACCAGATGGTGGTGCCGTACTGGAACTGCTGGTACAGGGGGGCGTACTCCTTCTCGAAGCGCTCGCGGTGGAAGGCGTTGTACTGGGGCTGCTCGACGACGGGGGCGATGAGGTTGTACCGCTCGGCGATCTGGGTGGCCTCCATGATCTGGGTGGCGGACCACTCCGAGGTGCCCCAGTAGTAGGCCAGGTTGAGGTTGCGGATGACCTGGGTGAAGCCCTCGACGATCTCGCGCATGGGGGTGGCGTAGTCGGGGCGGTGGGCGAAGACGACGTCGACGTAGGGCTGCTGCAGGCGGGCGAGCGAGCTCTTGAGGCCCTCGACGACGTGCTTGCGGCTGAGGCCGCGCGTGTTGGGCTCCTTGCGGCCGGTGCCGAAGAAGACTTTGGTCGTCAGCACGTACTCGTCACGCGGCCAGTCGAGCTCCTTGAGGGCCTGGCCCATCTCGATCTCGCTCTGGCCGTTGGCGTAGACCTCGGCCGTGTCGAACGTGTTGATGCCGTGGTCCCAGGCCGTCTGCAGGCACTTCTTCACGATCTCGCCCTTCTGCGTGCCGCCGTACGTCAGCCAGCCGCCGAGCGACAGCACGCTGACCTTGAGCCCGGTCGGGCCCAGGTGGCGGAACTGCATGTCCTTGGGGTCGAAGGCCGACTTGGGGAGGGCGGGGGCGGACGACATTCTGGTGGCGTATCGAGCGGCGGTGGTGAATGTGCGCGTGGTGGCAGTGCCGAGAAAGCGAGAATTCATAGAAGGGAGGTAGAGAAGTGAGGAAGAATGGAGGTCAAGGACGACGAGGATTTCTTCGGGTGCCCCAGGGCCCCATCCTCATACTTATACGGCTGCATACCTATGTCTCCAATCGTAATCCATCTTCCAGGAACCTAGATCCCTCGCTCCGCCGACGCCTCACCGCACTAGACAGGGCTCGACGGGCAAAGGCTCGCAAGGGGACCGGGGCACGAACAGCGTCACAGCATGCAATCCGTAGGAGTCGTGACGCAACAGCGAAGGTTTGCCGACGAGCTCAAAGCTACCCCGCGCAGTTGCCCGGTTGTTGGTGGGGCTCGCGACAGCTACTGTCGCAAGTGGGAGGGATCCAATAGCTTTCTACGTAGTACCTCCCAGACGGGAATGTCGACCGGCTTGCGCCTCGGCAAGGGTTGCGGGCCCCCCCGACGCCTTGCAGCACTGTTGACAAATCCACGTGGACAAATCTTTGCATACCTGTCGATGTGCCGTCTTGTCCATAGTCCAGCACCGCTACGTCCGGAGCGCTCCTCCTCTCTTCGGAATTAGGGCCTTTCCCTGCCCTATATAATACGAGACTGTGTAACTGGCGTTCGTCGGGGCCCTCCGAAGGCTTTGCCATCTGCTGTCTGCCTGAAGCGG
The DNA here is from genome assembly GCA_018287875.1 of Nigrospora sphaerica. Taxonomy (NCBI): domain Eukaryota; kingdom Fungi; phylum Ascomycota; class Sordariomycetes; order Amphisphaeriales; family Apiosporaceae; genus Nigrospora; species Nigrospora sphaerica. Next base: position 887,825 of record JAGVVL010000017.1, read on the forward strand.
TGATCTCTCTTGCTTATGACCTATCGCCGAAAGCCCTGCGACGGGCGAGGCCGGGGGGAGGTGAGTCTAGCGCAGTTGCATCTCATAATTCCTTGCCTCCTCTACGGTACAGGCTCTTGGATGAAGCCACCTCATTGTGAACCCAGATCGGGTTCCTCCAGCTACCTGGGTAATCGCTCTCCGAGAATACCAAGCGATGGGGATTCGCAATCACGCCATATCACGCATAGCAGCTCGAAAAGTACCAATATTCCAATTCACCTATAGAGGACGGAGGGAATAGATCGCTTGGCACCGATCTATGTGGGCCCGTCGAATTAGTGCCGCCGCTACGCGCCTGCCGCTTTGGGCCTCTGTTCCCCCGCAGTGGCATTCATAACTTCAGGTCAGCATCAGTACTATACATGCGGCCAGTATCTGTGCATACCAGTGAGCATCGAGCTGTTTCTTGTAGCAATGGAAATGGCTGTCGATGCAAGCATAGGTATGTGCGCAATGCTGAGCGACTTGCCGCGAACTCTGTGAAAAAGCTCTGGCAAACCTATCGGCGCTTCTTATCAGATACGGGATAGCTGGTTCTCCTCGGTACGTCATCAGCCGACATAATGGGAGCTTCACCCGGCCCTCGCCGACGCAGACGGCGGTAACCTCGGCCACGTCAACATCAGGCTGGCCGAAATAGCTGCACACGCCATCTTTGCTGTCTGATATGACAATTTTCCGGGTTCGCTTAGACGAAATGATGAGCCGAAGCAAATCTCTGAATGCCCTGCTCTCCGTGGCAGGGCGGAGGTGCGTGCCGACGCAGTTTGGGCGGCTCATTTGCCAGGCGCGGCATCTCCATGGCACCCCATCGCGTCGCACCGACGGCGTCTTCAGAGGCTTGACCGACGGCCGGCTTCCGACACCATGGATTGAGGCATTCCGAATGCAGCAGGAGGGAAAAGGAACGGGCCCATCGGTCGATAAACCTTGCGAACGCGACATGACGCCTAGGAAGATGAGCGATAGCTACCACCGCGTAGTGCTCCCTTTAGGTCGCGATCCCTGGCTGTCCGACACATACATCAACGCGTCCGGACATATTCGGTACGGCGCCCAACCCCATATCCCCGGCACAGCGCAAGATACCGGGCTTTCCTAACAAGTTATCGTCATAGCCTAGGTACCATATTCATGGATCTCGATGCACTGTCCGGCGTCATCGTCTACAAGCACACGGGCCCGGGCGTGACGACGGTGACGGCCGCCCTCGATCGAATTACAATAACGCACCCGTTGACGGAAATCTGCGACCTCGAATACAGCGGCCAAGTGACGTACGCCTCTGGCCGCAGTAGCGTGGAGATCACCTGCAAAGTGGCGAAAGCCCGACCCGAGGGCGAGCCCAGCAGACCCGAGGATGTCCTGCTGACGTGCACATTCACCATGGTGGCTCTGGATCCCGAGACGAAGAAGCCAGTCAAGATCCCCGCCTTGGTGTGCACGACGCCCGAGGAGGAAAAGATATTCAAGGCCGGCGAGGCCAAATCATTGGCGAAGAAGAAGGCGGCCAAAATGTCACTCCTCCAAACGGAACCCAACGACGCCGAGTCGGCTTTGATCCACAAGATGTGGCTGCAGCAGGTGCGCTATCATGACCCCAACGATGAGTTGCGGCGATCTGCGAACGTTATCAGTATGGAAAAGACGCAGCTGGAGACGGCGGCCATCATGCAGCCCCAGTACCGCAACCGGCACCAAACCATGATATTCGGTGGCTACCACCTGAAGCAGACGTTCGAGCTGGCGTTCTGTTGCGCCGCCAGTTTCGCGCATGCGCGGCCAACCTTCATCAGTGCCGACCCGTGCACCTTTAGGAACCCTGTGCCCGTGGGCAGTGTTCTCTACTTGAAGGCGACGGTCGCCTACACGGACCCGCCGCTGCTGGAGGAGGACGGCAGCGCGCCGCAGCAGAAGGACCCCGAGCGGCCCATGACGCGGGTGCATGTGCGGGTGGACAGCAAGGTGCGTGACGTGGAGCATGGCAACGCCAAGTCGACCGGCCAGTTCAACTACACGTTCAGCGTGCCGAAGGACATTAAGGTGCTTCCGCACACGTACACAGAACACATGATGTACATCGACGCGCGGCGGAGAGTGCAGCTGGGTGACGTGCAGAAGCGCCAGGAGGAAACGGACTCGCCCAGCGAGCGGCAACGCATTGCGAGTGATGCCAACCTCACAGAATAAGCGAAGAACCAGGGATACGGGTCCTCTGGGACTGCCCGGGGACATGGGGCCTGGAGGTAGCCCATCGAAAACCCGAAAACGGTGAGACAAAGTGCCGTCCGGATGGAGTATTACCGCGTGTCATATGTGATAGAACGTCTGACTGTCAAGTAGCAACCGTCGGAGATGGAATGCTATGGCGAAGTAAGTTATGTAAGATTTTGTATACCTCGTTCGGTCATGAGCAGACTGAAACAACCCGTCGTACCTCAGTGCTATACAAACATCCTGGTTCCATCCGTAAGAGGTCCTTGACCGGCTTCCACAGTCCGAAAGCAGCGACTTTCCAATTGGGCTGGCGCACCATCAGCCCCGCCCAGCTCGACCCGCCTCTCTGTAGCTGGGCTGCAGCTGCAGGTGCGATACCTCCACTACCCAGCTGGAATGGGGATCCGTTACAGCCACTTTGGGCACTGGAGCTCTGGCGACTGTACCTACAATAATCGAGGTCCTGCGCTTGGCTGCAGCAGCTTGCAGCCTTAAACCCCACCAAACGACATCCCATAGGTAAACTGTCCGTCCATTCTCGCGACGCTCCGACTCACACCTCCTTCTTCGTCTTACCCGACTCTGAATCATCCCGCAGGCAATCAGTTGCAAGTCGCTCGTATATTTCACCCTCCGCCGTTGCGAGAATATATTGCGGAATCACATTCTCAGTGTTTCTGCACTATATACAACGAAATATACTTTCACCTCCCCGCTGGCACCGCCGGTCAACCAGCCGACATGGAGTATCCGGACGTCCCAGAGCGAGATTCGCCCTCGCCTCCGGCTTCACCCATCCAGGATCGGCCGGCGTCCCCCGAGCTTCCCTTGACTATGACGGCCTCGGCCGTCCTGAGCGCCCTCCCCCAGGACGCTAGCGCCGCCTTGGCTACGGCAGGCGGCTTCGCGCAGGACAAGGTCGTCGTCCGGTTCCGGCCCTTCGGTGCTCTCCCGCCCCTGCCGCGCGACGTGCGCAAGATTACGGCGACGCAGAAGTTCGAGACGGTCGTGGCGTTCCTGCGCAAGGCCCTCAAGCTCGAGCCCCACGAGAGCCTATTTCTCTACGTCAACAGCTCGTTTGCGCCGGCACTGGATGAAGTCGTTGGCAATCTGCATCGGGTAGGACGACCCGGCCCAATCTGTTCCCTTTCCCCGGCTCGCGCTCGTGTACGGAAAAGCCTGCGTGGCAGATCTATTACTGACGGTTGATCGACAGTGCTTCAAGGACAATAACAATCAACTCAATGTCTCCTACGCCATCACTCCTGCTTTTGGTTGAAGTGCGGCCTCGACTCAGCCCTACAACCCCAGGGTGTCCCGGAAACGCCGTCTAATGCTAACGCTAAATCAACCCCGTTCATCCGGGCGCTGGGGGTCTGCGCGTCTTTGTTCCCTGGGGATGCCGCGGTGGCCGACTACTCCTTGGGTGTGACAGCACGGTCGAAAGCCTCCAGCTCTTCTTTGGAGATGGGGTACGTATGCTCGGGGGCCGGGTATTGGCGTCCCTTGACCTCGTCGCGGTACGATGTAAGAGCCTGAAGGCTTTCGGCCCACACGTTGCCGTACTGTTTAACAAATTTGGGCAGGAACCGACCGGGAGGGAAATTGCCACTCATGTCGACCTGCACCAGCACTTGCCCCGAGCAGCCATTGCCTGCACCGATGCCAATGGTGGGGATGGACAGCTTCTTGGTGATGATGCGGGCGACTTCGGCCGGCACGGCCTCAAGGACGGTAGCGAAGCTGCCTGCCTCCTGCACGGCGAGGGCATCGTCCAGCACCTTCATGGCGTCGTTTGCCGTCTTGCCCTGGACGCGGAAGCCTCCGAGGGCGTTTTGGCGTTGAGGGGTCAGACCAACATGAGCTAGTACGGGAATGCCAGCACCTGTGATCTTCGCGATGGTCGGGGCCATCTCTCGGCCGCCCTCGAGCTTGATACCTTGGACGCGGCCCTCTTTGACAAACCTGATGGCCGTTTCCAGTGCCTGCTCGGGCGAGATCTCATAGGAGCCCATGGGCAGGTCGCCAATCTGTCACAATGTAAGCATCTGCCGCATAATGAGGGGCCACAGATGGACACGCGACTCACGATGAAGGCGGCTTTGGTCGCCCGCGCAACGGATCGACAGTGCAGCAGCATCTCCTCGACGAGAACCTCGCTCGTGTCATCCATGCCCATGGCCACCATGGCCAGACTGTCACCCACCAGGACCACGTCCATGCCGGCGGCGTCGGCAACATGGGCGCTGGGGAAGTCGTGGGCCGTGATCATGCTGATGGGCTCATTCCTCTTGTACATGGACCGCAGGGAGCTTATGGTAACCTTCTTCCTGGGCGGCTCGGACTGGGTTCCGAGAGGGGAATGGGCCCCGTAAGGGGAATGAGAGCTCCATCTGCAGTTTTGGGCTGGCAGCGGCGACGACGACAGCAGAGGTCTCGCAGCCGACCCCAGGGGTACATTTAGTCGCGTGCCCCGGTATAAGGATAAGGCACAAGACCTGAGTTGTGTTGGAGGCATGGCGGCGGGTGTGGGAAAGGGATGAGATATTACGAAGTTGCGGACTTGGGATAATGAATGATGAAAGAGACAAGGGGGAATTTGCAGTCAGAGGCGGGCCTACGGGCGCTTTTATTCGGTGGTCATGATGGGATTTGCTGCGTACAATTGAGTCTCACGGCAGAAAGCTTTGGAGTTTTGAGCACGCAGGGTAGGGAATACGTACCTGTAGCGTGGGGCTGGAACCCCTGTCAGAGGAAAGGCGCACATAAAGTGGGGCGACTGATCGACCGAGGCTGTCGGACGCCGAGACGTGTTGGCGGTGACTCTTTTAACTCTGGATTCCCGAGAGCTTGGTTCCCGCCAGCTCACATGCCAATGAGGGCTTCCAAAGAGAGAGTTTTCTGTCTTGTGCACGCCTAACCGCTCTACAAGGCTGGTTTCCCTCCATGTACTACGGAGGAGGGCTGTACCAAAACGAGCCACAAAACCAAGCAAAACTGCTCAATGTACGATGTGTCTCGCACGGGACCCACCCACACCGCTTATAGGTACTTCCCGGTAGGTAAGTTGCTTCGGGGTTAAACGAGCAACCATTCATGTCCATCTTGCCCAAAGAAGTAACCTACGTCGTATGTTCATGATTATACACTTCTCCTTGTATGCCGAGACTCCAAGAGGTACCGTTGTGGAGAAGGACGAGTTCGGTCATCGAAAGGAATAGGTTGGCAACGCATGCAACAGCTCGAGCTGGTATCAGCCCCGTTCGTTGATTGCATCGGTAGCTGAGTAAGCGACCACCATGGGACATGCTCAGGATGAAAAGGCCGTGATTTTGGGGCTCCCCTCCTCCGTCCGGATTCCGCTTGACTATGGGCAGCAGTAATAGCTCATTCGTCTCTGCGCCTCTCATAAATACCTACCTCCAAAGGTAGCCTTTCTCCCGGTGCCGCCAGGATATCGAACGCGGACACCCTGGCCTCTCCTGTCACCCTTGCCGAACGCAGGCTGGTCTAACGAGCCAGGTACACAACGTCTCAACCGATTCCTCAATCTTCTACTCTCGCATCTGAGGGATCTCTGTTGGACTCTTGATTGCGAAGATGTTTGGTATTCGGGTTGACAAAACCCGGTTGGGCCCGAGGCTTCGCGGAGAGTATGGCATCTGACTTAATTGGTTCCTGGGCTGAGGTCGCGCATGGACTTGGCTTGACGGCGGGTCATGAACTCTGCCGCGTCGACGATTCAAACCACCAAACGACGATGAAACCGGCGAAAAGAAAAGTTGCATTTCGAGCAAGGAGAAAACATAATGCGGCACGGTATTGGCGTCTAGGATCACGTACCTGTCGGGTCAGCGCTTCGATTCTTGATCAATCTCGCTACATTATTGGCATACAGAGCACCAGACCGAGGCCCTCCGGTTCGTGGGCACGGCACGTTTTCGCATGGGCCGATTCCTGCAGTCCAAAGTGCTGTACCGACACAAGCGGTGCGCATTTAATCCCAATCAGCTCGCATTCGCTGTACGGCTTACTGCCTGCTCGAGCACTAGTATGATACCTCGATGCGGGCTGAGGTGTTGTGAGTGGTTGGGACTCACTCAACCAACGCTCGTTACGGGACATGGTGGTACGACAGCTGGGGACGCGACTCGCCACGAATCCGAACCAGTATATATAAGCGAATGCTCTGCTGACGTGGTCCAGGAAAAACCCCAGAGCTCCGTTCGCACTTGCGGCGGTGGACGTGAGCGGCGCTCTGTCAAACTTAACAAAACTCCGGCCTCCAGCTATCCTCTCTTTCGCCAGAGCAACCGATGCGACCTCATAAAGCGGCTTGCCTCCGCGAATCGCCAACAAGAACGTCTTGTCGTTCTCGGACGATGAACAGTCTACTGGCAAGGGACGCGCCAAGCGCACGCTATCGGACCCGACAATGTCCACGTCTAAGCGGGACGGCTGCCGATGAGGCCGACGACGACAGACAATGCCGCACGAACCTGACAGCTTGACGGAGCAGCGCGAACCCCTAGAACTCACAGTGCAAGGCCACATTCCGGCGTGGACGGCTGGGTCGCTCTACCATACCGGTCTCGGTGGCTGCGATGTAGAGGATACCGAACCAGGCACTTTCCACATCTTGCGCTGGTTCGATGGACTGGCACAAAGACACAGATTCGATATCATGGCGCCGCCGCCGGGATCCCGGCGTGGGCCCGTTCGGCAAGTTTATGGGCATGTTTCAACGCGATGCCGTTTGCGAGAACGTCGGCATTTCGGAGTGTCTCGAAGCCGACGCTGTCATCGAAGGCCGCCGGCCATCACGCCGGGCCCCAGAACCTCTTGCCGGGCACCGGTGTCGACGTGTTTGCGCAGGCCGACCCGACGACCATGGAGGTACTTCGGTATATGAGCCAGAACAAGCCGCAATCCCGAGCTCAAGGGACAACGGGGCCCAGCGCATGGCCTGCGAGACCCGGAAACAAGCGACTACTTCGGTTTTCAATCCCCAAACGGCGCCGTCGTGCGCGTACCGTGGGTCCCAGGTCAGCGTGATGGCGGGGGAGGCGAAGATCCTGGCGACCAGCAAGGAGAAGCCGGTTTACGCCCAGAGCTTCTTCCTCACAACGCCAGTACGTGATCCTCTGCGTCCCCAGTGGCCCACCTCCAGAAGGACGGGGCCAGTACGCTCTGGAAGGGTAACCTGCTCGATGCCTTGGCGGCAGACGTGCGTGGCGACACTCGCTCGGGTCATCTTGACAGGACGAGGATGGGGAAGCCAGGGGAAAAGAGGCCGGTGGCGCTGCCCTGCCCGCGACCTCGGTCGAGCTCGCGATCCCCTCCCCGCACGCCGGCGTCCTTCCCACCTCCAACCAGGCGTACATGTGTCGCCCCCACCGCTACATCCACAAGGTACGCAGTACTGCACCGCCAACCGCTGTCTCAATGCCCCCTGTCCGACTCCCTGGTCGAGGTGGATACCGCGACCCGCGATGTGCTGATTTGGTTCGGCCCTAAGGGACACACCCCTGGTGAGGGCATCTTCGTGGCACGGCCAAGGGGCGAGAACGAGGAGGAAGCGCCGGCTGAGAACGACGGCTTTCTCCTGTCCGTCGTGCCCGACGGCGCCAACCGCACCCGCCACCTGCGGTGTCTGGATACCCTCACCACGACCGAGCTGGGGGGGGCAGAGCGCGGGTTCGCCGCCGCGTTGGGCTTCCACGGCCTGCATGTGGCAAACTAACAACGGCTAGGAGTGAGGGGGGCTAGCCCGACGCTACAAGCTGCACGGTTCGTGTGCGGAAGGTCGAGGTGGGCCGGCTCGCTACGGAACCCCATTCGCCGCCGTACCCGGACTCCGGGCTGAGTCGGGCGGAGGAGTGGCTCGCTTGCATTATCACCCCCGCCCGTACGGAGCCGCTAACACCGCGGTTAGGGCTACATCCGGCAATGCACCGCGTCTTCAGGCCGCCAGAGGTGTAGGGCAAGATTTTACCGCTTACTTTGTCTGCCTTGTAACGGCGGCACGGCATGAACTGGCCATCTGCCGGTGTCACCCTGGGCGTATATAGGTCGGGGGCCATCTTTGCCTTCGCCTGCGGCGCTTCTCTAGAAAGTCCGCATCAGCTGTCACCTGGTGAGAAGCCACCATAAGCCCAATATGCTTATCACGGACCGATGGCAAACCGTGTCGGCAGCGGACGGCGTTATTGCGGCCGCCTCACTCCTCTGCGCCTATATCCTCTCGACGGCCATCTACCGGCTTTACTTCCACCCCCTCGCCCAGTACCCCGGCCCTTTTTGGGCACGGCTGTCGACCATCCCCTCGTGGTGGCACACCCGTAAGGGGGACCGACACGTATGGCTGTTTCAGCTGCAAGAGAAATATGGTGCGTCGAGGTTTCGGCCTGTCCCCCGTAGGCGATCCGCGCTAATACCCGTCCCCAGGCACGACGTTCCGCTACAGGCCGGACAGCGTGCTGGTCAACACGCCCACGGCGTACCGAACCATCTTCGGGCCCAAGGGCAACGTGCGAAAGTCGGACTACTACCAGCTGTGGCCGCGCACGGTCGATACGCTCAACACGTGGAACTGCACCGACATTGACGTTCACAATCGCAAGCGCCGCGTGCTCAACAACGCCTTCTCGGACAAGGCCCTGCGGTCGGCCGAGCCCTTCATCCTCTCCAACGTCGACCGCTGGTGCGAGCTTCTGGGCCAGGAGGCCGGCAACGGCTGGTCCCGGTCGCTCAACGTGGCCGACTGGATCAACTACCTTGTCTTTGACATCCTGGGCGACCTGTGCTTCGGCAAGTCGTTCGACATGAAGGAGCCCTCGAGCCAGATGCGCTACGTCACTGAGGTCATGGGGGAGTTCTTGAAGGTGATGCACCCCATCGCGTTCTCGCCCATCGCCGGCTTTTGGCTGTGGATGAAGCCGCGCGGCCTCGACACGCTCATGGCCAAGTACAGCCCGCCGGCGGTGCAGGCGTGGCAGAAGTTTGTGGACAACTGCCTGGCCGAGCGCACGCGGGTTGAGGAGCAGGGCCATCCGAGCGGCGAGCAGCGCAAAGACTTCTTCCACTACCTCTTCGGCGCCGTCGACCCCGAGACGGGCCGGCCGGGGTACGGGCAGGCGGAGCTCTACGGCGAGTGCGAGCTGCTCATCATCGCAGGCTCGGACACGACATCGACGGTGCTGTCGGCGCTCTTCTTCTACCTGGCGCGCGACGCGGCGGTGCAGGCACGGCTGGCGGCGGAGCTGCGCGCCGCCTTCGCCACGGCCGCCGACATCCGCGCCGGGCCCGCGCTCAGCGGCTGCCAGTACCTGCACGCCTTCATCCAGGAGGGCCTGCGCATGACGCCGCCGGTGAGCGCCGAGCCGTCGCGGCAGGTGCTGGCGGGGGGTACGACGGTGGACGGGCAGTACTTCCCGGCGGGCACGCGGCTGAGCACCGGCCTCTACTGCCTCAGCTACAGCGCCGACGTGTACCCGGAGCCCTTCCGCTTCCGGCCGGAGCGCTGGCTGCCCGGGGCCCCCGGCACCACGCCCGAGGGCCTCGCCCGGGCCCAGCAGGCCCTCTGCGCCTTCGCCTCCGGCACCCGCAGCTGCCCCGGCAAGAACCTCGCCTGGCTCGAGATGACCGTCGTCGTCGCCAAGGTCTTATTCACCTTCGACCTCCGCCCCGACCCTACCAGCCGCCTCGGCGCCGGCGACCCCGCCGGCAAGCCCGGCCGCCGCGACGAGGGCCAGTACCAGACCCACGACGCCTTCGTGTCGCTGCGCGACGGGCCCATGGTGCAGTTCAAGAGACGCGAGGGCGCCTAAATCTGCGTCCCGAGAGGGGAAGGCCTGCGGACTCGCTGGAAACCTTTACAGCAAGGTACCCGCCCGCCTCCTCGGTTTGGGATCGAGGCATTCCTGATACTGCGTAGGTAGCTTCGGGTTCGCGTCTTACAACGCATGGGGCCCTCTTTCCAGCCCGAGCGCGTTGGGTGGCGCATGAGCCTCGGCTGGAACCCAGCCAGCCCGGCGAATCTCTGGAGTCCGGATTCTGAACCGAACTCTGGCACGCTCTAGCGATAGTGGCCACGCCCAGCACATGGTCTGGTGAAGCCTGTAGGCACGGCCGTAATCGCCAGGGGCTCGAAATACCTTGAGTCTGCGGTCGGCATGGCATGCATGAGGAATGGAAGCGTTGGACCGTGTAAAGTCGATATTATACGTGTGCCGGCCTGAGCATCGATATTGGAAGGAAAAGGTAGACCCCACGACAGGGACCTTTTATCTTAATGCCAGACCTCAGCCACAGAATTTAAGGGCGCCACACTAGCTTAAGAACGGGAGAGGTAGTTGGCAGTCATTCAAGTGGAGTAAGCGCGGCTAAACTCCGAACTGGCGCCGCAGCGCGCATTAGTAGATAAGTGGATTCGAGCCGTGGTTGTTTCGCCCAGCTCCGTAGTGTCCGAATTCCAGCCCAGGCACTTACACCTCGACCCATCGCCCGTCGCATTGTTGCCTACGAGCTCTAGGGAATTGTCCCATGAAGGAAGCGGATGCATGCGCGGCGCCCGCGGCCGCCGCGGCCTCGGCAGCGCCACCGCCTTCTGGCCGGCGGCCCCGGACCAAGTACAAGTCGACCTACAATGCCGAGGCGCTTGCGCGGGCTCTCACGGCAGTGACCAAGGAGGGCATGTCCCTGCGCAAGGCCGCCGCCGCCTTCGGCGTGCCCAAGACGACGCTGGCAGATAAGATAGGAGAGCCCCTCGAGAGGCCGCTGCCCAAGAAAACCACGCGGCGCAAGCGCTTCTCATGGGTACGTCGCCGGCCGTGAATCCCCCCCACGAGCACACACCCGCCGTGGTTGCTTCGGCGGGGCCCCTCGAGAGACGAACACTTACTCACGCGCTCCCCCCGCCCCGTAGGGAGAGGAAGATTTGCGGGAGGCGGCGGCGGCGGCAGAAGACGGCACGGGACCCCCCCGTCAGGTCGCGCGCCACCGCGGCGACCCCGTCGGCGTCCTCGGCGCGACGACGCCCGGCCGCCAGCCCGACGTGCCCAGGAACAGCACGGTCCGGCTGACGCTTACCGAGGAGCGCTTTATCGCCGCCTGGGCCGTGGCGCTCATGGAGCTGGGCGTGCCGCCGTCCAAGGACGAGATCTACAAGCTTGGCAGCAAGGTGGTGCGGAAGCGGTGCGACAAGGTGCTCGGGAAGCAATGGGTCAGCCACTGGTTGCGAAAGTACCCGTCCATCACGGCCCTGGACTGGGAGGGAAAGCCGGCGCCCAAAAAGGGGGATACGCGGCTGCTCTCGGGCGACGCGGCCGCCAGCCCGTGTAACCGCCAGGGAGGCGGCCCGGGCGGCGATCCCTCCGACGCCCCGTGTGACGGCGAGCTCGACCAACTTGCCGGCCAACTTGCCCCAATTGGCGAACAGAGGGGCAACACCTTCGGGCTCGGGGTACAAATACAGGCGGGTGTGGATGTAATGCAAGCAGCGCTATGAGTGGCCACAGACTCTGCGGCGTCCATAGGAGATTACAATTGCTCAAGTCTGGCCGAAACCTGGTCGAAGATACCTAGCTCTCACAGCGCGGGAATTGCCCGACCCCTCCTTGGAGACATCCATGTACAGCAAGCGAACCGAATTCCGTGCACAGAACGTCCCATTGGATCGATTACGCACGTGTGGACGGGTTGCGGGTATTCTTGCCGAGACGCAGGCCCTCGGCTCCATGAAAAAAAGTTGGGGTACAACTCGCGGGGTTTTGGCGGGAAGTGGCGATTGGCCAAAGGCGGTCATGGACGAAGACGTTCCGAGATCTCCAAAGCCGCCGTCAATGCCGCCTGCGATTGGTTCATGCGGATCTCGACGGCCTATTAACCGGCATATACACACCACAAGCAACACGTGAGCATGGTGCCGCGCCCTGATGGCCAGGTGGCTACATGAGCACACAAGAAGACCACGATGCCTACACCGTGGTGGCCCGGGGAGGCTATACCGACCTCGTGGCCTCTTCACCGTCCCCTTCGCCAGTCCCGCTAAACAGCGATTCCCCGGTACGCCTCGTTCGCCATGGAACGCCCCGATGGAGAAGTCATCAACGGAATTGACAGCGGCTTGGAAGAGGGCTCCCAGGCCGTTCTGCTGGATCTTGATCCCAACCTGTCGCTGGAATTCCTCGAGAAGGCAGCCCTCCTGAGTGGCAAGCCCGTACCGAACCAGGCCCCGAGGGAGGAGCTCGTACGTGTGCACAATGAAGCCCTCGCCAAATTCGTCAAGGACCAAAAGGCGCCACGCCCCGTCAAGAAGGTTTCGCTCTCGTTAGCCTATGCCGCCTCTACCAAGTCCATAAAGGAGCTGGGGAAAGTGCGTGTCTCTCTGTCCCTCCCCAAATAGAAGCCGGGGGTTCTGACAGTGATCAGCTGCCTCTGAAAGATATGTTGGTGGAGATGCATCACGAGGATAAGCTTCTCGTCCTGAGGACCATTACCGAGCCGTATCCGGGGGTAGGGGCTGTGGCCATCGTCGAGGACGAGGCGGGCGATGCACACAAACTTGCCATCTACAACCAAACCGATGCATCAATACTCTCAGCGCCACCCGAGGGCTCGATCCTGGCGGTAAAGGAACCCTATCTCCAGTTTAACGGCGGCGACGACTTCATGATCTGCGTGGACCATCCGTCGGATATCCTCCTACTGGACTTGAATGACCCGATCGTACCTTTATCGTTCCGGAACGAGGCCGAAGAACCCGGTAACCAGACATCGCCTGCGTGGGTCATGAAAGGAGATAAGGCCTTCATCGCTAGGAACTTACCAGAAGCCATCCGATGGTGAGTGCTGTCACTGCGATCAGGTTCCATCTGCGCAAAGCACGCATGCTCATGACTGGTGACGCGTAGCTATTCCAAAGCGCTGAACGCGGCACCCGCCAATGACAGAGCATTCCGGACAAATTTGCTGTTCAAGCGGGCGCGGGCGAATTTGATGGTCAAATGTTATGACAGCGCTCTCGAGGACTCCCTCGCTTCCAGGGACGGCGGTGACGGCGACTGGAAGGCCCTTCAGGTGGCCGCACGGGCCGCCTACCAGCTGCAGAGGTATCAAGAAAGCACGAACTACTTGCAGTCGGCACTGGAGCAGAACCCCGCGGAGGCCTCCCTGAAGAAAGAACACGAACGCTGCCTCGCTCGGTTGCGCGAGTCGGAAGAGGGCACGTACGACTTCGTGGCGCTGGCAAAACTGGTCAACCGGCGCAACAATCACCTGGACGTCGCCAATTTCACCCGCAAGACGGAGGTCCGCGAATCGCCGTACCACGGACGCGGGCTCTTTGCCACGTGCGACATTGAGTGCGGGGATATTATCTTCTGCGAGAAAGCGACCTGTTTGCCCAACGAGTACAACGTCAAGTACAACAGCGCCGCCCTGTACGCAAACATGGTGGAGCAATGCCAGAACAACCCGTCCCTCCACGCCAGGACGCTGGATCTGTACGAAGGCGAGTACAAGCGATCGGGGATGGAGGGCAAGCTGGTCGACGGGACGCCCGTGGTGGACGTGTTCCTTCTCGAGTCGATCCGGCGGGCCAACAGCTTCATGGGCCCGCGCCACAGCCTCGAGGCGGCGCTGACGGGCTGGACCATGGAAAAGGACGGCATGGCCCGGGGCATGTGGCCGCACGCCGCCTACGCCAACCACTCGTGCTGGCAGAACAGCGTGCGCTCCTTCGTCGGCGACCTGCTCGTCTCGCGCGCGACGGAGCCCATCCGCGCGGGCGACGAGATCGTCCACGCCTACCTGCCGCCCAAGGCCGTCTACACGGGGCGGGACCAGCAGTTCGCCCAGTGGGGCTTCCGGTGCCGGTGCCGGCTCTGCGCGGCCGAGGCGCAGTCGCCGGCCGAGCGGCACGAGCGGCGGCGCGACGCCCTGCTCGAGGTCTCGGACATGATCCTGAAGAAGGAGAAGAAGAAGAAGACGACGCCGGGTGCGCCGCCGCCGCCCGTGCCGCAGTCCACGATCCGCACCGTCGAGAAGCTCACCAAGAAGCTCGAGGACCTGCACGAGGAGGCCGTCTACGGCCGCCTGCCCCGGCTGGCGCTGGTCTGGCCCACCATGTGGCTGCTCGAGGCCTACGGCGGCCAGCGGAACCACCGCAAGACGATCAGGTTTGCGGCGCAGGTCCTGCGCAACTTTGGCTTCTTCTCCCCCTCGCAGCCCGACGCCGCGGCCGGGGCGGCGTCGTGGGACGTCTTTTCGGGCTCTTCGTCGTCGTCGTCGTCGTCGCCGTCGCCGCCGGGCATCCTGTCGTTCGAGGCCCTCAAGGCGCTGACGCGGGCGAGCGAGGCGCACAAGGCGCTCGGCGACGACGCGGCGGCCCGCGCGTGCCACGCCGCCGCCCGGCGCGGCTGGATCACCATGACGGGCTTCGACCGTGCCGTCGACGACCATGGCCACGCCGCAGCCCCCGCCGGCTGGGTGGGCGAGGAGTTCCGAGCGGCGCCGGCGGCGTGAGTGGCGAAGAGGGCCTGTACATACTCTTTATGCCACAACTATCCAGCACCCAGATGAGGGGCTGCAATGGAAATACCCTGCCTCCGGGGTGGTCGTTTCATGCTACTCTTGGCGTCCGCTGCCGGGCGAAATAGCACGGCGTCTTGCTCGGTGGCCCAAGTCGTGTAGCGCTCGTCCTCGTGCCGTTGCGGAGAACCGTTTGCCCTTTTTATGCCGTAGCGAAGAAGCACTTGCCATCCTTCCGTTTCCGCTTTCCTGAAAATAGAGCCCCCTTCGACCGCCTTCCTTTCCGGACCCGAGTCGACGCTTCGGTGGCGGTTGTACTGCTTGTGAGCCCGCTCGCCCTCGGGGGCGGGAGCGGTGGGAGGCGCAGCCAAAAGCCCCAAGATCGTGTGTTTCCGGCCCAAAGACACCTAAGCTGGGAAGCGGCGAACTTGAAAAGCGCGTTCGCCCACTCCAGCCAGTCCCCAAGCTGGGAAATATCGGATCCCTTCTTCGGCGGGGAAAAGACGCCGTCCTGCCTGCCCGAGGATGGCCCCGAGCCGAGGAGGCGGGGATGGGGGACGGCGAGAATATATGGGCCGCGGGGAAGAAAACGGGAGGGGGTGTGCGACGACTTCTCCCCCCCGGGTGGCGAGATGCAAAGGGGCTCCCGGCTCGTCGGTGAAGGCGGGATCCGAAGAGGGGAGGAGGATAACGTGGGGGAGGACGAGTCGGAAAGAGGGAGCCGAAGAAGGAAAGCCGACCTGGTTCAAAAAAACACTGGTTGTAGGTCAC
Source organism: Nigrospora sphaerica (assembly GCA_018287875.1). Classification (NCBI taxonomy): domain Eukaryota; kingdom Fungi; phylum Ascomycota; class Sordariomycetes; order Amphisphaeriales; family Apiosporaceae; genus Nigrospora; species Nigrospora sphaerica. Next base: position 903,386 of record JAGVVL010000017.1, read on the forward strand.
TGGGAACTAGGTGCAAATCAGGTGGCGAATCTGCGTGTTTCCTGAGGGTTGCACTTGGGAAGGGCCGCGCTTGGTCCACAAAGGTTTTAAGGCCTTCTCCCCCTTCTGATACCCTGCTGTCTCCGTTGCTTCGTGAATTCCACTTCCTCCTGCTCGCTTACTTGAAAAGGAGGTGGCTTGGAAGTATTCATTACCGGGGCCCCATTATAGCAAGGTGTCAAAAGCTGGCACCTCGCCAGAATTTGCATAAGACCTGCGACCACGGACAAGTGGTTGCCAGTGTCAGGTAAGATATCATACGGTCCTTCTCGCCGTCTCCCTTTGTTCTATGAGCGGATCTGTGCAAACGCACCCCTTGCTAGCCATGCCTAGTGTGATGCTAAGTTTATTGAGTCCTAACGTGATGGAGGAGCGGCGCTTGAAACGGTCACACGCTGATGGGTTTCTCACAATACATAGATGTCCTCATTGCTCTGCGGAACTGATCCCTCGGTCCCGGTAACCATGCCAAGTCGCCAGGGCTAAGCATACGCCATAGCAACTCACTCCCTCTCATAACGGGCAGGAAGTAGAAGCAGGGCACGGTCAAGTCGGAACGAGTCCCGAACTGTAAAACGGATGGTAACGAGTGCTCGCCATAACGCCATAATAAAAATAAAAAAAAAACCCGAAACAAAAGGGTCGACCCCCCTATATCCTCTTTTACTTGGAGTCTTGCATGCGAATGCCGGTACTCGCGGCGCTTTCCCCCACGCGCACCTCCTCCTCGGGGACGCCGACGCCGACGCTGCCCGCCACGCTGAGGGTGCTAAAGGCGCGCTCGATGCCGGGGCTGGGCCGGCCCCGGCCGCCCGCAATAGCCGTGCCCCCGCCGTTCAGGCCCACGGCGCCGCCCGTGACGCTTACGCTGGCCGTGGTGCTGACGCTTTCGCTCCGGGGGCGGCCGGCCCCTGCGCCGCCGTCCTTGGATGTGTCGCTCTCGCGGCGCTGGCGCACCAGGCGCTCGAGCTCCTTGATACGGCGCTTGAGCGTCTCGTTCTCAGCCTTGGCGGCCTCGAGCTCCTGGCGGTAGTGGGCCGTCTCCTCGTACCGCAGCGTGGCGGGCATGAGGCCGGGCGAGAGCTCCGAGCCGGGCGTCGGGGCGACGCTGCTGGGCCCCGAGGGCGCGGGGCGCGGGAAGTAGCCGCCCGTGCTGGTGAGGGACCCGTACTCGGTCTGCCGGGGCGGCGAGCGGTTCCGCGACGCGCTCGTGCTGCGGTGCGAGGTTGTGCTGTTCTGGCGGGACATGGACATGCCGCTGGTACGAGGGTTGCGGGCAGCTTCCAGGGCCGAGGCGCCACCACCCGAGGGTACGGCCGAAAGGGGGCCCGTGGTGGAGCCGGCGGCGGCGGCGTGACTCATGCTGCGGGCGCTCGCGTTGGAGGCGGTCCGATGGTGGCGGCGGTCCGAACTAGTGGTGGGAAGGGGGAAACCGGGCCCCGACATGAGATGGGTGTCGACAAAGCTCGACTGGGGCTGCAGGTCGGCCGAGGCCGACGCCGACGCCGACGACGTGTTGGACACGACGGATGCGTTCTGCTGGGCGCGCAAAACCGTCAGGTCCCGCGTGAGTCGGTTCACCAGCAATTCCTGCTCCTGCTCGAGTTGCTGGTGCAGCTCGGCGGCCGTCAGGGGGCGCGGGTGGCGGATGGGGCCGGGGCCCGGGTCCTGGGCGGCAGGCTCATGATGTCGCGGCATCGGCGGGGGCGGCATGGTGGATGTGGACGATGCCGTGTTGTGGACGGGAGGCGGCGAGGGCAGCGAGCTCGAGGTGGTGCGTCGGTGGAACGTCTGTTGGTTGGAAGGCAGGATGTTGAGCGTCGGCGCAGCTTCCGTTTGCGGCGTCGGGTTGGCAGACAAACGCGGTGTCGAGGCCTGGGTGGGCGAAGGCGGGATGGAGTTGATGTTGGCCACCATGGCGGCGGCGGAGCACCCAGATACCGCCGCTACCAACGAAGCGGTCTGGGCGGGGGAGGGGCAGTGGGAGAGACGGGTTGGTTCCGGCCACCGCAGGACGGCAAACCGAGTTTCTGGCTGGATGTTGTTTGCCCGTGTTTTATCGGGCGATGTTGCTGGTCACGTCCCGGATATGAGGAAAGGGATAGATGCGAGGAGGGAATGCGAATGGAGGGGTAGCGGCGCTCTCTCAGGTCGTCTTCGGTATGGGATGCTTTGTACGCAAGACCCAGGCGGCTGTTGCCTGTTCTTAGCGAACTAAGAGGTACATCTAGACTTACATTGACACCGCTTAGTACCTGGCACTGCGGGTATGGGAAAGATATTCTAGCGGTCCGGCTCTGTGGTACGTCGCTCAATGACCCGCGCCTTTTGCACCGAGAGCCACACGTGTGGTCGGATGAGGATTTGGGACTTGGTTTGTTTTGATTGCACGCGGGCGACGGCAACCCCGCGTTGCCCTCATTTTGTTAGCAAGAACCCAGTTACTTAAGTACTTACACAGTACCTACGTCCCTAGATGCTTTAGTAAGTACCTAACCAACCCTTAGGACCCCTCGACTCCTGGGTGACAGGCAGCTGCTGGGCTGGTGCTTCACGCAAAAGCCGCCACGCGTTCTTTCCACGTACACGCACCAAGCATACACAAGTAGGTATGGAGCAGATACGCATCCGTGTGTGCATCACGCGCGCGCGGATGGGGTGAGCTAATCGCGTTGAAGTGGTCGCATAAATGGGATCCACTGGGCTGCATCGAGTGCGACGAGCCGTGGTGGCCTGAGCAGCACCCGAGAGCTAACGGATCCTAAGCACAGAACAGTTTGACCACGCGACATGAACAGACCAGCTTCGCCTCAGACGACGAACCAGGCAAAATCCCGGGGTCAAGTAGGCCAGCCTACCATGAAAGTCGGCCGTCTCAACGGCGGGCTATCAACCACTCACTGTATTCCCCATCTGCCGGTGAGGGTGGGGGAGAAGGGAGTTGCCGTATTGTGGTGTGTGCTGCTCTTGCGGGAAGGAGCAGCTTATCCGAACCGCCCGTTGGAGCCGCCCCACGTCGTAAGCTCCAGGTTGTTGTTGAATCGCGACGGGGACCTAAGTAGGGAGAGGTTGGCTTTGGGGTCACACACAGCTATGTAGCCATCGCGAACAGGGTGTAGCCATTGTTGCAACCCTGGCGGATACTAGTTAATATATGGATGGGCTCGGTGAGGTACAAATACAAAATGCGTATGGGAGTCTGGTCGGTTCCAGCCTCCATCCTGGAACTGCAGGCTACGAACCACTGCTCGGACCACTTCTCTGGGCATGGATTGACAAGAATGGAAACATGACGGCTTCGGATCAGAGGACGGGGCTGTGAGGCTGCTTCTCTCGGTCGGACTTGGGATGAAAGCTTCTCTTCTTCACCCCTTCACCCCTGGCGCCGAGGCTGGATTGGCCCGCGCTGGCACCGAGCTCGGCCGGGGCTAAAAGGTCCGGGAAGAGGCGTGAGAGCCAATCGATGAGCCTATTGATAACCCGATCCGTATGACGTCGGAGGACCGTCAGACATGCCCGCTTCCCGTAATGGACCCCCATGACTTCATGGACGCTCGCTCTGATGTCAGATAGGCGCGCGCGCGCCAGAACACTTCTGGCTGGTGCTCGTCTTCCCCCTCCCTCGGGTGGACAATGCGTCGCCGCTTGCAAGCTCTGACGGAAGTCAATTGAAAGTCCGGCTTGCGAACGAATCATCCGGCGGGGACCGGTAGCCTAATTCCCATGTTATATAACCCGGCAGACTTCGACGTTGCCGGCCGTGATCTCCTGTTCCTCAAACAACCCCCCAACGCCAAAAGCCAAAGTCCATCCTCACCCCCAATTCATCCGCCTTCTCCTCGACGCATCCCCCCCATCCCTCATCCACCATGTCCAGCCAGGAAGGCCGCCAGTCCCCTCCCCCCGAGAGCCAGTCGGGCTCTCAGCTCAAGGACACCCCCGCCTCGGGCGTGGGCGCCGACCAGGTCAACTCGGGTGACAAGAAGGGCGACATGAAGGACCAGGTCTCGGTATGTCAGCCCGCCGGACGGATTCCCGCCTCGCTATACTTTGCGACCCTCCGTACTGACGACTCGGTCAATAGGATCTCTCGTCGAACCCCAAGGGCGTTCTCGACGACGCCGTCAAGGACAAATTCAGCAAGGACGCCCCCAAGCAGTAAATCAACCCTGCCCCAGGGCGAAAGCAGGTGGCGCAGGGGCGTTCACGCTTTTGGCGTCAACCATGGATGCAAACGATTACGATGCGTACGACACTATACCGGACCAGGAGCCCGTATAAATAGATTCCCTAATGGACCAGCCTCAGTCAGAGCTGCCGTCGTTGAATAGAACTTTGCCGACAAGCAGCCACAACTGTTCTTTCTCATTGCTCCCAAGTTGATGTTGTAGTACGTACATTGTAGCCTCATCGACTGCTTGTGACGTGGTCAAGCTAGAAAATTCTAATGCTGATCTACTATGAACTGCCATAAACGCGTCCTAATGGTGAAGACGGAACGGAGGTGCATGGATCGTCGTGAAAATTTGGTAGTGGCATGCCACCCACCTGCGTTTCATTTGTCGTGTTTATCGCGAGCCGCACTGCTCTCATGCCAAGTTCCCAACCTGACGATCGGCGAGTCTCGTACCTTCACCTGAGCACACATAATGACCGCTATCAGATGGAATGTGGGGGTTACGATATATCTGTGACCGCCGGCATCAATAGCGCAACTATCACCGGAGCAAACGACTTGCCGTGCGTGGAAGCGCCATTGCGCTCTGTATGCTCATGGAAAGCAGCGCGTGCACAAGGCTCAGTCAAGGTATCTTCCGTGACACGGAATATCGGCCGTATGCGACGACCAGTTGTCATAGAAAATTCATCGTTGCATTCTCGTTGGGGAATCAAGTAAGCTAATCGAAGACGCCATTGCTACACCTACACACCTCACCAACGCCCATTACACTTCTTCCACGTTTCAACCGGTCTTTCCGGAGCCGGGGACCTGGGCGGGTACGTCACCCGTGGGAGCCAACGGGGTGGACTCCTGGGTGCCGGCCTTGGGGCCAGGCTGGGGCACGTCTGAAGCTTCGCACATGTCAGCAGGGGTCAGGGGTATGGGGCGAGAAGCCGGGGGGCGACTCACCGCCAGCCTCGGCCGACTTCTCCGACGTCGCCTGCGCGGCCTGCTCGGGCTCCTTCTCCTTGCCAAAGACGCGCTCAAGGCCCGCGGCCTTGTAGGCGCTGCCGCCGTGCTCCTCCTTCTTCAGGTCGGCCAGGCGGCGGGCCTCGTTGTGGATGTCCTGCACCTGGCGAGAGCTCTGCGAGTAGAAGTCGACGATCTTCTTGCCTGTGGGGGTGCTGGTGGCCTTCTCAAAGTACGAGTTGAGGCCGAAGAAGAGCGAGCTGGCGCGCTGCGTGATGCCGTACGATTGGTCGGCCGTCTTGGCGCGGTCCGTGGCGTGGTACTTGGAATCGAGGCTCTGGAGGGTGCTTAGGAAGCGGTTGGTAACACCGTGCTTCTGGTCGAGCTCGATACCGCGCTGCAGAGCGGCGTCGCCCACAACGTAGCCGTGGGCGAGGTACTCGGCCAGGATGCGGCTGCGGGGCTTCTCCTCCTGCGCGATTTCATCGCTGTCGCGGTCGGGGTTGGTCGTGGCGGCCGTGTCGTCGTGCGCGGCGGCATCAGCGTGCACTGCGCCGGCGGTTAGCCATGGCGACCCCGCGATCCCACGTCCCCTTCTGCAGGCCGGCTGGTCTCAAGTAGGGATGGAGGGGGAGAGGGGGTGGTTATGTACGTACCCTGGATCTGGGAACCACCAAGCTGCGTGTTGTTCAGGAGCTGGGCGGTGCGGGCGGCCGTCTCCTTCTCGAAGATGACGGTAGCCTCCTTGGTTCCATCGGCGGTAGAGGTGACCTGGAGGTCGGTGATCTTGCCGCAGAAGGCGAAAAAGTCCTTGATCTCCTTGTCCGAGGTCGAGGCCGAGATGTTCTTGACCTGCACGGTCTGGGCGGGGGAGGCCATGTTTACTGACGAGGGTTCGTGGGGAGATGGATATTTGTGGGGGATGAATGGGATGGGATACTGGAAATGGAGGAACAGAATGCAGGATGGAGGATGATGGTGCAAGACTGCCAGGTTTTATCCGATGGGACGGGAAGTGCTGGCTCTTATTGCATCCCGATTGCGCGACCTAGGTAGCTACCGACCTCTATCACTCCCTAGCCTAGGTACCTACTTCAGGTAGAGTGGTGACAGAACCGGGCAGTCTTGCCCAGAGGCTTCCGGGGAGACTCTAGGCGCGCAGGCCAGGCGAGCCAAGGGGGCGGGCGCAGCAGCTACGCGCTACTGTTGGGGATGAACCCGCCCCGAGATGCTTGGCATGGAGGGGCAATAGCACACGTCATCGGTCCCCTCCAGCTCCAGCGAATTGGCCCTCTTACCTGACCTCACGAAGGCTGCCTCCCTGTACCCAAGGTACTTCCGTAGGTATTGTTGCATGGCACGCCCACCCCCTCAACAAGTTTCCACAGCATCGGTTCGTGTGGCTGTGCGCCCTCTCGCTACCACCTACGACGCCTATCTCCTCTCTGCTCGGCCGTATCCGAGCAGGCAGCCCGTCATCGCCTATTCTCTATCCCATCATCCATACTGGCCAGGTTGCCTTACCCGATGTTCACGTGCCCTACGAGCTACGCCACCGCAAGACGTGGCGGCATCGGCTCGCCTGCCTAATGTCGCACTCTCGCTACACGTTTCAAGACCAGACATTGGCCTTCATCAACCCTTCTGCCTACTTGTCTGCTACCCGCTCGTATGCTCACTACAACCAGCCCGTCGGTCGTCGTGTTCGCCTTCGCGTCATACAAGTCCTGACTACACGCCTACGCAAAAATCCACCCTTCGGCTGGCTCGTTTGGCATGTGATTTCCGCGTACCTGGTTTCAGTTAGGTCCTACGGCAACGAGTGGGTCCCATGCTCCCACTGGAACACCAATTGCTCAGTGAAGAGACAATCGTAGGGGTCAAGACCGTGGATCCCATCCACCCATGGCCACATCGAGAACGACACAGCCACCCAAAGCACGCGTCCGGCATTCCTTGAGGTATCGTATTACTAACTAATCGGCGAGCACATCTCTCTGGCTGTCATAAACCTCCCAGCCTACCGACTACACGGGGGCGGGAAACCATGCCTCTACGCCGATATGACACTGGCGACTCGGCGCTTGCCGTGTCGACAACAATGCCCTTGGCAAATTGGACGCAATGCTCCAAGCCCCATAATCGTGTGCTCGCCTAGACCGATAAACGGGGAAAGCCACGCGACGTGGTACTCCCGACCGTGGTGCCGTCGAGGCCGTTGTGGCAGTTGCAGTATTCAAGCTGGTTGTTGTTCTGGCTGTGATGGTGACGGTGTTGCCCTTTGCCCCCCGTTTGCATGGGGAAATTCCTCTTCATGTTTTCCAACTCCTCGAGCTCCCGGGCCGTCTCCTTCCAATCTTCTACCCAAGAAGGCAAGTGCGTCGTCAGCATGAAGGCCAGGCAGACTACAACGCCGAGACAAGCCAACGCGACGCCGGTGAAGAGCGCTGCCCGATAGCCCGCAAGAACCGCCTGCTTGGTCACAGCACCCTTGTTAACATGCGCCTCGACCGTGCCACCAATGCCCACTCCCAGAGACATGCTGTAATTAATAACGGTCGCTACCAATCCCGCCGCAATGCCTTGGTGGTTCTGTTTCACCGAGTTGGACAGGAGCAACGTGGCGGCCGGGAAGCTCATGTCCATCCCCCACGAAATGATGGTCATGCATATGAACGTCTGGCCCCAATATGTCTGGTCCTCGGGCACCGTAGCGATGAGAACAGTGCCCGTTGCAAAGGCCGCCATCGATATGGTCATGACGACAGGCGGGCCGAGCTTGTGCAGCAGCATGCCCGTCGTCATGGCAGCCAGCAAACCGACAACAATGACAGGGCTCATCCACGCCGTCGTCAACAGCGGCGACAGTCGCCGGATGACCTGGAGAAATTGCCAAGTATAGAAGGACCATATCCCGAAGCAGGACCACCCACAGGCCACGGCGCCCAGGATGAAGCATACCTGCGGCGACAGTGCGTTCAGCGGCACAATCGGGTTCTTCGCATAGTGGCATTCGATGGTGATGAAGACACACGTCAGAACGATGCCCATACCCAACGCCAGCCAGATGACAGGCTGGTTCCAGCCGGAGACCGGCGCCTGGTTGATGCTGAAGCTGAGGAGGCCGAGTGCCGAGATGCCCGTGACGGCACCGGGGATGTCCAAGTCCATGATGCAGTCGTGGAACGTCTTGGGCGTTGGCTGCCTGTGCCCAACCGAGGGAATGGCGAAAAAGCCCATGATGGCAATCCCGCCGAGGATGAATCCGAACACCCAATAGGGTATCGGCCACCAGACCTGAGCCATAGCGCTCCCCCCCGCGGCACCAATGATGGAACCGCTTGGTGCCATAGCGGCAAAAGAGGCAAACACCAAAGACTTTCTTCGGCCCGGAGGGTAGGTGGCGCCCAGCAGAGCTATGGCATTGGGCAGGCACAGGGCCGCGCCCAGGCCGTGGAAGACACGGCAGACGGTGAAGAAGACGACATTGGAATACACGGCCACGCCTGCGAGTATGGACCAGAGGGCCGACCAAGCAAAACCGGTCAGAAACATCAGCTTGTAGCCGTATGCGTCGCCGAGCCGCCCGGCGAAAAGGATGAAGGCCCCGAGGGAAAGTGTGTAACCGGATATCAACCAGCTCAGGTCGGACGGGTTGGTGATGTTCCAGGTGTCTCCTATTACGTGGATGATGGCAAGCGTTTGTCCAAGCCCGGCCTCTGCAACAACACCATGTCAGCTTCAACGTGGTCGCGCCCGGACGCGCGGGTATGCTTACGGGTGCAAAACTGTGCCATGCAGATGGTGCCGACGAAGAACACCTCGTGGGTCCGGCTCATGGTGTCGTGGACCGTCATGGTGGAAAGCCTCGACGACAATGCCGTTCGCGGCAGCGGCTTGAAGCGTGGATCCAACCTTGGCTCTTCTGGCAGTGGCCACAACTTCCGGTTCCCCATTGCACCCATGGCCGGCATTGCCGGGTACGTGTAGGGTGCTCTGTATATTGTAACGTCTTTGTCTGGCACCGGCGGCGCTATCGTTATGGTGTCCAAGTCGGGCCCGTAGTGTGGGTATTCCTCTTGGTGTACGCGGAGCCTGGGCTCGGCCGGACGGACGCGCGTGCGGTCGTAAGGCCTGCCTCTTGTCGCGTCGTCGTAATGCTGGATGCCCACAGCATCATCGTAATGCCGGTTGCCCGTGGAATTGTCGTACTGCCGGCTTCCTGTGGCGTCGCCGTAATGCCGGCTTTCCGTAGCACCGCCGTACTGCCTTTCTGTGGTCGCCTCGTCATAATTCCGGCTTCCCGTGGTACCGTACTGCCCGCCGCTCGTGGCGTAGTCGTACTGCCTTCCTGTGGTTGCCTCGTCATAGTGCCGGCTTCCCGTGGCATCGTACTGCCTGCCTCTCGTGGTGCAGTCATACTGCCTGTTTGTCGTCACGTCGTCATAACGCCTGCTCCCCGTGGCATTGTACTGCCTGCCTGCCGTCGCGTCGTCATGCGGCCTACTTCTCGAGGTATCATCGTACGGCCGGCCTCTTGTCGCGTCGAAGGGAGCGTATATCTCGCTGAGCCGGTGCAAGACGACCTCGTTGCTGCTGTAGCTCCAGGCTGAGTGGCGGAGGTTGGCCATGACGGCGGCTGGCTCGGTGTTATGGCCAGGTGGTCGCGGAAGTCGTTGCCGATAGAACAATACAGATCCGGGAGTGCTACAAGGGCTGCGGCGGGCGCTGGACCTCCCGAATTGGTCTTATAGGGTCGGCCGACCGTCGCCACCCTCCGAATCGTCCTATCTCTCTCTCTCTCACACACACACACGTGTGCGCGCTCTCTATCTCTCTCGCATCCTGGTGGCATTCTGCGGAACTCTCCCACAATCGCGAGAATGCCTGCTTCGTCACAGGAAAACCTTGCCAGGGGGGCGGGGGCTCATCTGGGAACTGGCACTCCTTGACTTTGGGATTACAGTTCCGACCCTGCTTCGCCCGTCCCAAGGAGGGGGGGCGCACCTCTCGCAGCGAATAGGCAGATGCAATACTTATTTTCGGAAGAGACCGAACACTGGATTGTCGGCATGTTCAAACGAACAGCGAAGTCGAAGGCGAGCCCTCCATGCCGGAAGAGGCCTCCACACCGGACAACTGTGAGTTCGCCGCCGCCTGTTGAATTCATGGCGCTGTTCATAAAGCACCACCCCTGCAGGTGGCCGCTGGAGGAGAGAGAGAGAGCGTTTCAACCGCCACAGGGCTCGGGGCTGTTGGCATCCAGGATGGCTCCCGGACCGTCTTCCGCCCGGGGGCAAACGGCCTCTCGTGAGTCTTGTCCGGATGGGCGTCTCTCGTTTTCGAGTGCATATGCTGGTGGTCCCCGAACCTTAGTATATTCCAACATGCCGGCGTTTCGCCGCCGTGAGAAAGGGGGTGCCTGTACGGGAATTTGGCTTTTTCTTGGTCCCTAGATGACTGGGCTAGAGCAACCCTTTTCTTCCAGTCCGATTTCGCATTGATTTCTCCCTCTCCCGGGGAGATCCCAAAGCCGACGATGACAACACGGCCACCGATTGGCAAAAGCAGACGTCCGCGGCGCTTTTCCATGGCCGTGAAGGCGTGACCGTGGCATTGGCGATTTAACTTCGCAGGATCGCTCAATCCACCTGGCGCAGGAGCTTCCATGCTTTTGAACCCCACCACGCGCCCCCCGTAGGAGCTGGAAGGAAGCGAAGCACGTCCCGCCCTGACAGCTTGTCGATTAAAGTGTGCGGCTCGTCGGTGCGTCTGATGGGCCCCAATGCGCGATGCGGCGGATAATTGCAAAAGGATGGACTGGGGCGACCGCCTCGTCTCTTCGACAACGATTCTGGGATGCCTGGCGGCCCACGGCCGGTTCGGCCGGAAACCCTGCGGAACATTTCCTCGGAGCCCAGACGAGCGGGTTTGGGCCCAGGACAGGACGCAACATTAGCAAAGTCGTGGACGCCGCGTCTTGAGACGAAGAAGAAAATGGGAGAGGGTCTGCGATGTTGGGCTGACCCCGCTCCTCCGGGGGCACGAGGAACCCGGACAGTGAGTAGATTCCTCGGCCCACGACAACGAGAAGCTGCGTAAAGTGCCATGTAGTTAGAGGCAGCCCGTTGCAAATTGAAATACAACCGGCGGCACCAGAACCTTCACTGGGGCGCGCGCGTAACTGCACTTCATCGCCGGGGCCTGCCTCCCGAATTAGCTTCGGAGAGCGCGCACGTATGCGCCCGTACCCGAGAGACGGCAACGTGACAGTCCGGGAAAAGCACTACGCCGTGACGAAAAACTCCCTTCCCGCCTCGGGGACTCATGGAGAGGATTACGCAGCGGGTAACCAGCCAACGCAGGCTTCCCGTCCGCCCGGCCGTTGGGAGCGAATCTCGTCTCGCGCCCTCTTGCTCTGCTGCCCGTACCGCCTGCTTGCGGTCTCCCCTCTGCCTTCTGCCCCGAGCGAAACGGGGCCCAACATGGGAAGAGGGCCGGCACGGAAAGAGGCCGACGGTACGACGGCACAGGAATGAGATTCTGGCACGGACGAGTAACCGACGTCACGATTGCCTGGCGGGACGGAAAGGCAGCAGGCGAAGGACGAGGGTTGGCCGTGGCCATCAGCTCGGCAAGGGAGATGTAGCGTGTCCCGATGCATAGCTCCTCCTTTACGACGGCAGCGACGGCTATCGAGAAACTCAACGGTCCATTTGGGGCGATATGCTCGGTCGGCCGGTATGCTATCGAGTCGACAACATCCCGCTCCCAAAGCTCCATTTCCGCCCAGAGCAAAGCCGGGCTTCGGTCTTCGTGGGCGTCGGCGCCCGGGGTCGGCGCGCATGCTCGCCGCTCGTCAGCGTCTCAGGAATCCCCTTCTCTGCGACAGGTTGACATGAGGACCTGGTTTGACTGTCAGCTGGACGATCGACGAAGCCCGCCTCCCCTCCCCGTGTAAGAAATCCTTTTTGCCATGCAAAGTGCGTGCGTGCAAGCACGCACGCATGCCTACATGCGTCAACCAAGCAGGTCTGTCAGGCAGCTGAGTACATACTTCTCACGTAAGCTTTACCTGGGTTCTGTACGCAGGGACCAGTTTGAACCCAACCGTCCGCATCACGCGCGTTGGTGAGCCTTGATTGAGTTGTATTTCGACTAGGTTGGCCCCCTTATCCCGTTGCTTTGTCTCAGCCTGCGCCCACGCCCTGCCGTTCGCTCGCTCCTCGTAGGGGAGAAATAGGGAGGGGAGGGGACAATGGCCGCGCGCCCGCCCCGCCCCCTCCAATGCCGTCGTGGGGTCTTGGCGCGGGATGTTTTGCTCGGCCTCGCCCTCGCTCCGTCATCAGACAAGCGCCTGGGGGGGAGCAGCAGCCCACAAACTTGCGCTTGGCGCGATTTGCTCAGCCCCAGGGCGCCGGTCATGGGAACCAGCATCCGTCGCCGGGGGGGGGGTTTCGCTTCGCTGCTGGTCCCCACGACACGAATGGATCTACGCAGAGGCGTACGTAGGCACCGTGCCTGGGGCGGGCAGCAGGGCTTGAAGTGGGAAAAAAAAAGAAGGGTGGCGGCGAAGGAAAAGGGCCAAACCGATACAAATGACCTCTTGCCCCCCTGCCCCCCCCCCCTTTCCCAACTCCGCGACGGACATCGCCTTGGCTTTCCTGCCGAATCGAGGCCTCTTGTGTCGATTGCCCGGTGGTGAACACAGATTAAGCATCCCCCTTCGGCCCGTCAAAGGTGTAATTCTGGGTCTTATGCGATGCGTTCTGTTTCCAAAGTGCCAGCACGTCCAGCCGATGCACGTCCCTCAGTGGTCCGCCTGGTTATTGTGAAACCAAGCATATGGCCGTCGCTGTCGGTCTCAGAGCCTGGCAGGTTCAGACAGGAAGTGAGAAAGAAGGCTTCTTCAGCGGTGGCGAAGTGTTGCCGTTCTCGAGAATCGTGGTAAGGAAGAATCCTTGTGTCGTTTCGTCGGGAGCCTAATCTTAGCTATGTACATGCATAGGTAACAGGGTAGTCGTACACGGCGTATAGGGTTTTATGTACAGGGCCGGGTTTCTTCCGTCATGTCTCATCAGTCTGGGTCCTGTCCATTCGTCTGTCCATCTTCACGGCGTTCCGTCTTTGGAGCCGTGTCGGGTGATTATGTCTGTCTGTTCATCGCCCTCGGCCCGGCTCTAGTTCTTCCCGTCCGTCCCCCTTAACTGTATTTTACACAGCAGAGGGGGGCTCGCGCGGCTCTGTCCGCATCGCAAACGAAATGGTTCTCGTTCGCTTGCGCGGGCCCTCCCAGTCTTCGACGTCGGTAACGCTGCTGTCTTTGCAGCCAGGACTGCCAGGACCGAGATGTTTGATGTTATCGCTCTCGAAGGTCGATCGACGCGACACAGGCGAAGGCCGACCGTTGTTGGCGGGACTCGTGCCCAGCACGGTGCTGTTTGTGGTGCTGCCACCTCCACTCCGCCTAAAAACGCTCAACATGTCTTGCATGAAGGACGTCTCGAGCTCGCGGGGCTTGCCGTCAGTCGTCCAGTACCGCTCATTACTTAGCTCGGGGCTAAGGTGGCGCCGGAAGAAGCGGTCCTGGTTCACCCACCAGGCCCGCCACAACACGATGATGACAATGGTCAGTGGAATAGTGAAGGCCCAGTAGACCCAAAAGAGCGGCATGATGACCGGGTTCGGGTACGTGTCCGGCGGCGCGTCACCGCCGAGTGCCGGGTCGGCCCGGGTCCCGTACTCCCAATTGAAGAAAGATTGTCCAAATAGAGAGCTCATGTACTCGCCGGGCAGAAAGATGGCTGTGATGACAGCCAATGCCTTCATGGACGAGCTGTCACGCGTCGAAGCCACCGCCATCCGTGCGTTCAGGTTGTTGTCTTCTTGGGCCATTTTGGAGTAGATCTGAGTGTGGATGGTTAGCTGGTGGCCCGCAGCGCCAGGGAACTTCGTTGTTGCATGCGCAGGGATACTCACGATGTCGATCTGTGCCCGGCACCGCAGCTCCGACATGCGACGGTCCGTCTCCAGTGCCGTGCACAGCCGCCATATGCTCTCAAGGTACTGCTTGATCTCATGCCAGAGCAAGCTCAAGTCGTCGAGTCCATCCTCATCGTTGCTACGGGCCTCATCTCCCTTGCCGGACTCCGCACCCGCCCGTTTAAGATCTCTCGTGCGCGCATGTAGCTCATCTCCCGTCTGTATAAGAAGCTTCACTGCCCGTTCCATCCACCTCAATGTGTCAAGCAGCTGGATCGCCCCTTTCAGGACATCGTGGGCCTCCTTCATAAGATGAATGGTCTGGGGTGGCATGTAGTCTTCATTCAGTGGGATCTGAATAGGTGACGGCGAGGTCGGTGTGGTCGGTGTGTTGCCCCGCCGCGAGACCTTTTCTTCCACAAAGTCTTTAAAGGTGGAAAGCCTTTTCAAGGGGCCGGGAAGACTGTCGCTCCGGCTTGAGGGTCGGCGTCGAAACTTGGGGGGTGCTTGACGGGGCTTGCCCGTCAGGTCATCCACGCGGCCCTCGAGTTCCAAAACCTCCTCATTGTTGGCGAGGACAGCCTCCTCGGTGCGTAGTAGTTGTACCTGGAGTAGGACGATGGGTAGGACCAACGGATGGCCCCACAGCTCCTGGCACGCATTCAGACGTTGTTCGTACTCGTTGAGAGCCTCCTCGTCGTGCCAGCGCGTGTCAAAAGACCGGCGGACAAGCGCGGTTGTGATGCGGGTCTTCAGGTTATATGACATCGATAGGAAGTCATAAGGAGGTTGCGGGTTTGCCGAGAAGCTGAAGACGATATCTGGGGCCCTGGGGTGTTAGCCGGGGTGGATGCTCAGCTGGCGGGGAAAAGAGAAGGAAGCATCCGATGACCTACACAGGGTATCCTTTCTCACGTTCCAGAAGCTGCACTCGGTGGTAACGCGCTGGATCGACGGCAATGTGGCTGCGTGCAGATCCAAAGCCTCAAAGTCCTCCGCTTTCATGTGTAGACCGTCGGCGTTGGCGGTGTTGGGGCGTGCCAGGCGGTCCACAATGCTGTTCGTAGTGTTCTTAGTATGTGTTCAGCCGCATAGCTTCGTTTTGAGACCGACGCCAAGCAACCCACCACACCCATCGGAATGTGACAAGAAACCCCGGGATCGCCTCTCTTCCGCACGAGGCAGGCAGCAGACACTCACAATTGGCGCACTCGTCCTTGTAAACGGGGCTTTCCGGGGGGTTTGGCGACAAATTTGCCCTGCGTGGAGGTTCGGTTAGCCGGCACGCACATCCACCGCGGGAAACGATGATGGTGCGATCCCTGTAGAATCCCACTGTGAACCAGTTTGTAGGGTGCATACCTGATCGTCCAGCCCATAGCCATGGCGGAGGGCGCGTTGCAGCATTTGTAAGCCCTCGGCCCCCGAGGCCATCAGGCTAGGCGTGCGGTAGTCGCCGTCCTTGTCGTGCTCGGGCGGCGAGTAGACGGCATACTCGTGGTACGAGGCGCACGTCTCGCCTCGTTGTAGCAGCAACTGCTTGGCCAGCTCGCGCAGTTCGAAGTGGAACAGGTTGAACTGTGTGTGCCGCTGCATAGCAAGTCCCGCCCGCGAGAACGCGTCATCCCGGCCCTTGAGGCTCCCTCGCCGTGTACCCGACAATGTCACGACACTACCTCGTCTGGTGTTAGTGCGCACCACACCTCCGCTGTGCGTGGTGTTGGGTGGCTCGCCATGCCCGTCCATTCCGTTCGTGCCCGCGCTGAGGTCGGCGTCGAGCTCCCCGAGGTTGTAATCCATGGTTGCGGATGCGGCACGAAAGCAAGAGACGGCCGGAATCGCTCCTCGAAAAGCAAGATGGCAACAGGAAACCCCCTCCTGCCCCAGCACCGCCTCCGTCGCCCTAATAAGGTCGTCGACACCAATGCAGGCCGGCAGACTAGTTCGTTGGCAACAAAGACCAGACCACGGCCCCCAGTCATCGCCGCTCGCCGTGATTGGGGTGGCGCACGAGCGAGATACCGACCGCCAAGAGGTTGGAAAGGCCGCGTCCCTGGGGTGAGTGGATGAGCTCAACTAAGTCGTTAGGGCTTTGTGGAGCGCAGGCCCACCTGGTGATCATCGGTCAGCTGAGGCCATACGAGATGATGGCCCCAACACCGTCGCTTAAGTAATGCCCACGCTGGCAGTATCTTAAACAGACGTCGTTAGGGCCTGCGGGCGCATGTTTGCCTCCTGGCCCTAGCAATGCTCGTCGATTTCTCAAGGTAACGGCTTGTCGATATCCCACGATGTCCTTGGCCAAAGACATCAGGCACGATGCCAGGGGAAACGCGGCCCTGGCCTGGCCCTGCGGCCCTGAGGCGACAGCACACACCGCAATTCGCTACGGGTCGCTCGCTCGCCGCCTGCGAAGGCCCCATTGGCTGCCATGTCGAAGCAGGGTAGCCATATATGCAGCCCATCTTCGCTCGATGAGTTGTGTCCCACGACTGAGACTGGCAAGAGCCGCTCTCGTCAGCCGAAACCAATCATGATGTTCAGGGGTGCTGCTGCTAAAGCACGTTGGTGCATTTCACCCCTCGCAGCAAGATCCGCCGGGCCGTCGGATTGCCTGGATTTTCAGTAGTGTGCGCGCCCATGATGCACCACCCATTGACCCCGGCCTGCTTCAACCTGGTTACCAGACTTAAGAGGCAGGTACCCGCATGAGGCGCTCTCGTATCCGACACAAGCTGGATATAGGTTCATCCCGGCGATGGTCGCGATCAGCTCCGACTATCGGCACTCTGACAGCGACCCGGAATCGTAATCGACGGGCGGCGTCCATGGGCGTGAGAATCGAACGGGCGGGTCACGCCGGCTTAGCAATGGCTGTAGCGAGGTGTCCATCTTTTCACCCAGCCCTGTAACCGTGGCCTGGTAGATAGGATCTGTGGTGGGTATCCTTACAGCGGTGGCAGAGTCTTTCGAGCCTCTGGCGGGCCCCCTTGCCTTGGCTTCTTGAGCCACGAATATTGCATAGTTGTATGATGGACGCCTTGCTGCTGGGGGGGTGGATAATTTCCTAGGTCCTGCTCGTGTTTTGACATTTGGTGTGCTATTCGCCACGACGGCTGGCTCTCTGAACGCTGGCCGTCCCACTACAAGCATCATTGCCACGCCATCCTCACCGCGTCTGCTGTAGCTTTTCGTTGCAGATTCCCGACTCGGCGGAAGCAGCAGATTGTCAAGTTCGCCGATGATGAGTGGAAGGCGTAAAACCACGAGTGATCATCCTCTGTTTTCTAAGAACCAGGCATCACGGTGATAGACGAGGTTACCGACCGACGGATCGTGTAACCATGCACACAATCATAGTAGGCGAGGGGGTCGGCCTGGATGCATTCCCACAACCAAGCGGCCTGGCACCGGACTCGCTGTCGACGTCTGCATGCCGCTGAGTCGATGGCGATGTTTGAACACTGAATTGGTGGCGGCCACTGGGACGACAGTTGGCAGTGTTCGGTGAAGTTGTGCTGGAGAAACGAATTTTTAGATTGCCCCAGTGATGGAAACGAATGAATTCCAGGAAGACAGGAATGATCGGATGCCTTGAACACGTCACGCTCCTGCCCACCGAATGCGACTTATGCCCACTGTGTCATGCCATGGGAGTGGAAGTAGCGACCTCACCGGTCCATAACGATGGAAAGAGTGGTTTTTATAAACCAAAACAGGAATTCGACGCCTCTCGGTAACCAGAGCCATGCTGACATCTCCTGAGCACCTTATTGGCTCATGAAGCACATCTGTTGAAGAGGGAGCTCGATTGCTGCCCAATAGATGAAGAGCAAGTCAAACGGTAATTGATGTTATTCATAAGCCATCTAGTGTACAGCGACCTGGAACCTATGAGACACTACCTTGGCTGAGTAAAGACATGAGTAGAAGTAGTGAAGTGAGTAAAAGCAATACGCATTAGTTGTGGTAGGGACCACATGATACCATGTCCTTCAGCTCGATCTCGTGGCTAAGAGCCTGATGTAAACATATCTCGGCTTCATGCGCAGCCCAGGGTAGGACCATAGCCTGGTCGCCCCGCCATCGCACGCAAAGGAGGCTCTTCTTACGTCGGCAAGGGTCTCGCCTGGGTGGCTGGCGGGGGTCGCACACAGTCTTGCTGGAGTACAGACGGCCTACCCGAGAATACTCCCCCCATCCACAAAGAGGTAATCATCCGTCCGATCGGAGATCTGATCCGATCCGACACTCGCCCACGCGGTTTGAGGTGATTCTGGGTCTCCAGCTCTGTACGCGGCAGCCAGTCGATGGCACTGGTAGGGGCGTGGCCTAGAAGCTCTCTGGCGATGTCATCATTCTCATCGGCTGGGATAGGTCTCTAGTAACCTGGGCGGCTGAGCGGTGGGGAAGGAATCAGAAATACCCAACTACCTGATGTAGGTATTCAATCGGGGGAATCCGCGCCCAACAGGGCCCGGTCAGGAGGTCTCAGCACCAGGCGAACCGTGACAGCTGCGATAATTTTTCATGGCAGATGCAAAGACCACCGGTTGGGTTCTTGTGAACGAGAGGTCAGACAGTGCCCTATTCAGCATAAGTCGTATCTAGCCGTCCAGAATATGAATGACGGTGCGTTTTGTTATACAAAACAGGGGGTGGCGTGCACTGCCGTTGCTTTGGGGCTGACGCTCCCGTCGTGTCGGCTCCATGGCTTCAGCCTGGAGCTGCGTTGGCTGCACAATATTGTTTTGTCTTCGAAGCTTTTCACAATCTGGGCAAAATGTGAGCATCGGGCTGCACATTCGACGGTGCGCGAAGCTCTCCGTGCACCTTCACCCGTGCCCGCGCTGATAGGCGGTCTGTGGTAATGAGTGACAATAAATATACAAAGAGGGAAGGAAGATGGAGGGCTGGCATATTCGAAAACACCATCGACTCAACACGAATTGCATTTTTTTCATCTGGAAGAGTTTCTTTGTCTCAATCGCCTTTTAACCTTCACCATGTACTTCCTCGGAGTTGTCGCGCTATTCCTCGTCGCCGCCCACGCGGCCGTCACGGCGGATGTTCTCGTTACTAAACTCAACTGGTTCGGGAGAAACGTGATGTTCCTACAGAGCCCCGGCGCTCGTCATCACTCCATGGACTCCATCCTGATAGAGCACAAACTAGGAGGAGCCTACGTAAGACCACTTCGCATTCCACGGCCGTTCTCTCCAGACGGCTGCTAGCCCCCAAGCCACGAGGGCACGCTGACAGCGTAGTCGTTAGATTGTCATCCGTGTCTCTCGGGGGCCGCAGGCAACGCCACCAAGTTCGCGGCATCAATGGACGAGTCAACGACCTTCTCGGGGAAGAACGCCGAGGACATATACTATGCCTACACTGGTTTCGTCGCGGAGCCCTAGCTAGTGTGCAGGGCATCACCGGCGTACGTTCGCCTCACCACAGTGTTGCGGCCGTACGGGCTCGACTAACGTGTTTGCCAGTCATTTGGAGGCTTCTTCAAGGGCGCCATTCCTTCCATAGCCCCCAGTTCGCCTCGCAGGAAGGCGCGCCTATTCCTGCGTTGGGGAACAGCTTGAACAGCTGGAACTGGGTGTGTGGTGAGTGTTGCAAGGGGGCAACCCACGACAACCAAGGTCGGTTGTGTTAGGAGCTTCGGCCAGTTCGCCAGCCAGGCCCTGGCTGGAAGGGATCGATGGCCGTCAGCCTGGAATCCTAATGTATCTCGATATGCTCGTCCGGTGGAAGCACACACGTATATGAAGCTGGCAGAGGCGCTGGGGCGGAACTTTGCCTGCCCATCTACCTCCCAGGTAAGCGGGTAGCTTAGGTTCTCCGTACTGGATCAAGATTGAAGGGCTTCGGTATTTCCTCAAAAGTTACCTAGATAGATATGCGCCGGAAGGCCGAAAGAAACCTGATTGATAGGCACGATGCTGAAGCCTCGGGAGTAGATGGTGGCGGGGGCGGAGCGCCACGCCGTGAAGTTTAGCCTGTCCGTCCGGGAATTTTTGGAACTCCCCGCGGGCCAGATTCGGGAGACATCCGGTAATTCGACCAGACTGCCGGAGCCGTCGGGCAGCTTGAAATGAACCCTCCGTATCGAGGCTTTCGGCGTCGGGGGCAATCGTGCCGTGGGCGCCCGGTGACAGGTGACTAGCTCTCATGCATGCGGAGCTTATTCATACATAGTTGTAGATTAATACCGGTTGACCGAACCCAAAAGCCATGACAAGGGCACGTTTCGGGGAATCCTAATTATGCCTAGTCTTGTTCGCATGTGGCTCATTACATCCCAAAGAGGGATAAGTCTTCCTGGACGGGATTACACGGCAGCACACCCGTCAGCCCATACGTAACCGAGATCATGCAATGGAGCTGGCCACAGCCATGCATCTGGGGTACTTGGCATTGATGGTGATTCATTAGCGACCAGCTGGCTCAGCCGTATGGTTTGGTGTGTTATGGATGACGTGTGGATTGGTCGGAAGATGGCGGGCTGGCCAGCTCAAGTATGCAGGTACCACTCCAAGGCGTCAAGTCCGGTTGGCCGAGAGACGCAAGCTGGCGGTGGTTTTGCGTGGGGTGGAGGCACTAGGGATAGGATGGGATGGGATAGGAGGGGAGGGGGAGTGCATCTTCGAGTAGTCGGCGACCAGCTGGAGGAGCTGAGGTGGTTGTCGGTGCCCATTCCATGCGAATGCCAAAAGCCTAAATGGAAGAGAGGCGCTTCGAGAAGGCTACAAAGTGCGTGCTATGGCGAGTGAAGGCGTTTTGGGTGTCGAAAGCCGGCCGGGGGTCCACCATCTGAAGCGGCTCATCCCATCCCCATCGCAAGCCCATTGTCATGGATCCCATGTGATGGAGGGGCTAGGAACTACGACGGATGGGGTCTGGCGGGTACGCGGGCGTTCACGATCCAAGCTCCCAGTCGGGGCTATCTGCTATGCTCCAGTTGTGGGCGAGGCCAAAGCTTCGTTGACCAGCGTCGGGGCTAGAAGCTATGGCTTCAGCTTCAGGTTTGTACCTAAGGGAGACGCTCCAGGCGGCCTGTACTGCGTAGGGCCCCTGTAGGTCCTCACCGGGCCCATCGGCATTCCACCGCATTTTCTTCTTATCTGGCCCGAGGCTCTCTGTTTCGCGGGCGATAATACGCGTGTTGGGTTTCAAAAGAAGCTCCTCCACCTCACTCATGCCAGCCTCCCCGCGAAAAATAACCGCCTGTTGCCGCCCACAGCCTCGCCCCGGCATCTTTGCCATCATCATGACTGCGAGACTCGAAACAGACCCGTTGGCACCGGCGGCGGGGCCTGGCCGGATGCCCGGGTCTCGGCCTCGTTGCTCAATGTGGTAGCTGCTCCTTGCGTTGCAACTCGACTGGTCATGGTGTGGAATGAGGTAGCAGGCGGGGGGGAGGCCCTGTATGCTGCCTCCCACGTCCGGTGTTGCATGTGCCGCCTCGGCGTGTTCTTTCTTCTCCTGCCGCGCGGCGAACTCTCGCGTGTCCCCCTTCGTCCTTGTTCATTCTCGGCCTCCACGTCGCCCTCCCCGCGTGCAAACAACAACCCCCCTCCACCCGGTTAGACTTCGTGCCTTTCTCATCCTCATTTACCCTTTTCAGTAATCCCCCGCGCGACGAGCCAGGCCCCCCCCCCCCCCCACGTCTACGTCCACGTCCCATCCCCCATATAAACGCTTAGTTCTTTGTCGGTGGTGCATCTGAAGACCGCCGTTGCCAATCCATTGCCGCGCCCACGCTCACTTTCAGGGCGTTTGCCAGCGCGCGGAAGCTTCAGCCGATCTCGCGAAGCCACGTCCGCCAGCTGCTTTTTGGCTGTGGCCGCGTAGCAGTCGCCCAGACACTTTGCGCCGTCTCCACAGACCGAATCCGCCGGCTTGTCCGCCCAGTGTCTCTCCCTTGCCAGCGTCATGGCAGCTACGAGCTCCTTCGAGGAGCTGGGGCTCTCCATTCTCGGCGTCGGGTCCGAATATCCGCCGTATGGCCTCAAGCCAGACGAGGTGCAGAAACTGGGGGAGAAGTACTACCCCGAATCGACCGCGTGAGTTCCCACCCGGTTCGCGAGCTGCCCTGCCGTCTCGGCGCTGACGATACCCTCGGCAGCATGAAGAAGGTGCTCTCGATTAACAGGTTCACCGGTATCGAATCGCGCTCCTCGATTGGCACGTCGGACCACCCCAGCGTCAACCGGCCCGAGGCCCCGTCCATCGAAGAACTCCACGGAATCTTTATGTCGGACGGCGTGCCATTGGCCATCGAGGCCTCGCGAAAGGCCATAGCGGAAGCTCGAATCGACCTTTCCGAAATCACCCATATCGTTTCGACCTCGTGTACCGACAGCGCCAACCCGGGCTTCGACCACTTCGTCGCCAAGGGACTGGGCATCACCCATCCGGTCGAGAAGGTCTTGCTACACGGCATAGGCTGCAGTGGCGGCCTCGCGGCTCTGCGAACCGCGGCCAACCTCGCTTTGGGCCATACAGCGCGGCGGAAACCGGCGCGAATACTCTGTGTGGCTCTGGAAGTCAGCACGACCCTGGTGCGCAGCGAGCTCGACAGCATCAACGAACTCCAAGAGACGCGCATCGGCGTGTGCCTGTTTTCCGACTGCGGCAGCGCCGTCGTCCTCAGCAACGGCCTGGGCGAGCGCAAAGCGCCGCCCGTCTACGACCTGCTGGGCTGGGAGCACCGCATGATTCCCGATAGCGAGGGCGACCTGGGCTTCGACGTCCACCCGTCGGGGTGGAAAGTGGTCCTGTCACCCCGGGTGCCGCACTTGGCGGCCCAGAGCCTTGCGCCGACCTTTGCGGATCTCATGGCCGACGTGCCGGAACTTCCGGAAGGATATCGCGAGCCGGCCGACTTCGACTGGGCTATGCACCCCGGAGGCGCTACCATTCTGACGGGGGCGGAAAAGGCCATGGCTCTCACACCCGAGCACATGCGGGCCAGTTACGACACATACATGAGCCATGGAAACTCCAGCTCGGCCACCATCTTCAGCGTCTTGAACCGGTTGCGCAACAAAGACATGGACGCGGTCGCGCCGGGAGGCAGGGTCAAGGAGTATGTGGTAGGGTGTGCATTCGGCCCGGGCATCTCGGTCGAGATGTGCATGCTCAGGAGAAACATGGGGGCCGCAAGCGGGCTGCAGACGCCTCCGGAGACGGACAGCGAGGCGAGCCGCAGCGAGGTCGACGAGGCCGACTGGGCCAGTGTTGACGCCAAGGAGTCGGTCCCGGCCACGCCGGATGGGGAAACGCCATTGCGGCGACGAACGCCCGAGGGTACCGATGAAGCTTTCATCAGCCAGGCCGTGGATGGAGTCGAGTTGGATTAGACGCCAGGACGTCGGAGCTGTGATTCGCCGGGTACCTGTACCGCCAGCCGGGCGGCAAGTCACTAGAGGAGATGCTTCCTGGGGCTCGGTGCGGGGGTGTGTACATGATTCATGAAGGGTCGGGCTGCGCCCAGTACAGCCAGCCGTGTGGACCTCGACGTAACGGGCCACCGTCTAGTCGACGTTGCGAACCCAACTTGTACGTCTCGACCTCGCTGGACAATGACAAGACTATCTAGACAACCACCTGTGCCATTCTTCCATGCATCCATCACACCTAACGATACTGGGCACGGTAGGAATACTAATCTACTTGAAGTTCCATATCAAGGGCTAGACCAAACCACCCAGTCTTCTCAGTATGGCCTCCTTGGGGCAAAATGCATCATGCTCCGACCCTGGTCATAGGCAACCACATAGCTTCGCTGCCACACCTCGCCGACAATGCCCAAGAAGGCGTCGCCCGACTGCTCCGTGCCATTAAAGGCACTGAAGCACACGTCCTCATAGCCCGGGAGCCCATTGAGGCTGCGCACGATCATGTCCCGAGGATCCATGGCCATCTCGACGCCCCCGATGACAAAGGCTGCGTAAGGAGCTGTGGCGTTGCACGGCACGGTCCAGAAGCCCAGCGAGGCGTTGTAGACGGCGGGCGGGTTGAACTGAGCGTTGAGGTCCTCAGCTGCAGAGGTCGGCACGAAGTTGGGAGCTGTACCCGAGTCCACGATGGCCTGGAAGTTGCCGGCGGATGTCATGGTCCCATTCCCTGCTCTGTATATAAACTCGGTCGTCACCGAGTAGAACGACAACGTACCGGAGCCCCCATCCGTGGTAGGCTCGATGGGCACGCTTGTGAAGGGCGGCTTGTAATAGCTCTCGGGCACCAAGCCTCCAAAAGCGGCCATGCCCGCGTTGGCCGTAACGGGAGTCCCGGGGGGCACGCGGTCCAGGGCGAGGGTGAAGACGGCGTCCTGGACGAGGCCGTTTTTCACCGCGCTGGTGAACCAAGGGTCGTACCGGATCGCGGCGCCCGTTGTCCTGTTCCTCGCCGAGGCGACGGCCGGGTAGGCCAGGCCCAGGATGCCCGAGGAGTGACCGTCGCCGTTCCAGGCGGCGCGCTCCACCAGCGCCGCCTGCTGTCGCGGCACCGAGACGCCGCCGACGGCCACGGGGACCAGTCCGAAGGACCCACGAACCGAGACGCCCTCGGGGAAGTAGCTGACGCTGAACTCCTCGTCGGTGAGGTTCGCGAAAGCGGCCGGGCCCGCGTCCAGGCCCGGGCCGAACCCGCAGAGCGACTGGTTCCGCGGCCGGCCCGTCTTGACCTCGACGCATTCGAACTGCCGGGAGACGACCCACGTGTCGGCGCTGCCCGTGTCGAGGAAGCTGATGAGCGCCTGCGCCCCGGCCCCCGCGGCGTCCCCCCACGTCACGTTGACGGTCGGGTAGACGCCGCTGTAAAGGCTGTTGACCACTGCCGAACCCCCGGGCCGCGGGGCGTCACGAGCTCGCAGGCGCCGGTCGACGGCCCGCGGTCGGCGCCCGCGGCCAAGTGTCAGTTGGTGGCTGGAGGGCGCCTCGGCAATGGATATGTCGTCCCGCGAGAACAGTAACGCGCCGGCGTTCGGACCCGAGGAAATCGCGCGCTGGTTGGGGGCCGCGGCGCCGAGGTCCAGGGAAGCCAGGGCCAGGGTCAGAGCGATAGATGCGTATAGTTGCATTTTCAGTTCCACCGGATGGACGGTGAAGGGAAGGGCAGTATTGCGTAGCGTGTATAACTCGAGGAGTACCACGGGCTTCTTCGGGCCTTTATTAGCGGGCAGCTATGAGGTCTTGTAGTGGAACGTTTCTGGGTGCATCATATGGCCGGAGATTGTGCTCGACTGACTCTGCTTGACTCGGTCTATGACACTAACCCCCTTCCCACACCGTCTCTCCAACTGATGGCAACTGTTTGGGCTCGGATGGCACGTGTTTCCGCGGGCCCTTGTCAGCCACGCCAGTAACGTTCATGAGACCTGCCTGTTGTACGGCAACAGATGGACGGTAACGACACGCTTCTGCCGGCGCCCACGTCGGCAATTCTAGCCCCGAGCGTCACTTCTTCTTTTTGGGCATGACGCTACTTAAATATGGCCTTTCCATATACGTCGACTACTTCCTGCCCACAACCTTTGCCTCGCAGCTCATGAAGCGAATGCCTCTTATTGTGAGCGAATCACTTACTACATAGAGAGGAGAGGCCACACCAAATGGTTCCGTGGGGAAAGATTGGAATCGGATGGCTCTTCGTTACTCTTCCTTTTTTCGTCTTTATACACTGCTTTCCATAGACTCGGCCCATCTTCGCTCCAGGGAATCATCCGGACCTGCCGGGCTCGTCTTAATCGTTTCATACAGGGTTAGCTCGGTCCCGCACCCGGTTTCCATGCAGCTTCGCGCGGCAGTTCTACCTGATGCTAAACTGGCACGGGTGCCAGCCGTACCCGGATGGTATTTGACCAAGTAACTTCCGAGGTAACCTACCGGTGAGGATCGCGTGATGGTGGAACAAGCAACCCTGGGTTGATAACCGCAAGCGGGAGGGCCAAGAATCCGGTTCTCTCCACGCAACCACATTCGGCAACCGGGAACTAAACAGGCTGGGCCAAGCCATGGCGCGTTCCAAGAGCTATCGGCGCCTTTTGCGAGAATCCATTGCCATTTGCCATGGCTAGCCTGCCACTGTACACGGGGGTTGGTTATCGACAAGCTGACAGGATTGGGGGGGCAGGCGCAAAGGGGGGGGCAGCTGCCAGTCGCCATTTTCCCCAGACCAAGAGAACGGTTAGCCTGGGTCCAGAGAGCCCTTGACGTCATCGCCTCCTGCCGGTTTTGGACAGGTCCCCTGACACACCACCCAAGCCAGTACAAATACCCGACAAACACGACATCCCTTCTTCCTATGCCCTCTCTTGATATGCCAGCTCCCAAGACCGTTCCCTTCCAAGCCCTCAACGCCACCTCCGCAACGCGATCACACACCAAAGCCGTCTCGACCATCGTCAAGTCTCAGATCCGGTCCGTCCACCACCATGCCTCTTGACGGGTCCCAGAACTCGGGCGCCACGGGTGCCGCCAAGTTCGTCACCAGCGCCGTAGGCAACACCGTGTAGGTGCCTCGTCTTTTCCCGCTCCCCTTCTACCCCACTCTGCTTCCTCGTGCCGGTCGTAGAGAGAGAGAGAGAGAGAGAGAGGGCAAGGGGAGCCCCATGACTCCTGCCCGGGTTGCTAACGCGTCCCCCCAGTGGCGGCATCTCTAGAACCGTCGGCAACGTCACGGGCGCCGCGGGCCGGGGCCTCGGCGACACCATCACTGGCGCGACGGGTTCGGCCGGCAAGCCCGTGGGCGACGCCCTCGGGGCCCTGGGTAACGGCGTGCAGTCGGGCGCCGACGGCGTCGCCAAGGGGGTCGAGAACGCCGGCCAGTGGAAGCGGTAGATGGATAAAGGCCGTCGGGCCGTGACGTCTCTGGCCAAGGCCACGGAGCTCGACTTTCGGGAGTTCTGCGGGGTGGAACCGGCGCCGCCTTAAGGAGATTGAGCAACTTTGGGGGGTGTTTACGCCTAACGACATCTTGTACTTTCTAATACCCACAACGTCCATAACTACCCGACAACCTTCTTCTCTCACACGGCCCCGAATTGTGGCATGTTGCTTTGGACGCGGTTGTGTAGAGACTTGTCGCATATGACAGGGACATCCAGCCCCAAGCTCCAGCTCCCAAACCGCTACGCCGTCTCGGCGAAACGCGACAAGTCGTATAATTACCGCATATTTGTCGTGACTACGTGCCAATTCGCGCTAGACCCCTCAACGAGCTGGCTGGTTGCGGGGTAGTGACCGTATATCATCCGTGGACGTCCCTCCCACGTGTGCCCATTGCCCGCCCCCCGCGCCGGCG
The DNA here is from genome assembly GCA_018287875.1 of Nigrospora sphaerica. Taxonomy (NCBI): domain Eukaryota; kingdom Fungi; phylum Ascomycota; class Sordariomycetes; order Amphisphaeriales; family Apiosporaceae; genus Nigrospora; species Nigrospora sphaerica. The sequence continues at coordinate 930,849 of JAGVVL010000017.1, forward strand.
CCCGACCCGCCTTGGGTACTCCCACCTTGCGCCGAAAGCCACCCACGCCGTGGCGCGACCGCCCGCCGCCAGCGCTGTACCGAGCGCAACCAGAGGCGCTTACTGGAAGGAGATGCGGCTGGGAGCAGCGCTGACGGGATCGTCCCACCCTGAAGGCGGGCGTCGGGAACACAACCCCTCTCCCCAAACCCGCCCAGGTGGGGCGTTTTGATAGGCCGGAGGCACCGGGCGGAGGTCGCCGGCGGCCTGTTTCCACTTTTCTGCCAGTCCGCTCGGCCGCTCCCGGGACCCCCCACGACGGGGGGTGCCTACAAAACAAGCCTCCTCGCCGCTGGGGTTTCCCCGAAGAGAGAGGACCATTGAACCGTCGTATTGCGAGCCTCACGACTAGCCGCTTTTCCGGGTCCGACGTCCTTCCCTCATTCGTTCCCACCCCCGCAGTTATCCCCCGCCCCCGCCGGACTTCGCCGCGCCGTCAGTATGCCACCGTCGCCCCCGCCCGCCCGCGACCCGGCGGCGCTCCTGCCGGCGCTACTGGCCATCGTGGAGCGGCGCGTCGTGCCGCTGACGGCGGCCGGCGTGGCGGCCGGCGACAAGGTCTTCGGCGCCGCCATTCTGACCAAGGCGGACCTGGCGCCCGTGGCCGTCGCCACCAACCACGAGCGCGCCTCGCCGCTGCTGCACGGCGAGATCCACTGCCTCCAGAACTTCTTCGCCGCCCCCGCCGAGGGCCGGCCCGCCCCCCGCGACTGCCTCTTCGTCGCCACCCACGAGCCCTGCTCGCTCTGCCTGAGCGGCATCACCGTGAGTGCCCTCGGGACCCTTCTCCCCCCGGCTGGGATTGTCCCGTTCGGTATCCCCCAGCTAACTCCCGTCTCTGTCCCCAGTGGTCCGGGTTCGACAACTTCTACTACCTCTTCACGTACGAGGACAGTCGGGACCTGTTCAACATCCCCTACGACATTCAAATCCTCCAGGAGGTGTTTCGCGTACGGGCCGTGGGGGAGAGCGATGCCGATCTGGAGAAGAGGCCACTGTATAACCGCACAAACAAGTTCTTCACGGCCAAAAGCTTCGCAGATCTGGCCGCCGAGCTCGACGACGAGTTCGACCGCAAGAAGTGGACGGCCGAGATTGAGAGGGTGAAAATGCTTTACGGTCAGCTCAGCCAGACTTACCAGGAAACCAAAGCCGAAGGAGTCGCCACGGCCAGCGTGTGGAAGTAAGGCAGCTTTCACTCTTCCCAAAGAACACAGGCATGCTCAAGTCCGGCATAAAACTACCTTGTATTGGTTCTTATCTAGGTTAATCTGGGAGGATTCGAGAGGTGGCCTTCGCGTGACGTGAAATAATCAGTAAACGGCCGCTGCGGTATGGGCGTTGGCTGTTCGTCAACGCACGCGTGAAAGTCCGAGTCCTCTGCGCACGTGTGTGCGCGCGGCCTACCAGCATCGTGACTTGTACTTGTCGTCGCGGGAGGCCAGACCGCAGAAGCTCTGGAGTTGCCCTATGAAGCTCTCTGGGGATGCTGCTCCCTGGCCAGAATGTCCTCCAACATTTCCTTCCCCGACTTTCTCCTCTGGCTCTCCCCTTTCAAAGCATTTATTGGTTTAAGAAGGCGTGGAGCCGAAGCCTCTGTTATGGTTTCGGGTATTTGCTCGACCAGGGGAGCGAAGCTGTAGTGTCGCAACTTGTTAAATAGGGCGTTGTCTGGGGCTGGGCTTCGCTGCTCGGGTATCCGGGGGCTGCTTCGCCTCTGTCCAGAAGCTTTGCCAATCCCAGCGCCCATTCTCTTGACTGCCCCGTCGCGGGGTTCCGCGGCTGTAGGTGGCCGAGGGCTGTTTGTGCCGTTTGCGCTGTTTGCGTTGTTTGCGCTGTGGCCTGCCCCCATCTGGCTGGTGCAGTCCGGCGTCACATCTTCGTCTGCCCGGCCCCTGGCTGGTTCGCACGGTAAACAGTAATGGGCGTCAACGCCGCACTCATACATTGTCGGCGCCGTGGGCGAGACTTCTTGTTGCAAGTCCTCTATTTGCCTAGGCGGCCTGATCCAGTCGTTGGTGCATGCACGCGAGCGTAGAGCAGGGAAGGAGAAGATATCTTCTTCGTTGGGAGCACTGGCGGGCAGCTTCGTGCGTTTTTCCCCAACTCCCTTTCTGCTTCCTAATCTTAATGGGGTGGAGCTGGGTCGGCGCTCCAGTGCGTGGACAACCTCGAACGCGTTTTCTCCCTGGTTTCCGGAGCCAACAATGTCGCTGCTGGGCCGACTTGATACCAAAGATGGTGTTGGTGCTTGATGCGTGGTATCGCAGCTGGAAACCTTCGGGCGTGCGCACCAAGACTGCCCGATACTACCATCGATATCTTCCTCGTCGTTGGAAGAGTCCGGGCTCTCTGATGAAGTATCCCAGTTGACCTCGGTGACACTTTGCCTCGTGATAATGGTGGCCCTCAGGTTCCTCAAAGTCGTGCCGCGGCGGGAGCTTTCATTTCCACTGGAATGAATGAAAGCGGAACGAACGGAGCTGATGGTGGTCGCTGGGTCTGCGAGGCCGGGGCATTGTGGAATGAGGGCCCCGGAGGCAGTGCTTGGCTTCGCGTGCCGTCCAGTAGGCAACAGGACAGTAAGGCAACCGGCTGAGAAATGCTCGTCGTGGAGAGTGCGGAGACCGGCTATGACAATGTCCAAAATGCCTGCAATATCTCGTGTCGAAACGAGAAAGTTGTCGGGGCCCGGGCCCTCTGTAGTTGGATGGGATTGCCGACTGGCCGAACCCCTACGGGAAAAATCGTGGCTGGTGTCTTGGGAAGGCAAAGGGCATTCCCCGTGGCGGCGCCGGGCCAGAAATGTCTGTATATTTTTGACAATTTTCTGAATTTCCACCTGTACCAGCGATGTGGGTGGTGAAATGGCATCAGGGCGACCGGAAGAGCTTGTGGGCGCAGACAAGACCGTGCAATCGCTCAGGGGTGGCGTGGAAGCTCGCTTCGGAGGAACCGGGGGTGTGGAGATGTGGAATGCCTGTATATTGCCCACAAGTCTCTCGATATCGCTTTGCTCTGGCGACGACCCCGGTGCTGCCCCCGTCCGATTCTGCGCGGCCCTGCCCCTTTCATCATTGCCACCATGGTCCTCGGAGTCCTGGTCAGGGGTCTCGGTGACGGATTCCATCCGATTTGGAACTTGCCGTGCCTTCGCCTTCTGCGCAAATCGGCCAATCTGTAAGCTGTCGCGATGTTTGATGGCCAACAAGGACTGGAAAACAGGTTCTGCCGCCGACAGCGATTCGCGTGGCAGGTGATAGTGACCTGGCGCGGGAGAGGGCGAGTTGCTGGAATCAGTGGCTTCGACGCTCTTCATCAAAACCGACGCCGCCGCAGGCTCCCCGGACTGGCCATCCTTTTCTGGCCCTGGGCTAACGCTCACGTGCCTGGTCGCTGGCTGGGTAGACGGCGCGCTGAAGAACTGGTCTTCGCCAAAACTTCCCACAGAGGAGCGGATAGGAGCATACATGATCTGCAGGTGATACCACCAACAAGGGGCGAGATGCGGCTTTAGGAGAAGGTCGGGTGGTGCTGCTTGGGATGGAAAGATGGCACGGGTTTCCCCCGTGATGCGCAGCAAGAGGACTTCAGGTGGCCGAGCAGGTCGAAAAGACCTGCTGAAAGGACAATCACAGAGGTCAGGCGCAATGGGCGGGAGGAGCTGATGAAAGCAATGTGTGGCGACCCTACAATTGAGCCTCTGGGCTCGTTAGTTAGCAAAGCACGTGCAACAACACACACACACCGGGATAGCAAGGCCAGGAACGCAGTTGCTTTACAGCGTCGCTCGGATGGTGACCGGTAAATGACGTGCCGCCCTAGGCTCTTTCTCCAACTGCTAACAGATCGACCTCAGCAGGCGTCGAGATGCGTGGCCGCGGCCACGGAGCTAGCGATCAATGGCTGTAAGTAAACGGGCGGACGGGGCAACGGGGACTCTACGCCGCCCGTATCGCCCCCAGAGGAAGGTTGCCAGAAGCCAGAAAGAGCTACCGAGCCTGGACTTCAGGGCTGGCCAGGCGCCGGGTGCTTGCTGGGGATTAGCCTCCACCTCGAGAGTAACGTAGGAGCTGCGTTGTTATATCATAAGCTTATTTCACGGCGCAGTCCGAGCTAAGGTGCTTTGTATGAAGCCATCGGCGTGTCGTATGGGTCTCCCGAGCCTCCAAAGCGAGTCGTGGCGCAAAGGGTCCTAACTAAGGTCTTGGGTCGGATGTGCATGTCCATTGCACGTACTCCCGCCCGGGGGAAGTCGCTGCGGACATCGAGTCGGGAAAACGAGAACAGAGACGGTCAGCTCCGGGTGTGTGAATGAACCTTATGCTTGCGGACGCGTGACTGGAAAAAGGGCCGCTTGCCAAGCTGCCAACTGCTGCCCAGGCTGCCAGGCAAGCCCAGACGAGGCTGTCTGGCAGAGGCGTCTGCGCCTGCGACTCCCAGAAGGGGCGGAGGGGATGCTAATCGAAGGTTCTTATTCCCCATACGTGCCGGCGTGGGAAGGCGGTTTCCTGATCGGCGTAGGCCGCGATCCCATGACGTCAGACTGATGAGACATTGGCTGGGCGTGGTTCGACATGGAGGGGCAAAGCGCAGCCGGGCGGCATCGTGACAGGCCTATTAGTAGGTAGGTAGTCCCTGCTTGCTTTCCTGCACCGGAGCTGCGAAGTTTCGGAGAGGCGGCGGCGTCTGCTTTTCCGTTGCTTCTGTTGCTGTCCAGAGATCACCAATCCGGCCCCGGGCAAGGATTGGCGACAATAGTTCATTGCCCCGATACGATCAAGGGGCATCCGCTATCGGACGCGAAATGTACACCGTTCCGTCGTCAGAGAGGGCTATTAGTTATCTGGTCAGTAGGGGAAGAAGTACCCCCACCAAAGTGTACTGTTGTCCAGTGCGTTGGAGGGGCTTATTCTCCGCTATTGGATGCCCAGCGGGATTGCTTGCGGTCACACGCCACACTTAGTACCCGCGAAACTCCAATATACAGGACGTTATGCCCACAAGATACTTGGCTGCTTGGCGTTGCAACGATCATCCGCCGGATGGGCAATCCGATGCGGGTGATGTTACCTACTTGCTTCCTCGACTTGCTATCGCGTAGTTGTGAAAACCTGCTGACCCCTTGGAGCCCTGGGAGGCATAGACTGCTCATGACTCTTTCCGCAGGTATCCATCCCATCATACCTCCGTTTTCGCGGCCGAAAACCATGTGGTGGCACGGCTGGGATAAGATGATCCCGGGGGGGGGGGGGTCCGTATTTCCTCTATTGATTTCACACGTATGTGCCGTGACGCTGGCAGAAAGTACATCCATCCATCCATTCCCATGGCATGGGTAGACGGATGGTAAGTGCATGGCCGGCCGGCACCCGGACTGTCGGGGATAGCAGGGTCTGGAGCTTGGCTCTCAGGGCTCCCTTGTTCAGCGCCAGCCTTGTTCCCGGGGCTCCGTACATCCCCTACCCGCCTGACCATAGGTTACGGGTAGGGTCGGTAGGTAAAATACTTTACACACACAGCAAATGGGTGGTACCTAAGACCCCGAGCTGGAGTCTTCATTGTTCACGTCTCTCCCCATCTTTCATCGCGCACCGCCCCTGTTCCGCGAGGTCCTGTATTGCCTAGGCGCATTCATAGGCCGCTATCGGCCTGCAACGTGGTACACTGCAGCACCACCAACCAACCTGCACCGGAATCTCAACATTCGATGATCCGGTGCTGTCACGCTACGCTGAGTGACCGACGATTTGCCTATAGTCCAGCCCACCGCTCTTGGCCTGGACTCCCCCGTGGCCGCCTACTTTACCCCTATCACTTAGGTGTCGCAGACCGCCTGCCACGTGGTTGGCTCTCGCCCTAAAGAGGTACCCAAGCTGCAGGAACAACAGATGCGTGCAGCATATAAGAGCCCGATCAAGCCGACGGGACTTGGACACTGCGGGAACACGACCTCGACACACTTTGCATTTCCAAGCACCATATCACACGCAGTTACTGAATATCGTTGCCATCTGCCCGAGTTCCGGAAGAACGGCATACCCCACTACCATGTGCATCGCCCTCCTAAGCACCGCTCACCCGGACTATGCACTGATCGTCCTCGACAACCGGGACGAATATGTCTTGCGTCCCACGAGCAGACCTCGGTGGTGGACGCACCAGCCCTCGGGCCAGCAGGTTCTTTCTTCCAGAGACCTACAACGCCGTGAACGGGGGACTTGGATGGGCGTGAGCAAGACGGGCCGGCTGGCGGTGCTCACCAACTACCGCGAGACCATCGACGACCATGCACATCCGATCCATGGCGTGAGAAGCCGGGGCGGCATGGTCACCGCATGGCTCGGTGCGCCTGCCGACACCGACCTGGACACCTTCGTGGCCCAAATGCTGGAAGACGGCGGCGTCAAGGGCGTGGGCGGGTTCTCGCTGATCTGCGGCGATCTGCGAGTCCAACAGAAGCAGGCCGGCGCGCCCGAAACCAACGGCCAGCGGCGCGGCGAGCTCAAGCCCCTGGCCATAATTTCCAACCGGAGCGAGGCCGTGGATAGCGTGCCCAGAATTGGTGGCGAAAGGGGGAAAACATGGGGCCTCAGCAACACCATCTACGAAGAGCCGCCCACCTGGCCCAAGGTTCAAATGGGCAACGCGCTGGTGCAAGAGGCTATCGCGAAGGCTACGGCGACCAATGCGAGCGAGGACGAGCTCTGCGATCGCCTGTTTTCCGTCCTCGACCACGACACCCTGCCTCCCGTCGAGATCCGCTCCAAGATGGATTTCGAGGAGCGGCTCGACTCGCTAAAGCAAACCATCTTCGTGTCCGCCATAGGCGACGACCAGCAGAGGCAGGACATGGACGCTGCAGTGGCCCAGGGCAAGATGAAGGCGGCCTTTGACCAGATCGAAGACGAAGAGCAAGAACAGCTCGAGGCTTCGCATCACGACGATGGCAAAGTCTTCGACAGGGGGGCCTACGGTACGCAGAGGCAGACCATTGTCCTGGTCGACTGGGAAGGCAACATCACCTATAAAGAACGAGCTCTGTTTGATGCCCATGGGAACCACATTGAGCGTGGCCAGGGGGACGTAACCTTCAAATTCGCCGTTGGAAGTTAGGGAGCTGCAGGAGGCAGCAGCAGCGTAAAGACGCTGAGGGGAAACGCAAGGGCAGCGTGTTGGGCAAAACGGAGAGCCAACCAGCATGAACGGCCCAGGGATTGTGTCCATCTTAATTTACCTCTTACCGTAAACAGCCAGCGCAGAGCTTTGTTCTCCCTTTTGACCACTGATCAATGGCTTAAGGTAGGAGCATTGCCACCATGTAACAGAGCGGAGCCAGCGATAACTAGCTGAGTCCTTTACGCATTGGACTGTTCTCATGTTGGGAACGTCAGAATGGACTCGTCGCAGTTGCCCTGATTCTTAAAAACGGGTTGGACAGCGCAGCAGAGCCGTTTGTGGTTCGCCGCAGCCCAGCCTTGAGGCCGTAGTTAAGTACATATTGAGTGCCATGTAGGTACGCGATGTACTATATGTACTTATTCATCTGGTGACCGCACGCAAAGGCTACTGCAAAGATGTAGGTACATTCCGCCTAGCTAAAAGTTTTGAGTCATAAAACTTGGCGCATGTTGAGAATTCTCCGGTGCGCCATCAGCAAAGCCATGTTTTCAGTCCGCGCCGAATATTATTTCCCACCCCACATTCAGCGCGCACCCACGCACCAGCTATGGCGCTGGTCCCTGGGGCTGCCTAATTTTAGTGACGACAGGTCCAACCATCTGTACGCGATCCCGTCCCGTTCAATTCGGAGCATCTGCAAGCGAAGCAGCCCATTCCAAGCCTCGCAGACCACGCGACGCCAGCACCGGCGAACTCCCACGCTCTTCGCCGAGGGCCTGCGCTCCGCCAACCCCGGGCAGCCTGCCATGCGATAGCCTCGCCTCGTCCCGTCGTCCCCTTCCCGTCGTCCAGACACCGGCATCGCCGTCGCCAGCACCATGTCGGTCAGCACCAACGCCCTCCAGCTCTCCGAGTACCTGGAGAAGCTGCCAGGCACCACGTTCCGGCGCCTCTACCAGCAGCCCTCGACCGCGTTTGCCATATTCCGGCGCATGCTGCCGCACCTGGCCAAGACCATCGTCATGGCCATCCTCTACATGCCCGACCCGTTCCCGCTGGCCGACCTCGATGTCTGGGTCAAGCCGCCGTCGAAGCGCCAGAAGGACCAGGCCATCGCCGTTCTGCGCAGTCTGCACATCATCCAGATCTCGGCGCCCTCCAAGGACGCCCAGCAGTCCATGAGCCTCACCGTCAACTTTAGGAGCAGCATGCGCCTGGCTCTGGAAGGTGGCGGCGACCACAACTCCTTTGGCGTGCCCTCCGACCTGCCCGTGCCGCCCGACGTCGACCTGCCCTTCCTCGACAGATACGCTCGAAAGAAGTGGGACGACATCCTACACTTTGTCGTCAACTCGGTCGGCTTTTCCGACATGCGCGAATCCAAGGGCGAGTCCGGAAACGGGCCCAAGGCGTCGGTGAAGGAACTGCTCGTCGCCGGGCGCCTTGTTGAGAAACGAAACGCCATCACCATCAGCATCACACAAGCAGGCTTTACCTTTCTGTTGCAGGAGGCAAACTCGCAGGTCTGGACGCTGCTGCTCCTCTGGCTAGAAGCCGCCGACGCGACGCGCGAGCGCGGTACGGACAACATGGACAGCGTAGACATGCTATCCTTCCTCTTCCTCCTAGCCACGCTCGAGCTGGGGCGCGGCTATAGTACAGAGGCACTTACCGAGTCACGGCGCAATATGCTGCCCACGCTCGTCGATTTCGGTCTCATCTACATCCCACCGCATGACCACCGGCAGTACTTTCCAACGCGCCTCGCCACGACCCTGACGAGTTCCGACTCCAGCCTCCGTTCCGTCTCCGCCGGCTTCACGGCTGCCACGGACGGCGGCGCCGCCGAGAGCGGGGACAAAAATGCCATTATCCTTGAAACCAACTTTAGGATGTATGCCTACACCTCTTCTCCCCTCCAGATTGCGGTCCTGGCCCTCTTCTGCGAGCTCAAGATGCGGTTCCGCGAACTTGTTTCGGGCAAGCTCTCGCGGCAGTCGATCCGTCGGGCCGTGGATATGGGCATCACGTCGGACCAGATCATCTCGTACCTGGCCACGCATGCGCACGAGCAGATGTACAGGGTCGCTGCGGCCACCAAAAAGCCCCTTTTGCCTCCTGTTATTGTCGACCAGATCAGGCTATGGCAGCTGGATACGGAACGGATGAGCACGTGCCCTGGCTTTCTGTTCAAGGACTTTGAAAGCGTCCGCGAGTACGAGACGATGGCCAACTTCGCCGACGAGATTGGCGTTCTCAAGTGGCGGAACGACAGGAAGGGCATGTTCTTCGCCAACAAAGTCGAGCAGATAAAGGATTTCATGAAGAACCGACGGAAAGCGGAGCAATAGATCTCAAGGCCGACCCCCATCGGGGCACTGGGGGGGACTGGTAAGACGAAGAGGAGCTGCATGCCAGCGTGTAGCTATTGGTAAAAATCAGCATTGGGCCGGCGTTATTGGGGTTTAGAAAACGGACTTGAGGCTTGTTCGTTATGCGCCGAGGGCTCTAGAAGTACTGAAGTACCGAATATGATACGAATCACCGATCTCCCGTTGCGAGATTATCAACGAGAATCTGTTACCGCGAGGTCTTTGAAACGTGGATCGTGGCGCTTCCCACTACAGTGGAGGAGTGATTCTTCAGTGGAAGGAATCGTGGATGTCTCCCTGCTAGAGAATCATCCCCCCGCTAAAGAATCATTCGCCGGCCAGACAATCACTCCTTGTACCCGGGTACCAAATGCAGCAAAGGCTGGTAAGCGGCTGTATACGGTTCCATCCCATCCCGCAATGCGGAAACGTGGGGTAGAGCCGAGGCATAGGCGCAGGCTAGCGACTCCCGGACCCACGATCCGCTGTGTATGGGGGAGGACGGCCCCAGTCTCCCCCGTATTTCCCCGTCACGTATAACGTCCAAACCCCTCCACCTCCCCGTCGCAAACCTACCGTGTAGCTGCCCACCCCCAGCTTTCCACTATCTCACTCCAACTAAAACTCCTTACTAAACGAGACTCGCCCAATCCACCACCTCGCCTACGTCTTCCCCAACTTTAGCACCAGTTCCTCTCCTCCCTCGCACGACCCATGGCGCCGCCGCCGACGACGAGCGCGGAGCCGGGGGCGGACGGGGCGCCGCCGGCGTCTTTCGCGGCGGCGACAGCGGTGACGGCGTTGACGTCGCACACGTACCGGGCGGAGCTGCAGGCCGAGTGGGCGGTGGGCAGCGTGCCGCACGGGGGCGTGGTGACGGCGGTGCTGCTGCGGGCGGCGGCGCTGCACTTTGCGACGACGCTGGCGGCGCGGCGGCAGCCGCACGCCGTCACGCTGCACGCCGAGTTCTTGCGCCGCACGCACTGCGGGCCCGCGACGCTGACGGTGCGCGACGTCAAGCTCGGCCGCCGCACCTCGACCGTCCACGTCGCCCTCGCCCAGGCCGGCCGGGGCGGCGACGCCGGCGCCGAGACGGACGAGGTCGTCGCCTACATCACCCACACCGACCTCGCCGCCGAGGAGGGCCCGTCCTTCGCTACCGGCTGGGCCCTCGACCCGCCGCCGCCCGCGCCGCCGCTGCCGCCCGCGCTAGCCGCCGGCGCCGACGGCGACGCCCACTGGGCGCTGTGGCGCGACCGGCCGTTCCCGCACTTCCGCCGCGTCATGTCGCGCGTCGACGTGTTCCTGCCGCGCGCCGGGCAGGCGCGGGATAGCCTGTGCGACGAGTGGCTGCGGCTGCGGTCGGGCGAGCGCTTCGACGACGCGAGCGTGGGGCTGGTGTCGGACCTGTGGCCGCAGCTGATCGAGAGCCTCGCGGCCCCGGCGCGGCGCGGGGGCGGCGGCGACGACGGCCCGTCGCCCCCGGACCCGGACTCGGCCGTGGCCGCCCCGCCGCCGCCGCCGCCCTTGGCCATGTATTGGTACCCCACGCTGCTCCTGAACCTCGACATCAAAAAGGCCCTGCCGCCCGGCGGCGTCGAGTGGCTCTTCGCCCGCGTCCGCGCCAAGCAGATCCGCAACGGCCGCCAGGACCTCGAGGTCGTCATCCTCGACGCGTCCGGCGACATCGTCGCCCTCAGCCACCACGTCGCCCTCGTCCTCGACGCCAAGCGGAACACGGCCGAGAGGGGGGCTGCCGGGGCCAGTAAGATCTAGGCCCCGCCTGGGCGACGTCAGGGCTTCCCCGCTGGGCCTGAATTCGACGACGCAGGACGGTAGAGGCCATGGGCAAAGGAGCGCATGCGTCCTCGGCTGGGAGCACCTGTACGGCGGCCGACATAGAAATCCCATCAACAACCCTACGTAAGGGGCATCCGAGGAACCGCTAGCACTGGCAAAACAGTGCTGGGTCTTGTTTCTCTAGTTGTTTAGATTAGAAACACCAAGGTAAAACCTTTGGAATAAGGATGGTACCGCTGTTGCTATTACCTTCGTTGCTCTGTTCATCCCTTTGCCTTTCCCTCCGCCCGTGGCGCGGCTGGGCCATTGCCAAGCTACCTGTCCAGTTCTCATTACCGCTTCTGCCTTCTCAACGCACTATATAGCCGCGGCATTATACGGCCTCAAGACTGCAGCGCCAGCGATGCTGCCGTACGACAAATATTGTACACGAAACATTGCATATCCTTCGGGTATTTTTAATCCTTTTCCCACAACAATATACAAAAATGTGAGCCCCCTCCCGACTCGAGTACGAAAGTGGCCGAGATATAAAAGGTGATAGAAGAAGGCAGAGGGAGGCAAAGAGAGGCAGAGGATCAGAAAGGAGGACTGGAAAAAGATGCAACCCTTCCACCCAAGGTTTCCTAAAGTCATGGCCCTCACAGATATCAAAGCTTTGCAGTTGACTTCCAAGTTCTTAGAATTATGTTAGGTGAAGCTTCCCTAACTGAATCGGTGGCGCCCTCAGCTGTGGATGTTATCTCAAGATTTGAAGCGGCTGGGTAATCTCTCATAGCATACAAGGCGTAGGTAACTCACTCCCGACTACAGGCCTCTCTACCTGTAATCCCAATGTTGTACACTCATTCCACGCCGAAGCGCTAACATCTATACCATGCATCTAGCAGATGACCACTGCGAAGAGAAAGCCCCATGCGTATCAAACAAACCGTACCAAAAGCACTTTTCAGGGCACCGACAAGACGCTGCATCGGTTGCCTGCCTGCTCTCCGCGTCCGAGAATTCTTCCCATCCAGCTTTTGTCCTCCTAGCTGCTGCATCGTGGGAGGAGACATTCCTTACCTATACGCTGCGCGTAGCCTTGTTGCCACAGATACAGACTGCGCTTGGCCTCGCTCGTGGTGCACAGAGCCTCGAGATGGAGGAACACCTTTTTCGCGCGGCTGTCCTCGTCTTCAAGTAGCTCCGCGTCTGCTGCCCTTGCGGCGTACGTGGAGGGCGACATGCCAGGACTCGACGGCGACATCCGAATGCCTGCTTCAGCCTGACTGTCTCGTTTGGCCATGCGGGAACGCTCGGCATGGACCGTAATCAGCGTAGTGAGATTCTCGGGCAGCAGCATATCGGACTGGAAACGATCCTGGAGTCTCACGAATCGTCCCGTCCAAGCTTCGGATGACTGTGCTTCATGGATCAGACGAGGATTGGGGACAGAAGGCTCCGTTGGGAATGCAGCTGTGGACGAAACGCTGGGTCGGCGGGAGGACGCGTCGATCGTGTTTTTCGAGCTGCTGGTGCTCGAGGCGAAAGAGGCGATACGGCTTGAGCTTCTCGACAGCGAAGACGTCAAGTTCGTCAGGACGCTCAATGTTCTAGACTTGGGCAGAGAGCTCAGAGGTTTGGGCTTGGGTGCCAGTCTGGATTTGCTAGGCAGCTGGGCAGCTACAATTTCCAAACTGTTTTTGTGTTTGGCGAGCAAGCTGTCGGTCGAGCTGAAGGCATCGACAGTTGTATAGGTAGTGGCTGTCAAGGGCTTGGGCAGGGGTATAGCGTTGGGTGTGGTTTTGCGTGGGTGGCTGTGGCGGCTTCTAGCCAGCGGAATACCACTGTACGTGCTGGATGAGGCTAGATTTCCACGACAATCCATGTTTTCGTTACTGTGGGTGGCGGTCAGGGATGAAGTCGCGACGGTAGGCGTTGCCGAGAGAGGACCGAAGGTTGTGAAGCTGGCTGACAGTCGCCGCGTATTGTCTGTTTGATGAAGCTGGACGGGGTGTTGGGCCAATGGATCCGGATGGATTAAATTCCCTCGAGGACTCTCGCGTCTTCGCCTAGCAGAGGTAGCCCGTATGCGAACCGGCGCCTGTGTATCCGTCTCTCCCGGTGGAAAGGACGGTAACGCAATACCAGCACCCAGGTAGTAAAGAGACATAGCTGGCAAAGGATGCGAAGTACGCGCAGCCAGGCGAAGACGAGGCGCCAGGTATCTCTCAGAAGATCAAATACCAACCTTATTACGGTGTTCAGAAACACGAAAACGTCCTGGACTGCGTCAGACGTGTCGATTCTTGTCGAGTTACCGTCCATGACATGGAAGATGGCGACCAGGCAACGAAGAAACCAAAGCCTTGAAAAGTGTGGTAGATGATGAAAACGGCTCTAATTTGACGTTCGCCGGAAAGCCTCGGCGTTCTCACTTTATTCATCCGCCAATTCTTGTCGGTGGAACAGGAAGTCGCAGCGCATCTTCGCAAGCTTACTTAGTCTAGTTGTCAGGCAGGAGCATTCCCACGTTAGGAACAACATCGACACCGGGATGAGTGATGGAAGCAACAGCTAGCGATTCCACGAGTATACGATCAACGTGACAAAAGCTAGACATGACGGCAGCAACGGGCGATCAATGCGGAACAAAAAGGAAGCCACGGTGTATATTTTTCCGCATTTCTTCTCCGCTGGTTTTAAATGCGGCACCAACCTGCTCAATTATAATCCCATCAAACAGCAACTTTCCATCATAACACCATTCCGTCTGGGAAGCCACAAAAGATGGATCAAGCCAGATTTCGTGGGTAGGGCACGCGAAAGCTAGGTTGGTACCTAAGTACTTTAGCTTGAAACAGACGCGTCCTCGTTCTCTCGGTATCGAAAAATGGCACTTATATGAAGTTATTGATGCTGATGGAATGATAATGCGCTGGTTCCTCAATCACCTTGCGACCTGTCACTGGATATACGTCTCCCGTAATATATCATGGAAGTATAGCTCGCTTCTTACCTTTGCAGTCATAGTGATGTTCAGAACTATAATGTGAAGACACATAGGGATTGACTGATTTAAAAGCGGGACATCATATACGGTCGTGATGACAGAATCAGGAACAAAGGAGCCAACGAGCGGCGGAAAGAGGACTCGAGGAAAAATAAATAGAACTCATTTTTAGATTCAAAGGGCGCCATGCTAAACTATTGTGTCAACAGGTATAACATCACAGTTTATAAAGTAAAAGGAAAATCTAGCGATGATCAAGGCGGCCTTGCTGTCTGGCCCAGTACAACACAAACCGAGCTTCCCGCGCTCGTTCCGTCTTTCGTTCTTACACAGCGCCAGTGCCCTTCTTGCGCACGTATCCGTTCTCCTCCCAGAAAGGCGTCTTCTCACCCCCCTGGGCCTTCCGCTCGCGGTCCCGAGTGCACTGCATGAAGCCAAAGGGGTCGACCAGGGTCAGCCAGAAGGGCGCCTTGCTCTGCCAGCCGGGCCCCGCAAGTTCGGTGGTGCCGTCCTGGGCCAGGTAGACGTGGTAGTCCTGCGGCAGGTAGCGGCGCGGGTGGCTGGCGTTCCAGAGGGCCAGGTTGAGCAGCATGAGGGCGGCCTCGAAGGCGAAGAAGAAGGCCTCGTAGCGCCAGACGGGGCTCAAGTCGGCGAAGGCAAAGCCGGGCTCCAGCAGCCGCGTCGGCCCGGGGCCGAAGTGCTCGGCCACGCGGTAGACGGTGCGCACGAGGATCAACGCCGTGCTGGCGTACAGCGTGAGGAGGGGCCAGCGCACGCCGCGCGCCGCCGCGACGCCCGCCCGCCGGCACCGTCTGTGGAAGAGCACCGCGAGCACGACAAACGACAACACCACCGCGAGCTGAAGCACCAGGGCCGCCTGGCTGAGGTGCTCGCCGACCTTGC
Organism: Nigrospora sphaerica; assembly: GCA_018287875.1. Classification (NCBI taxonomy): domain Eukaryota; kingdom Fungi; phylum Ascomycota; class Sordariomycetes; order Amphisphaeriales; family Apiosporaceae; genus Nigrospora; species Nigrospora sphaerica. Next base: position 946,080 of record JAGVVL010000017.1, read on the forward strand.
GGATGTCAGCGTCGGCCCCCGGGCTCGCAAGCCAGGCGACGCCGATGGCATTTAGAATCTCTACCAGGGCCGAAAGCCCGCCAAAAGTGGTCAGGACCCGGCCCGGGTGCATGGGCGTGCAGTAGGGGACATAGTATAGGACACGGCCGAGGACGTGGTAGTTGGCGAGTTCAACAAGGGGGCTGCAGGGATCAAAACGTCGTTACTGCGCTGCTGCGTTTTCGTCAGGGGCCAGAGGGGAGACGTACGGTGCCATGTAAATCAGACACTGACTCGCAATGTAAATTGGGATGTTGTCATAATGAAAGGCCCCGTAACTGCGGCATGCGAAGCCGGCGGTGAAAACCAGTCCCGTGAAGGGGTACAGCGACGTGATTTTCCAGCTCTTGTATTTGCTGAGCACGGCGTCAGGCCAACGTCTATGTATTATCTCGGCTGCACGGGGGCAGAGAAGGAGGGGACGTACTGGCATTGCCACAGATGTAAGGCCGCCGTCACGGCAAAGGCTACCGTGAAGAAGATGGCGCCGCCCTTGTTGGGCGCGTACAAGAACAGAGACCCCGCGACCTGGTTCCCGTCTGTCATGCTGGTGGTCGGGCTCTTCAGGGAAGTGATTGTAAGTATTCGGTGCAAATAGGCTGGCTGGGAGAGAAGTATTTTGGTGTGGAGATGCTTTGGCACAGTGCAGTACCAATTCTGCCCATGAGACACCACTACGTCCCTGTTGATCTTATAGAAGTCACAGCAGCGTCTTGCCCACGAAGCCCTCCGCAGATGACGAATTTCCTAAAAGGGAAATAGGAAGTACAGCGGTACATACCTACCAGTAGCGCCGAGCCCACCCGCTGTCCCACATGGGGCGGCGCCCCAAACCTGGAGAGGCCGTTCGCTCGCGCTACGGCCCAAAGAAGAGATAAAAGTCCAAGTTGCTCCGCCACGTCATGACCTTGGAATAAGGTGCAGGTCCAGGGTTCCTAGAGATCACCCTGCAGCGGTTGGTATCCAGGACTGCGGTCAATACGCCGTACAGCCACGGCTCTCTGCCTCCCAGGACCCCTCGCCACTCTGGCCATGGGAAACTATGACATGCCCGTCTATCTGCACCACCAACATCGGACAAAAGCTTATCTAGGTACCCACAGCCTCGTCCCGGGCCATACCTGCCGCGCATTTCTAGCTAATGCGCTTACGAGGATGCATGATGCCTCCGTAGACACTAGCAGTCGTCGGCCTCTAAGATGGAGTCTGAATACGCCGTATTACTCTGGGCAGAGCTGACCCACTTTCAGCAGCAGTACCTAAGCCTGAAAAGGAGAAAACCGTGGCCCAGCCTGTGCCGCAGCTGCTTCTCCAGTCTGCACATCCTCACCCGGCCGCGACGGAACGCTTCCGATCTTCTCGTGACGAATGCTGGCGACGACATGGCGCCAGCAACACTCCAGGCCGCCCAAAGCCGCCATGCTGATTTGATAGCACCGATGCAAGAACTACTGCGGGAGGCGGGTGCCGCGCCAGAGGCGTCTGCTTCCAAGCGGCACTGCTGGGAGTGTGTCCGCCGCCGACTAGAGTGCGACGCTGCGCAGCCCGTATGCACCAAGTGTCGCACCGCCGGTATTGTCTGCCCGGGATACGAAGATAAGAAGCCGCTGAAGTGGCTCGCGCCGGGTCGCGTCACCTCGCGGGCTCGGAAGCCCAAGCCGAAGAAGCCGCCCGCCGCAAAGCCGTTCAAGTCGGCTGCCGTGGCCCAGAGAAACACGCACTCGGCTATCGACCAACAGCGCGCCGCCCTGGAGATTCTGGGCACAGGAGGCAAGATATCTCTTGTGGACTTTCAGGACGACGTGACCCGTATCGTACAAGCCACCTCTTATTGTCAGCTGCCCCTTCCGGTCCCCCTTTACCCTATCTAGGCATCAAACTCTGCGAGAGCCCCTTGGAGCTAACCCTGCACGTTTCCCCTCCCCAGTTAACACTCGTGTATACCCGGCTCTCGCTCCATTGAACTACCTTGGCCCGACCCCCTACCTTAATACCATGGATCTGGAGGCCATCCGTGTCCTTCCCATTCCCACAAGCCACACCTTTGTCAGCCTTGTCATATGTCATCACATCTACCAGAACCAACCCCGAGAGCCGGCTGAATTATGGTACCGCTTCCACTACCACCGCGGCATGGCAATCCAAGAGCTAGGCCGCAAGATTGCAGACGACACCCAGTGTGTGGACGACACAACAGTGTTCGGTATTCTGAGTACGTTCTACCCCCTTTGCTAGACTTGTCTTCTCTCCCAACCCCGTCTGGGGCTTTGGTTCTTGGGAGAACCTTGTCCATTCAGCTGCCTACATCCTGGAACTGACCAAATTTGCAGTGATGTTGTGTCTTGACGTAAGTTTAGCAGGGCATTGGCCTGGCAATCCGGTACTGACAAGCCACGCGGGAAGATTATGTACATGCCACCGAATTGGCGGCCTCACCTAACGGCTATTACCAAGGTCGTCTCTCTCCGCGGAGGGTTAGAAGGTCTCTTTCGGTCGCTCCCCCATTTGAGACCTATTTTGACCTACTTCATGATGTTGGCATCTCCCCACTCCGCTTGCAATCCCATCACATCTGACTTGACGGGAATGCAGTGTCGGTGTCATGGGCACGACTACAAGCCCGCCTCAAGACTACGTCATCTTTTCGACCGATATGGCGTCTCTAGTAGAAGTGTACGGGAAGGGTGACTACCCAACCGTCTTATGTCCACCTCCTCTTTTCCTTGCCCTGATGAAGATCAATCTCCTGCGCTACCACGCCTCGGAAGCTCGACAAACACACTCAGCACCCTCCAAGGAGCCCGACACCATTCTGTCCGAAATCTTTGCCTTCTCGCCCGAGGAATGGGGCAACCAAACCCCGGTGTCCAGAGATGCGCTGACGCTTATTGGTCGCATCTACCGGTCTGCTGTCGCCCTGTACTGCATCCTGTCGCTCCGCGCCTCCTTCCCCCCTGAGGGGACCACAAGGCTTCTGGCTGTCGAGAAGAACCTCGCTGAGACGCTCTTCGGGCTCCTCCGAGAAATCATGGCAAACGCGAGTATGCGACTCTGCATGGTGTGGCCGTTGCTCGTCGCGGGTGTCGCCGCCGCGTCCCGGAGCCCCGCCGACCGGGCCTTCGTCCTGGCACAGTTCGCGGTGCTCAGTCGCGCGCTTGGAACAGCCTTCCCGCTACTTGCACGCGAAGTCCTGAAGAAGTTCTGGGCTTCGGGTTTCGTTGATTGGGACGACTGCTTCGATCGCCCTTATGCTTTTTTGGCTTGATCCAGGCGCGGGCCTTGCACACTAACAAACTACCCTACGACTCCATCCGCTCGGTCTCCATCCGCGCTTTTAGGAGGATGGTTGTATGGAGGCTCAAGAGGTTTCTAAAGAGTCGGGCACATGCGGGTAGGCAATTATACTCTATTTCGAGAGCTATTTGCGACTTTCCGGCTTTCCTTATCCTCGGCATGGCCCGATGTACGGCGTGCGATCCTCTTCCCATTGAGAGACGACTCTAAGGATGCAGACAAAACGGCCTACCTTGCGTAACAGGATGACTTCGACTTCGCCTTTCGCTATCCAGTGCGGTATCAGCATCTTATGTCCGGGGCGGCCAAAAATCTTCCTCCCATCTCACTTCGCGCGCCATCACCGAATGTTGGTCGGACGGGTTACTCGTCGGCTACGGCCCGGGACCGCCCATGCCAAAAGCACGCCTACGTGCGACGCCTCAGTCTCCTCTGGGCGCTCTCGGCCCGCGGCGGGCGTCTCGTCGCCATCAGAACTAACGAACGAACCGCAGCTGCTAGAAAGCCGCCGGCTCAAGTTTGAGGCCGTCCGCCGCAGTCGCTGGCTGGCGCGGTGCCGCAGACTGCGGCGGCGCTGCGTTGGCTGGTCAGCCGCCGGCGAGGCACCGTCGCCAGCACCTCCGCTATTCACTGGAAGTGACTGGAACTTGCCGGCACCGGGCGGCGACGCGCGGTTCTGCACCTCGCTGGCGCAGTACTTTGACCGCAGGCACGGAAGGGACCGCTCCGGCTTCTGATGCGGGAGGTGGCGCAAGTCGGACGGGCGTACAGGCTGCCCATCCGTGGGGCGTTCCCGTGCCTTCTTATCGCCTCTGCCGCCCTGGGATCTGCGGGGCGATGCCCGTTGTACCGCACTGCTACGACGAGGCGGAAGGGAGACGCGAGACGCGCCGCCCGTCTCGCCAGCCCGGAGCATCCGCGCCTCAGCGTCGTTCCAGATGAGGTAGCTCGGGCCCTGCGGCATCACGTCACGCCGGCCCGTCGCGTCCGGCGGGGGCGCTTCTCCGACGATAAGTTGGCCGTGGCGTCGGGATATTCGCCGGGCGACGGACCTGGTCATGCGGCGAGTGGTCTTGTCGACTGGGTGGGAGTTTAGGGGGCCATTGGGCGGACGAACGGCCGAGCCGTCTCGAACGCGGCTGGAGGCCAGAGCCGGCTCGTTTTTGTTATTGCCAGCGGCGTGGGCATTCTTTTTTAGTCGACGACCTGACATAGCAGCTTTCGATTGAGAAGGCTTTTACGACACGCAGAAGTGAATGTTATGCGGCACTCGTCCCTCGTAAATCAATTTAGCTCGACCAATGTATACATCGCCCGGCTACGGATGAAACGCTAAATACTGTAAGAGGCGTCTCGCAGGGTATTTGAATATAGACAGCCGTTTCCTCAGTATCGAAGCAAACGTCTTTCTTTGTCGGGTTGCGTTTTACCTGTATGAGCACCCCGTCTAGAGGACTCCGAGTGTTTTCCACAACAAAGCCTCATTCGACGCCTGCAAGGCAAGGTGTGGGCCTCTTTTCTTTATTAGAAATGCTTGATCGGATTTTATCTCCAAGTCTTTTTTGTTCTGCTTGCCTTGGTTTGTGTCAAGCTATACGTAGGTCATTCACCAGATCCTTGGGTAGTGTTTTACATGCCTGTCCGTGATCAATGGTGTGCAATTTCCCCAGCTCACGGAAGTCTGGCATTGGACATTATCGCTTTCACCCCGCCCCAGGCGTCAAATGAGTCACAGGCCCCATGTTGGACTAAATCGAGCTCGATTATGGCATGCCCGCCCAAAACCGTTAACCTTCTTATTCTATGCCGAAGCCGATATGCAGCGTTTCGCCCCAGAGCAAGCTTGTAACATCTTGTCGGTATGGGTTGTTTTGTGCTGACAATGCCGTTAGTCTCTATTAGAAACCCTACATAAATATTTGTCGTGTTTGCCTCTGGCATCCCGAGTGTGAAACGCCATACCTCCGGTAAAAGGTAACAGGAGACGAACTGCACACCTTGGCGGCTACGAAACCAAGCAGACTCTTTATCGAGGCAGAGTCTATCTGTCCGCGGTAACTGAATACATTGCGCCTTGTAAGGAGCGGTAAATCCACAGGGTGTACGTACAAACTGCCTCCTCCATTGTCGCTTACTCGGGAACATACACACTTTATTTTTCATCTCCTGATTTCGACCCAGTGCTCGACTTGTGTTCCTTTGCCACGTTCGCTTATATGGGGTAGCTTACGCCATGTTTTCGGCTTACCCAGATGAGCACACCCTTTTATCCATCCTCCTATTTTGTACTCCAAGACTCCTATTTGGTCAGTACTTCCAGTCTAACCACTGGATGCTCTTCCCTTACACCATGCCGTCGCTTTGGATTTTCCCCGTTTGCCAAAAGCCGAGTACGTTGTACGGAATTTACCCTTCCGTGTGCAGGTGCCGGAACTTTTCAGCGGATCCTTGGCCCCTATTTCTCCCATTACTTCCCTCCTCTCTACAGGAGACCATGATGATCATCTGCATCGGATTATCCGTCGGGGCCAAACCCCGTTTCAGCCCCGGGCCGGTCTTACACAGCATCCCGATGGGTGGCCATGACTAAACGGCACGCCGGCACAATCACCCCTCAGCAAACATGTTGTGATGACGAAAACACTAGAGACTCGGCTTGCGTGTGTGTTGGCCTTTCGAAGAACCCGACACCCAGGCCGTTTAATTCCGCCGAATACCAGGAGGGAAAAAGGGAGAACGGCACTGCTCGGGAGTTGTGCTTTTTTCGTTGGTATACGAGCCAGCGTTGCCTTTGAAACTCATCTACTCTGTAATTGTATTCCTAAGGGCACAGTTGGAGGAATAGTGTGTCCTGCTCTTGTTGCAAAGTTCTAAGTCACATTTATTTGATATTGCTGGGTTGAATAACTGCGTAATGCCATGTGGTGTAGGGAGTGGATAAATACCAAACTATTAAGTACCTCTCCCATCACCAATATTAAGGTCCACTAGTCAAATGGCCACACGCTCCACATTTGGTGTCCGGCGTTGTTTAGAGTTCATCTAAGGAAGGATAATTGTATCGCACTATCTAAGCATTGTAAATTCGTTTCCACATCTCCTTGCAGGACTTCCTTGCGTAACATTGTGTAGTTACAGTAATCTACCGACTGCCTCCCGAATACTAGTTCCGAGGATAAGGCGACCACCTTTTTCGGCAACCAACAAGAGCACGAGACTCTACTCTCTCAGGAAGCGTAGAAAAGCTTGCGCGACCAATACGCCGTCGTGCTCGTCCACCAGCCTCGCCATAGCATCTTCGAAGGGTTTGCTGGGGATGACTCCCGACCGGTGGCGAGCTTGTAGCATCTCGTTCATCATGAACCGGGAGAACTCCGGGTGGCCCTGTATCGTAATGAGGCGATGAGGTATATACATCGCCTGGGTTGGGCACTGCTTGGTGTGGGCCAGCGGCACCACGCCAGGGGGGTACTCGAGGACCGCGTCCCGATGGGTCTGGAAGATGTTCTGAATTTCGGTAAGCCGGTACCCTGCGTCAGGCGAGACGCTCACTCTCGCCTTCCTGGTTTATCCCATCTTTTTCTTTCGCCCCCTTTTTCTCTCACGGACGGCGTGACATACTAGATGTTCAACCCCAAAAACGCGTTTTCCCGCATCAGTGAGCTCCACCCTGGTGACGGAGAGCTCCCATCCTTTGGGCGAGCGCGCGACCTGGGCGCCGAGGGCGCGGGCGGCAATCTGATGGCCGAAGCAGACGCCGATGACGCGGACGCGGCCCCCGTCGAGCAAGCGGCGCGTGTAGTCGACCAGGCGGGCGATCCAGGCGTCGTCGGCGTAGGCCGAGTGGCGAGAGCCTGTTATCAGCACGGCGTCGATGGCCTCGGGGTCAGGGTAGACGGTGGCGGGGTCGCCGGCCACCACGTCGTGCGCCGTCAGCGCCAGCTGTGCCTCCAGTGACTGCGGCGGGCGCAGGCCCGCCGCCGCCGCCCGGAGCAGCGTCGTGAATATGGCGTCGAACCCACCCAGTCGCGCTGCCACGCTGGGCAGCGGCTCGTCCGTCACGAGGATGGCTAGGCGAAGAGGTGCCGCTGAGGGTAGGGAGCCCATCTTTTGGTTGTTTGGCTAGGTCTGGGCTTCTGCGACCGCGATGAAGTGGACCTGAGTAGAAGGAAAAGAATAAACGAACTTACAAATGCAAACTATGGTGGTATTGTGTGCATGATAGGGCAAAAGGAGCAAAGGTCAGCTCGAGATACCATTGTGGATCTTGCCAGGCTTCGGGTCCTGCCCCCTGGTCCACCAATATTCATCCACGCTGATTCCTTTGATCCTGATCTGAAATGGGGAGATGTATCTTTCTCCCTTGCAGCACTAGGCCGAAGCCAGAACGGAGTAGGCATAAGGCTAGGATTCGGCCCCTGGCTCCCCAAAATGCATGGGAGTGGGGAGTCTTGCTGCCCGTGGGACGAAACAGCACAAGCCGTACATACATATTAAAGCAGACAGCCAGGAGGGGTCGCTATGTACCCTAATCCAAATCGGGCCGGAGCTTAGAGCAGCCGAAAGTTGTGGGAGACTAACGGTTACGTCTCACGTTTGCTCCTTTTTGCCAGGACTGGTGTTCTAGCCAGCTTTGGGCCCGGCGCTGGCCGAAGTCATCCGTACTCGGGCTCATCTGCCTGAGAACTTTAGGCTAGACTCTTCTCATCAGGCCTGTCGTGGCCGGGCAACTGATCTCCTTCCCGGCTTTTCATCTCCCCCGAGGAAGCAGCCTGGCCCAACGCAGGCTCATTAATGATGATATACTGGCTGTGGGCCCTGATTCGCTTGCCGTATTTATACAACACCCACGGCACCGGCACCAAGGCAACTGAAACGAAACCCAGCAGGCTACTAGCCCAGCCGATACCCAATGAAGAGAACATTTGCACTGTGAACAGCGGAAACGCGCCGCCTCCCGCATACCTCAAGAGACTGTTGGCGCTCAGGGCGCTGGCACCGTGGGTCGAACCGTACGAGTTCATGATGTATAGCGCACCGCTGCTGTACACCATAATGTTCCCCACGGCAAAGGGCACGGCGGCAATAACGGGGCACAGCCAGTGCACGCCTGCATTGGCAGTCCACCCGAACCAGAACAGGCTGGCCGGGTTGAGGGCCGAGCCCACCATGGCGCCGTAAAGGCGGTACTCGGGCGGCACGGAACCGACGCCGTGCTTGGCCTCCAGCGCTGGGTACGTCCGGCGGTCAATGTAAACCACGGCTAGGAAACCGATGACGCAGCCCAGAGCGATGGATATAAAAGTGAGGCCTTGCTGGCCCAGGGTGAAAGCGTACTGGCCGCCAAAGATGTATGGAAAGGCGGCAAAAAAGCTGTAAAAAACAGCGAAGTTGAAGGCCATGTAGATCGTCATGAAGAGAACAATGGACTCGACGAAGAGCATCTTGAAGGGCTTGAGGACTATGCGCTTGACAACGGCACTGGAGGGAAGAGTGACTTTGCGTGCGGCGGCATGGGCCGCATCGGATCGCTTCTCGGTCCGCAGGCGTTTCTGCCGGCGCGTCCGCAGAATAGTCTTCTTGTAGGTTTCGAACTGGGGCAGGGCATAGAGGTAATTGAAGGCAACCATGAAGAGGATGACCCATTCGAGCCACCGGAAGTCTTTCGCCTCACTTAGGTAACCACCGATGACGGGCCCTGCAGGAGCGGTTAGCATTTCAACAACCTGCAATTCCACGGTGGGGGACCTGGTCGTACCAAAAGCGGGCCCAAGGAAGGGCGACACAAAGTAAAAGGGGTAAACGAAGCCGGCCAGGGCGGGCTGCCACAGGTCGGCATTGGTGCCGCCGCCGACGGAGACGACAGCGCTGCCGAAGAAGCCGGCGAAGAAGCGGCACACAAGCAGCGTCACAAAGTTCTGCGCGAGACCCGAGCCCAGGATGAACAGGCCAAATACGGGGACGGTGGTCAAGTAAACGATCCTGCGGCCGTATTGCTCGCTGACGGGGGCGGCGATAATGGCGCCGAGGCCCAGTGCCCAAAGAAAGAGGGAGAGGCCGAGGAGCGAAGCCGTGTGGGAGACGCCGAACCTTTCCGATATGTCCTTGGCTCCCGGGGTGTAGACGGAGGAGGCAAAAGACCTTGAGCGCGAGGGGGCTTGTTAGCGTCTTGGAGGAAGGGCATTGCGGCCCACGATGTATCCCCAGAGTGCCTAACTCACACGTTAATGCAGAGCAAGGCGGGAACGCTGGTCATGTAGATGCGCTTCCACATGGGCCAGTTGTAGGGGCAATCAGGGTCGTCAGGCCCTGCCCAGTCGTCGTCTTGCGAGGGCAACGGCGCGCCGTCGGCCATGATGTAACGGGATGCAGAGGGCAGATGGTGGACGGAGGAAGGACCGGGTGAAGCCGAGTCTGGCAGGCAGGGAAGTAACGAAGGGCGTTACCGGGAGCCGAGGGGAGTAATTGGGGGAAAGGGCGGATGGTGACACCGGCGGTCGCTAGAAGCCGAGTCCCCTTCTTAGTAAGTAGCGCCCGTATGACGAACTATAACATCCTGGGTGAGGGCAAGGGCACACCGTGCCACACCTGTGGACCGCGTGGACGCGGAGTTCCGCTTCCGCTCCCGTCCCGTGCGCGGGGCGAATAGGGAGGCCAGGGGGGAAGCAAGGGTGCAGGCGCAAGATGGACCCAATCCGACGTGATGAGCGGGGGATGCCTGCCTCTACGCAGCAATACGAGGCCTTTCCCCGCCAAAAGTAGATCCCTGTAAACAGCAAGCTGCTGAATTGTTTGTGTTAGTCGTCCTAGGACCTGATACAAGAAATGGTTATACAGGTGTACAACCGCCCTGCACACCTAACAGAAGCTGCCCCACTAATTACTCCATTAACGTCACCAGGTGAATCCATCACTAACAAACCAGAAAATCGATCACATCTAATTTGCCGATTTCTGTGGATCATCTGGTTGCTGTTAACACAGTACATTGACCCTGCCCATTTCTTGTGTCGGGTCCTAGGTCGTCTCAGCCAATAGTTTGGGACTAGGTATCAAAAACAGAGTGAACAGCCGCTCACGCGAGTCAGAACAAGTGCTTACGATTCCAGTCCTCACCATATCCATTACGTACGTACGTCAGTACGGTACGCAGTACGTGCCTAAGTAGGTACGTCTTGAGTAGGGGAGGCACTGAGTAAGCATCCGTACAACCCTGCAGAGTCTAGTGCCGTTTGCGGGCCAGCCCGCTCGGGTTCCTCGCATTTGCTTTCCAATCGTCGGAGATCTGGGGCTAAGAGCAACACTCCTTCCCGAACGGGACGGCAAGCCGGATCGCCATGTCAGCAGGCAGCGACAAGCCCTGATCGTCTCGTGTCACTCTACCCCTGATACCATTAGTCACAGCGACGGCATCGTCTGGCGCGTCTAAGGTTGCTTTCTCCACAGCCTTCCCCCGCCCTGTAGGAAATGCAGGCGCATCGACTGTGAGTCTGCAGCGTCATGTCACTGTCAAGCCAATGAGCGGGAGACGGCCGGCCACGGGCATCCCGGGAGAAGCCTGCCCTCATACCCGTCATGTACGCGAGTCAGCCGCAGCCCGATGTCAAAAGACCGCCCTTGGCCGGAAACGGGCTGTCATGCATGCATGGGGGTTCAGACGCTGTAAGTACGAAAGCACACCATCGGCACTGCGCCAACAGGTCCGTCCGATCCAAGCCGCCGCGGCTGAAAAAGCATATCACAACATGCAAGCCGCATATGGCGCGAACCCCGTGAGCCTGGCCCAGCATTTGTAATCGCCCTGCATACGACCCCGGGCCACCCTGCCTGCAATAAAATCTCTGCAAATCCGCGAGGCCAAGTTGGGCCAAGTTGGCTTTGTACCAAGCATTTGGCTTGCCGGGGACCTGCTTACATGCGTCCCCTCGGGTAAACTAGGTCCGCCGTCGATGCTTGGCATTCGACTACCAGTGTCATCTGAAGAAAGCATCAAGAAAAAAGGGGTTGAGACGGGCTTGGGTGAGCTGGGAAGCTGGCAGGTAATGTTCGCCGGGCTATCTGGGACAGAAAGCTTTCACTACGTCGATGCCAGTGTGTAATGCCTTAGGTGGCAGAACGCCCCTTTATAGCTAAAGACCAAGCAAAATCGCGGACCGGGAGCATATTTGTGGACCAAGGAGCAGAGGTACACAGTTCTAGGTTTAAACATGCTATACCTACGTTTGTTTTCTTTCACAAAGGCCGGTCTGGAGCCGTAGGGTTCGTCTTACGTGGGGCATGTAGCGGGGAGAATGCCACAATGGCTAGGTAGTTTCGACACTCAGTAGGATGCTCCACCGCCACCCTGCTATATTCCGGTTTGCACTCTTGTTGCTGTTCCACCTGACGCTGGCTGTTATATGGAGACTAGGCTTGGAAGTTGCATAGCTCCACCTCACCTTGACATCGTGAGGGCCAACGACGGCAGACTTCCCCGCGGCCAGACCTCCTCGTCAAGCTCATTCACTCCTGTACCCTCGGCCGGAAGGATCTGACCCTGCACCCGCACGTACTGCCACGAAAAGCCCGGGCAGCAGCTGCGTAGATCCGCGTCTTGGCTCTAGGCCGAGAACCACGATGCCCTTCGCTCTCCCCTCTTTATTGTGGGCTTCTGTTGCAGCCAAGGCGGTTGTGCTAATGCGTGGACTCAAATCTGATACGGATTGGATGGATAATGTGAGTCCAGTCGTACGCATTTTGCTTACCTACATTCCGAAGCACGCAGTGAACATTATGCAGGCTTCTGAGTTATTCGAACACCTTTCATGGCCCTAGACCCAGTTGGCCGCATCCCATGCCTCCTTTTGAGGAAAGGAGGGGGTGGGAAGAGAAGAGTCATGATGAATCTCTGCAGCTGCGCGTGACTAAACACCGGCGTGAAATGCCGGGCGCGGCAGTTTCTCACAGGAACTTTCCAATATAAAAACGCTCTGGTCTGCCAGGCCTAGGCAAGAATTTCCCTAATTGTCCTCTAAGTCACTTCGGAAGCTTTCGAGGCATCAAAAACCCACCATGAAGTTTCTCATTACCATCCCCTTACCGACCTATGCCAGGACAAATGTGTCCTCATGTCTTGCCTTCAGCAGTCCTGATTCTGACCTTTCCGTTCCCTTGACGGGCCAAGAGACGGTCGACGTGTGGATTTGCGACGGCGAAGAAGCGACCAGTGATTTGGTAAGCCGATGGCTGAGCCAGGCTCCTCACGTCCCCAAGTCGATGCTGGTGCGAGACGCCAGCGTCATTCCCCGCCTCCAAGCACTCCTCAAGGGACACGGGGGCGAGGTGGCCGAGGCTCCCAGCCGGATGCCCGAGGACTCTACCAGGACGTGGGATGAGTCGGTTCTCCGGGACGCTGAAGTTCTGTACGCCCGGGCCCGTTCCAACGCCGATACTCAGCGGGTCAAAGCCAGTAGACTGGACGTTCCGGCCCGCGAGACGACCGTACTCCTCGTCGGCGCGGGAATCATGAACCTTATGACGGCCCTCTATGTGAGTGTTTTTCTTTGCTCCTGGTCGTCCCCTTCAACCGCGGCTCCTGGTCTTGTACCCCCGTACGCCTCTTTGGAGAACCTGCTGACTCTGGGTGTCGTAGTTGGTGGGTGAAGGCTACCGTGTGCGCATCGTGGATCAAGGGCCGGACCCCCGTTCCTGTCAACTCAAAGACTGGGCCAGCCTGGGCGTGACCAGTGGTGGTCACAATGCCCGCATGTTCACCAACACCGAGGCCGACAACTACAACGAGCAGGACAGCGAGATTTACCAGGACATGCTGTCGATTTTCCGCAAGACAGTCCGGGAGGGCGGGTGGAGCGTGAAACCGCCCAAGGACTTTTCCGCCGCCGAGAACGCCTGGGTCGACGCATTCGAGCGGGTTCCGGGCTGGATGGCGGCCGCTTTTAAGAAGGACATCCACCGGGTGAACCAAGGGTCCGGAGCCCTATGGAAGGACCTTATGAGGACGCACCCGGCGCTGTTTGAAAACGTGGGGTTCCACGAGGACATCGTTCGCATGTACGTCGACACGGTCGCGCTCGACGCTTCCGTCGAGCTCAACCGCCGGCTGGGAGCGCTGCTTCAGACACCCTCGCACGACGAGTTCCTGAGCAAGTACCCCGGCTTCCGCACCGCAGCGGGGACGGGCCATCTGGCCGGTGGCATCGTGGTCGAAGGCTTCACGGTCAATATTCACGTCTTCGTGGCCAAGTTGATGAACCACATCGCTGCTCTGGGCGGTGAGTTCACCTGGGACTGCGCGGTGCAGGGCGTCCAACGCAACGCCCGCGGCGAGGTGACACACCTCGAGTCACAGCAGGGGAAGCTGGAGGCACACCACTTTGTCCTGAGCCCCGGCACGACGGGGAGCGGGCTTTTACGCGGGACGGGCTGCGAGAACCTGGTGCACGGCGTGCTAGGCGTGTGGCTGCAGATCCCCAACCTGGAGCCGCAGATGCGGCACTCGATGAAGATTCACCGCGACGGCCACAAGGTGGAGGATATCAACATTACGGTGGCCAAGGACGGGGAGACGGGCGAGGACATACTCGTCTTCGGCGGCGCCTACGGCTACGTGGGCCTGGACCGGCCGGCGCCCGACTCGGCCGAGCTGCGGGCGCTCTACGACGAGCTCGAGGAGGTGGCCCGCATCTACTTCCCGGCCGGCTACGCCGAGGCGAAGCGGCGCGGGCCCCGAGCCATGTACCCGGGCGGCCAGCGCCGGCTCTGCGTCCGGCCCTTCACGCCCACCGGCCTCGGCGTCTTCGAGCGCCTGCCCACGGCCGCCGGCGGCCAGCTGGTCATCACCGGCGGCAACAACACGGGCGGCTTCGCCCAGGCCCCGGCGGTCGCGCGCGCCATCCAGCGCGCCTTCGCCGGCGAGCACGACCCCATCCACGTCCTCTTCCACCCGGACCGCGGCCGGCTCCCAGCGGCCGGCGTGGGCGCCGCGGCGGCGGCGGCGGCCGGCCGGTCAACGCCCGAGAAAAAGGTGCTCCTGCTCTGTTCCGACGGGCCCCAGCACCGCTACCTGCGCTACCGGCTGGACCAGGCCTTCCCCGGCTACCACTGCGTGCAGGAGACGGACGCCGGGCAGATCCGGCACCTCATGAGTAAGTCGCGCTTCGCCGACGCGGGCTGGCAGCGGTACCACGGGCTGCGGCGGCAGGTCCTGGGCCACGGGCGGCGGCGGCAGGCCTACTTCGACCGGTTGATCCCGGCGGGCCACGCGTCGGCGGCGCCGGACCTCGTCGTCGACAGCGTCAACTGCCGGGCCGTGTGGGACGCCGTGGCGGCGTGGCAGCCCGACCTCACCATCGTCTCGGGCACCAAGTACATCGGGCCCAAGCTGATATCGCGCGCCGGCCTCATAGTGAACCTGCACACGGGCCACTTGCCCGAGTACAAGGGCAACCACTGCGTCTTCTTCGCCCTCTACGACGGCCGGCCCGAGCTCGTCGCCTCGACGCTGCACCAGCTGACGCCCACGCTCGACGGCGGCCACGTGCTGGACCGCGTCTTCCCCTCGGTCCTGCCGGGCGACACCGAGGAGACGCTGTACACGCGCTGCCTCGAGATGTCCATCGACCGCGTCGTCGAGCATGCCGAGCGCTTCGCGCGCGGCGAGAAGCTGCACTTCGAGCCGCAAACGGCCGAGGGCACCACGTTTCGCCATTGCGATCGCACGCCGGCAAAGGAGATGTCGTTGTGGTGGAGACTGATAACGGCCGGCTTGCCGAGGCTTGCCGCGAAGCAGTTGGAGTGAGACGCGCATGACTGGGGGTACCATGTCGACGTTACTGGCAAATTGTGCACAAAAGCGATGATTTATGATTATTTTTCCCATTAACTTAGTAGCCACTTCCTGCTTATCGGGTCGGGGATGCCGGCAGGGCTGCTTGGTAGTAATACCAACGACAACTTGGACACGTAGGACTGATCCAAGTGATATTGAATCCCGCAGAGATAGAAGGCCTTCAAAGGAGTAACCAACTCCGGAGGGGCCAACTAAATTAGTTTCAGAACAGATGCCCATGAGGTGTTTCAGTAGTTTGACCTGGCTAAGTGTAGTATTGTGTCTTATGACAAGCATTCCTCCGGGTAGAAACGCCATGGTCAGGGGGACAAAGTCGCCCTTCAGACTATCACTAGGTAAACCAACGATTGCGAATTTTATGCCTAATTACAACTTGTTTCACCGATTAGGAAATGACCAAAAATGAGCGGGAAAATGACGAGATGGGAAACAAAACACCGTTTGGACCTGAGCCGCTAACTTCCGTTTCTTACCGGATAACAATTGTAGTCTTGCCTTACTAATTCTCTCAAAAGTCAGTACCCATGACGCGTGCTTGCATAAGAGCCTACTTTTGACACCCCATGTCAAAGTTTGTTGTGCTAGTAATTTCTTCCCCATTTTTTTCTTTTCCGGACTATGCTTCAACCATGTAAAAGCTATCTACTCCAGTCTGGCTGCCACTTGATGGCGGAATCCCAGTTCCTTACCTCTGTGCTCAAACCTGTAGCTACCCTTCGACCGGTCTTCTGCCCAAGCCGCCTTATACATCAAACCATTAAGGAAAAGGCCAGGTAAGAAAGAGTCATCAGGATTCCGCGGTGCAGGACCCACGCCTGCTCGTCGCTCGAGGACGGAGAAATTGCTTTCCAGCGGCCAGACATGATCCTGTCCCACACCTTGCAGCGGTAGAATGCGGATACACATGACCTGAAGCGTATCGAGCAATTTGCAGAATATAGGAGCCGGTGTCCCCACTAGGACCTGTGTCATCATTTGAACAGCCTGATGAAGATGATCGCCGGGAGGCGGGATTACCCAAGTGTGGAGGCCGAACCGTGAGCCGGTGTTGCCTCATGGGGTGCCCAGTCTGAGATGATCGCCATCGACTAGCGGTTCTTCCATCGCGGCACAGACACGAACGCCAAGTTTGCTCTATCATCAGTACAACCGGCCGCGGGAAAAGTGCCTTGGTAAGAAGATATATACTTATATCTGGTAGGCCCCAGCCACCCCTTGGGGTTTCCGTTCCTCTCCCCTTGTATTAAGAGACACCAGGCCACCCACTGATGATGTTACCTGCCAATGTCAGCAAACTCGTAAGGACCGCCCCAAACGGTATCCTTGTGGGCGGCCAGCCAAGAGAGCCCTGGGCGAACCACGGCTGTCGATGCGTTCCAATTGAGAAGACCGACTTGGACCTGGCCAGTGACGTGTTAGGAGGCGGTTCGGCGGTTAACAGGCCCGGCGACCCCCGACAAAATAGTATTGGTTCGTGGGCCGGACGAGCCGCACGACACCACCACGACAGATGTGTTTCAGGTAGGCCTGCGGGGGAGGGGAGATTGCAGGCGCACTCACGTATCAAGACCGCCGCCCGTGACGCACTTGTCCCGTATTTCCTGACACTGCCATCCGCGGTGGGTCCTCTTTGGGCCCAGGGCATTGTCGTTGATATTATTGCGCCTGTCATGCCGTCGGGTTTCCATGCTGCTGCTTACGGTGGGTCGGATCGTGTCATTTCTTTGCTTTTTCCTCTTTCTTCTGCTCCCCCAAGCGGCTCACGAGCGCGACGTTTGACATGGGGCGGCAGAGGATCATGAAACCGGAAGGCGGGACCGTCCTGTCAAGCCGTTGGGACAAACGACGGCTGCTTGCGCATACGCATGGTTCCCCGCAATGACCTGCGAGGCACGAGGCACATGCGCACGCGTCCCCCCCATCCATGATATTCTTCTGGGCCTCGGCCCCATGGGGAGAAGCTCGGGGGGACATGCGGGGTGTTGCACGGCTAAATGGGACCAAGAAACACCCCCGTTGGAACCGTAGCATGGGTATAGCAAAGCCCCCCCCCCCGTGAGCGGCATACGGCCATTGGCTAGAAAATACATATGCCGTCTTGGCGCTGCACGTAAGCAGCCGATACTCCACCACCGGCATCGGAAGCGAGTCCAGCCTTCACCCAAGCCGGCCGAACTGGATCGCGGCTCCGTTAGGCCCGAGCGAGCCACATGACGCTTGCCGGTGGGTGTATGCCCTGTGTCGCCTCGCTGTGCATCGACAGCTAAATGGAGAGCACTGGCCACACCGAACATCATATGCAGGATCTAGTGTTCCTTTTTGCGCCCTACCAGGACCCTTCCGTGACCGATAGGATCGTCTCGGCCAGCATACCAGGGACGGGAATTTTCGCATCCAGAGGGCAACGACAGCTTCCATACACTTATACGCGGACATTCAAACCCTCCAGGTTGACGGCACGCCAGGAGAATGGGGGTGGCTGTTCTCCCCAACCAGACACAACCCTGGGAGCTAACAGTGGCCTCGGCGGGAAGTGGAAATGGCCCTCTAGTAGATCAGGCAGGTCCAATCCCGTCTGCTGTGTTTAAGCACCGACTCATTGACCAAAAGCACAAACAGGGAGACAACTCCCGCGTTCTCGCCGTGTTCGCAGCTATCATGGTATCTCATGCCATCTGCACCATATTTATTCTCCTCCGTATCGTGTCCCGACTGTGCTGCCTCCGAAGATGGTTCGTCGACGACACCCTAATGATGGTGGCCTGGCTGTGCTCCACGGGCGTCTGTACCGTCTACGTCCTGGCGCTGCGGCTTCCCCAACCGGTCGGTTCGCCTATACTGCGGGGGAATCCTGTGTTGTCGTCCTTGGTCCTGGGGTGTCTCGGCCTCTCCTTCTACCAGATTTCGCTCTGCTTCGCCAAGCTCTCGATCGCCTCCTTTTACCTGCGCATATTCCGGACACGCCCCACCACCACGGCCTTGACCTGGACCACCATGGGTGCAGTGCTTGGCCTCGCCGTCCCGCTGACCGTCATGGGCGCCCTGCAGTGCCGGCCCGGGTCGGAAACGGGGGCGACCACCGGAACGGGCTGCTTCAGCTTCACGCCCCTGCTGATACTCAGCTCGGCCACGCACGCCGCGACGGATGCTTGGTTGATCATCCTTGTGGTGCCGACCATCTCGCAACTGGCACTGCCCTGGCGGCGTCGTATCGCCCTCGCGGCCGTGTTATCGCTCGGCGTCTTTGCCATCGCCGCCAGCATGGTGCGGCTCCGCCTCAGCCTGTCCCGCGACGTACAACTGACGGCCAAAGCGCCAAGCACGGCCACGCTGACCTTCTACGCATTGACGGTCCTCGAATGCGACATGTCCATCCTCTGTGCCACGACGCCCATGATACGCCCTGTCCTGGCCTGGTTATGGCCACAGCACTTCCCAGAGCCACTGCTTCGGTCCAACATGGGAAGTTTCAACCTGACCGTGATCAGCTACAACGGGTATCCGTGGCAGAACCCCGCCAGTTTACGCGGGTACCAACCGAGACCTGCCACGGGCCCTTTCAACCCCGGGGAGGGTGCGCCTAGGGAAGAGCCCAAGCAGTCGTCGTCGAACCTGGCGGGAGCCCATCGCACGCCCACGCCGCTGAGTCTCAAGGGCATCATGACGGGCGGCCGGGGGAACCGGGTACGCGGCCTGACGGGGCCGGACACGCACCCCATCCTGGGCGGTCCCACGGCCGACGGTACGAGTACCGGCGAGCCGCGGTACTCGGACGGGTTCCGGCAGTGGGAGACGCCCGACCTCGGCACGCCCGAAGGGACGACGCTGTGGGACTCGACGGCCCGCGCCGTCATCCCGCGGCACCAGCATCGCCTCAGCCAGGAGAGTTTCATGGCCCCCTCGGACCCGGCGAGCCCGCACACCCTCACTAGTGCCGCCAGCCTGCCCTTCCGCCGCGACCGCTTCGCCTCCCGCTGGCAGAGCGCCGACTTGAGCCCGAGGTTGCCGCCACCGCGGACCGAGGACGAGAGGCCTGTCACGCGTGAATAATCCATGCCTGCTCGCTGGTCCCGGACAAAAGAATTCCTGGCTGGGCTTCTGGAAAGTATCTTGCAGGAAAGTAAACTGGAAGTCGAAATACTTCGGACGTGGAGAGATACCCGCAGCAGGGCTTACAAAGTGTAGCTCGTATGCACGAGGAACTGGACAAAGATGCGCTATGCAAAAGATGGGAGCGGGAGATAGTCAGGCCCTCCAACGATATTTTTTCTGCGCTACCACCACTACCCTCTTTCTAAAGCACCTGCGCAGTTTGTCCGAGGGAACAACCACAAAATAGCCTCTGCGAGTGAAGGCCAAGCGGGAAGGTTGGCCCATCTATTTTTTCCTCCTGCTCTTGACATATATCCATCCATAAACCGCACCCCGCTTGCCAAAGTTCTTTTCCTGGCCCAGGGGTAAAGCGCAATGGCGGACCTATCACCTCCAGTCCGAGGCTGAATTCTGGGAATCGGCCTGAATTCACCGCTACCTTGTGACTTCAACAACTGTGTGAATGCCTGGAAGTGGCAAGATTTCTCGTAAATTTGGCTGCTTCTGATTGAATTGCTGCGAAAGACTATGTACCTACCTCTGCGGAGTGAATAGAACGAAGATGCTATTGCGGGTTGACGCAGAAAGTCCATCCACGTGAATGCTGCAATGACTCTGATTTATATTCCAGTTGGTGTGTCAATGGCCCGAATCGCTCCTGGAGAGTTCAAAGTATTAAAAGTGCCTACCTCTCCCTTCCAACAATCATTTTGAATTTCGCAGTCTCCTTATATCCTCCCAGAACCGGAACCACCTTCTTCTCGTCCGTCGATTGGCCATTGCCCGACCGTCTATACCAGCAAAGCTAACGCAGCTGAGAATACATCCCTCGGCAACATGAGGGTCAGTTTCTGACAATTCATTGCCGCCCGAGTCGGTCTGATGATAACGCGCAGCTCGCCGCCGCCGCTTTCCTCGCCATGCGGGCCGCCCTGGCCACCGGCTCGCCCACCCCGAATCTCGCACACGGGGGGACTCTGCCGATGTCGAGTTGTCGCGTACCTCATCTGACGTCGAAAAGGCCTGGGTCATGCTCAACCGCGTCTTCAAGCGCCAGGATGCCGCGGGCTGCGATAACCATTACATGATCGACTGCGATGGCGACATCGTCAAGTCGTACAACTGCTGGTAAGAAACATACCAGCATCTGAGAATCTCCAACTTTCATATGCTGGGGTGTGACTCCAAGCGAGAGGCTCCAAGTTGTTCCGGTGACTGCCGCTTCTTGTCCCATCCTGGTGTTTTTCCGGATGCCGCCTATCTCGTTTCCATCTGCCCGTGGCGGCGAGAAGGACTGACACGCTTATCACCAAGGTACTGGAACAAGACGCGCTGCTGGTGTGGCACACTCACCTCAAATGAGCCCGCATGCCTGGCTGACTGCAAGTGCACCCATTGGGAAAAGCCGTTTTCACGCCAACGCCGCGATGGTATTGCTGCCGGCCCACTCACCACGCCCCCCGTCGATGCCGCCGCAGGTGACAAGGTCAGCAGCAGCAACGAAAACATCAGCGACGAGGAGATTAGCAGCAACGAGAAGGTCAGCAGGGACGAGTAGATCCGCAGCAACGACAAGGCGCACGCTCATGGTTTAAAAAAGCCTCCACCGGACGTGACATCGATTACATCACTCCCAAGCCCCTGCGACTACGCTCCACAGACAGTTCGGTAGCTAGATACGTACGGACCAGCCTCATCTGCTTGAAACTAGGCTGAGGAAACTATTGACACGAAGCACAAGGATCGGCGTATGGGCCACCGGCTAGGGTCAATGCATAAAAGAAACCCTAGACATAACTCCTAGAGTGCATGCCTTTGCATAACTGCCAATATTCCTTATCCTGGTGACTGCCAACGTATATTTGGCCTCCCCCCGGTCCGCGAACGCATGCCGTAAGGGCCGTGGCGCTCTGGTTGTTTAAGTTGATCGGACGCCGGTGAGGTGCTATTGGAAGCCGTTGACGCCCATCTCGGATTCCGGGCGAGCCGGCCCCAGCTGATGGCTTCTGCGCGCTTCCGCTCGACCCTTTCGCACCAAGAACGCCACATCGCCCCAGAAACAGGAAGCCCTCCTCGGCAGGCGAGCTGCCGGACGCTAGACGGGTGTGGTAAGATTGGTGGAGCCGGGACGTTGCCCAAGAGGCCTTCGTCGTCCAGACCGATGCGGGCGACCCCAGCGTGTTCGCATGCGCCTGTGCCACCTCGTGCCCGGAAGGCTCCGAGCCTCTCTTTGTCTGGGACGCCCGCAATCCTTCCCGCCATCGTGGCATGCAACGTGCTGCAGATGGTGGGTGGCAGATGGTGGGCGTCCATCAGCAGCCGTGGCCATTGGTGTTGGTGGATGGGGCCGACGATCTCGTATGCGGCTGTGGCTTCCCCAAGGGGGAGCTGGCCCGGAGGCCGAGAGGCCATGGCAGGCTTCCACCTCGATCTAACCCGTCGCATTTTTCATCTCCACGTTATGTGTTCGGGGCAGGCTTTTGCCGACTCATCTCCTATCCCTCGAACTAGTCGCCGGCCGTCCGGTTCAAGGTGGGCCGGAGAAGCCGGCCCAAGATAAGCTCCACAGGCCCCACGAAGGCATCTGCAGGCGAGCTCGAGCCAAGGGGATCATGCTTCCGTGGGCACGGCGCGGACAGGGAAGTACCGACTTGGGATCGGGATTCTGGAGACGGTGCCCGCATCAATCTGCACAAACCAGCATCGCGGGACTGCCCGCAGATGCGTTCCTTGCGTTTCCCGTATGGCCGGTACTGGTGCGAGGCACAACTAGTCCGCTGTGCTAAGCGCCGCTCCGACAGCAGTGGAAAGATGCAGACGGCGCGATGGCAAGATCCCCCACCACCGGCGTCCTGCTCCAACGCTGTGGAGCTTGTTTTCGTTCACTGGGCAGCACAAAGGGGGCTGAGACACGTTCAGCGGTTCTCATCGCGAAATTCGAAGCAGGAGGCGGGGGGGCAGTGCGCTGGCGCTGTCTCGCAAACATGCTTTGTACAAGTACGTGGCGCCGCCCCGCGGATGTATGCTGGTGACTGTCCAGTTGCCAGGGAACGTACTTAGGGTCAAGGGGGCATGCACGGTTCCCACGTGTAGTTTGACCGGCTCTCAGGCCGAGGAGCACATGGTTGTCTCGAGCTGGTAGCCAGGGGTGGACTTGCGGCGCGAAGGACCAGATCGACAGATCGGCGAGGGACTCCCCTTTTCGCAGCCTTCCCCCGGGCGTTTTGCTCCCTCGGGTGGCAGGCCGGCTAGTGAGGATGCTTCGCAGAAGATGCCCTCATTGCACATGCCGATCTTCGACCTATTTGCCTTCGGCGAGGGATACGACGTGGTTAGCCGGGAAGCTCGACTGCCGCACGAGTGTTGCGCAATGAATGAAGTGCCGCGAGGCGCCACCACATACGGCGTCAGACATTCCGGTGCTTCTCGTTGTGCTAGCTTCGCACATGCGTGAAGTGATGAGCGGGCTGGCGATGCAGGCCCTTTCCTTTTCGCACGGCCAGACAGCATACGTGCGTCAGCCCGCCGCGGAGAGCAAGGTAGACACCACCGTTACAGGCGAGGGGCGAGCCCGACCGAATCTGGCGGCGCTCAAGAAAGATGCGGGATTCGTCCTAGTGACGGCGAGCCGTTATTTCTTTACCACCGCGTCGGACCCGACGGCGGCAGGGCAACCGGGCGATCAGACTTGGAAGGGCCCGTGGCGAACACGGCAGGAACGGCAGGACGGGCAGGACGGGCACACGCGAGAGCGGGAGACAAAAAGCAAAAGCACCGGAGGACAGAGCGATTTGAGAAGCAATCGGCCTGGAAAAAGAATGTGGGGGGTGAGATAGGCCGGCGCGTAGCAGACGAGGGATGACAAAGAAGCATGACTGGATGAGGATGATCCTAGTTGTCGTGGTATGAAAATAGTGGATGGATGGGAGGGATCCCTCCCTGATGGGCTGAGATTGAAGTGGGGAGGGAGTCTCCACGTGGGGGATCCGACACCCCGAACAGCGTCCGACAGCTATCAACCCGAACAGCGGCCGAGGGCTATCACCCCGGACAGCGTCCGAGAGCTATAGCATGAAGAATATTTACGTTGGGACGGTGGCTTTGGTTGCGCTACCATCGTGCACCCAAATCTTGGAATCAGACACGGCATGGATCCCGTGTGTTCAGTCCGTTGTCGCCTGGGCCTAGGCGACAGGTAGGGTTTTTCCATGCCAAGAGCCTACCTAGGGAGGTAGGTACCTTAGACAGTGCTTCTCCACTGTCAGCAGTGCCTGGGCCCTGCTTGGCGCATCCCCTCCGATGCCCCTACCCTCAGCGCTCAGGCACGTCAGCCGGCCAACTAGGCTCTAGCCAGACAGCGCAGGCAAAGTTGAAGCAAAAAAGGCCGCATCTGCGGCCTTTAGTCGCTCGTACGCACCGGAGGGGCGGCTTCAACGGGCAGTAGGATAGGCATTGGCATCGCAGGTCCGGCCAAGTGCTGCCGACGGTCGTTCAATAGCCGTGATAGCGTCAGCCGCCGCCGCTTTGCGCCTGGTCTAGCGGCCTCGATGGGAACCTAAGATAGCCCGACTGCGCTTCTTCGCTCCATCGGGACCCTCTTGTCCCCAGTTGCGAGTCTTAGCGTATCACGGTTCCCCCTTGCTGCAGGGCTCACAAGCCACGGCCTTCGAATGAAGCTTGTTTGCTCTGGATACACCGTGTCTAGCACCGGACGACCCAGATCGGGCATGGCCTTTCGTCCCAGCCCTCCATCACGAAGTCAGGCCCCCCCGGGAGGCCATGCCGTCCGAGGCCGTCTGACCCTTGTCCGCCTTGCTGTCAGTCGGCAGGTACATATGCCGGCCCCCCCGCCGACCCTGCCCTCCGTCCTGGAGGGAATGTCAGTGTTTTGGTTGACCGACTCGACTCTCGCCCGCCACGCAGTATCGCTATTCACCGAGGACAGGACTGTCCGTCGACGCTGACGCCGCCGCCATGAAGTTACCCCAGTTCCTGATCTGGTATAAGAAGCCAGAGTACCGGGATATCAAGGAATACTCAAACACCCTCATCCGAGAGAAGCGGTCTCCGAGTCCCGATGGCCGTGGCAAAACCTCGGTTCCGAAGAGCCTGACCCTGGAGCGGGTTCTGGCCAACAAGACATGTACGTTCTGCCGATCGAGTACGACGCCGAGCCCCCTATTGACTCTGAAGCAGGCAGTCCTTTGTCTCTTTACGATTTTTACATGTACTTGAAGTATATCGAGTTCTCCCCCGAGAACCTCGAGTTTTACATCTGGTTCAAGAACTACGACCTCATGTATGAAAAGAACGAGACCGAAAAGCACCAGACGTCCCTCCACTCCATGGCGTCGACAACGACCCTGGCCAACGAGGGGTCCCACGATGAGCACCAATTAACGCCTAAAGTCTCGCAGTCCGACCTGGACCTGGAAGCCGGTAGGCCAGCCCTCGTCATTTTGTCGGCCCTCCCTGGACGAAGGAATACTAAAACTGTGAAACAGCACCAGACCCCGTTCAACAAATCGAGAAGCTCCTTACCGTCCAGCCATGTTGCGATGGTAACCAGTGCCGACCGCCCACCGTCCGGAACCACGTCCTGTCTCAGCCCGTTGCGACCACCACCGGCTTGGCGGTCAAGAGGGCTACGCCCGATTTCAGCACGAGCCCGGCCTGGGCGCAGTGCGCCCCCTACGACAGGAACCGGGCCGAACTCAACGCCATTGTCCAAAAGTACTTGCTCCCAGGCGCCCCGAGCGAGCTGAACATCCCGCCCATGATCCGCGACCAGTGTCTCAGCGACCTCCAGACGTCGTCGGAACCGACGTGCCTGCGCCCCGTGGCCGACCACATCTACTACCTGCTCAAGAACTGCTCGCACCGCAACTTCATCCGCCTGGGCGTCTCCAACGGCACCTTTGAGACGCTGTGCATGGCCACGTCCATGGGCATCGTGCTGACCCTCGCCGGCCTCCTCTGCGTCTTCCTGCGCGCCTTCACGCCCGCCCTCGGCCAGCACTCGCGCCTCGACGTCTTCGCGGCCTGGCCCTTGTGGTGGATCGGCTTCAGCCTCATCTTCTCGGGCCTGCGCGGCAGCTGCTTCTTCCTGCTCCTCTTCACCCGGCGCCAGCCGCTGCCGTGGGAGCGTTTCGACGACGAGGCCTCGGCCACGGCCGAGCTCTCGGGCTTCCGGAAATGGGTCTCGCGCATGATGATCTTCGACCGCAAATGGAAAGTTCAGGACCGCCACCTCCGGAGACTACAGCATAAGATTATCGCGCAGAGCATGCTGGCCGGCGCCATTTTGTCGAGCGTCGGAGTTCTTGTGTTCATTTTCCTGCCCATTTGGTCCGATACCCGAGGTTAAACTAGACCTCCCACCTTTCCTAGACTAATACTGTACTGTACATACGAGAATGGGAGACGATTTGTAAGATCGGAAGGGAGTTACTGCCATAGCAGCTATTTGGGTCATGAATATTGGTCGTTTCAGCTGGGTACCATACCGGCCTCTCGCGCTAGCACGAGGACAAGAGCGCAGACTTCGTCCGTGTTGACGGTTGAATCACTTACAGGGTCGCCACCATTTCGCCTTCGACTTCTTGTGGCCGAACATGGCCCCATTCGTGACTGGCAACTAGCAGAGACCGGCGGGAACGCTATGACTTTCCCGTCTCCCGGGTGCGTGTGTACGCATAGTGCCAGCCTTTGCGCCCCATGTCTTGGCGGACCTTGTAGTTCGCCTCCCCAACCTTGACGGCGTTCATGTCGAGCTCGACGACGGCCATGCCCTCGGCGCGACCCATGCGGCCCACGGGCCCGACGTGCGGGACGGCCAGCTGGCTGAGGCCGGCGTAGCTGGTCTGCTCGCCCTCCGCGGGGGGGCCGCCGGCGTTGACGTAGACGACGGCGCACGTGTTCTCGAAGGCGCGGCTGACGATGGCGCTGTTGAGGAAGACGGCCTCGCTGTTGGGATTCAGCGCGAGGGCGTCGGCGTCGGCGTCCCGAAGGGTCCAGAAGGACGGCACGCAGATGATGTCGGCGCCGTCCGCGATCAGCTCGCGGAAGGCCTCGGGGAAGGCCAGGTCCCAGCAGATGAGGAGGCCGACGCGGCCCAGGGGCGTGTCGAAGGCGGCGTGCGGCTCGTGGGCCGACGATACCTGGTGGTCCCGCTCGGGGTGCCACAGGTTCTTCTTGTGGTAGCGGCCGACGGTCTCGCCGCTGGACGAGATGAAGTAGGCGATGTTGAGGAGCCAGCCGCCTTCGGCGTGAGGCTCCACGATGGTGCCTGGGACGATGCAGATGTTGAGCTGCTTCGCCAGCTCCTGGTACCTGCCCAAGTACTGGACGGACTCGGTGCAGGCCTGGGCGAACGTTGGCTCTTCGGGGGCCCAGGACGTGAGGTGGTACTCGGGCAGGACGGCTAGGTGACAGCCCTGCGCGGCGGCATCCTTAATGAAGGACGTGGCCTTGGCGAAATTCTCAGCGGGCGCAAGGGCCTGGCGCGTTGGTCAGCAGATAAGTCCAGAGCTCATGCATGTGGCGATATGCGCCGGGAAAACGACATGGCTTGCGCCGGCGACGGCGGACCGAACAGGCCCAGCCGCGCCTCAGCTGGGGGTCGTTGGCCGTTATGGGGGGGGGGGAGGGGGGGGCAGAGACGTCGAGGCCTCACAGAATGCAAGAGGGAGCATGAGAAGCAGAGTCGTCCAGTACCTTGGGATGCAGCTGAATTAGCGCGACCTTGTATACCGGTGCTGGCGCCATTGTGCAAGGAGCGGCAAGAACGTGAAGGTATCCAGAACGATCGGAAATCAGGCGCGCATGTCCGATAATTCGGAGCGTAGAGCGACCGGGGAGACGTCGACCGATTGCGGGGTGAGGCTCGTTACGTCGACTTTACGGGGCGAGCGCGGGGCATGGAGATGGGGACCCATGGATTACGGGTGGAGGGGTCATTGATCTAGGTATCTCTTCAAACGACGGAAATCCCCTGCCCTCGCCACCGTTGCTGATGATGGAAATCGAGATGCTCAAAGCAGGTTGTTCGAAAGGCAATGCCATTTTCTACCTATTAGACGGCTATTAACACGACGGCGGATTCAGGCCGAAAAGAAAACTTCCCTGTACATCAATTTTGACCAGTAACGTTATGCCGGGCACGAACTGCCCGATTCGGCCGAGGGCCCAGATACGCAAGGTAGGACTCGATTCCACGAACCACCAGGGTATCGGACCGACAGCCGTTGGGGCCGGGTAACCGGCTGTCGGAATGCAACCGTCGGAGGGTCTGCCAGTATCCCCATGCATGAACGGCTACGGCTGCACCCCGTACCAAACCCTTCATCCCCCGGCTTGAGTTGGGAATGTTCACAACGCCGTGGCGTTTCAAAGGACTCAGGACAGCGGCGCTTCTCTTTCCCAGCAGCCCAGCTTTTCGCCAGCTAGACCGCCTAACTGGCCTTCGCGTGCTTGAGCAACCCTTCACATGTGTGCGGCAGTCGGGCTCAAACTCTTCGATGCGTACAGGCGGCATCTGGAACTTTTCGCCATGGTTGATAATGCAACCCAGAGGCGCTAAACCGATAATGCTGCTAGCGTCAATTGCGTGATTCTCATTGCGACTTGCGCTGGATGCGATTCCACACTTCCGCACCACCGACAACAACCAACTAGGATGGACCGTCACGCATCAGGGGATATGGCGCAATACTCGCCGTTGGGAAAATTCGGAAGCCGCCTTCGGCATCCGCCCAGTGGTGACTATTTCTTGACTCCCTGAGCCCGCCGCCTCTTGCCACTCTGGTTCCCGCGTCCCCGGTTCCATCTTCCTTGCGCCTCGTTTCTGTTGTTGCCAGGGCCGGATTCGTGCTTGTCTGATCTACAGACGACCCGGCGATCCCTTCTGAAACGTCGGCTCGGTTCTGCCTGAGTGCGTCCTCGCATTCCCGTTGCGCAGACTATCGCGTGGACTTGTTCCCTGAGCCACCATCCCACCGACACCTCAGAACCATCGCAACCATGGCCAGCAAGCAGTCCGCGACACTGCCCTTTGGCCAGCCCGTTGGCTTGTCCTCCATCTCGGGCCCGACCTACGTCACCGGCCAGCTGCTCGTCCAGCAGATCGCCTATACGCTGTCCGACAAGATCTTCTCCTACTCGCCCGAGACCTTCGACCTCGACGTTGCTGCGAAGGAATGGAGCCGGGCCGGAGACCAAAACATCCACGGCTATGCCCCGGTCGTTTCGGCCCTCCAGACCCGTACGGGCGCCGGCGCCTTCGCTCTGGGCTACATCTTCTCCAAGGACTTCGACTTGAGCAAGAGGCACATTCCCCAGACGTTGCTTGCGCCCTCGCTCAGTCTTCGCAACCTCCGCGCCTCTCTGGACCAGCTCGCGCTGCTGTACGGAGTCGCCAGCCCCTTCGTTGCCCACGTCGCTGCTGCCGACTACTCTGCCGACAGCGGCCTCGTCACCGAGTATGGCACCGCCATGCAATTGGCCGAGGAACTCGGCTTCGGTTTAGCCGCCAGCGCTTCGGCTTACGAGGCCCAGCACATGTCCCTTTTTGCTACCCTGATGGCCAAGATTCTGCCCACCATCCACATCTATGACGGTGTCCGCTCCTCTCGCGAAACCCTGCGCGTCGTTGATGTCTTGAGCGGGACTGGCGTCTCCAAGGTTTACGAGGCTGTGTCGTCGGCCGCCGACGCCCTCAACCAGCGCTTGGACTCGGCCGGCAAGGTCGCCGAGCTCCTGAACGCCTTCAACGGCGAACTGGGCACCGACTACGAGTTGTTTGAGTACACTGGCCACAAAGAGGCCGAGACAGTCGTCGTCGTTTTCGGCACCACCGAGTCGCAGCTGGCAAAGCAGGTCGTGCACGACCTCGCGGAGCAGGGTGTCAAGATCGGCGCCGTCAGCGTTCGTGTCTACCGCCCCTTTGTCGAAGAGGCCTTCCTCAAGGTTCTGCCTCAGTCCGCCAATGCCATCATTGTCTTGGGCCAGGTGCAGAACGAGACTGCCGTGGCGGATGCATCGATCCAGTCTCTGCTCTACTCCGACGTTTTGACGTCCGTCACCTTCTCCGACAAGTGGGCCTCGGCTCCCGTTCTGGTCGATGCCAAGTACGCCGCCTCGGTGACTTTCACGCCCACGAGCTTTACTTCGTTCATCCGCAAGTCGATCAACAAGGACACGCAGGACGAGTCCAAGGTGCAGCTCTCCCAGCTCGGCAACACAGGCCAGTACATCTTCTGGGATGTGGATGACTCTGTGGCGGCTCGGGCTCCCGTAGTTGTCGGCAACCTGCTGTCGCGTGATGCCAGCAGCAACGTCCTCCTCAGCGAGACGTATGATAACCTCGTCCAAGGCGGCGTTGTCCGCACTGACCTGCGGACGTCCAAGAAGTCGGTTGACGCCCCCTACCCTGTTGACGAGGCGGATGTGGTCTTTGTGAATGACGAGAAGCTGCTCAAGGACGTCACGACCTCGCAAAGTGTCAAGTCGTCTGGCAAGCTGGTACTTAACCTGCCCAACTTCAAGGCGGAAGATGCTGAGAAGCGCATCCCCGTGCTCGTTCGCAAGGACGTGCAGGCCCGTGGCATCGAACTCCACATTCTGAACCCAGCTGCCTCGCCGGCCTCTGAAAACGACAAGAACGCCGCTAAGCTGTTGGCCGAGTTGGCTTTCCTGAAGCTTGCGCGGGCCGAGTTGAAGCCCGAATTGCTTCAGAAACTGTCCGAGTTGGAGGGCAACGTTTCCAACGTACAAGAGTACGCCGATGCGCTGGAGACGTGCTTCACCAAGTTCGAGGTGCCGGAATCGTGGGCTGAGATTGCCGATGAAGCTGCTGCGCCTTCTCCTGCGAACAGCGTCAAGGCCAAAAGTTTCGCCCCCTTCGAGACGCAGGAAGCTGAGCAGGACCTGCGGACCAGCGACTGGAAGGCCGCCGCCAAGGGCCTGCTCTTCAAGGAGGCCTACGGCACCGAGATTGGTCTGCGGCCCGACCAGCCTGTTGACACGTACACCATTCGCGTTAAGGAGAACCGCAGGCTGACGCCCCTCACCTACGATCGCAACATCTTCCACATTGAGTTCGACCTGGGCTCGTCTGGCCTCACCTACAAGATTGGCGAGGCTCTCGGTATCCATGCCGACAACGACCCCGAGCTGGTCCAGGACTTCATCAAGACGTATGGTCTCAACGCCGACGAGCTCGTGCAGGTCCCTAGTCGCGACAGCGACATTTACGAGACGCGTACTGTCTACCAGTCGCTGATGCAGAACATCGACATCTTTGGAAAGACGCCCAAGCGATTCTACGAGCAGCTTGCCGAGTTCGCTACCGACCCGGTGGAGAAGAAGAAGCTGGCGGACCTCGGTTCCCAAGCCGGTGCTGAGGAGTTCAAGAAGCGCAACGAGATTGACACAATAACCTACGCCGACGTTCTCGAAGAGTTCAAGTCGGCTCGTCTGACCTTTGCCGACCTTGTCCGCCTCGTGGGCCCTCTGAAGCGCCGCGAATACTCGATCGCCTCGGCGCAGGCTGTGGCCCCTACCGTTGTTGCTCTCATGATCGTGGTGGTCAACTGGATTGACACCAAGAGCCGCGACCGGTACGGCCAGGCCACTCGCTACCTGAGCCGGCTGCCAGTCGGCACTGCCGTCACTGCTTCGGTCAAGCCTTCGGTCATGAAGCTCCCGACGCGCGACGATGCGCCGCTCATCATGGCCGGTCTCGGCACCGGCCTGGCTCCTTTCCGAGCCTTCGTCCAGTACCGTGCCATGCAGAAGGCGCAAGGCAAGAAGATCGGCGACATCCTCCTCTACCTCGGATCGCGTCACCAGCGCGAAGAGTACCTCTACGGCGAGGAGTGGGAGGCGTATCTCGACTCGGGCGTCATTACGCTGGTGGGCGCGGCCTTCTCGCGTGACCAGCCGCAGAAGGTGTACATCCAAGACAAGATGCGGCAAACGCTGAACCAGATCGTCAAGGCGTACATCACGCAGGAGGGCTCGTTCTACTTGTGCGGTCCTACCTGGCCTGTGCCGGACGTGACTGAGGTGTTGCAGGAGGCCATCGAAACGGAGGCGCGTCTCACCGGCAAGAAGGTCGACTCCAAGAAGGAAATCGACCGACTCAAGGAGGAGGGACGTTACGTGCTTGAAGTTTACTAGATCCGCGACGGGAGTGGGCATCTGCCCTTGTGCATAGTATAGACCGATGTATTCCCCTGGGCTATCATTTCATGGCCCATCCGTTCATAGCGATCTATCAGCTCCCGAGCTATTTGGCAGAATTAATCATCCCACTTCTGCGCTGTTCAAGCCGTGCATGCCGACAAGGCGTCCGCCCAGCCCGAACGGCAACCTATTGCCTACCTACGCGAGGTACCACAGGGCGTATGCAATCAATACACGTATAATCGCCATGCAGGCCGGCAGACAAACATACAGGCCGCGGCATATATTCCACGCCAGCTGTGCAACGAGTCTGTACGTCTGGCATCTCGTACGCAATCAACGTGCTTGATTAAGGTAGGGTCCGTGTCTCTTCGACACCTTCTGCGAAGTAGGATTCCGCCTAGCACGCAAAACAGGGTACGGAGCAGCGACTATTTCATCTTTCCGACCCGTACGATTTGCACTTTTGACATCTGCGGCCCGCACGTAGACGAACGGGGCGGTGCGACGCCGGGCAACTCTCTGCCCAGCGCCATCACTACCGCCGTTCAGCCACGCCGCTGAGCCGGGGGGGTCAGCATGCAAGCGCCGAATGGGTTGCCTGAATGGCCGTAGTCCGC
Organism: Nigrospora sphaerica; assembly: GCA_018287875.1. NCBI lineage: Eukaryota > Fungi > Ascomycota > Sordariomycetes > Amphisphaeriales > Apiosporaceae > Nigrospora > Nigrospora sphaerica. The sequence goes on from JAGVVL010000017.1 coordinate 978,159, forward strand.
TTGCCCGCTTCCCGGGGAAGAGGGGGAGGAGGGACGGGGAGCCTTGGATGGGGAGGGAGCCCTGGCGGGCAGAACAAGGCCCGGTTTCCCCTTTTGCCTGATCGGTGCAGGCGTTTTGGGGCCATGTGCCGGTGTCACGATGACCCGTCGCTTTCTGGATCGGGTCTGGCCCCTCCGGATCGGGGCTGGACCGTAGATTAGGCGCTTTACATGTTAGCGACCTCGCCGCCGGGCCGCTACTCGATAAACAGGAACCTCGATTCCCGCACCGACGAAGCTGGTCGTGTCCGAACTTCTCTCTCCTTTCCCGTGCTCTACTCTCTTTTCTTTCTCGCCCTCTCCGTCCCCTTCTCCTCTCTCTTTCGGTGCTGCCCGCACGGGGGCGTTCCCGTCCTCCTCCTCCCCGACGGCCATGGACATATCTCTTACGAAAACGGCGCTGCTGGTGCTGATCCTGCTCTTCGCGCTACGCGCCTACGCCACGGCGCTCCGCAAGACGGCCCAGGTCCGCGGCATGGACTACGGGCACTCGCCGGTTCTCGCGGCGTGGCGCGGGGCCGTCCACTTCCTGCTCTGGCCGCGGCACTGCCTGCTCGAGGGCTACCGGCGGCACCGGGACGGCTATTTCAAGGTCGCGACGCTGCGTGGCGAGTACGTGCTGGTCTCGGACGCCGCCAGGATCGCCGAGGTGGGTTGGGCGGAGACAACGGCGCGCTACGGGGCGAGAGAAGACGAAGAGGGCGCTTACGATTGTGTCGCAGCTCCTGTCGGCGCCGGTTGACGTTCTAAGCCATCGTGATGTCGCAGACGATGTGAGTGTGAGCGGCCGTCGCGCGCACCCCCACCCGCCCTCAGTCTGCAAGCACACGTTGGGAAGACCACCACTTATATGGCCCGGCCCGTCCACCTAGGAGCTCCAGTCCATGTGGACGCTCGGGCACATCCCCAGCTGGCACCCGGTCGTTGCCGTTGAGAGGCTCACGGCGAACCTGGAGAGCATGATTCCGGGGTTGGTAGGGGAGATACACAATGCGCTGGACAAGCACATTGGCTCCCCCTTGGGTGAGATCTGAAAGCGGCGGCCAGGAGGGGCGGCGGGCGCGCTGGTTTTTTTTTAGCTAAGACTTGCCAAACAGTGCACACTCCCGTCGATCTCTTCAACGGGGTCCACAAGATCGTCACCCAGGCCGTCAGCTACGCCTTCGTGGGCCACCCGCTATGTAGGTGTGCCATACCGTGCCTCGACTAGCGCCGAGAGGGCTGACTAGCCGTCCAAGGCAGAGACAGCGCGTACCTGGGGAACACCAAAGCCTTCACCCGGGCCGTAACGGTGTCGGCGGAAATCATCCGGTGGTTTCCGGATTCGCTGAAGCCGTAAGCGTGCCGGAGGGCCAACCGCCTGGATGCCAGGGATTCCGCTGAACGAGAAGCAGCTTCGTCGTCCGTCTCACGCCAGTGTGCAGACGGAAGCAAATCGCAGAAGATGCCATGCAGGCCACCATTTTGGAGAGGCTCCGCATGAGCCACAACGAAAAGGGGAGACCCAACGATCTGCTGCAGTGGCTGGTGGACACGGCACCGCGTAAACAGCGGAACGTCGGGGACATTGCCGAGCGCGTCATGAGCATGAACGTCGCTGCTATCTACAAAACGACGGTCGTAAGTCATGCGCCGCTTGCCGACGGGAATGATGGGCTGAGCCGTGGTGGTGCGTAGACGTTAACGGCGGCCATCGCCCATCTTGCCGCTGAGAACGAGCGGTACATGCCGGAGCTGAGACGGGAGATACGAGCCGCATCCAAGACGGGAACAGTCACGGAGGCGAACGCTGCGGGCCGCCCCGGGGCTGGACAGCTTCGTTCGGGAGACGGGGCGACTTCACGACATCTCCATGAGTTGAGTTTACCTCGGCCCCGTCGCACATGCGGGTTTAGCAAGTGGCTGGCAACTGACGAGAGCCACCATCGCGCCCAGTCGGCACTACGCGGCACGCGCGACGAGAGTTTCGATTCCAGGACGGGACCCTCATTCCAGCGGGGACGTGGCTAGGGGTCCCCACGGTCGCAATTCATCGTGACGACCTCCTCTACGCGGCGCCCGCCACGTTTGACGGGTTTCGGTTTAGCCGGCGGCGGGCGCACGATCCCAAGGTGCAAGCCGGCAGCACGAGCCTAGAGTACTTGACCTTTGGCCATGGCCGACAGGCATGGTGAGTGGTCCCCTGGCCCCCATGCGGACGCCGGCGCCGACGCGCGCATGCAGACGCACACGCATGCCGGTGGACTCTTTATGCTGACGATGGCCCCCCCCCCCCGGTGCTTGGCTACGGTCAGTCCGGGTCGCTGGTTCGCGACGGCCTTGATGAAACTGATTCTCGCCATCGTGATTGTGCGCTACGACCTGCAGCTGGCGCCGGGGAGCTCGGTAAAGAAGCGACCCTTTGGCCAGTATGAAGCCGACCTGGATCTGCGTGTTATGGCCAGGGCCGCGGCGTAAGGGCGAGAGGGATTGGCGGGCGGTACCGGAGGGCGGGGGGCCAAGCCCCACGTTGGGCTCCGTGTTTCGTGGTGCGAAGCCAATGGAAAGACTGGCGATGGGGTTTCTCGGGGCGCGCGGGCAGTGCGTGAACGGTGGGCGAAGAAGAGGTGCATGAGTGGGAAAGGCGCGCGCAGGTGGGCAGTTGGCCCGGCGATGGCGAGGTGGCAGTTGGGCCGCGCGGGCTACGTGTGCCACACGCGGCCATACGAAGTCCCTGCGTTGCAGGTGGTGGTGGTGGTGGTGGTGGTGATGGTGGTGGTAATGGAGGTAGTGCCCCTCGCCATCTTGCTTTACGCTGCTACGACATCGGTCGGTACATCTTACGTGCTAGGGGTTGGGTCTATATGGCCACGTCATGGGCCATAATGGGCAGACGGGCAGGCGAGGCAGATTGGCAGGCCTGAAGGAATGGATGGGTTGGCTGCATGGACACGGGTACTGCTGCTGATGGATGCCAATCCCGGCTGTAGCCTCGGCCCAAGCCTCTGGTTCTCAGGGGGCGCATGGCACATGCGGGGACGACGACGACGGCTCCGGGTGGTGAAGGCCCGTCGGTAGCGGCCAGTGTTAGACCGAGGGGCTGCGTTAGGTCATGTACTGGCCCTGACGGTAAGCACCAGGTGTGTTAGGTAGATGCACTACTAATTCAGGCACCGTCAGCCAGCATTGCCAGCACGATGTGGCATGCCATCCCATCTCCCCGGGGCATGTCGGCTGTCACCCTAAGCAGCGGGAACAGGTCTGCCTAATAAGTCGCGGCTTCCGGCAATGGAGCTCGCCCTTCCCACTATTTGCTTGGGCTCCATATGCAACCCGTGTCGACGCGCCCGGGGACCCATTGCCGGAAACCAAGCTAACGACAGCTGCCCCTCGCCCCTCCCGCGTTCCCGCCCACAAGCACAAGCACGCCCCCCTTCTAGAACACCAACAATGCTTCTGGCGGTGAGGCCGCTCCCGTCGCTCCGTCACCCTGCCCCTGACGCCCTCTAAAGAAGACAGCCCGTCCGGTCTCTGCTGTTGCTGCTGCCTCGTTTGCCCTGTCTGATCCGTCTCGTCGTCCTTGCTATGGCGCATGCGGCTAGCCAACCTGCCCTCTTGGCGGAGCGGTTCGCCAGCCACGCGCTCCACACCCGTTTTAGCGACCTGCCCGCCGACGCCGTCGCCGCCGCCAAAGCCTTCATCCTCGACACCCTCGGCGTTGGCATCGCCGGCTCCTCGGCTCCGGGCGCCGGTGAGCTGATCCAGACCGGCGGCGACTGGGGCACCGGCGGCGAGGCCTCGCTTTGGGGGCGCCGCCGCCGCGTGCCCGCCGGCGTCGCCGCCCTCGTCAACAGCTACCAGGTCCACAGCCAGGACTTCGACTGCGTCCACGAGGGCGCCCTGCCGCACCCGCTCGCCATCATCCTGCCCTCGGCCCTGGCTTACGCCGAGCGCAAGGGCGGCGTCAGCGGCCAGGAGCTGATGACGGCCTGCGCCGTCGGCGTCAACATCGCCGCCAGCCTGGGCATCGCCGCGCGCTCCGCCACCCGCTACTTCCACCCGCCCTGGGCCGGTGGCCTCGGCGCCACCGCCGCCGTCGCCCGTCTCATGGGCCTCTCCGTTGACGAGCTTGTGCGCGCCTTCGGCCTCCAGTACACCCAGACGAGCGGCACCCTACCGCCGCGCGTCGAGGGCAGCTCCGCCCTGCCCCTCCAGATCGGCCTCAACAGCCGTTCTGCCCTGCAGGCCTGCGAGCTGGCCCGCGGCGGCGCCCCCGGCCCCCGCGACATCTTCGAGGGCACCTACGGCTCCATGCCGCTGTTCGAGGGCCCCCGGCCGTGGGATCTCGAGGAGACCTACGCCGTCCTCGAGGGCCGGCGCTGGCTCATCACCGAGCTCAGCCACCGCCCGTACCCGACCGGCCGTGCCACCCACGGCGGCGTCGAGGGCCTCCTGGTGCTCTCGCGCAACGCCGACGGCTCGCGCGTGCCGCCGCACATGATCGAGAGCGTCGCGGTGACGGGACCCAAGGCCGCCGCCCAGCAGTGCTCCCGCCGCGACCTGCCCAGCCCCACGCCGACATACGCGCGCAACTGCATGGCCTTCGTCGCCGCCAAGGTGCTGATCCACGGCCGGCTGGACCTGGCCCATTTCCGCGGCGCCGCCCTGACCGACGCGTCCACGCACCACCTGGCGCGGCGCGTCGCCATGCGCGCCTCTAGTGACGATACCAACCCGACGCGCCCGCACGTCCTCACCCCCATCACGGTGGAAATGACGCTGCGCGACGGCGGCGTCCGCATGTGGCGCTGCGAAGATATGCTGGCCAGCCCCCGTCGCCCATTGACGCGCGCCCAGCACCTCGACAAATTCCGCACTTGCTGGGAGTTCGCCGCCGAGCCGCTCGGCACCAGCGCCCGCGAGGCCGTCATCGAGATGGTCGACCGCCTCGAGGGGGTCTGGGACGTGCGTGATCTCATATGGCTGTTGGCCCCGCCACCGCCAAAGAAGAAACAACAGCCGCCCAAAGAAGAACAGGCGCCGGCGGCGGCGCGCATAGTCGTCGAGGTGCAGAAAGGGAACCCGGCACCTCAGGAAGGCCCGCGAGAAGACGGCAAGTCCCTAGAGATCCAGAGGCGGGAGCACCGGCCGTCCAGGGACTCGAAGCTGTGACACGCCACCGACCGAGTGGCGAGGCGGAGGCAACAGAATCCGCCTGTGCCTCCTCGTCAGAAAAGCCGAGCGTGGTGCCGTCGCTAAGCGGCAACGATCTTTTGGCGAGTGCGGTCCCGAAGAGCTTGGTGATGACGAGGCACGCGCGGGCTGTACGGAGCTGCGCCCCCGGGGGGGGATACTCTCCAGAAGGGCCGACTGTTGGGCGGCCAAGGCGAGCGCCCCGACGGCTACCCCCTGTCCCTACCCAAATATGCAGGATGGGACCTGCGACATCTCTTTACCTCGGTCGAAATGCATCGGAGCGTCGAATATTTTGCCATGATTTATTTGCATTGTTTCCCGGCGTGTATGTCATGTATTTATAGGCGGCAGGCGGGAGTTCATCCTCAATCATCGATTATTGATCCATTGGAACTGGCTTCGTCGTCTTCTTCGGGGCCTGCCTTTTGTGCGTTTGCCCCGTTCTTGATTGTGTTGATGGAGCATGTGTTTCCCGGAGGCCGTATTGGGGTGGTCGTGTGGGCGCCTGCGACTTTGCCACGGAGCTGGAGTGCGTCGAGGAAAAGTCGTCCCCCCGACACCTGATGCCTCGTTTGCCTGGGTTCCTCTTCATCAAAGTCGAACACTCGACCGCGCCACAGCCGTAACTTCCAATCTCGAAACCAAAGGTCTGGCCAGCCTCGGCTAGAAAGCGGCGCGGGGACGAGCACGCGAGCGAGCACTCGAGCGAGGACTCGGAACCGCGAAGCGTCAGCGAGAGACGGACTCGAGCTCGGACTTGCTGCCCATCGGTCCCCACCGTCCGGCACCATGTACAGAAGCAGCGTGGAAGTCGGCAAGGGAAGTGGAGGCCGAATGCGGTTGTGCGTCGATCGCGAACCCCTGCCGCCCTTTCCAAATTTCCCCCGGATCACCCGGCCCACGGAATTGAGGGAACACAAGGGATACTAAACTGCTCCTGGCGGTCTGCACCGCAGAGGACGGCGCCTCATTGGTCGGTGCCTGTTCCTGCCTACCGGCCTCGTGCCTACCGCTTCGGCACGCTTTCCCTGCCAAACATCGCATAGCTCCCGGCGGCCCCGCGACCAATGCTACCAGAGCGGCCAACCTCGCCGCCGCCCCTGTCGCTCCCTGTCGCCTCTCCCTTGAACCATGGCGCTAAGGCCATGTGCGCGCCAAGGGTGCGTGCTTTCTGGCTGCGTGGATACCAAGTATCATGCGCCTCGGGTCCCCGGAGGATCCCGACTCGGCCGGGCGCGATGCGCTGCAACGTGATGCCGCCGTCTGGTAGGTCCGGTCACCCGACTCATCTTCTCTGTCGCCTTCTCGCCGTGAGTATAGAGGGGAAGGCTGTGTCGGGCCGAAACGCCCCCCCACAACAACCGGCGTTGAGTCTGATTAGTACTAATCTTTGCTGCCAGATTGGATGCGACGTCAGGTTCGTAAGGTTCGTTTACCACCGCGTTGTTCGTTTCCGACAGCCCGGAGACTTCCTCTCGGCGGTGGTACCGGACATCTGATGCTTGTTACTGCTTTCTCATTGAAGCCTGGCATATAACAGATACGTGAGCCTTACCCTGGTGTATGGTACGAGCCAAGCGGCCTGAAGTCCAAGGCTGCATTTCCCAGGCTCGCACGGTAACAAATAACCCCCATCAAGCATCACTTTGCCCGGAACCGCAGTTATTAATGTTTTACGGCCGTCACGTACCAAGGGCTCGCCGTCGCTTCCTAGAAGGAATCCCAAGTGCGCACTCAGCGGCTCCCTCACCGGCCTGGCCGCTGGAGCATCGACTGGCCAAACAGCTATCGGGCGGAAACCCGTTCTATCGGAAACACGCATGACGGAATCCCAACGAGCGACTGGCCCTGGCCCCCGCGCCTCAGGGATCCTTGCCCGTCCATATATGCTCTTACTGTGTTCCCCGCTGCCCCATAGTATAAACTCAACTGTCTCGTTTCATTTGCCCTCTTTGGGCCGCCTAGGGTTGTTTGTGGCCGCGGCGCGCGGAATTCAACGGCTGACCCTTTAGGATCACTATAGGCCCTCCCCTGCAGGTATAGGACCCCCCCGAGGCTGAGTGCCGTCAAGTGAGCTTGACGGCATAGTGAGCTGCGCAACAGGGAACAGCTGGCACGGGCACGTGTGGACTCTACTGGCGCGGCTATTTTGGGGCTTATACCATCGGCGCCCCTTCCGCGGTCGCTGGAGGATACCTGTCGGCCGTTGCTGCCGTCGCTGCTGGCCAGGTGATGTCGATAGGGGTTCTACCGATGTTTGCCCTGGTTCAAAAAGCGGGCTGTGGCCGTCACATCGCGCATCGCCGGGGTCGTCAGATTCATCGCCCTGGGTTCCTTGGGCCGTTTCAAGTCTACCACACAACCAAAATGCAAGGGCATAGTTCAAATCATGCCAGCCACCACCTTGCCCACCTGTTTTCGCCTGTTTGGAGGGCTTAGTGCCACCATCCCGTCGGTACTGGGCACTAATAGGGCCCCGAAGGTGAGTCGCCTGCATCGAAGCCTACCTCCCACTCAGTGCTGAAGCTTGTACTCCAGTGCGGCACCAGGCCAAGTCAAACAATGAGCGGTACCTTCCGAAGGTGAGGCGATACAGGGATCCCTGTGAGCCCGAGCACATCTCAGATCGTGGCTGACAGGGGAAGCGGGGTAGGGTGAGATCGTGCCTAATTCATGCAACCACTATGCACCAAACAGAGCATGGGCAATGGCTAACTCGCGCCACATCCCGCATGTACCGACATGGCTGTCTCGCTAATGCCCCCCGCAGGGGATTTTGGTTTCGTGGGGGGGCCGACACCCAGGGGGCTTTCTTCGTCAGGGGACATGGTCAAATGGGTGGTAGCGACGTCTAAGCCCCTCGTCGGAATCTATGAATGTATGCGCGAGGTGGGTGAGCCGAAGTGGCGGAAGAGAGGAATTTCGAGTATATAAGTCGCCGTCGGCTTACATGATAGAGTGTTGTCTATTCCAGTCTTCACCCTCGGCGCAGTGCCTTTATTGACCACACAGAGAGAGGTTAGGTGGGCTCCTTCTTTCGCTAAACAGCCTTCTCTTCGCGACCTCTGGACCCTCGCCCCTTGGCCTACTTGTCTCTTCACTTCCGGACCCGGAAATCCTACCCGCCTACAGAGCCAACGAGGAGACATGGCCGCCACCGCCACCATGTTTTCCGCCCTTGCTTTTTTAGCCCTCCTCTCTCCGCTGGCCCAAGCCGCCGTTCCCTCGATCCCGGGTTTCGCCGTCCAATGGAGCGACGATTTCACTGGCGCGGCCGGCAGCCTGCCGAATAGCTCCAACTGGATCCTGACCACCGGCACGAGCTACCCCGGAGGTGCCGCCCAATTCGGCACTGGGGAGATCGAGACCTACACGGCCAATCCGGAGAACGTCCAGACGGATGGAAAGGGCAACCGTAAGTGGCAAGCCGGGAATGATTCCAAAACCAGGGAGTATGTGTCGTGCTAAGGTGCTCCTCTGCAGTGGAAATCACGGCCATTAGGAAGGGCGATGCGTGGACTTCGTCGCGCATAGAGACGAAGCGCACCGACTTTATGGCCCCTGCCGGCGGCAAAATGCGCGTACAGGCGAGCCTCAACCTGCCCTTGGTCGGGAACCCCACCGGGTACTGGCCGGCCTTTTGGACGCTTGGCGCTAAATTCAGGGGCGTGTTTACGTGAGTGACGGCCGAGTTTTCTTCTTCTGTTTCGTCCCATCCCCCGGACGGAGTGAGAGCATTCGAACTGACGGACACGCGATAGAAACTGGCCCGGAGTAGGCGAGTTTGATGTCATGGAGAGCGTCAACGGCATCAACCGGGTGTCGGGGACGCTGCACTGCGGCACGGCGCCGGGCGGGCCGTGCAACGAGAACGACGGCATCACCGGCAACCGGACGGGCGACGCGAACCGGCCGCTGCAGGGCAACTTCCACGAGTACGCGTTCGAAGTGGACCGGACGTCCGAGACGGCGGGCCGCCTGCGCTGGTACCTGGACGGCGCGCAGTACTTTGAGATCCGGCAGAGCGAGGTCGAGGCGGCGGCCTGGAAGAACGCCGTCGAGGCGCCGCACTTCCTGCTGCTGAACCTCGCCATCGGCGGTTCCTTCCCCAACAAGGTCTTCGGCGGCACCACGCCGCTCGCCGAGACCACGTCGGGCGGCGTCTACCGTGCCGCCTACGTCGCCGTCTACTACTCCTCCGGCGGCGGCACCCGGCCCCCCTCGCCCTCGTCCTCCAGCAACCCCCCCCAGCACCTTCAGCACCTCCATCGGTACCCCACCGGTACCTCCACCAGCGCCTCTACCGGCGTCTCTCCGACCCCGACACCTACGTCACCGGTCAAGGCACGCCGACTCGCCAGCCCCGCCTTGCGATGAAGGCTATGAGCTGCCCCTTTCTGTCTCGCTCGCCCCGAAATAGCTGGCGTTTGGTCATTCATCCGCTTTTCCTGGTTTCTTGCGTTACCGGGTCTGCGGCAACAACATCTTTGGGTAGTTAAACCTGCATGGGCGGGTTGTTAGCGCTGAACTCTCACTTTGGTTTTTTTCCTTCTTTCCCCCATACTTGACAACGAACGGCCCGGGCTCACGGATCTCGGGGACTTTCGGAAGGGCACAGAAACCCCTAACGGCTGGGGTTTCGGGAATGTTTCGTGACGACTCGGGAGAATCTTTTACACCGGAGCCGTCCCCGCCGGGGGTGGCGGGGCATCCACTTGTGCCCCGTTCTCTGCATTACTACTCCTTTCTGGCTCTATACTTTGTGTATATTCGAGTCTTTTTTGTATATATCTCCACTGCAAGTTTGTGGAGATGCCCCCAATAGGCCGTCGGCGAACGCCTAGCTTCTTACACATTTCATATGCCATGGTTTCTACCTGGGAGCGGCTCTACCGAGGCGCCAAGTTCCAATATTAGTTTCGTGGTCCTACCGATTCGTATACTTCCGCCTGCGGGTGTCCTTGCTCCGAGGGTGCTCATAGTCCGCCGTGGAGCCGAAAAAGGGGCTCGGCCCCGGCTCCCGCAAAAAACAGTGTACACGCCGGCGGGAAGGGCAAGGACTACAGGCCGTCTAGCTCCGATGATTGCCAGTCGAGGAAAATTGCAACTCGCCATGTTCGGATATGCGGCGGGAACCCAAGAGGCGTGGGACGCCACTCGGCGTTGACGTCCCACGAAACAAGGTTGCGGGTCCCTAGATCGGAGCGTCTTTAACGATCGGTTGTTTTTCTCGGCCTCTTTCGTCCCGGGAAAACGGTTACTTCTGCACGAACTTCCGGAATCGGTACCATCCCCATGATTTAAGACGCATAAGTACTTAATAGTGGTTCTCCAGAATGGCATAGGTACTGCTCAGCCTCGAAAGTCAAATCGTAATCGATGGGCCAGTCAGATTAGCCTTTCATCGAAACACGTTGTTTAAAGGCTTGATATGATATACCAGCGCCAGTATAATTTAGATACTTGTTTTTCAGGCCGCTTTCCCTCTCCTACGAAATTTTCAGCCATGCCTCTTATTCACACGGCTCATTCCCAATCGCAGAATAAAATAGTTGAATCATCTTGTTTCTATTGGTAAACGATGAGTACTCGGGTAGTTACTCTGTATCGGCAATAAGAAAAAGTAATTACTGACACATATCTTCTCGTAGGTCATCAGGTCGAGGGTGGACCTAACGGAGTTCTCCCTCTTTTGAGTGTCACCAATTCAACGAAGACTGATGGTTGAATCTCGGTAGACAGCAGTTTACATTCCGTCGCTACAAAGCTTTGAAAAGCTACTTTTCAACAGGTTTGTTTGACGCTTCTACATCCTCACTGGGGGTCCCAGGTCACCTTCGCGGGCACGCTGGCCCGCCACGACGCTCGTTCAGCGCATCCGACGGCCCACTGACCATGTTGGAGACCTCATTGCCACCCTCACAGCACGAAGCGCATCATGGACTTCCGACCGCGCAAAGATCGCTATGCTGCTGGCCGATGTCCCCAATGTAGACTTCGCCGTAGGCGATAGCACCATCACGAGACGCTTGTTGAACCATCTCGGCAAGATTCCCTACTTCTGCCTCCTGCATGGGAAACCCACCATGGCCGAGTTCGGGGTTTTTTCATGGAAAGCTGTGACACTTGACGACATGCCTGCTGAGGCTCTGGGCTCCGGCCACACCCGCAACGAGGAAGCAACGGAGGAGGCCACGTTCTTGCCATTGACAGCTCCGGCGCTTTTTGGGGCGAATGGCTGTGCCGCGCACTCGACGCATCTGATATTTTGTCAAGAAACATCAAACCTTATGTGGACAGCCTTCTGGCCGTTATCAAGGTTGAGCTTGAGCTGGGCCGGTGGTTCAGATGTCTTCTTCCCCGGCCGACAGAGGGCAGCAGTGACCCCAGGGCGCTCCTGGTTGCCCCTATTGACGTCTTGTATGACAATTCGACAATACCGTGTCGGTACATCGGCACCGTGACGGAGGAGAATCCCAAGTTCCAGCGCTCTTGGCACAGACATGCCATACAGCTAGGCGGAGATAGGAAAGACCAACCGGCCCTTCCCAGCGTGAAGCTATTGGGCTTGATTCACGAGATGCGGGAGTATCCCAGCTAGTCCAAGTAATACACCCGGCTCGTCCGTCAGCTCGATGTCGGCAAAACTGGGGAGTCATTCGTGATCGGCTAGGCGTCGACAGCCACAATTCCCGAGTGGTTCAGGGGCGCCCTGCAACGGATTTGAGGAAGACAACGGCATCGAGGACGACAAAGGTTGCGAGGAAGGCAAAGACGGGGAAGAGGAGAGCGGCGGAGACGAAGATAACGGCGTGGGAGTAGATAACGACTGGGAGGAAGGCGGCGGCACGGAGCCAGACGACAGCGACGAGGAATTCAACGGCTTCGAGGTATGCGACGACCCCGACGAAAGAAGTGGCTCGTATGGATCTGGTGGCTACTATTAAAATGCGCCTGTGTATTCATGAGGGTACGATCAACACCCAGCCTGCGGAGGATGCTGACGATGAACAAATACGCGGGGGACGACAAGAAAGGCCAGCGGGGCGCTGGGGGCGAACCTAAGTGATGAAGGGGGTTGGAGGTAGCCGATGGAAGTTGAATGGATTTTCTTGTTTTATTCAATTCATCCATCCTCGGTCGACTCAAGGCATACCACCCACTGGGTGTTATGCGATACGGGAATCAACAAATGTCATCTCTGCATATCGCGGGTCTCACGATACGCAGCCACAACCAATGCACTTACGAGTCGGCAATTACTGTTAGCTTTGCGATACTCAGAATAGGGATGCCAAAGAGCTGGCCACGTTTATCACCCCTACATTCATTTTGAGGGGTGGGTTGCTTACATCGGAAAGAGGAGAGGTGCTACGGTGCGAAAGTACAAGTCCGAGTCCCACATAACCAGATCTCCATCAGCCTGTCGCTTTCCTTCAGTTTCGCCCATCCATGAGAGTCATACGCGTTGCTCCTGGCCGATGTTGTCCCGGCGACTTGGGGACGGAATCCACACCATCATGAGCGACGTCTCTGGTCATTAGTGCAACCAGTCCAGTCACTGCGACTGCCATGTTCCAACTCGGTCGAGCCGTTTCGTGATCTTGAGCATCAAGACCGTCGTCGCCTGTGGACCGTAGCCAAGCTGAGCACCTCATAGTCGGTTCCTTCATCCACCCAGGTGGCCAGATCGGCCACGGCGGCGGCCATTCTCCATTTTAGGCCAACCGGTCTATCATCTTCGCCATGAGGGCCGAAACGGCCTCGGGCTGTGTCACCACGAACGACTGGAAATCGGCTTCTTTGACGAGGTCCTCCGCGATGCACGCCATGTAGTGAACGAGAAGCGATCGGATCTTGTCATCACTGCGCGTGTTCTCGAAGACGTACTCTACCAGTGCCAGAATGCTTCCCATGTTGCCCGCGTGGATCAGGAAGCATTTGAGCGTCTCGTTGAGCTTGTATGAGGCGAGATGGCAGAGAGCGCCGATATCGTATTTGTCGCCGAGAACGTAGAGTTGAGCATGGGAGAGGAAGACATTTGTAAAGTCTTCAGACGGATCACTATTGACTCGTGGATAGAAGGACTTCGTCAATGGCCAATCAAAAAGCTGCATGAAGGCCTCGACCATTTCGAATCGCTTTGAAGGTTCTAACCCAGCGGTTTTCTCCATTTCATAGTAGAGGGTTCTCAGAGAGTAAGGCTTTGCGCTACAACTCAGGAAAAGAACGTCAGCTCCCAAGCGCGATAACGACGTGTAGTAACGGCACTTACATTGATTCGGTGCCGTCATCGCAGTCATTGCAGTCATCATCGTCCTCGTTGTCCTCGCTGTCGTCACAGTAGTCGCTGTCCTCGCTGTCGTCACAGTAGCCGCTGTCCTCGCTGTTGTCGCCGTAGATACCCTTCGCGGTCGAGGAAATGTCCAAACGTATGCCCAAGGTGTCTGCTTCATAGTCGCCGGCATAGGCCCACCGACTGAAACGCACAAAGGTCTGCTCCTCGATGTCGTCCCACACGACGCGACACTCCCTCGCCTCCTTCATGTCGCCTGTGAGAAGCCTACTCAGAGGTTTGGACAGTTTTGAGATGATCTTTTCGTGGACGATGTACTCCTTCTGATTTGGCCCTACTACCTACGGTGTCTGGGGTCAGCAGCTGCTCAAAAGCGTAAAAGTCGCACCAACTGCCGGTTAGTGGATCGGGGTGCCTGTTCGGCGAGTGCAGAAGTGCATATATTGGCGGTGCTGCGACATGGGGAACTGGTAATAACGTGACAAAAAACCATGAGGAAGTACATCGTTGCAGCCCGAGAGGGTGGATCTCCAGGCCATTGCGATGGAAACTGTTTCTCCATTCCATGGCTCCCTTCGACCGCAACATGGGTTGTTTGGGTTTACTCACACCCATACGGGCCCAGGGCAGGACGGGATGGGGGAGTACTTACGAAAGTGACAGGCCGCGACAGGAGGACGTCTTCAAAGAACTGATCCATGTCGGCAACGGGTGTGGCGCACGCTTCCTTATCCTCACCCTCGCCCAGAGTGCGCGCTATGGCTTTCGGTTCTCTTTCCGCGTCAAGTCGTTAAGCTGGTGGTTCGTTCTGGGGGTGGGTGGGTAAATGCTTCTCTCCAATCGGCGGGGACGTTGGATGGGAAACCACGAGACAGACAAACGCGATATGCGGGGAGATAGGCGAGGCGGCTGGTGATTGGCCACTCAGATACATGTACTTTTAAGGACAGCGATTATAGCTTGTTAGCCCATTTGTTCGTGCCTACGGGGTTTGCTGTAAGTTGGTATATAGCCCATAGAATTTTTGGCTGCCAGGCACGAGGCGAGGTCAACAACCTACAACCAAGTACTCTTTACCTTGGGTACCTATTCCGATGCTGCTGGGCGAGACTCCAGGGCCTTACACTCGTCGTAAGGACCTCGGATATACCCATGGCCATTTCTCTCCCTAACCTCGGGAAGCAAGAACCTATCCCTGTATACCTGGTAGCGTTGCTGGGCTGGCAGAACAGAACGAGACAAGCGTGGACGATGGCTCGTCCGCAAAAGCATGGTTCTGTTGGAAGTCTCGGTCCCGCCACTGAACATGTGTATACAAAGGGAGCGTCCTCCACTCTGTCTCTTTCTACTTCTCTTCAATCAACATCAAGCTTCGTCTAGTAGTTCCTACGCGACTATCCAGTGTCTGCAGCGTGGCGTGCACGTGGGTGATCCGCCGCTTTCACGTTCCCAAAGCACACGTACCATTGGAAGCATCATGGAGGGCCGTAGGGTAAATGCATCCAGACTGCTGTCTATTCATCACACCGTCTGCCGGGGGAAGTTATACAGTGATTATAGTGGTACAGTGTTTTCGTCTAGCCAATAAAAAACGCATCAAGTCCCGTGATGCCTCAAAACCGAAAACGCCAGGCCATGCCAGTCGAGTGAAGATGTGTCGCGGTAAAAATCGAGGTCGGGGAGCCGGCGTGGTTCCCGAGACGATCGGGTGTATGTGTGGATGTGCGTGTGTGCGTGTTTTGCTCGGGAGGCCGGGATGACTACCGGTCCTTGTAGACCTTGGGCTTGAAGCCCTCCTTAACCTCGGCCTCCTGGGCGGCTTTCTCCATGGCGGGCTTCACGTCGGCCTCGATGCGTTCGCGGGCGCGTAATATTTTGCTCTGCAGGTAGAAGCTGCCACCCTTCTTGGGGTCGTTGGCGTCGAAGAGGGTCTTGAAGCGCGTCATGACCTCGTCGAGGTTGGCCTGGCCGCCCTGGGGCGGCTTGACGTTGAGGACCTTGCAGGCCTCGTCGAGCGTCATGCCGCCGCGGAGCGAGGCGCCGCCCGAGACGGTGTTGCCGGCCTTGGCCTGGGCGCGCGCATAGTTGGACGAGGCCTGGGCCTGCTTGAAGGCCTCGGAGAAGGCGCGACCGACGACGCGCGAGCCGATGATGACGACTTGGGTAATGAGGCGGTGCGCCTGGGAAGGGTGCGGATTAGCGGGCGACGAACGGTTGACGGTGGGGGAGGGGAGGGTTTTTTCCCCGTACCATGATGGAGGTGAGGACGGCGGCACGAGGAAGGTAAAAAGATGCAGCCGGGCGCGGGTTGTCTCCAAGGTCGGCGTCTCGTCTCGTCTCGGTAACAGCGGCGTGGACGACTTCACGATTCCCAGTGTTGGGGGCAAAGGCCGGGCGGGCAAGTCCGAGGATCGCAAGTTTTTGGTCGGCTGGGGAAAATCTGCGGCTCCGGGGGGAGGGGACGGCGTCGGTACTTACGGCTGGTGCTACGGGAGGAGTACACGGCTTCTATGCTGATGCCCGCATGGAATCCATTGAACTGGGCATAGTGCCCATAGTGCAGGTGTGAGTGTGCTTTCACCCTGGCCAGCCTGGCCTAGCTTGCGTACCCTCGTACGTAAAGATTTAGGTACATATCGTACGCAGTACTTCTCTGGGCGAAGTAGGCATACAGCGCACAGACCATTTGCCCCATACGCTGCGTTGCCTGCGCTTGGCTGCCGTTGCCGTGGCCGCTGCATTGCGTCGCTCCCAAGCTGGAGCTCCTGTTTGCCATGAACTGTTCAATTCGAGGCCATCACCACCGAGGCCCATCACCGCTCAGGCAGCCAGCCAGCCACACCACAACCGCTCAAGAATACCACCGCACTTCTCCGTCTTTCCGTACGCCGCCTCCCCTCCCACACTCATTTGCGGCCTGCTATTTCTCCCATCCACCCACCGCGCGAAACGACACCTTCCCTCCCGCTCGCGAGCGAGAGTAAAAGCGACCCAAGAGGCAGAGATCCCGGAGGAAGAGAGAGAGAGAGAGAGATAGAGAGAGAGAGAGACAGAGAGAAAGAGAGAGGGAGAGAGGAGAGACAAGACACGGGCCAGCGCGTTCCGCTCACCCGCCGCCGCCATGTCGTACCCCTACGGTGACCCCCAGCCGAATCAATACGCCCCCAACCCCGCCGCCCAGAACCTGCAGTTCTACCCGTCCACATACTCGCCCGGCATACCGAGCCACGGCGCCTCCTCGACCCCGGGTTATGGCTACGGCACCCCCGCCGCCGCGGGCTTCGGCGGTTTCGGCGGCGCCGGCGCCCCCGGCGTCAGCGGCCGCATGGGCGAGCAGGGCGGGCTGCGGACCGGCTGGCTGGCCGCCTTCTCGACCGAGGGCTACGATAACGAGCCGCCGTTGCTGGAAGAGCTGGGCGTGAACTTTGACCACATTCAAAAGAAGGCGGGTGGCCGTCCCATCCCGCCGCGCCCCTTCCGTGTTCGCTAACTCTGGCCGTTAGACTCTCGCCGTCCTGAATCCCTTTGCCCGCATAGATCAGCACCTGATGGACGACTCGGACATGGCGGGGCCCATCCTCTTCTTCTTCCTTTTCGGCACCTTCCTGCTCGTCAGCGGCAAGGTGCACTTTGGCTACATCTATGGCCTGGCCCTGATGGGCTCTGTCGCCCTGCACGCCATTCTCTCCCTCATGACACCCGACGACGCGACGAGCGCGGCGTCGGCTGGCCCCGCCTACGTCTCGTCGGCCGTCTACCCGGGCGAGCCCGCGGGCGGCAGCGGCAGCAGCGGCGACAAGGGCCACATGAGCCCCACCCTCACCTTTGCGCGGAGCGCCAGCGTACTGGGCTACTGCCTGCTGCCCCTGGTCCTGACGAGTCTGGTCGGCATCGTGATGCCCATGGACACTCCCATGGGCTACATCCTGCAGAGTGCCGCCATCACCTGGTGTACCACGAGCGCCAGCGGCATGTTCTGCGCCGTTGGCCGGATGAAGGGCATGCGCGGCTTGGTCGCTTACCCCTTGGCCCTGTTCTATGTTGGTTTTGGCATCATGGGCATTTTCAGCAGCCGCGGCAGTGGTACCCTCAGCCAAGCCGCCGGCGTCGCGTAAGAGTCTCTCGGCCGTCGCCAGTCGGCCTTTTTTTTCCTAAAAAGAAAAAACGGAGGGTGAATCGGAGTGAAGAGTTACTGGTGTTCTGGCTCGGTGGGGGTCTGCGGCGGCGGCGTAACGGTTGCATGTTGTGTTGCAAGATTGGCTGTAGTGTTGTTCGAAATGAACCTTAGGAAGAAACCAAGCCATATTCACAAAACACGTTTCATCGGGCATCTCAGGCTTCTTCTGGCCCCCCGGATCCGCCTGCTAGATAAATGCCACTCAGCCCGCCCCTCTCTCATTCTCTAGATGGCACTCATACCCCTGGAGCCCCTATGGTCACACCTAAGCCTGCGCCTCATAGCCTAACACCCATCCTTCCACGCCCCGGCCCGGGCTCTCACCCCCTTCCCCTTACATGGCATGTTTTTCCCAATTCCCCTGGGCGTCCATGGCGCCACCCATCTGAGCCCGCCTTCCCGCGCCCTAGAACCGAGGACCTGGGTCGGCAGCGATGGTCTGCGTGACTTCGCCCCTTTAATTTTTTGGGAAGTAGTTCACAGCGGAAGCGACACGTGACGGCCGAAACACCAGGCCTCCTTGCGGCGTGGTGATAGTATGTTCCCCGGTCCCCGTAACACGATCCTCAGCATGCCCGGACTCTTCGTCCGGCCATTTGCCCCGGGGGTCAGTCCACGGCAAGTCACGGCACCGTTTCCCTCTGCTTCGCACGGGCGCGCCGCGCGGGGCGCGTGTCACAGCCAAGGCCCTCGCCCGGCTCGGCGGCCGTCGGGTACCAAAGGGGATAACGCGAATCGGGTGTTTGGGGGAAGAAGAAGAAGAAGAAGCCGGGGAAACCGAAATATGGCCGTGGGCGTTCGCTCACCCTCTCCGCGTGGACGGGACAAGACGCCGGAAAGACGGGTCGGGCACGGGGCCCCGGCCCCCGAAGATACCAGCCCGGCTCTGTTCCCTGTTTACGGGCGGCCGACGCGGAAAAAAAAGGGGGGGTCGCAGCCTCCACCTTCGGTTGATGGCGCGCGCCTGGCTTGCTCTAGTTTTCGCCGCCGAGTGCCTTCCCGCAAGTCCTGGGGTTTCGAATGGTCAGCGGAAGGGGCCAGGTCGGGCCGCGAGTCTAAGAATGGGGCGGCGAGATCACGCCATGAGCCGAGGTACGACAGGGGAGGAAAGACCGGAGGGAGTACTCCAGGCCGGTCCGTCCCGTGATTGTCCAGGGCACATGGGACGGGGAGCCGGAAGAAACGGCGCTCGCGCGCCCTGCGAATAGCAGGCTGTGAAGCATAACGGGGAAAGCCGTGGGCAGCGGTGCCGGCAAGCATGGACTCCCCCTTCGGGGTATAGGTAGGACCCGCGTTTGTTTGACGCCCCAGCGGTGGCGGCCTTGAAAAGACAGGAGGCTCGCTGGCGGTGCGGGGAAGGCGCAGTAGGGATGTCTATCTATAACGAGCGTCGGAGGAGGGCAGGAACGATCTGGGGCCAGCGCTAAAAGGGGAAGAGGGCGAGTGGGTCGGCGTCGGCTTCTCCCCTAATGGGAACGGAATCAGGGGAGGAGGCTGTTTTGTGCCGAGTCATATCGGGAACTGCGCTGTTGTTGCCGTGGGTTTCTTTCTCAGCTCAGCCGGCACCGGCCGGCCCCTCTGGTTCTGCTGCCTCTGGCCTTCTCACCGTCTCTTGCTGACTGGTTCTGGGGAAGCTGCTGGCGTGTCGTGCTTGCAAGTAAACTTGGGGCGTGGTGCTTGTTATGACTGGACACGTGCGAACAGAGAGCCCGCGCTGATATAGCAAAGGTGTCCTGCGAATCTACTCAGCAGACATCAATCATCTGAGAATTAGCCAATTGTTGCTTGTACGAGCTCCCCGCCCATTCTCCCCCTCGGTCAGGTCAGCCAGCCCCCATCGGTCGGTTTGCAGTCACAACAGGGGGGGAAAAGAGGGAGAAGAAGGTTGAGTACGATATGCGGTGTCTTGTTGATCGCTATCTGAGTCAAGGATTGCAATATGGTGAGGGGGAAAGGAGAGCTCTCTGCCACTCGGGTTCCCCCCTCGCCCTGCCGTACAAGCTCCTGCAGCTAGACGCTTCAGGTAAGAATGCATGTGCACTTCGCCGTGTCCCGGCCGGTCGTAACTGGCCGGGACTGCCCGTGTGCCCCCATCTCGGGGCCACAGCCCAGCATCATCCGTTATGTCGTCGTCCTCCTCTATGGCGAAAAACAATGCTGAGAGATGTGCCTCTTCATCTCTGCCTGGGTATCGTCAAATCCATGACCGGCGCAGCTCGGACCTCGGCCGACGCTGGCCACGCAATCCAAAGAAATCAGCCATCTTTTTTTCGTCCCTGTCGGGGGCTTCCTTGCCCGTCCGAACCCGTGCCGACGCCTGTGCCAAAAAGCAGACTCCATGTTCCCTGCCGGTTTCATTGAGTAGAGTATATTAGGGTGGAGAAGGTATGTGCAGTTGTAGAAGTGTGGTGGTGGTGTGTGTTGTGGTTGTGTTGTGGGTGTGTTGTTTGTCGATCCATCAGTGTCGTTTAGTCGTTACAAAAGAGCTCAGGCCGAAGGGAAACCTCGCGGGTTGAAGACAGCGGCTCCGTACCCCTGATTATGCCAGTTCGGTGCTGGGTGTCCCGCGCCCAACAGCTGCTCAAAGGCTTGCAGTCGACGGGTCAACTCGTCGTTCTTGTGGGCCATGTTGCGATTCCGCCGCTCCAACTGGTGGATGTATTCAGTGGCTTTGGTAAGAATGGTGCCCTGGTTCATCGTGTCAGTCGTGCGGCGGGGCGGGTTGCGGGGAGCATCAACATACCTTGCTAACTTTGGGGGCCTTGGAGGCGGGAACGGGCGAGTCGTCGTCGTCCTCGGGTATGGATTTCAGAGAGGGGATGGCCTCGCGCAGGTCGGCGATGCGGTCCTTGAGGTTGGTCCGGTACTTGCGTTCAATGTCGTTGTGGGCGGCGCGGTCCGAGTTCCGCGGCTTGGCGCCGGGCTTCTCGACGTGCTCGCCGGGCGTCGTGGTTCCCGAGCGGGGCGCGGCTTTCGACACCGAGGCGGTCCGTTGCTTCTCCACGGGGTGCTCGCTCGTCGTCTCGCTGGCCGAGCTGGGGCTGCGGTGGCTCTTCTCAAAGGTGAAGTAGTCCATGGTCGGGGGTCGTTGGGTGTTGGTGTTGATGGGGGGCAGGCCGGTGCCCATGGCGATGGCCAGCAGGCGCTGACGCTCGGGGTCCTGGAATACGGGGCCCGTGTTGGCGTACGAGTCCATGCGCAGGCCGGGTTGCGGGGGCTCCCAGCTGAGGGGCGTCGAGTAGAGCCGCTCGGGGACAACGTCGAGCTGCTGGTCGCCGTCGCGGCCGCCGAAGTCGTCGTCCAGAGCCATGGCGAATGCTTCCTCTTCCGACGAAAGCGCGTGGTCCAAAGCGCTGTCCGAGTCTACCAGGTCCGGCAGCACGGGCGAGAAGGTGGGTCGGTAGTTGTCACTTTGCGAAAGACGGGGGATCCGGGGTGCAGGGTGCTGCATCAAGTCGGACGCTCTGAACTGGTACTCAGTACATCGGTTCAGCTGGTCGGGCATACCAATGGAGATGGCGCCGGGGGGGGGTTTGTTAGAGACTCACCTGCGCGAGGGCGCAAAGTTCATGTGGTCAAAGTCCTCCGACTTGTCGAGGCTCTCGTCGTCGCTGTCGAAGCGGAGCCAGTAGTCGGTGCAGTCGAGCGCCGAGTAGTCCTGCTTGCGCTTCAAGGTCTTCTTGACCTGGGCCTTGTTGGCCGACTTGGGCGACTTGCTGATCTTGGCAGGCTTGGTGAGGGACTCCTTGGCTGCCGGGGGGCTGGCCGAACCGGCCTTGCGCTGCTGGTAGTCCTGGGGCGATGCCGGGTTGCCAATGGTGGGACCCGCCAGGGAGTTGTCGAAGTTGTCCCAGAAGGAGATGGAGGAGAGTTGCCGGAGGCAGCTCGATGAGCTGTCGAGAAAGGTATCGATAGCCTGGGGCGACGGGTCAGTGAGGCACGCTCCCGTTATGACTCGGCACTGGCTGGGCACATAGCGGCCGAGTCGGGATGAGTGGGCGTTACCTTGCTGTTGGAGGCCGGGAACAGGTCGATGTTCTGGAGAACTTCGCTGTCCATGACGAAGGGGTGAGGATGGCCGGAGCCGGGTCGAGGTTCAAGTACTCAGTCTCGCCGAGGCTTCAGTACCGGGGCGAGTGGGTGGGCAGATGATGGTGGCACGAGAGGGGCAGGGGGGCGTGTGTGTTGTTGCGGTTGTATTCAACACCCCGAGGAACCCTGCAGTGCGCGGCGGTGGATATCGTGAGAGGGACCGGTGGTCTTGACCCCTGGTGTGCTGGATTCGGAATCCGGTCGTCTGGGTCGAAAAGAAACTCGCGAGGTGAGGGCACGAGGAACCTGCAAAGAGAGGGGGGTGAGTGGTGTATTTGGCGGTTGGGGGTTGTCGGACTTGAGTTTGTTGGGGGGGGGGGGGTAGGTAGAGTAGTGGTTGGTGTAGGTCGTTGTTCTGTGACGGATTGGGAAGAGAGGATAGGGAACTACGATGCATACGGCGCGAGGGTGGAGGATCTAAGTACTAGCCGTCGGGCGGCATGCTCGGCAAGGGAAAGGAAAAAGATGGGGGGTCTGGGATGCTGCACGACGGCGATCCAAAGGGTCTTCGGGTGGTATCTGGCGGAGGCGGCCAGACGGCCCCGGCGGATCCCAGGACGGACAGCGGAATGGCCTGACGTCGCAGGGCTACGAAAATGCAACGGTTTCGGGCGGCAGATGGCAGAGCGAGAACCGGCCGCCGCCGAACATGGATGGGCGCGGGGAGCACGACTTTTTTTTCCCTACGGCTGCCGCTGGGAGGAGTCGGCGTCTCGCCTGCGCCCCCAGGTGCCCAGGGGAGCCGGAGCGGTACCCGAGGGCGTCTCTTCTTCGCAATCGCACACCCCATTCCAGACCAAAAGGAGAGGAGAAATGCAGCCATCTGGGGCGGCACAACGTTGGGCTTGTGGGTAGTGGGCTGTCATTCACGACTACGGGCTGCGCGGCGGCGTCCCATGGCAAACAAGGGGTGTGGCAGGAAGTGGATGTGTGGATGAGGATGACCAGGGAGGCCTGTACACAGAGAGTAGCTCCATAGGGGATCCCCCGATCGAGCACCCACCCCGGCATCCGGCAGCAGCCGGTACGTATGCATGTATTGTACTTACTCACCGCGGTACGGGCTCTCGCATAGGTAACCGATGATTTAGTACGAGTTGCTTTGATGACCTAACTAGAGTAAGCACACAGGGTACCTACATGTGAGGCAAGTATTACTCTTCCACGAATAGCACGAGGTTTGAAGAAGGCGAGAAAAAAAAAACATGCGGGCACATGCTGAAACTACTGCAACCGCGGGGCAAAAGCGGGAGGAAACAGCAGAGCGAGAGTGAGCACGAGAGATACTGAAAGAATTGAGTCGAGTGGGAAATAATGAAAAGCCACACGGACACGCGCGCGCGCGCGCGCGCAAAAACACACACACGGCGGGAAAACTAATGGCCTCGCTGCAACCTGGTGCAAAATGTGTGCGGCGGGTGCATGATGAGCTCTGCTTGGGGATGGCGGTCCAGACGTCAGAGACATGTCGGCATGGCCTGACTTTTCGAATCCTGCGGACCGGGGGGTTCTTTGGCCGTTGGGCGGGATGGCCCAGAACTAGCGCAGATGGGGCCCTGGAATCAGGCCATTCGCAAGGCTGAGCCCGGCCGAATCGTATGAGGAGTGGAGCCCACCCGCGCGATTCCGTATTGTGCCATTGGTTCCTGGCTTGCCGCTCCTGTCGCCTTCTTCGTGACTTCTGGTCGGCTGCCAGCCTTGCCCGGCCTCCTACGTGGCCTCGTCCAGCCCAGTGAGCGGCGGTTCCCGTCCCGGGTTGTGCTTGTTACCCTATGGAAGGCTTCTTGGGCCAAAAGCTGGGAGCTTATTTTGGCGAGAGCCCGTGAAAGGAACAAGTCGCCATGAATGTCGCATGGATGGAGACGGGCCCAATTTTGCCAAGTGTTGTATCTCTGTACCTACATACCTTGCCCATACCCACGGATTTGCTGCGCTAGTAACCTTGGGTGCGTGTGTGGGGAGGTTCGCTTTGTGAAGAAGGGACGGGTACACGGCGAGGAGGGTCCGGCACTTGACCTGGTCACCCACGCCTATTTTCATCCCTCATCCCTCCCTTCAGCATATCCATACACAGGCTGGGATAGCCCGTTTGTGCCCGCTATGCCTGCTACCAATGCCGTCACCATGGGCCTACACACATTACACCCCCTCGTGCACAACCAGTTTCGCCGGCAGCGCAGAACAAAACAAAACCGGGTTTGGCTGCCCCAGCCATCGCGGGTCACGGCTCCGTGTCATCGGCCGCCGCCATCCCACATGTCGAGAATTCCGCCTTTTCGTTTCGGGGGGCGGCGCCCGTCGGCCTTGGCCAGGGCAAAAGTTGATACGTAGCGTAACCAAGCATGAGATGAGCACACTTCTTGGCCGTCCACGCTCGGCCTCCTCCGCTGCACGTGCTCGTGCTGTACGCCTCCTTCCTGTAGGTACTAAAGTAGCTATCCGGTGCCGGCCATCGACATCTGGCCCCCGGGTGCTCCCTACATTCACTGCTGCATCCGTGCCCGCCAGACCCGTGCCTGCACGAATTACAGCAACACCTGCTCCCCGGGTACAGGCTACAGATCCCATCCGGCTGCCGAGGCGCCCGGAATGGGCAAATGGGAAAATGCCTGGGCTGCCCGTGCCAATGGCCAGTCGACAAGTGCATCGTAACTGGGAACAAGATGCCCCGATCCCCCTCCCATCCCGCCGGGGCTATTTGCCAATATCCCATGGAGTCTCGATGCCGCCTGAACCTGGTTCGCCTCCACCTCGTTCACTCGCTTGCCCGCTCACCTGAGAATCCCCTCGAACCCCCTCCGGAAGGAATGCCCAACCGCAGGGGTACGTAGGTACGCATGGTAGCCAGCCAGCCAGCCATTCACTCTCCGTCACCGTTCCAGCCGCGAAGCCATCGCCCAATATATTCCCCCATGGAGAGTCCACTCTGCCCGCCCTCAATCGGGCCTGCTCGGCCGGGTCGGTCAGACTCGCGCTGCTGCCGTCGGCGGCGTTGCTATTGGTGATGCCCTGGCCCATCCCATTCCTGTCCTCGGCCGGCGTCGTGTGCCCTCCCGAGAACCTCGGACGATTTCCATGTTTCTTTCCATGTTTCTTGCCGTGCATCCATCGGTTCCATTGCACGAGCCGTCGCAGAGGCTTTCCCGGCCGTCTGTTTCCGGATCCGCGTCCCGTGCGCATGGCCAATCAGGGGCGGGCCAACTCCCCCGTAATCCCAATATCGAACCACTTCTCGCCTGATGCTTACATTGGCCGCCTAATAAGAGCGTCGCACGCGCTCGCCTCTCTCTCTCTCTCTCGGGGCGTGTTTGGGCGCGTATTGCACATCCTCGCCTGCACAAGCCGGAGTCCTGCGAAGTCCGCAGGATGTGCCACTGCCACCTCTGCGTCACCGTTCCTGTTTGTTCTCGTGGCCCGAGTCAGGCCGGCCGCGTCTGCCCTTGCTGGTGCCGCGTTCTCCCGTCGCAACGCTGCGGCACCGACGGCACAGTCCGTTGTGAAAGTGGGCCTGCCCGTGGCAGTCTCTCCCCTCAGCACCTGCCCCGAGGAGCCTCACCATTCAGCCCGTTTAGCCACATTCCCTCGTGACCGAGGCTCTGGCGCGTTTGTTGTGACCCGAGGCGCCCCCACTAGGCGAGTTACGCCCTGCGCAAACCGCCGCCCAGTCGAAGGCGCCATCATCTCCAGAACACCGCCCCCCTTACCGCGCTTCCACGCTGCCTTGCCGCCTGCCGTCGGCTTCCCGCGCGTCCCGATCCTCGTGATGAGGCCAGCTGCTCGGAAACCGTTGGTTCGGTGAGTCACCTCTTGCTTCGTATTCGCGTACGCTTTTATTCTGCGGCCTCTTGACGGCCTCCTATTCTTGGTCGGAAAGCATCGACCGCCGGTCACCGGACATGTTAGTCATGGCCAATGTCCAACATACTGGCCGCCGGGCATTGCCGACATCTCTTCTCGCTACGTGTGCTGTCTCGGGACCGACAGTTTCTGCAGTCCAACGCAACCACCTGACTTGCCTCCTTGTTACCGCCCTGGCCGCCGGTAACATTGTCCCGCGACCGTCCGAATAGTCACGATGGCGCCGTGCGACCTGAAACCTCAGCCGGCCCATGGCCCAGCCGCTGCAGTTCACAACGAGGTAGGGTGTTCTTACCCTCTCCAGTCGGGCTGAGCACGGGAAGAGCAACTGAGGCGAGAGCCCGGGCGGTTGGCTGGCCAGTCCGCACATGCTCGAGGGGGTCACGAATGGTATTATTGGCCAGCAGGCGCCCTTTCACACCCACGGCGCATCGTCCTTGGTTGAATCTCGGAAAGGCGGCAAGGCAATCTTAGGTTTGAGATGGCAGCGACTCCTGGAGGCGGCTGCTTCGAGCAGGCGGCTCTAGACGCACCCGAGGCCGAGGCGTAACCCCCAAGGACCCTAGAGATGCAGCGCAGCGCCCGTCACCTTGGATCCCTGCTCCCCTTTGGCTCACACAGCCGGCTGCCGATCGTCCCACGTGTAGGGCAAACGGGCATGAAACCGGCGGCGCGGTGCTGAAGAGCCGTTGAGGGGCAAGGCTTGCTCCCAGGTGGCAAGGCGGAGGCAGTACCTGGCCCCAGAGCTGGATCGCCCGTCATAGTCCGGAATGAAGATAGCACATATATGAGAGACTGTGATATTCATGCGTCGACGCGCGGTGTCCATGAGCGTCTGTGCTCGGGTTCCGTTGCGAGCCAACGGGTGCCCAGGCGTCTTGGGCGCCGTTGGCCCATGCCGGGCCTTGACCCCGATAGGCCGTGCATTAGTGTAGGAACGCGAACGGCCCGGGAAGAGTGGGTGTGGGAGTGGACGGGTGCCCGTGGGCATGGGTGAGGTGTGGACGAGAGTCCCTACCCAGCCAGGAAGTCGGGCTGACAAGTCTGGCTTCCGAATCCATCCATCCCTGGCTTCCATCCCGTTTTCGGCGCGGGGACATCAGTCAAGATCCGATGGGTCCGGGTAAGAGTGGGTCTTTTTAATCGATACCTCCAGCTACATATAAAACGGATGGATATTTGTATCTGGATTAATCATCAATGTCGTGCTTGCCTACCTACGTCCGGCATCTTCCTAACAAGCACACTGGCAGCGAAGGAGGAAGGGTAGTCAGGGCAATGAGCTTGAATTTATGGAATAGGCGGTTGCTGTTGCGCACCGAAGGGAAGGGATAAATGCAACCCACCGAATTCGAAAAGTCCAACCGAAGGTCCCATGATCGATGCTGCGTGCCGCAACCGCTCCTGTTGTGCCATCAAGGGCTTCCCAGAAGGGACATGCATAAGGGGTATGATGGATGCTGGTAGGTGCCAAGCAGTGGCCTAGGTACGTACACATACGCCTACGACGAGCCATCCTTGACCCGGATATCTCTCACGCCGCCACATCACATCGTACAAGCTGCGATGCTGCACCACAGCCCTAGACGAGTCCTGCCTGTGCCACTGCCTGTTGGGCTCTGGGTGTGTTCGTGTTCCAGTTGTGAAATTTCTGCCTGTCCACCGCACATCACGTAAGGGGTGGGCGGCCGGCCCCACACGCCACAATGGCCGGATCACGCAACTTTGCCCCGCCAACGTGCAAGCGCAGGCAGCGAAGCCGGTCGTCGGAGTTTTGGAGGGCCGTCGGCAGAGGCATCCGGAGTGCCGAGGAACGATCGCCATGGGTAATGATCACCTAGAGAATACATAGCTACCGGCTCGTGTTTGTCGCAGCTGGAGCACGTGCCGCCACATGTAGGTGGCGGACATTGGAAGCCCCCCAACACACCCACGTAGATCCCCCGCCCCCGTGGCCTCCCGTTTACTCGCACCACCGCCACGACCACCACCGCTCGCCCGCCCACGACCATGGTCCCCTCCCAAGCCACCTTTCCCTCGCCCCTGGCCGGCTACGAGGACGCGCCGCCGCTGCCGGACACGCTCGCCGACGACGGCAAGAGCTACGTCAACCCGGCGCGCGCCGAGCGCAGTGGCGCCTACGACGCCTTCGTCGAACCCCTGGATACCGGTCGCCGGGGCGGTTTGTGAGTTGCCCGCCCCCCTCCCTCCCCTCTACCCCAGTTTACCCGGGGGGGAAGGGGGTGAGTCTATGCACACCCACACATAATACACACACACGGCGGCGCCTCCTCTCGGGATTCCCGGGGGGTGGGCGTCCGGGCGGCCGGCGTCGGGAAAAGGAAAGACGAGAGCACCGTCGCTGACCGAGGGGCCCCACGGGGCGAACCAAACAGCGATATACACATCTACTACTTCCAAAACAGCCCGGCCCAAACCCAATACGCCCGGGAGCTCTGGGAGCGCATCCGCCGCGAATGTAAGTTGCCTTCCCCCCTTCCCCTCCAGATAGGCCGGGCCGGGCCGACGGATGTCACCGCGGTTCAAAATCTTCCTCTTGCTCGCTCTTTCCCTCTCCGTCTTTTTCTGTATCCCCATCCTCTCCCCACAAGGCCCTCACCCCCCTCCCTCAACTAAGAGTGTCCGGCATCTGCGCGCCCTCGCTCACGGTTTTCGCCCGCAGTCCCCGAACTCCGGACCTACAAGCTCTGGGGCGGCCCGATCGGACCGCACCCCGTGGCCATGTTCGAGGTCAACGTCTTCACGCCGGCCCAGTTCGGCGCTTTCGTGGCCTGGTTGGTCGTGTGGCGTGGCCCCCTGAGCGTGCTCATCCACCCCAACACGGTGACGCCGGCGTCGGCCGACGCCGCCGCCCGGGCCGAGTCGGCGCGCCGCGACCACGGCGAGCGCGCCATTTGGATGGGCGAGCGCATCCCCTTGGACATGACGGTGCTGTGAGGACGGGATGGAGGGAGCAGAGCCGCCAAGGCGAGGTCCGCGCAGCCCGGGCCCCGTGGCTACCGCCCAGCAGCAACTGGCCGTCCTTCGTCGGCATGCATCGTCCAGTAGAAAATAGAGTACATCACCGAGGCCGAGTGCGCCTGTAGTTATTCATGGTGTTTATTCTCCACAGCCCAGAGGGCCGTGGTCCATTATCAATGACTTTATCCCACGTTACAAGCAGTAAGCCACGTCGAGCACAACGCTTGTTGCCAAACGCCGTTTTGTGTATCGTCTAGCATGTCCGTCTAAATATCCGTATTCATCATGTCGCACACCACGACGGCGGCAGCCGCTGTGCCTTTCTCCGTCTATATGGTGCGAGTGGGTATGTGTAGAGAGAAGGAATAGTCGCTCATCTGCGGTTGAAGTTCAGGAATCGACTCTGCGGTCATCGTTAGCAGGTAGCTCCATGGCCAAGGCGTCAGGCTGCCGAATGGGGGGGTTGCACTTACTCCGAGAAGGATGATGATCATGTTGGACACGACAAAGGCAATGAAGATGCCCAGATCGCGCCATCGGTTCGAGTAAGAGAAGCCCAGAGGCTCAAAGAATTGGTTGCCCACCTTGTAGGCGCAGTACTCGCAGGCCGACGTGGCGTTGTCCTTGATGTATCCGAGACCGCCCGCCTCGAAGAAGGGGCGCATGTACTCGCCGCACGTCATGCCGCCGGGCGCACTGAAGCGGTTCAGCTCCCGGTCCGAGCAGGTGACGGGGAGGCCTTCCAGCGCCGTCGTGGCCATGCCGCCGATCAGGCGCGTAAAGGGGTCAAGCTGGTAGAGCCAGACGCGCCAGCCCTCGGGCATCTGGGGGTAGGGGATCGTAACACCGCAGAAGAGAGCAAAGGTGATGATGATGAAGGGGTCGAACTGGCTGGAGATGAAGGCCGAAGGCGTGACGGCGGCGAGGAGCTGGCCCAGCGTGACGGCAAACAGCTCCGTGATCAGAATCATCAGGAACTGGTAGCCGGCGCGCGATGACTCGGTAGGGAAGCCGGGCATGTAGTAGAGCGGCAGGAAGAAGCAGACGGCGCACAGGATCGAGTACGGAATCTCGGCCAGGATCATCGACACGGCAAAGGTGAAGGAGCTGTACATCTTGGACGATTGCTCGCGGAAGAAGATGGCCCGCTTAATGTGGTACATGACCTCGACCTGGGACATGACGAGCGCAGGCAGGACAGTGACCTGGAAGATGACAAAGACCTTGTACTGGAGCGAGGACCGCGACAAGTCGAGGTTGAGGAAGACGAGACCGGTCAGGACGGCGATGGCGATGTGGTTGAAGAGGCGGGTGAACAGGTAGTTGGGAGAGCGCCAGAACGACAGATTCGTGCGCCGGATCACCACCTTCAGCTGGTGCGACAGGGGAGAGGCGAATTCGCGCTGGAGGTGAGAAGAATCCACCGGCCGGTCCTTGCCCCTTTGCTTGAGCTCCGCGATCGTCGCCTTGACCTGGGCCAGTTCGGGGCTGTCCCTCCAGATATCGGCCCAGTCCCGGTCGCCCATACGAGGGCGACTTCCGGCACCAATAGCCTCGAGCATGAATTCGGCCACGTTGTCGCGCTCACTAGCAACCGCGCCGTGGCGCTTCAGGTAGTCCCTCAGGACCACGGCGTCCTTGCCAATATCACCGAAGTACACCGTCTCACCACCCCTCTGGAGCAGCAGCAGTCGGTCGAAGTTCTCGAACAAGGCGGCGTTGGGCTGGTGGATGGTGCACAGAATGGCTTGACCCGCCGAGGCGAGCTTCTTCAGGAACCGGACAATGTTGAAGGCGCTCTGGCTGTCAAGACCCGACGTCGGCTCGTCCAAGAAGAGGAGAAGCTGCGGCTTGGCGGCCAACTCGACACCAATCGTCACGCGCTTGGCCTGCTCAACAGTGAGGCCAAACTCCGGGGTGCCGATGATGGCGTCGGCCATGTGCTCCATCTCAAGCAGCGCGATGATTTCTTCAACGTAGGCGTACTTTTCCTCCTGCGGCGTCTCGATGGGCTGGCGGAGATCGGCGGAGAAACGCAGCGCCTCGCGAACCGTCTGGGAAGGGTCGTGCATGTCGAGCTGTTCGGCGTACGAGGTCGATCGCTGGAATTCCTTTCCGGGCTTAATGCCATCGACCAGAATGTCGCCGTGGATGACACCGATATTCTTGCGCGCAGCCAAGACATCAAGAAGCGTCGTCTTTCCAGCTCCAGAGGCACCCATCAGTGCAGTTAGCTGACCCGGCTGGCAGTATCCATAAATGCTGTTGAGCAGGCGCCGAGTACCGCCCGGAACAGGCACGTCGTAGTTCAGGTCCTCCCAGGTCAGGACGCTCTTGGACTCAATCTTCAGGGCCGCGTCTTCCTCGGCCTTGCCCTTTTGCCGGTTGAGCCGCTTCTCGGCGAGAGCTTCGTTCAGTCGCTTTCGCTCCTCGTTGGGCTTGTCGAAGATCTTGGCAGAGTTTCCTCCCATGCCGTACTTGACAAACTCTCCCAGTACGACGTTCATGATGAGGAAGAAGACGATGAGGGCCATGATGATACCAAAGTTCCTCCACAAGTCCTCCGGCTTATAAGCAAAGCCTTGGGTGATGTAGGCAGCACCGCTAACTTGATCACTGCCGGCGACGGAACCAGCCAGGGTGCAGACCTGGTGCGAAATGTCACCGTAGCCAGGGCCCGACGGGACCAGCGAGTCAGCGGTACAGGTCAGCTCATTGGATCGGAACTCGTTCGCCATCATCGAGCTGAAAGCCAGACCAAGGGCATTGACCCAGAAAATCCAGCGAATCCAGACGTGCTGCGACTGATACTGGATCAGGTAACCCGAAGTCAGGATAAAACAGGTGATGATGACGACGGCGAATTTAATGGCGTAGTCGAAATCGGGACTGACACAGCCGACAATACGGAAGAACAGCGTCATGGCAATGTTCCCCACCATGATCAGGAGGTAGAAGGTAAAGAAGGCGCCGGCGGTTCTCGTTAGGTTCGTCATGAAGTACACAATGATGGAAAAGATCATGATGCGTACGGCCGAGAAGGCAGTATCGACGAAGATCTGGGCGATCCAGAGGGACGAAGGTCGGTGGAACGCATAGGCCTTGTGCTTGTTGACAATGGCCCGTCCCGTCATGACGCCCGCCAGCTCAGAGAAGGCTTCGAATGCATTGAAGAGAAGGGCGACGAAGAGGAGACCACCCTTGCTGAAGGCGCTAGCGGATGTCTGGCCGAGGTCGTAATAGAGCGTACCGAGAACGATGGAGATGACGATGGTGCGAATCCAGGCAATGATGAGAGCAGTCTTGTCCTGCAGCTTGAGAACAAACTGGCGCTGCATCAAGGCCCAGACCTGGAGGTGGAAGCCGACATTGTAAACCGAGTGCTTGGCGCCGCTGCGCTTGCTCTCCAGGACAGCCGTGCGGAAATCCTCGTGGACAGGCTTGTCCTGCTCAAGCTTGGCCTTGTAGGTCGCCATTTCGTTTTCCATGCGCTTGGCAAACTCGGACTTGTTGAAAGCCTCGCGCAGCGTCTCGGGGCTGTGAGGCGCGTTCGCGGGCGAGTAGCCCTCCTGGTACTCACGCTCGAACTCGTCGGTGCATCCGGTCACGTAATCGGGCGTCGTCTGACGAGGCTTGGGCAGGAAGCCAAGGCTCTCAAAGTAGCCACGGGCCTCGGAAGCGGGACCAAAGTAGACCTGCTTTCCGGCATCGATAACCAGGACCTTGTCGAATTGCGCGTAGATGTTTTCGGAGGCTTGGTAGAGCGAGACAAAGGTGGACGTTTTGTACAGGTTCGTCTGGATACGAAGCGACTTGACGAAATCGAGCGCCGTACTGGCATCCAGTCCACGGGTACTGTTATCCCAGGAGAGAACCGAGGCATTGGTGATCATCATCTCGGCAATGGAAACACGCTTGCGCTCACCACCGGAAACACCGCGGATGAGGGCGTTGCCCACGACGGTGTGTCGCGTGTGCTCGATGTTGAACATCTTGAGGAGCATGGTGATAACATCCTGCTTGAACTTGGCCCGGTCCAGGCCGGCCGGGAGCTTCTTGGGCGTCTTGACGTCGAGGGCGAAGCCAAGAGTCTGCTCGACCGTGAGGGTGGCGTGGTGGATGTCGTCCTCCTGGTTGTACACGGACTCGCCTCGGTATTTGGTGAACTCTTCGGCGGTGAAGGGGCCGTAAAGAACATCGCCCTCGACGGCCGTGTAGCCGTAACGCTGGTTGGTGATGGCCTTCAGGAAGGTGGTACAGCCCGACCCGGGCTTGCCCAGCACGAGAACCATCTCACCGGGCATGACAGTACCGCGGAACTCATCGAGGATGGTGACCTCGTTGCCCTTGGGCCCACGTCCGAGCAGCTGCTTCAGCGGGTGCCAGTAGTCAATGAAGTTGACGAAGGCATCGGGGAACGTCTGCACAAAGTTCTCCATGCCGCCCATGCCCCGGACGGTCAGGCGGTCCCAATAAACGCCGAGGTGCTTCGGCTTGATGCCGGCCTCACGCTCGGCGGCCAGACCGCCGCGGAGGGCCGACTCAAGATCGAAGACCTCGTCGGTCGAGTGCGAGGCGGGAGACTCGGTAAGGCTGCCCTCATTGGCCTTCTCGACATCGCCTCCCTTGTGGCTCTTGACACGGCTGGCGCGTGACATACCGGAGAGCTCACGCTGCAATTCAGCAAAGTCGGCCTCGGCCCGGTGGACCGAGACACTGTTGTGGACACTGGTCATTCCATAGGGGTTGTTCTGCCGGGCTTGTTCGCGTTGCTCCTCCAAGTCGGCCGTGGTGCTGCTGGCTACCGAGGGGCCGGTTTCTCGGGCCGGCTCGGTTCCGGTGGCCGGGACGGGGTTCGTCTCCGGGGCCGCGTTGGCGAGCTGCTGCTTTTCCACAGCGTCGTCAGCCATTGCGGTGGAAGGTGCGCCTTCGGCGCTCTAAGCGGGTCTTTTGATTCGTCCTGGACCTAGAGGTGAGTGGTATCGTATTGCAGGCGAGGCAAGAGCCGGTGGAAGGGCGTCGTGGTGCGCTCTATTTAGGCGATGGGCAATCGCGAATTAATGTACCCCAAATACCGGAAACACCGGACGGGGCCAGGGATTAACAAGAAGATATGTATGTGGGAAAGGTCCAAGACCAAGGAGCGAAGTGAAGGGGAGCCCAGTGGGAAGGAGCCACGCAGTAAGGGAGGGAAGCAAAAAAGCCGTTGCTATAGGTGGCGGACAAGACGATGAATAAAAGAAATCAATGCATCCCTAGCACCAGTGTTGCTGAGGACCCCAGGCCTCCATGGATGGGGCCGGTTGCGGCAAGGAGACTTTCCCCGTTGCCAATTAGCAGGCCTAGCAGGCCTACCGTACGATTACCAATCCCAACGTTGTTTTGCGCAACGGAAAGATATACCGCATCCACATCCACCAGGCTCGCGACGGCCCCAGCAGCTTGACGGGGCCCGTTCTGGAAGGAAAGTCGATGATGTGGTTGGCTGGGACCTGTGGGTTGGCCATCTGGATCGCCGGCACAAACCCTCCTCTACGGCTACTATCACTTGGGCTACATGGAATGGGGCCTTTCACACCTGATCGGTGCCTACACAGTACATCCGTGGCTGAGGATGGGTACAGCGGCCTGGTTTTGCCTGCAGACGGATGGATTCCTAAGCAGGCCATGTATCGTTGTACACAGTTTGAGGAACCCCCTCCCCACACGACCCTGCACGGGGCTAACGGGCTTATTGGGTCCCTTATAACCGGCTCTCTCTTCCAACTTGTAGCCCTCCCAAAATCGGGGCTCCAATACACAGTAGTAGTTGGCGAGGTTGGACCGCTGGATGGCAAATGTGTTCGGAGTACGGAGTAGCAGAAGTCCGTTATACAGGTAGCCCTCCCCACCTAGGTTCCCTACCCAGGGTACTTGATGGGGCTCCACCGGATTATGGTTCATGATGATTCATAAAGTTGGAGATGGAGGGCTGAACATATATCGAGCAAGGCTGCCAAGCCGATTTCGTGGCGTCGACTTTTGGCAGCACCGGCGTGTTGCGACCTAGCGGGGCGCCGGCGCCTGCGAGGGCGAGAGCACTTGCGGCTCCATTCTCACTTCCGTGATGACTCTTCTCACCGACACGCTGACAAATGCATGTCCGGCCAAGCAAAAGCACTGTTGATTGCAGCATACGCACCTTACCCGAGGTGGTGCATATTCATGTACTATAACCGCCTGCGGGCCCTGCACAGTGAGAAGAAAAAAAGCACGTACCGTTCCTCGTATGGGCGATGGGAGGAACGACATGGGTACGGGGCAACGCGGCGAGCTTGGCCGCTTCTGGGAGCCGGGCTGACGGGGCCATGGATCCAGAAACCGACGCTGGCCAGGGCCTCCTCTTGGACACGGCTTAAGTCAATCTCGCGGTCCAGGGGCGTGCTTCCTGTTGTGGAAACGTCTCGAACTGCCAGCTCCGACTTGCCGGCGGTCCTTTCACACCATCACTGTGCAAAAGTATACGACCTGTCAGACTGGGCAGAAGGCCAACCACAGGAGGGGCTTTCCCGAGCCGCGGGTGGATTCCGAACCGAGCGGGGGGGAATTCGGCTTTTTCACTGATGGCATTTCACCACTGTGTAGTCGACGGATGTTTTTGTCGTTGTTCGTAAACTAAATCAGGCGGCCCCCGCGGGGCTCCCTCGTGGCAGATGTTTCTTTTGCCTCCACACCCCCCTTCAGCATGGCGGCGGCGAAGCCTGGCGTTCGGGGGGGCCTCTAGGGCTCTACAAGGCGTGCTAGGCGCACGCAATTCACGGCACACACACACGGGATGGCCACCCCGAGAAGCTGTGATTCCGGTGCTATCATTGGCCCGTAATGTGTGACCCGGCCGCAGCGCCGCGTCGTTCAAGGTGGTACGGCAGAGCAGGGCGGGTGTGGCTGGAGGCTGCGTACTACGTAGGCTTGGCTCGCGACAATATACAATAAGAGAGCTTGTCAGCCTGCGCCGCGGGATTACCACATACAGCATGCTCATTTCATGACAAAGCCTGCGTGGCATGTTTTCCTTTTACGTTTTGTTTCCTTATTTACATCAAACTCTCCGACCCCGCGCCCCGGCCTCTAGACCGCCCTCGCTCCTCGAGACGTGGGTATCATGCTCTGAGTGGCAGGTGGCGGACGGTGTTCAATTACTTTTGGGTCCACGGACTCCGTGCATCAGATAACACACATGCAGCTCTGTGGGGCATAAAAGATCTGCTGCTACTATTACGAGGTATGGAGTACACAGTACACAGCAGTTGCCCGGGTTTGGTCAGTAGCCGGAATGGGTGGCTGGCGTGGATCCATCTCTATCTGCGTTGCATAGGAGTCGTCCCCAAGCGGCGAGGCTGCCATCGGTCGCCTGTGCCTGGCGGCCATGCAGGGCCGGTAGCCGATTGTTTCCACGGCGGAGCCAGTTGATGATCGATCCGCCGCGGCGGCAGGCGGGTTCAGGCGAACTGATCGAGGGTCAGTGCAAAGACAAACCCTTACATACCCCCTTTTCCAAGGCCAGCATCCTTACCAACGAGCCACCGATGAAGAGGCCGTCCCCCGTTCATCTGGTTTTCCACATTTCCCCTCAAACTCTGCTCCCGGCTACGCCACCACGAGAGCGAATGGATTTCGGGGACCGACTGGCAGCTCGAGTCATCCCTCCACCGGCGCACGATGGTGCGGAAGCTCAAGTATGCACCCAGGGGGGGGGGCAACAAAAAAAGTGCCCCAGCAGCTCTACCAGAGCCGCGCCGGAAGACTGTCCTAGCTGGGGCACTTTTTTTTTCTGTCAACGCCCTGGCACCTTGGCACCCAGCGAGCTGGTTTCCCCGTCGTGCCCGGCATTCCTCGCGAAGCCATCCGCGGCTTTCCGTTTCGGTTCAGCTCGCTCCAATTAGCTTCTGGAGGCTAGAGTTGCACGTCATAGCCTACTTTGTCCATGTCGACATTGATAGGCTGCCGTCGTCTGACGCCCACCGGTTCTGGGCAACGACTGGCAAGCTCGAAAACCAAAACAACACGGGGCCCGTCGACGTTGGGCCGGGACAGGCGCGGGCAGCATGTGGATGCCCCGACACCCTTGCCAGCCATGTATGTCTCAAAGCGTTTTTCTGTAACGGCTCTCCCGCTTCCCAGTGCCCGGGGTCGGTTGACAAGCAGCTAGGGCATAGTACAACTAGCTTTTGCGCCCGGCTTCGCCATATCACGTGGATGACGCTCATTCTGACTCACCCCGACCCCGCGTGCGGCAAGCCTTGTAAGTACTCCGTGCATGAGGTAGGGTGCGCAGTCTATCCATAGCGTCACCAGTTTGCTGTGGAAGAATTTGACGGCTTGTTGGCCTGACGGATGCATGTTCGTCGGTAATTTGCGTCCGCTTCAGTGGAAAGCTTGCCCGCACGGCCGCCTTGGCAACGAGTCATGAAAAGCTGCTCAAGTGGCACATTCCGTGTCGGAGCCCGGTGCAAATATGGGTCCCGCCGACGGAAATGTGGATATCTCCGAACACTGCAACACGTCCACAATATGAGGACCTGACGTGCCCGTATGCGTATTGATATGTAGAGCAACATACGCCCGCGAACGCCGTCTGCGACCAGCTGTAGGATCCGGTTCTCATACTTTGGCTGCTAGCTGTTTGGCCGTATCAGGCTTATGCACCGTAGTCTCCCAATGCGGTAACACTATGGGCAAGTAGCAGACCAGCACTTCGTCAACAATGCCGCCCTCGTGCGGAAGACGAACCACGTCGTAAGAATGAGCGCCATAGTACTACATGCAAGGCAGTCCCCCGGAGGGCACGTTGGGTGATTGCGGACTTGAGAAGTTGCAACATCTCGCTGTCCAGAAGATATTAACCTAAGCTGCCAATAGAATGGAGCCGTGCCCTTGACGGTGCTAACGAGAACCACAGCAGATGCAGCACCCGACTGACGCCTTGTTCCTGGCTCTCGAATTCGAAAGCGGACGCCAGCAACACTCGCGGTAAACGCCATCTCACAAAATGCGTTCTGTCGCACTCGTACGAACGCCACCAATGCAGTATGGACCAAGGCCTGCCATGCCCAAGACCATTCTTACTATGAAACATGTACTGCCTATGCGAACAATGCCTGCGTTTATGGTATCGTGGCTTTCGTGCTGCGTGTGCGTTTGTGTATGTTATTAATGGGCAATCTGTCTGACGCCGGCAACGGACGGGAGGGCTGTAGGAAGAAGCTTCTTGGCGGGGCGGATAGGTATCCCCGACTTCTCGGCGCCTTGGTTCGGCGTGGCACGGCCGTGGCGCAGAGGAGAATGCGCCAGATCACCCGTACCAACTCATCACAGCTCCGACTCGGCACCGTTCGCTTCCACCGTCATGGGGCTCCCGCTGTGGCCGGGGGCCTGGCGCTTCCGGGTCTTCAAACGGCGAACCGGCCGTCCGCTGAGGTTCATGTTGTTGTCGTCCTCATCCTCGCTGTCGGGGTTGTCCTCGACGAACCGGCGGGCCTCGTCCAGCTCTGACATCTCGTCGGGCTTGTCCCTCAACCACTGCATACGGGGCCCTGAGCGCGCCACCTCGGAGACACGGAAGCCGTAGATGCGCGGGTGGTAGATCTTTGACGCACCCAGGCCGGGGGCCGTGTTGCAAATGTACATGCCGTTCAGCATATCCTTGTCGTCTTCGTGGACGCGCGTGCCGGCCATAACGTCAGCACCCCGTTTCGTGAGATCGTACTCGGGGAATGTGAGCAGGAAGAGGGCACCAAAGGTGCGGCCGAAGAAGGCGCCGTCAACGGTCTGGAAGCGGCTGTTAGGGGGGACATAGACGTCGAGGCACGAGGGGCAGAACAGCTTGACCGTGTCCTCGCCTGGGATATCGGACAAGCCAACAGGGAGGGTGCGGGCCTGTTCGCAATGGCTGCGCGGACAGACACCGAAGTGGCCCAGCTCGTACTTTTCCGACATTTGCTGGATGCCGGCGCGGGAGCAGATAAAGCGCTGGTGGATCAGACCGTAGAGCATCTCAGCCGAGGATTCGATGACGGAGAGGTCGCTGGCGATGCGGCTGTGGTTCCTACGCTCAGGCTGCCGCATTCGGTTGTCGCCCCCCTCTATCGACTCGTCCTCCTCTTCTTCCTCCTCCTCCTCCTCTTCCTCTTCCTCGTCATCTTCGGGCTCGACATCGAGAATCATCTAGGCGAATCAGTGACGTGGCACGACGGGGCACGTAGCGAGAGCGCTCCGGGCACAACTTACCTCCAGTGCCTCCTTGTACATAGCAACCTGAGTCTGGAGACCCGTCAGGTTGAAGTCATCCTCGATAAACTCCTCCGAGACCTCGGCAAAGTACTCGTGCCCGAGCAGGGAGCAGAAGGACGATATCCATGACTCTGGGGTGCCCGAGGACGTCGACATGGTGGGTTGCGGCGGTGTAGTAGGGGGCGGTGGGGAGGTCAGGCTCTATCGGACGGGTAGATAATGGGAATATCGATATCAGCAGGTGACCGACGGCAGCGGTGGTGGTATGGCTACAGCTGCCTCTGGTTGCTGCTCGGTACTGATGTTTGCTGCTTCGTCTTTCTGGAGGGGCCGATGCGATGGGATACCCCGCGCCTGCTCATGCGATAAGGAGAAAGGAAGACCTATGAAGCGCGCATGACGCAAGACGAGAAGACTGGGGCAATCGAGAGGCGCGTGACGAGCGGGAGACGTCGGTGGTGCTGCGGACGTCCACGCGGAGGCGGAGGGAGCGTCGTCGGCGTCGGCGTCGTTGGGGGGGGGGGGGGGGGACGGGTTGAGGATTTACCGGGTTTGAGGCCTCTATCGATGGCCTGGTCCGCAGGTGAACTCGAGGTGTGGTTGTGGCTGCGCGGCTGACCGTCCCAGTCTTTTTTTTCCCAATTCGCTGGACGAATCATCGGGCGGGCGACGGGGGGAGGGGAACTACATACAATACAACTAGAAGATGGGGGGCGGCGCAATTGGTGGCTGGCCAAGCCCTGAGTGGCAGAGCAGGCCAAACCGGTGGCCAGGGCTTTGCGCAGGCGGGGAGAGGCCTGGCTGC
This sequence comes from Nigrospora sphaerica, assembly GCA_018287875.1. Classification (NCBI taxonomy): domain Eukaryota; kingdom Fungi; phylum Ascomycota; class Sordariomycetes; order Amphisphaeriales; family Apiosporaceae; genus Nigrospora; species Nigrospora sphaerica. The sequence continues at coordinate 1,017,852 of JAGVVL010000017.1, forward strand.
CTGGCGCTGGGGCTGGAGGTCGCTATGGGATCCCATGTACCTAGGGGGAAAGCAGTCGCACTAGCCCTGACCTGGAACTGCATCGAAATACACGGTACCGATTGCGACGGCATCCCGTACGAGAATGAATGAGATGGGATTAAGCTAATCACCCCTCTCGATTCTCGGTATCAGATTGGAGGGGAACGGGACGGCTGGCGGTTGTCCATCTGTCTGCCAACGAGGCAGATAGATGGCTTCCCGAGCCTTCCTTTTAGACGGGGCTGCCTAGGGGCTACGGAGTACCTACTGAGTATACCTACTTGTAATGTAAGTCATGTACTTCAGTAGCAGTCGGCCCGTGCGAGACCATGGGACCTGACCTCTGCACACACTTGGTTGTACAAGTGACTTGACTACTGCTTCCGACATAGATGCTGAATCTGAATTTGAACTCATCCATCCTTGCCTCAAGTTCGAACCTCGAATCCTCCAGAGTCGCCCCAACTCCTCGGATCGACTGCATCATCCGGGCCTTAGCCTTGGTGCGAGTGCGCCCTCCTCCGGCTCTTCCTCGTCATTGGCCAGTGGAACGTGCGCCTATGTGAGGTACCTCGCTGCGGCTAGTGAACTTGCACGGAGGAGGAAGGCCCTTGGCCGCTATCGATTTTCCATCTCAACGCCCCCACGCCCTTGCCTTCGCCTCCCACTTGTTGTAACCATCGCCTCGCCATTTAACTCTCGGACATGCGGCGATTTCTGGCCTCGACACGGCCCTGCAGCGGTCGTCCCGTCCTGCCATGGCCCTCTACCTGTAGGCAAGCGCCAGCCCACCATTTTGTGCGATGCTTTCGCAGCCCCGCCGTCCACCACGGCCGTGTCATTGTGGACAAGATCGAATTCATGCGCGAGAACCCCGATAAGGTACCAGTGCCCATGAGCATCGATGAATTCAAGGAGGAGCATTTTTCCACTGCCCAGCCGCTACTCATCAAACGCGCTGTTACCGGCCATATGATGCCGGCCCTCCATAAATGGTTTCCCTCCCAGGGCCAATGGCATTCTGGCATCGCAGACAAGTTACGCCAGACTCTGCACGACACTTCGCTCCGGTACGAGGTCTGGAGGCCGGAGCCTCGTGCCCAAGACGTGTGGACCAAATTCCTCGGATGGTTGGAACTCGATATGTCCAAAACGGGCCGGCACGCTTATCGGACTCTCTATTCAGGTTTGAAAACGGGTGGTGAGGGCAACGAATTCCACAGCTTCGGCTCCTCGATATATCTCATGTTGAAAGCCCTCCAGTTCAACGCGCAGCAAGAAGAAGGTACCGAGCTTGTCAAGGGCCTGTATATCGCCCAGCAGTCTCTCCAGGACCTGCCCTTAACGCTACAGAATGACGTTCAAGCCCCTCCAATCGTCAAACTCGCTGGCAAAGGCGATTTATACGGCTCCAGCTTATGGCTCGGCCTTGAGCCAACTTTGACGCCGTGGCATCGCGACCCCAACCCCAACCTGTTCGTGCAACTGGCGGGGCAGAAGACGATTCGGTTCCTCCCTGCGAAGGAAGGCTTGACTATATTCCGACGCGTGTCAGAGTCGTTGCAAAGACCTTATAGTCCCGCTATGAGGGGGTCGGAGATGATGCAGGGGTCCGAGCGGGAGGCCTTCTTTAATGCCGTCTGGGGTTCCGATTGCCCAGAGAGCATGTTCGAGGTCACGGTTTCCGCCGGGGATGCTCTATTTCTTCCTCATCTTTGGTGGCACAGTGTGCGCAGTATTCACGAGGACGGCCGCCTCAATGCCTCGGTTAACTGGTGGTTCAGATGAATCGGTCACCGAGCCAATGCCGTGGCGGTACCAGCTCCCCAGCCGACAGGCGCAGTCCGTGAGCTCGCGCCCGGTGTCTCCTGAAAATCCCGCCGCCGGCCGCTACGCAGTCACACTTATGAGCTTCTGTTGTCTCGGCGCCGCTGCACCGGCACTTGGTAGCGTGCCCCTGCTCGAGAGCGGTGACACGAGGAGTATCCCTACCGGCTGCATGGATAACACATTAACTGTTAAGATTTTGAAAACTCAATAAGACAAAATCATATGGCTAGACATTTCTTTGTGGCTGCTTCTCGGGTATCTGTGGGGTGGCGCCTGGGCTGTGTACATCGACTCTGGCTTTTCGGTAGGCGTGAGGCGACAGACAAGCTATAGCCTCTCAACATTGGTCTATGGGTGTAAACGGGCGGCAAACTTGCTGGCGCGGGCGGGCGGATCTCGTCCTGGACCCATTGCTGCCCGCAAGATACTTGTGTCGCTGTCATCATCGTCGTCGTTGTGCCTTTCCCCCTGTCGCGTCGCAGCCGACCTGTATGTTGTGTGTTGCGAGTCGCTACCAGCTACACCGCATACGCCGGGTTGTTTCGACCCGATGGACCGAGACAGGGGAATGTCGCGTCCATAACTCTTCTCGCCCTTTAGCGTTGAGAGCCTCTCTTTGATCAGGACTCGCAGCACCGGGATGGATGCGCCTATGATGGCCGTCGCCGTCTCCACGGCCGTCCATATCGTAATCTCTTTGCCGTTGTCTAGCACACCGTCAATCTTGTGCTCGTCTGATTGTAGGGGGGGGGGAGCCCGGTTACCCACAGGAGAAATCTTCCTGTTGCAACTGCACCATATAGACGCCCTTGACTATGGCACAAACGCCCGACCTGTACTCCTGTTAGCAGTGGGCACGCTTCACCACGGCTACGAGAGCGACCAACAAGATGCCCATGGATAGCGCAACGGCCACACCAATGCGTTCCTGCGTCCGCATCTGCAGCCGCGCGATTTGCTTCCACGGAAGCAGGGCGAGGGCAAAGTCCATGGTGGCGCACCACGCGGCGTTGAAGATGCCGTAATGGACCGTGATGGACGCGTCCCTGCAGCGGCCCGGTACGGCGCTGCTCCACGCCTTCTCGGGCGGCACGCACTGGATCCAGGGGCTGAGCGCGCTCGGAATCATGACCAGGAACAGGGTGACGATGGCGAACCACACGAACCGCCGCCACCAGTCGAAGGTGAGGCGCAGGAGCGTCACGCCAAAGGATATCTTGCTCGCCGTGCTCGCCAGGCAGGAGATCGAGGACCCCGCCGACGTGTACAGCGCGACCGTCGAGAGCTGGTGCGGTTCGATGTCGTAGGAATGCTTTCCGAAGCCGCGCAGCGCTCCCAGGTGAGTCAGGATGGCCTCGACCAGCAGCATTATCTGGGCCTGTCAGTAACCGACGCCCGCAGGAGCACGGCTGGGGAAATACCCAGGAGAAGAGCAGGATCCAGTCGTCCCACCAGAGGCCTTCGCCTCGGCCGACTCTGGCATAGAGTCGGACAGCCAGGAACGATCCGCAGAAAAACAGTAGAAACCAGGTCACCCCGACGATCACCGAGCCATTGTCCGAAACTTCAGCCATTCTGGCTGTTGCGGGCTAAATCATTCACGATGTTCGGAGCATGCCGCCACGTGGGATATAGGTATGATGCCTCCTCGGCCAATGTCACGCGGTCCGTGGGCAGCCTCGTGTCTTTTGTACACGCCATCCTCCCTCCCTCCCGGCCTAGGACCCTCTCGAAACGTGTCGAACGGCTGGGACGGAGAGGGTCGGCGCGGCTGCTGGCTCGATCGGGCCACGGAGATCCGGGCTGGGAGTCTATTTAGCAAGCTCAGCCGAGGACTGGGGGAGGGGACTCTGAATCTGGCAGCCAAGGCGCGGGTGGACATCACGCAGCACTCCAGCCCGAACCAGGGACTTCCCTGTTGTCCGTTGGGGGGTTCGTACAACCGCAGTGTTGGACTTGCACGTGGAAACTCGGTCGCCCATCTCCGTCGCCGGAATCAGAGCCAACATGAGGGGGGACCTACACCTAAGTTGCAAGCGCCAGGGCGATAAGTGCCTAGTCGTGGTTCCACTCACACAGGCGCCAGGTCGCGGGAACCTCGGCGCCACCGCCAAACCAAAAATATAAGAGGTCACTCGGCGCCGTCGTACACCGTCCGGGCTTATCACCGGCCGGACGTATCAAAAGGCGGCCGCCCACTGTGCTGACTCGCTGAGTTTACGGGCACTTACTCGTGTCCTCATTCTGGCCCCCCAGCGGCTCTGCGCTGAAACATCAACGCCAGAAGGCCTGAATTTCGGGCTCTCGAGGTCTCCTCTTCCCGAATAGAGTGACAGCTAGGGTTCTCAGTCCCGAACTGGTGCCAGTCCGTCAATGGGCTAAGATGGCGGGAAACCCCACACTGGCATATTTTATCAGACTTTCAAACAGGGAGGAGGAAGTAGTTTACGAGTGCGGCGCATTACACCAGCTTTCGTTCGTTGTGGCACATGTCAACATCGCTTCCGCTCATTATCGCATCCTCACTCACTCCGCACCCTCCCCAGAGATCATCACCGTTAGCAGTGGTACGATAGTACAATACGCTTCAGTCACACTCTGCTGCTCGCCACCCACGCTCTGGATACACATTCGGCTCTTGAGTCAATCTGCCACTCTTGAGGTTTTTGGCACTGAATGCGAATATCGAAGTATGTTTTCACCTGTCTCAAATTGTTAAAATTGGCTATAAACCGGATGAGACGGCTGTGCCTGGTTTTCCTATTGCCCAAACAATGGCCAAACACCACTGGACACCCGCAACTAGCTCTTCTATAAAACACTTTCTGCGTATGAACAACCTAACACCTATTCATCCGCCTCCAAAGTATGGAGTGAAGATATTGTAAAAGAGCATCGTCGCTTAACACGTGGTACACTTAAGCAACCACAAATACATGCGCATAATAACGGCTAGAAAACTGATGTTGGCCTTATAATGGACTTCGTGTCGAGATTCATTACTACGAAACCGTATGTGAGACGCTCCGGACTTTGGAAAAAGCCGAGCAATAAGAACCAGACATCATGAAACGAGGGGTCTAGAGAAAGAGGGAATGATGCACCTTTAAACTATCTTATGGAGTTCCGACCAAGTGCTCACCTACGTAATAACGGTAAGTTCCCTCGATGCCCCACCTACGTATTTTACGCCTGAGATCCACACAGGCCAGAATGCTATATTATACTGCAAGAGAGAGTGGAATAGTGATCATTCGTAACTGTGAGAGGGATATATTTCCACATAATTTGATCAGCGGTTGCCTGTTTTACTACGAACACTTAAGAATTCATGAAATGGTCTGGTTCAGTGGTCCTTATCATTTACAGTGGTACACGGTGGCTCTACGAGAACCTTGATATACATAATTTGGCCACGTGCGACGTCAACTTCTGGGGATACATCATTGCTTCCCTTACAGCCATTAGAACTCTCCGACGACTATCCCCGTAGGTCTTACTACGACTTCGTTCTTCTTTTCACGTCGGCATATGGGATTGGGAGACAGATTGCGCCACGAAGTTTGTATCAGGTCATCGATATCCGGCTTTGTGTAACCGAAAGCCGTTCAGGGGCTGTCAAGTCAAGCTCCACCCTCTGCGCCGTGAGTATTGACCGATTCGAAGACCGTGACATTTTCGAAAGCCACTCACACCCCCCCAGAAGAGCAAATGGGTGACATCGTGCTCTGTAAGACGGCTGCTTACTCGCCAGTGCAGTTGATGTACTCCTTGGTCGCGGTGAGCTCGCTGTATCGCTGTCGTTAGTAGGATGGACGCGAAGGGGTTGGGGGAGGTACGGTACGCACCAGCTGACGGTGCATCGCCAGTTGCTGGGGTTGCAGGCGTCACGGCAGGCGTTGGCCTTGGCGGTGACGGCGGCGCAGGTCTGACGAGGCTCGATGGCGGCGGCCGAGGCCACGGTGGCGATGGCGAGGATGATGGCGGCGAACTGCATCTTGACGGGCTGGAGTTTGGGTTGGGGAGAGGGTCCGAGGGAAAGAGATGACGAGGCGGGTGGTGGTGAGAGGCAAAAAGATGGGATCAAGCTCCGACTTGTCACATCTTATATATCCCTTCGAGCAGCTCGCTGTATCACCGAGACGAGCTGCTGCCGTGCCATGGAATCCACCAGCGACGAAAAACAAGGAACTTCGACTCCTATCGAGAGCCTCTCCATACAGAAAATGGTGCCTTTGATCGTGGGGTTGTGCCAGAATGCTGCCAACCCTCCCCGCTCAAAGTCCCGTCGTTTACTTGCCGTCTTGGGCCAGGGATGCTCGTCCCGGGCACCATGGTTGGCCCTTGAGCTTCGGCTGCCCAATGCGAGCACGCCTACCACGCGGGATGGTGATAAGGCTAAACTCGAAGTTGCTATGCTGGATCTTGTCGCGACAATGGCAGCGCGTGGCGCGTAGTATGGCCCCGGTCAGCCATCTGGCCTGTCAGCAAGCCGACTATGTCAGCACCCGCGGATGCGTCAGCCTGTCATCCACCCCTGGCGGCGACTTTGCCTCGCTCCCAGCCTTGGCGCAGTAGGGCCTATAAGTCATACCCCGTCTGGGGTATTCTGTGACGGATGCTGGAGAGGCTGAGGCTGTGGCATCCCTGATGCCTCCTCGCCTTGCTTTGCCTGGAGTAAAGACAAGCGGCCGGCATTCATCCGGGGATGTTACCCGAGAGGCTGACCCTCATCCTAACCCACCGAGATGTAATTCTTGGAGGATCTGCATGCACACACAGAATAGGAATGGCGAGAAAGCCGCAGTGACGCAACTGCTTCATGTATGACTGCGGACGGCATTGCTCGAAGTGTGCCTACCAAACTGGGAGACATTATAGACTGTCGCTGAGCAGCCCAAGAGCCGTTCGTACCAACAGCGTCCAGCTCGGTTGCTATTCTCACTTATGACAAAGCAGGGAGAACTTACAAAATACGGCACAATATCTGCCCGGCTGCAGTCTGTTCTACTGCTGCTAGCACATCACCAGACAATGCTTGAACCCCTGTCTTGACTTAGTGGGCCCCATCAACCCTCGACCGATCCACCACCACAACTCCACTGATGATCCACCTGTGTGTATGTAGCTCGACTCTTCGTTTTTTTCCTCGCTGATCTCGGTACCAACCGTTTTGTAATCTCTTATTAATGCAAAACTTAACATCAATCACTATCCGATGTGGTGTAATGGCTAACATTTGACGCTCTCATTGGATGAGCAATTATCCGTCAAGCTCGGGGTTCGATTCCCCGCATCGGAGGATACTCGAATTTTTACCCCGTACCAGTGGTACCGGGTAAGTATCTCTTTTTCTGCTAGGAAGACTTGCTGTCACTTTTTTTTTTTTTTCCCTCTTTTTGGGGGGGACGGGGGAGTCTGCTGCCGACCCTTATTGTATAGTATCCCTTGGGGTTGTTATGTCAGCTCGGCATTGCACTCAAATCTATACCTCCCGTATCCTGGTGGCCCTGATTGGAACAAGCTGAAGCCAAGCTTTCTACTCAGTATATATGTAGGTAGCCCAGTTGCTATATCGCCGCTCTACGGAAAGCGCATGGACGTGCTTGGTGGAATGAATCCCCAACCTTCTGAGCTCCCATGCGGCGGTATGGTTTTGGTGATAGGAAGCCGTCCTTGGTAAGGGAGGCGGTAACTATGCATAGCCCCTGCGTCCTCACCCGACCATCTAGAGATAGGTGGCGGTCAGCCGGGCCATCCCATGGCTGACAGCCTGAGCCGATCACGGCCCGTTGGTTGATGCGAAGCTGCATGGGATACCATCGGCCTGCCTTGTCTCCCTGCTGTAGTGTATCTTGGCGTCAGTTGAAATTTGGGAGGACTCGGTTCGGCAGTGTAACTAACAAGTTGCGCCGATTTGGCGGCTTGGCAAACAAGGGCCGAGGGACGGGCGTACAAGATTCACGACAAAACGGGAATGGCCGAGTCAATCTTGCAGTATGCCGGTGATGTTTCGCGACGGATACCCCGGAAGCCTCGGAGGGGCAGATATGAGAAAAGAGGCCTGTGCTCCACAGCACTTCAGACCTCATGTCTTCCTCTCCTCACTCACACTTGGCCCATACCCAAGGGCTCTCTCACACGTGGTCAATCAAGCCCCCGCCGTCAGCAGATATTCCATCACCACTGTCTCCATCCCGGAAGCCTGAAGCCCAATACGACGACGACCACTTCGTATCCGCCAGAACCAGTACCAGCACCAGTACCGGCAGCATGAGTTCGGCCGCGCCTCCTGTGCCCGTCACCGGCTACACCTGGCCGCGGGGCAGCATCCTGGGCGGCTACGTCTCGACGGCCGTGGTGTTGGGGCTCACGGCGCGGCGCGAGCTGATCGCGCCGGGCTCGTGGGCTTACGAGACGCTCCTGGCGACGCGGCCGCAGGCGCGGGCGTGGGCGCCCCGCGTCCAGGACGGCCTCTTCTACTTCGTCGCCGGCGCCCACGTGTTCGAGGTCCTCTTCGTCGCCGTGCCGCGCCTGCGGAGGCACCGCGTCCCCGCCTTCAGCGCCCTCTGGTGCAAGTGGGTGCTCGCCTGGCTCGTCGCCGGCGTCTACGCCATGCAGCACTTCGACGCCGTCGTCGAGGCCGAGAAGGCCCGGACCAAGAAGCAGTAACGGCGCGCGCGTCGGCAACGCGGTCGCGCCGGTAGGGCGTGGGAGTTGCGCTGGACGCCGTGAGAAGCGCGTAGGGTCAGCGCAAGCTGGGTTGGACTGGTTACCTTGTGTACGTACTTGAGTCTCCGCGTCGCATCGCATGTCCCCGCCGATCGGATGGATTCGAATGCACGGCCACGCCGTCCACTCAAGCCCATACATCCATTACTGCAGCCCGTCCCGCGAGGCCTTCGCCGAAGAGACCACTGTCTGCGAAGACACGGCGATGACCCGTTCAGGGGGTCACCGGAGCCGTAACACGCGTGCCGGGGCCTGCTGACATCGACCTGTGCTGTGCCCTTCACGTCGATGCCCAGCTCGATCTGGCTCTGGCCATCCACGTCGGTCTGCGACGCTGCGTTGCTCCGGGACGGCAGTCTCTAATGCTCCGTCCGCTCCGCCGCCTTGCCATGTTCGCGGCCGACTTTGTAGTCCCAGTGGTAGCGGGCACCCGAACTCTGTTCGCTGTGCTGGCTGGGCCCGCCCTTCGTGGACCCGAAGGTTTCAAACCTGAGGTCCGGGTCTTTGCGCAAAGCGGGCAGGCTGGCAATGATGACGCTCCCATCCAGTTCTAGCCCCGTCGAGATTGTCACGTTGGTATAATTGTACGGGGGGTTTCCCGAGTCCCCCCTGAAGAGGAGAAATTGCAGTCTCTGGGCCGGAGGCCACGTGTCGTCCCTTCTAGACCGTACCGGTGTATTGCAGGCTTCGGCCTGGACACGTTGGACCGCTACACACCGGCCTTAGGACAGAACGACGCTGATGGCTGATCTCAGTTGGGGGCGGGCCGAGTGCTCAAGTCCCGATTACGGTATACTTTATAAGAATGCAGTTTTGCGTTGGCGTCGCGGAGCTGGCATCGGTAGAAATGCACGAGTCGTTTGTGGGCGTCTGGCCAACGGGCCGAGGAAGCAGCTCTGTCACGTAGGCAAGCTGGCACGGGCGTGGACGTCAGGGAAATGGCAAAAGATCAAGAGAGAGGAGGCTGACCACGGATGATCGAAGGATCCTAGGGATCCTTCCCCAGACACTCGGCCCGGAGTGACAGCGTGCGACGGGACCGAGCTCGGGTGACGATACGCCGAAGCGAATGCCACTCGCCGCCTCCTATTCCGCACGCCAACTGTTGGGCAGCCCCTTTCTCCGGGACCGAAGCCAAGAAAGACGGCCGTCGTCGCGCGCCCGGCGAGTCAGCCTTGGCATTGCCGTCTTTGCCATCGCCATATCTTCGGAAGAAGTAGAAGGGCCAAAACCACGGAAACGGCCACGCTTACTCTTAGCGCATCCTTCGCCGTCCCGAACCCTCGTCTATACCAGGGCCGCCGTCACCCCTCGCGCCCAGAGGTAACATCGCTGATGGCGGTGGCATCCTAGGTGATGTGCGTCGGCACTGGCACTTGGCAGTTTGCCGCCGATAGCGTTGGTTTGAAATCCGTGAAGACTACCACGGCTCAGTCACCGTTGCGATCAAGTGCGGTAGCACCCGGCTGACTCCTTGTTGGCCAAGCCCAAAAACCCATGGGTACGCCGCCAAACAAGGGCGTTTTGATGTGCCTCGCCTTCAACGGGCGGCCATGATAGGTCCATGATCATACATCGGCGCTCGCCAAGACCTCGGCAGGTCTGGTAGGTGGTGGCACTCCGATACCCTCTCCTCGAGCAGTCCGCTTGAGAAGAAGCAGGCCTGCCTCGTGGGAAATCCGGTAGACTTGTCGTTTCCAGGCCCCGTAGGGGGCAACCTCGACGTCCGGCCCCTGCGCACCCGCTTACTCTGTGGTCTCAGGTACGCAGTGTACGCGCTGCATATCCCGAGCCTCTCAAGCTCCCAGATCAATGCTCTTGTACGGCGTCGGTCCGTGAACCCCAATTCAACAATGCAAAAGGTATCTTTAAGTGCAGTCAGATCGCTTGCTCCCATTACTGCAAGCTAAAATCAACGCTGTTTGCGTATTTGCCAAACATTACGGTATTGTTGCGGTGCTATTTCAACACCAATAAGACATTACTCACTCCTCCGTCTAGTCTTTTCTATCCGACTCCTTCACGCTCGGCTCCTGTGACGTCGATTCCTGCAAAGTCGAGCTCGACGTCGCAGCGTCCGGGTCGTTATACCTCTTCTCGCCCGTCTTGTCACCGATAGTGTGGTCGAACTTGCCGGCACGATCAAGCGATTTCCTGGATCTTTCCATCGACTTTCTTGAGCCGCTCGCCTTCTTGCGGCTTTCGTCGCTTTCCTTCCGCGACAGCAGGTTCTGTCGCAGGAAACCGAAATCGTTGCTACTCCTCGACTTTCCGCCTTCTTCGTCGATTTTCTCGAGGCGGTTCTTCTCTTCTTCCTCCCTCTTGGCCTGCTTCTCCTTCTTTTCCTGCACTCTTCGCATGGCCTCCTCGGTGAGCTCCTGTCGGAACATGCGCTCCACTACCTCCTTCTTGCGTGTCTTGCGGTCTCCGATCGAGATCAGGACGCCAGCCGTGATGTTGACCGTGATGGAGCAGCAAAGAATGGCTGCCGTGGCACCGCCCGGCCGCCTTTCGCGGGGAATGATCCAGGTAGTCAACCCCAGCGCCAACTGGAAGATCGAGTGCCAATCCAGCAAGACTACGATGGCGACAAGGAGCCGCAAGGGGAATGCATGGTGCGTTTCGGTCTCGTGGGGCTTGTAGAAGGTGTGCGACTTGGAGAAGCAGGCCTGGTGATGCTCGAGGCGTTTTTGTTGATGGGGCGTCAAGACGGACTGCTCGGTGTTGTGCTGTAGGTGCAGGTTGCGCGCGGCTTCCAGATCTTCTTGCTCGGCGCGCCGTGAGACGACAGGCTGCTCGGGAAGGTCGTTCTTGTCTTTGAGATCCGGCACATGCATCTTCTGGCGAAGCTTCCAGGTCAAGTGGTGATAGCGAGCGATGTAGCACATGTGATACGTGTCGACAATGCGCCAGGGGATAAGGCCGTCACCGACAATGGCGAACAGGGCGACCAGCACCTGGTCGATGACCTCGATGAGGTAACCCTGCCGCTCGCTACTGCCCGCGTAGGCCCAGCCGATCAGGAAAAGGACCCAGGCCAGGCCAAAGGCAGTAATGCTCAAGGCGTAAAAGGTGACCAGGAAACCTAGTGGGGTGGAGACGTATTGGCCGAACGCCTTCATCCTCCGCTTCAGGGCCGAGCGTTTCGAGTGCAGCATGTGTCGTACATGGTCGTTGAGTTCCTCTAGGTCTTCGTCAGACCAATGAGCGAGAGAGGTATTTTGAGGCCGCACGGCATAGAAGCGATCCGTCATGTGACTAGGAATACGTTCGATCGAGGGGCGGCCGGCCGGTTCCTGTACTTGGCCATCGGATTGCTCGGCGGCCTGCTCGTCTTCCTCGGGAATGGGCTGGGCGGCCACGGGCAAGCCACTCGGCGTGCCGGGCCGCGACGTTGTCGGGCGGTCGCCTTCCGGAGTTGCTATCCGGGTCATCCGGTCGGCATTTCCGACGTCCCGGTCTGCGGGAAGGCCCGCGTGCATCTGCGGAAGCCGAGAGAGGTTGAAGGTTGGGCGGCGGTTCACCCATCGTCCCAGGGAGGGGACGAAGAGGGAGTTCTGGACATTGGTGAGGGAAGACAGCGTCGAGACTTCGGGGTCTGGATTATCACGATCAGCAAGAGACCAGGAGAGCGGCGCGCGGCAGCGTCGGTGGGCATGGGAACTCACCGACGACGTCGAGCATGTCGACCAGGCGCTCGTCGTACTCGTCGTTCTGGGAGGCGGCAGACTGTCTTTTGGCGGCGTTGTTTCCGTCAGTCCGGTCGCCCATGATATTGAGGCGACTCAGGCGGCGCAGGCGGCCGCCTCCATCGGCGGCCGGGCGCACAGGCTCGGATTGCCCAAAGTCATGGGCGGCCGTGCCTCCGTTGGGACCGACGTTGTCGTCCACGTCGAGCATCGACCGGACCGTCGGCGGCGGCGGATTCGCATCCGTGTGGCCAACGGAGCGCCTACGCAGGCGGATGGGCTGCGGGTTCGGCTGGGGGTTCTCGCCAGCAGGCGGAGGCTCGTCGACGTCGAGCATGGAGCGAACATTCTGAGCGGACGGCTGGGCGGCCCCGGTGGCGTCGCCCGCATCAGACCTTGGAGGGATGGGGCGTCGGCGCAGACGGATAGCCGACTGCTGGGGTTGGAGGGTGCGAAGTTGGCCGGGGCGGCGCCATCGTCGCTGCCGTCCCTCCGGCTCGGACGAATCAGTGTCAGCCGGGGGCATCGATTCGGGAGGCGGCTCGGGCGTGGCTCGCGGACCTGCCGGACCTGCCGGACCTGACGGGAACTCATTCGCAGACATGGCTTTCGTCGATCGGTCTCTCACAGGAGGGGGCTATTGACGGCTCGGGCTCGGACGGGGCGGCGAGCGCACAGCACGCACGCAGGCACGGGATGGGCACTGTTAGTGGGATCGAAACGATGGATGGGTTCGATGGAGGTTGCTCGACTTGCAGCGCCGAGAAAGCACCTAGGAGTGGAAGCTGGGGTGGGAACGGGCAGCGTATGATAGTTTAGTAGTGACCTGTTTGGTGGGTGCTGCGACTGGGGCCGAGCGGCAGGATTGGACTGTCGGTCGGGCCCGGCAAAGCCTGGAGCAGGGCAAGTAGCAGGGAAGTGAACAGGGCAAAGCAAAGCAACACAGCGTCAGCGCACGGAGGGTATGTGGCAGAAGCGGGCGGACAAAAAAGCACTGGCGGGGATCGGGGCTGTTTGCGGCGGGATTACAGGGCCAGAGAGCACAAGGAATACGTCCGATGCCCCGTTGTTGCATGGGCGTATGCTTCCCGATAGGTTGTAGAAATACTGAGGTACCTACCACAGACGGATGTTATCCCCGATCCCCCCCCGGGAGGTGGGAGCACCTCGTCATTGCAGGGCTTCTCTGCCTACTGGCTTCAAGTCTCTTTACCCGGGCCAGGACATGACCCTCTATTGGGCCCCCGATTGATCTCCTGCCGTCCGACGACGTACGCATTATCCACCCTTCTCTCGTCCATTCGTACATTCGGTTCCCTATCCATAGCTCCATGCGTTGTTGGATCCATGGATCGGGAGAACGGGGGTTGGCTGGAAGAGGTGTTGTCGCTGTGTTGAGGGTGCTGGGTGGGGATAATGACGTCACGGACCCACCGGCCGCGCTGCTTAACCGACATTGTCCGCACATGGTGCAAACTAGCCCGACTTGCCATGCTTGCGCTGACCCTGTCAGACTTGTGCCAAGCCGCTGCGAAACGGGAGATTGGCCTGGTTCGCGTCGCCCAATCTCGATCGGCAAGAAAACGGCGAACATCAATTATGGGGACGTATGTGGCACTGGGCAGCAAGCATCAGTTTTGATTCCATTATCCCGATGCATGCTGGCGAGGGGGAGAAAAAATAAAAAAGGGGGGGGGATACGTCCTACGAAGACATCCTGCGGAGGCGCCTCCGATGTATCGCGTCTGACCCAAGCCGAGCTACCGCCAGAGGGTCGCGTGGAAAGCGCGCGCCACCGTCATCATTATTATCATCATCGCCTGTCGACACGTCTGACGTGCGCCTCCGTGCGCTGCCATCCATCTCGTGGCTTAAGGTGGCTGGTCGACGGCAGCGATACGATGCAAAGCAGCTGAATAATCTGTAGAGCGACCCGACCGACCCCTTGTTGGGGACCATTGCCCCTTTTCGAAATCTGGGCTTCCCTGTCCATGAAGAACTCAGATTCGTCCATATCTGTGCATGTGCCCTATCCGTAGTCCGGCGGGAATATGATTTCTATAAGTTGATGTACTTACTGACTTAAGTTAGCGTCCAGGCGCCTCGAACCACCAACCCATCTGGTCGCCGTACCATCGCCCCCAACGCTTGACGCTATTTGACGCTCCGAAAACGACAGCGGTCCCATGTCTGGGCCTGTTCTAAATACAAACGCCGACGTCTCTGTCAAGCGTTACCGCCACCCGTTTGGCTCTGCCCGCACAGCTCACTTGGCCCCTAGTCCTTCCATCATGCTCATATCTATACTACAAAACAGTACTCAATTGCCCACCTATCAAATCCAGCTGTTTCCATTGACACTCGGGCGTGAATGCATGTCTGCCATGCATGTCTCCCCTCCCGACTGTCCCGCCCTGCTATTCCCGCTTGGCGTACGCAGTGCTACCAAACTCTTCACCACCAGCGTGGATCTAGCAACTTGTCACTAAAACACTTTCGCTTCAGGTAATGGCGAGGACTCACTATGGACCAGGCTACCATGACGCGCAGTAAATATCCCATGAGCGGCCAACACTTCATAGAGAGCCCGAAGTCAGGAATGGAAACAACTGCAGATGTACTTACTTGAACGTAAGGTGTCAGAGCGCGTGTTGTCTTACTCGTGGCGGCTCATAATTACCATCTCGTGCACTATGAAGTGCCTGTGACTCGAGTGATCGTGACTTTGGTTTTCTTATCACATTACGTCATTCACCTTTGTTTTCAACCTCTCCGCCATGTCCGCCTGTCCAAATCTCGTTGCCCTTCCATCAGCCTGTATGGTGATTCCTGCTTCTCACTTGACCCTTGCGGCCCTTCGTTTTTGGCTACACTGCAAAAGCAGAACCCACCATTGTCTGCCTCGTCGTTGTGTTTCCCAGGGTCATGGAACATGCTGTAAACAGGTACAAGCTTATCTTCCCGCGGAACAAAATGATCCTTTGTCAAATGGTGGTACTAATCATCGTGTTAGACTCGATGCCAGGTGACTATCCGGAAAGCTGCCAGTGCAAGGCCAATGTGGGCAGATGAGACCTCGCGGCTTGCAAACCTCGGTGATCACGACCAGTGAAATAGAAAATACAATATTCACTAATAGGTGATCTACACCAGTCTCCCCGAGCAAAACTACACAGCAGGCCACCCGGTACTAATCTCTGCCCAGTGCTGGTGACGTAGGCATCTAAGTCGAGCGGTATTCCACCGACATTAGTCATGTCGTTTCTGAAAAGATTCTAAAGCTACGAGTATTGCCAAAGTAGGTGGATAGCAAACGCCTTAAAATCCCTTCAACTTAAGCATTGCGAGCACATAGTATGATAAAAATGCTGTGCACTCTTTAGGAATTCAGAGGTGGGAACTGTTTGTGCAATGAAAAGCAAGAGCGCCTGCTCCAATTTCTAACCGGAAAGGGGGCAGGGCGCTGACATCTATGTCAGCTGACTGGTTTTTAACCACCCAGAAATTCATAATGTGCATCATTTCGCTCTTTGCATCACGAACCCTACAGCCGATGCGCTGATCATGGAACCATGAGCTCGCATAGGAGAAACAGTCCAGAACTGGACAGCCGGCAGTATGACCAAACCTCCTGAACGTAACCCGCACCCAAGAACACGAGTTTCAACAGTCTCACCACCCCGTCAGGGGGTTATCCCGGGAAGCGCCGTCAGCCACTCCTCCGTAGGGTCGGGCACCACGGACGGGATACGGCACGTGTCATCCTGGTTGACGCCGCCCGGGATGTCTGGGCAGCTGTCCATGCCGGACGATCCGGCATCGCAGCCGTCGATGATGGCCTGCAGGGTGGCATTGTTCCAGCCGGTGCCGTCCCCATTGGACAGCACGAAGGGCTGGTGCTGGCCGTCAGGCGTCCGCATGGAGGTGAAGGGCGCCGTGTCGTAGTAGACCTCGTAGAAGAGGGTCGATTTTGTTGTTTCGGCCTGTGGGAAAGGTCATGTTATTCTGATAGTCATCGAGACCGGCAGCCGGGTTGTAGCAGGACGGCATATGCACGTCCTGGCGCAGAGGCGACCCGTAGCCATCGCAGTTGATGATGGGGAATCCGGCCCCGGAGCCGCGGTTGCCTGGGTCTTGCATGCCGGCCTTGGTACTGTCGGACCCCGTGGGGTACCGGTCGGGGTCCCCACTGGCCGGGCAGGTGAACTGCACAGGCTGGATCGGTCCTACTGAGGGATCCAGTTGCACTACCGACACGGGCCTTAGTAACGGTAGTGAGACTAGGGTACCAGGGATACACGTTTTCAGGGGGTAACACGACTTGCAGTAGCGGGGGGATCCCGCTTCGCAGCATCCCCGTTCAAGATCTTGAGCCCAGGAGGGAAGGGCACGATCTCGTCGTTAGTGGGCTCGAAGTTACCATGACCATGATCAACATCAAATTGACGTGTTCCATCCAGGTTGCCAAGGCGCACTTACAAGTAGTACACGTTCATGTAAGAGAGGGGCACTTTTTGAACTTGCCAGTCTGGCGCGACTGGAGCCGGATACCCGGGACCCAGTAATTACTCTTGTCATTGTTGATCATGGAGTTGGTGCACTTTAAATCCAGAAGCTGGTTGCCCTTGATCGTCAGGTTGAAGTTGCTACCCCCCATGACGCCATGAGAATGACCCGCAGTGGCTCCCGGGCTAACAATAGGGTCCATACGACCCTCGGTTGAGAATTCTCCGTCCTTAGTGTTGAAGCGCAGGACGGCGAATGTCCTCAAGTCTTTGGGCCTTGCGGCAGATACGAACATGGCCATTAGCAGGACACCATTTCCGACCCAAGACCGCATCATGCTATCTCACGCGTTTTTCAGACACTTTGGAGACTTCAGAGACGATTCAGGGGGTCGCAGAGGTGATGGCGAGCACGACGATCTGGCGATGGACACTACGAGGACAACCCGCCTACCTCATAAATATGCCTTTTCACCCTCTCACTCACTTGCTCCTTGAAACTGCCGACCTCAAGGCCTTGTGTGCGATAACTTGCAAGGGACCGAGGCTAATACAAACAGCAGCGAATAGCAGCTTCGGCACTCCCTTGCGCCCTCGAGTAGATTCGAGGAGACGATGAAAGATTGTGTGGCGGGACGCCACGAAGCAGTTTGTCCTTCGGCAACATTGCGAAGGCATCGCTCCATCGAATGATTGCGCATATGATGGGTGGTAGTCGAACGCCGGAGCAGGTGATGGCGGACGCTGGCGTCCCCATTTTCCGGCAGCGGGCACCATGTGTTGTGTTAGCGACCCAGAGGCTACATGCTGTGGCTGTTTCGGGATGACGGCGATTCGGGGAAGACGCTTGATGGTGGCGGGCGAAAGACTGTTTTCCGGGAGCCGGCGACGAGTTCGTGGCATTGCGATCTATAGCCGGGATTCAGGACCTGGATATTCATCGTGGTCAGACTCGCATGGGACGGCCTTGCTGGCCATACACTGCGTACAGCACGGGCGGGTTGGGCCCGGCCGCACAATGGCTCCTCGGTCGGGAAAGATTGAGGGGCGTTGAGCCTTAGGTAGTAACGGACGGCTGGCCGGGCCAGGCTGGTTTCCCTTGCCAAGACATTTCCTCCGGGTGAGAACAAGGGGCGCGCCAGCCTCAGGGCAGCGAGAGATGGATGCACAGAGTGAGAAAAGAATGGGATGCAGTAGCCGCACCCATGGTTGGCTGACATATGACTGACCACACTGGGCAGAGAGAGCAGCGTAAAGTAAAGCAGAACGGCAATGCCCCGTGTTTGCCGAGGATAGCAGGCCGGAGGAATCCGACGTTGCCGCCCGCGCCTGTATCCAAACGCCAAAAGAGGGGGAAGGGAAAGAGAAAAGAGAAAGGTAACGGGTTCACGGGCTGGCGTCACGGAAAGTTTGCCATGGATGTCCCACTTTGGACTTTTTTCAGGGTCCCCCCGCACCCCATGCATGTGCTTGTACCTGTTGGAGCAGGACGATAGTGAGAGAGAGTGAGAGAGAAAGATAGAGATTCGAAGGGTCGGTCACCAGTGATGACCCTCCCTCTATCTCTCTCACACCCTCCCCCTCTCTCTCTTTCTTTTTGTCAGTCTTCCTCTTGTCGAGCTTGACCGGCAAGGACGGGCTCGGCAACGACCCCCAAGAGCAGGGGCTTCAGCCAATTTGGTCGAGGGAAAATCGGGGCGTCAATTTGACTGCCGCTTTCCGAGATTCTGACGCGCGACCATGCCGGTTGCGGTAAGGATGGCTCATTGAGGTTGCTGTCGACACGCTTCGCACGGCAATTCGGCGCCGGGTTGGCGCAGGTGGTCATAGGAGGGCATGCGCAGTCGTGGAATTGCCCGGTCACGCATTTGTCAAACCACGTCGGTCGTCTACCCTCCATACGCCATACCCACCAGATCGACCAGGGCTGTTATCTAGACGCTCTGGCTATGCGGCACCGAAAACGAACGTAGTGGCGGGCCCGGAGCTCGAACTTTACCTTTTAGATGGTACGACTACGGGGCCTGCATGCTTGTGGTGCCGGTAGCCGATGCGACCCCGTGCCCAGCTTCGTCTCTATTCACTGCCGGCAAGCGTCATGAAAGACCTCTACGGCTAGGATGGCGAGAGAGAGAGAGAGACTGACGCGTGGGGCGGTGGTTGCTCCCCGTACGAATAGTCGTCAAGACCCATTGGATATCTCTCGGCAGCAAGCCTTTCCAGTACCAGAGAGAAATAGAGGGAGAGAGAGGGAGATTGGCGCGGCCCGACGGCTAGGCGGGCGGGTCACATCACCAACACGCCGCCCAGTCGCCCCGACACTCTCCCAGTCCTTTCTCCAGCGCCTCCCATCCGATGGTTGGGCCCTGGAAAACCGGCACACACAGGCCGAAGCGTCGGCGGGCTTGGTACGGCAGCACCGCAACGGGTCGGCTTTAGTTCCCAGGGGGGAAGAGGGGGCGAAGATGGGGTTTATTGAGGCCGGACAACCAACGAGACGGTGCGCATGCGTGCATGGATAGAGTGGCCTTGAGCTACGAGAACGCTTCTTTGTTCCACTCTGCGGGTGAGCCCTTCTGTGCCGCGTAGCCGTCTGTCTCTGCCCATTTCTCGGCGTCGCCCCCCTCCCTCCCCAAAACACTTGGCCTGTGCTGGTGCAAAATCCACCAAAACCTTTTCCCACAGCATTGTGGCTGCGGCTGCGAGCGCGACTGCTGCTGCTGCTGCTGCTGATGCCGCCGCCGCCGCCGCCGCCACCGCTGCTGTTCCCTAGGCCCTCCTGCTTCCAAATTTCCCTTGCCGCCATGCCGTGATCCCTCTGCCGGTCCTGGTTCCGGCTACGGTATTGCCTCTACTGAACAGCGCGAGGTCCCCTCTTCTTGGATCCTTCCCGGTCCCACGCTTGCCGCTGTGCAGAATCCAGTCCGTACATGGGATCTCTTCCGGCTAGCCCTTCCGTTAGGTACCGCGCGACCTCTGTTCTGATCGCCCCGTCCCCTCAACCAGCCAGTCCACGTCCGTTTCGACTTCTGCATCTGCCCCTACCTGCTACGTACATTAGAACACGGCCCTGCCCGCCATCTGGATCCGGATTCCTCTTGCTCCTAATTTGACGTGCGCGCCCTGTTGCCCTATTGCTGCCCTGCTGCTGCTGCTGCTGCCGCCGCCGCCGCCGCCGCCGCGGCCTCTCCAGCTGATGCTGTCGTCGTCGTCATCGCCGCCGCCGCCGCCCATCCCTTCCCATCGCAAACACCCCCCGTCGCCTTTGTGACCGTCGATCGCCATATCCCGGCCACGGCTGGTCCTTGATGCGCCGCCCGCTCCCACGCGCCGCCGCACCCTCTCTCTAGCTCCCTGGTCCCATCCGTGACATGACGAGCAGCCATGGCTGCCGAACCCGCCCGCAGCCCTGTGCCCTCTGCGAAGCGGCGCCTATCGGCGACCGTTTCGCAGAGTTCCGAGGAGCCCGACCATAACCTTCAAGGCGCCGCCCATCCGCCTCTGGCCGCTGCCGCCTCGCTGCCTGAGGATCTCTATGCCCACGGCCAGTTAGACGACAATGAGAAGGGCCCCAACCCCCTCATGTCTAAGCCGCGCACTGCGCGCAAGGGCAACGTCTTCATCCTTGTCCTCGTCGCCGTTCTCGTCATTGCCGGCATCATCGTCGGCGCCGTTTTGGGCGTCAAGGCCCGCCGCCACGGTGACGCCCTCGGCGACCCCGCCAACGACACGTCGCGCCTGCTCCTGCCGGGCTCCAAGCTGGCCGTCGCCGGCCGCCGCATGCCCGGCGACGGCTTCAATGTCCGCCTTTTCTACCAGGGCGGCGACGGGAAGCTGCGCATGTCGGCCTACGAGAGCACCGAAAGCACCTGGAGCCGCCCGACCGCCTTCGACAACGTTCAGGCGCTCAAGGGAACCCCCTTGGCCGCGTCCATGGACATCTCCTACGTGAGTTGGTGCCGCTGCTGCCGCCGCCGCTGCCTACGAGCCGAGCTGACCTGCCCGTCCTGTAGCCGCATTTCCAGCTCTACTACCTGAATGAATCCAGTACTCTCAATGGCGTCTACCTGAGCGAGGATGACGACGAGGCTAGATCCGACAGCATCAACCAGCAGCCCGTTCAGGTCAACGCCAACACCACCCTGACCGCGTATTGGCCCTACATTGTGATGCAGGACAACGACTCGTCCTTTCGTCAGTTCGAGTGGTCCGGCAACTCGTATACGAACCAGTCCATGGGCGTCAACGGCACCATGGGTTCCCCAATGGCCATCATCCCGGCTGTTCGCAATTACCGTGAGCCTTATCCTACCGCCCTGT
This sequence comes from Nigrospora sphaerica, assembly GCA_018287875.1. Taxonomy (NCBI): domain Eukaryota; kingdom Fungi; phylum Ascomycota; class Sordariomycetes; order Amphisphaeriales; family Apiosporaceae; genus Nigrospora; species Nigrospora sphaerica. The sequence goes on from JAGVVL010000017.1 coordinate 1,038,949, forward strand.
TCTACCGCAACAACGATGGCTACCTGGGCCAGCACCTGTTCGGCGGCAACAATTTTTCCGAAAGTGCGCTGAGCGTTGCAAACATTGGTAAGGCACCGGCGCCCGCTCTTTCGTCCCGCGACAACCCAAGCTAACCCCTCAACGTAGGAAAGCAGTCAGTGGCGGTACCTCGGAATTCCGCCATGAGCGTCATGGCCGTAGCGAGGAAGTCGAGCAACCTGACGGACACGTACATTATCTACCAGGACGACGACCACCAGTTCTACGTCGCCTCCCAGGTGGGCAACGGCGTCTTCACCCACAAGCTTCTCGGCGTTGCCGATCCCGGCAGCGACTTTACCTGCCTGACGGAGCAGACTGGGCCGACGCAACAGCCATCCAACGACCCGACCCCCGAGTACATCGACCTAAAGATTGCCACCGACATGTGCCGCTGTTACTACCAAAAGAACGGATGGCTGAGGGAGATACGGCTCAAGGACTCCGGCTGGGAGGACGGGCCGCCCATCCCCATGGCCTAAGTCCCCCGCTCCCCGTCCTAATGGCGGCACGGCTGTCGCTGTACTTGACGAAGGCGCGCGCCGGTTGTTAAATCGAATTTGTAATCATCGTTTTGGGCGTTCGGGATTGGGAATTATCTTGCATATACCCAAAGCACTCGTTATGTGTGCAAAGACAGGCGGGCGGGCCGGCGAGGCCGCGTCGTCTGTTATGGTTGATACCACTGGGCTGGGCGGGAGGAGGAGGCGCAGAAGCCTCATGTCGCAATTCCCGATGCATATAACTGCGTTTTGAGCGCAGATATGACATAAAAGTTTGGATACAAATATCCAACTCTGCCCAATGGGATTGTCTTCCGTTCGCCGCAATGGTTCGTGCGGGCTCATGGCTACGGTACGAGGTTTTCAACGTCCCATGGATGACGGGCACCATGGCGCTCGCTCATTGTGCGTGGAAAGCAAAGTTGTGAAATAATTGAGATGGCGGCGCAATGAACGAACTTCCAACAAAGACGAGGGGAAGACGTACAGGAACAGCACTCAAGGCTTGTTGATCCCGAGTTATCCCCAACAAGTTCATCCATTCTGTGCTCAAAAACCGGCTTCTCAAGACGCGTAGTTTTAATGTTTGGCATTGTGGTCTTGTCGACACGCTCTCGTGTGATTGTTCCTGGGGGGCGCGCAATCAGTTGGATAGGTATTACCCACCCGTTCACATGGACGTGTTAAGATCATTCTTCAATTTTTCCAAGATAGCTAAGAGTCACCAAGGGGTAAGCATTTACCAGGTCGACAAAGCAGAAATCGGCGGGTTTCTCCTCAGCATGGGCTGCCTTCCGGAACCAATTGTTGGTTGGCCTTTATCGCCCACCCCTTCATCTTGCTTGATTATCCTCGGGGTCAGTCTTGCTTCGCCATCGGAAGGCAGCCCCCGCCATGGAGAGTGCGTGTGCACGAGAAACGCATCATCAGCCTCTTTCCCTCGTCTACATTCTCGCCATTGCAGTGGCCGATTCTTGTCGACCCGTATTCCAACCCTTGAGTGAGCTAGCAAGCAGCCAAAGCTGGGCTGGGTGCTAGACACCTCTGGCCGTTGCCAGACTATTCGCGAACATCGGCGAGGCCGACGCAAAGACTTTGGGAGACGGTTAAAGTTCAACCTGGGCTTTAAGCTGCTATTATTTCAAGCCCCTTTTGTGCTGGCTAAGAGTTGCCCCGGGGACAGCTAGTGATAGTCATTAGACGTTACAGTCGACGCCCTCTCTTCGGACCAGGGACTGCTCCTGCAACGGCCGGGAAGACCGGACGAACCGTAGCTTGAGAGTACCTCAAAGACAAAGGGCCAGAGGTGGACGAACCACTGTAGGGAAACGGAACGGGGATAAAGGACGCGGCCCTTGGCGGAGGCCGAGACATCTGGCATTCAGCAGCCAATCCCTTCCTTCAGGGGTCTGATACAGCTGCCAATGGCCATTGTGGTACCGGGGCCCGACGATGAATACTGCTCGGTCAATAAAACGCGCATAGAACCGCGGCATGATGCTGTAAACATGCAGATTGCCTCTACAGAAGACAAAGTGCGCAGTTTGCAGGATTCCGGAGTCCTCGTGTCGACAAACCTGCCCAACTACTCAGGCCAACAAGCAACGAGTGCAGCACGTACTTACATCGCCAGAGGTAGGTTACGTGGTCAGTCGAGGCGATAGAGAGCCTTTGGCAGCACCTGGAGCAGGAAACTCGGCCTTCCAGTCAGCTTCGGAATCCCAAGCACGCACGCACGCACATAAACACACGTACGTACACACAGAAAGAGGGGAGAGAGGGAGAGAGAGAAGGGGGGGAAGGGAGAAAAGAGGGAGACCAGAGACTCATCACAACTCCAGCTAGCCCCCAAATCAGAAGCGTCACCATGTGCAGGAGAGTTTTCATACACCACATGCACCATGATGTTAGGACACCACTGATACTGGACAACCTCAGCCAGGACCCACGTGTCTACGCCAACCCGCTCCGGACCTGCCACCACCACTGCGAGGTGGACCTCGAGCGCATACGCCGCGACCTGGGCCTCCAACCGGCCGGCGAGCAGCCACCTTGTGAGTACCACGCCTGCTGCCTCGTCCGGGAGGAAGTGCGGCGGTGCCTGCAGCACCCGGGAGCCGCTGTCACCGCCGCCGCCCACGACGACGGCGGCGACGACGAGTGCGGGGAGCCCGAAGAGTGCGAGGCCTTCGTGCTCGAGCACCGGCACGTGCCGCTGCGCACATGGGACGTGGTGGCGGGGTGGGCGGCGGCGGCGGGGCTGCCGGAGCCGGGCGTGCTCCCGGCGGCGGCGTGGGCGCCCTACGGCGAGCTGGTCTGGGACCACGACTGGCGGCCCGTCTACCGCGGGGAGCGGCGACTGTACCCGCGGTGGCAGGAGGCCGCCTTCGCGTGGGGCGAGGAGCTGCACCGCCGCCGCGCCGACCGCGCCGTGCACGAGGCCGTCCTCCTCGACCTCACCCGCGACCCCAGGGCCGCTACCAGCTGGGAGGCCCGCGCCGGCGCCGTCGACAGCTACTTCGCCGCCGCGCGCGCCCTCTGCCTCCTCGAACTGCGCATCCACGAGCACTTCTCCCTGGCGGCGGCACCGGCCGCGGCGGAACGTGTTAGCGAGGGCCTTTCGGGAGTGCCCGAGTAAGGAACCTGTTGTTAACTAGGGTTCCGGTTGATACGGTGATGTAGACGGCGTGAGATTTGCGTCATGGCGTTGGGTGTTTCGGCATTCTTGACGCGGACGGGGCTCGAGGGAGGCGGGTGAATACTCGGCAGTGGTAATAACAGTCGTGCGTATGGTCGGATACACCCACCGTCAATCAGCTCCCAGTATGATGGCGATGGCTTCGCAACGAGAGGGTGGTTGAGCGGAGAGTTTGTTTGGAGGCAATGAATCTATCTCTCCGCGCTGGGAGCACAACCACCCCTATACCGATCTTGTCAATGGAAACCCGATATGGAGATGAAAGGAGCAAGCTCCGCGATTGGAAGCGCTGAGGGATGTATCCACGGCAATAGCTTCATGCAGCCACGCCAGGAAGGGCAGCTCGTTCGTTCCACGGATGGTTAGCAAGGCCCAGGGATCATGATTAAGTATACATGGGTATAGTGTGTTCGTGAGTACGAGAGCGCAGGTACCCCGGCCGCCGAAAATAGCCATGGGGCGCACTAATGTAGAGATGACTGCGTCCGTATGAACGGGTAATCAGCCTGTGATGAAACGCGGGTCGGTCGTCGGCATGTACTTTTTCAGGTCGACAATATATTGCGCAAGTACTGCACTCAATGGGGAAACCAATGCTGAAGATGGGGTCCTTGGGGGTTGTGAGGTTGGTGGATGCACGTGCTTTGTGGAATGGGTTGGTGACTGATGCCTCTACAGGTTTCTTTTGCTTTCCCACGCCTCTTTCCAAAGTAGAAGTGCTTTCCCGGAGCAGTAGCAGTAGCAGTAGCAGCAGTAGTAGCAACAGGCACGGCACCAGCAGAAGCCGCGGCGGATGGGGAAGGTGTGAAAGAATTGATTGGCTTGGGACTGCAATCCACCTGCGTCTGCATCATCACCCACCCATTCGATACATAAAGTATGTATACTTACCTACCCGGGCTTTTATCTCGTGGGTCTGGATCGCACACTCCATCCGCCTACAGAGGGCACGCACACTCACGAGAGCCCAGAATCGATAAAACACACATTCCCGGGGGGGTCCCCATCGTATCGGAAACTTCGACCTGAACCTGCCAACCACCCAAACCCCCTGCGCGTCGAGGGACTCCTCACGGAACCCATTCATTGGACGTGATGTAAATCATGGCCCCCGCACCCCCAAAAGCCCGATTTCCATTGAGGCGTCCACTGTCAGCATGGTTCCTTCGCGTATGAAGGTAAGTTCGCTGGCCGTAACAGGCCAGGCGAGTATCCAGCCTCGTGCCGGAGGTGCAGTCTGGACGCTGCTGCTACTCTACAACGATCCCAAACCAATACAGCCGCTGGCGAGAGTGGCAGCCGTCTGAGATGTTTCTGACCTAGAGAGTTGATCGCTTCGGCCTCTGATCCCTACGACAGGATTGAACGGTGGATCGAGGCAAAGTCATGGGCGGATACCTGGTATGGGGGTCCCTCGCCTCGGGTGGTGGGCTTCGTAAAAATCTCCTTCACGCTCTTGCAAAGCCGAGGCCACTGTGCAACGACGCTGCAGTGCTACCCAACCTGCCGGTGACCCGAACTTTGTCGTTGATACATGTACTCATGTATCTCTCTATACAGATAGGGATCTGTTGGAAGGGCGTCGCCAATCAGTGCTGGCATGGTGCGCCACGGCCGGACGGCCCGCTCGTGAACCAGTCCAGGGACTGGGAGGGGAAGGGGAAGAACGCCGATCGATGGATACTTTCTAATAAGCACACCCCACGACGATAGCCCTCAATAGCAGCAGCCCCGAGGAGTCCGTGCAACAAGCGGCCACGGCGCCGCCTACCGATGGACGACCCGTGGCGGCGCCTCGCTGTCTGGAGGCGGAGCATGGTGCCCGAAAAACAGCAGCTTCTGGAGACTGGCTGGGCGGGTCGACAGTGGGAAGCACTCGCACCCGATGGGCGACGAACTGCGCTTGTTCGTGTTGTTCTTTTGACATCTTGGCTGGCGGGCTGGCGGGCTGGCTGGGAGGAACCTCCCGCCCCTCGCCGCCTGTGTGTGGCCCCCCTGCTGTCATCCGCATCGACTCGCGGGGGTTGAGAGCCGTCCTCTCCCTGTCCGTTCCTAGTCGACCGGCACCGAGCAGCGTGCAGTTGCCTAGCCGATTCCTCCTCCCCTGTCCAGGCAGCGGTTGAGATCTGGGCGACTGATTGAGAGGCAATCCCATGGATAGCAATACATTCAGCTGGTGGGATCCCCGGGAGGGAAGGCCGGGGCTCCTCGTCCGCCTTCGCCCCTTGTACTCGCCCGACTGCTATTCCCCATCCTCATAAGCCCTGGCCAGCCGCGACGGCTTTACTCTGGCCCTTTTCCCTCCCCCGTCCGCCCTCGTTTGTACTTGCGTCGACGCTGCCCGTGGTATCCCATCCCGTCGGGAGTCTCACCCCCTTTGCGTCGCCAGGGCTCTTTGATCTGCCCGCCCGACCTCTCGCCCAGCACCCCCAGGTTTCAACATGGACGCCCGCGCATCGACCGCGCCTCTCCCAAATTCGTTCGCGACGAGGGCCGTCCGTGGTCCCTGGGCCGACGGCCCGTGGCTGCTCTTCAGGACGCCTGCCGCGACGACCAGTGTATGTCGTCTGGTGCCTTCGAGACTCGGTTCCGTCCCCCTAACCAAGTACCGATAGGTCACGCACCCCGCTGTACACGTTGCCAACGGGTCAGCGAACCTGTACAATGCAATGCTGCGCGGCATAAACTCGCTCTTCCTCCAGGCACCCTTTCTCACTGCCTTGGGGGATGTTGTCGACTTTCTCTTCCTGGCGCAGAGCTGGGCGGGCTGGGTACGGCAGCATCACGACCACTTGCGCACGCGCATGTACCCCCAGTTCGAAGCCGTCCTTGGCAAACCGGGCGCCCTTATAACCCGCCTGGAAGAGACCGAGTCCTTCCTACCCGCCCTTGAGGGCCTCGCCAGGTACGCCGCGCAGGCCCGCGACCAGCCCGAGACGTATGAGGCCGCCGAGTTGCTCCCCATCATCGAGGACCTGGCACCGCGGTTGCACCACTACTTCGGCGCCCAGGTTGCCGCCATGATGGACATGATGACGCTCTGCGGCGCCCCCGGCTCGCCGCAAGGCGAGGCCCGGTCCGTGGCGCTGTTGCAGGCCTACCAACAGCTAGAGAGGGAGCTGCAAGACTCGACAGACCCCTTCGTCGTGCCGCCGATGATGATCCGGCTGCGTGACAGTACCTTTGAGGGAGGAAACGACTGGCCCAAGTTGTCCGTCTTGGCGGTACATCAGATCGCCGACCGGCTTTCGCCCACCCACGCTGGCGCGTGGAGGTTCCTGCCCTGCACGGTATGGGGGAAACCGCGGCCGCTGCCTTTCTTTGACACCGGCGACGTCAAGGGGCATGAGGCGGGGCTATACCCGTCTCCGACCGGTTCGTCGGGGTCTTCCATCTTGTCTCTTACGAAGTGATGGGTGTATGCGGGCTCGCAGATGACGAAACGGCTATATAACGATGTGGGCGTTGTCGCCCTTGGGCCATCCTGCATTTATATCTCTTTCAGGTGACGAGCAAACAAGTCACCGAGCAACAAGGGGGGAGGAAGGGGGGCATACTATGGGACTCCCATCCTCCATGTAGGGGTCCTTGTGATTAATACATGAACTCTTTGCACAACTAGATGGGCCAGTGCTGCCACGGACACGAAGACTCTCCCCAGAGGGATTGGACCTACATCTGAGTGACGCGTATGGGATACCTTGCAGTACCCGTAGTTGAAGACGGTAAGAAATATGCCACCCGTAGCTTTCCGGCCACGCCTCTCGCTGGGAAGTGAGCAGACGAGGTATCAACCCCGCATTCGCCCGGTACCTGGAATTCCCAGGTGCGGAGAGGGATCGTGGGAAGTCTAGCCGGGATACCACGTATATAAAGTTTGCGAGAAGAGACGAGGGACGTCCAGACTGGTTTCTCCCGGCAGCTGTGGGGCAGATACAGTTCGACCGGAGCCAGCCGAGAGAAACGGACGTGGCCCTAACACGCTGGGAATAGATGAGAAGCAAGCCAGGCGGCGCCGACTCCCCGACATGCCCAACTACGGTACCGACGTCACGGCCGACTCTCGCCGGTTCGTCGCCGAGGCCAGCTACGACGTGTCTCACGGGGGAGCACGTCGCAAAAGCTCAAAGACCTCGTCGTCGACGACGCCTCGGCGTCGCCGTCGGGGCCGAGTCGAGTGAGCCGTGCCACCCCGAGCCAAAGCAACAGGCCATCTTGGCCATGCTTGAGCACCTCGACTGGCTCCGTGTCGCCGAGTGGATGCGGCTGTTGCGGGCTTGGTCGTTGGAGGGCAGCGGGAGCATCTACCTTTTCCCTCTTCTATGAGGCCATCAGATGGCAAGTTGTTTCTTCCCCCCGTTCTTTTGAGGAGGCGGATCACAAATTGGGCCGCAACTCTACGGCCGCATAAGTAGTCAGACTACGACTGACCAGAGTAGTTGTGGTGATTGGAATGTATCAAGATGAGTGGCTGTCACATAAGCTACGACAGTAAACTGGAGCTGGTAGAGACTGCCTGGTACAGTCCGAACGCAAATGCTTTTCCTACCGGGCACGTCCTGTTGCTGCGGACGGGCAGCCGTCCTGATGGTTGCCGGCCCTGCCCATGGGGCCGAATCAAAATAAGACCCCTGGGGAATATCCTCCCAACGCTGTGTAAAAGACCATGGCCGCATCCGTGCAGACCGAAAAGTTGCAGGTCAATCCCAAGTTCCTCTATTGTAGCCGAATCAGCCAACCGTCGCCCTCGGTCTGTCCTTTGGCATCCACGCCTCCCCAGAGCACGATGCCGCAGTTGCCGTCCTTGAGAGAATCGTAGCCGAAGAAGCATCTCGGACCGGGATGCAGCTTGCCGCCGTGGCCCAGCAGATCGCCCGGGGGCTTCACCTCGACCTCGGCCCAGACGTGCGTGCCCGACTCGGCGCCGAGCGTGGAGCGGATGGCGTCCTTGATCTTGGCCGGCTTCACCGCCTCGGACACGGCCGTCGTGGCCTTCACCTGCACGTCGCTTGAGGGTAGCTGCAGCGACCACATGTCACTCCACTGGGTCGGCTGGCTGGCCTCGGCGCCTCCCGGAACGGGCGTGCTGCGCTCGCCAAAGAAGTAGAGAAGGTAATTCCGGCCAAAGCCCGTCGACATGTGCAGCAGGCCGCCGTTCTCGCGAGGGCGCGGTCCCGGAACCAGGGGGTTGGTGGGGAAAACGGTGATGTCCCAGGACAGCCCGGCCTCGCCCGTCTCGCTGGGAGATGCGGCAATGTTGAGGTGGTGCAGGCTACTGCTCAAGTTGTCGGTGCCGCAGATAAGGTACAGGGTGTTGTCGCCAAAGGCCGCATTCGAGGTAAAGGCGGGCGCGTCGGGGAGCCGCGACCACGTCTTGCTTGAGTACTTGAACAGCCACACATCCGTCATCTCAGCACCTTCGGCATTCTTCCCCCCGTATAGGACAAAGTCGTTGCCATGGGCGAACAGCTTGGCCTTCCTGCGGGCAATGGGACTGACGGCGGATGCGTCCGCGGTCAGGGCGTGCCATACGGCCTTCTCTGGGTCGAAGAGCCAGATGGTGGCATCGCGGATCAGGTCGTCAGAGCTCCCTGAACCGCCGAAAATGGCGACGCGGCCATTCGAGACGCAGGAAGCATGGCCCATGCGAGCCGACGGGGTGGCTCCCCCCTCGATGGCGGGGATGGCGGGGATCATGTGGTAATCAGATTCGGCCGCATCCTTTGTCGGGAGTGCCAAGGAGTGCACCTCGGTGCCGGCGAGGATGGCGTCGCTGGTCCGGCCTCCGAAGATGTAGGCGCGGGAGCCTATCACGTTTAGTGAATGATAGGAACGGAGCAGGGAGGCCCTGTAGGAAGCGCATCAGCAGAGGCCTCTCGCGGGCGGGAGACGGGCCCGCCGCAGCTGGCGCCGTACGTACCTGGTCCCGTCGGCCGAGGCCGTGGCGATCTGAGAGAAGGAAGCCTTCAAGGGCAACGACGGCTTGGCGACGGTGTAGCCAAGGCCGGCCTGGATTGTGGTCGAGGCGACCTGTTCGGCCACGATGGCCCCAGCTGCGATTTCGGCCATTTTTCCAGGGCTCGGGGGAGGCGAGGACGAGGTATCGGGGGAACCGGCGGGAGAGGGGCAGAGGGTCAGAGAGTATCGCGGTGCAGTAGTCGGAATGGTAGTAGTGGCTCAGTCGGTTGGAGGAAGGTTTGTTGGCAATTCTGTCGGTACTTGTACGCTATGCGACACGAGGCACGCCCGTCCGCGCGGCCATGATGTCGCCGGGAGAATGACGTAGCTGTCTGACCGTCACTCGCATTTCTGCAGATCGATGGGGCCGGCCCGTCCACGTCGAACACGCACCCTATATCAGTCTGCCAGGGCTATCCCGGGGGCAGAGCGGCAGAAATTGTTTGCGCCCAGGAGGAATTGACAATAAGGGAGCATGCGAACGAATGCGCAAGACGGTTTCACGGGGTTTTCATCACCTGGCGTTGTCGACCCCCCGTCGCATACTGCCAATATACCTGTCTACACATGTGCATCACGACCAACACACAGAGTGCCTTGCTTGCGCGGCGGGACCGCCTCGTCCGGCTACATCGGCGAAGAGGCAAATTGAAACACCGCGTTGTCGGCATACGGCACCACAGGGCGCCCCCCCTGCGTATTGGCTTTCGTTAGCAAATGTGTAGGCTCACTCAGGTTCCCACTACAGGCGCCGACGTGGTGGAGCATGGACCTCGTTCCAGGACCCATTTTCATATCGGAATGACTAGATGCCAATCCTCCCATGGCACTCAGATCGCGAGGGGTTTCGGTCTTTACGGGATTGCGCCTGGCACACCGAGGCGCGTGGGGTGTTCATGTATTCTCACGTTGTCCGACTCATGTGCATTCCGGTCTTGTAGCGGTTTGGGCGGCTCAGGCGACATCGACGACAACCAGTCTTGGTGTGATCGTATGCGCAACCAGCCAGCCAGCGACGCGCGCTGGCACGGGGCATGGGAAGTCAGGACCCGGGGGGGGGGCGGGCGCCCACGCCAAGATATGCGACACCCTCCAGTCCCCGAGGAATGAATTCGTACGTCTATTGTCGTCTGTCATCGTCTAGCGTCTATCATGGCCGCTCCTGCACCGAGCCGGCTGGGTCCCGCGGTGCCTGTTTATGCGCTGCACGTCTTGTTATTCTGCTGTCGGGCAGCAGCATCGTGCTCCTCGATGTCTATCGCCTCCCACGGGTAGCAGATCCACACGTCACCCACCGTCCGGGCCGCCACGTAGCGGTCATCACGGGCCACGTGCGGCGGCAGCGTGCCCTTCTTCGGCTTGTCCTTGTTCTGCACGAGAGCGGGCCGAGTCAGAAAAAGCAAATACGCGAGGGGTGAAGTATGCAGGGCGGCTTACGTGCAGCACAAAGATGCCAAACTGGGTCTCGTCCGTGACGCCGAGCCGTTGCCGAACCGACTCGACGTCCTTCTCCAGCTCCTTGACGGCGTACTCGAGCGTGGTGCGCGTGTCGTCAACCTCGTCCACAATCAGGATGCGCTTGCCGACCAGGTTCTCCATGCCGCCCAAGCTGGTGAGGTCCAGCCACTGCGTGCGCGTGACCTTGTGGCCGATCTGCTCGACGGCGCCCGGGGTGGTGGTGCCGCTCTTGGGGTCGTTCTCGGGGAGCATCTCGTAGAGAGACAGGCCGATGGCCTGGATGGGGATGTTGGGCGAGCCCGGCTGCTTGAGGAACGAGCGCAGAATGCGCGCGGGGACGTAACCACCACCGCCGATGGCGATCATGAGGTTCGGCTGGAAGTCCTTCAGGATCTTGACCGCCGACTCCTGGCACAGCTTGTGCACCTATCGACGGGGAGGGACATCGCGGCAGTGTCAGTCAAGGGCTCTTTGCGCCGCAAAAAGAATGGCGGTAGTGCCGACGGTGCGAGATGCGAGATGCGCCAGGGCAGGTCGCGCGATACGCCGCGCCGTGGCAGTAGGCAAGGCGAAAGGCGGTGCGGGGCAGAGGAGGAGGGTTCTTTGACTCACATCGTTGTAAGTGACGTAGACTTTCTCGACCATCTTGACGCAAGGGTGGGAGCGCGCAGCTCCAAAGAAGGGGGAGAGAGGTTGTGGTAATGGGAAGAGAGAACGAGGGACGGCGAGGTCAATCTGGAAGGTGACAAAGAACAAAAGGACATGGGATTAGAATTCGAGTCAGGACTAGGAGGGGAGGGGAAGAAATGGCCGACGCTGGTGGTCGCGAGAGACGTCCTTCCGACAGAAAATTTTAGTGGGGGATCCCATGCCCGTCTCGTCGCGAGCCTTGGATACCTACGTCTTCACTCATGAGGCGAATGCAGGCGCGCGCGGGTTGCACTGGCCGACCGGGCAGCTGGCGCTCTTTCCCATACTGGCCGGCGATGGCGCGCAAGCTTGACAGCACGCGGCCGAGGCCCAAGAGGGCCCTGGAAAGCCTGAATGCATGGATCTGGAGTTCTCGTGGTCGCGCGCCTCGCTGCGCCATGAGTTTTCTTTTGGGCCTTGGACGGATCAGGAAATCCTGTTCGCTCTGGCGGAAACCCCGCGCCCGCTGATTGGCCAGTGCGGGAGCCGCAGCTGGTGGACTTCGCCGATGTCCTATGTTGTACGTAAGTAGTAAGTTAAGTGCCCGTCAGCCCGTCTTGTGCCGGTTGCATAAAGTGCCTTCGTACGAAGGAATATCCATGCATGCATCCATCCCGCTTGGGGGAGGTGTAAGCGGCGTTACAACGGCGAGAAGGTGTACTATCTCGCTCTGACTCGGATATGCGCGTCCTCGACATCCTCCCCGGGACGGTGGCGATGACTTCGTTTACCTTTCCGCCCGGGGTCACCCCGGGTCGGGCTCGGAGAGAACCAAACACATGAGTAAGTACCTCCTATGTAAGAAGGTTCTCACCCAAGGCAAAGGGCGGGCTACCGAGGTACACACATCAAGATATCCCCCCAAACACGCCATGACGGCCTCGAAGGAACGCCCCTTCACTTGCGTTCCGTGGCCCGCTCCGCTTCGATCGAGGGCAGCAGCGTTTGTGCTACCATCGCTCCCATTATTTCCATCTCCCCTATCATTTCCTCGTCCATCGCCACCATATCCTCCCTCATCTCCTTCATCGCCTGCCGCCCGCCGGGAACACATGCCAAGCAACAGCAACAGACGGTGCCGAAGCAACCCGCGACTTTGTTCATCGCTCGGGGCGCCATCTTAAAAAACCCCCCCAGCACTGTCGCGATGCCGCGCTGCGCCGCCTGGCTCTCTTCGGCCGTCATCACGATTGGCTCCGGCCGCACCATTGCCCACGCTCCGAATATGTCCGAGACGCTTCCGTCGTCGCTGCGAAGGCGGATCAGGGCTATGCAGCCCGTGATGGCTCGAGACAAGAAGCTGAGCGTCCCGTAGACGGCACCAGCCGAGCAAGCGCCGTGGTAGTTACTGATGGGCTTGCCTGCCGGCGTGGTTCTTGTCAGAATGGCTGTCCCTGGGCTTCATGGTAGGGGCGCATCCTACCTTGGTTTGCGGCCATGCGAGCAAAGACATAGCCACCCAGCGCATCGGTGCCGATGAGGGCAACGCTGTACACCTATGAGGCCACTCGACCATGAGCTCCGACTGATACAACGGTTTGTGCTGGCGTGGGGGGGGATTCTGCACTCACCCAGCGTAAGTAGCTGTCATCCTCTTCGCTGGAGTTGGGCTTTATGTTCCGAATCGTCTCGAAAAAGAGCGGGATCGCAGCAACAACGCCAGCAATCACAAACTCCCGAGGGGCTGCCACGAACCATCAGCTTCCGGATCCGAACGCATCCTTGCCACCGTCCTAACACCCCTATCCAAGGGCACAGGAACTCACTTTCCCCCAGGACAAGGTTACTGATCTCGGTAACGAGCAAGGGGCAAATGCCGAATGAGGATGTGATCAGGAACAACATGAACCAGAAGACCAGGTTGACACCGCTGGTGCTAACGATTTCCCTGAATATCAGTAGCGCTGCCTTGGTTGTGCCGGCCAGCGCGCCCATGCGAATCACGAGACCGTCTGGTGCGACTCCATTCAGCCGTGCGCCGACGTGTGCTGCAGCGGCGCCAGCGGCCGCGTTCATAGCCATGTCGAAAATGGCGAGGAGCCCGAAGCCCCAAACTACCGTGGAGACATCATCAGTCTTCTGCTCGGCGCCTCATTCCAACATGCCGGGTTCCTACTTACTGGCTCTCCATGGCGCTCTGTTGACAAGCACGGGAGGCGGCTGGATCTCAATGGCTCCTTGCGGTACCACCCGAATACTCCCTCGGTCAACCTCTTCCACCGAGCTTCCATCGACGCTCTGTCGGGGTGCCGCCATTGACAATTTGCCGGGTGCTTTACAAGTTTGCTCGTGCTATTCACTTTGAATCCTTTCCGGAAACCTGCGACCGCCTCTTGGGGAGGGATGGGCATCTTCTCTCTTTAACCGGAAACGGTTGCTCGGGAGCGAAGTCATCGAGGCCACGCTGTACCAATCATTCATTTACGATAGCCTCCGGGTGGTGCGGCTGAAGCCACAAGATACTCTTCCTAACGTTCTATCGAATGCCGAGATGAGGGGCTTCTTCAGCTCTGCCCCCGCCAGCCACTCACGCCCAGCGCGCGTTGTCGCACAGGACCCCTGGTGCGCCCACACCGAAGCCACAAGGGTCGCGTCGCATGACACCATACCAGGAATTGCCTACTTGCTGGCCAGCTGAGGCATACAACCATGAGTCACAAGGGCTGCCCTCTTGCGTGAACGGGGGTTTCGAATCCAGCCTCGGCAGGCTCGCCTTAAGAGTCTGTGCGCTCAATAACCTCGACGGCTTCCACCGTCGAGTCGAGAGATTGCCGTCCCATCGTCTGTATAGCATGCAAATCTTCATATCGTATACACATCATGGACTCGGCCAATCCGTCATCCGCAGTGTGCGAGATTGAGGCCAACCCGGACGTAACCGGGACCGGAGTGAGTCCTTACCTACCACGATACTGAAGAGCGCTTGATCACGCCCCCAAACTGACATTGGTGAGATTCGCGCCTCCATTTACGCGTTGTGTCTGGCGTCCGGTGTTCTCAAGACGATGATACAACACGTGACGACGGCCAAAAACCATGCCGAGTTCTCCCAGTCTCTGAACTCGGCATTGCAGCTGCAGGGTCTGGCCCTCCTGTGCACCGCCATCTCCCAGACCATCCAGGGCCAGCTCACCCTCTTTCACGCCATATGCGTGCTCCACCTGCTCTCACTGCTCGGCTTCGGCCTCGTGGCGCAACGCAACTATGAGGGCGGCGGCGTTTACCGCTGGGTGGTGCTTGGGGCGCTACGCATCGTCGTCGGCCTGGCCTTTATCGCCCTTACGGCCTACATCTGGCTCACGGCCCCGACGTTCGGCAGCCAGCCCGAGTGCAACGCGTCGACCGTGTACGTCGTGTTCGGTGTCAGCCTCCATGCGGCCGACGACGTCTTCCGCTACGTCATCCTGGCGCTCATGGCCACCGTGGCCCTGGCCTGGGCCATCAATATGTTCATCTGGGTCCTGATCGCCAAGTGCTGCTGCGGCGTCGGCATGCGGTCGGGCCTGCGGCAGACCCAGAAGAGCAGCCCGGACCTCGAGGCCCTGCAGCGGGTGCTGGGCCGGATCCGAGTGTCGGACCCTCGGTTCAAGCGTGATGTGGTCTCCTCCCAAGTCGTGTGGCTGTTGATTCATACGGGCGTCAATGCCTACATGATTGTGACGCTGGAGCAAACAGTAGCTCGCAATCACCTCTCGGCCGAGGAAAGAGAATGGACGTTCGGGCAAGTCCTGGCCGTCTTCGTGCTGCTAGGAGTCGTGGTAGAGGTGATCAACATCCTACTGCCAAAGCTAGATGGCGACGTTGTAGTTGGTTCGGCGCAGGACGAAGGTATGGTACTACAGGAACGGGCGGGAGGCGGTAGTCATCGTCTTTTAGGTGACGGGCCTTCAACAACCGATATAGCATGAAGATAGGTGGCTTGACTGAGAGAATTCGTACTTTTCGCCGGGGTATCACATCACAACCATCAAAGGCCACGTGCTGCTGAGGCCTCTGGGGAGCAGAGCAGGCATCACGCGGAACGTGCCAGCGTAGCCTCGAGGGACCGAGTCATCATAACTGGACCGACCTCCTAAGCCTTCTGGAACATGTCCGAATCAACTTGACGCTGCAGATTGGGGCCCCGACGTTAGCCATCCGGGTAAATTTTACGCCTGTGGGCAGGAAAAGACGGAAGTGGGTGACTTACCAGCTTTCGGCCCTCCTTCGCTGGCCGGCATGATACTTGTAAAGCTTCCCGGTATCTCCAAACCTTTCCAGCTCGGGATCGTCGAGAAGCGCTCGGAAATCTCGCAACATTGCCATCTCGGCGTAATACCACCTGGCGTCGACAATGCCTGACCCCCACTTCTGTTCCCTGAATTCCTGGACGAAACGACGCAGCATTCGCACACAGTCGCTGCTGTCGATTCCGAAGGCGTCGCGTACTACGCGGTAGTACCGGAGGTAGGCACCGTCGGGCTCGGTCGGGGGCATCTGCGGCGTCACGGGAACCCGTTCCCTGAATATCTCGCCGAGTCCTGCACGAAGAGCCTGGTAGAAGGCAAAGTGGGCGTCGCTGGCGTAGTCCACCTCGATGCCGGCCCGGGTTTCCTCCTTGAGAAGGCCGAGCAGGCCGTAGAGCTTGTCGCGGGGATCCGTGCAGGCCAACTGGCCGAATGTGGCGAGTACGTGATGCAGGGGCTCGAGCATGCGCGATTGGTACACGGCGGGACGGTAAGGAGGCCGCGCCAAGTTCTGAGTGATCTCCTCGAGCGTGCCAACGCTGGCTCCTTGGGCCAAAGCATCGAAGCTCGATTGCATGGTTTGGCAGAGGCGGTGGGTGATGATGGCCTCGGCCGGGCTGTATTGGCTCTCGACCCTGCCTCCCAGGGGCGACGATGGGGCCTCGGAATCGTACCAGGCCGGCACCGGAGTTGTAGCTTGCCGACTGGAGCTGAACATGGGCAGGGGAAACGTGAAGGGCCCGCACCAGACGACGACGTGCGATGCCAGTAGGATCTCTTGTGCCACCCACAGGCGACTCCAGTAAGGGTGGTAGCTGAGGTAGTGGAAAGCCTCCCACTGCTCGTCGGCCCAGGCGGCACAACCTTGACCTTTAGCCAGACGCAATCGTTGCAGACCCGTCACCTGGCCCGGCGGCGGCGTCCCCAGCCAGGCCACGACCTCGTTGGCGTAGCGGAAGACGCGGGCCATCTCCCCGACTTGGCACTGTCTTTCCTCGTCGTCGAGCTGGTTGATGCAGATGGCGTCGACGAAGAACAAGCCGTACTTGTTCTTGGTGGCCGCCGTGGAGAGGAAGTCGGCCAGGTTGCGACGGATAAAGAAGGGCTGCTCGTCGACGACGATCTTCTGCACTTGGCCACGGCTGTGGGCATGGCCCCAGGTGTACGACAGGGCCCGGTACCGTAGAGACTTGAGGTCGGCGAAGGGCACGACGATTAGCTCGTAGGTCCTCGGCCGGCCCTGGCGGCCCGGCACACAGCGGAGAAGCCGGACCTGGTGTGTCGGACGCATGGCAGGGTATGCGAACCCATGCTCGCGGTTAAGCGTCTTGTCGAGCCCGTCGTCCATTGGGGGGGCATATGGCAAGGCCAAGAATTAACAGCAATACAGACCATCACGAGCCTGAGCCTTGGAGAGCCGCGGCGCTGGCTACCCTTTTTACGGACGGCGACTTTGGGGCAACCGAGCAGACGGACAGCCAATCTAGCCTGGCACAGCAACTGTGTGGCGATGGAGGGTCAGCAGGCAGACGAATAAGGCACCCCCACCAATCGCCTGCTGCCGACTTACAAGGGGGGTTGTGAGTCTCGACTCGCCTCGGCGATGCGGGAGCTCGGACGGGCGGGCCAATCGACCCCTACCATTACACGTCACAAGACCGAGTCGCATGGGATGCCTTTCTCGAGCGTCGAAGGTGGGCAGCGAGAGAATCAGCGGCTGCCCACATGCAGGCGGTTGGGCGCGGGGTGCGGGGCGCGGGCCTGGTGTCACCAGATTGTCGGGTGCTCCCCAGAGCTTCTACAGTAGGTTGGCAGCCAAAGGGTCCGTAGCCCGGCCCGATCCGATCACAGGGTCTCGACATCGACCGGCCCAGTATGCCTTCGTCGCGCGGGCTGGGCTTTCGGTCAGGTGCTCGTCCGGAAATGTGCGCGGGGCCGCGCGGGGTATAGCGCGAGACGACAGGGATGGGGGCGCTATGTACATACCAACTAGTATGCAACTTGAGTGCCCACTGCTCATGTTCGTCGCCCCTGCTCGGCACTCCTACATACGTACGGAGTAGTTGTATGTGCAAGCCGGTCGAGATGTATGCATCGTGGGCGGTCGCGCTGTTCTATCCGGGACCGCCAACCTCGGCCCCTCCCCTCGGCGGTCACGGCGAATGCCGCTTGGGCCCCCAAATCGACCAGGTACGCGAGTCAAGGACGAGCCAAGCATCGTATCAGACTTTGGCCCTCGACGTGACGGCTGAAGAAGATAAAAACGGGGTGGGCCTCGGCGCGCGCGCGCCGACGCGATGTGACTTTTGCGGTTGGTGATAAATATCTCGATACTGTAGTCGCCCTTGCTAGAACTTCAATCGCACCTCCAATTCCCGTCAGTTGCTTCAGCGGGTGAGCGTCCCCCACCCACCAAACCCTCCACTCTTGCCCCCGGCGCCGACGTCCGTCTCGATTCGCACGCCAAAGGCCGCCTTGCCTCGTCACAGTTTCCGTCGAGATACCCCGGACTCGACTCTCCCCCACTCGCGCCCGCCATGCCCGCCTTCTCCGTGGCCGCCAGCGGCTCTATGGCCGTCCTCCACAGCTATATTATGGCGCTCGAGATGTTCCTGTGGACGACGCCGCGCGGACACAAGGCCT
Organism: Nigrospora sphaerica; assembly: GCA_018287875.1. Classification (NCBI taxonomy): domain Eukaryota; kingdom Fungi; phylum Ascomycota; class Sordariomycetes; order Amphisphaeriales; family Apiosporaceae; genus Nigrospora; species Nigrospora sphaerica. The sequence continues at coordinate 1,057,164 of JAGVVL010000017.1, forward strand.
TCGGGCTCGCGCCGGCCTTTGCCGAGCAGACCAAGACGCTGGCCAAGAACCAGGGCCTGTACAACGGCTTCCTCGTCGCCGGCCTGGCGTGGGGCCTCGCCCACCCCGTCCCCGCCGTGGGCCGCCAGATCCAGCTCTTCTTCAACAGCTGCATCGCCGTCGCCGGCGTCTACGGCGGCCTGACGGCCAACAAGAAGATCTTGTTCGTCCAAGGCCTCCCCGGCCTCGTCTCGGTGGGCGTGCTGCTGCTGGGCCTGTGAGCGAGTCGCCTTGTCCCGTTAGGCATTGGGCAGGCGTTTATGGGAAGGATGACTACGGCTGTAGCCAGCGGGAGCCAGGGATTGGAGGAACGGAGCGGGCGATATTGGGGACTCCGTACTCCGGTTCGGTTGGGCTGGGTTTAGCCACTTCAGCCCGCCGAGACGAGTCCTCGTGTAGCTTTGTCACCACAGGAGGGTGGTCTTCTACCGTGCTGGTATAATCAGCTTATATAAGTTTTCTCCATACGAGGTAGCTACTGGGTGACTTAACTTGATGTTCGGGTTTTGGTCGCTGGCTGCACAATAGGTGCTCGGGTAGCGGAACCATCTTCTCGGTGGTTTTGGATCCCGTGCCTGCCTCAATTGTTAGTTATAGTCACGCAGGCAAAGTTGTGTTTCGGAAAGAAGACTCGAATAGGTCCCCTATCGCCTTGAAGATCCCAATTACAAATTCCGGTCCTGTGATAATTACTATTTGTGGTACTATATTGCAGGTCCTTCCTAGTGAGGTTTTCCCAAATCGATTGGTCATTGGGGTAGCTTTCCCCCCGCTTTGTGATCAAGCTCTAGATTATTATGTCACATAAATGCGATGTCTACTACCAACAAGCACCGCCGTGCTGACGCAATGGTTAGCGTGTCAGACTTTTAATCTGAAAGCTATGGGGTGAGTTATCTTCGTCGCCCGACAAAAGGATTCGCGCATGTACTAACGTGTGCTCAAAGTTCGAATCCCATGCATGGCGTATTACGTTTTTTTTTTGTAGTTTTTCCTGCCGTTTCTTTTATATCTCTTTTTGACATCGTCTGGCCACCATGTCAGTCACTCAGCGCCTGCTTTAGTAAGCAAGCTGCCTGGCCTCTACGCCTCTATTCGCTGCTGCACAGTGCAAACTCAGCTGTCCCCATGATACTACCCTTGAGATTATTGCCGATTTCTTCATTCGTCGCGTCCTTGTGAGCCCATCAGCCGCCTCGATAGCACCCATTATTCAGGGCGCTCGCATCTTACTGCTTCTCGGCGCTATACCTTCTAGCCACGCCGATCGTTCAATCTGCTGTTCGAGACTCGCCCTATATATATGGCTCTGGTTGGAAACAATGGGAAAAGGCTCACGTGTATGATAGCCCACGGGGCCGGGGTGTAGGAAAGGTCGAACTTAGCGTTGAAACTGCCATCACCGCCCGCCCACGATCGTTTCTGTAGTTTTGTGCCGGGTACCCCCGACGGCGTAATGGTGTTTCCGAATACGACCACGCTGGCTCTGTGCGCCACCAATTAGATCTCTTGGAATTCCAAGACCAATTGGTCCCCCGCTTGTCGCTATGTACGGAGGGATGGCGAGGAGCTGTCAATTTCAGGGAAGATGAGGCAGTTCCGAGCACCCGCTGTTTGAGGTAAAGTTTGTTGGTACGGGTACAGCAGCTGCGGACCAAGCCAGCGGAAGAGCCCAGCGTTGCTCCCGGTTGCTCGAGCCTGGTGAAGGGTGGAAGTAGAGGATCACAAGCAGGGTGAGCTGGGCGGCCACATCCATATCCAAGTGCTCCTAGTAAACCACTTGGGCGCTGGGAATGGTGGCGGTCAGGGAAACATCAAAGACAAGCCCTCTCAAAGTTGTCTTGCCAATACCATCGCTCACGAACGAGGCATAGAAGTCCAGGGGGTAACCTGGTGTCTCGCAACCCCTATCTACCGCAGATCCAGCGTGCTGGGCGCCGAAGCGGCGAAAGAAGCTAGTGGAGGCAAGGCGTAGAAAAGCGAATGCAAACAGGTATTCACGCGCCCTCATCGGCCGGTCTGTAAGGGTGAAACCCACGGTGAAGCAAGCCAACTAACGTACTTGCGTCAGGCCCAGAATAAGTAGAAAGCTAGGATTGGGCGACGGAGCGGAGATGGCCCCGGCCTGCCATGATATGATGAGTGGCGGTCGAAGAGCCGGAGCGGGCGTATAGCGCTCCGTCTGGGATACATTGACCACCTGCATATCCCGGCTAGTTCACCCACCTGCAGGATCGAAGTATGCTTGCTAAACGACGGGAACAAGATCACGTCCCCACACGGCACTGCCGCCCCTCAACGGCGGGCAGACGGGTCCGGGGAAGATGGCGAGGTGGCCCAGCGCCGAGACCCTTCGGCACACGGTACGGGAAGACGGATCCTGCACAATAGTCGCGCCGCAACCCCCTGTTTGGGCGAGAAGCGCGAGGCGCGGGCGAATAGGCAGGTGAGAGGATAAAGACATTGCCGGGTGGAACCGCGGGGCGACCCTGAAGCCGGTGGGTTCAGCAGGTGGGAAAAACACATAAGATGGTGTCGTCCCCAGGCTATTCGCCTTCTTGGCCGTGCGTGTGTCCCGTCCCTCTCCTTGGGACCCTGCGTCGCCTGGGCGCGATGCTCAATCAAGCAGGTGACGGGCTTGACGAGCAACGGGGGTTCAAGCCGGATTGCAACCCTCTTTGGAAGCCCCTCCCCAGCTCCATGGGCCGTCACTATAATCGGACTCATCCGAATAGGTACACACCCGCACTAGGTGCTAACACGCTAGCTTTGATGCTCACCAGCTCTGCCAGCTGAGAGAAGAGACGCTGTTGGCAGCCGTCGAACACAGCCAAGCAAGGGAGCAACAGGGCCGAAGGGCGTCCCTGTCCGGTGCCGGTGCCGAGTGGGCGGTGGCGCACGGCAGCAAACAAGACAAGTTCGGTACGAACAACCCCAGCCTGTCCGATGAGCGGCAGATTGTGACGTGGAATGGGAACGGGTCCATTGGCGCCGCAAACGTGGAACGATTACCCCCCCACTAAAAACTTTCTTAATCGCCTCTGCCCCTCCATCCGTGCCCTGTCAACAGCGCGCGTGTTGGCGGGATCCGGGCTGGGTGTACCAACAGGGTGTACGGGATGGGAGCGGAACGGCTGAACACGTGTGGCACAATGCGACTGTCCTTCGCCAGGCGGACGGGCGGAGACAGGGACCGCAGGAGCACAGGAACGAGACGAGCCCTGGGTCGTGAGCACACGGCAGCACCATTTCACCAGGGAGGACGGGACGAGAGGACGTACCTACTGAGTACAGGACGATTGCAGATCGAACAGACCATCTCGAACCTTTCCCCCCACAATAGCCCCGAAACACCCACGACTCGCTTGCTCTAGCTGCAGTCAGCCAGCCAGCTAGCCGCAATTTGAAGAGCATCCAGGAAAAAGAATATTTTGCATCGTCACTCACCAACTTGCAGCCTCAACCCACCCCCTTCCGCACACCCCAGCACGAGGTCCCGCCCCCCCCGTCCGGGCCACAAGTCCCGTGCGATACCGTCGACTGAGTCACCCAGTTACCCCCCCTTGAATTGGGTACCTACATATCTACCTCGTACTGTTACCACACCCACCTCCCCCCGCCGACTTTCTCGATTTCTTACTGATCGACTAAGAAACTATTGGCATACTTGCGACTACATACCTCTCCGCCTGCTTGTCTCTACAAGGGTCACTGCATACAATACAGGTTCTGGACACTGTACTTCGATTTGAGCCTCTCTCGTCTCGAGCATCACGAGCTCCCGTCGCCCCCTCCTTCTCTCCCTGCGCCCGACCGCCACTTGCCTCGACCCCGGGAGCAGATTTTGGTTCTTGACCTGCCTGAAGCCGAAGCAAACAGCACACCATCCCTGGCCTCCCCGCCCACAGCTTGCCCGCCATGTCAACGACCGATATGTCCATGGCCGTCGATGATACTAGAGGTACGTACGACCCTGAACAGCGCGCCCGTCGCGCCGCCATGGCTCTTCGCCCGCGCCCCTCGATCATGCCCATTGTCCGTGGCAACCACCGCGGCGCCCCTATATGAGGCCCTCCTGGTCATGTTCTCCCAACGTTCTCGAGCACCACACCCCCATGGGCATACTGTCGTCCGCGTCCGAGATGCTGATCACCGTTTCCGCGCTAGTGCTGGGTCAGGACCCTCTGATCCCCCCGGCCCTCCTTACCTCGGAGATTCCCATGACCGAGGTAGCCGTTCAGACTGTCGTCAAGGGCCGTCGCGATGCCGCTGCCATCATCATGGGCCGCAGCGACCGCCTGCTGGTGGTTGTCGGCCCCTGCTCCATCCACGACCCGGCCATGGCCCACGACTACGCCGCCCGCCTCAAGGAGCTCTCAAACAAGCTCTCGGACGACCTCTGCATCGTGATGCGCGCCTACCTTGAGAAGCCGCGCACGACTGTCGGCTGGAAGGGCCTGATCAACGACCCCGATATCGACCAGAGCTTCAAGATCAACAAGGGCCTGCGCGTCTCGCGGCAGCTGTTCTGCGACCTGACGGCCAACGGCATGCCCATTGCGACCGAGATGCTCGACACCATCTCGCCCCAGTTCCTAGCCGACTGCATCTCGGTTGGTGCCATTGGCGCCCGGACGACCGAGTCGCAGCTCCACCGTGAGCTGGCCTCGGGCCTTTCCTTCCCCGTCGGCTTCAAGAACGGCACGGATGGCAACCTCGGCGTCGCCATTGACGCCATCGGCGCCGCCGCCTCCAAGCACCACTTTATGGGCGTGACCAAGCAGGGCCTGGCGGCCATTACGCGCACCAAGGGCAACGAGCACGGCTTCGTCATTCTGCGGGGCGGCACCAAGGGCCCCAACTTCGATAAGGAGAACGTCCAGGCCGCCAAGGAGGTTCTAAGCAAGAAGGGCCAGAAGCAAGCCATCATGATTGACTGCTCGCACGGTGAGTCCTGCGCGAAACGGCCACCGAGTCCGAGCGCTGCGAAGCTGACACGCAATAGGCAACTCGAGTAAGGACCACAGAAACCAGCCCAAGGTGGCCAAGGTCATCGGCGATCAGCTGAGAGAGGGCGAGAAGGCCATCGTCGGTGTCATGATCGAGTCCAACATTAACGAGGGCAACCAAAAGGTGCCTCCTGAGGGCCCCTCGGGCCTGAAGAAGGGCGTCAGCATCACGGATGCCTGCATCAGCTGGGAGTCCACCGTTGACGTCCTCGAGGACCTCGCCGAGGCGGTGCGGGCCCGCAGAGCCAAGAACGGCGCCAGCGACAGCAACGCCGCCGAGGTCAAGGCTACGCCGCTGGAGGAGGATTAAGCCAACCCAGGCATCTAGTCTGCTGGCTGTTACGGCCGCGCGGAGTTCCGGGAGGGGCCGTCTCGCACCGGCTTTCCGCAGGCTGACCTCTGTTTCCGGAGGCGACTTGCAGGGAAGCATATACCCAGGAGAGCCTGGGAGGGTTGTAATACCACAAATTTATGAGCTGTTACGATCGGGATTAGGACGGTAAAATAAAAAATAGGGCGCCGGTATGGCTTTGAAGCGCTTGATCTGAATATGAGAACTCCGATGAGCACAGCTGGGACAGCACGGTGGCGTGAGCCTGCGCCAAAGCACAAGACAGCGGAACCGGGCAGAGCACATCAGTTGCTGTATGGTAAGGGTATAATTTCAGGGAGGGGAATCCCGCAGCGCCAGGAATATGTAAACATGCAACCGGAGGGCGCTGCTTGCGCCGTAACTTCTGCGCCGGGGGCGCTTGTGTCACCGGACGTCGACAGGGGCATAGTTGCCCCTGTTCTCCGTGTTGGAGCCGACGCCGGAGCGGGCGTTGCGAGAGCCGGGCAAGCCGCCCATGCCGCCGCCGCCGCCGCCGCCCGTTAATTTCCGGCTTTCGCGCATTTCCACGAAGCGTTTCAAGGCGGCCCAGGCCAGCAGGCCGATGGTGCCAACCATGAAGCCCCAGACAATGATCATGTCTTTGCGGCTGTCACGCTGGAAGCACATGGTGACGACATCCTTCTCCTTGGCGTCCTTGCAGATGGGCAAGTTGTAGGCGAGGCAGAAGGCGCGGGTGCACTGGGTGCACGAGGCCGAGGCAGCGCGTTTGGCATGGGCGGGCTCGACGTCGGTAAAGGGATTCAGGGAGCGCAGGAAGAGGTTCTGCTGGTGCGACGGCGCCGTTTCGGAACCGGGCTTCGGGCCCAAGGGGACGATGGTGCTGTTGGTGAAGCAGGTGCATTTGCAGAAGGTCGGGACGGCTGGACGAGGGGTGGGCGCGTGTCAGCGAGCGGGTCGGTACGCACAGAGGGACGGCGAGGCACCCGGGCGGAGGGAATAGCGGGCAGGCTGGCAGCGGGGAGGCAGGTAGGTCATCGTGATGGACGCCGTCGCGCCAGCTTGGCACATGCTCGACGATGGAGCGCGAGGGAGGTGCTTACATTCTGCGATGGCCTGGGAGACCAGGGCCCCCCAGAGGAGCAGGACAATTGTGAGGCGCATCGTGGTGGGGAGGGCAAGGCACCGGACGATGTGTATCCAGGCGTCAAAGTCAACGAGGCAACAAATGCAGGGACGGGGTCTGGGTCGAGTGGGCGGCTACATCTGTGATACGGACAAGATCAATTGGCCGCCGCAATCGCTGAGCTCGAGACGTACGTGTGTGGGTTTCCATTAGAGGCACCAGCCACATTTGCATGAACGGCCTCGATGGGGAATTGCATTGGTACAACTGGCCGAGGTGGCTCGACCAGCCGACCAGTTACAGCCAAAAGACGCGCCTACCGGATCGGCCAGCCCACCAGCCCACCCGTCGTCTAGCGGCACCGAATCCCGGCAGAAAAAGTTCCCCCATTTCCGTGCAGTCAAGTCAGTCCCGTCAGGTCCAGTCTCGCCAGCCCGCGTCCCACGTTCTACGAGCCGACGACGGGAGCTGCATCCAACCATCCACGCGACTGCCACCCCTCCCTCCCTTCCGGCGCATCCCATCCAGGAAAATGCGGCGGATAGCGCGTCTCAGTCACGCCTCGGGCATGCGGCTGGCCTCGCCCGGCCGCCCCAGGGCCCCGTTCCCCTCCCCATGCGCCGCCGCCGCGTCGCCCGCCCGCTCGACCGGCGCCCTCCGATGCTACTCTTCGAAACAGCCGTCGGACCCCCTGCCCGCTTCCCTGGCCGACCAGCCCGCAGACGTCGCGCGCACCGAGGAGATTCCCCTGGAGCTCAGTGCGGAGCAGCCTCGCCAGCCCTCCCAATACGTACCGCCTCCGGCCCGGTCAGAGGCCGAGCGTGCCGACCTCGTCTCCGACCCCGAATACCTCCCGGCCAATTCGGCCGAGGGCCTGGAGTCGGTAGGCGATCTGGGACGCTGGTGGGAGAGCCGGGACCACTGGCCGCGCGAGTGCGACTTTGTGGGCTTCAAGGCCAAGAAGAAGGTCGAGCACCCCGTTCTTCTTGAGGTCGCCGTGCGGAGGGCCGTGACCGAGGCTTTGGCCCTGAAGCAGCAGAACATGGAATCCCACCTGGCGGGCTTCTGGTCGCTGGAGGACCAGGCCCAGTACGAGGGCGTGCTGGGCCTGCAGGTCCAAGTGGACGAGGCCGGGCATGCCAAAGTCCGGGGGACGGACGCCAAGTCCCCGGCCCATGTGGTGGCGGTAGAGGAAAAGGGGAACGCCGCGTCGAGGTACACGGCCGAGCCCGCATTCGTCCTGCCCTCGGTGGCCGAGGCGCTCGCCTGGAAGGAGACGGCCGACGCCAGCTGGAAAAAGGTCTCACTTCAGGACCCGCGGCTCAAGTTTGCGGTAAGCAACCCGGTTGCGCGTCCGCCGGGGCACGTCTACTCACTGTTTCCAGGTCACCAAGCGTATACTGCAGCTGACGGGGCAGCGCATCCCTGACTACAAGCTGGCCGACATCACCGATGCCGGCGCTCTTCTCGCTACCCTGGTCCGGGCCCCGAAGCCCGCCACTTTCTCCCAAGAGATCCAGACCAAGAAGCAGAGTCTCGTTAACCTGCCCAACGTTTCGTTCGCCCCGAAGCGCGTGACGCGGGGCGACAAGGACAAGGCGCTGGGACGTTACAAGCTGATTGAGGAGGAATTCGCGAAGCGGGATCTCCAGGGCGGTCCTTTGTCGGTGCACAAGAGCAAGGAGAAACTGTGGTTCAAGGGAGGCGCGTAAGACGGACAGGCCCATGGCGTTTGGCTGCCGAGAATGCTCTGTCGTGGACACGCAGGATTATCATGAGTAGGGGTGACGGGACGACGGGGTTCAGTTACCCCACCCAGCCTCGGCGGCCCCGTTCCTCTTGTCTCGTAGAGATGTACTATAGAAATCGGTCTCGGGGGGCCCAGTGCCAAACCAGGACCGCGTACAAAATGGGCCGCACACGATGTATTGCGCGGCACTGCTGTTGGGGGCATTGAACAGTCGAGGGCGCGGGGAGGCGGGCATGCGTCATCTTTCCTAGCCCCCCATTGCCCGCCTGCCGACGCCGAGCGTGGCGCCGGAGCCGTTTCTGGTGGATCAAAGTACATAACCTACATTGGCCCCATTTCCTCTTCTGCAACCCGTCCTGTAGTACTGCATCACATCACCGCACCCTTGCAACCCGGCACGACACCGAGGCCGCGCATCCCATGGGCATGGAGCCTCGTCACGAAATGCACTCCGGCTCGATCCGGGCCAGCGACGGCTGCTTACTCGCCTTCCAGACCTCTCTCGAGCTTCCCCGGCCGGCGGCGGGCCCGCCGACCCCCAAGCACCAAAGGCTCATCCTTCTCGTCCACGGCTTCAGCGGCTCGTCGGCCTACTTCTCGCGCAACTTCCAGGCCCTTTCCGAGGGCCACTGGGTCGTGGCGCCGGACCTGCGCGGCCACGGCCGGTCCGAGCACTCGCGGGGCGGCTACCACGTGGCGCGGCTGGCCGCCGATCTGCGGGAGCTGGTGGTCTTCCTGCAGACTTTGGTGCCCGAGGTGCGCATCGTGCCCGTCGGCTGCTCCATCGGTGCCGCCATCGTGTGGACGTACGCCGAGCTGTTCGGCGACGGCGCCTTTGCCGGCTACGTCTTTGTCGACCAGGCGCCGCTGCAGGACCGGTCGGCCTTTGGGGGCTGGGACGCGAGCCGGGCGCACCGCGGCTGCTACGATGAGGCGACGCTGCGGGCGGCGCAGCGGGCCTGGGCCGAGACGCCGGCCGCGGCGCACGCCGGCCTCGTCGCCGACTGCCTCGGCTACCGCGTCGCGCCGCGCGCCCAAGACGACGCTGTGACGCCGGCGCAGCGCGACGCCGACGAGAGCTTCTTCACGGGAGAGAGCCGGCGCTGCGACGGCGTCTGGCTCGCCCGCCTGCTCGAGGACCACACGCGCTACGACCATCGCGAGGCCATCGAGGCCCTCGCCCGGCCCACCCTCGTCCTCGCCGCCCGCCGCTCCGGCTGCTTCTCGCTCGACGGCCTCGAGGAGACGGTGCGCCGCGTGCGCCGGGGCAACCCCGACAAGCCCGACCTCGCCGAGTGGGTCGTGTTCGAGGGCGGCCATTGGATGTTCTGGGAGGAGAGCGACCGGTTCAACGAGGTCATCCTCGCCTTCGTCGCGAAGTGTCTGGACTAAGAAGGCACTCGGGGATGGAAACGCCGCCGGGGGCTTCATGCTCTCGGCCCGATGGCCAGCGGCGGAATAGCCGCCGAAAGCCACAAGTCGGGGGATCTCCCGGTATCTCTGTTCTGCTTGCGAACCCATGAGCCAGGCCACCAGGTGTTGCGCTCGGGGTATTTTGCGAAGTCGTCGCACCCTGCACGTCCGCACATCAACTCTAGGCCTTTGGACCGCACAAGGGTTTTATGCACCCACAAAGGAGCTCATGAAACTAAAAGAAAGCCCCCGAGAGGGTCTGGATTCATGATGTTTCACAGGCTTGAGTAGCTTACTTGGTCTCTCCTGTGGAAATTTCCCAAACGAGTAGGGGCCGCTGGGCTCCCGCGCAATCCTGTTCGGCATCCATGATGATACCAAAGCACCAGGCGATTCCAAGATCCAATTTAGCTCGCATGATATTCAACTATGGTGAAGTAGCCAGGCCCCGGCGGGTGGTGCCAGACGCAGGGCCAGCCAACCATATACTCCCCAAGCAAGAACGCACCAAAGGCGTAAAGACAACGCGTTCTTCAGCCAAAAAAAAGCCCCAGTATCAACCGTTATGCCAAAAAGACACGCTTTTCCCCCCTTGCTTCGCGGCGTATACACGCGCCCGCCCGGCTAGTGGCCGAGGGGTATGACCTGGCAGATGGGGCCGAGCTCGTCGCGAAAGCAGCACTCGTTGGACCCCGGGCCTTTTTGACAGACGGTCGTGTGGTCCCAGCAGCCGTAGCATCCCAGCCCTTCCTGGCACTCGTCCTTGCCCGACTCGCAAGCCTCGGCCGTGCCCTTCTTGCCGCGGCGGTGCAGCTGGGGGGGAGGGAAAGACGGAGTCAGCTGGGGAAAGGGGCGACGGCGGAAGATGGGCAAGCAGAGTGCGAAAAGACGTGCGCGACATACCACGTTATCGCCCGTCCACGCGGGGTTGGTCGACATGCCGGTATCGAGCGCGGCCACGCCGCCGTGGCCCCGGGCCGGGGCCGCAAATGTGCTCGAGGCCGCCGCGACGACGAATAGTAGGGCCTGTGGTGACTTCATGGCGGAGGGTGAACGGGACCGGAGTGGGTGGATTGACGTGATTCTGGTGTCACATAAAAACACTGTAAAGGATGGCGAGGGTCGAAAAACGAACTGGCTGGGCGGCGGGATGAATGGAATCAGTCAGCCCGGAGGACGCGGACGGGACCTTCACCCCTCCCGGGAGTTATATACGAACGCCTAAAGATATCGACCGGCCGGGAGCCTTGGGTCATGCGTGCCATGGCAGCTGGTGCAAAGGCCCGGGCCCCCTTCCCCAGCTTGAACCCCCTGGGTGAGGACGGCCTAGGCCGCAAATGCCAGTCGGGCCCGTCTGATCTGGGCTGGCCGGCCGTCGGCGGCGTCATCCAAAGCCAGCAGCAATTCGCCCCAGACGCCGGCGGCTTGCTCTCGCGACGCCGAGCGACCCCGGCGGGGGGGGAGGGCACCATGAGCCCTTCCGGAGGTGCGGGAGGCCCCGGGGACGTCCCGGACGGTGGCCTGGGCTGCGAGATGCCGCGGGGTGCGGCGGACGATGCTGAAACGCCGGCCGAAACCAGCGATAGTAGAGGGGCCTGTGGGGAGAGAAGCCAAAGCCTTGGGGAGCCAAGCGCCGACGATGCGGCTCCAGGCTAGCGGTCGGACGGTCCACCAGTACCAGTAGGGATATCGGTCGTTCAGTAGGGCCAGACTAACCACTAGGCGCCGGCGTAGTGAATAAGGTACGTGAGTGTATATACGCTTATGCTGTGTACTCCCGTCTTCCCTGGCCGGATCGGTCGCAATCTGCCGAAGCCGAGCGCCTACCCCTGGTGATGTCCTGACGCCCGACCGGGCTGTCCAACTCGGTACGAAGCCGCAACAATGCTGAAGCCGCGCAACGTCGCCCTGGGGACCCTGGCGGGAAAGTGCCAACCCCGGCCGGCCGGTGCCCTGTTCGGTGGACAGCGGCACGTTCTCTCCTCGGCTTGGCAGTCCCTCAGGTGGAAGCCGCCGACCCTACATGTCTCTGGTCAAGAATCACCTGCGGCGTGGCTCGGCGGGTACGAAGAAGCGAGGGGCGAAACAACGTCTATTTGGTATCATGACTCGGGGGCGCCCATCTATCGCCCCGGCAACCCCATCTAATAACCCAAGCTCCATCCGCTCTTTCTCTATCAAGTCCCGCCAACGCCGTTCTCTTGCAGACCCAAAAAACACAATGAAGCAGGATTTACGCCGACTCGTTGACGAGGACGTAGCGGTAGCGCGGCTTGCCGGCCTCAAGGTCGAGCAGGGCCTGGTTGGCCTCGGACATGGGGCGCTCCTGGATCATGCCCTTGAGGCCCTTGGAGGCGCAGAGCTCGAGCATCTCGCGGAGGTCGTTGGGCGAGCCGATCATGGAGCCGGTGAACTTCTGGCGGCCGAAGACGACCGAGGCGGCGTTGACCTTGAAGGGGCCGTCGTCGGGGATGCCGACCTGGACGAAGCTGCCGTCGCGCTTGAGCATCGAGAGGTACTCGGCGAGGGGCACCTCGGACGAGGCCACGGTCGAGATGATGAGGTCGAGGCTGCGCGCGTGCTTGGCGGCCCAGTTGGGCTCGTCGGCCGTGGCGATGTAGTCGTCGGCGCCGAGGCTGAGGACCTCCTGGCGCTTGGCCTCGCGCCGCGAGATGCCGACGACCTTGTCGGCGCCCATGGCCTTGGCGAAGATGACGCCGTAGTGGCCGAGGCCGCCGACGCCGACGATGCCGACCTTCATGCCGGGGCCCGTCTTGTGGAACTTGAGCGGCGCGAAGACGGTGACGCCGCCGCACAGCATGGGCGCCGCCTGGGCCGACTCGAGGCCGTCGGGGATCTGCACGACAAAGTGCGCCGGCGCGCGGTGGTACGTGGCGTAGCCGCCCTGGCCCTTGCCGCCGTTGAAGTGGTGCGCCGGCGCGCTGTAGGTGAAGACCATCTTGGGGCAGTAGTTCTCCTCGCCGGCGTCGCAGTCGTCGCACTTGCCGAACCGGCTCTGGCACGAGTCGCCCTGCGCGCCGACGCCGACGCGGTCGCCGACCTTGACGTTCTTGACCTGGTCGCCGACGCGGACGGCCACGCCGACGATCTCGTGCCCGACGGCCAGCGGGTACGGCGTCTCGCCCCAGCCGCTGCGGAGGACGTGCAGGTCGCTGCCGCACATGCCGCAGTGCGTGACGCGGATGTCGACGTCCGTCTCCTCCCAGGCCTTGGGCTCGAACTCCTGCCACTTCATGTTACCGTCGGCCGCCGAGGCGTCCAGGCCCTGCCATCCCTCGAACTTGTAGTCCTGCGCGGCCATTTTTCCGACGGCGTGGGTGGGTTGTGACTGTGTGTGTGTGTGTGTGTGAAAGAAGTAAAGGGGTTGGTATGATGGTGGTCGAATATCAAGGCGGCTGTTCGAGTCTTCGTCTCCGGGTCTGCTCTCGACTTTCTCCGGGTTGCCCTCGCTGGCCGCACTCTCTTTATAGGCCGGCCCAGACGAGCACCCTCGGCCCTGCGAAGCGGCCCGGGTCGACGGCCCCTTTCTCGCCTCAGATCCGACCTCGAAAACATTCCCCCGACCCCCTGGCGAATTATTCAGCAGCGTGAGAGCTTCGCGAACGCCGAGGACGGCCGCACTTCCCCCGCTCCTGTGAACCCCCCTCTCCCCCTCCGTACTCGTCCATTCCACGCGTGCCACAGGAATCACGGCTATCGGGTTGTTTCAACTGGATGCTCGCCGGCATTCCACGCGGTTAGGGTCAGGCCGGGGGCGCCGAGGCCCACCCCGCGAGCTGGGCCAGGGAAGACAAGGACAGGGAAGAGAAGGACAAGGCCGTCAGGGGGGGAGGGGGCGATGGGAACGCATCGTGACGCTTGTTGTGCCGTCTGCGGTATGCGGGCCGATGGTAGCTGCTTTTTCTCGATGGGCTCGTCGCAAGCCGGCGGGTCTGGGCTCCAGAGCAGGCGGAACCCAGGCCGCTAGTCTTTCCGCCCGTAAGGTCCTCTAGCTGTATCCATGCATTCGATGCAGCCCGGGAGCCGTCGTGAAGAAGCATCGTCATGGCCCTCCCGGGCATATGATTCCACCGTGAAAATTTGTCAGCGGAGAGAGAGCCCATGCTCAGACCAAATGCCGACGCTAAGCCCCTGCCCTACGCGTACGACAGAGCCTCCGTCATAAGCCCGAAACCCCTGAATCGCCGAATGCTATCGCCGAGAAATCCACAGTCTCGAGTTTGCCTCGTGGCGTCTTCCATTTTGATCCGTGTACATCTTTCCTTGGACGTCAAAGGGGACGTCACAGAGCAGGGCAGAGCAGTGGAGGACGGAACCGCTCGTCATTTGGGCCCAACCGGGCGGAAACCAGTTGGTGCCCGGCGTCTCCTTTCGTAGCGTGGTTTTCGGGCCAAAAATTGTGCGGAATTCCGTGCAAGACCACGCTATCACACCCGAAGCCACGCTTGCCGCCGCGTCGAGAGCCTGTAGTGGATAAACCCGCCGCCATCCAGCCTCGAGCGACTCCGCCCGAGCGGACTCCAGGCATCGGAGGGTGCACCAGACCGCCGCCTGTTTAGCCAAAGGCCGGACGGGGCAACAAACATTTGCTGCGCGCGCCCGCGGTCAGGCGCCGGGACACCAGCCTCGTCTTCGTTTCGCCTCGGTAACCGGGGGGCGGTCCGGTCTTGCCGGGGCGCGACAGCCTTCAAGAGACCGCCGCCAGCGGTGCGCCAGTGAGGTTTTCGTCGTGGCATTGCCGCGTCGCCCGGGGCCCCCGACCCGCGGAGCAGGCGAAGACGCCGCAATATGACCGACCAACACGCTGGACCGTGGGTCCGAACGCCGAGCTTGGGGCCCGAAGGGCCGAGCAGGTGACAGAGTGGCCACGGTTCCTCGCCCTCCTCCAAACTGGGATGGTTAACGCAGAGAACCCAAACCTCAAGTTCCTGGGATGTCCAGTGCCGACGGCCCATCTTCGTTGGGTCCGCTAACGGCGACGGCGGCGGACGGCTGATCAACCGCGGTGCCGTACCTCGCCATCGACGGTCCAAGATGCGGCTCTGCCCCCAAACTCCGAAAGAGACCATCGCGATCGGCCCAACGCATTCCTCGACCTGCATTCCCCGACGAGACTTGACGGCAATCGTATGACGGCGGCGGCCGCCAAGAGCTGCTCGCGCAGTAAGTTCGTTTGTTCGGTGGAACCGCCAGCGACCTCGCTGTGTTCGCCGTCTCGCCGTCTCGCTGCTTCGTTCGTGGCGGTCAATTCGCCAGGGGCGACGGGAGCCGAGTACTACTTGGTTAGCCCGACCCCCTACATCGTCGATGGGACGGATACGCCAGACCTACTGTGTATCCCTGCCGCACGTCCAGATTCGAGGCTCGGGAAACGATGGGGCGCGTCGATTCGGACCAGGAACGGCTTGCGATGACCCCGTTCGCGTCATCTGGCGGATCGCCCGGCCCGTCCACTTAGCCAAAGACAGCCAGTCATCCGCTTGGTCTGGTACTCGGCTGCCGGCGGGGCAGCGCTGTGCATTTGGGGCGCATGGTCTTACGGCGTACTGGGACGAGCGATGCTGGCGGCACGGCTGAGGCCACTCGTGGAGGACATCTTCGAGGGGGGCAAATGTGAACAGGAGGGAACGATTACCCAGAACTGGCGGACCTCGGGCGTTTTCGCGTCCCCCATGGCTGCCCCTCCCCTAAACCCTTTACTCACGCATCGTTCGATCCCGTCATCGTACGAGCCATGCCATGCACGTCCGGGAGCGCTCGGATCCCGGTTGGCAGGGTCTTACGGGGCCTCGGAAGCCCCATGTGCCTATTATATGGGCACTTACAGCATCAAGCGTCAAGCCGTTGCCAAGTACCTATCTTTCGAGCCGGGGACGCCCCTAATTTCTGGCCAAGTACCTAATGTAGGTCGCTCGCGAACCACCACCCATCATCCCCTAAATCTTTGTGCCGGGGTTGCGATGCCCGGAGCCGCCTCATTCCCGGCGAGAGCCACGTACGTATCACGCCCCACGCTATTCCAGCCCTATGCCGCCCGCAGCCATCACTCGGACTGGCGGTCAATCTGATCGACCATGTTCCAGCCGCGACGGATTCTGTTCATGAGGACCTCCACCATCACAGCCCTGTTGGAAAGTGTGGGTTTGATTTCGTAGGGCGACGGAAGATGCTCCACATCAGCCCCCTTGGCCTTCTGCTCCTCCTTCCACCTTCCCCAGAACGTCTGGAAAGCTTTCTTGGCATCGCTGAGGGAGACCGGCTCCCAAGGACAAAGCCATAGGTCCTGCTCATCGGCCAGCTCTTGAAGAATGCAGGGCTGGAACCGAGCCACGCTGTCGAGGAAGGCATTGAGCGCCTCGACGTGGCCCGCCTCGACTTGACCCCCGTTGGCCTCGACGATGACTACAGTCCCGATGTGCGGCTGGCCGAACGCGTCTTGGTCCTCCACGAGGACTCGGTTTCGGCTGTTGCGGTGCTCGTTGTGGGATGTGCCTTCGGGGACGAGGTAACGGGCCATGTCGTTGCGGAGGGTGGCTGGCGTCACGGCTCCCGGAGCCCAGTCCTTCGCAATGGGCATGCGGCGAACAAACCAGTCGAGCCCGACACGGCGAGCACCAGGACACGGGTCCAGCTCCACCGGAACCTCCTTATCTCGATTGTTGGCGTCGACAAGGACGAGCACCTTGTCGATACGACTCTGGAGACCGTAGGGGGCCCATCGCACCTCGGAGCCGTCGCCGTGGATCATGAGGCCAGGGACAGCCTGGCCCTGGGGAAGCCTCTCGGGGTCGACGATGCAGGGGTTGGCCTGGTCGGTCTGAAAGTAGTCAACGGTGTGTCGGAGATCCCGGAAGTTGACATCAGCGAGAACCACGTTGTCGGGGCGAGAGGGGTCGGGCTTGACAGCCAGCACAAGAAGACCCCCGAAGAAGGTGCGCAGGTGGCCCGGCTTGCCCAGAGCGGCATGACTCTTGTTCAAGGGCATGCCATCACGGGCACAGCGAGACTCGCAAACCAGCAACAGCCCGTGGCCGAGGTCGGGCCAGCCGGCTCGCTGCATCTCAAGACTGACGCTATGAATCCAGGAATCCTTATCCAAGGGTCCCATGACATCTTCGAGACAAATATCCGTTCCAGTTTGGTCGATCGTCTGACCGCACCAGACATGCTTGGCCTGCGGCTCCCGGGCGGCTGCAAAATTCAGGTTCAGTATTCTTGCCAGCACAACAAAGGGGAAGAGAACGGAAAAGGGGGTTTAGAGGGTGTACCGAGTCTCTCGGGCTTCCAAGGAAGACAGTTCAGGCCGAGGATGGATTCCGGAAGGGGTAGGCGGAAGGGATACCAAGATAGACTCACGGAACAGAAGGCCTCGTACGTGGGCAGGCGAAGGCCGCTTGGCGTCAGCGAAGTTACCAAACTGGCGGCACAGGGCTTTGTGCTGAGGCCAGTCTTTCGTCTGGCAGACGCGGGAGCAGTAACGGGCATTTTGGCAACCGCCGCAGGTGCTGCCGGCGGCGTTGTCACAGTATACACAGCGACTGCGGATCTCGGTGTTCTCCGGGCCCGTGAGGGGACAGACGTACTTTTTGAGCATGTCCTTGAACTGTTTCTTGACCGGCTCCGACGTCTTGCCTATTGCGGAGCGTGGCTGGTGCGGGTTGCCCATGGTTGCACCGAGGGATTTCTCGGTATCGTCAGCTGGGGCGCGTCCGTGGTGAGGGAGGTTCCTGCGAAACTGATGATGTCTGCCGTGGGAATGAAGCTGTTACCAACCGAGCGGGATGGGAGTCGAGAATTGTAAAAGCGTGCTGTTGAAACGCTCCCGTACATATGGAGCGGTCGAACAGTTGGCCTCCCCAGACCTTCGGATATTTTTGAAGCCTCAAACGGAAGAAGGCTCGTATGTCTCGCTGCAAGGCATGTACCTCTCCGCCAGTTGTAGGCAGAAGGAGGGGCAGGCAGCCAAGTGCACACCAAACTTGCGGTATTGGGTTTCTCTGCCAATTCAAGTCTGTGCATATGCTAGACATGCGAAGTACGGTTCTAACGATGAACAGAACGAGAAATATGGCTTTACAAGGGTAAGGGTGTACGGGAAGTATGGACCACTGGTGGAAGAGGCCATGCGAATCTGGCAGCGAGGGCTTGTTCCACCGTCCATAGTCATTACAATGCAGTCATCCGATCATTAGCATGCATGGTGGGAAACAAAGGAAGCAAGAGATGGCATTATGGAAGCGTTAGGGTCAGCCCAGGTTGTAGTCCCTCGGCAGCAGTGAGTGTAACACGAACGATCTGATCCCACCGCGTCAAAGAACCAGAATCACCCCTAGAATATAATTGAGAAATCAACACCTCCAGCAAGGAGAAGTGCGTCCACGTTAGCCAAAGAGCAAGCAGCCAGCACAGCGTTTATGCGTCGAGGGGCTCCAGCTGGATCTTGACCGGCAAATAAACCTGAATGATCACGCCCGAGCCTAGGAGGACGGAGACATATCAGCTGCGGGTCATATAACAAGGTTCAGCACCTGGGGCCGGCTTACCGTCCCACCATCTCAAGTCATAGCTACCCGGGTCGCTTGATGGCTTGGCTACCCAGTGGCCCTCTCGAGCCTGGGATACCTCACCGTTGTCGCCAATCGTCCAAGAGTTCAAGTCCACCGTGTCGTTCTTGCCATCCGCGGTGTTCATAACATCAACGATGGTGCAGAGAGAGCCGGCATTGCAGTCCAAGCCAAGGGCGTGGTCGACGATGCCAATGGGGTACGTGTGAAGAGTATAGGCACTTGGCTTGCTGCTCGGCGCTTTGTAGACCTGCAGGGGGCTTTGGCCCTCTCCTTGGTAAAGTCCGACCTCGGATGCGCGGAGGGTGAGAAGCTTCCCGTCCATCTCGTCGCCCTCAGAGCTGTAAAGTTTACGTGTCAGCATGGAGCGGAGTGCGCGTGTGGGAGTGGAAGGGACAGCGGTTTGGCTGGAAGCACGGAAACCACTTCCGCCTCACAACCGTGTCATGCTTACGTCTGGACACGCAGCTGGGACGGGACAATGTCGCTTCTCGCACCCAATGCTGCAGCCCCCACAGCAGCGGCCATGGAGGCAAGAGAAAACACCACGTTGTTGGTACACCACTTCATGACGATGGCGCTGGTCTTTTGGACGGTGGCGATACGGGAGTCGAGAATGGTGTTGGAACGAGGAAGATGGTGAAACAGAACAGGTGTTCGAACGCGAGAGAGATACACAAATTGGCCAAGTGAGGCGGGCGAGACGTGGGATCTAGTGTGTATTACCTGAGGTGTCTCCGGGTTTGTGGGCTCAGGGCTCGATATTTAAGCAGGCGAACAGAGGTAGGCCGTCTTAAGCCGCCCCGCGGGCGCCGATGTATGACTTGAACCTCAGCGATTTGCTCATGCGTCCATCTGGTCGTATGGGGGGCGAATAACGGGCGGTGGTGGCTAGCACCTCTGTGGCTTCTTACCCTGGCATTCTGTTTTACGACGAAAGACGGCACTCTCTGTCTCCATTTGTCCCTGCTTTCCCAGCACAGGGATGTGTGTTGTGTCACTGTGATGACGGCGTCGGCCTCCTGACGACAGCGGCACACGTATCCGTCCCCTCGCGTCGTCGGGCCACAAAGTGGCTTCAGCTGGGATGACGGGGACGGTGGACGGACCGCTGGGCGGGCCTAAACTTAGGATTAGGAGGAGCACGCCGCGGCACCAAGGAAGAACTACGCGTCAGGTAAGAAGGAGGTGCAACGCGTGCGCAGCCTCGGGGGAGGCATATCGAGGATGGTCCATATCGCGAATGCACTTGGGCGGTGAAGCCGCAATCTTCCTGAGCGCAAGGCTGGCTTGGCTCGTTGCATCCAGAGAGAGCCGTGTCTGCAATTGCTAAAACCTCGGGACCGCTGACTAGATGCAGGAAGTACTTCCCCGTCTCTACCCCTGCATTCGTTCCATCCCTTCTGCACATTCGTTCCGCTCCGCCACCAATCGCCCGCACCCGCTCTTAGTCAGACTATCCAGCTGAGCCTCGAGAATTGATGTTGGGGAACTCTAGGTGCTTCAGCCCAAGCAGCCCTGGCACTAAAAGGAAGCAGGTGCGGCGAGGACGGCGTATCGTGACCACCTGACACCAATGACAGGAAACTCTGCCCGCTCCTTTTTTACGGGGCCCCACGTGGAAGCAGCGATCGCCCCGAAGTGGGTAGCCTCAGGCGGAGCAGGGGCAGTACGAGCACTGGAGCCCCAGGTTGTTAGGTACACGAGGTACCTTACCCGGGGGGCTGTTTGGTTGTGGAATCCTACCTTACTTACTACATCGATACCTGCAATGGATCTGTTAGCAGCCGGCAGTGGCAGTGGCAGCGGCAAGTATGTATCTAGGTAGGCATGCCCCGCTCAGCTGCATTCCCGCTCTTCCCACCTCATCTTACACAGTAAACACCACCCCGGCATCGATGGCGATATCCCTACTGCCTGGGAGGAGGTATGCAAACATCTCTCTATCGCCGCAAACAGGTCATTGGACTCAGTGACCAACAATCCGACATACGAGCAGTGGCGGCCCGCCTCGCCATATTGCAGTGAGACGTCCTTTGTACCCTACACATGCCTCCCTGGCGATCGGCATTTCCGTCCCGGGGGATGCATCGTACCAATGAAGCCATCCAACTTGGGCGTAAGCCTTGAATAAGAAAACTCCCGGTCGGATGACCACCAAGAATTTCGTGGGATTACCAGAATTACCCTAGGAAGGCCGAACGGCGAGAAGAGTCCATGGGTACCTCTCGAATACCTGATGCTGCTTCCGGCGGCTTGGGCATCAGGAAGACCCCTTGCTCCGAAAGAAGACAAAAGTTTGCTTGACGTTTCGCTTGGCCAAGTATCGACCTTCCCATAGCGTGCCGTCAAGCAACTTCCTTCGATAGCCCCGGGCTCCTCGCCGTCATACCGTAAGACGGGCACTGTGCCGTGGATATCCTGGGCACCGTTGCCCGCTGGGTCAGCAACGCCATCGGCTTCAGCCCCAGCTATACCCTCAGTAACGACCGGGGAAGAACCTCCAGCATCATTAAGCTGTATCCCCTCCTTCTAGGTGGCGCGGCGGGAACGATACACCTTGGAGCATCCGGCCTGGGTATTGCTGAAGACCGACATGCATCATTGTATCCCCGCCATCCCACAGATATTCCATCCTTTACGACGTGCTTATGTAGGCAATGGAGACACACGAACGGCACGGAGCTCGTAGAAACCACCTCATACGCCTTGCTCTCCCTCTTTGAGCTCCAGCTTGGTCTGACCATCGTCCCCATTGTGGCTCGCGGTGCCCGGCTTACCTTTCTTGCCCGTGATCTGCGCCAAGGTCGGTCTGGTTTGGATGCTTGTTCGTCTGATCAGCTGGTAGGCCCGTCGGTTCCAATTCCCATTGGAAGGGGCGCATAAAGGTGAAGATGAGTGATTGTCCGCGGCATGGCGTCGAGTGAGCATCGTCTCCGAACGAAAACGCTTCCCAGGTTGGCAGGTCTATTCGGCAACGAGATAACCGTCCCCCTGCCATACCGGCTCGGCTTCCTTTTAGATGTTCTCTCAGGTCTGCTACAGTGATCTGCAGCTTCCCACGCCGACGTTCACCGCTGCGTACAACCATGTGCGAGCCAGTGGCGTTCAGTTCATACCCCGTCAGATGAACATCCTTGTCTACAATACGGGAGCCCTGGACGCAGTTTATGTCTCCTCGAGGCTCTGTTTCGATCTGACGCCCGGCCCACCGAATGGGAAAGCTTCGCGTCAACACTTCCGGGTCAGGCGCGCCCGAGATGGCCATGCCTCTTGAATATCGCACTAGTCAGCAGGGCCACAAGTCGGACCGCGAGAGCTATTCGTATCCTTTCACCCCTCGTCAGCCACTATGCACTGCCGGACGATCCTTCAAAAATATCGATGCCCTGATGGGAGTTGGCCTGAGGATGGCAGGCCGGCTGATTGGCGAAGTTTACGCGCTCCAAGGCTCACGGCCCAACGGCTCAATGTTGTGGCTGGCAAACGGTGGAAGATATACCCTGGACAAGTACCTGGACGCACTATTCCCAGACGGAAACCCGAGAGCTGGTGTTCTGGGGCAGTCGAGCAGAATTGAACGCGAGGTTGGCGAGACGCAGGCGCTTTCGGCCCTGGACAGAAAAGCGCGAGAGGTGTCAACAACAAAAGGCAGGAGAATCAGTTGGACCCTTCTCGCTGCGCTGGTGAACCCTGCGTCCGGTCGCCACAACGCCAGAGACGAGTTGGCCGACGCAAAAGCCGCATTTATCTCGCTGGAAAAAGCGCGCAGACTCGGACCAATGCTGGAAGGCATGCTTGGATACGAATCTAAATCAGTGGCTGCTTTGCTTCAAAGAGGGAAGGCAAACACCGGAGAAAGACTTGGGGGAGCCGTTGGATGAAGTATGCGGAGGCAGCTGTCGCCGGGGTTCCTTGCGCAGTGACATGGTCGGGAGACTGTTGCTGCACTCTGTTTGCAACCCCATGCTGCCGGCTTCATGACGCAGCCAGACAGACAAACCGGCCGCCGGATTTGACCGCTACGACGCGTTGCGCAACAATAGGGCTAGCCAGAGGCTGCGGCGCGATGCGGTCGGTGCGCCTATCTCGCCGCCAGAATGAGTGTAATCTGGTGGCGGCCGTCGATCGTGGAGGATGACAGACCGCGGCTCGCGGCTCACTTCAAGCACGCATATGGTGTGAGACAAATCCAACTCGGCATGTTGAGGAGCCCGGAACCCCACAGCACTCCTCTCCACGGCCATGTTCCGGCAGCCAAAGTAGCATGGGCCGTGGAACAGCCTTCTGGCAGAGCACAACTGCACAGATGTGTTTCAGCTCTCACTCCACCCAAAGCTTCGCGGGTCTTGGCGTCCAGAAGACCCAGGAACCCGCTTCTGATAAGTAGCCGCAGCGTCTCACGATGAAGACGACCAGCCTTTCTTGATTGCCTCCGATCAGCGGTCCCTGAAGCAAACGTTAGCTTACTTGGCTCTTTCACCCATCGACACATTTGCACCAGTGTCAGGTCGGCACCCCAGTCAACCATAGGTCAACCACGGAGTTCGCCACCATGTCGCTACTCGACGAATGTATATACTACGCCTGCTGTTTCATCGTCATACTCCATTCCCTGGCGGCGCTCCTGGTTGTCACCCATGGCCGATGCAGTGTTTATGCGGCAGCCTTCGTCATCGCCAGTGCCATGTGGCTGGGCCTGACGGTGCTTAATCTGTGGTTCTTCCTGCCACCTATCCTCCAAGACGCCTCGCTGATATCCTTGGACTTCACCGGCGACGTCATCGGCGATGCCCTTTCCAACGCGCGGGAAGTGCTTTTCAGCAGTTCGGCGTCCTATTTCTACATGATGACGTTTGGCTGTTTCGTCGGCTCCATGTCACTGTCCAACGCGCTGACCATGTGGCAACGGGAGGGCTGCGAGGCCATGGATGCACACCAGCACTCGGGCCTGGCGGCTTGGGTAGTGCGTATGGCGTACCGCGTTGAGGAGTATGTCGGCATCGAGGACACTTCCCAATTGGTGTTTTGGAGCGACGGCGAGGTCATCGAGCCGCCCAAGTCCCGCAGGAGCTTTATCTTTGCGCTCCCGAGAAGGTTGCATCCCCTTTACCTGGACATGCTGTCGCCGCAGATCCGGCTGTTGGGCTTGCGGCGGGAGGGCGTGGCTCTAGCCGCGGAGGGGAAACCGGGCCAGTGAACTCGTCCCGCTACGAACAGTACCAATAGAGACGGAGGCGGAGGCGGAGGCGAACGCGGGCAAAGCCTCAAACAACCTACGAAAACCGTGCCGCCGCGTACGGGTGTGGTGATATGATACCCTGGAGAATGTGGGACGAAAGCGAGTGGAGCATGCCGTGTGCTAACGGAGGATATTTCAGAATGAGCGCGGCTTGACGGGTAAAGGTGGACGGCGTCCCAAGTGGAGAGATATATTTATACCTCATCCAGCTGTATGAATAGAATGCGATGGACGCGCCAACCGACAAATGTGCGAAACACATTGAAAGGGAAGAATGACTGTTAAATGAAGCGTTGGACAGAGACGAAGCAGCCGAACGGATAAACTTCATTCCCGAGCTGCTGGCGACAGGAGCAGGCATGTTCATATCCGCCTGTCGACACGTACATCGAAAGCAGAACGATTTCTACAAACCAAATCGTATCTATAACGTAGAGAAAGTACCCCGCATAACTATTGTGCCGCACCTGGACGCAGGAGATCTCCGGGGCATAGGTAGCACAGTATATTAATCATGCGAAGTGCTGGTCATTTGGAACGCTTGGCCCCTCTTGGCCAACGGAAGGCCACAATGCCATTGGTACGACCTGAGAAGAACAAGGTCGGGCATAGCGGGGCTTTGGAGGCGGTCTATGATGCGATGCAACGGTGAATTGCCGACCCAGAGCGCCGATGCCCCGGATGAAATAGATTTACCCGGGGGAGAGAAATGCACGCCGGTTGGTAAATGCCGGGCTCCATGTGCGGCTTGGCCCGGCTTGGCCCCTTTATTTACAGCTCGGAAGTGGAGGCAGCACTGCGACACGAACCTGGTATAAAGGGGATGGAAGTGGCGAGCACCATTGGATACAACTTTCTCTCGCCGACCTGTACCGAGGTGACGAATACCCGACACCGGATATGTGCAGTTGGATCACCATGCAGACACTCGCCCTCTTTGGTCTTCTGGCGGCTCTGCCGGTCGTCTCGGCGACGCCGGCGGGCTTCCATCCCACGGTTCGGCGTCCCAGCAACGTTGTGGCGGAGGTGGCACGCGCCGTGGTGACACCGCCGCCCTGCGTGGCCCTGTCGCCACCGCCTACCCCCGAGGAGACCAAGGCGCGTTTCGACAAATTTGCCGACGCCTTCATCGTCGCCAAGAATCTGACCAATGCCTTTGAATATATCTCGGCGTCGTACCGGGTGGGTTGCACAGGACGGGACGGCAAGAGTGGGGGGGGGGGGGGGGGGGGAGGGATCCATTCGTGTCCGGAGGCGTGTGCTGACCAGCAGATGGCGCTGCAGAACCACAACCCCTTCGCGTCCGGCGATGGGCCCGGCCCGGCCCTCGATGTTCTCGGGCCCGTCTGGCCGTCGACGCAGATCACGAAGCTGGGCACCACCTTCCAGAACCCCATGGGCTGGCTGCACTACCGTGCCAGCGGCATTGGCGAGGTCGTCGACCGGTTCCGGTGGGAGGCAGGCTGTATCGTCGAGCACGTACGTGGGCCGTCTTCCAAGCTCCTCTGTGGCTGTATTTTACTGACTGAACGGTGCAGTGGGACCAAGGCGAGAAGTTTCCGGGTTCCTAAGTTCCTCCGGGCGGTGGCAGGGTCATGGACAGGGGCACTATCTCGCAATGGCTTATCCGTTACGAAGGAGAAGACGCTGCTGACTACTTTAAGTAGCTGGTCGTCGAGAGAACCGGTTTATGGGGCACATCGTTTCCAGGTCGCTAGTGTAGGGTCGGTCACCTTTGCAGTTAATTTTCATCCGCCATAGACCGCTGTGATACCTTCAGCAGGCATCATCCGTGTTTGGCTGGTGATTTGGTGATTTAGCGGCTTGACGGTAGCAGCAGGAAACGTGCGAAGCTAGGGATCAGCCATTAGACTCGACCGCTCGTGCAGCACGTCTGTTGTCGCGACGAAAGACGGTATGGCGAGGAGGAACCGATAGCCGAGGGTCGCAAGAGTGAGCCGTATGTACCTGAGTACCCGTTGTCAGCACCTACCGAGCTGGTCGACACCTGCGCCTGCACCTCTGGAGGTGCATTTATTTAGCAGCTACCCACTAAAGTCCGCACTTGAGTACTTCTTACGAACCTCCAGCCACTTCCTTACCTCACATCTCGCCTGTGCCCTATCTCCTATCGTACACGGCTGTCGAAGCCCCCTGACCGCTCGGCCCGGTACCCCTGACTGAGGCCTGTCGGTCTATCCATGGGATGGGCTGCGATGACACCTGCGATTGGCAGGACACACGATCACCTGCCTATTGCGGCATTCCACCATTTGCAACCGACTAAAGATCCTGCTTATCAGCCCCAGCCTAGCTCCGAAGACGGAAAGTTACGAATGGACGCCATGGGGAAACTGGCCCTGCTATATACGTCGCGCCCGACCTTGCGCCGCAAGCCTTCACTTGGGCTGTCCTGGTCGCTCACCACCCTCGCTTTCGCCGGGACACTGACGGTCATCGCCATGATGTTGGGCAAGGTGCAAATCGCCGCTTGGCTGGCCGTGGTTGGTGGCCAGCTCGCGACCGCGACCGCGACCGCTGCCGCGCCCGCTGGCGACGACTTCCACCTCTACCAGCATCTCGGCAACTTGTCGCCCTACTTCGTCCCTACGAACACGCCGGCTTCATTGCAAAGCGACGCCCCTCCCAACTGCACTGTGACCAAGGCCTTCCTCGTCCACCGGCACGGCAGTCGCCAGCCCTTATCCGACGAGGTCGGTGTCATCCGGAACCTCTCCTACTACATTGGCAACGAAAGCGCTCTGTTCGCCAACCCCAAGGCCCCCGTGCCCGACGGTTTCGCCTTCCTCCAAAATGGCTGGAACAGTACCTTCTCTACCAATGATCTTTCCGCCTCCGGCCGCCGCCAGTTGTTCGACCACGGCGTGGCCATGCGCCTGCAGTACCCGCAGCTGTACACCGACGTGGTGCTCGCCGGCGACCAGGATCGCGTAGTAGAGTCAGCCCGCTGGTTCATGGACGGCTATTACGGCCGCAATGCCAACGCGACCGCCGCGCTCCGTCGCATCGCCGAGGACAACGAGACCGTCTCGTGGATCACGCCCATGGACACGTGCGACGGCTGGGAGTATAGCTTCGGCGGCGCTCTCGTCGCCCAGTGGGGTGCTGCCTATCTGCCCCCTATTGCTAAGAGGATCAATGACGCCCTTGCCCCGGCCTATCCCGAGGTCAATTTCACTGCTGCCCACGTCCACGGCATGTTGTATGCCTGTACCTACGGCACTGCCGTTTACGGCGAAGACAGCTCGCCTTGGTGCCCCATATTTCTCCCCAGCGAGATTCTGGACCATGAGTATGAATATGACCTGCTCATGCGCGGTGCCTTTGGCTATGGCCTCCCGGGCGATATGGGCCCAGTCCTGGGCAGTTTGCTCGTCAGCAATGTCACCGCCTTCTTACAGCAGAACGGCAGTGCCAATCTCTCACTCAACTTCGGCCACGACACCACCATCGATCTGGGGCTCACGGCCCTGGGGCTGGCTTCCGACGACGCTTACCCGGTCAAGGGACCTGTCGACCCGGACCGCGCGTGGCGGACGGCCCGCCAGGTCCCCTTTGCTGCGAACATGGTGTGGAGAGGCCTCGAGTGCGGTTGCGAGAGGCGAGTCCAGCTCCTGCTGAACGGTGCCAACTTCGACTTGGCGCCGTCGGGCTGTAAGAGCGATGCCTTCGGAACCTGCAGCTTCGAGGACTTTCTCAACTCTGAGACGGTCAAGGCCGCACTTGCTGTCGAGCACGGCGATGCGCGCTGGCAGGCGGCATGCTCGGCCTAGCAGCCTTTACATATTTAACCCCGGCGGTAACGGTTGCGATGCAACCGGGACCGTTGCCTTGAAGGGGTGCACCCAGGATAGTTTCACAATACAGAAAGAACAAGTGGATTCAAACGCCGTGAGAAGCAGGCAAGAGAAGTGGAGGCATGGCAATGATATGAAGACAAATCAAGACCGGAGAGCGGTGTCAGAACCCAGGTTTCCCACCCTGTCGACATTTGGAAAAGACAAAAAAGCGTACAAAGACCGAATCCCGTCGTGGCGCCTGACCACCGTGGAGCTATGAAAACGCCCGGGGCCCGAGCCCGGGATAGACACGCATACCGAGATTCTCACTCCTCAAAATCATGACACGGAACTAAAAGGGAGAGCGCACACGGGGACCATGTTCCCCAGCCGGTCCCGACAGGCAACGCAGGGTTAATTCATCGATACTCGTTCCAGCACGCGCAGATCTGCTTGGGCCCGCCCTTGCCGTGGGGTCGCCGGGTCGTGAAGGTGTACCCCGCGGATACGACGGCGGCTGCGGCGGGCGGGGACTGCGACACCTGGTACACCGTCTTCGTCATGGTGCGGCGGTCGACAACGGTAGTATCGGTGATGGCCGGATACGCGGCCGGCGACACGGCGCTCGCCGCCTGGTAGTTGCCGGTGCTGTTGCTCGCTGCCGAGACGGACGGGGCCGAGTAGCTAGCAGACATAGTAGCAGCGGCCTGGACCGATGTCGCTGAAAAGCTGACAGCCCCGATGGCGCTGGCAATGCTGCTTGATGCCGTCATGCTGGGACTGGAGTACCCCTGGCTGACATCGGTGGCACTGGTCGCGGCCGCCGGGCTCGTATAGACAGCTGAGCCCCCTGGGGACTCTAATGAAGGGGCTGCATAACCCCCGGCTGCCTCGAGCGACGGGCCACTGTAGGCCGGGGCTGTGGGAGCGGAGTGCGCACCGGTAGCTGCCGTGTCGCCGACGGCAACTGTTTCGCTCGTGGACAGCCCTGGAGCATCGATTGAAGGGCTACTGTAACCCATGGCCGCTTTAGGGGCGCTAGATGGCATGGGACCGGTGGCGTAGCCGCTCTCATTTGGGCTGGCTTCTGCCGTGGGAGCCCCGGCCGAAAGAGACTGCAAATTCGAAGCCAAGTATGCGGCCGCCTCTGTGACACTGGTTGCAGAATCAACACCGGCGGAACCGGTATCACTGCCCTCCGCCGCCTCAGTGGCAGCGGCAGAGTAGCCCCCACTGGCCTGATATCCTCCGGCAGCAAGTTTGGGCTGATCGTAACCACCGCCGGCTTGAATGATCGGCGCCGAGTAGCCGCCTCCTGCCTGGTAGTCACCGCCTTGGCCGTAGGCCCCCGTGGCTTGGCCAACACCAACATCGGCACCCATGTTGGCGACCGGGTAACCCCCGGAGGCCTTATAACCCCCGGAGGCCTGGTTGCCCTTGGGGGCCGAGTTGCCGGCGGCGTATCCGTAGAACGCTTCACCGTCGTACGGAAGCGCAGTTGGACGGGCGTTGCCCTTAGGGCGAACCGTGGGCCACGGCTTACTGCCACGGTGGAGTGGCTCAACCGAGTACGTCCGAAGGTTGCTGGCCACGGACAGAGGCGCGACCCCCGGGACATTCAACAGTTTGCTCGGCGGTGCCGTTTCCGTGTCACAGTCTTCCTCGTACTGGGCTACCACCAAGGGAGCGGCACCCAGTAGAAGAGAGAGGGCGAAGAGGCCGGTCTTCATCTTGGCGGGAGGAAAGGATGTAGGTAAATAGTCAGGATTGGGGACTTGTGTTTAGGATGGGAAGATTAGCTGGGTCGGAGTCTTCAAATTGCAGACCAAGGCAGACATATGATGCCAATTGTGGGAACGAAAAGAGCGTACTGACGATGGCGAAGAGAACGGAACGAGCGGACGGGTGGTGGCCTGAGGAGAAGATAGAGGCATACAACAGCTCAAAACAAGCGATTCTTATATAATAAACAGCGTCTGACGAGATTACCACGCCGGGAACCAGGATAGACGCCGTTTGCCGTGGCTTGCGCCACCTCTTCTCACCGTCCAGCCGGGTGTTGGGCCCTTTCAGAGAAGAACAGCATCTCTTGCCCATTGTTTGTCATCCCAGCACCAGGTCCAGATAACGCGGCTCCTGCCCTGTACCAGCAGCTAGTATGAACATAGAGAGAGGCCGCGAGCTTTTGACGCTGTGGCAGGCATCTACTGTCTCGGGTCCGCATAGTCGGAACTGGCAGAGTGAGATGGTGTCCAGCTGAAGGAGTGGGCATGCTTAGGGTTTGATTGTCCAACTTGGCCATGGCGGTGATACGATGACAGGCTGGTTCGGGGAAGGAGGCGTTTGCCCTTTCGAGTCGACGTCGCTGTCTATTTCGGACGACATCTAGACCAGATTCGGGTCTCGGGCTACGAGCGCTCTGTAAAGCCATCCCTTTCACATTTTATGCCCAACTGATTTCTCTGTATCCGGCCAGCCAAAGGCCAGTCTAGCATTTCATCTGAAAGTATCTGGGGATGAGATTCGTTTAGCTCCCCTCGCCTGGAACAACGGCGCAGCGGCAACAGAGCGGCCACCGTCTGTCGGCACAACATCGGGATGTGACTTTCAGTCGACAACCGACCGTGGTGCAAAGGATCCATATGGTTACGCAGTGGACATCATGTTACCTAGACGGCGCAAGCGCCAAACCGGAGGGTCACGAAGGAAGGGACCCCAGTTGTCCCCACGGTCTCTCTGGGACAGGTGAACAGTCGAGCGCTGGGGCAATACACTTTGATTACAGGCGGCACGGATGGTGGGCTGGGTCCCTCTGAGGGCGCGATTGCTGCACGACAAGTAGTTATGCTTCGATCGGGCGACGTTTGGCGCAGCATGGAGGAGTAGGCGGGTGGCCCGTCGAATCAAGCTGTGAAACGGCCGTGAGGTCTTGAGCTTGCGGCCAATGTCCGGATTCCCGGCAAGGAAGAAGGAAAGGATCAAATAGGCTTATCTTTTAGTTCATCGGGGTGCCGACCGGCAGACGGGGGCATATGAATACGTGGTGCATGTCGTGAGTATAATGCCTTCTTATGTAAGAAGGACTCAAGGTTTCCGGTGCGGCAGGACCAGGGAGCCAGCCCACAGGGTTTGCGGATCCATGGATGTCATTTAGGACATACGCGAGCGAGGAGAAGACCCTGAGGGGTCTCTAGTGGCAGAGAGCGACGGCGCACCACACGAGACGGGCCCATGGGCAAACCAGTTTGTTCACGTTACCTGTCCGTGTTCCAGCCACCAACCACGCTTGGAGGTACGCGCGGTTCGCGAGCGTCACGGGACACTTGCCGTGCCGCGGAAGGGCCTCCGGCGGCTTGAGCTGAGCAGACCATATTTACCTGTACCTGCTGAAGCGCGCCTATTACTGGAGGGATCCAGAGAGGGGGAGCTCGTAGCCAATAGGTATAGACCGGACGAAAAAGCTTCTGGCCAGGTCGATAGGCAACACCTGGAGCGCTTCCAGCTTCTCCTCTTTTCCGTCCGGGGGCACCACGACCAGACGGTAGCTTTCCGGGTTGACGCCTGCCGGAAAGAAAAGGGCAAAGGCCTGCAAGGATAGTGGGATGGATTTGGGGGGGCGTTGGGGTGAAGAAGGACAAGGCAGGCAAGCGCTTGCAACACATGCTGGCTCCAACCTAACCAATGCACATGTACCAAGAGGTCACCCGCTCCCAAAATAACGTTCTGACATCCATCCGTCCATCCATCCTGTCCCATCCCGTCCCATCATTCAACACCACGACCCTCGATTGCGACGGAACTTCACAGGGGCGCGCCATCGTCCATTCGTCCACCCGCTTGGATCTCCACCGAGCGCTGCCCAGTGACGGTGAGTCTTACAACGCCAACGCGCCAAGCGACGGCTGGATCGACGCAGGGCAACGCCACCTCGTGTCCTCCTGATGTTCCCGGTGGGCGCCAACCGTTCGCCCGCCTGCCCGCTGTCGGTTCGGCTCACGATGCCGGTTGTACCGGCTTTCGCACCCCATGCCCAACCAACCACAAGTGGCCGTGAGCACCTGGGGTCCTGTTCCGGGGTCCTGTCCCGGGTACTTGTCGCCTGCTGCTGCTGCACACGGTACATACCCAAGCAGTATGCAAAGTACATCCAACATTATGTACTGCTTTAGCTCATGACTTGCCCCTCCCCTCTGCGCAAACACGGGCATGTGAAAACCGAGGTCGTGGCTTGTCTCGCCTTTCGGCTTCCTCCTGAGCCTTTCGCAGCATCATGCACTCGTCGGCGTCATGCGGGTATGTCCATCTGCTCCGAGTTGGCAGGCGAATGTGCATTCCTACTTCTGGCCCTGCGTCGTCGTCGTACCTATGGTGCAGACTGGTCGGCACTCTGACTGTACCACGCCCCTTTTTTCGCTTCGCTCCCCGCGCAGTTCGTCGTCGCCAGCCTCCAGCGCGGGTCTTATCGTGCCTCGCGCTCCTGTCTCCTGTTCGATAGTCGATGTATGGCCAGTGGGTCGGTCAACCGAGCCCGTCCTTGTGCGCGCGCGCCTGCACATCTGCACCTAGTCAAGCGACACCGGATATCATCGCTTGGCGGGCTCCCCAATTCAGTGCCTCCACCCCCGGGGGGAGCCAGTGACAGCATCCCGTTCCAACAACCTTTATGCTTCAGGTTGGGTCTGGCCCAGGCCTGGGATACCTATCTGCAAGGGCGCCAAACCCGAACCCACAGCTCGCCACGGCCGTCAAAAGGGCCTCTTCCACTGCCTCTCCGTGTGGTTTCTTTGTGCTGCCTCTACTCGTCCTTTTCCCCCCTCGTCCTGCCTCCCTTATTCCCATCTCTCTCTCCCTCTTTCTTCCCCTTTTCGCTCTCTGGCCACGAGCCAGAAAAGAAGGGGAGAAGCCCCCCCCACGACCGGTCTTGAGCCGTCATCGTGGGCGCACACACACACTACGATTCATGTTTGCGCCAACCGCTCTGTAGCGGCGGCCCCTCTCTCCATTTGCGGACCAGCTACCAATTTGGACGTGGGGGACTTCGCTTGCGGCGGGGTCACGAACTCTTGATACCAGGATTCGTTTAGTTAGGTCAAGCGACAAAGGAACGCAAGCGACAGACCGCCTTTCTTTTACCCAACAGAATCAGACGACATCACGGTCCACCTGGGGAAGGCTTTTGGGTCTACCAATTCATACCCATCAGGTCCTGCCCGCGCCCCGTTCACCGACTTATTCTGTCCTCAAAAGGGGGGTTTGAACCTGTTGCAGATTGATTCTCCTGGCCGACGTTGGTAACTGAACGCCTTTTGCGCCTCGACGGCTAGACTCTGTGCGCACGGGACCGACCGCGGATACAAGTGCCTGAATGGGAGTCGACGAAAAGCCGCAAGCCATCATCACCTACGGAGTACGCTGCATTGCGACCCCCGTCCGAGACCCATCTGGTGGAATCCTGCAGGTCCGCCGGTCCTGCAGCCTTCAGAGCAGGCTGGGCAGGTTCGTCCGAACTGACGGGGGCCCTGACTACACGTCGAACTTCCTCTTCCTCCGTCGGCCTGCATTCGCTGCAAGCCCTAAACGTGGCTACGTGCCAATAGCAGTCCTCGGTTCTCGGACTATACAACCCGCCTCCATCAACTATCCAGGCGCCAAGGCCACGCACGATCCGGCCGATCGCATCCGGTGCGCCGAGACCACCAATATTCTCGCCTGTATCCACTCCGAGTACCGCGTTCCGTATTCTGGAAAATTGGATCGAGCTCATCTCGCCGATGGGGTTCTTGCACCTTGCACCCAGACCGCAACTTCTCGAAGCCTTCATCGTCATCCCGGCTCACTAGAACCGGCATTCCTCCCCCGGGCGACCCATCCTGCCGGCGTTGGGTTTCACCCGCATCTTTACATTAAGTATTGGCCTGGCACCCCCCAGCGTCCCGGAGCACAGCTCACCAGGTCGCTCTGGTTCCGTTTCCCTGCGTTGGTGCGTGTGTGAGTGTGTCTGTGTGTGTGTTCTTGACGGTCTCCTGGCGAGCTTCCATCAGCCTCTTCTTATTACGCCTGTGTGACCGTGAGACGCACACCTCCCTTTCTATGTGTCAGGCCACGCCCGCGGTATTTCAGCATGGCGCACCTCAGAACCCCCCATGTCCGACTGAACCGGTCGCCCTCGTACACCAGCGTCGCCAAATCAGATGCGACGTACCACAGCTTCCACGATATCGAGCTCTACGAGCCTGCGGGCCCCGCCGAGCCCGTCCACGTCAAGCCACCAGCGTGGAAATACGAAGCCTTTGCGCCGACTCCGATGCGGCGTCAGGATTCGGGCTATGAGTCGATTCCGTCCGACTCGAAATCGAGCGGCTCGCGGGGCTCAACGCGGCGGACATCCACCACGTCCAGCCGTTCGTCTAACACGATCCGGCCCCGGACACGCCCCTCGATCCACCGGGCGTCTCGCTCCTCTCCAGGGCCCGCTCAGCCGCCCAGCCGCCCCCAGTCGCAGCAGTACCACACCTTCACCTACTACCACTTCCCCGACCCGGAGGAGTGTACCGACGGGGACGATGACGACGAGGCCCACGACGTTGAGCCGGCGCAGTACCCGCCGCCTCCGGCGACGACCCACTATTGGACGAGTGACTCGACGCGGCGCATGGAGTACGCGGCTATCGACGCGGCCAGCCAGGGCGTCAAGGGCTGGATCATGCGCCACGTGGTGCCAGACTGCTTCATCCCCAAGAACAGCCGCCGGCTGCGCTTCGACGACGACACGGGCAGCGTGCGCAGGTACCGGCTAGAGCTGGATGAGGACCTGCCCGATAAAGAAAGCAAGTCACGGAAGAGGACGAGCTGGTTCAACCGGTGAGCAGCCGCGCCAGCCGCGACGACGACGACGACGACAAACACCTTAGACGAATTGGCCCTTTTTTTTTGCCCACAGCGGACGAGATGACATGATTGATTGCATATTGCGTTTGGCCCGAGTTTGCATGCGCATGGACAGCGGCGTTGGATACCCACTCCTTGATATTGGTGTTTGTTTAAGAGTAAGAGGGGGGGGGGGAGGTTGGGGTTGGTTTAAGGGTGCTGAGAAGCCGGCAACTTTACATCGGCGACCGCGACCACGCACCTGGTTTTTAATGATGTTGGTATTTATCACTTGTAATTCGGGGACAACAGAAGACTGGCAATACCTCTATAGAGCGTGGGAGCACTGGGCGCGCGTTGGGTAACGTGCAGGACAGCGGCGGAGAGGTCTCGAGGCGTCCGACACAGGGACAGACAGGAACAGTTGGCACGGGTACCCCCGGGGATAAATATCGAAGCTATAAATTCATGAAGCGTTTGGCGCGCCCCGCGATGGTTACTGACTCTAAGCCCACAGTCTGGGCTCGTAAGCAAAGGGTTCAGGCCCCATATGGCGAGGGTCTTGTAATTTGCAGCAAGGGGGAAGCAGACAAGACCCTGGCCCTGCTGCTGCCGAGGAAGTTGCGTAGTATGGCATTTACTACTACCCGTGGACGTTGCTTGGTGTTCCATGGCACCCCATTGCATCCCATGGCATTCTCGTCGAGGTTGCCCGACTGGGTGCCGGTAACGAGCAGTGGCCTAGAGCGCCTCGCCTCGTCTGAGGCTCAGGCGGCCGAGGGTCACCCTCGCGTTACAGGTTCGTCACCAGGCGGGCGCGCATCACACCGAACACGGCTTCAGGTTGCGGTGCGCTTGGCTTCTCGGACCGAAGGCGGGGACACCCTGGGTTGGCAGGCGATGGCTTGGGGCCGAGTCTAGACGATGATGGGCGTTTGATGGCCAGCGAAGCAGCATGTTGGTTCGTCCCCAAAGGTGGAAGACTGCACACTCGGTACGTTATGGGTGCGAGTTGCTTGAAGTGATGGAGGTGCTTTTCCCTTACTATATAGGGTTCCCTAGGTACCGGTGGACAGCTACGACTATAGTTAGTACAACGGGCTGGAGGTATCGGAATAGGTGCTTCCATACCTGGGGCCAGACGCGCCCAAGCGGGGCGGTCAACGAAAGCTACAACGACCTGAGTAATATAACGGCGAACCCCTCCGCAGCTCCATGGGCATCCGAGACGCCAAATGGATTCACAGTGCCGTTCCAGCCCCAGTCGACGCCCCGGCCCCTCCTGACAAGGTTGAGGGCGGACAGACCCCCATCGCCAGGCTAGAATTGTAAGTACATTGACTTAATGATAATT
This sequence comes from Nigrospora sphaerica, assembly GCA_018287875.1. NCBI lineage: Eukaryota > Fungi > Ascomycota > Sordariomycetes > Amphisphaeriales > Apiosporaceae > Nigrospora > Nigrospora sphaerica. The sequence goes on from JAGVVL010000017.1 coordinate 1,092,680, forward strand.
AAGAGCACGATTTACCATCGGTTGATTAGTGTAGTGGTGATCACATCGGATTCTGATTCGCAGCAATCACTTCCGGGGACGAGGGTTCAATTCCCTCATCGACCTTTTTTGGTGTTTTGCCCCAGCCTTGATTGTTTCCTCCATGCCGGCAGTTCTTTCCGAGGTTGGGTTATAGCAGCGTGAGCACACACCCAGATTTGGTTGCAGGTTGTACCGGAGCGGCTTGAGCCCCCAGAGTGGTATCCGGCACGGGGGATTCCATTCGGCCCCCAGCCCCTGTTAACGTCTCTCGCTTTTTCATGCCCTTGTTGCCCAACCTGACCCCCTCGTGTGGTGCGGGTGCTGGTGGTTACAGAGTCTGGTCGAGGGGCCGTCTGATTGTCATATGCGCACCTGCGCCCGTTCAGTGCTCCTCCCTGCCTTGTTGGGTTTCCGGCTTTGTTCCCGTGTGCGACTATGCGCGCCTAACTCCTACTGTCTATGTATAGTCGTGGACTAAGTGAAGGGAGGCAAGCGGTAGGTGCCAAGCAGGAAAGCGTAACGAATAGTACCAAGAGGCCCCCAGAGGTGCCGACTGCTGCCAAGCCTGCCAAGCTTCCGCTGAAGGTCTGGGGTGCGCATTTCCTTGTCGTCCGAGCGGCGTGGCCTTTTGTTCTCGAAGCCTGGAATCCGCGCCTGCGCGCCTTTCGTTGTCGTCGTCCGCTCCGCCACCGTGCTTTTGGGTTTGCGTGGCGGGTTCGGGCAGCTAGACCCATCCGGGCAGCTATCGTGAAGCAACATGACCTGAGGCGGGCGGCTCTTTGGAGGGGGGGGGGGGGGCGGAAGGAGGGGGTTTCGACCCCGTGTCCCCGTGTCTCTCTGTGTCCCAGCCGCCCTCCCTCAGTTCGGCTCTCGCGCAGCCGTCGTACCAGGGACTGACCCGGCCGGCCTCGCCTGCTGGACTGGCCTAACGTTTTCTGACGTGGCCGCGTGGGCAGCTCTGTACCGGGAAGGAGGGCAAGAGCCCGGGACTGGCTGGCGCAGGCCGGATTACTCGCAGCATGTATGTACGAAGTACGTACAGAGGGCACATGTACCGAGACGGGGACCAATGACGGCAGGCCAGGCGAATGCGGCACACCAGGAAAGAAAAACTCTATCTTCTACCAACCATGTTGCTGCATGAAGCAGCAAAGCTTTCTTTCACCACCCCACACCACCCCCGGCAGCCCAGCATTAACACCTTTGCGCCACCACCCCCCTCTTTCCCTGGGCAGGGTGGCACCCAGTCGGAGAAGACTTGGAGAGACATCCAGCCAACTCCGAAAAGGTGGCAGGTGAGCGCGGTGTCGGTCGAGTCGGAGGGGATGGTGCGTGTACATGTGTATATGTGTGTATGCGCACGCGTTGGACGCCATGGAGAAAAGAACGTACGAGAGGGGGATGAGCGAAGTGCACGAAGGGAATAGAGGGAGGGGTAGGGGAGAGAGAGAGAGAGAGAGAGAAAGAGGAACAGGAGGGTCAACACTTGAGCACTCGACCTGGCCAGCATCTTGAGAATGTATATATATATTAAAAAGAAAAAGGTACAAATCATATACACCAACCCTCACAAGTATCTAGTACCCGCGATGCCCGGAAGGAGGCAATTTTCCCAGGTCAACACCGACCGCACGACGCGCATCGCGAGCTGCTGACCAGGCAGTGGGCGATATGCCAAGCCGTGGCCCGGCATCACGTGATGTCAAGATGACTGTCTCAGTCTGTAACGCAACGGTTTCCACGCATCGCATCCACCCGTTGGCCCCCCGGCTCTGGCCTTTTTTTTTTCTCCTTCTCGATCCCGGACTGCCGCCTGCCGATCTGATTGACGGGGACCTCCTCGCTACGCTCGCCTGGGTGTTGGGCCGTCGCGCGCCGTCAGCACCAATGCGACACTACCGGACTCTACACGACACAACACGACACGACACGACACAGTACTTCAAGTACTTCAAGTACTTGGCCGGCTTTCCTTTTTCTTTCTTTTCCCCCAAAACTGGTAGGCCTGTTATCGGCTCTCGCTCTGTTTCGTCCGTAATGCCGTGCGATAGATGGCTGTTTGCCATGGGCAACACGGACCACCCTAGGGAAATGCCGGCCCAGGCTTGGGGTCGCTTTGCCTGCTATTCTTGGATGGGACGACGAGGGACCGGAAGGGGGGGTTGAACAGGTCGCAAGCGGTTTCGGGGCTGTTACTGGTGGCTGACGGACTTTGATGGACCGACGCGGGCGACGGGGACCACTTGTGTGTGTGTAGTGTGTGCGTGTGCGGTGCTGTCTCGTGCCCGCCAGTCATCAGTCTTGGTGGGAGGAGGTTCAGGCTGTCTATCCCATGACTGCAGCTCACCTGTCTCGCCGCAAGACGGCCTTTCCCCCTGGCTGGTTTCTTCCCCATCTTCAAGGTATACCGTGTTGGTAGGTAGTACCCAAAAGTAGGAAGGAATGTAACGGTAGCGCGACCCGCGGCGGTTCTGTTACGGCTGCTGTTGCTGTTCGCCACTTCCCATCTTCTGTATCACCCAAGCTTGGGAAGCCCATACCATCCATCCCATCCCACTCGTCGTCCCATTGTTACCGCATATATCCATACATCGATTACGCTTACTTCGACCCTCCTACCTACCACTTACGCAACCGCCGCTGTTACGGGCCTATATGGGGCTGCTGTTGCCGCTACTGTTTCCGTTCCCGCTCTCTAGGGGCATCTTTTTTTTTAACATCCATCCAACCGTCCCATTAAAGGGAAAGAGACAGGGAGGGTGTGAGTGTGACATTGAGAGAGTGAAGGAGGGAAAGAAGACTTAGTACATACCTACACACATACTTGTGTGTACCTACCTACCTTTCTATCTCTATCTACCCCTACCCTACCTCTCCCTTTCTCTCTCTTATTACCAGGGCTACCTACCTCTAACCACCCCCCTCGCAATACCGCTGCTGCTCTCCCGGTTGCTGACCACTCTCGGTGCATGAAGAAATAAGGCGTTTTGGGGCACCGACCTACCTGGGCGAGACAGCCGGAGCCCTGTCAGGACGCGCACCGCATGCCCGTCCCCCATCCCATCGCATTTGCGCATCGCATTGCATTGCATCGAATCGCGTTTGCGCATCGATCCCGTCTTCTTCGTCTCACTTCTTCCCAGACTGTCCGGCTAGTCCGGGGTTGCTTCCTGGAGAGCCGACACTTCCATTATTGTGATTACTATATGCTTCTCTGCTGAACATAACTTCTTTTTCGTCTTTTCTACTTTGCGAACTGTGCTTGCCTGCTTGCTTTGCTTGCTCGCTGGCCCTGCTTGCTTTTTGGGTTCCTGTGACATTGTTTGATTTAAACTTCCCCCAACCCCCGACGTGCCATCGTCCATCGCCCCCGACCGAGATTGCGATGCTGCCTTCGCCCTCCGCGTTGGGCGGCCCTGGTACTTCTTTACCCAACCCGACCGCAGGAACCGCCGCCGCCACCCACGCCTTGGCCTCGACCGCCGGCAGCGGTGCTGGTACCGGCCCCGGCCCTACAGGATCGGGCGCTGCGTCGGGTGCGGGTGCTGGTACTGGTACTGGTGCTGGTGTTGGTGTTGGTGCTGGGGCTGGGACTGGTGCTGGTGCTGGTGCTGGTGCCGGCGCTGGTGCCGGCGCTGGGGCGCCCGTTGGTCCTGCTGGTGTCGGCGCCAACGTCAGCGGCCCTGCTGCTGCGAATTCTTCATCGTCGTCCTCGGCCTCACTCCCCGCGCCCGCCCCTGCTCCAGCCGCTTCGACCGCCCCCGTGGCCGTGGGTACGAAGCGCCCAGCCCCATCCGAAATGCATCGCGCGGGCGCCACCACGTCCACGCCCCCCGCGAAGCGACACGCCGCCAAAGGCTCATTTGGCTCGGCCTCGGGCAGCGCCGGCGTGCCCGTGGCCGCCGGCATGCAGACGCCCTCGACAGGCCCGCCGCCGCCCGTCCACGCCCATAATCATCAGCCGCACCCCTCGTCGCACCACCACGGCCACGGCCATGCGCCCCCCATCCTCGCCCCCGCCGTCGTGACCGAGGAGCAGCTGATGGGCAGGACCCCCGAGCAGCTCATGGCCACCATCCTCCAGATTCAGGCCCTGCACCAGCAGTACGTCGCCAGCATCTCGGCTCAGTACGAGACCATCTCCCACCAGCTGAACGAGCTGCGGAGCAGCCTTGCAGCCTTCTACAACGGCCAGGCCGCCTCGCACCAGGCTGCCGCCTCCCAGTTGCAGCATTCGCCACCCATTTTCGGCGAGCCCAGGCATGTGCCGAGACAGCTCCTGCCGCCCGCGCCTCCTCTCCTGCCCCACGGACCAGCCTCTGCTCCCTCGCGGGCCTCCGTCTCGCTCCCCGCCTCCCGACCGACACGCCCCCCGCCGCAATCCCCCCTGGCCTCCCACAGCGACGTCCGACTCCAACCCAAGCATTCGCCCGGCCACACGCCCCAGACACCGGGCCCCCCCGTGTACGATTACCGCACCGTCGGCACCGTCGAGGAGGTCTGGAGGGAATACCGCGAGGGTATGGACGGCCAGCCAGCCATAGAAGAGCTGGACGCCACGTGGGGTTCGCGCTGGCGCCCCGAACCGCGCGGCCGGACGTGGTACTCGCGTCGCAAGGTTATATGGGACAAGATCAAGGAGCACATGAGCGAAGGCATGAACGAGGACGAGGCCGTGAGGGAGGTGGAGAAGCTGCGAGACGGAGGCACCATCAACAAACTCATTCGCATGTTGCAGGAGGAGCGGAAGGAAAGGGGCATTCCGGACGAGAGCGTCCACGGCTAGTCACCGGGTGCGGACCGAGATCGGGAGCGGGAGGCAAGGAGAAAGCGAGTCCAACGAGGCTCCGGCACGGCATAACACCCGCAGAAAGAGCGCGCGGGTGGCAGAGCGACAGGTGGAACCGCGAACACGGAGGGATGCGCGCGCAAAGATGGGAAAACCGGCGTTGTTCCAGGGCGGGCTTTCTGTGATACCCAGGGTAAACGCGAACGGGTGCGATGCTTGTCTTATTAGGTGGGACGGTCACGGGCGGCTCTTTGCGCCAGCGTCCAGCGTCTTGGAGTTGTTTGGGTTGCGCCTGGGTTTCGGACGGCCAGATGACTATTGTGATTCCTGGGGGGCTTTGAACAAAGGAAAGCCAGGTTGCCAGTCCCCTCGTCATTGTTAGGTAGGCAGGGCCCGGGGGCCGTAGGTCCCATGGCTGACAATGCCATCGTTTCGAGCCGCAGCCACCCCGATGGCATGTAACGACCTCTTGTCCTGCACCTCCTGTCTGTTTGGCTGCGGCCAGGCTGTTGGGCAGCCTGCTAAAGGTAGCAAAACCGGGGCGATACAACGAGCCGGCTCGACATGCCACCGTATCGCCCTCATGTGCTTCGTCCATGTCCATTATGCGGCTCACGACAGCAGACGGCTTGCTTTGGTCAGCCCGATTACGGGCTATACAGTACCCAAGCCGTGTGAAGAACCAAAACCCTCGTCTTGCAACCCCTATCCTTGCATTGTCGAACCCGGCGATGCATTGTAGCTTTGCTGCTGGCACGGCGGATGTTGTCGGCTGCTCCAAATCCCTTCGTGCCCAGACACGTGCTGCGGCCGCCGGAAGCGGGAGCAGCTGGCGCGGGTCTACGATACGCATCCGTGCCTCGTGCGGCCGGGACGCCGCGGCGGCTGCGACGAGTATCTACTGCCCGTCGGGTCTCGGTAGCCCGATCCCCTTCCCATCCTCCCGCCGCCGGGGGAGGTGAGGCTTCCGGCCAGCGGGCTGACGACGGCGGCGATGAGGCAAACACGTGCCCAAGAAGCGGGCGTCATTGGTCCCGTCTTTCGCCACCACTATGCTCCCTAGGCCGTGGCCGTTCTTCGCGCCCCAGACGGCTTCGTGCCATCGTCTCCCCGCCCGGCCCCAGCCCCAGGCTCAGCAGCCTCTCCCAGGGAGCCCCAAGTAGCCGTTGGCACCTGTCTTGTACCTCTAGGTTCAACCGATGACCCCTACAGAAAGGGTTTGGACCATGGCTTCGGCATGATCGGCTGAGAAACTCGGGCCGCGGGTCAAGACACGGTTGAACTCCCGAGGCATACGGCTGTCTTGCCCCTCTCCGAGGCATGTGCCACATCGGCCCGGGGCCAGGACTGGTCCTGCAGCCGCTCGAGGCTGGGGCACCGTGGCTAATCAAGGTGAGCCGGCGCGAGAAGAGCCCTGGTTGGTGGGAAACCTTGGTGCTCTTGGATGAATTGTTTATCGCTGGCTGTGGTTACCTATCGTATCGGGACGGAAACCCAAAAGCTAAAAACAGTTAGGTTACTTCCTACGTGGAACGGACCAGATAGCATTCTACGGTTTGTGTTGATTGGGGGTACTAATGCCGTATAACTCAAGCCGCTGCGGGTTCCTTGGGCCCTATCGGTTTCCAAGAATAAACTTGACGTACCCCCCTTGCCCCTGGAAGAGCGCCCCAAGTCGGCCGTCACCGTCGAAGGCATTATCCTTTCCGCCCCGCTCCAAGACCCTGCTGTTTTCTCAGAGGCCTCGGGAAATGTTCCGAGCCGGCGGCGTGGACTTGTGATAGGGCGCCCCAAATAACTGTATCTCTACAAGCTATCAACTAGGTTTCCGTACATACGAAACCACTTTACCTAACCAGGCCAGTCGTCACGCGGTCAGGCCCCCAGCTTCTTTCAGGCATGGCCCCTGCAGCGTATCGACTTCGCTTCCGACTGGTACCTGCATACCAATGGTGGCGGCTGGAAATTTTCATAGTGCAATGTAAATCTTGGGGGAGAAGACGGGTTTACGCGCCCTGACAAGTCCGGTTAATCCGCGAAACGAGGGCGCCCATTGGCTTCTGCAGAAATCCATCTATCCATATCGGATTTCCTTTGGGTACCCGCACCATCGGTTGGTTACATACTTCAGTAGCTACCTCTATAGAAAACATGAGCGGGCTGGCGAAAAGGAGGACTAGGAGGGGGGGTTGGGGTGCGCTTTCTGGTTTGCTGGTCTTCCACCACCCAATGCCGTGGGTTCGTTCCATACCACCCGTGAAAAGAGCGGCTTGCGCTTACCTGGAGCTGGACCGGCCATCGTCGTATAAAATTGCCAATGAGAGGTGCAGGGCCGAGGATTTTAACCCTGCAAGCGATGGTGGGGGAGGCGTGGCAGGCCTTTTCCGCGTTTGCTGGAAGAGCAGCACTTGACGAGGGGTAGGTCGTAGTCTGACGGCGTGGCCCGCGATGTCTCTACCTACGACTACTTGACTACGACGCAGGCGGGTACGGGTACATACAACTAGCATTCACGCGGGTACGTCGTAGGCCCGCGTTCAGGCCTCCTGGGCCCCTCGAGATCCCCCACTATCTTCTCGAACCCCCATGCGTACTGTTCGTATACGCACGCAGGGTCCCTGCGTGGGACCAGTGCCTTACGTCGGATATATCAAAGTACATACATCATAGCACTCCCTCTGCTGGTGGCGAGCCGTGGGCTTCCCCGCACCTGCCAGTCTCAAATCTCGTTCTCTTCGCTTCTTTCCACCCGCTCTCCCACACACAGCTCTCGTACGAATTGCCGGGTTAGAAGGTCTATACAAGCCTCGTCGACGGAGAGCATCGGCACAGGCCATCCAAAGTCAAGTGCGTCGCGCCTAGGACCATTCCCGGCCCCGGGCTTCCGCCGGACCCTCCACTTACACGAGCAGCCAGTTAAGCAGCACGCAAGATCGACCTTGACCACGGTTACCATGGCCGGTACCGGGCATCTTCACAGCGCCCCGCCCTTCAGGGCCGAGCAGATGTAAGCAAAGCCCACGAACCCGTCAGTCTCGGGGCCATACTAACCTGGGCACGTCTACCACGGTAGGGGCTCGCTCCTGCGCCCCCAGAAGCTTCTCGAGGTGCGTGAGGCCATCCGCGACAAGGACGTGCCGGCCGAAGCCGCCGGGCTGCCGGCCGTCGAGAAGGCGGCCGTGTCCGATGTGGTCCAGATGCAGCGCCGCCTGGGGTTCCGCGCCATCACGTCGGGCGAGTACAACCGTACGCGCTTCTGGGGCCTGTTCTGGGACGAGCTGGAGGGCACGACGCCGCTGCAGAACGCCGAGGCCGCCATGTTCCGCCTCTACCACCCCGACGTCGTCTCCCTCATCGAGAAGGACCACCAGGTCATGCCTGGCGATAGCGTCATCGCCACCGGCAAGCTGCGCCACAACCCCGCCAAGTCCGTGTCCAACCTGCACGAGCTGCGCCTGGTGCAGGCCGCTCTGCCCAAGAGCGAGTGGAAGGACATCAAGCTCACCATCATCACCCCGGCCTGGTTCCACATGCGTTACAAGCAGGGCCGGGCCTACACGCCCGAGGCCTACGCCGACGATGCCGAGTACTTCCGGGACGTGGCCAAGTGCTACCAGGACGAGCTGGCCCACCTCTACGAGGCCGGCCTGCGCAACGTTCAGTTCGACGACCCCGGCATGGCTTGTAAGTTGACCTGGGGGGGTTTGCGGGTGGGAAAGGAGATTGCTTGCCGCTGCCTAAGCTGCCGGGGGCTCCGCTAACATCCGCCTTAGATTTCTGCTCCGACAAGTTCCGTCAGGGCTGGGCCGAGGACAAGGACAACACGGGCTCGGTCGATGACCTGCTGGATGCCTACATCTCTTTGTACAACGACTGCATCAGCAAGTGCCCCGCCGATATGCACACGGGCATCCATCTGTGCCGTGGCAACTTCATCGGCGGACGCCACTTTGCCGAAGGCGCCTACGACATCATCGCCCAGAAGTTGTTCCGGAACCTCAACGTCAATACCTTCTACCTCGAGTACGACACGGAGCGCTCGGGCGGCTTCGAGCCCCTGAAGCACCTGCCCAAGGACAAGAACGTCGTCGTGGGCGTCATCAGCACCAAGCTGCGCGAGCTCGAGGACAAGGAGGCCATGAAGGAGCGCATCTACAAGGCGGCCGACTTTGTGGCCTTGGGGAGCGGCGAGACGCGCGACGAGGCGCTGAGGCGCGTCTGCGTCAGCCCGCAGTGCGGCTTCAGCACCCACGAGAGCGGCTACCCGCTCAGCATGGACGACCAGGAGAAGAAGCTGGCCCTGACACGCCAGATCGCCAACGAGATCTGGGGCCAGCCGTAAGGCGTCGGCACCGGCGCGCGCGCGCACGGCAGGGGGGGGGGGCAGCAGGACCAGAGGCATATAACGAGGACATGATCATGTAGCGTTGGGTGTACTTCAACAGTTTTTTTTGGTGTTTGGGGGGACAAATGGGACAGGACGGAGCGGGCAGGCGCGACTGAATTCAACTCAGAGCCACCCGGTAGTCGGGATCGCTGCTCCCAAGGACGGAGGGGACGGCGCTTCCGCCCAAGCATACAAGGTTAGGGTATCAATGGGAAAAGGGTGACGGGATTGCACCGCCCCAGGATTGGACGCCAAACCCAGGCAGCTGCATTCATCACTCGATGCCACGGTCCGGACCTAGGCGGCCCGAAAGACGAAGGAATTTCTCGGACAGTAGCCCGGAGGGGCAGTCGTTTAAAAACCAGGCGCTGGGCTGCGTCGTCGTAAGCGTACCGCTGCCTCATCTCGTCATCCCTTTCTCCGTCACGGGGGCCAGCCAGCCAGCCCGTACCAAGAAAAGTGGCGCGGCCGTGAGGCGGCTTCTGCCTGGGCTGCCCTATATCCCGGGCACCCGTTCGGTATTGGCATCGTCGTGGGGAGGGCGGCGCCGGAGGGATCCCAGGGGGCACGGGCTCGCAAGACGGAGGCCGATCCGCCCCAGCCGAGGTTCTGGGTTCGGACAAGCCGAAGGCGGGTTTGCCTCACGCAATTGACATCATCACCCGGATGCCGGCAAGGAAGGGAACGCTGGTTGTTGACATTTTTGGCGATTGGTGCACGGCAGGGCCATGTGGGCTGTCGGGGGTGGTTTTCTCGGTTCCTGTGTGGAGGGACGGCAAAAGGGTGCGCCGGATCAGGCAATGAGCGTCGGCATGAAGGGCACCAGCCGTCGCACATCGTTATATCGTCCAAGTCCTGGCCCTGCCGGAACGACTGCGACCCATGGAGGGGCCCGAGACACGTTGTCGCTTGGCGAAATCGGGCAGGCGGCAGCCGGAACTGTCGCCGGGAGCCTGTCACCAACGCCGACTTGTGTCGTCAACCGGTAGTCGTACACACGTGTGCAACGCGCCGCGCGTGGGGGCCCCTACGACCAGTGCGGGTGGACGACGAGAATGGAAAACGGCTGGCGGCATTGGCCAATGAGGCGGCGGCACGCCCCCCGGAAGCAGGGAATAAGGGGGGGGGGTCAGGAAACAAAGCTCTCAACAGTGGGAGAGAATGAGCGAGGTGGGGGGGGAAGCGAGGTTTAGGGGGTGGGTCGCGGAGACCCTGGTTGTGCTGCCCACGGCGGAGCCGCGTACCCAAACCAACAAGAGAAGCAGCTGAATACGCCTCAGTTGTGCCCAGGGGTTTACGACGCCTTGAGCCTCATTCACATAGACTTCCGGCCTCGCTGGGAAGAAAGGCCACAGCCAGCGCCAGGGGAGGATGCAGAGGACAGCGTCCGACACGAGAGGGCAACGCAGCTAGTGTACGGACTACGAATAATAGCTTGGTACGAGCAACGACAAGTGTTCGGCTTCTTTGGCGAGCCCTGTTTCGTTCAGCTCAGCTCAGCTCAGCTATGGGTGGGAAGGTTTTAACGAGGACTTCATATTGGCATATGAAGCCAGCAGATTGCGGAGGCAACTAACTACTGGCAGGTAATGGCCACAGGAAGAGCACGTGCCTGTGGCTTTTCTACGAATTATCTTGAAGGTGGGCGCAAAGGCAGCCTGCGATACTTGCACGACCCGACGCCGATCGATAGGGTAGTTGATGCTGGCAAAGGAGATGGGCGGTACTTATGGGGCCACCCATCATCCATCGTGCTCCGTCGACAGATGCGCGCATGGTGGCCTTTGTCGGCCGGCTTTCCATGGATTGTGTTGGTAGCCGACCCGCCCCGTCAGCCCGTGCGGCGACCCAGTCGGCTCAGCCCCAGGCCACCGTCGCGTCCCACCAGTTGTACGGAATGGAGGGAACAAAGGGAGGCCAAAGGTGTGCAGGGGAACACGACTGCAAGCAATTTGGAAGCAGCTAACTTGGCCGAGTACGAAGTAAATCGTGGAAGCAATCAGCCGATCGAAGACGGTCGGAGGTTTTTGGGGGGCGATGTGATCTCCAACCCCCAATTTCCAGCCCACGATAGAGCCCCCCTCCCCTGCATTACTTTTCATCGTCTGTCATTTGCTTCATTGATTCCTTCATTCTAAATCCATTCCCTCCGCGAGGCACGGGCCAGCAGCGTCTGCCAAATCGTGCCGGACAGGGCCTAGGTACCCCTGTAGGTACCAACATAGCCACTGCTACCCCTACAACGGTACGTCTGCCGTGCACCTACCTACGCATGGCAGGCACGCTGAGCCGGGCCAAGACGTGGGACTGATGATCCCCATCTCTTCGGGATCCCACGCAACCACGCAACCACGACGATTCCTCCTCACCCCTCCCCCTCTCTCGTCCGTGGTTGAAGCCAAGGCTCTCTCTAATCGGTTTGCACCCCTCCCTTTCCCCACAAGCTCTGTCCTTTGCGCGTCGGCGGCAACGGTTTTCTTTATGTTTGTCGATCAAACCGTCGTTCCCCCTCCCACCGGCGCGCACCGCCCGCCCGGTCGCCGCGTTCGCATGTCGTACGGTACACGACGCATGCGCGTCCACAGAAGCAGATCGCCTTCCCCTATATCCCTACCTAGCAGCCATGATGGTAGTACCACCGCCCATGCGGCCCCTGCCTAGTGCCCATGGCTGCTGTGCCTTCGTGCGAAGACGCTCTGTACTGTCTTGCAGGCCGGCGGGGTGAGCACGGCCGCGTTAGCCGCCCATGCTTCGTACTATTTACTGCCGGGCAATGGTCCAGAACAGCGCCGCCATCGCCGAGCCCCCGTCGCCCTGAGCCGGCTCACCGGCAGCAGCCCGCAGAGAGGGGTCTCGTCGTCTGCTGGCCGCTTGGAGTTGGAACCAATCTCCCTCGCCGTGGAGGGCCACGCAGAAGTGCCTGTTGTCCTGCTGCCTCTGCCTGCTGCTTCTAGTCGTGACAGGGGCTCCTGTGGCCCTCGGCGCCCTCGGCGCCCTCTGCGCCCCGGCCCCCGGTCCCAACGAACCCTGGCCGTGTCCCCACCCGGGGAGGGGGCTGGCCGCTATCCTTCAGCCGGAATGGGCGTTCATCGACATCATGTCCCGCCTCGGCAGCGATCGGCGTCGTTGCTGGGTCCGGTGCCCATTGATGGTGATGATCTGAATTCGAGCCAGCTGCTTTACGTCCTGGCGCGTCGACGGAATATCCATCAAGGGGGAGATGGCAATGGCCATGGGTGGCCACGAACCCTGCCGCCGGCGAGGTCGCTGGCGCCTTCAAAAGAGCGACGGCACCGCACGATGAGAAGCTCTTTTTCCTCAGCCTCTACGCTTCCACCGGCCAGCAAAGTCACTCTTTTACTCCGGACGCAGTCTTTGAACTGCTCCAGTCCATTCTTTACCCTTGCGTATTGTCGCTCCCTCCTTCCCCATAATGCACTTCTCCCCGAGCGGCCGCCTGGCCGCCGTGGCCCTGGCCGCCTCGGCGGCCACCGCCACCCCCATGAGCGCTCCGGCTCCCCTTGCCGAGAGACACCTGGGCCTGCTGCAGTCGGTCGAGAGCCCCATCTCGGCCAGCGTCTCGCTCAATGCCGACCTCAGCGGCATCTCCCTGGTCGAGGGCATTCTGGCCGACGTAGACGCCCTTGGCGTTGCCAGCGTTGCCGCCGGTGTCGATGTCGGCGTCTTCTGCAACGACTGCTACCTCAAGGGTGGAGTCGATGCCTCCGTCTCGCTGAAGAACCTCGTCCCGGCCCTCAGCCTTGAGCTGAAGGACATCGAGGCCTACCTCGACCTCGACATTTACCTGGCCGAGGCCGAGACCATCGCCGTCAACCTCCTCAGCCCCGATGAGCCCATTGAGCTCGAGCTGCCCGGCCTCAAGGTCGGCGCTCTGGTCTACCTCGACCTTGTCATCGCCTCGCAGGCCTCCATCGACCTCTCCGGTGGTATCTTTGTCCGCCTCGCCGAGAAGGCCATCATCGAGACCAACATCCTTACTGGTGAGCTGCTCAAGACCGACGTCTCCGGCCTGACCGTCAAGACCCTGCCCATTGAGGTCCACGTCGGCTGCACTGTCCTCAAGGCCGATCTCCGCCTCCGCGTGCAGCTCGCCGCTCAGGTTGACCTGTCCCTCGGTGTCCTGGACCTCCCCCTCGACATCGGTGCCGGTGTCGAGGTCGGTGTCTTTGTCAACCTGGCCGAGTTCGAGGCCGACCTCTGCGACACCCCCAGCTGCTTCGTCTCCGAGGAGAATTGGGGCCTGAACGTTGGTGCCATCGTTGGCCTCGACGTTGAGGTGGGCGATCTCCTGTCTCTCAACCTGGCCCCTACCGTCTCGGTCGGCCTGCTCGAGCTTCCTGCCGTGACCCACTGTGAGCACGGTCCTCGTCCCACTGGCATTAACGGCGGTGGCTCCGGCTCCGGCTCCAGTATTGGTAACGGCAACGGCAACGGCAACGGCAACGGCAACGGCAACGGCAACGGCAACGGCAACGGCAACGGCAACGGCAACGGCAACGGCAACGGCAACGGCAACGGCAACGGCAACGGCAATGACAACGGCAACGGTGCCGGTGACAACGGCAACGGCAACGGCAACGGCAATGGCAACGGCAACGGTGCCGGTGACAACGGCAACGGCAACGGCAACGGCAATGGCAACGGCAACGGCAACGGCAACGGCAACGGCAACGGCAATGGCAACGGCAACGGTGCCGGTGACAACGGCAACGGCAACGGCAACGGCAACGGCAACGGCAACGGCGGCAGCCGCTATGGCAAGAACCCCATGACCACCTCCGCCAACTCCGCCATGACCACCTCGCCTGCCTCGCCCAACAAGGATGGCCTCATCACCTCGACTATCCGCACCACCGAGACCTACACCATCACCAAGTGCGCTGCTAACGTTGCCAACTGCCCCGCTGGTTACCAGACCGCGATCCCCATGACCTACACTAAGGACATCTACACCACCGTCTGCACTGCCGGTGCCTCCGTCACGCTCCCCGCCTCCCTGAGCTCCACGGTCCCCGTCAGCAAGACTCGCCCTCCTGTCACCCAGACCACCGACGTTACCAGCCTGGTGCCTTGCGACAAGACGTCGACCTTCACCCCTCCTGCTGGCATGACCACTCCCCCCGCCCAGGCCAGCACCACCGAGCCCGTGAAGGCTACCTCCATCACCAAGCCTGCCAGCCAGTCCTCGCCCAGCGCAGCTACCCATGGCAGCACTTCTTCGACCTGCACTGACGAGACCTCCGTCCCTACCACCTCGGCTCCCGCTACCACCAAGCCTGTTCACGGTACCTCGACTACCTCCCCGGTGACCGGCACTTCCCCCGCCGCTGAGAGCTCCTCGACCTGCACCGACGAGACCTCCGTCCCCACCACCTCGGCTCCCGCTACCACCAAGCCTGTGCACGGTACCTCGACTACCTCCCCGGTGACCGGCACTTCCCCCGCCGCTGAGAGTTCCTCGACCTGCACCGACGAGACCTCCATCCCCACCACCTCGGCTCCCGCTACCACCAAGCCTGTGTACGGTACCTCGACCACTGCCGCCGAGGAGACCACGTCGTGCACCGAGGAGGCTGCTGCCACCCCCTACAAGGTTGCCCGCGCCGTCCAGGGCGAGTATGATGTTGCTCCCATGAACCCTGGCAGCAGCAGTGCCAGCGTCCCGGCCTATCCCACGGCTGGTGTCTCGACCACGGCCCCCGCTAGCGAGGCCTCGAGCATGACCGACTCCACGACCCTGGGTACCAGCACCCGCTACTCGGCCACCTCGCCGAGCGCCAGCAGCCCCAACTCGGCCACCTCGGCCACCAAGCCCGCCTCTGCGCCCCCGGCTCCCTACCCCACGGGCCCGGCCTCGGCCAGCTCCTACATGCCCACCGGCACCGGCTCCGTGACCACCCCGGCTGGCGGCTACCCCGTCTCCACCGGCCCCGTCACCGCCGGCGCCGCCAACATGGGCAGCCACGCTGCTGGTGCTCTCGCCATCATGGCCGCTGCCCTGGCCGTCTTCTAAGACCCAGGCCTGCAAGCTCTATCCGGCACTTTGTTCTTTGGGTGTGGTGTAATATTTAATGTAATTATTTCGGAAGCTATATTATATAGATACTCCTTTGTCTATGCACATCAATGGTGCCAATAGATTCGATATCATCAAACGGACTTTTTTGTCTTTGTGACTCTGTTTTGCCCTTAGCCAGAGTGGGCTCGCCTTGATGATCCATATGCTCGTTGTTGTCGTCTTCCGAACCGCCCCGACTTCACAAACCACTTGCCGAAAGTGGCACATTTTATATTGAGGGGCCGGGATGCTTAGCAGTGCAAAGTAGCGTGCTACTCGATATGAATTTAAAAAAGACACATTTTCAATACATACGACCATAGCTTCCAGAAAACTCGGGATCCCGTCCGCTCTCCCATAGATAAGCTGGAAAGCGCCGAATTAGTACTAGGGTCGGTGACGACCTGGGAATCCTCGGTGTTGTATGTTTTTGTTTCTTTTACTCTCTGATTCTTTTTGTCCCCGAAGTTGCCATATTGCGCTTTGCGCATCTCGTCGAGCATCGCCGTGGCTACGTGGCTTTCCCGAGTTTCCTCGATATAGGGTTCGTGTTAAGACGGAGGGCTCGTCAACTCTCGCCGCACCTAATACGAGTAGGAAGTAGAGATTACAGGCTGGCAGGCGGGTAGCAGAAGTGACTCAACCAAACGGGTAACTGGCTCAGCATACTAAGAACACCCTTTTAGTTGAGTAACTTCTTCTGCTGCCCCCCTCGGTTGGCTCGGGCAGTTTGATACGGCAGCTAACTAGCTTGGGCTTGTTTGAGTGAGAATATTTGCCAGTGCCCATCTCCCCATGCGCAGATGTTCACAACGTCGTCATGGTCTAGGCGAATGGGCTATTTGCGGCAACACACTTCATAAGAACCCAGATGCCCCTAGGCAGGTACCGTGCAGAGAAATCATGTTGAGCATTGGGGCGGTACTATGCCAGAGGCCCTGGCCGTTCGTACGGGCCAGCATGGAAAGAACCGAGACCTTGGTAGTCTTCTCTTGAACGATGCCCCGCCACTTTCCGGACACAACCGTGCCACCTCCCCGTGCCATACTCCGTGCCCCCCCGCCTGTACGCTGCAGTTGAGGTGCCGCCAAAGCCAAAGGGTATCTTTCGCTCTACAGTGCACCAGCAGAAAAAGAGGAGAAATAAACCAAAGAGCATCGCTTGCGAGGGAACCCCTCTCCCTTTTTCGCCCGTTATGTTTTGGGACCAGTGATTGGCCTCGGTACTTAGTCTAGCTCGTTGCAGCTGCCGTCTTCGTCGGCGTTGTTACCCGTCTTGGCCTTCCACTCGGCCATTTCGGCTACCGGCACACGGCCCCGGAGCCAGCGAAGCGTGGCCTCGGTTCCTCGGTCCAGAACATTCCATCGAGGGACCCGGAACCGATTGCCGCTAACGTCAAGCCGCTCCAGATTACCCGCACCTCCGAGAAGCCCCAGCCGGGGATTCAGGTGCGCAATATCATTATTGTTGGCGTCAACGACCTTCAAGCCCTTTATTGAGTCGGGATCAAGCGCCTCCAGGTGGTTGTTCGAGATGAGCAGGACGGTGAGGCTCGGGAAATAATCGCGCAAGACGGGCAGCGACACCACCCGGTTGAAGCTCACGTCAATCTTTTGCAGATTTGGTGCTCGGAGGTGCGTGATCAAGGGGGCGAGACTGGTAATGCGGTTGTTGGCCAGGTTGAGCTCCCTGAGCGCTGTCAAGTCCAGTTCTTCTGCGAGAAAACTCTCGCCGACGAGCTGATTATGTGGCATCGACAGTGAAGTCAGCGTGTCGGCGAAAAACGACAGCGAGTTGGGCAGATTCGTGAAGGTATTGTGTCCCAGGCGGACCTCGCGGATCGTTTCTTCAACGGCGATCTTGGAGCAGGTGACGGGATGCAGCGACGATGACTGTGTGTTAGAGCGGTCCCTGCGGTTGTACGTGGTAAGTTAGTGCAGGCCCAGCCACAGATACAATTCCCAGTGCTTACAAAAGACCGCCCGCCTTGATGGGCCAGGTCTGGCTGCCTAAAGTATGAGACCTAGCCCTCGCCGGGGATTGAGGGGCAGACGTGGGCGGTGTGGCGAAGTCCTCAAACTCCGATCGGCTGTCATCGTCGCCATCAACTTGCGCCGAATCTCGCCTGGCTTTTGGCGCATCGAGCAAGCTCCCGCCGTTGCCGAAGCTGCTCACCCTGTTGGTTTCAGCGGGCAAGGTTTCCAATTTTGCGGCCAGGTTGGCTTTCAGTTCCTCGGTCGTAAGCGCAGTGAGCTTGCGGTCCTTCAGAGGGTTCCCGCTGATACGAAACATGCCGAGGGCGTCCATGCGGGAGATCTCGGGCGGGATGATTCCGATATCATTGCTCGTAAAATCGGCGTGCCGGAGGTTTTCGAGGCCGGTGAATCCGTCCGGAAGAGCAGTCAGGCTGTTCTCGTCGGCGTTGAGACTCAAGAGGCTCTTCCAAGACCCGATATGGGGCAGAGCTTTCATCCTGTTCATGGACAAGGTCAATTGATGAAGCGAGGGTAGAGAAAGCGCTCCCGGTGTGTCTGTAGACGCCAGCAGAGAGAGTTGGTTCGTCGAGACGTCCAGAACCTGCAGTTGGGGCATGCTCTTGACCTCTGGATGTATAAGCGTGCCTGTCAGTTTGTTCTTTCGCGCCAACAGTTCGGTCAAAGGCAGCCTCGACAGGACCTTGAAGTCAAGAGACTCCAACGCATTTTCATTGACGTTGAGCATACGGAGTCGGCTTAGGTTCTCCATCCCTTCCGGCAGTGATGTGATTTCGTTGCCATGTAGGTCCAGGGTTTCCAGGTTTTCAAGCCGCGAAAAGCAAGGGTCCATGACGCCGTAGAGCAAGTTGTTCCCAAGCTTGAGGTCGCGGAGACAGCTGATCTGGGAGATGACCTCAAGACAGTTGTTGGCTAATTTGTTGGAAGCCTATCGGCATGTCAGTATAGGATTAGGCTGAGTGCGCAGTTCCCAGACACAACTCACCAGGTTCAATGAGGTAAGAAGTGAAAGTCTTCTCAAACCCAGAGGCACCGAGATCAATGTGTTGCCGTGAAGATCCAGACTCTCCAAGCCTCCCAGAATGTGTCCTTGGCCATCTTCGTCATCAGCCATGGCGACGGGGTCCGTGTCCGGAAAAAAACTGTCGTCAATATCTTCAAATTCGTTGCCGGCCGCCACGAGTCTACTCAGATCGACACTCTCGGCCCACGAACCGTTGGTAGCACCGATGGTCTCGAGATCGTACATTTTCAAAATGGCATCGGGCAACCGTTTCAAGCCCAAGGCTGAAATATTGAGTCTCCCCGTTGTGCGTCCAGTCTCGATACGCGATTGCAAAACTTTGTCGTTCGGATCCTCGAACTGTCTCTGATTGAAGGGATCACTAGATAAGCCAAAGTCAAAGGACGTATCGGTGGGGATCAAAGGTGACTTGGGAGGCAGGGCTTTGCCACCCGGCTCGTTCTCGGCTGCTAAACGCCTGGCAGCTTTGGCCTGGGCTATCTGTTCCCTCAGTGAGGATGAGGAGTTTTTGGCGGTCGCATCCTTGGCGGAGCCGACAGCCAGGGTGGGTGAAGTCGTGGTGGTCTTAACGGACGGCACTGCTACCTTCCGTAGTGGGCGAAGAACTGGGTCGGCTGCTTGCTTGTCCAAGCCCGATGTGGACGGCTTCTTGGACAGGTTGTTCAGTGAAGCTCTCGGCTTCAGCGGCCGGGCAGCTAAAGGTTTGGAGCCATATCTGGGAAGCGAAATATCCGATTGCTTCTCCGGTGTAGCCATCCGCGGACCCGAGGAAAGCGACGCGGAGGGCTGAGGCTGATGTCTGGCGGGGTTTGGCGTCTTCAGGAGAGTGGACGTCCGCTTGGACGGAGCTCCGTGTAGGGCGGCCAGGGGCGGCCGGTACGTGCTGCTAGGAGTCCGGGAGCCATTGTACGTACCGTCAATTGGGCCTGAACTCGACCCCGGACGACTCGGGGACCGCGCAGACGGCCCGCTCGATCCATCGGATTGGTAGCTGGACCCAGGACGCGAACCCCCGCTTCCTGCGCGCGATGATGTGGCCTCGGTCTCAAAGAAGTTGGAGGCCCTACGCTTGAATGCGGGCGATGATGGTAATTGAGCGAGGTTTTCGACCGTCCTCTCGGAAAGCGACGGCCTCGATCTCCTGAGTTGCGCCGCGGTGGCATCGAAAGATATCGCTTCTCCCAATGAGTGGGTTGAGGAGTGCAGGCCATCCGGCACATCACCTTCTCCTTCTTCTTCCTCTCCTTCGGCCTCTTTCACTGCCGACTCGGTAGGGTCGAACACACTTGCGAACTGAGCCGATGGGCGTCGTCGGGGCGGCGCAATTTGCCTGGCACGGCCATCGTCGGTTTCGTTAGAGGCTGCACTGGGGGCGCGGCTAGTGGCGGGTTCGCGCGAAGCACTGCGCGTTCTGGCGCCATACAAGGCGCCTCGAGAGCTGACGGGCGGGCCGGCGGGCCTAGAGGGCCGCTGGAAAGTCGCGGCAGAGGCGGCGGCACCAGACGAAGGTGGGCGGAGTTGGTCTCGAGAAGCTGCTGGGCGCAGGCGCGGGTTGGAAGCCGTCTTGCGGAGGTCGGTGGCAGCCGGGCCGGAAAGGCTCTCTCGCGACGGAGCAGACCGGAGGCCTGCGGGCGCAGGTTTCGGAATAGCCGAGGGCGCGGGTTGCGAGCGAGGCAATGGCAAACGAGAGGTCGGGCGCGGAAGGCCACTCAGCCGGTTCGTAGAAATGTGCTTGTCGTCCATGGTCGGACGGCAGCCCTGGCAGGACTCGGCCAGGTGCCCAGCAGGTAGGCAGGCAGCCTCAATAGGTTTGGGCGGTCCTCAAGCCGGGCGGAGGGACATGGGACGGGACATATACGGCCATGCGCTATGGGACGGGACGGGAGGCTGTTTGTGGTTGGCCTTGGGCTTCGCATCGGGAGCATAGATCGAAAGGATCAAACGCACGTGGATATGGGATGAGATGTACCTACATTCAATGAGCTAGGTATAAAAGAAGTAGGTAGGTAGAGTGGAAGCTATCTACCCAGTAGGGCGTACGAGCCTAAAGAGGCAGGTATGTAGGCCGGTGAGGCGGCAGGGCAGGAAAGGGAGGGCAGACAACGACGGAAGCTTTTCCACAAATCCCTGCGTCCGTGGCGGTACATAAGCTTGTCACACACCCCATTCCTACTTACCTAGTATTGCACCTCCCGATCCATGTGTGAGTACCTACTAACCCAAAGGTGAGGATGAAGTAATGAGCAGAGCGGTAATGAAGAGGCAGTGCGCACGGGCAAGTTTGGGCACGATGAGGGGAGAGCGGGAACGGGATTGCATGGAATGGTAGGCCACAAGAACGGGCTGCCCGCCTGTAGCCCCCATCCTTGCACATGGGTACGGGCAGAACGGAGAGGGAGAAAAACCATATTGTCCCTTCCCTCTCCTTCGGCCCTCGGGCAGAGAGACGCGGTACGACCCCTAATCGTTCCATGTTGCCCAGTTCTTGGTCTAAACGTGCAGGGGAAGCCCCGGCCGAGGGTCGCAGTCTACGTACTGGTCGAACGCAACAACGAGGCCTCCGGTTTCCGCGGCCCATGCCGCAGAGGATACTGTGTAGGCCCGAAACCACGCCGCCGGTACCATCCGATGCTGCCCCAGTCTTCCGTCCTCCCCTTCCGCCGTTGGGTAGGTTCAGAGGTCCAGTACTGCTACTAGGGTTAATACTGTGTAGGCGCGGTGGGTCGTAGGGGTACCTGGTCGTGTTGATTACCGTAAAGGTGCGTACGGTAGATTGGGTGGGTGGGTAATTGCTGTATCCACGGCATCGCTCCTCCTACACAGTCCACGGTACTCACTGTTTAGGTTGCCAGCCCCCCCCAATATCTATTCCACCACCCATCCTTCCCCGTTCTCAGCTATAGGTACGCACGTTCGGTAGTGTTGAAGGGTCACCCCTCCAACAGGTTGTCCGTACCTGCAGGAACACGTACATACGTTACCGCGCGGCAGGGTCCTCCCCTTGCTTCCAGCTGACGGCCGAGAAGAGATGCGGCAAGAGAGCTCATCCTGAGTCCTATCAGAGTTCGGGGCTGTCCTACCTACAGTACGTGGCAAGAAAGTGGCCGCCTACCTATACACCATTCGCACGTCCCGCTACCGCTCGAAGGGGGCTCGCGAGCGTTCGTGCAGAAGGACGGTGACACGTAACCTCCAGTGTGCTCAGGCACAACCTAGAGCGGGTAGAAGAATGCATCGGCACGGCAATCTGCCCATGCTCCCTTGACTGGGTCGCGGTACGCATGGGTGTTGCCATTGATGGTCTCCAGATGGTGTGCTTCCGTAGGTTGCGTCGGCGAGAGGGAGTGATGTGATCAAAAAAGGCATACGTGCAGCAATGCAACCCACCCCCACATTATCCCCACCCACCTGTATTGGCTCTTCGAGGGATGGATGGCTCAACCCCAAAGCAAAGCACCTGAGACGAAGGGCCGTGACTATTCATGGACAGTGTTGTGCCAGTGTCATTTTGCATGTTCAAGCTGGCTGGGTCGTCGTCTTCAACCGTGGGACCCCGTCTTTACTCCTCGCAAAACGGCTGCGTGTGTTCAGGTCGCCCAGCACAGCTTGGCACAAGGGACAGGGTGTTCCTTAGGATTCGTCCCACGTTCTGTTGAGAATTATGGCGGATCCATCGGGATTCGAAGATGAGGCGGATTGTTGGCTAGTGCGCGTACCACGAGAGACATGATCATTTGTGAATGAAGCACCTGGGCAGAGATAATCCGGACTGGATGGAATACCTAGTCGGACAGCCCTGCTTTCCCGCTCTACCACCAGTAGCACGCAGGGCGGCAGGGCTTACAATTAAAGCCCGAAAACGCATTTATACTGGTATGTACGGAGTGCCTACATACTATAGCATTCCGTACGACCCATGCCCAGCCTTAGTGGACTACCTACCAGTACCCCCGCCTAGGCCTTCTTTTCTTGTTCCATCGCTAAAGAAAACCCCCCTGCGCCTAACAACAGAAACACCCATTCTTAGCTCTCGGACTAGAGCTAGCCTAACACCGGATCCCTGATTTCATACCAGAAGAGTAGATAATGTGGAGCTGCCTCTGTCAGGCCTGTACCTGGAGAGGGGGAGGACAAAAACAATGCCCCAGCAACTCTACGAGAGCCACGCTGGAGGGGTGTTAGCTGAGGCGTTTTTTGTCCCCCTCTCGCCTGGTCCATGAGCGAGCATGGGCGTTTCTGTTGTCAGGCGCTAGGCCCCAGGTGTGCCCAGTCGATCGTGACTAAACAGCCGCCATGGGTCCGCCGCCGGCTTAAGTTATCTCATGGCTACCTATGGACCTGGGGAGGAGAAGAGAGAGAGAGAGAGAGAGAGAAAGGGGTGTACTCGTAGGCGTGCGGTCAGCCCCTCAGCCCACCACTTACGACCACTACCACTACAGCTGCCCGTGAAACTGACGCAAACGTAGGGAAACTGTCAGCTAGATGCATCCGGTACGGCAGAGGTAGGTAGGAGGTGTACAGCAGGGACCTCCATATGTGTTTTAACTGTGAGGTACTTTTGCGCTGCGATTGCTGCAGTAGAGGGGGCGTACCTGGGCTTCCAAGGCCTGTGACAACGATTCCCGGCACGGCTTCTAGACCAGCCCGCTAAGCAAGTCAGTACCTTGGTACCCGTCCCGCATTACCTAAGGAGAAAATGTATCCACCCATCTCCCGGCAACCGACCGTCCACCCTGTCTGTCATTGACTCCTCCCAAGCAGGCCCGTTGTCGTCAATCAACTTTGTGCGCTTAACAACCGACTGTGGATTCGACAGACGCCTTCCAACCTCCCTCTCTGTTTCCCTCTCCCCGCCCCCTGCCTCAGCCCCCGCCTGCTTCAGCCGAGCGCGTACAGGTCAGCTGTGACCTCTCAGGTGTTGGTCTCAATCTCCTAAGATCATCATCAGTCTTGAGTGCTTCCATCGCACCAACCACTCGCTCCACCCGTTCCTGCGTCCTGGAGGAGCCCACCCAGACGAGCCTACCCGCCCACCTGCCAATCTGCCCGCACCGCCGGTCGCACCCGTCGCTTGCGACTCACCACGCCCGTGTAGTCGCGGCATATCTGCCGCTACGGTCCTTCGTCGCAGCTCAATTACCGCCTCCATGTCGGCCGCCGCGGATATGGAAACAGCCGCCAGGCCCAATGGCGATTCCCCGGCCACCCCGACCCCGCCTGAGGCCTTATCGCAAACCTCCAGCATTCCCTCGACAGAAAGCCCAGACTCACCCACGGCGCCCCCAGCCAGTGCCGATGCCAATGCCGGCGCCGTTACTGCTGGTAACGCTACCCTGAAGCCTGAGCACCAAGCTGCCGGTGGCGTTTCCTCGTCCCAGGTCATCCCGTCCTCGTTGACCCCGCCGCCGTCATCCCAGCCGCCCCAGCCCACGGGTGCTGGCGCTGGACAACCACTTGGCTACATCAGCTCCCAAAGAGCCAACATCAACTCCCAAAGAGCCAGCATCTATTCTCCTCCCGCCACCGGTATGGATCCGCTTGCTCGCCGCAGCAGCGCTTCGACCCCGGCCTCCGGGTATCTCCCACCCACGGCTGACCAGATCTCGGATGCCTCCCCGACAGAACTGCGCTCCATGGTCCAGTCTTGCTTGGCCGAGAATGCCAGGCTCAAAATGGAGACGGCCCACCACAAGCTACAGTATAATCTGCTAAGTATGCAGGCCGACGAGGATGCCAAACGAGCCGCCGTGGAGCACGAAATGACGCGCCGTGAGGTCGAGGTCCTCCGCGTCGCCGAGCACTCCCGACAGGCTCGTCGCGAGCTTAGCGCCGCTGCCGACTCTACCCAAGCCAAGTATACGCAACTGAAGACCATGTACGAGGCTGCCGTTGATGAGGTTCAGAGCCTCAGAAAACGAGCCAAGCTGGCCAAGAGGGTCATCCAGCAGAAAGAAGACGAGCTCACCAGCCTGGCTGACGAGCGCGACATGCTGCTGACCCGCATCCGCGAAAACCGGGAGCATTTCAAGATGCTCTGTTCGCCCGGAGGCGCCTTCCACGGGGCTCTGACGCCACCGACCAAGACGGTTGCGGCGGCGACACCGCAGCCACACCGGGCTACTCCACGGCAGGTGCCCAAAACCTCGCATCAGCCGCATCAGCACCCGTACCAGAGCGGGTTGCGTCAAGACAATGACCAGAATCAAGCGGGCTTTGCTGCCTTGCTGCAGGCAGCGTATCAGGAGAACAATAGCGCGCCTTCGACGCCGACCACGGCCAACCGACCTACGCCTCGCATGCCCTCCAAGCACACCCGTGGCGTGCAGTCCCTATCGTCTCTGCCTGAGACCCCCGGGCTCCGTTCCCGGAGCGAACGATCAATGCTCCTGCCGTCAGCCAACCTAGTACCGCATTCGGAACCCTCTTCCCGCCAGTCGGTTGCGAACCAGGACCTGCCGGCCACCCCGACATCGGTGTCCAAGAGAGGACGCAAAAGCCGGGAAAGCACCATATCGGCCGAGGAGAACGGTGAGCTGGACCGGGCAGCCCTGGCATCGGTGGCTGCGGCCACGCAGTCGTTCATGTCGAGCGGTAACCGGGCTTCGACAAGTCACTCCCAACGGAATGGGGGCAGCGAGGAGCCCTTATATGAGAGTCGAGCGAGCCAGGCGGCTTCCGAGATGCTCCGCCGGGACCCCTTGGAGAGTCTGGAGGTGGCGAGCTCGGTGGGATCGCGTGATGCAACGCCCGCACCCGTGGACAAGCCGGCACCGGCCAAGGTCCAGGCCCGGCTTTATGCCGGTGTGAACAAGCCCGGCGGTCCGTGGGAGAAGCGCAAATACGCGGGCGGCGCCGACACGGACGAGAGCAGACGCGAAACGCTTCCGAGTCCCCTCAAAAAAGCTCGTTACAGCAGTGGCACCGAAACTGAACGCCGAGTCGGCTTGGGCATTCAGTACAGCTGAGGCATGGCTGCTGCGGCATGGGTGCGAAAGAGGCTACGAGGACGACGACATTTGTATTATACCCCATCGGAGGTTGTGCCTTGCAGGTTGTGCGGGGGTGTGTGAAAGGTAGAGAGCATCGGGAATCTGTAGTACACATATTGCCACTGCTAAAACGGGTCGCGATTGCCTTGGGGCGTCAGGCTGGAGTGCGCATGGCAGCCAAACAAGTAGAAGCAATGCACAGGGTAGTTTGAATTGCGTCGGTGACGGATTCACTGAGCAATTTCCGCTGAACGGAGGAGTTGGCGTCTCAGCAGCAGTGGTAGTACTCCGAACGGCCTAGGCATTCTGTAGCTGTGCGGGTAATAGCCGATGGGCTCCCCGCGCCACCGCCCGTTTCCCCGCGGGGCGGCGCCGCATTGCCGAAAGCAATTGCCCGCCATAGCCCGAGCGGAATTAGGGCGGGAATATGTTTACCCTGGCCTGGGCTGCGGGTTTGGCGATACCGGACAGCCAGTCGACTGCATGTTCCGGCTGCTGCTTCGTTCCTCGTGTCCACAGCTGCTCCCCGTTTCTTCCTTCACGAACGGTATACTGGCGTGTCCTGCATTGGTCTACGAGATACCGGGTACTGTAATTACGTCTTCGCACTCGTACTACCTACTTGGTCACTCCTACTACGCTCCCTCTTCGCCCAGCAAGCACCCCACTCGGCTGCAAAGCACACCATGGCGCTTCCCAAGGGCCTCTCGGCGGTGCTCGCCAAGGCACCGTCGGACGTGGTGATTCTCTCGTCGCTGCGCACGCCCATCTGCCGGTCATACAAGGGACAGCTCAAGGACGCCTACCCCGAGGAGATGCTGGCGGCGGTGCTCGGCGCCACGCTCGCGGCGAACCCGGACATGCCGGCGGCAGCGGTCGAGGACGTGGCGGTGGGCGTGGTCCTGTCGGAGCTGGGCGGCTCCAAGGCGGCGCGCATGGCGATGAACCACGTGGGGTTCCCCAACTCGACCAGCCTGTACACGGTCAACCGGGCCTGCAGCTCGTCGCTGCAGGGCATGGCGACGGTGGCGGCGCAGATCCGCACGGGCATGATCAGTACGGGCATCGCGGCGGGCACCGAAAGCATGACGCGCAACTACGGCAGCCGGGCCATCCCGGTGGACCTCTGGCCCGAGCTCAAGGAGAGCCCCAACAAGCACGCGCGCGACTGCATCATGGCCATGGGCCTCACGTCGGAGCACGTGGCGGCACGGTACGGTGTGAGCCGGCGGGAGCAGGACGAGTTCGCCGTCGAGTCGCACCGACGGGCGGCGCGGGCGCAGGCCGAAGGCTTCTTCGCCCGCGAGACGGTGTCGGTGCACACGCGCTTCCAGGAGGTTGACAAGCAGGGCAACAAGGTCGGCGAAGCGCGGCGCGTCGAGGTGACCCAGGACGACGGCATCCGCGCGGGCGTGACCATGGAGGCGCTGGCCAAGCTGAAGCCGGCCTTTGCGGCCGACGGGGCCAGCACGGCGGGCAACTCGAGCCAGGTGTCGGACGGCGCCGCGGCGACGCTGCTGATGCGGCGCAGCACCGCGACGGAACTGGGGCTGACGGGCAGCATCCTCGGCAAGTTCGTCGGCGCCACGACGGTGGGGTGCGCGCCCGACGAGATGGGCATCGGGCCGGCGCTGGCCATTCCCAAGCCGCTGCGCGCGCTGGGGCTCGAGACGCGCGACGTGGACCGGTGGGAGATCAACGAGGCCTTCGCCAGCCAGGCCATCTACTGCGTGCGCGAGCTGGGCCTGCAGAGCGCCTGGGAGCAGGGCCAGGTCAACCCGGACGGCGGCGCCATCGCCCTCGGCCACCCGCTGGGCGCTACCGGCGCCCGCATGACGAGCACGCTGATGCACGGCCTGGGTCGGAGCGGCGGCGAGGTCGGCGTCGTGAGCATGTGTGTCGGTACCGGCATGGGCATGGCCGGCCTGTTTGTGCGCGAGCACTGAGATACGCCGTTCCGAGAAAGGAGGGACGGTGGGAGCGGCGATGGGTAAGGGGGACGGGGAGATACAGGGACAAAGACGGCTGCATGCCGTACGATGCCTCCCCGGCTTTGTGGTCTATGTGTGTATGCATCTAGCTGGACAGTTGCCTCCAACGATGGGGCGTATTCCCCTTCCCCCAACAATTTGCCCTATCCACACGTCACGCCCTATTTCTTCGTGAAGATGGTCGCCACGCTGTTCTTCGTCGTGACCCTGCCCCCCGTCGTGTACAGCGGCGGGTACGAGCAGCTCGAGCTTCTGGTGGCTCGACGTCGTTCTGCGAGATGGGGGTTGGAATTCCGGGGCGGGTGGTTGGCCCGTGAAGGCCCGCGTCCGGAGGGGCTGTGGGACGTTACCCCGGTATGTGAAAGGTGCATGCTTAGATGGGTGTATGTACTACATACAAGTATCTCGAGTCCAGCGGTGGACGGCACCCGCGCGCCTGCTGATTGGCGATTGGCGCGCTGTCGGAATTATCATGATCCACGGCCAGCCGAGCGACCTCTGTAGGGAATCCCGAGGCCGCAGTTACTTTGGCCGCCCGTGCCCCATGTGTCCATGTCCCTCTCGCTCTGTTTCTTTCGTTTTTTTCCCCCCTCTCTCGCCCTCCTTCCACCCTCGGCTTGCCCGACCGATTTGGTCCTATCTGGCGAGACGACCGAGGTTAGGCTGCCGTCGGCCGTTGATGGCGCCGCGCTACGCGCAGTGCCTCTGCACGGCTGGTTTGACCATGGCCATAGCCAGGCCGTGGGGGTGAAGATGGCGAGTGCCCCGGCCCGTCTAATCGTCTTTCACCACGTATCACCTGCCTTTTCGTCCTCGGACACTAGCAACCTGGCTGCAGTATGCCGGCCGACCTGCTAGCTTCGCCTACGACAGGCTACGAGATGCCATACTACTGCAGCGCCGTCATGCGCCGGCGACACGGATGCGGCTTTTCTGCGGCCCCATGGCGCGTACCAGCAGCGCCTCGCCGCCTCCGCAGACGGCCGCATCATCGTGAAGCACCCTCGCCAAAGACGGACGGCGCGTCGGCCATGACGCCAGGCTGGCCCCCAGGCGTAGGATGGCGGCAGCGCTCCTGGCCATACAGCAGGGGCACGTCACGCTGCCGTCGGTGGGGGGGGGGATGAACTAGGTATATCTCGTCCTGATCTAGGCAGCGGGGGCCGCAGACAGCCGGGGCATATGCGTCCACGATCCTTCGTCTGGGAAGGGGCAGATTAGGTCGCTGGATGCAGGCAAGGATGGCCCAGGGAGGCGGTGGAGGGGGGGACGGTGATGCTTCCGAGAGGCCCCGGGCCTCCGGGCAGGAGTTTGCGAGCCTAGACCCACCGGGAGGGGGGAAGAGAAGGATGGAGGGCGGCGCCGAGCCAGGGCGAGACCGCCTCCCATCGGCTTGCCACAGACTGGCTAGCCAGCAGGGAGTGACAAAAGCGAGGGAGTGCCGCCATGTCTGCAGCCGCCCTCGTGATTGGGCCCACCCGGAACGTTGCCAACCCAAGAAAGACGCCGGGAGCCTGCGCCGGACGAAGCATCGGCGCCGTGATGCAGTGGACGGAATCCCTCGAGGATAAGAAGGCCCCGCGCGCCCGCCCTGGCCGGTCATCACGCCCCTTCCCTTTCGCCGGGCCAGAGAGCTAGGAAATAGAGAGAAAGAGAGCCGCGGAGAGAGAGCCGGAGAACCAGAGAACCAGAAAAACAGAGAATCAAAAGCGCCGTGCTGCCATTCGTCGTCTTCCGAACGCGGATAGGTCCCTCACCATCGTTCTCACCCTCTATCGTCCCGCGGCCGGCAGCTGACGGCCACCCAAGGTGCTGACACACTCCTCGTCTCGTTGCTGACAGCATGAACGGCAATCTGGCGTTGGGCATGGCAACCCCAACAGTAGCGTCGATGCAGGGCCGGGCTGTAGGGGCAGGGGTAGCGGCAGGAGCTGACGTACAGCCCCGGCTCCAATCGCGCCGCGTCTTGCAGGTCGCCGTCTTGGTGTGCGAGCACATGTCGCCCGACATCGCCGCCTCGCACGGCGCCTTTCCCGACATATTCCGGACCTGGCTTGTGTCGGGCGCCCGTCGCTTCAACAGCCGCCGCCCGCGGTGCCAACACGTCGCCGTTCGGGCCTCCAGCTGGGACGTAACCAAGGGCGAGTACCCGCCCAAGCTACACGGCATCGACGCTCTCATCGTCACCGGCTCCATCCACGGCGTGTACGACGATGCCCCGTGGATCCCGGCCCTCGCCCGCTACATACAAGGTACGAAATAGGCGGGCCTGCCGTGCCGGCGCCCCCTTCCTCCTCTTCGCCGCCTCCGCTGATCTCGGCCAGACGTCTACCGCAAGCAGCCCCGCGTCCGACTCTTTGGCAGCTGCTTCGGCCACCAGCTCATCGCCCAGGTGCTCCTGGGGGAACATGGAGCGCGGGTTGAGCGGTGCGACAGCGGTTGGGAAATCGGCCTGCACGAGGTCCGCCACAACGCCGCCTTCGTGCGGTGTTTCCCCGGCCTGGTGCGCCCGACGACGGCTTACCAGTTTCTGCACCTCGATCATGTCGTGGTCAAGACGGCCCTGCCTCCCGGCTGGATGTCCGTCGGCGCCAGCGACCTGTGCCCCCTGCAGGGGCTCTACCAGCCCGGAAGGGTGCTGACGTACCAGGTAAGCCGCAGCCATTGTCCCCCGGGGCGCTGCCATGGCTGACTGGCCTTCCTGGTTGCAGGGCCACCCCGAATTCGATAATATGGTGGTGCGCGACATCGTGTCGCGCCTGGACCGCGTGGGCGCCTTGGCCGCCGACGTGTACGAGGAAGCCTTGGCGCTGCGGGATAAGGGTGACAGTCGAGCGCGAGCGGCTGAGGTGCTGGTGGAATTCCTGGCCATGAGCTAAACAAGGGCCGCAAGCGATGGCAAGAAAATGCGACGACTGTTCCTGATGCTGTTTCCTCATTCATTCCCTCGGCCTCGAGTACGTGCGCGCAAGAAATTGGTTTGCACGCGTCGAACGCGGAGGAGAACAAAAGGGAGAGCTGCCTCACATTCCTCAGCGAAACCACCCCCCGAGCCGCCAGGCATTCTCACCCCCCATCGCACCCGGCGCTCTTTCACGTACACTGTATGCCTACCCACACACATATACCGACCGGATGCCCGGTTCCCTGATGTAGCATGCTGCTTTCTCTTCCCCTCATCTGCCTCCCGTCTTCCCGTCGTACTATCTCATATCTTTTGAAACCCCCGCTGCACTATGAGTTCTGCCCTAGCCCCCGCAGCCCTGCTGGCAACTCCCCAGCATGCTAAGATCAGCACGGCGCACAAATTCCGGCAGTGGAAGCAAACAGCATACCTCAAGACGCGGTACTCTGACATCGGCACTGCCGTCGTCCTCGAGTGTAGCGACGCGGCCGTTCTGCTTGACCAGCAACTTAATGCCCGGCCCGCCTATTTCGGCCAGCTTCTCGTCAGGCTCTACAGCTACGGCGCCTCGTGGCGCAACTACGTCCTGCTTCAATTTTTGGGCTTTGTCGACTGGATCCTGCTTCTCGGTCTCAAGTTCGTCGACCTCGTCCTCTTCAAGCTTTGCCTGCTCTTCTGCCTGCTGCCCACCGGCGCCTTCGTCGTCTACGGGTCGCTGGTCCTCGGTGCCCGGTGCTGCTGGGAATTTATGAGCGGGCGTTGGTGGTGCGGCACCGTGGCACTCGTCAGCTTCAGCCTCTGGGCCTGCTACATCGCCACCAACTACCTCAAGCGGCCCGAGGACTGGAGCGCTTCGACGTGGCCCCGGACCTTCCGGGGTCAGACGCGGGCCGCTTCGACTTTCTACAAGCAGCCCGTCTTCTGGAACGCTGCCGGAATCCTGGCCATCGCGGTATCGCAGTACCTCGGTGCTGTAGACCTCCTCATCTAGCTGTTTCACCCTTTTGCCCCGTGCAGATTGGAGGAGAGGGACTTTGGCACTATGGGGTTCCCTGAAGTGGGCCCTCCACTATGCTGGTGTGTGCGAACAATCGAGTCTGTACCTCGGGCGGAGGCTGCAATACGTGGTACCAGGGGCCGGGGGTTTTCCTGCCCGTTTTGTCCGGGGATACAATCTGCTCCGTTGGGGGTGGTGGTTTTGGATGGTTCCTGTGTTGATGGCAAGGGCCTGGTCAAGTCCGACCAGTGACACATGCAGGTACGTATTCAATGAAGCAAATGAATGAGACCGGCTTGCCCCTGTAGCTGTACTATGCGCTTGGCTGTCTTTTGTCATCTTCCTCGCCGTCCTCGCCGTGACTATATGGAGGCGGGCAGACCAATGAACTCGTCCTTCCATGACACAAGGGCTCCGGCTTCCTCGTCTCTGAGTTGATATCTCGTTGGCCAACCATCTGGAGACTGGACCGTCTAAGCAAGAACTCCCGAGCAGTATGTATCGGCCGCTATGATGCGCTTCCAGTGCTCGCGGCTAGTTGTCGAGTGAGTTGACCCCCTCGTCAACCGGGGCCTTCTTCAGTCGACGCATGTCCATCAGATCATCGGTGGCAACTCCTTCGATGCCACCATGACGCCGGTGTGGACTATGATCCCTCGCCAGAATCTACCTGCACGACGTGCAACTACAGCGACGACTTTCCCAACTAGTTGACGACCATTCTGGAATTTAGGGCGCGCAACGGCACCTACAAGGGGGTGAAGCAAATGGTGAATCTTGTTCGTCCCTCGCCCGCTCATTGGGCCGTTATAGAACTACCCCGGAGATGTTCCACTGCCTAGGCGTATATTTTGAACCTATCGGCTCACATCTCCTCTGCAGTTCCTGCGGGGCGACGAAGAAATGACGATTTACTACATCCCGCAGTACGACAAAGAAACAACCGTCATTGCCTTTCAACCGGTGAGTTTTCTCTCCCCTTCGCCGGCCACATGGAGCACACATCCTAACGGCCTTTCAAGGGCTTCCGCATGCTCGCGGGCAATCCCACTCTACGTAGCTATAGTGGCCAGCAGAGGCAGCTCTGTCATCGCTGCTACACGGCCGTGAATCAGGACCCGTTCGGAGGAGCGCCGTGTGTGGATGGCAGTGGCATGGACACGGCTGAGCTTCCGCCGCCTTAACACAATGGCGGTATCAGGGCAACCATCACCATTTCACGTGAGTCGCGGCCCCATATTCTTTCCCCATTACTCTCCGTCTCGCCCTCGTCATTTGTTCTCGCAGCTGTGGCGGGATCCGGTACTGAACAAAACCTTCTCTTACCAGCTGCTGGGACGGCAAGAGCCTCGATAGTCCCGTCTGGCTTCCTCAGGTCATGTACCAAGTCATGTGTGGCACCCGGGAACTTAACGATCCCTCCGGCTGACCCGACGACGGTTCCCGGCCATTCGTCTACACCATGAACGATGAGCATGGGTGTGGGTAAGCAGCACTTTATGTTCCCTATAGCCCGCTTTGGCACGTAACTCTGCCGTCGCTCTCCTGCTCTTTTTTTTCTCCCCCTTCTCGGCTTGAGGATGCTCCGGTTTTGCTCCACGAACACACCGCTTTAGGAACTTGCTGACTCCGGGTCATGATAGATGGCACGGCAACTACCTCTTTGGCTGGGAAGGCGATGCCCTGCAGAGAGCCCTCGATGCCCGGTGTAGTGGCAACATGTGCAAAACGCGGAAGACCCAGTCGCCCGAACAAGCAGCCGCCTGCACCAAGGAGCTGCGCATCCCCAAGAACGTTGACGGGTGTAAGTCCAGTGGTCAAGATCCCCCGCCAATGACCATTCCTGGCGCGGAGCGCCAATGCAGGGCTTGAGGTTCCCTCGAACGTGGTCATGTAGAGAGGGGTACGAGCTGGATGGGGGGGCAAGCCGGTTGCACTGTGAATCAAGGGCAGGCACCTTGAGGTAGGTAGGGGTGAATAAATGCAAGGCAGGGTTGATGACAGACGTCTTGTATGCTTTAGCGGAAGTTCAGGAGGACGCGGTATGGCTATACACTTGCATATAGGAGCCTAAGTGCTCGAGTCAAATATAGATTACTTATCTGCAAAGAAGGAAGTGCTGTGGTGTCACACACTCGTCCCTGATCATCAGGAGGGCGGCGTCCTGAGGCACACAGTCCCAGCAGCATCCCTCTCTTTCTCGCCCCAAAAAATATTGGTCGCCTTGTCCACGTGCATTTCCTCCAGCACCTGGAAATTTAATTGGATTACTCTCCTACGTACCATCTTCTCGGCTGCCATCTCTTCGCCGGCTTCCTCGCAGTGCCCCGATCCATCTACATACGCTTGGAATTCATCCCACGACACCCGGACCGGAAGTCTTTTCAGATCCTTCCTCATTCCTTCACTGCCGGCGAAGTGCGTAAGGTTTAATCCCGTCATCTCATCTCCGTACGTTGACACTTCCTGAAACATAGCTGCCCGTGGCTGACTTTTTTTCCCCCCCGGGTTTTCTAGCATCACGATGGAATACAATCCGGCCTCAACCGCACGCTTTCCTGCTTCTGGTGATCCCTTTAGAGGCAGTGGCGACAATACCGTCGACCTGTTAGATGATGGCGGAGAGGAAGAGGTCATCGACTTACTGGGCGATGACAATGCTGATGAGGTGGTGTTTTTGCAAGCCATTCCCCGTCAGCTCCAAGACTCTAGGACACGCATCCGGGAGCACCGTATCCGTCCTGGATTTCTCATCAAAGACGGAATGTGCGTCGAAATCAGGAGCATGGCTGGCGAAAGGTACCTGCTCCAGTACCTTCGCGTGTCGGGACTCTACAGAGAGGATGGGCGCATTACGATACGAGGGGTGCTATTCGTGCGCACCCGTGAGCTTGGCGGCTACTTCCCCAAGAAAAGAAATGAGGTCTGTAAGATTCTCAACGTCGCGCGAGACGACAGACGCGACAAGGAGGAGCAGAGCACCATTGAGATTTCGGAGGAACGCGTCATGGGCCCCCGGTACCTCGCCTGCACCAACGCAGCCTTTCCTCACCATCGATACGACAAGAAAGCATATCGCGACAAGGCGACAGCCGAGGCAAGAGGGCCTTTGGTATGCCGGTGGGAGTACAAGCTAGTATGGACGGACAACCAGTCCCGAGTGCGAGGTATGTTGCGGTCGTAGCTGAGTCGATGGCGATCTGGCCCAGGTCTGACCAAGTGTCGATACAGGCGACCGGCCGGTCGAGTACGTGGCGGCGGCACTGATGGCCAAGGACGCCTCCAAGGCCAGGTATCGGGTCGCGGACGACGAAAGCAGGCGGCAATGGCGAGGCAACGAAAGGCACCGTCGAGGCGAGCCTTATACGTTCGGCGACATGTTCTGCGGCGGCGGTGGTACCTCATGCGGAGCGCAACAAGCCGGCCTCAAAGTCCACGTCGCGTGCGACGCTGACGACAAAGCATGCAACACCTACGACATGAACTTCCGAACCACTAACCTGTTCATTATGGACATCTCGGACTTTGTGACGCAGCCGGACAACGCCGCCTCGCTACGGTCGCGGATTGACGTGCTTCATCTTTCCCCGCCTTGCCAACCCTACTCGCCGGCGCATACGCAAGCAGGTAAGAACGACGACCGAAACACGGCCG
This sequence comes from Nigrospora sphaerica, assembly GCA_018287875.1. Taxonomy (NCBI): domain Eukaryota; kingdom Fungi; phylum Ascomycota; class Sordariomycetes; order Amphisphaeriales; family Apiosporaceae; genus Nigrospora; species Nigrospora sphaerica. Next base: position 1,127,510 of record JAGVVL010000017.1, read on the forward strand.
CTCTCTTTGTGTGCAGCGACATCGTTAAAAGCATACGACCACGCATCTTCACAGTCGAGGAGACGTTTGGTATCCTACACCGAGAGCACGCCCACTACCTTTCCGGCCTAGTCCACGGCTTCACGGCGCTCGGGTATTCCGTGGTCTGGAAACTCAAGGACCTGCGGCTCTGGGGTACGCCCTGCAGGCGGCGCCGTTTTATTATGATCGGATCCTGCCCGGGGGAGCAGCTGCCCACATTCCCGGCTCCTACGCACCCCGAGGCCAGTGGCTTCATGACCGTTGCGCAAGCCCTGAACCAGATCCCGGCCGGGCGTTTCTACGACCCTCTCCACCAACCGCATCAATTCCGGTTCGACATTCCAAAGCCTTCGTGGGATGATCAACAGCCTCTCTCGAGGACGCTGACCTGTGGCGGCGCCCAAGGCTGCTATCACCCCAGCGGCATGAGGGCTTTCACCATAAGGGAGCTCGCAACGCTCCAGACGTTTCCGATAGAGTATAGGTTCACTCCCCATATCAACCTGACCGACGCAAGACGCCAAATCGGGAATGCGTTCCCGCCGCGTGCGGCCAAGGTTTTGTTTAGCCATATCCGGAAATGGCTGGAAGATAGCGACAGGGGCGACCCCGAGGCAGTGGTGCTGGACGATGACGGCCCGCCCACAATCGTCATCGACGACTCCGAGGCCGATGATAACTCGGATCATTCCTCCGTAACAATGTGCGGAGACGATGATTGCATCGTCCTGGACGCGGACACGGCGCCTCGCGGCCGACCAGAGGCACGTCGTCCGCGAGACAGGCCGGCAGCGCGGCGGGTTTAGCGGCGGGTTTACGGCCAACAGCGTATCACGGCGAAGGAGGCAGTTGCATCGACGTGCAGCTGTCGGTGGTCGTTCGGGTGCGATGAGTATCCTTGGCCTCCCCCCCTCGAGGTAGTGTGTCTGTTTGGATGAATGGTGGTATCACGGGCTGGCGTTGGATGAATGGACGGAAATGAGAGACGAGGTTTGCTCTGGGCCGCTACTGCATGTATGCGCTCTTTACACCGATGTAGTAGTTGTGCGGAGTACACGCTATCCCGCCATCCCCAGACACACAGACACACACACGCACACCTGGGGTGCGAGAGATGCTTTTCTAGAGCGAATGCGATGCCACGGTACCTGCATGCCGCCCAGTGTGCCTAACAGCTGTACCATCCGTCGTCCCTTCTGCTCGGGGGCCCCAAGGTCAATAAACCCTGTCGTCCATGACCGTCGGGTGTCCACCGAGTCTGACAAGGGGGTCTTGGCATAGTGGGGCCCTTCCTGTCACGTAAACCGGTTGCCTGCATTCCATGTGACCTGCGTTTTCCGGCGGTGTCGGTGGCCCCGTCTCCCTCTCCCAGACCTTCTGGACTCCATCCACCCCGTCTCGACATATTGCCTGTATAACAAACGGCCAGGCGTGGTTGTACCACAGTAGCAGTGGCAGCGGCAGCCGCAGGAACAGCCAGCGGCAAGCAGCAGCAGCAGCAGCAGCAGCAGCAGCCACAGCCACAACCGGCGGTGCCCGTCCGATCTTCCCGCCCGTCGATCAGATGCAGCCGCCCGAGGCTCCACCCCTCGACCCCGGGGGCCAAGGGAGCGCGGGTGGGAGCGCGGGTGCGGTTGCGGTTGCCAGTGCTCGGGGGAACCGAAGCGGCACGGGGGCCGGAAGCGGAACCGGCACCGGCTCGGCAAATGGATACGGCCTGCTCGAAGGCCCGGACGGGGGCCCCTCTGCCGCGCCCAGCAGCAAGCGCAAGGCGCCACCCCCAACCCCGGCGTCCAAGTCCGACGAGGCCGACAAGGCCAGCACCGGCGCCAGTCACCAGAAACGCCGCCGTCGCGTCTTCTCCTGCCAGTCGTGCCAGAGGCTGAAATGCCGCTGCGAATACGACCCCGGCGCCCAGGCCTGCCATCGATGCGTCACCCTCCGGTACATACATATAGCCCCTTGGTCCCCCTCCCCGCCTCCCACGCGGCGGACCCGCCGCGCCACCGTTGACATGCTGTCCCCAGGATTGAATGCTCGCTGAAGGGAGAGATACTCGACGTCCCGTCCCATCCTAAGCCGGCCGAGAATGCGACCAGTCTCGAAGAAAGGTACGTCTTCGGCTCTGCCCGGCCACGTCTCGCCGCCCCGTCCGCGCCCGGCACCGGCAAACGCACAGGGGCGCGGGCGCGGGCGCGGGGACCCCGGATACCCCGCGAAGCAGACTCACATGCCAACACCATGCAGGTTCGCCCGGTACGAAAAGTCCCTGGCTGACATGAAGGGAATGCTCGAGCTTGTGACGCGCCAATTTGGCGTGCACGGCGATTCACGCAGGCCACCAAGGGGTGTCACCAGCAGTCGGACCAACACCGAGGCGCCCAACTCCCCGAAAGACGAAGACGGTGGCCCGGAGAGCCTGGCCGACCCAGTCGATGTGGGCATCAAGTCCGCCCCGACCGCCGTCCTTCGGGAAATCGGCGAACAGGTCAACCAGGGCTTCCGCCGCCTGGAGCACGTGAAACTTGATCTCGTCCAACTACAGTTGCTCGAGGAGCAGACCGCCAACGAACTGGCGAGGCTGTGAGTGGGCGAGGGAACGGGCTGCGCGTCCAGTCAGAAACGAACGGGCCCCGGCTGACACTCTGTTCCAGCTTCCTACGACGGCATGGCCACCTGCTTGCTGTTTACGACCCTGCCGACACATCCCCATCCGACATACGTGAGCTTTCACCCTTTCTCCACAGCGTCTGCTGTCTCTGCGCCATGCTCTATCGTGAGGACCTGTGCAACACGCCAGTCCACCGCCAGGTCTACGAGCAGGTCCGCATCACCTTGGGCCAGACGCTGTTGTCGAACCCACTCAGCTTGGAGGAAATCAACGGCGTGCTCATCATGAGCGACCACGTTGTGAGTGCCCGCGCACTCGCCCGCCCAGGGCTGGTGGGGGGGGAAAAGGATAGTACTAACGACGTCAGGACGGGTCCGAGTACATTGACAGCTGGCTTCTGACGGGCTACTGCGTGAAGCAGGCCATGCTCAGCATCTCCTTTTCCAAGATCGTCGCCAACATTAAGCGAGGGGTGGCGACGGCTCCGGACCGACAGGCTATCCATCTGTGGTCGACTATCTGCTTGCATCATCTCCAGTACGTCATGTGCTCCCCGGTGCCGGTCGTCCCCATGGCTGACCTAGCCTCCGCGTCCAAGCTGGGCTGCCACCACGGGCCGGCCGTCGGTGCTACAGGTTCCCTACATCAACCAGTGTAACATTCTCCTCAGCTTCTACCAAGCAAGCATGCAAGACGGCATGCTTGTTGCCGAAATCCTCCTTTACTCGACGCTGCACCAAAAGCTGGCGCGTCGATCATACCTCGACAAGAACGGCGAATGCGAGGAGTTCAAGGCATGGAAGCAGAAGTGGAACCACCTCATGTGTAAGACGCCATGTCACCTCGGGATACCGGCTGCATATAGTTGACAGAGACGCACTAGCCCTCCCGACAGCATCGATGCTCAGGATCGGGTACTACGCCGCGTGCTTGATCCTCGCCCTTCGAGCACTTGAAGAAAGCGGCGAGGCCATGGACCCCAAATCGTTCCTGTCCAACCTAGCTTTCGACTCGCCCGCCAGCGGCCACGAGCCGCCAGAGCCGAGGCCGAGCAAAAAAGATGCACCGACGCTCCAGGTGCACACGGCCAAATACGCACACTCGGTACTCGAGACCTTTGTAGACATGCCCGCTTTCCTCATGGACACGATCCCCACCTACCTCTGTCTCTGCATCGGGTATTCCGCCCTCATGTTGGCGCATTATGACGAGAGTCAGTCCAAAGTCTCGGCGGCCGCCAGCATCAGCCTCATCACCCGGCTCGAAAACTGGTGCATGCGCACGCCCAGCAAAACATGGGCTGTGAAGTTCGCCAAATTGGCGCGCCAACGCGTGCAGTCTCGGACTGGTTCCGTATGCTCCTACGACGACGAGCAGAAACAGGGACGACGACCGGTTCCCGCGTGGGCGGATGCGAGCATGGCAGTGCCTTCATTCCCGTTGACGGCAGAACATGGCAGTGCCCCGTCTGCTTCCTTCCAGGCGCGGTTTGGTTCCGGCGACTATGCCGCGGGCACTGTCGAGGCATACGCGATGCCACACGACAACATGCACCACGGATTTGAGGTTCCACAATCGGCCATCCCGAGCATGGAGGACTTCTTTGGCGGCGGCTTTCTGGATTTCATGAGACAACCCCGGGGGTAAGGCGTATGAGCCCCCTCGGGGCATGGAGGCTATGGGCGTGACCGTCGGATACGGCACGATTGACGATGGCGGCCGCCTTTCTGGGAGGGACTTTTGCCTCCCATACACGGGGATCACCTGGGTCAGGAATATAAACAGCACCGGGCCGTCTGTCTCGTGGTGAGCTCCGTGTGAAGATGACGGCATGGACGAAAGTGACGCGCCACGGTGCCAGATTTCGGGACCGAGACAGCAGCGGAGGAACAAGCCAGTCCCCGGCGCTTCACCAGCCCGGGTGTTGGGTTCTCTTCAAAGGCGCTTGCTGGGGCCCACGACTGTGTTCGGGCACAATAGAAGCAGGTGATGCCAGTGCTCATGTTGGAGTCCGTCACACGTGCTGTCAGATGTTTTTGCGCGAGTCGGGCCTCGGTGTGTGAACACGATGCACTAGCCCACTCCCCCATACCATGCACGTAAGTGAAGGACAGCAGTACGGAGCTCTGACGGCAGACACCAACCACCTTTACTGTATCGCCTGTCTACCGTGAACTTCTAGCCTTGGACGGTCCGCCGCGGTTGGAGGATGGTCTATTGGACGGCCGCTCCGTCGGGACCAGGGAGTGGTGCAGGAGCGAAGGTCAAGGGGTCCCATCCGACCTCGGGGTAGCTCAGCTCTGGCCACAAGGTGTAGACATGTGTATGATAGGGAAGGCAAAGGTCAAGCCAACTGTACAAATACGCCATGGCGGGTTTGCAACACTAACCAAAGTTTACACCCTCGCGGGTCCCGAGCGGTGACATGAAAGGCTGTCCGATGCACCGGAAGAGCCAGTAGCCGATTGATTGCCGAGACTGCGGGGTACGAGTGGGGGGAATAGACCAGCTCTACCACTACTACCAGGCAGAGAGGGGAGAAGCACCCGTTATCCAGAACCTAGAGGGCTTTTTATCACCACCTGCAAAGCTTCATCTCGGACGTGGCTCCTGTTCGGGCTGCGTGCGCTGTACCCGCTTGCACATTACAGCGCAGCATAGCAGTAAATCATAGGCGAACCGGGGGCCATCTCCACCTCACCCGACGCGAGTCACAGTCCGCGTCACGGACGCATCCCATCACCCCAACATGGCAAGCGCAGCGGCGGCAGAAGCAACGGCGACCAGTCCTGAAGACGCGAACAACAAGCGCTTCAATGCCGAAGCAGCGGCGTGGGATAGCGACCCATTCATCAACGCGATGAGCGCCGAGGCTTGGAAGGCGATACAGAAGAACGTACCACTCCTGGGCGCCACTGCCGCCGAAAAGGGGAACAAGCCGACGGTGCTGGAGATCGGATGCGGCACGGGCACGTTGAGTCTGCACACGGCAACGGCAGTAGCTTTGGTTGTCGCCGTCGATGCGGCCGAAGGTATGGTCAACGTGTTGCGATCAAAGCTGGACAGGCCAGGGGGTCCGGACAACATCGTGCCCATCTGCGCGCTGCTGGAAGACGCCGAAGACGCCAGGCTGCCGCCCGCGGCCGCCTCGCAGCCCGACGGCCCCCGGATCAAGTTCGACCTCGTCACCTCGCATCTCGTGTTGCACCACATTCCGTCCCTCGAGCCCCTTCTTCGGACCATGTTTGCCTGCCTGAAGGGGGGCGGTATGGTGGCCCTGACCGACTTCGAGGACTTTGGGCTCGACGCGAGGCTCTTCCACCCCGAGGCGAAAACGGAGGGCGTCGAGCGCCATGGCATACCCAGGGCCTGGATGGCGGACCTGATGCGGGCCGCGGGCTTCGAGGACGTCCGCGTCGAGGTGGCTTGGGAGGCCCTCAAGGCTGTTGAAACATTTCCCGGCGAGTTCGCCCAGCCGGGCGCGCCACGGGGCCGAAACATGGCATTCCCCTTTCTGATCTGCCTGGGACGCAAACCCTAAAGTGCGGCCCCCTCCAAGACGGGCGACGCCACGCTCCCCACCGCCATGTTTCTCCTCTGGCACAAAATCTTCCCCCCTTCCTTGCCCGGGCGAGGGCCGGATGGGTCACGACGGCCGACCACAAACACGACGCCACGTGCGCTGCGTTTCAGCTCACGGGCAACCGGCCGGTCGGCTCTGCCACGGACGCGCGTGCGACGCCGCGGGGCGACGGGGGGGGGGGGGGTTGGTTTTCAGGCCCTAGCCTGCCATGTCGTATCCGGCGATGTAGCATTAGGTCGACCCGACCTGCTGGACGGCCGACGGCCGACGGCCGAAACGTGGCAGCGTGGCATCGCGGCGGTGCGGCGGTGCGGCGGAGAGCGCTGTTACGCCCAGGTCCGTCGGTCTGGAGCATGGCACGTAGAAGGGAAACTGTGACTGGCAGGAGAACTGGATTGGAACGGCCTACCCTGACTACCGGGCGGGGCTGGGGAGGGACGACGAGCTGGCCCCTGTTTGCGATGAAGCAGTCTTGAAACCCGAACGGCCGATGCACACCAACGGGCGACGGGATGCTACGTTGGCCACACACACACACACACACACACACACACACAAACACTCTGTGTAGTAGTAGTAGCTAAGTAGTAGTAGATATTTGCTGACCTAGCCAGCCCGGACATGCGTAGAGGCAACTAGCTCCATCTGCTGAAAACGAGTCCCCACCCCAGGTCGCACTCGCGAACAGACGGCGTCGTGTTTGCACGGCCGCTTTCCAGGGCCGAGTGACTGGGATCGGGTGTGTCTGTCTGCCCCGTCCCCATCGTAAACCCCGACCTGCCCAGTCGGGACAGCTGAGCCGCACAGTTGGGACGGTCCCGTGAGCCTGTCCGAGGCCTTTTAGCCTCAGTCTTGGCGGGATTTGGAAGGGCCAAGCCTCGGGCAATCGCCAATGATGCGCGATGCCCGAGTGCGCGTGTCGGTCAAAATAAGAGAATGACTGCATTGTGCGATTTGCCTACCTGTACCTAGGCAGAAGGTCGCTAAGCAAGTTGATGACGGCCTACTTACCCAGCACTGGTGCTCTCTACTTGTGTGCCTAGTGTCCAGCCTGCTCGCCTGCTTAGAATCCATACTTTAGTCCGGTGCATTGGGACCATTGTGGTGAGGGCAGCTCGTATCTTTTTACCTAGTGCGGGAGGTCCGTCGTATCCACTCGGTGACTGGTGGCCCCTCTAAACAGCAACGCCAGCAGCAGCAGCACGGGAGTTGGGAAGCAGCCCTGCCAGATTGAGATCCCGGCCGGATCTGCGCACGAGGTACCTTGTACCCATGCATGCACGAATCAGTGGCGCAAATTTACGACCTCTGCGGACTCGCATAGTGGTACCTACAACTAAACCTGGGGCTTCAGCTGCGACGTCACATCAACGGCGCTGTACGGGCCCTGCACAGGCGCTGCACAAGGGCGCCATCGGCCGGAGATATCCATACTCGTCGGGGCTCCAGAAGGTGCCGTCACAGAACTCGCCGACCACACGCCATGGGGCCTCGACCACGCGACGCTTCGGAGACGTCTTCTTTTTGCGTCTTATCCCCCAGGCTGCCCAAGTCGTTGCGGTTTCGCACCCGTTGGGCCGGGGTCCAGGGCCGAAGGGTCTCGGTGCTCGCGCGTCCCCTACTCACTAAAGAGAAGGAGGGCGAGGGGGGTGGAGAGCAAGAGGAACCGGGATTCTTGCCCCGGACGAGCCGAGGGCTACGTTCAATTGGCAATTAAAGGTCGCAAAATAACAGCACATGGGAGCGTCAGGGGGGCCCGCGAATGGCAGGGCTTGGCGCCAAATAAGAAAAGACACGGACTGGAAAGCAAAAAAGAAAGAAGAAAAAAAGATCGACCTGCGTACTACCAGGTTCACACATTGCCGCACGTCTCTGGCGCTGTCTTGGGGGGCGGGCAGCCGATGACGGGCATCAGGGATTGATTCATCAACCGACCCCATCTCCTGACGGACCGTCTGCGGGCGCATGCTGTAGTCGTGTCGTGCCGTGTCGTAGGCATCGCGTCGTGTTACGCTGTGGTACGCGCGACTAGCGACGTCCTGCAGCTGCAACCATCCATCTACTTCTACTCCTATCTCGACGCGGGCGCCCATGATTGAATGCCAACGCAATTGGATGGGTGGTTGGAGGCGACGATGCAGGTGCAGATGCCAGTCGGACCTGGGGATGTCAAGCCCGGTCATGGTGGTCTGCCGTCGTGCCGACCCCGTCGCTTCAGCGTCCCCACCGTGACAGCGGGCGAGAGACCAAAAAAAGAACACGAAGATGCGCTCAGCTGAGGAAGAAGCTCATCAGGCCCGGCACGCGAAGTGGGAGATGCAAGATTAAGTATTACCTATGACATGCATCTTATTACGGTCCAGATACCGCCAACTGGGGGCTACCCACATCACCATACACCACCATCCATGGATCGAACGAATCCATGCCGTCAATCGAAGGGTAGCTGGGAGGGATAGTCTCTCCATCTGTCTTTTTTCCCCTGTCTCTCTTTCCCTCTCTTGCTGTGTGTGTGTCTCTCTCTCTCTCTTTCTCGCCCGCTCGCTCATCTGCCGCTGGTACGCTCCAGAAAGCCCTCAGCCTTCCTTGCAAGGATTGCAACTCTTAGTGAGTCGGCCGGATTGTGGCCAGCCCTTCAATCATTCACTCTGGAGCCGGTCCCATTTCCATGCACCCCCCACCCGTCCTCCTCCCTCCCACCTCATACCCACATCTGCCCATTCGTCCCATCCTTCCCTTTTCCGTCTTCATTCATTATTACCTACTTCCTTCATTCGCTCGTTCATTCCGAGAGACCGGGGAGCCAGAAAGGGAAGAGAAAGAGAGAGCGGGAGAGACAGTCCAGGGCTCCATCTGCGCAGGCAATCCATCCCGTCCATAACGTCGTCGCTCGCCTTCCTCCCTTCCTCCCTTCCCTCCCTCTTCTGCTCGAACCTGTATCTGCTGCGTCTTCACCCTACTCCTTATTCTTATTCTCGTTCTTCTTTTCTTCTTTAACCCAATCTTCCTTCACGCCTGGTTGTGCTAGTCGACCGCAGCTACTTGCAAAGACGCCTCGTCATTGCCAATCCTATCCCAACCACAAGCTGCTTGTTCCATTTACATCATACCGGCCTCTGGCCTGCCTTGTCGACTTGCATAGTGGACCACTCGTCATTCCTTCCTGCGCGCCCCCTCTTTTATACCTACCCTGCTTAACTACCACCACCTTACCGACTTACTTTTGATCTTACCTAACGGCATTCGAGAGGCCTGCCTGCCTGCCTGTTTACCTGTTTACCTACCTTTTTGGGCTACATACATTTACTACGTACTTGCTCTACTCCCACTTTGTTCCTTGGTCTACCCGTCCGCACGCCTTTTCTATATACGGGCCATCCTGCTGTTTACCCCCCTCTCTCTAGTTGGTCCCTTGCATTCGGCCGTCGGCGCTGCCCGAATAGGCGACCGCTTCACTCACTTGCCTGTCTGCTCAAGGTTGTTGTGAGAGTGTACCGTCCTGTGCTTTCGCAGTGCCTGGGTTGGGTCCTCGCACCACACACGACCGACCACCCCCAGAAGCTACCATATCGGCTGCATTAATTCGTAATTGGACCGTCTGGCACGATTCCCAGCAAGAGGAACCGGCCATCGGCCAACCGCGCCACCATTCCCGTTTTGCGCCCGCCCTTTGCCCTTTGCCGGCCTCGAGTCTCCATCCTAGCTTTCCTCCCACCCCGGGACTCGCTCCAGGGCTTTTCTATATCTCTCCCCCAGGGCACGCCGTCCACTACTCCCGCCCGGATATCCGCCCTCGCCATGTTCGAGAACCTCCACTGCCGGCCCGAGCCCACTCGGAAGAGGGCTCACGAGGATGACGAAGTGGTCGACGCCGCCGGTCTTTTCGGCCTTCCCGAACACCGAAACAAGCGCATCCATTCCCTGCCCATGCGCTCTTCGCCCCCGGGCTCGCACAGGCGATGGGCCCACGATCCCTTGAGCTTTCCCGTCACGCAGCTGGCCTCGGCCGCGCGTGCGCTGGCTGAGCCCGAGTCGGAGCCCGAGCACCTGCACCCATGCCAGCCGCACCACTTGATGGAGCTCGACCGGGACACCGACATGATGCTCGACGACTCGGACGTCGTGGCTTCGAATGCCAGCCGCCTGCCCACGCCCATTCACGCTGCATTCGCTTCGCAGGTGCGAGGGAACCACTGGTCAGCAACCGCCCATGGCCCCGGCTCGCTCGCCGATGCCAGCCACCTCGGGTTCGGCACGAATGCCGTGGACGCGGGCGCAATGCCGCGCCATGCCTTTCCGGATGCTGCTGATCCCTCCGTCCCTCGCTCGCTGGATGGCTCGGCCGGCTGGTCCATGATTCAGAACCGTCGCCTCCCGTCGCCCATCAGCGAAAGCGGCGGCGAGGAGGCGCCGCCCAGCCCGGGCATGGTTCTAGATTTCTCCTCGCCCATCATGAAGCGACCCCACCTGCCCCATCTGCCGCACTCGACCAACCCTGCCGCCATGGCCGCCTTGCACCCCAACATCGAGATATGCCACCAGCCGGCCCCCCACGGCGACGCCGGCATGATGGATACGGACTGCGAGACCATCATGGAGGACCAAGAGGGCCATTCGCCGTCGTCGGCTCCGGCCACCCCGTCGCCCCGTAGCAAGTTCGGCCATTCTCGCAACAAGCACACGGTAAACTCGTGGACGCTGCAGCCCGGCATGAAGAAGTCGTTCAGTATAGGATACCGTGCCGACTGTGAAAAGTGCCGCCTGAAGGTGCCTGGCCACTTCAACCATATCATCGTCTCCTAGACGGACCACGATGGGACGCAACGGTGTTGGCACCAAAGCCTCGCGGCCGACCTCAAGGGTCGTGCTATTTGGCCGTCGGATGCACATTATTCGGGACGGAAACGGCGCCTCCGCGATACCCAAACAGCCGGTTCATTCCTCTGACCTAACTTTCTCGGCCCCGCCCGGCCGATGGGGGACGGGGATAACCAAGGCCTCGGCTGGACCAACGACGAATACTGCGAGATGTACAACGCACGGGACCAGGGAATTCACCGGGACGCTCTCAACCCCCGGGTGGCGTTGACGGGCGTGGCGAAAGGCAGCGGCTGCTTTAGCACACATCACCCTCGTTTTGATTTTCTGTTTTTGGTCTTCGTTTCTTCATTTCTCTCGGCTTTACATCATAGGGGCGACATGCATACTGGGTTTGATTTGAGTATACCATCGGTTTCGATACCCCACGTTCGTTACTGCGTCTATGAAGGCGGCACGGGAGTCTGGGGCGCGGCGGCTTGACGGTCGCATTGGGGGCAAACGGCGGATATTTCGTTATGGTTGTAGACGTCAGGGCCGAGAGAAGATGCCCCACGAAAAGCCCAACGCAAGCGCACCGCACATGATTGCATTTGTATAATAGGAAGCCCCTTCCCCAAAGGGCGGGGAGGAACCATTAATTCATCAGCGTCCTTTCCATTGTGGTTCGTCCTGCCATCTGGGGGTGTACCAAACTGTCTCCGAATCTGTACCTACTGATATGCAGACAGTCTCGGCCCGGACCCGAGAAACCCGAGTTGCGCCCTGGGTGATGGAAAGAGACGAGAGTAGGGGAGGAAGATAGGGTATGCAAACAGATGACCAACGCGGTTAAAAGTACAGATTTGGACACAACCCTAAACTCCTGTTTGTATGCACCGTCCCTGCAACCCTGAGAGTGAGTGATACACGGGCCTGTACCTCGTTGAGGGGCCACTCCGAGGCAAAGCCTCGGGGGGAAGCAGCACGAGCGAGGCATTCGTGCCCGTCGTTTCCCACCCCCGAGGCCCTCCCTCTCCCTTCTTCGCCTGCAGCGTGATCCCGCCTACCAGAGCCAACCTTTCTGTTTCTTGTCCGGGCGGTCGAGACCGAGCTGGTCCAGCGGGCCCCCCTGGCGCTGGTTGTCCTTTTCGGCGTCGAGAGCGGCCCTGGCCTTGCCCTTGAGCGCCTCGGCCTGGCCCTCGACGGCGCGCAGGACGGCGGAGCCTGGCGGCGTCGTGTCCCGGGTCGAGGCGGCAGCGGCGGCCGTGTCCTCCTTGTTCAGGCCGCCAAACAGCCACTCCCGGAAGCCCTTCTTCTTCTGGGGCGCGGCCGCCGCCTCGCCGGCGCCGGTCAGCGAAGTCTCCTGCATGGCCTCGCCGGGCCACAGCGACCTCGGAGTGCTTTCGGCCGCGGTCGTGCTGTTGCTGCTGCTGCTGCTGCCGGCACCGCCGGGGGGCAGCAGGGCCGGGAGGGGCACGCCGGCCTGCTTAGCGCGCTCGGTGGCGTCTTCGACCATGCGGGCCTGCTCCTCGCTGGCCATGCCCGACATGTAAGCGAGGCGGGCGGCCTCGAGACTGTCCGACTGCAGATCCTTCTGCATGGAGAAGAACTCGTTCCGGCGCTTGCGGTTGTACATCATCATGTCGACCGTGGCGTAGGCGCTGACGACCAGCGCGAGGCCTTGAGGGGGGGCAGTCAGCGGGGGCGGGGCGGGGAGGGAGGCGGGGCGGGCCAGACGTACCGCTGAAGCCGATCAGGCCCATGACGGTGAAGCGATGGGCGGCGTCCAAGTAGCGGCGCGAGGCGCCGAGGACGCGGTCGAGGCGGGATACGTCATGGTTCTTGGCAGCGAGGTGGGCGGCGCGCAGGCGGCGGACTTTCTCGTCCAGGGTTTCGGGCCGGTGGGCTGCGGAGGCGGCCGGCGAGGACGGCAGAGGCCGGGAGCCGGACGGGGCGGAGCGTGGCGCATTGGCTGGGCTTCCAGGGGCGCGGGCGGACGGCATGGCGGCGACGGCGGGAGACGAAGCCGTCGCGGGCTTGGTGCTGGCGTGCGGTGTGTTGGAGGTGAAGCGGGTGGCCTCGGCGACGCTGCGGGCGGTGCTGGTGCTGGTGCCACCGCGACCGTCACGGGCAGCCATGGGTTGGGTCGGGGGGGAGGACGGGCCGAAGAAGAGGCAGGTTCGTCGTCGTCGGCTCGGTATCGGACTCGGGGAGGGCGAGGAGCGCGCGAGAGGCGAGAGGCGAGGGTGGTTGCTTCCCCCGGGCCTGAGCGGAGCGGACGGGTGAAGGGTACGGTCCCGAGGAGACACGAGGCGCACACACGGGTCGAAACGGGTCGATGGTCGGCTTCACGCACGCTCTTGCTCACACACACGGACACGCAGGCGGGGTAGCAGGCCACGACAAGGACGACGCGGGCTGAGAGAATCACGAAGCTGGAGCTACACCGGGCAACTGCTGGTCGGCACGGTTGCCCGCCCTTCTTTCCCAATTTTTTTCTTAGCCCGATTGGGAGCTGGTCATTGGCCGACGGACGGGCGCGGTACGTATCCGCTTAAAGTGGAGACGGCAACACAAGCCTCCCAGCTTTCCGCTTCCTGTCCCAAACGGGAGGCTGGAATGGCATCATCATCCAAGTGCAACCAACTCCATACATAGCTGAATACATCACTACGCCCTGCGAGCATCCCTAAGCCCACGCCAATCAATGCCTTGGGTCGAGCGCTCACCCGGTGGCTGCGTTCTGTTCAGGTATCTCGACACATGGCTGTTCGGCAAACCTCGCAGCCAAACTCATGCTCCCGTGGGATCAAAGAAGCACCCGCATCTCACGGGCATGACGCAACCATGGAAGGCTCTTCCTCATTGCCATCGCTCCAACGCCATCTGACTAGTAGCCGACACACGAGACCTGACGGGGCTTATCACCTCTCGCGGGGTCGTATGCCCCCCCTTCCGTCTTCTATCTTCCGGTGCCTACCCTTCTGGTAGTGCGTGGGCCGTCCTGACCTCGCCGATCTAAGTTTGAAGCTGTCCAGGCGAGTAAGAAACCACAGGAGACGGTAGGCGTATTTGCTGAAGGAAAAGACCCTCACTGTTTTGTTACGCCGCGAACAGCCGCGCGTGATCAATTGCGAGCCATGGCGGACCTTGAAAATTCTTGGGTAGAAATATCGAGGAAGAGGAAGACCACAAGGCCGGGCCGTATAGGAATTCTCTCGTATACGGGGTGCATTTGCCCGTGTTCTCCGCGTGTCAAGAACCTGCTGATGCCATAGATGGTCAGACGCTCCCTCTTATGCCCGCCACAGCGCTCGCAGTGTCCGCTTGCATGAATGAGACGTCCTTCGCGGGGGTAGAGGTCCCCAGCCTGCATGGGCTGACCATGTAGATCCTTGCCCTAATCCGCGGACAACTACCTAGCAAAACCGTCGTAGAGGAGTGATGGACACTGCCTGCTTGCGCGAGTGCGCTGGACTGGGGCCTGGCATGGGGTGCCCCGAGAAGGGGCTGGTCAGGGTTACCAGCAAAGACAACCTTATGGCGCCGCTCAGAGTAAGAGGAAATGGGTCGGGCACCAAGGACCTAAAGTGGCTGCAGATTTGCTCGGATGGTACCCCTGGCGGTCCAGATGTGCACACCGAGCGTCTCCAACACTGCTCACCCACGCCGATGCACCACGTGCTCGACGGCCTCGACGGCCCAGTTCTGGCTCTGGGACAGTTGAGACGTCAACCCGGCACGGCTTCGCGGCGGCAAGCGGCGGAGATCAAAAGGGTAGGAGAGTAGGGGATTTGGCAGCAAGTGTGGCCGTGCTATATATATACAGATCGATAGTCGGAGCAGTGTGCAAGTATTCTGCTTGCTTGCTTAGCCTGCGGGCCAACCCCATGACGGCCGGGAGGGTGTACAGCACTCACCACCACTATACGTTCCACACGGGAGCAGTTTGGCATGTAGCAAGTAATCGTCGACGTGAGGACCTTGCCCTCAAGGTGCAAAGCGTCTGTCGCACACGGCATATTGTTAGGGCGCCGGAAAACATCCGAACGGCGGCAAAGGAGAATGCTTGGTTCGTGGAACCGTGCACCTACCTATGTAAGTAGTCGGCGGGGCGGCCGCGGTGCCGAGATTATCGCCGTCGATCCTGGACCGGCACTGGAAACCGGCTATCTACCGATGACGGCTGCGGAGGGCCATACAGGGAAGCGGGTATGTACACAGTAGTGATGATGCTGCACCGACCCAAGAGGTAGGCAGTGAGGAAGGAAATGATTGGGGTGGGCGCCAGCCGGTGCGTGCGTGCTCACCTTCATGCTACTCTCTACCTGTGTACTCGGACTAGGACTACTTAGCAACGACGCCTGTCATCAAGAGGATTGTCGTCCATGGTCGTCGCATCGAGAGGCCTCGCAAAGGGGAGCCCGTGCTCGCCGGGCTTTGGCCGGGATCTGGTTCCGTTTCAGAGTTGCCCAGAAGAGGCGAAGGCGGATTCCAGCAGGACCGAAAGTCCACCAGACACACACAGGCGCGGCCGGCCCTGTCATGTACGAAGGCGTGCACGTAGGGGACTCGGATATTGGCTGGGGCGGGCGTACGGGGCCTCGGGGCCAGGGTACGCGAGAGTTGGCGTCGTTTGTTCTTCTCCTGTCACCATCTCGCTCCATTTGCTTTTTTTGCTTTGGCCCAGGTCCTTGGCGATGGACGACCTGGAGGAAGGCGCCCGGGTCCACGTGGCGTCGCGACGGCGGGGAACGATTTCGACAGGCCGACGATGATGTGCCCTCTTCAAAAGGGCGGGTGGGAAATTGGGGACATGATGTTATGGGCTTTTAGTAAGACATGGATCCATTTGCATGCCATGCCTACTACTACCAACGTAGACTTGTACAACTTTATATACTCCGTACACGTATTTGATTAAAAGGTACAAGCAGTATCTACTGGCCAGGCTCGGCTCTGGGGCTGCTGTTTGCCGGGTAGGGGACCCACCACATGCGATCGCTGAAGACTTGGAGCCCTGGAGCCCTAGCGCACCCTGACCCGCCAGGCCCGCCTGGCTCACCTGCCCCCCCGGCCCTTGCTATTTGTAGAATGGTGGCCACTTGGCAGTGCGGAAATGAATGCAAGTTGAGAAGCCGGAAATCTTCCGCTTGGCCCTATCTAAGTAGAGATAGTGAGCATTCCCCAAGTACACATGCAGGAGGTAGATCACCTATGTATCTTGGACATCTGGCGTTGGCGTCCAGTATATGTAGAACCCTAGGCGCTGTAGTAGAACCCTAGGCGCTGTAGTAGAACCCTAGGCGCTGTAAGCGAACCCGACGTGCCGGTCACTTCTTCAACAACGGATATTAGGCAGATATTTCTCACACCCCTCCCAGTGGGGTGGCTCTCAGAGACACGGAAGCTGCATGGTCATCCATAGTCGTACAGGTGGCTCCCCAATGATGGTAGGGACGCTGCCCAGCGAGCCCTGTCGACGCAGAAGCAGTGAGCCTAAAACCCCAACCCGCCTAGACAGATCCATGAAAGTTCAAAAACAGGTCCGGTTCCCTTTCCCGTTGCCGGCTACTTCCTTCCATACTACTGTCGCGTGCATGATCGCCGCGGCAATCTTTGCACCCTCGTTCGTGCTATGGTAGAAATACAATACACATCTCACAAAGGTGCGCAGGCTGTCATCTTTGACCAAGATCCATTCGCCCGTTTCGCAGGCGTTCGCCATACTATGGTATTTGCACTCAGGGACGTTTTCGGTGACCGCCCTAACCCATCATCTATCCGTAGTCCACCCCATTCCCCACCCAAAACTACCATACCTACATGGTACGCGGTCATAACCAGAGCAGCTTGGAGTGACGGATATATGCTACGGGGCCTAGACGGTCTGGCCCAGTAGAAGGGAAGCTTCCCAGCGAGTCGACCTCATCAGCCAAGTTCCAAGCAAGGCTCGGCACGGTGAGCGGCGCCAAAGAAAACGGCGCCGAATCGCCTCGGTTGCCTCGACCCACCGTCTCGGCCAACCGGAAGCCTGTCCTGCTGGCTTCCCATGCTCTACCATTGTATCATATAACCAAACCTAACGGGCACACGCAGCCGCACGACATCTCGAGATTCGCGCCCGCCGCAAGCGAGCCATGACGATGCACCCGAGCCGAATGGCCCCTATGCCTGGTTCAGATGCACAGGGACGCTGTCCTCGCCCGCTCATTCACACGGTAGCAGACTTGTGCCAGCTAACCCTCGGGTTCGCGCGCACGTTACTGTTCCGTTTCAGTCAAGCCTGCCAGTGCTGCTTGCCACTCTGTTGGGTTCGTGGTTGCACTGGCCATGGCCTGTTACCCAAAACGTGCCCTTCTCCCCCCTCCCCACGCGGCAACCAACCGTGGCCTTGTGCAGGATGCCAGGATCCGACGAGCGGGTGGCGACAGCAACTGAAACGCGCAGAGCTCGCTGTTGGCGGGTGGGCTGCATGACATCTGGCGAGAAATGGCCCTCCCCTTCCTGGTTCGCCCCTCCACCCTCCCCCCTCCCGGTACGCCCCAAGCGGCTCTGCTTCCCGGCTTATATATGTACTTACACGTCGGCGGCTGCCAGCGCCATCCGTTCGGGTTGTCGAGACCTGCCTCCTGTACAGACGGACTACTGAGGCTAGCCCGGGAGAGCCGGAGAGAGCTCTCCTCGAGACGATGACTTTTCCACAGACCCGGTCCCGCTGGAGCTGAAATCAACGAACGCCAGGCGGCTAGTAGGGGAAAAAAAACCAAACCTAGCGGCTAGCTGAGCGCTCGGGGGCCACGCGCTCGGCATTCCACCTCGGGGTGGGCCGAACATGGGCTGAAGCTGGGGCATCCCATTCGACATCACGCCTGTGTGCCGGTCCAGTCGTGTGGGTGCGCGGCGACCTTCATGTTCATGCCAATCTACCCTATACGCTTTGACGGTACCGACGGTTGCCATGATCGATAGGTCCCGTGGCCTGGCTGGCAGATGGCCGGCCAGGCAGGGTCAGGATCCGGGTGCATGGCTCCTCATCTCGGATCCCCACCCGTCCCAGCACCACTCTTTCCCCTCCTGGCCCCCGGCTTGTCGAGGGTTGGGAACCGGCCCGTGGCTACTTATGAGCCATCCGCTCCCTCCACGCGCGACGTCTAGATGCTCGCCTCTGTAGGCAGTTGACTCAGAGGGATGAGTAGCACCGACCCGCCCGTCCCCAACGTAGCACCTACACCTTGTCGTACCGGCCCAGCCCGACATCCTTCCCCGAGAGAGCATCATGTCGGCGACCAAGACCGACTACCAGGTCGCCTCCCTGGCTGCAGGCTTCAGTCTGGGTTTCGGCTTTCTGACGGCATGGGAGGCCATCAAGCAGACGAGACGCAACAAGAGCCCGCTCCGGAGCAGTTACATCTACATGATCGTAAGGCCGGCTCCCCCGCCCCGCCCCCCGGGCCCCTGAATCCGCCCCGGCCTGCCTTTGACCTCTGTGTTATGGTGTTGCTTTTGCTGACCACACCGACCCCAGTGGGGTGAGATCGTTGCCAACATCGTCATTGCCATTCTCGGCTGGCTTTTTCTCGACGGCGTTCTCAAGCCGACGTAAGTCGACCCTCTCGGCCTGGCGGCGGAGCCCGGTGCGTGTGTTTGGGTGCGTACGGGTGGCTAACCAGCGGTCCCGGCAGTGTTCCCGTCCTCTTCTTCATCCTTTTCTGCTGGGTATGGGAGATCCAGCTGCTCATGCAGATCATCATCAACCGTATCAGCGTCATCGCCGAGAGCCAGAAGACGGTGCGCCGGGTCAAGTACGGCACCGTGGCTATCATCACGTCCATCAACGTGGCCGTCTTCTGCATCTGGATCCCCTCCCATATGAGCCCGCCTGTCAACGATACGTAGGTCCTCCGCCTGGCTGTGATATTGGGACCGGGCGAACTAACGTCGGCGGGCAGCTTTGTCCTCATCAACCGGTACTGGGACCCCGTGTCCAAGGTCTTGATTCTCATCGTCGATGCCGGTCTGAACTGGTACTTTGTGCGCATCGTGCAGGAGAGGCTTCTCAACCAGCATGGGCTCGTCAAGTACGCGCCGCTCGTGAGCTTCAACACGAAGCTACTCATCGTGTCGATTCTGATGGACGCCATGCTCATCGGCCTGATGTTCCTGCCCAACCCCATTGTCTTCATCCAGTGAGTTTCCCCCCACGCGGCCCTCCGGCCCTACTTAGGGCGTCCGGCTCTGTCCCTGGATGCCTCGGCACCCTGTCCGTTCTATCGGTCCGGCTAACGCGTGGCGCCCCTGCAGGTTCCACCCGGTGACCTACCTGACCAAGCTCAACATCGAGATGAGTGTAGCCAACCTGATTGCCCGGCTCGCGCGAAACGGCAACAACGACGTTCACTTCGACTCGCTGTCCTACACGGGGGGCGCCCACCGGTCGCAAGGGCGGACGAAACAGCACTCGGACCCGGCCGACCACGAGGTGGCACTCAAGTCCTTCACGCAGTCCCGCGTGCGCGCGGAGCGACGGGACGACGCCAGCGACGACAGCGTTGCCGCCGCCGCCGGCATCCAGAAGAGGCTCGACGTGGAGGTGACGGTCTCGCCTAGCAGCTCAAGGCACCCGCACCCCGCCACGCCGTACGAAGGCACCGAGGACGAGATGTCATTGGCGCACAACGCCGGCTACCCCATTGACAGGTCCTCAAACGGGGACGCCCCTACAAGCTGGCGGCCAGGCGCGTAGAGGTCGGATTTTCTTTGTACAGAGGGGGCGAAAAGGGGTGGAGCTCCGGAGCGGGGAGCGTTGTGGTGCATACGATACCCGCATGTTGACGCCGGCCTGCCGAACAACATGCAACGCGGACCAAGGGAACGTGTAAACCTGCCGAGTACTATTACTTTAATTCCAACGCCGCGACGCCACACGACGTGGCGGCGCATTCTTTCTTCTTGTAACAGACACACATACACACCTCTCCCTCTCCCTCTCCCCTCCCCTCTCTCCCCTCTTTCTCTGCGTCGTGGATGTGGTGTCTTCTGTGCTCCTATTCCTCCCGTGTTCTTGTTCCAACCGCCAAGATCTATCGTGATTGGCCCGAGATAAAAAGACGTCAAGGTCCTCGCTTCGATGGACCCGTCAGCCTACAATAAAAAGGCCCAGCTTATGGCGAGTAACATGTTGATCCATACTTTGTAGGTCCATGCTGGATGCTGAATGCATACGATGCATGTGGGTGCTGACCATTGAGGGCCTCTGTATAGGTGGGCAGACGGCGCGCCCAGACGCGGCCCCGCTGCGTAAACGGCGTGCTAGTTGTGAGGAGAAAAAAAGGATGTACTTACACATCAGTCCATGTCATGCACCGGCCAATCTCAAAAAGTACAGATGCATGGCGTATATAGCAGGGCCCCCAGTCTCCAGTACTTCGAGTAGGTAACTGGACCGTTTTGCCTGCTCGTCTTGAGAACTCTCCGTGGGTGAGCGTGCTTCCGTGTTCGGGTGCTCGAGGCCGGGGGTATCTTAAGAAGCGTCCTGCCCGTACCATCTTCGCGTCAGGGACCGCCATCTCGCTACGCAAGACAAGCACACGCGCCGTAACGGGAAACAATGGCGGACGAAAAGGCCCGCGCGGCCAAGTCGTCGTACGTCCACCAAGCGACGACGGTGGTGCTGCACGGCAGCGGTGCCGACTCGCCCGAGGAGCGGTGGCTCGTCAGGAAGCTCGGTATGTTGCCCGCCGCCGCCACCGAGGGAAGGCGGCCCTGCTAACAGCAGAGGCCTAGACTTCGTCATTCTCACTTATTGCTGCGTCAGCTCCTTCTTCAACTACCTCGACCGGGCGGCCTTTGCCAATGCTTACGTGGCCGGGCTGCGCGAGGACCTGCACCTCTCGGGGCGCGACTACAACGTGGTGCTGTCCATGTTCACGGCCGGCTCCGTCATCGGGCAGATCCCGCACGCCGTCGTCCTGCAGCGGGTGGCGCCGCGGTTCTGGCTGCCGTCCATGGTGCTGGTGTGGGCGGGGCTGACCATGTGCACGGCGGCGTGCGCGACCTACGCCCAGCTATGCGCCGTGCGCTTCCTCCAGGGGCTCGCCGAGGCGAGCACGTACTGCGGCACCATCTACATCATCGGGTCGTGGTACAAGCCGCAGGAGGTGGCCAAGCGCACAGCCATCTTCACGGCCTCGGGCCAGGCCGGCTCCATGTTCGCCGGCCTCATGATGACGGCCATCCACCAGGGGCTCGACGGCCGCGGCGCCCTGGCCGGCTGGCAGTGGCTCTTCCTCATCAACGGCCTCATGACCTGCCCCATCGCCGTCATGGGCTTCCTCTGCTTCCCCGACACGCCCGAGCAGACGCAGGCCCGCTGGCTAAGCCCGGACGAGCGGCGGCTGGCGCTGGACCGCCTGCCGCCCAAGAGGGCCGACGGCCACAACATCAGCCCGCGGTCGCTGATGCAGCGCACGCTGGCCAAGCCGGTCCTGTACGTCCTGTGCTTGTTTGCCGTGGTGGCCGGGGCGCTCGAGGCGCTCGTCGTGCAGAACCTATTCCTCCTGTGGCTCAAGGCCCAGGGCCAGCACTTCAGCCAGGCCCAGATCAACACGTACCCGCTGGGCGTCCAGGCCGTGGGCATCGTCTCCAACTTCCTGGCGGCCGTCCACATCGACGCCACGGGCCGGAGGGTCCCCATGGGCGTCCTCGTCTGTGTCTTGCAACTCGTCGCGGCCGTCATCCTGCTGGTGCCCGGGCTGGCCTTCCCCTGGGTCTTCTTCGCCTACTACCTATCGGGGACCTCGTACATGGTCAACCCCCTCACCTTCGGGTGGGCCAGCATCATCTGCCAGCGCGGGGGCGACGACGCGGCGCGGTCCGTTATCGTCTACGCCATGAACGCGGCCTCGACCTGTCTCTACACGTTCTGGGGCATTGCGCTTTACCCCGCGTCGGACGCGCCGTACTGGCGGGACGGCATGATTGCCATGATTGTCGTCGTGTTTGCCATGCTAGCCATGGTCGGCGTCGTATACAGACTGGACCAGCGAACGCTGGCCCGCCATACCAACACGCCGGACGGTGCCGTGTCTGACGAGGTACCGTTGGAGCGAACCGTCCTCTCGGGGACGGCGCGGGAGGCGGCGCATCTGCAAGGGCCAGGGCCCGCTCAGGACGAGAGAGAAAGCACCGGAGTCTCTTCTCTACCGTAGCCGGGCGGAGCGGATGTCCGCCGTACAGTCCTGCAGTGTTGGTGATCGTCAAGACCTACCGGTAGTATGTACTTGCCTTGCCTACCTTAGGTCAGTTCTGAACGTCAACTTGGGATGTTTCAGGCCTCGTCAGGTCGGTTGGTCAGTAGCAATGGATCCCGGGCATTCGATCAAAAACGTGACGGTGGCTCGTTCGTGCAATGGGAAGGAAACGCAGTAAGTGCGTCCATCCTACCCGAGTCCCAATGTCGGCAGGTGGACGGACGCACAAAATGGGACACCTGTTTATGCAAACGTGTGTTGGTACCAAAAGTACGTGTAGGTAGGTACATGGATCACATGGATAGAGACATACGGGGATGGGCCCCACTTTCTGCCTCTGCGCCCACAGGCGAGTGTCGTCGCCCTGAACCGCGCCAGAGCAGGGGAAGAGAAGACATTGGGAAAAGCACAAGTCCGGACTCGATCCCGGCCGCATGCGACCTATTTATGGGAATCTCGCCGACGGAAGAATGCATACGGGTTGCGGGCGGCCTAAAATCATCACGGCCCAGTCCCGACCGGCGGCACCTTCGCTCCCCGACGCCCCCTCTCGTGTCCCCCACCACGCCTTGCTAGGAAGTCTTCCCTTAGGGGCCAAAGGGGACGGGGAACCCGCCTTCGACACACAACCAGCTATAAGGAGGCATCTGACATACCACCGCCACGGGAACGCATTGTGGAAGGAAAATGACGCCCGAAGACGTTGCAGCACTTTTTGCCTCGACGCCGCCGTCCGCCACTGTGCAGGCCGAACCAGACGACCATGATGGCCAGGTCGCTGCCGGCTCCGGCGCTGGCGCCGCCAGCCGGACCAAGGAGCTCGAGCACGTCCTGCGCTACGTCGGAGAACTTCAGGAAACGGAGTCCGAGACTCTTGACCTCGTGGCGCAGAAGATTGGCGACGGCAGCCGTGAGGGTGAGTCGCTCGCTCCCCGTCCCACTACTTCCAGCGGCCCCGGCCTTCTAACCCCTTACGCCTGCAGCCTCGTGGAGGCTTCCGCTGGGACGGTCGGGCCTGCTCCAGTTCTTCGTCGGGCTCCTCGCCGCGGATGGCCTGAGACCGACTTTGGCCGTCCACGCTCTCCGCATCGTGGGCAACTCGTGCGCCGACACCGGTACTGTGCTCCCCCGTGCTCCTACCTACTGGGCCGTGGTGGCTGACGGCAGGCAGATGAAAACCGCGCCCGCGTCGTGGCGTCCGACTGCTTGCCCCGGATGGTCCAGCTGCTGCGCGACGATGCCCTCGTGGGCCTGGCCATTCCGGTCCTGTACAACACGTGTGTTGACTACGGTAAGCACCGCCCGCCGGCTCCGCCCGTGTCGGTTCGCTAACTAACTGCTCCCCCCCAGAGCCCGCGCAGACGGCCGCTTACAAGGCCGGCCTGAACCCCGAGCTGGTCAGCCTCCTCTCAGGCCCTCGGCGCGAGACCGTCGAGCCATTCCTGGAACTCATCTGCAAACTGCTCGAGTTGATCGCCACCCAAGGTAGAGAGAAGCCCCCGCCGTGCCCCGCCCGGCCCTGAAACTCACGTACTTGTCCGCCATTCCAGAACCTGAAGCGAACCTGGTGCACCCCGCCACGCCCTTCACTCTTCTGACCCTGGCCACGGCCCCCGAGGCGCTCGAAGACGGCGAGGGTTTCCTGAGTCTGACGTCGGTGGCCCTGGCCTACCTGTCCCATGAGCGCTTCCAGCAATCCTTCCTCGAAACGCCGCGGGCGCCCGGCCTGTTCATGGCCGCCTTCTCCAACGCCTGCCTGCAGCTGGACGCTATGGACGCCAACACGGACATGGCGGCGCAGATCAAGAAAGTGCGGACCGTCTTCTTGCAGTCGCTGGCAGACCTCTCGGCTCACCCGCTCTTCGCCGCCGCCTGCCCCATCGACGGCCACGACGTCAAGCAGCTCGGAGCCTGGCTGTCGTCCGACTCGGTGAACCTGCAGAGCGGCGCCTGTCTCGCCCTGGGCAACATCGCCCGGTCCGACGCGACGTGCACCGCCCTTGTACAGGGCCCCGCCATCCACGAGCCGCTCGCCGCCATCGTCGCGAACCCGGCCGTCACGGACGCGCAGCTCCTGCACTCGGTGCTCGGCTTCCTCAAGAACCTGGCGATCCCGGCCGCCAACAAGCCGCTGCTGGGCTCGGCCGGGCTGCTCGCCCCGGGGTCGCTCCCGCGCATCTGGGCCCTGGACACGCAGGTGCAGGTCCAGTTCGGCGCCGTCTCGCTCAGCCGTCTGCTGGCAACATCTTGCCCGCCCAACGTGCAGCGGCTTTGCGCTCCCTTTGCCGACGACGCCGCTGCGTCGGCGTCGGACCAGGCGCGCACGCCCCTGCAGCGGCTCGCCGGCCTGGTCAAGCGGTCGGACCAGGACCCCACGCGGACAGAAGCGGCGCGCGCTATCGCCGCCGTCCTGCGCGTCCTGCACTCGGACGCCGACGCCGCGGCATCGCTGGCGGCCCCCGAGGCCGGCGGCGCCGCGCCGCTGCGCCACTTCTACGCGACCCACGAGGGCATCCCGGAAGCGCTGGGTTTCCTGGCGACGCAGGACAAGTTCCCGGTGCTGCGTTCGGAGCTCTGGTTCGTCCTCGCGCTCATCTCGCGCTCGCCCGAGGGTGCCGAGTGCGCCGCCCGGTGTCTGCAGCAGCCCGCGCTGGCCGGGGCGCTGCGGGCAACGGTGCTGGGACCCCATGGCCCCAGCGAGCAGGAGCCCGGCCCGCCTCTCACCGCCGGCGACACGGCAGCGACGGCACCGGCCGACCAGGCCGTCGTTCAGCAGTCGGGGCCTGCCATCAGCGGTGACACGGGACTCGGCCTCCAGCCACAGCCCGTGGACCCGAGCCGCAAGGCCGACATGGCCCGCAAGGACCGCGAGAACGCCCTGGTGCTCGTAGCCGAGCTGCTGCAGCGGCACCCCGAGAAGCTGGCCGACTTGGATGCGTTCAAGGACATGTTACGGAAGGGCGGACAGACGCTCATCGAGGAGCGCGCGGCGCCGCCGGCAGGCCACTAAACCGCCGGGGACCGGGGGGCGGAGGGAACGTAGACCTACCTGCAGGGCCCGTCGGCTCCCGACGTCCCGGCAACGGGATGAATATTACGTCCGCGCAAACCCATCACGTTAAGCCATGCTTCGCTTGAGCCGGTCCAGAGCCATGGTCGCCGACCACCGGCGTGCGTAGCGTCCATGTACGCTACTTTTACCATTTTTCTATAGAATATTCACGCCTCACACAGGTTGGCCTCCAGGGACAGGCCGGAGAGATCACGGTTGCGAGGGACCGCTGTGCCGCCCAGTTTGACAGTTGGGGCGCGCGAAAATCCATGGACGCATGGGGTGCCCATGTATACGTGCCTCGACGTCCCCGGACCAGAAGTTGGATTACTTTTCTTGTTTTCTCGTCTACTAGCGACCAGGTGCCGCATAGCGTGTGAGACCAGTGGTTCCCCTACCAGCTGGATTCGGGTCTTGAACCGACCGACCGACCCTTTTTCCAGCGACACACTCGCGAGAAGAGAACAAAGAACAAAGCAGCAAA
Organism: Nigrospora sphaerica; assembly: GCA_018287875.1. Taxonomy (NCBI): domain Eukaryota; kingdom Fungi; phylum Ascomycota; class Sordariomycetes; order Amphisphaeriales; family Apiosporaceae; genus Nigrospora; species Nigrospora sphaerica. Next base: position 1,153,313 of record JAGVVL010000017.1, read on the forward strand.
AGCCCAAAGTGATTCGCGATCAAATGCCGTGACCAGACTCCCGTGACATTCATGGTATCCCCCCCTCCAGCCTACGGAGGGAGGATGCATCACCTCGTCCTGTCTAAAAGGTGGTAGCTTATTTCTTGTTGGCCTCGGCCTCAGCCGCGTCCCGGGCGCGCTTCTCGCGGGCACCCTGGGTGCGCTTCTCGCTGCGGGCGACGCGCAGCTTGCGGTAGGCACCACCCTCGATGTTCTTGGGGGCGTCGCTCTTCTTGATCTCGGTGACACCCTCGGCAACGGGGGCGAAAGGCAAGGCAGCACCGACGTGGGACACGGCGTTGCTGATGGCGGTGTCCTTGCTGTCACCGGCCTTGGGCTTGCCGGCCTTGCGGGGGAAGACGACGAGGCGCTCCTTGTAGGCCTTGAGGCGGGCGACGTTGGCGGCCAGCGACTCCTCGCTGAGGTTCTGGCGGCGGGAATCGACGGCGATACCGACGGTGGGGGCGTACAGCTTGGGGATACCGGCAGCCTGCGAAACCACTGGTCAGAAAACGGCCGGGGGAGGCTCACATGGCAGAGCAGTCGCAAAGCTCATGTCGGAACATACCTTGAGCTCAGCCAGGGTGAAACCACGGCCGGCGCGGACACGGCGGTTGTACCTGATGGTCGGGCAACGGACGATGGGCCTCAGCTTGTCGACGGGGCGAGGAGCCAGAGCGGCAGCCTTGGTGCGGCGGGCATCTCTGCGGCGGATCTTCTGGGTAGCCTGTAGTGCGCAAATTCCACTGGTCAGACACGTCCTGCTCGAATTTCCTTTGGCGTGGGGGGCGCGGTTCCTCCGTCACCCTCTCGCCATCGTCCCGGGGCTCGTACCTGGTCAAAGTGGCATCGAACCCGACGCTGCCAATCCTTGCGGAAGTCTGTCGTGATAAAATGTCAGCGGTCGGTTCCCTGGGTGAGGGGGGTTCTTGGCCCTCCAAGACGGCCGTCATCGCGTTTCGGAAACATCGGGGCGGGCGTGGTGGCGGAGGCTCGACGTACGGTTCTTCTGGATCTGGTTGTTGTGCTTGATCGCCTAGATGTTTAGGAAAGAAACGGGTCAGTCGTCGGTCCAGGCCCTTCACGTAACACACACAGCACCGCCATGTCGGAAGCGCCGCCCGTACTCGAGCAGGAAAGAGCCGAACGGGCCTGACGGGCGGCCCGCAAAGCGACGACGAGACTCGGCGACGGTGACATGGCGGGCATGGAAATCGAAAGGCAGTGAAACATACCATTGTGACTGCTTGCGATCAACTGGTCCGTCGGGAGGAGGTTAGTTGGGTGGTTGATCGGTCGAAGTTGAAGGGACTGGGACTGGGAGGCTCGATTGGCAGTCTCTCACAAATCTTAGACGTCGTCTCCAGAGCGTGCACCCTCCAATTGGCTGCAGCGACTGGAAATTCACGACGCTGTCGCTTCCACACGGGCAGCTCAGCAAATTTTTGGGCTGGAGGGCTGAAAACCCTACGCCTCGACTTGGCCCAAGCGGAGCTGATGTGGCGCATGCACGACCCACCACCCCGCTTGTTGTGGCTGACACTCTCGCCCATGCCCCGTCTCCATCCATATACATATTGCGCGTCCTCGCCTGCTACCCACGCCAGTTGCCACCTAGACTGTGCTCCGTTGCGCAAACGACACGCTCCCCTTGAGCTGGTGGTCCCGGGTACATCCTGCGATGTTTCCTCGCGCCACATGGGGGGACGGCCTGTTGTCCCAAGCAGGAGAGCCGGAGGCTTAATCTACCCGACGTAGCATTGCGGACAGCCTTGGCAAGCGTTGTCGTTGTATAGTACATCCAAAGCGTGGAAAACACACCGCGTTTAAGAATACCCTGGGCAGTGAAGAGACGCGAAGGGATTCTGAAGGAGATATAGTGGCGACGCTAGAGATGTGTTCCGAAATGCCAACCAGCTCAAGCCCAAGGATAACAAGCGGGTGCCATCCATGGCGGCAGCGGCTCCACGGCATATTTGCCGGTGCTCCGGGGACAGCCACTGCCGTGCCCAAGGAATACTGATGCCAATGTTGCCAAATAGAGGACGCTGTGCATGCGACACCTCGGTTGGTGTTTCAGGGAAGCACATGGACGCGGGTGCTCGTTGAAAGCCGGGCCGGCTACTGCGCATCGCGGGCTAGCACGGCCGGTGACCTACCTATATCGTACTTATGCACCGATGTACTGATCTCTATTACACTAGCATACAGCTACCTGTTGCGGTGCCCGGGAAGCCAACCTCCCCGTAGTTTGCCAGTGTGCCGCGGAGGAGAATCGCGACCCGATAGCCGCCGGCCCTTCCCAACGCCACACCACAGCACCGGTCGGGACTGACCCGTGGCAGGTGAGGTACACGAAGCCCCGGCGGTATGCATAGGTACACTCTTACATGCCGGGGCGCAGATTCAAACCCCCTCCCCCCCTTTCCTCGGCACCCTGTGCACCAAGTAAGCAAGGACCATGACCGTTGGGCGCCCAACTAGCCGTATGCCGCGGTGAGAGACCAAGGAAAGCAACTCACTTACCGTCCCGTGCTCTCAAGTCCAAGTAACGGCCGCTGGCATTGGTCTGGTATATTCATCTAAGCTGCCCGCCGTCCCTGTTCCGCGGAGGGGGTTAAATCAAAGCATTATGCGCAACAATAACGCTACAAGCAGTCGCTGTCTGCACTAAGCATCTCGGAGGCGCCTTCTTCAAGCCTTGCTCCCAAGATTCCCAACGACGCTGGCATCGTCATCTTGGTACAGTCCGTGCTCCTTAATGTAATTCACGACCGTCTCGGGTACGAGATAATCGATGTTCATGCGGCGCTTCGAAAGTAGCCGGATTTTAGTCGACGAAACCTCGTTGGGGATGTGCTGAGGGATGTAGTAGATCTGGTCTTCCCATTCCTTCAGCGTCCCCATGGCCTCTTGCATGTCGGTGCCGGCCCTCTCGACGACGAAGGCTCCGTACTTGCCCAGGATATGCGCCAGGTCGTCCTGGCTCCACACGCCCGGCGTGCTCATGGTCTGGATCAGATCGGCGCCGGCCAGCAGCGCGATCCGAGCGGGATGTTTCTCGCCGTTGCTGTCCTCGATGCCGCCCATGACATCATTGATCTCGTGTTCGAAGTGGTCCAGTACTTTGGCCGTCGGCCTGGGGGCGAGGGGGTGGGCATCGGTCAGTTGGCCGCGGAACCGGCGGGCGAGGACGCGCAAAAGGCGCACGGGTGACTCACATGTACTCGGAGTGCATGGCCTCCCACGGATCAACCATCAAGTAGTCGGCCGTCTGGGTGCGGGTAGCGATGGCCAGCTCGGCCATGCGGATGCGGTGGTGGGCGGGGGCCAGGCCCACCTTCTTGTAGGCGTCGCCAACGGGCGAGAGGTAGGCGCCGACGACCGAGTAGTTGGTGTTGGCCTTGACGTAATCGTGGGCAAGCGAGAACATGCGCAAGTGCAGAAAGGTGATGGGCGAGAAGCTGCCGCAGGCGACAAGCACCAGCGGCGTCTTGCCGGGCTCCACGTTCCGCTGCAGGCGGTTGGTCGGGAACGTGTAGTTGTCCAGCGCCATGGTGGTGATGTTTGCGGAGGTGTCGGGGGCCGAGGACGAGGACGAAGCGTGTGACGCGGAGGCCATCGGAGGGAGAGCTGCAGCGATGGGAGGGGCGGCGACGGAGGCGGCGTCAGACGGCGGGCAAAGCCCCGAACGAGCCAAGAACAGAGAGAGAGAGGCACGGGCGGGCGAGGGGCGCAGCAGTCGCCGGCTTTTCAGTCCAGGGAGGGGGTGAGGGGGTGCAGGCAGGTGCAGGTACCGAGTACAGGTACGACTGCCGAGTGCTAGTGGAGAGGGCAACGGATGCGATAAGATAAGAGGGACGCGCTGTCTTTCGCTTGGGTCCGGAGCCTCGCAGCAGGGCTTCTAGAGTGCAGCGTTGGTGGTGGTGGCTCTGGCTGGCAGAGCAGGCGGGGAGGACAAGAACCGGCGTTGAGGAACGGTAGCTAAGGTATGTAGAGAGGTAGAAGGTAGGTAGGTGAGGCGGCGGGTATTGTAGGGGCGAAGGAAGTGCAACAAACGCAATGGCGCGTGTTGGAACAATCAGGACGTAGTAAGAAAGCTAGGCTCCAAGGGTGTGTTGGGTAACTCCCGGTCGGCTGATGTTGGTGGTGCCGTAGTCAGAGGGTCGAGGGAATGCCGAAAACCGTCACAGACGGGACAGCAGGACACAAGGCAGGCACGGACAGACGGACCGCGAGCGAGAGCGAGGCCGGATCGATGGACAGAAGCTAATGACCGAGCGCGCTGGGGAACGTTCTTTATGTACGGCCGCCGATGAATATCCGTGGATTGCCCAGGCACCACCCATGGTCTCCATTACGACCGAGTACGGCCGTTACACGTCCCTGTAGGTAGCATTTTAGGTAAGATGCAGTACAAATACCCAGTACCTAGCTTGCTGTCGGTGGGTTCCCAAGATGCATCGTAAACCGCCCACGTCTGCAGGGTTCACACACCCCCCATTTGCCGCTGCGCGGGAGCGACCGCGGCCTGCCGGTCGCCAGGATGACCATACCAGGAGTTACGGGAGCAGCTCTCTGCTCCATGTCTTCCCTCCTCCCTCCAAGCGGCCACGATACCGGGCGGGGGCGGCATTACTGGCACGGCTATCCGTACAGTGGGAACCAGACAAGCTGGAACTGAACAATCGGGCTGCATCCAGTTTCGGACGTGAGCGGTTTCCCAGGTTGAAACCCAGCACTTGCGCAGGGGCTTATGCAATAGGATCGGCCACTGGGGGACTCCGACTCGCTCACCCGCCTCCTCCCCCTCCCGTGCCCTCCAGCTCCCTTAATTACCTAAGGCAGTCGGGCTGCGCTGGGTTGTATAGCAATGGACCGTCTTCTCCAGTGTGGCCGGCGGGCCCTGAGTAGGGTACTTTACCTAGAAGACAGTTGGCCACCCGGCTCGGGTAACAGACATCTATTCCTTGGTCTTCCGAAGCACTGCCTTGCGGGTGAAAAGTGTGGCCGTAAATGTATGCGAGCTGGGTACCTTACCCAGATGGGAAGGCGGTGACCATCGCACCTCACTTCTCTCCCTCACTCTCTATCTCTCTCTCGCGAGCTTTGATATTGGCAGCCTCTGGCCCTCCCAGAACGTGTGGCTGCAAGATTGTCCGGCTGCATCCGGTCCCGTGATGCCACGCCACATGTCAGGATGCTGAGCACCGCAAAGCATGGCTCTTACGTGTTCATGTGTCTTATTACCTGACTACATGAGATGTCTATTCCCCTTATGAAACTTTACCACCAGTCAGTCTGTCGCACATTGTCGTGAGCGTGCTTCAATTTGCTGAGGTTCTCAGACCCCGTCCCAGAGCGGTTAGGCTCGCTCGGGGGAAACAAGTAGATACGAGCGAGGGTACTCCTTAGCAAACTCTAGGTTCATTCCCTCTGTAGCCCGAATGGGAGGCCAGCAAATGTACCAACCAGGTACACCGCGATTCCGCTACTGTTCCAACCGCTACCGCTGCCGCTGCCGCTGCCGCAGAAGCGCGCCCGCGCCAAAGTGTCCAGACCGAAAAGAACATTCATCACTAGCTGGCTCTGCGCGACTCCCCTTCTCCCCGTCGTGTCTGCATCCTTCTCGTCACTCATTTTGACCTCCGCCCGCCTCTTCCACTGACCGAACCCGCCCATTCATCCCAGGCGACCGATCCGTCCCTCCTACCACTTGTAATAATTGCATCTGCACAAGCTTGCAACCGAACCAAACGGCGGCGATCAGGACTTCATGATGACGCGCGCCCAGCAGACCATCTCCCTGGGCCTTCTGGCCTCGTCGGTATGTCTGCCCACCAGAAGCGCATCCACCTGCACATAACTCTGTCTACACGCCCATGCTGACTGCCGTGTTTTTGCCAGTTCTACCTCGCCCTCTACCTTCAACTTCTTCCGCTGCCCGAACTTGTCCAGACCGAGATCGTCCCTGTGGTACGTCCCGACCCCTAGCCGGCCCATCCCTATTCCATGATGGCTCGGATCGAAGTGTGCTGACCTCGCTTCTCCCCTCCCTGCACAGCTCCCATTCTGGGCTCTTGTTTCCTTCGGTGCCTATCTACTCCTTCGTCTGGGTTGGAATGTCATGACGTTCCACGACGTGCCCGAGGCCCACAAGGAGCTTATGGCCGAGATCGAGTTGGCCAAGACGGATCTGCGCAAGCTCGGCGTCGACGTCGACTAGATGCAACGACCCTCTGTTCTCGCGGCAACGGGCCCCTCATGTCGGCCGGCCAACCCTTGAATGCCTACGGTGATGCTGCCCTTGCTACCATTCAATCCAGTGTGGCCAGGCCGAACGGGCTGTAACAGGCACGTATGAACATAGGCGGAAGAAGGCGGGGCGGGCGGTCCCTTCCCACCCATGCACGCTGGCGAAAACCCTCGCCCGGGATCAACAGCCAAGTCATAATAGTGTCTGAAAATGGCGTTACTTTCGCGGTTCCTCCCCTGTATCCCGACTCGTACCGACCAAGGCGCTGTGATGGGTGCTTGCTCTTCGTACCATGACTTGATGTAAACATTCCTTCTCAGCAAGCAGCCAGCTACGTAGGTGCCAGATCATTCTTGCTATTTGCGAGCACAAGGGCTACAATCGTCTTCACGGCAAGCAGCGGATCACGGCCGGCCCCGGTGAGTTTATTGAATACCTCTGGGATCTCCGTCAAGCTGTGCCCGGTATCGTGGTGGTGCCCTGCCAAGTACAGTTAGCTCGCATGGCGACAAGGCTTCCGTGAGGACGCGACGGATGTGGCGGGAGGGGGGCCTTCTACATTTTGCTGGCGCTTCCACCAGCGCGCGCATGTGACTTTGTCCCTCGCCCGTCCAGTCGAAAGTGATTCGCCACTCGATCCGTAGGCAAACACCTCCGGCCGCGCCCAATTGTAGGTCCATACTCGTGCGTCCCATGTAAGGAACCAGATCGGTCTTGGGCTGGTCGCCCGTTGTTTTTCCGTCAGCTTCAACGTCTTCGTCGCCGTCGCTATCGTCATTGGGGTGCTGTCTGCCAATGGCGCCTTTCCTTCGCGCCTTTTCGCGCAACCTGCTTGCGCATTGAAGCAATTCATTTTCCGTACCAAGGTCCTTCTGCAGACGGCACCAAAGCCTGGCTCGCTGCGTGGCTAGACGAGTCCATTCTGCCATGGCCCAGGTAATGACGCTCACGTTGCGCTTCAGGGCACTATTAGGAGTGCCTCCGGTGATGCTTTGAATAAAGGCACCCAGCTCCGCTACGGCCGAGGGGTCCAGGCGCGGAACAGAAAGTTCCGTGATGGCCAAAGCCTTTGTGTCCACCGTCATCTCTATCGTGGCGGTAAAGAGACCGGCCGGTTTCGAGTTCACAACAACCGCGTGCTTCTGCATGGGACGACGCGAATCTTCATTTTCCGGTGTGCGCGAGTGAAGGGCGACGGTCGAGGTGAAGACGAGGGGAGAAAAGAGCTGGAGAAAGGGCATCTCCTCTGCGGCCGTCAGGGGAACGGGGTGATGCGACTTGATCGGCGCCGCTGCCTTTTCGTCCGGATCGACAGGCTGCGAAGAAGGCAGAGGCAAAGCTAATGATGAGAAGCCGAACCGAAGAAAGCCGATAGGGTTCATTGCCGCTTCCAACCAGTCCTCCCTATTGTCCGAGTTCGGTTCAAGCGACGCTGAAGCCTGGTGACGTAGCAACAAGTCGATTAATCCAGCCTGGTCGCTGTACGTTGGCGACGAGTCCTGGGCATTGAACGCATTTGCATGTAGTCTATCGTTTTCCCTCGCGGCCATATCTAGATCAGCCTCGAGGCGGGCCACTTCGGCGGCCAAATCGCTGCGCAGACGCTCCTTCTCGGCAAGAAGGTCGGGTACCACCACGCCCCGAGCTGGCTGAAACCGGGATAGGACCTCCGTATCGTCAGCCTGTCCGAGAGGATGCGTCGTCGCAGATGGAATGCGCGGCACGGGAGGAGCGGTCTCGGCAAGGTTGAGTCTTGCGGCGGCGAGAGGCCGCAGAGGGGGCTGTGCCGGCCGCACAGGCGGCTCTTTCAGCGGCGAGCTTTTCATGCGCTCCGCCAGAAAGCGACTCCTCCTAGGGCGCTTGGTAGGGGTACGGTGAATTCCAAGCGGCGAGGTGCTGGCCGGGGCAGGGCCGGCAAGTCCCTTCTCTGTCGGCGTGGGCGGTAGCTCGGGTTCTAGAGACTCGCGGGCGGGAAGAACACCGCGGGGCGGCGATCGCCTCAAAACACGGCCCTTGAAGGGATCAAGGAGTTCTTCTTCGGCGTCGGATGGCGGCGGGAGCGGGCGGGGCGATGGCTTCGACGGGGTCCTGCGCGGGCGGGCCTTCATGCCAGCCCCCTCGAGAAGCCGGACAGGGCTTCGCGCCGCGCCCAGCACGTCGCGTTCGGATGCCGCGTCGGGGAGGCCGTTGCCGTCGCTGGCCTGGAGTTGCTGTGGCGGCCGGCGACTGCGTTGTTCGGCGAGATCGGGATGTGCGCGGGCCAGACTGGCTCTAGTGGGGGACGCGAACGAAGGCCGGCCTCGCCTTACGGCGGCTCCTCCGCCCTCTGAAGGGGTCGAGGCATTACCAGGGCCACTCACAGAGACACTGGTCGAGGGCGAGGTCTTGCGCCGCTTCGGGGCCGAGGTCTCCATGTCGCTGAAAGCTGAGTGTACCACAAGTCCAAGAATGGGTAGGTCTTCAACGCCTACAATGCGGGCATGGGAGCTTCGTTCCAAAGCCCGTGCATCAGACGAGGCCGAGGGCCACGGGGTGTTGTGGGAGCTGACAATTTTCGACGCTGGTGGTGGTGATACATACAAGTACCTTATTTATTTCAATGCGACTTGAGCGCGTCGCAGGTCGCGTCGAATGTGCCCGGACGAGGTAGGTAGGTATTACATACCTAGCTCGGGTGGTTAGCTCCGCAAGAGGGACGAGTGGGAGTTAGCACCTATGCGCCCGGTTTTCCGTCCGTCCTTATGGGGAGCCCTGAGTGCTTGGGTACGGAGGTACACGGTAATAGTAGGCACGCGTTTTAGTCGTATTTAAGTACGTCTTTACTTATGTAATCCACAGGACTGAGCTCTTGGTCTTGGTCTTGGCGTCAGCGCTCCCTCGCTCCCTCGCTCCCTCGCTCCCCGCCCCTCCGCCGGTTCCAGTCGCTGGCGGAGCGGAAGCGGGGACAGGCTCAAGGGAGCGGGCCAGAGTCACGGTTGGGATGAAAAGGTACTTCTAGCTGGAGGCTTGCAAGGCCGAGGTACCGACCGGCGAGAGCAAATCCAATGGGCGCTCGGGCCCACTCGGCTCGCTCTCGCCTTTTCGTGCTTGCCCTTTTGGTGGCATGACGTTTCCCAGAATGGCGCCGAACCCAGCAAGTTTTCGCGCATTTGGCCCCCCATCCAGCCTTCTTTCCGTCCGTAAACGATAGCCCATTGCAAACCACCGCCAACACTCCCGGCTGCCGACGCCCAACCACGCACTCGCGAGGACAAGTTTATCGCCGTATATCCACTTGAGTGAGGCCTCGACAGCTGGCGGTGCTACTTCGCCCATCCTCCCACCATGGCCCCGACACTCGTGCGATCGGTACTCAGTCGCGTCGCAACCATGCCGCGCCGGTCCATCTCCTCGTTCAACAAGACGCCCCCGCCCGCCAACCAGGGCCCTCACAGCGGTGCCCAACAGGCGATGCCCCTGGGCGCCTACTACGAGGCCATCATCACGAAGCCCCAGCCCATCCCCGCCAAGAAGCCCGAGGCGCCGCCTACGACCTCAGCCAAGTCGCCTAGCACCTCGGAAAAGTCCACTACAGCCTCGGCACGTAAGAACTGCCCGCACCAGCCCATACCGTATCGCTAATATCGGGGTACAGGGGAGCCAGGAGAAGCAACAGTAGACACCACGCCGACGCCGGCGCCCTCGGCCTCCGCCGAGCCCGCAACAGCCCAGGAAAAAGCGCGCATCGTATTTGGTGCCAGTTTGGCGGGCCCCGTCGATCGCGCCGAGCGGCTTCAGGCTCTCAAGGAACGTAGCACCCTCATCGCCGGTGTCAGGGTGCCTCCACAGCCAGAGGAGCCTGATAACTGCTGCATGAGCGGTTGTGTGAACTGTGTCTGGGATCGGTATCGTGAGGACATGGAAGAATATGTTGCTGCCACCAAGCGAGCCGAGGCCCGACTGAGGAGCCAAACGCCCCCTGCCGAGGGGCTCGACGGGGCGAAGGCACAAGGCGTCCCGCAGCGTGGCAACGAGGCCGTCAGCATGGATGATGACGGAGGTGGCAGCGAGACAAACTGGCTGGCGGAAAGTATAGATCAGCAAACGACTTCCAAGGAGTCGTGGGACCAGCTCTATAAAAACGTACCTGTTGGGGTCCGAGAGTTCATGCGCACAGAAAAGAAGTTGAAAGAAAAGAGCACATAAACAGCTACAAGCCAACGGAATATAGATGGCCCTGGTGGAAGGGGTTGAGATGCGCGCGTTGCCCGGGGAGTTCATGTAAGGGTGCTTGCTTGTTGGCGGACTGGGCAGCCCTCCCCAGCTCGAGGGGAGCTTCAGCTTTCGAGCGCTGCCGAAAGCAACCAGCGGTGCGTGTTTCTCGCCGGGTTGCGGGCCGTCAACTCGCGTCGGTTGCGTTCGCCAGCTGCTTGTCCATCTTCACGTCATTGTAGCTTCATCGGCGCCGCCCATTTCGTCTGCTCCCCTCTTGCCAGCCGGGCTGCTGCCATGCAAGGGCGGGGGGGAGCCGGGCTCGAGGAGTCGCCGCTCACGGCACGGGTGATTCGCATCATGGCTTTACCCTACCACTATCAGGCTTACTTGGATGGAACCCCGGTCTTCCATTTTCGGGTACAGGCACAGCGCAAGAACACAGCAACGACTCCAGACGCAGCTATGGCGAGCGCAGAGTTCAGCCAGTTCGCCGCTCGCAACCCGAGGAGGGACGAGTGGTCCCCTTCCTGTATTCTTCCCACATCCGCCACCGAAACCCCCCCTTGCCTCGCCATCACGGCCGTCTGTGTCGCTGTGGCTATAGCCAGACCCACCACCCGGCCCAACTGCATTGCCGTCTGGAGCAGCGCGCCGCCCATTGCCTGGTCCTCCTGCGGCATGGCATGAGACACGATCAGGGACACGCACGGTATGGCCGTATCCCCACCGGCCGTCGCGAGTACCATGGCCTCGAGGCCGTAGGCGAAGTATGACGTGGTGGGGGGTATGGGGAGGGCGAACAGCAGCGACGACGTTGCGATGGCTACGGAGCCGCCGAGGAGGATGGTGTCGGGCGCGAAGTAACTCAGCAATATTGGAGTCGAGCAGGCCATCAGTACGCCGGTGACGCCAGTGGGTATGAAGCGCATTGTGGTCTGCAGGGCGGAAAGGCCCTGGTACTCTTGATAGAAGTAGGTGGCGAACACCAGGTAGCTGTTGAAGGACGCGAAGAGGAGGCAGAGCACCAGAATGGAGATGCTGAACCGGACGTTGCGAAAGATGGAGATCTTGACCAGCGGCGCCTTGCCATCATGGGCTCCACGCTCGAGACGGCGCTGCCAGAGGACGAAGGCGGCGATGAGCAGGGCCGAGACGACCAACAGGAGCGGGACCCACGGCCGGGACCAACCCACGACATTGCCCTCTGTCAGCGCCAGGAGCAGGGATAGGAAGCCGGCCGTGATGAGGAGGGCCCCTACCCAATCCACCGTGGCCGCATTGCCGCCGGCGGGAGGCGTACGCGGGATGACTATGATACCCGCCATCGTGACGGCGGCGGCAAGAATGGCAATGACGGCAAACATCCATTTCCACGAGGTCCCGCTGGCGAGGAAGCCAGACACCAGGTTCCCGCAAACACTGCCGAGTGGCGTCCCGGCGGCTGTCGAGGCCATGACGCGGCCGTCAGTACTTGTACGCGCGACGCCACACGAAGAGCAGAACAATGGAAGAATGCCAAACTCACAATAGAAGCTTATGGCGTACGTTCTGGCTTTGCCGGTAGGGAAGGTCGCGCCGATGATGCCCATGGCCGTCGGGACGTTGGCAGCGGCCCCCTGCGTGCGTGCGCGCGCGTGGCGGCGTCAGTCCACAGGCAGCCTCGGTCGGACTGTGTACGTGCCACGCAAGATGAGAGAAGCTGCTGCGAGGCCACGATGGAAGGGGCCACTTACTAGTCCCTGGAGGCCACGGAACAGGTCAAAGGCTATCTCGTTGGGCACGAAGGGGTTGGCCGCTGTCGTGGCCATCACCCAGGCGGTGCCTAGGATGAAGACCTTGCGCCGGCCGTAGAGGTCGGCGAGGCGGCCCCATAGCAGAAGACAACACCCAAAGGCGAGCATATAAGCCGATACGACCCACTGCTCCCGGCCGGGCGGTATAGACAGGTCCCTGGCGATGGTAGGGAGGATGATGACGGCGCCTTGGACGGCGAAGGTCTACAGCGGGTCAGCGTCAGGACACAACATGGCCACACGACACACACATTCAGAAAGTTGGCACCCGTCAAGGTCGCTACCAGGGCTATGGAGCGTGCCTTCGTCGTCGGCGCCTGCCGCTCTGTGGTGGCCGCCTGTCCACGCGCCCTTGGTCAGCGGCATGGCACTCGTTTGTTGGGACTTGTCGCCGGTGGGAGGGGGGCCAACTTGCCTGGACCGGGAGCTGTTCCTCGCCCTGGCGAACGTCGTGTACTACTTTCGCCATAGTGGGTGGTCAGCAACAGTTCCCCGTCGGGGCGGCTTGGTCCATCTCTTATGACCAGCAAGTCTCGCTAGGGGGCAGCGCGCGATGGGAGCGCCGGACGGGCCGGTGGGGAAGCGGCCGCCAATGGCGCCATAGGGTGCAGGATGGCAAATCAAGATGCAGAAGGGCAAAGCCGGGCGAAGGGGGGCAAAACTGGATGCAGGAGGGCAAAGGCGGATGAGGGAGGGAGCAAGGCTGCAAGGGCGGAAGCCTGTTTGCCTGCCCGCATTTGCGTCTGCTCGGGTTGAAGTCCGGGTCGGCACGTACGCCACCTCCGCTCCCTCTCAAACCCTGAGCACCGCAAACCCCTGTCGTTCTCGCTGTGTCCAATGACACCCGCAGCCGGGGTTTGCGATGCTGGGAATTTTGGGTTTCCCCGGACGCGGTCATCCCGAGAATTCTTCCCCTTTTCGTTGAGGAGCAGGCGGCCTGCGATGACGAAGCTTCCAGGCCTGTCATGCTGCGAACTCTACGCTCTCCGGAGAATCGTTTTCTCGCCCTTGCATGGGCTCCCGCGGGGAGAGGAGCCATAGTGCCCTACATGTATCCGTCCAACCCGGAGCCAGGCCAGCCCATCTCTTCTGCTCGGCTAACTTGTCTTTCCAAAGGCTCCTGGTCCATAGCCCGAGCTTGCCCACCCGCCTTGGTACTTGGAGTCTCGTTGAACCGCTCTATCCATCATCCCCCGTCCGAGGTATTGCGAGCGCTCCGTCTCATGGCATCATCGGCCGAGATGACGCTGCCAAGGCAGCCAGAGACAGAACCCAACGGCAGCGTCTGGGTCGGGATTCCCGCCCTGCTTTTGCTGCTCTTGGCCATTCCAACCCTTCTCAGCGTCGTCTGGGCTAAATGGAGGGCGCCCTACATGACGCCGCTAGCCTCGCTTCGTGGTCCCGAGACGGTACATTGGTTTTTCGGCTTCCTGACACCCCGTGAGGCACAGTCGTTCCAAATGTCCCCAAAGCTCCTGGACCACTGCCGGAGCTATGGTGGAGTGTGGTCCGCCACTTTCACCAACCGCAAGCCGACCCTCGTCCTGGGCGACCTGACGGGCATCCACTACGTGCTTAACGAGTCCACCAAGTACGTTCGGGCGCCGGCACAGATGCGCGTCACTCGGCTCGTGTTCGGGGACGGCCTCGTTGCCGTGGACGGCGCGCAGCACAGGAAGCAGAGGAAGGTGCTCGGTCCAGCCTTCACCACCGCCGCCGTGGACGGCATGATGCCCATCTTCTACGACATGGCCCAGAGGCTGGTAGAGCGCTGGCGGCAACAGCTGCCGGAATCGGGCGTCCTGGACATTAATGCCTACGGTGAATCCGAGAAGCTCTTTCTTGACATCATCGGCCTCGCGGGATTTGGCTACGACTTCAAGTCGCTCCTGGGTCAGCGGTCTGAACTGGAGGCAGCCTTTGTCAACGTGACGGAAAGCGCGGCTACCGGCTCGCTGTATGCCCAACTGCGATCCCAGTTTGCCATCGTGGGCGCCATGGGCCGGTATCTGAGCAGGGAGCAGCGCCAACTTGACAGACATAAGGCGCAGATCCGCGTGCTCTGTCGTCGGCTAGTCCAAGACGCCAGGGCGCGGATGACCGGGGCGGCCAGCTACGGCGGTGCCGAGAAGGGTCAGCAGGGACGCAACGACATCATGTCGCTTCTTATGCGCTCGAATCTCGAGATCTCAGGAAAGGAGGCCATGGACGAGGAAGAGGTGCTCTCGGTCATCCCGACGTTGCTCTCGGGGGGCTACGACAACAACGCCTCGGCCAACGCCTTCGCCTTGTACGGCCTCGCCCGGCACCCACGGGCGCAGCTCCGCCTCCGCCAGGAACTGATTCATCCGCCCCCCGGCTGTACAGACTGGCAGCGGGACCCCAAGCAGCTGGACCGTCTGCCCTATCTTGACGCCGTGTGTCGCGAAACGCTGCGGCTGTACACGTCGGCGCACTCGATCCCGCGCGCCTGCAACGTGAACGATGTCATCCCGCTTGGCGCGCCGGTCCAGCTACGCGACGGTACCTGGACCGACCGAATCGCGGCCAAGAAGGGCGACGATATTGTGATACCGCAGAAGTGGATGAACATTGACCCGAAACTCTGGGGCCCCGACGCCGACATTTTCAAACCCGAGCGCTGGATTCAGGACCCGCAACACCCTCATTACGACGGCGGCCTGGCCGCGCCCATTGCGACTATGAAGCACTCGGGCTGGAGTCATCTGATGACCTTCTCGATTGGGTAGTTGCAAGATCCCACGCCCCCCTCTCTACCTATTCGTCTTCTGAGCCTCGATAAACTGACGAGACGTGATTGTAGGCCGAGAAATTGCATTGGGTACCGGATGGCAGTGGCACAGTTCAAGGCCTGCCTTGCAGTTCAGCTCCTCCACTTCGAGATACTGCCACATCCCGCTATGAACGACGTCTACACCGAGGTTCAGATCGTCGGCAGGCCACGAGTCAAGGGCGTGGACGGATTCTGCATGCCTTGCTCTATTCGGGTTGTTACATGACATTGTCCTGGGCGAATATCTTCTCTCGGCCCTCGCCGAGTGGCCAGGGGCGGTTTCGACCCGTCATTATTGGAGTACGGGCCCCCTTGGCCCGATAGCGAGATGGGTAACTAGCGGTGCGTATCGGTGGAAATAAAGAGTAGTAACTGGGCTGAGTCATCCCCAGCAAGGTTGTATAGGCGTCGACGGCGCCCCATATTCTGAACAATCCTGGAAGCACTAGTAAAGTTCAGTTCCCCTATGGCCTCTTCCCATAGACGGCCCCCCAGCTTGCGACCCCTTCGTGACGATTCCACACCCCTCCATATCCGACTGGGCGCCGGTACCGGTGAATATAGCGTTCTAATCTGCGAAGGAGTCTACCACGACATGGGCGCCGCCTTCGGGCCCTCCCACTGTATTGCGAATATAAGGGAGGCGAGTCAGGAGCGAGATGACCTTATCGGATTTCCCAAAACGGGCAAGGGCCTCGGGATGGGCCTTAATAATGGAAGGCCAGCCGCCCTCAGGCGGATAGATGACTTCGGACTTTTCAAGGTACACCTTGGTCAGAAACTGGTAGTAGTCGCCGACGGCAGCGAGGCATGCCGCTTCAGAGTAGGAGACGTCCTTAAGTTCGGGCATACTTAATGAATACGGCCTAGGGGAGGTGGGAATAAGTGGTTGAATCGTAGGTAAAGGTGCAGGAGATTGGGAGCGCCCCGAGGTTGCTGCAGGCAGTTTATCCTCACAGTAGGTCGTTACGGTTCGGATTTATTTACTATTTAGGCTCCTCCACTGAGTATGTATTCACCCTCGCTGGTATAAAAGTTGCTTAGCGCGAAGACTCTCTTCTGAATCTTTAGGTATGGTGAGGTGAATCAAGCGTTAGAGGGCAGTACTTACTAGCGGCTCCCTTTCTTTAGGCACGCACTATGTAGTAGCCCGAGGTCGTACCATCACATTTTTCTAGGAGCATGGGGCCGGCTTAGTGTCATGGCACGCAGTTAAATAGGTGTAAGGGAGGCGTGCGCTGGGGTGGCATCCCTTAGTAGTTCTTACGAGGGCAAAATGACACATAACATTCCGCATCACATTAGCATTCGATCTCCACATATGTCCATACTACAGCAGTAAGAGGTGCGACCATGGCAGAAGGTTTAGTGACTTCAAACCGTTATTATCAGACTAGCCGCATCGCGCCCTAAGTGATATCTGTTTTTCCCTTCCACCCTTGTGGTAATCGAGTATTGCACCCCTCAACATAGTTGACAGATAATAAGACGCATGGTCAAATTCTCACCATTCTTGAATCCTTTAACCTTCCTTCTTCTCCGGCGCAATACCTTGCGTCTTGATCTTGAGAAAAGGCACAAGAAGCAAGCTGACAAAGCTTGCTGCCGTGGCAAACCAGAATAGCGCGGCATATGGCTCAAAGGGGTCATTGGCGTAGTATCCAGTGGTAGCCGGATGGTCTGAAACACTCGCAAAGATAGCCGCACATACACCCAAGCCAACGGCCGTGGCCAGCTTGATGGCTGTCTGGAAGATAGAGCTGGCCGTAGACTGCTGCGACCTCGACAGAGAGGATGCGACGTACATCTCATAGTGTGATAACTAGTTAGATAAGACAAGGCGTAGCGAAGAGAAGCATGCTCACATTGACCACGTTGAACTCAAAGTCGGTCCCGACAGCCACGATAATGAAAGCGGGGAACGTGAAGGACCAGTATGACGCGTCTGAACGCTGCACTGCAGCCAGGAGAAAGGCAAGAGTAAATGCAGCGGCGCCTATACCCATTAATAGCTCGTTGGAAACCCTGTGGAGCAGCTTTCCAGCAAGAAACTAAAAGGCCGTGTTGTTATTGTTTGTCTAACTGACCCGAGCAATATAGATAGGTGGACTTACATTGACAACTATGCCTGCTACCGCCGTGGGTAGTAGGCATACAGCTGTTATTATTTATTATTATTATTATTATTCTTACACCTAGCGACCTATCAAGGCCATGAGGACCCCCTACGCATCTTAGCCTAGGAAAACCGTTCCGGGCTAACGTCCGGCCGGGTGAAAAACCTAGGTTCCGCTGCGTCGCACCGCACTTGTCTACTCTCTAGCCTGCCATACCGAGATCGGGCTCAGCGTGCCCGCTTCCTAGCTGATAAGCTGATTCGCAAGCTGGAACATGCCTAGCCTTCCCGAGCGGAGTAGCCATCTTGCGATAATCCCAGCTTTTCCTGGCGTGTCTAGCATCCTGTCTGTGTCGATCGGCTCTCCTAGAGCTTGGACGAGATGCTCTCGTCTTTCTCTCTCCCTTGGGCAGAAAACGAGGATATGTCGGACGGTCTCCTGCCCTGACCGCAGACGCACCATGGGCTGTCGAAGCCTGGAACCTTGCGCTTGAAAAGGAAGTCTCGCAGCCCAATCTTGCCAGTCCTCGCTTGGACGAGGATGGAGCTCTCTGCCTTATGGAGTCCCCTATGGAGCTTAAGGACGTGCTTGTCTGGCGGCATCTTAGTTGCTGCCGGGGCTCGTGCTATTCGATTTTGCTGCGTTTGTTGCCATCTCTGAAGCCAGTCTCTCTCCTTAGCCTTATGTGCTGAGTCTCCAGCTAACCATTCGTCTAGCCACCTCTTACGATTAGGAGCGTCGGGGCCTTTCGGTCTACGCCGGCGAGTCGGTCTTGTTAGGATCCATCTAGCTGCGCTATCACATCTCGCTTGGATAAGTGATGCGATACGCGGCTGTTGGAGCCTCTCTTCCGATGCCGCCACCCTTCTGTTGAGCCACGTGTCTAAGGGGGACACGTAGGCTTCCGTTTCTAGCACTGCGGCAGCCGTGGCTTTGAAAGCTCCTGTGACCTTTCGGAGGCACTCTGTTTGGACGTC
Organism: Nigrospora sphaerica; assembly: GCA_018287875.1. Classification (NCBI taxonomy): domain Eukaryota; kingdom Fungi; phylum Ascomycota; class Sordariomycetes; order Amphisphaeriales; family Apiosporaceae; genus Nigrospora; species Nigrospora sphaerica. The sequence continues at coordinate 1,171,465 of JAGVVL010000017.1, forward strand.
GTTGAGTGCCTTGGCTCTGTTTTTCGAGATCTGGCGGTGCCACTCTGAAGCTCCATAACCTATCGCAGACCGTACGACCGCTGTATAGACTTGGCGGGCTCGCTGGAGAGACGCGCCCCATGTCGAGCCGGCTATCCGGTCTAGGGCATAGACTTGCGTCGCCATCTTCTTCGATATCGACTGGATATGGACGTCCCAGAGGAGACGTCTATCCACCTGGATGCCAAGGACGCGGCAGGAGTCTTCTGGTTCGATTTCGTGACCTTCTAAGGCTATCTTTGTGTCCGGACCTTTCCGTCTTCGAGAGAAGTGGACTAGGTGATATTTCTGGACTGCAAAGGTCATGCCGTGGCTGACTGCCTATTCTTTGCAGACCCTATGAGCAGCTTCTAGCCGCTCGCAGGTCTGCTCTGGGTTTAAGCCGAAGCCCACGAGGTTTGTGTCGTCTGCGAAGGCTATAGTAGCTATCCCTGGTACAGCGCGGAGGGCCTTGTAGAGACCGGCTGTATAAAGGCAGAAGAGGATAGGCGATAGGGTGAGCCCTGCGGGACGCCTGCTGGGACTGGGATCTCGTCCGATTCCTGGCCATCGAAGAACAGCGTAGTGGACCGGTTAGATAAGAAGCTTCGGATCCAGCTAATAGTCCATATAGGGACCCTCAGCGCTCGCAGGTTAGCGAGGAGCCTTCCATGGTCGACGGAGTCGAAAGCGCCTGAGATATCCAGCGATAGAAGGGTTGCTGCACCTCCATGTTTCCAGGCTGTGCGGACTAGGTCCGTTAGCAACCGTAAGGCTGTTTCCGTGGAGCGGCCTTTCCGGTTGCCCATCTGTTCGTCCGGGAGCAGCCCGTTTTCCTCCGCAAAGCTGGCTAGCCGTTGCGCCAGCAGGCTCTCGATCACCTTCCCCATGGTGTTAAGTAGCGCGATAGGTCTCCATCCGCCGGCTTGGTGGTACTCGTTTGGCTGCTTTCCTGGTTTCCGGAGGATAACGGTCACTGCTTTGCGGAACGCTGTTGGATAGTATCCTATACGCCAGCATGCTTCCGCTAGGGAGGCTAAGGCCTGGAAGAGGGCCCCCTATCCCCCGGGTCTAGTTCTCTGCGCTTTCCATAGAAAGAGGTGGGGAATAGAAGGTTTGCACCTTAAGCAGCCCGCAAGGGCATATCCCTCTCTAGGACCACCGACATGCGCATCCGTCCTCTCGAGCCATAGCACGACCTCCTCGACCTGCAGCCTCCTAGGATAGCACCTACGCCAGCGACACTCCGACAGAGAAGATGCCCTTTGGCACAATCGAAGGCAGTCCGTCTCATCCTTGTCTCCAGGTCCCTGGGCTGGCCCAATCCAGCTGTTCATCCCCTTCCACGGCAAGTCCTCGAACCGGTTCCATCTTTAGTCGACCCTAGTGCGAGTAGGGGACGTAGGGGCTACCCTGTTCTTCTGCCGGTCCCGCGGTCGTCATGCTATACTACGGCCCACCGGTGTCCTAAGGTGGCGAGCCCTAGACCGGCTTCCCGTTGCTCGCCGCCATCTCTGCCGGCGAGCCGACCATGTCTTGCCGTAGGCCTTCGGTAAGGGGTACCACCACGCCGGCATAGTACCCCGTAAGGCCTCGACTAACCTGCCCTGATCCACTATATGTTCGTCTCCGGAGCGGTGCGCTGTCACCCCGAAGGGCGACACGGGCGGCCAGCCGTAGCCACTATTGCCTTAACGACTCCGTTCCCGTGCTCTTAACAACTTCCATTACTCCGTACGCACGCCCACTTAGGTATTCGTTCGATGCCCTCGCGGCTGTTCACTGCAAGCCGTCTCAGAGCTCGGCAGGGCCGAGGGTGTCCTGTCGTCGCCTCGAGAACCGAGTCGACGTCGGATGGTTTTTTACCCAAATCCCTCTATAGAGACGAGGGCCTTCGCTGCGCGGCTGATTTGTCGTCGATCCGGCGTCGCGCGGTGTCGATTTTCGAGGCAGCTTGCTGCGTTTGGCGGGGCGAAAATTTTCGGTCGTGCGACGCCCGAAAATCCCGCATCATAGACCGTCTCAGCACAACTCCGGTGCAGCGACACAGCGACGCAGTAATGGCGCCTCGCTGCACTTTCGTGCAGAATGCGTCTCTACATCGGCTCTCCCTCAGTCAATTGACCTAGGAAGATTTCCAGCCGGCGCCGCGGGGAGGCTGTAGAGTCCGACTTCGCCAGCCATACAGCTGTTATTAATGCGGAGTATCCGAAGAGTTCTTGGAGGTATAATGCACTAAAGAAGAACAGGGCTGGAAAGGATAGGAAACCAAGGAGGAGAATGCCTATTAACTTTCAGAGTATGTTAGCAATTGAACCACAGCTTGAGAGATAACATACATACCAAACTGAACTCGTGATCAAGCCAGATGTTCATTGGTATCAGGGCGACGGAAAAACCTTTTCGAAACCGACCCCACACGGCGATAACTTCACAACCACGACTCTATAAGCTACCGGATAGCCCGGAAACTGTTCCTAGGGCTTCATTTAGCCTAGAAATGGTCGATTCACCACCCTCGAGGCAAAGCGCGGGTGGTGGGAGCCGCCATAGGCCCGCCCCACCCCCCGAGCCGTCACCTCCGGACTCAAGAACACCATCGCCAGACAGCACTACAACACCTGGACGCAGTCCAGAGGATATACGCAGCACTATAAACGACTTTAAACGCTTCCTAGCTGGTGAAGTCAACATTGCGGCCTTAGCCGCAGCAGTTCAAGCCGCCATTCCGGTCCTAGAGACGGCGGCTAAGGAATCGGACAACCAGCCCAGCGTCGAAAGACGCATCAATGCTATCGAGAACACGCTGCAAGCTATCTATAAGGAAATTAAAGCTCCTAAGACGTACACTGCAGCTGCTACTGCCCTTACCGCCGCTACAACGCCTAGGGCCCCCCAGGTAGCCAAGACTTTGCCTCCTCGACACGAACGGGAGGTAACGGTCAAGGCCGTAGGAACTGAAGGCCGCACCTACGAAGAGATCGTGCGGAAAGTTAACGCAGTAACAGGTAAAGAAACAGCAATAGCCGCACGGAAGCTTCCCAGCGGAGACTATGCTATTACCTGTAAGACAGCAGAAGAGAAGCGACAGCTGGAAACTGACCGGGCCTGGACTACCGAGGCCTTCGGAGAGAACGCCTCTATCTAGAAGAGAAAGATCCTGGTGGTGGCCCATGGCATCAACAAGGAGGCCATAGAGACGAACCAAGGGCAGCTAGGAGTCCAACTCCGGAACCAGCCCAGCGGCCCTATCGACGTCCTAGAGGCCAAGCTCCCTCGCAACGCTAAGACCTCGTCTAGGAAGGTCACGGCCCTATATATTGCAGTACCCACGGTTTAACAAGCGGAACAGCTATGCCGAGACGGCCTTATTTGGCAGTATGGCTACTATCCATGCGAGCCCTTCGCTAAAGGAGCCCAGCTTAAGTAGTGCTACCACTGTTACCGCTATAGACATATCGCCTGTGTCTGCCGCCACGCACGTAGGTGCGGGCTCTGCTCTTTAACAAAGCATGGCGACAAAGAATGCCCAGAAGCCGAGAATAAGAGCCGGCACTGCTATCCAGCATGCCGAGGACCACACACTGCGTGGTCCAAGGAGTGTCCAGTCCGCCAGGAGCAGGTCCAGATCGCCAAGGCTACTTATATCACGAGACCGAAGGGATTCGCACTGCCCTCGTAAGAACCCCCTAAGCTAACAGCCGAGGACTGGCAGACAGTACAGCCGCGGAAGCGTCGAGCAACCAGCTGCCGTACTAAAAGCACTGGCAGAGCCCGCAGCAGAACCCACGAAAAGACAGACAACATGGACGTCGAAACACCGGAGTCAACACTAAACAGTATCTACACTCGACTATAACAACGCTAAGGATCCTACACTGGAACACGCAGAAAAGCAAGAAAGCACAGATCCCGGCAGTCGATGCTATCTCCGAAGAGTACGACGTCCTGGCTATCCAAGAGCCCTGGCGAAACCCACACATGCCGACCACCTACTGCCCGAGATCCTCTCCGTACTACCTTCTCTATGCCGCCGAGGGAGGCAGAGCTTGTATTTATATTAATAAGAAGCACCCCCTAGCGCAGTGGACTTATAAGGCGCAATTAGATAGGTGCAATATCACGATCCAGTTACCAGATGGTCCTATAACAGTTATCTGCGTATACTCGCCTCCTCCTGGATCGATTAGCAGATTAGACCTGCCAGCTATCGAAGCCCTCCTTACTAGTCCCTAGCTAGGACGAACAGTCCTTATAGGAGACTTTAACGTCCACCACCTTATCTGGGGAGGATATAACGTCCGACCTTATAAGGCAGCCGATAAGCTACTCCAGCTAACAGAATCCTGGAGACTCCAGCTTATCACTCCCCCTGGAACACCGATATGGACTCGAAGAGGGTGCATGGACTCCACGATCGACTTGGCGTGGGCCACGGACGATCTCCGAGCTGTCTACGACGGGTACGCCCCATATGCTGGATCCGATCACCTCCCCTAGGTGATACGCGTGGCTAGACCCCATATAGACCGCCAAGACAGGCCACGACGCAGCTGGAAAACAGCTGACTATGACCAGGCGAAGGCAGAAGCGGCATACCTACCACAGCCAGGGCGACTCGAGACATCAGAAGAAATCGATAGCTACATTAAAACGTTAACTAAGGAATTAACTCGGATAGCCGACTTAGTTGCCCCCCTCCGCTACTTTAAAGGGAGAGGCAAAGCCTGGTGGAACCGCGAGACAGAAGAAGCTATAAAGAAGGAGCGAAGAGCCCAGCGGATATGGCTTTCCGATAGGACGGACGTAGCTTGGCGAGCCCTCCGGCAGTCAACTCTCTTAAAGAAGAAAGCAATCCGAGAAGCCAAGACGGCATCCTGGAGACATATGCTCCACGAAGTGTCTAGCCAGCCAGCTGGCGTCTGGAATATCGCGAGATGGGCAAGAACGGAAGGAGCAGCACCGCCGTTACCCCCGGCAGTCCCTACACTTTACACACTGCGTGGCGAAGCAACAACCCATAAGGAGAAAACAGAGGCCTTCTAAGAGAGGTTCTATCCCCTCCTTAAGGCTACGTACACCGGCTTCCGAATAACGAACCGGCTCGCAGCGCCTCTCGATATGGACAGCAAGGTGACAGTAGAACAAGTCTAAGACGTCCTTATTAAGGCAGGCCAGTGGAAGGCACCTAGACTAAACCAGCTTCCGAACGGATTCCTTAAACGCCTAGGAAAGCCCCTCTTCCAGGCCTTGGCCTCCCTAGCGGAAGCGTGCTGGCATATAGGATACTATCCAAGAGCGTTCCGGAAAGCAGTCACCGTTATCCTCCGGAAGCTAGGAAAGCAGCCAAACGAGTATCACCAAGCCGGCGGATGGAGACCTATCGCGCTGCTCAACACTATAGGGAAAGCAATCGAGAGCCTACTAGCGCAACGGCTAGCTAGCTTTGCCGAAGAGAATGGACTGCTCCCGGACGAATAGATGGGCAACCGGAAAGGCCGCTCCACGGAAACAGCCCTACGGCTGCTAACAGACTTAGTCCGCACAGCCTGGAAACATAGAGGCGCAGCAACCCTTCTATCGCTGGATATTTCGGGCGCTTTCGACTCGGTCGACTATGGAAGGCTCCTCGCTAACCTGCGAGCGCTAAGGGTCCCTATATGGACTATTAGCTGGATCCGAAGCTTCTTATCCAACCGGTCCACTACGCTATTCTTCGATGGCCAGGAATTGGACGAGATCCCAGTCCCAGCAGGCGTCCCGCAGGGCTCACCCTTATCGCCTATCCTCTTCTGCCTTTATACAGCCGGTCTCTACAAGGCCCTCCGTGCTGTACCAGGGATAGCCACTATAGCCTTCGCAGACGACACAAACCTCGTGGGCTTCGGTTTAAACCCCGAGCAGACCTGCGAGCGGCTGGAAGCCGCTCACAGGATCTGTAAAGAATGGGCAGTTAGCCACGGTATGACCTTCGCAGTCCAGAAATATCACCTAGTCCACTTCTCTCGAAGACGGAAAGGTCCGGACATAAAGATAGCCTTAGAAGGCCACGAAATCGAACTAGAAGACTCCTGCCGCGTCCTTGGCATCCAGGTGGATAGACGTCTCCGCTGGGACGTCCACATCCAGTCGATATCAAAGAAGATGGCGACGCAGGTCTATGCTCTAGACCGGATAGCCGGCTCGATATGGGGCGCGTCTCTCCAGCGAGCCCGCCAAGTCTATACAGCCGTCGTACGGTTTACGATAGGCTATAGAGCTTTAAAGTAGCACCGCCAGATCTCGAAAAATAGAGCTAAGGCACTCAACGACGTCTAAACAGAGTGCCTCCGAAAGGTCACAGGAGCTTTCAAAGCCACGGCCGCCGTAGTACTAGAAACGGAAGCTTACGTGTCCCCCTTAGACACGTGGCTCAATAGAAGGGTGGCGGTATTGGAAGAGAGGCTCCAACAGCCGCGTATCGCATTACTCATCTAAGCGAGATGCGATAGCGCAGCTAGATGGATCCTAACAAGACCGACTCGCTGGCGTAGACCGAAAGGCCCCGACGCTCCCGATTGTAAGAGGTAGCTAAACGAATAGCTAGCTGGAGACTTAGCACATAAGGCTGAGGAGAGAGACTGGCTTTAAAGATAGCAATAAGCGCAGCAAAATCGAACAGCACGAACCCCAGTAGCAACTAAGATACCGCTAGACAAGCACGTCCTCAAGCTCCATAAGGGACTCTATAAGGCCGAGAGCTCCATCCTTGTCTAAGCGAGGACTAGCAAGATTGGGCTGCGAGACTTCCTTTTTAAGCGTAGGGTCCCAGGCTTCGACAGCCCTTAGTGTGTCTGCGGTTAAGGCAGGGAGACCGTCCGGCATATCCTCGTTTTCTGCCCACGCGAAAGAGAAAGACGAGAGCATCTCGTCCAAGCTCTAGGAGGACCGATAGACACGGACAGGATGCTCGACACCCCAGGAAAAGCAGGAATTATCGTAAGATAGCTACTCCGCTCCGGAAGGCTGGACATGTTCCAGCTAGCGAATCAACTTATCAGCTAGGAAGCGGGCACGCTAAGCCCGATCTCGGTATAGCAGGCCAAAGAGTAGATAGAAGCGGTACGACGCAGCGGAACCTAGGTTTTTCACCCGGCCGGACGTTAGCCCGGAACGGTTTTCCTAGGCTAAGATGCGCAGGGGGTCCTCATGGCCTAAACAGGTCGCTAGGTGTAAGAATAATAATAATAATAATTGGTATCAGGGATACTGGAATCGAGTCTCCCACCATACAAAAGCAGCGATCAAAAGCGGCCCACTTATGACAAATGCCATGATGTAGTGGGTCTTCCAGCCCTGTGGCGCGTCGGGCCCAACACTATTGCGTTTTGTGTTCAGTACAAGTCGCACTCCACCCAGGAAAACTAAAACAGGCCCGCCGTCTCTCACATACCTGATACCAGCTGTGAACAAGCCAATGCCGCAGACAATTAATATAACGCCAACAAAATCAAACTGCTTCATTGATGCCTTGTTAAAAGGCATCTTCTCACTGTCGTCGTAAGGTACAGTGAACCAGGCTATGATGGCGACGCTAAGGTAGATAATAGCGAGAAGCCAAAACGAGGCCGACCAGTTAAAGAGATAGGAAGCGATGCCCGAAAAAATAGCACTAAAGACGAAGCCAAGGTGGTTTCCGGCGCTGAAGCAAGCGAATGTGTAGTTTTTCCTCTTCGAAGGCCGATCATAGACGGTGCCCAGGATACCTTGGGCCGATGGGATGATGGAAGCTGATGTCAGACCCATGACGCCGTTAAGGACATTAATGGTAATGGCGTTGCGCGAAAATCCCGTTGTGAGTGCAAATACTGCGAATACGAATAGGCTGGTAAGCATGATGGCTCGACGACCGAACATATCCGCAACTATTTGAGTTCGCTCTTAATGGCGGGTGATATGATCAGGATGCTCCGTTGGATAAAGCTTGGTAAAGCGATACTCATTGTGGCTGTCAATACGAACAGAATCTCATGAGATAACGATCGAAACACTTTTGGGCGAGCATTCGGGTCTGAAACGAGAAATTCAGTCCGTTCTGGACGTTCCAGTGTCTCCTCTCGAAGACGTTGGTCGGACGGGCCCCCGACAGGAACCTCATCCCCGGGCAGTGCAGCCTTGTCCGAAGAAGCCGAGGGGGCTATCATATCGGCCAACTGGATCGAGTTATCCATGGCGGCTAGTTGAATCAACGACGGCCAAAACACAAGGTTTGAGAGAGGGAGGAAAGAGTGGTAATGGGTTTCGGTGTTTTTGGGGGGGGGGGGGGGTCGGTTGGTAAATCAGGCGCCATGCAAGGGATGGCAAACAACTCGGGCGGGGTAAATCCTTGCTACTTTTCCACATACAGTAAAGCCCCACCCGTCCCGTTCCGAGATGCATCATCCACTCGTGTGGAATTGCCCCCACACCAATCCATCCTCTCCTACCTGCTTGGCATCTGCTTGTCACCTGCCTTTCCCAGCTTGGCATCTTTCACTAGTCAGAAGTGGGGTACAAAGTATCTTCTGCCAACACTTCACTGCGCCACCCAAACTTGTCCTCGAGTTTCCCAAGCTGAATCCCGCCCAGTTGCGCAACTAGCTGCCGGCAAAGACGTCCACCACACGTTTGCTCTTCGTCCTGAATGTACACTATCGTTTCCGTCCCGTCCGGGCCGAGACGCAGACGCGCAGTGGCGTTGCTGGGCATCCTCGAAGTCAGCAACGGCTGGGCCCCCGCTCTCGCCCTGCGTGTAATAGATTGGACGGGTACCAAGCCCGTGCCTGTGCCAGCACTCACAACCTCGTCAAAATAAGGTAGCATGTGTAGAGTCGCCACGTAACCTCTTCGTCATGCGCCCGGCCCCTCTAACAACCCACATTCAGTGTGTGGCGTTGGATGCAGCAAAATCCTCGGGGGTCGAAACCAGCGAATAGCTGAGGCCGTTGAGGTCAAATCTGCAGTTCACGGATAACACTTCCGACTTGCCGGCGTGATACGTGACGGACCTGGGACCCTGCCAATCTGGGGCAGCTGTCAAGGCCCTGCCACCTGATGAAGTGGGGGCCGTGTGTTCGAGAGTAAATAATCCCAGCAGCGCCGCCAGCGCCGCAGCAGATAGCTTGATCTTCACCTTCTGTTTGACCCCCTCTGCTTTTCGCATCACGGCGGTAATCTGGACAGCTGCGAGAAAAAACTTTTTCGAAACCGACCCCACACGGCGATAACTTCACAACCACGACTCTATAAGCTACCGGATAGCCCGGAAACCGTTCCTAGGGCTTCATTTAGCCTAGAAATGGTCGATTCTCCACCCTCGAGGCAAAGCGCGGGTGGTGGGAGCCGCCATAGGCCCGCCCCACCCCCCGAGCCGTCACCTCCGGACTCAAGAACACCATCGCCAGACAGCATTACAGCACCTGGACGCAGTCTAGAGGATATACGCAGCACTATAGACGACTTCAAACGCTTCCTAGCTGGCGAAGTCAACATTGTGGCCTTGGCCGCAGCAGTTCAAGTGTCACGGGGTGGACCGTGACAGACCGTACCGGCATAGGGCAGCCTCTGAGACATCCTAAACTGGCTACGGATTAGTCGTCCCGTGATGGAGTTCTATTAAGACCGCTCAGTACGGACCTCCGTTGGGGATTTAGATAAGAAGTCTGCGACCGAGAAGACTTCAGTTGTAGCTCTCCAAGCTACGTCCTGTCCACCAAGTCTGACCTGTACCGACAGAATAGGAACCTGGACCTGTAGCATAGAACCTGAATCGATTCTGTTATCCGCCTGCCTGCCCGCTCCTTGACATCAAGCCGCCATTCCGGTTCTAGAGACGGCGGCTAAGGAATCGGACAACCAGCCCAGCGTCGAAAGACGTATCAATGCTATCGAGAACACGTTGCAAGCTATCTATAAGGAAATTAAAGCTCCTAAGACGTACGCTGCAGCCGCTACTGCCCTTACCGCCGCCCCGGCGCCCAGGGCCCCCCAGGTAGCCAAGACTCTGCCTCTGCGACACAAACGGGAGGTAACGGTTAAGGCCGCAGGAACTGAAGGCCGCACCTACGAAGAGATCGTGCGAAAAGTTAACGCAGTAACAGGTAGAGAGACAGCAATAGCCGCACGGAAGCTTCCCAGCGGAGACTATGCTATTACCTACAAGACAGCAGAAAAGAAGCGACAGCTGGAAACTAACCAGGCCTGGACTACCGAGGCCTTCGGAGAGAACGCCTCTATCTAGAAGAGAAAGATCCTAGTAGTGGCCTATAGCATCAATAAGGAAGCCGTAGAGACGAACTAAGGGCAGCTAAAAGTCCAACTCTAGAACTAGCCCAGCGGCCCTATCGACGTCCTGGAGGCCAAGCTCCCTCGTAACGCTAAGACCTCGTTTAAGAAGGTCACAGCCCTATATATTGCAATACCCACAGTTCAACAAGCGGAACAGCTATATCGAGACGGCCTTATTTAGCAGTATAGCTACTATCTATACGAGCCCTTCGCCGAAGGAGCACAGCTTAAGCAATGCTACCACTGCTACCGTTATAGATATATCGCCTGTGTCTGCCGCCACGCACGCAGGTGCAGGCTCTGCTCTTTAACAAAGTATAACGACAAAGAATGCCCAGAAGCCGAGAATAAGAGCCGGTACTGCTGTTTAGCATGCCGAGGACTACACACTACGTGGTCTAAGGAGTGTCCAGTCCGCCAAGAGCAGGTCCAAATCGCTAAGGCTGCTTATATCACAAGACCGAAGGGATTCGCACTGCCCTCGCAAGAACCTCCTAAACCAACAGCCGAAGACTGGCAGATAATATAGCCACGGAAGCGTCGAGCAACCAGCTGCTGTACTAGAAGCACTGGCAGAGCCCGCAGCAGAGCCTACGAAGATACAGACGACACAGACATCGAAACGCCGGAGTCAACACTGGATAGCATCCATGCTTAACTATAACAGCGTTAAGGATCCTATACTAGAACACGCAGAAAAGTAAGAAAGCACAGATACCGGTAATCGACGCTATCCACGAAGAATATAACGTCCTAGCTATCTAAGAGCCTTGGAGAAACCTATATACGCCGACCACCTACTGCCCGAGATCCTCTCCGTACTACCTCCTATACGCTGCTAAGGGAGGCAGAGTATGTATTTACATTAATAAAAAGTACACCCCAGCGTAGTGGATATATAAGGCGCAGCCAGATAGGTGTGATATCACGATCCAGCTATTAGACGGGCCTATAAAGGTTATCTACGTGTACTCGCCTCCCCCTAGGTCCACTAGCAGATCGGACCTGCCAGCTATCGAAGCCCTCTATACCGAACCCCAGATAAGACGAACAGTCCTCGTGGGAGACTTCAACGTCCACCCTGTCTAGGGAGGATACAACGTCCGACCCCACAATGCAGATAACAAGCTGCTTCAGCTAGCAGAACACTGGAGACTCCAGCTGATCACCCCCCTTAGAACACCGATATGGACTCGAAGAGGGTGCATGGACTCTACAATCGACCTAGCCTAGGCCACGGACGATCTCCGGGTCGCCTATAACGGATACGCACTGTATATAGGATCCGATCACCTCCCTTAAGTGATACATATAGCTGGACCTTATATAGACCGCTAAGATAGACCACGACATAACTAGAAAACAGCTAACTATAACTAAGCGAAGGCAGAGGCGGCACACCTACTATAGCCAGGGTAATTCGAGACATCAGAAGAAATCGATAACTACACTAAGACGTTAACTAAAGAGCTAACTCGGATAGCTGACTTAGTTGCCCCCCTCCGCCACTTTAAGGGGAGAGGCAAAGCTTAGTAGAACCACGATATAAAAAAAGCTATAGAGGATGAGAAACGAGCTTAGCGAACATGGCTTTCCGATTAGACGGACGCAGCCTAGCGAACCCTCCAGTAGTCATCTGTTACAGGTTGGGACCTGGGAGAAAGGCTCAGGCGCACCTGGCCTGAGCGTCTCACGAACCCCTCATATGAGGCTCCGAGTAGGTCTCCCCATTCGAACGCCAGGCTAGTGGTCAAGACCTAGGAGGGGGGGAGCTGAGCAGCGATCCGAACGTTCCGCTCCGAACGTTCCGATCCGAACGTTCCGGTCCGGTCTCGCAAGATTTAACGAGACGCTGCGCCCGGCCGCCTGAGGACGATTCTCTTCTCTCTTTCCCATCTAGAAAATAAACAGCATTTGGCCCCTTTGATAGTGCTTTAAGGCTCAGCCTCTCACATCATCCCTCCTTAAAAAGAAAGCAATCCACGAAGCAAAGACGGTAACCTAGAGGTATATACTCCACGAGGCCTTTAACTAGCCAACTAGCGTCTGGAATATCGCGAGATAAGCTAGAATAGAAGGAGCGGCGCCGCCGTTACCCCCAGCAGTCCCTATTCTTCACACACCGCGTGGCGAAGCAACGACTTATAAAGAGAAAACAGAGGCCTTCTATAAGCGATTTTACCCTCTCCCTAAGGCTAGGCCAAATAGCTTCCGAATAATAAACCGGTTAGCAGCGCCTCCCAATATAGACAACAAGGTGACAGCAGAACAAGTCTAAGACGTCCTCACTAAGGCAGGCTAGTAGAAGGCGCCTAGACTAGACTAGCTTCCAAATAGATTCCTTAAACAACTAGGAAAGCCCCTCTTTTAGGCCTTAGCCTCCTTAACGGAAGCATGCTAGCGTATAGAATACTATCTAACAGCATTCTATAAAACAGTGACCGTTATCCTCTGGAAACCAGGAAAACAGCTAAATAAATACTATTAAGCTAACAGATGGAGACCTATCGCCTTACTTAACACTATAAGAAAGGCGATCGAGAGCCTGTTAACGCAGCGGCTAGCTAGCTTCACCGAGGAGAACAGGCTGCTCCCAGACAAACGGATAGGGAACTGAAAGGGCCGCTTTATAGAAACGGCCCTATAGCTGCTAACAGACCTAGTCTATACAGCCTGGAAGTATAAAGGTGCAGCAACCCTTCTATCGTTAGATATTTTAAGCGCTTTCGACTTTGTCGACTATAGAAGGCTTCTTGTTAACCTATAAGCGCTAAGGGTCCTTATATAGACTATCAGCTAGATCCGAAGCTTCTTCTTTAACCGGTTAACCACGCTATTCTTTGATAGCTAGGAACCGGACGAGATCCCAGTCCTAGCAGGCGTCCTATAAGGCTTACTTCTATCGCCTATCCTCTTCTGCCTTTATATAGCCGGCCTCTATAAGGCTTTAAAAGCCGTATTAAGGATAGCTACTATAGCTTTTATAGATAACATAAACCTTATAGGCTTCGGCTTAAACTTAAAGTAAACCTGCAAGCAGCTAAAAGCCGCTTATAAGGTCTGTAAAGAATAGACAATTAGTCACAGTATAACCTTCGTAGTTAAAAAATACTACCTAGTCTACTTTTCCTGAAAATGGAAAGGTCCGGATATAAAGATAGCTCTAGAAGGTTACGAAATCGAACTAGAAGACTCTTACCGCGTTCTTAGTATTCAGATAGATAGACGTCTCTACTAAGACGTCTATATCCAGTCGATATTAAAGGAGATAGCGACGTAGGTTTACGCTTTAAACCAGATAGCCGGCTTAATATAGGGCGCGTCTCTTTAGCGAGCCCGCTAAGTTTATACAGCCGTCGTACAGTCTACGATAGGCTATGGAGCTTCAGAATAGCACCGCTAAGTCTCGAAAAATAAAGCTAAGGCACTTAACGATGTCCAGATAGAGTGCCTCCGCAAGGTTATAGGAGCTTTCAAAGCCACGGCTGCTGCAGTACTAGAAACGGAAGCTTACGTGTCCCCCTTAAACACGTGGCTCAACAAAAGGGTAGCGGCATCGGAAGAGAGGCTCCAATAACCGCGTATCGCGTTACTTATCTAAGCAAGATACGATAAGGCAGCTAAATGGATCCTAACAAGGCCGACTCGATAATGTAGACTAAAAGGTCCGGAAGTCCCCGACTATAAGAAGTGGCTAAACGAATGGCTAGCGGGAGACTCGGCAATTAAGGCCGAGGAGAGAGACTGGCTCTAGAGATGGCAAAAAACACAGCAAAATCGAACAGCACGAGCCCCGGTAGCAACCAAGATGCCGCCAGATAAGCACGTCCTCAAGCTCTATAAGGGACTCCATAAAGCGGAGAGCTCGATCCTCGTTTAAGCGAGGACTGGCAAGATTGGGCTTCCTTTTTAAGCGTAGGGTTCCAGACTTCGACAGCCCCTAGTGCGACTGCGGCCAGGGTAGAGAGACCATCCGGCATATCCTCGTTTTCTGCCCACGGGAAAGAGAAAGACGAGAGCACCTTGTCCAAGCTCTAGGAGGACCGATAGACATGGATAGGATGCTCGACACCCCAGGAAAAGCAGGGATTATAGCGAGATGGCTACTCCGTTCGGGCAGGCTAGGCCTGTTCCAGCTAGCAAATCAGCTTATCAGCTAGGAAGCGGGCACGCTGAGCCCGATCTCGGTATGGCAGGTCAAAGAGCAGATAGAAGCGGTGCGACGCAGCGGAACCTAGGTTTTTCACCCGGCCGGACGTCAGCCCGGAACGGTTTTCCTAGGCTAAGATGCGCAGGGGGTCCTCATGGCCTAGATAGGTCGCTAGGTGTAAGAACAATAATAATAATCTGGACAGCTTACGCGGGATCCCCATTTCGAACTCAGTACTCAACCTAGGTACCTATCTCAACAATGTACGCGTACTGTATACCCATCGTAGAAACACATTAATCGGCATCGGCCTGACGGGCTTGCCACTTTATTCATTTTTAGCACATCAAACAAGACGATGCTGAAGAGTGATTGAAATGACTATGCGCTGAACCGAGATGCAGACCAGCACGCAGGTTGTGTAAAATAGCGGTCAGCTAGTCCAACATAGTTATAGCTCGATCGCGTGTCTCGGGGCTGCGAGGGAAACAGGTATAAAGAGACACCTGTAGAACTATCATGATTGGAATTTCTTGCAACCGAATAACCTCTTCCATCCACCCTACCCCTCCAACTCAGAGTACTATTATTCATTGTTCGATCCATCACGTCCGTTCAGTGTTAGGGCTACAACAACACAAGTACATAAGTTCCGAATCCCTTATCATGATGTGTTCATTGCTGACCAATATGCTAGTATGTGCACCAGAACCGTCACCACCAAGATCTACGCCTATGACGGATACGCACTATACGCAGGATCCGATCACCTCCCCCAGGTGATACGCGTAGCTGGACCCCGTACAGACCGCCAAGACAGGCTACGACGCAGCTGGAAAACAGCTGACTATGACCAGGCGAAGGCAGAGGCGGCACACCTACCACAGCCAGGACGACTCGAGACACCAGAAGAAATCGATAGCTACACTAAGACGTTAACTAAGGAGCTAACTCAGATAGCCGACCTGGTTGCCCCCCTCCGCCACTTTAAGGGGAGAGGCAAGGCCTGGTGGAACCACGACACAAAAAGAGCTATAGAGAAGGAGAGACGAGCTTAGCGAGCATGGCTATCCGATAAGACAGACGCAGCCTGGCGAGCCCTTCGGTAAGCATCCCTTGCGAAAAAGAAAACGATCCGCACTGCAAAGACAGCGACCTAGAGAGGCATGCTTCACGAGGCCTCTAGCCAGCTAGCTGGCGTCTGGAACATCGCGAGATAGGCCAGAACCGAAGGAGCCGCGCCGCCGCTACCTCCAGCCGTCCCTACGCTCCACACACCGCGAGGCGAAGCGACGACCTATAAGGAGAAAACGGAGGCCTTCCGGGAGAGGTTTTACCCTTTCTGTAACGAAGCGCTATACCTAAGTACTGCGTGACGTAGGGTTTGTACAATCAGGGACAGAGAGCGTCTGTCTGCTTGAACACTGGTCGCTAAGCGATTGACTGGCTGAAGGTGCTTGACTGGATAACTGGTTGAC
Organism: Nigrospora sphaerica; assembly: GCA_018287875.1. Taxonomy (NCBI): domain Eukaryota; kingdom Fungi; phylum Ascomycota; class Sordariomycetes; order Amphisphaeriales; family Apiosporaceae; genus Nigrospora; species Nigrospora sphaerica. The sequence continues at coordinate 1,187,416 of JAGVVL010000017.1, forward strand.
GACGGTACGGATGCGTGTAACTGATCTCACGATAGGTCGTTAGGCGTTAGCCCATCTTCTTCTTCTTCTTCTTCTTCTTTGTATTATCGCCGTGTTGGGACCACGTCCCGCCTCCCAGGGGGCATCTGGCGTGCGAGAGTCTATCTAACTATCTAGATATCCCGCATATCGAGCCTAATGGCAATATTTTAGTCAAACCGTCTCCATCACTCCTCCATGCGAGTCTGTTCCCGGCGCTGGCTCTATCTGGATAGCTATTGCCTCACGTAGAGTTACCTCTACTGCTTGTCGATGAAGGGCAAATGTCCTCGTAGTACTTCGTTAAGGAAACAAAGAGTTGAAACTGTTCTGGGCTGTGTATCAGCCTTCGCCAGTATTCTTGTAAGGTCTCCGGTTCAGGGTCGAACTTTGGCCATCGGGCCCGGTGCCTTCGCGTTTTGCGGCAGTAGACTAGGTGTTCTGGTGTTCGTAGCATTCGGCACGCGCATCGATCGTACCGCCCGTGTCCAAACTTCTTATGGTACCAGTCGAAGTCACCATGCCCTGACCGGAGCGCGAGGAAGTTGTGAAGTGTTCGTTTGGGGAGATCCAGCTCCTTTGGTGTCTTGAGAGTCGCTTTAATGAATCCGAGTTTCCGGTAGCGTTTGCAGCCCTAGGAAGCTTCCTCCCACTACTTCGCGAACTGGTCCTTCACGATCGTCTTTCGGAGTTTCTTTACGCCCGCGTAGGTAGCCTGGGAAGGGAGGCTTGTTAGCAACGATGCCCCTTCCTTCGCTAGTCTGTCGGCTTCCTCGTTGCCTTGGATGCCTTCGTGGCCTGGCACCCATCGAACGTGCACGTCGGCAATCGTCGCTAGCTCCTGGAAGGCGAGAAAGGCTTCTTGCGAGCTTTTCAGCGCGTTTCCCGTGAGGCCCCGGATCACGGACGTATTATCTAAGCAGACGTGGATTGTCGCGCCTAGGTCCACCTGATAAGCTTAACGTAGACCTTGCCACGCTCCGGCGGCTTCGCCGTCAAAGACTTCCGCTAGGCCCAGTCGTCCTTTATCCTGGTGTATTTTCCGTCCGTTTCTATAGATAGCGAAGCCCTAGCCGACCGCCTCGTTAGGTCCTTTCGACCCGTCTGAGAAAACGACGAGGTGGGTATTGGGGAGGTTCGACTGCCACGCTGCGAAGTCCATCGCCGCTGTCTTTTTGTCCTTCTGCGGCTCTTGCTCCGGCGTGTATCTCCTTGGGAGGTACTGTGGCCGCGGGAAACTAGGTAGGAGTCTGGCTGCTCTCTGAAGCCTGGTCCGCGCTGGTTGTAGAGAGCCGTAGCAGCGGCCTGGTGGGTAGGGCCGCAGCGCTGTCCACGCGGTCAGCATGTGGTCCTTGTCCACCGATTGGAGCCGTAGTCCGAAGCGATAGAACGCCGCTTCTAGTACGACTCGTGCTGTCGGGACCCCTGCGTCCCTATGTAGCGTGGCTGTCGGCGTTGTCCTCTATACAGGCAGAACAGACCGTATCGCTTCTCGTAAGACCCGGTCTATTTCATCCATATGCGCTTCTTGCCGGGTTGCCACTTCTGTTTTGCGTTCTCTGCTAACGATCTTTCGGGTCTTCGTCCGCCCCCTGTACCATGCCTCGGCCCCGTAGGTGAGAATGGGAAGAACGCACGTGAAGATGGCCTTCCGGAGGGCTCTTGGCGGTGGGCCTCGCTGGGTGTTGGCTAGGCTCCGAAGGTGTCGTACGACGTTCCGCGCTTGTGCCGCTTTCCTCTTCACGTGCTTCGTGAACCGAAGCTTCGGGTCGAACCAGACGCCGAGCCATCGTACAGGCTTCTCCGAGGCGTGCACTATGAGGCCGTGGTCTTTTACCGAGACGCTCGGAAGTCCCTCCGGGTTCTTTCCGCATGTAAAGTGGAGCAGATCACTCTTCTCCGGGTCGATCGCGACCTTGTTTTCTCGGCCCCAGTTAAGGACGTCGTTTAGGTCGTTCGATAGCTGTCGTGCATTCTCTTGGAGGGACTTGCTTTCTCGGTAAAGGCATATATCATCCGCATATCCGAATCGGTGTCTTGTGTCCTCGAGTAGGATGTCTGCAATGTATAGGAGGAAGAGGATGGGGGAGGCGGGGGAACCTTGTAGCAGACCACATTGGATCGTCTGTGGTGCTGTTATGACATTCTCGAGTCGAATCCGCACTTATCTTTCTTCCATGAAGGAGCCCACGAACTTCACTAGCGGTGTGGCCCAGCCCTGTTGTCTCATACGGAGTATAAGCCGCTTCTTAAGCGCTGCGTCGAATGCGCCTTTTACGTCTAAGGTGAGGATCGAGGCTGTACGCCTAGTCTCTAGGGAGTGTTCAATCTCATGTGTTAAGCAGGCAAGGAGGTCCGAGGCTGCTCGTGTTGGCAGGGCCCCCGCCTATTGTGGGCTGACCACTTTGTATAGGAGTGCTGTGTTAGCGATCCGCCTCGCGACGAGCCTTTCGAGGCCTTTCCTAAGACAGGAGAGGAGGGCGATCGGTCGCCAGGAGCGAGGGTTTAAGAGGTCTTTCTTATTCGGTTTCCGTAGCATCACGACCTCGGCTGTTTGGAATGGGCGTGGGTGGTGGCTAATCCGTAAGCAGGCCTGGAAAAGGGATCGTATCGGCTCTTAGACGGCATGCCAGCACGCTTTAAGTAGCCTTACCGAGATGCTATCGACTCCTGGTGAGGTGCTTTTCACCGCAATCGTGGCGGCTGTTAGCTCCTCTCTAGAGATGTAGGTGTCCTAGGGGAGGGCGCGCCGCGGTATTGTCGGGATCTCAAGAGGGTCGCCTTCGAGGTCTTCGGCGTCCGTGAACCGCTCTAGGAGGGCCTTACAGAGGGCGTGTGCCTTCTCTTCCGTGTCTTCAATCGTCTTGTCCCTAATAACGAGCGGGGGCGATGGAATGGTCGGCTGTAGCTTATACCATTGAACCACCTTATATAGGTCTTCGTCTGACTGGATCGAGTCGATTCGCTGTCGCCAGTACCTCCGCTTCTCTTATCTCACTACCGCGAGGAAATGTTTTCGCTCTTCGAGGTGTCTCCAATCCCCTTAGCAGTGTCTTCTTGCTCGGCGGAATGCGTCTCGGGCCTCTCGGCACGTGTCGGTCCACCATGGCGCGTCGCGACCGTCTTTGGCTGGGTGTTTCCCAACTGTTTCTAGCGCTCTTCGTAGGAGGCTTAAGATCTCCGATGCTTGTAGGTCCAGCTGGTCCGTCGTAGGTGTCGGAGGGAGTGGCGTACAGCTTTGTAGACCTAGTTCGATAACGCCGGCGAAAGCTTTTAACTTACTTTCCGGTATAGAGTATCGATACTGCGTCGTCGATATCCGATAGTTCCTCGGAATTGAGATTCGGATCGTCTCGTGGTCCGCCCCTGTCTGGAGTTTAAGATCTACCTCCGCTATAGCGAAAGGGATGTTAGAGAATGTTAAATCGATAGTATGTCCCGCTATGCGTGTCGGGACTCCTATCTCTCCTATATAGCTAAGTCCATTCGCGACGGCCCAGTCGTGGATCTCGAGTCCTGCATTTTGGGTTCGTCGGATGCCCGGATCCCAGGCGCTGTACCATGCGTTAAAGTCCCCCGCGACCACGCAATTAGGTGGCGGTTGCATAGCTAAGAGGAGTCGTGTCGCCTGGCTAAGAGGCTCATTTGGGGGTCTGTATACGTTAATAAAGGTGAAGTGGTCGATCTCGAGCTATAGGAGGTCTCTAGTTTGCCATGGCCGCTTTTGTCTCGTCTTTAGCCTGCTGTCTTTCCGGGTATAGGTCATAACCCGGGGCTGATTTGTGATGCTGTCCCAGTGGTCGACCGGGACGTAAGCACTGTAGCCTGGGTGTGAGTTGAATCTATTCCTGCCGTCGTTCATAACGGATGGCTCCTGTACGAGGATCACATCGATGTGGTCCTCCCAGCATTGCTGCAGTAGCGCCGTGTATGCCGGCGGCGATTTGCCTACGTTAGCCTGCACTACCTATAGGACTTGTCGCCCTAGTCTAGTGCGTGTCGTGTGCGTCCGATCGTTTGTCCTATTCATAGTCGACACTAGCTATGCTATCGAGCACGCGGTAGTTTATACGTGGTATGTTCCGTTGGCTGCGCTTCGTCCTGTTCTCCTGGGTGGGCTAAGGCCGTCTTCCTGGGGTTTCCATGGCCGCGTGAGTCGGGTTTTCTGTGGCTACATCGACGATGTGCCTGTCTGCATTAGGTGTGTCTAGTATCGGGCTGGCTTCTTCTTATGTGTTGCCTCCCTGGCTTGTTCCTTGCAGTTGGGCTGTCTTATAGAGCAAGCTACCGGTCTGGCGGATCTTAGCGAGCTCATTTCGTGTAAGGCGTACTAACTTGCCCTTCTTCACTACTGGCTTCGCCGGGCAGTTTTCATGGCTCGCTGGAGCGGGCCCGTAGCAGTTCGCACACCGTGGGCGTTCCTGGCACGGCTGTGGGTGGTTATAACCTGCCGGGAGCCGGGCGCTGCAGTTCTCGCATCTACTAGTTCGCATGCAAACTCGGCTCGGGTGATATCCTTGGCATCCCGGGTTATGTCGGCTAGGAGGCGTGCGCTTCTCGATTAGCCGGGCGGGCCCGCTCGTAGCGAAGAGCCGAAACGGACGGACTTTCTGTAGGAACAAGACAATATATGATCTCTTGTTCGTCCCCGGTATCGGTTCCTGTCGCGACCAGCGCACGCTAACTGGTTCGATGCCGGTTTACGCAATGACTTCATCTTGTAGGAGTGTGTCGGTCTCGAATGTCTCGCCGAAGATGTTCGGGAGGCGCGTTGGGCAGCCGGGGACCATGTAGTTAACCCACGTGATCGGGACCTCGACTGCGTTAGCTCGGAGGCTTCGCGCCAGTTCTTCCTTTCTTCGGAGAAGTATCTCTCTTGTTTCCTTATTTCTTGGACGGACGGCGACGCCTGTAGCTGTATGGTAGACGTCTGGGACGTCAACCAGAGATAGGTCGAGGGTCTTGTATACGACCTGTCGTAGAGCAAAGTTGTATTGGGTATGTGCCCAGTTTCGGTGTTCCTCTGGGATCCTCACGAGAACCCGGAGGTCCTCTCGTTGATTCGCTTGCTGGGTCCGCTTGTTTGCACCGTCTTGGGGCTGTGGCTTCTGTCCCGCTCCGGTAATGTCGGCCCAGGTGCGCGTGTGGGCCCCGAGGGGCCCCGCACGGGTCGGGCCGCCCTCCGGTAAGAGGCGCTCGTTCGGGCGGGGGCAAGTCGTGTCCCCGATCTTGGCCTGTAGGAAAACTGTGAAGCCTTTCGTGATCTCCGCGGCTAACTCCTTGTCTTCGTCGCGGTATTCTTCGATAATGCTGTCTAGGGCGCGGGCGATCTTCGTGAGCACCGATCGTCGGGTGTTGTGTTGCTTGTCCATATCGCCCAGGATCGGGGCCAGTGCGTCCGAGGCCGGATGGTGTGCTTGCGCTGTAGTCTGCAGCACGGCTCCTTCCGGCGTCGAAGCTTCTCGAGTGTCGTCGACCTTCCTTCGGTTTCGCAGTGGACCGTTCGCAGGGGCCTCATTCTGCCCCGTTCGCTTCCTCTTGTGAGTATAAGTGGGGGGAGCTTCTTCAAGGTGGTCGGGAGGATCGTTTCCCGTCATCACCTCATCGGTGATGTCCTCACAAGGAGGTGAAGCCATCACGATGATGGTCCCAGAGTCCATCTGGCCTCTGGGTTGGCGTTGAGGCGCCGTTGGGCCTCCTATTCCCCGGGTCAAGTTCTCTGCGCTTTCTATAGAAAGGGGGGGAATAGAAGGTTTGCACCTTAAGCAGCCCGCAAGGGCATATCCCTCTCTAGGACCACCGACATGCGCATCCGTCCTCTCGAGCCATAGCACGACCTCCTCGACCTGCAGCCTCCCAGGATAGCACCTGCGCCAGCGACACTCCGACAGAGAAGATGCCCTTTGGCACAATCGAAGGCAGCCCGTCTTATCCTTGTCTCCAGGTCCCTGGGCTGGCCTAATCCAGCTGTTCATCCCCTTCCACGGCAAGTCCTCGAACCGGTTCCATCTTTGGTCGACCCTAGTGCGAGTAGGGGATGTAGGGGCTACCCTGTTCTTCTGCCGGTCCCGCGGTCGTCGTGCTATGCTACGGCCTACCGGTGTCCTAGGGTGGCGAGCCCTGGACCGGCTTCCCGTTGCTCGCCGCCATCTCTGCCGGCGAGCCGACCATGTCTTGCCGTAGGCCTTCGGTAGGGGGTACCACCACGCCGGCATAGTACCCCGTAAGGCCTCGACTAACCTGCCCTGATCCACCATATGTTCGTCTCCGGAGCGGTGCGCTGTCACCTTAAAGGGCGACACGGGCGGCCAGCCGTAGCCACTATTGCCTTAACGACTCCGTCCCCGTGTTCTTAACAACTTCCATTACTCCGTACGCACGTCCACTTAGGTATTCGTTCGATGCCCTCGCGGCTGTTCGCTGCAAGCCGTCTCAGAGCTCGGCAGGGCCGAGGGTGTCCTGTCGTCGCTTCGAGAACCGAGTCGACGTCGGATGGTTTTTCTACCCAAATCCCTCTATAGAGACGAGGGCCTTCGCTACGCGGTCGATTTGTCGTCGATTCGGCGTCGCGTGGTGTCGATTTTCGAGGCTGCTTGCTACGTTTGGCGGGGGCGAAAAGTTTTCGGTCGTGCGACGCCCGAAAATCCCGCATCACAGATCGTATCAGCAAAACTCCAGAGCAGCGACATAGCGACGCAGCAATAGCGCCTCGCTGCACTTTCGTGCAGAATGCGTCTCTACATCGGCTCTTCCTCAGTCAATTAACCCAGGAAGATTTCCAGCCGGCGCCGCGGGGAGGCTGTAGAGTCCGACTTCGCCAGCCGCGTTAGCCCATCTATGGGTAAGATAGATGCTTAGATTGATCACTGAGGTAATGACTGTCTATGTAGGAAACCCTCCTGACTTATATACCAAGTCATTCCCTCACTGATACCCTGGATCACCTTGGATCACTACTGATCCAACTGATCCCTTAGTGTTGGCTCACTAACACTGTTACTGATCCTGTACTGGAGGCTCACCAGTGGCCCCACTGATCCATCCCGTGGATCAGTGCCAAGCCTAGTGATCCATCACGTGACCTAGCCTTGGCGTGGCTTGCCCTTGGGGCTGGTGTCTCTTGTCCGAGGCTGATCTCCCTTACTTGGTGATGTAGTAGGCGAGGTCTTGGCTGCATGGGCGCTTACCCGCTTCCATAAGATGCTTGTTGGTTCGGGTCGTCCGTAACACTTTCCTTAAAGCTATATATACCAGCGTCCGAATAACAAATCGGCTCGCAGCGCCTCTCGATATAGACAGCAAGGTAACAGCAGAACAAATCTAAGATGTCCTTACTAAGGCAGGCTAGTGGAAGGCACCCGGACTAGACTAGCTTCCGAACGGATTCCTTAAACACTTAGGAAAGCCCCTCTTCTAGGCCTTAGCCTCCCTAGCGAAAGCGTCTTGGTATATAAGATACTATCTAAAAGCATTCCGTAAAGCAGTTACTATTATCCTCCGGAAGCTAAGAAAGTAGCTAAACGAGTACTACTAAGCCGGCGGATAGAGACCTATCGCGCTACTTAACACTATAGGGAAAGCAATCGAGAGCCTACTAGCGTAACAGCTAGCTAGCTTTGCCGAAGAAAATAGACTGCTCCCAGACAAACAGATAGGCAACCAGAAAGGCCACTTTATAGAAACGGCCTTGCAGTTGCTAACGGACTTAATCTGTATAGCCTGGAAATATAAAGGTGCAGCAACCCTTCTATCGTTAGACATCTTAAGCACTTTCGACTCCATCGACTATAGAAGACTCCTTATTAACCTATAAGCGCTAAGGGTCTCTATATAAACTATTAGCTAAATCTAAAGCTTCTTATTTAACCGATCTACTACACTATTCTTTAACGGCTAAGAATTAGACGAGATCTTAATCCCGGCAGGCGTCCTATAGGACTCACTTTTATCGCCTATCCTCTTCTGCCTTTATATAGCCGGTCTCTATAAGCTCGAGCACCCCTTCGAGCGCCAGCCCCTTCGCGCGCCACCGGTTTCAGCCATGCCTCACGATGCTTCCGTTTATGTCACTCCATAATATTTAGCCACACACTTAGCCTACAGCCATAGTGGATAGTTCGATAGAATCGTTATCTTCTGCTCTTTCTCGTGAAGGTATCGAAATGGATCCAGACCAGCTAGAGCTTGCCTTAGCGGAGATCACCGCCGGCAAGTCTATCAGAGCTACCGCCAAGCAGTTCCATATCTCCAAGGACTATTTGAGGCGCCGCATTAAGGGCACGATAACTCAAAAGGAGTTCAACGCCGAGAGGCAGTCCCTATCACCAATCCAGGAATAACAACTAGTTGACTAGGTGTTGTTACAAGCTAGACTAGGCTGGGCACCACCGCATAGCCGTTTTCGCCTGTACGCGCTATAGATCTATCGTCAGTCTGGAGGCCAAAATCACCTTGGTAAACATTGGCACGTCGCGTTTTTTCGCCGCTATCTAAAGGTTAGGTCTATCCAAGCCACCGGCATCGACTTTCTGCGTGTTAACGGCGCTTCGCGTACTAATATCGTGGAATTTTTCGATCGTCTGGACCACCCTAAGCTCGCGGAGGTGTTGCTAGAGGACACCTACAACGTGGACGAGATTGGCAGCATGATTGGGCTTGGAGATAACCCTTTGGTTATCGGCCCAGCCGCCGTAAGGAAAATCTACACCATGGATCCTGGAAATCGGGAGTGGGTGACGATCCTGGAGTGCGTTAGCGCTGATAGCCGCGTTCTGCCGCCCCTGGTTATCTTTAAGGGCGCTGAGGTCTAACAGCAATGGTTCGTAAACCAAGTGAACGACGAGGACTTCGTGGACTAGCATTTCTGCACCTCGAAAAGCGGCTGGACCAACAATTTAATAGCCCTACGCTGGCTAAAGGAGGTGTTTCTGCTAAAAACGAGGCCCCGTCACGGTGGCTGGAGGCATCTTATCCTGGACGGCCATGGGAGCCACGTTGACGAGGCCTTCATGTTAACTTGCCTTGAGGCGAAGGTCTGGCTGGATTTCCTGCCAGCGCACACCTCCCAGGTGCTTCAGCCCCTGGATCTGGGCTCCTTTTCGGTATTAAAGAGGGCATACCGCACTAAGCTGCGTGAGGCGTGCGCCTCCAGCCTCACGATGACTCCAAACAAGCCAGAGTTCCTGGAGGCCTGGAATAAGGCTAGGAAGGAGGCCTTCACGCCTTCAAATATCGCAGCAGGCTAGATTGCAACTGGTATCTTTCCCAGGGACCGGTCTAAGGCCCTCAACAGCCGACTAGCGCGGCAGCGAGACCAGGACCTTGAAGAACGACCCAGAATACCAGAACTAAGGGATCCAGAGGTCGATACGCTGGCTGCGATGTCTGCGGTGGTGTTCCAGACCCCAAGGAGCGCACGTCAATTGAATGGCATCGCCAGAGACCTGCGTGGGATGGAGCCAGCCTATAGCAAGCCGACTTTCTGGTTCCTCACGAGGAAGCTCTGCAAGGCCCTTGACGATAGTTGCGCTCAGATCGCCAGCCTTACGCACGAACGAGACCAATTGGCGGCTGCCCTGGAACGGCATAGGCCCCAGAAGCGTCGTAGAGTAAGGCCGACCGCTCAGGAGCGCTTCGTGCAGATGTCAGACGTCAGGAGGGTCAAAAGGGAGATGGGGGTGCTGCCGGACAGCTCGGACGAGCCTGCAGGCCAAGGGGACTGGATAGACCTGGAGGATTGGGATGAAGATGATGATGAAGAGGTAGAAGAGTGTATCGTGATCTCTTGAAGCTAAACTGCTTGCTCATATCTATCCTGGCGCCCGAGATATTCGTGTTTTTGTCTGCAGGGGTTGTCGTGAGGTATGGCTGAAACCGGTGGCGCGCGAAGGGGCTGGCGCTCAAAGGGGTGCTCGAGCTTAAGGCTCTCCGCGCTATACTAAGGATAGCTACTATAGCCTTTGTAAACGATACGAACTTTGTAGGCTTCGGCTTAAACCCCGAGTAGACCTATAAGCGGTTAAAAGCCGCTTACAGGATCTGTAAAGAATAGGCAATCAGCTATAGTATAACCTTCGCAGTCCAGAAATATCACCTAGTACACTTCTCTCAAAGACAGAAAGGTCCGGACACAAAGATAGCCTTAGAAGGTGTCACGGGGTGGACCGTGACAGGCCGTACCGGCACAGGGCAGCCTCTGAGACATCCTAAACTAGCTACGGATTAGTCGTCCCGCGATGGAGTTCTGTCAAGACCGCTCGGTACGGACCTCCGTTGGGGATTTAGATAAGAAGTCTGCGACCGAGAAGACTTCAGTTGTAGCTCTTCAAGCTACGTCCTGTCCATCAAGCCTGACCTGTACCGACAGAATAGGAACCTGGACCTGTAGCATAGAACCTGAATCGACTCTATTATCCGCCTGCCTACCTGCTCCTTGACACCTGCCTACCTGCTCCTTAACAGAAGGTCACGAAATCGAACTAGAAGACTCTTGCCGCGTCCTTAGCATCTAGGTGGATAAACGTCTCCGTTAGGACGTCTATATCCAGTTGATATCGAAGAAGATAGCGACATAAGTCTATACCCTAAACCAAATAGCCGGCTCGATATAGAACGCGTCCCTTTAACGAGCCCGCCAAGTCTATATAGCCGTCGTACAGTCTGCTATAAGCTATGGAGCCTTAGAATGGCACCATCACATTCCAAAGAGCAGGGCTAAGACACTAGGTGATATTTAAACCGAGTGCCTTCGTAAGGTCATAGGGGCTTTTAAGGCGATAGCAACCACGATACTAGAAATAGAAGCCTATATATCGCCCTTAAACGTATAGCTTAATAAAAGAGTGGCGGCTTTGGAAGAGAGGCTCCAATAGCCACGTATCGCCTCGCTTATCTAAGCAAGATACAATAACGTAGCTAAATAGATTTTAACAAAACCAACTCGCTAGCGCAGACCGAAAGACCCCGACGCTCCCGATCGCAAAAGGTAGCTAAACGAATAGCTAGCTAGAGACTTAACATATAAGGCTGAGGAGAGAGACTGGCTTTAGAGATAATAACAAACGCAGAAAAACCAAACAGTATAAGCCTCGGCAGCAACTAAGAAGCCGCTAAATAAGCACGTCCTTAAGCTCTATAAAAGACTTTATAAGGCAGAGAGCTCGATTCTTATTTAAGCAAGGACCGGTAAAATTAGGCTATAAGACTTCCTTTTTAAGCGCAGGGTTCCAGGCTTCGACAGCCTATAGTGTGACTGCGGTCAGGATAGGGAAACCGTCCGGCATATCCTTGTTTTCTGCTTATAGGAAAGAGAAAGACGAGAGCAACTCGTTCAAGCTCTAAGAGGACCGGTAGACACAGATAGGATACTCGACACCCCCAGAAAAGCAGGAATTATCGCGAGATGGCTACTCCGCTTGGGCAGGCTGGACATGTTCCAGCTGGCGAATCAACTTATCAGCTAGGAAGCGGGCGCGCTGAGCCCGATCTCGGTATGGCAGGTCAAAGTGCAGATAGAAGCGGTGCGACGCAGCGGAACCCAGGTTTTTCACCCGGCCAGACGTTAGCCTGGAACGGTTTTCCTAGACAAAGATGCGCAGGGGGTCCTCATGGCCTAGATAGATCGCTAGGTGTAAGAACTTATAATCGCTAACTTAAAGAAGAAGTAATAATTTAAATACACATTTTAGTATAATAATAAGAAATAAAGAAGTAAGAACATTTATAATAACCGTTTAAGATTTATAAACCTTTTTATAACGTATTATAATAAGGTTGAGTTTAATAACGAATATTATAAGAATTTAAAAAAGAAACACTTTATATACTTTTTTGAGTTAAAGATGTAATGCTAATGTAAAGGGGCCGGGCGGGCGGATCGGCGGTGCGTCGGCGCGCCAGCGGAAAGCGAGCGCCAGGGCGGTTGCCGAAACTGCGGAGCGGCGCCACGTTAATCCGGGGCGCCATTATGTAGAATCTGGCCGCGCCCACAAACGAGGGGACGGCCAGATTGAAGTCAATACAGACAGCCAGTTATTGGAATTGTGTCACGGGGTGGACCGTGACAGACCGTACCGGCACAGGGCAGCCTCTGAGACATCCTAAACTGGCTACGGATTAGTCGTCCCGTGATGGAGTTCTGTCAAGACCGCTCGGTACGGACCTCCGTTGGGGATTTAGATAAGAAGTCTGCGACCGAGGAGACTTCAGTTATAGCTCTTCAAGCTACGTCCTGTCCACCAAGCCTGACCTGTACCGACAGAATAGGAACCTGGACCTGTAGTATAGAACCTGAATCGACTCCGTTATCCGCCTGCCTGCCCGCTCCTTGACATTACGTAGCTTCCTCTTAAGCTCGACACTGCTTTCGAAATGTCGAACCGACCTACCGCACCTACCGATACCGAAGATCCCGGAGAACTACTCGCGAGCGTCCAGGACGATGCGTCTAGATAGCTACTATACCTGCGCACGCTACATAGGTATATCTCGAACCTGGAAACCTCTTTAGCTGAAAGGGACTCTGCTCTAGCTGAAAGGGACTCCTCCCTTGCCTCCGTCCGAATCGCCCTTGCAGAAAAAGAAGGGATAGTCCGTGTTACGGCATGGGTACATAGGTACAAGGGCATGGCAACGCATGGACGACTTACCGCTGCCTGGCGGTACGTACCGCCGCTGGCTGGATATATTCCTGCCAAACAGTGACTGAGAGGAGCCTGTTCCTCCTCTTCTTTTCCTCTTCACCTGTAGTTTTCGCATCTCAATAGAACCTTTAGGTCATCAACAGATCCCTCGTTCCTTGAACCGTGACACAACTACAGGTCCCCTCATCCGCCTGGGAAGGCTTCTATCAATATCCCAAACCCTACAGACATTCCGACGGGTACGCAGCTGCAAGCGCGACCCACACACACCGCTAAGATGCCGGCCAAACGGGGTGGATCCCTCCACCGGATCACAGAAACTCACAAGGATGACCCCGACAATACCCGTGAGGGTTCCGCCGAGACGAATGACACCAGCGACGTTGACGACACCGAGTCCAGATTCGTCCAAGAGCGCCACAGACGCCTTGAGCTAGAGAGACAGATGAAGGATCTCCAACAGCAGATGGCTGACTTGATCCGGCAGACGGCAGGAAGTACCCAAGGCACACCACCGCCCGTCCTTCCCGATGTTGAGGGCTCCCGACCGGAGGTTGAGCGCCTCCCTGACCCCCCGGTTTTCTATAACCAGAAGTCTAAGGACACCGTCAAGTTCGAGACTTGGTTTCGTCAGGTCAAGAACAAGATCCTGGTGAACGCTTCCCGTTTCCCCACGAACCTCTCTCAGCAGGCCTATGTCGAAGGTCGCTTGGGCGGAGATGCCAGCGATAATCTCCAACCCTACCTCCAAGACACGTACCCCGATCCGATCCAGTCGTACCAGGCCTTAATGTCGCATCTTTGGCAGCAGTACCATAACCCTAACCAAATGGAGGCCGCCTCCTTGGAATTCGAGAACCTTCATATGACCGCGGGAATGGATTTCCAAGTTTTCAAGAACAAGTTCCTTCGACTTGCCGGCGAAACTGGCCAAGTTAAGACGGATTGGAAGCGCCTCTTTAACTGAAAGCTTACGACGGAGTTGCAAACGGCACTGGCCTCCTCCTACATTAAGAGCAGCATTGGATTCGACGCGTTTGCAACTGAGGCCGCCCAGATCGCACTGGTCCTCCAGTCTGCCAAGAGTGACGACCCTGGACGTCGCGCGAACCGCGGAAACCGTGGCGGTAATCGCCGAACCCCCATCCCCGCTGTCGACCAATCGGATCCTGCCAAACCTTCGGAGAAGCGTTACACTACCTCAGCCCTGGCCCGTCAACATGGACCCGATAAGCTCCGACGCCTTTTGGAGAACCGACTCTGTCTCAACTGTGAAAAGCCTGGCCACTACGCTAATGACTGCCTGGAGAAGCGAGTCAATGCCAACCGCTCGAACCGCATCAACGCTTTGGTCAGCCAGTGGATAGGAGCTCCCCGTCCCTGTTCGAACGCCGATAGTCTTACAACCGAGACTCCTGACTCCGACCGAGTCGAAGATGTCACGGATTCGAAAAACTAGATACCCTTGGACAAGTGGACTCCGATCCAAGGGAAGTCGTCGATGTTGAGAACACGCGGGATAAGCGATCCTCTGATTTTTTGAGCAAGCACTTGGGGGGAAGACCGTTTACCTTCCCCTGTACTATAGCTTATAATGGATCGTCTCTCTCCGCCCATGCCCTTGTCGACACCGGAGCAAGCGGATACCTGTTTGTGAGCGTGGCCTTCGCACGAAGGCTCCTCCGATACCTACACCTCCCCACTGTTCGTGACTTTCATCCTCAACCTGTCGGCGGATTCGACGGTACCCCATCGCAACTGGTGGACATTGCCCTGCTGGGACACTTCTGGATCCAGAGCCGTCTCACCGCCCGAACCCATTTTCTAGTCCTTGATATGCGCCACGACGTGATAGTCGGTCGCAAATGGTTGGAAACACACGATGTGATGCTGGATGTTCGTCGCCGTTGTCTTCTCTTCCCCGAGGAATGGACCCCCCAGCGCATGGAACATCATGTCGCGATGGACCAAGCCGGACAGCTTCTACAGAACCCTACCTTTGATGCAGATGCCCAACGCCGCGAGAAAAAGATGGCCATGGAAGACCAGCGACGCCTGGCAGGCCGAAGATCACGACGTCCGGATCCTTCGGTCATCCGCAGTCCATGTGCGACCGACACTAATCGCAGGAAGTCGCCACCGACAATTCGATATGAGAAAATCCTGATACGACCTATGTCCACTCGTGCGCAAGGATAACGAAACGATGAAGGCATCGTGAAGATGAAACGCGCGTTAGCTGAACCAACCGACGTGCCCCCACCGTCGCTAACACCGCCACTAAGGGCACCGTCGTCCCCGATGGAACGCGACTCTCAAGGACCCTTCATCCGACGCCGGAGCTCGGCAGGAAGTTTTAAAGAACGCATCGATATCGCTTTTATCTCCGCACCGGCGATGGAAATATACTACCGCCGAAACCCTCAAGATTGGCACGTCACTAGCCTCCACGCGATAGACAAGATTATCCTCGAGAAGCAAACGTCACAAGGGGACGTGTTACCCTCCGACTCGGACACTCTTCGCGAAAAAGCATTACAAGTGGTACCAAAGCAATACCACGAGTACTTAGATATGTTCAGCAAGTTCGAGTCCGACAAGTTACCACCGCATCGCACCTGCGACCACAAGATCATCCTAAATGATAACGCTAAGCTGGACGAGCTCCTAGGATACTCGGGCCTGCGGAAGATATCGCTTAAGGAAATGGAGACATACCGGAAGTACATAACCGAGAACCTGGCAAAGGGATTCATCGAGCCAAGTGAAGCGCCTTGGGCGGCACCAATCCTCTTCGCGCCCAAAGGGAATGGAGGACTACGTTTCTACGTGGACTTCAGAAAGCTCAACTCCGTTACTTGTAAGGACCGACACCCGCTTCCCTTAATCGAGGAGACTATGGCCCGGATCTCCAAGGCAAAGGTCTTCACGAAGCTGGATATCCGATAAGCATTCCACCGGATCCGAATGGCGCCAGGGTCAGAGGAGTTGACAGCGTTCCGTACCCGTTACAGCACTTTTCAATACAACGTCCTCCCCTTCGGATTAACAAACGGACCCGCGACCTTTCAGCGCTTCATGAATGACACCTTGATGGACTATCTGGATGATTTCTGCTCGGCGTACTTAGACGACATCGTCATTTTTTCAGATTCGGTTTAAGAACACGAGGACCATGTGAGGAAGGTCCTGCAGCGCCTCCGAGAGGCCGGATTGCAAGCCGACACCGATAAGTGCGAATTCCATGTTCGGGAAACGAAGTTCTTGGGCTTTATCATCTCTGTGGAAGGAGTGGCCGTGGATCCTGCCAAGACGTCCGTCGTCCGCGACTGGGCGCCCCCGACGTCTGTTAAAGGAGTTCAATCATTCCTCGGCTTCTGTAATTTCTATCGCAAGTTCGTTCGCGAGTATAGGCGGATCGCTCGACCGCTCACCAACCTAACGAAGCAAGGCTTACCGACGTTCCAGTGGACAGAGGAGTGCCAGGAAGCTTTCGATACCTTGAAACGACGACTACTGGAGGCCCCGGTCCTCGCATATTTCGGCTACGAGAACGACATACGAGTGGAGACAGATGCTTCCGACGGAGTGATTGCCGGAGTCCTATCGCAAAAGAAGGATGACGCTTCTAACAACTGGCACCCCGTCGCCTTTTACTCGGAGACCCTCCAAGGTTCGGAGCTCAATTA
Organism: Nigrospora sphaerica; assembly: GCA_018287875.1. Lineage (NCBI taxonomy): Eukaryota > Fungi > Ascomycota > Sordariomycetes > Amphisphaeriales > Apiosporaceae > Nigrospora > Nigrospora sphaerica. Next base: position 1,203,764 of record JAGVVL010000017.1, read on the forward strand.
CAGCATCCACGATAAAGAACTGTTGGCCGTGGTCTAAGCCCTCAAACATTGGCGCGCTGAGCTCGTGGGACTTCAGCGTCCACAGTTCACGATTATAACGGACCACAGCGCGCTGGAATACTTTAGCCAGAAACGTTATCTTAACTTGCGATAAGCGAACTGGGCGGAGCTCCTCGCTGAATACCACTGCCTATTAAAGTACCGCCCAGGAACGCAGAATGCCGCAGCCGACGCCTTGTCACGGAAAACGGAAGATCTGAAAACACAGAAAGAGAAAACCGAGGCGATGCGACACCTAACCATCTTCCAGGAGGGCGAACACGGATACATACCAGCGCTTTCCATAGTGGAACCCTTGAGTGAGGTGGCCCTCTTGGAGGACGACCTGCCACCGCCACCACTCTCTGGGTCAATGCTGGTACATCGGGCCGTCGAACTCAACCGCACCGACCCCCTTCTCCAGCTGTTTCGGGACAAGACCACGTTGGAGCCGGCTGACGGCATTACCTGGACCCTCTCTGACGGAACTCTCCTGAGGGACGGCAAGCTGGTGGTCCCCGAATAAGACAATCTAAGGACGCACATCTTGGAAGACTTCCATTCGCGCTTAACATCTGCGCACCCGGGACGCAATAAGCTCCGTAAGCTAGTGCAGAGCCAGTACTGGTGGCCAGGATTATCTAAAGACGTTGACCGTTTCGTGGCCAACTGTCGAGTGTGCCGATCGTTTAAAGTTCCCCGGGATAAGACGCCAGGATTTCTTCATCCCCTTCCGATACCGCTTCGATCATGGCAGTCGATTCAGATGGACTTCAAGACCATGCCTAAAGATCGAAAGGGTTTCGATAACCTCCTCGTTATGGTTTGCTTATTGAGTAAGAGGAGTTAGTGCGTTCCCTGCACCCGATCAGTGACAGCCAAAGACGTTGCTAAGATGTACTACCATGGTCCATATCGTGTCTTTAGGCTACCATAACAGATTAGGAGCGACCGTGGACCCCAATTCGTCTCCCACTTCACCGATGAAGTCTCCAAGCTACTGGGCATCACCTGGAAACTGGGATCCTCCGGCTACTCCCAGTCACAAGGGCAAGTGGAGCGTATGAACCAGGCCATCCAGCAACGGATTCTGCCTTACTTATCACACTTCCAAGACAACTGGTCGTCAGTGATTCCAGCCTTAGACGCTGTCCAGGCTAGCCTGCCCCAGGATTCGACGGGTCTGTCTCCTCATGAAGTGGAGCGTGGTTTCCTTATGCCGCTGCCATATTCCAAGACCGACTGGACCCAAGACGTGGATGAACTTCCAACAACGGAGCGTCTCGGATGGCAAGACGCGTAAAAGATTGTGAAGACACTCCACTAATACACGGAAGCGGCACGACAACAGGCTACCTTATCCCAACGCCGTATGTGCGACCAGGCTAATAAGTCGCGACGCGAGCTAGACTTCAAGGTCGGGGATAAGGTGGTTATTCTTAAACAGACATGGACGACGGACCAACCTGGCGACGCCCTGACGTTCCCCTTGACGCAGCAATGTTACACTATCAAGGGGATGAGAGGACACTCATATGAACTCGACACGCCGCCAGACTGGAAGGGCACGAACGTGTTTCACGCTGATCGCCTTCGGCGATTCCAAGACGACCCCCTCCCGGGACAACAGGCCGAGAATCCGGAGGGCGAAATCGTGGATCCTTCGTTGGACGAAGAATGGGAGGTAGACCGAGTGCTGTCCTCTCGACTGCACTATGGGAAACTTCAATACCAGGTGCGCTGGAAGGGTTGGGACCCGGATGCGACGTGGTACGACGCGGAATCATTCAAGAACAGCGCCACACTCCTCCAGAAATACCACGAGGAGTATCCAGACAACGCAGGACCGCCGAAGCGACTGGCTTCATGGCTTGACGCCGCAGCTGACGACAAGATCGACCCACCTCACGCCGACGACAACTCTCCGGCTTCGACGAACCGAACGAGAAAGAGAATTGCCCGGAAGAAGTGACCGAAACTTGCGGACAAGTTTCATTTCTTGAGGGGGGGTAATGTTACGGCATGGGTACATAGGTACAAGGGCATGGCAACGCATGGACGACTTACCGCTGCCTGGCGGTACGTACCGCCGCTGGCTGGATATATTCCTGCCAAACAGTGACTGAGAGGAGCCTGTTCCTCCTCTTCTTTTCCTCTTCACCTGTAGTTTTCGCATCTCAATAGAACCTTTAGGTCATCAACAGATCCCTCGTTCCTTGAACCGTGACAGTCCGCTACTAAGAGGGCCGCTCAGATAAGGACCAAAAGATCATCGTCGACCTCCGCGTTGAGAACGAACGCCTCCTCCAAGCCGCCCTCCCTACCGTACAGACACCCCCGACCGAACAGTCACCCCGTCCCGAACCTACCACTGAAGCGCCGGTAGATCATGCTCCGCGAACGCTTATATCTGCTCCTGCCTCACGTTCCGAACCCACCTCCCTTAGTGAGAAGATCCCTGACTTAAAGGAGTTTGATGGAACTCGAAGCGACCTTCGGAGGTTCGTCCAACAAGTCCATTCGAAGATAGTCTCTAACGCCGACCGGTTCCTATCCGCTGTTTCCCGCCTAAATTACGTCGCTAGCTACTTATTTGGAAAAGCTTACGACCTAATCCTACCCCGCATCCAACATAGAATCCCCCAGTTTATAGACTATACCAATATGCTGTCATACCTAGAAGAAGCCTTTAAAGACCCGGACCGGAAGCAAAATACTGAAAATAAACTATACAATTTAAAACAACGGAGCCTCGACTTCAGCGTCTTCTTCGCAGAGTTTGAGAGGCTCGCGTTAAAAAGCAAGGTCCCCGAAGCTGCCCTGCCCCCTCTACTATCTTAAGGTGTGTCCCGAGAGATCCAGGACATGCTATTACATAACCCTGCCCCCACGAGAGAGTATCGCGTGTTTGCCCGTTATCTTTAAACTCTCAATAACCGGTTCCGCTAGCACCAGCGGTAGGTTAACGGTCATAAAGGAACGATTAAGACTAACAGCATCACCACCCCCGCCGGTTATAACGTGCCTCCCCGGAACGAACCCCGCCTGCCTGCTGCTAAGACCGACGCCGGTGATCCTATAGACTTAAGTCACCAACGTAGCCGCCCCCGCTCTCCGTCTAGTCGAAGAGAGAGAGGAGAATGTTTTCGGTGCGGCCATATAGGCCATATAGTTGCCCAATGCCCCGAACCTGACCTCCGACCTGTCCGGTTCCGCCAGGCCCGTACTCCGAGCCCCCGAGGAAGCCCGCCCCCCACAATATCCACGACCTTACCCACTCGTCAACTACCCACGCTTATTCGGTCCCCTTAGCCTATCTCTGCTGCAGCCACGTCTATTAACCAGTTCCAGGAGCCGCGCACCGAGAGCCCCCAGTCGTTAAATAGCGTGAGCCTGTATTAAGTCGCTTATAGGCTCCTAATCCCGGCGCCTTAACTCTGTTGCCCTTACCGATATCTGCCCGTTCCGTCTATGGCCTGTTTATCCGCGAAGAGGAAGATATATGTGGAAAGCTTATAGTTTTACCTGCCACCTTAATTTCCGATAACTGCACTATACCGACTTACGCCCTAACCGACTCCGGAGCCGCCGCTAAAGCATTCATCGACCGCAGCTGGGCTGAAGCCCACGAGCTGCCGATGCGACCTTTATAGAGACCGTTCGAGATCGAGGTGATCGACGGTCGCCCGAGCAAGAGTGGGAAGGTTACCCACTTCGTCGAATGTTCGATGCGGATAAACGATCATCATGAGAAACGACTACGTTTCTTTATAACCTAGCTAGCTTACTTCCCCGTTATCCTTGGAATCCCGTGGCTTAAGATGCACGACCCCCGTGTGGGTTTCGCGAGTCACACGCTCACGTTCAACAGCGAATTCTATCGCCAGAACTGCAATATACTAGAGAGACCTATAAAGGTCGTCGCTATATATGACGTCCCTGCACGAGCCCGTCCAGAGAACCTGCCGAACTATCCGGAGGCCTTATCCCGATAGGACATTACCCCGATCACCGCTCGCGCCTGCTTAGCGTACCTAAGGAAAGGATACACCGCGTTTCCCGTCACTGTCGAAGAGATCGACGAGCACTTATCCTAGAAGGCTAATCCGCCCCTACCTGAGCAACTCCCGCTAGAACTGCGAGAATTCGAAGATATGTTCTCGCCGAAAGAGGCAGAGAAACTACCACCGCACCGAGATCACGATCACGAGATCAGACTAATGGAAGGGAAAATGCCCCCCTTCGGACCCCTATACGCTATGTCCCGCGAAGAACTGGCCGCACTAAAAGAGTGGCTATAAGAGAATCTCCGGAAAGGGTTTGTCCAACCTAGCTCGTCCCCGGCCGCGTCCCCTGTCCTGTTCGTTAAGAAGCCTGGAGGAGGGCTCCGTTTCTGTGTCGACTACCGCGCCCTAAACAACATCACTATTAAGGACCGTTACCCGCTGCCCCTAGTTAAGGAGACCTTAAATAACCTAAAGGGAATGAAGTATTTCTTTAAGGTCGATATTATTACGGCATTTAACGAGATCAGAGTTAAAGAGGGATAAGAATACCTGACTGTATTCCGCACCCGTTTTGGCTTATTCGAGTCGTTAGTTATACCTTTCGGATTAACTGGAGCCCCTACTATATTCCAGAGGTTTATTAACGATACCTTACGACACTACCTAGATATCTGCTGCACTGCGTACTTAGACGACATCCTAATTTATAGCCGGACCCGCGAGGAACACGTCGAACACCTACGAAGGGTACTTTAAGCATTAAGAGAAGCCGGCCTGTTTGCGAAAATGTCGAAGTGCGAATTCTTTAAAACTGAGACCACGTTCTTAAGGATGATTGTTAGCCGCGATAGCTTACATATGGACCCCGCCAAGATTAAGACAGTTAAGAACTGGGCTACCCTGTCCTGCTTAACCGACGTACAAGCGTTTATCGGCTTTAGGAACTTCTACTGCAGGTTTATCCGAGACTTTTCGAAGATTGTTGCCCCGCTAGTTAACCTTATAAAGAAAGGGGTGAAGTTCGCTTAGACAGAAGAATATAAGAATACATTCGTTGCATTAAAGAACGCATTCATATCGGCCCCGATCCTAGCTCCCTTCGATTAGGAGAAAGAAGTGATTTTAGAGACCGATGCCTCGGACTACGTCTCTGCTAGTGTGCTGTCACAGTACAGAGACGACGGAATTTTACACCCGGTTGCCTTCTTTTTAAAAAAGCACTCTTCGATAGAGTGTAACTACGAGATCTACAATAAGGAACTTCTAGCTATCATTCGTTACTTCGAAGAATGGCACCCTGAACTAGAAGGCGCGCTGTCGCCGATTAGGGTTATTACCGACCACCGGAACCTAGAATACTTCATAACAATAAAGTTATTAAACCGCCGATAAACAAGATAGTCTGAATTCTTATCTCGCTTTAATTTTAAGATCATATACCGACCCGGGAAGCAAGGAATAAAACCCGACGCCCTGACTAGGAGGTCAAAGGACCTACCTAAAGAGGGGGATAAACGACTGCTACACTAGAGTAGAGTCGTCCTAAAGAAAGAGAACTTCGAACCGTAAAGGAAATCAGTCCGCTTCGAGGAAAGCCCGACCCGAGCCAACGCCGTAACTAGATCGCAATCCGCTCCTAGCCGTCCCCTAGAACTAAGCGCCGTCGACCCAGACCCCCGGCCTGCTATTACACCATCTCTACGATAAGAACGCCACGCCCCATTACTGCCGCCAGCTATTCAGAACCTCATGACCCGAGGATACAAGTCGGATAAGACCGTTCACTCCATCTTAAAGGCACTGCGCACTGGAAAACCCCGCCACCCCTTAATCTCCCTTGCCGAGTGCGAGGAACGAGCTGGTATGCTATACTACCGTGACTGCCTTTATATCCCTAACCTGCCCGAACTACGCACTGAACTGACTCGTTCATACCATGACACTACCGTGGCTGGACACTTAAAAAGAGCCCGCATATACGAGACCCTATCCCGAGACTACTACTGGCCGCGGATGTACGCCTTCGTGGAGCAATGGACTAACAACTGTCATACCTGCCGCCGGACCACTTCTTCCCGCGAAGCTAAGTAAGGGGTGCTCCGCCCGCTGCCTGTACCCGAACGAGCATGGCAAGACATTTCGATGGACTTCGTCGTACACTTACCGAAAAGTGACAGCTACGACGCTATCTTAGTCGTGGTCTGCCGCTTAACGAAGATGAAACACTTCATCGCCTGCCGAGACACCTGTGGCGCCGACAAGGTCGCGCGCCTATACTTAAATAACGTCTGGAAACTGTATGGTCTACCGAGAACCGTAATCTCTAACTGAGGTCCCCAATTCGTGGGACGCTTCTGGGAACACCTAACCCACCGACTAGGTATTCAGAGCCTGCTATCGACTGCCTTTCACCCCGAAACCGATGGCCAGACTAAACGAGCGAACTCGTTCTTAGAACAGTACCTCCGCGCCCAAGTGTTGTACTTACAAGACGATTGGAGCCGCTGGCTCCCCTTAGCTGAATTCGCGTTAAATAATGCCCTAAATGAGAGTATTAAGACTACACCGTTCTTTGCGAACTACAGGTTCCATCCGAGGATCGGGTTTGAACCACTGGACCCCGACCGCACCCCCGCCGCCTTAGATGCCGAGCGCGTTGCCTAGAAGATTCAGGAAGTCCACGAGATGTTGAAGTCTAAGATCTGTTTAGCGCAAGCCCGCCATAAGGAATATGCCAACTATAAGAGGCGCCCCGCCCGCCGATACCAAGTAGGCCAGAAAGTCTGGCTTAATGCCCGAAATATACGGACGAAACGCCCTTAAAAGAAACTCGATTGGAAGCAACTTGGACCCTTCACTATTACGAAGGTTGTGAGCCTGTACGCCTACCAGTTAAACCTACCCCCGTCTATAAGAAATCACCCGGTATTCCATGTTAGCCTACTCCGTCCTGATCCTAACGATCCTACCCCCGGTTAAGTGCAACCACCGCCGCCGCCTATAGAGGTCGACGGCGTCGAAGAGTTCGAAGTCGAAGACATCCTGGATTCCCGTCTAGACAACCGAGGCGGAGGCCGAGGTTCCCGCTTAAAATACACCGTGAAGTGGGCTGGATACGACCAACCAACCGAGGAGCCTGCGGAATACGTCGCTAACGCCAGCGAGGTAGTGGCAAACTTCCACCGAAGATACCCAGAGAAACCAAGACCTATTAGCCTACGGAAGGCTTAGCTGTCCGCCCTTTAGAACCGCGTCGATGGAACTCCGCCTTAAGGAGGGGAGTACTATCACGGGGTGGACCGTGACAGACCGTACCGGCACAGGGCAGCCTCTGAGACATCCTAAACTGGCTACGGATTAGTCGTCCCGTGATAGAGTTCTGTCAAGACCGCTCGGTACGGACCTCCGTTGGGGATTTTGATAAGAAGTCTGCGACCGAGGAGACTTCAGTTGTAGCTCTTCAAGCTACGTCCTGTCCACCAAGCCTGACCTGTACCGACAGAATAGGAACCTGGACCTGTAGCATAGAACCTGAATCGACTCCGTTATCCGCCTGCCTGCCCGCTCCTTGACAAAGGCCCTCGAACCTAAGGTTAAACGAGTGCTGTACGAGAGACTCCCGAAGGAGTTACGAAAGTGGAAGGACCTATTTAACCCAGCAGCCGACAACTGTTTACCACCACACCGGCCAGGGGTAGACCACACGATACCCTTAACGAAAGGAACCGACGGCAAGGAACTAGAGGTGCCCTGGGGCCCCCTATATGGAATGTCACGCGAAGAGCTCCTAGTACTACGGAAGACTTTAACGGACTTACTGGATAAGAATTATATCCGAGCGAGCAGCTCCGCCGGAGGAGCTCCCATGCTGTTCGTGAAGAAGCCAGGAGGCGGACTACGCTTTTGCTGCGATTTTAAAGCGCTCAACGCGATTACAAAGAGAGACAGCTACCCTCTGCCGCTAATTCGAGAGACACTCACGACGCTCTTAGGAGTGCGCTGGCTCACGAAGCTCGATATCCGAGCGGCGTTTTATAAGATCCGAATCGCTGCGGGCGAGGAATGGAAGACAGCCTTTAGGATTAGGTTCGGCCTATACGAGTGGCTTGTGACGCCATTCGGATTAGCTGGGGCGCCAGCCACGTTCCAACAGTACATCAACTACACCTTAAAGGACCTGCTGGACTATTCCTATTCAGCTTACATGGACGACATCCTTATCTACTCTTTAAGGAGTAAGGAAGATCATATGAAGGAAGTCGAGAAGGTCCTAAGCTGCTTACGAGACGCTAGCCTAAGTCTCGACTTAGGGAAGTGTGAGTTCGCGGTAAAGGAGACTAAGTACCTAGGGTTCATTATCGAGGCAGGAAAAGGAGTCCGAATGGACCCTTAGAAGGTGCTCGCGATCTAAGAGTGGGAGGCCCCTAAGACGCTAAAAGGAGTACGCAGCTTCTTAAGATTCGCAAACTTTTATCGGACGTTTATACCCGAGTATTCAGCGATTACACGGCCACTAACCGCCTTAACGAAGAAAGGAACCCCGTTCCGGTGGGACCAGGAGTAACAAGGCGCTTTCGAGCATCTTAAGAGAGTGTTTACCGAAGCTCTAGTCCTAGCCCAGTGGGACGCAGACCGATAAACGGTAGTCGAGACGGACTGCTCAGGACACAGCCTCGGGGGCTGCCTATCGCAGTACGGCGAAAACGGTCTGCTACACCTAATAGCATACCACTCCCAGAAGCTCTCCCTAGCAGAGTTCAACTACGAGATCCACGATAAAGAACTCCTAGCGGTGATGGACTGCCTCAGCGTGTGGGACGGGATGCTAAGGAGCGTGCGAGAGCCCTTCGAGATCCTAACGGACCATAAGAACCTCGAATACTTCCGAAAAGCAAGACACTTTACCGAGAGACAAGCTCGCTAGGCAGTCAAGCTCGAGAGGTACTCCTATAAACTCCACTACCGACTAGGAAAGCTAGCGGATAAGCCCGACGCGTTATTTAGAAGAGAGTAAGACGAACCGGATGGGTACGACGATAAGAGAACGAAAGGCCGTTACCAACAGCTCCTTAAGGACGAGGGAGATCCTCGTGAGAGGCAACCAGCGGAGGATGAGGAGAGTGAGGACCTCGGTGTTGGAGTCCTAAACATCAATGGCTAGCAATTCCTATTAGGAGACGAGTGCTTCGCTTATAAAGACCTTCAGATACTCTGGAACCAAGCTATTAAGAAGGATCCCGATTATCAAACTATGGTGGCAGACCTCCGTATAAAGTAGCAGTCCTTTAGTCCAAGCCTAAAAGGAGTTGTATCGATATCGGAGTGCAAGCTAGACCCGGAAGGAAGGGTCAGGTTCCGCGATAGGATCTGGATACTAGCTTACGAGCCTCTTAGGACGGCCTTAATTTAGAATATACACGACTTGCACGTGTTAGGACACCCAGGAAGGGACGGAACAATTGGTATCCTAAACCGAAGCTTCTTTTGGCCTGGCCTTACACTGGTAGTTCGTCAATTCCTAAGGAACTGCGACACCTGCGGCAAAAAGAGAGTCTGGAGAGACGCGAAGTAAGGGCTTCTTAAGCCGCTGCCGGTCCCGGATAGATTCCACGTAGAGATCTCGATCGACTTCATAACGGACCTACCGACTACATGCGAGACTGACCCAAGTTTCCTAATGGTGATCACCGACAGGTTATCTAAGGAGGTGACCTTAGAGGCCATGACAACGATGGAAGCGGAAGCCTGCGCCGAGACCTTCGTGAGAGCCTTCTAGCGGTTCCACGGATTCCTAAGAGCTATCACGAGTGATAGGGGCTTTAACTGGACTGGCCGATTCTGGACACGACTTTGCTAGCTTACATCAATAGACTAGAGGCTAAGCACCGCCTTCCATCTTAAGACTAACGGAGCAACTGAACGAGCTAATTAGGAGGTTCTCGTATACTTACGCTCCTATACAGCTCTAACCTAGCATAACTAGGCTAAGCTACTTCCAAGAGCTTAGCTAGCGATTAATAACAGAGACTCGAGAGTTATCGGAGTTAGTCCGTTTTTTCTTTTACACGGATACCATGTCGAACCAATCTAAGTTATCGAGAGATCGCCACAAAGTTTAAGAGATCCACGTATTAAAGCCGAACACTTTGTCCAGAGACTAAAAGACGCTGGAGATTTCGCCTAAGCCGCTATGATAGCCGCCCAATAAGCCCAGGAGGACCTCGCGAACCGAAAAAGGACCGCTACACGCGAATACCGAGTAGGGGATAAGGTTTGGCTTTCCCTTAAGAACTTTAACCTAGACGTCCCATCGAAAAAGCTAGCCTGGCTACACGCGAAATACACCGTTACAAAGGTTATCAGCTCTCACGTTTACGAACTGGACGTCCCACAAGGAGTATGGCCAAGGTTCTATGTGGACCTTATAAGACCTGCGTACGAGGATCCTTTACCTTCCCAGAAGACAACGGACTATCAACCGCCACCAGCTTTTACAGATAACAATAACCCAGATAACAACGAGTGGGAAGTCGAGAGTATCACAAGAGCCCGTACGAAGAGACGCGGAAGGAGCTTATACCGACAAGTCCTAGTTAAATGGAGAGGCTACGCGGAACCAACTTGGGAGCCTCTAGAGAACTTGAAAGATAATCAAGCGCTAAACGAATTCGAAGCAAAATACAGACCAGCAACGGATTTCGATGGCGAAAAACCCGCTAGCTAAAGAAGAACTAGGCTAGCCGAAGGCCGGAAAGAGCATAAGTAGGGAACTGAAGGGTTAGGAAGAGGAGACGTACAGAAGGAGACGTATAAGAGGAGACGTATAGGGGGCTACAGAAAGAAAAAGGGAGGGAGAAGGGGTGATGTTACAGGTTGGGACCTGGGAGATAGGCTCAGGCGCACCTGGCCTGAGCGTCTCACGAACCCTCATATGAGGCTCCGAGTAAGTCTCTCCATTCGAACGCCAGGCTAGTGGTCAAGACCTAGGAGGGGGGAGCTGAGCAGCGATCCGAACGTTCCGATCCGAACGTTCCGGTCCGAACGTTCCGATCCGAACGTTCCGGTCCGAACGTTCCTATCCGAACGTTCCGGTCCAGTCTTGCAAGATTTAACGAGACGCTGCGCCCGGCCTCCTGAAGACGGTTCTCTTCTCTCTTTCCCATCTAGAAAATAAACAGCATTTGGCCCCTTCGATAGTGCTTCAAGGCTCAGCCTCTCACAAGCGTCTTCTCTTCTAATTCGGTAAGACGAGTATTGTTAGCGCGTATATTGTATTTAGCGTGTTTTCTGTTTATTCTGCGTTGGGGAGTAGTTTGCGAGATGTTATAGATAGCCGCTACTTATCGGTAGCTAAGTTTAGGGTTCTTCTTAATCGCCTGGATCGCTAAAATGATTCTAGACTCGTTAGAAGATTGTTCCATAACTATTAGTTAAGTTAAAGGCAATTAAAGTTAGAAGAGTTGAAATAAGTGGAAAGTGGCCCACTTATATAACTGGCCCACTCGTATAATATCCACGTTATATTGATCTTTATATATATAAGCGACTTATTATTAAGATATTAAAGTAGTAGCGTTAAAATTAAGACGTTATAAATTGATTCAAAGGCTTAAACTCTTATAAGTCTTATAACCGCTAATCTTAATTTTTTCTCTTATGTTACTACCTTTAACTAACTATTTAAAGATCTTATAATATAAGTATAACAAAAAATAGTCGCTTATAAAAGTTATAGAACTTAAAGAATACTTATATATTATAAAAACTTTAATATAACCGCTACGATTTAATAATGGACATTTAGTTAAGCTTTATCGATATATGTTGCAGGTATAGAACTTATCCTATACCGTTCTCTGTCACTACGGACTTAGCTATGCACTTAACGGAAAGCTAGTCCTTTAACCGAGCCTATCCTAAAGCTCGGGCCAGCCTACCCTGGAGCACGGGCCAGCTTACCCGCAAGCATGGCCCGCTTTACCCACAAGCGTGGCCTACGCCACGCGGAAGCTTCTGCAAGTTTCCACGAGTTTCCACGAGTTTCTACGTGGCTCCCTAAAGCTCTCACGAGCCCCCATAAGGCTCCACAAACCTCTATAAGGTTCCATATGCTTCTAAGCCACGTAATCACTTACGTAATCACTTACGCGTCTTCTTCTTTGTATTACTAAGAGGATAAGGGTTTAACAGGTATAAGTAAAGGCTGAATCTCCCCTCTCCGTGTATTTAGTCTATCCTGAAGCAAGCAAGCAAGCAAGCATACGAAATACACTCTCGTTCCTTTTGAAGAGAAGTTCCTTATTCTTTTGTGTTTCTTTATAAGAAACGACCTCCAAGATCGAAAGAGCCCTTATAAAGGGTTGCTTCCTCTTCCGATCGAACCACCATTTCCAACAATTATTTATTTATTTATTTAAGATAAGTTCAATATCTAAGTGCTACTAGAGGGTGCTGTTACCTTATCAATTAATAAAGAGATAACTGCTATTTATTATTATTAGTAGTGAGACGTATTAATTATTTAAATAAACGCCTTGAAGTATAATATTCTTTTTACGACTAAACACTTAAACCTTCTTCCGCTTACTAATATAATCGGCATTAATTACGATTACTATCAACGTTATTTAACTTATAAATTTAGTCTTGTAAAAGTTATAAACTTCTTTATTAAAAGTACTATACTTAACTTTTATGCTCGCGAAAAGCATACATTAACTTAAGATTTTTTAAGATCTTTTCAAAGGACTCTTTAATAGTCGTATATATATAAAAAACGCGTCCGGAGTTATACATACTACTTAATACAGTTCGAGGCTTAACGCGTCCCGAAATGTAACGTATCGTGTGATTTAGTAATAATAGCAATTATATCTTCTATATCGAGTAAGCGTAAAATAAGTTCTTAAGAATCAAAGTCGTTGATATATTAGATAAGCGTCTTCTCTTTTAATAAAGTTAAGCGACTCTTATTATGAAGTATGTTACTTTAAACTCGTTTTCTAATGATTCTACTCTAAATAGTCGAATAAGAGATGTGGAAGATAAATACAGCGTGACGAATAGTCTTTAAAAGGTCATTTTCATTTACTTAAACTACTTAAACTACCGAAGACTTTTAAAAGCGTTATAGTGTACTTAGCTATGAAGAAAGATACGTTTAAAGCAGTTAAAATAAAACTGTGGTAAAGGTGAGCGACTTCATAAACTAAGCGACTTATATAATACTTACGTTTTATAAGTAGATTAATCTCTTTATACGACTATAGCTTTAAAGATAAGCACTTAAACTTTAATCGCTAAGTAATAATGAAATAAAAGGTGCTTAACTAGTTAAAACTAAATTTTATAATTAGTCGTTAAAAAATTACTTTATTTATAAATAAAATAAATACTTAGATTAGTTATTAGAGTAGTAAGAATATAAATGGCATTCTTTTACCCTATATACTAAATTACTTCCCTATTGATAGCTTATAATTTTAAATGAAGAAAATCAATTTTATTAGTTAAATTTTTACCTAACGACTTAAGCTTTTAATTTACTTTAAATTATTTACTCTTCATTAAAAAGCTTTTTTGTTTAAGTAATGTTTTTTAACTTAAGTAATCGTTTCTTTCTCATTAATCTCTGCTTTTATTATTATCTTTGTAATTAAAGAGGTCGTTGACAACTAGTATAGTATTAAGCTACTTTTCTTAACTTAAACTATTTAAGGTTTTAACGTTCCTCTTCTTTTCCTATAAGATCTTTATTTCTAAAGACTTGGTTATATAGAGAGGTTAATTCATTTTTAGATGATATGGGTTATTATAGATTTATTCTTCCTCCTCTTACACATTTCAAAATATCATATTTATTTTAAGCCGTATTAAGAAACGAAAACTTCATATTGTTTATTTTAAGAAAACTTAATAGTACGACACTCTTTTTAAAATTCTTCATTAACTTATAGTAAGTATATTTAACTCTTATTTAACTTATATGCGTTATAAGGTTTATTACCTCAAGTATATAGTTAATAATCAATTATATTATAACATTAAAGTCGTTTCTTTAAAGTAGCTTACTTTATATAGCTTCCTAGAATTTTAAACTCAAAGAAGAGATAACAGGTGCTTTATATTATAACATTATTAACTTAAGGGAGTTAATTTAAATTAAATATCAGGAGCCTATTAAAGAAGAGTGTCGTTATATATGAAAGGTTGTTCTATATTTTTTAATTTTCTGATTTCTTTTAATAGACTTATAAACAAGTAAGGTATTCTTTCAAAGGTTAACTTATTCATTTTTACAGTATCTTAATTTAAATTTATTAATATAACAACCTTTACTCTCTTTTGAGTTTCTTAAGTAACTAATAAGCTCTTATATATTTTCTTTTCTTTGGATATTCTTTTTATGTAATAAGGTTCTTTTAAAAACTTTTAATTTCTCTTGAACAAAGATGTCTTTAATTTCGTTTATCAAATTAACTATTTTAAGTCTTAAAATGACTTTAATCTTATCTTTTTAAAGCTTACTTTTAGTACGAGGAGTATAGAGTATAAGTTGTATTCTTATATTGTTGAGTTATCACTAATAGCTCGTTATTAATATACCTTCTTTAGCTTTGAATAATTGAATCTTTTTTAAAGTTGAGTTTATAATTTAATTCTTTTATTTAAATGTTTTTAGTGGAAACAAACTTCATCTCTTCTTTTATAAGTTAGTCTCTTTAACCTTAATAAATTATAATTTATCTTTGTAAGGGTTGGAGCTGCGTCTGGCCCGCTGTGTCCATATAGGTTTGGATTGGAGGGGTGCGTCTCCGTAAGTGGAGACATTGCTAGCCTTTTGGGTATTGTGGGCGAGTGGTTACCTCCTGCTATCCCTTACAATCTTTATCTTATTTTATCGGAGTAATAAAACCTTCATTGTCCTTATTATAACTCGTTAAGCTTATGAACTATAATAAATATATAGGTATAAGTTCTTTTTAAAAAGGTGCTCGTATAGTTTTTAATTCACATTTACGAACAGCTTGAAATAGTAGTATATTAGCTTTTTAGTATTCATGCTATTATTAATAATTTATGCTGTTTAAAGTAGCTAAACTTATTTTTTTTCTTATAATAAGTTTAGTATTAGAAGCATTAAGCAAATAGTTAACTTGTCTATTTTATTTTTTCAAAATATTAAAGCTTACATAACTTTTCTTACATACTTAAATACTTTATTAAGATATTTCAGTAGTTAATGATAAATAGTCCATCTCTTTTAAACCCATTTTTCAACATAAATTATTTAATGATAGCAGTTAATTAAGAATATATTTAAACTTTCTACCTTCCCTACTTTTTTATGTAATGAGAATTATGATTATTTCATAAGTTTACTTATAATAAGATGGGTGACACTCTTAAATACCTTAAATATTAATTCTTTTAATGATAGTAACTTTATATTACTGCTTAATACGATTATCATTAATACTTTATTTAATGAACATATTAATTCTAGCTTATATATAAGTTATACTATAAGTCTTTAATCTTATTTTATATTTAATGTTCTTCCATTCTTTTCAAGACGGCCTCTCTAGTTAACAATATTTCTAAGATCGTTATATTTAAGTTATAGTTTTAAAAGTTACTTAACACTTATAAATGAAGTGTTTATGAAGACTTTTATTTTACCTAAAGTTAGTTAAAGATCTTCATCACGTTATTGTCTTATAGTAGCCCGTTTTTCTTATGTTCTTTAATCTTTTATATGTAATTTAATCATTAAACTCTCTTTTATTTTCTATATAAAGTTAGTAAGCATTTTATATATTCAGCTTTTTAAACGGTTTAACTAATCACTAATGGTATAAAGATTCTTTTTTTAGTACGTTTATTGTATAAGACAATAGCTTGATATTTAAATAAGAGTTTTATTTAATAAACTTATTAGTTTCTATGTTCACTTTTTATTAATAAACGTTATAAAGCTCCAATAAATAATATATACTTTACCTAGTAAATAGCGATATTGAAATAAAGTTTTTTTTACCTGAACCTTTTTATAAACGGAAAATTAAGTTATAATCTGTTGAGTTTCTTAAAAAGTACTATTAAGTATAGCTTTTTTTTAACTTACTTTTTTATGTTATCCTTTAAAATATATATTTCAACGTCTAAATTCTTACATTGAAAGGTTTCATTGGATTAGCAATATATTACATTAACTTAATAGAAATTCCCTTCAATAATCAATTAAACGCTATCTTTTCTTTATTTGTTTCTTAATATAAATATTTCTATTAGTCAAGCATATAAGAGGAGTGATAACTAACTTGAGTGAGCATAAGAATACTAAATATTAGTTTCTTAACTTTTAAAAAATTAAATATCCCTTAATTATTCAGGTTTCAACAACTTTTTAACGGTCAAGACATTAAAGTATTTTTTTAAAAAGTTGTATGTTTCAAGCTATAAGCTTCTTCCATTTAAAACTTACTTCTAGTATAGTTAACTAGAGACTATACTTTACAAAAGACGTATAATAATATATGAATCTATTATTAACAGCATTTAGCTTCTATAAATTATAATAAAATATAATTTAAGTATATCATAAAAACTATATTAAGAAGTTTTAAAAAGCGTAGTTAATTATACTAAAAAGCTAATTGATACAGCTAATAAGTTATAATATATACTAATATAACGTATATATCAGGTTAGTTATATAGATAGGTTATACGTACACTTTTCCTTAATTTTTATTTTCTTAACTTTCTTAATATATAACTCTACTATTAAGCATAGGAAAGCCTTTAAAAGAGTCTTCAATCCTTTTAGCAGTTCATGCGGTTACGTAGCACCTTGAATTATCCATTCGCAAGGTAGTAAAATATTCGACGTTTCTTTAATAACCCTTTTTAATAGCGTAAACGGAAAACGCGCCCGATTAACGGAAGTAAAGAGGAGGCTATTATTAAGCATGTAATTAATATAGACGCGCACAGATTTACGCCGCGGTTTTACCATATAGAAGATACAGTGAATAACATCCTCACGGTGTGTGACGCATTACGTATTAGGACGCGTTAGACCTCGACCTTCTTAAAGTAATAACTAAACCTTTGGACCCGTTTTTAACGTGTAGATAATTATAAGAAGGCCCTTTATAAAGACCTTAAAAAGATCGCGGGCTAATTTACGCTTTTCGTAAACCTATAAGCTAAGTACGGTATTTAAGATAAAAATATCTATAACTTTAGCGAGACCGGCGTCATAATAAGCTAAATCACCTGCTTAATATTCGTGATAGGCGCCGACAATAATAGTAAGCGAAAGAAGGTATAATTTGATAATAAAGAATGCGTCACTATAATTTAAGAGGTGTGTTTTAATAAGTAGTGCGTTTCTTTATTTATCGTCGTTAAAGGCTAATATCACCTCGCTTAAAAGTACTTTTATGGTATATTATCACGCGACTAAGTAATTAAACCGATCTTTCATAAATAAGCTAATAACGAGATTAACATAAATCATTAAAGCCGAGTTCTTAATCGCCTATTTAACGGCATTTTTAAAGATTTTCATGCTTAAAGATACAAAAGCTAAGTTCTTTAAAGCCGGTGTAACACCTTTTAACCCTGAAAGAGTGCTCGTAATATTAAATATAAAGTTATCGACGTTATCGATTATTAAGAACCTTTTAGCCGCGAGCATTTTATATGCCTTTTAGACGCTATATAACTTAACTAAAGTTACTTCGTAAACTAATTTTATAAAGAATCAAGTCCGCCGTTATTAAAGAAGCTCTTTAACACCGATATTATCAATAGTGGACTAGGTTATAAAGGGTGCAATAGTAATGATATATAAGAATGCCCTTTTATAAGCGGAGGTTAAGACGCTTCGAGAGGCGAATTTTAACCTTATTAGACGCCAGAGAGCAAATAAAACACGTTTATGGTAAAGAGGAACACTTAAGATCGGCGAGGCTTAGGATCTTTTAAATTAAAATGACGTTAATATATAATTGAGAGAGGAAACACGCACGAATGGTAGCCGTCTAAAAAGGGTGTAACCGAGTAAATAGCGCTATAGTAACTATAGAAACGCCGATTATAATACGCGCACTTATAGAATAGACATATATATATTTAAAGAGGTAGATTTCGATTCAAATATATTTATTTAAGGTCTTATAATTACTTAATTAACTAATTTACCGCTAAGGTGCTAAAGAGTGTATAACTAACCCATATATATGACTAACCTAAAATATACGTTACTTAAAGTGTTTATACTTTATTTTAAGTAATTATATTGCTTACTATCTTCCTTATGTATATTAAGTCCTACTTAGGTATAAATTTAAATGTAATATAATACTAAATCTTACTTAACTGACCTGTTTACTCTTAAGATTATAAATTAATAACGTAGATGTCATACGAGTGGGCTAGTCATATAAGTGGGCCACTTTCCACTCATTTTAACTCTTCCAACTTCAATTGCCTTTAACTTAACTAATAGTTATAGAACAATCTTCTAGCGAGTCTAGAATCATTCTAGCGATCCAGGCGATTAAGAAGAACCCTAAACTTAGCTGCTGATAAGCGGCGGCTATCTATAATATCTCGCGAACTACCCTTTAACGCAGAATAAACGGAAAACATGCTAGACACGATATACACGCTAACAATACTCGTCTTACCGAATTAGAAGAGAAGACGCTTATCCGATACATCCTCGACCTAGATTCAGAAGGATTTACGCCGCGGTTACACAATGTAGAAGATATGGCGAATGTCATTACCGCGTCGCGCGACGCGTCACGTGTCGGGACGCGTTAAGCCGCGAACTTCGTTAAGCGACAACGAGACCTCCGGACGCGTTTTTCGCGTGCATACGACTATCAGAGGGCCCTCTGCGAAGATCTTAAAAAAATCGCGAGCTAGTTTACGCTTTTCGCGAACCTAAAGACCAAGTACGGTATTTAAGACGAGGATATCTACAACTTTAACGAGACCGGCTTTATAATAGGCTAAATTACGTCCTCGATAATCGTGACCGGCGCCGATCGGAGCGGAAAGCAAAAAAAGGTCCAGCCTGGCAATCGGGAATAGGTTACTATAATCCAGGGCATCTGTTCCGACGGCTGGTGTATCCCGCCGTTCATCGTGGTAAAAGGCGCCTACTACCTCGCTAATTGGCACACCGACAGTACTCTCCTATACGATTAAGTAATTAAACCGACCTAGAATAGATAGACAAATAACAAGACCGGGCTGGACTGGATTCGGCATTTCGATAAACACACCTCGTCGCGTGCAATAGGCCAATATTATCTGTTAGTAATTGATAGGCACGAGAGCCACGTTTCGGCCGAATTCTAAGCTTTTTGTAAAGAGAAGAATATTGTGACGGTCTCTATACCTCCGCACTCGTCGTATCTACTCTAGCCACTTAACGTGGGTTGTTTCAGCCTATTAAAGTGGGCGTACAGTCGCGAAATCGAAAGGTTCATAAAGTCACTTATTAACCACATCACTAAGGCCGAGTTTCTAATCGCCTTTTAAGCAGCCTTTTTAAAGGTTTTTATATTTAAACAACGTTAAAGCTGGATTTGCCGGAGCTAGTTTAGTCCCTCTAAACCTAGATAAAGTGCTTATAAAGCTGGATATAAAGTTATCGACACCTTCGCCTATTAGAAGCCTTCTAGCCGCGAGTATCCTATAGGCCTCTTAGACGCCATATAACCCGATTAAGGCGACTTCGTAGACTGATTTTATTAAGAATCGAGTCCGCTGTTACTAAGGAAGCTCTCTAACACCGATTTTATCAGCAGTGGACCAGTTTGCTAAGGGTGCAATAGCGATAATGCACAAGGTCGCTCTTCTCCAGGCGGAGAATAAGACCCTTCGAGAGGCGAATTCTAGCCTCGCAAAACGTCGGAGAGCAAAAAAGACGCGTCTACAGCAAAGAGGAACACTCGAGATTGGCGAGGCTCAAGATCTTTTAAATTAAAAGGACATCGATATACAGTTAAGAGAGGAAACGTGTATAAGGAGTAGTCGGGCAACGAGGACAGAACCGCGCGCTCAGCGGTGTGGCATCTACGGAATAGCTGGGCATAATGCGCGAACATATAAAATAGACGTAGAAACATCTGGAGAGTCGGATTCCGATTAGTTTGAATTAATTTAAGGCGTTGTGGTTACGTAATTGATTGATTTGTTGTGAAGGTGCTTAGAAGTGGCCCACTCGTATGACTGGCCCACTCGTATGACATCCACGTTACTAAACTTTATAATAGTAGGACTTTTTCTTAAGCGGACCTTAAAAAGCGATTCGCTCTTATTATATTTTAATCTTGTAAGTTTAACGCTGTTAAATTAACGTACTTTACATTTATTAAAGAGATAATAGCTACTATAAAGTCTTTTAAATATGAACGGTGTCACGGCACGCAGTTGGACAAGTCGACAACTGATCGTAGATTGACTGAGGATAGCAACGTGAGGAAGAAAGGAAGGAAAATACACGATGGCTCTGGCAGTCTCAAGGTATCTAAGTACCCTGAGACGCACAGGCCCTCCCTTCTGCCAGTGTCCACCACCTGTTCCATCAGTGTACAGTTGCCAGCGCCGTCACAAACGGCGCTATCTTTAAAACAGCTTATAACTAATAAAAGTAGTTGTAAACCATTTAAACTTCTAAATAATTATAAAGAAAATTTAACTTGATAAACATTAAATAAAATAGTATATACTCATAACTCCTTTTACGTATAATACTAAGTATAGGTTTTATTAAATAACTTTATAAACGTGTCGTTAAAGAGATGAAACTTCAAAGACGAAGTGCTATTAAAGATTTATTCTTAAACGCCTTATAAAGAAAGGTAATACAAGCTTAAGACGTATAAGTTAATACACCCTTATCATAACTAAGTATAATCTATATTAATCATATTAACGCGATAATGTATTACTACGCGTGTCGCGCCTGATAAGAGGAAGATATTTATATAGATAAGAGATTATTCAAGTTGAAAGATCTAATTAGGTAGGATTAAAGAATAGACTTAAAAACGCGACGCTAGTATAATACTTAAGAAGTTAATAAAGCCTTAAAAGCTTAAGGAGTAAAGAAGCACTTGAATACTTAAAGAGTAATAGAGCTCTTAAATAATGAGCTAGCTAAGTCGAAGAGATTAATTTAGTTAAGCTATAAAATAAATTCAAGACGTAATGTCGTCTTATTAAGGAGACAGACACGTTTTTATAATGAAACGCAAGTGCTTAATTAATAGTTAATAATACGTTATTATTTAAGAGTAAGGTCGTGATTTTAGCCTTACAAGCTTTAAAGAATATTATTTTAAAGACTTAACATAATAAACCTTTAACGAGACACTTTAAATAAAGAAGGGTAAAGAAATTAATTTAATAAAAAAATTATTAGAACCACCTTAATATTAACACCGCTATATATGTAAATACTGACGAGGTTTACTGAGGGACGAAGGCGAAGCGGCATTAACTATATGGTAAATTATAATCGCTACCCTTGTTATAAAGCCCGTAATAAGAGATTATTCTGAGCTTTGTTACAGAGCCACCCGAAGTATAGTTGTGAATGAAGTTAATAAACGCTATCTTAATTATAGTAAGTAAAAATATAAAAATGAATTAGCTCTTCATTATAAAAATAATAATAACGAGCTTATAGTTCGTAAAGCTAATCTAAGGAAACCAAATTCTAATACTATGTCCTTAAAAGAACTACATCCGATTAAGACAGTTTATTTATTAGCAAATTTTAATCCAATCTTTACTTCTATTTAAAGATTAAGTAAAGACTTTTAGTTACGTTCCACCCTTAAATAGTTAGCTAAATAGAAAGGGCTAATTAACTATTAAAGATATACCTTTTTACTTTTATTAACAAAAAGCTATTAACTTAGCTACGAGTCTATAATAAAGTAGAGTTTACTATTAGTAACGTAACTGGTGTTATTATAAGCATGTCCTTATTTAGAGCTTTATATAGTAATAACCTAAAAATAAAGATAAGGGTTATAAACCAATCCTTAAGAAGGGAGGTATCAGCTGTTAAAGAGTAAATAAAATACTTATAAGTCGTTAAAGAAAACTTATAAGTTCGCTAACAATAAGCTATAGCAGCATAATAAAAGTGGCATATTTAAAAATATTAATCCTCATATAAAAGAAAGGGCGACCTTATCGGACTATTTATTAAGAACTTACACTTAAAAATTAAAAATAATCTTGAGTTAGAGCTTATAGAATTATTTAAGATTATCGATAAGCTTAATAAAGCTATATATTCAATTCTATCAAATTTTAAAGTGCTAATATTTATATAATGTTTTCTAACCCTCCTTCTTTAAGCTATAGAATATACGCCCTAGTAGCTAATTTAAAGACTTTTTTTTAATCTTTAAAGCTTAAAGATGAAGAAGAAAAATAAAAAGTTGAAAACATCTTAATAAAGCGTAAGCGATATAGTAAACATTAATATTTAGTAAGATAGAAATGCTAGCTAATAGACTATAATTAGAAAGAACTTATAGTGCACTTTAAGAGCGTGTCAATATTAGTACGACGGTTTAAAGAATAAGCGGAGAAGGATAAGTTACAACGGGGCTAATGATTTAATTCGTGTATTATAAGAGTGGTAAAATATTAAAGTAATGTTATTAAATAGTAAACGTAAAACAGGTGTGTTGCTAATAATAAGATAGCTAAGTTTAAGACCAATACGCCGATAACGCGATAACGAGATAATAATAAACTATTATTAATAAGCCAACCCTTTAAGGAACGTACTTTTAAAGAGTAAGAGGCAAAATATATACAAAGTCTTTTAATTACCCTCGCGCTACTCCTTTGCCTCATTAAAGACGTCTCGCTCTTTTAAGTCGTTTAAGTACGCCGAGTTAACGGCGATGATATATTAAGGGCGCTTATTCTTTTAGTAGTGGTGCTTTTAAGCATTTTTATAATCGCGTATAAGCGTGCAAATCGCGATATATTGAACATTAGCACTCAAATCATTATAGTAAAGACGAGGCTCGTTTACCTCGTTTTAAACTCGGATATAATCACTATCTTAACACGTTAACTAATCATTAATAAATAATTAGCGTGTCACGGGGTGGACCGTGACACGCCGTACTGGTATAGGGCAGCCTTTAAAACATCCTAAACTGGCTACGGATTAGTCGTCCCGTGATGGAGTTCTATTAAGTCCGCTTAATACGGACCTCCGTTAAGGATTTAAATAAGAAGTCTACGATTAAGAAGACTTTAGTTATAGCTCTTTAAGCTACGTTCTACCCATTAAGCCTGACTTATACCAATAGAATAGAAATCTAGACCTGTATTATAGAACTTAAATCGACTTTATTTGTAAGGATCCGAAGGAATCACAATGGCACCGTCAGGTATAGGGTAGCGAAGGGCAGGCTCAATTCCACTGCAAGACTGATTCTTGCAGAATCCAAATTCAGGTCGGGCGCCAGCGGTGCGCCCGCTCCTCGCTAGTAGGCTGCCGATGGGTCTGTACCGCAGGTCAGGTGACCAGCCTGTGGATGCACCTCTCCAGCGCCTCCTCTCTTACATTATTATCCGCTTGCCTACCCGCTCCTTAATATAGTAGAAGGGTAGCGAAAAGATAAACACTTATAGCTGAAGTATTAAGATATAGATATTAAGTAGTTAATACTTTAACACGACTAGCAACGTATTAAGTGTACGCGATTATAGCGCCTTATTCTTATTAGCTATCTATTAGCGTCTCGCTATTTTAAAAGATATATACGGTGTTAATAGCCTTATTATTAGTAGCGTTATAAGGCGAGCTATATAAGGTTATTATAGCTATAAAAGTAGCGATAAAGCGGTGCTAAGTTTTATTAAAAATAAAGCAAGCCTTTATACGTACTATATACCGTGTTGTTTATATTATAAAGATCGCTTTATATTATTTTTTAAAATTTCTTTAAATTCTTTCGATAATCTCCCGAATAAATGAGATAATATTTTTTTAAGAAAGAACTTAAATAACTTAATATTAACTTAATTTAAACTTATTAATAAGAGAATTTTTACTCCTCTTTTAAGTTTCTTAAGTAACGTAAATGTTATATAAGTTACTTAATTAAATAAGTCGTTTATCTTTTAGCAATTCTTGAATAATTATATGAGCTATGTTTTAATAATGCCTTTAATTAGTTTACAGTACTTACAATAGAACTTTATAAATAGTTTAATACGCACTTTGTTTACTTATATTATAATTAATGTTCTTACTTATACTATATTAGTTCATACATAGCTTATACTCTTTATGTAATTGCTACTTTCACGCGTTTTCTTTTTTAATGAATCATTTATGTTCTTTTATTTTATAAGATCTTAGCTATAGCTAGTCTTAAATGTTCTTCCTTCTTATAAACGTGCTTTTTATCCCTGTAAGGCTTATAAGGCTACTATATACCTCTTAAAGCGCTTTAACCTTAGCGTATTAGAGGGCGGCGACCTTATATTTTATTATTACCGCACCCTTTCTAAAATAACTTATAATTTATAAGAATACTATTATAGTGCTTTAATAATGATAATGAACTTACTTTGTAGTATAAAGGGCTTATAACGTAGTTTTTATTAAGTTATATAACGTTTAAAAGGCTTATTAAATAGCGGTTAATAAGAAGTAATTAAACGATAAAGGCGGTTATAACTTTATATTCAAGATAACCTTCTTTAAAGTTATAATGAGTTAAATTAGTCTTAAAAATTTAACTTCGATATTATAAGCTATGAAAATGTCTAAAACGTAGTTTAAGAAGCGTTGAAGAACCTAGCATTAATAATATAGTTAGAGAGCAGCTTTATAAAGGCTTTGATTTCATGATTATACGGCTGATTTAATAAATTAATATACTTTACATTAAGTAGCTGAAATAAGTAGGACGAATAAGAAAAAAATAAAATTAATAATAAAATTCTTCTTTTTAGAAAAAGTTTAAAATTTAGTTGAAACGTATTTCTTATAACGTAAATGTTATACGAGTTACGCAGTTATACGAGTTGCGCACCCCCGACTAATTTCCACTTCTTCAACTTTAAACGTGTCTTATGTTACAACTAAACATACCTACACGTTTATTAGAGTCTCAGGTTATTCTCGTGGTCTAGACGATTAAGCAGGACCCCGCAATAACAATTCGTCGCGCTGCATTTATCTTTAAAGTCAACGAATTAACCCTTTGTAACAGAATAAACGGAAAACGCGCCCGACGCGACGTACACGCTAATAATACGCGTCTCACCGAACTCGAAGAGAGAACACTTGTCCGATATATAATTAACCTAGATTCGAGAGGATTTGCACCGCGCTTACACGATATGGAAGATATAGCGAATGTTATCGCCGAGTTATACGACACGTCACGTGTTGGGACGCGTTAAGCCGCGAACTTCGTTAAGCGACAACCAGACCTCCGGACACGTTTTCGCGTATATACGACTACTAGATGGCCCTCTATGAAAACCCTGAAAAAATCTTAGGCTGGTTTACGCTTTTTACGAACCTAAAGGCTAAGTACAGTATTTAAGACGAGGATATTTACAACTTTGACGAAACCGGCTTTATGATAGGCTAAATCACGTCCACAATAGTTGTTACCAGTGCCGATCGTACCGGAAAGCAAAAGAAGGTCTAGCCTAGTAATCGAGAATGAGTTACCGTGATCTAGGGCGTCTGTTCTAACAGCTGGTGTATCCTACGGTTCATCGTCGTGAAAGGCGCCTACCACCTTACTAATTAGTATACCGATAGCACCCTTCTATATAACTGGGTTATTAAGCCTATCTTTAATAAATAGACCGATAACGAGACGGGCCTGGACTAGATTTAGCATTTCAAAAAACACACCGCGTTGCGCGCTACTAGCCGATATCGTCTATTAGTGATCGATAAGCACGAGAGCCACGTTTCGGCCGATTTCTAAGCTTTCTATAAAGAGAAGAACATTATCACGGTCTCTATGCCTCTGCACTTGTCGTATTTACTTTAGCCACTTAACGTAGGGTGTTTTAATCTACTAAAGCAGGTGTACGGTCGCGAAATTGAAACCTTTATGAAGTCACTCGTTAACTATATCACTAAGGCCGAGTTTCTTATCGCCTTCTAAGCCGCATTTTTGAAGGTTTTTATACCCGATAATGTTAAGGCAGCGTTCTGCGGGGCTGGTTTAGTCCCTTATAACCCAGAAAAGGTTATCTCGAAGCTCGACATGAAGTTATCGATGCCTTCGCCGTCTGGCAGCCTCCCGCTGGCGGCTGTCCTGTGGGCCTTACAAACGCTATATAACCCAACGTAAGCTACTTCGTAGACCGATTATATTAAAAATCGAGTCCGTCAACATTAAGGAAGCTCTCCGACACCGATTTTATTAGCAGTGGACCAACTTGCAAAGGGTGCGATAGCGATGATACACGAGGTCGCCCTTTTACGGGCCAAGGTCTAGACGCTTCGAGAGGCGAATACCAGCCTTATAAAACGTCGTAAAGCTAAAAAAAAACGTCTACAGGAAGGAGGAACACTTAAGATTAGCCAGGCATAAGACCTTTTAAATTAAAAGGACGTGGATACGCAGTTAAAAGAAGAAGCGCGTAAAAGGAGTGGTCACATAACAAGGTCAGAGCCGCGCGCACAGCGGTGTAGTATCTGCGGAAACACCGGACATAATGCGCGCACATGTAAAGTAGATGTAAAAACGTCTGCAGAGTCCGATTCTAAGTAGTTTGAATTGATTTAAGGCGTTATGGTCAAGTAATTGATGGATTCGTCGCGGAGGTGTTAGGAGGTGCGCAACTCGTATGACATCTACGTTACTTAATAATTATTAATATATAATAATGTAAGTATTATATGAGTCGCTTAGTTAGTTAAGTCGCTCATCGGAAATCCTAAAAAAAAGAAGACTATACATAACCGTGCACTAAGCTTAGTTTTACTTTAAGTAACTTTTAACTTTTAACCCAGCTTTTTCAGATAGTAGTTGAAAAATAAATCTCTCTTTTGTATTTTCAGTTAATGTATAAGAGAAGATATTTAATGAAAATGAAGAAGCGTATCTACTTTTTAAGGTTTTAAATGTATTCCATTAATAAAAGATTTTAAAAGCTGAAAAAATCTTTTCTTAATAATTAACGATATTAAAAAGCTATTGTAAGAATCCGAAGGAATCACAGTGGCAACGTCAGGTATAGGGTAGCAAAGGGCAGGCTCAATTCCACTGCAAGACTGATTCTTGCAGAATCCAAATTCAGGTCGGGCGCCAGCGGTGCGCCCGCCCCTCGCTAATAGGTCGCCAGCGGGTCTGCGTCACAGGTCAGGTGACCAGCCTGCGGGTGCACGGAGGGACCTCTCTAGCGCCTCCTCCCCTACACTCCTCTCTTACAGCTATACTATATATTTTAAGCTATTTTAAGCTAAACTGAGCTTACTGTAAGGCTAACTATAGACTTTTCCCATCAGGATTTTCAGAGACCGACTTAATTAACTAAGCGACTTATATAACGCTTACATTATAAGCCTTTTATACGTAATAAAATATATTTTTAAAGTATTAAAACTCATATAAAACCTATCTTATAACAGTTCATTTGTTAAAACTAAGTTTAATTACCTGATTACATAAAAGAGTGCTATTAATATTTTAATTAGAGAGTGATAAACGCTGTTTATTATAAAAAGCTATAAGATACATTATCTTATCAACATAGTGTATTTTACATTAGAGTAATGTATTCATAGTTATTAAGGCAACTTTTCTTTTGCTTTTTAATATAAATACTATCAATTATAAATATTGTTTAACAAATTATTAAGCTAATCTCGTTAATATTATAAGTCTCTTCGCTTTAAATACTATAATTAACCTTTAAGCTTGCGAAAAACCTAAACTAGCTTAAAGCTTTTTAAGATGTTTATAATGACCCGTTAATAATTATATATATATATATGTAAAACACGTCTAAAGTTACAACTATCGCTTAAAGAGGTTTAGAGCTTAACGTGTGTTAATATTAGACCCGAAATGGGGTTTTCATGCTAAGTAAGCAAGCAAGTAAGAAAAAAAAGTAGTACGAGGACACACTTAGCTACGATATAACCTCTTTTAAGTCAGCTGATTCGCCCTGTCACTATAATACACACTCTTTTTTACACTCTTTTAAGCTTCACTTTCTATCTCTATGCCTATTATATAACCTGATTAAAGGTTACCCACGTCTTCGACACGAATACCTTTCTTCACGGCAGCTTAAAGATTGACCTTACGACCGCGTCTTTTCACTTGATAAAACTTAGTGTCTGTCTGTTTTAATATATAACGCGTTACATGATTGAGCAATAATATTAACTGTATCTTTTACATTCTATAAGCGTAAGCTAAATTTCTAAGAACTTTAGTCGAAAACATATTAAACAAGTTCTTTCTTTTAATAAAGTTAAGTAACTTTTATTTTAACTATTCTATATTAAGCGCGTTTTCTATACATCTCATTTTAGGTAATGAAATTAAAGATGTAGAAAAAATATATTAAAAGAAACAGTTATTATAATGTCATATTAAGTACCTTAAACTGTTAGAATTACTTTAAACCTCATAATATGTTTATAATATACTTAACTATGAGAGAAATATGTTTAAAATAGTTAAAGTAAGAATGTAATGAAGGTGAGCAACTTGATTAATTAAGCGACTTATATAATACTTATTTTAACTTAAAAATTCGTCAGAAAAACCTAATAGGAAGTAGATTTTCTATTTAATAAGGGACTTTTGAATGTATTTCACTTTCTCTTTAATCAAAACTACATTAGCCCTATATACATATTGACTTATTTTAACTTTCAAGTTAATCTTTTTTAGAACCTTTTTAAAAGCTATTTTAAGTAAAAAGATGTGAGATATAAGGTGTATTTTTATATAATTAAGTGATAATAATGCATGATTATTTTTTTTAAAATAAATTCGTTGACTTTAAATTATTTCACCTTTTTAAAAAATAGAATGACTATTTGATAGCTTAATCTTTTCAATTTTCTAAAATAAGCTTTGTTTCTTCTCCTAAAGATTAGTCTTTTTAAACTTAGTTAATCATAATAAGTCTCTATTTTATTTTATAAGAATACTAAACTCTCTTTTAAACCTATTTATAATTCTTGAAGTTTATTCACTATTATCGTCGTTATTAATACCATATCTCTTATTAAACATAACTAAGTGATTTGTTATTAGCATTATTCATAGCGAACTATGTTATTAAAAATACTTCAACTTACTTATTATACTTACAAATAGCATAGTATTATAAAGTTTATTTAAGAGTTTTTTTTTACTTATTTCATTCACCTTCTCCCTTATAGTTAATACGCTATAAGTCACTTATAAATAGTATTTAATTATATTTCAAGTAACTTTTCTCAAAAATAGAAATGATTTATTTTAATTTTAGAAATTAGATTTTCTTAATCTATATTAATTAACCGTAAACTTAAAGAAGATAAATACGAGTTTCTTAATGTTCCTTACTTCTCTATATTAGATAAAGTAAGTATACTTTATAAGTTTCTTTATAATACTAAAGAATTTATTAAAAACTACTTAAAATTTGATTTCTTAAATAATGATAGCTTCAGAATCAAATTTTATATAACTGTTTTTAGTTTTGCTTGATAGTGGTATAATTTAAAGTTCTTTATAGATCTTATATCGTAGTAACTTTACTTTATTATATTAGTCGTAATCCTTTATTACTTTGAGAACTTACTCATTTAACTTATAATAGTTATATTATTAAGAAATGATTCTCATTAGTAACCTACATTAATAACGATTGTCAACTATGTGTTTTAAGTTCTCTAGTTAAGCTATAATTTATTTCACTTCTTTAAGAAGCATGCTTTACGTTTAATCTCTTACTTTCGCTTACCTAGTCTAGTTAATCTATAAGTATATGATTTAATACGATAATTTTATCTTCGATCTATTATATAAGATTTATTATATATAATACTAGTTTATTTAAAAGTCCTATCTTTAACTTTATAAAAACTTATTCTTTTTTTCTTCTTTATTAATAGCCGGCATCCTTATAAGTTAAGCTCGCTAAAGGGGCTATGATCTTTTTAAACTAAGTAATAAGTATTTTACAATAATTCGCTATTCTTTAGAAGAATTATATATCCTTTACATTTTAAATGTCAATTATTTCTGAACTGTTAATGCCTTCACTTCTTGTATTTAAGTTTTACTTATAAATGTAACGTATTTAAAATAAATAACTTAATTTCTTATAAAATCGTCTTTTTAAAGTTTATTAATAGCTTTTCATCCGAAACTCCTTATCATATAGGTTAAACATTTCTATATTATCTTTTAAGACTTTAAAGATAAATTAAAACATCGTCGAGGTATATCATCACAAATTTATTAAATATGTTCTATAAAACGTTATTGTTTTATAAAGAACTTAGAAGTGCATCAAGAAAGGCAAATAATGTTATCAAGAACTAATAAGATTTAAGTTTACAATAGAATGCTATCTTTTATTCTTCATCTTCATTAACATGGATAATGTTATATCCGTTTAATAATTCAAACGTTATAAAGATATTAACTCTAATTAAGTCATCACGTAAATTATTAATAACTGAATAAGGTAGAAACCTTGATTAACATTATCGTTAAGCTCTAGATAGTTAATTTATAGTCCCTATCTAACTTTAGTACTCTTTTTTACTTATTCTAATAAGTTATATTAAAGTTTATAAGTCTTAAGCTGATTTTGAAAAGAGTTCTATTCCTTTATCCATCGTTATCATTTTGAAAAAAGTTAAATCAATTCTCACTTCTTTTTCAAACTTAGTAACTATAAGTTTTTAAATAAGTCATTAGTGTTTATACATCATATTCTTATTATGAGGATAGTTATCTGTCTATACTATAAGCTTAATATATTTAAAGAAGTTAATCATGAACTACTTTCTAACTAAGAATTTCTTAGCTATGAATATTTAGGTAAATAAACGCTCTTTATCCTTAATTATGCTAGTATCAAAGCTAAAAACATCATTATTTTAACGCTTGTTATATTTTAACTACTATAATTTGAATTAGTTATTATCTATCACTTAAACGTTAGCTCTAAATAAAATAGCACTTTAAACCTCTACGCTTACTATACTTCAATGAATTAAAGCCGCCTCTATATTGAGTAGCTTTATAGGAGTTATCTTTTAAGCTTTATAAGTAGTCACCATTCTTTAAAAGCTTTTTGATATTATTCATACTTTGAATAAAGCGTTAAGAGTCTTTAAAAGGAGAACCTTTAACTTTAACCTAATATCAATAATAAGCACATCGAGTATTAAAGATGCAAGTAATTAAGCTTAAACTTATCTAATAGTCGAAATAAGAAACTTTAAATACTCTTCACATAAATAAAGCCGGACTTAAAATATTACTCTATTAAACTTCTTTAACGATACTGATAAGGATATATATCATGAAGTACCTTTAAGGCGACGCTTTATTATTATTTGTATCATCATTAGGAGATTACTTAAACTTTAAGAATAATACATAAAACGACGATATTAAAGAAATTTAAAAAGTTAATAAAACATGTAATGTTAAGTTTAAAAGTACTTTTAACAGCGTTAATGAGGTTTATATTGCCAAATAATAACTTATAAACTGTTGATAGTAAAGGGCTCTTAATTTATACGCTATAAGTTTATACTTAATTACTTTTATTCCAAGTAAGAACCTATAACTCAGTTATAAACGTATAATTTTTAAGTTCAAGAAGAAGCGATAATGTGATTTATCTTTTAAATAGTATAAAATTAGGTAAATAAATAAAAACTTTGAGAATTTTTGAACAATTAAAAGCTTTATTATAATATATTATATCATTAAAAAAGAGCTTAAACTATTTTTATGGCACTGTTTACAAATTAAGCATATAACTCTTTGTTTTCCAAGGGAATAAAGTTACAATTAACTTTTACTTTATAAGCATTAAATCTCTTACTTATCTTTATATACCATTATATATACTTTTATATCTTTATATATCTTTATATATCTTTATATTTTATCAAATCTTATTGAACTTATTATGAAGGTAATCTTGTTAAAGGTATTAATATTTTTATTTTCAATGTGAAACCTATCTTCTACGTTCATAACAAGTAGAAAGTAATTAATAAACTTTAAAAGATCTTTAAACGAATTATTTCAAACTATTATTATATTAAAAAGAATTCCAACTAGAAAGTAACACTTATTAAAGTTTAAGCGCAGGAAAAAAAAACATAATATATAATATAACTTAGTAACGTGGGTGTTGGGTGAGTGGCGCAGGCGGGTGAGTGGCGCACTTTAAGGGAATCTTCACGATAAATCAATCGATTACCTAACTATAACGCCTTAAATTAATTGAAACTAATCAGATTCCGGCTCTTTAGATGTTTCTGCATTCATTTCATATGTTCGCGTATTATATCCGGCTGTTCCGCAGATACTATATCGCCGCCTACGCGGTTCTGACCTTGTTACCCGACTGCTCTTTATACGCGTTTTCTCTCCTAACTGCGTATCGACGTCCTTTTAATCTAAAAGATTTGAGGCCTCGCCAATCTCAAGTGTTCCTCCTTATTATAGACGGGTCTTTTTTACTCTCCAATATTTTATAAGGCTAGAATTCGCCTTTTAAAGAGTCTTAACCTCCACCTGTAAAAGAGCGACCTCGTGTATTATCGCCATTGTACCCTTCGCAAACTAGTTAACTGCCAATAAAATCGGTATCGGAAAGCTTTCTTAATAATAGCGGACTCGATTTTTAATAAAATCAGTTTGCGAAGTCGCCTCGGTTAGGTTATATAGCGTCTAAGAGGCCTATAAGACGCTCGTAGCCGGAAAGCTTCTAGTAGGCGAAGGTGTCGATAACTTCATATCCAGCTTTACAAGCACTCTTTCTGGATTTAGAGGCACTAAGCCGACTCTTAAGAATCCAGCCTTAACGTTATTCGGTGTAAAAACCTTTATAAATACGGCTTAGAAGGTGATTAAAAACTTAACTTTAATAATATAGTTAATAAGTAACTTTATAAACCCTTCGATTTCGCGATTATACACCTATTTTAATAAGCTAAAACACCTAACGTTAAGTAGCTAGAGTAGATACAATAAGTATAGAGGTATAAAGACTACCACAATATCCTTCTCTTTATAGAAAGCCTGGAATTTGGTTAAAACGTGGCTCTTATACTTATTAATTACTAATAGATAATATCGGCCTGTTATACACGACGATATATGTTTATCGAAATACCGAATCTAGTTTAAGCTAGTCTTATTATCGGTTTATCTATTTTAAGTCGGTTTGATTACCCAGTTACGCGGGAGGGTGCTATCGGCGTACTAATTAGCGAGGTGGTAGGCGCCCTTTACCACGATAAACAGCGGGACACACTAACTATCGGAATAGACGCCCTAGATTACAGTAACCTATTTGCGATTACTAGGCTGGACTTTTTTTTCGCTTTCCGCTGTAATCGGTACTAGTTATAACTATTAAGGACGTGATTTAGCCTATTGTGAAGCCGGTCTCGTCGAAGTTGTAGATATCCTTATCTTAGATGCCGTACTTAGCCTCCAGGTTCGCGAAAAACACGAACTAGCCCGCGATTTTCTTAGGATCTTCGCAGAGGGCCCTCTAGTAGTTGTATACGCGAGAGAAACGCGTTTAGAGGTCTGGTTATCGCTTAATAAAGCTTAAGGCTTAACGTGTGCCGACATGTGACGCGTCGCGCGACTTGGCAATAACATTAGCCATATCTTCTATATCACGAAGTCGCGGCGCAAACCCTTGCGTATCTAGGTCCAGTATGTATCTGATAAGCGTCTTCTCTTCCAGTTCGGTTAATCGAGCTGACTTAGGGCGGGTATCTTGCCTAGCGTGTGTGCCGGCTATTCTTCGACGTAGGGTAGTTTCCGGGACGTTATAGATTGTTACAGCGGCTCGGCGGGTTAAATGAGGGTTTTTCTGGAGTGCTTGAATAGCAAGAACCATCTGACCCTCTTTAAATGCGTTCTCCATGTTTATTTGTGGAGATGTAGTGTCTTAAAGTTGAAGTAACGAATTTTAGCTGGAAGTGCGCCACTCACCTGCCTGCGCCACTCACCCAACACCCACGTTGATATAAATGATTATACTTCTTGTGTTATAAAAATATAAGGTAAACTTTTAAATATCTTGTATAAAAATAGATTAAATAAAGGTTTTCTTTTTAAACTAAACGATGTCACTTTCACCATTAATTATGTTACTTGGTATATATTCTGTATCTAGTCCATTATATGAAGCTAAATAATAAGCATAAAAAAGATATAAAGCGTAACAAGATCTCATTATAAGGTCATAATAAACTATATAAATTATAAATAGTACCTAAGGCTTCTAAACCTAGAGTAGAATATTCACTAATAAAGAAAGGTTTTTTAAACTACGTAATATAACAATCTAATAAAACTAAGTAACCTATTTAAATAAGTAACATATATAGTACTTATGTTAAATAGATAAAAAGGCTTAATTATGATTATTAAAAGAGAAGTACTTAAGAAGGAATATTCTCTAAAAAGATTTTTAAAACTAGATATACTTTCTTAAAAAGACCTTATTGTTTTTCATTTAGGGTTAGAAAGTTACTTCTACTTTAAAGCCTCTTTAAAGCTTTCGTAAAAATGACGTAAAGTTAAGATTCTCTATTTTCAAAAAATAAGAAAAATTAATATTTAGAAAAGAGTATCTTTTTAAGATGGTATTGTATATTTTTCTAGAAAGTGTATTCTTATTTTATTTTTAACATCTATTCATTCTCTTCCCTTTTAAATGGTTTATTAATATTATTTTAAAAAATTATCTTTAAACAATTTATGTAAGCGTTTAATCACTTAGAGGATTTTATTTTTAAAATGATTATTATGATGTCATTATTAAGTAAAGTAAAGAAGTATACTAAGTATAATTATATATTATTTTATTTTTTAAAATTTAAAATATATAAGTGTTATATATAATATTAAGAAGAAATAACATAATTAAAAAGTCTAAATAAGTTATAACGTAAATATTATACGAGCTATGTATTTATACGAGTTACGTACCGGAAATACTAACAAAAAACGCCTATCTATGATCGTGCACTTTATTAGAGAATAAATAAAAAGAGTTAAGATTTTAGTTTAAAGTAGCTCTTAAAGTTATTTTCTTGAAAGGTTTTAAAAGAGGAGAATATTTTAATGTACTTTTAAGTATCTCTATAAATAAGTCTTATAAAAAACCGTTTTTTACAAAATAACTTGAATAGTTACTTATTATTAAAACTTTTTTCCTTTTTAATATTTGTCTTTTAATATTTCCTTTTTAAAGTACACGGCTATATATATACGTTTCTTATTAAAAGTTTTAAAATATAAGTTATATAACATCTATAATATATTTTGCTTAAATAAAGCTCTCTATATAGTAAACCTTTTTTAAAAGAACGTTTTAGAAACAGTGTCAAAAGTATATGGCTTACTCCTATACCGTTATCCTTCGTTAAGAACTTAGCTATGTGCTTACTAAAAAGCTAGTCCTTTAACCGAGACTGCTCTAGAGCTCGGGCCACCTTACCCGAGAGCATGGGCTACCCTATCCTTAAGTTAAGGATGCTTTTCCCGCATATGTGACCTACAATACTCGGAACCTTCCACGAGTTTCTACGAGTTTCCACATACTTCCATGAGGTTCCACAAGCCTCCACGTGGTCCCATGAGGTTCCACGAGCCTCCACGTGCTTCTAAGCCACGTCACCGCTTACGCGTCCACTTACGCGTCCCCTCTTTGTATTACTAAGAGGATAAACGGTTAAAAGGGTATAAATAAGGGATAAATCTTCCCTCTTAGTGTACATAGTCTTGGAAATAAGTAAGCAACTTAGTGATTTCACTCTCGACCCCCTTAAGAGAAGTTCCTACTCTTCCGTGTTCTTTTGTCCTTAAGGAACGGCCTCCGAGATCGAAAGAGCCCTTATAAAGAGATTGCTTTCTCTTTGCGATCGAACTACCACTTTTAATAAATCGAAATAAGTTTTATATAATACACATTTTTTATATTTACGTTAAAATATTTTTTCACTAGTCTCATACTAAAAGATGAAATATATAAATATATATTTAGAGGATTGCATCTTTTAAGTTTTCATTTTTGATTTTTCAATTATAATTAACTAATTTTTCAATGTTTAAAAAGTAAATATTATATTAAAGTATTAAATTTAAACTTTTTTAAAAAGTTACTTTTTAAAAGTATTATAACTTCTTATATATTTATTTTATCTACTAATATATAAGTTAAGTTTAGCTTTTCAATAGATAAACTACTTAAAAGCATTAATGTACGTGTTATACAAGCGACGCAGTTATACAAGCGACGCAGTTATACGAGCGACGCACTTTTCAGCACCTTTATAATAACTTAGTTAATTACGCAACCACAACGCCTTAAATCAATTCAAACTAATCGGAATCCGACTCTCTGGATGTTTCTACATCCATTTCACATGTGCGTGCATTATGCCCGGCCGTTTCGCAGATGCCACACCGCCGCCCGCGCGGCTCTAACCTCGTTACGCGACCACTCTTTATGCGCGTTTTCTCTCCTAACTACGTATCCACGTCTTTCTGATCTAAAAGACCTTAAGCCTCGCCAATTTCAAGTGTTCTTTCTTACTGTAGATGGGTCTTTTTCGCTCTCCGACGTTTTACGAGGCTGGAATTCGCCTCTCAAAGCGTCTTAACCTTTGCCCGTAGAAGGGCATTCTCGTGTATGATCGCTATCGCACCCTTCGTAAACTGGTCCACTACTGATAAAATCGATATCGGAGAGCTTCCTTAATAACGGCGGACTCGATTCTTAATAAAATCAGTCTACAAAGTCGCCTCGGTCGGGTTATGCAGCGTTTAAGAGGCCTATAGAATACTTGCAACCGGAAGGTTTCCAGTGGGCGAAGGTGTTAATAACTTCATATTTAGCTTTGCAAGCACTCTATCCGGGTTTAGAGGGACTAAATCGGCTCTGGAAAATCCAGCCTTAATATTATTAAATATAAAAACCTGTTGCAGGTATAGGACTTATCCTATACCGTTCTCTATCACTACGGACTAAGCTATGCACTTAACGAGAAGCTAGTCCTTTAACCGAGCCTATCCTAAAGCTTGGGCCAGCCTACCCTAGAGCACGGGCCAGCTTACCCGCAAGCATGGCCCGCTTTACCCATAAGCGTGGCGTTCGCCACGCGGAAGCTTCTGCAAGGTTCCACGAGTTTCCACGAGTTTCTACGTGACTCCCTGAAGCTCCCACGAGCCCCCATGAGGCTCCACAAACCTCTATAAGGTTCCATATGCTTCTAAGCCACGTAATCACTTACGCAATCACTTACGCGTCCTCTTCCTTGTATTACTAAGAGGATAAAGGTTTAACGGGTATAAGTAAAGGCTGAATCTCCCCTCTTCGTGTAACTAGTCTGTCCTGAAGCAAGCAAGCACACGAAATACACTCTCGTTCCTCTTGAAGAGAAGTTCCTTATCCTTCCGTGTTTCTTTATAGAAACGACCTCCGAGATCGAAAGAGCCCTTATAAAGGGGTTGCTTCCTCTTTTCGATCAAACCACCACTTCCAACAAAACCTTTAAAAAGGCGGCTTAAAAGGCGATTAGAAACTCGGCTTTAGTGATATAGTTAAGAAGTGACTTTATAAACCCTTCGATTTCGCGACTGTACGCCCGTTTTAATGGGCTAAAATACCCCACGTCAAGTGGCTGGAGTAGATGCGATAAGTGCGGAGGTATAGAGACTGTCACGATGTTCTTCTCTTTACAAAAAGCCTGGAATTCGGCTGAAACGTGGCTCTCGTGCCCGTCAATCACTAACAGACAATATCGGCCTATTGCGCGCGACAAGGTGTGTTTATCGAAATACCGAATCCAGTCTAGACCGGTCTTATTATCGGTCCATCCATTCTAGGTCGGTTTGATTACCTAATCGCGTGGGAGAGTGCTATCGGCGTACTAATTAGCGAGGTGGTAGGCGCCCTTTACCACGATAAACGGCGGGACACACCAGCTGTCGGAACAGACGCCCTGGATCACGGTAACCCATTCCCGATTGCTAGGCTGGACCTTTTTTCGCTTTCTGCTCCGATCGGCGCCGGTCACGACTATCGAGGACGTGATTTGACCCATCATAAAGCCGGTCTCGTCGAAGTTATAGATATCCTTGTCCTGGATACCGTACTTAGCCTTCAGGTTCGCGAAAAGCGCGAACCAGCCCGCGATTTTCTCAGGATCCTTACAGAGGGCCCTCTAGTAGTCGTATACACGAGAGAAACGCATTCGGAGGTCTGGTTGTCGCTTAACGAAGTTCGAGGCCCAACGCGTGCCGACATGTGACGCGTCGCGCGACTCGGCAATAACATTGGCTATATCTTCCACATCACGGAGTCGCGGCGCAAATCCTCGCGCATCCAGGTCCAGTATGTATCTAATAAGCGTCCCCTCTTCTAATTCGGAGAGACAACTATTGTTGGCTCGTAGGTCGCGTCAGGCGCTTCTTCCGTTCATTCTATGGCGGACGGTTGATTCGGCAACGTTGAAGATGGATGCAGCGCGTCGCACTGTAATCTTAGGGTCTTTCTGAATTGCCTGAATAGCAAGATTAATCTGAGACTCGTTAGAACTTTGTGCCATATTAAATGGTGGAGAAAATCGAAGATAAAGTTGAAACGGTCGAGATTCATGGAATGTGCGTCGCTCGTATGACTGCGTCGCTTGTATGACACGTACGTTAATATAAATAATAATAATATAGCAGTAATACTTATAGTATTAAAACTATAATATTACTAACTTTAAAAAACTATATTCTATCTTATAGCTTAAAGTGATTTAAAAGCTCTTATAATAAAGTATGAGATATATGGATTAAGTTTATTTATAATAAATACATTAAAATATTAAAAAGTTTAATCATTTTTCTAAATTTCTTACTGTATTTCTATTATAGTCTTTCACATCTTTAAATAGAGTTACATAATTTAAATGGATACGTTATATACCACTTTATAGAAGTTACTTATACTTTTATTAAAATGCTTATTTTAATTAAAATACTTAAACTGAAGATAGAAATTGGTTTATAGTTATATTGCTTATAAGTAAGAAACCTTTATTATAATAAAATAAAAAGTATTAAATAGTTGTTATATAAGACTTTTACGTTTTTTAATTTAAATATAAGTTTTTTCTTATATAAATAATAAAATGCATTTTTAAATTATTAGTTTTCAAAATATACTTTGAGAAGTATAATGTTATATTACTTTTAAATTGTGTTATCATTTAACGTAGTATCTTTTTAATAAATTTTTTTAATTATATAAATTATAAAACTTATACTAATATTTAATAAAAAAGGTTATGTTTTAACTCTGTGTTTGATAATAAGAAATGATACTTTCTTGAACTTTTAACATCTGAATAATGCCTTTAAACTAGTATATTTTTAAGTCTTGGGTTTCCAATTATTTTAGAGTAATATAAATTAAATTATATTTTATTTTAAAGTTTCTTAGTTTTTAAAGGAGTTAATTGTATTTAACGGTCCTACTTTTATTATAGATAAATATTTCAAAAATATATAAATAATTCTTTTTAAAAAAAACTTATATATCTCCATTTAATTAAGCTCTTTTTAAAAATAGTTATATATTGGCTAGTTAGTATAATATATATTATTAACTGGTGATTTATATCTTCTTACTAACATATTCAAACTATAATATTACCTCTTTTAAGAGATAAAACTTATCTATAAGTTTTAACTTCTTATTTTAAACATTTTTTCTCATTTAGCTAGTTAAAGTTAAAACGCTATCATCGACGTAAAATATGTTAATCTTATCGTTAGCTACTACTTTAAGCTATAAAGTCAATCGCTTTAATAGTCTTACGTTATTTAAATACTTTTTATAATATTTTTAAAGAAGTGTGGCGTTATAACTTAAGAATACAACTCAAATAAAACCGTTCACTTTATCTTAAAGGCATTACGTATCAAAAAACCCTACCATCCTTTAATTTCCTTTACCGAGTTCGAAGAGCGAGCTAATATATTATATTATTCTAACTACCTTTATATTCTTAACTTATTTAAACTCCCCGTTAAACTAAATCGTTTATACTATAATATTATTATAGTGAAATATTTAAAGAGAGCTTATATATACAAGACCTTATCTTAAGACTACTATTAACTATACTTATAAAGCTAAGTAAGGAGTGCTCCGCTTATTACTTATACTTAAATAAGTATAGTAAGATATTTTAATAGACTTTGTCATGCACTTATTAAAAAGTAATGGCTACGACGTTATCTTAATTGTAGTTTACTAATTAATAAAGATAAAACACTTTATTACTTATTAAAACACTTATAACGTTAACAAGGTCGCGTGCTTATACTTAAATAACATATAAAAACCACACGACTTATTAAGGACTGTAATCTTTAACTAAATTTCTTAATTCGTAAAACGCCTTTAAAAACATTTAACTTACTAATTTAGTATTTAAAGCTGTGCTATAAACAAGCACACGTAAACTTTATACGGGAAACCTGTGTCGACCCCATATGCACGTAGCGCGAACAGGCCGATAGGCTCCACCGGGTGATGCAGGTTGTCCTCCCCTCAAGGCCTGGTGGCCAAAGAAGGAAAGCCGTCGAAAGAACAGATCCGAACCCTCCTCCTTGGGCTCAGGCTCTTACCTATTCCTTGGCTGTCGTTTCGCCCACATTTAGTATCCAGTACTGGTCCTTTGGCGGGCTAGGGAGCACTAGGCGAGAAGGGGAGAAATTCGGTGGAAGGATGAACATTAGCCGTACGTCGACCACAGTTGGTCCACCTCGAATGCAGCTCATGAGAAACTAAAAGAGTCCAACATCCCCACGAGGATGGAACACGTCTCACAGTGGCCTCTGGAGGGCGTCAGAGCCTTGTAGGCATGACCAGGAGATCGGTCATTGACGAAGACGGGCACCATGTCGACAGAATCCGGACCTCCTCTCCGACGCTGACACATGCGCTCGCCTCGAGGCAGCCAGCCACGATCGGCGCGCCGGCCCAACTCGTTCGCTTGTCGACTTGGAGCTAGAAAGGGGTCGTGGCAAAAAGCTCCAATGAGTTGCTGGGTCGGGATTCCTGTAGACTCAGGGGGCTAGCGAGCCGTTGAATATGTGGTTGCCGGGTTCCTGATGGGCAAAACTGCCTCCAGGAAGCCATAAAAGAGGCGCGTAAAACAATGGTACAGCGGTGCGCCTGGTTCACGGCCACTGCCGCTGCGTCGTGGCTTCTCAGGGGCGGGAATAGCAGGGACGCGGCCGGTTATTTCCTGCCGGCGCGGCTCCCCCGGCACGGGCTACGCTGCTGCCAAACTTTGGGAGCTGGACCCCCGATCGTCATGATGCCATGGGCAATCCACAGAATAAGATTTGCTGGCCACGACACCAAAGGCCCAGCCTCAGGCTCCGATAAGGCTGGAAGCCGGATCTTTCCCCTGTGGCCGAGGCAGAGTGTCCACTGCCGAACGAATCGTCTGCTGCTTACGGCGCACCGGGCCACGAACTCGCCGCGGCGAAGCCAAGACCAGACCACGCCGACAGCCGTCGATAACTCATCCTATCGCCGGGGACGCCGTATTTGTAGTCGTCGCCCATGGGCGGCCAGCCTGCCGCGCCCCGCCCTGAGCTTCTCCTTATTCAACATGAGCTCATCCGCCACTCTAGCCTCTGCCGTATGCATCATGATCACACAGCCCGTAGCCGCGAGTCTGGACCTGGCCGCCGCGCTCTTTCTACGAATAGCCATGCCCGGTCGGATAAAGCAGATGCTCACGGACACGGCTGCTCGACCATTCTCTGCCGCGGATACCTGGCTTCCCCCCCGCCACCCTCTTGAAGTTGCTCACGACGATGGACGTCCCGTACCCTTCCGTCGGCATTGGGGAGCACACAATGCAGCGTCAATGGGGCAACGCCGGCATAGTGTGCCTCGTCAACTTCTTTGTCGGCTTCATGGTCACGGCCGTCACCGGTTTCCCAGCCATCGCTCTCGTGCCCATCGTGGCCTCGGCCGCCGGCGCGTTAGCCAATGGCATTTACTGTTTCACCGGCGCTGGCGTTCTAGCCAACGACTACTACCGAGGCGCAGTCGTTGCCGGAA
This sequence comes from Nigrospora sphaerica, assembly GCA_018287875.1. Taxonomy (NCBI): domain Eukaryota; kingdom Fungi; phylum Ascomycota; class Sordariomycetes; order Amphisphaeriales; family Apiosporaceae; genus Nigrospora; species Nigrospora sphaerica. The sequence goes on from JAGVVL010000017.1 coordinate 1,246,233, forward strand.
GCGTGAACCGCTACATGGCAGCGTCTTTTTTCGCCGACACGTCCTGGCTGGTAAGTCGGCCGTTGTTCTTGCTGCACGTACACGGACGGACGGATGCCGGATCACATCGCCTGCCTCCCACTCCGCACATCTCCTCATCTCGCCTACTGGCCCCATGGCGGCCGGAAAGACAGGGCCCCTCTTCTCCTGCGCGCAAACACGGGCAGCGGCTGAGCAAGACTGCAGATCCAAGCGGCTGGCCTCCAATTCTACTCGTATCTGGTCTTGGTCCAGATCCTTCGCGGAGGCCTCCGGATTGCCTTCTTGGTCGCCTTCTGGGCCCTGATGACGGGCATTGCTACCGTCCGCACCACCATCGCTGTGTATCGGCTGCGCAGCATCGCCGACGACACCGACGCCGGGCCCGCGAGGCAGACCCTTATTCTGCGTCTCCATGTCGGCTTCTTCTCCCTAGTCGCCCTGCTCGAGGTCGTCAGCTCCTTCACCCTCCTCGTCAAGCTGAGTGGCACCTCGAGGATCTCGACTCGGGCAGCGCTGCAGAACAAGTCCAGCGCCCTGTTCCGCCACATCATGCGCAGTACCGTCGTTCGCGTTGGTATACTGGCCCTGGTGGGCACAACGAGGGCCATCACCTCGTACTTCTCCATATCGACCCAGGACCCCAACTCGACCGCCAGCGTGCTGGATTCCTGCGCTTATATAGCCGAGTGCGCCTTTCCCATCTTCATATAGTACGTCTGCGTCCAGGGGCCCTTGGCCGTGCACCGTATCGTGCTGATGCCTGCGTCTTTCCCTCTAGCATCGACCTCCTCACCTCGAGACTCGTTAATGACGTCTGCAGGGAGACAGGCCGACGTCCTCTCCCGAGTATGGACTCGCCGACCGCACCGAAACCGCTCTCGTACTTCGTTCCCGCCACGACCCGCACGAGTTCCGCGTCGTATATGGCGGCTGCCGCCATCGGGGACTGGCGGTGCGTCGCCCCACCAGCCAGAAGCTCGCGCGCCAGAAGGGAATCGGTAGACCATTCGCAGGGGGACTCAATCAGCCTCGTGCCAACCCCTCCACGAGTTGTTGCGCACTGCGTGGATTGTCGAGGCTACAGTGTCGCTACCAACTGTATATAGCTGTCTGCGGAACCGCGTCGTCCAATCCACCTTGATCAACTTGGCTTGGCAGCGCCGAATTGACCAGATTCTGCCCGGCTTGTCCGAGTGTGCAATTAGAGGGGGGAATCGGTGAGGTTGTCGCATTGAGGGATTGTGAAACGAGTGCTTGGCCATCCCCGAACGAGATCGCCCAAGTCGCTAGTCACGCTGGAAGATATGTATCGCAAAAAGCCATTATTCTAATACATACGACCATAGCTTCCAGAAAGCTCGGGATCCCGTCCGCTCTCCCATAGATAAGCTGGAAAGCGCCGAATTAGTACTAGGGTCGGTGACGACCTGGGAATCCTCGGTGTTGTATGTTTTGGTTTTTTTGCCGACCCGTGCCATTTGTGCTGAGCATCGTACGCTTCTCAAAAAAGCATGCTGAGAGCCTGCGTCGGTGACAGCCTTCCCGCTATATATCCGCTATGCCCCGATACCAACCATAGCCCCGCATGCATTTGGAAGAAAGCGGTCGTGTTGACAGCATCCTTCCCTCCGTTACCCAGTTCCCAAACCTTCTCGGGCGTATGTAGGGGTGGCATGACGTGTGGTCCTGGACGCCCCGTGGCCGTGACTGGCGCCCCCCGACGACGGGGTGAGGACGTCTTCATCTGAGACGTAGCGTCGGATGGCCGTCGAAAGAGGGCACGGCAAGGATGCGCTCCGCAATGGGGCTCTGGCCGGTCCGCCACAAGTGAAGTCGGCATTGATGGGGTTCTTCTGGCACACACAGCTGCCCTGGAAGTTAAACCAAGGTCTTTCCTCCTGGCAGCTGCTCCAGCCGACGACCTGTCCTCGAGCAAGTCGACAATCACTTCGACATTGCCACCGAGGCGCTTGAAAGTTGCTCGAGACACCGTGAAAACCGACGACGGCGGCAACGGTTACCGCCATTTATTGGGTTGTCGGAGGCGGGTGGCGGCGTAGTAATTCGTCAGAGTGATGGCGGGGCTTGCCGAGGACGCGAGCTTCCTCCCTGAACGCAGTTAGCCTGGCGAGTCCTACTCCTACCTAGTCTAAAGAAGCCCAGGGCATCCTGCGGTCACCGGCAGTCGCCTCATACCAACAGATCTGGTCCAAGCCACCACATACCTGGCCCCTGTCCCTTGCTCGTAGGGATCGAAGTGCGAGCCATGGTGCAAACCGCTTACGGGGTCGGCCAGGCTGTAGACCGCGAATGCGGATTCCGAGGTGGACTGGCCGTTGCCCGTTTCGGAAGGACTTTGCTGGATGAAGTGGCGTTGGCGCTTACATTTCCCGTTTTCCTCGATGACGATATTGGAAACCCCCGACGTGTTTGGCCTCCCATGCGCTCTCATGCCGGGCCTGGTTGCGGTGCTGATTCAGTCCGAGTTCCTTTGCTTTCGACCATCGCTTGTGGTATCCGGTGGCCGGTGAGTACCTCTCGCACCCAAGTGCCGCGAAGGCCGGTACCGACTGAAGAAGCACTCTTTAGGTAACCAAAGCTCGGCGATTCCGACTATGTGATACTCAAGAGTCGCGTGTGCTTACCCACTCCCGCACCAGACCCCGATAGTCAGCCAGCGAATACGGTTCCAGCGCCTCCTGAAACCTCGATGGTTTCCTCGCTGCCACCAGCCCCAAGTCCTCCAGTAGCATATCGCAGTACGGAAGGCTGTCGAAGACCAGGTCTGCACATCGTGCGCCAGCGCCTCCGGCCAGCCTCGGCCGCCGGAGGCGCTCATATTCGGCGTGGAGCCTTGCCTCGTACTGAAGACGGCGAGAGGGCCGACGGGCGGTGGGAATCCCGTCTTGGAAGAAGGCCGTGATCCACAGAGCCTGGGCCTGGGCCAACATGACAGTGTGGATCGACATGTGGAAGCCGATAAGTGCGAGGGTACGGCTCTCCAGAAGTGGCTCGGACGTGGGGACCATGAAGCGATACAGGGGAAGCATAGAATCTGATGGTCCAGGCGTCTCGTCACTAACAACATTGCCGGCCAGGTTCTGTGGCCACGGGCGCTCTGGCCTGCGCAGCAGGACGGGGCTCTGGGTTAGCAGCTCCCTGTGGATATCAAGCATCTCTTGGTTATCCCCGATCTCATCGGAACAGGGCTGCCCGACAATCGGCTTGGGCAGGAAGTCAATACCCGGCGATACCTTCCAGCCGGTGCAGAGGATCAACGTGTCGGCTTTGACATCATTGCCGTCTGACAGCCGCACCGCATCGCCTTGGAGCGACACGACTGTTGCAACGTGGGGAACTATGCGGCCGTCCCTTACAAGCTGGAACCAGTCGGTCTCGTAATTATGAGTACTCAAAGAGTTGCCCATCCAAAACGTCGATGTCCACGGCCGCATCGTGCCCACCCGGACATCACCATCATACCCATTAGCACTGGAGACCTGCCGATCCAGGAAGGCCCAGAAGGCAGAGCACAACCTCCGCCCGATACGGGTTCGATGAACAAGCCGGCGCGCCCATCTGCCCACGGACCCGAATGGAGACGGGTCGAACAGGGTGGCCGCCCGGGTGAGCGATAGCCGGGATAGCGTGGTGTCCACCAGCGGCCAGAGCCGAATGCGCCGCCATACCCAGCTGGGGCCGCCCCCGCATGGGCGCATGACCATGTGAACCCGGGCGCCGGCCTCGCAGGATGCGTAACAGGCGTCCCAGGCCGACTTGTTGCCGCCTACTACTACGACGGAGCGGGCTGAGGCGAGGGCGGCCGTGTGCTGAGCGAGGTCCCTCGCGTGGAAGATGGTGCCCCGAAAGGCGTGCTGCCCCGGGAAAGACGGGATGTTGGGGGTCGAGGTCAGCCCCGTGGCGAGGACCAGTCGGGATGCCACGAGCTGACCACGTTGCTGGCCGGCGTCCGATGTCGCGCAATAGTCGACAAGCCAACCGCAGCCACGGCGTAACGCTGCGGCGACGACTCTCGTCTGGAGCCGGATGAGATGTGACAGCTCAAAATGATGGGCGCAGTCGTTGAGATAGCGATGTACGACGGGCCCCGGGATATGCTCTCCGGGCTTCAAGGCGTAGCGGGCCAGATCCAAGGGGAAGTCGCTGAACTCGTACGACCCCACGACATTGTTCGTCTTCAGGCCGGGGTACAGACGCTCGGCGGCCCAAGTGCCACCAACGGAGTGGGCGCTGTCCATGAGCACGACGGTCGGCATCGGAACGTGCGGATGCCCGTCGTGAGTGCGACACAGGGGCCCGGATTGTAGCCTGGCGGCCTCGAGGTACGTCTTGGCCATGGCCAGGCCGTGCCAACCTATGGGCAAGTAGTCAGCGCGGCGGGGGGTGCCATCCGCCTTGGCTCCGCATGGGCAAGCGGGCGACGACGAGGTTGCGTACGTACCGGCGCCGACGATAAGCAGATCGACGTGTTCCATCCTTTTGCTTCCGGGGCGGACGAGGATGGATGTGGGCGAGGACGGGCACGACGGACCACGGCTGGCCCAGTCCGCGCTCGAGGGGCGAGGCCTGGAGGCTGGCGGGACGCGAGGCGGAGGCGTAGACTATAGCCCGGGTCCTAGGCCGAGACCGAAGCGGCAGCGCATCGTTGGCAATGGGATGGTGGGCGCGAGATGGTTAAACGATGCGTCACGTCGTACCGACAGGCGGCGTACAAAAAGGTACCTTGGGCATGGATGCCCGAGTGCGATTCTAGGGTGGGCGGGAAGAACAGAAACCCATAGCGTCGCGTGGCCGTAGGGGGGAGTCCAGATAACGTGCCTAGCATCCATATGGATGGGTAGAGCTGACTCGCATCCCTACTCACCATCTGGATCTTGGAGGCATTGGGGTTGCTGTCCTTTAGCGCTGACCGATTTCGTGGGTGGTAGGCTTGGGTGGGTTGGTTGCAACCTACACGGTACCCTAACCCAAAGGGCAGTCGGTACCCCGTTAGACACGGGCTCGGCAGGCTGTGCAGGCTCCGGCCGAGGTCGCGGTAGAGGCGGCCAACAGCCCAGGGAAGCCTGACGTGGTTGCAAGTACGGGCCACGACATTCATTGTCCCCGCCTGTTTCGCTCGGGCCGAAAGACCGACGGCGGCCGAGGATTACTGAACTCGTCCCGGACTGGCCACTGGGAAGCTCTGCTGGCGCCGGGCCGACGCCGACGAAAGCAACGTCGTTTTGCGGGGTTCGTCGCTGGTTAAGGTTGCTGCCGCCCACTGTCAGCCGCGTCCCATGGCAGCATGGATCACTGCTCCTCCCATCCCGGATACGGAAACCCATGCGTCTTTTGCGTGCCATGGGATCCATAATGAGATCGCGATGGGATCCATCCGTTCCACCTTCCCCGCGGGGCCTCTGGAGGTATTATCCACCTTCAGCACTTGTAGCCCGTGGGGAAGGCGGCGTTCGGTAGCTAAGTTGAGCACATAAAGTCGTAGCAGAGCACGCCACCGCCGGGTTCCCTCGACAATGACTCAAACCGCCACGCTGCTCGACTTATCACCAGCCTCGAATCTGTCCACCATTCTTCATACATCACACATACCCCGCCCGGTAGGCGTGGCGCCCCGCTGTTCCCATCTCCGCCGAGCCCCGTTCTATCACAACAAGACGCCCCGCTGCCTCGCCATCCGGCCGCCATGGACAATACCCCAGAACAGCCCGGCCAGTCGGCCGTCGTGGACCTGAGCCAGCATCCCACGGCTCAGGAGTTCGTCCGGCGGTGCGGCGACTTCTTTGACCAGATCGAGGACCTGTGAGCCGCTCCTCTCCCTGTCTCCCACCCGGCCCCCCCCCCCGGGTTTCCTCAATTGCTTTCCTCTGCCTCGCGCTCACCTCCCCCGCTTCGCGCCTCAGCACGCCCGGCAAGGACCTGGAGGCCCGACTCAACCGCGAGCACGGTCCGGGCACGCCCATCTACGAGGACTTGTGCCGGTACATCCGCCTGGGCCTGGACGAGGGCTGGGTGGCGTCGCTGGAAATCGACGGGCCGCGGTATCGCCGGGGCAAGGTAGCCCTGCCGTCGGCCGCCACGCGCTTCTTCAGCATCACAACCGTGTACATGGACAGCGGCGGTCCCGAGAAGGAGTTTGCTGGCCAGTACCACCAGCACCCCTACGGCGAGATCAACTGTGTGGTGGCCCTCGATCCCGGTGCCCAGCTGCAGGGGATGCAGGGTTGGCAGGGCCCTGGTTGGACCTCACCCGGCCCCGGCACCCACCACTACCCCCGTGCCCGCGGCGGCCGCGTCGTCGCCCTCTTCTTCCTACCAGCCGGTCGCATCTCCTACAAGGCCACCCCCGATATGCCCCAGCCGCTGGCCGTGTGACGAGCCCCTGGCGTGAAGGTCGCTACCTCGGCACCGGATTGAGGCGGGAACCAGTTCGAACTCAAGGTAGGAGAAGCAGCAGCAGCACCAGCAAATGGATCCTCGGCCCGATATGTGCAAGAATCGGCCCGAGATCCAGGTATCGAATCAAAGAGAAGACACAGCAGCAAGTCTTGGCTTGGCTTGCTTCTCGTCTTGGGCGGTGTTGTGCAGGGAGTGGGAAGAAAGAACTGCCGCGCGAACCCTATCTTAGATGAAGATGAATGATCGAATCAGTCAACCCCCCCCCCCCCCCCCGTGTGCAATAACGCGGTTCTTCAGAGGAAGCGGAGGACAGGACTGCTTTGATTCTATACTCTTGTCCCCATGGTTTGACTGCTGGCTGGCATGGGCGTGTCGCGAAGCTGAGGCCGGGACTGGTCTCACCCTGATTTCGCGTGGCGTCCAAGAAGTGCCGTCGAGGAAAATCCCAATGACCGTTCCAAGTCGGAGAATGCGAAAATTCCGAACATGGACCAGCAGAGCTCGAAGGCGGTGGCTAGCAAGGCCCAAGACACCCACGACTCTACCGCAATTCTGGGCCAGATCAACCAAGCACAAATCTTCAGCGTAGCTTTCAGCCACAGTCAGGTGCCAGGCGATGAGCTCAGAGAGTCGGAATTCTATAGGGAAGCCTCGGTTGCCTCGCGGTGCGTTCTGGATCGGGGTCCTGCAATAGGTTCTCAACCCCAGGGACAATGGGAGTGACCCTCCGTACTTTAGGTCAGTACCTAGCCATGTGCAGATTTGCGTCACGAGAGACTTCCAAAAGCAGAGGAAAGCACCTAATATCCAAGTGTTATCCAGGCGGACCACCGAAACTGCGCAATTACTCCCCCGGCTTGCCCTGGCCTCTAGCATGCGCCTTGGAATGGCCGCTGGAGTCCCAAGGATGCCCACAATCGGCAGAAGAGGGTGGCAACACTATCCAGTGACTTCAATCTCAGGCAAAGATGCCGCCGTGATGGCCCTGGTGACCAGGGTAGGCTTGTTCGGGGCCATGGATCGCCTCGCTGGAGAGGTGAGGTAGGTATGTAAGCACTTAAGGCACCAGAGCGCGCGAGGTGGGCTACCTGACTAAACGAACTGTCCAACTGTCTTTCCATCCAGAGGCGACCATGAGACTAGGATTTGTCCGTAAGACCCATCGCGAAGCAATGCCACATCCTTGGCCTTGTTGCGGATTGGTCCTTCGGAAGGCAGACACTGTGATCGGAGTTTTGACGAGAGGTACCCATCTGTTTCCCGCACCTCAGCATCCCCGTTCCGGGATCCGAGCCTCTTTGATTCTACTTGGCACGTGTTCGAGGCAAAAATGCCAAGAAATACCCCTACTGGCGGCTTGTCTTGCCATTTCCGCCATTGCTCGCGATTGCGGCGCCCCCGCGGTCCTGGGAGGGCATCTCTCCGAACCCCAACCCGCTTGGGCCCGTGTGATGGAGTGGTCCCCGTGGACTTGGCAGGAATTGGGGTCTAGATCTGTCGGTGGCGTGACTGGGCGAGAAAAGAAGCGCCCGAGGACCAGTCTGGTTCCAAGTACGATCCCGTCGCCAGGACAAGCGGGCCGCATGTTGCAAAAAAAAAAAAAAAAAGCCGGCAAGACGGCCGCACGTAAAAAGCACCAGGCCTCCCGGGTGGGCTCTCGGAGCCCTGCGCCGGAGAGGGAGGATGGGGTAAGGAGAAACAGGCCACTTGTTGCAGCTAGTTCTAGACGGCACGGCGGGTAGTGTGATGGCTCGCTTGTGGCAGCCCCAGCTGCAACGAGAAGGTCGCCATTGGCACGATTGGACAGGCCTGTGACGGAGTGGACATGGAGCGACGAAGAATTTCAACACGGTTCGACGCTGTATAGGCCCGTGCAAGCGACGTGGTTTGAAGCCGCGAGGTTATTCTTGGGTCAGGGGCTGGAATCCAGAGCATGGGCGGGCGCGTCGGTTGGCCCTCTCGCGGCCACACGTCGGGCCGGGAACTCCACGTTCGGCCCCAAGTCTACGGAAGAATTCAGGGCCACCTGAACGCGCTAGAACCGTTCAAGCCCATGCAGGGCTTCTCTTGAGACTCGTGCTAGAGAAGCGACCCTGTCCGTTTATCCCGCCAGAGTGTGGGCGTGCTGGGAGGGGGGGGGGCGTTTTGGTTCTCGCCACACGATGGACTCTGGACAGACCTGCACACCTCATAATAGGCTGGTTCGGCCGGCGAATCATGCCATGCCCCCGAATCCCTCATGCCGCAGGGAAAACAGGGCAAGCCGGTTGGACCAGAGGTGTCTTGTTTGTGTTCTGAGCTGGTTGCTCGCCCCCTAGGCGCCCCCAAACGAGGCAACCCCAGCCATTTTGCCGCGAAGCGAGCCAATGGGTTGCATGTCGATCTGACCACGATATTTCTGGACCCGGCACCGCGGTTCAACTATTGTCGGCGTGCATGGCGCGGGCATGTTGGACCGGACTGGACTCCTAGCCTTGCCTGGGCTGGATGGGCCGCGTGCCGCATATGGATTGGAAAGGGGTCGCCGCGGAGCCGAGCGCTGCAGCGGCCGTATTTCACGAGGCCGCACGTGCGGGCTGGTTGTATGTAGTACATACACAGTATCTTGTGGACGCACGGTAGGAGTGAAGCATCTCATGCCGAGGGTGGCAGCCGTGCAGAGTGATGTTGGCTGCAGGTACTCCGAGGCTGGTCGCCTCACCCTGAATGTGATCCTCCCTCTGCCGCCACATGTGCAGCTTGCGATGCTCCCGGCTCCTCTGTCTCCTCGGCCCTACATCTCCGGCAAAAGGCCTCCAGGCACGGCCAACATGGGCGACATGGATTTTGACTCCCGGGCCGTGATTACCAGGGGGAGGATACCTAGGTACTTGGGCACTCGGTAAAATCCCTACTTGGCGACAAGCACAGCCGAGGGCTCCCATTCCCACCTGCTCATCGCGTCGCGCTGACCGACTAACAAGCTTTTCCAGGCGGCCTTGGGTATGCAGGTAAAGGACTCAACCCTATCCAGGGCCATGCTGCGCGCATGGGGCGCCGAGCCCGTCCACGGCGGTTACTGAGGTATCCAGAACAGATGCAGGTAAGGTAGAGAGCGCTAGGACCAGTAAGCCGACCGTTTGGGTGCTTGCTGGGTGGATCGAGGTCAGTCACGCTGGCCTCCAATCCAGCTTCGGGGGACGCACCACGGGTGGTCTGCTGGTTGAGATTCAAGCAAGCGGAACAGCACGCACTGTGCGCCACTGGTAAGGACCCAAGTGCATTGCGTACATACTTAACTAGCCGGGTCTGCTTTGGCTGATGGGGGACATGGCGAAGAGGCCCTTGGGCGCGGTACCATCATCTCATCTGTAGTCGGAGGGCGATGCTGGGCCTCGATTGACGGGCACGACGGGAGAATCGTGCGAGGGAGGATGGGGAAAGGAGGAATCCCCACCTCTCCGCGTTTCCCTCATCTGAGCCACCAAACACGTGTGTGGGTGTGTGAGTACTAAGTACTGTGGGAAGGGGGGCATCCTGGATGGGATCGATGGGTCTGAACAACGGCCCCAGGTTCTACTTCCGGGATTCCAAGTCTGTCCGCCCGCCCACCCGCCCCTCCAGCACTCAACTTCGCACAAAGACGACAAGGGGGTCCATCCCGTGGCCATCTAGCGCCCGTTTCTTCATTCTAACCGGCGTGATGCCATTGGCGCTTTTGCATTGTCCCCGAATTAACCGGCCTCTTTAGCCGGGCCTTCCCCCCGCCGGCGGTAGCCATGCGCCAAGGTTGTTAAGGGACGGGGGGGACCCCGACAAGCGCGGCCTGCGAGAGTGGCAGGCACGATAGAGAGTCCAGCAAGGAAGCCAGCCAAGGCCAGCCCTGCCAGCCAAACAGAGGTAGGTACTTGGGTACATTCTCGGCAGCCCTCTTGCTCTCTCGGCATATTCTCCTTGCGCATCTGCCCTCATCCCGTCAACACAGTCACTCACTGTTGCTGACCCCGGGACTCCAGTCGCGAGCCGCATCAGAAAAAGCGAGGTCGGCAAAATACCCTTGGTCGCGACGGGGCCCCCCGCCACCGAGTTTGCGAGTGCTGGCGACTCCCGACCGGAAAGAAGCCCGAGACGGATGGATGTTGCGAGAACCTGGCCCAGCTCGTCCGCCCGCCAGCCCTGCAAGCGAGGGAAAGAGAGAGGGAAGGTCATCCTCCCCAGCCTCAATGCCAGTTTCCTAAGAGGCCCGCTGGGTTGGCACACGGACGCACGGCCACCGTCTATAGTACGGGGGCGGCATGGCCAGTTCTCATACGACCAGACGCCCACACGTGCCCTTAGCTAAGCGTGTCCACCCCCGGCGTGCCACGACGTTAGGCTAAGCGGGCCGGTTTCCCTCCCCACGAACGCGGTGAGCCGGCCTGGGGATCGGCGGCGCCCAGTGAAACTAACGTGCTGGCAAAGCATCCCGACACCAGCCAGCACGGAAGGGCAGCTTGAATGTGGTTGCCCACCCTACATCCAGCCTGACAGGAGCCCGGTCCGGCCGTTGCCCGTTTCCTGCTGTTTTCTCGTTTGACCGGCGGATCCAAGCTCTGCCCGTCCGCTTGCTGGGGGAGGGTCCATGGCCGACGGTCTAGACTTGGAACAGTGGCGCCTCTGGTTGGCTCGACCTTCGCTCTATTCAGCTGGTCCCCCCTGTCACCCCCCCGGGCCACCTCCAGATTAATCCCCCGCCCCAGCTGCAACTGCGTGGGCCGACGCATTGTAACCGGGGTTGTATACCCGGGGGGGGATAGATATTTGAGTCCATGACCTCCCCAGTTTCCAACATCTTCTCCCCCCTTGGAGTCTGTATCCGAGTTCCAGCATCTCGATAGAGTGGTCTCGTGCCCCTCTGACTTGGAACAAGCCCATCCCTCTTCCTCTCAGTACGGTCAGGACGCCGACTCGGCCGTCTCCCCTTTCCCCGGGTCGATACAATGGTCGCCATCGCAGCTCCCAATGTAGGGGCCAGGAGCGGTGCCACCGCTGAAGAGGTCATCCTCGCCCAACGCGAGGCCCCCGAATTTGAGCGAGTCCAATGGACCAAGGAGCCCCATCTGCGCAAGCTCTACGCCTGCTGCATGGTGCTGATGCTCGCTTCTGCCACCACCGGTTATGATGGGTAAGAGACAGAATTTCCCTGCCGACGAGAAGCCATGTGCCTGACTGACCTGGGGCCTCCTCCAACCAGCTCCCTCATCAACGTCTGTCAAATGATTGATCTCTGGAAAGAGTACTTCCCCGAGGTCGCCGACACCAATAAGCTGGGTCTGCTCGTGAACATGATGAACATTGGCTCCATTGTCAGTTTCTTCATCACGCCTTTCGTGGCCGACCACTTTGGCCGGAGGACGGCCATCATTACCGGCTGTCTCTTTATGTGCCTTGGTGGCTGCCTGTCGGCATTCGCCAACAGCTTCGGTCGTAAGTTGCCACCGACTTCTCCCCCTTTCACTGAAACTTGACTCACCAAAAGCTCGCAGTCTTCATCGCCGGTCGATTCCTGCTTGGCTTCGGAAACAGTTTCGCCCAGATGGCCTCGCCCCTGCTCCTGACCGAGATCTGCCACCCGCAGCACCGTGGTCCCCTGACGGCCGTCTACAACTGCTTGTGGAACGCCGGCTCTCTGATCGTTAACTGCATTGGCTGGGGCACTGCCTCGGTCCCCAACCACTGGTCGTGGCGGTCCATCACCTTCATCCAGATCGTCCCTTCGGTCATCCAGCTCGCCTTCATCTACTGGATTCCCGAGTCGCCCCGTTACCTCATCTCAAAGGACCGCAACGAAGAGGCCCTCGCCATGCTGTCCAAGTATCACGCTGGCGGCGATGTCCATAACTCCACCGTTCAGTTCGAGTACCGTGAGATCAAGGAGGTTATGCGCATCGAAAAGGAAGCCCAGAATTCCAGCGGCTACGCCGACTTCCTCAAGACCAAGGGGAACCGCTGGAGACTGGCCATCCTCATCTCGCTCGGTGTCATCTCCCAGTACAGTGGAAACGCATTGTTCTCCAACTACATGGATCACATTTACCAGGGCGCTGGCATCAAGAGCCAGAACGAGAAGCTCGGCGTAAGCCCCCCTTCCCCCTTTTCTTGCTCCTGTCCCGCAGCTGACTGACCGCCTGCAAATAGATCTCGACGGGCAAGACTATTCTGGATCTCGGTGTGACCATCTGGGCCGCCATGTCGGTTGACAAGTACGGACGTCGGCCGCTGTTCCTCATCTCGGCCGGTGGCATGTGCATGTCCTTCGTGATCTGGACTATCATCGGTGCCGTCTACGAGAACTCGAACAACACCAACTACGGTGCAGGCATTGCCCAACTGCCCTTCATCTGGCTCTTTGGAATCTTCTACGATATTGGCTTCTCGGGTCTGCTTATCGCATACGCCCTCGAGATCCTCCCCTTCAAGCTGCGTGCCAAAGGCATGATGATCATGAACATCGTTGTTCAGGCCATCCTCGCCCTCGGCAACCAGACTAACCTGCTCGCCTGGGAGCGCCTGCCCCACCACTGGAACTTCATGCTGTTCTACGCTGTACGTGCTCTTGTCTCTCTCTACCCTTGCCGCGCCAAACTAACACGTACGACCAGCTGTGGGACTTCTGCGAGTTTGTCTTCGTCTACTTCTTCTACGTCGAGACCAAGGGCCCGACCCTGGAGGAGATCGCTCGCATCTTCGACGGCGAAGAGGCCGTTGCCAACCTGTCCCTGCAACAGGTCGAGAAAGAGGTGCAGACGCAGGTGCACGAGGAGGAGATTATCGAGAAGGACATGCAGACCCACAAGTCGGGCATCTGAGCCATGTCCTCCCTCGACTGCGTCACATCCGTCGGCCGGCTTGTTTATTGTCTTGCTGGCCTGCTCGCTATATACCCCTCCCCTCGGCTTCTCTTTTATCGAAGCTGGTCTCGTGCCCGGCCTTTCCCTTTTTCCTCGCAACGCAGCGTCCCCGGGAGGATACTATCTATGCATACGTAACGAGGTGGATCGATCGAGGAGCCCTGCTATGATGCCTTAACGTACACTCTCGGTGCTATACACACTTGGCTAATAAAGTTTGACGAACGCGACCCACCTCTTGCATCCTCTTGTCTGCTTGCCCTGCCCCTAACCACCCCTAGCGGAGTTGCGTGAAGTCGTGAATGCAAGGGGTTACTTCGTTCGGAGGGGCTTTGGGTTCTACACGGCACCCCTCACGTATACTGAGTGGGATATACAGACGCAGCTTAGAGAGGCGCATTATAGTGCAAAGATGGCCAAGCCGTCGATTTAAGGATCGAGAAGCGCAGGGGTGCCGAGGGTGCCCGAGACAGCACGAGCCGCTTCTATCAGCCACTTCGGCAGCACACTTCGATGCGAACCTATGTATCTATAATGGAAATCCTTGCATGGACTCGGAAGCTGGGCATAGGCCGAATGGGTCGACACGCCGTCACGCCGCCCTTTCACATCTCGACGTAGCGCCAAGTCAGCTCGTCGGCCGAACATCCCGACACCGTCACTTCCCTCGCCTCTTGCGGCATCAGATCGAAGCCGTTGTCGCTCAGCTTCACGCCCTCCTTCTCGGCGAACACAAAGCCCTTGACAGGTTTCTCGGCCGTGACAATGACCTTGCCCTCGGAACAGGCCACGTTGACGCCGCGGTCCGGGAAGCTCAGGTACTTGATGGGCTCGGGCCATGAGACGTCCGACGCGGTCAGCTCGCCATCAACGGTCAGGGTGGCGTGGATGACGAAGGGGTCGGCCTTGGCCGTGTCGAAGGGGGCCTTCTCGTCCTGGGCCGGCTGTGGCTCGACACTGTGGTTCTTGATAACCTCTGTGGTGCCGTTGACGGCAATGGTGATGTCCTTCTCGATGGCCGGGTGGACCTCGGCGCCGCTCTTGACCGAGACGAAGCGGACGGTGAGGGTGGCTTGCACCGTCTCCTGGAGGCTGCTCGCGGCCCACACGTCGAACTCGACGTCCTGCCAGACGCTCCGCATGTCGACATGGCTTGTGACGCGGTTCCACAAATCGTCGGCCGGCCGCATGGTCCAGTTGACAAATTTCCTCCGCACGCCCACGATGACGGGCGCCAGGGCACGCTTGATGGCGTAGTAAGCCGGTTTGGGGACGAGGTAGTAGTCCACGATGGCCCAGGACATGGTCGGCCAGCAGTCGTTAAGCTGCCAGACCAGCGCGCCGCCGCACTGTCTCTCGCCCATCACGTCCCACTGGCGTCGCCACGACTTGTACGCCCACGCCATGGCGTCGGCCTGCATGACCTGGGTGAGATGGGCGAAGGATTCGAGGTCGTAGTGGAGGCGGAAGTTCTCGGCCACGTACGAGACGAGGCGACGCTCATGGCCGATGGCCTTGTTGCGAAAGTCCATGGCCATGCTGCCGGGGTACCTGTCCTCCTCGCGCGTGATGGCGCGGGCAATGGTTGACACGTGCGGGTAGGCTTCCATGCCGAACTCGGACACAAAGCGCCCCGCCATGTCCGGCAACATCTGATAGGGCTGCATGGTACCGTGCCACACGTTCCACTGGTGGACGTCGCCCACGGTGGGGTCGACCTGAAGCACCTTGGACTCGCCGTCGCCGAAGGGGGAGGAGGGGTGGTAGGGAACGTCGACGCCCTCGGTTTCGAATATCTTGGGCAGCAGGTGCTCGTAGATGTAGCGGGCGGGGAAGTTGGTCTTGAGCCACGACTGGGTATCCTTGTCGTCAAAATGGTACTCGAGGCCGTAGCGCTCGACAATCTGGTAGTCCTCGTTGTTGCCGGTCCAGATGACGATGCTCGGGTGGTTCCGCAGGCGCCGCACGTTCTGGCGCGCTTCGGCCCTCACGTTGTCGAGGTAGTCGGGGTAGGCGGGGTAGTTGGCACAAGCAAACATGAAGTCCTGCCACACGAGCAGGCCGAGCTCGTCGGCGGCGGCGTAGAAATCGTCCGACTCGTAGATACCGCCGCCCCAGACGCGGACCATGATCTGGTTGCCGTCGGCGGCCAGCTGGAGCCAGTCCCGGTAGCGATCGGGGGTCATCTGGGAGAGGAAGGAATCGCCCGGGATCCAGCAGCTCCCGCCGCAGAAGACGTCGACATTGTTGATGCGGAAGTAGAAGGAGCGACCGTACGTGTCGGGCTGCTGGACAAGTTCGACCTTGCGGAAGCCCACTGTCTTGCTGACCGTGTGGGTGATGCTGTTGCTGCCCAGGGACCTGCTTCCCTTGACGCGCAGGGTGTACAGGGACTGGGGACCATAGCCGCGTGGCCACCAGAGATCGGTGTCGTCGATGCGGATGGGCACGGAGCCCGTGGAAACGCCCGGGCCAGAGCCGACGCAGGCCGTGTTGAAGCTCATGATCTCGCCCGTCTGGTTGTTCTCGAGCTCAAACTCGAGATTCCTGGCCCCGCTGTATCTCGCATGGAGCTTGCCCTTGAGGGTGGTGCCCAGCAGGGTGTAGGTGGCCCAGACATCGTGCACGCGACAGGCATACGTCTCGATGGAGATGGGCTTCCACGGACCACAGGGCGTCAGGACGGGGCCCCAGTCCCAGCCCCAGTGGTACTGGGCCTTCCGCACGGGGCCCCGCGAGACCTCGGTCTGGTGGACGATAAATTGGTGCTCGCTGTGCTCCGTCACCAGCTCCAGACCCTTCTTGCGGGCCGACTCGAAGACAATCTCGAGGTCGTTCTCTTGGGTGCCCCCCCTCAGGTTCTTGGTGACGATCTCGCGGTGCTCGAGAAACATATTGGACGAGGACATGAGGAATTCCCCGTTGAGGTAGACGGTGGCAAAGGTGTCGAGGCCCTGGAAGTTGAGAGCGGTGACGACGCCGGGCTTGCCATGGTCGCGGGGGGTGGGAAAGCGGGTATGGTAGGTCCAGGTCTCGTCGGCGACCCAGCGGACGGAGAGCTCGTTGAGATCGAGGAAGGGGTCAACGATCTGGCCGTTCTTCAGCAAGTCGCGATGAATCTCGGTGGGGGCGTCGTTGGCGGGAAACGACTCGGACTCGGCCTCACGATCGCCCTTCTTGAAGGACCAGCCGGTGGTGAGCGGAATGGAGATGTACTGGGGGCCCGTTTCGATAGGGGACTTCGGAGAGGAGATGATGGAGGAGGGGCGGGAGGAGAGAATGGAGGAGGGGCGGGAGGGCGGCATGGTGGCTAGGGGCGGCGGGCGTGTCGCACGGCGGTGTTCGTAGACCGGCAGGGGTAACTCAGCACGCAGTGCCAGCAACGATGGCTACCCCAGGCGTGATATGGCGCGCGGGAAGGGGGGGAGATGGGAGAGGAGGATCGGCTCTGGCTCGGTCGTCCGCCAGCCCTAAAAGGCAGGACGTCAGGGTCAGTCAGGGTGTGCCGTGCCCCACTTCCGGCGAGGGGACAATTTCCGTGGGGCCCGAGAAACAGGGCGAGAGAATGGCTGCCCGCCGCGATATGCCGGCTTGAGCGGGCACGGGGATGCCGGCGCGGTCGCGAGAAGGCATTCCGGGGCCCGCGGCAGCTGACATAAGGGGTAGGGTAGGTAGTTGTACTTGACGTAGGTACCTACTAAGGTATTTAAAGGTGGTGACCGCGCCGTGCCGTGCCTGTCATACCTCGTCACGCCACGCCTGGTCTTGCCCCGCCACACTCGGCATCCTCGGCATTGCTTTCGGGCAGGCGATATGCCGCAGGGGGGGGAGGGGGCGTGCCTGCCGTCCCTTGGCCTGGCGAGCCAAGCTTTCCCCACACTCCTACCCAGATCAATAACGTTAGTTGAGTAAATCGATCCTTGCCCTCTATTCCTCTCCATCCGCTGGATAGCCCGGTAAGCATTCCTTGGCCCTAGGATGGATGTAAGCACCTGATCCAAATAATCAAGTACTTACACCCCGCAGCCCAAGACAGAGCAGAGCGGGCACAGAGGAAGACAGGCTCAGAGACAAGCCACAACTGCCCAGGCAGGCATGGCTGTCCCGGAAAGAGACGACCAATAGCATGGAGACATATGCTATCACCAGTGTGGCATGCGTACGTCTATGCGTATTCTCCAGGACGTGAAGGGGCACCGGCATGCGATGCGGGGTACCCTCGCTGCTCGTTAACCACTGCGCGCGGGACTCTACTCGCCCGGCCTTCCTCCACGACCCATCATTCCACCAGCATGGCTTGCGCGTCCCCTCTCAGCACACCGAAGCCCCGGGCCATGCTCCCGAGCCCATGCCGGCCGACGATGCCAAGGCTGGCCCCGTCGGCCCGACCTTCGCCAGCAGCATGGAGAGGCACAAGCCGGACCCGTGGGGCCTGGGGCACCTGAAGTTGTACCTGCTCGCCGCCCTGTGTTTCCTCCACTCGACCATGAGCGGTACGGCCGCTTCCGCTCCCGTCGTGTCCCGGCGCTGATGCCCCTCCCTGCTAGGCTTCGACGGCTGGCTCATGGGGGTCCATCAACGTGCTCGAGAACTACACCGAATACTACAGCCTGCCCCACGACGGCGCCACCTTTCACCGGCATCGTCTTCGCCATCTTCCAGGTCGGCCAAATGTGCGCCGCCCTGTTTGTGTGGGTCGCTGACTGGCTGGCCCGCAAGTGGTTGATTTTCATTGGCGCCGCCGGCGTCGCCATTGGCACCATCGTCACCGAAAGCGCCCCGGCCCTGCCCGTCTTCATTGGTGGCCGTTTCCTGCTGAGCTTCGTCGCCCAGCTGGCCTGCTCGGCAAGCCCGATATATCTGGTCGAGGTCGCCCGGCCGGAGTATCGCGGCACTCTGGCCGGCATGTACAACACCTTCTACTACATTGTGAGTACCCGCCAGGCACTGCACCGATCCCGCTAGAGGGACGGGGGGCGCGGAGCGTAGAGGAAGACGGCCCCCGTTCCCTCCAGGAGAAAAGAGAAAGTTCAGAGCTGCGGCCGAGACGGGGCACAGGGCGCCATCCTGGCGACGTTGTCCGTCTACGGCGCTCATAAGCACCTCACGCGCGACAACCTCGACTGGCGCCTCCCCTTGGCTTCAGATGGTCTGCCCGGGCATCGTGGCCTGCGCCATTCCGCTCTTCCCGGAGTCCCCGCGATGGCTCCTCGGCAAAGACCGGTACGACGAGGCCCGGGCGTTCCTCGTCAGACACCACGCTAACGGCGACGCCGACCACGCGCTCGTTGTCCTTGAGATGGCCGAGATGACCGAGTCGCTGCGCAAAGACCTCATCACCGAATGGCGCAGCTTTCTCGACCTTGGCGTGCTCTTCCGGACCCGCGCCCGCCGGTGCAGGACCATGCTGAACCTGACCTTTGCCTGGTTAGGCTAGTTCTCGGGCAAACAAGCCTGTCGGCCTGCGGCCCCTCTCTGCCTCACGCCCCCGTTTCGCGACTAACGCGCCGGTCCCGCTAGTGTCGTGTCCTACTACGTGCCCTATCTCTTGGCCAATGTTGGCATCCGCGACACCGACACAACTCGAGCTCAACACCGTGTACGCGCTCGTCGGCTACCTTTCGCGACGGCCGGCGCGCACATGCACGACATTTTCGGCCGCCGTAAAATGCTGCTGGGTGCCACGGCCAGCCGCGCCGCCTCGTCGGCCTCCGTCGCCTTCATCTTCGTTTTAGGCGCCCTCTTCGCCTTTGCCTTCACCTCGATGCAGACCATCTACCCGGCGGGGATCATGAGCAATGACATGCGCGCCAAGGGCATGGGCACCTACAGAATTTCGGGTGGCGCTGCCGGTTTCATCAACACTTTCGCCGCCCCAATTGCCTTGAACCATGTGAGCGCCCGCTTCCCCCCGTCCCGGAGCGTGTCTGTGCAATGTGGCCTTGGTAGCTCGGCGCGCGTCGGCTGACCGACGTGGTAGGGACGCTATTGGGTTTACGTCTTCTTCGTTTTTGGGACTGTTTCGAGTTCCTCTTCATGTACTTCTTCATTGACGAGACTAAGGGGCTGACGTTAGAGGAGCTAGATGCCGTCTTTGAGGCCAAGGACCCGAGGAAGGCGAGCACACAGCGCCAAACGCTGCGTGCTGGAGACGTGGAACTCTGACAAGAACTCCTCGTGCGTGGTCCCTAGTCCCACCCAGGCGTTCGTTTCCCTATACACCAGGGTCCTGAGTGGCGTAGCGTGCATGGGGCGGTTAAGCTGGACGCCAACACCCCGCCCCCTCCCCCCCCTTGAAATCCCGATTACGATCAGAGTGGGAGACACCGAGACAGTGATTCGCCGGATGAGCATAAATCTCAGTTTTGGTGGCCGACATAGTCTCATTCACAGTTCAACGACACCATCTGCCAAACCAAGAACGCTCTTGACTTTTCTCCACTGTACGTCCAGCATCAGCACCACCTACGTGCTGTCTCCCGTGGTCCGACTAGCCTAGACCAGAATAAACCATTCATCCCATAACGCCCCTTGCTTTTTGGCGTTTCCCTTTGGGCCGCAAAAACCGGACACCAGGGCTTTGCCGACAAGACCCTTCCGACCTACCGCTAAACAGCATTACAAAAGCCCACGCACGCTTGCTCGCTCAATCCCTAGTGTACAGCACAACTCCCATATCAAATGGCATATCGTGACAAGACGACGAGAAATTAAACCTCGTCCTCGTCTTCCATGACGCTGTCCATGTCCATAACCTCATCGGCGGCGACAGTGTCGCCGTCGTAGACGCCGAGAGGGATACTCCGGCCCCCACCGCCGGCCTCGAGCTCGTTGATGCTCTCGATGGCCTGGCGCAGCTTTTTCATCTCGCGCTTGAGCTGGTTTCGTTGTTGCGCGATGGCGTCATCTTCTTCCATCAGATGTTGATAGGTAAATTCGTCTGGTGCTTCATTAGTTGTGCACAAACACGAGCTGACCGGTGATGGGACGGGGGGGGGGGGGTGTGAAGGGTGGGAAAACAAGAGGCGGATGAAAGACAAGGTAACTCACTGCCTCTCGAAAGACCCAACTTCCCATCGAGGAACTGATCCAGCTGCCGCTCGGCAATGGGCCGCAGCAGATTAGAGTTGACACTAATCACAACACTGCGGGCGAAATGCATGGCGGCCATGATGTAGTAGCCACGAACCACCGAGGCAACCTCGATCTCGGCTGCATATGAGTCCTCGCCGAGCCTCGGCAGATTTTTACGCAGGTGCTCCTGCTCCTTGGCACGGTCGACGGGTTCCCATAGGAAGCCAGCGGCCTTGAGACGGGATATGTTCCGCGCCCGGCGCAGCGTCTCCTCCTCCAGCTCCTTGTATCTTTTGTAGCTGTCACCATCGATGACGAACATGTGGTCCAGCTCTGACAAAAACAAGTCGACAAGCTTGGCGTCCAGCATGGCGTCTTGAGTCGCCACAAAGTCGTTCAGGTGCGCCTGCGATTGCACATAGATGTTGCGCTGCATGAAGTTGGACATAGAGGTGTCGAGCGCCGAATGAATGACGCGCTGGAAGATGGCCATGGTTCGCTGCAGGTACAGCTGGAGCGGCTTCTCCCATTTTCTTATGGCCGCCTTGAATAGGGGCGTGTATGTTTCCTGGGGAATGACGTTGGGTGGCATGCCGGGCAGCTTCCGACGCATGATTTCGGCACGGATTTCCTTGATGCTCAGGCCCTGCCGACCCAGCTGGTAGAACTGCACAAAGGGCGATGGGGGCTCACAGGGCATGGGCGTGGTCGAGGCGGACGCCGGCGTGGACGCGCGGACGGCCGCGTCGAGCTCGTTCTTCATAGGCTGGGCCAGCTGCTGATTGAAAGAGCCGTCGGTTCGGATGCGGCGTGGTGTTCCCGTGACGCGCATAGTCGAGTCGCTCGGCCGAGGGCGCTTGCGCGATGGTGTATCAACGGGCGAAGTCTCCCCGTCGGATCCGCCGAGGTCAATAACGGGCGGCGGGTCGTCGTCCTTGACAATGCAGGTGGGCTTCATCTTAATCAGGCACTCCTGGAATTGCTTGTTGAGTGTGTCCCACTCCGACATGAAGGACGGATCTCTAATCGCGTCCTTGACGTCGCCGCAGAACTTGTACAGACTGGTCTTCACCTCGTGCTCGACATTGCTGGGCAGCTCCGGGAGCTCCGACAACTTGGTGCGGACATCCCGCAAGCGAGCGTTGACCTTTTGCTTGATGGATGGGAGGCTGTCAGCAAACGCATCGCCAAGGCGGCGCGAGATGAACTCGGTGAGAAGTTCCACGCCACAGCGGTCCTGGAATTCTCGGAACACGACGGGCCAGTTGCTGGGTCCGTCATGGAAGAATCGTTTCTCCCACTGCGTGGCGCTTTCCAGGGCCTCGTCCGAAGGACGTGAAGTGATGAAATAGCCCTGGCCGACAGGGTGCTTCTCGCCCCGCAGCATCGATACCCAAGGGTTCGTGTTGTCCGACTGGACCATGTCGGCCTTGGTCATGACGCCGATTGTGCGTCGTCCCGCTTTGGCCTCGCGGATGATTCCCAGCGAAATGGAGTTCTCCGGGTCCTGGTTCATAGGCAGTGCCCACATGATGATGGCCTGGGGTCGGCGGACATAGTGGCTGGTGAGGTTTCGGACGACCTGCACGATGTATTCGTCCTCCTCCTGTGGCGGCGACAGGAAAACGCCCGGCAAGTCGTAGAAAGAGAGGTCGGGAAGGTTGGGGCCTTTGACCTCGAGCGCTACGATGTTGGGACTGAACTGGGCCTCGGTGTTGCGGACCGCGTCAGCAAGATGTGTTTCCTTGGCCTCAGCACCCTCGCCGGGAATGAACAGGTCCGAGTTGCGGTTTGAGTTGAGAATGGCGACCTGCGCCCAACGCAGCACCTCCTCGATCTCTTCCTTGTTGTAAATGGTTTTAAAGGACTTTATCTCGCGGTGGGGCTTGGGCACCCAGGGCGGAAAGGGGTTGGCTTTGGTCACGTCGGCCCTCTTGATACGGCCCGTGGGCTTGTAGTCGTAATCGAGCTGGAGCGACACGGTACAGGACCACACGGGGTCCTTGTTACGGCTGAGCCTAATATGGATGGGGCAACGGGTGCAGACGCCACCAGATCGCGGAAGATTGAGTTCGGCCAGGCCTGACATCAGACTGCTTTTCCCGGCAGACTGGTCTCCCACCATGACGAGCTCGGGAAGCTGGGCGACGTGCTGAATGCCCAACTGCTGCAGCTCACCGAGAGTGTCGTTGCACGCCTTCAGTTTCATGCCAATGTCGGTGAAGCTTCGATGGCTGAAGCTCTGTTGGACGTTCATGTCGCCCGGCGACGAGGCAAGGCTCTGGCTTCGGTCGGATTGGGCCCTTACCCTGACCTCCATCATCATGACGCCTTCCTGGTTCTCTGGTCTCGTCTCGACAGTGGCTGTCAGGGGGTCAGCGCGAGGTGGGGATACGGCGGCGGCCAGGTGGGAATGGGGCACGTACGGGCTTCGGAGCGGTCAAAGTAGGACCGTGGCGGTTCAACCGACTCGGCACCTTGGCGGGTGCTTCCTGAGTTTACCGTTGAGGGCGGACCCATTGCACCGCGGGGCACAGTGGCCGTTCTGCTGGAGAGCGGCGGCGCGACCGCCTGGGTGCTTGGCTCCTGCTTAATGGAGACGTGCCGGTTCATGGTGAGGGTGGAACAGTCGCTGGCAGTCCATGTTAACGACGGTCCTAGGCAGCCTTCAGAAGAGAGGTGAGGACGGTGGAAGTATGCTTGCCTGAACCTGGATTGGGACATTCGAACCGGCCCAGGGCCACAGGAGGTGGTTGGGACTACGTCGATATGCGATGCCAATGAAAGGAAGCTCTGTGAAGGTGCGGCCCAGCAGCCGGTACAACAAGCCAACGATAGCGGATCCCTCACGAGGACGCAACGACATGTGAGATTCGATGCGAAGATGGGGGATGAAAAGGTGGGAAAGTGGAAGCGTGGAGAGCGTGGGGTGAAAGCGCGTTCCACTTTACGCGTCGGACGAGTTTTGCAGCTCCCACTTGTGCTGAAGTTTCGCGTCAAGACACGCCGGGGCGATAAAGACTGGTAGGAGGGCGGGCGGCCACACACTCTGTGCCTAACAGCTTGGATCTCAGCTTCGAGAACCAACGAATCTTCAGCGCGTCGCGGGGGCCTAGAAATTCGGTGGCTGGGCAACAAGAGGTGGGGCTGCTGTTCCGAAGGGACGGGGACGGCTGCATGGCTCCCGCTCCACTAAGCTCTAGCTAGCTAACGTTGCTCGGGGTGGTTTCCAGCGCAGGCTGTGAACTGCCTACCGATCCATGTACCCACGTAGGTATACATCCCCATACTTTAATGACTTGGTCTAACCTCCCGCCTTAATTGCCATGTGTCCCACTCGTACAGCACGGAAGCTCGGCAAAAACAAACCATGCATACAGTAAACCTTTTCAAGTATGAGTGTAACTCTCCGCAAGGTTCCATTGCGTGATGCCTGCCCGGCTTCCGAGTCGCGTAAAGTGCCTGCAGTAGCGCCCGCGGCTACAGACGCGAGCACCCGGTAGTGGCGTGTACGGGGAAGTAGGTAGGTACCTCTGCCCTCGTGCCTTTGGGCCAGTACATACAAACATCCTCCCAGGATGAGGTATGTAGAGGCACGGATACATGTAAGCACATAATCTACAGCCTGTAAGCGGTGAGGCCCGGTCGAGTTTCTAGCAATCGGCAGTAATGGATATCTACCTCTTGGCTACTTCTTGGTCAGAGGGATTATACTTTACAAAGGCCCCCTTTGTCACGTCTCCGAAGTCCGACGTCTGGATTAGGTAGTAACTACGATGTCCCTCATAAGTGCTGTCTTAAAAACCCGACGCGAGCAGTAAAAAACCCGGCGCCGTCACACGCGCCAACTGAAGCTTGATACGCTATAACGGGCCTAGAAACCCTTGGTAAATAAAGCCTCCTCTAGCTTGTTTTACGCGGAACCAATGAATGGCCGGGCTGCCTCGGCTCCCACGGTGCCCGGTTCATACCTTAAAGGATGTTGTCCATATGCACTGGCTCTCCCCACCGGATGGCCTCCTGAAATGGCACCGAGGTAAACCAGCAAGCAGACTTCGGAGTACAGCGATTGGATATGGGGGAAGCTGTGTTCTTCACAACTATGGATGTCGACAAATATACAAAGACGCACCGTGCTCCGCATCAGTGGACTAGAGTCGATTAGCTAGCATCTTCCATCGCCCAGCCGCACCATTTCGTACGCACCATTCCGACCCAGAACAGGCCCGGCCTCCTCCTCGTCCCGTATCCTGCCCCATCGCCGCTCGTCTTGGTCGTCGTTAGCGCCCGGCGGAGGGTAGGGCGTGTCGCATTCCCGGCTGGACAGGCGGGGCCAGTACCGCCTGTAGGTCCAGAACGAGATGACAATGCCGAGGAGAGACCCCGTGCACACGTCGTAGACGTCGTGGCGATAGTCCTGGCACCGACTCATGGCGATCATGGCGGCGCCGACATACGGGGCGAGGCAAACGAGGGCGCGACCAAGGTCGCGCCGGTTGCGAAATATGCGCAGCTGGCCGGCGAGGAAGAGGGCCGTGTAGCCCAGTCCCGCGAAGCTGAAGCTGCTGTGGCCTGAGGGGAAGGATCGCCAGCCGTCGTGCAGCAGGTGGTGGTCCGTCTCGGTGCACACGCTGAAGTCCACCAGCTTGTTGGTGGGGGTGCCCTTGGCCGGCTTGCACCGCGCAAGCAAGTCGGGCCGCGGTCGCCCCACCGTGTTCTTCACCACGTCCGTCAGGAAGCTCGTCAAGATCAGGGCGATGGCGAGGCCGAGGATGGTGGCGTGGTGCTTGTGGGCCGACGCGCGCGTCGTCAGGTTGACGAGGACGACGAAGAGGAGCGGAATGGCGGCCGCGTACACGACGTTCATGGCGACGGGCACACGCTCCACCTCGGCGTGTGGGAAGGCGATGGCCAGGTCCGAGATGCTGAACATGCGGTGGAAGGGCTCGACGAAGACGGCGATGAGGCTGTAGGCGGCCAGGAGACCGGCGAAGCCAACATAATCGGGGGCGTACGAATGCTGCACGGGAGAAGCGCGCCGTCAGCAAGGCGAGGGCAGCGTGGGCATGGCCGGCGTGGGCATGAAAGTGGCATCAACGTGACCAGCGACGAAGCAACATACCGTCCAGAAACGAGCCAATGCCCCTGACACTCCTCTGCCGTCGTTGGCATCGCTGCCCATCGGCGGTGCCATAGCAAGAAGTCACCGGCGACGAATGCTTTTGATAGCACCCCAGATCATAGCTCCCAAGGGGGCAACAGAAGGGAAGGATGTCAAAGTGGGCGCAAAGTCGAATATGCAGGTCTCGAGAGGTTGCGTGGTCTGGGTCCGACGGAAAGCGGGAGGGGAGAGGATCGACGGACTTCAGGTTGCATTCAAGACACCCAAACCTCAGGGGGGAGGGGTACCGAGGGCGGATTAGTCGAATGAGACGATAAGATGCTACTAGCCTCTGTAGTGGACATTTACGGAGGGCCGTAGTGAATGGGGCTTGATTTTCGGTACGGGTGCTGCTCCCTACCTCATCTCAGATATACGTACTAACATGTACATGCACGTACGGAGCACTCACATAGATCTGTAGCGTGGAGGCGGTCCGTATGCGAATTGCATAATTCAGGGAGTAGGCACATTATACCGACTTCTCACATTGCCATCTTTCACGATGTACCACTGCCCCTTCCGTCAACTGCTCTTCCGCTCCCATCGTTACTGCAGTGTTTCAGCAGTACACTAACATGAGCCCTCGAAGCCACGACCGACCAAGCTTGTGTGGGGCGCGTCCCGTCATAGCCCGCCTGGGGGAGCCAAAGCGCACCCTCCAGAAAAGCTTGGGAATCTACGCCCCATGCTGGCAGCCTGTATCTCCAAACCATCCATCATCCACCCTCAAGCCCGACAACAGCGCCAGCCGCCATGCTCAAATCCACACACAAGCCGTCGGCGAACCCGCCACCGCCGTTGCCGCCCGACTGGACCGCCCATACGGCACCCACGGGGCACACGTACTACTACAATGCCGTCACGAAAAAGTCGCAATACCAACGGCCCGGCGTCGCACCCGCCGCGAATACGCCGCCGCCGCCGCCGCCACAGTTCCCGCAGTTCCCGCAGTTCCCGCAATCGACCAACGCGAGTTACCTACAGTACTCGGCCATCCCGCGGCTCTCGGATCCAGCCGCCGCGAACGCGTGGCAGGCGCAGTTCAACCCGCCGCCGCAACACGAGCCCAGGGGCGGCCACGCAGGCGGCGGACGCGGCAGTCACCACGACAGACCTCGCCCACAGCCGCGCGACAAGCCGAAATCCAAGGTGGCCGTGCCCGGCTGCGAGCCATGGATTCTGGTCTACACCAAGTACGGCCGGCGCTTCGCCTACAACCCCGATAAGAAGGCTTCGTACTGGCGCATACCCGAAAAGGTCCTGAAGGGCGTCATCGAACTCGACATACAGGCCGCGAAAGCGAAAGCGTCCGGCGACGGAAAGGCAACGGGTGTCGGCGCCGAGGGTCCTCGCCCGGGGGCTACAGGGGCCGGGGACCAGGATGTGGCTATGCAGGATGCGCCGGCGCAAGCCAAAGGGGAGGCGCCGCCTGACGAGGAGCTAGGTTCCGACTACGAAGAGGTGGAAGTAACGGACTCGGAAGGTGAGCACGACGAGGAGGGAGAAGGCGCACCCAAACGCCAGCGCACCGAGGAAGCAGCCGAGGATGAGGGGCCGTCGGGACCCGTAGAATTCAGCGAGGCCGACTTTGCCGCTCAGCTCCAGGCCATGGGCGAGGACTACGGACTCGACCCGGGCGAGTACGACGACGGCGACGCGGCCAATTGGCCCGAAGGTGCCGAAGGCCTGCCGCTCTCGGACGAGGATGCCAAGGCCTTATTCACCGACCTCCTGGCTGATCACGGTGTGAACCCGTATTCGCCTTGGGAAAAGCTGATCGACGACGGCAGCGCCGTGGTGGACGACACGCGGTGGACCGTCCTGCCCAACATGAAGGCGCGGCGCGAGGTCTGGGAGGAATGGAGCCGGGCGCAGATCGCCGTCATCAAGGAGCGGCGGGCCCGCGAGGAGAAGCGCGACCCGCGCATCCCCTTCGTGGCACTGCTGCAAGAAAAGGCCACGCCGAAACTGTACTGGCCCGAGTTCAAGCGCAGGTACAAAAAGGAAGGCCCGCTGCGCGACACGAGCCTGACGGACAAGGAGCGCGAGAAGCTGTACCGCGACTACGTGGCCCGCCTCAAGATGCCCCTCGACACGCAAAAGAAGGACCTCTCGGCGCTCCTGCGCAGCATCCCCGCCAAGGACCTCAACAACAAGACGCTGCCCGAGAACCTGCCCAGCGCCCTCGTCGTGGACGTGCGCTACGCCGCCCTGAGCCCCTCGCTGCGCGACCCGCTCATCAAGGCCTACATCGAGACACTGCCCCCGCCACCGTCGGAGGACGAGGCCAAAGAGGACGAGGCGGCGCGCAAGGCTCGCGACGAGCGCAAGAAGAGGGAGAAGGCGCTGCAGGAGCGTGAGAGGGTGGTCGAGGAGCAGAAGCGGCGGCAGAGGAGGCAACTAGAGCACGGACGCGCCGCGCTCCGGGAAGAAGAGAGGGAGCTGGAGCGCGCACAGCAAGTAAGCAAGAAGGGGCTCCAGAGTCAACTGCTGGCCGAGAGGGTGGCAAAGGGCAGCGACCCAGCCGTGGCCCCAGCCAATGTGCCGTCGGCTCGGACAGAGGAATGAGCACAGACGCCGAAATGTCCCTTGTAGAAGAAGCCGGCTGCAGTGGTGTACGGGAACGGTCGCTGGCATGACATGCGCGGAACGGGATCGCGAAAAGGGAGGACTGGCCACCCATAGCATCAAAGGGATTACGCAAACTACTTTATGCAAAAAACCACCCGCCATGGGAATTCAAAGGGTTTTACATCATCTCGATTCATGACAAGCCGCACGTATACTCATGGATCCGTGTGAGGGGTGGCAATGGCAAACGAACAACGAAGCACTTCTGGTCCGAAGAAGGAGAGCCTCTCAACCATTCATCCCACGAGTAGCAAGCAGGTCGTACGCAGCAGCCTGCAGCCTCTCCCTCGGCGGCTTGGCTGTGACCGCGGACCGACCCCGTCTGGGACTTAGAGCAGCCAGGAGTCGAACCAGGTGACGGCCTGCACAAAGGCCTGCTCCTTGGCCCAGCGCTCGTGCTTCTTGCTCGTGTCGCAGCGGACCGTGAAGCCGTGCACGACTCCGCTGTACAGGTTGATCTGGTAGGGCTGGCCGCCCTTGGCCAGGATCTCCTCAGACTTGTGGCGCTTCTCGGCCGGGAAGATCTCATCCGTCTCGGCGGCGGCGATGGACAGCGGTGCCTTGAATCCCGCCAGTTCCTCCTCATCGACGAAGGACGGGTGGGCGAAGTAGCCGCACTGGATGTCGGGGTAGTGGCGCGCGACGTACTAGAGCAAAGGCAGCGGGTTGTTAGCGAGCTTGCACGATCGCAAAGAGAGATCCCGCCTCGGGACGGGCGGGAGAGGGCGGGAAACGTACCTTGGCACCGAAGCAGTAGCCGACGGCGCCCAGCTTCTTGACGCCCAGGGTGCCCTTCATGTATTCGATGGCCTGCTTGACGATGGGGTCGACGGCTTCCTTAGTGTGAGGGTTCTTGCCGTCGGAGCCCTTGGCGAGCCAGCTCATGATGTCGAAGTCGGCGGGGCGGTTCTCAGTCAGCTGGTCGCCGTTGAAGACGTCAATAATGAGCGTCTTGTAGCCGTTGGCGGCGTACTGGTCGGCCATGAGCTTGGAGTTGGGCCAGATGCCGAAGACGTCCGGGATGTACAGGATGCCGGCGTCCTGCTTGGCCTTGTCGGCGGCCGGCTCTGCCAGGTACGCATCGAACTGGCCGACCTTGACAATCTTGCCCTGCGGCTCGCCCCTGCGCGCGTGGTCAGCGTCGAGTGCGGGCTGCGGGTGCCCGACAAGCCGCGACGGGAAAGGGCGAGGCCATATGACATTCACCCGCAGGCGGCCTCGGAAAGCGAGGGAATGCACAGCAGCTCGTCGGGGTTGAGGCCGGCGTGGCCGCGGGATAGGTAGTGGTAGATATATTCAGGCGGTGGGAGACGGCACTTACTCATGGCGAACACCGACAACACAGCACTTGCCGGGGGGGTGGGAGGCCATATCGACGAGAGTTGCGGTTGTAAGATGGACGTTTGTAGGATCGGAATCGGGGGGGAGGAGGGGCGGTATCAGTTGTGTGCAAGTCAAGTACTTAGGTAGGCACTGGGTGATGCGGAATCCCGTCAGTCGGAAGGTTACAGATGGAGGCAGGAAAGATGGGAGACAGTTGGGATGGGAGCCGAGGGGGGAAAAAGAACCTGGACTCAAGAGCCGGGCAGTGGAACAAGGAAGGACAGAGCGAGGCTTCGGCAAACGGGGTGCCACAGAAGGGGAAGGCGCGCCGCCGAGGAAGCTGCTCCGTCCTTGCACAACTATACACAGTAGGAGGACGCGGGCTCCCGTCCCCAGGAGGCTGAACAGCCATTCGTCCGTGAGGCAGGATACTGTCCATCCGAGAGCAGGGTCGCCCCAGTTCGTCGGTTGTCCGACCCCTCCCAAACCCTGCGTGGCGGGCCAATCTCATGTCCGGGCCTGGGGCGGAAACCCGCTCCATCTTTGTGATGATGATGCGCGAAGCTTGTTTTCCCGAGGCCGGTCTATTTCCATGCCCCTCATGCTTGGTCAGCTCAGCATCCCCTTGTCGCGAGCCCTTCAACCCGCAAACCAGGTGCGCGGGTGCGGGTGCCCGACTCGTCCGGTGGGCCCTTTCGGCGCAGATTCGGAATCTCTATGCCAGGTCGTCGTAGTAGGCGGAGCCAGCACGGACTTGCGTCATGGGCTCCCCTCTTCTATGTACCGTGCACGGTACTATGCAATTGCAGATTCAACAGCCCTGCCCCTGGCGCGCATGCATGCGTGCGGCTCCAGTCCGATCGAGATGTCATTGCCGCCCCACGTGCTGCTGCTTTCGTTGCTTTTCGCTCGGACGAGCTGTCCATCCCAACAACGCCTCCTGTCAATTGCCCACGATCCCCTGCAGCGCACGTGAACAAAATGCATTGGCGTCGAGGGAAGAGCCAATCCTGTCTGATTCATATGCGTTGTAACGGCTTCTGGAACAAAACTGTGACGCCCCATGGCTGCTCTCTTGATCCGGCCCCTGCTAGTACTCACCCGCCCCCAGCAGCATCCGCCTGCCCCCGCGCATTAAGATCCATGGGGCTGACTGCTCGACTCGACGGTGCCATTTTCCTCAACCCCAGGACACGGCGGAGCGCACCGGCCTTGGGCGATGACTTTACCGAAGGCGCGGATGAGAGATGGGGCTCCCGGACGACAGGAAGGCCCGCACCGGCCTCGGCAGGCTGTGAGGGCGGCTTGCCGGGGTAAGCTGTCGGACGGCGTTCCCTGGCGCATTTCCACGTCTGTCCCTGCGACGTCGGGGGCGAGCCCGAGTAGTCGCCCGGCATCAGCGCCTCCTCTGAACTGCGAGCCGTGTCGGATCGCACGGCCTTGGGTGTCTTGGTCAGGCTGGCGAGACGTACTCGCCACGGCTTGCGCGGTTCTAGCGGCGGCTCGGCGAAGATATGGGTTTCGAATTGCTGCACTGCCGTGGTCCTGCTATCGCCGTCGTCGGCGGCCGGCTGCGGGACGACGTCGGTATCGTAGGGGTGCGTGCTGCGGCCTGGTTTCCTCGGCTTCACCGACGCCCGGGTCCTTGTCTCGGGCGCCGTGCTCGTCCGCCTCTGCCCCTTCGCCTGGGCATCGTCAATCTTGATGTCCAGGCGATCTTGCACACTTTCGAGACGACACTGAAGCCATTGTATAGGGGCGGCGGCGGCTTCGAGGGCCTTGACCTTGACCGTCCTGGGAGCCTCGTCGCCGTCGTCGGCGGCGGCGGGGGCCAGTCGTGACTCGGAGCGCTGTTCGACCAGGGTGGTGACGGTGGGCCACCGCTGGCGGTAGTCAGGTCGCGTAGCCGGCGTGGCCTGTCGGGACCGCCTGACCAGACCGAGGCGTCGGAAAATGGACGGCGAGGAATGCCATTTTGCTGGCGAAACGCCTTCGCCTGGAACCATGGCGACAGGTGAGCCGGCCGCCGGTCCTCCGGATCAGATGGCTGACAGCATAGCCGCGGGGCTTGCCTCGAGGTCTGGAAGCGGCCTGCCTCCCAACGGACGTTTTGACAGACGGCGGGAAATGAGGAAACCGGAAGATGGGTCGGCCGTACGGTGCAACGCAGCCGTGGCCATGTCCGCCAAGGATATTGGCGCCGCGAAGTTGCGTGCATCCATACCGGGGCTGGGGGTATAGGCGGCTTCCTATTCAACACGATTCAGAGGTGGCAGTCACGACCGCCACCGTCGGTACTTCCGTCAGTCTCACTACTTTACCTACATACTCAACTAGGTACCCAACGTGTGTAGGTATGTGCGTGGGTCTTACTGATGCTAGCCCCTTGCGGGCGTTGGCTGTACCTCACCGCAGGACTTTCTTTCAAGTCTGGTACGGCCGGGGGTTGCTCATTCAAGAAGTCCTGGATAACACGGCGAGAGACGCCCCTTCTGTATGGAACAGCGGGAGGCGATAGCAACCCTGCCAACGAATAGCAACCCTGCCAACGAATAGCAACCCTGCCAACGAATAGCAACTACCACGGCTATTCCAGGGCAGGAAGCACATCTGTCGGTCATCTAGAAGATTGCTTACTTTACTTAAGCGGGTATGCTGCCAAGGACATGAGGTACCCGTGTAATCAACACCCGTCTAACGTTGAAGGCCTCCTCACAAACCTTCTATAGAAGTCTACCTACCCTCCATGGGGAAAACAGAGGACGCCATCGTGCCGAAGTCCCTCGTGGCTGCTCATTGTAAGCAAATGCCAAAAGAACGTCCACGCGTACCATTTCAATCGACCTCCCGCGCTGCCACCTCATCCGGCGGCCGGTTTCGGCCGAAACCCGCAGCTCGTTCCGCATCCGGAACTACGCCCGGGCGTGCAAGGAACAGAACCATTGCGGCGGGGTTTACGGATACTGGCCTGTGCATGTCATGTACGCCCAGAAGCCATGGAAGCTGCTTAGGGATGACTGCCATTCGGGATCCCGAGTAGCCGCCGGCTTCGACGTTCTTGATGGTCCCCGGGTGTTCGGCCTCGGATCACATTGGACTGTCTTCTGGGCTGTTCTTGTACGTGCAGTCGGCGTCTGCCCCCCGAGCGCACGCCTCCTGCAAGGCAGCAAGCATCTGGCTGTGCACGACCCGGTGGTGCAACTGTTCTTTGGCTCGTGTACGCCCTTACATTCCGGTATCCAGCCAATCAGAGCTCTTTTCATGCAAGATGCAATGTGACGGTTGGTTTTGGCAGCCTGCCATCCCAGTAGCCATGCGCCGGGGTTGGGTGGGTGATCATGAGAACCAGTCAATGGAAAAGGGGAGCTTCTCCCAGGGGCTTTCGTCCTTTGCCCGCTGGTTCTTCACTCCTGATCCTCGGAAATCAAAGTCTCTTCCACTGGAGACGGCGCTAACCAGAATACTATTCCATACTTGAGGCGTCGTCATGGCCGACCCACGGTCCAAGGGCGGAACAGATGAGCCCAGAGTATCGACTGGGGCTTCGCATGTCACAGCCTCCCGTCAGCGTGCCCTTCTTCCTGCTCCTGGCCCCGGTTCCATGGAGAGTGGCGGATACGGCGACCAAGTTTCCGGAGCGACGGCCGTGCCTCCGCTCGATGTTGATCCCAGGGGCTGGAACAGGCCCGTTTTCGCGTTAGAAGGGCAGGCAGCCGGTCCGCTGCCATCCTCCCAGCAGCTTCTCCCGTCGACACTCGCAAGCTTCGGCGGGTCACGGGAAAAAACGCCGTTGTACGCATCCAACCCCGATCCCGAGTCCTGGCTCCATGATCGGAGTTGGAACCAGCATCCTTCGTCGGATGTATGGGGGAACAGCGAGCCGCTGCCTTACGATCGCGCATCGCAGACCTGGACTGGACACTGGCAAGCCCACGAGCCGGCACCTGACTTGCCTCGCGCCACCGGAGACGCGAGATTGCGCCTAATGCAGCAGACTTCGCAGCAGAAAGCCCCCCATTTCCAACCGAAACCGGTGGATCTCATCCTTGGAATTGATGCTTACTCCAAGCCTGATCACCTCAGTCCCATCCGCGACGTGACCGGCGACTCGATAGACGAAGACGACTCCATCGAGATTGACGGTCGCAAGTACCAAAGCTTCAAGGAGGGTGGGTACATTTTGCCCAACGATGCCGATGAGCAAGATCGTCTCGACCTCCAGCACGCTGTCAACCTTGCGCTGCTGGACGAAAGGCTTGCCACCGCCCCTGTCCGAGACCCAGCTCGTGCCGTAAGCAGCATTTGCGTTCTTTGGTGCCTTTGTTCCAGCGAGCCTGGCCCTTCGTACTCCCGTTGCGCTCTCGTCTGCCGTTCTGGCCCAAAGACGATCCAGGAGGGCCTGTTCCAGAAGAGTGGGCACTGACTCGAGAGCACGGTAGCTGGACCTTATGACCGGGACGGGTATCTGGGCCCTCCAATTCGCTTCTCAACACCCACGCTGTGAGGTGACGGGCACCGACCTGGCGCTGATACAGCCCCACAGGGACCGGCGACCGGCCAACGTCTCGTTCGTACGTGAGGATGCTGAGGGCGTGTGGACGTTGCCGGACGATTTCGACTACATCCATATGCGCTCAGGCCTCGTATTTACCATGGACCACGTGGGGCTGGTCGAGAAAATGTTTACGCACTTGCGGCCCGGAGGCTGGGTTGAAATCCAGGACGGCTGTCCCGAGTTCCTGTCATTCGACGGCAGCCACGCGGGGTCGGCCATGACGCGCTGGGTGGCGGCGACAGCCGAGGGCCTACGGCGACTGGACCGCGATCCTGAGTCCGTAACCAAGTGCACCGGTTTTCTGCGCGCCGCCGGCTTTGTTGATATCCAAGAGAGGATCTTGCCTGTGCCCATCGGCAGCTGGGCGCTCGACGCCAAGTTCAAGCGCGTGGGGCGGTTCAACGGCGCGAACCTGAGGCAGGCGTGGACGAGCGGGACAGGCAATTTGCTTCTCCAGGCCGCCGGCATGCATCGTAAGCAACCCTCCGTTTCCTCTAGCCGTCCTGGGTTTCGGTCTAGGGAGGCTCGGGAGGAGTTGCTCTGCGAACACAGGCTTGGGGAAATTACTAACATATAGCGCAATGCAGCCGACGACATTCAGCTTCTCAATGAGCACTGTGTGGCCGAGTTGGACTCTGGAGCGGTTCACTGCTACGGCCCGGCGCATATTATTTACGCCCGGAAGCCTCTAGATGCCTAGTGCCGGGGTTTTTCTCGGGGGAACGGGGCCGACCTGCCGTGCTTCAAGGTCGTTCACGCATAGGGTATTAAACTATCTCACAATTCAACTATGGTGTTACGCGGCGTTGCCTAGTTTTCTCGTCTTGGGGGAGGGGCTGGCGTTGGGGGGGGGGGGGGGGATATCCAGAAACCGTCACTTCAGAGCGAAGCCAGCAAGATTGGCAACACGTAGTTCTCCGTGAACTGCCACAACGCACTCGAATCGTGCGTCAGCCAGGCCGCGCCGTTATAAAAGGTGCCACGCTTCCCCTGAAGCGCAAATAGCTTCTCGTAGAAGCGGTGCTTGATGTCCTCGTTGGGGACCATCATGTTGAAGGGCGCGTGGTCGGAGAAGGTGACCCAGTTCGGATCCGGGCCCGCCGGCAGACCACTTGCGGCTTTGTACCGGCGGATGTCGGCAAGCACGGCGGCACGGACGGCGGCGGCGCCGATCATATCGGGGCTACCGTAGTAGACCTGTGTTAGGTTGATGCCGCCGTTCCACTGCGTGTGGTACAGGCCGGGAAGGGCTGGGAGGCGGTAGGGCTGGTCGGCGCTCCCCATGTTGACGAGTCTCACGGCGCCGAGGCCCGTGTTGTTGAGCAGGCCGGTGTAGTAGCCGCTGGCGCGGAAGCGGCCGAAGAGAGCCGTCTCAGCCGGGCCAAGGTCCCATGCCTCGAGGTTGGACAGCACGGGCGGCGCCGCGAGAACGACCTTCTTGGCGATAATGAGCTTGCGGCCGGTGGGCGTCTGAACTGCAAGGCGCGCGGGCTCGGCGCCGTCGCCGTCGCGGCAGCGCTTGACCGCCAGAACGGTCGAGTTGAGCAGCATGTCGTCTGGCCCCAGAGCGGCAGCAATGTTCTGGTACAGCTCCTGTACGTTGTGATGGGCCGTGGTGAGGAACGGCACACCCGACAAGGCGACGTTGAGTTGGAGCTTGGTGAAAGCCTTGAAGATGTACAGGGTGCTGATGTGTAGCAGCGGCACGTAGCCCTGCTGGTAGGCGAAAACCTGTTGCATCATGGCGCCGAGGTTGTGCTTGGCCACAAAGTCGCCGAAGGGCAGCAGCAGATCCGGGTCCACGGGGTAGGTCAGGTTGAAGCTCTCCTGCAGCTGGGGATACTTCTGCGACAGAGCGGCAAAAGCGCGAATGGCAGTGGCGACATCGCCGGCGTTCGGGGGAGCGGCGTCAGTGACGATGCGGCCAGTGGTGAAGTCGACGGGCAGTGTGGGCACGCCCAGCACCGTGGTGAAGTTGACCAGCGGCACATGGAAGCGTGCGAAGTAGTCAGTAACGACGGGCACGGGGGCGAAAATGATGACGCCGATGTCGACGGTGTAGCCCGTCGCCGGGTCAATCCACGTCTCGGCATGGCCGCCCAGGTGAGCCTGCGGCTCGACGACGACGATGCTCTTGCCGTGATCCCGCAGCCGGACAGCTGTGTACGTGCCCGACGAACCACCACCGACGACGGCAACGTCCCGGTGGAGAACATCCTTGGGGTCGAAATCGGCCGGGTCGGTACTGCAACTCGGCGACGAGGCGGCGAGGGCCCATGTGGCCGCAGCCCAGGTGAGCGTCGAAGCGGACAAGTAGCTACGCAGCATATTCAGCAACAGGTTCAGCTACTGGAGCACGTTGGGTCCAGTACTGGTTGACGACGGAGGCGAGGGGAGGAGAGAACCGGAGTGTACAAATACTTACCTTGGTACTCAGCGCTGGCTCACGAGCGCTCACCGGTTGTTGCCCTCGCTCCCACCACCAGCCCTCCTGTGCCGGCGCCGTATCGGGTTACCCGCGCCAGGGGGGGGATGAGGGAGGATGATGGAGGCCTGGTGAGAATGCATCCACGCTTGGGGATGAGATGGAGAGGATGGATGGCCCGCTCACCCAATGGATCCATGGCAACGGGGAAAGCCAATGTCCAACAAAAAAAGAGATCCCATCGTGCTTGCCTTAATCAGCGCCTTGCAGGTCGTCACGTATGCGGGCTTATGGAAGCGGCTGAGCGGCTGCCCATCCAGCTGA
Source organism: Nigrospora sphaerica (assembly GCA_018287875.1). NCBI lineage: Eukaryota > Fungi > Ascomycota > Sordariomycetes > Amphisphaeriales > Apiosporaceae > Nigrospora > Nigrospora sphaerica. The sequence goes on from JAGVVL010000017.1 coordinate 1,283,036, forward strand.
GCATGGATGGGGGAGTAGAAGGCGCGCGCGGGATAACGGGCTGGGCAGTCACGGTTGCAGCTGGGCATCTGCCCGAGATCCTCATGACAAGGTAGTATTGCAATGGGGATGGGTCCGTCACGAAAAGGAACCAACAGGCGGGAATCACGAAAGCTTTGAGGTGGACGAAGGGGTGGCATTTGTGTAGATTCAGAAGAGGTACATGTGTACCTACATACAAAAAGTGCATATCTTGCCTTTCCCCCATCGGCGGCTTGACCACACGATCGCGCCATGGATGCCTGCCGCGATGCCCGGCCATGGGCCAATCGTGACCCCATATCCCCCCCGCCCCGGATTGGCGTCCACTAATATATGGAAGCCCAATGGATGATACGTGGGAAGTGAAGCCTAAGCCGGGTATTAGCCTTCTTTTACGCCATGGCATACCGATGTGGCTGACGCATCTTCTCTCCTTGCCGGCCCATTCGTTGTTCAGGAGCCGAAACGTCGGAGCATTTCCACGTCTCGGAAGCGAGCAAGCAGTCGAGGCGGTGCCCTCGACCCGTATTCTGGGTAACGCCGTTTCACTGTGACGCTTAGCGTCGAGCGAATGCCGTCTCGCGCACTTCGTTGACCATTGCCTGACGTCGTCCGAGGGACTAGCATTCGAAGACCACAAGGTAACTGCGGCGACTGCTACAAAGACGGCCACGAACACAGCACACGTGGTTGCTACCAGCATCGCCTTTGCAATGGCGGGGGTGTAGCAGTGCTAACTCTGGGCTGCGTGTTGATCGCTGGGATATTATTCACCCGACTTGTCTTTGCATTTCGAACGCTTTCCCCTTGTCCATGTCGACAGCGACGAGGTCGAACTCTGCAGGGAAAATCTGGCCGGCTGCGTCGAAAAGGACACTGGCATGGTATCTGAAGACGACCGTGGCTTCTTGATCCCCGTGGGTTATCACGACGTGCGTAGCATCGAGACGCCCAACGCGCGGCACATAGCCTCGGCCATCTGGGGCGCAACGCTTGTATGCGCCTTCTTCTGTCTGAGCAAGATAGTCGGCCAGTCCGTGGCAGCTAGTCGACGGCGTAGGCTGTGTAACGCCTATATCTGCCTCATCTGGGTGACATGGATCTCGACGACGCTCTCGTCTGTTGTCGTTTGGCTGTGGCTCCTCTTCTTTCTTCCTACCAGGTACGCCCAGGGGCTTCTGGCATCCTTTCGGCCGAGACGGTCCCACGGGCATTAACTGACGGATACTTGTTGCCACCGCTCAGCTTCTGGACCTTTCTGGCCATCAGTGCGTCGTCGTGGCCCCGTGTCTCTCCCTCTGTTCGAGCTACGTTGCTGACCCTCGGTAGGCCTTCTCTGGCTGGTTCATATGCAGTGCCTCTTACAGATTGTTGCAAACCGCCTCATGTTCCTCCCGGTGCACTGGGGGCGGAGGATCCGTTGGATCACGTTTGGCGTCATGACCTTCCTCACTGTCTCCGGCTCGTGCTCTTATCTTCCCGCCTCGATCGAGCTGAAACCCGGAATCGTGCGCTTCAACAGTGTTTGGGACCGATGTATCAAGGTCCTCTTCTCCATCGTCGATCTGACCCTCAACAGCCTATTTATCCGCCTTGTCTATTGCAAGCTGGTCTCGGCCGGCCTTGCCAAGTACTGGCCACTGTTTTGGCTGAATTCCTTCATGATCTTTGTCTCCATTTGCCTCGATGTAAGCACTGCCACAGCCTTGCCAGTCTGAGGGCGATCGATACTGATATCGTGACGGCAGGTCATGGTTGTGTGCCTCGAATCCGAGCCCCAGGACCCTACCTGGTGAGCTCGCCCCCTCCCTCCTCTATAGCATCCTCCGGCTTCGTGCCTTCGTAGTCGATGTTGATCAGTTACGAGCAGGCACATACAATACCTCATGTTCAACGTCTTGGTCTTCATGATCAAACTATACGTAGAGCTAGCCCTAGCCGAGACGATTACCTATATCGCAAAGTCCACAGCATCCTGTCCCCATCGTGCCACGGCCTGGCCACAGAATGCAGACCTGGAATGCTTCGGCGACGCCACCATGATCGTGCCCCACGGCCCGGCCGATCAGTATGTGAACCTTGTCGCTATACCGCCGACGGACCTTCAAGAACACACTCTTACCATGCATGAAGGGGACGGCCACTCCACCTCGTGGGTGTTGGGGGAGGCGAGAAGGACAGCAGTGGTAACGCGATGAGTGCGGCCGTTATTTTGCGGCTAGGCTATCCGATAGCAACTCGCCGTTTGGCGATGCTACCACAAAGGTCCAAATAGCCTTCCTTACATTAGTCCCAAGAAGCGAAAATAGCCTTCCACAGGTACCGGCTACTTTCCGAGCCCAGGTCTCCCGCGGGAATGCCTTGCGATGGCGACGGCCTATACCTTTGCTCTTTGCCTAAAGAAAATCCGGGCGGGAGTTGACCCGTCGATCAACTACGAGCTCGTAGATGGCGATATAGAACCCCGTGAGCAGCCGAACGAACCATTCGCGAGCGCGTTCGTCGTACTGCTCCGCGGCGTCGACCATGTCGTGCCCGAGGGATGTGAGCTGGTCCGCGAGGTCGTCGAACTGGAGGCTGTCGACGGGGACGAAGGAAAGATCGGCGAGGAGACGGGGCGACCGGGCCAAGCGATGCTCCTGGGCCTTGCGCTCCTCGGTGATGTTGGTAGAAAAGCGGCCGAGAGCGCGCGCCAGCGGGCCGTCCGCCCCCGCGTCGCTCGCGGGGTTCAGCGCCCACATGAGCTCCAACGCGACCGCCTTCACGCGCAGCCGCGTCTTCCACAAGTAACTATCCGAAACCCCCGTGCTGACGGGCTCGCTGTGAAGCAGGATGTCCGACATGGCGTACCACGCTCGCCGGTGCGCCATGGGCTGCGGTTCCTGCGCCTTGTGGCTGTCCTGTACGAGGAGGCGGATGAGGTAGTTAACGAGCGGCAGGGCCTCGAGCATCCGATCTGCCGGCCGGCAGCGGCAGCCGGCGTAGTGGGCGAACTCACTCATGGGCGGCGCATTCTCTTCTGGAAACGTCATGGTCAAGGTACATCCGCTGATGCTTGAAAAGGTGACTGGGGGGTGGAGCGAGGCGCAGGGCCGTTCTTTCGGCTCTTGGCGCGCTTTTGAGTCCCTCTTTTCTGTTACTTCGGCGAAGTATGCCATGGCCAACACTTCCTTCGCCGTAGCAATCGAATCGCTCATGTGTCCTACCTTTCGGGGCCGATATCTGGGCGGTGGGGGTAGCAACAGAAGAACGGGATCTCGGTGGGTGGGTTGACAGCACCAATGTGGACGACTACATCGGCGTGCTCACCATTGAAACGAATGTATTCGTAATTTCTGGCCATTCTCTCCCCCAAGGCAGGATCCTTCGGGGTCTATGTAGCCAGGGAGGCAAGGTAGTTGGGTCTCAGAGTCGCCCTCACAAATCGCCCGGCCGTTTCCAAATAATTCCATGAGAGGAGAGACAATGCCCCTGAGACTAGACAAGCCAAGGCCAGATCTCTTTTTAGGTACTTTGGCCGATATGCTACGGGAACATGGGGATGGCAATACGCAAACAAGGCCTTTGTTGAAACGTCCTGGAACAAGAGCACCTGTTTGGAACACTCCCCAGCGCAGGTGCAGGCCGGGTCGAGAGATCAGGGCAATGAAAATCTACTATCAAGGCAGAGGCAGCATGCGCCACCAGAAACTTGCCAAAAGGGAAGCCGACGGACGGCCTGACACGGGGCAGCAGGCAGAGCTGCAACAAGGACAAGCCTTCCTTCGGAGCAGGTAATAGACGTTGGCCCGGATCGGTATGCCGTACGTTTAACTTTAGTAGGGACGAGTTGATTTGAGGGCATAAAACAAACAGGGTATGCTTGGCTGCCGGCTGCCCATGCTTTGCTATACCGCTATAAGAAGGAGGAGATGGGCGATGGAAAGAAGCCCGGCCAGTTCCCAGACCACCGCAGCCACATTCCGTGCTTCTCCCTCAATCCCCAGTCGTAGCTAGCCCTTTCTTCAAACAGTATATTGTTTCCCACGATGCAGAACCCCGTCGTAGCCATGCCAGCTTTGGGTCTCGGAGTCCTCGCTTCACCACTGCTGCTGGCGCACCCCAAAATGCGGTCACTGATCGTGCAGGAGGATGCCCAATACGTTATCGGGCGGGACGCCGAACCCGAGAGCCCGAGCATCCTCGCCAACGGCGACTTCGAGGCGGGCTCGATCGCCCCCTGGAACTTCACCCAACTCGGGAAGCCCTTGGGCGTCGTCGTGTCGCTGACGCTCAACGACAACCTCCAGGCCCGCCCGGATGGCGCCACAGAGGGCAGCTGGCATTTGCGTCTTTCAACCAACTGGTACCGGCCACTGATGGGCACGACCAGGGCCACAGTCGAGCAAGCGCTGCAGACGCAAGACGGGGTGGACTATCGGGTGGGCTGGAGCATGATGGGCGTCGGCGGAAGCAAGGTATCGGTGAGTACACGTGACGACAGGCCCGCCTACGCCAAGGAAGGGGAGACTGACACCCAGCGGAACGCAGTGGGCAGTTGGGCTCCGGGGCGCCAAGAATGCCTTGGCATCGGGCGAGTCGGGCGGCGACGGCCGGTGGCACAACTACACGGCCATGTTCGTCGGGTCCGTGGCCGATGTCCTCGTCATCACAGCCGCCGCCTCCGAATACGGCGTCGCCGAATGGCGCTACGATGATTTTGTAATTCGGCGTGTCTGAGTGGGCGTCCAAGGCGGTGGCGGCCGTGGCCGGGGGTGCTGGGACCGCGCCGATCTGAAGCAGAATCCAGGAAACTCGATAGAAGCCGCCATGCGACAGATCCCGATAAACGCTTAAAAGAATGCATGTGGTTTACCAGAGACCAAGAACATGGTGGCTAATCAAGGTCCTTGGCGGGTAGGTACCTGTGCAGTTCCGCTGTCGTAGGTAGCCAAGGGAGCCTATGCATGGCGACAGAGTAGTATTAGCTTTGGCGCGCCGCCAGCGCGAGAACAACCGCCGTGGGTACTTTACCTCCACCGAGCCGGCGCGCATGGTTTTTGTTAGGAGACCGGCATGTCCTCCGTTTCGCACTGTGCGTGGCCGGGAGTGTGGCCTCGTCCTTTGGTGCCTACGGGAGCGGTGGCGGGAAAAGGCTGTGGGGTCAAAAGTCTTCGGTCTATCTACCACGCCGTCAACGGCGACCGCTCAACTCCCGAGGCCGTTCACAGCCACATGATCGTTTCCATGTATCACGCACCCAGCACATTGGCAACTCGGGCCGCACATGCAGCCGCCCTTGTCGCCTTGGCACTGGCCAGTGTACAGCGGGTAGTCAACGAACAGAAAGCGGTCGTCCCAGTCCATGCGCTCGTTCAGCACGGGGCTAGGACCAGCACTGAACGAAGGTAGCTCGTCTACGGGCCACTCGATCCCCAAAGCGCCTTCAGAAGCGGTCGAGGTGGATGCCGCCGCCGCCGCCGCCGCCGCAGGATTGTCGACGGGTGGGAGCGGCGCACAACAGGAACCGACGGACGGTCCCGGAGGACGCGTATGCCACTGGTCTTCGTAGACGGACGATATCAGCTGCCGCGTGGCGTCATTGAACGGATGCGAGATGCAGCCGATGCATTGGCACATGGGACCACAGCTGCAGTCGTGTAGGAGGTCCGTTTTCCCGCACGCCGAGGCCGGGGTGGGTACCGAGACAGTCTGGTGCGGTGGCGGCGGCGGCGGCGCCGTTGCCGTTGCCGGGGTCGGGGTCGGTGCCCAGCCCTGGGAGGGAAAACCCGGGAGCTGCGTTGGCGGTTGCACCACAACGTAGACAACAACGCGGGGCCCGGACGCTGGCGGTACTCGAGGATCGATGTGTAGACCGGCAAGCGGCGGGAGCTGGAACACGACGCTCGCCTGGGGTTGGCTGATACAGCCCGTGCAGAGCGGCAGATTGACGCCCACGGGCTGGACCAGCGTGCCCTGGACCGTGATGGGGGCGGCGGGTAAGTTCGGAGGTGGGCGGAAGCTGGCGGGGCTATTCAGGTCAGCGGGGAAAGGGGGCGGGGGGCAACACGCAAGAGCGGCCGAGGGCGGCAACGTACGACTCAGGCCCGGCGTCTCCTTCCCTGGGCGGGACAGGCGTGTTGAGGCCCGAGGTCACGGACGAGGCAGCGGTAGGCTCGGGCGAGGCCACACTGGAAGCCGACGACGAGATGGACGACATGTAGGACGTGGTGGTGGCGCGGGCGGAGCAGCAGCTGGCCAAGGCGGGTGGGGCAGCGAATGCCGACGCGGCCGGCAAGTCGGCGTCTTCGGAGGCGCGGCGTGACGTGGCCTCGCTGTGTCCGGCGCCGCTCCCGGCGCCGGGGTCCCCGCCCACGGACATGTGGGCCGGCAAGGCGGCGGTATCGTCGGCGGCATCGGCGAGCTTCCGGCGGGTCTTGGCGGGTGCATCGGGAGCAGCGGCAGCGTCCGGGGCGGACGTCAGCACGCACTCGCACTTCCTCTTGCGGGGCAGGGCGACGGTCACGGAGCGACAGGCGCAGGCCGAGGCCGAGGGATGCGGGCAGCCGCGCAAGGGCCGGCCGGGCTTCCGCACGGGTACCAGCAGACGGTCGCTGCCGTGATCGCAGGTCGTGGCTCGGTGGCCCCGGATGCAGGGCTCACTGTGGGAAGACGAAGATCAGAACGTGCTGTTGCGCCTTAGGGCGGCGGGCGCGCCCCACGGGCACGACCGCGGGTTAGCTCGTGGGCATGGGGCGCGTGTCGCGTTACTGACCAGGCCATTTTGACGCCGTTGATGAGCGGCATTTTGCGCGGGTTCCCGCGGAGGGCGGAGGCGAAGGAGGGGGCGAGGGCGAGGGCGAGGGCAAGGGCAAGGGCGAAGGCGAAGGCGAAGGCGAAGGCGAAGGGCGAGGGCAAGGACGGGGTAGGCGGCGGAGTAAGAGTGAGAGACGAGGTTTGGCCGTCAGTCGGCAAGAGGGCGACGGGCCCACGACGGCCCCACGACACGGGCTCTCGCTTGTACGAGAGCAGGAGGCACTACTCGCACTCGCGCGCACCCACAAACACACGACACACATACGCGGACAGACAGACACACACGCGCACGCGCTGGAACACCCCAGCAACACACAAGGTGGCAGCGTCGATTAAACGCCGAGGTATGTAGGCAATGTGAGCTGGGCTGCCAAGTAAGCGGTGTGGTATGGAAGACGGTATGTCGGCGGACGGGCACCGAAAGCGCTTTCTCCAGCTTCCCATCCAACGGGTCTGGTCTGCCGGTGGGGTATCGCTGCAACTAGGATGGAACCGCAGTCGTCAGGGGCCAGGCTCGCCAGGGCAGCCAGAAGGAAAGAGGAGGGCCGTTGCTAGCCCCAAAGCATGAAGGGTAGACGGACGATCAGATAGATAGCGTCGAAGCCGGCGCGACAGGTCGAGGGGGGTCGAGGATGGAGGAGCAGTGGCGGCGGGGGGCAGTTTGCTTGATGGAGCCCACGATGGACGGTAGAGCAAAAAAACACCGGAGGCCAGGGGTCCCAACCCGAAACTCAGAGCCCCAACCTTGAAAGTCGATGCGACTAACGCGGTAGGCAGGCAAAGGTGTGTAGTTAGTCGAGTCGCAACGAGACGGACGGACAGCGTAAGTAAAGTAGGTACATATTTACGTTGGTCGCTCGCGCTGGACCTGGTTGCGCTCTCGATGGCGAAAAGAATACAACAGGGTCGGACCTATTTCTTAGCCGACTCGATTCCAGAACGCCACGCCATCGTCTCATTCGCTCAAGTACATTCAGTTGCGACCCTCGATATACGGTTCCCGTATGTACAAGCGCACGCCAGGGTTCCCCCAAAGAAGACGACGGTGACAGCCCTGCCCTACGAATCGGCCTAGCCCGAGCGAGGCCGATTGGTTGCGACTGTGACCTACTACTATGCAATCGTGAGCCTCAGCCGACGTCGCCGGCCGTTCGGCCTGATTCCGACGCGCCCTGTGTTCTTCTATTGCTCATGTCCTGTCTGCCCCCCGGCCTTGGGAGGCCCTGGTATCTATTCGCAAGGAACCTTTCGTGGCTGGGCCACCCACGGGCGCTAGCAGGGCGGTTGGTTAGTTGTAGATCATGTGCGACCCAAGTTCATCCTGTTTCCACTTCGGCATTGCCCTTGCACCCTGTTGTTGTCGCCGCAGCCGAGACAAAAACGCGCCCGTGGCTGCGGTGTACACACTCCATACATGGCAGGTAGGGCTCGGCGACAGGAGCCACACAAGCACGGGGGCGGCGCATGCGTCAGCGCTTGCTCAGGCGATCCCAGGGGTCCAGTCGCTTGGCGTCGGCCACGATCACCGCCACCTATGCGGCCTTTGAGCAAGTATGAGCAAATTTCTGACCGGCGTCCGGCCGCCTCCACACCAGGCGACTTCCCTCCGGGCGACCCCTCTCCAGTAAACCCGGCGGTTCTATAGGCCCTTGCTCGCCCGCGAGAAGCCGGTTGGGGAACCCCTCGCCGCCGCTGCTCCCCCCGTGTGTAGTATCCCCACACCGGATCCTTGGCTCGGGGCATCTATGGCTGGCCGTGATAGCCATTCTCCCCGTCACCACCGGCATGCACTCAGTCCACCTTCACCACCACACAACCCCCCCCCCCCCCCCTCGAGTCGGACCCTCGCCCCTTTCCTCCCGAGTGCTGTCTGTTCGGAAAGAACAGCCTTGATGGCGAACCGACGGTCCAGCAGGACGGTTGCTTCGGCCTCCACCCCAGGCTCGAACGCCCGAGAATCCCAACCGGCCGCCCCCCCGCACGAGATCGAGATAGTTAGGTGACGGCGCCGGCCCCGTGTCGGCGGCCATGGACATGCCCGCGCCGTAGGAACCTGGGACAGATACCTGGGAGCTCGTCCGCCGCATGCCTCAGAGGGTGGTGGGTGATGTCGCGACGCGCCCGTACGTAGGACACCAAGTTGGCTGCATACACAGGAGGCAACGCCGAAGGAGGTGTCATTGTACCGGTCGCAGGGTTCGTCCTTTCTCACCCCCATATGCCCGGCGTCGCTCTCGCTTCGGGCATACACACCGGCGTGCTCCCGGCACGCTTCCACCGAGATTGTGGAGGCGGCGGCGGGAAGCGGGCTGTTCATGACCATGGTGAAGGCGCCGCGATGCTTGGGCCGGACGGGCTGTACCAAAAAGCGATCGAAGAGTAGTGTAACCAGAGCGACCCCGACCAAAGGGCTGGTATCCCCACTGGCACTCGTTACCGATGGACAATGCGGAGGACACAGGCGGCAATGGCGAGCTTGCCAGGGGTTACGTGAGTTGCCCAAGACACTCGGTAGGCCCGCTGCCGCAAGGGCGCCGCCGACTGCGGCACCAGCAAGACCGGCGTCGGGGTGCCCGCGATGCCCCATATCCGGTACGGAAAGGCGCTTTCGCCCTTGGCGGAATCGCGGTGATCTGCAGGCGGGTGGCCGAGTGAAGAGTGAGTGCCTGTAGGCACCGAGCTCGACCGCGGGCATGGGTCGTGCGCCGTCTAGTCCGCGGCCGAGAGGACGTTGTTCATTATCCCAACTCACGATCCAGTGGTGAGCAATAAATAAGAACCTGCCCACGGGTGGCCATGAGGACGATTCTTCCTCAAAGGCCGGCTCTGAAGCCAAGAGCTGGCTCACGCGTATTGCTCGGTCGCAATCTCCGTGGAATCCGAACCCCCGATGCCCGTTGCAATGACCCAACCACACCCCCTCAACCAAGCCCAGCGTCAGGTAAAGGATGGTATCTGGCGCCAGCTCTCCGGCCGGCGGCGTCCCGGAACGTGGGCGAGGTGATCCGGGAAGGAACACAGGCGGTTCCGCTGAAAGATAACGACGTCCTCTCTCAAGACGAGTTCCGGCATGGGATCGGCGATGCCGAGACAGGGCTCCAGGAAGCGCACATGCCGTCTTCACGAGGAAAGACTCGCCGACATCCTAGCATTTGCGCGTGATGTCCCCGATTATGGGAGCCTCATGTCCAGGCCTTTGCCGTCATCGTCGTCGCCATGTCGAGATGGGCATATGCGCGCGACGGGTCGTCGGTCCGGATACCGTGGCCGATGACGCCGTGTCGCACCCGGCCCAACGAGATATGGGCGCAGGCACGGATCGCCAGGAGGACCACGGCCGCTGTCGGCAGCAAAATAGGGGCGAACATGCCAGGCAGGGTCGGAAAGCAGTGTTTCAGGCTGCTTTACATGGCTGCGGCTTGTGTCGAAGCCAGCTGCAGCTCGTTTAGGCAGCCTCACGAGCCTGTCCACTTAGATAAGTAGAAGGGCGGTACGCGCAAATGCAATATACCGTGTGGCATTGCGTATAAGTAACGGGGCCACCGAGTCAACAGGTGATACGGCGGCAGAAAAGGACGCCCCTCCCTCTGCGGCCCCGTTGAACCTCTGCGCCCTTTTGAGCAGGTTTCCTGCGTGGAGCGTAATGTTTTGGTTTGCGGGTTCTCTTCTTGAAACCATGCTCATGTGCCAGAAAGTTGGCCGGTAACATCTGGAGTGCCGTTGGACTTTACGCAGGTGGCCGAGAAGGACAAGCATTTTTCAACCTGCTATTCCTTCTTCCTCCCGTAGACGCCCCTGCTTGATGTAGCTTGTCCATGCCGGGTCCTAAGTACAGCTTATGAGAGAAACTCCCTCGTAGTAACGAGGGTCGGTTTATTGTGACAGGACCTAACGCACCCGCTAAGTACCTGACGATGGCGTCTTGAGTGTTGCGATAGCCCGCAGTAGAAGTCGCCCAAGAACAAAGAGCACTTCGGGAGATACCGACCTCCTATTAAGCAATCAGGCCCGTCCGGTGCTAGGGAACAAAACTTAGGGACGTGGCAACTCACGCAATGCAGACGATTCGGGTCGTATCGGCGGTCCAAGGCGTCTGTTTGCCTTGATGCCTAGTGGGCCACCGGCCTAGAATGTGCTTATACCATTTAGAACGGGGAGTCATATTCAAGCACATAAGCGTTGTACCCGTACTGAAAGTACAACACACTTGCCGGTGCATAGCTGCAGGATAGGGGTCGCCGCCCACAAAACGCGTAACGATAGGCTGTACACCAATCACATCTATCTTTTGTCCCAAGTAGCCCCTGGGCATCACCACTTCAAGCCCGGCGAGAGCGCGACGTCTTTACTGCTCCGTACACAACACACAGGTACCGGCCTCCTCGTCCAGAGGCAGACGAGCTTGACCGTCACGCCGACTGAGGGGTTAACCGCATGCATGAAAATATTCGATCTCGTCATTACGGGAAATAAGCCGCCTACACCCCATGACATGCGCGCTAGCCACCCATTTGTGATGCCTCGCCTACAATTCCCGCTGCGGGCCCCTCGGAGCAATGGAAAAACACAAAAAGACAAACAAGAAAATGACACCCGACAACTCCTAGTTTCCATAGCCATGTCTCACGGTTCCCAAGGTGGCCACCAAATGCAGACCTCGTCATTCTTCGTAGCGCTTCCCGGTCCTCGGCTTTTGATCAAAACGCCTTACTCGCGACGCCATGCTTGGGCATCTCGCCCTTGTTAAATATTTATCATCAATGCGACCGCCACCGTGACCACAGCATAGGCCAGACGGAGCAGCCTATCGTTGGGCTGCCATGCAGTGTATATACTATGCTCGCTACCCACAACGCCTTGCCTTCCACGAAGAGAGACGGGGGGGTTAATAAATGAAGAAGAGAAACGAGGGGGGGTGGGGGTGGTAGATGACAGCCACGCGCTCGTAGGGGCGCGTGCCAGAGTCGCGGGAGGTCAAGGTGGAGGGAGACGCAATTGTCTCTAGTCGTTGTTTTCCTGCTCGAGAAGCTGGACTTCGGGTGCGTTGAGCACGATGCGTGTGCCCAAGGTATCGGGGTGGACACCGTCGCGAACGGCGCCAAAATCCATGATCTGTAAGATATGTCAGCATGTGCGGATGCAAATGTGTTGTGGAAAAAGTCCTGCCACTCACTTCGATATATGTCAGCTGGTTCCGCTGCACCGCGGCAACACAGCGTCGCTCGTCGAATCGCACCTGCCAAACCCCGCCAAGGTCGGTGAGTAGGTCTTGGACGCACTCTCCGGAGCGAATGTCCCAGAGCTTCAGGGTCCTATCACTGCCGCTTATGACCTTGCGCCCATCATGCTGAAAGCATGTAATAGCTCCACTATGCGCCGTCAATGTCGATTGGCAGCGTCCAGTAGCCGGGTCCCAGATGCGAAGCGTCGAATCGGCTGCCGCCGAGACGAGCCGCTCATCACGTAGGTCCAAGAGGCCGACGAGCAAGTTGTGGCCCTCGAGTGTGTTCAGACAAGTGCCTGTGGCCAGGTCCCAGATCTTGACGAAGCTGTCCATGCTCCCCGAAATACAGCGATTGCGCTCCGTGTCTAGAACGACGCTGTACACCTTTTGCGAGTGGCCTTGCAGGACATGTACTGTTTCGCCCGTGCTGATGCGCCAAACACGTACTGTGTTGTCGTAGCTGCCACTGACCAGCGTGTCGGCGTGTGCGGCAATGGCGCGCACCGAGTGGCTGTGGCCCTGGAGCGTACGGACGAAGTAAGGGCAGTCAGCATCGTTGGCCGGCGGGCCCGTCTGAATGTACCTCCGGGAGCCGGCCTCGGGCAGACGCCAAACCCGAAGCTGGCTATCGCGCGAGCCAGTGATGATCAAAGGCTTGGCGGGCATCATGACTGGGGATCCGTTCTCCACGGCGCCGGTGGGGGTGGGCATGAGAATCTGCAAGCATCGCACAGTACTAGTGTGGCCGTAGAAGACTTGAGCGCAAAGTCCCTTCTCAATGTCCCACACACGGACCGAACGATCAGTTGAGCCCGAGACCAACGTGTTTCCCTGGTACTGCAAGGCCCAGACGCCCCCCTCGTGGCCCTCCAGGCGTTTCAACAGCTTGCCCGTCTTGGTTTCGTAAATATTGATGAACTGGTCGTCGCTGCCCGTGATGATCTTGTCCTCGTCGAACTGCAAGCATGTAATCACATGACGGGGGTGGGCGGCAAAAGCGACGTGACTGGGCTTCACCTTGCCGCTCGTCCAGCTCCGACGGATCAACGAATGGCGACGGTAAAGAGACTTGAACAAGTGCAGCTTGCGCAGACTGGGAAGACCGATGTGGGGATCGGGCACGGCAATAGCGGCAGCGTTGGCGGCTGAGATGGGCCCCTCGGACTTGTGGAGCTTTGGGGGCGCCTGGGCATCCTCGCGCTTGAACATGTTGTCCTGGGCGCTCGCACGTCGTTTGCTCCGGTCCGAAATGCTGCTTTGGATGTTCAAAGCTCTCTTACGCTTTGGGCGGGACGTCTTTGGCTGGGCAGGCGGCGTGTCGGGCTTGCCCGACGACCGGAGCTCTGTCTCGCTGGACGTCAAGCGATGTTGGAGGCTGTAGTCACGCTCGCATCCCTCGAAGCCCACGGGATCTTGCCATCCCCAGCCCTCCCTGATGGCCCGGTCCAGTTCGCCAGGAGGTAGGATGAAACCATCACGGTCGAAAAGCTCCTTCCAGCCCGTCTCATCGCTGTCGATTATGCTGCGCCACGTCTTGGATACCTGAGCTGCTCTGCATCGGTCTTGCACGTCGAGGTACGAGATGATGTGCAGCGTCAACTCTCCAGGCAGGTCCTTGAGAATGTCACGGTTCAGAGCCGGGTTGACAACACCCGCCACTGCATGCAGCGTCTTCCGTGGGCAGCGGCGCAGTAGCTGGTACAGCATGAAGGACTTCATCTCCGGGGGCATGGCGTCGAATGATTCTATCATGGATCGACTATCAATGATGCTTGAAGCCAGCATATCCGAGTGTGGACGTCGTCGCTGAAGTGAGGCCGAGGAGAGCCCGGCCATGGAAGACTCGGCGTATTCGTCATCAGCTGTAAACTGGCCGTCTTCTTGCATGGCAGTGGAGGGGTCCTCCTCTTCCTCGTCGTCCTCATCATCTGCACGGTCTGCGGTGTGCATCTGAGCCGCTTGGAGCGTGGGGGACAGCCGCGGACTAGGTAGACTGGCATCTTGAGCAGCCAACGTATTGATGGGACGCGGGTGATGCAATGCGCGGATGGACTGCTGCAAGGACTCGTCGGCATCAGCAAAAGGCTCGGGTTCGGCATCGGCGTCGGTGACGGGAGGGGTGGCGACATTGCTGCTGAAGACGGTATGGGAATCGCTGCCTGTGGGACTGGACATATCGAAGTATTCATGCTGGCCCTGGCTGGGGTCCGAATCGGGAGTCTCGAAGGCATCGAGACCACTGCGGCCTGGCCTGGGCGGTCGCCCGCGCTGGGAGCTGGAACTAGCGCTGGCCAGCTCAGAGGTGTCGGGCGTAATGGGGAAGCCGCTGGTGGGCCGGGCAGCCGAAGGACCATCGTCACGACGCGGGCCGTTGGCCAAGGCTCTCCGAAGCCTATCTGACACGGCGTGGGGCAGGTTCGGGCCGTGGGACCTGGGCTTGTGAGTCTTCTTCCTGATCGAGGCCGGCCTGGTGGGTATATCGGCGCGAACGGCCATTTTCTGGGCTTTGCGAAACGACATGTCCGACGGGGCCTTGAATGATCGGTGGCGCACATGGGAGGCATCGAAGCTAGAGTCGGCCTTGGTCTCCTGGGTGGATTCATCGCCTACAAGGGCAGTGTGGAAAGACTAGATGAAACCAGATTAGCGAAAGATGAGCAGCAGGGGAAAGGGTAAAGAAACACATACATCCGGATCCTGCATGTCGAGATCCCGGTCGACTGGCCAGCCCAAAGCATTATACTGCTCCAGGTCGAAGGTGAAGTGAGCAAGCTCGGGAGGGATGGGTCTTTGAGCCAGCGGGTACTCCTTAGAATCTAGTGAAGCCAAGGCCCTCGACTCCCGGACGAACATGGGCGGGTATGATCTCTTGGTGGTAGTGGTAGTTGTGATGGTCTTTGTCTCGATACACTCGGCCATCTCGAACTTCATGCTTGGATGCGGAGAGAGGGCATCGGCGTCATCCCAGTTCATTGAAACGGTAGTCTGGCTGGAGCGAGGCCGCGACCGCGCTGTCTGCCGGGATCGGGACGACGAGGCAGCGGACTGGGGGGCGACAGTGTCGGAAGGGTCGACGGGAGCGGCAGTCCTTCGCGGGGTGGACTTCATGGTGGGTTGTTCAAGTCGAGAACATGTGGAGGACAAAGGTACACAGGCCGGCGGTTGGATAGGTTAGTTGGGGCTGGCCGAGACTAGATGGCAGTCATGCAGGCAGTAGACGGTCCTCTATGCGCACCCGAGGAATGGTGTTGGGACAAAACGTCGGCTGATTATAAGATCTGATGTCGGCCACGGCGTCGGGTATTCAGGGGGCGAGGGGGCGAGAGGGGCCGGTTCGACCTAGATTTGAGCGGACTCAGGCTCTGACCTCGAGCCAGCCAGATTGCCAGGGTCTGGACTGGACAAAGAGGACCTTCCAAGGCGCCGGCAGCAAATGTGGCGGATATCAGGCTAGCATGCGAAACGATGCCGACGAAGGGGATATGAACAGGAAAAGAGAAACGATCCGAGGAAATGGAGAAGGCTGGGGGTATATGTGACGGCGCGTGCAGGTGTATGTATGTGTTGGTGTGGGTGGGTGTGGTGTATGTTCGTGCGGTGCAGGGTGTACCTCCTTCCGGTTCAACGAGTAGGCAGGCAGGTTGGCGTGTCAGCGTTAATGGAAGTACGTGTGTGGTGGTGGGAGGCGGCGGCGATAGTTGAGAATGGTAGTGCGGTAAGTTTGGTAGCGTACACAGACGGGCCTCTTGAGAGGGGGGGGGGCGGCTGGTTTGAATAGATTCTTCCGTCAGCAATCGGCGTTGTTGCCTTAGGGCGGGGACAGGCGGCCTGGGTAAGGTAGGTGGGTGTAGGTATGTATGTACCTAAGCGTGCGCGTGCCTGGAGGTCGAAGATCGATCAGCGGGCAGGCTGTGGGAGATGGGGTGGTGGTGAGAGCTGAGGCTGGACGGGACTGGCCAGGGCAGATGGATGGCTGGTGGAGAGAACGCAACGGGGCGGCACAGGATGGAAAGAAGGCCCGGGGAACAAATGAGCGGCCAGGGTGGACAGTGTCGGCGGCGGTAACCAGTAGTAGGGAGGTCTTGTGCGCGTAAATGAGTTGTGTGTTTGGGTTGTCCTTGCAGCCAGCGAGCGAGAGGGAGCAAGATGGAGAGAGGGAGAGAGAGGAGGGAGACAGAGACCCCGGCTCACCAGTTGGAGAGGCCGGATGACCGGACACCAGCACAAGCACCAGACACCATTTGGTATAAAGTAGGTGGTAGTAGGTACCTACACATAATGCAGACACCAAGCACCAGGCCAGGCATGGGCAGCCGACTAGACACCAGACCCGGACTAGGAGCCGATCCTGGTTCCCGGGGCAAGACTGGTGGATGGAAGGCCAGAGTGGAGAAGAAGGCGATTTGTGGAGGCGGCGACCGCAAGGGGCCCGGGCTGGATGGAGTGATAGTTCTGGCTGTTTTTTTTTTTTCCTCCAGCGCGACGGGAGGCGAGACGGCACAAAAGTGAAGGGCAGCCCGGCGACGTTAGTTGAGAGGAGTACCCGCCAACCGCCGCCGCCGCCGCCATCGAAATAAGTACACCATACTTAGATACACCGGGGGCCGATAGGAGGTACTTCGTACTTCGATACAGTTCCATTGCTTCTTTCTGTACTGGATGTGCTACCTGTACACTGTATTGCCTCGGCGGCTCTGGGCAAGGAGACGAACAGAGGGCTGGCTGTGAGGAGAGAGAGGTAAGTGCGTACAGGGCTGCCGAGGAAGGCGAGCAGATAGCGATTGCTGACGGGCTCGAACGAAGTTCGATTCGAATGACAAGCCTGCATCTCCTGTTGGGACGGAGCGACCAAGCAAGCTTCGGTTGAAACAAGGCAGGGCAACCCCATACAGTCCTGAATAGGTGCTTGGTGATCCATTTCAATCAAGGAAGAGCATCCATCCGGGATTAGGGTGGATGCGGCGAAAAGCCAACCCATCCGTCCCTGATTCCATCCCGCTGTGGAATCCATGGTATGCAAACTACATCACCGTCAACGGTTAGCCGTATGGCAGCCGTCAAGATGATGCATGGCCTCTTCAATCCGATGGCCGCTTCCGGTCGTTTGTTTTCATTCCACCAGCACTCATGTGCCTGGTCTGCTCGTAAGTGAGCAAACCAGCATACTGGGCAGGTATTCAGGGCCTTCCTTCTTCCCCTTTCCCCTGAAATACCCATACCCCGACATTACATCCTCTCCGGACCAGACCCCGTGCCAAGACACATCAGCAAGACTCTCTCGAGATGGTAAGATTCTTCTCGTACGTGGTACCACCTCCGACCCCAACAACCTGACGGCAAGAGCAATAAGTACGCAAGGGGCCGATACCTATCGCAGTATACTGCAACACCTTTGGCCACCAGCGCCGATGCACTCGCCCTGCGGGTGCCATCCGACGGGATGCTCCGATGGGACGGGGGTGCCGGCCGGCCGCCTGTATGGTGGTGTCGCGGGGCTATACCATCGCCGAACCCGGGGGGCAGCTGGGACTATAAGTAACCCTAGTACATACCCAATGTACATGGGTCCACCGTCGCTGTGCAGGTGCTTTATCACGCCAAGTTACACCTGGTGAGAAATGTGGCGGCGGCCGACGTTTCCAGGAGCCGGGGCCGACGACGACGAGGACGGTTTGCTTTTTCCCACCTAGGACCCGTTTAGGCTTCCTTCGGGGCCGCCTTCATGCCCTGGTGGCCGCCAGATTCTGGCAGCTGGGTAACCTGCTGCACGCGACAAAGTTGGTGCCGACCTAGGCGCTTTGCACTGCACAGGTCGCGGGGCACGCAGTGCGAACCGCCATCCCTACGAACGTGACACCATCTGCTCGCCCGTTTTCTTTGACCGCCGTGCATGGGATTCGAGTCACCCGACGGGATCCCGGCCACCGCCCACGGGTGGCATCATGGGGGGTGCATCGGGCATCTGTTGCCCGGAGATTGAATTCATAGGTGCTACGCTGCAGGTTGCTTCTCCGGTAGGCGGAAATACTATGCAGCAGGTAGGTACTTCCGTAAGTATGCAAGGTTCCTTTACCGCACGCTTAGACCAGCTCGGCCTCCCCTTGCTCGTCGCGCCCACCGTGATGTCAATCAGCGGGCCATCCATTGATGTGCACTGCGGTACCGAGTGTATGCAGTCAGTAGTAGCTGACTCCATTGACTTTGCCTGAGACTTCCCATCCCAGCTCACCCAGCTGCTTCGATGCGAAGCCGGCTGCCAGGAGCCAGGCCTGCCTTGTTTGCCGGCTTGCTTGTGTGCTGGCCGCCGTTCTGACGGTTATCTCCAGCTTGCACCCGAGGACCTTCGGCCAGCATAGGCAGTGATCTTCTCCCACGGGGAGGGATTCGCCGTGGGTCCTGGCCCCCTCCCGACTGGAGGCTGCGTGATTCCCGCCCCGGCCGAGACTCCAGGATTGTCCAGCAATCATGACACCCGTCACAGCGCGTCAAGGGCGGCCCAGCAAAATCTGGGACTGGCCAACGCAAGGCCTCACCTAGTTGTACCTGCCCAGCAAGTTGCCATGGTGTGGGGACTGCTTCTTGCCCGCCCGTTTGCCGTGGGTGATAGCAGGTGCAGTTGTATGTAGGTAATTTTTTCCCTTTTCCCCCCTTTTCCCTGTAGCAGAGCGCAGTTTAGATGTGGGCCGTCGCTGCGAGGAATGATCGAATGAGCATCGATTCGTCGGCGGCAACGCGCTCTGTCACGCACTGCTCGCCAAGACCGGGTTGGCGTCCACGTGTACGATAAACACGACTTGGCCGTAGTCCCATGGAGGCCAGTCGAGATGGGGATCCATCCCGCAGCCTGGGGCGATCGATGGTGGATGTCGGTTTGGGCGTCTCAGCTTCAATGTTCTTCCATTCTGGAGAGACGTGCCCTCGCATGGATGGTACCGAGTGGGGAGCGCGCCGTGGCCAAGCCCTTACCCAGGCGCCCCAGGTATGAATGTATGGCGGCTGCGGCAGGTCGCGGCGAGAGAGACTTCAGTGCCCGATCATCGGATCCTCCCCGGGCATCCATCCACCTATTAGATGGGAGGGGAGGCCGAGACGCGACGCGACGCGACATAATACGACGCGCGCTGCCACTACGCGAGGCCACGGTTTCCCGTCGGTCACTTCCGTGCATTAATGGGGCGTATGCTTTCAACCAGCACCGGCCATTAGTGATATGACCTATTCATGCCCCTTTGCTGCTGCTCTATGGCCCGCAGGTGCCCTCTCAACCGTCACGTTGGGTTTGTGCGGGAGAAGGCTATGCTGCGTATGTAGCCTGGCTCCAGCTTCCTTCGGTCATGCATACCTACGTGTACCAGGCTCCAGGTAAGGAAGGGCGTGAAGTATGTATGGTGCGCGAGACCTCCATAGGTAACTAGATGCACCTACCTCAAGAGCCGACAATGCAGAAGAGGGAGTGATTACATGATGCATGCGTGCATGGATGCCCTTGGCAGCATGCCCCGGTGCGTGTTCGCGCGCCTGTGCGCAGCGCACCGATTGACTTTTGATGTGACGATGTTCCCAGAGCCCTATCTCCGAGGTCCCCTTAGTAAGTGTCGGTATGTGCATGGATTGCGTGCGCCACGGCCGCACGGTTCGTCTCGTCGTTCCAACCCAACGGCAACAGGCGTTTCGGTTGACTCCCAGCAGCCGAGCCCGTGAGGTCGGGCAGCTGAGCTGGGGCAGCTCAGGCAGCTGGGCCCGGATATTGAAGTTACGTCCATTACCGACGATCACTATGCACAGGGCATGGCTCGTCGCCCAGACGAGCAGAACCGACACGGAGGGCGTCAGGATATGTACGACGCACGACGGGGGCTAGAAATCAAAGAACGAAGCTGCACGAGGCGGGCGGCGCGAGCTGCAGGCCCCGAGTGCCATGTCAGTTGGCCCGTCCAGTCCTCGCAGCGTGACTCGAGGCGGTGGCTAGAAACCGGCCTTCTCCCGGCATTGGCCCCTCTGGATGACGGATGGCTGCAGCCAGCACCGCCAGCAACCAAAAGGAACCCCTACGGCGTAGGAAGCCACGACCATGGACAACTGCCGCCGGGGCTGGGGCGGGGGAGACGGCTGTCTGTGGGTGGGTTGTCACAGCTAGTAACTTGGGTGAGGTACCTTACCCTAATAAGCCGAGTAGGTACCTTAAGTACTGGGGTTACCTGCCTGCTTCCCAGCTCCTCGGCGAGACGGGCTTCGGTCATCTCCATCTCCCTTCTAGCGGCCAGCGCATTTGTTATGCGATCCATCGACCCACGGACCGCAGGGCGGACAGACCGCCCGTCGGGTGCGACTACGTAGGTAGTATAGTGTCGCGTTGGGTTCGAGGCGTTCTATTGGTACCGGCTCCTCGACGCTCAACACGACGACCAACAACTGGACCGCCCAGAGGAACCCATGGATCCCGGTCTCCAGCCCGCCAGGCGACCTCGGCCAGTCCCCATTCTCGCCGGCCAAAACCCTCGACGCCGCCGCGCGCCCGTTGGCACTGGCGTCGCCAGCGACGGGTGAAAGGATGCCGCCTTGGGGCCGCCAGAAATGACTCGATTCGCAGCGCCCCCGTCGGTGCCGGCAACACAGCACGGCGGCCATGAGCCGGATTCCCATGTGGCCTTGTCTGATCGGCGCGGGCCCCCTACCGGGCACTCGTAATGACCAGGACCGTCAGGCAGACACGATGGGCAGATGGGCATCTGTACCAAGCCCAATACCCTGTAGCTCATGCAGTGGAGTCTCCTTTGTTGAGCCCTGACCGTGGTCGCAATCTACGGCTTCGTACAGGCCGAGCCGCCTTACACCTATAACACGCATTCCTCCTCGCCCTCAAGAGCGGCCTGTTGCTGCACGACCTAGACTTCCCAAAAACCCGGACCTGGATCTGGACCTGGACCTGGACCTGGACCTGGACCTGCAACACCACCTGCAAGAGTCGCCATCACCTCTGTCCGCGCGCGCGAGAGAGAGAGAAGAGAGAAAGATAGTCCGGTCCAGCTCTCCGACCGACGCACTCTCGGCTCCACTTGTCCCGGCCCGCTGCCGACTGCATATTTTCTGACTCGTCATTCTCCGGCATCGACGACAAGTTCCTGTCATCGCATCGCGAAGAGGCCCCATGGCGCCATCGCGTACCTCACAGCTGGCGGCCGAAGCTGGCTACTCGTGCTTCCCGCCTCCGCCCGGCACGCCGGTGCCAGCGCAGGCTGTCCAGCCCTCGAAGCCTCCTCCCGCGCCCAAGCAGCCCGCCTGCCACCAGACCAGCAACCCCGTGCTGGCGGCCTCCTCCCCCGGCCTGCTACCCGCCCCCATCGGCCCTGGCGGTGCGCTCTACTTAAGCTTCCCGCCTCCGCCGTCGCCGGCGCCAAGTAGCCTCCATCTGGGCATTCCTTCTCCGCGTTCGCCCATGCCCCAGCGACTGGGCGTGCCGAGCCCCGTAAACGGCCATGGCTTTCCGCCGCCGCCGGCGCTCAGTCCTGGAGCGGTGAGCCCCGAAAAACTGACCAGCTTTCCCGCCCCTCCCGGCGGCCAGTACTCGAGGGGCTCGCCTGCGCCCCCATCGCATGGCGGCCCCTTTGCGCAGCAGCAGCTCCGACCCAAGACGTCCTCGTACTTTCCTCCGCATGCCTCGGGGCTCTCCCAGGTCGACTACGCCAATAGCGAGGATGCCTCGTCTGTCTCGGACGGGACCAACCCTTCGGGGACGACATCAAATCGGTCCTCGGTACATTCGGCGGAACCTCCGTACATCTTCACCCCGCCGTCGGGCGGTCTGCTTTCGGGCCCTCCGTCTGCTGACGAAATCTCCTTCTTCCCCGTGCCACCCCTGCATACCCCTATGGTCCCCGATGAGAAGGTGGATGAGCTGCTCACCAAGATGATGGGCATGGTGATGACGCCGAACTGTGAACGCCCAGGCTCCGTAGGCCCGCAACTGGCCCCCAAGGCCAGGGCCAGCCTTCTGGCCGCGAGGCCTTCCGCGCCCGTCCAATCCGTCAAGAAGTCGGCCCACGGCCCTGAACTGCGCGCACCCACGCCGATCCGGCCTTCCAAGACACCGCTGGCAGCCCAGGTCTTGCTGAGCGAGGAAAACATGAGCACCAAGCCCACCGAAGCCGAGCGCGCAGTTCGCTTCGCTACGCCGCGCACTACCACTCCACCGCGACACGAGCCTGCAACCGCCGACCAGCGACCAAAGCCCAGCCTGTCGCACCGAACGGCCAAGCCCGTGAGCAGTTTTGAGTGTCTGCGTGCCGTTACGAGCTGCCTCGACACCCCCGTCACCTTCAAGACGACGTGGTACTCCCACCCATCAGCACGCGAATTCGTGATATGCTCGAGGTGCTACATCGACCACATATTCCCCACGTCCTTCAGCAGTGCATTTAAAGCCTACGTCTACGACGATGGGAAGCCGAGGCAATGCCGATTCAGCAAGCCGCGGATGAAGGATGTTCTGTTCAAACAGGCCGTGGCCTCGGGCTCGCTTCATCCCACCTTCGAGTGGATGCGCCTGCGTACCAGTATTCCCGACTGCAAGGGCCTTCGGGGCGCCAAGGGTGACGCAGGCACGCTGTGGTATCATCCCAAATCGAATGACATGCTCGGCTTTGCCGTCTGCCAGGCATGCTACGAAGACCACATCATGGCACAACCACTGGCCTCCATCTTCCAGCCGCGCAGCCAGGCCCTGGCCAAGGATGCCACGCTAACTTGCGACATGGCCATCCCATACATCCGGCGGACGTACGAGCAGGAGGGAGGGCGCAGGGAATGGTCCAAGTTCGTCACGGAAGCAAAGGCGCGCCTGGGCTTCCCCGCCTGCCCTCAGCGCGCAGGAGCCATGTCCCAGGGCAAAACGTGGTTTCGGCCGGTGGACGGACCGGAAGGACTGGTCCTCTGCGTGTCGTGTTATTGTGACCACGTAATCCACTCGGGCGAGGAAAAGAAGTGGATAAAGGATGAGCAACTGTCGCTGGCCCCCGACCAGGAGGTTTACTGTGGCCTGGGCGAGTTCAACATTCGCATGGCGATGGCGCGATCGCACGAGACGGGCGACTTCAGCCATTTCTGGACGGCCGTGGACAAGCTCAGCCGGGAGCAGATCTGCGATGACCAGGGCGTCACGGACGGCACTTGGTACACGCTCGTGTCAGACCCCGAGGGCTACCAGGTCTGCGGCGCCTGCTACGTTGGCATCGCCGAGCCGCTGGGCATATGCCCTTTCTTGTTGCGCAAAACCAACATCCCGCGTGGCACGACGCTGCAATGTTGCTGCAGCGTAGCGCACCCACGCTTCGACAAGCTGATGCCGCTGCTGCTTGAGCTGTACTATACACGAGACGCGTCCGCCCTTGCTTCGTACGCCGATGTCTATGCGTCCATCCCGCCGTGCCCGCGCGACAATGACGCCACCAACCAGCGGTGGTACGGTTGGCTCGAGTGCACCATCTGCCCCGAATGCTATCACGATTTTGCCCGTCAGCACCCGAACCTGATGGACAAGGCACCGCTACACGCCCACATGCTCGAGGCTAACACCATGTGCGAGATGTACTCGCCCCGCATGCGCGAGTTGTTCCTCGAGTGCGCCCGAAAGGGCGAACCCGCCCCCTTGCTGGCTTTTTCGGAGAAGCGCCGCATGGTCTTTGTCGAGACGGTGCTACCGACACGCATGCTACTGTTTCGGGCCCAGGCGGCGCTGGGGCAGGCACAGGGCCTGCCGGCCACGAGTGCCGCGTCGCCCGTAAGCCTCGGTCCTGCCGAGCACGTCGGCCTGGGTGCCGCGTCTGCTTACCGTGTGCCCGCCCGCGGCACCTTCGAGGCCTTGCATGAGCTGCGGGGCGCGTCGTCGGCGCAGCAGAAGTTGGGCGTCGGCGCGTCGGCGGCTGGGGGATTGGCCCAGCTGGACACGCTGGAAAAGAAATGGAAGGCTGTGGAGTAATTTCAAAATTAATACCCGGGGAGCAGGAACTGTTTACACCAGCTCATGATTTGCTTTGTCGCAGAGAGGAGAGGAGGGGAAAATGGAGTCAAGGTGGCGTTCCAGGCTTACGAAAAATGAAAAGGGATAGAACTAATACGGCTGGCGGGTGGACACACTTTTCATTGGGATCCATGTATGGTCTGAACGGGAAAAGGGGGTTACCAAAAAGTTTTTGCATCTTTACTCTATCGATGTCGTCTTGGCCTTGCTTTCTGTGATAGATGGCTCACCACTTCGTGAGGGGTGGCGTCCACTACGTCACGACAACATCATGAAAACAACCTTGCCTCACGGCCGGTCTCGGCAACCCGCTTGGTGCCTCCTATAATGGTTGCCGGCCAGTCCCGCTTCCTGTTGATGCACTGCGTGCCCGGTCAAACCGTCAAAACCAGCTCAGCGCAGACCACACTGCCATTTCGCTTAGGACTTTCACTCCTGTGCGGAAGGGCTAGCATTGCAAAGCCAGTTGTCGTCGGCCTTGGACGGCAGTGCCGCCACAGCAGCTAAATTCGTGAGGACGGGAGCACCTAGGTCGCCGAGAACCGGAAGAAATTTGGTGAGGGGGCTGTCAGTGAGACGACTGGGAATGCCTGGCCCCGTTGAGCCAGCGGTGGAGGAGGCGGTGGCATCAGCGCTGGTGGACTTGGCGGACAAGGACATGTTGTCTGAGAGATTGGGCGGTTTGCCAAAGGAGGAAGACGGGTACTATGGGTACGCGTATATCCGTGATGCCGCGGAGATGGAGAAAGGCGGCTTTGCGAATGATGGAGCAAAGATTGAACCCACCGAAGGTGACGCGAGGACTTGTGAGATCTCGAATGAGGAATGGAACTTTGGTTATGTCGTGGGATTTTGGTCATACCTTGGGCCTTGGACCTACGGCTGCTATACCTCCATATTTAGGAAGAAGGAATGGTGCTGTCGAACAAACAACACGTCGCAGCACGAAGTTCAGAGAACCACAACGAAGTCTTTATTTAGTCCCCATCGTTCTAAGTGAATAGACTCTGCGCGAATCCCACCATGGCCGGGCGTCAGAGAACAAATGGTCGTGGGATACGCCTATACAAGGGGGATAGTGGAAACTTTCAAGCGTGTCCCGACGGGCGTGACTGGCGTTAAGAAGGGTCCCGAATCAGAGGCCGACGGGAGCATACACGGTCAGTTTACGGAAAAGTCCCGCAACATCAAATAGCAATGCTTTCTGGACCAGTTCTCAGTCCATCCCCTTCTCAATCAAGGTCCAACGGGGTGAAGTACTACTACGGCCAGTTACCCCCGCAAAACCAAAACGGTGAAGCTATCCTGTACTTGTCAGCGAATAACATCCGGCCGACCAGTGATGACAGGCAAACTCGAGCCTTACGCTCACATTAATAACCGGCAGCCAGAGTGCTCGCAACCCTGCATGTGACCAACACAATGGTACCAAGAATTTCATATCGCGGCTACGCCTTTTAGTCAGCCCTTGTTATTTGGTCTGATCCCGTCTCCCCTCTTGGGCAAGCAGCCATGCTGGCCGCGTTCTTGCATTCCTACGGTCCATGGCTTCCAAGACGTTCATTCATTGTTTCACTTCTGCCCCCAAGATCTCTTCCATGCTGCTCCTTGCTAGCGCCGAGTGACCGAAAGAGCGGCCAGGATGACGCTCTCATCCTCGAGGATTCCGGGCTGATCCGTCCAGTGGGACACTATCCAAACGTCGCCCGACACCTCCCCTGGCCAGTACAGTCAGCACAAAACGGGCCCGCCGTGCTACTGGAGCGCTTATCGCGGCGCAACATTCTGGGCTGCGGATGCCGGCAAGATCGTGGTATGGTGAAGCTGAGCGCTTGGGGGCGTCCAGAGGGGTCGAACCTGATGCTGTCTTGCTGTCGACCAGTCCAGTCAGGTAGTAGGGTGTGACGGCTCGGCCACCTTCGTCCCATCGTGATCCGCACCTATCAGCCCCCTATTTGCTAGGCTACCGAGGCTGCCCCTCTTAGCGCTGCCTCGTCTGCTCTAGGGCTGATAGCGCCCCTGGCGCGCCGGTGCCGTCGAGCAAAACCACCATCGAGAGCGGCCGCGCGGAAACCGAAGGTGCCAAAGTCGCCACGAGGGCCCGTTGTATCTGCCAAGACGAGGCGGCTGTCAGGCCGGGTTTTGCTGGTATAGGCGGCGGCGCCAAACATCCTTCAGCCAGGCCAGTAACAATCCGCAAGTCATGGCTGGCTTCCGACGTTTCAGCTCCCGCACATAAAGAGCCTCAAACCCGGAGCCCCAAAAGGGATTTTACGCAAGGGCCCGTGGATGTCATCGCACTGCAACCGACTTCGATAAAGACACAGCCTTTCCCCCCTCCTTTCTTTTCTTTTTAGGGAAAAGGCGTCAGCATCCTGAAATGGCACCCATCATTAACAAACTGCGCGCCGCCATTACCAAAGGCGAGGTCCTCGTTCCCGGCGATGCTGGCTACGAAGAGAGCCTTGAGCGATGGAGCGTGACCTGTATCAAGCGTGCCGTAAGCCCCCACCCCCTGGCATCCTCACGCATGCGCGTATACTCCTCTCACTCCGGGAACTGATCAAAAGTGCCCCCAGATGGTTGTCGTTCGGCCCATCGACGCTTCCGAAGCGGCCATGGCCGTACGGCTTGCCACCAGTCACGGCGTCCCGTTCGTCGTCCGCGGCGGCGGGCATAGCCCAAGTGGGTCATCCGCCTCGTCCGGAGGCATGGTCATCGACCTCGGGCGGCTGCGGGGCGTGTCGATCGACAAGGCGGCCCAGGTGGTCACGTTCGGCGGCGGCTGCATCTGGGAGGATGTCGACAAGGCGCTTTGGGCCGAGGGCTTCGCCACCCCGGGCGGCACCGTCAGTCACACGGGAGTCGGCGGCCTCATCCTGGGCGGCGGGTACTCGATGCTGACGGGGCGGCACGGGCTGAGCATCGACAATTTGGTGCGATGTGAGGTGGTGCTCGCGTCGGGTGCCGTCGTCATGGCGAGCGCCGATGAGAATCCCGACTTGTTCTGGGCCCTCCGTGGCGCCGGTCACAGCTTCGGCATCGTCACGGCCTTCACCTCGCGCATACATGCGCAGGGCATGGTCTGGGGCGGCGTGATTGCGTACCCTATGTCGGCCCTGCCGGCCATCGTGGCTTTCACCAACAAGTTCGCGGCCACCAACGACGGCGGCCAGGCGATGCTTCTCATGTTGTGCTGCCATCCGCAGACGCTGGAACCGTGCATGGCAACTTCCCTCTTCTATGATGGGCCGCGCGAGGATGCGGAGCGCTTCTACGGCCCCCTCCTGGGTCTGGAGAAGATGCTGGACCGCACGGGCGTGGTGCCGTACCCGGTAGCCAACACGTTCGCCAACCCCAAGACGCCGCCGGGCAAGCGATACATTTTCAGCGGTGCCAGTTTCGTGTGCCCTCTGGAAGTTGATATGGTGCGCGAGGCATCGGAGCGGTTCCACGAGATGCTCGCGCGCAAAGGCAACGGCGAGATCAAGGCCCGAAGCATGGTAGGCTTCGAACTGACCCCGGACCAGAAGGTCAAATCCATACCGGTGGAGGACACGGCTTTTGCGAACCGCGAGGGCCCAGCGTATAACGCCATCATCAACATCTCATGGGACACAGAGGAGAGAGACGTCGAGGCCAAGAGCATCTGTGCGACGCTTGCGGCCTTTCTCAGGGACAATAGCTGGCATGGAAATGGGCCCAGGAGCCACGGTGCAGCTTACCTGAACTATCTCAGTGAGTCGCTCGTCACATGCAGAGCTTCCGCCCCCCAGAGACCCATGGACGTCGATGTGCTGATACCCCCCGCTCTCAGACGTCGCTGTAGATGAAGACAGAGCTCTCACCAAAGCCGAAAGGGTCTTTGGACCGAACACCGAGAGGCTCCAACGTTTGAAGATCAAGTACGACCCTTTGAATGTCTTCGAAAAAACGGTGGATTTGATGCCGGCGGGCACCGCAGAGAGCGAAACAGAGCATAGCCAGACTAGCGCAGTAGCGTTTTAGGTCATGGACCGCCTGGACTTTGCGTGGAAAGTCAGCACAAAACCATACCAGTACCCAAGGGACCCGTATACTCTGTGAGAAAGGAAAGCGTACGATGCCCAGCACGAGAGACGGCCTTCTCACCGAGGTTTTCCCTTCCAGGCATCCTTCACAAACTGCGCGCATCTCTCCGCCACCATGTAGGTGGGTGCCATGGTATGGGCGGCCGGTATCTTGGGGAAGATACTGGCGTCGGCTATCCGCAGGTTTGTGAACCCATGGACTTGAAGCTGGCCATTCACAACGCCGCCGGCCTCTTGGTCTCCCATACGGCACGTGCAGCCCAAGTGCAAAGCTGACTGAACCGACTGCCTCGAGAACTCATCCAGCTCGTCGTCGGTCAGATCCCTCCAATCGCGGCCGGTTTCCGCATTGGGGGCGTAAAACAGCTCGGCCGGATGGCCGAAGCTCGAAGACTTGACGAAGTGGTCAGCCAGATGCAAAGTGAAGCGCAAGGCCTTACGTGCCACGGCGTAGTCTCTCTGGCTGGCCAGAGTCCTGTAGTTGATACGCGGATGGGCCTCAGGATCAGTAGACGTCAGCTGAATGTCACCCATGGTCTCGGGCTGCACGAGGCATGTGTATAAGGTGCACAGCGGCACGCCTTGATACCGGTCCAGAAGTGTGCTCGCCGGTATGATCATGATCTCCACGTCGGGGGCGTTTTCCGGCCGCGTCGAATCCAACGACGCGTCGCTGGGACTTGGTTTGATAGTCGAGGTGTTCGGATCGAGATGCGACGTGTTGAGATATATGGTGGCCGCAGTCGTGCCCGACTTCAGCAGACCCGTCCTGTTCCAGATGAAGAGGATAAGCTGCCAGATGGCGTGAAGGATGCTTTGCTGCAAGTGGTGGAGGGTCTCGGACAGGGGAACCTTGATCATGACGGGAATGCCATGATGGTCGCTGAGGTGCTGCCCGACGCCGGGCAGATGCCGCTTGACAGCGATGCCGTGGGCCTGCAAGTGGTCCTCGGGGCCGACACCGCTGAGCATAAGCAGCTGGGGGGAGCCGATTGCGCCACCGCAAACGATGACCTCTCGCCAGGCACCGACGAAGACAGGCGCTGCTTTTGACCCAGCCCGCTTGACATGGACCCCGGTCACGGTCTGGCTGGTGTTGTCAAGCTGTAAGCGAGTCGCAGCCACGCCGGTGCAGATGGTGAGGCGGGACCGTCTCTCACGGGCGAGGCTCTTGGGCAGATAGGCGTCGTAGGCGCTGTGACGCGCACCGTTACCGTCTATGGTGGAATCGAGATGGAAATAGCCCGAGGCAGGCCCACGGGGGTCATTGGCATCATGCTCGACGGGCAAGCCCAGAGCGGCGGCGGATGCTTCCATGCTCCTGTACAGGGCAAACGGGGACTCGTTCTTGGTTAGTTGTACCGGCCCCGCCTGTCCCAGGTGGCGTGCTGCGGGCCGAGCGGTCGCATTCTCGATCATCTTGAAGACGGGCTCGACCATATCCCAGCTCCAGTCAGAATTCCCCATGGCTGCCCACTCGTTGTATATGGCAGGCACACCGCGCGTCCACAGCATCTGGTTGATTCGCGAGCTGCCGCCCAGGGCCTCACCGGCGTATAGGTCCGTCCGCCTGCCCTCGAGCCCTTCGATGGGCTCGGAAATGCGTCTGATGACCTGGAAGAAGCTGGTGAGACCACTCGAGACGAGAGGTATGTGCGAGAGCCAGTGGTCCGCGACGTGACCGCGCTCCAGAAGCAAGACAGAGGCATCACCTTCTTCGCTCAGGCGGGAGGCTACGGCACAGCCTGCCGTGCCGCCCCCGACCACGATGTAGTCATAGTCCCTTCTGGCAATGTCGCTGACGAGAGCTGCAGGGTACGGGGTGGTGAATGGCCACATGATGGGCGCCTACGTCCGAGGGGACTTTTGACAGGCGGGTTGGAAAGACTACACGGCTCTCTAGGTACTGACAGCTCCATATCCCATGCGACTGGTTGACTGAAACTCGGGTCCGCGAGGTGATGGGAAAACGCCCGGGGCGTTTTCGGCTAGTGCCGCTACAGACAAGTACCTCTTAGCCTCGATTCCGTGTACTTCAGTTTCTCCTGCAGACCGACGCCCCAACTCTGGCACCACGACACCACAACGTCTGGCGGACCTGCTACTACGTGTACATAGGTACATACACGTAGTACCGTTAAGTACCACTGTAGGGGTCTCGGGCCGGGGTACTTTTGGGTATCCATCGCAGTACAAACCTCATGTACGTCCTTCCCCTCCCTCAATGCTTGTCCTCTCTTGACCGAACAAGTTTCTAGTGCTCTCCACCCCGTATAAGAAGCCCACGGCAACCCCTCGGCCAAAGGGCTACCCTTCGGCCAAGGGCTACCCCTCTCTACGTACGAATACCTAAGTAGGGCATTCAGGTTGCCCATAAGATCGCTTCTTTATACCTACTCCTTGATTGTCTACAGGCCCAGTAACGGGATCGACATGGATGCCTCGGCTACACCCCCCACCAAATACGGCGTGGTGCTTTTCGCCGGTTTCCAGGCCCTCGATGTTTTCGGGCCCCTGGACGCGTTGAACATTCTCTCCCAGTCGACGCCACTGGAACTGAGCATCCTCGCGTCGTCCATGGAGCCGGTTTCGACGGCGTTAGCCCCGAGTGGGTTTGGCCAGTCGGTTGTGCCGACGCATACCTTCGACGCCGCGCCAGCCGACCTCGAAGTGCTTCTCATCCCCGGTGGGCGCGGCACCCGAGACGCGGCTCTGGTCGGGCCGGCCGTAGATTTCCTCCGCCATCGCTTCCCGAGGCTACGCTACCTGCTGACGGTGTGCACTGGAAGCGCCCTAGCCGCCGAGGCCGGCGTGCTGGACGGCAGACGGGCCACTTCTAACAAGCTTCACTTCAGATGGGTGCGTGCGTCCCGAGGGGGTTTGGGCTGTACGGAACGCCAAAGTGAAGTGAGGCCGAGAAGACGGCTAACTGAGACGTGCAGGTGATGGAGAAAAGCTCCCGGGTCGACTGGGTTCTCGCGGCGCGCTGGGTGACCGACGGCAACGTTTGGACGGCATCGGGAATCTCGGCGGGAATCGACATGATGTATGCCTTCATTGCTGACCAGTACGGCGAGGATGCCGCCCAAAAGCTGGCTGATAGGGCCGAGTACCGCCGCAATATAGATGCTAGCGATGACCCGTTCGCACGCTTCTCGGGCCTCTAGAAGATCGGGTAGGGCTGGGCTCTTGCGCTTAGAAGGACTGCCTCTTCGCTTGCTGCCGTCGCCTGGTGCGGAAGAGGCTACAACATGGCACCGTGGGCGTCTGTCCTATTTCATACTCTCGAGCTGCATGACGGCATCAATTCACCTCCGCAGCCCCATGTCTACCATGATACATATCCCTGCTGATCCCTACATCCCACGTTAGTAAGTGCTGGGGCGCTCAGCCCCATAGTTTTCGGCTGTATGGACTTCCCGAGGTGATGGGCACAAAACGGCAGGTCACGCGCATCGGCCAGGCTCTCCAACGATTACAATGAGAAGTTTGGGAGGTCTGAACATCACGGACGCTTCGTCCGACCAAGATCAACCCAGCCATAACTGCCAACAAGGGGCCGGAGAGCTCCTCCCCTCCACGCATATGCGGTCAGTCAGTCAGCGAACAGGCAGCCACTGGACAGCTTCGCAGCCTACTCGACACGTCTGACCCTGCCGTTCTCGACCTCATACACCCACCCACTGATGATCACATCATCCGGAATGGTGGCAGTCTTGCGGAGGAACTCGAGATCATCGCGAACGGCCTGGTCGAGGTCGGTGAAGGGCAGGAAATCCATGGTGCCAATCTCGGCGAGGGCGCTGGGGCCCAGGCGCTCCACAACCAACTTCCGGGCCTGCTCGTTGTCAAAGGTCACCATACCGCAGCCGGTGTGCTTGATGACGAGGATCTCGCGGGTGCCCAGAAACTGTTGCGAGATCAGTAGCGAGCGCAAGGCGTCCCGCGCACTGCCGCCGGCGTTGCGGATCACGTGGGCGTCGCCTAGCTGTAAACCGAAGGCATCCATGGCATCGATACGCGAATCCATACACGTAACTTTTCATTGGGAGGGGGTGTCAGTCGCGGAGGGGACGGAAGAAGGGCAGGGAGTGACTTACCGACGGTACAGTGTCTCGCCGGGGGGATGGGCAGCTTGCCCTGCTCCTCGGTGAAGTTGGCCGCAAACTCGGCATTCTTCTCGACGAGATTCCGCTGGGTGGCTGAGGACATCGCTTTGGAGGGGGACGAGGGCGAAAGCTTCAGCGAGGTTCTGTCTGTTTATAGCGAGGGATGCGCTGGTGGGCGGGAAGAGCGCTTTGGACTCTACTTAAATAAGAGGTGGGCAGGACAGAAAGAAGCAAAGGCTAGCCGGAGGGCAATGGGTACCTAGGTAGAGGTAGGTAGCGCCGGCTTGATCTTGGATACCAGGGGACCTGTCAGATTCCTCATCAGCTCGACCTGACGTGGGATGGTGTGGGTCCGTGGCGTGCTCCGACGACGGGCTTAATCCCTGGGGCCGGTATCGAAGGCCCAGCTCCAGCTTATCAGGCGCAGCAGCAACTGCCATTGCAAAGTCTCAACGATGACCGGCGCATGGCCGCATGCAAGAAGGCATTGTTGAGTGCCGCTCCGCTGGCGCTGGCGGGTGAGCATGAGTGCTGCTCATTGGTTCATTACCATCCGTGCCCGACTCCGCTCGGCCGGTTGAGTGAAAGATCACCAATGACGCGACATCACGTCGAACCCCGCCTTCCGTGTTGAGTGCTTGAACCCAGACACTACCTACTTTCCAAGCTAGGTACACAGCACATGAGGTACCTCTTTCTGGCCCAATCAGGTGAGTACGCAGTAGAACACCCCCCACAAACTTCCTTGTATCCACCGTCAAAACTCATGCCCAACACCCCCCCGGGTACAGCCATTTTGTAGTATGGCGCAAAGCACGTTGAGAATAACCTCCTCCATTGCAGCCAAGTCCACTATTTTCAATAATTCAAACCGGCAAGGCCCCCGTGCCCTCATAGACCCCATGCAGCCGACGACGAGACCCATGGTGGGATGTATCCAACGACCGCGGCCTAATCCTCGGCGTTCCACGGCTTGCCCCTTCACCCGGTCACTGCTACCAGACGGCTGGACGATAAAAGTGGCAATGGCATGCGTACGCCCACCTTTTGTCGACCGGCCAGCACTGTGACGAACTGGCTTCGAGACAGTAAGTGTTGCCTGTGCTGCGAGAAATAAGCCATCCCTTGAGGGCCCAGGCAGCTATCCTCCGTCGTATGCTTGAACACCAACTTTCTGCCTATTGCTAGGCCACCGCGCCCCTCCTCGTCGTCGCCCGGCCGCCGGCATTCACACTGCCCCTTTCTAGTACCTTGGCTTGAACGGTACCGTTGCCATAAACTCGTTGATGTCTCCCTTAATCCCAAGCAGGTCGAACAGCTCGCGCAGGATGATGAAGAACGATTCCGGCTCGCCCATATGTTTCCGGCCCGGCACAAACCTGTCGGCCTCGGTCAGTTTCGGCTCTCGCACCGGACCTGCGACGGCACTTACCGAGCACCCTTGGCACCCCCATGCTGCAGACACAAAAAGTAATCGTCGATTGGAAAAATCTCGTCTTCGATCCCGTTGACGAGCAACAGCTTGGTGCACGGTTTCTCCAACGTGCCGTCTCGGAGAAGCGAGAACTTATCCATCGCTTCCTTCTTGAACCGTTCGAAATCGTCGCCATAACCGAACTTGCAACACAAAGTATGTGCCAGACTGTTGACCTCCATTAGTCTCGACGCACGCCAGTTTGGAGGTTTGCTGTCGCTCACTCGAAAGGGTACTCCAGGTGGTCTGCGCGATCCAGCCATGCAGGTGAGAACATGTAGTGGCACCCTCCCCCGAGAGCGACGACGCCCCTGAGTTTTTCGGCGTGCGTATGCGCGACTCGTATCGAGTAGTACCCCCCTGTGCTGAACCCCCAGTTCACAATTTTCGACTGGTCAATGGCCTCCTGCTGCGCGACCCAGTCGAACATGCTGCTCCACACGCGGTCCGGACTTTGCGCATCCGTGGGCACTCCCGGGTTGTCGCCCGTGCCAGGGATTTCCACGATGAGCGTAGCGCAGCCAACTTTGCGCCAGCCTTCTTTCCACACGGCAAGCTCGGTGCGGTAGCCGTCGAGGCCGGTAAAGATGATGACCAGCGGCACTTGGCGCAAGGGCGTCGCACATGCGGGCAAGTGGTAGAAGCCCGGGAGCACCGACCCATCGCCTCCCTGGCTGTGCGTGTGCGGAATGTCAACCTGCACCATGGGATATTGATGCAGACTATATGCCTGGCGTTAGTCGTGCTTCAGCCGGCCGGCGGGGCTTCGACGGGGCCAGAAGTTCTCACCCGAGTCCCTTTCGGGCGGCGGTCTTGCCTTTCTCCCACGCGTACCGTTGCTTCTCTGAGCGCGGCGCGGGAAACCGGGCAATGCGGTAGAGTGCAGAGCCTCGTCTAGACTCCAGTCAGCCCGTTGCGCACGTCGCTGATGGAATATGGGCGGTTCGTCCTACAGGTAAAGCTCCGAGGCTTTCGCCCCATCGCCGCCTCTCTCCGCCTCCTCTGCACCGGCTACGAGCTCCTCGGCCTTGGGGAAGAAACACTGCGCATACTCGTCCCAATCATAGGGTTCCTTCAAGCCTTTCTGAAACACGTTAGTGTCATGACACGATCGCTTTGGACAGAAGCCGAAGACACACCTTGATTATACCATCCACAACGGGCTGGAAATCTTTGGTGCAGCCGAACATGAACGGATAAACGCCCATATCACACTGGAACAGGTAAGCTCGAGAGCAGCAAGGTTCACAGGCCGACTTACTGCGGGCTTCCATTTCGTCTCCCATAGGGCCTGGAAGCTCTCATGGTGCGGAGCGCGCGTCTCCAGTTTGTCTTGGATAAAGAACCTACCCCCGGGTGCTGCCATAGTCGATAGGAGGCTTAGCTAAGGCCGCGGTTTCGGACAGACAGACGGGCCAAGCTTGTGCCTGACGGCTGACCAGACGAACGGGTTCCTTTGGTTTTTAAAGACAGTTCGCGTATCCGACAAGGCATGCATGGAGCCGCACGCGTGGGTGCCCGGGCTCTTCCTTTGCGGACTTGTGGGTGGGGAAGCCGATGAAGGAATCAGAATCGAACGACAAGCCGGCGTATTGGGCTTTTAGCTTCTCAGCGCTTCATGCGGCAGCACGTACTGGCCCACGGCCTTCTCACTCGCAGCGACCCCCGATTCTCGACTCGGGCTGGCCAGAAAGTCGTACGGAAACAGGGAACAAGAGGCGCGCCCAGCCCAGATGTATGCAGCACGGAATATGGGGCCAAAGGGGGCTGTCATTGCTTTTTGCGCCGCCCATGATGCGGTCAGCCGCCGCATCCCCGCGCGCCGACGGCACGACTTTGCGGCATCGGCTCGAGTCTCGATTGGGCGGCGGGTGCATCTCATCCCTCAGTAGCGTCTCAACGGGGGCACAAGGGCTCAGCCACGGGAATGGGTGAACAACTCGCGTCTATCTCCTCAATGCGCCGAGCTTCTGTTGGTCCGCAGCCTCCCTCAATAAAAAGCCATTTACTGCCTGCATATGCGCCTGTAATCTACCGCATACTAAACATACTTTTTCAACCAAAATGTGTAATAGTCGAGTCTATTTTCGTGCTTCCATCCGTCGCAGCCGGACTTGGACTGTACTGAAAGGGGTTTGTCTCACCGAGATGCGCACATGTACTTGGCCGTTCGGAAGCCGCATGAGAAAGGACAATGCTGCTTGCTATCCTCAAATCCAGTGTCGCCCGGCGCAAGGGCGTTTATCTGCTTCTATTAGTCGTCTCAGGTCTAGAATGCGATGGCCGGCATACTCCGCAGCGCCTTGATATGCTTCCCTGCTCCAAGCTTTTCTGCTGGGCTTCGCGTGTGATTACTCTCGTGCGCCGGCCCGAGATGTGTCTACCACCATACCACCATGCCTCGTGGGATGGGGTCCGGCCTGTGTCAAGGACAGTGCTTACATAGCCACGCCTACTCTTGCTCCCCAGCCAATGGTGCCCCAAGACTCGAATCGGCCCTCATCCTTTAATACGCCCATCACCACAACCCCCGCGGCAGCCACCGCCGCAGCCGTGGCGCCGCTGACCGGGGAAGACGGCACCACCACGACCCCTGAAACCATACTGTCCCCCGACGCGACGGCAGTTGTAGCGGTTGCCGGCGGCTCGATAGGGACGACGGTACCCCGGGACTCAGTGGCCGTCGCCTCCGGCGCGGCTAGGGTAGCAGGTGCCCGATGTGCGGCATATGTGGCCGCTTCGATCGTCGTTACTGCTGCCGCAGCCGGTAGCACTAGCAGAGGAGGCCTCATGGCGGCGTAAGATAGGCGGCGGCGATGACGAGTCGCATGATGGCTTGGTGATGCTGCGCCGCCGCGGCTGTGAGGAGGAAACGATGCTGAAGGTTACGCCCGAGGTAGACACGCCGCCGGGGATATGACTAACGTATGCCATGAGGGTAAATGAACCAGGTGTTTCTATGTATTTAGAGACAACAAATGCTTCAAATAGAGATGGATGATCTGCCATTGATGTTCTGATTTCCGACGCCATGGAAGCCGTGTTATATCTATCCCAGGGTGGGCTCAAAACGACGTGTCTGGTTTAGACTTTCGGCTTGCCGTCTTTGTGACGGGTCATTGGCGACATCCTTGTCAACGTGACGGCGATGTCTTGCTTTTGCCGTCACCGATACGACTCGTGGGACGGAACGCCACGGGAGCCAGGTCGCGATCGGCTTGCCAGGGGTTAGGTAGCGCCCACTTATCCCGCTGCTGGGCGAGGGCAGAAAGAACGGTGGACAAATGGCTCGGTTGCCGTCACACCCATAGAACGAATTCGGGAACTGCTTACTTTGACGCTGCTATGAGGTACAGCGATCAATGGCCGTACAGTAGTCCATGCCATCTTTGGATCCTTTCTTTGTCAGCTCTCCCATGCGTAGAAGCGGCCCACCGTTGCGCATAACAACATGGTTATGTTGGAGAGCTTAACCAGCGTCAGAGGCCTGAGGTATGGGCCCGGTACTTGTGCGCGCAGCTCCAAACCGGCGACAAGGCCAAATGAAATTTTTGGGGGTTGCTGGGCTGACCCATTTCCATGCTTTGACATGGCAGCAAATCTGCTTGCTCAGTGCCTGCGGGATGTTCCAATGGAAATGAGTGTGATAAGGATGAAGTAGTCTGGTGGTGAGAGCCCAGCAAGGACGTTAGCTCCTTGGGGGCACCAGTTGATTAGTCGACAAGTACCGACATCTGAACATGGCAGCGTGGCAGCCATAGCTTACGCGGTAAGTACGAAATATTATGTACTTCGGCAGCGCTAGTCAGGGGTTCGTTCGCATTCATCCCATAGTAACATGTTCTAAAGACGTCCCACGGGTTATGGACCACTAGAATAGGGACTGACGGACGGAATCATAGAATTCATGGTCGATCCAGCCTATGGGGGACTGTGGTTTCTTCTAATTTTTGAATTATTAGAATAATTCAAAAAATAAGAAGCGCCTGACATCGGGAATGCTCAAGAATCCAAGTTGACCTGTTAACCTTATTAGTGGGAAAGGTACTTTAAGAAGAGTACATGCCTCATACTCAAAGTTGCTGTACAGCCCCCAGAGTCCCCAAGCGGCTCGTCACCCGCTGAACTTATGATGTACCCCTGTGCGCGTGTAAAAGGAAGACCAGGACTTGTCAGGCGAGATAAGAAATGCTTATCGGGGCTGCTCGACCTCCTGGCCGCCCGGTCATAGGCAACTACACATGTACTTAGGTACACAACTTCAAGTTACTGGAAGCAACCAACAGCCTTGAAACCAAATGTCGCGGGGAAGGCAACTCTCGCCGGCTACGAGACGACTGAAGGCCCAGGCACGACCGGATCCTTCGGCATCCACCATTGCAGCCTCGCACAAACCCGCGCCGTTGGTTGCGATGCGATTGCCGGCACTGCCACCAGCACCACGATAATGCCGTCCCTCGAGGAGGAAACCCATGGCGGCCCCGGCAACGGCGACGCGCTCGTCCAGCTGGGCAGCAACGGCCGCTCCGAGAGCGACGGTGCAGAAAGAGCCGGCAGGCCAATGGCGAGGAGTGAGCTTGAGGAAGGGAAACGAATGGGCCACGTCACGACGAGGCAGCTGCAGCTCCCTTCGCCGAGTCCCACGCCGCCGCCGTCATCCACCGACCCATTCCCTCTATTCGAAGCCACAGCACTGCCGCCGGCCACCCCCGACGCCTCCGAGGCTTTGCATGTGCTCGATGGCTTCACCGCCAGGAGTAGCGACCCAAGGGGTAGCAACACAAAAGATCGAACGCTCCAGCTGAATACCTCCCCCAAGGGGGAAGAGGGCGAAGATACATCCACTGTGCCTGCGAGACCGTCTGCTCTTGGACCCGAGATGGCTGGTCACGACACAGTTAACACCGCCGCTGAAGGGCCGGCAGCAACTACCAAACCTGCCGGCGTGCCGAAGGAAGGAAACCGATCGCGCGCTCCCTCGATCAAAAAAGACGGAGAGGGCCCAAGGAAGTTGTCGGCATCCCAGATGCAAGCCCTGGCCACGGCACCCGACTCGCTTCCTGTCGCCGTCGTGAACTCGAAGCCGGTCGCACCGCTGACCCTGGCTCGGAAACCGAACGGCAGCGAATACCCCGTGTCTGCCAGCGTCGCTGAATCAAGCTCGATACCGACCATGGCAGAACAGCTAAAGAATGGCACACACAACAGCATTGCTATGCAGAACAAGGCGCCAGCGTCCACTCCGAACACAGCTACCGGCACGCGCCCGCATGCGCTGTCCGAGGCGGACCACGCGGCGCCCCAGAGCTCCCACAACTTCCGACGGCCTGCCCCCGCGCTGCGGACCGTTTCTACGCCGCCCATTAGTCGAAAGCCCACCACGGCTCCCCCCGTGGCCCCGACGCCGCCGAACCCGACGCGCACCCGGCGCAACTCGTTCAACCCTTCAGCACGCCCTCCGCCGCTCAACCTCGGCACAAGCAGCAACCACGGACCGGCCCCTCAGAGAGCCCCTACCGCCGCCGCGCCGCAAAAGACGGAAACCGTCGGCAGCGAACGCGCCGAGCGCGCCGCCCTGGAACCGTCACCCCCCATCATGCAGGGCGCGATACCCCTTCCGCCCATGTCGCTGCATACGCATCTGCAGCTGGAGTTGGCCGGGGTCCGCCCAAGTCCGCTGTATATTTATCGCCATCACGCTGCCGACATACCCTACGAATCCAGTGCCGTCAAGTTCGAACGCCTGCTCAACGTGTTATACCTGCCCCCCTACCTCGAAGCTACCCTCACATTCGGGGCCTTGGCCTGCCTGGACGCCTTCCTTTATACCTTTACACTGCTGCCGCTGCGCTTTGTGCTAGCTATCGGTGTGCTCGTGAAGTGGTGGGCCTATATTCTCTGGAAAGAGAGCAAGTGGCTCGTCGGTTTTGTTTACCAAGGCCTTGGTCGGCTGTGGCAGCGAGGCCGGCGCGGGAGGAGCCAGTCTCGCCTCGCGCGGCATGGCGGGGAAGGCAGCCAGACGGCCAGCGAGACCGAGAGAAGCCAGAGTCGCGCGAGAGCGCCGAGCCACGCCACGCAGGATGCCCATACCACAGCCGCGCAGGAGATTTTCCACCTTAATGTGAATGCCGGTCTCCATCCGCCCAAGCACGCACTGCCGAGAAGCACGCCCACTGGGGCCTATCGACACCGTCGGACCAAGTCGATGCCTTCCAACCTGACGTCTTTCCACAAGGCCGATCTTCTGCAGGGGGCCGTCATAATCTGCAGCTCGCTGGCCCTGATGAGTGTTGATGCTAGCCGAATGTATCACTTTATCCGCGCCCAATCCGCCATGAAGCTTTACGTTATCTACAACCTTCTTGAGGTACGCACTTTGTCGCATGCACACATGGGGACGCTCCGAACTGACTCTCCGCCTCTAGGTCGGCGACCGGCTGCTGTCAGCAATTGGCCAGGACATCCTCGAGTGTCTCTTTAGTGCAGAAACGCTGTCGAGGAACAGCTCGGGTCGGTCCAAGCTCCTGCTTCCATTTGGCATGTTCTTGCTGTCACTGGCGTACAACGTCGTCCACGCCGTCTGTCTGTTCTACCAGGTCATCACGCTAAACGTGGCCGTCAACTCGTACTCCAACGCGCTGCTTTCGCTCCTCATGTCGAACCAATTCGTCGAGATCAAGGGCAGCGTCTTCAAGAAGATTGAGAAGGAGAACTTGTTCCAGTTGACGTGCGCCGACGTGGTGGAGCGTTTTCAGCTCTGGATCATCCTTATCATTATTGGTTTGCGCAACATCGTAGAAGTCGGCGGTCTTTCGGTCCCGGGCGCCGGCAGCGAGGCGGAGAACATGGCCAGCGGCCCCGGTCCTCTGCACACGGCCTCGATACTGCCGGCCAGCTTCACGATCCTGCCGTCGTGGATGTTTTCGGGCGAGGTGCTCTCGCCCTTCCTTGTCGTCATTGGCAGCGAGATGCTGGTGGACTGGATCAAGCACGGCTACATTAACAAGTTCAACAACGTCAAGCCCAACATCTACCGGCGGATGCTCGACATCCTCTGCAAGGATTATTATACCAACGTAAGTCAATGACAAAACTGGCCGAGGGCGCTCGGCTCACTTTCGTTACGCAGGCTTTTGGCGCACCGGCCCTTACGCGGAGGATCGGCCTTCCATTGCTGCCCCTGTCGTGCCTTTTCATACGGGCGTCGGTTCAGATCTACAACATGTTCCTCGCGACGCAGCTCCCGCCGCCCATACCGACGTCGACCATGGACCTGTCGGTAGAATCATCGACACCTTCGTCGCCGGCCATGACGGCCGCGCTGGAACACCTCGACACGCTGATCCGCAATGCGCTCGGACGCGCCGTCTACGGGTACCCCCGCGACACACCCCGCAACGGGTCCTTCTGGGCCTTCAACTCGGACGACGCCATCGCGCTGGCGACCGGGTTCGCCGTCTTCTTCCTCGCGTGGCTGGTGCTCCTCGTCGTGAAGCTGTTGTTGGGCATGGCGTTGCTCAAGTATTCACGTGACAGATATGCCGCGATCCGG
Organism: Nigrospora sphaerica; assembly: GCA_018287875.1. Taxonomy (NCBI): domain Eukaryota; kingdom Fungi; phylum Ascomycota; class Sordariomycetes; order Amphisphaeriales; family Apiosporaceae; genus Nigrospora; species Nigrospora sphaerica. Next base: position 1,324,297 of record JAGVVL010000017.1, read on the forward strand.
CTGAAAGAACAAAGTATTGCCAATGGACAAGAGAAGCGAGACAACTTCTTCCAGCCGGGGAAGAGGGTGGGTGGATACGGCGCTGTGGAACTGGGAGACGACCGGCGGCGTATGATTTACGCCGACGACCCCGAGGGGCTCAAGCGGATGCAGGATCGAGATCGCAAGAGCAACGACCTGGCCAAGAAGACGGAGGCGGGCGACGACGGGCTGGAGAAGGTCACGAGGTACGAGATGCTTGCCAAACGGATATGGTGATTGCGGCCATGTGTTGCTGTGGCCGCCGGTCATTTTCCTCGTCGCGGCTCGCGGTGCATGTGCATAGACGGGCGTCGGCCATGGGGGTCGAATATGGAAAGAGCATTCATGCACCGCATCGCTTACATTCGGCCGAGGGCATGATCCAATCAAGCAGCAAGACGGACCGGCGTGGCCTGTTTAGTGCCTAGCGACGCCGGCTTTGAAATAGGTGGATGTTACCACGAGCATCGTCCGTACGCCAGCACCAGCCTGTCCGGGTGCAGGCCGGCACAATCATGGAAACGGGCATAGGTACTGCCGCCGCGTTGTGACAAGGTGCACTACGGCAGTCCCATCAACGTCTTGGCCGTCGATCGGAGATGCCCGATTTAGGCAGTTGGTCAGGCAGCCCTGTAACCCCCACAGCGGCTTGGCGACAAGGGCCTTCTGAAAAGCAATGGAGCGTTGGTCACGGGTGGTTTCTCTAGCAAGGCTCTGGCTGGCTTCGACGACTATGCGAAGACAGCTTAAACCATTTTCAGGGGCGCCGGTGCGATGTCAGCCGGTCAGGGGTTGGGCTGCCGAAATTATATCGTACCTAACTATTGAGTTTTCTCCCTTCATCGCCGTTGGGGGGACCTGCCTACGCCTATTAATGGGCCTACGTGCGAATGGCTGTGTTTTAACGGCGCAAGGCGGTCCGGGGCCATTGACCCTGGCTTTCTCCGTCCCTCTCTCTCTTGGCCCCCCTCAATCATTTGGCGGGGTCGGCGCGTGCACGCGGCCGGCTTCCCGACGACGATCAGATACCCCTCGACACCGCCCCCGCCCCCGAAATTTGCGCCGTTGGGGCTACGGCGCTGTATGCCGAATGCGGGCGGCAGCCGAGCACGTTGGTCAAGGTTGGCAGGTCGGCAGTTAAGGTGGGGTTGGGGGTGCTTGGCCCCATGGCGGCTTTCGCTATAGACCGTCTGCATGTCCCAAGTCCAAGTATGCATCTTAGTCGCCAAGCAAGGCCGAGGAGGAAGACAAGCGTGTGCTTAGGAGGATGGAGCTGGGAAAGAGCCTTCCGTTTCGGGCTTCCTCGATCGCGAAACTGGCGTCCCATCCGGCATACACCGTATGCGGGGAGCGGTGGCCATCCATGCTCCGATCCCATTTCAGACGAGCTTCTGCGACACGCGCCAGAACCTGCCAGGGTTAGGACGACTTGCCCCAAGGATGCCGTAGGCCGGTGGTGCTGGTGCTGCTGGTGCTGCTGCTCTGCTGCCCCTTGGCGGGCATCGTCGTCCATCGACGCTCTACGGGAGCAAATCTCGGAGCAGAGGGTGGTTGTGCATTATGAGGCCGCTATTGGCTGCATAGCCCACGACCTACCGTGTTGAGACAGCAGCTCGTCGGGGCTTTGCTTAGCCCCTCGGGATGCCTTTGTTTATGCTGCGAAGCCCCCAGTGAAGACCCTACGGGGACCGGTATATAAAGCCGTGGCACCGTCGCTCGAGCTGAGAGAGGCTTCCAACACGCCAGTCGCAGCAGCAGGTTCTTCCCATCACACCGCAGAAATAGCAGCAAGCAGTCACAGGAGCTCATCGCCGCTCTTCGAAGCCTCGCAACGTCCACGCTCGCTCTCTTTCCACTGTGACCTGCCCCGGTGCTTGTCTTGATCCGCCAAGATGAAGTTCTGCCTGTCCATTGTTGCTCTCGCCGCCTCGGCCTTTGCCTCGCCCATTGTCCTGGACCTCTCCGACATCAACCAGAACGAGCTCGAGGAGATCCATGCCCGTGACATCGAGGCCCGCCAGAGCGGCACCACCGCCAACGAGTTCCTCAACGGTGGCTGCCGGGATGTCGTGCTGGTCTTTGCCCGCGGCACCAGCCAGTCCGGCAACCTTGTAAGTCTTGGCCTGCCCTTCGCCCCTTGCGTCTCTTTCTGGGACCGACACTGACGCGCAACTGCAGGGCGAGATGCCCGGCGTCGATCTATCGGCCGCCCTCAAGTCGGCCCTCGGCGCCTCGCGCGTGGCGACGCAGGGTGTCGCCTACTCGGCCTCGCTGCTGGGCAACCTGCAGTCGGGTGGCTGCCCGCCGCGCGAGGCCGCCGACATGGCGGCCCTGATCAGCCAAGTAGCCAGCCAGTGCCCGTCGGCCAAGATTGTCGTGTCCGGCTACAGCCAGGGTGCCGCCATGGTGCACCGCTCCATCGAGCGCGCTTCGACGGCTGTCAAGGCCAGGATCGTTGCTGCTGTAACGTTCGGCGACACCCAAAACGCCCAGGACGGCGGCCGCATCCCCGGTTTCGACACGGCCAAGACCCGCATCTTCTGCAACGACGGCGACCGCGTCTGCGACGGTACTCTCATCATTACCGGTGCCCACTCCGACTACCGCAGCTCCATCAACCCCGCCGTCTCCTTCATTCGCGGCCGCGTCTAGAGCCGAAAGAACTCGCGCGTACCACATGGCGGAAGCTTCTACTGGGTTGCCGAAAGCCAGTGCAACGGGTAACGAAGAGGGAAAGAACTAAGTCTATCGGCTGGAAATGCGGTACCGTATGTTTTATGTGCCACGACTGAATAATGAATAATGCGATGCTGTCTTCCTGGCCTACGTCTCGGCTCTCCCTCTCTTCGTGATTCCGTAGCGGAAGTGCCAGGCGCGCGGCCGAGGCCCGCTGCCTTGCGACGTCATTTAGTAGCAGAGCGGGCTGTGGGCAAGTTGTCTCTCTGTACGGGTATCCGCCAAAGTGTATCGAATATGAAGGACGGCGTTGTACCAGAGACCATTGGGATCGGGGTGTACGGACTGATGTGCGGACTCGATAAGGACCTTGTCTCTTTGTTTGCTGCGGAGGCGCCCTGGCCAAAGTAGCGGCGCGCACCCGAAGGCAAACGCGGTAGTCACTGCCGGAAACCGGGAACAAGCAGGCTGTGTTCGGGTAGACGGCATCCAGATTTGATCATGCCGGGAGACCGGGGAAGCACAGCTGAGTCCGCCAGACCTATTGCCCTGGAGAGTTCATCCGCTTTCGGAGAGGATGGGGGAACAAACTAAGTAGTTTGTACCCTTGGTCGCACTAACCCGGGAACGACGCGTCCCTGGAGCTGAGCGCGTGCGTCTGCCGGTACACCCTCGCCCTTTTCCAATATCGTGCTGAGTGCAAATAGCAGCGCCGGCATGTGCCGACCGCCAGGAAAACATCTCCGTGCGCAGCACCCGAGTATCTACACATTGCCTGGCCTGTAAGCTGTGTTCCCGCGGGGTATGCGAAGGGTTTCCGTACAGGAATATCGCACGGCAGGCCCTGTGCCCCCTTTTGTGCGTCTCACGTCTCGGCAGACGTCGTTCATGCCGAGATGGTGTTTTGTGCGCCCTGGCCGTCCGGTGGTTCGTAGAACGTGGGTAGGGCTACATAATCGCGCGCTGGGCCTTTCCGGTTCGTGAGTGAGAGATCGCACCGCGCAGCTGTCCAGTGGTCAGTCTAGGCGAGCGCCCGCCCAGCACGATGTCCAGCAGACAACTCGAGATCATAGTCGCCGTGACGGTGACGTTCGGCGCCGCCACGGTTATCCTGGCCCTGCGGTTGTTGGCCCGAAAGCTCCGAAAAGTAACGCTGTGGCTGGACGACTGGCTGGCGGTCCTGGCTTGGGTACGTTGTCGACTGTTCAGAAGAGCGCCGTAGACGACGGCCTCGTATTTCCGAGTCGGCGAGACTGACATGCCCTTTCCAGTTTGCGGCCTTCTTCTATGACACGGGCGCCTTCGTGTGTGAGTACCTCTATCGTCCGCCATACAGACCGAGCGAGACTCACGGTGGGCGGCAGGGCTTCAGATCGGCCTCGGGTGCCACATCCAAGATGTTCACATGCCGGCGACCAGAGCGTCGTACTACCGCGAACTCTTTCAGTTCATTCTTGAGCAAGCCTACTCGGTTTCTATCACGTCCTCGCAACTGTCGCTCCTCGCGCTTTACTGGCGTGCCTTTGGGCCTATCTTCGAGACGCGTGTCGCCGTCGGCGTCATGGCCGCATGTTCCTCGGCGTGGTTCCTCTGCCGCGTATGTTCTGCATGTAGATCAAGAGCGCTCAGTCGTAGTAGCGATGAAGAAAGGGGGAGGCGGCGATGAGGGTACCAGGCTGACGATTAGCCGGCCAGGTCTTCCTCGTCACGTTTCAGTGCAACCCGCCGGCCGCCAAATGGGACGTCTCGGTCAGCAGATACACTTGCGCAATAGACACGGGCCGCTTCTTCCTCGCGACCGTCACGACGCATCTGATTCTCGACATCCTCCTTATGGCTATTCCCGCCTGTGAGTCCCGCTGCCCGTCTGCAGTGCGATAGCACCGACTGAGCAACGACGGGATGCAGGGCAGATCCGCAAACTCCACCTTCCCTTCCTGGAGAAGTCAAGCATCATGGCACTCTTCATGTTCGGTTGTGTGTAAGCTGTTGGCCCCGGCTTCTTCTTTTGGGGTATGGCAGCTGACACGCCAGCCGCCTGTCTTCCCCAGTGTTTGCTTCTGCTCGGGGAAAATGATGCAGCAGGGGCTCACGTATAACCCCAGCTCGCCGGATGTCTTCTGGCTCGAGACTGGGCCAGTCATCTGGTCTGCGACAGAGATCAACCTCAGTGTCATCACGGGTGCGTTCCCGCGACATGCAGTCTCGTCCGCTCGGGGGGTTCCATACTAACAGTCGCGTCCAGCCTGCCTCCCTCTCATGCGGCCCGTATTCCAGCGCCTCGGATGCTGTCTGGGTCGTCAGGACAAGGAAGTACGACGCCGTTCTTCCCATGGTCCGAGAGACGGGCGGGGAGCAGCCGAGGCGGGAGTCAGAAGGGAAATGCCCGATCACGCCATTCATGGGCAGGGCACGGGGCCGCGTGTGGCTATCTCGAGTGACGCAGCGCCAAGATGCCAGGCAGATGGTGACAGACGATCAAGTGGCAGTTTCCGCGGTTGCATACGCGTCACGAAAGATGTAGATTATTGCGTGTCGCGGGCGTCGCGGAGTATCGAGTAAGGCGTGCGGGCTCTTGGTAGAGGAGAAGCAGGTGCGCATGTTAAGGTAGCCAAGTAAGTACGTATCTGGGTCGAGCCTTCTGCAACTGGTCAGCCTTGAGTCAATGTAGAACGAAAGAACGGACTCATGGGACTCTCGGCCGTCCAAGCCCAGGCACGTGAGGGCTGTAGACGGTAGGTCAATGTCATACGGAGCCTGGGACGGTTATGGCCATCACCTTTCGCATGCATCACTTCTTTGCTATTCTTATGACAGTTGTCGCTTCTACTCATGTTTCCGCATCAAAGCAACCGGCGTGAACCGGGGCCCCTGGGGTCTCGCAATCTTGTATATCGACGCACAGCCTCCCATCCAGCCATCCCTGTTGGTTCCTTGCTATTTGGAGTCCATGATTGGAACTTGGGAGCCTGGAGGCATCTCTCCCACTTCCTTCGGCTTTCTACTCCACTTCACCACTGGTCAACCTTGTGCTTTCCATAGGTGAGCAGCCAGCTGTCGGCGATGACCTTGAAGCCAAACAAGTTGTTCATAGTCCGAAAGACCAGTCCCTCGCGGTTCTTTCCCAGCATACCCTTCCCCTCTGCCTTCGCCAGGAGCTCGTCGACATCTTTGGCGAAAGCCGAAAGCTTGAGGCGGTGCAACACGGGAACGTGGGCCAAGCCATTGCGGTCGCAGAACTGCCGTGTGCGTTTCGCCCCCCACCAAGCCTGCTTGTCGATATCCCAGATGCTGAAGACGTAGAAAGCATGTTTGCCCTCGGGGAAGCCCATGCTGTTATCCAGGATGCTTGAGCCGCACAGCTCGCCTTGGACCGAGATGTTGAGTTGCAAACGCTGGAGCTTCTCGTAGATGCCCTGTTCTCTCGCCGCCTTCCAGAAAATCGACTTGTCAGATTTCACGTAGTCTTTAGACCGGCCGCAAACCCCATACGACGGGCGGTCGACTAGGCCATCAATGCCGCGGGGCAGGGCTTTGTGCCATTGCGAATCGGCATTGATGTGGTAGACAGACATGGGAACGCCGTCCAGCTTCTCGGTGACTTGGAAGAGGGTGTCGCCGTAGTTTTCGAAGAGAAGAATGATGTTCTGAGCGCGATCGCATCCGGGCTGCGGGAAAAAACAAGGCGAGTGGCCGTACGATGCTGTAAAGTCCTCGTGGGCGGCCGAGTACTTTTCGATGCGGAGAGCGGCTGTGAAATCCATATCGAGTAGCTTCTTCTCTGCCTCACCAAGACTGGCGCTGTTGTGCTGCAAAGCGGCCAGACTTCTCTGGATCTCGTGGAAAGAGTTGAAGGGGAAGATGAGACCCTGGGAGATGTGGCCTTGTTTCAGCATTGTCGTGACGACGTATCCATCAGAGCCCCGGTACTTTTGCACGCGCGAGGGTGTGCAGAACTCCCAGAAGCGGTCGTCGGTGGCGGGAAGGAAGCTGTCGACCTCGAAATAAACAACCAGCTCGCCCGCCTTGTAATTGCCTCTGAATGTGACAACTTTCCATCCGCCGATGCTAACCAAGTCGGACCTGGTACCCCGGATTGGGGCAACCTGGGAAACGCGGCGCACTGTCACCAGTTTGCGCTCTGTGTGTTCCGTGGCGCCGAGCTCGTTTCGCTCGGCCAGGCAGAGGTCCTGAAAGGCATCCATGTTAGCAATGCTGGCCCTTGGTTTGATGGCGGTGCGGGCGATGAAGGATGTGCACAGCCTCAGATTTCAGTTACGTTTCTGGGGGGCAATCATGAAAGAAAGGCAAGTAGGCAATGGCAATGGAGGAACTGGGGAATCAGGCAGGTACCTCTTGGGCAGCGGCTGGATGGAGGCATGTGGACGCGAAGTAGTTGCCTTGCTTCTAGCCGAATCTTTAATTCAACAGGTACTTACTTAATGTACTCCGCAAACGGAACATAAGGAGAAGGTTCAAACTATTATTACGCCAGGAATTGTACGTCCTTTAGTACTTGTGTATGGGACCTGAAGGCATCTATGTATGCCGCCTCCTATCCCCCTTGGTTGTAAGTGCACACTGTGAATTATCAGCGACGGCCAGAAGCTCTGGAGTCGCATCTGAAGTGATGATTACTTGATAAAATGGGATTACGAGACTGTAGAAATGGTAGTAGCATGGCGCAGTGGGTGTTTCATCCACGACCTACCAGTATCTCGTGCCATGATCCGCAAGGCCTTCTTGCACGCTAATATGTAATGGGCACGTTCCAGTGAGAAAGCAGCGTAGAGACTCGTGATTGCATGAGTAGGTAGATAGCAACGACGCCCAACACTCGGGATACAAGGTGTTGCGACTAGGAAAACTCCATATATTCTAAGGTCCAGCTACAGAATTTGCGGGCTTCTCTCAGACGAGTGGTGTCGAATTTAGGGGTAAAGACGTTCGAGCCTCCCAAGTGCTAGAAGGTAGTGGTAAAGATGATTACAGTCGGAAATGTGAATAGATTTTGCATCCATTTTGACCGCCCTTCTGGGCCCTTCTGAAGAATAGTATGTTCCGGTTTCGATTCGGTTTGTCTAGTGCACAACTATAGAATAGCTGGGCCGTCTTCGGCTGCGCATAAAATTCTAAGCTAGTAATGGGTTCAAACCTCGGCTGGCTGGCTAATTGGCTCGTCACCAGTTACTTACGAGAAATACCCGGCGGCCTACTTACGTAACGAGGACAACCATCTTTGAGTCGTCGCCTCCCTTATTCTTCATACTTGGTCACGCCATTCCCTTGGCATTTCAGTATAGTCCATAGTGGACTCCCGACCCCTCAGCCACACGTGGCCCTCCGTCTTCTTATCTTTTTTTCTCAATTTCCCCTATTATATTATTTTATAGCCGGCATTGTCATCAACAAGTAACCCACTATCCTCCATGGCACAATGGTTAGCGCGTCTGACTGTTATCTACAACGATTGTCTTATGTACCGCATGGGAACATTTCGTAGACACAGTACATCAGGAGGTTCACAGTTCGAGTCTGTGTGGGGGAGGGAAATCGAAACGAGCACACCACTCGTTTCATTTGTTTTATTTTGTCTTTTTTTTTCTGCGCTCCTGGGGTCGAACTCCACAACAGGGAATGTCGGCACCTCAGCGTATTTCCGAGACCTAGGCAGGTCAATCTCTTTTACCACTTAAGTGGACAAATGCCACCATTTATTCCTCGAAACCGTATGTTCCGAGTCGGCGGGTTGTTGGTCACTGTAGCAGCATTGGTTGTGGCCCGAAGGTGGAAGGCGCTGGAAGGTGTCTGCGAGGTATTGTACTCTGCTGCTTGTTTGTGGTTGAATTCCCAAGTGAGCGTGCCAGCTATGGCGAATCGACCGTAGTGTGATGGTTGAAATAGTAGCCTCCGGTGAAACACGGCTTATGAAACCAATAGCACGGTAGGAAGTGCGTTTTCTTTTGTTAGGTAGCTAATTCGTATCTCTTAAGGAGTGTCTTGTTGGCTCTGGATCTTACCACTAACGCAATGCCCACATGATATTGGGGGGAGGCCTCATATGTTTCTTAGTTGGGATACACAAATGTCTTTGGGTGGTAAAAGGAAAACACAGAGTTCAGCAGTTGCATTGCAGGCCGGGCATCGTCTATAAAGCTTAGAGATGTCTACAAAGTTCCAAGAACGCCTAAGAAGCCCTTACCAAGTAGCGTATCAAGTGCACGGGGCGGAAAGGGGTGAACACAGTCTGATCGTCAAAATGCGGTAACAAAGGACCAAATAGATTACTTAGGCGACAATCAGGCAACACGGTTCTAGAAGAACAGAATGAAGCTTCACGGCAAGTACAACATAAGTAGCTAGTATATATGGTAACGGTGACTGTAAAGGGCTGGTGGAGGAAGCAGCAACAGCTTGCCCAGAATGCCTTCGCCACTGCATTGCACTTATGCTTTTCACTGCAGGGCAATGGGGATATTTCTAGTTTATTCTCAAGCCTTGGACCACTCCCTCACAGCAAAGCATCTCGAAAGTAGTGATCGCAGGGGAGAAGTCGTACCGGAATGTACATTGGGGGGGTTTCTCCGACTCCAGTTGCCCAGCAAGAGGGCATCCCTTTGGCCAGGGCGGGAATCCGTCCGTTTGTTGCGGCTTCTATGTACCCCGCGACATGCGCTTGTTTTCGTCCCCGGAACACCTCCCTTGTTGATGAAGGCACCAACGGCCACAACAAGAATAGCAAAAAAGAGCCTTCTTCCACTTGGCACTGCAATATTGGCTGTCGGCGCCGTTATGATGAAGCCATCACCGAACGAGGGTGCTGCAAGTTGCATGGTCAAGCTTGGTCTGACGCTTTACGATGACGATGGTGTCAATGGACGCAACAGCGAAGATGACGATGCTTCTCGCGATGACAGACCGGAGCATGGTTTGGGCCTTCGACGGTTGATTCACCACCAGGCCAGCCGAGCTTCGCTTCCTTCTTCCATGACATCACGCATCACCGTCACGGAACCAGAGCTACTTCCACAGGCACGAAATGACCAAGTCTCCCCAGAATATCCCGAGAGCTCCTGGCCTCCCGGGCTCAAACCAATGCAAAGCCGTAAGCAGCCCTTGTTGTTTTCGTTCCCCCCGAGCCACAGCCCCCTCCCCTGTACTCTCATAATCTATTGGTCCCCGTACTCAAACCTCGGAATGTCATCCACGAGAATCGTTTCTAGGGAGATATTGACCCCAAGTGTGCAGAGCGCAATGCTGCCAAGCAAGCTCGTCTCTCGATACATTACCAGATGTCTGCTCCATTTGCTCCACATCCGGGCCCAGTATGGAGGAGTGGGCGCTTAGTGGCACAAAGAGCTCGCCTTGAAGAAACCCAAAAGATCAAGGGCCTAAGCCTTGTATCATCTGCCCAAGAGATCAAAGACGATGGTGGCACATCTACTCAAGAGATCAGAGGCAATGGCGATCCGTCTATGCAAGAGATCAAGGGCCATGGTGGCCCGTCGACGCAGACGCAGCCGCAGCCGCACCCTGCATTAGCAAGTGCACTGAAGGCGGTCAAAGAAGCCCGCCGAGAAAGAGCCCGGCACCGCAGAGAGCGGAAAGTCACACGCAGACTTGGAGTCAGCAAAGGCCAGGGCGAACATGGCTATGATGGTGAATTTGAGGCGTATAGGCGCTTTCAAAAACTCTTTGGCGACGACTGGAGTTACCAGAATTGGACCAGCAGACTGCGCGTCCGTGCTGATTTTCCTCCCATGTTGGAATCCGAGGTTGGTCGTGTCGACCTAACGTTTAAAGACACCAAAGGCCGGATGAGAGGGTTCCTCAAAACAAAGGGGATCACCAATGATATTTGGCACAACGATACAACCTTCCATCTAGAAGTCAAGTCGCACCTCCGATCGATGAACGTGGGAACACGGGCGACCACAGGCTCGCTCACTCCAAATCAGAAGACGATGGTGCGTCCACCACGCAGTACATGCTATGGATCCCATCAAACTAATGAATCCAAATAGATGAGAGAGATGCAGAACAGTCCTGATGACGCGTTCATCGTTGTGCATATGTACGGCTTGCGTAGCGAAGCCAAGAGGACATGGGATTTCACTGCGGGCATTCCGCAGCCCGCCACCCCCAGTCCTTAGCGGTTGGCGAGGCTGTGCGTACGACCTTATGAATGCCGCCTCGGGATCCCTTTCCCATACGACTGCCGCCATCCTGTCCCAACCTAAGGCGAACCTAGGCCTCGAGGGGTTGCCATGTTCCGTTACCTCGCATGGGGGTACCCAAGTTTGTCGTCCTCGACACAGGGTTACAAACCCTGGCAAGACACTCTTCCACGTCGACACTCGAACAACCCCCGCCGGTCGCACTGCGAGCAATTCCTTTCCCTTGGTGGCTGGCCTTTGGTAAGCAATGTTGTTGCTGGGTGCAGCTTGGGCTGCAGTGTTGATATAAACGATACAGTACCCGACGGGGCTTCAGCCCGAGTTTTGCTCTGCTCTGTTTGGTACTGGTCACAACCACAACTGCCGGAAAAGAGCAATCAAGGCGTCCCCGGCTGACATGACATCCATTGCCGTGACCACCGACAGAGAGAGTCCTCCGTTGTCGCCGTATTCGGCAAATGAGACGCGGGTGAAAGAACCAATCGGGTGAATTCTAGCTAGATTGGCAAATCAAATTAATTGCACGCCTGATGCTGTCATCCCACGTCCCGCATTCTAACGGAGCGGTGGGCCCGGCGTTGATGACCTCTCGTCATGCGACCACACTACGCATGGATTAATGGTGTCAAGATTGATTTACTCTACAGCATTGCAGAAAGAAGTAGGAAGGGTGTGATGACCAAGCAGGCGGTAAACGTTTGTATTGTAACAAGGTATATGCAAGCCCTGAACAGCCCTAGTGAATATATGCAGAAGAAAGTGTTGCACGGGGGACGCAATCGTTGTCGTCTTGTGGCCCCGAAGGTATGAGGGAAAAAGCAGCTGCGCTGGGCGTGCTCGGGGTTCTATTCCTCACACCTGTCAAGCAAGGCTCCCCAGTCAGAAGCCTTGGCCCTGGTGGAACCATCGTCGCTTTACATCACGCACATGGCGTCTGGAAGCGGTACGGGAGGGGGCAGGAGGATTTGGCGTAGCTGCCACGATTATGTCGTCGCCGGTAACGGGAGTACCAGGCTCAGTCGGCACGGGATGCTCAAGCCGAGCCGTAGTGGCGTCGGGGATAAGTGTTGGTCCCGGGATATCGTAGTGCGTCACGCCTGTGGTGATGTTGAGTTGCACGCCTGGCTCGCTGGCCTTGTATAGTTTCTCACCAGGCGTGCCGGACTGGCGCTTGGTACCGTTGCCCACGACCTCGAGGTTGAAGCAGGAGGGGTAGTTTTGCGCGCCGTCCCCATAGGACGCATTGTGAAGGGCGATGATTTCGGTGCGCAGTACGTAGAACCCGGGCTTCGTGTCGGGCGGGATGGCAACCACCCACGAGTTGTTGTTGGCGATCAGCTGGTCACTGGCCCAGAAGCCCAGGGGAGCCTGGATGTCGGGCGATACCAAGCCAGCCTGACTGATCTTGTAGAACTCGAGAGTGGTCTTGTCGACAGACGCACACGACTCTCCGCAAGGAGCCAGGTAGTCCATCACCGGGCCCTTGTGGTTTTGGGGCCAACCGTTCCACTGGATATGGACTTCCCCGCCCGCCTGAACGGGCGCGTGGCCCTTGCCATTGGTAGCACCGCGGTGGCAGATGATGTCCGGGTGAGCATAGTCGGTCTGGTTGACGTAGCCTTGATCCGTGGCCGTGGTGGACCAGGCGGCCAGGACGTCCTCATTGGGGAGGCCGGGTACCGGGTTGAACCCCTTGTACGCCTTACCGTCGATGTTTATGTTGGACACCCAGCTATGGGCAGACACGGCCGAGGCACTGGTCAGTGCCAGGAGAAGACGAGCCAGCAGAGGCATTCTGGTGATAATGGGTGTAAGCCGAGGAAGGGGGAGAGGGGTGAATGAAGGACGACTGAAACGTGCCGATGAGGGCGATGATCCAGCCAGTGACGATTAGGTGCGGGAACTACGACACAAGCTGGGCAGTAGAGAATATATATACGACGGCCCAACAGCCGGGTTGGCAAACCCCAATTGTGTAAAAAGAAGCGACTGGCCGGCAGGCAACGAACGAAAGCAGCACCCGGAGGATGTGTATGCGGGATAAGAAGTGAATCAAGAAGGAACTCGGGTCGATCTATTTGACCATGCTGACTTGCGGCGGGTGGTCGGGCGGGACTGTTGCATTGGGTGTCAGCATTCTGCCTAATCATCGGGAATTTGTTTTTGTCATGACGAGAAACAGAGGGCGCGGGCTGCAAAGCCGCAGGGACGAGCCCGGCAAGCAGGAAGCGAGGCACGAAGATGCCGACGCGGTGCTGATCACCCCCGGATGCAGCACGAGGGTATACAGCCCCCATAAAGGATACACCTCCACAGATCGGCGTCCTTACCTGAGGACGAGCAGACAGGGGCCCATAGCGGCGGGCAGGCGGGAACTGCCATCCATGGATATCCATGGCTATGGCGAGGACCCGCAGAACGGGTCACTCGATTGTGGCCGCCGGACCAGGCGTCGCCGCAATCGTCGCTGCGTCAGGGGAAACGAGTGAGCTGCCGAGACGGCCATGATGGACACGGCTGGGGAGTGGGTGGCCGGGGGGCTATCGTGTCGTTGGTTCATGAGGCGCCCGTGGGCGGACCGCCCGGCTGCTTCAGGCATCCTCGCCGCGTGCGTATCGAGTGGTGCTCGGGACACGCTGTCGAGATGCCCCCCCTCAGGCACCCCAGGCCGGCGAGGCGTGCTCTGGTCTACTCACTACCGGGACCCGCTGACGATTCCCTGAGCATGGTGAGGGACGCCGGGGCGGCGTGCGTCAGATGAATGAACCAGGCGGGCCAGAGAAGCAGGGAGAGGACGGCATGATGAGACCCCAGCACGAGAAGTAACGGTGACCATAGAGAAGAGGCGGAAGAGTATACCAAGTCTGCAAGGCTAATCTATTCGAGATGGCGCCCAGTGAAACGAAGCGCCGGCAGTCGGATTAGGGCGAGCAGTGTTGCGCAAGCTAAAGCCAACGGCAGTGGCTGATGAACCTGTAGCTGCCGAGGTCGGTTGGCGTCCAATGAGAGGAAATGGTCCTTCCCCTCGCCGTCCTCTTCCAAGTTTGCAACCTCCAGTCTATCCAAGCAGATGCATAAGTCCGTAGTATGGCGATGCATACCTAGGGAGCCCTGGGACGCATCTGCTGACCGGGGATTATTATTTGGGTAAGATGGGATGCGACACGAGGCCATGGTGCTCGTTGCATCTTCCCGTGTCCCACTGTGTATTTGCAGATGCACCTGCACTCGGGAACCTGGCCCTGCACAAGGAGCCCCTCCAGAGGATTATGCACCCCCACGGTGCAAACCGGAGATTTCGTACGGGAGGTCGGTCGCGGGGTTGGGGTTCGTAGCGGCTTCCCATTCCTTCCATTTTTGGTTCCTCACGGCAGGGCTCCAAATGCCTTTTGGCTGTAATAGGTACCTACCTGCCTACTTCACCTGGGCCCCCAGCTCCAAGGTCCCGAGTGTACGTCGGTCAGTACTGCTTCGGAGGTCCGCTGCATCATTCCTAATAAGGGACGTCAATAGCTGCGTAAATGTAAGTAGGCATCCATCCCGTGTACCCTACGGTAGCGGAGGTTTGATGGCGGGTGGTAGAATGGAAGTACATATAGTTGGGGCACACCCGCCAGAAACGCGTGCACCGGCCGATACTGTGCTTTTGACGTCAAGCCGCTCGGTGCGTACCTAAGTACATACCCTACCTACCGGTACCTACATTAGGTACACAGGCCTACTAATCCATTGTTGACACCAACCGGCGGTCCCAAGCGCGCCAATGCGTGGGAGCGTGGGAGCGTGGCAGCGCCAACTAGCCCAGACGCGTCGGGGCGCAAGCGTCTCCAGTCGTACGGAGGGAGAAGGGATCCCCATTCCATTGGGATGGATTGACCTCATGCCATCCAGGCAGGCCTCTGGTTGCCCTGGTGCTGGTGCAGGTGCAGGTACTGGTTGCTGTGCTCCCTTCACCAGAGCTGCAGCTTCGAGGCGTCCCGTGCCGCCGTCGCCGCCGCCGGCAACTCTGCCTCTCTCCATCCCATCCCAATCCCAATCTGTGCGAGCATCGCCTGTCTCACGCATCCCGGCTGGCCTGCCATCCGACACTTGACGGAAAGCCAATTGCCCTGCACGCCGCATTATTCCCAGCCTGTGCTGCAAACTACCCGCCCCTCCCCCCACGGCCCACGAACCGAATCGTCGCGCCGGCTACCGAACCGCGACGCCGCATTCTCGCCCACCCCGCGCGCACCCACGCACGCGCGCCCTGCCTAGTCATTTCTCCGTCCGAAACTACATTCGTCCATTCCATTTTCGCAGTCTTCTTGTTTCAACCGCCCAGCCCCCGATACGCCATGGCCGAAGGTTGGTCCTGGGACCCGACGCGTCCTTTGGGCGACCGCGACTCCAATGCCTTCTGGCCCAGCCTCATGCCCGCCCACCAGATCGCCAACGGATCCAAGCCCACGGTTGTGCGTTCAGTCTCGCCTCCATCAGCTAATCTCACCACCACCACCCACACACGCGCGCTCACTTACTGACTGACCCAAGTCCAACCTATTTGGCCACAACAATGAGAACGCTACACCGCCACACGCCGCCACGCCTACCGGCCCGTCTCAAGACCACGCACGGCCTGCCGCCAGTCCAGACGCCGCTCCCGCCGCCAACAGTCCCGCCCAGCCGGAGCCCGCGTCTGAGACCGAGTCTAAGCCCAAGGCCCCTGCGTCTCGCAAGCGCAAGTCCGAGGCCGCCCCGGAGGAGCCTGCCGCCGACGACTTGCACGAGATTTCCGACGACGACCCGCGCCTTCAAATCTTGGACGAATCCGCCAACCAGATTCGCAACAAGATCCGGCGCTTCATCGAGTCCGGCGCCATGAAGGTCGGCGAGTTTCAGGACGCCATCAACGTCTCCCCCGCCTCGTACCGCCGCTTCATGAACCAGACGGGCAGCCGCCAAGGAGAAGGCTCCGACGCCTACATTAACGCATTCACCTTCTTCAAGAAGCGCGAGCTGCAGGGCCTCAAGGCCGTGCCGCCTAAGAAGAAGGCAAGGGTCTCGACCGGCCCCAAGGACGCGGGCAAGACGGAGAAGCAAAAGGCCGCCGAGCTGCTGGATGTGAGCGACATCACTCTGGAGGGCGAGGATGAGGGCGACGTCCCCATCTTCGACACCTGTGACGAGCTGCGGAAGAAGATCCGCGCCTTCTTGAAGAGGGATGGCGCCACGCAGGCCGGCTTATGCCGTGCTATCAGCGCGCTGCTCCCCGGCGACCAGACCGTGCAAGCCCGCCAGATGACCACTTGGCTGGGCAAGAAGGGCCCGGTCCAGGGCAACACGAGCCCCATCTTTTACGGCGGATACGTCTTCTTCGAGAAGCTGCGCATCAAGGAAAACAAGAAAAAGTCCAAGTTCCGCGAGGAGATGGAAGAAATCTACAAGGCTGGCAGCAAGAAAAAGTCGATGAGCCATCGCTCCGACGGCAAGGCGGGCATCTCGACGGAGCACGACCTTGGCGGCAACCTCTGGATGGCTGAGGGCGAGCGCCTGACAGAGGACAAGTACGGTCAGCTAGACATCATCCGTGTCGGCAAAAGATAAGGCGGCAGGGCCTGGGCCGTCGGGCTCACGGTGGGGCGTCATACTATGAAGCCTTTTCTATCGCGCATCCTCGTTGCTTCCTGGCGCTGCCGTCGGATACCTCCATATATCTTGTTGTTTGAGCGGGCAAAAGGGCTGCGCAGTTGCCCCAGCGGGTGTTGAAAAGGGGCATTTGGAATAGACGACCGCCGGCGAAGAGAAGAAAGGTGCCACGGCGGTGAGCATGTCGGTTCAATGGTGCATTGGAGGCTTGTTACGTTGGTCCGTGTTCATCTCATGTATTTCTCCCTTCTCTCCACTACAGCAATCATCGCCCAGACTCTTTGATCACTATCAGCGGCAAGAAAAGTCCTTATTTAGGCCGGTCTGCTTATTTCACATGTTCCACCATTTCTAACTTCACCCCTTGGACTAAGAGATACTGGGCCCGGCAGGGCTTCTGCGTTCCGTTCCCACACGGGCCTCGAAAGCTGTCAAGTGGCCATGAAAATCGTCGGTCCTGACGCCGAGCTATAGGGGTTCTGGTCTCACTTGCCGTTTGTGGACATGAACTAGGGTCCAACATTCCCTCCATGGTGTTGCGGCACCGTTGGGTGAGGAAGAAGCCCAGTTGGTCTGATGGTCTCCCAGCACCTGATGTTTCGTCCCTAATCGCTTCAAGTGCGTGTTTTGGGGACTGCCACCGACTTCGTCCCTTACATGATGAGAAGAAGCCTGCAAGTAACTAGCTGCAAAATCGTCACGGCGGTCTGTCTCGCCACTTCCGTCCTTACCCCGCGGTCTCGCAAAGGGTTGATGGTTGTCTCCAGCACCAATGCCGTCCGTGTGTTTGGTAAGCCGGCCGGCCCTTAATTCGGTATGCTGCTCCCTGCAACATTGCATGAGACCTTTGCTTAACACCGCCTCCTCCCCACGGGCTTCCATGGTACAAGAGGAAACGATGGGTTGGCCGCTGCGCAGCCGCCTCGCATCGAAAGCAGTCACATCTGGCAATCACCAGTGCCAACTCTGACACCTCTACGGGATGAAGGCGCCGACAATTCGGTCAACAACGAGCTCAAGGCTTCTTTGGTTGCTCCTGCCAGTACAGCGGATAAATTTGCGAAGCCGCTGAAGGATCCAAGGCCTCTGAAGGGGAAGCAACGGATGGATACCCATCACGCGGGTGGGGCAACGCGTGTCGCGAGTGCTGGGCTAACCAGCGGGACCGTCCTGAGTGCCGCGGCTTGGCGCTGGCCCGGCGAGAGGGAGTGCGCATCAACGCAAAGTGATGGAAGCCTGTGGCGTTCTTGGCATCGGAAAGGAAGCTTAGCAGGGCCTGGGAAGAATCCGGCCAGTCAAGGCGCACAAGCACCACGGTTTGGTCGGAAGCGGGCCACATGGGATGTTACGAATCGATCACGAAGCCAGTTGTCCCAGAGGAGGAGGTCGACAGGCACGGGTCGAAAAAATAACACAACGTCCTCAGTGGAACCGGATGGACGGGAGCTGGTCCGCCCGCGCAAGCGCCGGCGGGAGAAGCGTCCCAGGCCGGGGTCGCCAGGGGTTTATCACCAACGGAAATGAGATCAACAGCTGTTGCCAGGGTCGAGTCAGGCGAGGTGGGCAACTGGACTATGTGAGTGGCCGAGACGGACCGAGGGCGCGGGCAGAATCAGGGCCAAAGAGAGGTGAAGAGGGGAAAGGAAAGGCCTAGAGAGCAGATTGTGTGGAGGCCACGAGCGATGATGGGATGGAATGGGACGGGATTGCATCCCGCGAACAACCAATCCCTGATGACGAGGGGATGGGATGCGAGTGACGACCAGTGCTCCGTTCCCGCCTGCACGGTCACATGTGAACCCAGCCTAACAAGCCCGCGGCCGCACGGCCGGCTCATTTCTTACAGGGCGCTCCAGTACCTGTGGTTACTTGAGTAAGGTAGGTTGAGGTAGTTGTAAGTGGCCTATCGAGACACTGCCTTGGCGGTACAATACCTCCCACAGACATCCATTGCAGCGAGACCTCTCGGTCTGGCATTGCCAACTCTCAACGCCATCTCACACCTACATGCACAACATTGAGCACGAATTGATCGGTTGCGTTAGATTTTCTTCAGTTTGCGTATGGGTGGAGAACCTCAACTTACTGCTTGTGAACGGAGGAGACGGCAGGGAAGCATTCAATACCATCGATTGACAGCCCCGCACACAGCCAAGAGTCCTTCGCGCCCTTTTACATATACATATATATATAACACTCTTTCCCTTCTTTCCGCGCCAACGAGCGTGGAAGGGGGAAGAAAGATCACCTACTGGGAATGGATGAGCTCAGATGGGGTAGTCGCGGGCGGCAGGTGAGCGGGCGAGCAGGCGAGCGAATAACCGCATTAAGGCGAGTGGATACGCAGGTGGGCAGGAAATCTGCGGATGGAGACGGGATGTGGGCAACATCAAGAGAACACCCATACATGGGCATCGTATTGTAAGTACGAAGCAGGAACAGCCATCCGTCCTTGGTAGCGTCCCTCTTAGCACCGGAGGACCTCATCTTCTGACCTACCGGAAGTCTGCCCGCCACCACATCCGATTTCCGCATCCGTTGCAACGAACCACTCGACCGTCAGCTCGCCTCTCGAAACCCACTCAGTGCTTTCGGGGCGGCGAGGGCTTTGGCGCCTCGGCGCCTCATCGTCACTATGAACTCCAACGGAAAGCCACGGCCGGACGCATTGGGTGGCCGTTCGTGCGTCCGCCGGCAGACCAAGACTGGATACAGGCTCCTGTCCCTCCCACTCGGCCCGCCCATGCGAAAGACGTGGCGAGACTGGTACGGCCTCGACGGGATCCGGGCCCGGGACCAGGCACAGCAGGCCTAGGCACCCTGCCTTGCCCCTGCCGACCCGACGCTTTCCTCTTTTCTCACGCTTGAGGTGGAGTGTTGATGGGTCTGCAAGGCTTGCCAGGCCTGGCCCGCCGGACAGCCGTGCGGGTTGGGCTTCGGGGAATGGGATGTCCAACAGGGATCGTCAAACTATTCGAGGTTCCCGGCCGGTCCCATTGCCCAGCGGACAAATTGCCTTTCGGCCCATCTGCTACGGCGGACCTTGCCACCATATGGCAAGATATATGACCTGAGCGCCGGCCCCGGTCTCTGGGAAGACTCGACCCTGCCCTGTTGCCCTGTTCTGCTCCACGGCTACGCTCGACCTCCCGTCCCGTTCCCGCTGCCACGAATCCTCGTCGTCCACGGCAGCCCTCGCGCCATGGCTTCGAACGAGGCCCCGACGGCTCCCTTGGCCCAGACTTCGACGCCGTCGAATGACAATGCCGCCATCCACGGCAGCAAGTCATCTCGCGAGCTGGATGAGAAAGACGTCGTTCGCCTCGCCGTCAACGACCAAGTCGAGGTTTTCGACTTGTACAAGCCCCTGCCGCCGCTCGAGGGCGTCGCCGAAGAGCCTATGCCCCTGACCATTCGTGCCATCCTGACCGGAGTCTGTCTGGGGTCTCTCGTTAACGCCGCCAATGTCTATCTCGGCCTCAAGACCGGCTTCACCTTCCCCGCCGGCATGTTTGGTTCCATCTTTGGTTATGGTATTGTCAAGTCCATCTCGAAGGCCGTGCCGCACGACTTTCCCATCCTGGGAGGCCCTTTTGGCCCCCAAGTGAGCACTTCCCGTCTGAGCAGGGTTGACAAATCAGCACGGTTAACGCCCCTTGTTAGGAAAACAGCATCATCCAGGCAACGGCCGTTGGTGCCGGCGGGTTGAGCGGCCTCTTTGTGGCGGCCTTGCCCGCCATGTACAACTTGGGACTTCTTGACCCCAACAAGAACGTACACAACGACCTCGGTCGTATATATACGCTCACCCTCATCGGTTCTTTCTTTGGCCTGTTTTTTGCTATACCCCTGCGCAAGTTCTTCATCATCAACGTCGCGCGCGAACTCAAGCTGGTATTTCCCACACGTGAGTCCTTGACAACCCGCAACTCACCATGAGAGCCTCGCTGGCTGACGGTTCATAAGCCACTGCCACGGCTTTGACCATTCGCTCCATGCACGCTATGGGGTCTGGCGCTGCTGATGCCATGCAGAAGATGAGGGCCCTGGGGTACGCCTTTTTGCTCGCCTTCGTCTTGCGGATCATCTCGGATTATGCCCTTGGAATCCTCTGGGACTGGCATATCTTCACCTGGTTCTACATCTGGGGCAACTATAACAACTACGCCATTGTGATTGAGAACTGGGGATGGTATATCGAGTGGACACCGGCTTTTATTGGTATGACCCCGGCTTACCCTGCCTCGTGCGCTCCCTCCTAACTGAACATAGGCTCCGGCCTGCTTGTTGGTCTCAATGTTGCCGTCTCTTACTTCATGGGGAGCTTCATTGCGTGGGGCTTTGTTGGGCCGCTCCTCGTCTACACGGGCGTCTGTGTGGGCGACCCAACGACAAACCCCGACCCGCGATGGGCTGCCCAGGTCTCCTATTTCGGCATGAGCGGCATTGACAAACCCGGCTACGTCCCCAGTCCCCGATACTGGTTTCTCTGGCCTGGCGTCATGGTGCTTCTCTGCTACTCTATGGCCGAGTTTGTATTCCACTGGAAGATCCTCTATCAGGGCATCCGTTATGCCTGGGTTGAAATGGCCAGCATGCTCAACTCAGTCATGGCCAGCCACCGCAAGCCCAATTCCTGGCTCGGGAAGCAGGCGGCCAAGAGAATAGATGAGTCGTCTCTGGTCGAGGATTTCGCTGCGCCCGAGCAGCAGGTCCCCATTTGGCTCTGGACGTGCGGCATCGTCGCCGTCCTCGTTGTCTCCGTCATCATCTTCGAGGTCCAGTTCCACATCAACGGCGGACTGGCCATCGTTGGGTCGATCCTAGCCCTCGTCTTTGCCTTCATGTCCATCCATGGAAGCGCCGTGACAGATGTTACCCCCTTGACGGCCTCGTCGAAAGCGTCTCAACTGGTCTTTGGCGGCATCACGCGCGGGCAGGAGCCGAAACACGCCCAGACCGTGAACCTCATCTCCGGTATCATCGCATCCTCGGGAGCCGAAGTGTCCAACGCCTTGACGAGCGATTTCCGCACCGGCTTCCTTTTGCGGACCCCGCCCAAGCTGCAATTTTACGCTCAAGCGGTCGGCTGTCTTGTTGCCATGTTTCTGGCGCCAGCCATCTTCCTTCTGTTCGCCAAGGCGTACCCATGTCTGCTCAGTCTGGAGACGTCGGGCTCGTGCGCGTTCCCTGCGCCCTCGGTCTGGTCCTGGGCCGCCGTGGCTCGGGCCGTCACCCTGCCCAGCATTCCCATCACGCTGTCGTCGGGCATCTTTAGCATTGTGCTGGGCGTTATCGCGGTTGCCCAGGTGTTCATCAAGAACACGTACCTCGTGGGCGAACGGGAGCACTACCGCGGCTGGCTGCCCAACTGGATGTCACTCGGCGTCGCCTTCGTGCTGCCCGCCACCCATTACTCGACTGCGATGCTCACAGGCGCCATCATCGCCCACTTCTGGGCTAAGCGCTCGCCCCACTGCTTTGATGTTTACTGCTACGCCATCGCTGGCGGTATGATCGCCGGCGAGGGCTTGGGTGGTGTCGTTCAGGCCATTCTGACGCTGGGCGAGGTCAGCGGCAAGGAGTATGGTAGCGAGATTGCGTGTCCCGGTGGATCCTGTCATTAGAAGCGTATACCTGTACGCATGTATGCGTTGCTGCGTGCCCGGTGTATATAGGGATACCCAGTGACCGAGACCATACAACGCGTGAACTTGGTCCGGTGAACGGCCACGAAAGGAACTCGATTTATTAGGAGCAAATATTCGTTATAAGGCCGACGACCCAATCCTCATGGATGGCCTGGGGCCTCTACGCCTTGGACATTTCGGCGACGATGCTTGCAGCTTTGGCAAAATTGAGCTCTTCCAGCGTCTCCTGCCACAGGCGATCCTGCATAGTTTTGCCTTCTTCGGTATACAACACAGCGGGCCATCTGTAATATCAAAGTAAGCAAGAAGGGAGCCTCGCAAGGACGCCCGGCAGGCAAGGGACAAACGTACGCTTTAATGCTCCACTCGCTGCAGAAGCTACCATGGCCTGTTTTCGCCTGGACCAACATGCCATCCAAGTAGCACGAGGCACCCACTGCCAGCGGCCGCGCGAGAAGCTTCATGAGCAGGGGAACGAGGAAGCGGATGTGCCAGGCCTTGCTCTGAAAGGTCTCGCGGGCCAACTCGGAGCCACCTGTGAGGCCGGGGTTCACCACGGTAACGACAACCTCGTCGGGGCTGACGTGCTCGGCGAGCCGCGCCATGAAGGCCATCAGCAGCAATTTCGACACCAGGTATTGCTTGAAACCGATGAAACCGGCGCGCTTGCAGTCGAGCGGCGCCAAGACGGGCCCCGGCGCCGGCGGGTCCGCGAGGTACTGACCCTCGGAGCCGACAGCGGCGAGAACGGGGGCGCGGCCGTCCAGGGCATTGGTCGCCCCCTTGCGGCGCAGCACGGAGGCCAGGAGGACGGCCAACAGCGCCGTAGACAGGTAATTGATCTGAAGGGTCGATTCGTGGCCCGTGGCTTCGGCGACGCGGAAGCCTAGATGCTGCACTCCAGCGTTAAGCAGCACGTAGTCGATGGTGGGGAGCTCGTCGTCGCAGCGCTTCGCAAACGCCATCACGCTGCCATACGACGCCATGTCCAGCTGCCATACGTCGATAGTGGCGGTCGGAAACTCGGCCCTCAACGCCTCAGCCGCGCGGGCGCCACGCTCGGAGCTGCGCGACGCCATAACTAGTCGGGACAAGCCGCGCTCTAGCAACTGGCGCGACGCCTCGAGGCCAAGGCCAACATTACCGCCCGTCACCACGGCGAGCCGTCCCTCGAGCCGCACCGACGTAGGCAGCGGCTTGCGCCATGCGTATTGGCGGTAGACGAAGCCACTCAGGGTGCCTTCGGCGGGCGCACTGGCGCCGAGGGCGGCCGACATGGTGGGATGGCTGGTTGGGTTCGGTTGGGCCGGTAACAGCCAATACGGTGGGCGCGGGTGTTTCGTCGGGTTGGCGAGCAGCAGAGTGTCGAGGCTGTTGAGTTGGCAAGGGATTTCAGCTGTCGCCTGACGCACCACGAGCAGGCGCATCGGCCTACTTATTGCTTATCGTAGTGACGGTATCATCGTCGCGGAGGGCGTGGCTGATGACATGCTGACTGTCAGGCTTCGGCAAAAGGTCCACTAAGGTTCCCAGGCCGGGGGGCCGCTGCTCCACCAACAGGAATCGAGGGCAAGGCGCATCAGGGGCAGCGACAAAGTCCCTGGGGACAAGGGGGGGGGGGGGGGGGGGGGTCCACGCAGACGTGCCGTTTCTCGCAAACAGCGCACGGAGAACCAGCTGGCTCTGCCGCGACGGCCACTGCGGCTTGGTGCTTTCGTGCCTCCATCTTGCGACAGCCCTCTGAGGAATCACGGCTCTTCGGAATGATGGCTACTACGGCCGTGTAGCAAGGTGAAGGTTCTCACGGGAGAACGCAGCGGCATAGAAGTACCAGCTCTCCTGGCAGAGAGCCTGCCAACATGGTATGTCAATACAGAATAAAACGGTTGCTACCTCCTTATGGCCCCTTTCACGCGGGGGTCAATTAGCACCTTCTGACTCTCGCGGATGTCAAGCTCTCGCGCCCGCTGTATCGCGTCGGCGTCGTACTTGGCGTTGGCGTCTTGTAGGCTCCCGGGCTCAGTTGCGGGGGTCTTGATGGGGGACACGGGCAGGGGCAGGTCCCGGACATCCAGCATGTCCTTGGGGAAGGACGTCTGGCGCGCCAGGGCGTATGTCGACAAGGGCAGCTCGCTGGGGTCGCGGCCACGCCGCTGAAGTGCCAGTACCAGTTTTTGGATGCGCCGGTCTTTTTTGCGACGGTCGACCTCGATGCAGGCGCGCACGAAGAGGACAAATTGCAGAACCCTGCGGGTGGCATCGCCGTCAGCTCACTCACGACTCAGGGCGGGGGACTTTTTTTAAAAAAAAAAAAAAAAAGGGGGGGGGGCCCTACGCCGAGAGGCCCATCAGGCAGGTTGCTATTATCATGAGGGCGTATCGCCACTTGGATTGGTAGTTGTAAGGGGCCGAATAGGCTTGAGATTCGGGTTGGAACATGCCGATGTAGCTACATTGAATGGCCAGAGCCACGACGCCGGCCATCCACATGATCAGCTCGACGCCGACATGAGCCTTGGGGCTGATCCCCTTGGTGGAGCTCCGCCGGAGGCACATGACGAGGAATTCACTGCAGTTCCACACGATGGTCGGGACAACCTGACGCGACGCAGGCGGTGTTAGTGTATGGCTGAAATAGCGCCGCCACGGAGCTCCGAGGCCGTAACAGGAGGCATCACTTACGTATGGGTAGGATATGATGATGGTTATGGGAAACACGGCCACAGCCACAATGGCACACATGACGGCAACGGCGATGGCCAACAGCAGGATGATGGATCGCAGCACAATCTTGGTCACCACCCAGCGCCTGTCGCTCCCGACCAGGGGCAAATCGGGCAGTCGGTCGTCGTCCATCTTTGGGTCGGTCGACCGGGATACAGTCGTCGCAGACATGTCGCTCGCCGAATCACTGCACCTCCCACTCCCTCTTCCTCCGTCTCCTCCCCTCTCTCACCGCGCGGCGCTCGGCCCGTGACTACAAGCTTCGCCGAGAGTCGCCAAGACACTTCCGTCTCAATCGCGCTTTTCGTGGCCTCGCTCGTTCGCTCACTCGTTCGCGGGGTCGCTGTGCGAGCTCCTATGGGGCTCCTGTCGCAAGTCCTGGATTGTTTTCGTTGCCGACTGTTCGCTGGGCGCACCGGTCGGTCTCCTCAATAATGAACGTAACCCAGGTTGGTGCGCAAACATGCATGCCTCCGGCCCCGTGTCAACGCCCGACCACGTTACTCCTGGCCGGGGGTCGTCGAGATGATGGGTTGCGACAAACCCCGATTCGGTTTCGACGGCTGGCCGATTGCGGATGTAGTTGGACTTGCTGTGAATTACGAAATGGTAGGTCACCGCCGTCGCCGTGACCGTCGTCGATGACGGCGCGCAGGAGGAGATGGGGTACTTGGGAGAGAGAGGAGTCGGGTTCTACGTGCCGGCCGTGGAAAACAGAAATGGAGACCAAAAAGCCCATTCCGCTAACAAACGGGATACCTAAGGCAAAGAGAGCACACAGTACTAACCTATGTAGCTACTTCCCGCTAACAGCCGATGCCATAGCACACCCACTCTGGGACCACTGGCCCAGGCCAGTCCACTATGGATCCGCCGAGGTACCTTTGATTGTGGAAGGATTTTTGCACTAGCTACTTACGTCTACTGCACTGCCCAGCCATCCGTTCTAGGGCGGCTGTCGGCG
Organism: Nigrospora sphaerica; assembly: GCA_018287875.1. Lineage (NCBI taxonomy): Eukaryota > Fungi > Ascomycota > Sordariomycetes > Amphisphaeriales > Apiosporaceae > Nigrospora > Nigrospora sphaerica. The sequence continues at coordinate 1,350,138 of JAGVVL010000017.1, forward strand.
CCCATCCGACGCCAGCTGCTTTTGACGCTCATGTAGGTTCCGTCACTTTGGAAGCAGTGCGCGATCATTACACGCTGTGATAGTGTCCCAATGTATCGGTAGGTAGCCCGCTTTCTGCTTCAGCCCTTCAAGAAGTACTATGTAGGTAGGTATGCACCTGAGCCTGTCGAGCCTGCCCATGCAGGGTCAATCTGTCGTGGGCCGACTGCAATGACCGGTGGAGCCACGCCAAGAAATGGAAGACCGTCTTCTTGGGTTCCAGCTTGTGCCGTCAACCCGTCAACCCGTTGACGTACTATTAATAGCCCCCTCGTTGGAGGTTCGTCACTTGAGCGTGTCATTCCAGCTCACCCGTGTCCGAACCCAACACCGTCAAAGTAGCACAAGAACGGCAGAGTCAGTATCCCGTCTCAGCCAGTGGTATCGCCGTCGGAGGGTGGCAGTTGCAGGGCGTCCAGCACAAGAAGTTGGCTTGGCTGGCCAGCCCTGGGTTGGAAAGCGGCAAGGCTCTCTGTTGATTGGGACACCTAATCACGCTAACTAGGGCTATCCTTCCGGTAGGATGTATAAGAGGTACCTGCCTCGAGCACTAGGTACTTACATGTTTCTTACATTCTACCTACCAGATGCATGTAACAAGTGACGATCACCCGGCATTTTCTCCCAACGCCCGATGAGTACTATGGAAAACAATCCATTGGATGATGGACCGGGAGAACCCTCCAGTCTCCACGAGGAACTCCTTGACGGATAAACCCCATCGGTGTGTCGCGCTCGCTAGGAGAGCTCAAGAGGTACCTTTGTACCCGTGCGTGTGCTTTCAATGTACCCAAATCAGCCGTTACATCCATTGGTTCTACCCTGAGCGAAATTGGGGAAATCACAAGCGGGATACCCGAGCCAAAAGCGGGAGAGTCTCCAATAGCTACTCTAGCGAGCCTAGCCGTAGCTGGAATACTGGCCGCCCGATACCATGCTTCCCTCCTTCTTACTCTCCCTCTCTCCTCCGCCTTTCCTGGTCCATGTCCTGTTCGTATAGAGGTATGTAGTATTTAACATTCGTATTTTGGCACACACATACAAGTACAGTAGGATCCAATTCCGTCGATGGCGCCCCGCACTGGGTGAAGATGACCGACGCCCGCTGGCTGGATGGAGAGCTCCTCATTAGCGACAAAAACGCAGGCGATCGGCTGGGTTCGTACCACCACGCCGAATCGTTTCACCACGCCAAATCGTCTCGGCCGGATGCCTTCGCCATGCCCAACTGTCCAACGACTTTTATGTATTAAATCGACTTTGTTAACACGCAGGGCTGCGCCTCTCAGGGCAATATATCGATCGGCAAGTCAATACTAAGCGCCCAGAGTGATCAATACTGTGATTGTGATATCGATGTGACTGGTCCCGATTCGCAGTTCAGACCTCACTGAATCATTATAACCGTCCATCATATATACGCGAACACTTGCGCTGTTTGCAATTGTTCCGGTCTAATGCTTACAATGGAATGAATCTCCCAAAACCAACTCAACAGCCCAAGATCAAGGTGCATGCCTTTCAGTTCTTTTCTTTTCTTTTCTCTTTCTTGCCTTCAGCCGGCTGGAAACCGTCCACGGCCAAGATGTGCCAGCAATTGAGCAATCCTCAAGCTTCAACTCATCCCTTACACTGACGCCCGCCCAAATCTCTGCCGCCGAGCTCTCGCCAGGTCAAGTCAAGAGCCTCACAAATGTTGTCAACTTCGAGCACAGCGAGTGGGCGAATGGCGGGCCGGCCGAGGACGACGTCTACGCCGTCCCTCCCTTGCCTGCGAACACAACTCCGGAGACCATCACACCGGGCACGCTTCTCCGCACTCAGCTCTTCACCGATCCCTGCCCCTTCGTCATCCCCCCAACACGGCGCTCTCCCGCATTCTTTACACCACCACCCTCAACGCCACCGTAGTACCGACTTCAGCCTTCGTGCTCTGGCCTTTCACGCCGCGCCGCATCCCTACGGCTGGCTCTAACCAAAGTGCTCGCCCAGCCGCGGAAGCCCTCGTCGTTCTCTGGGCGCATGGCACCTCGGGTTTCTTCCTTGCCAGCGCGCCGTCCTCCCACCGGGCCTTGGCGTACGGTTACAGCGCGCCGTTCGCCCTCGCCCAAGCTGGGTATGCCATCGTCGCGCCCGACCACGACCACGGCCCTCAAGGGAACGCCCGTGTTCAGCCCGCCCTCTGTCGGCGCTGGGCTGGGGTCTGTCTTCCCCGAGTTACGCCCCGGCGATTGGTTCACGCCGCTCGGCGTTGCTCGTGCCGCCTTGTTCCGGCAGCTCGAGGGCGGCATCTCGGCCGCGATCCAGCTCTTCAACGTGTCCGAGGGACTGGCGCGCCCGGACTGGAACACAACCTGGTACTTCGACGCGTATGAACGGCTTGCGAATGCGGGACGCAAACCGCTCCGCGGTCCCCTGCTGTTACTGACGGGGAACGAGGATCCCTATGTATCGTACGAGCTCACAGCCGCTACATTTCACGATAAATGCGAGATTTTCCCCGAGGGCGACCTGGAGCTGGCCGTCGCTGTCGGTACCGGCCACGTGCCGTCGCTGGATGCCACGCGGCAGCTGTGGCTAGGCTAGATCGAGGACCGTCTTGCTGGACGGCCGCTGTCGAGGAAGGGCTGTGTGAGAACAGAGTTGGAAAGCTTTTTGCCTGTTGAGCAGTACTCGAAGAGCGAGAACTCGTTCCCCCAGTGGGCAGGGTCGCTAGAGTACTCTTACGAGACGCCATTGGGGGTTTGAATCTTGGCATCCTCTGCGGCCCGGTTAATAGGGGCGAGATACATGTGAAGAGTATTAGGCCGTCGACCAATTCGAGTCAAATTTGAAGGAGCCGGGAAATGAACGCCCACACGCTTGTCCGTCGCAGCTCGCACCGTCTCCATGTACAATGCGTCCGTACTCGTCACAACTTGGACTCGAGCTTCTCCCCGAGAATCTCCGCAGCCATCGCCCTTCCCGCCGCACGGCCCGAGAAGATGCACCCGCCCAAGAACGTGCCCTCGAGTGAGCTGTAGCCATGGACGCCACCGCCGCCAAAGCCGGCTGCTTCGCCAGCTGCATAGAGACCGGGGAACCGTTCGCCATTCTCCTTCATGACGTTGCTGTTCAGGTCCGTCTCCAGCCCACCCAGAGTTTTCCGGGTAAGCAGGTTCATCCGCACAGCGATCAAAGGGCCGTGTTTCTCGTCAAGCAAGCGATGGGGCGGCGCCACGCGGCTCATCTTGTCTGGCCAGTAGTTTCGCGCGTTATGGATCAGCATGGCCTGGGCGTCCTTGGAGTAGGCGTTGTCGAATTGGCTGTCGCGAGCTTCCACGACATCCTTGATCTGGTTGAAGTCAAGCTGATGCCCCCCCGACTCTTCGGCTAGCTTGTTCATGCCTTTGACTAGGTCCTCCAGATTGTCGCGGACCACGAAGTCTTCGCCGTGTTTCTGGAAGTCCTGGACGTGGACAGTGCCCTTCTTGCCGAACACGCGGGTCAGCAACAGCCAGATGCTCTTGTTGGTAACGTCGGAATTTTGCTCCGAACCCGACAGAGCGAATTCTCGGGCAATGATGGACTGGTCGAGGATGAACCATGTGTAGTCGTAACCCGTTCCGCATATGTACTTGAGCGTGCTCAGTGTATCGGAGCCCGGGTACAGGAAGGGAGGGAGACGTTTGCCTGTTGCATCGAGCCAGAGCGAAGAGGGCGCAGGCAGCACGCGGATACCGTGGTCAGGCCAAATGGGGTTCCAGTTCTTCAGCCCCTCGGTGTAATGCCACATCCTATCGCGGTTCACAACATGGCCTCCGGCCTTCTCGGCGATGTCAATCATGCGGCCGTCAACATGCGCAGGGACACCGACAACGAACTTCTCGGGTACGCGAGGGCCCAGGCGGTCCGTGGGCCAGGCGGCCTTAACGGCTTCTACATTCCCGCCGATGCCACCGGAAGCCACAAGAACGGCTGAACCCAGAATCTCAAAGTCCCCGACGACGGTCCTGGACGTTTTGGCACCTCGAACAGAATCATCGGCTTCCAGGACGCGGCCACGCACTCCGGAGGCCCTGCCCGTTTTTTCGTCGATGATGATGTCGTCCACCATGTGCCGGAACCTGAACTCGACAATGCCCTTGGCCGCGGCTTCTTTGACGGGCTCGGCGAAGACCCTCACGACTTCTGGACCCGTGCCCCAGGTAACGTGAAAGCGTGGCACCGAGTTGCCGTGGCCGTCGGCGCGGCCATCGCCGCGCTCTGCCCAGCCGACGTTAGCCAGGAAGCCCATGCCGCGGGCCTTGACATAATCCTCCATCTCATCGGTGGCGAAGTTGACGAATGCCTCAGCCCACTTGCGCGGCCAAAAGTCCTCCGTCTCCCGATCGAAACGAGCCGAGCCAAGCCAGTCGCACATGGCTAGCTCACGGTTGTCTTTGATGCCCATGCGCCGCTGCTGGGCAGAGTTGACCATGAAGATGCCGCCAAGGGACCAGAATGCCTGGCCGCCAAGATTCCCTTCGTTCTCCTGGTCGACGATGATGGTGGGGACCTTGCGTTGGGCTAGCTCAAAGGCAGCGACCAGGCCAGCCAGGCCGCCGCCCACAATGATGACTGGTTTCGTCTCGTCCATTTGCTAAGCGGGCACCGTGGTGTTGCAAAGAGATTTGATTGTGATTTTCGCCCCTTTTCAGCGAAGCCGAGGTGAGGAACGGAGATGGGCTTTATACTACGCCGAGGACTTGGGGATTTGGGGACTGGGGGACTGGGCGCTTCCAGTAGGTGAGCTTAGGGAGTTCTTGGACAGAGCAATGCAATTCGCCTACTCCGCTTTCTGTCAGCTTTCGGTGCCACCACTCGTCCAATCAGCCCCTGCTGACGCTGCTACACTGTCTTCGGATGATTTTCTAAGCTGGCGGCCGCGGTCCGCCGGGTTCACGACACTTCTGCCCATGTGACGAACGACGGGGGCGGGCTTGGCAGTGTCGAACGATGATGGGGCCCCCAATGGGTAAATAAACGGCCCCCGCGGCCAGCCGTCCGGCGACCCGGAAGCTGTTCGTAATACGGGCCTACCAGGATGGCCCCATTCAAGCTTCCGAGGGTCTGACAGACAACCTTCCTCCGGAGGTGAACCTTGCCGTACGAAAGCCAGTTCCCGGCAGAAACTGGGAGTTGGGTACTAAGGGGAGCCGGAGCAAAGGACACGGATGCACGGATGTTGTCTTGGGGCTTCTTTCGTGGGATACATCGTAGTAGGGATGTACGGTGGACAACTGCCAATGCCGAATGCCCGCGGGGATGGAGGTGATGCGGGGGTTGGAACGCCCTTTCCCGCCGCTAATGGAAGTGGAGAGGTACACCTACATAGTACATTATGCACTCACCTACCTACCTAGGTAGTTAAAGCACTTTATGTACTTTACCAACCTAATCGCGACTTTTTGAAATGGTCCGGTCGTCCCTCGATACTTCTTTCGTGCTTGTTATCGCCGCTGCCAACCGTCACCACCTACCCGCGCAACAATCGGTAAAGACGACGAACAAATATATACCTTGGTTGGGATACCCTGTCGTCTGGAGCCCCTCCCCCCCTGGACGCTGCTTTGATTTGGGAGCTGTCGTCCCCTGGCCCAAACATGTCGTCCGCTGAGTCTGCCTTGTTGCCCCCCCTCGAAACTGGCTCTTTCATTGCTGGTCATCCCGATGAGAGTCAGTTCATCGGCAGCGCCAGTGGCGTCTTCTTTGCAAACACGGTCCTGCGCGCCTTTTCCAAAACATCGGCCTTCTCTTGGAGTGGCAATGTCCCCCCAACTACAGACGCAGACTCGGTACACGAGCGTCTCGTCGGGCTGGATGGTCCGCAGATACCGCTGCCGGCGGACGACTTCACGGGCTCGAGTTCCCGCGTCAGCGAAGAAAAGCCGAGCGGGTGGCGGCCCTCGTATGGCGTCGATTTTCCGGATTTGGGGCGGCCTCCTCTAACCGCCGATGCCAATAATCTAATGTACCTCTACTTCACTCATTGGCATCCATTCTTTCCTTTCCTCCATGGGCCCAGTTTCATCCCCGAGATGGAAAAGTTCTACAACAGCCCAGTCCAAGGACCCATACACTCGTACCAGACTCCGCGGGAGAAGCTTTGCAGGGCTGTTACTTACCAATGCGTCTTCATGGTAGCCGGCTCGATGCACTGTCTTCCCGAGCCTGCGTCACGAATCCGCTCGGCTTCTGCGTTGTTGGCCGTTGCTGGTCACTTATCAACTCACCACGACATGCATTCGTTGCGAGCCCTGCTTGCCATGGAAATGTACATGATAAGCGTCTCATCTCTGAGGGCCGCTTCGACAGTGAATGGGATCCTCACGCGGCTGATGTATCATGCCGGTTACCATCGCTGTCCTTACCGTTATGTGCAGCTCACCAACCAAGTTCGCATCACTCGCAAGCGCATGTTCTGGTGCGCCTATGTAATGGACCGCTATCTCAGCCAAGCGCTCGGGCTCCCACTCGGCTTCAATGATCAAGACATAGATGTCTGCATTCCCGAGATGGTCGAGCGGCACCAGAAGCCGGCCCAGCCGCAGGGCACGTCAGCAACCGCAGGTGCGCTTACAGACGCTCCCGCCGCCGCATATTTGCCGGACCATCCTAATGCTCGAACTTGCTTCGACGAAAGTGGACTGGAAACCACAGAATTGGATCTGTCTAGTTGTACGACCGAGGCCGTAGATGTCCAATGCGTTGGGAAACACGTTCTCGGCTACTTGGTGACTTATTCACGGCTTGCGGGTCGTGCCCTTGACCTCTTCCACCGATCCATCCATGTACGAGTGGTCTCCCGAGAGAGTGTACAAGACATAACCTACCAGGTTCACGCTTGGTGGAATGGCCTACCGGCATCTTTTCAAACCTTCGAGCATTCGCCCGACGTTCCTCCCTACGGGGGCTTGTTCACGATGCTGCGCCATAACCTCCTTCTTCTGATCCACCGGCCATTTTTGTCACTCCCAACGCAGAGAGTCGAATTCAAACTGTCCATGCAGGTGCTCATTGATGCGTGCCGGAACATCGCAAAGCACTTTCCGTTTTGCACCAAGACCGTTTTCTTGACGGCTTGGCCGGCAACACTGTCCACGATATGGATGACGGGCTTGGTACTGTCCTACGCAACTCTCCTTGGTCTTTGTTCTCTTCAGAAAGCCAGCACGTAAGTATGGGATCCTCGTCCTACATACATGGAATCATTTGCCCAATCACTTTGCAGCACTTACCATCTAAAGAGATATCGGCCTCTGCCTTGATGCGTTGGCTGTGCTGGTACGTCGGTGGCCCAGCGCATTACATTGCCAGAGCGTTCTGAAAAGGTTGCTCCAGGCATTGATGTCAGGGGATTGCGGGGCCCAGCGGACGCAGAGACAGTCCGACTTGTCCACGGCCCCAGAACGAGGAGACTTATACAGAGGCAAATCTGTAGCCGGGCCCATCGATTTGTTGCCCGCCGAGCAACCAAGTCCAAAAAGGCAGAAGAAAGACCATTACTCGGCTGACTTACACGATGCCACGGCTGGCCCCAATCATACGGAGCCCGTTACGTTTCAAGATATGATACCCGTATTACAGTATACTGGACCGGACTTTGGGTTTGACGCCTCATCCTTCGACAATCTCGTGGGCTCACGTGATACTCTTGATGACACATATACTAACGAGCTCGGTGGCTTTTATACGGATGCTGATTGGGAAGCGTACATCCAAGGCCTCGGCGGTTTTTTGGACGAGTAGCATGATTGCGGTATTCACAACCATGTTCGTCGTTATCTCGACGCTGCCCACAAAAAAAAAAAGCCTGGCCTCTGTCTGGCCGATACCCTTTCTCCGACTGCGTGGACCGCGGATCCCAAAGTAACCAAACCTTCTCAGGGGCTAGTACAGCTCGTGCGCCCTACCAAACATGGGTTCGGCAGAAATCTGCGGATAGCCCAAACCTCGGTTGGCTAGCCATTGGTCGAGTTGCGATGGAAGCATTCTGCATGCACACATCCTGGACGCCAACTAACGAAGGCCCTCGGGTACTCTCGCTCCCGTCATCCAGTCCCAGAGGGGCAGGCCATAGCCCCTCCGCAGCGTCCTGTCTTTGGGTCGTCAGATTCTTGGGGGAACAGGAGTTAGGGCGACTGCTAAAGCCATGATTAAATGGACTTTCATCATCCGTCGGTAGACTGTTCTTGTCGGGACAGTTCCCGGTGCCCCAGAGCGCCTCGGCCCATTTTTTGACGTCCTCCCCCGTATCCATGGGGTGTTGTTCCCACCACTCCGTTAATAGGGCTTTCCTGGACCTGGTGTCGTTGGCCCCAACCCCGGGCAGGCAGCCAAGTTGTGACATGCGGCTTGCGCCCTGATACCTGTCGTCATGGAGGTTGCCGAGCGTCGTGGGATCACATCGCCTCAAAATATGAAGCAAGACGTTCTCAGTCGCCAACAATCGCTCCTCAACTGCATCTACGTAGCCTTTCGCCGGCCCGCTGGTTTGCCGTCAGTGGCTGATACAGTGCCATTCGCATGATGGGGACAATGCCTGGTGCAGGTGTACCGCTTCTGAGTCTGGGGCCAGACGCATTCTCTCCTCAATGCTTGGCATCTTGAGCAGGTCGGCCTGGTCCGGGGTCAGGACGATACGAGGAGGCTGTCCACTTCGAAACTTGTACTTACTTCACCTCATCGCACTTCACACAAGAAGCGATCGCTATCAGCACGCAGGAGTGGTATCGGCCGCCAGGGATCACGCACCTTCTGCTTTCTCGCGCGGCAACCTTGGCAAGCCGCGTGCCCTCGGACCGGAGGCATGTGGAGTCGACGATAATGGCCAGCCGTGATGCAGCATTCAAAGCGCTCGTACCCGGGAGCAGCTTGGGTTACGTGGAAACGGGACGCCCTTTGTTTGACACGCGGTCGTGTCGGCAAATCTTTTAGGCGCTCCCATAGCCGGCCGACCCCGCACCGGCGCAGGAGTCTTACGTGCCAGTCGCCTAAAGAAGTACCTAAAGCGCTGGGGAGTAATGGGTTCCACATCGGTTCGGATCTGGGTCCTCGACGACTTCCATCGTGACGAGGGTTAAGAGAGATAAATACTCAACAACAGCCAGGGCCTGGACTCGGCTCCAAGCATATTCCCTCGTAGTTTTTACTCCAGCACGCGCATTTATATTTTACAAGCAACGACCATGTTTGACGGGTTCAAGCCGTTCGCCATCACCACGCAGTCCGACCCTAAGGTCGATATTGTCGGGCTGCAAAGCGACAACATAGGCAAGCCGCCTCTGCTTCTCCTACACGGCTTCCCGCAAACCTACCACATTTGGCACCGCATCGCCCCTCAGTTGATTGGCGACTACACGGTCGTACTCTTCGATATCCGTGGCTATGGTCAGTCGTCCAAGCCCGACGACCTCGCGGCCTACGCAAAGAGCGCCATGGCGCGCGACTGCACCGAGGTCATGTCACAGCTGGGCTTCGACACTTTCTTCGTGTGCGCACACGACCGCGGGGCGCGCGTGGCGCACAAGCTCTGTGTCGACCATGCGGCGCGCGTCCGGCGGGCCATCCTCCTTGACATCTGCCCCACGCTGGCCATGTACGAGGCGACCAACTTTGACTTCGCCAAAGCCTACTTCCACTGGTTCCTCTTGATCCAGCCGGCGCCCCTGCCCGAGACGATGCTGCTGAGCGACCCGCGCAAGCTGGCGGAGATGTGGATGGGCGGACGCCAGGGCGCCGGTCTGCGCATCTTCGACGAGCGGTGCTTCAAGCACTACGTCAAGGGCATGGAGGACCCGGCCACTGTGCACGCCATGTGTCAGGACTACCGAGCGGGCGCCACGCTGGACCTCGACGAGGCGCGCGAGGATCTCAAGGCCGGGCGCCGCATCCAGTGTCCGTTGAAGGTCATCTGGGGAAAGCACGGCGTGATTGAGAAGTGTTTTGATGCGGTCAAGGAGTGGAGGGCAGTGGCGGATGAAGGTGTGCCTGTCGATGGTTACAGCGTCGAATCGGGGCACTATATCCCAGAGGAAGCGCCCGAGGCCGTTGTTGCTGAGATTAGGAGTTTCTTTGGGTCGTCTACGTAGACCAGTCGCCCAAGGCGAAAAGACAGAATATTCATTTCCCGCAAAGCTGTATACTTGCTACGTCCGGTTTCTCCCTTCTTGGTCAACGTTCGCCGAGGATACGTATGTATGTTTCTGGCATCTTGGCCTGTAGTTCATGCCTGACGGAGTCTTGGCACCTAGGGTATTTCGCATCGAGGGGCGGTCCAGTTCTGTGCTTCACTTGGGGCACTGCGATCCCGTGTCGAAAGAAGGCCAAAACCATCCGGTAGTTCCCGGCTCCGGGCCATCATATGGGCTTGGAACCTTGCTGACCAACGGCGGCCTCGGCACCGGAGAAGTCGGCGGCGGGGGGTGGTCGGCTATTCTTTCTACCGACGTCGCCGTCATCCCCGCTCCGGCGACACCCACATGTCTCGAAAGTGCCTACATAGATCAACGCAGCCATGCGCCATCGACTTGCCATCTTTTCTGTATCGTGTATTCTCAGCATTGCCACCGCCCCGTGAATTCGCGAATTACCTCTCATCTGAGCAGAACACTGCCGCCACCATGTCCACGAAGCCCCTCAAGATTGCTGGTAAGTAGCGTCTGGTGTTTCTTCATTGCATATATCAGGGCGAACCCGATCCGTCCTCACCATGCTACTCGTTTTCCTATTACCTCTTTTCCTTTGATAAATCTGGCACGAGAGTACTTCGGAATGTGCTCCGCGAACCTCTGAAGAACCCACTAACACTGGGTCACGGCAGTGATACCCGGCGATGGTATCGGTACCGAGGTCATGCCCTACGGCGTGCGTTGCCTCGAGGCCGCGGCCGAAGTTTATGGACTCTCGCTCGAGTTCACCAGCTTCGACTTTGCGAGCTGCACGTACTATGCCAAGCACGGGGTCATGATGCCGGACGACTGGAAAGCGCAGCTGACACCGTTCGACGCCCTCTACTTCGGAGCCGTGGGGATGCCGGACCAGGTGCCGGATCATGTATCGCTCTGGGGAAGTCTGCTCCTGTTCCGGCGCGAGTTTGACCAGTACGTCAATCTGCGGCCGTGCCGGCTGCTCCGCGGCGTGGCGAGCCCCCTCGCGGGCCGCGGGCCCGGCGACATCGACTTCTGGGTGGTGCGCGAGAACACCGAGGGCGAATACAGCAGCATCGGCGGCACCATCTTCGGGGGGACGGAGCGCGAAACGGTGGTGCAGGAGACGGTCATGACGCGGACAGGGGTCGACCGCGTGCTGCGGTACGCCTTCGAACTGGCCCGGCAGCGGCCGCGCCGCACGCTGACGAGCGCGACCAAGAGCAACGGCATCAGCATCACCATGCCCTACTGGGACGCACGCGTGGCCGCCATAGCCCAGGAGTACCCCGACGTGACGGTGGAAAAGTACCACATCGACATCCTGACGGCGCACTTTGTGCAGCGCCCGCAGGCCTTCGACGTCGTCGTCGCCAGCAACCTCTTTGGCGACATCCTGTCGGATCTGGGCCCCGCGTGCGCCGGAACCATCGGCATCGCGCCCTCGGCCAACCTACGGCCCGACGGGGCCTTCCCGAGCCTGTTCGAGCCGGTTCACGGCAGCGCCCCCGACATCTGCGGCCGCGGCATCGCCAACCCCGTCGGCATGATCTGGGCCGGGCAGATGCTGCTCGAGCACTTTGGCCACCGGGACGCCGCCGCCGCCGTCCTGGCCGCCATCGAGACGGTGTTGGCGCGCGCCGAGGCCGACGTCATCACGCCCGACATGGGCGGCCGCGGCACTACGGCGTCGCTGGGCGAGGCTATCGAGAGGGAGATTCGGGCGTCGCGATGAGCCAGTCTGGCTGCCTGGCCCCGTCGAAACCGCGGGCGTGATGGACACGGGAAACTAGATACCGCCGCCAGACGATACGTAGGAAACCAACCAAGCACGCGTTCCGAGGGCGCCGTCCGAACTTTGCCTGAACAGTCATGGCCTTCCCTCCCTTGGCGCGGCTGGTGCCCACGCGAGCCGCTGTGTCATGTGGCCGGGACCCCGTGGTTCGCTAGGGTCCCTATTGTCACACCCCTTCCCATAGGCTCGATACCGAGCGTGTGTTCTTTTAGTATGCATGGAGGTGTTGACTGACCCTGCCTCTTCCCTCCCTCCCTAGGCTCTTAACCCTTGCCGCATCGTATTTTGTGATTCTCGGCCCGGCCCAATGGCCTTTTCCACGAGCCGGAGATTGCTTCCATCCATCTGATCGGGATACTAACCCCGCATGTGGGCTCTGGGGCCCCAAAGCGACGGCTTTGTTACTGGACTCGCTTGGACGCCGACCGCAAGCCGACTTACGACGTATCGACGTGCCAAAAAATAACCGGCTGGTGCTGGCCACACACGAGCCGCCACCCTGGGGTAGACGGTGCATCCTACGGCGGTTCCACGGGGCTGGAGCCGTTCGCCCGTCCTCGGAAATGCCCCCTTTTCCCCGTTCGCTGCTCCCCAACCGGGGGATGAATCGACGGCATTCGTCAGAACCGTGGCAATGAACATCATGAACGGCTAGCGGAGTCCAGACCGTCATCCAATCTCTGGTGTTGCCGGTTTCCCATGCCCAGCGTCCTTCTCGCCTCGCGGCCCAGTGTATTCTACCACGAGGCCGGCGGCCCCCAGCGAGCGACTGTACCTCGACGCCCGACGCAGTCCACTTGCGAGACTGGTTGAAGAAAAGAGCGGGCGGTGTGCTATTGTTGTGGCGTTCGGTACGGATACAGGCCGGTATGCAGCATGTGGTGGCAGCAGTCGACAGGCTCCGGTGCCCCCTGACGACAAGCAGCGCGGTACAGCTCCTGTTTTGCCCCCCCCCGGCATACGTTCCCCACGTAAGAACATATGCACTCGATACGCAGCAACACCTGGCATTGTCGAGACGGGGCTGGCTCGCTTAAGCGGTATGCTGGGGAAACAGGCCGCCCTGTGCCGTCCCGACTTTGTTACTGTGCCCCCCGAGAGGGAGTTACTCGCTGGGTCAGCCGCCTGACGCGCCAGATCCAGAAGCGAGCCAACCGGCCGCGCGCTCTTTTGTACAAGGTGTGGCCGCTTACCCGACCGACGGACGCGCTCGCGATGCAGTCAGCCGCCGGGGCCGAGTTGGGACGGACCGACGAGGCCAGCGATATGTTCTCTGCACCTTGGATGCAATAGGCGGCCCGTGATGCTGGCAGCACAGCAACCCCGCCGCTTTGGGTGGGAGGGTTTGAGGGACGAGGGCTTAGACGAAAGCAGCTAGGTTCCGATCCAGGCTGCCCTGCCCCTGGCACACAGCCTCGAGTACATGGCAATACGTAGGCAGATGGATGTCTGCGGGTGTCTATATGCTACGGGCAAACAGGCGTCTTGTTCGTGCTCGCGCTTGGCCAGCTTCGAAGGCTGGCCAGGCTTGCGGGCTGGGCAGCCGATACACCGCTGGCGCAAGGGCCCCCCCAGGACCGTTTGTCGCATCCCAAGCCGGGCGTGGCAGCCGATACCCCGCTTGCACCGTCAGAATAATTTCTTGGCTTGCAGGCTGCCGGCCTCGTATGTGCCAATGACTGGGCGTGGAGGTGGCAGAAGAGAAGCGAAGAAAGGGCGCGGGCAGGGATGCAGCCCCCAGACGTGCTGGAGCTGGAGCTGAGAAGCTGGCACCAAAGCCACCAATCGCAGGCGCTCGCTTGGTACCCCGGATAATTACGACCACGCGACTGGGACCAACTGGGAACCTTGTGCTTGTCCGTTTGGGGGGGGCGTCACCCCGGGGGGAAAGGAAATCTGGAGCTTGGGCTGCCCAGGCGGTTGAATTCCCCTTCCAAGCCCCTAGTAAGCCTCTAGCCTTCCGCCACCTTTTTTGGCCCGCTGATGCTTCAACACCCACCCACACCAAATCGCCCGCTCCGCATTCCCACGAGGCAAGTCGACGGCCAGGCCCAGCAGACAGGCAGGCAGGCAGGCAGGCAGGCGAAACCTCCCCCCTCCGTGCTCGCTGTCCGACCTGCCCATCTCCGTTGCCTCGCCCGGCCTGCCGGCGCTCTCGCCTCCTGCGTGAGGGCCGTGTCTGCCCTTGCGATGGACAGGAAGCCAGCCCTTCGGCCGGTAAAGCCCGGCCGCTCGTGGGCCTACGAACCGGCATCGTGACGCTACTGCCTCGAGCTTCGGCAGGCGACGCCGCTGCCCAGGCTGAGCCAGCACCCCCCTCGCATTCCTTCCCTGTATGGCGCTCGCTGGACGGGCCGTCGAGCAGTTGGCTCGAATCCTTTTCTGCACAACCCTCGTCGGCCAGAGCGTGGGCACGCGGTCCGACAGGAGGGCCAAGGCATCTCGGCGTTGCCAAACATCTTGGCGGCGCCATTCGAGGCTTGTTGGGGGGAGGCACTCCCTGTCGACCTTGGGGTTCATAATGCCCTGGCCTCCGCCGCCTTCGTCCTGCTCTTTCCCGAGCTTCCACCTCATCGCGCCCTTGAGAAGTCAGTCGCTCCGGACCTCGCTGGCCCGTCGCTGAGCTTTCCGCGTCCTCACCCTTCCACGTCGTCGTGCCCGCCACGAACCCGCCCTCACCATGGTCGCCGCTCCCAACACCGGCCATGCCGGTGACCCCATCGTCACCCGCCTGGTCGCCGAGGACAAGGTCCCATGGTACAAGAAGCCCAACATGCGCATGATGTACCTCTGGCTGTTCTTCTGCTGCATGGGTGTCGAGATGACGTCGGGCTTCGACTCCCAGCTCATCGGCACCCTGCAGTTCTCCAATCACTTCAATATTTGTGAGCATGCCCTCGCTCCCCCACTCCCCGCGGCCGGCGATGCTGATTTTGTAGATTTCGGCGATGGGTACAAGGACGAGAACGGCAAATTCAAGATCAAACCCTCCCTGCTCGGATTCGTTTCTTCCTGCTACCAGCTCGGCTCCATCATCGCCGTCCCCGTTGCCCCGTGGTTTAACCAGAAGTATGGGCGTCGATGGGGAATCATGCTCGGGTCCATCATCATGGTCATTGGCGCCATCATTCAAGGATTCTCCCAGCACGGTACGTCTCGCCCCCGTACCGCCCTTCGAGGTAGAACTCACACTGACTTGGGCAATTGCAGTGGCTATGTACATCATCGCGCGCATGATTCTGGGCGCTGGCATTCTGTTTGCCATTATCTCGGGCTCCTCCTTGATTGGCGAGCTTAGCCACCCCAAGGAACGCCCAGTCATGACTTCGCTCTTCAACTCGTCGTACTTTATCGGGTCCATCCTTGCTGCCGCCATCACTCTGAAGACGGTTGAGATCAACAACGACTGGTCGTGGAGACTGCCCTCGCTTCTACAGATCTGCCCCTCGGTAATGCAGATTGCCACCGTCTTGTGAGTGAATGTTGCCGCCCTGCCAGTCCGAATGCCGAGGCTCTAATCAGTGCATAGCCTACTTCCCGAGAGCCCCCGTTACCTCCTCAGCCACGACCGAGACGACGAAGCGTTCGCTATTCTTGTTAAGTACCACGCCGAAGGCGACGCCTCATCGTAAGCTCGTCCCCTGACCAATCCCTCAGGCCCGCCCGTGGGCGGAGGGTCATCGCATGGTTTCCTGGCGCTAACGCATGACACCACCGTAGGGCGTTGGTGCAGGCTGAGATGGCCCAGATCAAGTCGACCATCAAACTGGAGATGGAGAATTCCAAGCAGTCCTGGATGACCATGTTCAAGACGGCCGGCATGCGTCGCCGTGTGCTCATCGCCGCCTTCCTCGGTCTATTCACGCAAATGTCGGGCAATACGCTGCTCTCATACTACCAAGACATTATGTTCGACATGATGGGCTTCACCGACAGCTACACCAAGTCGCGTCTGAACATGGCCAACACGTGCTGGAGTTTGTTCAATGCCACCGTCTTTGCTTTGTTCATCACGCGCTACCGCCGCCGCATCGCCTTCATGTCGTCGTCGACATCTATGACGCTCTGCTTCATTGCCATGACCATTTGCTTCTGGGCCCTGCGCCAAGCTAAGGACGCCGGCGTGAGCAACCAGGCGGCTGGTCGAGCCGCGTTGGCCTTCTACTACCTCTACGGGCCGTGCTACAACCTGGGCAACAACGCGCTGACGTACAGTGAGTGCCGCACACCAACCCAACCCCTCCTTTTCGCGGGCGCTGGCTAACGAGACAACTCCCTAGCGTACCTGATCGAATTATTCCCTTACTCGGTGCGCAGCCGCGGTATCGGTGTGCAGCAGATCTTTGGCAAGCTGGCCGCCTTCTTCTCCAACAACGTGAACCCCATCGCGCTTACGGCCATCGGCTGGAGGTTCTTCGCCATCTACTGTGGCTGGATCGCCTTCGAAGTCATTTTCCAGTTCATCTTCTACCCCGAGACGTACGGACGCACCCTGGAGGAGCTTGCCTTCCGTAAGTCGCATAGCCCCGGATGGCCGGCGGGCAGGACGCACGTGACTGACACTGAACCTCTCCAGTCTTCGAGGACGACAAGTTCAACCAGCAATCGGCCGCTGCCGTCGAGAAGCAGCTCGGCGGAGAGCACCAGGCCGCCGTATCCATCGAGGAGAATGTGCACCAGAAAGTCTGAGCGGTCGAGTGCGGGAGAGGAAGGATCGGCTCGTCGCGAGTGGGGGCCGGGATGCGTATTGTTTCATGCATGTTTTCTTCGCTCGCTGCCCTGGGTCGTAGTTCGTGGCAGGCTGGGACGCTTGCCGCTGGCTTGCTTGCCCGCTTGGGCATGGTCCCGTCGGCCACGTCGCGTCGGATGCCGCCGCGTCTAGGATGGATGCAGCAACAGCTGCTGGATTTTGCAATATACCTTGCTGCTTGGCAGCTTCTGACTGAGAGCTTCTTTTGCTTCACCGGCGCCCGTGACGGAGCTGGTTGCGGTTGACTTGACCTTGCTGCTTTCTTCCGTCCGTCGTCGGCTGCTTGCATTCAGGCGCCGTGGGGGGCTCTTAACGAGCACAACAGAGTCGGGTTGACATTGGTCCTGGGGTCGAGCATGAAGCCGTCGTGGTATCTATGCTCCGCCGTGTGCCTCGAATCGCTGTTTACACTGCCCGCGCCGGCCCTGAATAGACGGTACCACTGACTCGTTGTCCGGGCAAGACTGGCAGTAGCGGGCTGAGCCACGAGCATCTTCATTTCGGTCTGGCGCCCCCCGGCGGCCGACGGGCACCTTTGTGAGACTCTCACCCTCGCGGGCATATTCCACCGCCGGCCTGCAGCCAGACGGCAGGGCCGCATGCTGGCGTCGTGATGTACACAACGAATTGCCGGTTCGGGAAGGGCGATCGCCAGCAGTCGATGTTGTGGTTGGGGACGTTCAAGGCGTCCACTCGAGGGCATCCAGGGCTGCGAGACTTGGGACGTTTCAACGGGCGTGACCAAGGCGTGGGGCCATTCCACACCGAGTGTTGGGGCTTGGATCAACCCGGCTCGTCCGCTCTTCTCCCCTTTCTTTCCTTCCCGGGCTTCTGGGCCCTTTTTACCGTGCAGGGACGGGCGCTGTAATGGTGACAGCGACGGGTCCGGGCCGCCAATTGGTCGTGCGCTTTCCCCCGCTGGGCTTCACGTGGCCCGTCCTGCTAACGAAACGTCCCGTACGACCACCACCGTTACCAATCGGCAGGCCCGCCTGTTTTTTGTACCAACGCGCCGGCTGCAGGCGCTTCTGCATACTACGTATGTACTTGTGTGGGGGTCCCCTAAGCACACGAATACGCACACTCACCACCCTCACACTTACGAAGGACATACACACCTACGTGTACGCACACACTCACACTCGTACACACGGCATAGGCCCCGCGCGTATCGGTCCCTGATGCTAATTACCACCCGCGGTCCGGCGTCCCAATGAGGGCCGCCTCTGGCAGCTCCTTTCACGATAACGGCGCCTCGGATGGGCGTTTACAGAAGGTCGATAATTACCATAAAATGCATGTACGTGCGGCACATGTACGGCTGCCCGTCTGCCGGTGCTCATGCAATGCCGATCGGCGCCCACAACGGCCACGCCAACCGAGCAACGGCTGGACGTGCGTGACGAGAACCCCCCCGCTTCGGTTTGTCTCATGTCTCATGTCTCCTCCCCTCCGTCCCTCCAACCTTTGCTGGACCCCCCACGTGGAACCCGGCATGGGTCTGCGTAGTCCCCTGCTACGAAGTTGGAATCTCCCCAAAGGCTGCCCGCGTGGGCGTCATGAATGCACGAGGGTGACGAGAAAAGTCGGCCATGTCGTCGGCGCTGATCAAACTAGCGGGCGGCCCACCGAGGAGGCATCCAACCGGGCTCTCTGGCCAGTAACAACTACCACACGCGCCGCCGGGCTCGCGATGCCTTGTCGGAAGCAAGGGAAAGGCCGTCGAGAACCTGCTTGCTAGCTGGGGGGGTACGGGAGGGGCAGCGAGAAGACAGTGGCAGAGTTGCGCATCCCGGCCTGGCGTCGATGGGCCCGGCTGCGGATGGGCGCCTCTGCAGCGAAGCCGTGTATATATAGCGCCGCCTCGTGTCGCCCTGTCGCTGTCTCTTCAGTTCCAACTCAAGCCTCCATCTTCGCATTCGCCCGTTCCATTCTTCTTCCGCCGTCCAGCTAGCTGTCGACCCTCATTTCACTTTCCCGCTCAACTCGTACACACTCTCTCTACCGTTTTTGTCCCAGCCGAGCGTTGATCGCCCCTCTTTTCCTCAAGCAACCAACGGACACGCCAGTCAACATGCAGTTCTCCGCCATCTTCGTCTCCGCCGCACTCGCCGCCCTCTGCACCGCTGCCCCGGTGCCGCAGCTGGACGGCCTCCTCGGCGGTTTCCTCGGCGGCGGTAACGGTGGAAACGCCGGTCAGGGGTAAGTGACCCTCGATACTGTCCACGTCTCCGGCCAGCAGAGAAACTAACGCGGGGATTTAGCGGCGGCAACGCCAGCGGCGGAGGCCTGGGCGGCCTGCTCGGTGACGTGACCAAGCCCGTCGGCGATGTTGTCGGTGGGCTTACGGGCACCGTGGGCAACGTGGTAGGCGGCGTCACCAACACCGTCGGTAACGTCGCCGGCGGCGCCACTAACGCTGTCGGAAACGTGGCGGGCGGCGCGGCGAACGCCGTGGGCAACGTGACCGGTGGCCTGACCAACACCGCCGGCAACGCCCTCAAGGGAGCCACCGACACCGTCGGCGGCGTCGCCAAGGGAGCCACCGACACCGTCGACGGTGTCGCCAAGGGAGCCGCCGGTGCTGTCGGGGGCGTCCTCCGCGTCTAGGGGCCCTTCTGACAGGACACCACGCCACAGCCGAGCGCCGACCAGCCCGGTCCTACTCAGCACCTAATCTTCACGACGGAGCATGGTCGGGATACCCTTCTCCCACCGGCCTGGCGAGGCCCATGGTCGCCTAAGACGGAAAGCGTTTTGATTTCATCGCGTACTTCTTGGCTGTCAGTGCCACGACCGCATATATTTTTCCCAATAATACCCAATGCGCCCTTATGGAGGGCAATCACTTGAGCGATGTTGCACCGCGGCCACAACGAAGCAATCGTGATGCGTGATCATTGCCCCTATCTATGCCGCGCTGCAGGGTCATTTGCCGTGTGACTTGAGATGAGGACCCACGGCTCGACGAGTGGATCAAACGTGAGGGGGGAAGCGATGAGGTGATCGACGTGGATCCAGTCCACTCTTTGCCAACCCGTGTCGGCCCCTGCTTTTGGCACTACAAAACCGACAGTTGATTCGAACTTGATGTTCCTCGAGCCCGCGGTGAAGTCACGTAGCAGATAAGTTGCCACCGCAGAGGGATCTTATGGCGAATAGGAATAGGTACTTGTCTTGAGGAGTCGAGCCAACGGAGTGTATAGGGGTTGGGGAGACACCTCCACCTCGAGTCCATCAGGCACCGCTGCCCGTGAGCCAAGAGGCCAGGGCCTGGAGAGTGCGGACTCTGCTCACGGGCTGCGCTTGCAGCACGAGATCGAGTGATCCAGTCGTCGCGCTCCGAATCTCGGGGACATCCACGGTCCGGTTCTCGGCGTCGAGTAAGATAGGGCTCCAACCGGCACCTATGGCGCCCGCGACGTCCTTGTCGTACTCGTCGCCCACGTAAACCTTGCGCCAGGTGGCGGCGTCGTCGGTGGTGGCGGCGCGGGCGGCCAGGACGCGGACCAGCATGTGCTCGGCGGCGGCGAAGATGCGGGCGTCGGGCTTGGCGGCGCCGACGTCGTAGGACATGCAGTGGAAGTCGATGTCGTAGGCGTGGTGGTCGCCGGCGGGGGCGGCCGCATCCGCGTCGGCACCGACGCCGTAGCGCAGCGGGCTCACCCGCAGCCCGGCCGAGGCCAGGATGCCGGGCACGCGGTCGTCCGAATTGGTCACGACGCCGACGACGATGTCGCCGTACAGCCGGCGGGCCGGGGCCGGGGCCGGGGCCGCGCCGCGCGCCCGCAGCAGCCCGAGCGCCGAGCGCAGCGTCGGCTCAGCGTCGTACCCTTCGATCGACGCAAAGCGGCGGAGCAGGGCGGGCGCCAGGTCGGCCGGCAGGGCTTGGCCCGGGCCGACGAGGGGCGTGAAGGTCTTGCGGATCACCTGAGGGGGGAGGGGGCGCAAGCTCAGCATTCCAATCCGGCGGGTGACTGCACATCAGAGGGCGCGGCAGAGGCCTACGTTCTCCCACCATCCCGTCGCCCCCAAGCCCGTGGCCTTGCCGTAGTTCGGGTTGAGCCGCAGCTCCTCTTTGATGGCCGCGTGGAGGGAGGCGTGGACGTCATGGTCACGGATGTCCGTGAGGCCGCACCGCCGGGCTATCTCGCTGTACTGCAGCGCGACGGTGCGTTTGGGCGTGAAGAGTGTACCGAACGCATCAAAGCAGAGAAGGAGGTTGGGCCGTGGCATTTTCGCGGCGGATGGCGTGAGTTGTATCGAACCTCACGAGCTCCGCGAACAGTAGGTAGGTAGGTAGTAAGCACGCAGTTTGGTTGTTGAGCTGCGTAGACTAGCTACTGGCTAGGTTCCCTTTCATCTTGATACACGGGTAGTACTTACGCCGACGCATTGCTGTAATTGGGCGAGTGGTGCGGCTAGCGTGCAATCCCTTATCCTGTGTAGGTAATGCTCCTGCATTGGGATCATAACTTGTTGTTTGTTATACACTCAGTTAATCGAAATAAAAATTGGAAAATTTGCTTTCGAACACCCGGTATGGGATCGTTGGATCTGACCCCCAAGTGAGCGACGATGAATTTTCTTGCTCTCCCGCAGTCACCATGTAGGATTATCCGCAGTGGCGCCATGGCGATGCCATTTTCCAAGGAACTGCGAGTCACGTTGATGCGTACGTGCAAGATGGTTGTTTTGGGGGTGTACGAAGGCTTTAAGCCATGATAGCAGTCCAGCGGTCCTGAGAGCGAATTGTTAATACCAATAATATATGAACAATTGGATGACAATTTTCCAACTTCAAGCGAAGATAATCTTCGCCCGGTTAGCTCAATCGGTAGAGCGTGAGACTCTTAATCTCAAGGTTGCGGGTTCGACCCCCGCATTGGGCTCAATTCCTGATGCATCCTACACAGTAGGATTAGTCAACCTTCTTTTTTCATCTTTTTCTCTTTTTTACTCTTTCCATTACCTTTCCATTTTCTTGTCTCGCAAGGCTCCCTTCCGTTGAGGGGCCGGCTACGCCATTCGATAATATTGTGCCAGTCGAACATAATTTTGGCCCACATCGGAAAGATCATTCTCGCTCGCGGAGCCCCCCGCTTTAGCAGCCGTGGCATGTTTCTTTCTTTGATGCGAAATGAGCATGACAGTATCTACGGGTCCGCGGCAATGGCTCCTCCTGTGCTTGAACCTGGTGCCCGTGCAGCTAAAAACTGTTCGCCACGTAAGTTCTGGCACGCGGCAGAGCAGCTTGTGTCGGCTATACATTTAGCTACATTGTATGTAGCACATACATGATAATCGTAGCTGGTGCAGGGCCCGTTGAGTCGTGAGTGATAGCCCCGTGGCTGTGGCTGGACAAGACAGCCACTTGACGGTTGAAGTCAAAAAGGATGGAAAGCTTCGAGGATCATGACGGGACGGGAAAAGGGCGCTATTTCTCCACTGTAGCTTGTTTGGGCCCAAGTCCCTGACGATCAGGGCGCTGCCTGCCACCGCGCCCGGGACCAATTTCTCGCTGGGGCAACGCGAGGGCTGTTTCCGTCTCTGCCGATCCTTTTTTTTTCCTCTCGTTTTTCTTCTCACCTGGTTGGGAAACATAAAGCAGCGACGGGAGGTGCGGGTGACGACGGTGGTTCGTTCGGTGTCTCTCACGGCACGGCATGGCATCGCGGGCTTGCGGTTTCGAAAGAGTCGAGCGTTTGGACCCTAGATGCATAGCCCGGGGTGGGGGTAGAAAGTAGGGAAAAAGTATGCAGGTACAACTAGTTGTGGGATTTGTGGGTACATACCTCACGTACATGGGCCATCTCCCTATTGGGCTGGTGGGGATAGGCGTCCCCGGCCCACGCGGCCCCTTTCGAGCCCATTGGAGTCCGCACCTTCGTTTCTAGCCTAGGTCAGCCTTGGACCCTGCATGGATTCTCCCTGCCTTTCCGTCCCAGTCAGGAGGAAGGGAGAGAGGAGAGAAGAAGAAGAAGAAGAAGAGAGGGGGGAGAGAGGCTCACGACCAATGGATCCCACGGGGCGCCGGTTGCCCTGCCCGTCCCCAGAGCTCCTTTCTCCTGCCGGCCCCCCGTGTCTTGATTGCTTCCTGATGCACCCAGGCAGCGCATGAACTCTTCCGGCCCTCGCCATCGTCGCTTGCTCCCCGGCCCGCCTTTTCCTCCCACGCAAGCGCTGCCACGAGCCCGACAGGATGCCCTCGGCCAGCAAGCAGAAGGAGGGGCAGGAGCAGCCCCGCGTCGCCGTCGTGGAAGCGCCGCCGCTCGGCCACGATGTAGAGGCGGCGACGCCGCCCGCGAGCGACGGCGCCTCGGGGCTCGCCAAGGGCTTCCAGCCGCCCAGCTCCAAGCTCACGGCGCACCAGGCCTTTTACCTCTTTGGGCTGGACGGCGTCGGCGCCTTCGTCCTGTCTGGCGGCATTAATTTTGCCATTGCCTACGGTAAGTCCCGTGTGGCCCCGTCCCTCCCATCCGAAAGACTCACGCGGGCGCGCCTCGTCTAGCCATGTACACGACGCAGACGTACAACGACAGCAACCGCATCCGCCTCTTCCAGCTGCCCAACACGCTGGCCGGCGACATGGCCGTAACCATCATCATCCAGTGCATCATCACCTGGATGGTGGAGATGGTGCTGGTCAACCGCGACCTCAGCATCGGCGGCGTGCAGGCCATCGGCTTCGTGCCCGAGCCCTCGCACCCGCTCCTGCGCTGGTACCTCTTCCTCGACCTCGACGACGACGCGCGGGCGGGCGGCGGGCCGGGCCACTGGTTGCGCTTCCTGTTCGGCCACGCGCTGCGCGCCTTTGTCGCCACGCTCCCGGCCTTTGTGCTGCTGTTCGGGCCCGGCGTCGGGCTCCTGACACTCGTGGGCACGCCCATCCCCTGGGGCGCCGCCTCGGACTGGACCTACGCCACCAAGTGGGCGCCCGAGATCTTCAAGCTGCTGCTGGGCGGCGTCCTGTCGCTGCTGACGGGTCCCGCCTTTGCCGCCTTCTGGCTCGTCCGGTGCGGCTGGGCCCTGCAGAAGAACGAGTCGCGCTACGGCGCGCTCTGAATGGCGGAGGGACCCCCCCTCCCTTTTGATCTCCTGCTGTATGTGTCTCCACGACATTTTGGCTACGAGCTCTCGTGGGCCGTCGTCCGAAGTGCGTGCATGCATCACGGGTGACGGACGTCCAGACCACCGGACGCATAAACTTACTACCTTCGTATTTAATGCTTGCTTGGCGCGGATGCCTGGCCAATTCTGTTTCTTGACCATCCATTGCCTCTATGCCTGTCCTCGACGACGCTTTGTGTCGGGAGCCCCGACCCACGGGTCCCTTCGGTTTGAGAGGGGACGATGCCTGACGGAAAGTCGGTACTGGGACGGAGGGAGATGACCGGCTTCGATGGTCCAGTCTCGAACAGTCACTGGTAACCGTCCATTCCCGGCCCAGCCCGTTGATGACCCAAACCCAGGCCCGTATCGGCTGTGACTCGGCGCAGTTGTCACCACATTTCGCCGGCTTCTTGCGAAACGATGCTTTGGCAGCGTAACCCGGGTGGGGCCATTTTCGGACTTCGGCCTGTGTAAGAGTAACTCGGCCCAATCCTGAGCCGGATGGGGCGGAGGACAGTATCGTCCAGCTAGCGGCTGCTTCTTCCCACGTCCCTTTGGACGCAAGCCGTTTCGTAAATTTCAGTGCCCAACACTACACCCGCTCCCGCGGTGTCGCCTTGCTTATAAGTCTTACCATGGACACGCCTCTTCCACGGCGGGCCTGAAAGCCAGCCGGGTCCTTGTACGCATCGGAAAGTCGTTGCTCGAAGAGGAGGAGGATGTGTTGCCCAAATCCCCAGCCTTTCACTTTTATAACAGCTGTGCTAACGCGCTCGTATGGCAGAGGCACCAAGGCTACTTTGACCTCGACTTCTTCAGCGCCAACCGCTTTCAAGGCTAGGGGGGTTGGCCATCGGGCCCGTATTCCATGCGCTGCGCGGGGGAGCATGTCTTACACTGCTCGCCGCTTTCACATCTCGGCTACTTGGATTTACCACTCGGGTGTTGGGGGCGGGTACATGGGTGGCTTGTGGGCACGGGCTTGTTTATATATATACGTACGTACGTATATAGGTATATGTATATATAGACACATGTGTACTTCTTCGCCAACATGGCCACGCACGTACTCGATGTTGAACCCTTCCGTCATCGTCATAATCATCATCGCATGGGACCGCATCCGGACGACGGCGGTTCTACAGCGGAGCCTTGAACTCCTCCTTGAGGCGGCCGAAGCCGACGCGCGGCTTAAAGTCGTCCTCCTTGGCGGCGCCAAAGTCGAAGATGGTGTACAGGTTGACGAGCAGCGGGGTGCCGAACAGGAAGAAGCCATCGTCGTTGCCGGGGGCAAAGGGCGGGGTGCAGGCGTCGTCACGGTTGGCGTAGCCGGGGCGGGCCAGCATGTCGCCGGTGAGGGTGATGTTGCGGAGGTCGCCGGGGGCGTCGCCCTCGAAGGTGAAGGTCATGGACCAGGACGAGTTGAACTCGGTGCAGAGGGGGATGTGCTCGTGGCTCATGATCTTGTCGAGGTCCCAGCCGATGGACGAGTACATCAGGTGGGCGTCGAGGCTCGGCACGATGATGTTGCCGGCGCCCGTGTCGAAGACGCCCGAGGCCTTGTACCAGTCGCCGTAGGTGCGGCCGTCGGTGACGGCCCCGCCGTCGCTGCCCGTGTGCGAGCCCTCGAACTGGACGATGGAGCCGCGCCACAGCTGGTACTCGGCCGGGTCGCCGCCCTTGATGACGGGCACCCACGTCACGTCGCCGTCGACGTAACGCTCCTCGTGCGAGCCGCCCAGCGTCAGGACGCCCTCGCCCGGCCGCCCGGCCGTGTCGAAGAGCTCCCTGCCGTAGTACAGGCCCATGCGCGGCTCGGCCAGCATGCCCTCGGCCAGCATCGTCGCCGGCACCGTGTGCGTCTCGTTCTCCGAGATGCTATCGAACGAGAGGCCCAGGAAGCCCTCGTCCGGCTGCTGCGTCATCGAGTTCTGGTGCACGTTGAGGAAGGTCTGGTTCCACGTCAAGTCGCCGGCCCGGAACACGTCGGCCACGCCGGGGCCCGCGACCACGCCGCCCAGGTAGTCGATCTGCGTCGTCGGGCTGACCTGCCGGCCCGTCGACGAGGCACTGAGGTTGTAGCCCACGTACTTGGTGCCGCTTTTCGGCCGGGCCGCGTCAGCGCGCCAGGTTTCATGGGGGTTTCCCGTTCCGCTTACTCGTTGATGTGCTCACAGCCGCTCGTTCCCCGAGCGCACTCTTTGTCGATAATCCACGTCGTCGCGCTACCCGTGTCGAAGCGCAGAAATTGCTCCTCGGCGGGCGTGCCGACCTCGACGCTGACCAGTGCGTAGCTTCGACGGAAGGTGATGGGCATATCCAGGACGCCGGCGGCGACCGTGGCCTTGGCCAGCGCCGCGGCGGCAAGAGCCGAAGGAGCGAGGCGCACCATTTTCGGAGTTTGGGACTGGTTTGAACGAAAGACTGGAGTGGTCGGCCAGAGATGCGTAGAAGCCAAGAAAAGCCCTCCGGCCCCCCCCCCCGGCGAAAAGACGGCAGAGGCGCCCGCCCTTTATCCTACGATCCGGAACAGACGGCGTCGCCGCGACGGACAGGGCGAGCCCGGCCATGGTGGCTTGGCAAGGGTACGGAGCCGCCTGCTGCCCCGAGCCAATCTTACAGTGGCTAATTATAGCGAGCGATGCCGGGTTGAAGGCTTAGAGGCCCAGGAACGTGGAGCCCATCTGGTCCTGTCGGCTCACTAGTTCGAGTCGGACTTCGTATTCGATACTGTGATTGCAGTGGTTTAATACCGATGTTCCCCCCTCCCCTGTTAGACGTCTCTCGTGTCTGAAAGACAGCTGGCGAGCGCTCACCGACGAAACTCCAGCCACACCGCCAAAGAGCCCCATCCATGCTGGACCGATGTTTAATCCACTCGATTCGTTGATGGCCCATGAACAGGCAAAGTCTCTCTTCTTTCTTCCGAGGCCGACGTCGCCGAGCAGGCTTAGGGACCTCAAATATGGATGGGAGTGTATTCACTTTTAAGCCTGTCTATATCCGAAATGACCAAGGTGCAGCGGAGCAGGCGAATCATTTTTACGAAGGCGGTGATAGAAAGAGCCGACAAATGCGAAAAAGGAGGAGAGGAGAAAGGGAGGAAAGACAAGGCGAAACGGCAAAAAGAAGCGACCCAGACGGGATTCGAACCCGCAATCTTCAGTGCCGAAAACTGACGCCTTACCATTAGGCCACCAGGCCTCGCTTATTGTCGGAAAGAAATGGGCTTATTCACAATTGGATCGATAACACAAACAGTCCAAGCCAGGACCGCAAAGTGGGCTCCAGCATCTGCGTATATCATTAGCGTTGTGGCCTGTCCGGTGGTTCCTGATGCAGTATACTTTGTTTCTATGTTGCGAATCAACCCGTGGTCGCACACACTGAGCGCCCCCAGCTTGTTGTCGTCCCTCAGCGAAAAGCACTGAGAACGTCACAGCTACCCGTGGTTCTGATAGTGATCAATCCGGAATCAGCTCAGAGGGAACCCGTCCAAAACAGGGCTGAATTCGCCGTCCCGCGCTTCTGACCTGGCTGCCCAGAAGTACGGACAAAGCTATGCGCGCCCCCGAAGCGCGGCCGTGTCGACGGGACCCGTGCGGTAACGAATGCGCATACGTCGGGCGGTCCCGCGCCCGTCCCGAGTCTCGGCAGCACGTGCGGACCTACGATAGGCAGAAGGACCAGAAGGGCGTAGCGACCAAGAGCAAGGCCGCCGTCTGGCCAAAGGCCCACGCCGTCTCTCGGGCCGTTTCGACGGCGAGAACCAGCAGCAGTACGGCCACGAGGACGAGCTGGGGCGGCGCGGGCGCGCGGGTGGGCGGCGCCCGCGGGCCCGAACGAGGGGGCGACGCCGAGGCCCGCGAGGTCCGCCTCGCCGGCCAGGGGGCCCGCCTCGCACGCCCGCGTGCCGCTCCCCAACAGGGCTTGCCTTTTATAGTGTCCGCGCGGGGCCAAGAAGCAGCGGCTAGCCAGTTGAGAAATGGAAAAGCAGCAACCGCAGAAGACTCGATACGGCTGACAGCAATGGCGGGTACAGGGCGGCTGCCGATCAGCCCTGTCGGTCGAGGGCCGGTTGTTCCCGTCCTCGTGTAAGCCAGTCCACCCGATTTTGGCCCCACCGGATAGGACGAGTATCCCTCGTCCTCTTCTACAAACAGCACTGTGCCCGCTTAAGAGGCGTTCCAGGGGAAACAGAGCGTCACTCTGGCCAGAGGATGAGCCCTCTGCGGCGGGGGTAGGGGTCGGAATGCATGTGATTTGAGTTTCTTTGACCCTGAAGACCGGAAACGTCGGGGCGCGCACGGATTGTTTGCCATGGATGGGAACACGGGGGGCCAGTGCCACGCAGGCCACCGAGCTTGTCTGTTGTCAAATAGCACTCCGGCTTGCCGCATGGACGTGTTTGCACGTGTGTGCGCCTGCGGTCAAAGAGCTGCCTTTAAGCCCAGGCCGCCGAGACAAAAGTCGGAAGAGACGACGGCTGATTCCGATATTCCCGGTTTGCACGGCCATGGCCAGCTCGGCCGGGAACCACGAACCGCGAGTTGTATAGCTTGAGAGGCTGCGTGGTCCAGAGTGTTGCTTGGTCTGCCAGGTGCGTAACGGCGCTTAGACGCCGGATTCCCTATCGCCCCCATCCGAGACCGACACCTGGCGTCTGTGATTCGTTGGCGGCGCTGGGACCACGAATGCCTACCAAGATACCATTGCGCGCCGTCGGTACCGTTAGTAGGGGGCTATCGATCCTCCAGCAGCGTCTGTCCCCAGACACGAAGCTATAGTGAAGCTGTCTTCGACTGCCGTAACATCCATGGGGAAAACACTTGCTTTCCCCCGCAGGCCTTGGCGCACTTACGTCATAGCCGAAAGCCGTACGGTCCGAAGGCCTAGGCGACTTTTCCACACCGTCGCGACCCCCCCTTTACCCCCGCGGCAAGGCCCGAATACCACCCACCCACCATGAGCGGCGCCGACGCGGACCCCCAGCTGGTCCTCTTCCAAAGGCAGTACCTGCAGCTGTTCGAGCCCGACTTCCTGGCCTGGCCGCCGCTGGCGCTGCTCCGAAACGCCGACGCGCAGGCCTGGCTCGACCGCTACCTGTTCGACGCGGCCCGGGTGCCGCACCTGCCGCCGGCCGCGTACCGGATCCGCGTGCTGCGGGCCCTCGTGGACCGCGTGCGCCGGGCTGCTGATCTGCGCGGGCCCGCCGCCGAGCCCTCCGAGGCCCTGGCCCGCCGCCTCGACGCCCTCGCCGCCGCCCACCCGCCGCCGTCGCGCGACGGCGACGCCGCGGCGCCCGAGGATGCCCACGTCACCTTCACCTGCCTGCGGGCGCCGCGCGACGGCGAGGGGCCCGACGGGCACGCGTCCGCCATCACCCTCCTCGAGCGGCGCCGTCTCGTCTCGGGCTCGCGCGTCACCGGCTTCCGGACCTGGGAAGGCGCCCTCCATCTCGGGGCCTACCTCCTCAGCGACGCTGGCCAGCGCCTCGTTCGGGGCCGAAACGTGCTGGAGCTCGGCGCCGGCACCGGCTTCGTCGCCATCTTGTGCGCTAAGCAGCTCGGGGCGAGGCACGTCACCACCACCGACGGCGACGCCGCCGTGGTCGACGCCCTCGCGGCCAACGTTGCCCTCAATGGCCTCGACGGGCACACGGTCAAGACGGACGTCCTCTGGTGGGGGTCGGACTTGCGCGGCACCTGGCTAGAGGAAGACTGCGCGGCTTCGCCCTACGATGTCGTCGTCGGGGCCGATATCGTGAGCCCCTCCTCGCTAACCCCCATCTTCGTCCGTCCCACCACTGACTGCGTCTGTAGACGTACCATGCCGACGCCGTCGTGGCCCTGGTAACAACGCTGCGCCAGCTCTTCACCATGCGGCCGCAGCTGCTGGTCGTCATCGCCAGTGTCATTCGCAACGCCGACACGTTCCATTTGTTTCAAACAGAATGCCGTGAGTACTGCGTCCCGTTGGAGGGGACTGGGTGGCTGACTTGAAAGTAAACTCTGGCTTCTCCATCGAAGAAGTCGCCTTCCCCTTGAGGCCCGTACGCGAACAGCAAGCATTGTTCTATGCCGCCGCAGTCCCCGTCAAGATCCTACACATTAGACGGGGCTAACGAGACTGACGCTACTCCGATCCGTGAGTCGTCCTCCCACTTCAAAAGTTCATAAAATTCGATTGCACATCGGTATCTGCATGTGTTCTGTACTGCGGCGCTCCGCGCTCAGTCCCCGTGTTTTCCAACCGTATATGTGTTGCCGTCAAGGCAATCGCCTTTTGTTTTGCCTGCGCACCCCTTTTACCATCTAAGCGTACACGTCTCCAAGTCTCGTCTCGCGAGCCCCCAAGAACACGACCGCGGGCCATCCTACTCCGAGGAGCTCCACATGTGCCTCGTTGATTGCTCAACGCCTGCGGTACGAGGTTGGTGTACGCGCACGCGCTCGCTCTCCATCATGAATCCTCATCGCGGGCCTCCAGGCCAAAATGCCGGCGTGGCTACGTGCCGAGCCCCACGGGACCAGCGGAACTGGATCGTACACGGCCCGCGGAAGCGAGCGAGGTCGCCTCGTCCTTGTCTTGGTAGACACCATTTTCATTCGTCACGGTTCTTAGCACGTGCCGAGCCTGCTCGGGAGTGGTGGCGCAAAGGCGACGATGGCCGTGACGTCGAAAGACCCATCCCCTTGACCGACTCCAGGGGGTTGGGCACCGTCAGTTTGTCCTCGTACCGGGGCGTGTTCATCGGCTCGATTGTCGTCTTCTCGTAGTTGACGATATTGAGTGGCGGTGGCCGACCACGCTTGCGGTCCGGCCCGCTGTACAGGAACGTCGAGGCCAACACCAGGGCCGTGCCGATGAGGAACTGCGTTGGGGTTAGGACCGCGACCATGAAGGCGAGGGGCCGGGCACAACTTACAGTCGGCGACACCGAGACGTTGAAGAAGTAGACGCTGAACAGGAAGCTGATGACAATGCTGATGCTTGTCGCGAAGTTCTTGGCGATGTTGTCGGCATAGTTGATGCACAGCGACGCCAAAACACCACCGAAGGCTTGCAGCAGGATCAAGGACCAAACCACCCAGTTGTACCCGTCGAAGAAGCCGTGCTCCGCGATCTCCCGGCCATCTTTGAATATAACGCCCACGAACAGCGCGGGGAACAGCGAGTAGAAGGACA
Organism: Nigrospora sphaerica; assembly: GCA_018287875.1. Lineage (NCBI taxonomy): Eukaryota > Fungi > Ascomycota > Sordariomycetes > Amphisphaeriales > Apiosporaceae > Nigrospora > Nigrospora sphaerica. Next base: position 1,381,192 of record JAGVVL010000017.1, read on the forward strand.
GCTGGATGTTGCGCGTCCACACCGAAGCCGCCGAGGCCGGGTCCTTTAGCACCTTCTCGAAGTACACACCAGTCAGGCCGGACACGGCGGCGGCGACGAGCACAGCCGTCAGGCCGATCGAGTAGTTCATGACGGGCGCCGTGTTCTGGTCCTCCTCAATGCCCTCGTACGTGGCCGAGCGCTTCACCAGCGCATCGCCGACGTCGGCCAGGCCCATAGCGGTCCGTTTTGTAAGCTCTCTAGCGACCTCGCCCATTCCGTTGGCAATCTGACCGAGTTCGTGAACGGAGCGTGGGAAGAAATGGTCCGTCATATCGTGGACCATGAACGACCCCTCCTTGGTGTTGGACGAGGGGATCGAGACTATGGACACGCCCATGGTCAGGGCGACGAGGGCGAACCAGCGCTTCGGCGAGAGCGATCGTCCGAGCATGGTCACCGTGAACAAAGCCGTGGTGAGGATCTGGAACCGGTCAGCAGACGGCGCTCGGGGGGGGGGGGGGGGGGGGGGGGGTCCTTGTGGCCTTGAGCGGCGGGCGTGGCGCCTACCTTGAGCTGGTAGAGAACCTGGAAGTGGACGGGGTCCAGGTTGCCCACAGCCACGTACTGCAGCGTGTTCTGTAGGGTGTACAATGCCGCGGGAATGGCGAGTTTCCAGCCGTCACCCGAGAAGACGGCATTGTAGATCTGCTCGAATATGACCGTGGCTGGCGTTGACGGGGCCAGACTCCTCGAGACTTCGTAAATGGCAAAGGTCAAGGAGATTGCGAGCTTGATCAGCTCGGTGAGGAAAACGGCCGTTGATGTGAAGTACCGGTGGTCGCCGCTCGGGGGCATCATGCGCGAGTAGTGCATCAACAGGATCAGGGCCGAGTTCTGGAAGGTCAACTGCACAGCCGAGGCCGGGTCAGCATCATAGCCCACGGGGGGTGGGGAGCAGAAGACGGTACCGTGATCAGGGATACCTGCTTCGCAGGCATTCCTAACAGCGTCGGGCCTGCGCCCATGGCGGCGGGCGTTGTTGTGTCAAGAATGGCCATGGCGTGGACTTCGAGCGTGGCCTGGGTGCAATGACGTCGTGTTGCTATCCGTCCGTCTGCCGTCCCAAGCCGCGGTTTTTTTTTTCCTTCGGTCGGCTGGAGCAGCTGGAGCAGCTGGATCAGCTGGTTCGACGGGTCGCGGGGAAAACGCACTGTTCCCTTGGTGCTCTCGTGTGCGGTGCTGTCGGTCGCTGGGGGGCGGGCCGCGATGCAATGGCGGGAAAGAAAGATGGAGGGGGGGAGAGAAGAAGCTGCGGTCGGTTTGACTTCTGTCGCGTCGTCCAAAAACCGTGCGTTGGCTGGCGGCGGCTGCGTGCGTACAAAGGCCCTGCCGTCTCGGTTGCGGATGCGCTGGCGCTTGGAACCAGGCGACGCCGGGGCAGATCCGAGGGTGCCGTGCGCGTGCGATGAGGCCGCGGCGCGTCAGACCGTCACTACCTACAACGAACTTCTCCTCCTATTCCTGCCGAGCTGGGTACCTTGGGGTACCACTGGGGGGGGGATGTGTGAATGTGTGAATGCGTGAAAGTGTGTGGGCGTGGGTGTGGGTGCAATGCGGATGGATGATGGCATGGGAGCGTGGCAACGCACATGTAACATGTACCTGAAGTCTAGGTTTGGGTGCCCCCATGCATCCGATATGGGATGGCATGCCAGCCTGCTCTATCTACTACCTACCTACTAGTTTCCGCGCCTGCCCTATCAAGTGAAGAAGTGGTGCATCATGTACTTTACAGGACTCCTAGCATCCAACATGTAACCTACCACCCCCTCCCATCCCTGGAGGTGGGCGTTCAACTAGCAGCGAAAGGACGGTGCTTCCCGGCAGAAACGGCGACCTAATTCCATGACAGGGACGGTGCTGCTTTGGACGGCTGGGGAAGTATAGGGTAATAAGCTTCGATCGACCTGCTTTGCTTCTTGGCCGAGACTTGCGGATTCTGACGAGTATGAAGTAGGCACGGAATGCATGCTCCAGGAATGCCTGATAGCTACGTACGTTCCAACATACGTACCGCTATGGAGTACGTAAGTGTGTACTTACATCGGTATTACGAGTTGGACACGCCGACGCCGGATGCCGTGCCGAGACGGTCTAAGCTGGAGGAGTAGACTTGGTGGGCCCCGTGCGAAGGTGGCAGATATGACTTCATGCCCGCCCTTTCTACTTGGTGCACCTTCGTTTCTTTTCCCCGTATCCTACAGGTTCTCATAATGCGCTGTACCTACTAGCATCGAATGAGGGGAGCAGCCTTTCCCGCTGCTGCCCTCCGTAACATGGATGTTCCAGCAAGTGGACCGGTCGGAATTTATAGGCCAAAGAGGAGCGAAAAGCCAAACACCGACGAAATGCCTGCATTGCACACGCGCCCGATGCGCGAGAGAAGGAGAAGGAGAAGAAAAACGAGGGCCCTAGAATTCAAGGTTTCCCGACCTCTGACAAAATCGCTGACCGGGTCCCGTCGTATTGATTCGACGTTGGTGAATAGGGTTACGGATAGGACACGCCAGCGTCGCTGATGGTTGCAACGCGCAAACAATGGATCCCTCATGCCCACCCGTGTGTCCCACTTTGGCCCTGGAACTCGGAGCAGACGGGTCGATCCCTCGATAAACTCCTCTAGCGACGTCTGGGGGCGTGTGCGACGTGCCGTGATACCCACACATTGCACGCAGCCCCTGTTTCAATCTGCTGTCGGCTCTCCCTCGCTGCCAGCACTCGCCCCCACCCCACGAGTCGCCGCCCGCGCTGGGAGTGGACGGCGGGAACTGCCACGACCGTCAGCGCCTATGGCTCATCCGTACGTCGACCGCAATAGCGCCCGTCCGTCGCGTAATGACCCTACCTCGGGCCTTGTGTATACACGCCTGGGACCAAGTACAGCGCGGGCGACAGGATTCCATGACGCCCTCTCCCGTTAGGGCCGCGAAGGAGGGGCCACTCGCTTGAAACGATCTACTACGCGAAAGATAACTTACCCTGAGGCGGACCGCACCTACGAATACTTCATCCCTCTTTCGTCCATCTTCTTCCCCTCGTCACGTCGTCCTGGACGGTTCGCCCCTGTAGATCCATGATGCGGGGTGCTGTGGCTCGCCCACCGCCCCGAGATCTGGGGGATCTGTATACTTGCCTACCAGCCGGGGAGTTTTAGGGCGATCCTCCACGAAGACCAGTACGGCGCCCAGTCTGGTCCATAGATGCTTCAGGGGGGAAACCTCGCGCCTTGCCGACATAAACGGCCCCGTGCGCATCGTAAACCACCATTCCCGTAAGGATCCCGCCCATGGGTCCCACGGCTCGGGCTGCCAGGCTTTCTTCCTTATGTACGTCGCAACCGCCGGAGCCGGCCGCATCTGCACCTATTAGGCCCACCGCGGAATGTCTTCTTACATTTCTTCTTTCCTCCCTTTGCCGGGACCGCCCCGAGTCGAAAAGAACGTGTTGAGTACCCAATGCGCCCCGGCTGGCTCGCCTTGCCATGCGCCTTGGACCGGTCAAACTGCGCAGCCAAGCCCCAATAAGAAATCGACGCGTGATGGCGCCGCCCGTCTCGGGTCACGCGCGACGTCGGTTCGCGGTACTAGCCCAGCGCGAAGCCTGTGTTTGCCGGGCGTGTATGACGTCGGTATAAAACCTGCTGCGGTTCGACGACGGCAGGAGGGTCCACAGGTCGCTCATTGTGAAATGGCCAGGATTGTGGTGGTAGTAGATGTGTGAGCCGAGGAGGCCACTGCTTGTATTTCCTGCCCGCGAAGGCGTCTATCGCCCCCGTCAGCGCTTCCAACCGGGTCCCTCCTGGAAGTCCATGCGGCTACATGTCCCTCCCATCATGCCCCTCGTCTATATTACATGAGATATGCCCAACCATCGCCCAGCCCGGCCCGTCGTTTCTTTCCTGGAGCGTGATAGATGACAGCCGCGGCCTGGCCAGGCTGCGGCCCTTCCGTCCATTATACACTACGTCCTCTGGGACATAAAGTAGAGTCTGGTCTCGTAACAAAATAGCATCGCACGCTGATCGACATGGCGGACGCCTCTCGTTTTGTAATCATGCCAAGGCCGTTCCCAAAATGCAAACATAAGAAATATTTATACGTCGTCGACGACCAACGAAAAGCCGGCGGGGGCGGCACATGGCCTCTGTTGTCGCTTGTCGTCTGGTTTCCTCGACAACCCCGCACGCTCAGTCGTCGTCGCCCCAGACGGGCCCGACGGCACTGATGCGGATGGCGCTGTTTTTCCCCTTGGTGTGGCCTCGCAGCAGCGCGCCGGCGGGCGGGCTGTCGGGTCGTGCCACCTCGGGCTCCTTGCTCTTTTCGGCACGGAGGGGCTCCACGATGTCAGAAAACCCGTCAAAGTGGAGATCATTGTGCGCGCCGTAGTCGAACTCGGCGTCGAGTTCGGGGACCTCGTGCAGTTTGAAGGGCAGAACCTGGAAGCGCGGGCTCAACGGGTTCGAGTCGGCACGGGGCCGTTCGCTGCCCTTCCGGGCGTGCGTTTGGTAGCTGCGCGGTGCGTTGTTGTAGAATTTCGAACGTATCCTGCTGCGGCGGCTGTCACCCTCGCCGTCGCTGTCGCCGTAGAACTCGCCGTAGAACTCGCTCAGGTCCGGACTGGGTTCCGCTACGTCAACGTCGTCAAGTCCGCCAAGCGGCCGGTCCAGGTACATCAGCACCTTCTCTCTGCGCTTCCCCAGCGCCACGGAGCCCCCAGCTCCCGATGCCGCGCTGTACGCGAACCGGTGATCCTCCGGGCTGGTCGAGAGTGGCCGCTCAGCAGCGCGGGGCGCGCTGGTCGTGGAGCCGCCATTGTTCCGCACCTGCGACTGCGAACTGGTGCTCCTTTCGATCCAATCTGTGTCGGCCCAGGGCGACGAGTTTGTCTTGGCATACTTTTCGGCCGAGTCCAGCTGATTCAGCTGGGCTGCGAGGACCGTCACTCTTGGGGTGCCGTTGCGCTCCGCGATGCTGTTCGTCTCAAGATTGCCGACGCTGCTCTTTTCGCCCTCGATCTCCGCCAGAATATTTTCGCGCATCATCGCTCTCTTCTTGCGCAGAGCCGCAAGCAGCATCTCTTCCTGCCGAGTAACGGCCATAAGCCGGCCGTCTAGAGCTTCACTGCTAGGCCCCGCAGTGCTCTCCCTCCGGGCGTCCTCCACTCTGCGGGCGGCCTCTTCCTTGCGAGTGACCTCGTCCTTACGGGCAACGTCCTCTTTGAGGACAGCCTCGGGGGACCTCAAATAGAAGTCCAAATCGACACTCGAGGGCGAGAGCGGTGGTGTGGGCTGGTCCGAGTTCCGGTGCGCTGACATGGACCGGCCAAAGCCGGGGGTTTCGGGCTCGGGCACCGTCGCGGCGGCGCGACCGAACAACGGCGTGGGTAACGCCTTGCTTGGTGAGAAATCCGGCCCGCTATAGTCATGTATGGGCGCCGCCGGCTTTCCGCGGGGGGCAGAGTCAACGGTGGAAGACGTCTGGACAGACTGGCGAGAATCCCGACCCGAGTAGACGCTGGGTGTGAGGAACGTTTCCGACGACAGGCGGTTGGCGTTGCTCTGGCTGCCAAGGCCGGGTATCACCAGATAGTCGTTGAGCGGCGCATAGTTGCTCTGCTTCGACGTGATTACCGACCGATCCTGGAAGATGGAGGTCGGCGGGGGTGGCCGAGACATGGGCGCCATACGGGATTCCGACGCAACGCTTCTGCTGTCAACGGAAGCATTGCCGTGGGACGAGACGGATGATTTAGGGGCGGATTCACTGAAGGTTTCGTCTTCGGACTCCGAATCAGACAGCGACAAGACACTCTTGCTTTGCAGGTCGGTATCGAACGTGCTTCTCTCGCCCCGAGATGTTTTCGATGTGCCGGTGTTCCGGCTCGATATGCTCGAGGCGTACTCTTTGGCCTGCGCGAGATGAGATGGCAGAGCGTTGGCGCTGGCGGACGTCTTCGTGGTCAAGCGACTTCCCGTAGAGTCCTTCCGGCCCCGCGACGGCGGTTGGTAGGCTCGAGCCTTGGGGTTCGATAACGGGGTAACAAACGTGGCTAGCGTCGGTGCCGCTGTCAGAGGTGGTGACGGCTCAGAAGCGTAAAACTCGGACCTGTGAGGGTTCGGCGGCTCAGGGAAGTCATCCAGGCAAGGTTCGTCGTCCGCCGGGGAAGTCTCCTCTTCTGCGTGCTCGTCGAACAGGTTCTGCTCGTAACGGTCGTAGAGCTGATGTAGTTCAGTCCGCTGCGCCTCTTTGCCGTGAAGCTCCGGAGTGCTGGCGCTAGGGGGACTATACGCAGTCGAGGGAAGCGTGAGCTTCGACGACCGCTTGCTCAGGCCCACGCGCGGCGGCGAGGGCCAGCCTTCGGCCAGCGGAGACGCAGTGGAAATGAAGGACGGGGACCTTGTCACGTAGCTGTTGCCCAGTACCGGGTTCGGCTGCGCGTTCGGGTCTTTGCGGTACTTGGAGCGCAGGACGGAAAGGTCAAGCTTGGTGGGCTTCCTCCTGTCGGCCGGCACCGATAGGTTTGCGCTGGCGTCCAGTAGGGCGTCGGCCTTGGTCGGGATGCCCTTGGCCATGGCCGAGTTTGACGTCTGCTGCGAAATGGAAAGCGGAACCTTCATCGGGTCGTAGTGCGAGATAATCGTCGACGCGTTGGACTGGCGCCGTCGCACCGTTGACGCTTCCGTCGCCACGTCGCGGTAGTCATGGCTAATGGTGGCAGCCGACCTCTGCGAGCGCAGCGGTCTCGACGGGTTGTCGTGGGGGTGCAGCTGCCGTGGAATGATGTCCGACTCGAGGTCCCACGGCGTCGGTCCCAGGTCAGCCCCGTCGCCTCGGCCTCCGCGGCCGGTGACGGTGGTCGCGTGGCTCTCGGTGCTTTCGGTAAGTGATATGCTGATGCCGGAGGCGGCGTCCCACTGTGTTCTCTGTGTCCGCGCGCCGGTTTCCCTCAAAGCTGTGTGTGAGTCCACGCTGATGCTGCTCGTCCCCAATATCTTCTCGGCCTTGGTTAGCGGCGCCCGCGTCGCCGAGGGGCCGGGTTGCGGTTTGTGCCTCCGCCCGGGTACGGGAAAGGTGAACTTGGCCATGGTGTGTGATGGGTGGTTGTGAGGGAGTGAAGGGTTTATTCCCAGAAGTTAACAAACAGTCCAAATCCGACTTATGCACCCCACGGGGTAACCAAGCAAGAGAGCTAAGTGAGGGTATACAAAAGCCCGTTCCAGAGGTTTACGCCTCGCCGGTCAGACAACTGGGGGCAGCACGGATGGGCGCTGACCAGTGCAAGCCAGTTCGGCTGACGGCAGCAAACGGGCGAACAAGCTTATATGGCCGATGCGGCGATGGTAGCGCTTCTGGCGAAGCCGAGCACGCCAGATGTGGAAGTGAGCGGTTGCGCTGGTGCGGGTGTGATGGAGTGTAATCGGCCCCTGGCATGCTCAAGAGGCTCGACACAAAATCTTGATGAGAGAAGAAAAAATCCTTCCCCCAGTTTCAGCAACACATGCTTTTGTTAGCCGGGGTAGTGCGGTTCTGAAAGCCACAAACTCCTGCGCTCCAAAACCAGAAGGAATCCCAACGACAGCGGCAAACGGTAACCGGAGAGGCGGGGTCGGGGCGGCGGCGTCCGCCAGAACGACGATCGACGCGATGCTGCTTGGCCAGGCCGGTTGATGACGGGGTGAGGAAAGGAGATGATCGAGAGGGGCGCGAGGGGGGCGAGAGGGGAGGTGTGAGGGAGGAATCAATAGAAATGGAACACGACTCCCGGGTTTCCTTTGTCGACAAATGCAGATCACAGCGCGCCGGGGGAGCAGAAAAAAGATGGGTATGGCTCGACAGCCTGGGACTTGGGAAACTCGAGGCTCGGAGACGCGGAAGGAGTGGCACAAGCCGAACCATTAAATTGGACTCGCACTCTAGCAGACGACAACGCCCACTTTGCGGGACGCCATATCGCCCTAGGCAGGGCTTTTCACAATTTGGCCTGCAGATGGACGGGGTCGTCGCCCGCGATCCACTGGGGGGGAAGGGTGACCTGGGAAGAGGATGCGCAGAATATCGACAAGGGCTAGGGGGGCACCCCCTTCGGCAGGGTTGGGGGTTGAAGGGGGGGGGGGGTACCTGGGAAAGGCATGCAGGTCGGCAGGCCATCAGCTTTGATGTTTGCGGGCGGGCGGCAGCGGTGGGATGGAATAGGATGACATGGCATGGGATGGCATGGGGCACGAGTGGCGCGTGCGCGCGTGCGTGTTTGTGCGTGTGGATGTGGATGTGAATATGTGGATGTGTGTGAATGTCTGTGTTGGCGCACTCGAGAGAGAGGAGGCACTACAATACGATACTGGAGCCCCAAGTAGCGGGCAGAGGTAACAACGTGTATCTGCGGGTGGGAAAGAGAGAGGGCGTCTGCGTGTCTGTATCTATGTGCGCCTATATGCGCGCGTGCGCGTGTGCTGTCTATACCTTCTTCTCTTGTGGTTCGGGGCGCCTCTCGTCGTTGATCCCCCGGTGACAAAAGAGTGCCGGTAGGTGGATGTCTCGTGAGGAGCTACGATGAACGACGATGAGTTACTGGTGGTTCTGGACCTCCGGCAACCGGTACGCAGGCCGCGTACCGTCTCTTGCGCCGTCTCGTCCCAAGACCAAGGTGGATCTGCCAGCCAGCGGCGCGCCACGTCGGTAGGTACAATGTGCATAGTTGTAGCAGGGTAACGTACAAGTCATATTGCGGAGAAGGAAGATGGGCATGATGGCGCCCAGCGACACGGCGCTGTATCGCTCTGTGTCCTGGGCGGTGTCGCCTCGTGGCCGACGGCTTCATCCCTACCCACGTATGTATTCGGACCCCATGTTCATCTTCCCTTTGGCGCCGGGATGGGACGCAGGGAGGATGCGAGTTTCCACCCTCTCCCAAACTGAGAAGCCGGGGGGGGTTCGGGCGATCTGACAATGGCGAAATCGCCCTACAGGACGGAAACCCAAGGGCGAAAATGGCATCCTCTGACCCATGGAGGCACAAGGGGCACGACGGGCTGTACGGGTTCCGTACAGAGGAAACGATAGGATGACTGGCTCCCTGAGCTAAGGTAGGGGACCGTTCGGCCGCCAAGTGGAGATAGGCTGTGAACCGACAGGAGACGGTGGGCGAGCCGCGTTCAATCTGGAATCCCTAGAACGGCCGAAGACGGGCTAGTGACTTAGGAAGCATTCTCTCCAAAGCACTGGCTGCCTTAGACACGATGCGGTAAAGCCCCTCGTCCGCCGTCTGGAAATTGCATTGTTTTCAGGTTGCTCAGCTGGGGGGTCCATCACTCGCGGGGTGTGTCTTCTGGCAGTGCGTCTGCTGACCCTGTGTTGGGTACCTCGAATTGGGCGGCAGCGGCGAGAAGGACGCCTGCCGGGACGGCAGCAGCAGCGGCATCTTCTTCTTTTTTTTGGTCTCTCCGAGTTTACTTCTTCCGCCCGTCCATCCCGAGCCAGCCCGCTCCCAAAGAGTGAACGAGAAGCGGCGGGGAGGCACTTGGCCACTGCGCCGTCCTGCCATTGATCCCGTACCCGCCCATCCTCATCACGGGGGGCTGCAGCGTACCGGCCCAGCCCAGCTGGGCGCAAGACCTGTTGGGACCCCCGTCCAAGCCCAGGGGAAAACATAAAGAAAGGAGGGCTACTCGCAGATCAAGATCGGAGGGCAGGCATGGTGACAACGACATTGGCCTGCCCTGCTGTCCTTCCCTTCCATGGCTCATTGCTGCTCCGCCGCTAGACGGTCCATGCCACACAGCGACCTCCCATACTACAGTACACGTTGTTAGGGGACTTAAGTAGTCGAACGGAGGCGACTATTAAATGCCCGGTACCCACCTGCAGTACAGTGGACAAGTGATCCATGGCGAGCATCCGTATTGGTACGTCAGCCTGTATACTATACCCACAACTACCTCTTTACGTCGTATGGAAGATGTATATATGTATGTACCTGCCTTAAGCTGCAGGGGCTAACTAGCATTGGCGGGAGGCTGCAGGAACGGCACCTGTAGCGACGCCTGTGGTCAGACGGCTCTGCCGAAGTGGTAGGGCATACATCCAGGCGCTAAAGATTCACCCGTAACCAATCCAATCCGTACGGCGCAGCTGCTGAAGATGCACCCACAACCAACCGTACAGCGCTTCTCAGCCTCACGGCACACCATGTCTCAGGTGTCAACTAGAAGGACGACGTTCGTGCAGAAGAACCGCGGGCCGTGAAACACCGGGTGGACAAGACGGACGCTGGACACCCGGGGGGGGATGCAAACAACAGCCAGCGGACACTGGCTCGACTGGGTAAGGCAGGCCAATGGCCCCCCAATTGAGGCTGTGTGCGCGCGCAAAGACGGACAAGACGAAACCACCATCCCGGCTCTTTACCCCTGGACCCGACGTCTGATGCTTGACGTCTACAGGCGCGTCCTAGCCCTGCCAGCGACGCATAGACGGAAGAATGCATGCGCGGACGGGCCCCCAGGTCAAATTAAGATAGGGTCCCAGTGAGCGAGAACGAGACGGCAAAACAAAAGAAGCAGCTGAAGACTTTCCCATGGCGATCTGAGCCGGTGTCACGCTGCGCTCTACGGGTACGACTATTGCCTCTCCGGCTGGACACATGGCGCTTGGCGCGGGCCGAATGGGGCAGATGCTAACAGGAGGGAAAAAAAAACCCCTCCCTCCTCCCCACCCGACAGCCGCGCAACCATCACCCGTGTCGCTGAGATGTGAGACGGGGCCGTCAGCTAGCCTTCAGCTCACTTACTAGTCAGCCGGCTATGTAGTCTTAAGTGGTGGTTACCGAATGCTAACGCAAGCAATTTCAGTCGACGATGGAGACCCCGAAAAACGTAAACCAACCCCCCCCCCCCAAAAGGCAACCCGGTGCCTTGGCGCTACTCAGATTTAGCCTGGGCGCAGCGCGTGCTTTGGGTTCCGGTCGGCCGACTAAGTTCGGCATCCAGCATAAGACTGAGAAATGAGATTGAAATGAGAAGTGCCGCCACCCTTTGCCTGCCAGTCAAGCGGATGGGAGGGCGGCTCATGGCGCTTTGCTTGTTTGCCTCCAGCTTGTTCTATCTCTCGTTCGCTAGGTCGCTTACGGGTTACGAGGCTTTGTTCGCAACGGCACGGACAGACGGGATGGAGTTGACAGCGGCATCCATGTACAGACATACCTACGACCTGTTACCGAGATGAGTGCCGGGGTACGTGACACGACACACGTGCCTCCTAAAGTCAGCGGTTGGATAGACCGTACAGAAGTAGGAATGATTGTTGGCAGGCAGACAATGGTGATTGCCTCCGGGCATGCCGTACATCTCGGGATTAACGCGGACGTTGCTCTACGAAAGGGCCTGGCTACTCGATACGGTGGAAAACGGACGAATACTTCCCTACAGGCTTACCTCCCGTCCCTCGTGTACTTACAACTAGACACGACCTGCCGGGCCCGAGTCCGTGCTGCTCCCGTTTGGAAATTGTATGCAACCAATCGACGAGGCGCGCGCGCCATCAAGCCGAAACAGGATTCCCACCAGTCGTCCAACCTGTTGCAGTTCAGAGGTTGGCCCGCCGTTCACGATAGGCGGCCCAGGTTGTGCGCATTGCAAACCCGTGGAGTTCCAGGATGGCGAACGAACCCGCCGGCACAGCATCCAAGGCACAGGCACCGCCTGGTGGTTTTGGGCTCGGCCCCCCCCCCCTTTGGGTCACTGCTGCATGTCAAACAGCGCTCAAAGGCCGGGCATCCTGGCCCCAAGCCCGGGATGGGCTTGGCCACCCCCGGCTTGCGTGGGATGGCGTGTGCGTATCCTTCCCTATCCTGCATATCTTTCTCAAGCCTTGCCCCATCTGGGTTCCCACGGCCGTCTGCAGCGGGCGCGATATTCGTGCATTATAGCCGTGAACCCCGTATCGGATCGGTTATATGTCACATTCCATCGATGGGGCCGTTAGACTTCGCCGACGGTCGGACTCTTTCTCCCTGGTCGCGGCCCCCCGAGGCCACCAGAAAAAGGATGGAATCCATGTCGCCGTGGCCCTGACTAGAGCCCTAGCCTGCCTACGTGGCCCGGAGCCTATCAATAGCGGGAGGCGAAAGACGTCGTCTCGGCATGCATGCCAGGTACACGGTAGTATTCACGTGCATCCGTGGGTAGTGCAACGTCCCGCATGAATGACGGTGCGCGTTGTGGGTGTGGCCTGGAAATTCTACCTGTCGTGTTACGTCGGAGATGCGGGCAAACGAAGCTCAGCTCGACTACCTCCCCCTCCGGTCGGTCCCGCAGCAGGAGCTTTGGGCATGGGCTCGTACTACTTACTCTATAGCAAACCGACCACTTGTCTCCGTACTGGACTTGTACGGCTCAAGCTTGGCTGGGGAGACCGCATTCGTGGGCCATGACTCCACGCCGCCCACACGGGGCATCGGCCTGGGACGCGACGTGGTCCATGTGTAGCCGTGGCTGCTGATCACCATGACTACCGGTACTTCAGGCCTCTCTCCCTCTCTCTTCAGCTGTCGTCGCCCTCGCCGACGCCCGACACGCCCGACACGCAAAAACCGGGCAGGGGCAGGCCGCCACACACAGACCGCGAGGCTCGATGCTGCCCTATGCTGCTCTGGTGGTGGGACCCCTTGGCCCGTCCGTCCGTCGCCGAACCCACGCGCGCGGATGCCCCGTTCAGATCGGCCTCCGCCCATCGGGTCGCGTGGGCTTCTAGAAGTAGTGCCATGCTTGTCATTGATGCAATGTAAACGAAATGCCCACGCGGACTAGACGCCGATAGTTGTACGTGCCGACACGGTCTTGCAGCCCCGGTTGGGGTCAAGCGAGATGCCGCTTTGGGCCTAAAGGCGTCCATTGGCACTACCTCCCACTGCTGCCCTGATATGCCGCTCACAGCCGCAAATCTCCTCCCATCCATTGGGACCCGTCAGGCACATATTGGACGTCAGCCAGCCCGTCAGTCAAGCCCGCACGCCCACGTGAATTGGAAAGCCGGGCAAGGGCTGTCGAGGCTATCGACTCGCCATGTCCGAGCCCATCGTGTGCGAAAATGTTGGATGATTACACAACGGAGACATGGTTTCCCATATGTGCCGTGTCGCCAATGACTCGCCGATGGTGCTGAAGCAGGACACCCGAGGAGCCGACCACGCCCTAGCAGGTGTCATCTTGGATCTCTGCCCGGGGATCCCGTTTGGACGTCCTGCTTTCTTCCATGGCCGTCAACAATTGTGCTGGCGGCGGAACACGAAGAGGCCTAGGGGGGCAGGTCTGACCGCAGACCCGGTGACGCAACAATGTGCTTTGTTTCCTGTTTTTTTTCCTGCACTTTTTCCTTCTTCCCATCTCTCTATCTCTTGGGGGCCGGCGTTATCTCCCTCCCCCTTCCCTCGCAAAGTAAAGTCGAAGTAGGAAATCCGTTCGTCTGGGAAGTGCTGCCAGATATCCTCTGTGGCGGCTTCCCTGTTCCTGGACGTCCCGCCACCGCCTTGAATCGGAGCAACCCTGGTCACCTTTTTGTTTCTTTTTTTCAGGTAGGGACAGGGTTACCGGGGCCTTCAATCAACATCCCACAAGGCCCGGCGGTTTCGTGTGGCCTGCCCACCCCGGCAAGGGCTTGTCGGTGAGGGTTCGTCAGAGCCTGCGGTTGGTCGTTAGCTGCGCTTGGAATCAGCATTATCGGCGATTTCCCCGCCCCCGAGAGGGCCGGCCGACGGACGGGTGGGTGAACGAACCGATGGGGGGACCCGGGCCCTGTTACCTTCCTTGCCCTGGCGAATTTGAGTTAACCTTTCCTTGGTCTCGCCTGGCCTGCCGTATCGGGACGATGGGCGGAGCTCGCCAGGATTGAACAACCCAATTCTCACTCATCGCCAAGAGCCCAGAGCCCCAGGTGAAGATCTCGCTCTACCCATGCCTTGGAAACGAAAACAAAACAGATCACAAGACCCCCAGCGGAGCTGTCAGGCTGAGGAGCGCTTGCTCTTCCCAGGCAAGGTTCTGCATCTACGGTATCATGTTCTGATAGTGCCCGTGACGTAGCAAGACTAGAGACGGGCATCCTCAACTAGGGCTGCTAAGCGCTTCTTCTCTCTGAACGGTGCCGAGAAGTTCGGTGACGAAGTTCAGCACTCCATCGAGGCCGTGGTATCCCGTCGTGGAGACGCACCGTGGACGGCGAAGTCCACTGGTGGTTTCTGGCCTGAGCTCGTGGAGTCCATTCCCTCGGGGAGTCACTGAATCGTTCACGACCCGTACGACGATGGCGACGGCGCCGGCGGCGGTGGTGATACTGCCGGTCCCACCAACGCTGCCGCTGCCGCCGCCGCCACCGCCAGTAGCACCAGCCCGTGAACAAGAGGTCATTTTCTTTCCCCTGACGACCACTTTTGCACATTCAAACCTACACCCTGCCAAGCTGGGCCAAGCGTCTTTCTTTTCCCCTTGCCTATCGTGTCATCCCCGCAACGGCGGGCCGATCGTGAAACGCATATTGCGGGAGACCCCGCGACCAAACCCCACAGCACCACCTGGGTTCGTTCGATTCCGAACAAACGCATCGTACGTCCATACTTTTTGTGTTGATGGGCGCCCGTCTGGGCCTGGCGTCCAAGCCGGAGCCCAGGAGGCCGACCAAGTTCTGCAGCGTCTGGCCGCCGCCCTGGGCCCAGGCCCTCATCATCTGCCCGCCTCCCCTGAGCCCTCCCTGAGACCAGCTCGACTGCGGGGTTCCTCCCCTGTTCGTGATTCGATGCGATGCCAGCCGCATCCAGCGTGATTCAAAGTCTGGCTCGGCAGTCTGTGTGGCACGGTTACGGAGAGGGGCAACCCATCCTTTCGCATGGGTCGTCTTGGTTCCCCTTGGGGTTCTGTTTTACTGCCCCCGGCAGGCAGGCCGCGGCCCTTGGTACTGCAAGTTGAGGACCAAACGAAACCGACCCAAAAACCACCTGCCACTTGCGTCCACGACGGTGGTGCGCTGGTTCGGACGCAGAACGCCCACTCCCTCGCATTAAGGCGTTCGGCGGTGCGACGGCGTGACATGGCGAAAAGCGCGAGAACGCCGCCCAGCCGGCCTGACCTGGGGCAGGTGGGCCAGCGGGCGCGCAGACTCGATGAACAGCCCCCCTGCCGGGCGACCCTAAATGGCGACCGACAAGGCCCTATGCGCCACCTACGCCGGTGCTTCACACGGCGACTGATCGCTCAGTAAGCAGAGCGCATGAGGGGGCGCGGCCGCGTGCCCTGAAGGGAGGTGACGTCTCGTGCCAAGTCGTCGTGCGTAGCTCCATTCTCCTACGATACCATCGTGGCCGGGCGGCCGGTGGCAAGGCTGGGAACGACGCCGGTCAGGGGCCAAGAAGCCGTCAGCCCGCCCGCATCCGTATGACTGGCGCCGGACCATGTCAGATAGATTGCCTGGGGTTCGGATGTGAGGCTCTCCGGCGTTTGTCTGCAGCTCTGCCGTGCCACCCCTCGGCCGGCGTTGCTGCCTTGGCCGCTTCGGGAAGGTTTGCGCTCACCGATAAGGTACCTGCAGCTTCGGGACGAATTGCCCCTTATGTGAACCCGGCGCTTAGTAGCCAACCATTCCATTACGTGCAGAATTAATACTATATTTCGGACCTACTATATGCGGTAACGTTTGCCATCTCGTGGCGGATTCCCGTTGCATTGACACCCTAGGAGTTCAAAGTGCAATAGCAGAGGCTGTTCAGATGGTTTATCTGGGTACTCGGCGACACCGGACCCCAGCTGTGTTTTGACTCCGAGTGCGAAATAGGAGCGGGCAGCCTGAAGCGGAGTTGTGAACAGCCTAAATTCAATAGCAGGCAGAAAAGGCGGGCCAAGATATGCCGCCTCCCCTTTCCCTTGCATACGGTTGGGTCCGAACCGTGCTGGTCATGTAGGGGCGCACAAATATTTTCTGTGCGTGATGCCGAAGCAAGGTAATGGTCCCGTGCAATGCGTTGTCGTCCAAGCCAAGGAGCACTGCCAGGCCAGGAGCCTCTGCTGCCATACACTGTCATTAGAGATATCCTCCGTAGCTTCCGCCATAGCTCAGCCCTAATCCAGTAGCAGCTCTACATCGAATTCCTGATCAGTCCCCAGCTGGTATTGCGGCAAGGTGGCCGGTCCACAGCTTCCTGTCCCAAGACCATGGTGGAACCAGTCCAAACGGATAATGGTGTCATCCCTCTTCCTCTTGTGCAACTCATACGGATGCGTGCACTCGTCCAGATCCTTCGTCGTGTAGTGCATGGCGCTGAAGCTTGCGCCATCATGGTCGCCAAACCGGGCACGCAGAAGGCGCCCCTCCTCGTCGCCACCCCATCCCTCACGGAATTCAACCCAGCGCACGTCTGTCCGGTTACCGCAGTCCTGCGGGAACTCGTAGTCGACGAAAAGCCCGTCCACAGACCAGCCCCACGTGTTCATGTGCTGCGACAGCTTCTTGTCCCGATACGACTCCCCGGGCCCGCGGCCAAACCACTCCACAATACGAACGTCCTTCATGCCGAAGCTGAGGCCGAATCTCGCAAACGTCGAGGGCAGCAGCGGGCCATGGGGCCTGGCCTTGACATGTATGCTGCAGTGCTCGGGTGTGATTGTATAGGTGGTAACAGTGTCCACACTCCACGCGAGGACGGGAGGCGCGACTCGGCCCTCCACAACAATCTTGCAAGCCCCCTTCTCTTGTACCGTGGTGATTCGGGTGAAGTGATGGCGCGTCTGGTGTAGCCGGCGGTCAATCCACTCCTTGCCATGTGGGCCGCCGCGGTCGTTGTCAGTGAGGGCTCGATAGAAGTCCAGCGTCATGGGCACCGTTATCAAGTTGAAGTCCGGTTTGTCGAGACGGGTAAGCGAGAAGAAAGAGCCATTCGTGGTGCTGATACCAAAGGTCGTCCCGTTGGCAAGTGTCGCGTGGATAGCGTTGTCTTTCGAGTACACCCTAAGCCCTCTTCCCGCCGTGGGTGTCTTGAGGAGCACAAGGGGCTTTGGTGGGCTCAGTGGAACCTCCAAGGCAGCGACCTTCTGCCCAGGATACGTCCAGCCTGACCCTTCGCGTCGGTAGAATTCCAAGCGTAGCCATGCCTCGGAGAAGTTTGTGGTCGTGGGGAAACCGCCAACCACGAGCTTGGTCGTGCTGTGGGGTTTAACACCCTTGGGAACAAACACCTCGCGGCCGATGATCTGGGACCGATCCGAGACGAACTCCCAGCGGCACTTGAGGTGATCGAGGGTGAGGAAGTCGTAGCGGTTGACAATCTCAACCTCCAGCCCATTGCTCCCAACCAGCTGGATCGGCTCAATGGCTTTGCTGTACTCCAACAAGCCAGGGCCAGGGTCGTGGTTTGCGAAGCAAAGGCCATCCATGACGAAATTATAATCGTTGGGCTCATCGCCAAAGTCCCCACCGTAGCCCATGTATTCCTCGCCGTCTTTCGTCTTGGTCAACAAGCCCTATCGTCTTTGTCAGCGTGAAAACCCGGGCGCACGCTCCGCCTGTCGACGTACATGGTTGGCCCACTCCCAAACAAAGCCTCCCATCAGCCGTGGGTACTTGTAGAAAGCGTCAATGTACTCCTTAATGGCTCCCGGGCCGTTACCCATGGCATGGGCAAACTCGCACATGACGAAGGGCTTCTTCCAATTCTTCTCTTCGCCGTACTTGGTCATGGCCACCACAGATGCGTACATCCGGCTGAAAACATCGGCTGTCTGCGCGTCTTGGTCGCCCTCGTAGTGGACGAGCCGGGTCGGGTCGATTCGTTTTATTTCGTCGTACATGGCCTGGTGGTTCCTACCATAAAAGGACTCGTTTCCAAGGGACCACATGATGATACAAGGGTGGTTTTTGTCTCGCATCACCATCTGTCTCGCCCGGTCGACGTAGGCATCTCTCCACTGCGGGTTATCAGACGCGAAGCTGGCAGGGTCCGCACCCACTTCGCCAAAGCCGTGGCACTCAAGATCGGCTTCGTCGAGCACCCAAAGCCCCAGCTGGTCGGCCAGGTCGTATAGTCGTGGGTCATTGGGGTAGTGAGACGTTCTGAGTGCGTTGATGTGGGATAGCTTCATGCTGAGGAGGTCTCTGTGGAGAAACTCATACGGGACTGCGCGGCCACTTGACGGGTGATGCTCGTGGCGGTTGACACCACGAATCTTGATAGGGCTTCCGTTGACACAGAACACGCCATCCAAGAGTTCGGCTCTCCGGAAACCCACCCTTTGGGAAACGTGAATATCGCCCACAGATATGACCAGTTTGTACAGGTATGGCGTTTCGGCCGTCCATTTACGGGGGTTGGCCACCCGGTGCCGACATTGCACGGTCGTCGTGCGGCCCTTGACCACTTTCTCTAGTACCAAGCCGTTCTCTGCATCCAAGAGCTTGAAAGTTGTCGGGGCTCCCTGGCAGTTCAACTCCACATCAACTTCCAGCCATGCATCTTGGTAATCGTCATCCAACAGCGTTTTGACATGGAAGTCTTCAATGCGTGTAGACGGGAACGAATGTAGCCAGACATCCCTGAAAATGCCACTCAGCCACCATTGGTCCTGCATTCGCGTTAGCCAGATCGAAACACAAACGTGGGTTCAGAGAGATGTCCTGGCAGCAGGGGCAACCCGGGAAACCCCCCAGACAACTGGGGATGCCACCAGCACAAGCAGCAGGAGACCGGCCGAACAATGTGCGTCCCGGCCTGTCCCACAGCGATGCTCGGCACGGTGCGTAAAGCTCTCCGGTGCTCGGTGGGGACGGTGGGAGCCGAACCATACCTGGTCTTCGATATAGCTGCCATCACACCACTGGTACACCTCCACGGCCAGGTAATTCTCGCTGGAGTCTACGTCGAGAACACTCGTCACGTCGAACTCGCTGGGATTCCGGGAACCCTGAGAGTAGCCAACCTTGTGGCCGTTAAGCCAAACGGTGAAGGCCGAGTCGACGCCCTCGAAGCGAAGGCGCCATTGGTCGCCATCCCGTAGATGGTTCGGTACGGCAAACTTGGTCACGTAACGGCCGCACTCGTTATCATCGTAGGGTACGTGCGGGGGGTTTACGGGGAAAGGGTAGTTGACGTTGGTATACTGCGGACCCTTGCCGAAGCCCTGACATTGCCACATGCCGGGAACCTTGACGAGGTCCCAGCTGGAGTTGTCGAAGGTCGGTTCATGGAAGTTGGTCGGCCCGTTGAACGGGCCGTTGGTGAGGTTGAAACCCCACGTCCCCGACAGCAAAAGGCTTCTGGCACGGCCAACATCAGCGGCCAGTGCATCCTGTACAGAGTTGTACAAAAAAAAGTGGCTTCTGGGCGCAAGAGTATTGCGATGAATCACTCCCAGGTTGCTCCAATCGGGGACTAGGGCTGGTTGAACCTGAACCTGGCTGATGGATAGAGGCGGCGTGGTCAAGGGGCCGGCGCAACCTGGACCGGCGTGGGCACCATCGTCGCCATTGGCCTCGGCATCGTCGCCGACCACGAGGCTATTCCCGCTGCACGAAGTGGGCCGCTGGAAGTTCAGATCGAGGTGGAGGTGGGCGAGCGAGCGAAGAACAGGCTCGGCTTTGTCTCGAGAGTCGTGGCTCATGATGTCGCCTCGGTCCGGGGCCCAGCTGAAGGTCAAGGGGCGGTAGGCAGTGGATCAACAGAACACGGGGGGCCGTGGTTATGGGTCGAAAGTTCCAGCGACGGCGCAAGGAGACGAGCGATAAGGTCCGGAATCCCGGCAAGGGGCGGAAGGGGGCAGACTAGCTTGGTGGCCTGGGGTGCGATGCTTCTCATAAGCCGGTGGGCTGTTCTCGTACTTTCGTACGGCCAGCGCTGACAAGCAGGGCGAGGCAGGGCGAGGCAGGGCGAGGCAGAGCAAGGACTGGCGCCACGGCGTGGTCGTCAAGTTCAGTTGGCCCCGAGTCGTTCGGTGAGTCGTTCGGTTGCCTGTCTGAAGTCGCTGAAGTGGTCTGGCGCGGGATGGAAAGCCGTGGCGACCGGGGCAGTGACCAGTTTGGTCGTAGTGCGTGCGGGGAAAGAAACCACAGTTTATTGGAGAAACGCGGGCGTGGGTGGTGTTGATGCGGGGTTTTGGGTAAGTGCTAACCCAATACCGGGCGTGGATCCATGCGTGTGGGTTGGAGAACTTCAATCCCCATTGGCCCCCGCTAGGATCTGGCCATCTGGACTTTTCCGCCGCTAGAGGCGCGACGGGCGAGACACTTACTTCAATAGGCGAGAAAAGTTGACGGCCGAATCTACAGTGCTTGGCTTCCTGTCTCGCCCGCCCGCCTCCAAATACATCCTAAGCGAGTACGGGAGCAACGGCGACGCCGGTAGAGTCTCGGAGGAGGGAAGAAAGCCTTGAACCTTCACTCGCCCGCTGGGTAGAACATTTGGCACATGCGTGTGCATGTGATGTCAACGGCGACCTCCAGCGTCCACGCCTGGGCCACCGCCGGCAGTCACAAGGAGCAGATGGGGGGACCTCTTCTGGGCGCTACGATCCGCGATTTAGCGGCTTGTCATTGATGCTAAGGCGGAAATCCCGAGCCCGAGACCAGCCGCCGCACGTTGCCGTGCAGGACATGGATGTACAAGTATACGGAAGCGCGGTCACACTTTGAAGTTTGTTGGTGAAGACCGATAGGGACGTTTGGGTCTTAGTCCGCCTCTCAGGAGGTTGGCAAGTAATGGTTTTAAGCCATCGGGCATTTCTTGACGCGAAGCCGGTCAGCTGACTACCTACCTACAACCATGTGCTTCTTCGTAGGCAAGTCGCGGCGACGGCCCCCATGGGGGAGCCGGAGTTTGCCGTGCCTGCGGATACCTGCGGAGAGCAGACAAATGAGCAGAAAAAAGTCGATGGCCCGTAGCGGAGCCCGGGTTCTCGGACGTGGCTGACATGGAATCCCGCCCGCCTCGGCGCATTGCCCTGGCACGGCAAAGTCTACGTCGAATCACGTCACGCTGCCCCGGCCTCCCCCATTTCCCCAAGCCGCAGCTGCATCGCAGCCCCCTACTGACGGGGGACGGGGCGACTCTCTGGCTTCTCCAAGTGCCATCTCCATGAGACCGATCTGTCTCGCCCGTCCGTCCGTCCGCCGCGGAAAACAGGCCTCCCCGGAGGGTAGGAGAGGGAGGGCCGGAGCTCGAAACGAAAAATGCAAATTTCGCTCGTGATGGATCTGGTCCTCGGTCCCAGCGTCACAGGGGCCACAGGGGCCACAGGCTGGCTCCAATGGGGCTACACGTGGCCGTTCGAAACTACCACTCCGTATCTCCTTCCACGCTGAAAGACGCGCCTGGCCCTCCCCCCGATGCATTAGAACGTCAGTCCAGGCACGGCTGCTTCGCAAATGCGGAGGCCATCCCTGTCGGCCAGGATAAACATTTCGAGGCCGGCATCCTCTCCACCTCCACATCGGGGCCAGCCCCCGACTCTTCGCCCACATGGTCGCCCTCATCCTTCCCCGTCTCCCCGTACTTTCCTCCGATTGACCAGGGTCGACAGGGGGCGGAGCGGCGGCGAATGGCGTGGAGCCGTCACCATGATGTGCATTCCATGTGGGCAGACTGCAAGCCGGGCTTGTCGCCGACATGGAGGTTCGGCTCCCCGCCGTCCCAGGCAGGAATATAAGCCATCCGTGGTCCTGCGTATCTCTCACCTTGGGAAAACCTGTGTGCCCGTCTGTCCTTCGCCCCAGGACCTAGACTGCTTGTCGCTGCTCCCAGCCCGACCTCCTCACCACGGCCTCCAACATGGATGACAAGCCTGAAGTGTCGACCCTCGACGAGAAACATGGCGCCGAGGTACGCGAAGTCAATGCGGCCTCGGTCGCCCTGGCTGCTGCTGTCGCCGAACAGAAGCCCAGCCTCTGGTCCCCCAACATGCGCCGCCTTTACTTGATCATGGGCGTTGGCTACCTCGTCTCGACCATGAACGGCTTCGACAGCTCGCTGATGAGTGGCATTAACGCCATGGACTACTACCACAAGACTTTCGGACTCAAGGGAGAAGGAAGCACCACGGGCATCATCTTCATCATCTACCAACTGGGACAGATTGCCAGTTTCCCCTGTGAGTTTCAACCCCTTCTGCGGCCAGTGCCGGATGTGCGCTGACGGGCAAAGTCTGTGGTCTATTCGCCGACGGACTTGGCCGTCGTTGGTGTATTTTCATCGGCTGCGTCATCGTCATCGTCGGAACCGCCATCCAAACTACAGCGAACCACATGGGCCAGTTCATCGGCGGACGCTTCGTCTTGGGCTTCGGTGCGTCCATCGCCTCGGCCGCCGCTCCGGCCTACACGGTCGAGCTCGCCCACCCTGCGTACCGCGGTCTCATGGCCGGCAGCTACAACAACCTCTGGTGGATGGGAAACATCCTTGCCGGATGGGCGACGTACGGCGCCAACTACCACGTCAAGAACAGCTGGGCCTGGCGTATCCCCACCGTCGTGCAGGCTGTCCTCCCGGGCATCGTCGCGTGCTGCGTCATGTTCTTCCCCGAGTCCCCCCGCTGTGAGTTGGCCTGATCTGCCCCGGGCTGCCTCGGCTCCGACACGCTGACACAAGCTCCGCAGGGTTGATCCACAAGGATCGTGCCGACGAGGCGCTCGCCATTCTTGCCAAGTACCACGGCGACGGGGACGTCAATTCTCCCCTGGTGCAGCTCCAGTACCGAGAAATCATGGAGGACCGTGCCAGCAACCCAACCGACAACCACTGGTGGGACTACCGAGAGCTGTTCAACACCCGCGCCGCCCGATACCGTATCGCCATGGTGATCGCCATGGCCTTCTTTGGGCAATGGAGCGGCAACAACGTTGTGAGCTATTTCATGCCCAACATGGTCGCGGCCGCTGGCATCACCGACACGAACAAGAAGCTTCTGATCAACGCCATCAACCCCATCTTCTCGCTCATCGCTGCCGTGTACGGTGCGACGTTGCTCGACAAGCTCGGAAGGCGGACCATGCTGATGGCAGGCCTGACCGGCGGCTTGTTCAGTTACGTCATGCTCACCGCCTTTACCGCCAGGTCGGCGGACAACCCGAACCTCGCGTACGGCACCATCGTGTCCATCTACCTGTTCGGCATCTTCTTCTCGTGGGGCTTCACTCCCCTGCAGACCCTGTACTGCGTCGAGGTGCTTGGCAACCGAAGCCGCGCCAAGGGCTCCGGTCTTAACTTCCTGTTCCTCAATATTGCCATGGTCGTCAACACGTACGGCATCAGTGTGGGAATGGAGGCCATCGGCTGGAAGCTGTACTTGGTCTACATTGGTTGGATCTGCGTGGAGTTGGTCGTTATCTACTTCTTCTTCGTCGAGACAGCCGGCAAGACGCTGGAGGAGATGAGTGAGATCTTCGAGGCCCCCAACCCCAGGAAGGCCAGCACAAGGAAGTTCAAAGTAAGCGTCGACAACGAGGGCCGCACCGTTGGCATTGAGGAGAAGTCCAACTATGTTTGAGCCAGGCTTCAGCTGGCCACACAAAATAGTGGTAACAAAAGGCACCTAGGCCAGCCGGAACGGTTGAAGTTATGTAATAGATCAGTGATATATCAACCAGCTCTGGATACCGCCGTTCCATTCGCTTTTCGCCTGCCTCGTGGGTTGCCAGCGTTGCTGCGAGGGGGGGCTTGCGCACGGCGCCTCCAGTCCCGGTGCGTGAAGCCATCACGTTGACGGCCGACAAGATCAGACCACGGCTATCACGTGTCCGCCTGCGCTCGTCCAACTCTTTGGCCACGCAAGAAGCTGGCCTGGAATCTCTCCGTCCGATGTAAGGGGATCGTATTCGTGCGGCAAACTCACGCGCCAGTCCGCCCGCGACGGAGCACAAAGCTAAAGAGCGGGTGTCGAACTGCCGCGGTCGTCTAGTGCCCGCGGGCCCTCCGAGGAGACGTTGGGCATGAGTCGGAATCCGCGCCGAAGAGTCGGCGCAAGGAACAGTCGGGGGGCAAGGCCCCATGTCGGCAGCCGGTCAAAAGGGCGAGGCCAACGGATATGGGACGAACTGAGGAACCAGTCGTCTGACTATTGGGCGATTGGCTTCGCTGGCTGCTTCACTCCTGCCGTGAAAGTAGTGGAAGGAAGGGAAAGGAAGAAAAGGGCAAGACGAAGAAAGCCGCTCGAAGCTCGGAACGCTTCGAGGCCGACGCTATCGCCCTTCTGCTGCAGATGTGACGGCAGAACCCCATGGACACTCGGTCCGAACCTTTAGCCCTTCGTCGTCCATAGTATAGGCATTTCATGTCCGATGCCCCGTAATCCCCTGTTCAGTAGTATGCAACCTTCTTGTCGCGACTCTTGTCGTTATGAAATGTGCCGAGACCCAGCCGTGATGGGCGACGTAGCCTGCTACCACGTACGTCTATACGTAGGTGACCACTACACCTACCGATAAACCCCTGAACTTCCATTAACGTTAAGGCACATCTCTTGAAAGAAGCACCCATGGCTGAAGACGCATCCGCCCCCGGTCATCGTCTGTCCCGCGTCGCTTACGTCAAGAGCAACGTATCGAACCCCATGTCCGTTCCGACAACGGCGTCGGCACCGGAGCCGCCGGAACCAAGCCACACGGAATTCTCGGCTGCGGTTGCCCCACCCTCGGGCCACGAGGGTCTCAACCCCGGCGTGGTCGCTGGGTTAGCCATCGGGCTGGCTTTGGGTATCCTTCTCCTCGCGGCCACGATATGTGTCGGGTACCGGAGCCAGCAGCGGCGCCGCGACAGCCACACGGACGGCCGGAGGTCTCTTGGCAAGCCCTCGGGGGAGGGCCCGATAGAGACGGATAAGTCCCCTCTGGTCCATGTTTCCAGGACACCGCATTTCGGGCCGTGCTCCAAGCTGGCCCGGCCGAGCTGGACGATGGACCGGAACGCCTCTCACCTCAGCCAAAGTGCCAAGCCCAGGCCTTCAGCGGCGCCCCCTCGTCCGAAGCGACTCACCGTCCCCAGCATTGTGGGGAGAGACATGCAGAGCCCGTCCGAAGGCAGTTTCTTGCGCTCGCCGCGCCGGCCGTGTAGCATAACTTCGGCCGCGTCCATCCAAATTCCGCAACCATTGCGCGTCTACCGGCCTCCCACCCCGTACTATTTCAACTTCAAGACGTACAAGCCCCGCTACGGCATCGACCCCTTCACTGTGAGCAAGCTCGAGGGGTCCGACCTCGGGACGCACAATACGTATGAGGTGATGGAGGTGTGATATTTCATTGTCCCCAAATGGTCTCACCGGCAGGGGGGCGGTTGCGATGGTATGGCTCAGTAGAATGTCGAAGCAGACACTCGCTCTTCCAAATTATAACACCTTCTAACACACCTTGATCAAACTTTTTTGTCTTGCCGCCTTTCCTGTAGTTTCGGCAGCAGCCTACCCAGGACTGCCGGGCATAGGTTCGGCTTTTGGGGAATGGCTATCCGAGACGATGAGGAATATACACGCCGAAAAGCTTGGCTGCAATGCAATGCTTTGAACGCACGACCATGAGTCCTCCACAGCCGTAGCTTTGGCGAGGCATGATCAGACGGACGCCTTGGTAGGCCGAGTGAGGCGACATCAGTCGACTGCAGGTAACAGAAGCAGTCGTTCCAGGGCCGCATCTGCTCGATGCTTACGAGCTGTAGTGGGTATTGCTTCTTGCGTTAGAGGGCACGAGGCCGGAGGCGAATTACCCGCTCCTCTGTATTCATGGCACGGTGCTGAGGATTCGCTTGGCTCTTTGGCGACGGAATTGACTCGACGGTGGCAACAAGGAGCTGGGAGGCTTAAGCTTAAGGTGCCGGATTGTCCCATCAAGATCTCGCCGGACCTGAGACAAGGCGTGATAAGTAACGCTCGGATGCCCTTTAGACTCGGCGGGACGCATTTCTGATGCCCCGTCTAGGTTGCAACGGGCACAGTCGCCGACGAGCCGCACACCCAACGGCCTTGCGAGGTCCTTACGGCTCTGTCCCGCATCGTCCGCCACCCAAAGGACACAGGGAGAATAGCGCCAGACGTCGGCTCGTAAGGGCCAGCCTTATTTTGAAGCAGTATATACTCCGGCACCGCCGTGTTACTTCGAGGAGCTGCCTTTCCGGTCGCTTAACGCGCTCTTATCACGGACCTGGAGGGCGCGCCACTGCTCCCATCCCTTCCCGTTCCGCCACTGGGCTCGCACCGTCCCGGCACCAGCGTCTCCCGCCGAGATGAAGACGGGAACCATCATACTGGCCCTGGGAGGCGCCAGCCTGGTGTTGGCCGACCTCGTGGCCGACCTGGTGCGGGTGCCTACCTGTCCCAAGTACTGCTACGCCGTCACCGCCGGCTTCCTGGGCTGTGACTACCGTGATTTCGGCTGTGTTTGCAAGCAAAGCCGCAATCTGATCTACTACGCCGTGCCCTGTGTGACCGAAGTGTGCGTCGAGGACAGTGCCGCGCGTAAGGCCACCTCCAGACACGACCCCAGCAGCCCGGGCATCCTCTTCCCGAGCCGAGCCCAGGGATACACTGGCTTTCCCGGAGCCCTCCGTTCAGTCGCTGACTTGCCCCCTTTTGCCAGTGTCACTGGACGCCCTGCAGTCCGTCTGTACCGACGCCAAGGCCTCGCCGCCGCCATCCGACGACGAGTTCTCCTCGGCTTCCACCGTCATCGCGCTGGCGCTGGACGACCAGGCCACGGCGAACTACTCGTACTCAGTCCACGGCGGCGAGCGCACCACCATCGCCGGCACCACCATCACGAGCGAATCCGTCGTGCGTACCGTGGTAAGAAAATACTCTCTGGTTTTCTTTACTTCCCCCTATCCGGTACCGGTCCTGGACTCCGTACCGGCCCCCGTTATTCTCGGACAACGTCGCGTCGGCTGAAGGCCACTCCGACCTGTGCCTGACGAATCCCCGATCCTGGAGCCTACTGACCCCGAGTGTAACAGGCGCCATTAACCATTCAAGCCCCGCAGGCTGTCGTTACGCTGGGCTCGGCGGGCGACGTAGCTGATGACGGTATGCCCAACATAAACATAGGCGAGCGGATCGAAGTCGGAATCGTCATACTGGGATGCGTCGCGCTCGCTGGATTGGTGCTATGAGCGTCGATGCGGGGGCCCCGCCAGAATGGGTCATAAATCCAATATCATCGTGTTCAAACCTGCGACTGCTCGGTCTCTTGAGATGTACCTCGCGTTGAAACATTGCCTGCGGGGTCAATGTCCTACTCGAACTGCAAAGGTAAGAATTGTTGTTTGCCTTTGAGCCTAGAGGGCCATGTGCGGGCCACATTTTCGCCTATTTGTCCCGTCAGCTACGTAAAGGGGGCCAACCTGAAATACACACATAGGAAAGACGAGTCAGACAAAGATATGCTTCTGCCATTGCATAGGCCATCTTGCCGGGATGTCGTAGCTATCGATATACGCCAAGAGCTATGGAGTGGCTGGCGGAGAGGAAAGGTCAACATTGCGTCTAATCGCAAGCAAGCAATCGACTTTTCGCCCAAACTCGTGAGATTTTGGACATTGGTTTCATTAATGCAACTCATTGCTCTTATAGCTCGTACAAGCCGGAGTCTTTTACCCAAACGTTCATCACAGCCTGCATCTGTGCTTGAGTGATCAACCGGTTCCGATTTGGGTGCGCAAGGCAGTATCCCAACTTGCTAACTTATACTAGTTGAAAGCAGGTTGGTGTGTTGCTATGTCGCAGTATCCAGAAAGCGTTGATGCCGTGTGCGATTATCTGGGCGCATTCCGCTGTTTTTTTTTTCCCTTTTTTTTTGTTCGCCTTCAACTTTTTTCCTGCCTGTCATGTTTCTAGCCGCTCCGAACCAGGGTTGAGGCATCGTGGCTGGCCTGCTTTGCCACGTGTTGTGGGCACCTGGCCGCTTTCGTCAACAAAGGGTATATTTGAAGGTCTATAGAGGTGGTCTTAGAACAAGGCGGTGGTGCCGTCACCGAGGGCTTTATACGAGGTTCCGTCTTGCGCCTCGAAGACTTCCCCATTGCCCCTGAAGAAGTTTTACACCTTCGAGCCTGCCACGACGGACCCCCTCTGCATGAGACTCTCCTTTGCGGTTTGTAACCTCTCGGACGCGTTTCCCGGCACGACTACTTCCCCCTGTCTAATATGTCCTACGCTGCCTCGCCCGCGTCGCCCCCGCACGTGCCGTGCATCCCGGCCCTCACACGCTCCAGGAGATGAACGTTATCCAAGGAGAGTGGGTGCTGCTGCAGCCGAAGCTGGACGGTATTCTTCGCGACAGGGACCAGGCGGAGAACGCCAGGTACACCGCCACTGACGCGGTGCTGAAGATGCCAGAGGCCATGCCTTCCATCGACGTCGTAGTTGTGCCTAATTGGGATTTAGACGAGGCAACGAAGCATCGCCTCTAAAGTGCCATGGAGGCCGTTCTTGATGCCGAACTCAGTAAGCGTACTTTTGATGGTGTACCGAGACAGCAAGGCGCCCACGTCGTTGGGCACCACTTTGGACCAGCGAAGCCCCTGAGAGGTTGCACAGACAACGCCATGAGTATCATCATGTTCAGGTAGCACCAGGCGTTACCCGAACGGCGGTGAACATGCTTTGGCGTGGTCGATGCGTAGGAGAGCGATATGTGGCCGTACTCACCAGCCCATAAATGCTGCCGGGCTAGAAGCCATCAGAAACTAGAAGGACTGTTCCGGGTTTCAAGCTGACGCTAGAAGCCGTTGGATGAAGTAGAAAAAAAAAGAAGGAACCGCATCTTCCGTTGGTCGCCAGTACTCCGGCAGAGGTCGATCGTAATTTGTACTAGCTTCATGGCGACATGCCGATCTTGTGTGTATTTGCACCGATGAAGACCGAGACATGGTTCCACTGTACCGGTGCTGTGTAACCGGATCGCACCACGCGGGGCAGCGGGTCCGGGGTAAAAATAAGAAAGGGGGGTCCTACGTGAACCAACTGGCGGCGTATTAACCCTCGTTTGCCAACTGATATGGGCAAACTTGAAGCAATGGGCCGGACTGTCGCGAGGAGACGGTCTCGGACGACTCGGGTGCCGGTACGACGAACCGACCGGTGGCGCCCTTGTCCTGACACCGAGCAGGGGGCGCCGAACTCATGGAAGGACGAAGGAGGAATTCTGCCCGTTCGTTGGAGTTCGTCGGCTATCTACCGAGGCACGATGAGATGAGAAACCCGGCTTCGCGTAGTAGCGCATAAGACGCCGTAGCATCCGAAGTGAATGGCAGACCCGGCAAACTGAAATCGCTATGCGTGCTGGAATGAAGCCCTTCCTGGTGAGCCGCCCTAAGGACCCGAGATCCCACGTTTTTTCTCTTTCGCTTTTTCTCTCGTTTCCGGCATTGGAAAACTCAAACACAGGCCGGTAACCCGGTCGTGGTCGTCTATCCGCGGGGACACGACAAGGGATCTCATTTCCGCCCATGCCCGTCCCTGGTTGTAGGAACGCCACCGGGGA
Source organism: Nigrospora sphaerica (assembly GCA_018287875.1). Taxonomy (NCBI): domain Eukaryota; kingdom Fungi; phylum Ascomycota; class Sordariomycetes; order Amphisphaeriales; family Apiosporaceae; genus Nigrospora; species Nigrospora sphaerica. Next base: position 1,410,720 of record JAGVVL010000017.1, read on the forward strand.
CGCTGGTCTGGCTTGTTCGTGCGAAGTGCATATACGGCATTTCCGTCATTCAGAGGGTTAGGGAGGCGGGCCTCGCCGCGCCTACCAGGGGCGATCGGGGCAAAACCCGTTTGGCGACAGTGCATACAACGCAGTGTGCATGCATTGCATCTGAGCAATGACACCAGCCCAAACCAGACAAGTATTCCGTGACCGGGCTTGTAGGGGCTGCCCTTGGCGAGGTGGAGGTGGGAGGTGGCGGTGGTGGTGATGGTGGCCGTTTTGCGACAATGCACGGCACGGGTAGGCCCTGCAGCCACGGCCCTTGGCATGTCCAGGGTTGCTGGTCGGAATGTACCCTAGTATAGATGTCAGTAAGTGGCTGCTTCATGTGATTTGCATCTAGTTAATAGGGACGTAGGTGTAGGGATCAAGCGACCAGACGTGTAGAAGCTGGATATAACTTGCCTGGTGGATCGCCGTGGCCCTTTCAGCACGTCCGTCTACCTGTCGCTCGCGTATGCGCACGCCCAGTCTTGCCTACCTCAAGCCACCGAGTGCTATAGCCCTGCCGCCGCCGTCGCCCTCGGTTAAAAGAAGCTTCGTCTAGCCAGGAATCACGACGACCGCTGAAAGTCTAACCTGCAGGGCCGTCGCCCTATCAAAACGCTGACGAACCCCCGGCCCTTCTTGTGCCGAGCGTGGCTTTGTCGGCCACTGCGCTGGTTTTTAGAGGACGGGTGCAACATGTGCCATGGTCCAAGAGAGGGAGACTGACAGGCAGGAGGGTATATAAGCATGCATCCATACTAGCTCGTATAGGTCAATGAAAGGGCCGAGATAGCACCCATAGCTGCATAAGCAGGTGTAGGAACATCGCGACTCTGCAACAGAGTTACATTACAGGCATGGCTGGCGGCCGTGCTGGGTTGCACTGGGGATTGCGACAAAGTTCGGGCGAACCAAAAGCCTCCAGGTTCCAATGGGACGAATGACATCGCCACGCGGTAACGGCGCACGACGCAACGGGGACACATTCTTCTTTTCTCCCCGTTTCCCACCCCCGGACTCTTCCCGTTCCGTCTTTGCTCGAGAAGGGTCGGGAGCAACGTGAGGCGGGACGCCGCACACCGGTCGCCTCCTGTCCGTACTGACTTGTGTCGCATTGAAAGCCGCATAGGGAAGAGAGTCTCCGCCGCGCATCTTTCCGTCCACACGATGTGCCCAGGGCCACCCCAGGTAGACCCCGGGCACATGGTGATCCGTGGACACGATCTATTGTCAAAACATGGGCAACCACCTATCAGCTCATCTGGAGAGGCCGGAAGGGTCAAGTCGTACAACGATGGACCCAGCTCGACTCCACGGGGCTGAACAAAAGGCCCACGGGATCGTCCAGAGCCCAACCTTTCGCTGCTCTTCAAGGTTTCCTAGCCTTAGCCATGAGATTATTGGGACTCCACGCGGCCAGGCCTGAAGCGCCAATCCCCGTCGTTTGCACCGCGGGGGGGAGGGGGCTAAACACCCCACGACGGTGCTGGAAGGGAAGCAGGAAAAACTGCCCCCCAAAGATGATGCATCATGCATCTATGACCCGAGCCAAGGAACAAAGAGGCAAAGCTGTCGCAGGCTGACGGAGTGTCGGCGTCGGCGCGTCGCATTTCCCCTTTCCCGGTCAGGACGTGCCTCCGCCGCTGTTGACACCATCCTGATTCGCTGCCTTCGGCCAATCGTCTCAGCCTGTGACAGGACGAGGCGAGTAGTAGCAGTACGTAGTACCTGGCCGTCGCTTGTCGTAGGGAAGAAGACCGGAGCCGGGGCACCGGCACGTAGGCCCCCTTCCTGGGAGGGGGGTCTGCGTACCGTAGCAATTGGAGAGGTAGGTAGTACTCGGACTGCAGCATCGGGGGGTTTCCGCAGGCACAGGGCACGGGCAACCGCCGGATCGGAAACAAAGCGCCTGTGGTGGAGGAGAAGGAGGACGAGGATGACGAAGAGGGCGCGCGAGGAGGGGCGCGCGTGGAGTATTGAAGAGCGTGATCAATCGTTGATGATGACCTACATCGCGTTACGTATGTACGAAGCACGATCCAATGGGTACATGTAGCCTTGGGTCTATTGGCGCTTGCCTCTTTGCAAAAGTAGAGAAGACAACCATAGCACTAGGCGCTCGGAGAGCAAAGGCCGAGCCGGGGCGCCAACACCGACCGTCAGTAGAACAAAGGCTGGAACGTCCATGGAACGGGCTATCGGCTATCCAACGTCCGGCACCCAACGTTCTAGGTAGTACTACGTACATGGCAGTTGGCCTACCTACCGGAATGTACTCGTCGGTACGTAAGCAGGAATTACCGTTTTCACTTGCACATGCCCAGCACTACGATTCACGGTAGACGCTGTATTCGTACCAGGAAGACCCCTGCTTTTCCCCTGGGCCGTGACCGTCGCCCAACAGCACGCGACGATCGTGTGGTTCTACCCAGTTTTGGCATCGGCCTGTCAAGCAATCCCGGGCCACCAACGTGTGCATCTGCCGGCTCACCCGTTTCACGTTGCGGTTGCATCCGCCCGCACCCGTGAGTTGGCCGGGCCGGTGGAGCAGAAAGAGGGAGGGAATGAGGGGGGAGAGAGAGAGAGAGAGAGAGAGAGAGAGAGAGAGAAACCGGTGGCACGCAGAGACACGACAGGAAGAGAAGGGAAGGATGGCCGTCCGAGCGGCGGAGCAAAACGTGAGCAGTCCCAGACCAGCGCGGGCCGGAGTCGGACCCACCCAATCTAGCTACAGCGTACTGTGCTTGCAGGATCCTCACGAAGAGAAAACCTTCCCGGAGTCCCGTCATTGTCCATTTGGGTACGGCAATAGCGAGAAAAGGCCCTCCCGGCTAAAAGCCTCCCCCCCAGTCGGTGGGTCGTCGCTGGGCGGCGACATGGTCCATTCAATGGCCCTCGTTGCCCAGCGCGCTTTTTTGGCCTTGTCCCCTCGTCCCACCAATCGTGGGATGCCTCTGCCTGGCACGAACACGAGCGCTGCAGGTCGAAATGAGGCCTTCTCGACCATGAGCCGCTCCGCCGGCAACTCCGCCAGCGGTCCCCAGGGGCTTGTGTCTGCACGGCGCAGTAGACGCTACATACCGGTCTGCTCGCGCGCGCGCGTGTGTGCCTGCCGCCCCCCATCGCGCCACTGTCGTCCCAACTGCACAGCCAGCACGTATCCGGTCAGGGTCCGTCCACGCCGCGGAGGGGGGGGGGCGGGGGAGCTGGCAGCGTTTGATCCGTGTTTGGCCATATAACAGAGTCTCGATAAGATCTTCCTGGGAATCTTGCCCGGCGGACCGTTTGCGGGGTAGCGGCGTGTTGGGTGGCAGTACCGTCTTCTTTGGATCCCGTCCGGCTGGGCTGCATGTGTGTAAGTGTGTGTAAGTGTGAGTGTGCGAGCGAGTGGGTGTTTGCGCGTGACAATGTACATACGAACATGGAAGTGTGGGTGGGTGGGTGTTACTGAGAGGCCTCGAAGGGACCATGAGAGCGGAAAGCATCCTTGCCCTGGGCCCGTCAACCCATGTTCGTGGGAAAATACTACGTACATACACCTTGGGCTCCGTACTCCGTCCATCCTTTAGTCTAGCGTTCGGCCCGGGTGGCTTGGGAGTCCCGTCAAACCCACTTCCAGCCTGGGCCGCTATGGATCGTCCACCCCTCCCGAAAAGACCTTCTACTCTGTATGGGCTGATGGCCTCATGGTTGACAAGTACTTGCAGGGATCAGCTACCAATCTCGGAACTATCGCCAGACACACCATCATAGCCCGTCCTCCCCCCTTCCCCCTCCCTCCCCCGGTTCTTCAACACTGGGCCTATACTGGTCCAAGAAGACGTACCCTTGATAGGTCACCGTCCCGGTGGGTGGAGTGGATCTATCTACATACTCACAGGTCAATGGGCTCGCCAGATCGGAGACGCGAGGGCGTCGCCTTGCTGGCAGGGTCCGATTCTCTGCAGCTCTTATACCAGCCAGGCCCGCCCTCCCGCTGCCCGTCACGCAGAAAAGAAACGCGACCGCGCACTCCCTCCGCCGCCATGCGATGAAACCGTCATAGGGTCTAGTCGAACCCCAGAGTCTATACCGCCGCCGACCATGGCCGACACGCCCGCCACGCCCGCCACGCCCGCCGTCCCGGGGCCCGACTACTCGCTCAGCGGCCAGTCGCGGGTCAAGGAGATCGTCGCCATCCTCTCCGTCTTCAGTATCCTTTCCACCTTTGTCGTCGCCCTGCGCGTCTGGACCCGTGCCCGAATCCTGCGCAGTTTTGGCATCGACGATGCCGTCATCGTCGTCGCCCAGGTGCTCACCATTGGCGCCGCTGTCGCCGAGGGGTTGGGTATGTTTTCACCTCCATCCCCCCCCCCCCCGAACGAGCGCAATCGGTCCTCATGCTGACGGCCGCACCATGCAGAGGGGAAATGGGGTCTTGGCACCCATACCTGGGTTCAGTCCCCGGACGACTTTGTGCCCTTCATGAAGGTGGGAAAGACCCGAGGGCGATCCCTAACCAGCGCATGTGCTGACACATGCCACCCGTAGTCGTTTTACGTCTCCATCATACTGTACAACGTCGCCCTGTGTCTTATCAAGATCTCCATCCTCCTCCAGTACCGTCGGATCTTCACGCAAAAGTCGACACAGCGCATCTCCCTGGCCTGTCTTTGCTTTATGGGCGCCTGGACCGTGACGCTGGCCTTCCTGCTTCCCATGGTCTGCTGGCCCGTCGCGGCCTTTTGGGGCGGGGAGGGCCGTTGTCTCAACCAGCTCGCCATTTGGTACGTCATGGCCGGCGTGAACATCGTTACCGACTTCACCATTTTCGGCATTCCCCTGCCTGTCATCAAGTCGCTGCAGCTGCCCACCAAGCAGAAGGTGCTGCTGGTATTGGTCTTCGGCCTCGGTCTCTTGTAAGTGCCCCTGGCGAACTCTCCTCTCTTGGTCAACGCATGGGCGGGCTAACGGGCGGGAAAGCACTTGCATCGTCTCCATCATCCGAATCCGGACCCTGCACATGGCCGCCCAGACCGAGGACCCCAACTGGGACAACACTGATGCGGCGCTGTGGTCCTTCATCGAGCTCTGCGTCGGCATCCTGACGTCCAGCCTGCCGACCTTGCGGCCCCTGCTGGCCGCCTTCATGCCTCACTACTTCTCGGCCCGGGCCACGGGCCGCGGCTACCAACAGTACGACTACAAGGGGGCGTACCCGGCCGGGAGCGTGGCCACGGCGAGACGCACCCTGCCGTCCTCCAAGGCCGTCGCCTCAGCCTCGCGGACGGCGACGGACAGCACCGAAGAGCTGCACCACGACGTCGAGCTGGGCCTTGCCGAGTTCGACAAGTACGCGCAGACGGCGTATTCTGTCAATGTCACCGGCGGCCCTCGCAGCCGGTCGGACCCGCCCACCCCTTTGCGGACCGGCTTTCCTCCCATGCCCATGGCCATCACGACCACCACCACGGTGACGCACGAGGTCTCGGAAGCAAAAGGGGTCTGAGGGAAAAAGGCGACGTCGCGTTGTAGGCTGGCGAGGGTTTGGACCTGTGCCATGTGAACTCCCCATTGTCCCGTATCATCTTAATCTACACACCCCCCAACGTTGCGGTGTGGGTTTGAAAGCTGGCACGCATCACAGCTCCGCCAGTCTGGACCTAAAGCCAATCCCTCTTTCTTCAATAGGCATATAATGATACCCGCTCACAAGCCGTTAAGAGCAACCCAGCCAGGTTAATTTGCGAAGAAGACGGGTGAAACAAACTTGTTTTCGCCCTTGCCCAGCGTGGACGTGACTAATCGGCAATTCATTCGAGTAGAACGCCGAACCTAGCCAAACAGCCCCCGGGAACCAAGCCCTTCGTTAGCCTCCAGCCCCGGAACTGCCACGTTCGAGAATATCAGGTTGCTCAGCCCATCCGAGCGCCGAGACGGACAGGGGAGCGCGGAACCCGCGGGCCCGTAACCTAGAGGAAAAATACGGTGAGTGGGAGGGAGCCCACATGGGCTGGTGGCAAGTGCTTCGCTGCTTTACGTGGAACAACGTCGAAGCTGAGCCGCCTTCCCGAAGGCAGAATAAGGTCACACGGCGCACCAGAATGTCGCACGCGTGCGTCTGGAACCGCATGGTGTCGTGGTACTGAGTCTTGAGGTGGTGGCCTAACCTGGGAGAGTCCCCTGGGTTGGCTCTTTCATATCCGCTGCAGAGGACGAACCTTACGTTCTGACAGTCTTCACGCACCCCCGCAGCAGGGCCCGCAGACGAACTTGGCCATCGGCATGTACTAACAGAGGAGACAGATTGGAAAGCTCGGTCCACGGGCCGGACTCCGAATATGCGAATCCGATTAGTGCCGTTGGTTGCAGTGTCGATCTAGTCTTCTGAAATACCCATGTTTCTACTCCGTAGTGGAAAGCTGGGTATGAAGCCTATAGCCACCAACATATGAGAAACAGGATCGGTTCGGTTTCGACTACTTTTCTCTGGCCCAAAAAACTAGGGTGGGGTGACTTGGTAGAGTCGAGAGCCTGGCACGGTGTGATTGCAGACTACACCGAGAGAAGGTAATGAATCGCAGGAGGAAGTTTCGAAAATGCCCCTGAAACGGGGATCCGGTTGGCAGGGGCAGGAAACGTTTCCGGTTGGGTGGACAAAAAAGGCTGGCTATACCGGAGTTCACTCGGGTTGGCTGTCTGCAATTCGTCTATTGTCTGGTGCAACCCAGGCGGCGACACACCTGCCGTGGTATCCAGTGCCAATCTATCAACTCTATACTTAGTTGCCCTTCGCTTCTCGGAGCTTTCGGAACCAATCGGTGACCGCACTGTGCCCCAGCCCGTGTTAGCAAAAATCTTGATACTCGAACCGGGGGCCAACTTACGTGTACACAACGAGCAGGATACCACCTCCGGGTCCGAGACCTATTATGAAGATCAGTACGCGTGGAACAGGACAGGCCGGGAGGGGACGTACGGAGCACCTTGGGAGCAAAGCCCCGGTAGAGGGCAGCAAAACCTTCCTCGGAGCCCACCTTGACCAGGCTGGGCCATGCCCACTGTGTTTTGCGTATGGTTAGTGGGGACAACGGGTGCCAGGTACTGTGGTGGAAGGGAGGTTGACCTACGTTGTACTTGGGTACCGAGCCGGCCACCTTGGGCGAGTTTTGAATTCTCGACTAAATGGAACAGTAGTTAGTGTAGGCCACGGCTTTACCCGGAGGCAGTCAGATCCAGGGACATCTGTCATACCTTGATAAGGTCCATGGGCGTGTTGAGCATTGTTCCCACAGTGCCACCAATGCCTCCTGCCAGGACGTCGTTCATGATTTGACCTATAGGGATGTCGTTTAGCATGTTGACGCCGACAGACGGGCACGGCCGGTCAGCTAACCTTTCTTGGTATCGGCCTTGGGCAGGCTAGACGGTAGTGAGTATATGTTCTGCGGCAGCGATTCCAGCTTCCGGGAGACTTACAGCTGGCGGACCTGGAAGATACAACCGAAATACTGTGCAAAGCCAACGAGTTCCAAGCCGTCAGTTCAAGCGTCGACGTGGTCACTCTATGGAGTTGAAGCAACTTACGCCGGCGTTCCAAAGGATGTGACGCCACATGGTGGACTCCAACCCGTTGTAGAGGGAAAGAACACCCTCGGCCTTGACGATCTTCACGAGAGCATCGCCGGCACCAGAGTATTTGCCCGCAGAGGACTTGTCTTGCAGACGGATCTTGACCAGCTCAAAGGGCACCACCACAAAGGCCTCGGTGGCACCCGCGGTAGCACCCGTCAGGATGGACAAGCCCTGGGTCGGTTCCTTGACGCCGAAAGCCTTGCGATAGACCTTTCCCCATTCGTCGTTGGCGGCAAACTTGGTGGCACGCTTGGGTGCCTCCATCTGCGAGGGGTCGCTGTTTTCAGCCCCCGATCCGACAGGACAGTCGCAGAAGCTGGGAGCGGGCTATCTGAGGGGCAGCCGGCCGCTGGAAGACACTTACGAAGATAGGGGCGGTAATGCCGCGGTATAGGGTCGCAAAGCCTTCGTGCTTAATAATTTTGCGGAATGTCTCAACCATGCCGATGCTCTGCACCGAGAGCTGTTGTCTGCAGGGCGGCACTCCGTGTCAGCCGCCATCCCGGACGTAGGGGGATCGTGTCGGGGAGAAGGGACGACGGAAGGGACCGTGGTCGCAAACCAGGCAGCGTCGGGAATTCGAGGGCAACGCACCGCGTCTTAACGACATCGGTCGGGTACATGACCAAAATCTGAGCAGCGGGCGGATCGGTCAGCAGCTGCAAACATGGAAACGGGCCTTGCAACGGAGGCTCACCTCAGACACACCGGCGATGGCGCCTGGGCAACGGCGCGTTCACATTAGCAATTGGGGTCTCGCGAACAGCATGCCGCCGGTTACGCACCTGCGGCGAACTGGTCCATGAAGGGTAGGCTCTTGGGTTGCGACATGACGGCGGCCGGGAGTTCCGTCTCTCGTGTTAGGGCGGGGTATTTGGGTTGAACAGGCGCGCGGAACGACCGAGATGTAGATGGCGCACTTTCTTCAAAGCGTCGTCTCCGGGGTGAAGAAAGGCGGGTTTTGCTTGACACTGGAGGGAGTAGACGCGAGCACGCGACAAGCCGAGTAAAAACCCCTCCCCCAAGGGCATTCCGACAAAACGGCCGTTTCCCAATTGAACCGAGTCGACTCCGGGCAAGGTGCGATAACGGCGCTTGCAGTGGAGCTGCATCCCGAGGCCTCGGTTCCCACCGGTTGTGGTCCGCCATCCCTGTACCATGAATTCCATCTGTTGGCATCTATCATGGTGGCAAATCTGTGCGACAGGTCGTGGGGGATACCGGGATACCTAGCAATCCTCCTCCTTCCATTCTGTTACCACCGTATATAAGTATAAAGTGTTTATTGGTTTCTCTATCTCCTGTGCTCCGTACTCTTGTTCGGTTCCCGGGTGCTGCCTGCTGTCGTTCATTGGTCCGCTTCTAACAAAACTCCCATGAGACTGGGGATACCTATGTACCTACCTACTGTGCACGACTAGGATGTAGGGTATGTAAGTCAGCTTAGCCCCCCCTGCCCTTCTGACGGGTCGCGCCCAGGGCCAAAGGGCACAGATCGCGGCGGGAAAGGAGGGGCACCATGGGCCGCGCACCCGGGAATCTGGCTGGACGGGCTGCTACATGTAGGGGTCCACGATGGATGGACGAGGGGTTCGAGACAGAGATGGTTATGTGGGATTGAAGCCAAGTGTTACCAAACGCCCCCCCCACCTCTCCAGCGGGGGAAAACACGAAGACGCGGACGTGGGATCGCTGGATTTGGTGAATGCATCCCGCCCCAGGTTGTTGAGGCAAAGCACAGTATCTCGCTGGTTGCCAGCAGAGGGAGGATGCGGGATCCTGGGTAACAATGCTTGCCTGCTGGTCCATTCGGCATTCGAACCTTGTACATTGCATCACACGCCACGCCATTTCGGTAGGACGTACCTTACATACCTACCTACACCCGACCGCCTCGGGGACACTGCACGAACTGGCACGAACTGACAGGATGGGGATCACGCATCCAATGGCTGGATGCATAGGGCAGTCAGCTCCGCCATGCTTTTCACTCGTTAGCCGCAGGAGCCGCAGCGGGGAAGAAACACCACACAATTGGTTCCGTTCAGTCTGCAGATGCGGAAAGTAAGTTGCGGATGGAAGTGCCCCCTTGACATCCAACTCTGGTGTGGAAAGGGACTGGGGTAATAGCATAGTAACGAGGAAAGCCGCTTTGTTGGGATGAGAGCGCCACTCCGAAAGCAACCAGCTCGCATGGAGTAGATGACATCAAGAAGCAGTGCCTACCTATCTACCTACCTCGTGTGGTTTAGGAGGCGACCTATTACGTCCATACTGGACACATAGCTCTAGTAGCCCTGTGCATGTGGTATTATGTACCTCTGGGGTCCAGCGGATGCGACTAGAATGGAGCTTGAGCTCCCTCCAGCTCTCCAGGGCAAGGCGATCTCCCATGCCCCCTACCCACGATTTCCGATTGGTTGAGCTTTTGCTCCTGCCGCACAGCTTCATTCCGTTCCATGACACATGCATCATCCATCCATCCATCCATCTCGGATAACGCCCAGATAACGGGACAAGGTGAACGCACTGCAATAAACCCTCAAACACTTGCCATCCTGCCGCCGTTCTTACGTTGTGATTGCGAGAGAGTAAGACTGCAAGTTACATGGAGAGAGCGAGCGCGCGCGAGAGAGAGAGACCCTTCTATATCGTCAACGACTCCCACCCTTCCAATCAGACCCGCGGCAGCTGGCAACCCAACCCCTGCCCCGCCCCGCCCGACAGGCACCGAAGCCACTGAGTCAATCTCCTTGCGCCCATCGCCACCACCGACACCCGCGTCGCAAACCGTAGAAATACACCACGTCGTCCTTTTGTCCATCGATCCCGTGTCGCGCACATTCCCGAGAAGTCGCTCCATCGTACGCGCCCGCCGATAAACCTTCCTACCGACCCCCTACACACGTCTCGGCAGCTCGCGGAGCGCACCTTAAACAGGCTGTGATCCTCCGAGGCTCACAGCGGGTGCTATTCAAGCTGCTTGGACACGAAAACCCGCTGCTTACACATGAGTCACCTACTTTGGAAGTTTTACTGGGAAAACGATGTCGACAAATTCCGTCGGCTTCTGGCCCCTGCCGGCCATTCCCATAATAGCTTCGCCTCTCGCAGCCCCGCCGTAGGCACTGCCAGTCCCGGCGCATTCGGAAGCTCCCCGCGCCCGCAAGCCAAGTCGCGCAAGTCGTCAGCCCTCGGCGCTGGCAACCACTCCAAGGCCGAAGTTAACAGTCGCGACCATGCCGGCCTCACCCTTCTGCTGCGGGCCGCCTCGTCCACCTCGGCGAACGCCCTCCTGTTCGTTGAGGCCCTGCTGGACCATCCCGCCATCGATCTGTACGCCCAGGATTTTGAGAGTGGCTGGAACGCCCTCCACCGAGCTCTGTACAATGGGAACATTTCCATCGCGAGACTCCTCCTCGAAAAGGAGCGCAGAGACTTGCTCGAAGCCATCGCTGCCAACAATGCCACTAAGGCCGGCCAGCTAATCAAGACTAAAGACCACGAGGGAAACTCCCCGTTCGATGTATACAATGCCTCCATCGCGCTCCGAAGCCTGAGAATGGAACAGGACAAGACCGAACCCGGCGACGAATCCGACAGCGACGACGGTGCTTTGGAAGACAACGGCTTGCATCCCGCAAAGGCCACCGGTCTCGGCGAGGAGCTCTTCACATTTGGAAGCAATAAGAACCTATCTTTGGGCCTTGGGGACGAAGACGACCGGCAGTTCCCCGAGCGTGTTCACTTTCAGCGGCCCGACCATCTCATCCAGTATTTCTATGACAAATACCTCCACCACTTGAACAAGGAGAGAAGCCTCGAGGAGTCCTTCTCCCCCGACCTGTCCGAGGTCCCGACACTGATACAAAATCGGGCCTTGTCCATCCAGGACGTGGCCCTGTCCAAGTTGCATACTGCTGTTCTGACCACGGACCCCATATCCAACCTCTACATATGCGGCATCGGGCGCGGGGGCCGTCTGGGACTGGGCGACGAGAACACGCGGTTTACCCTGACCCCTGTTCAAGGTCCTCTCCTGGACAAGAAAGTGGTCGCCGTCGCCCTAGGACAACATCATACACTCGCTATCACCGCGGGGGGCGGGCTGTGGAGCTGGGGACTGAACACGGTCTCGCAGCTGGGCTACGTTTTGCCTCCTGCCATGCGGCCGGATGAGGAGCCCATGAGCACTACGCCTCGTCAGGTTTTTGGGCCTCTGAAAAAGGAGGTGGTGCTGGGCATTGCTGCCTCGTCGATCCATTCCGTCGCCCATACCGGTTCCTCGCTCTTCTGCTGGGGAAAGAATGCGGGGCAGCTCGCCCTCATGGATGCGGATTCGAGGTCGCTCGAGGTCCAGTCAATCCCCAGACGAGTTGCTGCGTCCTTGCTGTCCACACATTCGTCTATCATCATGGTTTCGGCCATAGACAAGGCGACAAGCTGCCTGTTCGAAGATCGCACCGTTTGCGTCTTCACCAATTATGGTTACAATATGGTAAAGTTTCCCTTATTTGAAGGGCTGACAAATTCGCCTCTGCAGCGGTCTGGTCGGGTTTCCTTATCATCTCGATACGATTCTGGGCGCCGTGAGATTCAGAGCATCACATCCGGCGGCGAAACCATTGCCGCCCTGACCGTTAGTGGGGATCTGTTTACGATGACGCTCAACCAAAAGGCCGAAGGCAACTCTTCGTCCTCGTCGACCACGAACCCCGCCAAGATTAAGGACGCCGTGACGGTCCCTCAGCTTCTTTGGAGCTCCAAGAAGGACGGTGTCAGCTCGATAGCCGTGGCCGAGAACGGCTCCGTTCTGATCAGCACGCAGTCAGGCGCCGTGTGGCGTCGTATCAAGCGTGCCAAAGCAAAGGACACCCGCTCCGGCGGCGGCCCTGACGCAAAACGGAGCGACTTCAAGTTCCAACGTGTGCCCTACATCACCGGTGTTACGGCCGTTCGCAGCTCCAACTTTGGTGCTTACGCCGCCATCCGGAAAGATTGCAATGTCACCAGAGAGCAACTCGAAGTCGACGAGCAGAGCCTTTGGTACGATTTGGCTCCGCTCTGTGCCTTGCGGGGCTTCAAAGCTGCCAACTCGAAGAAGCGGGAAAATAAAGATACCTGGAAGTTCCAGAATCCCGAGGTCCTTATGGGCCGCGTTGACACCCTGGGCTATGAAGTCCTTACTTCGACCGACCTGGAAGACGATCTTGCCACGCACCTGCGGAATTGGAGCTATCAGAACGAATCGCTCGGGGCTGTTGTTTGCACAACTTCGGCCCCGGATCTTCGGATACCTGTCCATCCGTGGGTCCTGTCGGCAAGAAGTGCCATTTTCCGATCAGGGCTGCAGTGCTTCCGTGAGACGGGCAGTTTTGAGGTTCCCGAAGTGCTCCAGGTCATGGAAGAAGATGGTATCGTTGTCGTCAGGTTTGCCGGCCTCGACCTTATTACGCTCTTGAACCTGGTTACCTATTCCTACGAGGACAGAATCATCCCGGCGTGGAATTTCACCCGTCAGTCGCCACCCCTGGCTTATCGCTACCGCCAAATTCGAACCGAGCTCATGAAAGTCGCCACGAAGCTTGGCATGCTCAAGCTGGAGCAGGCGGCTCGGCTTCAGAGCTCGCCATCGCGTACCATGGACCAAGACTACAGGAAAGCCATCGAGGACCCGGATTTCTTCGAAGACGGCGACGCGGTGTTGAAGCTCGACGGCGGAGAGATCCCCGTTCATAGCGCGCTGCTTTGTCAGCGTTGTCCTTGGTTCCAAGGTCTCTTTAATGGTCGGTCCGGCGGTATGTGGCTGGCAGATCGGAGACAGGGACAAGACGCCTCTTCCAGGGTTCCGATCGACCTGAAGCATTTTGACCCGGAGTCGTTCCATTACGTACTGCAGCATCTCTACGCCGATGTAGGCGAAGAGATCTTCGACGACGTCGTTGCCGAGAGCATTGACGACTTCTCCGAGTTAGTCGTGGATGTAATGAACATTGCCAATGAACTGATGCTGGACCGTCTCTCTCAGATCTGCCAGAAGGTCCTGGGCCGTTTCGGTACGTTCAACATGACTAACGCTAGGCTGACGGGCGGCTGGCTGACAGGGGCGCTTAGTTACGACTCGCAACATCTCCGTTCTCCTCAACCTCATTAGCCCTTGCTCCGTTACCGAGTTTAAAGACAAAGGGCTCGAGTACATTTGTTTACAGATGGAGTCCATGCTTGAAAACAAGTAAGTATCCCCTCAGTTGCGCATCGCCACAATGGACAATGCAGGCATGGAGATGCGTTCCCCGGGGCTTGAAGGGGCTGACCATGGCACAGTCTTTTAGACGGCCTTGACGAGGAGCTCCTACTCGAACTGGACCAGGTTGTTCGAGACAACCAACTGGCGCGTTGCCCATTTGCGAGGAGTGGAAGAGCCGACCTCCTCTTACACGAGCGGCATCCAGAGCTGGCGCAAGACATTGATGAAGAAAGGCGTCGACGGGTCAAAGCTATGGCTTACAAGGCTGCGCAGAAAGACGATGAGAAGAAACTGTCGTCGTCATTCAAGACTCGCCTCGGTAGCTTGGACGACACCTCTGGCCTTTCTCCTACCCCCGAGAAGAGGAGAAAGGCGAAATCGGGACGGAACGAACCTTTCAGTCCGGAATTGCGGCCAAGGGACTCGCAGGCCGACCTTATGTTTGCCATGGACGATGAAGCATCGCCAGGAATCGCGAGCCCGCTCTCCCCCTGCCCTCGGCCGCTGGACTCGAGCATCCGAGAGGAACTGGATCATCTGCCAACCTTGTCGGAGAGCTGGAATGACGAGAAGGGTAAATCATCTCTAGTTGCTGGCACCACTGCAGCCACTTCTTCCTACCTTGGTTCCAAAGGACCCGGGCAATCGATGAGACGGGTATCAAGTGGTGGCAGTCCATGGGCCTCTGCCGCTCTCCCGACAGCTAAACTGGGCTTGCGTGAAATCCTGGCCGAGTCCAAAACATCGCAATCAGCTCTTTCGGAAGGATTAGCAGCGGATAGGAAAGATGCCGCCAAGGTTGCTGCGCCCAGGATGTCACAGAAAGAACGAAAGAAATTCCTCCAGCAGCAGGCCGAGGAGGCTGCGCGCCAGGAAGTACATACAGCACAGCAGAAACAGGCCCCCTGGACACAGGTGGGCGATAATAGGGGTTCGCCGTGGCAAAGCACGCCAGCGCCACGGAAGACATCGGTTAAAAACGCCATGTCGTCGGATACACGAGCCTCTCTTGCGCCGCCAGTGGCAAAGTTTCTCGTAGCCGCTGAAACATCGAACGCACCGATTCCCCGGCGGGCCGCATCCCCCGACACCCGCTTCTCGGGGCAAAACCGGTCGGGAACCGTCACGCCGCGCGGAGTCGTGGCACGTACCGACGGCGTGGCCACGGCGACGAAGACGACGCCGCAGGCGCAGGCGTCGCCGAACCACGCGCGCGAGAGCAAGCCCCTGATCCCCCACTCCAAGTCGTACATCCAGCGGCCGTCGCCGCACGCCGAGTCGCTCATCGGGCTTGGCCTCGCTGACATCATCGGTCAGCAGCGCCGGGAGCAGGAGATTGTCAAGGAGGCCGTCGCCAAGCGGTCGCTGCAGGAGATCCAGCAGGAGCAGGCCTTCCAGGAGTGGTGGGACCAGGAGAGCCGCCGGGCGCAGGAGGAAGAGGCGCAACGCACGGCGCGCGACAAGGGTCGCGAGGAGAAGAAGGGCGGCAGCCGACGCCGGGGCGGTCGCGGCGGCGGCGGCAAGCAGAAAGAAGCCGCACCGGCGACGCCGCACCGCGGCGGCGCCGGCGCCGCTGCGTCGCGGGCTGACACGGGGACCAACTTGGCGCCCACGGCGAACGCCAGGGGCCGGGGCCGGGGCCGGGACCGGAGGGGAGGGAAAGTATAGTAGGAGGGTGGGCATGCTTATATATATATATATATCCATCGGGCGCGTCGGAGCACCGGGGCGCCGTGGCCCAAGTGGCACAACGCAGGGTGGACGAATGCATCAATGGAGTTCAGGCAGCCATTCGGGCATGTGTGGCATGTACTTATAGGGGCTCGATTTTCCGGGAGGTAGTCGGTATTGACGATGTGTAGAATCCGCATCATGCAAAGAGGAAGTCCCAAGACCCATGAACAACCCCAGTCTTTCACTTGGCTCGATCCGGATCTTTCACATTGCAAAGGCGCTTCAGCGAGACCTTTGCGTGCCGGGAGAAAAGTCCAGTCGCGATCGAGACTGGTGGGGAGGTTGTGTGGTACGCAGCCACGCCGGACGCATTAAAGGGTGTATGCTACCTACCAATGAATTTACATAACGGCAAGGCAGTCCAGTCACGTGCCTCTCGTGTCGTTGCTGGGCCGTGAACAAATAACCAAACCAATCTCCCTGGCACATGTACCAAGTTGCATACCCCTTGGCCCCGTCTGCTTCGCTGTCGTCCCATCCTTACACATCTGTTGGAACCGCTCGTCCGACTCTGCTTTCTTGCTTGCTGGCCCTGCTGGTCCCTGCTGGCTCAGTGTCCGGCCAGGACAGTCTGATAATGCGCCCACGCGAGATTGCGGCTGTGCTTGAGCAGCACATCTTCTGTCAGTGGCAACTGGAGGATACGTTCGTGGTTCATCTGCCGCGTCATAGTCAGCCTCAAGGTCTTCTTCTTGTTCGATCGGGGGGCACCGAGGCGCTGCAGCTTGTTCTGCTTACCTGTCCAAGCCTGGCCAAATCACCAACCACGTTGGCCACAACGGCCGCCATATCCGTCAGGGCCGCGTACTCCATGATGCTGGCTTCAGGCGTGTTACCATGCATGGCGGGGAGGCCCTCCAACAGCCCGCTCACCAGCGCCGGCGGGGGGTGCTCGTGGCGGTGCTCGTAGTCGACGAGCTGAAGGAATGCCTTGTAGATTTCACCGCCCAGGTTCCACTCCGCCACCTGCGACTGGCGCCCGTCAAACTGCCGCAGCAGGTTGGACAGCGCCTGGTACTCGCGCTCAATGATGGCCACGGGCGCAACCTCCTTGATGAAGGTGTGGTGCGCTTCGGTGAAGGACTCGGCCCGAAGGAGACACTCCACTTCGCTGGCCGCGTCCTTCTTGACGCTGCGCATGTACAGGGCCTTCGCGTGCCAGATCCACTGCGCCGGCACCTTGAGCTTCTCAGTGAGGTAGCGGAAGCTCTCCGAGTGCTCGTCTCCGATCTGGCCGGCATGCCTGCTGAGGTGCTCCTGGATCGCCTTGGTCCGGGCCTGGGGCTCCGTAAGGTGCAGCAGAACGAAGGCGGCCTCCAGCCAGCTGCCTTCGTTGGTGAGTTGCGCCGCGAAGGAGATGGTCACAGCGTCGGCTTTTTCCTCGGCCCTGCTGCCAAACGAGACCTTGCCCGTGGCAGTCAGTGCCTGTCCTAGCTGCCAGCAAAGCCGGTAGTCTAGCGGCGAGAGCTGCGAGTTCTCGGGCCGTATGATGGACTCGAGGTCGGCCTCCTTGCTCGAACACAGCTGCAAAAGGCCCCAGAGCAAGTCTTGCCGCTGGTCCGCATCCGGGTCGTTCCAAATTCCCCGAATGCCGTGCTCGGCGAACCACGTGATGGGCGGCACCTCTTTCTCCTGCGTCACGTCGTCCCGGTACTTTTCGACGGCGTCCGCGATCCCGTCTTCAGCCGAGGCGGCATACCAAAGCCGAAGCCCGAACGCCTGCTTCCAGTTGAGACCGAACTTGCGCGAGATGACAAACGAGTCCACTCGGTTCTCAACTGGCCCGCCTTTGCGGCCCTCACAGGCGCACACGTTTCCGCTGAGCATCTCGTACAGCGCCCGTACGGGCCCCGAAAACTCCGACAGCACATTCGCCTCTTGCCACTCTCTGATCTGCTCCCGCATATCCTTCTTCACCGCGTCACTGTTGCCGATGAGGGCGACAAGCGTGGCCAGACGAAAGTTCCTGCTGTCCATCAGGTGTTTGCACGCCTCGGCGATGCGGTGGCCCGCCAACGCGGCGAGAGCCTTCTCTTCACCCGAGCGCGCCAGCGAAATACCCTTGGTGGTGTCGTCCTCAAGCATGCGCTCCCAGAATTTGGACAGATTCTCGCGTCGAACCCTCCGCACCGCGGCTGGGTCCGTCAGCACCTCCGCAGGCGATTTGAGCGTGTCGAAAAGAACGCTGCCGAGCTCCCACACGAGCTTCTCATGCTCGCCGGCGGGGCTTTTGATGCTGCTTTCGGTAGCGAACTCCTTCATGCTGACTCTCGGTCCCATGACGGTAGGCACGCCCTCGTCCAGATACACCTCGGTGAGACTGACTTGGGTCCGGAGCGCCTTGGCCGCCATCTCGTTGGTGAACTTGGCGATCCGAATATCTTGCGACTCGGTAATGATGGCCCCTTTCATCACCGTCATGAGGCCGTTCTTTTCCGTGATGCGGCCCGAGCGGCCGAACGGCGTCTCGGTGGGCGTGGCCGCGAAGACCAGGGTCCCACTAGGACCCCAGGTCGGACGAGGCGTGTCGTGCCATTGCCGCTCGAGGGCATTCATTTCCGATTCATCCAAAGTTTTGGGCATGCGGTGATATGGCCACTAGACAGATGCACAAGATTTAGTATACAGGGTCATTATCATATTTTAGGTACAGCAGCATTCGCAGAACGCTCGCCCATGCGCGAGAACCGCGGCGCTAAGGGGACAGGGAATGAATCTAACAACCGACCTTGACACTCTGTGGCCGAACTGAGGGCTGGACCCTTTCAGTAGGCGCCTTGGCCTGATCAAACAGCGACTTCATCAAATCAATGCTGGTTGCGAACCCCTTATCGTCCGCCACAACACGCTTCTTGGCTGGGCTCTGGTCGGGTGTGCCATCTCGCCCGTAGTCAGCTTCACGCTGGCTCTTGAGGAAGGCCCGGTCCCTTTTCTGGGGGCTGATGGTCTTCCGCAACATGTCCATCCAGTCGTCGCCAGCTGCGACTTGAACCTTGGTCGGGGTAGCCGACTCTTTGATGGCACGCATTCTAGCTCTCATGATGCCAGCTGGTGTCTCCGGCATAACGTCTGGCTGGCTGCCATTGAACGAGTCATCATCATGCTCCGCGGCGAGATGGTGTCCGAGGTGAGCACTCGCGTCCTCCTCATCCTCAGACATCGCATATTCGTCGTCCCGGTCTTCTTGTTCGACAGAAACAAGGGCCTTGGACTTAGAACCCGCGGAGCGATCCCCTTAAAAAGACGACCGAGCGCCGCGGACTTCCTCCATCTCTGCCACGTCATCTTCGTCGTCGAACGTTGGCTGGGCATCAAAGGCACCCGGGGGGGCCCGGGCTCTGTGTCGAAAATCGAAAGTGTCATCTTCATCTAGCTCGCCCGGAGGAGAAAGGGACATGGAGTCCTCGCTGGGGGGTGCCACCGCTCGGGGTGTAGCTCCAGCGGGGTCCGCTTCGGTTTCTTCATCCTCGTCATAATCCAGGCCGTAGGTGGTAAAGTGTTCCACCGAGAAGGTCCATTCGCCCGTCTCCTGGTTGTAGTTCTCGAATTTGGTACCCTCGATCCTCTTCAAGCGTTCAATGTGCTTGGTGAGCGAAGGGCCCCCCTTCCGATTCTTACCACCCTTGGCGGCACGGGGCCACGAGTTCTCCAGGTTGATCAGAGACGGGACATTGAGGCCCTTGCCGACCGGAGGCTTCTTGGCCTGGTTGGGATATACCGTGCAGGAGCGAATCTCGAGAACAACAATGTTCTCGTAGAGGTTATCGAGGTCAATGGTGGTGAGGTCGACGGGGACCTTGAACTTCACCCAGCCGCAGTTTTCTCGGCCGACAGTAAAGTTTGAGACTTTTTGGCGTTGGACGCGGTTCATGCTCATAATCTCGTCCTTGGTAGGCGACATCCAGTATGCACCTGGCTCTTTGTCCGAGCTGGTCTCTGTAGGCGTCGGCGTCGAGGCGGCCGGCACGTCCTCCTCATGTACGATGGCCAGCTCGTTACCGCTCGTGTGCTCCGTCTCGGGAGTGGCCGTCTTAGGGCCGTTCACGCCGTTCGCACGTTTCGGTCGGATGTAACCCAAGTCGGTGGCGCTGGGGGTAACATCTTGGGTGTCGTTCTGCGCGTCACTGGCCTCCCCAGCGGCATCACCGTTACTGGGCTCGAAGCTGACGCGTTTTTGAACCTTACGAGAACCATTGGCCGCCTCCTGGGAAGACTGGTCTCGGGTAGGAGTGGAGAAAAGGTCGTTCCGTAGGTCCCGGTTAATGACTAGCTTCTTCACGTTGTTGTTCCCATAAAGTCTCGAGGTCGTGCTTGCGGAGAAGGCACCAGGAGCCAATAGACTGTCCTCGACGTTGAAGCTGCGTCGCAGGCTGTTAGTGGACACGCTCTTGGCCATGCTACGGTTCAGGCTGCCGCCCGCAATCAGGCTCTGTGACATGGAGCCAGGCGTGGTCGTCACACTGGAAGGACTGTTGGGAGTTCCATAGCTGCTGTAGGAGAATCCGAAGCCGCGCTTTTGGGGGGTGGCGAAACGCGAAGCAGAGTTGGGGTTAAGCTTATAGATCGGAAGGATCGAGGGCCGTTTCGTCTGCTTCTTGGCCGACAGCGGGGTGGCCAGGGGGCCAGGGTCGGTGGTCTGAACAGGCAGGTTGCCGAACAACGATACACCGTAGGCAGATGGGTCATTCACGCTCGCAGTCAAGGCTGGCGGTCCCTGGGAGTTCGTCGAGACTCCGAAGAGGGAGCTACCCAGACCGCTTTGCGGCTGTTGTTGGTTCTGACTGACACCGAACAAACTACCTTGCTGTTGATTTTGGGAGTTGCCGAAAAGGCCGCCGCCACCAGAGGCCTGAGTACTGGCGCCAAAGAGCGAGGGCTTGTTTGGGCCCTGGTTCATGTTGCCAAAGAGGCCGCCACCTTGCTGGGGTTGCTGCTGCTGCTGCTGTTGCTGCTGCTGGCCCCCAAGGCCGCCGAACAAGCCGCCCCCGGTGTTGTTTTGAGCAGGTTGGGCGCCACCAAAGAGCCCACCAGTCGCAGGCTTTGCGCCACCAAAGAGACCGCCAGACGGCTGCTGGGCCGCGCCACCAAAGCCGGTGGACTGCTGCGTGTTGGTACCACCAAAGAGGCCGCCGCTCGTGTTGGTGTTGGCGGGGGCGGCCGACCCGAAGAGACCGCCGCCCGCAGGCTTCTGCTGGTTGTTTCCAAACAGCCCTCCTCCACCTTGCTGGTTGTTCTGCGCACCAAAACCACCGGCTGCAGCGCCTCCGAAAGCAGAATTGGTGTTCTGCTGTTGGTTCGCGTTGCCAAAGAGACCGCCAGTACCGCCGGGGTTGTTTTGCTGCGCGTTCCCTGCGCCAAAGAGACCGCCTCCACCAGTGGCGCCGGCACCGAATCCGCTTCCCGTGTTGGCCGTGTTGGTACCGAAGCCCGTGGTAGCGTTGTTCGTGGTGTTACCGAAGCTGAAGCCACTCCCGGTCTTCTGCTGGCCGCCGGCTGCGTTGTTGCCGAACAGACCACCAGTGTTGGTGTTTGCAGCTCCAAATCCGCCAGTCGTGTTCGTCGCGGAACCAAAACCGCCACCGCCGGAGCCGAATAGGCCAGTTCCAGACTGTGCAGGTTGGGCAGCCGCACCACCGCCGAAAAGTCCTCCGCCGGCGGGGGTGGCTGGTTTCTGACCGAACAGGCCCCCGCCCGTAGCGGCGCCGAATCCGCCGGTGGTGTTGTTTTGAGCGCCGAAGCCCCCAGACGTGTTGTTGTTGCCGCCAAACAGGCCCCCAGTGTTCGAGCCAGCGCCAAAGGAGCTTGTGGTCGCGTTGTTGGATCCGAAACCTCCAGTCGCAGCCCCGAAACCACCACCTCCGAAACCACCCCCGGCACCGTTGCCAAATCGGCGTCCCTGAGCGTAGTCGGCCAACCTCAACTCTTCAGCAGACCACTTCTTGTAGGGCTCCTGGAACAGGATGTTCTGGAATGAGTTCTGAGCACTTCCAGTCGTGCCTTCTTTCTCCACAAGAGGCTGAAAGGCAGTTGTGGCGGTTCCAGGAGGGTCACCCACGGGGCCGGCCAATGCTGTGCTGGCAGGTGCGCCGAAGGCGCCAGTTGAGCCAAACCCGCCCGAGGCGGTGTTGGTAGCGCCGCCGCCAAAGAGCCCACCAGTCGTTCCGGCTGAGGCCCCGGTGCCGAAGGCAGGCTTGCTAGCGCCGGCGCCGCCAAAGAGGCCGCCGCCCGAAGCGGCACCGCCAAAGGGACTCGAAGTACTGGCGCCGGTGTTGGAGCCGAACCCGCCACCACCAAAACCGCCCGATGTCGTCGCTGACGAGCCGCCGAAGAGACCGCCGCCAGTGGATGGGGCTGCGCCAAAGGCAGGCTTCGCTGCGCCGAAGCTGTTGGCGGTGTTGTTTGCACCAAATGCCCCCGTGGCGCCACCAAAGGCACCGCCGGTAGGTGCAGTATTCGTGCCGGCGGCGGCGCCGCCGAAGAGGCCTCCACCGCCCGTGTTCGCCGAGCCGAAGCCGCCGCCGGTGTTGGCGTTGGATCCGAAGCCGCCTGCAGGGGGAGGGATATGTTAGATGGAGCGGGCCGGCGGGTCAGGGGGTGAAGAACATACCTGAGGTTGGGTTGCCTCCGAAGCCTCCGAAGCCGGTGGACGAGG
Organism: Nigrospora sphaerica; assembly: GCA_018287875.1. Classification (NCBI taxonomy): domain Eukaryota; kingdom Fungi; phylum Ascomycota; class Sordariomycetes; order Amphisphaeriales; family Apiosporaceae; genus Nigrospora; species Nigrospora sphaerica. The sequence goes on from JAGVVL010000017.1 coordinate 1,432,997, forward strand.
TATTGCTGGTATTATTGTTGGAGCCGAAGCCTCCAAAGCCTCCCCCGAACGACATTTTGTCGGGTGTGATGCGATGCGAAGTCGCTCAGACGGGAGGGAGATGGCACGAGGCCAGGGAAGGGATGCCGGGATGTGGCGCGTCAGACGCGTGCAATGTTTGATGAGAAACTTGCAGCTATGTGGCTAAAGACATGGGAAAGCAGCGGGGAAATACGGCTCGAGTCGCGACTGAGTGACGATGAACAGACCGGTGTTGCGCGTTGCGATGGCGGTCCGCGACGATGTGACGTGTAATGGTTTTTTTTTTCGCGATTGCAGCCTCGTTCGCGAAGTGGGTGTCGATGGGCGGAAAAAAGAGACCGGGGTCTGTCGGGTTCGGGCAGGTCGCTCAGACTGACAGGTTCGGGGCGGGGAGAGAATGCCGAGTGACGACAGCAGAAGAAGAGGAAGAAAAGGGCAAACAGGTGGTGGTCGGCGGATTGAAGTCCTGAGTGCCGGTCCCTGGGGTGGAGGGGATGGATGGGGAATGAATGCAAAAGGCGTGTGTCGTGAGGTTGATGCTTTTGCAAATGGACTGGGCAGCGGCAGCCGAAAAGGACGGGGACTGGGCGTTGGCCTTTAAGACAGGGAATCTGCGCGTGCAGTGATTTCAGAAGGTGCAGAGTGGGCTTTTTGGGGGGGAGCCGCTCTTTCTCAGGTAGCTCGGCCGGTAACTTCCTCTAGGGTTGCTGGCTGCCTATTACCCGCCCGCACTCAGTAGGAGGTACTTGAGGTCATGTACAGGTTATTGGTCCTTGGGCTCCACCAGAGCTCCGGGCAAGCTGAGGTCTTCCAGTGTAGAATTGAATTCCTAGCTCCAGCAAGACTGTGTAGAGGGGGGATGCGAATGATGGCAAGGGAATTGACTGTAGGGCAACGATGAGATCAACGGATGGATGAATGGATGGATGGACGTGATGCGATGGGAGAGCAATGAGAAGAGATGACGGTTGCTGCTGCTGCCGCTGCCACGGCGGCTGGCCCGCCTCGGGAGACCTACTCGCGCCAAAACTGGACGGTTTCGGAACAGGACGGAAAGCACGCAACCAACAACAACACCTACAATCGCAAGTCACGAGCACCAGCACAGTCACACTTTTTGTCTTGAGGCAGAGCCCTCCTCAATGGTATATCACAATTCAAGCGTCCTTGCGATCTGCGGCTTTCCCCTGCTGCTGGCTGCCCAAGATAGCAGAAAGAGGTGCGAGTTCTGGTAATGAAAACGAGGGAAAGGAAGACTTGGTCCGTCGCCCTTTATATGCCTTTCAGCGGAGGGGCATTCAGTGACACACGGTGCTCTGGGCGCTGCCAATCATGCTGCAAGCTGGAGCCGCTGATTGTTAAGCAAGGCAGACTTTCAGGCCATTGCTGCCTACAGGTGGTCACGGGGGGTGGTGTGTGCACAAGAGGTACTAGATACAGTGTGTATATTACATAAAATAGATACGACCGCGCTGGGGTGACTATTCCCATCCGAAGACGCGATCCACCGCGACTACTTGTATAGTATTTGTATAAGGTAGGTCGTGCTTGGGAAGAAGAGATATGTCCAGACGTAATTGAAGTAAGTTGTACGCCGTTTGTGGCACATTGTATAGGTGCCCACTGGCGTCGATGATTGTACAGTTTCCATACTGTACAACAACGGTAGACATCCTTGGATCCCTACCTGTTTTGCGGACTGCATTACGAGTATGGAATCCGATGGTACAGAACGCGCGACCGCGCCTGCCCCTCGATCGGCAGCCACCACGCGTGCCATGCGAAGGACGCCCACGCCGCGTCCACATCCGGCGCGGAAATCCATTCGTCGGCTCTCGTCCGTCCCCCCCGGGCACCGGTTTATGGTGCCCTGTCCTGCCCACTCCGTCACTGTGTATAGCCCAACCTCAAGATATTCTCATGTTGTTCGCTTCTCCCGTCCGGCCTTGACCCCATCGTCGACCCCATCTGTGTATTGCCCACCTGCCTGCCCCGTTCCTGGCATTAGCTACCCGCGCATTGCCGTACCATTTCTGCAGCATCGCGGTTTTGGCGACGCTATGGATCTTACCTGCTGTGCACGCTTCTGAACCGCCCCCAAGCCAGCCAGCCCCTCGTCCCCTCGCGGGCGAGCGCGCATTCCAGAAGGAGATATCCACCGGCCCGCCGGCCCCAACATCCATTGTCAGAACCGCCCGCTTTCGTTGTCGGCGACGGGCGCACACACGCTATCGGGGGCCATTTGTCCTGCCAAGTCGCGTTTGCGCGCCGCAAGCCCTTCTTTCATCGCCCTGGTTCAAACCCCTTGCCGTCCGTCCTCCGAAAGCAGGCGCGTATCTGTCGGCCGCACCCACTACCGCCGCATCCACACGAGACCAACGTTTGCCCGCACGCAAACTCGGGCCCTCGGCGACACGACCACAACGCCTCTGACCACGCTTGCTGCGCCGTCGCGACGCGTCGGAAATAGGGAAACCGTCGGCCGCGAAGCCCAAGGAGGGCAAAGGCAAAGCTGCCGTTATGAACAGCTACGCAAACACCATGAACGACTACAAACACTCGGAGCGGACGGGTGCCCACGCGCTCTCGCACCGGCCCAACGCTGGCGCCAGCACGTCGCGGCCGTCCGGCGGCCGCTTTGCGCCGCCCATAACAAACCCTCACCAGCAAGAGCCGTGGGAGCAAATATCCGACGAGCACCGGTCCGAGGTCAATGATTGTGTAAGTTTAGCCGTCTGCGCGCGTGTCGCGCACGAAAAGGGGGGCTGCCGCCTGACCGCTAACAGTGCGTACCCAGTTCCAACTATTCGATATGAATAAAGACGAACACCTCGATTTTTCCGAGTTCCGCTACGCCCTACAGGCGTTGGGCTTCTCTAACATTCCGCGCGCTGAACTGATCACTGCCTTCAAATCTCTGTCCGTTCCACGGCCCAACTGGACCCCATTACCGCAAATCGCTGGGCATCCGAACCCCTCGCAAATGCCAGGCGTGGTCGACCTCCGCTTGCCGCGCGACGGGTTCCAGTCGATAGCTGCCTCCTACATCGCGGCCCGCGATCCGCGCGAGGAATTGTTGAAAACCTTTGCACTTTTCGACAAAGGCGGCAAGGGCATGATCACCGTCGACGACCTGAGGATGGTCGTGAAGGAGCTGGGCGAGGATGTGGCCGAAAACGAACTTCGCAGCATGGTTGAGCAATTCGACATTGAGGACAAGGGCGGCGTAGGGAGGGAAGAGTTCTTGGGCATTTTTTTGAGTGGATGAAGACCGTCCAAGATGGCGTCTTGAAAAGGAACCGAGTGTTTTCGCAACACACTCGCCCGCCCTTACAAAAGGCGGCCACGAGAGCCTGCCCTTAACGCTCTCCCGCGGAACCATTGCTTCGTCGAAGCAAGGTCCTCGAAGCAGGTCTTGGCAATACCTGGATTCTTAGAGCTGAGCACGCGCCGGTTCCATGCCCAAGGAGCAGCCGGCGGGGAGGCAGGGTATCCAGGCCTATATAAGCGGCAGGCCGCGGGTCCATAGCGAGGAAGGGGCCGAGGTGAAGTCGGGCCGGCCGGCGAGTTGGCGGTGCGGGTTGGCGATGCGAGAAAAGCGTTGCGCTGGGATGCGGAGGCGTGGATCACTTGTATATACCCCCCTTTTGTTCTACCCTTGTAGTTATTGGAGGGTTGACGGTTGGTATAAACCGCGGAAACGATATTCAACACCCAAACATGCCTCGGCCGAACACGCGGTCTCGTTTCTGCCGCACAAGGCGACAGAGGCGGTCCAGACTCAGTTATGCTATCCGCGCGTATTCAGTGCGCCGCGTTAATTCCGTACTCTACAACGGTCGGCTTCTTCCTTGGAATGATTTTTTCTCGACACAATTTCCATACACGTAACTTCTTTGTTGATACCGCTCATAGGAGGAACCGAGTCGATTCATTAATTATGTATACTAGCAACATGAGTTGGATAATACGCAAAGCCCATCTCGCCGAGATCCTTATTTTCACGACATGACTCACGGTGATGAAATCAAATACGCATGGGTTGTCATCTATGAAATGGTGGCGTGTCTTCACGGACTTCACGCCTCAAGTGAAGAAAATTGACACCCTGGACACCAGAATCCCCCGTCCCGTCCCATCTTTAGAATCACCTGCCAAAAATAGCTGGGCAACGCTGTTCCGCTATCTTGCCATCTTCCAGAACAGGTCGCCCGAGCGACCAGTACTTGGCAAGGGCTGCACCTTCCCGCCGCTCGATGCGAGCAGATAACCTGCAGCAGCTACGCCAAAACTGCTTGGGTGTGCTCAGGTAGGCTCACAAAACCGATGGGGGGCCATAACCACGGCTTCAACGAAAAAAGGCAAGCCTCGGGCCACCCGTTCGTAAGCTATGCAACCACGCGTTCCAGCTGAAAGCGAATGTCGTTTCATGCCCTCTCCCCGACGTATTAGGTGTGACAAATCTCATACGTAGGAGGTGCCTAGAACTGGATGAGATCCTGGCCCTGTTGGTTGTTTTGCTGTGGCCTGGAAAATGGGTTGCTCTGGCCACCAAAACCGTTCATGCCCATGTTTGCAGGCCCAGTGGCGGCAGGCATCTGCTGTCCTCCATACTGGACCTGGGGCATGCCAGTGAACTGCTGCCGCAGGAAAGGATTGCTTCCCGTGGCATCACTGGTGACCTTATTCAATCCAGCACCAGCCGAGTTGACAAAGGTGCCAGGAGCAGTGTGCTGGGCCGGAATACGGAGGTTGCCCGTGTTGCCAAAGGTATCCATACCGTCACCGCTAGCAAGCAAGGCATTGAGTTTCGCTTCATGTTCGCTCATTTCTCTTTGGGGTTGCTGCTGCTGCTGCTGCTGGGGTGGTGGCTGGAACGTTGGCTGGGGCGGAGGAGTAAAGGTCTGCAACGACTTCTGTTCGGGAAGGGCCTGGAGGCTGTTCATACTGGTTATGGTGGAAGCCTTCTGAGCAGATTGGGGACGATTCATGGCGAAGGGGTTGTTGGAGCCAGTTGGGGTGGCCATCAGCGTCGAGGGGACGGCCATATTGTTGTTTCCAGTAGCCCAGGGGTTGTTGCTTCCGGGCTGCGCCGTCGGTTCAGGAGATACGGCTTGCTGGAAGTTGAACTGGGGCTGCTGCTGTTGCTGCTGCTGCGCGTAGGGGTTGTTCATGCCGGTTTGCATGGGGTACTGCTGCTGCGGCAGCTGTAACTGTTGCTGGTTCTGCTGCTGCCCATAAGGGTCGTACATGCCAGTTGGTTGCACGCCCATCGGTTGGGAGCCGTAGCCATTCTGGAAGCCGTTCGGATAGCCCGTGTACTGGTTGGCCATGTTGGGCATGTTGTAGCCGGTGGGCTGCATCCCTATCGGGCTCTGCTCCGTCGTCGGGTTGCCGAACCAGTCTACGTTGTTGCCCTGCTGGTAGCCCATGTTCATGCCGGTCGGCTGTGGATTCTGGTTCGGCATGGCGAAGGGATCGTCGTCGAAAAGAGAGTTGGCGTTGCTTTCCTCTAGCTCCCGGCGCCGACGCTCCTCTTCCTCCTTGCTGAGCTTAATGGCCTTGGCCAGGTCGTCGTCGGTCTCGCCGCCCTGGCGACCCTCCCGTCTCCTCCGGTCTTCCTCCTCTTGGTACTTGCTGGCTTCCAGGGCAAGTTTGTATTCGGCATCGTCGTCGTCGTCGCTGCTTCGGTGCGGTCGCTGGCGTCTCTGGGACGGCGGCGGTACACTGCCCTCGGGCATGAACTCCTCGATGCCCGATACGCGGGACTTCCACGTCTTGCGGTCGCTGCGTTCGGCCCTCAGTCGCTCTTCGTCCAGGAGCAGGGCGGTCAATTCTTTGGCAGCCACGCGGACTGCAGAATTGGTCAGCAGGGCGGCACCCGTCACGCCGTCGGGCATGGGCATACTCACCATTCTGTCCAACGTCGCGACCGTCCTCGTCGACGTATTGGAATTCGCGCAAGGTCTTGATGACGTATGCGTTCTTACGGCCCCAGGTCACCACCAGCTCGGAACCCTCGTGCAAGCAGTAGTCGAGAACTTTCAGGGCCTTGAGAACATGCCGCCAGTTCTTGCCTTTGTCGTTCAGGCGCTTGTCAAGCATGTCCACAATGTCGTAGAATTCGGTCGACCTGTTGGCGCCGTCAGCATGGCGCCCCCGAGAACCGGTCTGCGGTGGAGTGCGCCTACGAATTGAAAGTCAACTGAGCGATCTCGCTCATCTGAGTGCCCGTCGGGCCCCAAGGGTCGTTGCTCGTGGCTAGGAAAAGCGTCAGGACCGGATCGGGCGCCCGGGGGGTTGGTCGCGTGGGGCGGGGACGGCAGCACATACCTTCGCGCACCTTGACCTGCACACTGGAATAGCCCTTGGTGACATTTTTGACGCTTCGCATTACTTTGGACATGTTGGCGGCGTGCGTCGGTTGAGACGGCGAATCGGCGGGAGCGGGTTAGATTGAATCAAGAGAGGAGAGAGGCAACCGATTGACGGGGTGAGCTGCCGGTGGCAGAATTCGGCGCGCGTTGCGTGCGTACGTTGACTGTAGGTGTCAGGAGCCCAGAAGGAGGGCGGCAGTGCGGCTCGGCTGATGACGACTGCTCCTGGTGCTGCTGGATGAGCCGGCTAAGGAAAGGGCGGCGCAGCTCAAGCGCGGCGCAAATCCAGCCCGTGGATGCGTGCAGCTGTCGAGAAGAGAGGCGCTGGGACGATGGGTTGCCGCGTTGCAGAGATGGTCAGACGGGCACCTGCGGTAGGGGAAGAGGAGGAGGAGAGGACGTGGTGGTAGTGGTGAAATGATGGATGGGTTTAGGGATGTAGGTAGTGAATGACGGACTCTCTTGCCTGGCTGGCGCGCGCGGTCGGTTTCATTGACTGGGATGGGGAGAGATGATCAGATGCAGTGGATGGATGGGGGGTGGGTGGATGATGGATGGGCCCGGGATTGGGACGGGGAGACTGGCAGATTGGGCGACAAACCAGTAACTCATGTACTAGGTAAGGGATCTAGCCGAAAGGGCTGGCTGAACCGACGGACCGACTAAGCGCGTGCACACTTCCCTACTTCTGGTCTGCCCGCCGTACGGGGATGGGAAGGCCAAGTAGCGCTCGCTGGAGAGAGCCGAAATTGTGTAGCGCCCGGAGAGCAGAGAGGTTCGGCTTGGCACAGGCTCAGAGGCAAGAGCACGATGATAGATGGGGGGGGGATCCAGCCCGCCAGCTGCTTGCGATGCCGCCACTTCCAGACTACCCGACGACGACCAGGGGGGCCTGTGCCTAGCAATACCCAGTTCTACCTGGAAGCCTAATCAAAAGGTAATTCGCTCAACCTGATCATCTTGTTCCTCCTCTCCCTCTGCCATGCCTGTCCCCTCAGACGTTGCCTGTGCTGTTCCAACATCCGTGCAGGGCCATCGAGACGTCTGAGACAGAACGTGTCTCTCCCCCTCAACCGCGTCGGAATGCTCAATCGCGTTTGTCGCCTGTTGACGACGCTGCGAATGCGCCATGACGTAATACCCGACCACCACCACCACACTCCCGGCATCTAAACCGTCCGGGTTGGTGGATATACACGGTCATGTACTTACATAGTATCCACCTGCACATACTGCTTCAAGCCTCTGGCTGCATGTCGAGTCGAAAGTTGGAAATTTGAGCTCAGCCCATACAGCCTTACGAGGTGAGGGAAACAATCAGTCTCCCCCGATGCTGGGGCTCGCACGGGGGGGGAAGGGGGTCCCGGACTCGTTTAAGCCTGATCGACTATAGACTACCTAAGATAAGACCACGCCTGAAAAGTACAGCCAGTGTGATACGGGGCAAGTATGAAAGCAAGTTCCAACGCAGATAGATGGTTGAGACAGCACGCGAGTAGTACCTCGTTGGTATCCATGGTGCGGGCATGCAAATTTAGTCGGTACATTAAGACGTAAGCACATTAAAACATGCAGTGTTGTTACTCTGCCCTATCATACCCACTGCGACCCTGCCTCAAGGTTCGCTGATCCAGGGCCATCTTTCAACCCCTTTTATATGGCTGCGTCTGTCCAGTCGACCAGCCCGCCCCCCGAATACAGGTCCGACCCGCTTCGACTCTCCTCGGTACTGGAGCTTCCTGCAGAGCATTGCTAAGGCGGCTGTCCATCACACAGGTCACAGGCCGCGCTGCTTTGTGCAAGTTGGTGGAACCAGACCCTTCGTGCTTGAAATCCAAGGCCAATTGCGGGCCTCGAAAATACGATCCGTCCCGGTTGGACTGCGCAATAAGCAGCACCCGACCAGCCTGACAGAATAGAACAAAAACGTGCCATTCAATTCAGTTAAGAGGTATCTTTGCCCACGGGAACGCCAATGCATGGCCCCGAGCCCGGCTCGTGAGCACAACAGTGTGCCGCCTTCGGCACTATGTATGTCCCTGATGTTACACGCCTCCCTGCCCCAGTAGAAATACAACTTGATTATGACCTTGCTTTCGCCAGCCAAGTCGCCTCCTTCACTCGTCCTCTCCCTCGGCGTCTTCGTCCACCATTACAACGTCGGCATCCTTGTCTCCATTGCCTCCCACCTCCGTCTCCGCGCTGCCGCTTCCAGCAACCGGGGCACCCTGGACCTTGAAATGCGCTGTCACGCTGGCCACCTCGACGTTCTTGCCGCCTCGCTTACCCGCCGTCTCCTTGACCTGCACCCGCACCGTGTCCTCGGCATTCTCGGCCCCTGCCAGGGCGGCAAGTCTCTGCTTTTCCCGCTCCACCCACCCGGGAGGAAGGCCGGGTCCGCTGTCAGCATTGCCGTAGTCACTCTTCTTAGTCCCCTTGGGCCAGCGACCCGGTCCTCGCCCCGTGCCACCCGACTTCTTGCGCACCGAGGTAGATTTCGGTTTTGATGCCGATTTCCTCGCACTGCCCCCGCTTGGAGGCCGTCTCGGCCGAGGCCTAGGTACCGTAGCCGGTGCTCGGGGCGCTGTTGGCCGTATTGCGCTCGAGTTCATGCGCGGCATTGTCGGTCGTTTGGGGTTGGCCGGCGGGAACACTTCAAATCTGACGGCGGGGATGTCATCGTATTGTGCCATCCACTCGTCCGTGTCCTCTGCCAATGCTGCGCTATGACTGCCTCGCTGGACGTCCATCTCTCCGTGCGACTGTCGATGCTTGATACTGTGGCCATTTACCGGCGTCTCTTCAACTGGCATCTCCGCGTTATCGTTCGGCTCGGTTGATTCAAGCACACTGGACTCGACTTCCACAGACGGCTTCGGATTGACGCCGTTCATCACGGCGAAGTCCCCGGTCGCTATTCCGCTTTCGGCAAGAACCTGGACCGTCTTTGCATCTTCGTCCTCCTCGCGAGGCGCAATCGCGTTAAGAGCCGGGCCGAGCTCGAAATTTGTGGCATTGCTGCGTCCCATGACATAGGGTGTCCACGTCAGGGCCTCCTCTTTCAACTTTACGTAGTTCTTGGACTCCCACTTGGCGACGTATTCGCGACAGAACGGCAGATCAACCCGGAAGGCGTAGACCTTGGTCTGGGGGTCGCGGACCAGGCACCGCAGTCCTTCCAGCGCCGAAATGACGTCATCCGGCATCATGCCCGTGTCGTCTGCTATCTTCCGCACGCTCAAGCCAACCTTTTTCGACTTGTCTGCCGGGGTCTGCTCGAGTAGGTACTTGCACATGACGAGCCTCCAGTAGTTGCGGTAGGATACGAGACCCATATCGGAGAGAGGTTTCTCGGGAGAACCAGTCTTTTCCTCAACACGGGTGAGGAGATAGGAGAAGTCGATCAAGAGGTTACCATAGCCTTTTCGCTGGTGTATTGGCAAAGTGAGGATGCAGCTCACATTGTTCTGGCTGCTGGCTCTCTTCTCCTTGGAGAAATAGCCGACAAAATGATAACCAAGGTCGTCATATTCGCAAAGGACATAAAACAAGAAAGGCTCCACGTCGTAGTAGAGCGTCTTGGATCCGAGGAAGAGTTTGGCCAATAAGCAGAGGTTCTGGCAGTAAACCGGATTCTTCCTGCCGTCAACTTCGAAGAAGGATACCGAGCCGTGCCGATAGATTTCGTCTCCAGGTGGGTGTTTTGCGGGGCATTTGAGCTTGTGTCGCCATGCCACATAGTCCGAGTTCATGTATTTGAGACAGAACTCGCAAATATACAGCACCCGGTTGCGGCTGTACTCTTCAGGATATGGCGCAGCGTACCAGGTGTCGATTTCCCAACCGCCAAATTCAATACATTCGATCTGGCTTGCGGGCCCCGCCGTCTTCTTCGACTTCTTGACAGGAACGTCCAGCTCGGCCTGCATGATCAGAAGGCGGTTCCGCCATTCTTCGTCGGCTTTCTGCTTGGCCTCATCGAACCGTCGCCTATCTTCTTTTGTAGGTAGCGTCTTGGATGTATCTGCCTCAGTCTCATTCAGGATACCACCGTAAGGCTTGCCCTTCAGCTCGTCGGTGTCCTTGTCGTAAAAGGAATAAAATGGCTGCGTATAGCTTGACGGTATGAAGGGTGCCATGGGTGGCATCGACGTCTCAGCGGTGCTGGGAGCTCGCGCTGCCGTAGCAGAACGAGCAGGGCGAGATGCAGTTTTCCGGTCGGGGCGTTTTTGGAGCTTGGGCTTCTGCGACAGGATCCGCCGCAGTTCCGCTGGGTCAACGCGCATTTTGAGCAACAGTGTGTTTCGGGACCTTTTCATGATTGTGCACACGGCCTCCGGGTTGGAAATCTTAAGGCGCAAGGAACGCGACGACCTGGGTCGTAGCGTGTCTTCTCCATTCCCCTTTTCGTGGCTTGGTGCAGTCTCATCCTGAGTCGACTCCTGTTCTTGCTCGCTGGTGTTTCGACGACGCTTCCGAAGAGAGATAACGTCTTCTTCCAACTCGACTTCGGCGGACGAGGTTTTGCGTTTCCGAAGCACGCGGGATCCATCCATGGGGTCCTCGTCGAGGACCAGCTGATTGAATACCGAGTGCGAGTCTGGCTTGTTTTCCGCCGGCAACAGATCCCGTGCAAGCTTAGAATCAGTCAACCGTCGGCTCGACGCTGGTGATATTGCCTCGAGCCCGGCATCGCCATTGGCGGGCACTGCTTCCTCCATAGCGGTTTCGGCACCTGATCCGGACGCCTCATCATCTCCAGCGCACTCGGAGCATTTCCACTTTGCGGTGCCTACAGATTGTGAGCCAGTTGGGTTCGAATGGGAATGCGGCTCGTGCACTGGTGGACTTACCATCTGATTCGCTGTAGGCATTGGTATCGCGTGCACATTGCTGGTGTGCTACAAACAGTTAGCGATAAAGGGTCTTGAATCGGCATAGGGAGGCGCGTTGGTTTACCATGCTCGCCACAGCCTTTGCAAGCCAATAAAGGTTCGGATTCGACGTTGGGAGTGTCCCCTTCTGATCCCTTACAGAGCATACACGCCTTTGCGTCAGCAGCTGCGGATGCGTCATCCTCGTCGTCCTCGTCGTCCTCTTCGTCGTCATCCCCTTCTTCCTCGTCTGCTTCATCAGCTTCTTCCTCTTCTTCTTCGTCGTCGTCGTCGTTCTCAACAGTATCTTCCCATTCGGCGGCCGATTCTCGATCGCTGACAACCGAGGCAGTACTGGCATCTTCGCCGCTGTCACTTTCCTCATCTTCCGTCTCGCCAGGCTTGATCTTGACGGCGCCCACGCCCTCGGCTTCGTCTTCTTCATCGGGGTCATCCGTTTCATCGTCCGAGGCAGTATTGTCGTCAACGCCTTGTGCGTCGGCAGCTTCATCCTCTTCGCCCTCGGCATCGTCTTCCCCACTCGCATCGTCTTCACCTCCCGTATTATCGTCTCCGAGGTGCATGGTATAGTCAACTTGGGCGTCAGTCTCTAGCGCGGCCTCGCTGGGCTGGTCCTGTTCCGTCACATCTTGTTCCAGCTTTACTGTTTGTTTCTCCTCAGCTGCTACGTCCTTGTTGATGGCACTTCCAAGATGGTGTTCCAGGGCATCACTCTTGAGCTGGGCTTCCCCAGGTCCGTCGTTCGCAGCAGGAACGGGGGGCTGCGAGGTGGCAGGCGCGGCATTGCCACTGTCGATCGCCATGGCATCACCTCCATCGTCGTCCTCGAATTCGGCGTCCTCCTCGGAGAGAATAACGCTCTTCTGTAGCTCTTCTTCGGCATTCGTCATTTTGCAACAGTTGGAGCGCTGATGGGGATTGTGGTGTGTGGTGGCGGATGACCAGTGCGCCGGGCGCAAAGAGAGAAGGAGCGGTGGGACCGTATCAAGGGAGCGTGGAGGCGCAAGTCGCAGAGCTACCAACCAAACCGTGGCATTCTTCTCGCATCTGGTGTCATGCAGAGCAGCTGGCGGCGGTGCCTAATCAGGATGCGCAACAGCAGCAGCTGGTGTCTAGAGAGACGGGGTGCGCGCGAGGCATGAGGCTCGATGCAGTGTGGGCCCGGGCTGTCAACGGGCGTAGCTGGACGCGCGGAATCTCGGCGCACGGGGGGGGACTGAATGGTTTCGCATGGGACAAGGACGTGGGGGACTATTCGGCGCGTGGTCTCACGTGCGAACGAACACAAAAGTGATGTTGCGGTCGAAGACAGCTCGATACGAGCGAGAGACCTCCCTCCAGGTCGGGCACTTTGGGGAGAGCTGGAGGTTCGCGCGGCTGCTGGAGCAGGTGGGTCTCCCGGCCTTAGTCAGCTGGAGATTTGCTGGACACCTCATCCAAGCCATTTCGAGTCCAAGCTCCCCCTCGATTGGGGGCAGGGCCAGCCATTGGCCAGGAAGTGGTGGCGCCCAATCGACGGGGCTTCCTGAGGCAGCCAGGCTGCTACAGCCCGGCAATCCATCTCCGACCTCAATTCGCTTCTACGGTACGGAATCGACCGCCGGCGATAGCTAGCTTCCCGACCTCCCCAACGAACCGCACACTGCGATCCCACCACCATGCCCGTCCCTTTCGAAGCCCTTATTCCTTATGGGATCATTCTGGCCGTAAGCCCGCCGACGTAGCTCTTGTTGCGGGCCCTCGGATACTAAGTCTACGTCCACCAGATGTTCGGCGTGACCGGCGCCGGCATGTCCAAGATCAAGAACATGACCAACGGCGGAAAGCGCACGCGACGCTCCCTAGACCAGTGGGACAGAGTACGGCTCGCCCCAGCTTACGGCATTATGTTCAACGGCTGACTCGCCGTGCTTGTAGCAAATGATGGACCGCGACCGAAGAATCACGGGTCTGTTACGAGGGCAATCCGATTCGCCGACCGCACCACCCGGCTACGAGCTGAACAACCCCTGGAGAGTACGTGGAAACGATAGCATATGGCCCATCCGTACCCGTTGCTCACCATTGTGCAGGTTGAGAAGCGGATGTGCTAGAGGGTTGGCCCGGTTTCGGCGAAGGAATCGGCACAAGCGCCGGCGCACCGTAGCAGATGGACAAAGAAGACAGGCGCCCATACGGAGGTCACGAGCTTCGAATGCCCAGAATGAAAGGGGGTATCATTATCCAGCCTCCGCAGTCTATGCTCAACGCCAACACCGAGTATCTATGATGCAATGGAATATGCCGTGCTGTCAGATCCTAATCTCTGGCCTGTTTTTGTTCAGCCCTTCCAGCAGCATGCAAGCCTGGCAAAGCTTCTGGCTTGACATGTAACCACATCGCTCACAAGAACCCAGTTTCTGCTTGGTGACGATGGGCAGGCTGGGGTTTGCAAGTTTGGTCTCCTTTTCCGGCTTTCTCGATGGTTCGTCACGTTGGCCAGCATTGGGGGGCATAGTGATCTCCGTCTCCAAGTCACGGGCTGCTACTGACTCGTTCTGTCTGAGTTGCTTCTCCATGGCGGCCATTTCGCCCCCAGAAGCACGGCCGCTCGCAGATCCGCAGCCGCCGGCGTTGTCGTCTTCCACGGCGGCGGGGGTTGAGGATTCCTTGCTGGTGCAGCCGCACGCGTCGGGAGTCTGTCCTGGTACCAGGCGAGCCATGTCTTCGCCGCTTCGGACAACGTCGAGGATGGCGCTTGGTCGGACCTTTTCCAAGTTCTTGATCAGACTCCTGGCGCTCCCCCTGAATGCCTCGGGGCTGTATATGCATTCTGTGCTGAAGTAATCCAGCTTTTTGTGGTGGGCGTACAGGACAATCTCCTTTTCGTAAGCATATTTGAGCGGCTTGCTGCGTTTGACGTCGCTGGCATTGCTTCCAGTGATGATGCTTGTCGCTCGTGACAGCCGCGCCAGGTCACCTCGAAGGAGGTTCATCAACACCGTCTCAGCCACATCATCGGCGTTGTGGCCAGTAACGACGTGCCGAATGCCTAGCATCTTTGCCCCACGGTCCAGAGCCTGGCGCCGAAAGACACCACAGTAGGTGCAGTTGCCTTTCTTGCCAATGGTCTCAACAACTTGGTCCATGGTCCACCCGTACAGTTCATCGTAGCCCACAATTTTAAGGGGCATGTCATACTGAACTGCATTTCTCTTCACCGTCTCCAGCGAATCATCTCGGTAGCCTCTGATACCCTCGTCGATGCTGAGAAGGACCAGGTCCAGGCCGTACTGGTGGCGATCGTTGAGCGTCTTTAGTACTGACGCCAATACCGTTGAATCCTTGCCACCGGAAGCCCCGATTGCAATCTTGTCACCGGGTTGGAACAGCTCGGACGATGTGATGGTGTGATGCACCTCGTCCTCGAAGATGCGGATGAAGCAGCCCTTGCAGAGCTTCTGGTGGTTCTTGGGCCGCTTTATGAGAGCGCGCTCCGTCTTGCAAATGGCGCAGAGAGCCGGGGCCATAATTGCCAGCCAAGTTGTAATCCGTTTGGCAAGAGTGGTAAGCGGCTTTCCGGGTTCGAAGATGAAAGGGAAGTTTTAGATGGGGCTGTCAGTCAGTGGTGAAAAGGCATGGACGGGTGTTGGGTATGATAATCGCGGCCTCTAGCTCGGGCTCCCGTTTCTATTGACCCTCTCTCTTTCTCCTCTGTCCTGAGTCATCAGGACGGAAAGACCATGGATCGATAGGCAAAGCTTGGTGGGGGTGCAAGCGGCTTCCGCCACGGGCGTGGCCAACCGGGCAGCAACGCCGCCCCGAGGGGCTGATGAGGGGCAGGGGGCCGATGGGCCTTGACGCTAGTGCCAGGTTGGCTTAGCGTCTCTATGCACGGGCCGGGCACACACGCACTTGCCTTGGGAAACCCTACGAACACCACAATTTTTTCCGATTTCTATTTGGACGCCAGCGACTTTTGTCGAGATTTCTCCTTCCTCATCCCTCTCGAACTGGTCGATCGCAGCAACCACGCCCAACGACCACACGACCAACTATCACCATGGTAAGCTCCTGAGTCTTGCGATTGCTGTGCTCTGGCACGCAATTATCTTTCAAACTGCTATGGCGCTCGCTAGCCGAGTTGTCCATCTTCCGCCCGTTGCCTCGTGGCGCGGGTGAAGACATGGCTTGAGATCTCGCGGGTGCTGCTGAAATATGCCTCCCACATGCGAATCTCTCTAGAGTTCTGGGAAGACTACAGTTAATGAACAACATTTGCTGATGTCTTCTTTCCTCAATGATAGCCTCCCAAGTCCGGTAAGAAGGCCGCCCCGGCCCCGTTCCCTTCGCAGAAGGCGGGCAAGAAGGCGCCCAAGGTCAGTCTCACACCTCCCCTTCCCCGGGTCTCCAGCCTCCTTTTGGCTCATGCTAACGCGTATTTGCAGAACCCTCTCATCGAGAAGCGCCCTCGCAACTATGGTATCGGCCAGGACATCCAGCCCAAGCGCAACCTCTCGCGCATGGTGAAGTGGCCCGAGTATGTCCTGCTCCAGCGCCAGCGCAAGATCCTCAACATGCGCCTGAAGGTGCCCCCTGCGATCGCCCAGTTCCAGCACGTCCTCGACCGCAACACGGCCGCCCAGGTCCTGAAGCTCCTCAACAAGTACCGCCCTGAGACCAAGGCCGAGAAGAAGGAGCGCCTGACCAAGGAGGCCACCGCCATCAAGGAGGGCAAGAAGAAGGAGGACGTCAGCAAGAAGCCTTACGCCGTCAAGTACGGTCTGAACCACGTCGTCGGCCTGATTGAGAACAAGAAGGCCTCGCTCGTCCTGATCCCCAACGATGTCGACCCCATTGAGCTCGTCATCTTCCTGCCTGCTCTCTGCCGCAAGATGGGCGTCCCGTACGCCATCATCAAGGGCAAGGCCCGCCTCGGAACTGTTGTCCACAAGAAGGTACAAAATACTTCCATTGGCCCCCTTTCCGGTTCCTACAGCTAACGATTGGCAGACCGCCGCTGTCCTCGCCATCACCGAGGTCCGCTCCGAGGACAAGTCGGAGCTGTCCAAGGTCGTCAGCGCCATCAAGGATGGCTACATGGCCAACACGGAGAACTCCCGCAAGCAGTGGGGTGGCGGCATCATGGGTGCCAAGGCCAACATGCGTATGGCCAAGAAGCAGAAGGCTATTGATACGGCCATCAAGGTCTAAATGTTTGGTTCAACGTCTGGTCATGGGTAGGGAGTTCTTCAACTTTGCAGCTTTGCACAGTTCCGGCGTTGGAGAGGTAAAATGGGAATACCAACCACGAATGGATTTGCATGACACCTACTCCAAACCCTTGGCTTGTTCCTTTTAAAGTCGGTGAAGGTGAAACGTCATGTTGTAGCTGGGCACAGGTGCCGGGTGCGCATTCTGCAACGCGAGGTGCGGCTTGCGGAGCCATGTAAAGCCACATTAAACCACTGATCACGTCCGCCGAGCGCGCACAAGGAATGCCGAGGATTGGGCGTCTTTTTGGCGTTGACCGGCCGAGTGCTTCGAGCCCCCTCGGTGATTGACCGGTGGACGCGGTGGCCACGGGTAGTCTACTGTTGGTTTACCTTGGGGAGGAACCGGCGCTCCTCGATGCCTCATGTTTGTACAGCGTCTCTCCCCACTGTCGGCGGTGTCGCAGCGCGAGTGTTGATGAGTGTGGGCTCGGGGGGCGGCCAGTTTCTTCATGGAGGTAACAAAAACCGCCACCCACGGGCAATGGGCCTACACATACTTCTACAGATGACCTGCTACCAGGCGCGAGGAGCGTCTTGGCACAAGCAAAACTAACGATGGAAACGATCTACGTGCTGGCAGGTGAGATGGATTTCTAGATCGGTGGACCGAGAAACGGGCCACGACTATCCTATTCAGTAGTCCTTGCCTATACTCCGAATAGGTTGTTTTGCGTGGATTATATACCTCTTGTCTCCGCTCCCCGATTGGGCTCCGGATTCCCAAATTTTGGAGGGCCCTCGACACCTTTGACCCGTCTCGGGCGTCCTGATAGGCGCAGCGCCGAGTCGCCCAGGCAGCATGAATGCCGTGTCGGGCGGTAGGAGATATTGGAAGCGGTGGCAGAAGGGCATGGGGGATCAGCACCCGCGTGACCTGTCGGTACAGGCCACCGGTCCGTGAGGTAGCACTGCCGTTCAGCCCCCTCTAGGTAATCTGAGATGACCTGAGATTCTGGGCTCTAACCGAGATGCGCCGCGACGTTTCCTGTGGGCGTACGTAACCGGGCCTGATAAGCATAGACGGTGCCAAGGGGGGGGTCCAAGGGCCCCCCGGGCCCCGGGTAGGGGAAGGAATCTGCCGGGGCGGACTCGTACCAAGATGCATCCTGGGCACCGCCAAGCATCCCATATACCAAGCCCAAACGAGCACTGCTTCAAATTTCTCCCAGCGCCGCCGCAAAGCTTAGAACGCCAAGTCTGGCCTCGGCGGTCCAGCGTCGTCGCCATGGCGAGCTGGCGCCTGCGCGAGCGTTTGCTGAGCGGGCAGCGCAGACCGGAACACCGGGACTCGAGTCGATCAGGTGGTTCGCTTCCATGCGCGCGCCCTGGAGCAGTAAGCCCGAACCCCGAGCCAAGGCGGGCGCCGGGAGTCCTAGATGGTGACTGGGCGCAGAGGTGGGGAGAGAGGGTGCGTATACTCGGGCAGTGGACGCGGATCCTGCCCTCCCACAGTTCCCGCTGTTTCTTCTCTGCTGAGACGGCTTGGGAAGGGGGGAAAGGGGCTTGGGACCAGATCTTGGGGTCACCGTACTGTGTGTACTCTCGGACGATGGCTCGGCGAAAGGCGGTACTACTCGCAGACGCGGGCGGGCACGCTGACAGGAGAAGTGGGAATAAGTCCGAGCAGGCGGAACCTTTCCACCTTGCAGTGACAAGTCGTGTCCCATGCGGCCACGATACGTGGAGAGGGGAGGGGGGGCACACAACCACCATCCGCCGTCCACCATCTACTGAGCCTATCTCCCCCGGACTTCTCTCGCGTACCCGGGCAGACCAGAAACCCGTCCGGCAAGCGTGCCAGGGTAGGGCCAAGCGGTCGCCCGCCGCGGAACTGACACTCCCCCCATGCATAGCTCCGTCGCATTGTATACCTTCAGATATGCTCTCCGTACAGGGGGGAGGGGAGAGCGAGGGAGATAAGGAGAATTGGAACGGTGGGCGATCCGTCCCCGTGAAACCGCCATTGAACAAGTACATAGTCCGTCAGTTCCTCGCTCGTCTGGGCTGGCGACCGTCTCGACTCTCTCACTTTCCTGCCTATCTCGCTCCTCGGAAACCCTAAAGTCAAACCAGCTTCTACTTGCGCTTCGATCCGTTTCCTATTGCCATCAAAGAAGAAGATCCCAGTGCTCCTTCCTCGCTCGTGCTGGCCCGCTTCGCCTATAATATCCACTTCTTGGCTAAGGTTGGACTTTGCACACAGCCGAAAACCTGGCTCTCGTTCCGCCCTGCCCTTCCCTCAGCCCCCGCCAAGGCAATACTCGGCAGAAGCAAATTGTTGGACGGGGTTCGCGCTCCTGGAGGAGATCCACCCGCCGTGCCGTCAGCGAACTGCTGTTCGACCCAGAGGAGACGCCTGGGGCTTTTGGCATTACCCAACAGATCGACCGCTCGGTGTTGCGACAGGCCCGGAAATCTCTCGACAGCCTGCAGCTGGGTTTATATCGCTCCGCCCGCCAGCAGTTATACTTTGAGCTGTCGGCCCAGGACCTCGCGCTTCCCATTCTTCAGCAGTCGCACCAGCAGAAGTCGCCGTCGCCGTTCCCGCCGTCCCATCCGTCGCCATCGCAACCGTCACGATCCTCCGACGAAGCTCCGGAAACCTCCATCACCATGTCTCGTAAGTTGTCGCCTGTTCCTCTACCCGTTGTGCTTTGGGGCGTCATCGACGCGCCAATAGAAAAGCAAGCCATTCGTTTCCCTCCCTTTTTTTTAGAAAATGGGATTGCCCGCTGCGACGTTGAGTTGCGCGCGGCGAGATCTCCCCCGCAGCAAACAAATCTGTAGCTTGTTTAGAGGGGCCCATGCCTCGATTTGTTCTGACAGCCGAAAAAGTCGTACGATTCTGACAAACGCCTGCAGAAGATCTCCGCGACCCCTTCACCTACGCCCTGAGCTCCAACAAGGCCTGGGCCGCGTACAAGAGCCACCAGAATCCCGATTTCTTCCCTCGGCTCGCCGCTGGCCAATCGCCTAAGATCCGTATGTCGCCTTCCCTCGCCGTGCCGTGCCCTCCCGTGCCGTTCCGAGCGTTTTGGGGGCGTCGTGCCCCTGGGCCCCCCACGCCGTCGCGACCCTCGCCCGACGGGCTGCCCAGGGTCTTTTTTTCTCGGTAGTGCTAACCAACCGCTGTCGCAGTCTGGATCGGCTGCTCCGACTCGCGATGCCCCGAAACCACCATCCTGGGCGCGCAGCCCGGTGACGTCTTCGTGCACCGCAACATCGCCAACACGGTCGCGCCGTCCGACCTGAGCCTGCTGGCCGCCATAAAGTACTCGGTGGCCGTGCTCAAGGTCGACCACGTCATCCTCTGCGGCCACTCGGCCTGCGGCGGCGCCGTGGCCGCCCTGGGCGACGACCTGGTCGACGATGGCGGCATCCTCGACACCTGGCTGTCGACGCTGAAGAACATCCGCGCCGCCAATCAGGAGGAGCTCAACGGTATCAAGGATGCCGGCGCGCGCGCCGTCCGCTTCGCCCAGATGAACGTCGACGCCGGCGTCAAGGTGCTCATGGCCAACCCCGTCATTAAGAAGGCCATCGACGAGCGCGGCCTCCAGGTCCATGGCACCCTTTTCGACATCGCCAGCGGCTGCCTCCAGGACCTGGGCGTTGGCACCAAGTCCTCCAAGGCCGGGGCCCGCCAGACCAACGGCGGCAGCGACGGCACCCCCGAGGAAATCATCCGCGGCCAGCACGCTACTCTGGTCTTTGGGGCCGGCGGTGCTGGCATGAAGGCGCATTGAGCCGACGGGTTGAGCCGGTGCCTTTGATTTGATTTTGATTATTGGACGACTACGCAGGCTACGAGTGGGAAAAGCGGTTGCACCGCCCGTGATGGCATTTTAGGAAACTGGCCGGCGTTAAGAGAGTCATGATATCTCCAGCACGAGCTGAACACGACAGCCTCGGATCATTATTGTTTTTCCAACATTGGTTTCCCTCTAGTTTTTTACATATCCACTTGAAGCACGGCAAAATGCATTGGTGCTCTCGATTGGCAATCCTAGGCACGCTCCTGTCTCTTGTGTTGTATGCAGCGTGCCTGCCAGTCACCAACTGCCACGGTCAACTTCGTCAGACACGCGGCCTACGTGCCTGGACGGGGACCAGGCTGGTTCGACGTGGGGTCGCAACAAAGGCACTACTCTGAAAGGAGGCAGTCAGAAGCTTACGTGCCACGATGCACGGCATCAGCCAGGTCTTCGATCTTGCTCGGATATCCGGCGATCGGACTGAGAGTCATGGTCCAGCCGGGGTAGCAGGTATTTCAGGCATAGGCACAAGGGGGGACTTCAGCCAATCCGGTTAGCACGTGCGTCAGCAATTGTCAGCCCGCGACTGTACTTTGAAGCGGTTCGCATGCCTGTCAATTCATCCCAAGATGAACGGTCATGTGGTTGGAAAGCGGACCTCTATCAAGTATAAGACCATGTATACCTACGTGGGTGCATCCCATGCATCATCGCCTGTAAGAGCCGGGGTACGGCATGAAACTAGCGATGCCGTCCCGAATTGTTGAGTGCGCCGCTGGCCGTGCGTGGGAGTAGGAAACTACCTACCGTAGCCGAGTGTAACGATGAAAGCAGCACTTGTGTATCGTGGAAGTGGGGGGGGCCAGGGGGGAGAGGGGGGACGAAGGGGGAAGGGAGAAAGGCTTGAAAGGATAGGTGGGAGTCGCCGCTCTCCAAAAGCGCCACCAAAGTGGACGTTGCGGCAATAGGAATGGGGACAAAGGGCGCCCATCACTGTGTGGCTGGAAAAAAAAAAAAAAAAAAAAAAACTCGACCCAGAAACGAGCGGTATCGAGGCGATTACAAACCGTCTTCGCAGCCGAGGCTCGGCTTGGGTATAGGAGGTTGGGGTCCGCTGCCTTCGACTCCGGAAGGGCGGGCGGATATACTTTCTGGAGTCACTCGTTCCGAGCAAATACCTCGTAGGGGAAAACCACCGTCGCTTCCGTACGATACCCAGCACCCCGGTGGTACGTGCTTTGGATTCCCCGCCCGGCCGGAATAGAAGGCCTTTGTGGATTTGACTATGCGGCGGCAAGTTACGGCGCGCGTGAATGAAGCCGAGGAGGATCGACTGGAACATGCCTTTCTCCCAAGACAGACACCTCGACAAACCAACGAAAGGTAGAACGACGATCCGAATATAAGTTGTTTGGGGGTTCACGGCCCCACTGAGACTGGAGATGCATGCTCAAGAGACGGATGGATTTGACGCGTAAATAGGGGGCTATCCATGTTTCGCGGGCGCTAGTGGTCCGTCCGTGTGAATCACTGTTTTATTCATCTTGGGACTCGTCTCTGGGGGGAAATACCCGTGACATCTTGATATTTTGAAGTCGTGTCGAGGAAACGATATCCCCACCCTGCTTTGGCCGACACAAATGGGCTAACAAAGGACAGTCTCGGGGGTTCGTACCAAACCCGAAACCTGCCCCCCGCTCCCCCTTTAAGGAGACAACTCGGTGGGCCCCTAGGCGTTCCTTCGGATATCTTCCCTCCCCTATAGCAGCCTCCGCGCGGGAATGATGCCGATAATGGCGGCCTCGGGAATCCAGTCCACGGCCAGCCACAGGTCGGCGCTCATGTAGGGGGCGACGGCGGGTTTCTGGCCGATGCGGCGCATGCGCTCGGAGCAGAGGTCGTCGCGGGAGAAATAGAAGACGCCGCTGCGGCTCAGCTGGAAGGCCGAGACGACGGCGACGGCGACGTCGCCGTGGCCGGGCCAGGCGTCGCGCTGCCGCCGCGCGGCCTCGCGCTTGGCCGCCTCGCCGTCGCCCCACAGCGAGACGAAGGGCGAGGCCTCACCGTCGCCCGCCGCCCACGTTAGGTGCTTGTGCACCGCCTTGGCCGTGATGCGCCGCGCGTACGGCGGCGGCGGCGCCCGCGGCCACAGGTAGGCCGAGCCCGCCGGGATGCCGGCGCCGCGCCGGTAGGGCGTCTGCGAGCACGAATCGTAGACGTGGTAGAGCATCAGGTTCCGCTCCGACGGCCCCAGGTCGTGCGAGACAAAGTCCGCATGCGCCATCGTGGGCGAGCTTGGGGCGATGGGCCGAGACGGCAGATACTGTAACGGCGGAGCCGGTCACGGGCCTTCCGGGTTCCTGAACTTGGGCGACTACAAGCCGGGATCAGGGTTCCCTTCACACAGAAGTGGAATATCGGCGGGCACACGTTGTCGAGCAGTACGGCTGCGGATGCCGGCCTCACGGGTCACAAGGGGGCGGTATCAGTCTGGAGATTACCGAAAATTAAATGCTCGGATGAGAAGGGAGAACCTTGAACTGTCGACGCGAGCCAGGAACAAAGAAGACGAACAAGGGGGGAAAGCCGAGTCTCGGGGACGCGAGCCCCGGGGACAGGAGAGACCCTCAGGTGTCATGAATGTGCGCTGATTCGTGGCTGCCCCCAGTCACCCGGTATGTAATCGTGACGCGATAGCATCGAGGCAAGGCTAGATACGGTCCAGGCCTCGCGATGCATAATGCGGGAAGGTTTAGTGAGGGAGGGGGGCTACGGCAGCAGCTATGTAGACTTTCGGCAGGCAGGATGTCGTCGTACCTTGCAGAAGACAGTGGACAACGCGGGATGCATGTCGGCTCGGCCGGTGCTGTCCGGCCATCCGATCTTATCAAAGTCGATGCCCTCGGACGTCGGACTGAACTCCTACCGAGCCTGCGTATCCGGAGAAAGCAAAGCTGTGCGTGGAGGTGTCACGGCTCGGAGGAACCGTGAATCGCCCCGAATGCGCCGGTGTGCGTCGTACATAGGAGTATCTCTCCCGAATAATCAAGAGAGGGGTCGCAGCGGGTGATAGGGTAGACCCGTGGTCTAGTGCTATTCCAATCCATTATCACCAGTCGTCCATGGTGACCACGGGCTTTGCGTGGCCTCGGCAAACATAGGAGCTGGAGGATCGATGCGGGTTTGATATTGATGTAGCTTAGGCAATGAGAGTGCGGCAGAGCTACGCATGGAGGCAGTTTGATTCAGCTGAAGTAGCACACTCACTGCCCCTCCATACAGACGAAGCGACCTCGAAAAACGTGGGGCTCGATACTGGATGCCGAAGCGAGCAGTGGACGTCTGCGATGGAGTAATAGAGAGCTACGAGGTACTTACTCTGGGTACCAAGAGAGGGGCAGTTTCTACCTTAGCGGGTAGTCGTTGCTATGTTGTGTGTGGATGTCACGTCATTAGGAGGGGGCGGGGTATCCGTCAGGAGTCGGCCGGCGGGCGCTTGTGCCGGTTGTGCGAAAGTAGGTAAAAGAACGGCTGTTTCTTGATCGCATGTGTCTCCAGCGCGCGTATGGACCGATAATATAAGCCCGGTCCTCCGTCGAAGGGAGATTGGTCGTGACGGAGGCGATTGAGTCTGGTCGCGGGAGGACAAAAGAGAGGAACTGTATCTCCGATGGACCAGCCGCTATCGTGCATCCAGGGCGTCCTCCTACATCGGCCTCTCTGCTGACGCCTGCTGCGTGGCTGCCGCCGCATTTGACGACTTCCTGTTACTTTCCATCGCAGCACTGCTTTGGATAACGCGCCCGTCATACCTCCGCCATGGCTTTGACCGTTTTGTCCGACCAAGACATCAACAACCTGCTCGAGTCCCTGACGGCGGACGAGGCCGAGGCGCTCGCGCTCAGCCTCAAGGCCACGCTCCACGAGTACTCGACGGGGGCGCAAGGGTCCGAGGCGTTCCACCAGCCCGAGCGCACCGTCGTCCACAACGAGGCCAGCAATGTCACAACGCTCTTCATGCCGTCGTCGTGCAGCCGCCGCGGCCACGGCGTCAAGGTGGTGACGCTCTCGGG
Organism: Nigrospora sphaerica; assembly: GCA_018287875.1. Taxonomy (NCBI): domain Eukaryota; kingdom Fungi; phylum Ascomycota; class Sordariomycetes; order Amphisphaeriales; family Apiosporaceae; genus Nigrospora; species Nigrospora sphaerica. Next base: position 1,457,373 of record JAGVVL010000017.1, read on the forward strand.
GCCCGGCGGCGCCCCCGGCGGCGGCCCGCCCATCCAGCCGACGGGCACCGTCACGCTCTTCGGGCCCGACGGCAGCCCCGAGGGCCTCGTGCACGCCAAGACGCTGACGGCCTTCCGCACCGCCCTGGCCTCGACCTGCCTGCTGCAGAAGCGCGCCGTCGTGCGCACCCTCGTGGCCTTTGGCGCCGGCAGCCAGGCCTACTGGCACCTGCGCCTGGCCCTGCTGCTGCGCGGGTCGACGGTGCGCGACGTCTACATCATCAACCACCGGTACAGCGACAGCGCCCGCCAGACGCTGCAGAAGCTGTACGCCGTCCCCGCCGACGTCCGCCGCCGCGAGGGCTGGGAGCACGCCGTCTTCTCGCTGCTGACGCCCAGCTACGGCGAGTTCGGCCGCCTGCTCAAGGAGCACCTGCGCGCCGCCGACGTCGTCTACTGCTGCACGCCAAGCACCGAGCCGCTGTTCGACGCCTCCATCCTCACCAACACCGAGGGGCGTAAGAAGGGCCGCCTCATCGTCGCCATCGGCAGCTACAAGCCCGAGATGCGCGAGCTGCCCCGCGCCCTGCTCGAGCAGGCCGTCAAGCCCACCCACGGCTCCGGCTTCCTGCACCTCCACCGACACGCCACCGAGGGCGGCGTCGTCGTCGTCGACACCATCGACGGCTGCATGAAGGAGGCCGGCGAGCTCATCGAGGCCGGTATCGAGCCCCGGCAGCTTATTGAGTAAGGACCGCCCCCTTGCTGCCCACGGACACCGTCTCCCCGCCATACTCCAAACTGCTGACCAGAACCCCCCAGACTCGGCGAGCTCGCCATGATCCAGAGCGCCAGGATGCAGGAGGGCGAGGATGGCTCCATCATTTCGGGCTCGTCGACCGACGTGTCCTCGGATATGGACAGGCTGGATCTCACACCGGGTACGCCCTCCATGTCTACCGTCTTCGGATCCGACGGCGCCAGCACGACGGGCAGCAGCAGCAAGCGGTCCAGCTCGGGCAGTCCCAAGCGGAAAGGCAGCGGCCTCTTCCGCCGACAATCTTCGAGTTCGGCCTCGACCGAACAGGCCAGGAAGAGCCCGGAGGACCACCTCTCGCGTTGGCTCACGGCCGGCAATGTGGTTTACAAATCAGTAGGCATGGGACTCATGGACCTCGTCGTGGGCATGGACATTGTCCGCCTGGCCAGAGAGAAGGGCGTCGGCACACTGGTTGAGAACTTCTCCTAGGGCGAGCATGATCGCCGAACTTTGTATCCTATTCTGACGTCTTGAATTGCGCCCGCCTGGTTCACTTAATCTGCCGCCATCAATCAACCAAGCTACCCATGTATGCAAACCATGCTCACTATACATGTCCTGTTCATCACATTGAACTCGTAGTCGACCCCGTCGACGTGGCACGCTGAAAGCCCCAACTTTACTCGGCCACCCAAATGGAGGCCATGCCCATACCCGTTCCCACACACATCGACGTCAGACCAATCTTCTCGCCGCGCCTCCTCAACTCGTACAGCAGAGTGCTGACCTGTCGGGCACCTGTGCAGCCGAGCGGGTGTCCAAAGGCGATGGCGCCACCCTTGGGGTTGATCTTGTCCATAGGCAGGCCCAGCTGCTGCGAGGACCACAGGCACTGGCTGGCAAAGGCCTCGTTGATCTCGAAGATGTCGATATCCTCCTTGGTGATACCCGTGAGCTCCATGACCTTGGGGATGGCCTTGAAGGGGCCAATGCCCATGAGCAGAGGCTTGACGCCGACGATGGAGGCGGCGACGTATTTGCCGAGAATCTTCTGGCCCAGCTTCTCGGCCGTCGACCGCTTCATCAGCAGCACGGCGGCGGCGCCGTCCGAGATCTGCGAGGCGTTGCCGGCGTGGATGGAGCCGCCCTGGGCGAAGGAGCCCTTGATCTTGCCCAGCGACTCGGCGGTGACGCCCGGCCGCACGCCGTCGTCTTTGGAGACGGTAATGGTCTTGACCTCGCCCGTCTTGGGGTCCTCGTGCTTGACCTGCAGCGGGTGGATCTCCTCGTCGAAAAGGCCGGCCTTCTGGGCCTTCTCGGCTTTTTGGTACGACGAGGCGGCGAAGGCGTCCTGGTCGGCGCGCGAAATCTTGTAGTCGTTGGCCATCTGCTCCGACAGGACGCCCATGGGCACCTTGCAGTTGGCCGCCTCGGGGACGGATTCGAGGAGCTCGGAAAACTCGGAAACAGCGGCCGGGCTGCAAGGGATGCCTTCGTTAGCGCCTAGGGGTCCCGAGAGCCGGAGAACGGGCAACGACGACGACCACTTACCCGTACTGTGTGCTCATGCTCTCCACACCAGCACCGATGCCGATCTCGATCATGCCGGCGCGGATCTGATTGGCGATGTCGACGCAGGCCTGCAGGCCCGACGAGCACTGGCGGTTCAGGGTGCGCACGGCGGTGGACTCGGGGAAGCCGGCGACCAAGGCGGCGGCACGCATTTCGGTGGCACCGCCGCCGGGGGCCAGGACCTCGCCCACGCAGACGTCCTCGACCAGCGAGGGGTCAATGTTGGACCGCTCGATGATGCCCTTCAGCGCGCCGGCCATGAGGTCGGCCGCCTGTGTGTCCTTGAAGCCGCCCTTGCCGCCGCGGGTGAAGGCGGTTCGCAGACATGCCGTCACGACGATCTGGAAGGGGGGCCGGGGGTCAGTAGGGGGCGTTGCGTGAGACGCTGGCCGGGCGGGAAGGGCGCACATACATCGTCGGGGCTCTTGATCAACAGCCTCTCCTTGGCCGACTTTGCGCCGCCGATCTGGCCGGAGATCTGCTGCAAACGGTCGAGGGCTACGAGGGGCAGAGAGTCAGCGCGACGGCCCGAAACCGTCAAATTCCTTTTGCCGGCGCAGGCTCATCAGTCACTCACCACCCATCTTGACTTTGCTTTTGGCTAGCCGGAGGCGAAGAAGGGAGGGAAGTCGATGTGACGACGGTAGAGGTGCAGTATCGCTCGAAGGGGGAAGCGACAGGCGGATATGGGGAGCTAGAGAGACGGCTGGAACAACGGCGATGGTGTTCCGGGGAAGGAAACGATCAAGCGGTTAGGAATACGTAGAAATAGGTATGAAGTACTCTCACAGCCGAAGGAACAAATGGCATTTGCGCCTGGGCGGGCACTGTACGTGTTGCAGCTCCGGACTTCGAACCTCGGAACTCGAGGGCACGAGGCCGCTAAACAGAAAGCGGCAAGTTGATGTCAGGGCGACTCTCCACCCGCCGAGGCACATGTCAACGTCCCCCACGACGTAGGTGGAGGGGATGGATGACTGGATCCGTGGATAGTCTCTCTATTTTCCCCGGCCGTGGCGACCCCAGTCGGCTGTCGGCTGACCAGGGCCAGAACCGGTAAGGTACTGACTGGCTGAAGTCGCAGTACTTCACCTAACGCTCTCCCCGAACCAACGATGTTTGGTCCGTTGCCAATGCCGAGGAGAGCCCTGAAGGGGAGAACTGGGGGAAGGCAGGTCACGTAAGATGTACCTGTGCCACATGTAGGGACTCCGGGGGATGGATGTGTCCGCTGTCGCAGTTCAGCTCCTCCCCGTACCCAGTTTCACGTGCCAGCCAGACCGGCCTGCAGACGCTGCACCTGACCTGACTCGGCGTGTCGCACGACCATCGTTTGGACCAGAAGGCGAATGGCGACGACGACGACGACGACGAATCCATGCAACCGTAACTTTCTATGTGTATTCGCTCTAGGACGCACGGGCACACTCGTGACAACCACCATGACCATCAGTACACATATGCGGGTTACGTACTGACTGCATTGCTTACTAATTCCACTCGGCATCCCTTTAGGTTCCCATGCTCTTATGGACGGGAGGTGACACGCAGGCCACCACGATCCCCTATCCCCCACCACTCCACAACTCATTGTCGCTCGTCAACCCTCCCCCACAGGAGGCCCATAGCATCATGTGCTCTCGCTGGCACTTTCAACATGCCTCCCGGAGGGACTACAAGGGCACCAGGGCGGCTACTGCCTCTACACAAGCAGCAGAGAGGTGGAGTGTACCGCAAGGAGAGAGAAGGTTCCCTTGGTTGGGCGGTCCGCTCAGGGGTCCTGCGGGTTCCGAGTGCCCTGAGTGCTGTGCCCCGAAAGCAGACGACGCGAGGGTGCTCTAAATTCCTCTTGGAGGTACGCGCCCGCACCTAGTTTTCAGACCCCACGCTGCCTGTTTTCTTCCGGCGCCGTATTCTCTTCCCCTCCTCCCCTCCTTTGCCCTTCATGCTGGCGGCTGCCTGGTAAAGGGGGATGGGATGTTGCTTTGGCGCCCATGGAATCGGTCATGATGGATGGGATCCGGTTGCGCCTGCCCACCCGCTTATTGTTCAGTACAGACGTAGATAGCAACCTCGTTGCACGGGCCCCCCACAAACACACACTTACAGGGCTGCCCAGCTTCCACCGTCCAGCCTGAAGGTTTTCCGTCGAGGATCTCGCATTCGCCCTAGGCGGCTCGTAACGATGGCCACGACGGGCACCATCGCTTTCCCAGATCCCAGCTTCCCCGGATTCCAGATTGCACGACGCACGCCTGCCCGTCCCGCTAACCCCGGCACTGGATACGAGTCGCTCAAATGCGCCCACTTACAATCGCAAATTTCCATTCATCTTCCAGGCACCAACTACGGGTACAGAGTAGCCCCGGGGTGATGTCAGTGCCTCGATCCACCGCCGATGACTCTTCCCTTCCAGCCCTCCCAGTGACTCACCGAGCTACGGACCGTCCAGGACTGCGCCCCGTACATAAGACGAATTCCGAGCCGCCACGCTGCCTCACCTACGGCGAGGTCACATTTACCCTCGCCCTCCCCCCAACGTGATGTCGTCTTCCCGCCCGCGGCAGGCGGCCGAACCCGCCAGCACGCCTCTGCAGCATCTCAACTTCGCAGCTCTTAGTCTTGGCGCCACCACCAAGCTCGACGCTCTTCCGCTGGACATCCTCCTCATCATACTGGCTCACCTGGACACGGCGAAAAGTGTCGCCGGGCTGAGCCTGGCCTCACGGAAGCTGCACCAAATCGTCAAGGAGGACGGCTGGCGCATCTTTGTGCGCAGCCATTTCGCCGGTGTCTCGCTTCCACCCAGCACGCCCGAATACGGATGGGACTATGCGGCCCGTAGCTTGACGTGGCACTCCGAGGCCTGGGACAGACACGCCTTTGCCGTAGGCTCGCTGGTGCCGCGCGCCGAACGGGCCCGGAATGACCGAGGAGGTCGTAATCGAGGCGACGTCAGGCGCCTGCCCCGCAACCAGACGGTGCCTTGTCACATCTTAGTCGATGCGCACCTTCAACGTGAAGGGAAAAGGCAGCTGGAAACTGTCGTCTGGGGCGCCGGAGAGGATCTTGTCGCACGCAGACGGCGCGAGACGGCCGAGGGCACGACCGAGTCGGAGCTGTGGCAAGGCCTCCGCGGATCCGAAGGCGGCTTCAAGAGCGGCAAGGATGACGTGACTTCGCTCTCCATTTTTGATGACGAATCTCAAACCAGCCTCCTTGTCGGGAGAGCGAGCGGCGACCTTCGTCTCCTGTCGCTGGGCCTTTCCGACTTTGGACAGACGCGCATGACCTTTGAGCCTGCGCCTGTAGACGCGGGCCCCAAGCCGGCCCACGAGATCCAGTCCCTCGACTTCAGTAGCGATAAGCGCGCGCTGGCCGCTGCGACCAAGGACCGCTTGTTGTTGTATCCGTTGACCTCGACTCCGGGCTCGCAGGCCGAGGCCACGCACGAGAAAGCTCTCTCTGTGCCGCCCCTCGAGGCGGTCGACCTCCAAGCACTCGATGGATCGCAGCCCTTCACCTTTGTCCGCTGCGTTAGATACACGGAGAACGGAGATCTCGCGCTGGGTCTAGCCAGCAGCACGGAACCGCTGCGATATCTGGCCACTACGCCTACCGGGCTCCGGATGCACACGGCTTCGAAAATGGTGCCCTCGGAGCGTGTCCCAGGTTCGTATGCCCTGAAGGACTGGACCAACATGACGGCGAGAGGAATTCTCCCCGTGAACACCCAGTCAGTTCCAGGGGGAAGGGGGAACGTTGTCTTGTCTTCTTACGACGACGGGACCATCCGGCTGCAGGACCTAAGGACCCCATCGCCTATCGATACTATATACCAGGACAACTTCGAGATCATGACGCCGGTCGGGCCCCTCCTGTCCTACGGCACCGAGAGGTTCATTGCCGGCAACGCTCGCTCGAGTACCATCAAGATATTTGATTATCGGTGGTCCAAGCCATACCACTACACGGCCGCCCTCCCGTGTAGCAGCAGCGTGCCCTTCCCGGCGCCCCGGTCCCCCACAATGGTGCTGCCTCCCACGCATACGAGACGCGTCCGATGCGACAACGCTCGCGGGGTCGAGTGCTGCTGGCACGCGCTGTCCAAGCAGCACTTCTATCGCCCCAACTACACCGTCTACCTGCCCCTCTTGACGCATGCGTCATCGCCCATCTACTCGCTGGCGAAGTCTTCGGACCTGTCGCCCACCGTATATGCGGGGCTGGCTGGCGAGCTCGTCGAAGTTCGCCTCGGCGATGGCGCCGATGACCGGGGGACCGGCGCGCCGGTCCGCCCGGACGCCTCCAGTGCCCCTTATACGTACCACCGGGGCCAGGCCAGCATCTTGGAGACGGGCGACGGCTTCGCGCTCGAGGACATTTTCAAGAGCCAGCGCGTACCTGAGATGCGGAGGCAGGCTGGTAAGCAACTGGAGACGGGCCGGATCCCGCACGCCTTGCGGCGGATGCACCGGCTGGACGAGCGTCTGCAGCACGAGTCCGATTTCTCCCACTTGAACTACGGGGCCAATCCAGATTACTCGTCCACGAATGGGCACGATCCTGTTTAGTGAACAGCTGCCCGGCGACTTTAGGGGCGGTTCCGCCAAAGACCATAGAGACGTGGCGAGCCGTGATGGCATGTACACTGCCGGATGAGTAAGGTATATTATGCTTGTATGTCTGGAACGAAGACGTCAAGAAGGAGAAGAAGAACCATCGTGTCAATCGGCCTGTCTGCATTCAAGGTCGCTCGTGCTGTGCCCGAAGCTCGAATCCGTGCCCAGAGTTGCTAAAATCAATCCGCATGGACTTGGACGTCTGGCGGACGTGCCCGTTGCGCGCAGCGAAGCGAAGCTGGGCGCGTGCCTCGGCATCGAGTGAATGCGTCAGCGTCGCAATAGTATCCGTTTTCCACGGCACCAAATCCAGCCGGCGCGTCTCGATGATTGCGAGCAGGACGAAAATGCAGCCGCCAACGATGGCCGCCACCGGCAGCGCCAAGTACTCCCATTGCACCCGAATGTGCACTACCCATGACTGACCGGTCCCAAACTGCGGCGGCGTCGTCGGCGCCGACGCGTCCCGGGCCCAATTCGTCATGCTCGTGGCGACTCGGTCGAGGGTGGCTGCCATGTCGGGGCTCGCGTACAGCATTTGCATCACCGATAGGGGAAAGAAACCGAGAGGCTCGTTCACGGCGGGCCAGACGAGCTGCTTGCCTCTTTGAAATAGTTCCACATGCAGAAAATGAGCCATGCTACCGGCCGCGTTCTGGCTCACGTTGAAGTCGGCTGTGAAGGCTGTTCCATTGTCAGAATTCGGGGCATTCTCGGCAGGCGGGCCCCGGAGCTGTAAATCATAGCGCACGAAGTCGCCCATGGTATGGTAGAGGGTGTGACCACTGTGGTTATCGAAGGCATCCTTTGTTGGATCTGGGTCAACTGCGCTGAAAGAACCATATGCACGCTCCGCCCATACTCCCGTCACTCGTTCCTCCAGCTTGCCCTGGGCGACAATGGATTCCAGACGCTTGACACAGAAGTACAAAGCACATTCGGTCGCGCTGACTTCGGTCTGGTCCCACCGCGATAACCCTCCTTCGTAGCTTTTTGCCGCCCGAATCATGGCGAAGGCGCTGATCATCGTGTCCATATCTTGGAAGGAAAGGGTGGCCCGGGCATCGAAGGTGCTGCCCACGGCCATGTAGGCCGACAGGCTTGTCTGCTTCCCGTCCACGTTCTTCAGGCTGGCATAAGGGAGTGAATAGTTGGTATAGTGGCCTTCGATAACTACCGAGCCGCTTGACGAGGTACCGGAGTTGGATTTGTCGCGCTTTTTGCTCAGGCGCTCTTTGATATCGGTACAAGCGCTACAGACACCCAGCGTGTATACAGGCGCCCATGTGCAGTTTCCCTGGGCACAGTGAAAAGCGGGCTTCACCGGGGTGCCCATAAAGCCATTATAGATTGCTGCCGCCATATTCAGATCCGGCTGGCTGGTGTATGGCACCACACTAATGGACTGGTTGTGCGGCAGTACCACGCCCACACTTGACGCCTTGTGATTTGGGCCATGTAAACCGGCGTCGAGCCTCTGGCTCACGGGGATCGACGGTGGGAAGATGCCGACCGCATCGGCCAGCCTACCCTGGTAGGCGATAGCGGACTGGAGCAGAGCGTCGAAGCTGATGAGCGAAACCATGACCAGAGTCCCCAGCGTGGCCCAATGACTACCATGCATCAGTCAGCCCCTCGGCCCACGAAGCAAAGTTTAGCGGTCTCGAACAGGCTGAGGTGCGCTCACCGAACGCCTAACCACCACAACAGTTGCAAACTCCCCCAGGGGCCTCGACTAGCATCCTCAAACTTTTCGAAAGCGATGAGGTTGTCCGACTTCCGTCGAAACCAGTTCCACTTCTCCTGCGCAAGGCAAGCCCCTATCGCAAAGGCCAGGGCACCGCGCGTGAGCGCGCCGAGGACTGACACGAGCGTGTTCAGGGAAACGTCGAAGATATCCAGCGGGCGGCCATCCGCGTATACCATAAGACCTATGGCAGCCACGGACATGGCAACGGCGAGGGTAGCCGTGAAGATCTCGGCGCGCCAGTTGTAACGGCGCGACTTGCTTTTCGGGCGCTTGGAGAGCAAACCGCGCGACTCGAGTTTGGCTTCGTGGCGGCTTGAAGTGGTGTCGAATGATAAATGTGAGAAGTTGGATGAGGTCGAGGACGTGCCCTTGCGGTGTCCTCGGCCCGCACAGTTGTGGTCTCCTTCTACATCATCTCCGGTGTACGGCGATTCAAGAAGAGGGTCAAAGCCGGCCGTTGCCGGGGACGAGGCGGCCGCGTGTGGCCCCAAAGGGTATTGCCCAAGCCCGGAAGGTTTGGGCGGCCAGGCCTCCAGGGGCACGGAAGTAGTTTCCATCACGGTCGAGCCAGAAGCAGCGGCGAAGCGCAGCGCTCGCGTGACTTCTCAAATGTTGTGTTCTTTCGATGTGCCACGTACGGTAAGATGAGCCGCTGGGCAGAGGACGCAGCGATATTTCCCCTTAACGAGCCCGCATCTTCTGTTCGTATTTCGGTAGCAGAAGTGCCAGAAGTATTCACAAAAGCGGGCATATGCTCGACTGAACGGAAGACTTGCTCGACGAAAAGCAGCTGCATGGCCACCTCGAGCGACGGCGAACTGGGACGAGGGCGGGCGTTTGGGGTTAAGTGGCTGGCTCAAAGCGGTAGCGGCGGGTGGCAGCAGCGGTCACGGCCGCGATGAGGTTGCATCACCTCACTCATCGGTGCAATAGTACTGGTAGCCCGTTCCATACGTAGGCAATATCACCATGCAGTTGGTGCGAGCTGCATGAAGGGCATGCAGGACGACCATCCCGGCCGGAGGAAGGATGAGAAAGTGGACAGACGCCGGTCCCCTGACGGCCGCGACTTGTAGAATTTAAGACAAAGGGCGGGCCTGCCGTTCGAATGTGATTGCATATTCGTTGAGCAGAAGATGGATGGATCCCTGGTTGTGCGTGGGTGTTTGTATGGAGTGTTCAGTCTAGGAGCCCGAGGAAGGGACTACCCTCTGTATCCTCTCACGGTGCTCAATAGACTGGAGGTACGTAACCGGTGCCTGCCGGTATTCGGGATCGCTACTACTCGCCCAATGCGGTATCTCTCCGAGGCCCCCCCTGGACCGCTCCTGCCCCTCCTAAAAGCGACCCAACCGCCGGACCGAGAGTCGTCAACGGCTGCAAACGTTGAGCCGAGAATAGAACTGCGCCAGACGACGTCCTGACTTCTCTCGCGACACGACCACCAATAGGAAGTCCTGACTTCTCTCGTGACACGACCACCAATAAGAAGTTCCACAATGGAAATTCCGATGTGAGGCTTCTCCGTCGGGCCCCCGAGGTCGTATCGTTCCACTGGGCAGCAGAAAGTCACGGCTTTTCTGGAAAGGACCGCGCCCGCCAACCCCCATCCTTCAGGCACATACCCCTCCATCCCGCGACGCACGCCTATCATCATCCAGGCCGGTAGCGATGACGGCGTTGGTGATGCCGGGCACTACGACAATGCCCATGCTTTAGTCTCCTATAACGTCCATAGTCGCATCGTCCAAGCGTGGTAGTTGTTTGAACCAAGCTGCTCTGGAAGGGACTGAAGGACTGGCCTCTTGTCCTGAGGGCCATCTGCATGTCCACAGGCCTGGTTGTGAAACACATGTTGTCGTTAGCTACTGGCACTGTATACATAGATGGCTGGCTTGCGTTCCCTGGCTGGGCGTAAGGAAAGTCAGACCAGGACGCGGGGCATCGTGCTCACAGCAATGACAGGATGTACCTTGGGTTGCCCGCATGCCCATCAGATGACCGATGGACAGGAAGCAGAGCTTCACGCACTAGCGGCCCCCGTTCCTTATAGTATTATTGTTCACTTGGGCGGCCGTGTGAATTTTGGTTCCACTGTCTACGCAGCGTCATTCCACGCATCTATCCAACTCGGGTGGTCAATTCGCATTATTCCATATAGTATACACGGGCTCGCTAGGCTGGAGCTCATTGCAAGCCAGTCCCGTCATGTCTCATTAATTTGAAGGCTCTGGAGTCCAAAAAACGACCTGAGTGCAGATAATCAGCTGAGGTCGAAGCCGGCGCCTGCCTGAACCGCGTACAGAAGCTTGGCGCGGAGCGTCTTGGCACTTCTGTAACGCGGCAACTTTAACAGGTTCACGCAAGTGCTTGTGCTGGGCAACCTCTCCTCGTCGTCCCCGCCGTCCCGGATACTGAAGCGCGGGCTGAGCTGTGAGAAGCCCAGCAGCGGCGCTCTGGGAGTCGACGTGACGTACTTCAACACCTCGCGGCGTTCCGAGTCCTGCAGCCCGTACATGACCTCCCAAAACAACTTCACCGTCTCGTGCTCCTCTCCATCATCGCCAATGACGTACAGGCCCGAATACTGCGTGTGCCGGCGAAGGTCGTCCACGTCAATCTCGGTGCTGTCGCCGCCGACTAGGCGTTGCAATTCATTCTGATTGAACATGGAGAGCCACGAGGGGTTGATGATGGAGCCGAGCCCGCGCAAGAACGCTTTCGTCTGGCGGTAAGGCTGGACCACGAGGCGGTGTTTGGCCACATACGAGAGGTACAGCGGCCGGTCCTTGTTGGTCACGGGCATGTCCGCGCCCACGGGACGGAGAGGACGCACAATGGTGTGGACTTTACCGTTTGGCCCCCTGAACTGGTCCGCAATGGTGAAATCAAGGCCAAAGTCAGATACGTCTCCCGGGTAATTTTTCAGTTCCATCAACCCCTTGTACAGCTCGGGGTCCATATCCCGCAGGTCATTGAGGCTGGACCGGAACCCTGCATTTGAGCTCTGGCCTGCGGCAGACCAGCGCAGGAGGAAAAACGGCGCAAAGGCAATGTCGACAAGGATGCCTTCATACATGCACTTGCCGACAACGCGTCCGAGAAATTCGTAATGCTGAGAACGTTCTTGCATCCGCATGTTCCACTCCTTGGGATCCCAGTACTGCTCGGGCTTCGTTGCCTTGAGCGTCTCGGCCAGCTCATCGAAAGCCGTCGGGTTGGGATAGAGAAGATTTTGGCTGTTGGCCACAAACAGCCGGGGACCGTCCTCTTCGGGGTTGAACGCTTCGCTGGTAATGCTGGTCAGGAACTCCTTAGTGACACCACCGCCGTCGATGCCGGCCTCGGGCTGGTCGAACTGATCCACAAACGTGATTTGAATCGGCTCCTTCAAGCCCTCTCCCAGGGGGAAAAACTGTTGGAAGGCGTCCAGGAACAGCTGGCCGCGCTTGATACGGGCCGTGTGGCGGCCGAGCGCATCCCGGTTGTGCGGCGCACCGAACCCCGCGCTGCTCATCATGGAAAGTCGCCATTGGTCGGCATCAATGTTTCCTCGCCTACGTTCCATCTTGTCCAGGTTTACGAACTGACGAAAGATCTGCACACGAATGTGGAAGGGGATGGTGAAAGGCATATTCCGCAGGATCTCAAGTTTCGGTCCAACTTGAGAGAGCAGCTTCTCCCGGTGGATTCTTTGCAGCTGCCGCTGTCTCTCGATCTGCGCTGCCCGCGACAGCCTCTGGCCGACGACCGTGTGGTTTCCGTCAAAAGAATCCAGGTCTGAGTCGCTCATATCTTCGTCTTGCTCCTCGTTGTACGCCCTCTGCTCTTCTTCGAGAACCACGGCCGAGATGAAGCTGTCCATGTCGAACTTGGCCGTCATGAGCCAGAAATCTTGGGGCAAGAAAGGCCTCCGGGAATCTCGCTCGTAAAGCGACCTCAGCGCCGTGATGGCCGCGCTCCTCAGCGAAAGTGCGTCGAGCCCCAAAACACCGGCAAACGATTGCGTCTCGGCAACACCATCCTGCTCCTCGCGAGATGTCGACGACGAACCCATACCAAGAAGGCTGTTCAGCTGCGCCGGGCGCCGCGTCGGAGGCATAATATCCTTGAGGTTATGGTACAGGGCAAATGTGAGGTTCTTGAGGAACGTGATCAGTAACTTGAGTTCTTGCGTGTCGAGTCCGCTCGAGCGAATGCGCTTGACAGCTGGGCTGGGGGCGCTGAGGACACGACGTTCGTCCACCAGGAAATCCTCGTCGTCTGTGACTCGGAGAAGAAAGTTGTAAAGCTCGAGGAAAAGAAGGATGGTGCGCCATTCTTGGTCCTGGACGGCATCAGGTTTGAGCCAAGGCACAATGGGCGTGTGTTGGGCAGCCTGGGCGATGGCGGTGAAGACACCGGTGCATCGGGAAGCGGCCCAGAAGTACTTGACAGTCGGCATCGAGACTACCTTGTTGGAGTCTTCGGTCGTCACATCGCCTTGGAAGAGACGCATCTTCATGTCGTCGGCCTGGTTTGGGAAGCACCGGAGCAGAATCAGGGTGTAGCCAGCCAGAAGGCTCGCATCTTCCGACAGGCGCGCGACCGAGTTGGCAGTCCTTGATCCGTCAGCATCGGCGGCATACATATGTGAGGGTCGTACAAGAGACTTACGAAGTAAAACGGCTAAGCAATTCGGTGGTGCCATCTTCGTTCACAAGGAACGCCAACTGTTGCTGCACATATGACGGTAACGGGCCAATATCCCTAGCGTCGGACTTCTCGTCATCGTCCGATGCCGCTTCTTGCTCCACGGGGGGGGTCTGCTGGACCGAACGGAGGCGAATGTCGTCCGTCAGAACGCAGAGTTGTTGGTACAAAGCAGCAAGATACACCGATCCCTGTGCCGTCTGCATGGCCCGGTTCAGTGCAATGAAGTGAGCGAGAAGCCACAAAAGGTGGTTTTTGGAGCACTGCCCCAGGGCGTCGGGCCTTGAGAAACCATCAATAATAGTTTTCGACAAGACCTGGAGGTCAAGGTCTCGAACCACTTGATCGGCATTTGATTCCAGGAAAAAAAGGTCTGGCGAAGTCAAATACGAAAATGCAAAGGCCGTATATGCTTTGTGCTTGAACTCTGGATAATGTCAGACGGGACCGGTTGCACCGAAAAGGGCAGTTGCGGCACCCACCTGTGTCTGCTTCTTGGGCCAAGGGCGCAGTAATGGCCTCCGCTATACAAGGCCGACTGGAGGAAGCACCAGAGACGTCGTCCGGCGCAGGCTTTCCAAAATACTGAGCCACCAACATGTAATAGCGAGACGCCACTGGGACAACCAACGCCGGTTTCTTTTTGGCAAGGCGAATCAATATACCGAGCAGGTCCTTTGACGTGCTTGGCGAGCGTCTGTTAGGGTACCTTTGTCAGTGGCTGCATCTCCGGGTAGGTATGATCGGACAAGGGTACCGGCATACTTCTCTAAAGCCGTGACCAGCAACCCCGCGAGATTCCCCCACTGGTACTCCTCGAGCTGACACGAGTCCGTGTCCACCATATCCCGGGCCCACTGGTCCAGCCGCCGCTGATCGTCTGCCTCGGAGGGGTTGAAAAGGGCCAGCAGGAGCGGGAGGGCCTCCTTTGCTCTCTCGGTATCGCGGGTATGGCGTCCATCGGACATGACCGTGTCCTCATCGCTTGGTGCACTGCCCGAGTCCTGGTATATTTGATCCCAACGCTGGCAACGTAGCGCCCTGGCTTCCCTGCGTTGGCGGTGCCCTCGCCAGACCCTCTGCAGCTTTTTGGCAGCAGCCAGCTCCTCGCGTTCCCGCTGGCGCTTCTCTCGATCGGCTTGGGCCTGTGCTACCGACTTGGATGCACCTGAAGGGGCGGGCACCCACGTGGAGTTTGCCCAGGGATTTGTGTTGCGCTGGCCGCTGAGGTTGACATTCCGGGGCCGCCTTGAGCTCCCGGTGAATGTGGTGAACATGGCGGGCGATATCGGAAAGGGAAAGCAGCCGAACCGGGTGTCGGAAGCCTTGTCGATGATGGTATCGGCAGTGGTGTCGGGCAGTGCCGGTGGTGCCGGGGGCGCCGGGGGTGCCGGTGGTGGGTGTGCGGTATGCGAGGAGGAGGAGCAGTGACGGCGACGGGGTAGTCTGCTTGTTGAAGATGCAGCGGGATCGAGAGAAGGTGAGCAGATGGGGAGAGATTAGTTGAGATGGATGACGGCGAGACACCAAAAAGCAGGACCGGTACCGGATAGACGCAGGTAACAGTGACAACGGGGTACCCAGTCCAAGTATGCGAGTGTGGTTGGAAAAAGCACGAGGGCCCGGAGATTCATAGAGTCCAGTGAAACAGTCACGACCAGAGGGGAGGGTGAGGGTGTTCACACCTTTGCGCGGGATGGACTTTGCGCATCGGAGCAGTTGCGTCGGGGGCCAAAGGCAACAGCGGCAACACAGACACACTTAAAGTCGGCCGGCGGGGGTTCGGGGTAGTGAGCGGGCTGGAACTCGAGGTTCCGAGTTGCAGGCAGAGAGGGAGGGTAGGTACATCTGCCTGGACCCGAGAGCTTGTACTCTCTGTTAGGTATGTGCATGTAGAGCCCCAAGTTAGGTGCCCTAGACATGCCTGGGGGCCACTGTCCTAGCGCCTCTTTGCCTCTGCGTCCCTGCAGCTGTAACGGATTGCTTGCCCCTCGAAGGCACTCGAAAGGCGGCGGCTTCTGGCCTTGGGACAGGGGTCCGACGCCCCGAGCCGGGGTAGCTCCCCACCATGACGACAAAGTTGCCGTTACCGATAACGGGAGCTGATGGATGGTTCCATCTCCATGTGCTTCCATGCTTGTTATATGCATAAAGTAATCTGCGCCGTCTGTATCTAACTACCCGTCTGCCAGAGTCGGTCTGTGTCTGCCCTGCTATTTTTGAGACGTGTAAAAGTCCTAGCATCAAAGACAACCAAAGTCCCTTGGTTTCTATGTTCCTACCTTAGCCTGGGAAATATAGGGTCCAGGCCGGATGAGCTGGAGGCAACGCCGTTGATACTATATATTAGTGTACCACTACCCGGACTCCATGTCTGGAAACGGACGCTTTTCGGCTTTTCCAAGCTATCTGCAACATGTGACCCGATTTCCCAAGACTACGCGATTACCAGGAAGGAGGGCTCCCTCCTCCGACAGCTGCATCTCATAACGATATGGCCTTGACGAAAATCCCAACAGATGATCCGTACTTAATCACCCAAAACTAAAGGCACCGTGGATGAGTAGGCAAGTGGTTGGTGATGGCGAAGGTTCTATGCCTGGACGGCACATGGAAACCATGAGCAGGTTGAGGTTCTCCGCTGCCTGGATTTGGTTAATGCCTCCTCGACTGCCTCCTAAGTCGCGCCCTATTCAGTGTGTACCCAAGCAATTATTAAACTCCAACCACTGCCTGAGAATTACATGTTTGGGTATTTCTGAGCCGGGATGTTGCGATGGCGGCATTGAAGGCACCTTTTTGGTCAGTATCGACCATCCATCCCGCGGCAGGACCAACAACACCTTCATTCACCCCTTTCTCTGGCTTCTTTCCAAGTCACACTTACTACAACCGCTGCCAGCCGCATATGAGTGCTCCTGCATGCCCAGATATATAAGATGTTCTTGGTCCTGAACCCAGGTCCGGTCCTCGTCTTCGCCCACTCCAATCCAACCTGGCTTGCTTCCCAGGAGCATCTTCGAGCGCGGGAGGCCCAGCCACCACTGTCCCCTTCCAACCGACCGTCACCATGCAGTTGTTCGCCGCTTCCCTGCCGGACCTCTGGTTGCTCCTGGCCGCCGTCGTCCGGGCCGACTTCTGGCTGAGCCAGTGGGACCGCTCGTTCACGGCCGGTTACGTTTTCACGGCCGAGCACCCGCAGTACTGCACACCGGAGCTGGGCGACGGCCCCGAGTACTGGGGCCGCAACGACGTCAGCGGCGACAAGCTGGGCGTCCGCTTCGAGGGCCCTTGGGGCGACCCGGAGACCGTCGAGTTCAACACCCTGGAGCTCGGCCACTACAGTAAGTACAGCCGGGACTTACTGCATCGCTACCATGACCACCCCATCCGCTCTTCCTCACGTTCCTTGGCGTTGTACCGCGAGGTCTGCCGGTGAGAACGAAAACATGAAATCATCCGCGTCAGCGACTGACCACCTGTGCTACCAGCTATCTACAAGGACCGCGAATACCAGATATATGATCTGTACGACAGGGTGAAGGGAAAGTGCGTCGTCGATCAACAGTGGGAGTGGGACTGCCTCTATAAGAACTGGGATCATTTCACAGGCAGTTCCGTCTTCGGCTGCACCTCGGAGGAGATCCACCTCTAAGACGTCCACGGTAACGACGACCGCCGTTGTGGCCCGTTCCGGCCCGAGGCCGTGGCAAGGACGATCCGGGGCGGAACGGGGGCTATGCGGCTGCAAGGCCCAGAAGTTAACGTCCTAATCCGAGTAGAAACTCTCGTATGAAGCTCTCTGGGGGTGGGTGGCTTAGCCGTCGGTGATCCAGCGGCACAACAGCCCGTCGGAAATCAAAGAATTACAAATTTGACCTGTATCAAGACTCACCTCCCCGTATCTTCAAACTGGTTCTGCCAAAATTTAGATCCCTAGGAGTGATTTCGTGGTGCTCATGCGCGAAAACACGGTCAACCGGGTCAGACTCTAACTAACCCTGTTTAAGTATCCAGGTATGTACTTTAACTATGCACATCGCCCATGATTAGAAATTTCATGGCTTGCTAAGGGATCGCGGGACATGGCGGAGCACGGGTATCCAAGGCGACTCACGGGAAGAAGACGGTTTAGGGATTGGATATGTCCGAACCGCTTGGCAATGGACAGGTTACAATTAACGAGAGTCGGGAGGAGCGAGGAGGTCAGAGTCAGCTCTCCGTGTGACGGTCCCCCGAACCCCTGCAGGGAAACCTTGCCTCCGGGAATGCCCAGGGCCACGGAGATGTTGTGCAATGCCATCAGTGGTGCATCTTGCAACAAAAAACAGCGGCAGTGTCACCGCTTACAGGTTCTTCTTGGGGCTGATGGCGATGCTGCCATCGTTGGAGTTGAAACTGACACTCTCCCGGGCGGTCGACCCGCTGCTAGTGCCGGACTCGGTGCCACGGATCTGGAGGCCCAGGAGGTCCAGTCCCGCCTCGTTGGAAGCGGAGACGTGGTGAAATGAGTCCTTGACTCGGTCCTTGGCTTCGCCGTGGAAGCTGGCATCGAGGCACGCGTCCTATCCGAACAGAATCGGGGTCGGCACGACAAAAGCACCGGCCGCGGGACACGCCTTCTACGAAGGTGATGTTTTCACGCAGGTTCAGGTGGTCCCACTGAACCCGGGTGGCGAGGAGGGCAGCGAGCTCCTGGATTTTGAGCGTGATGTCCATGTGCTCGAGCTGCTTCTCCAGCGCCTCGGTGGCCTGCTTGGGCTCGGCGTTCTGTTCCGAGACGTTGCTAAAGATGGCACAGATCTCGTTGCCCGAGCGGCTCGTGGCTGTATGGCGGTTGATGTCTTCAGTCCGGCCGTTCGGATGCAGTACGGGGGATATCAAAGAGCGAGGGATATTCTTGGTAGGACGTGATGGTCATGGTAGCTGTGTGCCCGGAATTTGGAACGAGCGGACGGAAGCCTCCGCTTACAGCCGTTTAGCTGCTTTCCCTTGCTTCGGGGCCAACTCTGAAACTTCGTGTGTAGTAAAGGACGGATCCGGTCTTCAGACGACATCGCCAGATCGGAGCCGGCAAGAAGTTTGGAGCGCTAATTCACAGCTTGTGATACCCTGGTCGAGGCCCATAGCAACCTTTAACCCCGTTGCTTGACGAGGGGCGCTCGTAGGTGCTTCCTAGTTAAGCCGGCATCGCCCCCCATTCACCATGGCCTTTACGAGTGCCTCCAGCCTGAAGATCTAATGGGTATCTTGGCCTATCATTGTCAGCTGTTGCGGCATTACCTGTAGGTCTCATGCGCCCTATCCCATGCAGCATGCCTCCTGGCCGCATGTGGATGCTGGTTGTTACGGACCCTGTATACGAATACCAAACCGGTTGCCCCTCAGAGTGGCATGGTACGATACATGACTATCAGCCACCAAGGGAACCGCCCTCCGCTGAAAAACAACACGAAGCTGAGAACCAACTCAGCCAATCCGAGGCAACGATGCCCTGAGAAGCTATGCGGCGGAGGCGTTATCGTTTCTCGAGTTGCGTCGGCCACCAGAGCACACAGCGGGTGCCATAGGCCCATACTTGCTCACATTGATAGGAATCGTTTACATCTTGCAGATGCCAGTCTTGAACAGATGCGACATAGCCATCTGCAATCCCTCTGTCATGCCCCAGCGGATTCACTGGACTAATACATTAGGTACTCAAGTATGTAACTCAGAAAGCAGGCTGCAGTCTGCCTATCAATTTGCCGTCATCTAAGCGTAGACTTCACTTGGTGGGACTACCAGCGACCACTTACTTTGTAGCCAACGAGCGTACGCAATTCCCAAGAATTGCATTAAATAGATGCCTAATGTTCGAATGAGCCCTATAGCGAGGTGGCTGCATAGCTGACATGTATCGACAAGGACTGCCTGTCGCGCAATGCTTCTATGCCGGCCACAAACACAAAAACATAACGCCATATCCCCCGGTCCTGGTTGGCACCCCATAGCAATAGTCTAGCCGAACGTGCGCCGAGCCCATGCATCCGTCCTTGTGCGCAAGCGAGCCGCTGGGAAGCTCTAACAGAACGATTCCTACAAACTGGAGTCAGCAACAGTACACCCGAGGCGCCTCGGAGGTCGTACTTTGTAGCCTCCGTCCTCATACGCAGCTGGGACTTACCGTGATGCTTTGCCGTACAACTCCTGCCAATTCCGTAACGCAAAAACAAATGCTCCACCCTTGTTGCCCTTGAAAGCCTCGCGGCGTCAAAATGTGCGCGCGTGCGGTTTCTGAACACACCGATTCGAGGACTTGCCTCCGCAGTCGACATCGGCGGGCTGGTTCGCTGTGTGTACCGTTCTTCCTGGCGACCACAAAGTCGCCTTGGAGGCAGTCACTCCATCGCCGCCACTAGGTGGTCTTGGCGCCCAGTTCAACACCCTGGAGTGTTCCGAGGGCCAGGGGCTGAGGAAGGGGTCACGGCCGGGAGCCGGCACGCCTGGCCCTCTACGACCGCCATCGGCCTTCCTCCACCAGTCTGTCGCTGCCGCTGCCGCCCCCGACACTTTGCCGGGAGGCCAAGTTGGAGCCGTAGAGCATTTCCATCAGCTTTCCCTTTTGCCGTGTGCGCACACCCTCCAGGTAGACGCCAACGTCCTCGAGACCCTTGACCTGCTCTTCCAAGCTGATGGTGCTGGAATTAACGCTGCGTACCAGCGGGCTGACGAGTTTCCGCCGTAGGCTCTCCAGGTTCGCCTTCAGTGTCAAGAGTTTGCCGTTGTGCTCGACGAGGATTCCTTTGTTGCGCACCGTTTTCTCGCGCACATTCTGAAGCAGCTGTCGGTTGCTCTCGTACTTCTTCACTTCGCCTGCGTTGGGACCCAGGATCCGGGTCCAGAGACTGGACAGCAGATCGGCATGCTTGTCGTCTTGCAGCGAAGATTCCCGCACGACGATGCGGGCCAAATTCAGAAACTGCCGGTCGATGGACTCGAAGAGCCCGAAGAGGGCGAGGCTGTGCTGGAGCTCGTTGTTGATGGCATCCTCCAGAACACTCAGGAACTCGGTAAAAGTACGTTGCAAGGTGGAGCGTGTGCGCTGGGGGCCCGTCATCCCGAAAACGGAGCTTACGATGGAGCCCAATTTTGTTGGTGAACCCGTCGCGGCATCTTCGAGAACGCCGGCGGTGCTAAGCAGGTTGTGGATGTTGGCAAAGGCGGTCGCCAGTGGCGGGCTGGGCAGTGCTTGTAGCTGCGTCAGCTCCCGGCGGGCCCAATCCATGACAATGAGGATGCCGTCAATGTCGCCGTCCACGTTGGCAAAGAACTTGGTGAGCTCGATGGCGAGCGTCTTGAGAGAATCACTCAGCTCATCGAGCGACTTGACGATGATGGGAGCGCTCGTCATGTTGGAACTGCGCACGCTTTCGCCCAGATCCCAGACGGCCACGCCGGTGGCCTGCAGGTCGCCTACTTGCGACACGCCGTTCTCCGAGTAGTAGATCAAGGGTTCGAAGGAACGAGCGATGCCAGCCACCTTGACCAGGTCCGGGACAGGGCGCTGGTCAGCCGGCACAAAGAGACTGCGAACCGCGGCCACTGAGAACAAGCCGACGAGGACAGCCAGGATCAGACTGGCCCATGAGCTCGTCACCGTACGAAGCTTGCCGCGCACGAATACGATGGCTGTTTCGATGGGCTCAGTGCGCTGCTGGATATCGGCGCGCACCGCAAAGCGGATGTCTATGGCTCTGTCAGTCCCATGCGCACCAGCATAGACTTGACCTCAGTGACCTACAGTTGTCCCGGGCGGCCTCTGGGGACATGGAAGCCAACATGCTCTTGCGCGCCACCTGCGCCTCTTCCGGGGCGCCTTCTGTCGGCGACCCCGTCAGCGACTTCATCTTCACCAACGTCTCATCCCCGCCGGCACCCGGGTCGGGCGTTTGGCCCTTTTCGGGGCTTAGCGAGCCGGTAGGCAGGCGCGTTCTAATCGCCTGCTCGAGTTCGTCGGCGTCGAAGGGCTGACGCTGCCGTCTGTAGTACTCCTGGCCATAGTCCTCATCGTCGTCATCGTCGTCGTCGTCGTCGTCGAAGCGCCAGTCGGGGCGCGGGAAGCCCAGCATGTTGCCGTCGGACCTGCGCCAACTGCCAAAGTCGCGATCACCGTTTCCCAACCGACGCCAGGCCGGTGGGCTGTACCCACCGCCGGACAGAGAAGAGGCGGCGTCCATCAGATCGCTCGTCACGCTCTCCTGATCGAGATCTTCGGTGTGCACCGACGACCGCGCGAACCCCGAGCGCTGCGACGGGTACCGGATGAAGGATGGCGGCAGCGTCGGCGGCGGCGTGGGAAGCCCACGGAAGTCGTCGAGCGAGGCGTCGAGGCGGCGAGTGTCGTGCGTCGTCATCTCCAGTCACTGGCACCTCTTCGGGCTGAACGTGCCGAAAAGAGATGGAGGCGGAGGAGGCGGAGGAGAAGGTGGGGGAGGAGGAGCGCCGCTTCTTACGAGGAGAGCGACTGCCACTGCGGCGGCTGGACGCGGATGACGGGGAGAAGATCAGCTGGCGCAAACTAGGGCGGCTGCTGCTTTGCGCCGGCGAGGGCGGGTCGTTGTGCGCAAAGTCGGTTAACTGCAGCAGGGGCTCGTCGGGCTCAGGCGAGACCGGCAGCGCCCTTTGACGTTGTTCGTACTCGTGATATGAGTATTCGGGCTCGTTTGCGACAGGCGGCGCAACGTCGACTGCGTCGCTGCGCTTCGCAAACGACAAGCGGGGAATGGCGTCGAAACCCGGCAGGCGAAAGGCGGGCACCAGGGCGGGGCAGGCGGTCGCAATCACCAGGTAGAAGAAGAGGAAGACGAAGCTCAGGACGAGCGACGCCAGAAAGGTGCTCGGCGCGATATTGATACTCAGCAGCGTGAAGTGTACGTGGTTATGAACCGCTATCAGAGACATGGAGGACGGGGGTGTGGCGACAGACCCGGCGATGGACTTGTATAGTCAATCAGATAAGAAGGGCCTGTAAGTGCGGCGCAAGTCGCATTTGGGGAAAGTGGGAGAGCGAACAAGGTCGGGCGAGGGGGCCGACGGGGGGGTGTTTGTGGTAACGGTTGCGCGCGCCAGCAACAGCAGTACACACAGTAGGCGGCGGAAACGGGGGGATGGGGAATGGGGATTTTGGAGGGGGGGAGGGGAGGGAGGGGTGGAGGGTTCTATCGGGGATAGCTTCTATTCCCCCTAGGCGGGATGTGATGAATGAGGGATGGGATGGTCTGGGAATGGATGGTCTGGGTTGGTGGGATGATCGGTCGGTCGGTCGGTTCTGGGTCTGGTATGGTGGTATGGGTACGGCCCGGTAGGTAACCGTTATCTCGTGTCGGGGCCTGCGATTCGCAGAGCCGAGGGCGGACGGGGTTTCTGAGGGAGCGACGAAAAGAGTAACGAGTTTCACCCGGCAGCGTCTTGCAGAAAACATGGGACAGACATACACACTACGACAGAGCGAAAGGGAGAGGGCACAGCACGTTAAATTGAAGAGGCTGGGAGACGATGGGATACATGGGGAGGTGAGGGCATGGGCGTGTCAAGCGGGATACCAGGCGCCGGCATGTCGCAGTTCTGTCAGTGCTTGACTTCTGGAGCGCGCGCAGCCAATCGTCTCACAGCGACGGGTAGACGATGCAAGGGCCATCCCGCCCTCGCCAGGTCGGAGCCCAAGGCTCGATCGCCTTGACGACAGGGCGTTGGGAAGCAAACCGTCTCTTTTTCTCTCTTCCCCCCGCCTCATTAGAACGGACCGGCAGACCCTACGCGAAATTCCAGCCGCGGCAACAAACGAGTGCCGTGTAGTTTGGTTGTTGTCGACGTCGCCCGGTTCCCTTTCTGTTTCCTTCCGTGCCTCATCGTCATGATCCATCATCCTCGACGACCCCTCCCTTACCCTCCCTTCCCGACGGGCTGCCCAGTTTCGATTGGAGGGAGGCGGGGCATTCGATCACTTGATAGGGCACCGGAATCCACTCACACATGCAAGCTCTCTAACGCAACTCGCCAATCGCTCTCTACGCGGTCTCGCTGGGGAACAACACAGAGTCTCTCTCACACACACACACCCGTGAACATCAACACACTCACACGGCACACCCGCACACCCGACCTATGACGCATCGAGAGAAGCGGAGTTGGCAAAACCCCGCTTGTCCGCTGTCAGGCCCCATCGAGCCCGTTTCTCGGGCGAATAGTAGCTCGTCCGTCTAACAATATTGGACCCTGCTCACCAGGGCTGCTTTTCCTAAAGCATGTACCATCCATATGGATCCTGGCCTGCCCGCCCGTTCGCCTGCATGACCTGCTTCTGTGGCCTATGAGCCTGTTACTGACCAGTCCCCCCCCCCCCACCCCTCTCCCACTGCCGGTCGGCCTGCTCAACATTCCAAAACAACAGGGTAGGGGAGGCTGCTCTGTCCGGGCCTCTTGTTCACTCGCATTCGGTCGCTCGGGACTTGCAAAGGCAAGGAAACTTTGGGCGCTGCCAGGGCTGTCTCGGGCTGCTGCCGTGATCGCCCCCGAGGCCCGAGAGTGGGGAGGGGTGGCAGATTCTAGTCTTTGATGAGCATGAGAGTGGGAATTATGGGCCAATATGCGGCCATCGTCACCGACATACTTTACGGGCCCGTGGGCACCGGCATGGATCCACGGGGTTGCTTTGCGTACCGAGTCTGCGAGTGTAAATCAACCACAAAGTATCGACCGAATGCTTATTATCCACCACGCTGCATGGAGCAAACGCAGAACGAGATACAAACTCGAGGTCCACGATGCCTCTTCTATTCACATCTACCCAAACAAACGAGCTGAATCCTCACCGTATACCAAAGTACGTATTGCTCCCCATCCACGATAAGGGTGTACCTACCTTAAGGAGGGATGCAGCTGATGCCGAGAACGCGCTGTCGGTACCTGGAGGAAGACCGGCCTCGTGCTCTCCACCCCCTCGTCCTAACCAGGTCGAGGTAAGGAAGTACCGCACACGGGCATCCATGTCCTTGAACCGGGTGGGTAGAGGTACCTACATACGCACAAGTATGTCCGTACTGCGATCATCCCTACCCGATTCCTTCCTACTACCTAGTCCCCCCAGGACACCCGCAGTCACGCCGCGCAGTGAGGCAGACGCCCTATTCAGTAGGGCCGTTGGAACGGGCAGGACCACACCTGTGCGTGCGATCCATTGCAGCCGAGGGAGATCCTTGGTCCGCCACGTTTTGCGCCGGCTCGTCCGACCATATTGGGCCCTTGCCCCAAAACCCACTTGTTTACCTACATAGGTACCCAGGTATTTATGCAAACTGAAATTCCCACTGCCCGGGCTCAGCTTTGGGTCCGTCCCCCGTGCTCGGCCTCAAAGCAGACAGTCATGTGATTGATTACCTTGAGTGTTCCCACGTGGCGCCAGTCAGACCAAGGGGGAAGTGCAGGGGGGAAAGGGGTGGGAGGCGAGACAGAATATGGAATATCAGGTTCCAACCCGCCGTCGTGCCAGGAACCCAATCGTAGGCGGCCGGTAGGGCGTGTGCTGTCGGCGACGCTCGTCAGAGAGCTTTCATTTTCTGGAACACTGAATAGTCTATCGATGTGGCCCGCCTCCCGCTGCGTCCTGTTCCTACATCCTCGCTCGTCGCACATTACGCAACGGACCCCAGAGCACCCGGAAACGGTAACGGCGGCAGCGCTGCACAGAAGATATGGTTTGATCAGGTGGGGAATAGAAACGAAGCAAAGAGGAACACCTGTCGCGTAGCAATGCATGACAGGCCGCTAATCAACCCTGGCCATCTCCAGACTCCTCGCCGACGGGTTAGAGAGGTTGTTGACTTGCTTCGTGGGCGGCGGTTGGTACTTGCTCTTCTTCCTAAGCCGTTTGCGCGCAACCATGACCGGTACCGAGCTTTTAGTCACCAAGTAGTTGGAGAAGGACCCCAGAAGCGTGCTGCCCGGCGAGTTAGTATCGTGTAAACAGACGCACCAAGAGACGAAACGCGAGGGGACCCGTCGACTTACCCCTTGAGCGCACTTCTTCCGCGGCTTCCCAGAATTACAAGCGTGGGATTGACCAGGTCGATGACCTCGGTAATCAGGTGCTTGGGGCTCTTGCAATGGATGCATTCCACTATGACGCGCACCTGCAGTTGCGTCTTGCGTAGCAGCTTGGAAACCCGGTCGGTTATGTCTAGCACCGCCCGCTCCCTCTCTTCCTCCATCTTCGACTTGCCGCGAAACGACGGCGCCGGAGATGGGGTGCCACTGCCGGGCAGAATCGACGTCCGGAACGGGTTAGGGCTGGGCATCTGCGACGGCGTTTTCGTAGACTTGGCCATGGCATTAATGGCGGCCGCCTGCTCTCTCATCGACTTGGGGTCGTCTGGCACCTGGCCCAGCGTGTCCCCGGAGCCGCTCGACTCCTCGTCCACGCAGTATATAGCGATCAATGTGTCGCCGTCGCGAAGAACGGTTCCGACGGCCCACTCCAGCGCGTGCGTCGACTCGTCACTGAGGTCGATAGCCACTAGGTACTTGCGGAGACGCCGATGTTCCTCGTCCGCGTCTCGCTGGATCCGGTCGTACTCGCCGCGGTATATGATGCGGATCGACCTCTGGACGTCGCTCATCGAGATGACCGGGGTGGACGATAGCTGCAGGTTCTGGGCCGTCTTGATGGCAAACACATCTTCGGCCTCCTGGTCTTGGTTGGGAGTGAGGGGACCCGACGAAGGCTCCTGGTCAAAACTAGTGGCCGGGTGCACGCCTTGTTTGGATCTGGGCTTATTCCGTTCTCCGCCAGGACTCGTAACCGTAATCTCTGGTTCAAAGAGAGATCGGTATTGGGGCTGCGCCGCAATATGCTTTCCTGAGGCAAGGTCAGTATCGTAGCTTGTACGCCATGGTGGGGCGGGCGTGACCTACGCTCGTCTTCGGCTGCAGCAAGAAGACTTTTGGCAACCTTGTCCGAGCCCCTGTCGGCTCTCGTGGTGAGTTTGCGACCGCGCTCGTCCTCTTCGTCACTAGTGTTGGGATCGTTGTCGTCGCTATCGTCGTCTGACAGTATCTCTCCGTAAGGGCTCATGTTCATCTTTTCCAGACGACCGTGGCCTTCGACCTCGGACTTCTTGCGGGCGTACGAGGCCAGGCTGGAGCCGCCGTAGAGAAGATTGGCATCCGACAGCTTTCGGTAGGCATTGCTCAAATCAATGGCGTGGCCATCGTTGTCCGTGACCACACTGCTCGTTGATTTGCGGCTCCCCGAGTTACCGAGCAGGCTGCCATGCGGAGAGCTGGAACGCAACGAGAAGCGATTGGATGGTGACTTGGATTTGCTGTTCCCACGAAGGCTGAATGGCTTCCTGTTGTCCCCAGGCAGGACGAGGTTGGACAGGTCGGCTCCTCGCAACGCCTCCCCGATCGAGCTTGAACGAGGAGCAGACGGCCCCCCACGGCGCGTGGGCTGAGCCTGGCCGACGTTGGTGGCATAGATATCGGAGAACTGATAAGCACTGGTGATGTCGCTCGGGCGTTCGCGCAGCGGCGGGGAACGGAGTTTGAACCCGGGTTCTGGTTTGCTCGCCGCGTCCGACATACTCCTGTGATGCTCAGCGTTGTTGGCCAGCGGCAGCCTGTGGCTGGATAATGTCGGCGAGGTCTGGGCGCTCGAGGTTTGGCGTGACTTCGGGGTTGACCTCCCGCCCGCGTCAAGCATGCTTCGGACCGGGCCAGCAGGCGGCGAATCCAGGTCCAGCATGCTACGGTATTGGGCCGCCGGGGGGCTCCTCACGCGGGAAGAGCCGCTGTCGGTGCCTCCAATGTCCAGCATGCTGCGAACCGGCGACCGTGGCGTCGTGTAGGGCGAGGGAGAGCGCGCATCTCCCCTGAGCGACTGGGCCCGGTTCGCTTGTTGTAGTATGAGGGCCTCAACGCCCTGCCGCTCCTCCTCCAGTGCCGCTTCGAGCGACATGACGTGTCTGCCAGCCATACTGAGGAAGATCACGGTCTTTGCACGGGGGCGTCGTTCGGGGTGTCCTGGCAAATTCGAAAGCAGCGCTGGTCGGCACTCGGGCGCTGGACAGCAGAGGGGGGTCCCTCGTGTGTATGATCAAAGGCGGGAAGCTGGGGTGGCGAATGTGGACAGGCTGTTACCGCGGGATGATGGACGGTCGGCGTTGGTGCAGACAAGCCGGCAGCATGTTGCGGTATTCGTATCGGGTTGGGTGACACGGTAATCGGCGGCCTCAGTGCATGGCTCGGCCCTAGGAGGGAAACGGAGGGCTGGCGAGCTGTTTCGTCGCGGGCAAGGTAATGCGAGAAAGAGGAGTCTCCGGTAGCGGGCTGGAAGGCGGCTGGGCCGGGGGGGGGAGCCAGAGGGATTTCTTTAGGAAAAGACCGTCAACTTGCCAAGACCGAGAGAGGGGACGTGATGTGTGGAGGGCGGGGAGGAGATGGGCCGCCGGTTTCTTGGCTCCGGGTTGCTGGTACGCCAAGTTATTTGACGGAAAACATATGTACGCACCGGTATCACGAGATGTTGTGCCGGTGTTGGGCGGCTTGGGCGGTGGAGGTGGGCAGCGCAGTGCGTGTAGCAGATCTGCGGGCCAGTAGGTTTATAGATGGCCAGGCTGGTCTCGTATCGTCCGTCGCCTGCCTGCCTGTGCGTAGGGTGGCTTTTGTAGTCGGGCGGGCAGGCAGGACGGGCTCAGGGTCAAGTCGCACCCGCAGAATGCACTTGACGATGGCTGCCGTGCGTATGTAGGCAGATGTTTGGTTGCTCAAGGGAGACTTGTACACGGTCACAGGGGTATGGACGAGCGCTGCTGCGTCCAGGCTTCGCTTCCCAGGCCGTTCGTCGGCTCTGCTGGTCGCTCGTGCTCGAAAAAGTGCCACCGCGATTTGGTTGAGGAATTCCTCGACCGCTTTTTGGAAGAAGTAGTAAAGCGAATGCCAGTCTACTGCCACGGTAGCCAGTTGCTCGCCTACATGCCTACTTCGTTGGAGCCTTACGATGGTCGAAGTCTGTGGCGACTACACAAAATATTGTACATAATTTAAATATGTATTGGAACCTTGAGGGGGTGAGGGGGTGATGGGGGTTGTAGCGGTCCGCTCTTTGCGTGCCGCCGAGTGGTCCAAGTGGGAACGACAAACAGGAACCGGGCTGGACTTGATTGCTGGCTGGACCAGAAGACCTCGCTATTGATGTTAAGGAACTTTCCGTAACCCGACTTCATGTCAGAGCCCTGGATGGCATGCTTTTTTGCCTTTGCGGGAAAGACATCCAGAGGTCAGGCGGACACCCCGCCGTCATCCACCCACCTCCATATTCGCCCGATGCTGGTGGGGGGGGGACTCAGGGTCCCCAAGTTGGATGGATAAACGAACGGAGACATAAGATAGATGCTATGTAGGCTGCATGTTTAGAACAGTACAATTACGGAATGCTCTCGCAGTCTTCGCATGCCCCTCCCGAGGTTTGTGCCGCTTTGTTAGATGTCAGCTGCTGTGTGAGCTACCTGTTTGCTCCCTCCCCAAGCGATCGATCCATAGCTGCACCGTCGCTGAGTGCCGACCGAAGCCGCGTCACGACGAGTGAGGCCCCTCGAACCGTCCCCCAACCCAGCAGTCGAAACCAGTGGGCAACCGATGTCCGGCTGGCATGGGCACCTTCTGGCGATACAAGCGAGCACTTTTCTGCGGACCAGGACCGCCGTGTGACGGGAGGTGAGGCAATGCTAGATCGCGTGACATCAGGATCGACCCTCAACAATGCGGCGTCTGCGCTATGGAGGGCTAGGCAAAACTCTCCGTGCACAGCCATTGACGACTTTGGTTCACCAGAAATGCGCACACATACCTAAACCTCTTTGCTCCTCGACACCTGTGCTTCTCGCCCGCCTGCCCATGCCACCAGGCATCCCGGCTCTGTTGCCAGTCTCGGAATCCTAAGGACGAGCAGCTCGTGTCGAGCCTGCTGGCGCTTTTCTCAAATTTGGTAGGTACTTACTTCCACTATATCACATAATACCTGTATGCCTGCCCCCGCGGCTTGACAGGGCTGGTATTCTTCCCGCCAGGGGTTTAAACGACAACTCCCGAGCCTCTAGATCAATCCCGTGTTTCTAAACTTACCCAGTTCTACACGCTGCCCTTAGCTATCGTGACTGGCGCGCGAGGATGACAGGTCGAATCAGCTACTAATTCTTCCCCAGAGCGCCCACTGCGGAGACGGTCCGCGACTAGCAGCCGGGTAGGACGTCGTCGGTTCCTTGTGCCATTTACAGCCCATAAGAGCCAGGCGTCCATTTTGCCTACCTCCTGGCTGCTCCACCGCCAAGGCCTAGCTACCCAGGAGCTAACCCACATGGATGCCGTGTCTAGAACGTGCACCTTTGTCAACGCTGCCGTAATGGCCGAGATGCCACCCTCGGAAGTAAACGGTAATTGGGGCGCCGCGGCACCGATGAGTCAGGCAGGACGGGGGGCCTCGGGGGACTCTGGGGTGTTGGGTGTTGGCTTACGCCAGTCCTCCCCAGCCGTGGCGCTCTTCCGTGTGCCGACACCAAACCACTGACAAAGTAACCGAAGATCCACCTAGCGCGACATCCGTATATGGGGGCCCCAAGTAATTTATGAAGAACTTTTATTAGGATACCTGAGATTCCTGTCCATGGATTGACCTCGGTTCCTATGGGACGGCGGACCTTAAGGGGTATTTGGGTCAGAATCATCGGTGCCGCCATAATCCATCCGGCGCCAAGCAATGTTGGCCGCCGTCATTGACCGTAAACGCCGTGAGAAGCTGGAAAAGCCCACCATCATGTCCAGCCAAAGCAACTCTATCAAATACATGCCAGTATTTGTGCCGGTCCCCGATGCCTACCAAGATCCGAAACCGCGTGCGACTTCGGATTCGGCTCAAACATCAACGAGTAAAGATGATGCTCAGGGGGAAGAAATGCAAAGAACGATATGGCACCGCCCATCACTGGGACGGCCACGGTATCATCGTCAACTTTTCCGGAAACCCGCGAGAAATCAACCCTCCCAACACGCGGGAATAATAAAAAAAACCATCCAGAGATCGTAAAATGCTTGTCAGTAGAACCGGTGAAAGCATCATGCAGGCGCCACCCCTGGCGGCCGCTGCTCTGCAGAGGCGAAAGCGGACGCCGCTTATGCCTTCTCCTCCACCTTCTCCTCTTTCTTGGCCTCCTCGGCAGCGGGCTCAGCCGTCTCGCCATCGGGGCCAGTCTGCGTCTTGACGTACTCATTGTACACGGCCATGGCCTCGTCGACCTTGGAGCGGAGGGCCGACTCTTCCTCGATCAGGTTCACCAGCTCAGCGTTGTCCATCTCCAACAGCATACCAGTAATTTTGCCAGCAAGTTCGGGCTGAATGGCTTGAATCTTGGGGAAGAGCATCTCGCCGAGCATCTGCTTCTGCTGCCCCGGGTTGCCGGCGTGGGCCTGGAGCTGCTGGTGCAGGAGCGAGGTAGGGGTCAAGTCTTGCTGGGGCATGGCAGGGGCGCCGGCCATGGGCTGACGACCACCCTGAGGGAACTGGCCCATCTGGCCATTGCGAGCGTTCATGCCACCCCGGCCACCGGAACCGCCACCCTGTCTAGCGTTAGGGGGGTAGCCGGGCATACCAGGTCCAGGCATGCCGGGCATGCCCTGCATACCCTGCATGGGGCCACGACCAGCCGGACCACCGCCACGACCACCGCCAAGAGCAGCCTGCTGAACCTGCTGCATCGCCGCCATGAACTGCGGGTTACCAGGCTGAGCGTAGGGAGCACCAGGAGGGAACTGGCCGGGCATCTGGTACATCTGGGGAGGCAGGCCCTGGGGAACGGGACCACCGCGGCCACCCTGGGGGTAGTTGTTGAACTGGCCCGGGCGGCCACCAGGCATGCCGACACCGGGCTGGGGGAAAGGCATGCCACCACGACCAGCGGGGAACATGGGCTGCGAGCCGGGGCCGTAGAAAACAGGAGCCTGCATGAACTGCCCGGGCATGCCGGCAGCGGCGGCGGCCTGCTGCATACGGAGCTGGTTGCGGGCCTGGATGCTGGCCTCGAGCTGGCTCTTGCGAACGTCCTTGCGCTGGGCCAGGGCAACGTACAGAGGCTTGCCCTCAATCATGCGCTGGTTCATCTCGGCGACAGCCTTGGTGGCGTCGTCGGGGTTGGAGAAGCAGACAAAGCCGAAGCCCTTGCTCTTGCCAAGCTTGCGGTCGGACTTCTTGTCCTTCTTCTCGGCACCCTCCTCCTCCTTGGACTCCTCGTCGGACTTCTTCTCCTCCTTCTCTTGGCCCTCGGTCTCCTCATCGGCGGAGCCCGACTCGCCCAGGTTCTCACGCATGACCTTGGCCGAGGTGATGGGGCCGTATTCGGAGAACATCTGGCGCAGCTTGTCATCATCGATGTCGTCGTTCAGGTTCTTGATGTACAGGTTCACGCCCTGGTACTTGCTGGCCTTCTCCTGGCGGGCAGCCTCGTACGACTTGCGGAGCTCCTCCTCGCGCTCGTGCTTCTTCTGGGCACGGCCGACGTACAGCTCCTGGCCCTGGAAGTCCTTGCCGTTCAGCTCATCAACAGCCTTGGAGGCGGCCTCGTGGGTGGTGAAGTTGACGAAGCCGAAGCCGCGCGACTTGCCCTCCTGGTCGCGGGCCAGAGAGGACGAGGTCACATCGCCGTACTTCTCGAACAGCTCGCGGAACTGGTCGTCCGAGGCCTCGGTGCTGATGTTCTTGACGTAGACGTTGGTGAAGTTGGCCTTCATCTCCTCGAACTTGCTCTGGCGGTCCTTCTTGGGAATGTGGTGTCCCACATAGACCTTCTTCTCGTTGAGAAGCATGCCGTTAACATGCTTGATGGCGGCAGCAGCAGCCTCGTCAGTCTCGTAGTGGACGAAGCCGTAACCCTTGGACGCGCCGTTTTCGTCCTGGGCAACCTTGCAGCTCAGAATGTTACCGAAAGCGGCAAAGGTATCGTGCAGGGCCTTGTTGTCAATGGCACCATCAAGGTTCTTGATGAAAATGTTGCCCGCGCCCGTCTTGCGCAGGGCCGGATCACGCTGGGACCACATGATACGGCAGGGGCGGCCCTTGATTTGCGTGTAGTTTAGCTCCTCGAGAGCCCGCTCGCCGTCAGCAGTGGTGTTGTAGTTGACGTAAGCGTAGCCCAGGGAGCGACGGGTCACAGCATCGCGGCAGACACGGATCGAGGCCACGGAGCCGATGGAGGAGAACAGCTCGAAAAGCATGGCCTCGGTGACGGAGGGGTCAAGCTCGCCAACGTAGAGAGAAGCAGAGGCCTGGGGGTGGGGGGTCTGGGCCGAGCTAGGGGCCTCGTCGCCCTGGGTCTCGCCGGCGACATTGGTGTTGATGGCCGGGGCCTTGGAGGCCTCGCCGGCATTGAGGGAGGTGTTGCCGAGGTCAGTGGCGAGCTGATCAACAGCGCCGGGGGTCGTAGCAGCAGCCATTGCGATGGTGATGTGGGGGGTATAGAGGTAGGATCTTGAGAGGCGAAGCCTGTTAGCCAGGAAAGGAGGTATGGAAGAGCGCGCGGCGGGGTTGGTTGGGCGAGCTTTGAAGATCGCCGCGGGGTCGAAAAGAAAAAAAAGAAGAAAAAAAAGGGCCGACGGGAAAAAAAAGCAAGCGCGGACGTACCAACGACGGCGAACAGACAGAAGAATGTCCGTCCAGGGATGGTCCAAATGGATGATCAAGTCCGCTGCACGAAGAGCCGACTCGTATCGTTGAGGGTCAAGGGACAACCAAACAAACAGTCAAAGGGCGTACGATCCTCGCGGGGAATGCGGAGGATGCGTTAGGCTTTGACGGGGGAGAACAAGGTGAGCAGGCTTGGGAAGCAGTTCAGCGACGAGACCTGTCAAGATGGGAAGTAGAGACCGCAAGTATCGCGGGCTGGACGGGCAATCTTGGCGGGTTGGGGGGAGGTGTTTGTGGGAGGGTATGGATTTTTCAGGATTTTCCAAGTTTTTTTGTGGTTTTTTCCGGTGGTTGATTTTGGCGAGAATCAGAAATGAAGTACGACCGGGTAATCGTACTTTATGACCGAATCCTCTTTTTGAAGATTTTGGGACGAGATGGCGATAAGGTTGTCAAGTCGTTGGAAGGAAAGGGAAAAGAAGGGCCAGCACCTAGGACGGGGCCGTCGCTGTCTGATATTTTGTGTATTTTCTAAAAATTCTGACGGAGACAGGAGCGCCCCACCCACGCCGCTTCTGAGCCAATGAGCAAGCGCAGTGCCACCCAGCCGCCTTTTATCTCACCAGGGTCTTTCCAACAAACAGGCGCAAGCCAGGACTGCCAGGTACAGCTGCCTCATCACGACCACCAGGCGCGCTAGAGGTGCCGCCTGTAAATCGATGGCTGCCACGGGATTACATGCCTTCAATGAATAACATCCATGGATGGCACCTTCTTTTTTCTGGCCCACTGAGTTCGTTCCGCGGCAGCTTCCATCAGTGAAGTAAAGACAAGAGTCTTCCAGGTACACCTACCTCAGTGCCAGAACCGAAGTATGCAGAGGAACATAGTAGATACAGGATCTCCCGTACCCAACCAGCCTTTCTGGTCCTAGTCGTAACCACGTTGGAGGAATTGGTGGGTCAACCAGGTTTTTCCCATCGCTAATGGTCCTTCCTCATTACCTCATATTTGCGCCCGCCCGCACCTACTGATTTACCAACTGTATTTGCTCCCTTCCGGAAGCTTTCTGCTGCTCGCGGATGGGAAAGAACACATAACTCATCGACACCTTATAAGTTCCTCTACACAAAATGGGACGGGCAGGACGTGTCAAGCACAATCAGTCGAGAGCTGTGACTTCCGGCTGGTTGGCATCCGTCACCAGTTCGGCGGGGTCCCATCTGAGTCCATACAGGGGACCCTGTACTTCAAATCGAGTACACAGACACCTATTCCAACGGGCTTTGTGGATGGTGGATGCTGCCAGACTGCCGTCATGCCTCACTTACACAGCGTGCAAGTCCTTCCCACGACGAGGGGCAGTGCTCAAATGGCGGTCTGTGCAGTGTCGGCTGCCCATTCCGTCCCTGGATTCCACTCCGAGGGTCTAGGACGGGTCCTACTGGCCCATTCCGACTGAGGGGTTACCGCTGTTATGAATGTTGGATATACATACCTTTCCGTACTTGTAGCCTGGCACTTCCCATTCCCGTCACTACAAGGCTAAGGTTCTGTGCTGATCTCCCGCTCTGTCAGGCAGTAAGAGGGGGAGGCGCACACCCGAGCATCACTGAAGCATTCCGCCTTTATCCATCTTCATCTCGAGAGTTGAAGGAAGGGATCGGCCGGCCGCGCTACAAACTACCAGAAGCGGCTCGCATTAAAAGTGACCGGTATTCCCTTTAACAACGGGCAGCATACAGATCGACAGGATATCTGCTGGAAAAGAGAACTGCCGACTACTTAACGTTGAGTACCTAATGTACACACATAAGTACTTACTTCGTGTACATACATGAAGTAGTAAGTAGTAGGTGTTGCTGATGTCCCTTTGCTGCCTAGTGGCAGTGGTGCAGAACCAAACCACTGCCACCCCGCTTGGCCAGGCACCCATCCATAACGCTCGAGCTATGTATGAAAGGCGAGGAGGGTTCTTACGTAGTATTACTCTCTTCCCTTGAGAACGTACGGTATCTCCCCTACACGGCCCGGTTTCCATCGCCTGCGGACAAGTTCTGTTTCTAAAATGAGGACACGCGCCCACGCAAGAGGAATGCTGCGGCGGACGGGCGAGGACTTTTCGGTGTCACAACCTGCCGAGATCGACTTCAATGGGATGCACCACCAGGCCGGCTCTCCGCTCTTCTCACAACTGCCGTTGGAAATCCGGACCTTGATTTTTGAGGAGGCCCTCACCCCCTACGATGACTTAACCAAGCCCTACGCCGAGGATCGCGAGTACTGCCGCCCGGCCCAGAAACACCATCCTAGAACCGACGTGGCCCTGCTGCAAACGTGTAAGCGCATCTTCCAGGAGGCGCGCCTGAAGCCCGTCGCCCAGACCACGCACACCTTCTGGCTCTTCCGGGGGCCGTGGCGGTCCATGCGCACGGGGAAGTGCGGCATGTACCACTTCCCCCACTGGCAACGGTCGCTGAGCGAGGAGCAGCGCGCCGCGGTGAAACGCGTACACATATATGCGCAGCAGTTCGCTTTGGAGGGCCTAGGAAGCAAACGGAATGACCTGTTCCCCCTGGATTTCACCGCCAGCCACCTCCGCATCACCCTGACACATGCCGATTGGTGGTCTTGGGAGTCGCCGCCTGCCTCGTCCGACAGACTGGGCATCTGCCCCTGGAGGCCCGGTCGAACATCCCACCAGGCAATGCTCGCCGAGCCCCTCGCCATACCCCTGGAGGAGGTGCGCGAGCAGATGGGCCCCGGCACGTGGGGGTGGCAGATTCGCCATGTGCGTGGCTTGCAAACACTACAGATGGAATTCGAAGTCGATGCTAGAAAGCAGGAGCAGCTCGACGCCGTTCTCGCCCGGGCTAAACACTGGGTGTTTCCACTGGAGGACGGCAGTCAAACAGTGCTAAGGCAGACCGATAGTGTGGAACACTTCGAGTGGGATGGCTTCGCCGATACCAAGGACGACTCAATCCCGTTCTTGAACCAAACGGGACGCACCCTTTCAGAACGCCACATTCAGAGAACCTTTCACGTGGCAGTAATGACATGGAAAGGTTCCAAAGCATAGGTCTCAGCGAGCCGGCAGCGGCGAGCGGATTGGTGGCAGCCTGAGCCGAGAGTGCCGGCAAGACGGACTCTTGGGGTCCCATGGAGCTGGACCCCCACGGACAAGCCACCGCATCCGCTTGCGTAGCCCAGACTTTAGATACAGACTTGGCAAGGAGCCAAATGAGATTTCAGTTCTGCAACCACTTCCACCTTGCTGACTTTGCCTGTAGTCCAGGATGGAAGTTCCACACATCCCGTATGGGCTTCCCAGGTCCGGGCAACCCACGTGCCAAGGCGGGCTTGGTGTCTCTGTTCGTGCTAACAACATCACGCAGAGTCCTTGAGGCTGCACTTCTCTTATGCCGTTCACCGCTCCTCCGCACTTGAAAAGAACATCGACCTCCGATTGGGGGTCATCACCTCGACGAATTTGTGTGGGCAGGCTGAGTAAGCTCGGTACAACTCATGCACTTCGTTGCACAGCTGCTCGGCGTCACCAGCCATCAGCCTTGGGTGGGCAGGAAGGCGGGTGGGCGTGCCAGGCAGTCTATAAAAAGTGAGGAGGAGAAGTTCGTACGATTCAGGAGTAGCCATCCAGCCTCTCAGACACCACCCTATAACGGGACGCAACACCTCAAGATAGCAGCAAATAAGCCACAGACCGGAGCCACTATCACTACAATGCCTCCTTCTGTTACACACCGGCAGCAACAGCCCGCAAGTACCTGCGGTCCTCTTCGCGGCAGCGTTTCAGCCTCGCCGCGCAATGCCCGACGGAGACGAGAGCCCACCTTGGGCTGGCTCACAATCACCAGAGACGCAGACACGTGTCAAGACCTTGCCTCTACAGCAAGTGATGGCCTTTCTGTTGTCGGTTGAATATTGAGCTTGGACTTGCTATGACAGGATGCTTTTTATCGGCACGAGCGACTTGCTGTTGGCTTTAGAAACATAGTGAGAATGCCCCGGACCGGCAAGCTTTCAGATAAATAAGGGGCCCTCTCCTTGCTTGGTATGCAGTAACTCCAAATCCCCAGCTTACCATGTATACGGCAGCGATTAGCTTACAATGAGCCCAGGAGGGGAACACGGTCTGGTTCTCTTGTATGGACGGTTTTCTCGGCTTGGCTAGATTCTTAACTTAGACTTGATGTATCCGCATTGTATTCAGTCCATTCTTTACTTCAAGGTGCCGACAGACGAGGGACCGAAGTTCCCCCACATGTTGGGCAAGGAAGTTCTGTAAGCAAATGAGCTACCACAGTCCTCCGAATGAATACGGAGAACTTGGCTAAGCCCGGGTAGTGTTGGCTCACCGATGAGCATGTCCCAACCAGCCAGGAGGTAGTCGTGGAGCATGACTTCACTGTCGCTCTCGGGGGGGTAGACCTCGAACGAGATTGCATCGCCGGCGACTGCGGCAAACCTCGTATCCCATATCCACCTGAGCATTTCGATGGTCACCTCGACACCCACGTGCTTTGGCGAGCTAGAAACGGAACATTCCCTCTTTTCCTCGACGGTAATCCGTTCATCCCATTCCTCGGTCACGCCGCTCCTCACGAGCAGAATATCTCCCCTTTCGAACATGATTCCGTGCTGCTTAGCGACGTGACGAAGGTCCCCCGGGCCGATGGCGTGGTCCGAGAAGGCCGAGTACCGTATCCCCTTCTCGGCCGCCCAGGACGCATAGTCGAGAAGCACGCCGCGGCCGGTGATGCCCTCAAGGGCCCAGTGCTGCATGCCGATGCGCTCGTTCAACCGATCCAAGATATCGGAGTGATGAGAGAATGGCAACGGCAGAGAGGAAAATCATTGTACGCAAAATATGGTGAGATATACACGACGCCTCAATTACCTGCGCTCGTATTACTCACGAGTTTTTGACATACGCATAGTAGTCGAGGAGTTGACTAATCATTGTGCCCTTCTCATGGAACAGAAATCTACTGGCTATCTTCTTTCTTAACCGTAGATTGTGATTTGCCGTAGAAGGTGCTATAGAGAAGTAGGATTGAGCTCCCGATGTCAAAAGCGCAAGGATGTCGTCGCAGTGTCAGACGAATTCGGAAGTAATGATCCCCCTTATTCGAAAAGGGCGGGGCCCCGACACGGGAATCTTCGTGTAAATATCCGGTCTCTACCAAGGTACGACACCTCCAAGGTAATTAGGGTGCCCTTCCACGTGTATGTCAAAGAACTTCCCATTATCCTCCCTTCCAGCCGAGTGAATCAAGTCCAGGGAGTGCTTGGCCCCGTCTTTGACATCCAAATCGGCATTCTGGCCACCCATGTCGGTCCTGAGCCACTGTTTGAATCACGTCAGCCGGGGCGTATCGAAGGCGAAACGCAAAGAGTCGACTTACCCCCGGGGATAACTGGAAGACCGTGACCCCCTTCTCTTCCGCCTCTAGCGCGTACTGCACCGTGAGCATGCTCAGGGCCGCCTTCGTGATCTTGTAGGCGGGCGTCCGAAGATTCCGGAGGAAGTCCTTTTGGACCGTGGCATTGTTCTCGATGGAGCCAACCGTCGACCCGATGTTCACAATCTTCTTAACCTCGCTCTGCTCAACCAACGGCATGAAGGCTCTGGTGACGTTGTGAGTGCCGACAACGTTGATGTTGAAGACCTCGGCCAGGTTATCCCTAGGACGGTCAGTTTTACGCTCGAGCCACGACTGTAACTCTGGGCCCTGCACTGGACTTACATCTCTTGGATGCCCCTGGGAGGCCAGTCCGCCACGCCGACGTTGTTGATCAAGTAATCCAGGCCGGTGCCATCGAGGCGCTTCTCAACGACCCGAACAGCGTCCCGAATGGTGGCCTGGTCACACGGATCGAGAAGGACGTGGACGAGGCGATCAGGTTCATCGTCAAGCAGCTTCTGCAACGCGGGCGACGGTGCGCGGCGCATTGTGGCGAAAACGAGCTTAACCTCGGACGCTGGGCGACTCAGGAGTTGCTCCGTCAGTTCCAGGCCTAAGCCTCGACCGGCTCCGGTGATCAGATAACTCGACATGGCTATGGTATGAAGGCTGGGAACTGGTGCAAGCTGCGTTGTTGGCCAGGCCGTGAAGTCTGTTTGGGGACGACTGAGGATGCTGTTCGATGTTGGGGTTCTGCTGCTCCTTATATACTTCCTGCGCTGCGACCGGCCGTTCCGTCCTTGGCGCACTCTCATCCCCTAATTCATCCTTCTTCTGTGTCGGCGTCACCTTTACCCACTCGAACATCGTCGCCGTCCGAATCCTGTATCCTAACTCCGTCCTTAACTGCGGAGTTAACCCCCTGCCTATGGCCTCGGACAAGGGCCGAACTCCGCAAATGGAACATGCCAGCATCATTTTAGCGCCGCCCAGGGAACGGATCACGAGAACTGGGCCGGCTGTATGGCAGGTCGCGGGGGAAGGCGGATCAGACGGTCGCTGGTATGCGACAGCAGAGCTCGCCATTGCTTACTATTCAAGGTCTCGTGGGATATAAACCGCCACTTTTTATTCTCCTGGCAACCATCTCTGAGGGCAGGCTAGGAAAGCTAGGCGGGCCTTATAGACTGCTTGTTCCGGTACGAAGCTAATCACGTTGCCAGGGGATTTGTCATCAAACCCTCTAACCGTGGAGAACGAGTGGCGGGATGCGAACAAAGATACGTCCCAGAGGGCGGTGTGCTTCGAGGTGCTCGCAGGGGACAGCTAAAGCCCCCCCCCAAGGCAAGTGTACTAATGGCGCACCTACGTCTCGAATTCGCTGCGAGTATTCTCGATGTTCTTGGCCTTCTTTTAGACGAATTTAGGATATAGTACAGCCGGGACTCGGTCATGCAGCCTCGCGGGTTCGAACAGACACCGGGTGCCTCAGAAGACGGTTGATCATTTGCTTCGCTTGGCAATCATCCCTGGGTGGTTCAGGTTGGCTCGTGACACGGTGCCCAGCTTATGTACCACTTGTCTCTTTTCCCATACCGACGACCGGCCTTCGATCACGGCAATGATCTCCTCGGCCAGGCGGTGGGCAAACATGGTGCGGCCACTGCCTTTCGACTTCTTCTTGTCCACAGTATCCAGAATCCACTTGATGGCAATGCGTCGCCGTTGGCGAGCCGCGAGGGGCTCGGGCACTTCCAGTGAGGTACCGCCGCCGCCCATTCCCTTCATTTGCCTTACGCGCAGCAGAGGCGCCACGCTGTCGATGGCCAGAGTGAGGTAAAGCACGGGGTCCAGGGGGAGATGGTGTGGTGGCGGCGCGCCCGGCAGCAGGGGCTTCAGAGGAGTCTTGGGCGAGGGCGAGGTACGGAGAAAGTTGAGGACGTAGCCCATATCCTGCGTTCGCCATTTAGCTTTCCGAGCGGGTGGTTTTCACGTCGGCGGCTCTGCCACTTACCCGCTGGGCCTTGCTGAGCTTGCCATCGCGCATCATCAATTTGGTGAACTGGGTTATAACCTCGGGATATCTGTCCTGCAGGCGATCCTTCTTGCCGGGCGGCGTGGGCTTGTCGAACTTGAGGCCCACGGTCTCATCGTACAGCTCTTCGCCAGCGGCCACGCGCTCTAGCTGCGCTACGGCCTCGGCATTCAGAAATGTGGGCGCGAAGTGTTCGTAGGGCGGCGGGCTGTAAGGCTTGGAGGGTGGTATCGACGATGCGGCGTTGGAGGGCGGCTCGTTCGAGTGTGTGTCGCTGGAGAGTCCTCTCCGGGCAGCCGGGAAGGCCACGGGCGCATTGCGCTCGACGGTCTGGAGCCAGGGGCGCGTCCGTATGCTGAGGGAGCGACACAACCCCCAGGGGTTCAGTTTCGAAGCCATATCGGTTTGCGCACCACCTGCAGTTCGCTTCGTCGGCGTTGCGAGGCGTCTCGGGTGGTTTCGCCGGGGTCCGGTCGCGACGGGTAAAATTATTCGGATGTCGCGTGTCGATTAATCCGGGTAGACCAAGTTGGTGGGGGGACTACCTTAGGTACGGAGTACTTTACGGAAGAGGGGACGGGCAAGGTTCCATAGATCTCGTCCGGGTACGGAGTACCACGGTTCTCTTTGTGTGCTACTTATTTTGTGCAACCACTTATGGCATAAATGATTATGCAACAGTCTGCAAGGCAGCCGTGCATTCACAGCGTCCCTTGCCCATCCCATCAAACAGAATGTAAATGACGTTGTTTCGCCCTAATCAAACGTGTGCCTATCCAAGTACCTACCGCGTCCCCAGTAGGAAGTAAGGGCAGCGCAAGGTTGCTGGTCAGCTGTCCAGCTGAGGGAGGGGGACTGAGAGAGAGGCCCAGGAAGCCCATTAGAGAGAGAGAGAGAGGAGAATCGGGTGAATGAGTGTGACGGACTTCTTCCCCAGGCCGGGCCCGCTCCCTTAGTTAGATGCCGCTTGGATGTGCACTACCTCGGTGGACCTCGGCATGTGCATTGCGATTCGGCTCGCCATCAGATGGTCATCCCCACGGTTAACTAACAGCTCATTGTCCGCCCGCAGACTTTCCAGACCGGCTCAGGATCGATCGCAACTCATTGATTGGGTTTTTGACTATCACGTCCCTTGCCCTGCTCCACGAACGCCTCTCTGACCGTCGACCTGCGGCCTCATCGCCTCCCCTTGCCCTTCTCCCGTCGCCCCCCTAGCACCTGACGCGCCCCAGACGGCCCAGCGAGCGCAGCCCGCCGACCCGGTCATCATGGTAGCCGACGCTGTCATCTACCACCCCTCGGTGGCACACTACCTCAAGTTCGTCGCGACGACGGTGGGTCGCGACAAACTCTTGCGGACCCTGCAGTACTTCTCGCGCTTCTACGCCTGGTACCTGCTGCGGACCAACGGCACCAAAGGCGAGATCGCGCCCTTCGAGGCCATCAAGAAGCAGTTCGGCCTGGCGCGCAAGCTGATGCGCGCCGGCAAGAATATCGAGCACTTCAAGGCGGCCGCCGTGGCCGCCGATTCCAAGGGCATGGACCCCGTCCTCCGCTACACCGCCGTGGGCCGCCAGCTGGGCTACGCCGGCTACCTGACCTTCGACGCCGCCACGCTGCTCGACACGCTCGGCGTCCGCAAGTGGGAGGGCGCCAAGCGGGCCCAGAAGGAGGCCTTTCGCTTCTGGGCCATCGGCCTGCTGTGCAGCGTCGTGGGCCAGACCTACACGCTCTACCGCCTGAGGGAGCGCGAGGCCAAGGTCGACAAGAAGGAGGGCGAGGGCGTGGTGGAGGCCAAGCGAATTGCCATGTGAGTGACGGCGCGCCCCTGCGCCCCCTCTGCTACGTGTGTACTGACAAGCCCCGGGGCGGGAACCACAGTGAGCGATCCGCCAGCCAACTTCAGCTCCTCTCCGACCTCTGCGACCTGACCATCCCCACCTCGGCGCTGGCGTGGACCTCGTTCGATGACGGCTTTGTGGGCTTGGCCGGTACTGTCAGCAGTTTGATTGGTGTCTACATGCAGTGGAAGAAGACGGCATGATCCCGTTATCCGCCGTCGCCCCCCCCCACGACGGGATATGGGAACCCAGGCGCTGAGAAACGCTTTCAAGGTGGGGAAAGAAGGGCCTGGCAACATTCTCTTATGCCTCTGTGACTTTTTTCAAACCAGTGGGCGTGGGCGTCCACGTGTATGAATAAGAGCCCGCGGCAAATGCATTCTTTTTCTTCGGAACGCGACGGCCGTCATTCCTGCCAAGTAGTTTCGGTATTTAATGGCGAGTTTTGTTTTGCAGTTTGGCTTCGAGGCGGTCCCGTCCCGTCGCGGCGAGGGCCTCCCGGCTGCTCGACACACTGGCGTCATAAGCCCCGTTCAAAGACTGGGGGACTGGACACCTTGGGAACTGGGCACCTCCAGCTGCCAGTCTTTGGTGTTGGTAGTGCGTGGTCGAGCTGATACTAAACAAGCCAAGGAGGAGACGTTGCTCACTACTTACCTAAGGTTATGTACTACTACTATTACTACTACTATTACTACTACGTACGTACATATGTACGTCAGATAGAAAGCATCGCGAGGGCCGTAAATGCGGGATGGCACATGTAAAGAGGCGCCGAGCAGCTCCCCATCCCTCGGAGGTCCACGTTTAGGGGACCCAGCCAGACCCACCGCTATTACCGCAGCCAATGAATGGATATGGGATTGCCAGAATCTGGGGTTGTTCACAAAACCCATTCAAGCTACTTGTACGGGCCGGGCTCCAGGTCAGGTCGAATGCATTTTACGTAGTAGTACGTACTGGGTAGGATTGCGGCTCCACGATGCGCCCAACGTTCCCCAGACGGGTGGCGCCCTCCACAGGCGTATTCCGGGATACGAATAGTAGGTACTGACGACCGCGAGCAAGCGCTACACGGTTGTATATGTATCTCAAAGCCATGTACTGTATGTTCGGACAACGCAGACCGCAAAGAGCTGGCTCGATCTCCCAATGGCTGAATGATACAGAGTAGATGTCGTGCATCCAAATGGGGGCGGTCTTTTCTTTGGGCTTCCATGACGTGCGCTGATAGTGGGGACGCCAAACGA
The DNA here is from genome assembly GCA_018287875.1 of Nigrospora sphaerica. Taxonomy (NCBI): domain Eukaryota; kingdom Fungi; phylum Ascomycota; class Sordariomycetes; order Amphisphaeriales; family Apiosporaceae; genus Nigrospora; species Nigrospora sphaerica. Next base: position 1,501,014 of record JAGVVL010000017.1, read on the forward strand.
CCTTTCCCCAGATGCCACCCGACGCCTCTCCATCATGTCTATGAGCTCGGAACCCTCCCGGAGCTCAGGAAGCTGTCATGGGTTGCCTTGTTCGGAGTGTTCCATTCTGCTATGGTATGAGGGGGCTGGCACGCGACCATGCAGCATATGCAAGTAGATACTTAGGGAAAGTAGTAAGCGCGCACGGGATGAAAATGTCCGTGGTTTGCTTGCGGCCTCTGCCAAGACGCCAAGGGTGCGGGATAGGTGATGGGCGGCAGCGAAGAAAGCTTGACACGGCTCCTAGGCTTAAGGGATCGCCTGGCCTTTGATTCTACAAGTACACAGAGGCACTGCCCCGTAATGACTGCCGCGCTCTCTTTACCTCGTGTACTGGATGATATTGCATATGCTCCGTCCTACTTGTACGCTACAGAACAGATGTCTATATGTCCGCAGGACGCAAACTGCTGCGGCGGCAGGGCATTTCCTCGCCATGGATCTCCACGGAACGTGCTCTGTGCAAGGGCCCGCCATAATGTTCAACTTCACCACCCCAGCTCAGTGGACGCGATGGGGACAGCAGGGCCAACAGAGGTCGGTCCGATGACTCGCCCAGATAGGAAGCTCACCGATTTTGGCCATGGACACGATATCCGAGGCATGGGGCTAGGACCAAGACAATCGGGACGGCTAGAAGACCCATTGGTCCCGTGACGAAGATAAGCACCACCTACAGAGACGCTGATGGTCGGTCGGCACGAATCCATGCAACCTCAAAGTACCGAGGGCAATGGGACGAGATTGCCGGCTGTCAAGGCGCGAAGCTGCTAAACTAAATGTCGTCTATCAATGTTAGCCCCCCCTGCAAAAACTCTCAACTAATAATGAACACCATACGGCCCCGTTGCCTGCCTCTTCCTTCCTCAGTCCCTCCCAGGCTGTCCTCAGTTACTTCCCATCTTACTTAGGTATCTACCTATCAACCTACCTTGACCTCCAGTAGGAACCAGGTCTCTTTTACCTACCCATTTGTATTGGTGTTTACGTAAATCGCCGCGTCAGCCCATCAGGTAGCCTGGAACCACGACCGCCATGCCGGACCGGGGCAACGAGCCGAAACAGGAGGCACCGAGCGCTCTCGATGACGACGCGACGTCGCCGGCGCCGCCCCTCGACCGGCGGCCCTTCGCGCAGGCCATCTGGCCCGTCATGGCGTGCGGCGCCGGCCTCTTCTCGGACGGCTACATCAACAACGTCATCGGCTCGGTGTCGGTGGCCCTCCGGTACGAGTACGGCACCGTCTGGACGGGGTCGCGCGCGTACCACTACGTGGCCGACATCGCCTTCGCCGGCACCGTCGTCGGCATGCTCATCTTCGGCTGCGCGGCCGACCGCTGGTCGCGCACGGGCTCGCTCCTGCTGTCGACGGCCATCCTCGTCGTCTTCACCGCCCTCGCCGCCGGTTCCTACTACCACGGCGACGCCGTCGCCATGTTCGACATGCTGACGGCCTGGCGCTTCTTCGTCGGCATCGGCATCGGCGGCGAGTACCCCGCCGGCAGCGTGAGCTGTGCCGAGTCCAGCGGTGAGCTCCGCCGCGGCACCCGCAACATGTGGTTCATCCTCTTTACCAACTCCATGATCGACTGGGGGTTCGTCTTCGGCGCCTTCGTGCCCTATGTCGTGGCCGCCGCCTGCCGCAACGGCCACTTCGGCACCATCTGGCGGACGAGCCTGGGCATCGGCGTCGTTTTCCCCCTCGTCCTGTTCCTCCTCCGCTTGAAGCTGAAGGAGCCCGAAGAGTTCAACCGCCACTCCATGAAGAATGCGAAGACGCCCGTCGGCCTTGTCTTTCGGTACTACGGCTTCAGACTATTTATCGTCGGTCTAGTCTGGTTCCTCTACGATGTGAGTGGCCCGGGGCACGGGCGCGGGCGATGAAACTTCCAAATCAAGCTGACATGGCGACAGTTTTCCACCTACGCATTCGGTCTATACTCGAGCTCCATTCTTTCCAGCATCTACGGCGGCGGCAGCGACCTTCCAGCCCTGACGACCGTCTTCGGGTGGAACACTGTGATTAACCTGTTCTACATTCCCGGGACCATGCTTGGAGCGCCCCTGAGCGACCGGATCGGCCCGCGGTGGGCGCTGATCACGGGCGTGACCTGCCAGTCGGTCATCGGCTTCATCATGGCCGGGTGCTACGCGAAACTGGCGCGGCCCGAAGTCGTGGCCGCCTTCGCCGTCGTCTACGGCATCTTCCTGGCCCTGGGCGAGCTGGGCCCGGGCAACAACATCGGCCTGCTGGCGGCCAAAACCTGCGCCACGGGCATCCGGGGCCAGTACTACGGCCTGGCGGCGGCGGTCGGCAAGGTCGGCGCCTTCGTGGGCGTCTGGGTCTTCCCGTACATCCAGGCCGCGGGCGGCGACGACGTGGTAAAGCAAAACCAGTACCCCTTCTGGGTGGCTTCGTGCTTGTGCCTCCTCTCGGCCGCCTTGGTCTACTTCTGCCTGCCCGAGGTGGGCCAGGATACCATTGCCGAGGAAGATGCCAGATTCCGCGCCTACCTCGAGACGCATGGCTGGGACACGAGACAACTGGGCCTCAAGAAGGGAGAAACCGTCGATGACGGGCTGGAACGGGGTGAAGTCGAGGGTGAGCCCCTGGAGAAGGGCCGAGGACTGGTCGCGGACCAACCGGTGAGCCGGTGAGGTGGGCGGTAATGGGAAAAACCTGTCTGTTGCGAGCCACGGTGCGGCTCGCTGAAGCCCGAGGCAGACACCATAAGCGAAGGCAATAACTATGTACAAAAAACGCGGCCCGTGTACGTTTTGGATTCGACCGGACATGGCCACCATCACCACCGCCACTGTCAAGACCGCCACTAACCACGCAGCTTTCCGACGCTGCCTCTCGACCCCCGCCTCCTCCCGTCGCCGTCCCCGTCGCTCATGGTCTAGGTGAGCAGGCCGAAGAAGCGCAGCATGTACTGGTCGTTGACGGGGGCGGTGTGGCCGACGCCCTGGCCGACGAAGCCCACGAGCTGGGAGCCGTCGCCGTAGATGAGCTGGGTGTAGGCCTGGCTGGGCACGCCGGTGATGTTGCGCGTGTTCTGGAGGCCGTGGACGTTGCTCCACTGCTTGAGGGCCTCGAAGCCGCACTGGGGGCGGACGAGGTAGTCGGCGTAGCCGTGGTAGATCTGCATGCGCGGGTACTTGCCCGTGTAGCCGGGGTACGAGTTGCGCACGAAGGCCCCCCACTGGGCGGGTGTGTGCGTGAGGCCCGAGGCGCACGTCTGGTTGGCCGAGGCGGGCGTGGCGCTGGCGGCGCCGGCGAAGCAGGCGTGGGCGACGCCCGAGTAGGCGGCGCCGGCGACGAAGACGTCGGGGTACGTGGCGGCCAGCACGTTGGTCATCATGGCGCCGCTGCTGGAGCCGAAGACGAAGACCTTGGACTTGTCGCCGCGGTACTTGTTGACCGTGTAGCTGACCATGTTGACGATGCTCAGCGCGTCGCCGCCCGCGCCGTGCGTCAGGCTCGCCGGGTTCTGCACGTCCCAGCAGTTGGACATCTTGTTGGTCGACGGGTAGATGAGGATGAAGCCCAGCTGGTCGGCGTATTGAGTCGTGCCTCGCGTCCCCTGGTAAAACTGGGTTCCCGAGCCGCCGCACCTGTGCAGCTGCGAGTCGCACGGTTAGCCAGCTTTTCGCGCCTCGGGGGGGAAAGGGGGAAAGGGGGCCGTTAGCGTACCGCGACCACGACGGCCGGGTTGCTCGCCAGCCTGTCGGGGACGTAGATGTACATCTGGACGCCCGTCGGGTTCTGGCCAAAGTTGGACACCTGCTGCAGCGATGCGCACAGGGCCGTGGTGGCCGCGAGGGCCGAGAGGAACAGGGAGCGCAGCATGTTGACGCGCTCGGCTTCAAGAATCTGCCTAGTTGGAGGCGGGGAAGGGTTGCTTCTTGTCTGGTTCTGCTGCCGGGCTGTGCGGTGATGGTGCTGCTGGTCCCCTGGTTTCTTCTGGACGTGCCGGCCTGCCACACATATATATACACACACACACACACACACACACATCTACATAATACCGCGACTAGCCTCTCGCCCCCCCTCCCCTGGAACACCAGCTCACACCCCCCCGGCGCAGACGTCGTCGGCGCCATGGGCTCTGCTTGAGGCATAACCCGAGGTCAGAAGCCGTGCGGTCCACGTAAATTGACAAGCGCGGAGCTGAGCTGGATTGGGACGGCGCGGAGCCGGAGCCGGAGCCCATTGCCCAAGTTGTGCTGCCGGATAAATCTAATTGGGCTGGCTGAGCAGAGACGTCGTCGCATCGAGCCCCCCAGTCGGTCATCGCCCTTCAATGGGGTAAGTGATCGGCTTCTATCGACCCTGCAGGCCGGCGGAGACTGGCTCGAACCCCGGTCGTGCTCTGCCGGACCCCGGCTCGCAGAAGAGGGGATTTCCATCTTGATAAGACGGACTGCCTGTGTAAGGCATGTAGTATCGCAAGGTGTCCCGATACCCCACAGTCTGGACAAGCGGCAGTCGCACGGCGCCCACGCTCATGATCTTGTCCTGCCCTCCCGCCCAGCCAATCTGCTGACTGCCTCGGCTAGGGACCTCGGGTCTGCGGCTAGGGTCGCATCCGATGGCACACCAAGTGCCGCCTGCCACTCCCGGCCCATTGCTCCATGTCCAACGCGGCGCCTTATGGGCCGCGTAGAACCATGGAAGAAGAAAGAGGGAGAAACGGAAAGAGAGAGAGAGAGAAAGGAAAGAGAGAGAGAGAGAGAGAGAGAGAGAGAAAGGAAATAAAGAGAAAGAGAGAGAGACAGGGAAAGAGAGAGAGAGAGAGAGAGAGAGAGAGAGAGAGAGAGAGAGAGAGAGAGAGAGAGAGAGGGAGAGAGGGAGAGAGAGAGATGGATCTTGCCGCCCATCCCCACAGGGGCTGACGACACGTCCGGTGATGCATAGGTACCTGGCAAGGTGCTTCATGGTCACTCTACGAGCTTCCGGCATTCTTCCAGCCTGTCGACCCGTCAGCCAATCGTCTTGCTGCTTGAAATACCCATGGCCGACTGACTCCCTTCCTGTTCCATTTCAACCCGCGTCACCCTCCAGTCCCATACCCAAGCAGACCAGAGGGCCCAGTGGAATCAGGGGCATGCAGTCCATCACTCTCATCGTCTGGCATACCATTGCCGGCATACCTTGGTCCTCAAATCCTATCCGACCACGGATTAGCCGATCCAGATTTCTTGAATGTCGGGCGCTTTGGTGGACGGGCTTGGCTAAGCCTCATAAGAAGGCGAGTATATGTTGCACGTTGGCATGAAAGGCGGGGTACAAAGTTAAGCATATCTCGGGGAACCTGACGTATCTGCACCGCGCACGTCGCACAGCTCCGGAGCGGCTGTTCGGGGCGACCGCGCACGGGGCGGTCCAAGGCGGGCAATCACGAGCCCATGGCCGGGCTTAGGCACCCCCCGAAAACAGATATCGTCTCTCTTTAGAAGGGATAGGGTTCAGCGTCTGAAGGCCCGCCTCCTTTAAAGGGTGCAGCCGTCAAAGCGAGACGGCCGTTTCGGAGGCTGGACCAAGTCCCATCATATCCAGGGCTCACTTGTAAAGATCCAGCCATGCCATGAATGGGCCAAGTCATCTCACCCCCCGCACAAGCTCCTGTACGTACCCCTCGGTTCCTCGTAGTTGACGGGTCACGTCCAAAGACCAGCAGAAGTGTAACGGCGTGAGAGAGGGCAAGCGGGTTTATTCAGGGGTTCACTAGTGGTACTTGTGCCCGTCGAGGTTCACCAGCAGCGACATCAGTTACTCCAGCCTCTAATGCCTAAATAACGTTCATGTGACCATCACGGCGGCGATTTAACAATGTGAAATCGGCTGCTTCTGGTGGGCACGGCGGTCACAAGACACGAAACGCTTTTACGATTTATTTTCACTTTCTTTTAGCAAGGGGGCCTTTTCTTGAGGCCCGCCAAATGCCACGAAGTTGCGCTACCAAATGCAAATCTATCACCCAAGGACGATTGCTTTACAGCTCATCGTGGTCAACGGGCTCATCGTCGTCACCGCCAGGAGCGGCGCCACCGTACATCTTCGACGTGATGGGGTAGGCCACCTTCGAGAGCTTCTCCTTCTGCTCCTCGAAGTCCTCGGCCGCGGCCGTGGCGGCGTTCTCCTCAAGCCAGTCCTGTGCCTCCTTGACAGCATCGAGAATCTAGTATGCGTTAGCGCCATGCCGCACTGCACGGGTTGTACGGAATGTTGACTTACCGTCTCCTTGTCCTCGTCCTCAATCTTGCCACCGAGACCCTCCTCGTCGTTGACCTGGTTCTTCAGGTTGAAGGCGTAGTTCTCAAGGCCGTTACGGGCCTCAATACGCTCGCGGGTGGCCTTGTCCTCCTCGGCGTACTTCTCGGCCTCAGCCACCATGCGCTCAATCTCCTCAGGGGTGAGGCGGCCCTTGTCGTTGGTGATGGTGATGGACTCCTGCTTGCCAGTGCCCTTGTCGTGGGCCGACACCTTCAGGATACCGTTGGCGTCCAGCTCAAAGGAGACCTCGATCTGGGGAACGCCGCGGGGAGCAGGGGGGATGCCAGTGAGCTCGAACTTGCCGAGAATGTTGTTGTCCTTGGTCATGGAGCGCTCGCCCTCGAAGACCTGGATCAGGACAACGGGCTGGTTATCGGCAGCAGTCGAGAAGATCTGGCTCTTGCGGGTGGGGATGGCAGTGTTGCGGGGAATGAGCTTGGTCATGACACCGCCAGTCGTCTCGATACCGAGAGTCAGAGGGTTGACATCCATCAGGACGACCTCACTGGTACCCTCCTCGCCGGACAGAACACCAGCCTGGACGGCGGCGCCAAAGGCGACGGCCTCGTCGGGGTTGATACCCTTGCTGGCAGTCTTGCCGTTGAAGAACTCCTGGAGCAGAGCCTGGACCTTGGGAATGCGAGTGGAACCTCCGACCAGGACGATCTCGTCGATGTCCTCCTTCTTCAGCTTGGCGTCGTCGAGAACCTGCTTGACCGGCTTCAGCGTACGCTTGAAGAGGTCCATGTTGAGCTCCTCGAACTTGGCGCGCGTCAGCGTCTCGGAGAAATCCTTGCCCTCGTGGAAGGCCTCGATCTCGATGCGCGTCGTCATTTGCGAAGACAGCGTACGCTTGGCCTTCTCAGCCTCACGCTTGAGCTTACCCATCGCCTTGAGGTCCTTGGTGACGTCGACGTTGTTCTTCTTGTTGTACGCCTTGGCGAAGTGGTTGATGATGCGCTGGTCAAAGTCCTCGCCACCCAAGTGCGTGTCACCAGCGGTCGCGAGAACCTCGAAGATGCCAGAGTCGATGGAAAGCAGCGAGACATCGAAAGTACCACCACCAAGATCGTAGACAATGATGTGCTGCTCGCCCTCCTTCATCTTGTCCAGGCCGTACGCAATAGCGGCGGCAGTGGGCTCGTTGACGATGCGGAGCACGTTCAGGCCGGCAATGATGCCACTGTCCTTGGTGGCCTGACGCTGGTTGTCGTTGAAGTAGGCCGGAACAGTGACGACGGCATGGGTGACCTTCTTGCCCAGGTAGGACTCGGCGACCTCCTTCATCTTGCCGAGAATAACGGCGGAGACCTCCTCGGGGGTCAGCTGCTTGGGCTTGCCGGCAACCGTGACCTCGACGACGGGCTTTCCGTTCTTGTTGACAACCTTGTAGGGGAAGTGCTTCATGTCGGTCTGGACCTCCTTCTCGTCCCACTTGCGGCCGATGAAGCGCCTGTGGATGGGGTGTCAGCGGGTGTTTTCCAATGGGGACCAGGCAAAGGGAGGCACCCACTTGACATCGTAGATGGTGTTGGAGGGGTTGGAGGCCGCCTGCTGTTTGGCGGCGTCTCCGACAAGACGCTCCTCATCGGTGTAGGCGACGTAGGACGGGGTGATACGGTTTCCTTGATCGTTGACGAGAATTTCGACCTTGCCCTTCTGCATCACACCGACGCAAGAGTAGGTGGTGCCGAGATCCTGTAGGAGTCGCGAGGGTCAGCGGGCTCTTCCGGGTCGGGGTCCGGGACCGGGGCCGGCGCCAAAGGCTCGGGGGGGGATCAACTTACAATACCAATGACAGTGCCATAGTCGGAAACTTCGTCGGCCTGGACACCCTGGAAGGCCAGAGGAGAGAAAAGAAGGCAGATCCAGGCGATCATGCCGAGGCCCAGGGCCCAAGAGCTCTGGTTGTTTCGCAACATGGCGAGGGGTTTGGAGGGGTGGCTCGGACTACAGTCAAGCAGCGACGGGGCCAGCAATATGCAGGTGGGAAACAGGAATAAATAAAAGAGAGATGCCGGTGCTGGAGCTCGCGTACGATGCTCGAGCCGAGTTGGTCTTCTTCACAAGCACGGAAGTGAATGTGTTTGGAGGAGGAAGAGGACCAGCCGTACTGCAAGCTGGGGGTTTGTTTTAATACTTCACTGCCGGCCAGCGAACAATTATTGCATACTGTCTTCTTTCTAGTTGTTGCCAGATTTCAAAAGGCCAGATTTTTGGTAGGTGCACAGGCCATGTGGGCCACGCAGCACAGCATGGCCATCTCTAACCCCACCTGCTACGGGTACCTTTATGTATCTGCTTCCGAGAACCCCAGTGGCGCTGCCCGTAAACTCCCGGAAAGTACCTTGTCGGTACGGGCGCGGCCTCTCTCCCCATCAGCCTTGCCACATCGACTTTAAGCTTCTCTCGATGCCCTTTAAAGCAGCTAACAAAAATAGAGGTTACTGGACGACTGCCTCCATCCATCCAGTGTCTGCTAGATGCAGGTGGATTCACCTCGATGTGTCACCGTCCCATCCATCCAGAACACAGTTGCGACCGCGGGGGTTCGGTGACGAAGGTAGGGACGCTGATAGAAGAAAGCAAACGGGCGCGGGATGAATCACTGTCTTAGCAACCGCCGCGTGAATGTACGACGCCGTCGTGTAATGAAGCACATGGCACATTCTCGAAGCAGTCCCCAGGTCTAGTCTTGTGGGGCTCCTTTATAACCTACTCGCTCACTGCCATGAGAACCCCTGCTTATAGGCCTATGCGGGAAAGGTTCTTGTTGGTGGCCGCAGATCTCTCTGCCCCCTCGTCTACCTTATTTGCTACATGCCTTGGGCTCATCCTGCTCCGTACCTACAGGAGGAGCACACCAGGTTATATTGTACGGAGCCCTCCATGCCTGGATGCAGCCGGACCCCTCAATTACCGTTTATTGCGCGCATGGAGAGCCGGGTACAGAGAGGCCACTGGAGGCTCGCGAGGCAACTGGGTCCAGAGGGACCTACCCGTTTAGTCAACGGGTCTGCTTCCCACTTGGTAACCTGTTCATGTCGGTTGCATGGGTGTGCACGGAGGGAGCGTCTCCGTCCGCCCCACGGTTTCCCTGATGTTCTTCCGTGCTGAAGTGGTCTTTTCAAAATGGATTGCACTCCAACCTCACCTCTGTTCCAGAATTGCCATTCTATCTTTGGCAACTATGCCACGTTGTCGCAAGCACACGATATTAACAGTGTACCGGCAGGCTTGCTTACTGGGAGTACCATGTACCAGCGTGGACAGGGTGGTCCCCGGAGCCTAGGTACCTTAACATAAAGAAGAAAACCCCGAGCCTAGACAGCATTCAGCTACGTGGCTTGACTGCCGTGACTCGTTCAACGTGACTCGGTGCATGGGGTATTGTATCTTCTCTCTGCATCGTATTCGACAATAGTCACTGTGGCGTATACATCCTCTGCCTACTGTTCTCTCCGACCGGGAAGCGTCCCTCTATTCTAATAAACCAGCCGCGATAGTCTCTCCGTTGCTTCTGAGCACTATCCTCTGGCCCGCCTCAAGAGGCGCCTTTTCGCCCAGCTTGACCACAACTCTCGCCACGCTCGCCGGCTTGATGACCCTGGGCTTCTGCTTAATAATGGTCCCCTTGACCTTGTCCAAGATGGCCGGCATTTCAACAATCTGTCCGGCAGCGTGCAGGCGTCCTCGGTGAACGTCTATGCGCATCGGCATCAGAACCTCAAAGGCCAACGCCTTGATGGTGAATGTGTCGATACAGTGGATAGGCGACTTGATGTCACATATTATGTCGCCAACGCGGACATGAACGGGATCTATGTGACTCAAATGGAGCACGACATGTTGTCCCGCGACGGCCCAGTCGGCTGATTCATAGTCGAGCTCCAGAGACTTGATGTAGGCTTTCTCCCCGCTGGGCTGGACCAGGAGTGCGTCGCCTATTTGGAGCGACCCGGCGTCTATCCGGCCAGATACCGTGAGGGAGCTTTGTGCCGTCTTGAACACCTCCGAAATCGTCATGCGCAGAGGCTTATCCATAGCGCGCGGCAGTGGTTCGGACTTCTCCAGTTCCCCAAGCAGCGTATTGCCCTTGTACCAGTCACAAGCCGGGTCCGCCGTCCTGCTGGTCATATTGCCACCCAACAATCCGGACACGGGAACGAAGCTGATGTTCTTCATGAGGAAGCCCGTGGCCGTCAGGAATCCCGACACCTGTTGGGAAATCTCATCGAATCGCTCCTGTGACCAGCCCGTAGTGTCCAGCTTGTTGACGGCGACGATAACTCGCGTCACGCCCATGCTTCGGATGAGGAGAGCGTGCTCCCGTGTCTGGCCCTTGAGCCCCGACTCGAAAGCGCCCGTGGTGGCATCCACAACTAGGACGGCGAAGTCGGCCTGACTCGCACCGGCAATCATGTTGGGGATGAAGTCTCGGTGACCGGGTGCGTCAAGAATGGTGTAGCCTGTCGTCTCTGTCTCGAATCGGTTGGTAGCAATGTCAATGGTCACGCCGCGGGCCCTCTCCTCGCTCCGCTGGTCAAGCACCCAAGCCAAGGCGAAGGAGGACTTGCCCATCGCCTCGGCCTCCTTGCGGTATTTGTCGACCGTCCTCTGGTCGACCATCTTGAGATCCAGGAGCAGTCGGCCCATCAACGTGCTCTTTCCGGCGTCGACGTGCCCAACCACGACAAAGCTGACATTCTTCTTGCCGTCGCGCTTCTTGTACTCACTCAAAACATCAAGATTCTTGCTCTTGGGCAGTGGCGTGTCGTCGATTTTGATGCCCTTCACCCCGTCGGCCACCTGGTCCGTCTGGGCGTCACTGCCGGTGGACTTTTTGGCTGTCGTGGCAAGTTTCTTATTACTAGCTGGTTGTAATAGTCAGCTACTTGCTTTTATGCTTGTCGGCCTGTCTAGTTCCCAAAAGCGAACCTTTGGCTTGCGCCGACAGCACCACGTCATCCGGGCTCGGTCCTGAGAAAGCATCTGCAACGGACGGCGTGAAGGCCATGTATGGAAGGGGGTAATACGCCCTTGGCGTGAAACGAGAGGCACCCTGAGCAGACCCAACCAGTGTCTGCGCGAAAGCAGATGGCGCAGCCGTTTCTACTGGTGGCTCACCGGCCTCTTGGGGCGCGCTCAAGTCTGTCTCAAAAGAAATATCCGCAGGCGGGTTCTCGACCCGAGCGCTGGCTCGTTTAGCCCGTCCCTCCCCTACGGCGCCTAATCCCCGCGTCAGGGGCACCGAGGACATAGTAGAGCCTTGGGGGCCAGGCGGAGCGGGTTCGACGCCCCCTGTTGCCGGGGCCGGCGCGATGGACATATCACGGAGACCTTGCGTGGTGGTTTGCTCATCTGAGAGCTTGTCCTTCTCACCCAACTTTTGCTCTTCGGCCTTCTTCTTGCGCGCAAGTGCGAGCTGCTGTAGTTTGGAGGGTGCTCCCCCCAGAAGACCTCCTCGAGGAAGCACGGGCGCAATGAAGGTGGACTGCCGGTCTTTTGGGATATCCCCCCACGGCATGTCATGGAAAAAGTTGGCAAAAGAGAAAGGCGCCGAACGACGCTGGCTCCCAAGCTCTACTGCTGAAGCATCAGTCGGCACGGCTTGCAGGATGTGCCCGTGAGTTGCCGGAAGTAGACGCGGCGTCCATGGTGAGGCGCCCTTGGGGGCAGCAGTGTGGTGCTGCCGGACCAGCTCTCTGTCGACGACTTCGCCGGATAATGGGATACATGACCTCGAATGAGCAGAAGAACACAAAGCTTCCAACTTACCCGACGGTTTGGCTTTCTGGGCCGGAGGGGCCTTAGTGGCCTTGGGACCAGGGGGCGAAATGTAGTGGTCCACCAGATACGTCGCTGTCTTGTCGATATCGTAGTAGTAGTGCCACAGAGCCTCCTGGATCTGTGTCGTGGTGACCTTGGACGCCTGGGGGCCGAGTGCGCCCCTCACCTCGATGGTCGCAGCCTCCATCTGAGCTTTGTCTTCCGGGCTCAGCTCCCCCTCCTCTTCGCCATAGTCTTCGTCGCCATAGTATTCGTCGAGGTCGTTCTCGTAGTCGTAGTTGCGGTATGCCTGGTGGCGCGACATGGTGCGAGGCACAAGGTTTGCGATGAAAACCTGGGCCAAAAGATGTACTGTTGAGCTGCGAGCGGAGAGCCGATCAGTACCTTAAAGTGCAATGCCGATCTCCCATAGAGGTTGGCCAGATTTATGGCCGAAGTACATACATACCCTGTCAGGAATGCCTATTTGGAGGCAGTCTTTCGATTATATCAGAAATAAGGAGCCGGACTGGTTTATCATGTAGTAGTTGGCAGCGGGGTAGGTAAGTCGGCGTCTTGAAACTGGGTCTAGGCAGGGCTGACTGCTGTAGGAATGGCGGGGCAGGCACCGAGTTTAAGAATGTACCTACCTACATAATGACGTCACTGTATAGACACCGTATGCATACGGTATATTCAGCCTCATGATTTCTACCTGCTGTATGAGCCTGAATGCGCGACTACCTTGTGAACTCGATCCTCTCTATGACGCTGAACACTTGGCATCTTGTGAATGTTGCCTTAATGCGGTGGTTTCCATGGTTTCCATGGAAGGGAAGCACCTGGGTAATATTTTAAAGGCATGCATTTCGTATTTTAAAGTCTATGTCACGCATGGATGCCTTATCCGTCTCAAGCATCGCGTTACTGGCAACCAACCTTACCGGTGTCAAATCACATACCGGCCCTGGGTTGTTCAGAATTACTCTATGTCATAGCGTCATGCACTTCCTCTGCCTTTGGCACAACAGTCCTCGGATCAATCTGAAGTGGACATTTCCATAGGTGGTGTGAGAGTGGCATCGTAATAGTGCGCACGCCATTGTGACCGGCTGTAGGAACCATCTACATGAGTTTTTGACCTTCCACATTGAGCGCCCCCATCATAAGCATAGTATTCCCCCCTCAAATGCACCTAGAATACAGTCTGCCGATTGATCAGACTAATACATACCACACCCCCACCCGCTTCCAAGTTGCCACAGCACCACGTAAAGCATTCAAAGATCGATCAGACTTTCTTCCACCACGGGCTGTTGAGGCGTATGCTGTGGGGCCGAAGGAAACGACTCTTGTGTGTAGCCCGAATAGCCTGGGTTCTGACCCTGGTACCCCTGCGGCGCTTGGCCGCTATGCTGGGGTTGCTGCCAGTATGCCTGCTGCTGAGGCATGGGCGACTGGTGTTGCTGTGGTTGCGGCTGGGTAGCCTGAGGAGGCTGGTTTGGCTGGGAGGGAACGGAGGCGGGGGTTGGCGGAACCGACTGTATGTTGTAGTTCAAAGGCTGCTGCAAGTTAGGATACGGCGACGACAGCTGTTCACCAGCCACGCTGGGGGTCTGACGTCCATGGTCCTGTTGAGGGTTGTTGTAATAGAAAGCAGCGTTGGGGTCCGCCGTCGGGGCGGCAGCTGCATCTGCGCTCCGGGGGCCTGGGGTGGCATGGGGTTGTTGAGGCGCTTGCGGTATATGAGCTGGCGGGGCCTGGTCACCAGCCACATAGCCGGGCCCGGCGTACGGCGCCGGTGCGGAGGGGGGTTGACTTTGCCAACTCTCGCTTCTTGGCGCACCTGGTTGTGGGTATTGACCCGGCTGCATCGAGATAGAGGCGCGCTTGTCATACACAGCGTACGCAGGTTGAGGGACGTGATTCGGGTGCTGAGGGTAGTTGTGGGCTGCCGGCGCTCTGCCATAGTCCACTGGTTGTTCGCCAGTGTAGAAGTTCTCCGCCACACCTGGATTGCCGGGCGCGTTCGGGGCCATAGACGGATAGGCGGCCGAGGCCTGACGGGGCGCAGGCAAGTCATAGCCTCCGATATTGTGCTGGCTGTACGTTTTCGACAGACGCTCCTCCAGCATTCTGTCGTAGTACCGTACCACCGTAGAGAGCTTCGCATGAAGATCCAGGAGCGTATCTGGGTTGAAGTCAGCATCAAACTTTCCAATATGGTTGGGCTCCAAACTTACCATGTTTGCTCATGGCTTCGCCATACGTCCGCGCCAGTTTGGGTCTCAACGTGCCTATGGAGTCGTACAGTTCCTGGATTTGGGGCTCCCTCAGTATCGTACCGGGTGGTTGTGTTTGCAAGCGATCGACCAGCGTCGCAAAGAGGTTGATGTTTTCGGCTTCCACCGGAGACAGCTCATATTCGTTTTTCGGCAAAATGAAGGGGGTACTCGCAGAAGTCGACTGGCTATTGCTGGCCTGCTCCTTTAGAGCGGCAGCATGCTGCTTCTTTTGCTCCTCCATGTCGGCCAGGGAGGCAGCAATGGCCGCTTTCAGATCCTCATCCTCCTCTTCGGCGGCCTTGGGCGATGCTGATGACAGGCCATTCGTCCTGGCCTGGGCAGCCGCGGGGCCGTTGGTCGTATTGGGGACATAACCTTTGCCCAGAGCAGAGTGATTTTGCACTTCCTCCAAACTCATCGCCAGTGCTTTCTTGAGGTCCTCGTCGAAGGCATCATCCACGCGCGCGTTGCGCGGCTGCATAGCTGACGTGCTCCTGTTCTTATGAGGGAATGACGGGCTGACTGGCGAACGCTCTTGTCGGGCGGCAGGTGGCAGACTGGGAGGGCCCCTCGAAGACTTGTCGGTCAACTTGGCGTAGCAGCCATCGTCAACGCGTACGGGCTGCATGATGCCCAGATGGGGCAGAGGCAGCGTCTTGGTAGAGCACTGCTGATCGAAGCAGTTTCCGCAGTTGCGACAGTGGTGTTTCCGGTTTGTGAAAGTAAAGGGTGTGCGGCATCGCATGCAGACATCGGAGTCGACCCATTCAGGAGGCGCGCTGCTATCTATCATGCTGCTGGCCACGGTGACCTTGGGGGGAAACTGGTAGCCCTCCTTCTGCAGGGACTTGTACGTTTCGTCGATGTACTTGAATTCGTAACGGCTTTCGGTGGCGGCAGCCCAGGATTGGATCAGTTCGAGGATTTTGCTTCGTACGTCTTGATTGACGGCAGCGGGACCGACGGCGTGCAGGAGGGAGACGAGGTTGTCCATGAATTCCCGTGAAGCTATCTCCAGGAGGAAATGCGAGCCGCCATTCTTGACGCACGTATCGGTCAACTGCATCTCTCGTTAGCTTCCCCTCCTTTGCTGCGATGTGGCGCGGCGAGCCTAACGTTTAATGCGCTCAACTGCGTGTTCGGATTCTTGTTGCCTATCCGCTTCTTCAAGGAGCGCATGGCCTCCTTTGGCTGGACAGTCTTGGATCGAATGACATCAGAGATCTCGAGGTTGAGCGGGATATCCTCCCTGGTAGCAATCAGCGACTCGGCCCGGGTTGCGGCGCGGATAATGGCACCGCTACTTACAAGCTACTGCTGGTCGCCTTCTCGATTTGCTCGTCCAAGGCACTGTTGGCCGAGGACGACCACCAACCTCCCATCATCTTGTAGGGCGGGCAGTCGATACGGCGGCGTCGAGGTAGATTGTACTTATGTAGCCGGGTCGGGTTGCGAGCGTCGCTCACGAGCGGGCGCGGCGAATGACAGAGGATGTTGATGTAGAACCGTCTTGCTGGGGAGTCAAGGATTCGGAGGTATG
The DNA here is from genome assembly GCA_018287875.1 of Nigrospora sphaerica. Classification (NCBI taxonomy): domain Eukaryota; kingdom Fungi; phylum Ascomycota; class Sordariomycetes; order Amphisphaeriales; family Apiosporaceae; genus Nigrospora; species Nigrospora sphaerica. The sequence goes on from JAGVVL010000017.1 coordinate 1,516,930, forward strand.
TTGGTCGCACTGACGCTATGTGTCCGCGGGGACGCCAGAAGAGGTATGTAGAGCGAAGAGTGCGTCGGGCACTCGGGAAATGGTATGCGGTAGTAAGGCAGCCGGTTGGATGTTCAGGCACCGGAGTACATGTAGATGGGTGGGATGGGATGGGATAGCGATAGCTCGCTCACTCGCTCCAGACTTCCCGCAGTTCCACTGGGGGCCCGTGTAGTCTATTGTCCAGGACAGGTCGGTGCCTGCCCATTCCCTCCACTTACGCCTCCCCAACCACATGCACCTATGTACCATGGGTGTTAGGCTGCCAGGCTGGATGTACCAGGCGAGGCCAGGCTGCCAACTTAGCTGCACCAGCATGTTGAGCCTGGCGATTAGCGCATCTGCAAGCTCCCAGAACTCCGGGACCTTCTCACAAGAGCCACCTCGGGCCAAGCAAACCCCTGCGAGACCAGCGGTACGGCGATGGCCTGTAGATCGGGACTGGGCTTGCAGACAGGAGATGTAACCAATTCCCATCATCCAGGACTCCCCATGTTGCAGCTGGGAAGCGGCAGCTTGGGCGTTCGTCTGCTACACGGTCCATCTTCCCTCCCCCGCGCAGATTGTGCCGCGTGGCCACCGGGTGGCTCCCACCCGCTCCTACTACACGTACATACATACATGTAATCGCGACGATTTATATATACTGCAGTATAAAGAGAGGCGATTACAATCAAAGTACCGACGTTGACTGTACAGGGCTACCTATGTACATACAGTACATGATGTACATAATGTATGTAGCTCAGCTCGCCTGGCAGGCATGGGTGGGAAGCGTGGCGGCCCAGCCCCCCGCTAAAGACGTCAGCGTATGCCGCCGTGCTGGGCCCGTTCCTCCAACACACGTACGCCCAAAGCCGAACTTCCTTCTAGGCGCCGATGCCCATCAACTCCATTCGGAACCTGCCCGTCTGCCACCACTCTCTCCGTCCCGCAACGCCAGTCTCCCGCAGTGTCGTCGTCGCTCATCCTCGACACTGTCTCCTACCGCCGCCGCCCGGATTCCACTAGCTTCAATAACCCCCGTCGACCGACGACTCTCCGGCCATGCTGTCTTACTAAATCGCCTGTCGCTTTGTCACATTGCGTTTCACGGCTCCGACTTCCCCTGCCCGCCCCAAGAATGTGCGCCCACTCCGATGTCTATACACGACCTCATCGTCGTACATAGCTTCTGCCGCTTGTCCTCGACCGGCCTCTCCTCCATTCACGGCGTCCCAACGAGGTCACTTGTCATGCCCTCTACTGGCGCAAGATGAGCCCCGTCGTACAGCCGATGAACACCACTGCTACTATGTCTGGCCTGTCCACAGGACCCGCGGCCCCCCGCGCCAATGGGTTCGCGGCCGCCTCGGCAAACGGTCACTCGGCCCGCAGGGCCCCTTTTCCACATATCGGAGACTTGACCTCCGTGTCCGTCGACCTGGACCCCCATACGCCGCTGCGCAAGGTCCTCGAGCAAGGCGACACTTATATGCGACAAGCAATCACGTACAACGATTTCCGCCGCCCAGATCTTGCTCTACAGGAGTACATCAAGGCTTTGACCATTGCCGTCGATAAAATTCCCAAACACAAAGACTATCCCTCGTTAAGGAATGACCGCGGCGATCTGGCCCGCCTCTACGAGGCCCTCAAAACCAAGATCACAAACCACTGTGCCACATTCGATAATGTGAAGGAAGTAATAAAAGAAGATAACAGGAGGTCGGGTGTCCAGTCAAAAAGGTCTCTGGCCGCCGGCGCCGATGCGAGGCTTCCCGATCTTCCGAACGCTCCCACGACCCTACCCTTCCACCCCAAAGCCAAGGGGTTGAATTGTATCAACGGTTCGGAGAATGGGCACAGCAACGGAATGCCCAAGGGGCCGTTAGAGCCAGGAAGCGCCACCACGGAGGTCGCATCTAAACCTGGCGGAAACCCAACGACACAAAAGACAAAACCAGCCGTGCATCCGAAGCCGCAGGCGCTTCACGGCAATACTATACACGCCGACTCGAAGCCAACAGCCCAGGATGTTGCAAGCCGATTTGCGAGGCTACGAGGACCGAGGGAGACATCGGGCCATCCAGTAGCGCCCAGGTCCTCGTCGGAAATCTCGACCACATTCTCGCCACAGTCTAGAGTTGACACTTCCGTTCCCACCATGCCCAAATTGCCCGATGCCATCTACAGCCCGGCAAGAGGCACGGTGACGAGCGAGACAGCGAACCTTCCTTCCAGCACCCCGCGCGGAATGTTTAGCCGAACGAATTCCATCGTTTCTGCGCAGTCCCCCTCTGCCAGAAACTCGCTAGACGTAAACGTGAGGGTGCCGGCTAATGAGCAATACACTCCAACTCAGTCATTCGGCAATATCGTCCAATCCTCCCAGACGACCCCCGACCGGCCTCCCGAACGGCAAATTCCCGACGGTACCACCATAACCCCTGAACAGCTGAAAGATCTCATGAGAGCAGGCTCCGACATGCTTCGTCTTATGTTGGTTGACATACGCAGCCGTGAGGAGTTTGACGAGGGTCATATTTTTGCGCAAGCCACGATCTGTGTAGAACCGTCGGTTCTGTCCCGTGCCAATGTGTCCGCCGGAGATATTGAGGACAGTATGGGAATCGCCCCGGATGAAGAAATGTCTACTTTTCAGAGCCGTGCTCAGTTCGACCTGATTGTTTTCTACGATCAATCGTCCATGTCCATTCCAGAGCGGCCCGCCGCCAACCCCGAGGAGATGGCTCTCTACGCCTTCTACCAGGCCCTCGTCCAGTTCGATTACCCAACCAAATTGAAAACCCCGCCGAAGCTCCTGAAAGGCGGCGTGGAGGCTTGGGTGGACCTTTTTGGTCCTCAATCGCTGCAAGAGTCGCAAGCACCGCCTGTACCGACCCACGCTCAAGCCCGAGCCCGTCAGAGATCGAAGACTCAGGTGAAGGCGCTGGCCGCAGACGAGATCCAGAGCTGGAAAGAGACAGCAGCACGGAATCGGATCGACTATGTCACGTCTACTAATGATTTCCTCCGTCGTTATCCGGCTGCGGGTGAAATCAGAGAATCTATGACCTCCCCGGACACGCCCCGACAGTCTCCCGGGCACGGCCGAAGCCCCTTCGAGACGGAACTTCCTCCGGCTCCTCCGGCACGGCCTGCGCCAGCTGTGCCGAGGACCAGCTATAGCGGCATATCGAATCGGGGTTCAAGCTCTGACGTGGTGTATGCGAAGTCATCTCCAGTCACTTTTCCCCAGGGCCAGCCCACAGGCCTCATCAATCTCGGGCAAACATGCTACGGCAACGCATTGATTCAGGCTATTCTGGCTTCTCCCTGCTTTGCTGCCGAGCTCACCAGCAAGCGCTGGCCGACAAATTGGGTACCGGGTGGCAAACTGCCAAATCACAAGAGCCAAACCTCTTTGGAGGACGCGCAGGGGGCCAAGCAAGATCCTCAACTCATGGCTCGGATCCTGGGCAACCTGTTGCAGTGGCTCTCCGGCGGGCAATTCGGTTCTCTAAAACCGGATACTTTGATGGTAAGATGACAATCTTGGCCAGCACTGAGGCGGCGTTGCTAACTCGGCACAGAGATACAGCCGTTCCATACATAAGGGCTATAGTTCGGAGGGCGAGGGGGTACTGTTCTTCGGGGACAAAAGCAAACAGCACGACGCCTCGGAATACCTAGGCTTTATTTTCGAGCAGCTGGATAAGGAAACCAACGGGATGCGCGGCAACAACGATAAACTGGAGTTTCTGCAGCCCGGCGAGGCGTACAAGTCCAACAAGCAGGAGGTGCCAAGTCCACATCAGCTGGCAAAGATGTCGTGGGAGCGATGGTCTTCGCTCCACGCGTCCATCATCGACGAATACTGGACGGTCGTATACCTCAACTCCACGCTGTGCCAGACGGAGAGTTGCAAGGACCTTACTTGGAGCTTTGCATACGGGTCATCACTGTTGATTCCAATGCCCTCAGCGCCGGAGTCGCGCGGCTTTTATACCCTTCAGGAGCTTTTCAAGACCTATGACCCGCGTAACACCCTTGAGCTTCCTCACGCCGAGGGGTACTCGTGCGGCAAAGGGGACAAAAACGGGCCCCATACGTCCAAGACAGGGCGGAGCGGGTTGGTGCGCCTGCCTAAGCTGCTCGCCCTCCGCATTGGACGGGAACATTTGGGGTTCGACATGAAAGCGATCAAGATCACGACGCCGGTCAGGTTCGACATCGACGGCCTTGATCTTTCGCCGTACCTGTTCAACGAACCGGTCGAGGGCGAACGCTCGGTGGCGGGTGAAGACCAGTTCGGCAACCCCAGTCGATACCATCTGTACGCCGTTGTCTCTCACCAGGGACGGTCTCTTCACGAAGGTCACTACATTGCGTATGTGAGGGGCGGGCCCGGGTCGATGTGGTTCCGGTGCAACGATGATGTGGTGCAGCGCATGGAGGGCAGCGGCACGCAAGTGTCGGAACGTTTGAGCAACGAATGGTTTTCCCCGAGGAGCAGTTTCACTCCGGTGCTGCTCTTCTACAAACGGGAGGACGTGGAGTGGAGGGCGGCATCACCGGCGGAGGGCATGCGGTGAGGGCATCTCCTGGGCTTTACAGCACTATGTCTTTTTGCGTTGCATAGCGAGCGTGGAATTGAGGTGTCGGACGGGGCGGGCGAACATCAGTCATTTCGGGCGGGATACCCCATCATACGTAACCTTATCGTCCTTGAGCTGGTGCGCAAGCGCGAGTTTACTTTCATCCGCTATACCCAGTAAAGCACTTCCTATGCTTCGGTCCGTGCATCCTCAGGGATGCACCGTCATTGATTTTTAGGGGCACCAGCGTTAGGACCCTTCGTACGTGGTTCCATTCGGTTACCTCGGGGGGAGGGGCCTGAGGATCAACGGCATAGGCCACACGTGAAGGCCATCAATCAATTGGCGCGGCCTTGCGCAGAGAGCAAGGATGTCCGGCGGGCTTTTCTGGGAGGGCGGTGCCTCGGCAATGCTGTACCGCGGCACGTGGAAGTAGATACGGTGGTAGGAGCCTAGCGAATATGCTCAGCTGACGAGCACCTGTTGATATGTATGCATACATAGTACATACCAGTACATAGCAGGGCTCCCTCCCAACTTACGTTGGAGCGCCGCGCATCGTGGCGACGCCGGCGTAGTGGCCAGCGTCTTGTTCTTGGAGTCGCGATGCGGCCAAGAAAAGCACAGCCAGGGCCAAGATAGACGTGCCGCGTGCGGGCGGCGGCAGTGGGTGAAGAAGGCAACAGCCAGGTCAGCCGGCCCCTTCATGACTACCACTAAATGGATTCCAAGCTTGGTTTCTTGGACGTGGCGTATTCATGTCTCTTGCGTATTCATGTATCCTATGTACTCCTGTCTCGTGCGCATTCATGTCCCTTGCGGCTGATTCGGGGGGTGCCACCCAGCCTGAGCAGTGGGGTCGATAGACAGAAAAGCCAGGGCCGGGCCGTAGGGAACGGGCAGACAGGCAGAGGCAGAGGCTCTCCCAAGACGGTGATGGGGGGGCCTGCCCGTCCGTTGTCGGTGTTTTAGCTCTGCGCCGTACACCCCGCCGTTGCACCAACCGGGCTAGACAGGGCCACGGGCTTGTGGCTAAGGCTGTGGGCATTCAGACCACGGATCAGGGCCGAAGTATATCTGTACCCAAGCGGAGGGGTCCCCTGAATGCTAGCGGGGATGGGCTTCTCGGCCGCCAATCGAGTTGTCAATGGTGCCAATGGTGCATGCCAGGGGCTGATCTCGCCGGCCCTAGAGCAGATTAGCTTGCTCCCTGTCGGACGGCATGGGGAGGGCATCGCGTGACATCACCGGCCGCCTTTTCTTCTATTCTCCCGCAGTGCAGTGCTTTGCGACTGTTCCAGTTGCACTGCCATCTCCGTTCGGCGTTGCGCGCGCGCGCACCAGCCATCGCGTCGCGACTCGGCTCGCGCCATGGCTGATCAGTATCTAAGCCGGTAATTACTTTACGTTGGTAGGTAGGTATTGAGATATGTACGTGTATCCCAGATAAGTACATGTGTGTACATAAATGTGGGCATGTAATGTAGGTACAGCTACATGGATACTAAAGTATACCTATAATGAGGTAGGTAAGTCCCAATTCACCTACTATCCATCCCGTTACCCAATACGTCCCCATCGCGCAACTTAAAGGCCCAACGGACCGACGACTCGTCCGCGCCGCTTCTTACCTTCTCCCTCATTTCTTCCTGTCGATCCATTCGCCCGCACCCCCCGTGTCCTCGCCCTGCCTCGAACCCGTCCACCATGGCCTCGTCGTCACCCTTGTCGCCCGAGGGCAAGCCGCCCCTTCATTTTGTCCAGAAGCCGCCCTTCACCGTCCGGGCCCCGGGCGAGCTCGCCAAAGAGGGCGAGACGGCGCCCCTTCGCCACTTCAAGGCCAAGGACGGCCTGATAGACATTCCCGCCTCGGGCATCCGCACCGTCTTCGAGCTCATCAAGGACAGCGTCGAGAAGTACCCCCGCAAGAACGCCGTCGGCAGCCGCAACCTGGTCAAGGTGCACCGCGAGGTCAAAAAGGTCCCCAAGATGGTCGATGGCGTGACCCAGGAGGTCGACAAGGAGTGGCAGTTCTTCGAGCTGTCGCCCTACGTCTACACGACCTATGCCGACTACGAGAAATTGGTGCTGCAGGTCGGCGCCGGCTTGCGGAACCTGGGCTTGGCCCCCCACGATAAGCTGCACATTTTCGCGTCGACGAGCCGGAACTGGCTGTGCATGGCTCACGCCTGCTGCACCCAGTCCATGACCATTGCCACGGCATACGACACCCTGGGCCCCAGCGGCGTGCGGCACTCGCTGGTCCAGACTCGGGCGAAGGCAATGTTCACCGACCCCCAGCTCCTGCAGACGGCCTCGGGCGCCCTCGAGGGGGCCGAGGACGTGCAGTTCCTGATTTACAACGACCAGACCAACCACCCCATCAAGGAGGAAGAGCTGGCCGCCTTCAAGCAGGCAAACGCCCACCTCCGGGTGTTATCCTTCTCCGAGCTCCGCACTCTGGGCGAGGCCGAGCCCGTCGACCCAGTTCCGCCCCAGCCGAGTGACCTGTTCTGTATCATGTACACCTCGGGGACCAGCGGGCCGCCCAAAGGCGTCCCAATCTCCCACGAGGCTGTTATTGCCGGTGTCGCCGGCATGCACGCCGTGCTGGCCGAGTCCGTGTCCCATCGTGAGGTCGTCCTTGCGTACTTGCCTCTTGCTCACATCTTCGAGCTCGTTGTTGAGAACCTGGTCATCTACATCGGCGGCACCCTCGGCTATGGCTCTACCCGCACCTTGACCGACGCGAGTACGCGCAACTGCGCCGGCGACTTGCGAGAGCTGAAGCCCACCATTATGGTCGGCGTGCCGCAGGTATGGGAAACGGTGAAGAAGGGCGTCGAGGCACGCGTGAACGCGTCGGGTGCCGTCACTCGCGCCTTGTTCTGGGGTGCTTTCAACCTCAAGTCGGCCCTGGTCCGCTACGGCCTGCCAGGCGCGACCATCTTCGACGATGTCGTGTTTGGTAAGGTACGGCAGATGACGGGCAACAGGCTGCGCTTCATCTTCAACGGCGCGTCGGGCATCTCGGAGGGCACCCTGCACTTCATGTCCATGGTGGTGGCGCCTATGATCACGGGCTACGGCCTGACCGAGACGTGTGCGAACGGCGCCCTGGGAAGCCCCATGCAGTGGACTCCCAACGCTATCGGCGCTGTGCCCGCAGCCATCGAAATGAAGCTCGTGTCGCTGCCCGAGCTCAATTACAATGCCGAGGGCAACCCACCGCAAGGCGAGATCCTGCTGCGCGGCAAGCCTGTGCTCAAGGAATACTTTGAGAACCCGGAGGAGACGGCGAAAGCCATCACGCCCGACGGCTGGTTCCGGACAGGCGACATTGGCGAGCTCGATCAGAACGGCCACATCAAAGTCATCGACCGCGTCAAGAACCTCGTCAAGATGCAGGGTGGCGAGTACATCGCCCTCGAGAAGCTAGAAGCTGTCTACCGCGGCAGCTCCTATGTGCACAACATCATGGTGTACGGTGACGGCAGCCACCCGCGGGCCATTGCCGTGGTGAGCCCCAATGAGAAATCGCTGGGGGACCTGGCCAAGAAGCTTGGCGTAGCCGAGTCGGCCATGTATGAGGACCCGCAGATCCGCAGCGCCGTGCATAAGGACCTCGTGGCAGAGGCCAAGAAGGCTGGACTGAGCAGCCTGGAAACCATCAGCACCGTCGTGTTGGTCGACGACGAGTGGACCCCGGCCAATGTGAGTATACCCAGTCTCGGAGTCGCACTGGGGGTTTCGACGACTAACGAGAAGCAGGGCTTGACTACGGCAACTCAGAAAGTCAACAGGAGGACAGCGAAGGAGAAGTACAAGGAGCAGATAGAAGCAGCGTTTAAGAGCTCCTAGCCGGCAAGGGAATACCCTTGCCCTTATCACATGTCGGTACGCGTAATACGGTTAGGAAATGGCCGCTGGAGTCTTATGGATGCACCTGAGTACTGGGCGATTCTGGGTTCTGTTTTGGCTTGGCGTGGCGTACGAGGGGCATTGTTCAGAACACGGTGGGATATTGATCCAGCATGTGCGATTATTTGAACCATCCTGCCCTTCCCACTCTGGGGGGGGGCATTACGCTATGACCTTTACTATACAAGACATGCTCGCGTTTTCCAGGACCAACTCCACACGGATGAAAGTTTCCATCACGGACCAAGATAGGGGCCGGCCTGCAAGGGAGGGCGCATGGGACAGAAGGCGTTGGGTTGGTTTGACTTTATCCTACGTTGTTATCTGGAAATGCTGCCGTGGGTGCTTCTGCCTTTACATTGCGAAGTACTTAGTATTCAGGCCAGAACAACGTAAATGCTCGGCATCATCGCCCAGGCTCTTTTTGCTTCATGTATGCTCCAGCTCCAGGTCCTCCTAGGCAAGCAATTGCTAGCAAAGATACAGAAAGAGTGGTCAGCGTGTTATAGGCAGGCCTTTTTGGCCAGTGATCTCTACGAGGACTTCATTCTCCATGTACCGCCCCGGATGTAGATGGCCCTTTACAGTCATCATTTGCCTGCCCGGGCAACTTGGCCTCCTATTTTAGTGATGCTATCGTATCTCACACTGGCCATCAGTCCGCTTTCGACTTGGGGCAGGCACAGTGAGTTGCCCGATTGTTTGGCCATATACCTCTTCTCCTTTCTGGAGTCCATCACCTCGAGGGGCAGGTCCTTCTTCTTTCGATATTGCCATCTTTGCTACACCGACCGTATTCACAGTCCTGTACCCAGGCCCGCCCTCTCTTGAGGTGAAAACCTGTTCTTGATCTTATTTCCTTACACATTCTTCCCGGGCCCCCTTCACTGCCCCCCATTCACACCTACATGGATTTATCCTGGTAACAGTCAGTTGGCCCAATTCCCCTCCACCTCCGACTTTCACGGCCCCCTCCCACATTCACCTTGGACCTCCCCTCCCTACACCTGCACCTTTCCTTCTTTTTGGTGTCCTCTCTCCTCCTCCGTTTCCTTCCCCCACTTTCATGGTCGTTACCTAAATATGAGCTCTACTTTAATGTTTGCATCCCTTTCCCCCCTCCAATAATTTCCTTTCCCCGACTTCCAATCCCTTGGGTAAATAATGCCCTTCTGCCTTCTTCGCGTCTTTCTTCCCATCTTCCCATCTTTCTTCCCGACTTCGTGTCTTTCTTCCCACCTACGTGTCTTTCTTTCCGCCTTGGCACCCCTCCTCGCCTCTCGGCCTCTTCCCTACATCTTCACGTCCCCCGTCCATCTTTACAAGTTTTTACCCACTAGAACTAGACGTCATGGATTACACCAGTTGCCCCATGTCTGCTGATACACGGGACCTAATCGACCTGTCGGATACCAATGTCTGCGATACCACATGTGGTATTGATAGTTTGGGGCACGGTGCTGAGCTGGACAGCGTCTTGCAGATGGCTGTACAGAATCATGACAACCAGGAGCACGAAATCGAGCACGGCCGTGGCCATTACAATGCCAAGGTAAATCTCATACTTTATTTTCCATTTATAAGCTACCGACAGCCACGAACTTCCCCGGGGAGCGATACTGACTATGTTCTCTAGACTGACAATAAAGTTGACAACTCTGGCCCGGAGCCCGCGATTCCCGCCATTGACTCGGCTATCAGGGAGCGGCTGAGAATCAGTCTCGAACACAACATGCCGGACCTTGCTGAGATGTGCTTTTCCACCATGTCGGACGAGTGTCCATCTCCCGCCACGGACCATGCCGGCACGGGCTATCCCGACATGAAATTCTCGGGAAGAAAGGGCCGCAGCGCAGCCAAGAGCCTAAACACGGCTGCTGACGATGCCTATGTCATCCCCAACCGGCCCCGGTTCCTCGTGCCCTTCCGTGTGATGGAGGCCGTCTATGGCAAGCCCGTCCCGATGCAGAGCTACGACAACCACGCGTCCATGCCGCCCCTGTCGCGTGACGCCCCGTTCTTTCTACCCCCGCCCCTGCCCGTCCGCGCATACGCACCCACGACTCCGGCGGGCGCCCGCGGACGCCCCCCGCGACGCGCCGGGTCGCCGGCGCAGCCCAGGTCGCGGAAGTCGGACGGCCCCAAGGCCCGCTCGCTCGACGAGACCCCCGGACGCAAGTACGCCGCCATGCTGAGCCGCTGCGCTTCGGCCGTGCCCGCCATCGGCACGGCCGACCTCGTCGTCGCCCACGAGAAGATCGCCGAGGAGCTCGAGAGACGCGGCCTCAGCCCCGGCCGCGGCCCCTACGGCGACAAGCACGCCGGCCGCGCCGCGAGCCGGAGCCGGACGTCGTCCAAGCCGAACCCCAACCACGACGGCGCCCAGAAGAACGGAAGCTCTTACATGAAGGGAAGCTCCTACAAGAAGGGAAGCTCCTACAAGAAGGGAAGCTCCTACAAGAAGGGAAGCTCCTACAAGAAGGGAAGCTCGTACAAGAAGGTTGCGGCCAAGGTGGACGACCCGTTCGCCCAGTAACCTGGTATCGACGGCAATAGCCAGCGCCAGCGCCAGCAGCAGCCGGAAATCTCGACATATTCCTGTACTTGTCCCGAGAAGGCCAGCGCGGTTCCGTTGGGCCGGCAGCACGTCAAGCAATAAAATCCCCCTTGCGCTATGGGATCCGGATCTACGCTTGCCGGATCGGCCCAGGGTCTATCTTTACGTCGAGGTGACTGGCACCCTCATGGACAGAGCCTCCGAATTTCGGGCTACTGCGCCGCCTAATACGGGGTGGGTGGTTGCTCGCCACCGCCCCACGATTTGAAGAAGAGCGACGCGGCCCGTTGCGGGCCTCCAAAAAAACACAGCATTGCAATACATCTTAGCTTACCATCTGGCCTCAGCATTTGTTTCGGTGGGCGGAGGGGCCAAGGCGTGATGCGATGAGACAACATCGTGCCTTGGTTCGGGCCTGAGTCAGGTACCGGCGGTGATTTCGGGACATTCCTGGAGAGAAACAGGGGAGAGATAGAATCGCCATCTTTCGCTGGAGAGGTACTTTGCATGGAGGGCCCCCGACGGTACCGGAGCCCCGATAAATCAGAACCAATCTAGCTTGGTCCAACCCGTGTTTCATTGGCGTGGCGTGAATGCGCGCAAAAGGCCCGAGGATGCCGAGAAAGGTGTACTTGGGATGTAGGTGTGTTTCGCACATGCGCGTAAGACGAGGGGGGAAGTACTTGGATGCGGAAAGTGGCATCTGTATTTGCGTAGCTGGCTTGGTTTTCACGGTCCCCCTATCTCTTTTGCTTGGTCAACTCGGGCTCCTCCTTCTTCTGCCCCCCGGCCTCTTCCTCCTCGCCCTCCTTGACGAGCCGCAAGCTCGCGACGGACGAGCCGGCCGGGGTGGCGACGACGGCGCGGAACTCGCCGGCGGCCGTCAGGTCCTTGAGGGAGATCTCGCGGGTGCGGGCGAGGCTCTCGATCTCGTCGAGGCGGTCGAGGGTGGCCTGCAGGTGGTCGTCGAAGCCGGGGCGGGCGCAGATGTCGCGCATGGCGTTCTGCATGGCGACCGAGTCGGCCTGGACCATGCCGGTCGAGTCGATGTTGAAGATGTTCATGCGGTCGTGGCGCTTGATCCAGTCGGGGTTGGTCATGAGCTGGCGCGCCTCGTGGAGCGGCAGCTGGGGGAGGCGGTCGTCGACGCCGGCGGCGCGCAGGGCCAGCTCGCGCTCGACGAGCGTGCGCGCCAGCAGCATGGCCGACGACGCGATGTCCTGCGCGTCCTCGGCGCCCGGGTCGAGGTCGCCGCCGAGGATCCAGCACTGGTTCAGCAGCCAGCGCTTCTCGCGCTCGCAGATGACCTCGCACGCCGCCATCATGTCGGGCGCGCGCGCCACGCGCGCGAGGTGGTTGAGCCGGCCGCCGATGCGCGCGTACACGCGCTCGAGCGTCTCGGCCGCGGCGCTCTCGTGGAAGCTGCGCGCGCGGAAGAACTGCAGCGCCGCGAGGGCCGTCGCCTTGGGGATGTCGCGCACGGGCGTGATGCGCATGCGCGTCGCGTGGCCCATGAGGCGCTCCGTGAGCCAGTACTCGTCGCTGTTGAAGACGACGGTCACGAGGTTGCTCGCGGCCCACAGCTCGGCGCGCTGCTGCAGCAGCTCCAGCAGGTCCTGGCCGTCCTCGTCCTCGCGGATGAGGTGGGCGCTCGTGATGATGAGGATCAGCGGCTTGCCCACCAGCTCCTTGCGCTTGAGCGCGATCTTTTCCATCTTGTTGAAGGCGCGCTCGATGTCGAGCAGCGCCGTCGTGTCCCGCGGGCCCTTGAAGCTGAACAGGCTGCCGACGTAGTCCTCGTGGAACTCGAAGTCGAGGGCCTTGCCGAGGCGCACGCGGAATATCTCGGGGTCGCCGTGGGCCTCGAGCATGGCGACGCCCTCGCCGTTGATCTTGTGCATGGCCTTGAGCAGCATACTCGTCTTGCCCGTGCCCTTCTCGCCCGTGATGAGGTGGTAGAGGCCGCGCGCGCTGCCGTCGACGATGCCGTCGATGACGGCCTGCTCCTCGCGCGGGATCCAGTCGTTGTCGTCAAAGTCCATCGTCATGAGCTCCGAGTGCGGGCTGTTGGGGTCGATGTGCCGGCTCATGGCCGCCAGCTCGAGGCTGGAGTAGCCGACGGCGAAGGCGTTCTCCATCTTGCGCAGCACGTGCGCCTTGTAGTACGCGTTGTAGCCGTAGCCCGCCAGCCCGAGAATCAGGATGGAGCCGAAGGCCGTGGCGCATCCCTCGATCATCTTGTGCGCCCCCGTCCTCCAGCCCGACGCATAGGGCTCGTCATCGCCCGCGCCCGCGCCCGCGCGCCGCGACGAGGACGCTGCGCCTTCGGTCACCTCCCGGGTCAGAACGGCCCCCCGGGACGGCTCGGTTACCGCTTTCCGGGGCAACACAAGCCGCGTCTAGGGTGAGGGGAGGTCAGCATGGGAGCATGGGAGCTTGAGCATAAAGCACCGCCGTGATGGGGTCCTACGGGGCGATGTCTCGCCAGACGGCCGAGTCTACTCATGGAGCCTCCGGGGCGGGCGGGCGGGCATATGGTTAGGTTCGGACGGGATGTCGAGAAACAACCAGGTAGTCAAGGTAGGTAGGTAGTGGGTAGGTAAAAGCAATTCAAGCAACAAAACATCGATGTTGCTTGTGGTGCGGTCGATACCTCTACCACCTGTACCAGCATGCACTCGGTGGGGCTTATCCTCCCTGTTTGCGCTCGGCTCGAGGACACTTTGGCAGATGGAGCATTCTTGGCATCGACCTTCAGCGCCATACTTGACGTCGGTCAAACCCCCGTCGGCTTCTCCCTCGCAGCCGGGCATGGCTCTTGGCGAGACGGGCGCATTTCCGTTTTGCATAAGATTCTGCCGTGCATTACAGCATGACATGATCCGCCCCGGCTGGTTTCTGTTGTTGTGGAAGCTCAGCCCTGAGCGGAACGTTAGCGGCCCGAAGAGGCTGAGAGCCGTCAATGGATGTGAAGGCGCCGGGTTAGTTGGGGAGTAGCGATTGGAGGGGGGAGGGTTAAAAGCCAAAGTCGACAACACGCGAGGTCATTGTCAACGTCACCGCCATTCTCGGCGCATGTGCTCTGCCGAAAGCCCGCCCGCCCTTGGTCGGCCGGAGTGGCCGTTGCCAAGCACTTTGTCGGCCAATTCCCGAACGGATTGACAGGAACCATTCGAAGAGCCGATCTCCCACTCCGCAATGGCGGGGACGGTTTGTGGGGTTGGGATCCATCCTGGGTGCCTTCGGAGTTGGAGGAGGAGGAGGAGGAGGAGGAGGAGTAGGAGGTCCCGGTGCCTGGGGTTTTCCTGCGGGATTTATCCTGTCGCTGGACGGCCTTCTCGTTGCCTCTTCTACCTAGGATCCCGGGTAACCGTACCTATTGCGTACATGCTCGTGAAAGATGATGCGCCGCGGTCGAGGTCGGATCGCGCAGTCACGGGGGGATGAAGGCGAAGTGAGGTCACTGCAACAGGGTATTGACTTTGCCCGCCTCTGCATCCCAAGCCGGCGGGGAAGATCGTCACGCGCGCCATCAACGCCTTGCTGTGACCCCCGCATACCACTGCTCAAGGTTCCTGGCTAGATCCAACACGTCCAAGGATCATACAGCTACGTACGCATGGTGGTTGGCGATCCACACTCGGCCATGGAAGCGAGCCCGAAACCTGGGGCCCCTCGGCTCTATATATTCCGCCATACGGCCGGCCCGACAGCGGCGGACTGCCTGCTGCTCTTATAACAAGTACCCGGAACGTGGTGCCCATAGTCCACCAGCCTCCGTCCCGTACCACTCAGCACCATGTGGGCGGCTATCCTGTCCGCCTTGGCTCTCGCAAGCCCTGCCTGGGCTTCCCCGAGCGAGCAGGCCGAATCGAATCTGATCGTGCATACCCGGACTGGCAGCTTCGTGGGCGATTACAACGACACGTACCCTGACGTTCGCCAGTTCAAGTACGTCCCCTATGCCCAGGTAAGTGCCCCCCGGCCCTGACGCTGTGCTCGGGAGCCGTTCCTGACCGTCGTGGTAGCCTCCGGTAGGACGCCTTCGTTGGACGTCCCCTCGGCGTCTGGAGAACTCGTCCGAGGTCATCGACTCGACGAGCTACGGGCCCTCGTGTGCCCAGTACGTTTCGGCCGTACCCACCGTCTGGGGCCTGAACATCACGGGCAACATGATCGTCAACTACGGCCAAGGCTTGTTTGACGGCCGCGCTGCCCAGAACTCGGCCGAGGACTGCCTCAGCCTGGCCGTCTGGACGCCGGCCGACGCCACGCCCGACTCCAAGCTGCCCGTCGTCATTTACCTGACGGGCGGCGGCGACAAGACGGGCGGCGTCAACATCCCCACGCAACTGCCCGCCCAATGGGTCCATCGCTCGCAGCGTCACATCGTCGT
Source organism: Nigrospora sphaerica (assembly GCA_018287875.1). NCBI lineage: Eukaryota > Fungi > Ascomycota > Sordariomycetes > Amphisphaeriales > Apiosporaceae > Nigrospora > Nigrospora sphaerica. The sequence goes on from JAGVVL010000017.1 coordinate 1,532,423, forward strand.
CACGACCAACTACCGCCTCAACATATTCGGCTACCCCCACGCGCGCGGCCTCGACGGCAACGACAACTTCGCCCGCCAGGACCAGCGCGCCGCCGTCGAGTGGGTGGCCGAGAACATTGCCGCCTTTGGCGGCGACGCCGAGAAGCTGACCCTCTGGGGCCAGTCGGCCGGCGCCATCGCCGCCGACGGCTACCTCTACGCCTTCCCCGACGACCCCATCGTGCGGGCCGCCATCGCGAGCTCGGGCGTGGCCAACATGAACTTTGGCAGCCGCGACTATGGGGGCACCAACTTCACCTTCGTCGCCAAGTCGCTGGGCTGCGACTTCGCCGACGCCGCCCGCGAGCTCGAGTGCATGCGCCGCATCCCATTCCAGCGCATCACCAACTTTGTGGGCCAGTACCAGGACAACTCGACCCTCGTGGCCCCCTCGCAGCCCATAATCGCCTTCTCGAGCCAGCCGGACGAGAAGTACGTCTTCAAGAACCACACGCAGCGGTACCTCGAGGGGCGAGTCGCCAAGCTGCCCCTCGTGCTGGGCACGGCGGCGCGCGAGGGCTCGTCCCTGGCCTACGTGCCCCTCGAAAACTACACGGCGGGGCCGTCCGAGGAGACGGTCGTCGCCGGCACCCTCCGCTTCGTCTGCCCGGCCCACGAGGCCAGCCTCATGCGGCGCGGGGCCGGCCTGCCCACGTACCGGTACCACTGGGCGGGAAACTTCAGCAACCTCGGGCCCGTTCCGTGGCTCGGCGCTTATCACTACTCGGACCTGTACCTTCTATTCGGCTCGTACGGCATCGCCCCCGGGGAGATCCCGCCCTTGGAGGCGGAGACTTCGGAGAGGATGCAGGACTATTTCCTCGACTTTATCACCGACCCCTCGTTGCCGGCGGCCAAGGGCTGGCCGGAATACGACGCCGAAGGGACGCTTGGCGGCACGGTGGCCCAGTTTGGCGCCCGTGGCCAGGCCGTCGAACTGGTGGATGGGGATTCCGTCGAGGGCGCCTGTCACATTCCCGGCGTGGAGTATAACACTACCCCCTGAGAAGCACAAGCAGACTTGCATGCCACGGGGGGTTCTGCATCGTAAGTTTGGTTGGGGAGGGAAGGATGGTCCTCAACCCCCCAGCAGTCTCGATACGGCGAAGAATCAATGGAGGCAGCGCGAGTCAAACAGGGGGGATTCGACAAGTGCCCCCATCGTTGCGAATCATGTCCATCCGAGGCGGGTCGTCTTCACAGCCCTAGCTTTCCACACTCGCATAGCCCCGAGGACCAAGCAACTAGTGCTCCCACAACAACAATGTACAGTAAGGTCCCCGGGTCAAACACCGGACGCAAGGGCTGGACTTTAGCAGCCAAGCGCGGCCGACGGGCCAACATCAAATTTGTAACAGGGTTTGTGGATCTATACCCAGAAGATTATGTACAAGAAAAGGGAAGCCAGTGTGACGGGCAACTCGTCCCTCGCAGCCAATACCCCGCCAACGACACCTCCATATCAAAGCGTACTAGTTCCTAGGACCTACAGCGATCGCCGGGCCTTGCGCTTGCGGCCTGAGATGTACACGCGTCAGCACACGGTCGTGGATGCCGCGCTGCTGGGGGGCGGGAGGGGCGGTGAGACTTACACTTGGGCTTGGGGGCCGCGCTCGTCTGCGCAGCGGCCTTGGTGGTGGCGGCGGTGGTGGTAGCGGACGAGGGGGCGGCGGAGCTGGCGGCCGCCGTCGTGGACGGCTTGGCCGAGGTCGCGGGAGCCGAAGTAGGCGTCGCGGCGGCGGTGGACGACGGCTTCGCGGAGGCGGCGGTGGTAGAGGACGGCTTCGCGGCGGCGGCAGCGGTAGAGGACGGCTTCGCGGCGGCGGGCGCGCCGGCCGCGCCACCGCTTCCGATCTCGGTGGTGAGGTCTCCGCTCTCGATGTAGACGCCGGAGAAGAAACTGTGGAGGGGAACTCGGGTCAGTAAAAGCCCCCGCCCCCCTTTTCTCCCGCGCGGGACACCCGGGGAAAGAGAAGAAAAAAAAAAACTCACATGTCCTCGTCAGCGTCCTTGGCGCCGTCCTTGGGCAGCTCCAGCACGCCCAGGTGCCAGTCGGCGCCGTTGCTCGAGGTGCTGGCCTTGACGGGCGCGACGACCTGCTTGAGGGCTTCGGCGCCGGTCGAGTGCCAAAAGCCGACGGTGCCGGCGTCGAAGTCGATCTCGTAGGCGACGTTGTGCCAGACCTCGGGCTCCCAGGTGGTCTTCCACTGCGAGGCGCCGCCGGTGAACCACTGCAGGGCCGGGTTGGCGTCGCCCTGCTCGCCGCTGATGAGGCCGGCCTTCATCTCGGTGAAGTGGCTCTCGAAGAAGGCGATCTGGTGCTCGCGCGCCGTCGAGGGCGCGTTCGCGTCGCTCCGCTTCAGGCTGAAGTGGTAGTAGACCTTGCCCTTGTTGATGGCCGCCTTGGTCTCGGGGATCAGCTCGGTGCGCCGCATGTTCTGGCCGTTCCAGAAGGACGTGTCGGTCAGCGAGATCTTGACGCCCTGCTTGGACGCGGCGTCGGCAGGGTTCTTGAAGTCGGCCGACAGCTCCACGTACTCGGGCGTCTTGCCGCTGCCGTGGATGTAGTACTGGTACGAGCCGACGGGGTTGGAGAAGGACCACTTGTCCAGGTCGGCGGCCGACGCGTAGTCGTTGAAACGGCCGTCCCAGAGGACCTGGCCGGCCGAGGCCGTGCTGGCGGCGAGCAAGGCGGCGCTCGAGACCTGGGAGAGGAACCGCATGGTGAAGAGGCGGATGGGTGGGCAAAACGCGAGCGGGGCGGGGTTTGGCAAAGGGGCGAAAGGACTGAGGGGGCGAGGCCGGGCTCGGGAGTCAAGCGAAGGGCAAATAACGACGCAGTCGTCGGGGAGGGAAACGAACGAGTGGAGGAAAGGAGAGACGTGAGAAGCTGGTGAACTGCCAAGAGGGAACCGTTGAAGCCGTTGGGCGGCCGGGCCAGCGCGGGTTTTGAGGGCGGCCAGCAGGGACTGGCATGGCCGCGGCCCCGCCCCCTTCGACCGTGTACGGAGCCCAAATCTCCGCCTCACGCGCCGCAATGGCTGTCCTTGGTTTCAGGCAAACGCCCTCGTCGGGGCTGGGAGGGAAACAGGCGGGCGGATGGAGACCCTGTCGTCTGATCTAGATTGAGGCTCCGTAGCGCCGGGCCCACCGGCGGTGCGGCAACAACCTGGACTCACGACGATGCCTCGGCTCGTTCCGAAGGAAGGAAAAAGACAAGACGGAAAAGACGGAGCGGTGCCCAGAGAAAGCCTTGTTCCCGACGCGCTGGTACCGACGGTTCGCGGCAACCGGCGCGTGCTCCTGAGCAGCAGCACGCTGCCAGGGCTCCATCTGCACCAGCCAGCCATCGACAGGGGGGACGGCGACAAGCGAGAAGGGCTGTGGTATTTTCTTGTATAGGACATCTCCGTCAGAACAAGCAGGCGGAACCAACGACTGCCTTCGGAATTACCGAAACGCCAGAGATACTACCTGGAGTGCTTGAAATGGTGCAAGTCTATTTCGACTTTACCAACCTACGTACCTACCTACCATGTACAGTAGTTGGTGCCTCTTGCATCCGTCAATCCTGTTCGAAGCCACTTTACCAGAAGCTGGGCTAGGTGTAATGAGCAGGACCAAAGCGGTAATGCGGGTCAAAATCGTCTTGAACGATTGGCCAGCTGCGGTGCAAAATCCCTGCATAATTAACACTCGCCCGCTTTTGGCGCTGGTTGTCCGATCTGCACAAACCTAAACCTATTGGCGACCATCTCTGCGTCCTACTTTTTGCTTTCTCGTCGTACGGCTCATAGACTGGCGGCACGACGGAACCTCAGGCCAAGTGTTGATGACTGGATGGCGGAGGAGTAGACCCTGTCCCCAGCATACATCCCGGCGACTGCCAGCCGACCGCCGTCCCTTGCACGTTGGTGGCTACGCGGCATAAAGATAGTATTCCAGTCGGCCTCACCCTCGTTGGCAAACATCGTTGAATGGGGCCAGTCTCCCAGCCGTGCTCTATGTACTACTGATTTCTAACTTGTGGCAAAATCACCCAATCCGCCCCAACCAGTCAATTCGCGGCGACATAAGAAGCCCGAGCCCAGTGAAGCCGGGGCCCGAATGCTCATGACTCCGTCCCGCTTGGCAAGGCAGAGAGAGTTGGCGCAGCAGCCGCCCACCATCTACAAGATCTGGTAGTTGTAGTACTGCTGGTGGTTGTTCTGCTTGTTGAGTGCCCACTCATTGCGGCGCTGCGCGTTATGCTCGACCTTGCGGGCCCGCTTCTCGGCACGCTTGACCTCCCTCTTCTTGTCCTCGGTCACACCCAACATGCCGCCCTCGGAGCGGGAGACCAGGGCGCCACCGCGGCCACGGCCCTCTCCGCGGCCCTCGCGGCGAGTCAGAACATGGTTGTCGGCGTTGCTCTCATCAGGCTCCACCGCACCGCCCTCCAGAGCCAGGCGGTACTCGCGCTCCTCGGGGCTGGGGTGGCTGTGCAGGTTCTGCCGGTAGTAACGGTTCAACGAACGGTGGCCCACGGCCCGGCCCGACGGCAGATGCAGCGATGTGTCGTCGTAAAAAATGGCGCGGTGCTTGTGGGCGTGCGAATGCCAGCCGTCCACCTGGTGATGGGCCCGAGGGTCGTGCGACGAGTGGTGGGGGTGCTTCTCCAGCCGCTCGTACTGGTGGTAGTGCTGGTCCACGGGAATCGAAGTGAGGTCTTCCGAGTCGCAGGACGATGCCGAGCTGTCTGTCTCCCAGCCCTCGTCCTCCATGATCTCGTCGCCGTCCTCGCCGACGGCCCTGGTTTCCCGCTTGGCACCGAGCTTGGCACCGCCGCCCTGCTTGTCGCCGTCCATCGACTCGTCATCGTCATCCTCCTCGTCGTCCGAGTACGTGCTGCGGAAGTCGTAGAACTCGCCAATCTCCAACTGCTCGTCTTCCGTGGTAAAGGGGATCTTGCAGTGGCCCTTGTCGCGCATGTGGGTCTGGACGGCAAACGCGTTGTTCTTCATCTTGCCACAGTACAGGCACTCGCAGAGTTCTTGGATGCGCTCCTGCAGGGACCTGATCAAGCCCTCCTCGTCCACCAGGTACTGCTTCTCCGGGATGAACATGCCGTGCTGCTTCTCCATGTGGTGCACGTTTAGTTTGACCGTGGGCGAGTCGTAGTTGCAGAACAGACATGATTTCAGAGTGAGAGTGGGCATAGGAGTGGCGGTGGAGGCAGCATCGCTCGACGCCTCGGGGAGAGGCCCCAGCGTCGTCTGCTGGTTGTCGGCGGGCGGCTGCGGGGCCGAGGGTCTCTTGACGGGCGAAGGCCGGTCACTGGCGTTGAGGTCCGTCTTCTTCAAGCCCTCGACGACCTCGCTGAACTCGTCCTCGACATCCGAGTCCAACTCCTCCTTCTCGGCCGGCAGGGGCTCGCCCAGCGAGATGGTCGAGCTCATGACGGAGCTGGCATCGTCGCCCTGCACGCTGGGGCCCTTGCGCTGCAGGGCCATCTCCTTGGCCTTGTGCTTCTGGCTGCCCAGGTGATTCCTGTACGAGTTCTCGCTGAAGTATGACTTTTGGCACACGTCGCACGTCTGCTGGAAACCGGCGCGGTCGGCCTCGGCGCTGGTGGCAGCCCGAGCCTGCAGCACCTTTTCGGTGAAAATCTCGGAGGAGATGGGTGGGAGGGCAGCGACCCTGCGTTTGAGGTTGTATCGGCTGCGGCCAGGGTCAGTCCAAGCTGCGGCGCAAGTACGCAGGGCGCCAGTTGCAAGGTGCGCAACCAAACCCAAAGGGAAGGAACATGGGAGAAGAAGACTTACTGCCAGTCGCTTTTCATGTGGTTCTTCTGCGTGTCGGCGAAGCGGAAAGCAACCTGGCAGGTGTTGCAGGTGAACTGGTGCGCCGAGGTGTCGGGCTTGCCTGCGGTGCCGGCTGTAGGCCTGCTCGAGGCGATGGTCGCCATTTTGTGTGAAGAGAAGCACGCGGCTGATTGACAATGGGTTGCTAGGCAGACGCGGCGGTCGCAAAAAGCACGATGCTTCGTCTTGGTCTGCAGCAGTGACGGCGTGACGTCAAAAGCAGCCTGATCTGCTCGATGCGCGCACAACAGGTGGTGTTGCCGGGAAGGAATCTCGCTCCGATGGGTGTCACGGGAGCGGTGGAAAAATAAACCAGGCACGGAGATTCGGGCTGAGCGTGAGCGGTTTTGCGACTGCAGAAGAAAGAAGAGAGAATGATGCGGTCAGCTGGCCTGGTCACGGACTTGGAGGCGATTGATTACTAAAAGAAGAACGAAGGGTACCGACACAGCTCCGAACTTTGCTTCTATGATCCCTCGAGGCCGAGTCGTTAGGGTTCGCGGGCTTGGGGCCGTCGGTCAGGCAGTCTTGCTCCCTTCGCTACTTGACTTCATTACCCAGCGACCGGGCCTGGATGGAGGGGTTTAGGCGGTTGTGGGTGGCGTTATCTGCAATCGGCAATCGTAGTGGGGGACTTTTTTTTCGAGAATTTCGCAAATGGGTACGGTACGTCAAGGGCACGCCGATGCAGCAGCAGGGCTGACAAGGGGACCGACCGGGTGGTCGGAAGCAGGGCCAGTTGCGATAGGCTGCTCATGCAATAGAAGAAACTAGAGGCATGTACCCTTTTGATCATCCGGTTCCTGTACGACGGAGCGTTCGGAATTTGTCTTTTTACCAAATGTAGGTCCTCTACTTATTTGCATGTGGTTACATATTTTACGAAGAGCTGTTTAAAGTACTCGCATCCCATAGGTCCGGACCCCCTGGTTACAGGGCCTCTTTTGGTAGATGACCGTAACCCTCACCCCGACTCTCCGTGTGACTCAAAAGCCACCCCGTGATGGTATGTCCTGATTACAGAGCAAAAGCAAATATGCACGTACACATAAGAAAACACATAGAATGGAGGGAATTCCCGCAAGCAGGACACGATTAGGATGACTGACTGCACATGGATGCCAAACTCGCCGTAATGACTCTTACGGGTCCACTCAACCATTCAGTAAAAGCTGGAGCGTATGAGTCTTTGGGCAGATTTTATTGCCTAAGGCGCTTAAGTAGAGGTAAGTGCCTAGGACATCCGGTGGCGACGAGCTCCCGTGGAGAAGGGATGGCTTCGAAGTCCTTACATATAGCCAGCCCCAGACCTAGGGAGGTGTCTAGTAAGAAGCTCGACTGGCATTATGTGGTATGCGCCTCGCGGCCGGGTTGTTACTTCTATGCGCATCCTACATAGTGAGGTACTTACCTTGCGAGCGCTGTCTCCATGTCCAAATTGCATTTTCCGCTGTCTTAAGCCGGCAGTACGAATATTAAGACAAGCATCCTGCCTCGCCTCCAACTGAGGCTCGTCCTGATGGCATCCCACCAGTAAGCGGTAGGGGCGGGCGGATTTGTTTGTTGTGAGTCTGGCTGGGCTCCAGGCTCGGCCCAGCTCCATCAGGGCGAAAGTGGCGTCAGATGCATCACCCTGTAACGCTGCGCCCAACCCCCAGTCTAGCGCGGTTCTGATGGCACTTGCTTTCCGGACCCAACGGGGGCGATGGCGTAGTTGAGTCCAGCAGATACACGAGGACATGTAGTCCAGGCGCGTATGATAGACTGGCCGGTACTTGCGTCGAGTGTACCTGCGCTACTAACCAGCTTATCCCACGGCCATTACGCCGCTGCTTGGAGAGTCTCTCAGCTCTAGCCAGCCTCCATATTAGTAGTAGGTACAGGGTAATTGCTGCACCTGGATGACGGGGCCGAATGCGCCTTGCGGGTTGGGAGGCCGTACAAACCGACATCCACCTCTCTCTCCCCTCCCCGACAACATCTCTGACGGGGTCCAACGATTACGACCCAAGGGCCTTCTCGTCGAGCCCAAGGCAAATAATCAGTGAGTGAGTGAATGCATGCTAGGCTGGTCACCATCATCCCCACGACACAGGCATCCATACAGCGTACGTTGCCGCCTTCCCCAGGCCGGGCCCGCTCCTACCCGACCGGCCAGCAATCGCAACACAACCCACACTGTTTCGCTCCTCCGCGAGCATCGCATCAGCATCGACCTCCATCCAAGGACCAAATCCCGACAAGCCCATAGACCCCGCGCGCCCCCGGAAACCGGCGAGCGATACCTCAGAACCATCCAGCGATCGACTCCGGATCCGAAGCGATCCCTATGTCATGACACGCGACGCGACACGCTTAGAGGACTGCCGCCATGGCCGTGACAGTGCTGGCCTGGAAGCCGAGATTCTCGCCGCGCTGTGGGAGGAGGTGCCCTTTCCTCGACTGCCTTTCGATGCCCCGGCCGAACTGAGAGAGTCAGTCATCGACATAGAAAACCCCAAGCGAGTCTACGCCATCCACCGGGCCAGCCGCCGCCACAACCTGCAGCTGTTGATCGAGAAGTTCGTCCATCAGCTGCGCTACGGCTGTGGCTACAGCGATTGTTCCACGCCGTCCTGCTTCAGCTGCCGGAAGCGCCTGGCCGGCAAGGCTCTAATCCGGCGATACAGCCCGACAAGCGCGCGAACCTTGGCTGTCTATCTTGCTAGCCAAGACAACCCCGAGGCCAGCCTTTGTCCGCATCTGTCGACCCCGAATGCGCCCAGCGATGCCATCAAGCCTCTGATCTTCGGCCACAAGCCAGGCTCGGCGCACCCAGGACGCCCCGACAGCTCTTTGGCCAAGCCGGTCAAGGGACCGTCACGGCGCTCAAATGACGAGAACGAGGCTGTCAGGCTGAGACCTCGCATATCGAGCCCGAGGCCCCACGCGCAACCGGCACCCCGGAATCGCGATGGCACCCCGCTCTCCGACGGCCCTCCCAGCGACGGATCAGCTTCGCCCTCAACGCCAATAACACAGGTTGTCATCAGCGAAAGACCTGTACGGAAGGACTACCGTTCCTTCGCTGCCAATGTGTTTGGTACCGTGGCTTTCAAAATGGTAGAGTGGCTCACGCCGCAAGCCTTCGAGGCAATCTCGGACAGCGCAGCCCGTGTTTCTAGGAAGTCCATCGGCACGGAATCCGGCACCAATACGCCACCTCCGAACGACACCGACGATGGACTCTTCGTGCCCTCCGGGTCGACATCAGTCGATCTCGAAGAGCCCGTAGAGAAGGCTGTGCCAGCGCAAACCCACCAGCTCGGTGAAAAAGGGGCCGTGGATGGAGGGTCTAAAGGCTTAGATCTCGGTACTGAGCCTCATGCCAGCCCAGAGCTGCAAGCAACCCCAATCAACGTGACGGGCATGCCGCCAAACAGGCCGAGTCATTCCCGGAAGACTTCCGCACCAAAGCTCCGCAAGACTCCGGCCAAGACAACGCACCTAAAATTATCTTCAGAGCAATTCTCAGAAACTCACTCCGAACCGACCCTGCCTGCCTTGAGGTCCCCACGTGCCTGTGTGCCGCAGGTAGAGCAGCGCGTTAATGGGCACACTAATGGCCATACCCACGGCCACGTCAAACCAATCCCAAACATATCTTTACGGTCGTCGGACGATTGGCCGGGCGATATGTTGGAAAGCTACGAAGAAGTCCTTCCAAAGTCTGATTCGAGCCGAATGGACGAAGAGACCCTTTTCAAAGGGGTAAAGGGTCATGGGGGTTCGGACCCTCGTGAGAATGCTCCCTCGGTGGGCGCCCCTGCCGGGTCAAATGAACATGATGATGCCAGTCTCAGTACCGACGCGGAACTAGATGCGTCGTTGCCGCAATCTTTGAGGCGCTTGGACATACAAACAGTCAACTTCCTTTGCGATGTTCTGCAGCAAGATGGCACTTCGGAGGAACACTTGTTGGAGCCTGCAGTAATTGCCGCTCCGCTTCAACGATCGCCGAGAAATGCGAAGCCCTTGAAAAGGAGGCAGGAGGCGGGCGGTGCGGCTTCACCAAATCTCAAACTCGAATGGAAACTCTTCGTGGAGCAGAGCGTGTTCACGACACTGAGTAGCCCTAGAGCGGTTATTGAGTCTTTCACCCACCAGGGCGCTTTGCTGGACTCCCAAAGTCTGTGGTATTGTATGTTGCGGATGACGCGGGTTGCCCCCAGCTTGGTTTTCGACAGCCTATGGGCTGCCTCGGCCAGTCTATTCGCGCCACCCAAAACGACTACGTCGCTGCACTCTCCGACGGCGAAGGCCCTGCGACGAAATGCAGCTTCTCTTTCAAACGAGGAGGCGGGCTTCCTCCTGTCTGTGTGCTTTCATGCCCTTGTGGCAGCCGCACCGTTGTTGACCGACTTCACCCAATTGATGAACATGTCACGGATCCGATCCCACGGCCTGACGCTATCGCGCTCTGGGGCCGTGGCTTCGCAGCCGACTTCCTTATGCCTCCAGTACGAGGATGTCTTCTCGGACCATATGGCTCTCCGGTTGGCAAGGCGGCTCCTCGCCGCTGTCTCCACACGAAGGCATTTCGACGAGTTGTCCCAGCTCAGCGACTCTGAGGATGGTGTCAAAGAGCCGAACATGGTCAACGTTCTGCTATCCCATCTGGACTTTTCCAATGGCGAGTCCCAACCGGCTCTCCACTTCTCAGGGTCCGAGCGGCTTATGCACGAGAAGCGTGTCCCTATCCTCTTGCTGGACTGGGCGCGGACGGTCATGATCGACGAATGGGAGGGCCGGCCCGAGGTGGCTGGCGACGGCGCCTTTGGTGGCGCACTTTCTCTTATGGAAGCCATGTGTAAAGTGCCCAAATTCCGTGAGATGACTGCCGTACTAACAAGGTGTAGACCAGAAGAGACACTCGCTCTTGCTGGCTGACGCCGCCTTTCGAACTGAATACTTTGGCGATCGTCTCGATGCCATACAAATGCCCGTCAACTGGCTGTCGTTCGACCCCACGAGGCAGAAGGCCCATCTTCTAGATTATCCCTACATGTTTCACCCGTCGTCGCTGGTCTCGTACTTCCGTGGCATCAATTTTTCGCGCATGAGCAGGGCTTACGAGGAGTCCAGCTCTCTTCAGAGCCGCGTCAATGCCATAGTCGCACCTGACAGCCTGGTCACAGAGTCACATCAGAAGAACGTGCTGCAAGACATGCTCAAGGTGCCGTCGGCCAAATTCCTCGTTCTCGACATCGGGAGGACGACAGTCATCCGCGACGCATTCGATCAGCTGTGGCGCAGGGAGGAGCGTGAGCTGACGAGGCCTCTCAAAGTCCATCTGGGTGAAGACACAGGTGAGGAGGGTTTCGACTCCGGCGGCGTCCAACAGGAGTTTTTCAGACTTGCCGTCGCCGAAGCGTTGAATCCTGATTTTGGTGTCTTCACCGTCGACAGCCGGACAAGAATGACCTGGTTCCGGCCCAGCTCACTCGAGCCCGACTGGAAATTTGAGCTTGTCGGCATTCTCCTCTCCCTGGCGGTGTACAATGGTCTCACGCTGCCCATTACCTTCCCCAAAGCATTTTACCGCCGTCTTCTCGGTGAGCCGGTAACGGAGCTGCACCATATCGCTGACGGGTGGCCTGATCTCGCTAGTGGGCTGACGGCGCTCGTAGAGTGGGACGAAAAGGACGGCGCCATAGAAGACGTGTTTGTTCGTACGTACGAGTTCTCCGTCTCCATGTTCGGCGAGCAGATTTCGCGAGAGATGACAGCATCCCAAGAAGACAAGTGGCCGCAGCTATCCGGCCGCACTTACGACTCGCCATCGGCCGATAACCCCGGAGAGGCGCCCCTGGTGACGGGCGACAACCGGGAGGCCTATGTCAGCGACTACATTCGCTGGCTGACCGACGTTAGCGTGCGGCCACAGTTCGAGGCCTTGTCGCGTGGCTTCCGCGCGTGCCTCAACGCCAAGTCGCTGCGGCTGCTGAACTCGTCACTGCTGCAGTCGCTCATTGAGGGCACGCAGGAGATCGACATCGCCGAGCTTAAGCGGGCGACGCGCTACGTCGGCTGGGACGCGTCGCACCACACGGTGCGCGACTTTTGGAGCGTCGTGAAGCGCTTCGACGACCGCATGAAGCGCAAGCTGCTCGAGTTCGTGACGGCCTCGGACCGCGTCCCCGTCGGCGGCATGCGTAACATCCAGTTCGTGGTGCAGAAGAACGGCGAGCAGGACGAGGGCGGCCACCTGCCCACGGCCTACACGTGCTACGGCACGCTACTGCTGCCCGAGTACAGGGACAAGGAGGTTCTGCGCGAACGCCTGTGCATGGCGCTGGAGAACGCGCAGGGCTTCGGCTTCGCCTGAGAGGAACCCCGACGGAGCTGGGAGAGGGCAGGGGGGAAAAGAGAGAGGGCGCATAGGCATCGGGGAAATAGCAGCGATAGAGTTAGCGATAGCCACCACACCGTGTTCGCCGGCATCTGTCGGTGTTTTACGTTTGCCATAAACCTCATAGCGCCCTTCCATAGCTTACTACAGTATCGGTTTTCACGCGGATCCCATGTTCTTCACGTCCTTGGATGTTTTGGTAGGGTCCGCACACCGCTTGGCCGGCACGGAACCCGAGGTTGCGGTCGCCGTCTCTTTGTGGGCCTTTCGCATTCAGCTCTCTCAGGTATCGTGACTGTACAGCGGTCTAATGTGTCTCATTCATTGGTACACAGGCCTCCATAACGGCGCCTTCTTGTGAAGCCCGCACCTCCCTGGCCCCTACGGCCCGACACCACTGGTTCGAGCTGGCGGTGGTTGATCTCGTCTAGAAATCGTCCTCGCCCGAGCCGGCCACGATGACGTTGTTGACCTTGAGGACCATACGGCACAGCTGGGTGGCCAGCTGGAGCTGTTGCTTCTTGCCAATGAGAGGATCGATGACAAATGCCTCCTTCATGTTGTTGCTGCCCTTGTTCATGCAGTCGACGCCCAGCTTGCCGCGCTCTTCGGGGCTGGCCTTGACCTGCTGCGACTTGACCTCGGCCAGCGTGGCGATGGGGTTCAGGCCGCTGTTCTCGGCCAGGGCCATGGGAATGGCGTCGAGAGCCTCTGAGAAGGCACGCATGGCGTACTGCTCCAGGCCGGGTGTCTTCACGGCGGCGTCCTCGACGGCCAGCGAACAGGCAATCTCGGCGGCACCGCCGCCATAAACGACACGGTTGTCGCGCACGAGGTTGCGCACCACGCAAAGGGCATCGTGCAGCGAACGCTTCGCCTCGTCGATGATCTAGTTTCTCGTCAGCCTTTCTCGCCCTGTGGTACATGTACGGCAGAAGCTCACCATCTTGTTGCTGCCTCTCACGAAAACAGTCACGGCGCGCGTGTTGGCGCACTCCTCGATCACCAGCATCTTCTCCCTCGTTGTGCCAAAAGTCATCTCACGCACCACACCGGCGGTGCCCAGTTTTTCGGGCTTGAGGTCCTCGAACCGCGGTACTATCCGGCCGTTGGTCGCAATAGCAATCAGCTCGATCTCGGGGCCGCCAACCCACCGCACGGCGGGCAGGTCGTTCTGCAGCAGCAAGTGGTTCGCCTCATCGTCGAATCCCCACTGGCAAATGGCCAGGTTGGCGCCGGCGTCCTTGATTTGTTGGATCATCTCGATGAACTTCTCGCGCTCGTAGTTTTGCAGCTTCTTGAACTCCTCGACGGAGCCAATGTCGAGCCGGTGCTTAGTCTTGGGCTTCGGCGGCTCGAAAGCGCAGGTCAGGATGGCAATCTTGGCATCACGGACCTCGGAAGGCATCTGGGGGTGAGAGAAGTCCTTGTCGACAATAACGCCCTTGACTAGGAGACTGTCCTCCAGGCTGCCGCCCACCTTGCCATCGACCTTGATGAGCTCAAAGTCGACGTCTTTCCGTTCCATGTCGGCCACGGACAGCACAGCGTCGACAGCGATCTGGGAGAACTGGTCGTGCGCCTTGGAGACGATCTTGCTTCCTAAACTGGTGCGCGCCACCTTCATCAGGTTGGTCGTATCTGTTTGGCTGAACTCGATGGTGTCTGCTATTTTGTCTAGCTCGGCCACGGCAATCTCGCAGGCCTGGTCGTAGCCGTCAGCGATGCGGATGGGGTGGATGCCCTTGTCGATCAGCTCGGCGGCCTGCTCCAAGAGAGCACCGGCGAGGACGACGACGCCCGTAGTACCGTCGCCGATCTCGTCGTCTTGTGATTTGGAGAGTTCGACCAGCAGCTTCGCGACGTGGTTGGAGACCTCCATCTGCTGCAGGATGGTGGCGCCGTCGTTGGTGACGGTGATGTCGCCATCGGGAGAAATAAGGATCTTGTCCAGGCCGCGGGGGCCCAGAGAGGTCTTGACGATGTTGGCCACGGTCCGGGCGGCCATAATGTGCGACTTGACGGCTTCGTTGCCATACTGGCGCTTCTTCTTGCCCTGGCTGCACGACGGGAACGGCGTTAGCGAAGCCGGGGGCTGGAATCAGGGGGGGGACAGAGAGGGACGGATGGTGGGGGTGGGCGCATGGCAAAGGGGGGGGCGGAAGCTCACTCTCGGACGACGATGAACGGCCGGCCCTGCTCGTCCTTCATGACGGCAGCTGTAGAGTCGGCGTGTCAGTACTGGCGAGCCGCCGTGTTCCCGCGGGCGAGTGTCTCGTACCGTTGGACATGTCCAGATCTGAGCTTCCAGGTTAGCAGGGCGATGGTGGGGCAGGGCAGGGAGGGCAGGTGCGACGCACTCAACGCCATCTTGGGCAGGGTGTGAGGCTCCTGAGAGCTCGTCGGATCCGGTCGTGTGGTTGGCGAGGGAAGAACGAGGTGCGTGGAAGCGATGCCGTGGATGAGCCCCTCGCAAGTCGTGATTCGAAAGCTGTTCTGAGGTGGTTCTATTGACTGGCGTCGGGTCCCTATCCTGCAGTGCTAACCTGCCCGCCGCTGCACTTCAAAATCTCCAAAAGCTAGCGCGGGCCGCCCCACCAAGATTTCGGCGGCCCTGGAACAATTTTTCCCCTTCCCCGCCACGGAAAGCGACAGGACCTTCGCCAGTGGGCAGAGGCGTTTCTGCCAGCCGCGCATATTCGGGGTCCGGTGTAAGTGAGTATACTGCTTGAGAGTGGGCAGACGGACAGAGGATCTAGGTACTCGTTCACTTCTACACCATCCTTTCAATCCATGCGACTTGGGCTATTAAAGATCATCGTTGTTGCGCCCACTTGGTATTTGGGGAGTGCGAGGCCGGCCCCGCCTCTCTTGTGAATATACTGCTCCGCCCTCCAGTACGCAGGTCAGAAGCAACTGGAGCTTCCTGCACCTTGCCAACTTCGCCGTCGTGAGCCTTTGGGAGGCTTCCCACCTCTCAGTGTGCCTTGTCTAATCCCTAGCGACTCGGACACGACTTTTCTCGGAAACGGGCAACAAGGCCACGGCCCGATGCAGTGGCAGTCGGGCGCTCTTGCCGATCACTCGCTCTCCCATCCCCCCTGCTCAGACGACGCCGCATTCGCGGCTATGCATTTTCTAGTCGCGGGTGACGACACACCATATGCCCGAGATGCAGGACTACTACTACTATCCTGGCTCTACCACTGCCATGCTCCGCCTTCCCGCATCCACCGAATCTGATGGAGGAATCTCAAATGGCCTCGCGTACGGCCCCATCTGTCCAAGGCACCATGGCAAACTAACAGACGCCGTGCCCGATGCTCGTCGGCGTGAGCGCGCATCTGCTACAGTGCAAAACCGAGCATATGGCTGTGGTAAATTCGCTGAAACATGGCGTTGCCATCGCGGGCTCGACCCACCTCTTAACACGACTGAAATCGAGTTTATCGTGGGATGGGTCGTACACGTCGGCGCCACGGGAATACGTCAGGTGTATGACAATAAGGCTGGCAATATGGACCGTCACTGTGTCTCGATTTGACCTCCATGATGGCCAAGACGCCTGGCGACGACGGCGCCACTGAGGAAGCTGGGTAAGCCGACAGGCGTCGTCAGTGACCAAGACGGCGTGTGCCATCTACGAGCCGATGGCCCGATGTGGGATTTCAAGAGATTCATGGGCGCTGAAGGAATTCGGGCCGATCTGAATCTTACTATGCGCAGGGATTGGCCGGTGAACTGATATCCCAAGGCCCGGCGCATGCCATTACGACAACATCCGCGTGCGACAGTAATGCATCTCTGTGCGGCAAAACAGCCAAGGTGGTCATGTAGATTACCGATCACCGGGTCGTCGGTCGGTGAAACGGGGCCTTGGGTTGGTCGGAACTGGCGCTAATGTCATCAATATAAAGGCCATAATGAAGAAATAGCGCCTTCGGCGCGTTGTGCAGCTCAACCGCATGCTCGACGGGTTTCGACGTCTTCCAACTCGGCTCGGCGCATCATCCCCGGTATATGCAGATGCCAGTTGTGACGATCCAGAGTGGAAGATGGAGGCCACCGCTTGCACGTAAGTAGAGAGAGGGGAAATGGAGTGAACGGCTCCTCAAGCCGTGCCTGGCCTAGTGGCACGAACGCGCGTACTTTGCACGGCACGCGCGAGCAGCAGGCAGGGGCCAGTGCTGAGCTGGTATGCGAAGGCGGCCAGCAACTGACGTGGGTGCTTTCGGCGCGCAGAGCCAGCAAACAGCAACACACCCGCCTTCGTGTCGGTCGAGCCGAAGCGGAACGGCAGGAGAAGCGAATTCGGGGCCGATGCCACAGGAGCGCTCCCGTTGGTACTGAGACTTCCTGCACTCGTTGCGCCGTGAGATTCAGCGACCTGAACAGTGGCGTCGCGGGATTCGGGGACGTAGAAAAGAAAAACAGCGAGGAAAGAAAGAATGAGACGGTTTTGTCCATGGGTCAGCAGGGGCCCAATCAATGGCAGCGAGGCCATCCTGTTGGTTTGTCCCGGGCCACACTCTGGATCAGAACGGTCCTCTTCTCCTCTCCCTGGGGCTGGGCTTGTCTTTGTTATTCTTCAGCGCGGCTCTGCCAGCCCAGCTGCAGCGCCGGCCGCATCCTTCAAGAGGCGGACCGGCGGGGGCGTGGGCGAACCGTATCGCCTGCAGTGCGGATGAATGGCAAAGCCAAAAGAGGCACCAAACCGGCTGTGGCCGTTGGGTTCCACGAAGCAGGGTTATCGGATCGTCAGGAGAGTTGCGGCCATCCCTGGCGAGCACAATACACGCCCGGGGATGCGCCACGGCGCGGAGGGCTGGGCGGACCGCAACGTTACGGCGCCCGTTTTTGCTGGGGAGACCCCCATACGCAGTAGGTAGCGAGATAGGGTTCAGCGCTGACCAGAGTCGAGGTAGGGTTAGAGAGATGAGATGAAAAGGCGATGCCCAGGCCAGTCGTATTCAGCTTCGGCTGTTGGGGTCAAGGCCAGCCCGCCACGTTCCAAGGGCAAGTGCCAGCCGTCGCGTTCAGATGACACGCGCATCTATGCTAGCGCCGTCACTCCAGCAAGGCCTGCGAGGCCCGCGAGGCCTGGGCGTCGCATCTGTCGTCGTGTCATGCCATGCCACGCTGGCGCCACCGCGGACGCGCACTGCCGCCCCGGGTACGGTGGGACGGAAATACGGTAGTACCGGCTAAGTCGGCCACGACCGACGACGGCCGTCTTCTGGGCGACGCTGGCGTCGATAGATTGACAGCTAGTGTGGCTCGGTGCAGAAACCACGGAAATGTGACCTCGCTTGCTTGGGGTCTCGGACGCCAGGCCATGCTAGTCAGGGCATGGGAGAAGAGAAAAAAAAAGGGCAATACCGAAAGACGAGCGCTGCAGGGTGACGCGCAAGACTGTCAGCAGGGAGGAGGGGAGGAGATAGCCGTGGCTAAGGGAGCTGTGGTAAGGGTATCCCGTCACCACCTACGGTGTGTACTCGCCGCTGGCCCAGTCCTGTTTGGGCCAGAACACGGGATGGGGCGCGTGCATTGCGCTCCATGTCAGGGGAAGGGCTGACCACCTCTTTTCCGATCACTCAGGGCCGACCTCGAGGTCTTTTCCCCCCCCCCTCAGTTGGTAAGGCGGGCTTCGGAGCCGGGTGCGAGAGGGAGGGATGAAGAAGGAAGGGGGTGGGTTGCGCCATGTCTTGCTTCCGCGTGCCGTTTGCTCCGATTTGCCCGTCATTCACGTCGTCACACAAGGCACAAGGACCCCTTCAACCCTACAGCCCGCCAACGCGATTGCATCACGAGCCCGCTAAAAAGAAGAGCTTGGCGAGCGAGCTAAGCTTCCATCATCGCCCATCCCTACCTTTGATAGCTGGGCCGAGGGTGGAGGCAGGTAGCGGTCGTGCCCTCTTCCAGTGGCGCATTGTTGGTGCATGGAAGTCAGGCAGCCTAGTCAGGCAGCTGATGGATGGGTATTTAGTAAAAGAATTGTACGAGGTGCCGCCGGACGGAAGCCGACGCGATAGGTACGGCTACGGGGAGAAAAGGACCGTACATCAAGATCCAGCGTACTCTGGACCGACACAGCCGGGAGAGCTCCGGTGGAACGAACCGGCATCCCCCACCCGCCCAATCGCTTAGTCGATGGCCCTGATCGCATGTTGTACGTAGGTAGTACGTGCTGACGGGGCACAGGGGGGAGAGGGCGGATTTGTTCGACTGCCCAACGCGGGAAAAACGGCTTATTTTTAGGAAACCGCTCGCAGGGCCGTATTGATTGAGGATTGATTAACGGCCCCGTCCGAAGTCGCAAAGTCGTCAACGGTACGTCCGGGACTCGTGCGTCTGAGTGTGGCTGTGGACCGCTAGCCCAGGTCCCCTGGACAGGCCTCCCTCACCTCCGTTGGTAGAGGAGCCACTGGAAGCCCCAGGTGTGTAGGTTGTGTGTGTGAGGTGTATGAAAACGGAGTCCGACTCGGGGCTGGGGCTGTGAGCAATAGGGACCCATAGTTTCTCAGAAGTGGGTGTGTGTGTGTGTATGTGTGTGGAGATTCTCTCTTGTTCTGTCCCTTGGGCGGACCCTCAACACGAAGTCCCCTTCTGGGCGACTTGCCCAGCCTGCCAGCCAAAGCCGGGCCAGCAGGACCGACGAACGACCTGCCTCATGCATCCCGTCGTGGTCCAATCTAACTTTTCCGGCCTGAGCCGGGCTGAGACATTGCCAGCCCTGGAGCGCGGCGATGGCATCCCTCGCCAGCCGTCCATCGTCCCATCAGCTCTGACCGAGTCCCCTCTGAGTCGCCAACTCGCCGCAGGATTTTCCGTCGGTAGGGTAGAATACATATCTTTTAGTCACCTTATGTAAAGTGCACACATTAGCTGTAAGGCCTGTCTAGCCAGGTCTTTCCTTGCCCTCCCTGCCCTACCACACCTGGCACCACACGCGCACACGCACGCCCCCGACCCCTTCATGCAGCCGCAGAGGCGCAAACCCTGCTTCCCATAGGCCATGGCTTTGGGTAAATAAGTACCTACTTAGGTAGGTATGGACGTAGTCGGAGTACCCCCTCTTTCGTACCTGTGGCTGCCACCCCGTCTCCCAAGCCCACGACAGCCGCGGGCTGCGAACATCCGCCCATTTACAGTCGCCGCCCTGCCGAAGCGAACCCGGCTGGGGCAGAGACATGGAGCGTGTTCCGCCCTCTCAGCCCGCCTGTTTCTCGGAAGGGAGGGGGGGTGAGAGGCGTCGTTGCCTGCTCTCGTCTCGCCCTCGCTCTCACCTGCATCGTCATCCTTCTCCTCGTACGGCGGATGAGCTGCTTGGAGTGGCCTATGAGCGTGCTGCCCGTTACTCCCTCTTTTTGCTCTTTTCTGCTCGGGAGCAGATCGGTTCGAGATGGGCTGGTCAGCGCTACGGCGAACCCAGCGAGCGAGCCGCCTGGTTGCCAGGGCGCGGCCAGGGCCCCCGTATATGGAGACGGGCATCGTATTGACTGGCTATCGTGCGTGGACGGGGCAAAAAGTGGCAGCCGGAGCGCTCGTGTTCTGGCGCCGCCCCCCCTCTTCCCTGCCAGGGCCAAGCAGGGCCTGCCTCGCAACTCTCCCCCAAGAAACCACCCCCCCCCCCCCCCCTGGAAGGGCTGACCCATCGTCCCCAGAGTTCTCCAGCCCGTCTGTCAGCCTCATTCGTCGACAGAAGCTTCGGCCGATCCACTTGGGTCGGAGAGTGGTCTTGTCGAGAGCCGGGACCTCCTGCAATTTCCGGAAAGGCGCCTGGAAATAGCATGCCGCATACGACGGTGATCCAAGCAGGTGCCAAGATTGCGGGATCCATAACATGACGATCGCCCCCTTTCCGGGCCACTGGTTCGCTTCTCCACGCTGTTGCTGCGCTTTTGCTATACCCTCTTTATAAGAAGAGAGCCGTGGCATGAGACAGTCCTGATTTCCGCTCCATCGCCTATCACTCGCTTCTTGGCGCCCCCAACTGTCGTCTCTCTTTCCAGCCCCCAGTTCACTCCGGGCTCCATATCCCCCACGATGCGTTTCTCTCTCACGGCTTCGGCCCTCGTCGGCGCCGTCTCGACGGTGAGCGGCCTGGCCCTGCCCGACATGGGCCAGGACGTCAAGGGCCTCACCGACGACCTCAACCACAAGGTCCACGACATCATCCGCGAGCTCGCGCCCGCGCTGAAGCTGTTCGACACGCCGCCCGTCCACGTCGTCAGCCTCGAGGACTTCAAGACCATGGACCTCAACGGCACCAAGCTGGCGCCCCACGGCCACGCCGTCAGCAAGGACGACCCCTCGGTCAACTCGGCCCCGGCCGAGGAGAGCCTGATGAAGAAGCCCATGATGAGCCAGAAGTTCGCCACGCCGGCCGCCGCCGCCAGCTGCGCCGCCAACCCCAACGTGCGCTTCGAGTGGCGCGACTTCTCGTCCTCGGACCGCTTCGCCCTCGTCGACGGCATCAAGTGCCTGATGAACAAGCCGGCCTCGGGCAACTTCCCGCCGGCGCGCAACCGGTACGAGGACCTTGTCCGCGTGCACCAGATGTACTCGCCCAACATCCACAACAACGCCAAGTTCCTGCTGTGGCACCGCTACTTCCTGTGGACCTTCGAGCAGCTCCTGCGCGAGGAGTGCGGCTTCAACCGCGCCTTCGTCTGGTGGGACGAGACCAAGGACGCCGGCCAGTTCGCCAAGTCGTCCATGTTCTCGCCCGACTTCTTCGGCAGCCTGCCCGGCCCGACCAACGGCGCCGGCACCTGCATCCGCGACGGCGCCTTCAAGGACATCACCCTGCACATCGGCCCCGGCTCCGGCCAGTCCGACCACTGCCTCTCGCGCGCCGTCGACGAGTCGGCCACGGCCCAGTGCAGCAAGGACTTTGAGAACTACTGCATGTCCCGCGACAACTACCCCGACTTTGAGAGCTGCTGGGAGTTCGGCCCGCACGGCTACGGCCACAACGGCATCGGCTCCGTCATGGCCGATGTCATGGGCTCCGTCGGCGACCCCGCCTTCTGGATGCACCACTCCTACATCGACCGCGTCTTCCGCGTCTGGCAGAACGCCGATGTCAAGCGCCGTACCACCATCAGCGGCAAGAACGCCGACGGCTCCCCCCTCACCCTCGACACCAGTAAGTGGCTTCTTTCTCCCTCTCCCTCCCTCGGGCGCCTCTCGACGCGCCGGCCGTGGTTAGATGCTCTGATGGATCATGGCTGACAACGCCCGACAGTGATCTACGTTGGCGGCATCCGGCCCGACGTCGCCGTCCGCGATGTCCTGGACACGCTCAACGGCGTCATGTGCTACCGCTACAACTACTAAAGTGCCCAACCCGCGGGCGGCGCGTGTTGAAAACTTTTGAACAGGTGGTTTGGGGCGTCAACAAGGGCTCTTGTTCACTCCGGCCCATCGGACGGACAAGGCGCTCGGCGTCTTGGCTATTCTTCTTGTCGATCCTTATAGAGCATTCCCCCGACTACCGTCGTAATTCGTGATTAATATGATACCAAGGCACCAATAAACATTTGAAAATATTGGGCCACCGATCTTGCCGTTTGCGATGACCTCCCGTGCGCCCATGTTCCCTACCCCATCCCCACGTTCCGCCCACGATCAAAACGTACGGGCTGCGTATGCGGCCCCATCTTGCAACAAGGTCGTCGGAATCCCCCCTGCAAGCCCCCGTCGTCCCACGCTCGGACGGGATCGGGAGAAGTATTCCACAGCAACGGTTGCCGATCACTGACGAACCCACAGACGGACTCGACGTTGCATGCACGTAAAGATCAAGTGGGGGATGTCGATATGGAGAATGTCATACGGAGCACGAAGCATGCAACTCGGTCCAGGCAACCCCAGCAGCGGCAGCCGGCTGTTCCCATTGCCCATTGGCTTGGCAACTTTTGTGGAAAGGCTGCCCCGAGTGCCAAATACCAGGACCAGCCGCCAAAGAGTCTGGGAAGGGTACGCTGGCTCGATAGCTCCTTCCCGTCGAGTTATCTCGTAGCCGTTTGTGACCCCGTTATAACTAAGACATCTGCGTATCGAGGAAGCGACGCTCTCGTGGTATCAGCTCATGTCCCAGGTCCCGCCAATTACGCTGGAGGTTATACCGTAGGCCACCTGGTACAGGTGTTCCCGGACCGGATGTCGCACCATGCAGACCTACCTACTACTCAGGTTGAGGCGGAACCCTCGAGGTTGAATCGGGGATACCAACCCGGTACACACGAGGGATACATCGCTCGGACTTTCCTGCCCACGGGGTCTAAGCCATGCTGAGCTCTCCCTCCCCTCCCCCCATCCCATCAGATGGATGGCCCATGCGCAGCGAGGGCAACGGCGGTTGCTGGCAAGAATAAGACAGCAAACGCCATCCGACTCCTGCTTTTCAGTTTGCGTGGACCCCCCCCCCAAGGTTTCGCAGGTGGTCCATCTCGGCCGAGTGAAACGGCGACGCTCATAAGGCATGAGTCGGTCGTCCGTATCTGACGCGGCGCATTCGTATGCACGCGTGACGGCCAGCGACCACCCACCCACGCGTGGCGGCCCATCTCACCCACGCACACGACGCTTACCATCGGGACAGCCGGTCCGCACAGGCGCGAACCCAAGAATGGAGCCATATGGGCAGTCCGGCTGTCGGACTCTTTGTCTCAGCGTCCCGGCCCGTTGCAGAGGTGTTGTTCGGGTTCGGCCAACTGTGCGTCACTTGAGGGTTTTTGGCCCGGGGGTCTCAGCACCCGCCACCTTGTTCCCGTATGGTCTCGAGACCCAACGTGACAACTTCAGCGGGCGCCGCTCCCGACCTCCCCTCCGCCGGCCTCTGGTGGCAAAAGCCGGGCCCAAAGGCCGAACGCAGAGGCCGGACCGCTCGATGGTGGGATGTCTCGATCCGCCGCTGGGCCACCCTTCCGCGCCCTCCGCGTCGCTGCCTGCTAAGGCGGTTATCAGACACGGTGCGACGGGTGGGTAGCTAGGCGAGGAGATAGGACATCCAGCTTGTATTTAAGCTTGATGGCGGGTCCGGCGCTTCGTTGCGCTCGGCATTCCATCTTGGCTCTTGGGTAGTTGAACATCATATGCCCTACGACACGGTTCAAGTCTATCCAAAAGAGAGAGACACACAATCACCTGCAGTATAACAGCAAAGTTGCCGAGTCAGAGAGACCGGTCATTCCCTCTGGGACTGTTTCACTATATGTTCTCAGCCCATTTACGTTCTGCTTTGAGTTGACGTCCGGGAGAAAAGGTAAGACGGCGCTGCGTATGCTACGGGGTGGGGATATAAGACCTCGATCGCGCCCCTTGTGTTTCCAACATAGATGTCAATAAGTCATAATTTCAGCATGCAAGAAAGAGCCCGCTTGGCTTAGTGGTAAAGCGTGTCACTCGTAATGACAAGATCACTCGTTCGATTCGGGTAGTGGGCATCCAAAAGCAACATGTATTTTTGCCTTTTGTATCCATACCCTAGGTAGAGATTGCATTGAAGTGCGCGATGCGGGTGACCCAAACGGTCACGATCAACGTACAGAAATCTGCTCCGTAGCATTGCGGAAAGTCACTCGTGCGGTTTGTCGAAAGCGTACACTACCTTTTGGCAAGGTGTCAAAGCATTCCCTGAAAACTGTATCGAGCGCAAGAAGTGGGACGAAAGGTCGAGGTGAAGGCGAGAGAGCATACATACCCTAGTAGCAGTGTTGGTTGCAGTGATGAGATTCCTCGTCCGCCTCGTGCAACAACGCTGCCCCCATCTCCTGTTGCTATCTGCTACCACAACCAAATGCCGCCGGTGTAAGTCGAGCCCTTCTCATTCGAATTCTTGCTTGTGAATAATACGGGGAAACCGACCCAAGCCGTGGGTGGGGACCATCCGAACGGGCGCCCAAAACCTCCATATCCGGCTCATCTTCACCCGACTATCCATCACCCATCTCCTGTTTACCATGGAGCTCCCGCTCCTGTCCGACGCACCGGTGCGCCATCCCAAGTGCTGTCTGAGCCTGTCGCGGCGGCTCGTCGACACGCTCGGCCGGGTCCTGCGGGAGCGCGTCGGCGCGCCCGGCCTCGTCCTCTCCGTCGGCTGCGGGAGCGGCCTGCTCGAGGAGCTCCTGCACGGCCTCGTCGCCGGCGGCGGGCTGCGGGTCGAGGGAGTCGAGGTGGCGAGCGGCGGCGGTGCCGGCGCCGGTGCCGGTACGGCCCTCGCCTACCTGCCGGCCGACCGCGCCCACACGGTGCCCGGGACCTGGGCGCTGAGCCGCCGCGCCGCCGACGCCGCCGCCCTGCTCTTCGTCTACCCGCGCAGCGAGGACCTCGTCCGGCGCTACGCCGAGCAGGCCCGCGCGCGTGTCGTCGTCTGGCTCGGCCCCGCCGCCGACTGGGACGGCTTCCGCGCCGCGCTCGAGGCCGGCCGCCTGCGCGTCGTCCGCACCGCCGCCGGTCGGGACTGCGGCGCCGGCGAGTACGAGATGATGGCCGTCCTGGAGGCGGAATGAACACCCCCCGGGAACCGCCCTCGACCGCCGCCGCCGCCGCCCCCACGCGAACCCCCGGGTTTGCCAATAGTGGCCGGCGGCCGGTGTTGCGCCCCGGGTCTGAGCCAATGTTCGAGCCGCCTTGACGACGACGGGGGGGGGGCCCTCGCTCTCCCGGCGGTGGAAAGGGTGGGAGGAACCGCCCACCTGCCTTACTCAACCACGAACAGCCCTTGGTTCGGAAGAAAACCCACTGCCTTTCGCCCCGGTCACCCCCCTTTTCGCGCCGAGAAGACGCACGCGTCTCCGAGGCCGGCGCCCTCGCGGCAGCGGCCAGCCCCTTTACCGAACACCACGACGATGGGGGCCAGACATTTGTTTCCGCCAATTGAGCGCATAAGGCTGAGCGGCTCCAGTGGTTCCCCCGCTAGGCCGGCGGCGCCGCTCTGCTCCCGGGAAGGCTAATCCATGTGCCATTGGGAGGTATTGAAGTACTGGACGGGTTGGACTACATAGTGGGAGGTGTACAATGGAATCTCGGTGGCGCCGTTGCCCCCTCCACCCAGCACGAACAACTCATCGTGTTCCGAGCCAGTCGGCTAGCACGGGCCGAAAGCAAGAGCAGATAATTGGCCGCTTGCGCTACATTCCACATCGGCTGGTAAGAAGTCGGCCCAGGTCTGCCTACCAATGCTGGGGACATCGTAACAAAGTAGCGATCCAGCTCCGTGCCTACGTATTTGCTTTACTCTACTCGCTCCCGGAGCTCTGCTTGCTCCCAGGCCGACTGGCTACCAAAAGCCAGCGTCTGATAAAACACCAGTTCGTCTTCCCTGGGATAGCCTCGGCAGCGGTCTTCCCAAAGCATGGACTGGTGGGAACGACCCTTTGCCCCGAAGGCCGCATTGGGCATCATCAAAAGCTTGTTTCGCTAGGTCCTCGTGGCGGACGGCATAGTTCCCGGCGTAGCAAGGCTGTCATAAAGCTCTCCCCGGGTGGTTTCTGGCTGTGGGGCCTACGGCCCCGAGTCTCGCGAACGTCCGCCTAGCATACGCGCGCAACGATACCAAAACACATACACTCTGGGGTCTTTCTAAACCCCAGGGACTTTGTTTGAAACGCAAAGGGCACCACGGAAGGCGCCTTACGGGGGCGAAATGGACGGGGCATGATGGAAGGTGATGAAATGACAAACGAACACCCTAGACGCCTTACTGTGCAGCCGTTTGGGTCCGTGTGAGAGAACAGAAGCCCGATATAAACAAAAGCAGCCAAGCCATCTCTGCCATGGGCGCGACCGTGTTGGTCGTCCCCAAGTCCACCTCGTCTGTGCCCCTGGTATATTCAAGCGAAGCTCCGGCCACCGGTCTTGTCGTTGGACGAGCGGGATCATAGGACCCGGCTGGCCCCCCAACCTCTCCTAGAGCACGACTGGCTCTCCGACCTCTCCTAGCGCACGACGCATGGATTCATGCACCTTATGACATCTTGACGTAGTTGCTGGGGAATATGCCGTGGCGCGATCCAATCATACCCGTCCTAAAACGGTCAATGTCAGGTCTGGGGGCAAAGGGGGTCGGCTCAACCTACCACCAGTCGTTGTCGCTGTCCGTCTTCTTGAGGACGGTAATAATTTCGCCCTTTTTGAAACCCAGATCGCCGGGCTGATCGGCCTCGAAGTTGAACAAGGCCACAGCTTCGTTTTTCTTGACCATGGCGGCCTTGCTCTGGAAATTGGGCTTCGGTGCCGCCGGCCGCGCCGGCCCCGGCTTCTTCGTCTCCGAGATCCCCCTCGCCGACGACGCGTTGTAGATGTCCGTCATGTTGCCGGTACTCGAGCGGTTGATGCCAGCAGCGGGACGATCGTATACGTCGTCCTGCCAAGTAGCGGCGCGCTTGGGAGCACCAAAGGCGTTCTGGCTCGCGGCGGGGCTCGCGGCGGGGCTTGCGCTGTGTCGGTTGGAGCCCGTGTTGGCTTGCTGTTCACCGTATGCGGGCCCGTCGTTGTACATTCCGTCGCTGATGTTGCCCGACCGCATGCCGTTGAAGACGCGCGAGTTGAGAACGTCCATCAAGGGCGAAGCTTCCGGCGGCGGCCGCACGGAGCCGGCGAGCAGCTCCGCGGCGCTCAGGCGCCGGCCGTACAGCTTCTCGTTGGCATCCCGGCGCTCGACAATAGCGGAGCCCTCGAGCGACACGCCGGCGAACAGGCCCTTGGTTTTGCTGTACGAGAAAACGCCGGCGACGCCCTTGAGCGACGCGGCGCCCGCGGCCTCGGCGTTGCGACCCACGGGACCGGCGGCGATGGAGACGTTTCCACCCAACGTGATGGAGCCCATTTGAGAGAAGGTCTTGACGGCGTGTCGGTCGTTGAGGATGAAGACGAAGTCGGTCAGCTCGAAGCCGATCTGCCCACCTACACCACCGCCGGCCGTCATGATGGCCGTCGGCGCGGACCACGAGCCATCGGGAAGGCGAGCGACAACGAGTCCTGAGCCGAAACGCCCGGAGCCGACGAAGCCGACTTTGAAGACGGTGAGAATGGCGAGGCCCTATCGCGGTGCCCCCGGGTCAGCGATGCGGCCTCGACTTTGCTGGAAGGGACCGCGGGTAAGAGGGAGCGGGAGAGGGGGGGAGGAGGGGTGTAGGTAGTGGTTGGGGCCGAAGCTTGCTCGAGCGCTCGCTCACCTTTGCGTTGGCCAAAATGTGCGGCGGGATGATCTTATCGGGGCCAAATGCCTGGCGCGGATCGATGAAGCTTGTCAGGATCTTGCTGCACTTCTTACACTCGGCTGCGACGAGGGGGGGTCAGCGAACAACGGTGGTTTACCCGGGACGAGCTGTTGAGGCACGAGGCTGCGGGGCATCGCATCGGCAGTAGCGCCGTGGGGGTGGGTGATGCGACTTACACGACAAGGACGAGGGAAGAGGGTTGTTGATCCCCATGGCGACGGAGGTGATGTCTTGAAAGTCGCGAATGATGTCCGGGGAGGTCGGGGGAGGTCGGGGGAGGTCACGGCGACTGGAAGAAGCGGGTGGAAGGACAGGCACGCAAAGATGTATGTCACCGAGAAGCGAGAAGTGACGCCGAGGTGGTGGGGTCACGTCGAGCTCCCTGCTCAGGTTCGCGCGTGCTCGCTCTGTCTCTCCGGGACGGACGGATACCGACTGCGGTACGAATGGAGCGAGGGACGGAGAAGCGCCGGCTGGGTTGTGATGGATTACGGATACATAAAGGAACTTGCACATGGTGCACACGAGTGCACATGGTAGCTGGAGGCCTGCCTGTCTATTCAGCAAGCGGCGCGGGCTTGGCTTCGCACCGGCCTACCCGAGTAAGGGCGCGACCTGCTCTGCAGACTGCAGACACATCCATGGGTGGCAGGCCTTCCATGTTCCGAAAAGGCAATGGGAATCTTACCCGAACGCCGCGCGACTGGAGGCTGGCCCGATCTATCCCAGAGCCCAGCGTCGTCGGCTCCACCAGTTGCTGTGCCAGGCCGAGGCGCGCGAGTGCCCGACAGCGGGCCTGTTTCCCCATCCTATGCACATGGCATCAAGCCTGGGTGCCCGGGATGCCGAAGGGGGGAACAAGCGGCTCTCTTCCCCTGCCTGGTGCTCCGTAGTCGTTCATATACCTACGCAGTACTACTACTCTGAGGTTGATCCAGGATGTGGCAGCCATCGGCATGCCGGTTGGGGTATGCGCGGCGGATCCATGGGATGCCAAGGCGAGCCATGCTGCCAATGAAGGGGGCCTTCTCCGCAAACTGCTCTCTCAGCCACCACGTCGTCGTACGCAAAGATCGCCCTCCCCGGTGGCAGAGAGCGAGAGGAAAGAGGGACGTCATTCTCGTCGGACCCTTGGCCTGCCCCCTTTCTGCAGGTCCACTACCTACCTGTATTGGTCGCTAAAGTAGCTGGGTAGGTAGGTAGCACGCCTATATTATCTACCTGGTAGTCCAGTCGCTATTTAATTATGTAGGTCGTACCTGAATCTACTGCCCCTCGATTCGTTCAGTACGAATTTAGTGGTAGAATCGCACATGTAAGCCACGCTGCCTACCTTAGTACGTACTAGATGTAATGATATGGATGCAGTAGAAAGCCACCGCTAAGTAGATACCTATTAGTTGGTGTGCATGGGGTCAACGTTGATATGAACGTGAAGACATAACTAAAACCCAATACCCAGAAGGCAGCACAAAAACTCACTACCCAGAAGGTAGCACAGCACATCTCTCTACCTTCCCCCAACCAGAAAGCGCCGACGGGCACCCTGCACGTACCCTTTGGAAACGAAACCTACCTAGCGCCACCGCATTCTACTGGGGCCGCCTCGCGCGCCCTCGTGTCTCTCTCCCTCCCAAACCTCCCATTCCACCCACCCCGAAGCCGCCACAGCCTCTTCCGACACCGCGGGCCTCGCTTTCGCAAAACCCAACCTCAGCGTCCGTCCTCCACCCGCCGCCGCCGCCGCCGAAACTCCCGACCCGAGCACCGTCATCCCCCCTCCGATCCCGCCGCCGCCAAACCTGCCCACACCATGTCGGAAGCCTACGAGCGCGAGCGCCAGAACAACGCCCGGCTCGAGGAGCTGTCGGCCAAGGTCTCGTCGCTGCGCGGCATCACCGTGGACATGTACGACGATGCGCGGAACCAGGACATCATTGACAACACGGTATGTTTTGCCCCCCTCCCCTTCTTCCCGCGCTGCCGCGCCGCCCTCGCCCTCTCGGCCTGCGCGCGCCGTCGAGTATCCCCCCGCCCTGGACAAGAACTAGTCGCTGAACTGTTTGCGCGGCCGTCGTCTAGTCCGATACGTTTTCCTCCATGACCAACCAACTCAAAGGCTCCGCCGTACGCTTGACGCGCATGGCCGCCTCTGGAAACAAGGTTGCCGTCTTCAAACTGGCGGGCATCATCATCGGCATCGTCATTCTGCTTTATTACATCTCGAAGCTGCTCTTCCGAGGTTGAGAGCGCCCCGTACAAAGGCCGTGATGCGGCGAGTGCCAGAGAGCCTTTTCTCCCATGGTTGGGCCGTGGACGTGCCTGCATCGACTCGTTTTACGGCCAGGGAAGATCCAGCAGGCAGAACAGCTTCTTGTGGCGTGGACCGCCGGGCTGTATGGATGGACGAACCGCCAAGACTGGCCGAAATAGCTACGGGCTAATCAGGGACAGGGTACGTGATGCTTTTGGTGGACACCCTTTTCGCATAGCATTGGCGTTTGGGCACAGGAGTTACTATCGTTTGGTCATGTTTTATATACGTATGTGTAAGGACTGTCGTAAGAAAGGCTTTCCGTGGTAGGACCCGTAGAAGCCACGTATCTCGCTACTGTCATTACATCACGCAATCCCAATCTCGTGGCACTGGCCGGCTGGCGTCGGCCCCAACTGACCCTGATATCCGGATCATCAAGATGAGCACAGGCAGGCTAGATCTGGCCGTGTTGAAAGAGTAGCCAAACCTCGGCACGCAAATGCTCAGCTGAACCCTGATCCCCAAGCGTGGAATAGCCGTCGGAAGAGATCCCATGTGTTATTGACCGGATTGCGGTGTCTTGTAGGTGGTCGTCGGGTCTATTGCCAGACGTTACTGAACAAATCATCACCGCCGCCAAACCCTCCTTGCGGTTTGGCAGCTTGGTTCGAGTTGGCTGCGTTGCCGCCCGTACTGCTAGCCCAACCTCCAAATTCTTCATCCGGGGCGACAGCTGGTGTGACGCTCAGAGTGCCGCTTTGTCCCGGAACAATGCTTTGAGTGGCCAGCGACCCGCCCGTGCTTCCCCACGCCCCGAAATCGTTGCCACCAAATGCCGAAGGCTGGCTGGGTGCCGGGCTCTTGGCAGCAGGAGCAGGAGCAGCAGCCGGTGCGGCCGGCTCGCCCCATGCATTACCCCAAACATCTGAATTGCTGAAGTTGCTGGGCACGGCCGAGGTGCCAACAGCGTTCGCCGCCGCTGCGGGGGGCGAAGTGGGCTTGGGGGCCGAGAGGTTGAAGACGGAACCCATAGCCGGAGCCGGGACGGACGGCGAGGGTGCTTTGGTGGGCAGCGAAGCCGGCGCCGGCGCCGGGCTAGACAGATCAAACAGATCTCCCATGGCCGATGAGGCAGGCTGTGCAGG
The DNA here is from genome assembly GCA_018287875.1 of Nigrospora sphaerica. Classification (NCBI taxonomy): domain Eukaryota; kingdom Fungi; phylum Ascomycota; class Sordariomycetes; order Amphisphaeriales; family Apiosporaceae; genus Nigrospora; species Nigrospora sphaerica. The sequence continues at coordinate 1,563,328 of JAGVVL010000017.1, forward strand.
CTTCGCCGGGGCCGGGGCCGGGGCGCCCCATCCACCGAAGCTGTTGGACGGCGATATGGGGCTCATGGCTTGCGGGGTGGCTGGCTTGGCCGGCTTGGGGTCGAAGAAACTGCCCCCGCCCAGGCCGCCCATGGTGGACGTCGACTGCGGCGTCGACTTCTTGCTGCTGCCAAAGCTCGTCAGGCCAGCGAAGGCATCTATTGGCGGGCTCTTGGGCGAGGCCACGTTGCTGCCGCCAAAGCTCAATCCCGCAAAGTCACCGGCCAGGTTGCTGCTTGTGGAGTTCTGGGCGTGGTGGCCCATCGTAGGCGACTGCATGGGCGAGGCCATGGAGCCCCAGCTACCGAAGGAGCCCGAGGGGTTGTGGCCATGCTGCGGCTGGGCCTGGGGTCGCGGAGCTGAGGCGTACAAGGACAGGATGGACTGCTTCAAATCCGGGCGCGACTGGCCGCCCATGGCCGCTGTGCCCGTGGTGCTAGCGGGGCGCGGAGGGGCGGCGGGCGTGTTGCCCAGGAAATCCAGGTCGAACAAAGAGTCCTTGGCCGTCGTGGCCTTGGCCGGCGCCGGGGCGGCTTTGGGCGGAGGCGCCTGGGCGATGGCCGAGGGCCCTGCCGTGCTGGCTCGGGGTGGAAGGTCATCGCCGCCTATGAGATCGCCCTGGATGTTGTTCGGCGCGGCGGCACGACCGACCGAGCCCTTGCGGATGGACTCCTTGCGTTCGATCTGCTGCTTCTCCTTGACGATGCTCAGGGGTATGTCGTCGTCGCCGTCGACGTTGAGGGTGGCGGGGTCGGGCATGGGCCCTTCCATCACCCATCTCTTGAGCTCGTACTTTGTCCGGATGAAGTTCTCAATCTTGGCCTCGGAGGGCACGTGGCCATTGGCCAGCTTGTTTTCCCAGTACTTGTTTGCCCGCGCGTTGCCCCAGCTCAGAATGCTTGCCAGTTGCTCGTCGGTCCAGGAGTCGAGGTCGACCGACTTGACTCGCGAGATGTGCGTTCCCATGCCTCGGTGGATGCCCGAGCAGCGGATGCAGATGAAGACGCCCAGGTTCCAGCTCGCCCATCGCGGATCTGCGCGCCGGGAATGATGGTTAGCATTTGGATGGGCAGGCAGGCAGGTGCGCGGGGTCGAGGATACGTACGCTTGTTCTTCTTGCAGTCGGCGCAGATCTTGTTAGTGTCCAGCTTCAGGAGGCTCTTGATGGTTGCCTGGTTCTGGGCTGCCCGCTCCGCGGCCGGGTTGGGTGGCCGCCGCGACATGTTGACAGTTTGCGTACTGGGTTCAAGGGGCGTGTAGTTGGAGAGGGAGAGAAGACCGGCGTAGTGCAATGAGGTGGTCCAAGTGATCTTGAGCAAATAACAGGTACGGTCTGGGTTCCCGTCGTTAGGGTGCCTGGTGGTTCAGGTGTTGTACTAACGGGCCGGCGTTGGATGGATTGATGGCTGTCGTGGACCCTGTCTGACGGCGGCTCGCAACCTTGAGCTGGGCATCAGGTAAAGATGTATGTACCTTATGTAGCCAAGTGACAGGTTATGTAAACTGTTCATCCAATAGCGCCCAGGTAGGCTTCACCTTGTACAAAGGAAGGGGTTGCAGGTGGAAACCGCCCAGTTTATGGGGCATTTGGGCACTTGGGCTGCCCAGGGAGAGATGTGGCTTGTCCGCCTAGCAGCAGCCTTCCCCGAGTGCACCTAATTCAGCATGCATGTATGAGCCGATATACTGCTAGGACGCACCCATATCTTACGTGCTTTATGCTGCTGTGAAGGAGTAGGGCTAGTCATATTGTAACGCCAATTGTATAATCGTTTTCCCTTCACCGCATCGTTTTTTCCTCGGCAACTCAAGGCCATCGGCAAGCCGGCAGCCTCGCGGGGGGGCCGAGTGGCTTAGGCCTATTCCATCCGATCCCGGCAAAAGCAGGTTGAAACCTACGGATTCTTACTACTTGGTATCAAAATGCTGCTTACAGGTTCAGGGTTCCCCGTTGACGAGGTACCTGCAGCGCTAGAGCCCATATCTTGTCAAACCATGGCACCCGATTCTCCGCCACTGGCCTGCTCTTATTAGAGATGGGATGCGATGGGTTAGGTGTGATAGTTTGCTTGCAGCGGTGCTGCCGTGGGACGCTACCGAGGCGTGCGTGGTGAATTCGGGCATCATCCCACACCCCGGACCAGGTTCCTGATAGGCTGATGCCCAGCGTGAACGGCTTCCCAAGATCGTGCCCCGCGGTTCGTCAACTTTCCATCGATGTATAGCGTCGCCACCCTTGAGGCTTCGCGGTGACGTTTGTGCATTCATGGGGACAAGCGGATGCCAGACGGCAGGCAGTGCCTGCTGATGGGCTGCAGGGGGGCAGTGCGCAAGGGCGCAATGATTTGAGTTGGTGACGCAGCGCAAAACCCCGGGACTGGCGGCGTTAAGGACGGACAGAGAGAGGGAGGTCATACATTATCTACATTGTACCGAGAAGTAGGTGCAGCTTTGGGAGGTACGTACACGATTCACCACCAATCCCGCAGATGTAGTGCATCATCGAGCGGATGCCGCCGGGAGCCAGTGCTTCTCTTACATCTCCATCCATCACTATCCCGTTGACTTCTAGATTCCAAATAGTCCGGCCACCCGCTGCTTAATTACCCGTTGTGAGGACTCACTGACTGCCAACGCCCTTTATCCATCTCGGCCCATCCTATAACTGCTTGCTTCGGCGTCCTCCCTCTTCCGATATCCTCCTGCCGCTGTTAAGCATCGTGGCCCCATTGCCGAGCCCACCTACCACCCCCCGCCAACGTTCTTCAAAATCCTCATGCGTCTGCCGCGTTTCTCCAGCTTGCTCGGCACTTTTTACACCTTTTCCAACCTCGCGCGCACGCGAGCATCTGTTCGCCCCTCGTCGTTTCAGCAGAACTCCCGGGCCCTGAAGTCCTCTATGAACATCCCTTTCCTAAGCTCCCTCTTCGGCTCCACCAGCAGTGCTTCCAGCAAGATGTCATACCCCGACCAGAGAAGCGATGATGAGTGGCGCGCGGTGCTGAACAAGGGCAAGTCCCCGCGCTTTGTGTGACCTGGGTCACTTTCCATCCCTTCCGACCGTCCGGCTGACGCTCTGTGCAGAGCAATTCCGCATCCTCAGAGAGAAGGGCACCGAGGCGCCCTTCTCGGGCCAGTACGACAAGTTCTTCTCCGACTCGGGTGTCTACACCTGCGCAGGCTGTGATGCGCCGCTGTACAAGGCCAACCACAAGTTCAAGTCGGGCTGTGGCTGGCCTGCCTACTTTGATAGCATCCCGGGCGCCGTGACGCGCCACGAGGACAACGCCTTTGGCATGGCACGGACCGAGATCGTCTGCTCCAACTGCGGCGGCCACCTCGGTCACGTCTTCAAAGGGGAAGGCTACCCCACCGCTACTGACGAGAGGCACTGTGTCAACAGCATCAGTCTAAAGTTCTCGCCCGAGGACAAGTCCGTCCAAGGTGAGAAGAAGGACAGCAAGGCGTGAGGCATGTGCGGTCTACCTGCTTTGGTTCTTTGTCGGGTCGGACAATACACTGCAGCAGCTTGAATCAGCCATCGAGCCACAGAAGGCGTAACGTTACGTATCCTACCTATGTAGAAAATGGAATTTGCGCCAACACTTGTTGGTCGCCATTGGCCGTATCACCACAGCCGGCGGATCCCGGGGTCCGCGTGCTTTAGTACGGACAAGATATAGAAAGTTGACCTCGGTCCTCTTTCCTTGTACCCGTACACAACACTTTTTCGCTTATCATGTTTACTCACACGCGTGTATCCTTTACCTTCCATGGTGCGAACTGTACGTTTACACGGCAAAGCGCCAGTCAGTGAACTCCTGCATTCGACCTGCCAGCCAGCAGTACGATGGGCCGAAGGAGGCTTTGCTAACTGCGCTGGGCCAGGGCGGAGGCTTTGTTGTGGTAAAACTTCTTGCAGCCTCTCTCGCTAGCACGTTGCCGCCAACTCGCTCTCACAAATACGGTGTCCGAAGGAGAAACAATGCATCACAGAGGGGAGCTCAGATAATTTAGCTATTCCGTTATGTATCCGTTCTTCTTGCCTTTTTCGCTGGCCGATGCTCCAAGCGCCTTCCGTCGGCCCTTCTGGAATCCTGCAACCCTTCCCAGCTTACCATGACATGGCCCATAATTACAACTTGCCGCCTCCTGACCCGGGACCCTATGTGTTGCCACCCACGCTTTTACATACGGGCCCCAGTTTCTTACCTTGAAAGGCGTCAACAGCCGAAGCCTGACCCGAAACAGCAGATCCGGGGTCCGAATACGCCGGGATAAGGCGACGTATTGCCTACGCCTCCAAGCTAGGTAGGAATCAAGTTGTAACATGCTGTCCTTAATTGCCCCTGGGGAAATATTACGATGAATTCGTCGGCGTCTACCCAACGACACGCCAGAATTGCAACTTGGGACAGGACTATCCTTCGAGAAGACGCTGAATCGGTACTGCTATGGTGGGAAAGACGTGGTGAAAATGAAAACCCGACATGATTATTATTCGGCCTGCAAAGGTTACGTTTCTGGAGTGCGATGGGGGCTATTGGAGAGTGATGCACGATGATGCGGCTGGCAAGTCACAGCCAAGCAATCAGAACCCCAAGCTCTCTCATCTTGGCATCATTGCATCGAAACACATAACATTAAACATGCTTTTCATTCGAACTCGAAAGAAGGCGGCTCTACAACTAATATTGCCACTGGGATGTGTGGGTGCAACCTACGATAAGACTCGGGGAGCGATTCGGACTGGTCCGATGGGGAACTGCGTGATGCTCCTTTCCACTCCCTGGGACCGAGACATGCCGCCAGTTCCTCCGTGAAAACCCAGGCTGAAAAGGTTCTGGCAGGCGGTCCTGGTAAGGAGTGGGCATCCTAGGGAAGATCTACCGACCGCTTTCTTCCCTGACAGTTGGATCATGAGGGTCAAATTGACTGATAGCAAGATCATCGGCAGATTGTGCGCCGGCACGCATAATCCATGACGTTTGGTGAACGTAGCGGGCTGGTTGGTTGGTTAGGTTCTATATCGGAAGCGCCTGTGTTGCGCAAGGATGCCAACTTCTAGTTAGGCCGCGGACGTCTTATTCGCAGTCAGGAATTATTTCATGTGATCACCGACATGTCACGAGAAGACACAAGTGTGATTTCTGTCACAAAGGAGTGTTGATTCGCATCGTATCTCATGTAGTGACTGGACATCTAACCATGGTTCCCCCCTATCCTTCACATTCTAACCTTCCAGTGAAATGCCACAAACCGCACGTGGGCAGACGGATCTTGTGGGGTGAAGTGAAAGTGGTGCGAAGACGGACTCGGTCGACACGTGGATAGGTAGCATTGTTGCCGCGTTGGCCGGTAGATCTACCAGCTTATTTGCCGCAGCTAGCGCAGGTGCAGCTGGAGCCGCAGTTGCCTTTGGGAGAGACGAGCGTTAGCGAACTATTTGTGTTTGGTGTATATTCGTTCTGTAGGTTCTCGACGTTGAAGCCGACTCAGAGCCGCGAGCGAAGGCGTGACGGCGCGGGGTAGCGGGGTAAAAGCAAGGTGTAACAGCGGAATATTATGTAGGGGCGTTATGAGGTATGCGCCCGAGGTAGGGGAGTCGGCATGGGTTAGGGCCATCACTTACAGCTGGAGCTGCCGGAGCATCCGCAGTCGCCCTTCATTTTGATGGTGGTTGGTCTTGAGAAGACGGGAGTGAGTAGTTGTGGTGATGGAAGAAGTTGATCTGATTCTGATCGGTTGCAAGATGAAGGAGAGAAGACAAAATGGAGCAGCAGTCGTTCTGGAAGGACCCTTATATAGCCCACCCTCGACAGGGTCTCCAGTACTCTGAAGTCACCCCTGCTACGGAGTACTACCGATTACTACACAGTACTTTGCGCCTACCTTGTGGCGTGTAGCTTCCCGAAGTAACCAACTTGCGAGCAGGAAGAGAGAAGGTAAGGGTGGGATGGAATGGGATGGCATGTACTACCGAGGGCGAGGGGTAGCGGTTGCTCACTCGCCCGCCCGCCATTGGCGCCGCGAATCGGCAGCGCCACTCGCGCCCGCTCGGGGCCAATGGCAACGGACACGATGCGGGTTTTTCGCGTGGAGGGGTTGTTGGGTTCTTTGCTACTGCGGGCCACCCATTCACCAGGGTTTTCCGTCGCTGCTGCTGCTGGACAAGGGAGCCGTGCCCGCCTTGCATGCGGGCAGGCGTCTGGCCATGCAGGCCTCGTGGGGTCTTTGGTTAGCGTCTCGGATGACCTGCCTGCTCTGCCCTGCCATGGCCCGCCTGTCCGTGGCAACGTCGCATGCCGGAACTCTGTACAGACTATGCGTACTGCCTCGCTGGGTCTTCCCAATGCAATGCGAGCATAAGTGTACGTCAATGACAGGTAAGGAAGGGTCTCCTTGCGTACGAGGGAGCCCCCTTCCACATCATGCTAGGGATACATTGAAACCCACGTCCGTCTGAGGACCCATGGGGCGAGTCCCAAACGAGGCTGCGGGGGCAGATTTCTCGGTTCGGCTCTAAAGTGGATCGCGCCGGCGTGGATCGGAGGCCTGGGGACGCGCGATGGGGCTCCCAGGTTTGATGAAAGTGCCCTGGCGACTAGGCGCCGCCCCCATCGACGAATGGCACAAATCTCGCAGTTGCCGTTGGTCTCGACCAGCAACGGACGGGCGCGCACCAACGTCACCAACGGCGTTCATGTGACGAGCAGGATAATGATGATGATGAGGACGAGGTTGCTGGCTGCCGTTTCGCTTGTCTAGGAGGTCCTTTGCGTTGAGCCTATTACATCGCACGGGTAGCGCTTATCGGCTGAGCTGGTTGCGGCCTTTGTGCGTGAGTTTTGACCTATCAAACCGACCCCAACCCGGTCCCTGGGCCGTCTCTCAGTCAGGGAACCAATCCTTCCCCCATCCGCCGTGAGCAAAGCCATGGCAAATGAGCCTGCCCAGCAGTGCGTCTCTCCACCCTGCTGTGCTTGCATGCCCTTCCGGGGCACTACTCGTCTCCTAGCTCCCGTACAGAGGCGGCCAGCGGGGTGAGATCGACCCCCGCGCTCGCTGCTCACTCTCTGACGTGGGCCGCGGCTCGACCCTCACAAGGGGAAATCCTCAGCAGCGGCCAGCTCTACAACAGGACAACGGTCCTCTAAGTGGACACGCAGCACACAAACTGCTGCCGAGCGGAGACGTGTGCTGCTCGGTGGCTTGCCATGGTCCTGCGTGGCTTGAAAACAACAGGCCAGGCCAGCCTATGACCACGACAGCCTCACGATAGAAACGCGGTAAAAGTTGGACGCCCACGGGCCAGGCAGATGCTCCAGGTATCCCGGCCGGGGGAGCCCCGTCTCTCTCCCCCTCCGCCTGGTATGTGGCCAACTGCGGGATGGACCCCACCCACATCTCTGACTCTGCTGATCCTCCAACATCACGGCCTCGACCAGGTCGGTTCAACCGGGGTGGCCAGGTTCAGGATCGGAAGCGCTCCGTCTCTCATCGGACAGACGCACCCGGCCAAGTGATTAGGAAGGAGGGGGCATCGCGCCCGGGGTCTCACCTCGGTGTACAATCTTCATCTGACATGACCCAGATCGGCCCAAGAACCCGTACGCGGGCTGGCTTTATGTAAGGCAGCGATCCCCTGGTCTTGTCGCATTGCAGATTGGCTTATTCGCGCCTTCGTGGCAACGAGGTCGCGGGGCGGCACCCTTTCCGAACACGATATTCTAGGGGAGGGACTACTTGGCCCGGTTAACGGCCAGTTTCCCCGTGATTCGGCCCTGCCGCTAGGCGACGTGTCGTCGTGGCGACGCTGTCCAAGATCCTCGCGCCTTGTCTACATAGAAACAAACTCCGATGCATCTCGGACTTTTCTGGCGGCGCGTGTGTGTAGAGGTTGTCATAGCCGTCACGTTCTGCATGCAGCAGAGGCTTGGCAACCGTCATCCCATCCGTGGTCATCTTATTGGCGGTTGCAGGCGACGTCTTATCAACGCCCGATGCCAACGGTGATAGCTATTAGTAATAACACAGCTTACACGTCGAGAACTAACACAAACAAAACACTGTTTTCATTGCCAGAGGGTTGGCTTGAAGTGCCTCACGACACTATCCGTGGAAGTACAATGTGCAAGTCATATTGTAGACGCCTGGCCACGCGACGCAGCTGCCTCGCCAACCTACTTTGCTGTTCTTATGCAATTTTTGGGTGGCCCTTGTTCTCTTTCACCGCTTCCATCCGTCGCCCAAGTCCCGCTTCACTACTCCGAGTCTCGAGGCCGATCAACACAATAACCTTCTCATCTCCACACGCGTCGACGGCAAAACGCAACCCGCAAAACGTGTGTATCGGCTGATCCTCGATGTACTCCAGCCCGACGGGATACATGGGCGCCATGGGAGCCCTGTGCTCCGGCGACCTGCCGGCGATAGGAGTGGTCGGAGGCTTGTGATGACAGTACCGACATTCAGGGGGTATCCGGCTTTGGAAAGGACACGGCGCGTGGTGAATATACTTTTTCTCATCGCGCCCGCTCGTTCTGGCCTTTTCCAACTTGTTGTTCGTACCCTGTGACTCATCCCCTTGCGGCTTGACACCAATGATGGCTTCGAGGTGGGCTTGGAAAGCTGACCATGTGAGGTGTAGCTGCCGCTGGGTTCTCCGCGCCTGTATGATGCCCTCGATTTTGGTGATGTTCATTGCTGCTTTTCGCCCCTTAGCAAAGTGCTCCAGGTCGCCCTGGGTTGCCGCCCCTGCTCCCCGTTTGGCCTTTCGCGAAGGTTGGACGCGGGACGGCTTCACCGAAATTTGCTTGAAATTCCGGTGGATTGCCACCCGTTTTCTCAGATGGTCCTCTTCAGTCTCGAATCCCTCGCGCTCGAGGGAGTAGTATATGAGGCATTCTTGAATGAAGTGTTTGGTACAGTAGGCTTGATAGGGGGGCGGTGGCCATTGCCGTCGTTGCCGAAGGTCCCATTGTGCCGCGAGCGAAATGGAAATTTTATTCTCGGCCATGACTGCCAGTACTCCATAGAAATCTGATGGCCGGCGGTAACTTTTGCCCTTGGCCGCGGACGTCTTCGTAGCACCGGAAAGTACCGCCATCTTGGTTCTCGCTGTTGCAGTAGTGCTCTGTGAAGAATTACAGAAGACTCAAAACCTGCAAAGATGGGATAGGGAGCAGAATCTACTTGGTAAAGACATCAACTGGATTTGTTCAGCAGTTACGGTACGGGTGAACCCGAAATTATGGTGAGCGAGAACAGGGGGCTGACGACAGAGCACAAAGGCAGTTGCATCCGGACGAAACGACTCGAAAGCAGACGAACACAACAAAAGATGCGCTCATACTTTTCTCCTTTGCTTTTTCTAGGCAGTTTAGGGAAGATAGCTGTATGCTGCATGTGAAACTTGGCTCGCAAGCTGGATAAGTTTGGACCTCTGATCGCAGAGCCAAGTTAGTACCATTCCCCCCCTAGTTTCATAAGACATACTACTCTGTCAGAGACATACTTCTCTGTCAAATTATGCAATTGACTGCTCGGTTCATTACATACTACTGATTGACCTCGCAACGCCCTCAAGTTGACAATTAGCGTTTGTCGAGCTAGAATTTCCCACCATGCAATGGGGCATGGCGGGTGCCGTTGGCGGTTGGGGTGGGTACAATCCCTCGTTAAGAGGCAATCTCCTCCCCTGTTCTCGCCTACTGCTTTCAAAGGCACGCTGCTCTTATCTTCCTCGTCCTCCTTTAATGGCGAGGGCAAACAGAAGTAAGAATAGACCACCATTCGAAGCACCGAAGTCCGGTTGCTTTGTTCCTAGTTTACGGACGGACAAGCTGCAAAGTGCAGTAGGGCCTGAAAAGGCATCAAGTAAAAGAAGGAGCCAGGCTAGAACACATCCCCCGGGGCCCGGAAAATACTCGTTCTGAGACTGCCTTCCCAAGAAACAGTGGTTTGATGACGTAGTATATGTGAAGCATACGTGATCCAAAGATTAATGTACATCGTTCAGCTGAATCGTTCGAAATCTGCGTAACCCGATCAAAGAGGTGGTGGAATTCGCATCTTCCAAGCGTAAGGGGAGTAGCATCGTGTCAAGATCTCAAGAAACATCCTCAGACTATGGCGTAGGGAGATGAGTTCTTCCATTCTAGCAACATATAAACAGAGCAAACCAGTGGGTTTCCACCATCTAGCTGGAATCGCATTTCCGCTTGTAGAAGGAAACCCGAAGACACTTCTGTTCGGCCGTAATTGAGGGTTATGCCGTACGAAAGTAGAAGAACAGACATTTGTATTTCCCATGCGTCTTGAGTATGGGACGCCGGTCCATGTATGTCCAGCTGCTAGTAGGCCGGGGGTCTGCAATCGACGTCTGCGTGAAGGGTTGATATACTGCCCCAGTGCACTGACAGACGTATTGCTAGACAGGACACGATTGGGCGCCACCTGCCTCTTCCCACCTCTTACTGCCCTTCGATTCTCCGAAAATGAAGCGAGTGCTCCTCCAGTAGAACGGTATTGGAGCTCTTGTAGACATCATAGCGAACCGATTAAGCGTCCTGCAGTGTGCCATATCCTTTCCACCGAGGGTGGCTATACCAGGTAATCAGCGAATCGGCCCCCGTCCCCCTCTGCGGCATTTGGAAGCTTGTGACGAACCAGACGATGGCTGGGCTTGGTAGCAGCCAAGGTCCATAACCAATTACCAACCCTGGCAGCCCGCCTGTAGCCACCGGCCGAGGGGTAAATACTGTGTGTATCAGCGGGCTGGCTGGTTTCTGGACAGCGGGGATCTATTTATGGCACAATCACAGCCCCAGTCCGAGTCCCCACGCGGGAGCGTTGGGTAGATCTCGCAAATGAAGCGTGCGGATCACCACACCGGCCGGGGCACACAGCCTAGATAAGCAGGGCCTTGCCAAGGTGTTGCACTTGGCTGCCGGGGCCAGGCCCAATGGGCGATGCCTCAGCATGCAAGCAGCAGTCAAACGCCCCCCCCGGGGCTGGCGGATCCCCGTCGGGAGGACCCGAAAAGGCAATCGACTACGGGAAACAGGAATCTTTGCCCGCCAAATGTCCACCAATGTCGTGAAGCAGCGGCATGCAGTGTGTAGGTATACACCCCGGGATCCCCAGCCCTTGATGGCGCGCCGCTTCCTCGCGCTTGTGACTTTGCTGACCTCGTTGCTTGACTGTGCGACGTTGGATGGGCCGCCCCGGGTTAACACCAGCTTTCCAGAATGTCTGATACTGCAATCGCGCCGGAAAGCCTGCCCGCCGAGAATGGGCGTCACGTTTTCCGCGCCGCCGTTATTATGCCCCCCATCACGGTCGTCTTCGTGATGCTGAGGTTCTACTCGCGTTTATACGTCCTTCGGCGGCGGATGGCACTGGACGACTGTTCGTTGCAGGCTTTCCTTTGTTTTCCTCGACTTGGTTTCTTTTTGCCCTCTCTCCCTCCCCGCTCTCTCCATATCTCTCTCTTTCTCCTTCTTTCTCTCAGTCTCAATTGGAACCTTGACGGACTGGGTGCTTGTGCGTCTAGCTAACCAGGAGTGCGAGTAGACGTAGTTGCCGTCACCATGTGTATCCTCATAGCCCATGGTGTCCTCATGGCCCTCGCGACCCATCATGGCATGGGCTTGCACATCTGGCAGTACACGGCCGAGATGCACGCCGACTACTACTTCTGGCTCGCCCTCTCGTCCGAATTCTACACGGCCAGTCTGTTTGGCTTCAAGACGGCCCTGCTGCTTTTGTATCTGCAGATCTTTGGGAACAACAAAAAGTTCCGATGGGCCTGCTACATCACCATGGTCGCAACGTGGGCGTATTTGACTCCGGCCCTGCTCACGGAATTCTTGGGCTGTTGGCCCCCGGAGAAGAAGTGGCTCGGGAGCCAAAGCCCAGGTCGTTGCATGTACGACGTTCCAGCCAAGATCTTTTACGGCGCCGGTCACTTCATCAGCGACCTCGTCATCGGTATCTTGCCACTGACCGTCATCTGGAAACTGCCCTTCTCAACCTTGCCTCAGAAATTGGGGTTTAGTGTAATTCTCAGCAGCGGCTTCATGTAAGCTCTTGGCCCAGCAAGCCATTCCCGCTCGCAGTTCCAAACGCTGACTTGACATCCCAGCGCCATGGCCGTGGGAATATCACGATGGGCCATCGCCACGTACAATATGGTTTCGTACGATCGAACATGGTGGGCGGGCATTAGTTTTACCCTGTCCATTCTTGAGCCTAACCTGGGCTTGATCTGTGCCTGCCTTGCCACCTTCAGCCCGCTGGCTCACATATCCTACGAGAGAGGCAAAGCGGGCGATCCGGAGAAAGGCAGGAAACCTCCACGGAGCCACAATCGGACTTGGAACACAGCCCAAGACCCCAAAGACCATGGCGTTATGGAAGCAACCATCTCCCCGGCAGACACAGGCACGTTCATGTACGATCTCCATGGTCTACAAGCGTTGGAACAAGCCTCCAGCGTACCAAGCACTGCATCCGTACAGCATCCGCGGCAGGCAAGTATACCCAGCATACACCACTCCCGCGATCCGGCTCGTTCCGGCTTTTACGAGTCGGAAGCTGTTAGCCCCATTCACTCCGAGGGTCCGGGGACGCTCTCTCGATACCACCCGGCTCAGTACCAGGAGACGCGATACGAATACGAGCCATCCGTTCAGCTTACGCCTCCCGCAGTCTACCATTATCCCAACACGGATACGCGAGACCCCTCGTCGCAAAGCCCCGCGTATTCATCCTACGGTGGGGGCCATGCAGGTGCCGTGGGAGAACAAGCTTCGGTCGGGACAACAGCATACTACCCAGAGGCGGAAGCATACGCCAATTATGCTTGGCCGCAAGCTGTCCCTGCTGGTTATGGTCAATACGCCGGTCCACACGAAGTCTCGCACTCGGCGGCGTACTCGAGTGACGCCTTCACGCCAGGAGGTAGCAGGCATTTGGCTGCAACGGTTGGCTCGGAACGGATGGGAAAACAATTTGAAGCTACGGCCCAGCGTTCGGCCGACAACGACAACCAGGAACCGCTTGTTTGGGCAAACTTCAGTTACCCAATGCCCGGAAGAAGCGAGTCCCCGCGGCGGCAACAGCAGCAGCAACGGATGGGGTGGTAAGGTCTATAGGTGGCATGGCAGCTACTGTATGATATTACGCCCGCGACAATCCAATCCAATTCTAGTCATAAACCCGGAGCGGCTAGCAGTCGCTCTTGAGTCTGAGGTGTCCTTCTCGCCCCAGCTGGTTCAACCAGGCCTCCGCGTCGGCGGCCAGCCCCTCGGCCACGGCGTTACTCACAACCCCGTCCTGCCAACAAAAGCAGATAGACAAGCCCTTCCCCTTGACGGCAATGGAGTTTATGGAGACAGCGGGGCCGTTCAAGAGCGCGCTCTGCGAGAAGAAGGCCTGGTCAATGGTCCAGGGGCCGGCTTCAGCCGACACTTCCTTGGCGGCGGGGCCGGCGCCCCCGTCCATGACCCCCAGGTTGCTGCACTCGAGCGAAGTATGCCGTGGTTTCCGCCCCTCGCTGGCGTGGAAGGCACGAAGGTCGCCCACAAACTTCAACATGCCGCCAATGTCGTTCTTGGTGCCCCGGTCCAGCTGCCGCACCAGGTCCTCGCGCACGCGGGCCGCAAAGGCCCAGACCGTCTTCTCGCGGTCGTTTTCGACCGCCGCCTCGCCGGCGCCCGGGGGGCGGCCTGCTGGCGCCAGGAGCTTCGCCAACTCCGCCTCGCCGAAATGGTGGAAGCAGTAGGACACGCAGTTCATGATGGTTTTGTCCGCGACCAGACCCGGCCGTCGTACGAACCGGCGCATGGATATCGGCGTGCCGCTTTGTACGCCGCCTTTGGCGTCCCTGGCCGTGCGCGCCACCAGGGAGGCGAGCGCGAGAGCGTGGATCAGGCCCGTTAGCGTCGTGCTGTGCCGGCGGCACGCCTCGAGACAACCTTGCAGCGCCTCATTATCGACCTTGACGACCCGGATGCGCGTTTTCCGCGGCCCAAGGCGGATGGGGGCCCATGAGTCGAAACTCCGAAGTGCTGGGGCGAGTCGTTTCGGCCGAATGAGCTTGAAAAGCTCGGTGACAACAAAGCCGGGGGTAATTTTTATTTTGAGCAGCTCCTCGGAAGTTGGCGTGAAGTTGGCAACTGGGGGCACCTCGAGAATGTGCCCGTTGAGCCGGGGCGTGGTATCGGCGTTGGATACATTGAGCTTCTCGAGCAAGGTCTGGTGGAAGGCCTTGCCACTTGTCCCGTCTCCAATTGTATGACTGTAAGCCAGCACCACCTCGATACAATTGTCGGCCGGGCAGTGAACGGCGTTGATCTTCCAGCCTGGGCGTGTCTCGGGATGGGTGAACTCAGTGCCGTGCGCGGCCATTGACGTCTCCAGCACCAGTGCCTCGGACTGAGAAGCATCTTCCACGGTATGCCACGTGATGTGGTTTCGGAGATCGATCCGGTCCAGGCGCACCCACGACGGGCTCTTGGTCTCGCTGCCCAGCACGCCGACCTGGAGCTGAGGGTGCTCCAACACGGTCGAGGCCACTGCGCGCTCAAAGATGTCGTGCAAGGCTGGCTTCCCTGGCTCCCCGCGATATGTCAGGGGCACCGAGTAGCGACAGGTGACGACAACGCAGCCGTAGTAACCAAGTGACTGGAGGGCTGCCTGGTACCGCTCCCTGCAGAGGGTGAGCGGGAGGATCGACTTGAAGCGCACGCGTGCGGACGAACTTACATATCGCCAAACGGTCGGACGATGTGCGACTCGTCCGATGCCGTCTTCTTGGTGGATCCGAAGCACGACATGGCAGCTGGGGACCGGGAGAGGCGGGCGGATAGTAGAGTTCGAGTTCTCTAGGAAGAATTACGAAGTTGGCGAGCAACGGTTTGAGCTTCCGACGACCTAGGTTCGTTCCTAGATCTCGTTCTTTGTCTCGAACCAGACCCGTTTCGAAGGGTTCTCCCCGGTGATGGCAGAAACCGGTGTTAATAAACCGTTTCCCAACAGTCAATCGGGGCCCGTCGGGCGCCGGATTCAGACATGGCAGGGGGGGCGCAGCTGTCTCGCCCTGCAATTGAGGCACGCTACCGGCTTGATTGAGCCGTACTACTACTACTTATCCGATGAGCAGACACAGCCTCATAAGCCCCCTTGTATTGTACCGTGGTACGGTCTCCGAGGGCTGATAAGGATGCCCGGAAAGCCGAGGTCTAAGAGGCACGGGGGCGGTACTTGGTCGTAAAGCATACAATAGTCGTACGGAAGGGAAGGTGCGGAGGAGTGCAGCTCAAGTAATTTACGACGACCCGGCGCCTGCTTAAGCCACCGTCAAGTATTTTCCTTACGAAGGAAGGACTGCGTGCGTGCTTAAGTGATATAAGAAGTGGGTACGTACCTATATGGCATATTCATCACATCGTATGTTCTCTTCGTATTGTAACCTATCCCCAAGCTCCAGACGCGGTAGTGGCCAATTTCAAAGCTCAAAGCAACACGACCCAAATGGCGGACGGCTTTCCTCGATGCGCCCTCCAAATATGGGGAGCCGCGGCGTCCATACATTCATCCGCGCCATTGCTTGGTGGGTCGTTGGGAGCTTCTATGGTGGGACGGGATCCGCGGGCAGAAAGGGCCCCCTTTGAAAAGAGCGCCGATCGCTTGGCCCGGTGGGATGAGAATAGACGTCGGCCGGCGGACCTGCGGAAGAACGACCAGAAGTCGACTTGGCATTCTTCTATCAGCTGCTGGGATCGAACCGTCACCCCCACGCCCGTCACAAGATATTGTTCTTCTTGCCCCTTTCGCGACTCGCCCGCGCTCCTTCCGCCATGTCGGTCGTAAATCCCGGCCAGAAGACGGTTCTCATCACCGGGTAAGGCGACCGACCTCAAGCAAACAGAACCTCCCACTCTGGCCGGCCGGCCTGCCGTTTTACCCTTCTTCCCCTTTCGGCCGACACGGACGCTAACGGGCGCCGCCCCGCGCGGGTAGATGCACGCCGGGAGGTATTGGCCACGCCTTGTGTCTCGAGTACCAGCGCCAAGGTATGACGACTACAGCCTAGGCGCGCGACCCTGCCCGCGCCGTGAACCTGCCGCTTACACGCCTTTTCTCCCTTAGGCCTCCATGTCATCGCCACCGCGCGCCGACCCGAAGTGCTCGAGGACCTCGCCGCCCGGGGCATGAGCGTCGTGGCGCTGGACGTGACGGACGCCGCCAGCGTCGAGGCCTGCCAACAGAAAGTAAGCGCCATGACGGGCGGCAAGCTGGATATCCTCGTGAACAATGCGTAAGTGTCGTCCCCCGCAAGCCCATACGTACGCCGGGTCCCGGTGGTCCTGGGCTGACGGTTCGGTTCCCCCACCGCAGCGGCCTCACGCACGTCATCCCGGCCACGGACATCTCGATGCCCGAGGTGCGGCAGACGTTCGAGACCAACGTGTTCGGCGTCATGGCCATGGTGCAGTCGTTCGCGCCGCTGCTCATCGCGGCGCGCGGGCTCATCGTCAATGTGGCGTCGCTGGCGGCGCTGACGCCCTACTGCTTCGGCTCCGTTTACTGCGCGACCAAGGGCGCCGTCGTGAGCTACTCGCGCACGCTGCGCCTCGAGCTCGCCCCCTTCGGCGTGCGCGTCATGGTCGCCATGGTCGGCACCGTCAAGAGCAACATCGCCAAGCAGCACCGCCGCCTGCCCCCCGGCAGCATCTACGAGCGCGTCCGCGACCTCTTCGAGTGGCGCCTCAACTACAGCCAGAACAACGCCACCGTCGACACCGACGTGTTCGCCCGCCGCTTCGTCGCCGACTCGCTCAAGCCCGAGTGGAACCTGTTCTGCCGCGCCATCCTGGGCTGGGGCCGGCCCGACTGGTTCTACTTCGGCGGCAGCGCCGGCCTCATGAAGCTGGGCAACTGGGTAGGCGAGTGGCTTATCGACACCGTCTGCTGGTACATGTTCCGCATGAACAAGCTTGCGGCCGTCCTCCAGCAGGAGCGAGAGCAGAAGAAGCTGAAATAAAGGGGGGCCAGCCCCGCGTCTCTGGTGTCTCCTACGAGGTCAAATGCACATAGGAACACCACTCGGCAGACTCGGCCAGGACCTCCATCGCCAGAATTGAGATGTTATACTCTACAAATACAGACCCGCGACGCCTTGTAGGAGCGTCGCCGATGTAGCCGTCCGTATACCAACACTCCATGCGACAGCGCACCGGAACGCCTCGTAATGCGCCTCGTGTCTATGCTTCCCCGGGATCTATTAGATGTTCGGCGCCAACAGATCGTACTTGACGCACTTCTCAACCTAATCAAGGGGTTAGCCGGAGAAAAAGGATAGCGCCGCGCGGTGAGGTAGCGAAAATACTTACGTCCTCGATGCTGACTTGCATAAACCGTCGGGCCTCTAACCCAGCCCAGACCACTAGCATGGAAAAGTCGCCGCCCTTCATCATTTCGGCGCCTCCTTGGGCGCCCAATTCTCGCAAAATGGGGAGACTGCTGCTCAGTAGGTCGAGCTGGGGGTCTAAGCTGCGTCCAATGCCTTCCAGGAGCAGGATGCTGATCACCACGTTGACAAAATCCCCCTCGAGCCGCACGTGGTGCCCCCGCACCATCGACAGGACTTGGTTCAGGATGTCGCCGATCTTGACGTTGCCGAGCGCCAATGTGCTGCTCTTGACGTTGAGCACCAAATGCTGCATCTTGAGCGCGAACACCTCCTTGTCCAGTACGGCTTCGGGCTGCCGACACCGCTCGCACATCAAGTGCCCGGCTTTGTATCCGTCAAACGCAGCCACTGCACGAAAGAGATCGAGGAAGTTGCGGCGGTTCGTAGCGTTAAGCTCCGTCACGAGACCCGTGTCGATGAAGATGAGCTGGGGGCGGAACCCCTCGGCGTCGATCTTCTTGAGCTCAGCCTCCCAAGCGTCTGGATCCCTACGCTTTCGGTAAGGGCGTAGTCGGGACAGGACCTGTTCCGTGACATCGGCCTGGTCGGCTGGGTGGGATTCGTCGTCATCGTTCGAGCGGCGGCGTAACTTGGGCAGGTCGGGTTGTTGCGCCGCGTAGAAGCGCACCATAATGTTGCCCGGGTGGAGATCAGCATGTACGAAGTTGTCAAGGAGAACCATTCTCAGAAAGGCGTCAAGGCCCTCTTGGGCAATGTCCCTCTGGAAGACGCCGCCCCCGTTTTCCAGGAAGTCGGCCAAGGGGATGCCGTGGGCGAACTCCTCAACCAACACGTTGCGGCTGGTGAACTCGAGGTAAGGAAAGGGGAACCAAGCCGTTGAGCGCTCCTTAAAATTGCGACGGAACTTAACGAGGTTGGCGGCCTCAATGCGGAGGTCCAGCTGCAGCTTCATCATCTCCCCGAACTGAACCACCTCGTCCGGCAAGGACAGCCATTCGATGGTCGGAATCATGTTCAGTGCCGACGCAAAGAAGCCCATGATGCGGAGGTCACGGCGGACCGTCCGCTCCACGCCAGGATGGAGAACCTTGACGGCGACGTATGAAGAGGGCACACGTTTGGGAGTGCTCTTGAGCACGGTGGAAACGCTACGCTGTACGTTGCGACGAAGGTTGGCGCGCTCTTGCGCGACATCGTAATCAGCAGGCGCGGCCACATCCGGCTTCAGCTTGGCCTTGTAGACTTGAGCAATGGCCCCCACGCCGAGGGGTGTCTCGTCGAACTCGTCAAAGATGTCCTCAAACCGCTTCCCATCAAAGGCGGCCTCCACAATCTGCCGTGTGCGGTGCATCGAGTGCGCGGGCGCGTTCGAGTGCAGCTTGGACATGATATCACAGAGCTCGGTGGGGAAGATGTCGGTGCGCGATGCTGCCCATTGGCCGAGCTATCCACATGTCAGCCGCTGCTCCGGTGAGCGCATCCGGACGCGCCGCACCTTGATGAAAGCCGGGCCGGCCCATTCCATGGCGCGGACCAGCGAGGCGTACCACCATAGCGTGCCGCTTCTCTCGTTGTCGCGGTCTGGCTGTCGTCGCCCGATCCAGATGGCGGGGACACTGAGGATGACAGGCACGAATATGACGGCCAGTTGCAGGAAGCGCACGCCGGTGCAAAGCGGCTCCCACAAAAAGACGTCGAGATAGTATACGAGGTTGTGCCGGAACCTGGCGAAGCCGTGACTGGACTGGTCCGTCTTTTTTTCTATCTCGTGGCGCGAGACCTCGAGCATGCGCCCCTCGGATGTCTGTTCCGTGCCGCCGTTGTCCTTCTCCGAGAGCTTGACGAAGGTGGCCGTCCCGAGCGCGAGGCCGTTGGCGGAGGCCAGGAGAAGGACGGGCCGCGAGGATTTCTGATGGGTTCGGCCGTGCGAGGTGGGCTGACGCAGCCGCCGCCGGAAAGCCGAGTGCCACGGCGTCAAGGATGGCCTGGCGGTTCGAAGGGCCGTCTGCGGCGCTGCGGCGCGAGGAGCGCACAGCCGGCCCAGGAGTATGGCTGGTCTCATGTCGTCAAGCTACTGCACACGGAACAGCGAATGCGCATCATGTCAAAACATGGCATGCGGAGCACAACGGGAGGGGGAGGGGCGAGTGCGGCTGGCGAAGAAGAAGGTGGCTGTCTAGGAGGCTGATTATCGATACAAAGACAGGCGCTCGAGGCGGCGGGACTGACGAGAACATGGGATCGGAAAGTCAACGGTGACGTACATCATATGTAAGCTTCCGTCGCATTTGCGATCCAATCCCTGCAGTCCCATGTGCCAGTACCAATTGCCAGGTACTTTGTACGTGCCAATACGTGCTAAGCACGGGCAGAAATCCATGCCAGGCGGCGCAAATTCTGGGGCCGTCTTTCGGCTGTGGCCCGCTAAAACTTGCGCTGCACCCCCGGAAGGCTCGAGAAAAACAAAAGTTCGCCCGTCCCCAAGGCCATTGCGACATCCAGTTCGGCCGCCTGGTAGCCACCGACTTCGAACTTTGCGATCAACCCTCTTCACCTCCGCTCGTCTTCCACTCCGAACCCGCCGTATCCACTGCAGATAGTATTCACTCCCCGTGAAGCCATAGCGCCTCCTGTGCCCAACGTCACATCGCCGCCATGGGTTGGTTCTGGGCAGACGGTCCTGAGAGCAGGGCTCCTCCCTCCAAGCCTCACCACAACTTCCCGACTGACGGCAGAACACCACCAGTACGTCGAGATATCTTCCCGGTGCCAGGGATCGGCACCCCGTCCCACACGAAGCCCCGTCGCTAACCCCCGCCGCAGCCGGGATGTCCGATGCACAAACACCAGAAGAGCGCCGACGCCATGGCGCCCGCCGCCGCCTGTCCCGTCAAGCACGATGCCGCCCCTGCGGCGCCGCCGGCCTCATCGTGTCCGGTGCCCCACGAAGCCAGGAAGCCCGCCGCCGAAAGCCAGTCGACCCTCTCTAAACTCAATCCCCTCAACTACATGTTTCCCGACCTGTCGCAGGACAAAGCGCCCTCGCAGACGTACAACCTGCCCACCGAACGCGATCCCTCCACCATACCGCGGGGTGATGGTGCGGGCAACTGGGAGTACCCTTCTCCCCAGCAGATGTACAATGCTCTGTTGCGCAAGGGATACACCGACACCGACGTCACAGCCGTCGAGAGCATGGTTAGCGTGCACAACTTCCTGAACGAGGGTGCCTGGGCCGAGATCATGGAATGGGAGAAGCGCTTCGCCGGCGGCCTCTTCAAGGGCCTACAGAAATGCAGCCAGGGCGAGCAGAACTTTGATCGCGTGGTTAAGAAATACGGGTACGAGAAAGAGGTTGAGGAGGTTCAGCCCAGTCTCGTGAGGTTCCAGGGCCGGCCCAAGGATATGACGCCCAAGGCTGCCATGTTCCAGGTGATGGGATGGCTGTATCCCGCCATGTTCCAGTACGTTGATCCCCAAGTAACGGCGGTGTGCCCCCCGCTAACTCTTGACTCTTAGGACGGAGCCGCCGTTCGATCGTCACGATTGGTTCGTTTCGCGCGACGCCAACGGGCAACAGAAAGAGATTCGGTATGTCATCGACTATTACTCGGGCGGAGAGGAGAACGGCGAGCCCGTTTTCTATCTCGACGTGCGACCGGCCGTGACGCCCACAGCCGCAATCGAGCGCGCGATCCGATGGGGCGGCGACGTGTGGTGGAAGGCCTCGGGAGGCGACGTCCGGGAACAAGAACGACTCGAGAAGAGCTCCAACACCAAGCCGTCGTCCTGAGCCCCGGACGGCCCGGGTCGTTCATCACGACGTATATATCACCACTACTTTGCGCGGAGTTCAGGCTCGAAGGAAATGTATACTATCGGCCCGCCCCCGAGCTCGTGGGGTGGGCTCTCAGGTTGGGACCGAGCCGCCTCAGCGGATAACGACGACTTCTGGCTGAAGGGTTTGGTTTTATGAGGGATGTTTCTGTTTTATTATGTAGCATATTCACCCACCTACCTCTCACCCCTTTGCCACTCACAACTCTGGCTACATAGGTAAGCTGCTGGCTGTTTCCTCTTACCTCGGACAGGACACTGTCGCCCGGTTAGAAACTCCAGCACCTACCTCTTTGTTTATTAAGGCCCTCGCGGGGCCACAGCTATCAAGCTCACCCCTCCTTCATGCCATGCATCCTCACTGCCAAGTTTGTCTTTGCCTTGAACGAACGGATCTAGGCCTGCCCGGGCTCTTCACCCTTGCAGCTCGCTACACGGTTGGGGAAAGGCTTCATGCGGGGGGGCCAGGGCTGATCCTGCGCCTGACCAGCCTGAATCCCGGGCAGTCGGGTAATATTACCGTGAAAGATGACAATCTGTTCAAGACAGACCAACAAGCCCGGAGGATTGCCTCTGCAATACTCTCGCGAAACGTGTCCAAGTCGCCCGCGATGCGCCCGAACCTTGGCCGTTATTTCTCCCGCGGTATATAATTAGTACGTAGGGCCATCGCCCCCGGCGCATTGCCGTCAATCTATCTGAATTTGGTCAATCAATCTCTGGCAGTCCGACGCCAGCGCAAAGCACCGCCAGTCGAGGATCGATTCGCTCTTTACGTGTCGCCGGCCCCCGGAGACGACCATGGCCACGTCCATATTAGACGCGTACGTCCCGCACTGGGATCTCTCGCTGCTCCAGCGCATGCTCCTGATTTGGCTCTTCATTGTCTGCGGCCTCGTCGTCGCGCTGCAAGCGGCCCAATCCTACATGGAACCGCGTCCCCGGTGGACGATCCTTGATCAGAAGACCAGGTCAGTTTCAGTGGATGCCCTCCCTCTGCCCAGGCCCGCCGCGCCCGCGCTGGCCGCCGGGTTTTCGCCTCTGGCCCAGCCCACACACCGCTGCTTTTGCGAGAGAGAGAGAACGTGGTTCACCGCCCGCGCGGGGAAACAGCGCTTCTGTTTGTTGTCATTGCGTGCCCCTCATGTCCCGGTTTCCGTTTTTTTTTTTCCTGTCTGATAGCGGGGGTTGTGTGTGTGTGAGAGAGAGAGAGGGTTGGCGAGAATCAAAACCGTGACTGACACCACTCTTTCTTTTCGCCAACGCAACCAGACCGTACTGGTATACGTACTACGTCTTTTTGGCCTTTCTGCTGGTACAGATCTCCTACCGGCCCCTGCGCTTCAACATGGAGGGCGTGCTCGACGGCTACGAAGTCGAAATCCTCAACACCCTGTGGCTCGGCCTCCTCGGGCTCGAGTCCGTCATGCTGGCGGGCGTCGTGGCCCTGCAGGTCCTCAAAGCGACGCGGCCGGCTCTCAAGATGAAGGAGCTCTGAGCCCGCCGACGGCGCTCGGCGCCGCACGGTCAATGGCGGCGCCGGGCCGCACCACCAAGGAACGACGCCGAGTCCCATTTACCAAGGACCGACGCCGGGTCCCGTTGCCAAGGAACGACGCCGGGGGACTGGTCGCAGCAGTAGCGGCATCACAATGTACCAACACATGTCACGACGACGCCAACACGGAAAGCGTTCAACCCAATTGCCTTATTAGTATATACCCATGGGGTGTCTACACACGCATCCGCCTCAAACCCCTCCCCGGACCGGTCCTTTCTCCCCTTAGGTCTGCTTGGCCAGCGCGTTGACCTTGTCGATGAGGGACTTGTCGACGCGGCCGGCGTTGGACGTCACCTTCTGGGCCAGGTGGTCGACCTGGTTGGCGGCGTCGGTGGGCGGGTTGCCCTGGGCCGTCTTGATGCGGGCGATCTGGAAGGCCAGGAAGAACTTGGGGGCCTTGATGGTGTTGAAGTTGCCGTTGCTGCTGCGGAGGCCGGCCTCGGTGGCCGTGTAGACGTCGAGGGCGTCCTGGAAGGCCTGAAGGTTGCTGTCGGCCATGTTGTCGGCCGTCGTGAAGGTGTCGAGGGCGAACTGGAGGCCCGACGCGGCCTTGGAGAAGTCGATCTTGCTGAAGGTCTGCGAGCCCGACGTGACGTCGGGCACGCCGCCCAGCGTCTTGGTGCCCGGGTTGCACGTCACCTTGGGCGCCAGCTGGGCCACGACCGTCGCCACCTCGGCCGGCAGCTGCGCATTGCCCGTGATGAAGCAAGCCTTGGCCTGGCGCGCCGCCACGGCGGCCGGGCCGCGGTTGCCCGTCACCGGGATGGGCGACTTGGAGAGCTCGATGATGGGCTTGCCCGTCACGAAGGGGACCTTGGGCGCCGGCGCGGCGGCGGCGAGGGAGGCGAACAGCGCCGCGACGGTGAAGGTGGCCGAGTAGTGCATGGCGACGACGAGGGGCTTTGCTTTTGGCGGGGGGGATAGACGGGGAGCCGAGTATCGCGGATAGGTGGGCAAAAGCGAACAAGTACAGATCAATTACCTACTTGGGCGAGAAGGTACAGAACGGTAGTAACGAATGGAAGCAACCCTTACCAGAGGGGACGATGGACAGTTGCGGGCAAAAAAAAAGGGTTGAATGAAAGTAACAGTGCGCAAGGTGCGTAGAGAAGGCAAGAACAGGCGGCGACGATCGGACGAGACGAGTCGTTGGTATTTGAACGTCAGGCCGCCCGGAGGGGGGCACATGGCCGGGCTTCACTATCATGAGGCTCAACCGGCTGGCGTGCCGTCTTCCTGCAGGACGCCAAGTTGCTTCGTCTCATGTGTGCCGATGGAGTTGTTTGATGTGCGGCCGGGGGGTTGTTGCTGGTTCGCATCTCCGGCCGCCACACAGATAGGGCAGGTTACCCGCCGGCGAGGGTAAGGGGGACGCCGTGTAAGGCGGAGCGAACCAGGGGGGAGAGACGGGCCCCGGGGATACAAACAGCTCTTGGTGGTTTGGTTGCATCGACAATTTTAAAGATCGTATCGAAGAGCGATGGCAGTGACGGCAGTGCCGGTAGCGAGGGCAGTGACGGTAATGAGGGCACCAAGAGCGTCACCGACCCTCGTACATCCCATCGGGCTGCCCAGCACACATACCAAAGGCGGCGTGTAAGAGAGGGAAACTCGAGACAACCGAGACCGCCATGCAAAATCCGACGATGGTGGTTTCTGGTCGCAAGCGCTCTTGTCAAACGGCGGGGCTGCAGGGGCGTCTTGGACGGCAAGGCGGGGGGCGTCGCAGCCCCCACAGTTTGGGGTTTCAAGGAGTTCTACCAATCACTTGGAATGTTACCTCGAATTCTCTCCCACGACCCCTCGAGATCCGCGCAGTCCGGCTGGAGACAAAGGGCGATCCTGAGCCCCCGAGCGGCTGTTCGGCTCGCTTTACAACTACACAGTACATCGCTTGGACTGTGTGTTTCCCAAACTTAGTTTTTACTTGACAGTGGGCACGCCGAAATGGGAAAAAGAAGTCGGGGCTGCTCTCTGTTCATTGGCCGTTGGCAAAAGACCTATTTACAAGCGGCTTGGATGCCCCGTGCCAGTCCAGCCCTGTCATGTCCCGGGACAGATGTTTTTCGCCGGGGCAAATCCCTTATACCCAGGCGGCAAACAAACACGGAACGGAACGGAGTTGTGCGTAGGCATGGTCAGAAAAAACAGCCACATTCTCGTTCCGGAGACTCCCATCATGCGTCCCCACCTTCACCACGGCTTCACATCATGCGGCTCGTCCAGCACATCTTCGCCCCCATCCCCGGCAAGCGCCGCGCAACAAAGACGACCACGGTCGCAAAACCAAGCCCACCGAAAAAAGGAAAGGGGAGGCTCGTAGGGGTGGTCGTTGTTATGGCCAAGAGCGCGAGGCCTGGCTCGGCCTGCTTAGTTGACGACAATGGCGAGAATGGTGATGCCAACGGACACGAACATCCCGTTCACGACCTCTTTAACAAAGACGGCCACGCCCACAAAGGTCACGTCCCAGCGGGCCAAAAGTTGGACGAGAGCAATTAACATGGGTGTTATGTAATCGAAGACAGCCTCTATCGGTATGCCATTAGCCATCAAGCTCGTCTCAACGGCACTGAGTCATCTTACCGATGCCAAGCCTGGAGACGATGTAATCGATTGTGCAGCTAATCTCGTTGAATAGCGCGTAGACGACGTTGTAGATGCAAGCTGTGTTGCATACTTCACGCCTGTCGAGGGCGCCATTGCCGTCGAGGGCGTCGCGCTTGTTGACTTTGGCGGACCTGGCCTGGTTCAGAAGCGACGTGATGTTGCGGAAATGCTCCTCAAGCTTCGCCGCGGCTTGCTTCTTTTCATCCGCGCTGAGAGTGCTGGAGGTCCCCCCAATCGTCTTATCTATCCGCCACGCTCATCAGTCCCCCTTTTCTTCACACCTGGCTGTCCGAGGTAATTTACTCAGCTGGCCAGTTTGAAGCATAACGTCCTTCAAGAGGGAACTGATATCTTGGTGTTGGTCGGCGTAGTCGTTCTCCCGTGCTACGAGGTCAGCAGCGTCGTTAATAGCGTGACCAAGAGGACCGGCAATGCCACTAGCGACAAAGCCGCCAAAGGCGAGAATGGCGAAGAAGAAGTTCTTCATCGTGGAGCGCTGTCAAGGTCACAATCGACGAGCGGTAGGAAGTGTGGTCTGGACTTCTCTGAGAGACGCTGGGAGGGAAGGAGATGTTGACCGTGGATACTGATGCAACAGAAGGAAAGGAAATATCACTTGTGCAATAGCCGCCTCTTTATCCTCCTGAGAGTCCTTCTGCGGTTTCTCTCTCCCTCGCTCCCCGGCCTGCTTCGTACCTGATCACTTTCCGCGCCCTCAGCCGGAGCACCGTCCCGGATGCCTCTCATTGCCCGTTGTGCCGCCGTACCCCCCCTGTCTTCGAGCGCAAAGAGGACGGATGGAACCTAGCTTACCATGTCAGAAACTCCCGCTTAATCTGGAATCAGCAGCTAATTCGTTGCATCGAACGATTCTTTCCAAGCACCCGTCCAAGCCGACGGGGGGACATCTTTCTTACCTAGCTATGCCATGCGCCTGCGATAGAGACCGTAAAGGGGCTCATGAAATGGGTTGTGCTATCCGTGGCCAGAGTGTTGTATACACCCCCTTCTTTCGATATCTGTTTGTGCGTTTGATGAGCTGGATAAAGGGGGAACCCACTAAGCTCGTTGGGTCGCCGATACTCGTGCCAAAAAGAGCCCTCAAGCCTCGGCTTTACCAGACCACTTGGCTAGTCAAGATACGGAGAGGCCATTCGATACGAGAATTTCTGTATATACTAACTAGCCTTTTGCGTTGGCTTGTCCTTACGTGGCAACTTCGGTCATGGCTGTGGGTGCTGCTATAGGTTCGGCTGGAGCCGGCGGGCGATGATTTTCATCATTTCGTTTGCCTTTTTGTTAATAACTATGTGCAAAAAACTCATTCTAGAGGCCCACAATACAAAAAGACGAAAGTCGGATTTGATGCCAAGACGAACGATTTCGTGAAGGATTTGGCGGTTGAGCCGGGATATGACGGCCATACTTGACACAATCCCGTTTTTAGCAACACCGTGTTTCTTCTGTTGTTGTTGTTGATTCAACAAGCTTCTTCCACTATCTAATTTGTACCAAAGCTTAATCCTGCAGCTTTCAATGGGTTTCCGAATCTTATACCATGTTCTGCGTGGTGGGTGACGTAGTCCATAAGACAGTCGTGTGACGGTTATTCATGTTGCCCCCTGGAGCTGGAACCTCCTGGGGTGTGACATGCGAAGGCATGATTAGCTTCCGTTCCCTCGGGATACCGAAGTGAGGGGTATCAAGCTTCCACCACGTCCGTCGTAAATGGCATTCACCAGGGCCGAGACAACCTGTGTTGTTTGCGACAGAATGCCATGCATTCGGCCTGGCCTCCGCCATCATGTACCCGCAGTGCTTCTAGGTGGCCGGCTGCAGTCCCGACAGCTGGTATACTAGCATGGGCCCCGCGCACGTAGATGAAAGCTTCCAGTCGGATCATGCGGATCGCTTCGGCGACGACCAAAGAGAGGTCTGGGCCATTGGTCCTGCACGGCATATGCCTTGGTCGACAGTCTTCACGAGGCTACTCCTACCAGAAAATTGCAGCGGGTTTGGCTGACCAACGACCATTACCACCGGTAGGCGACGAAGCTCTAGCAGCCCTTATTCCCGCTTCTTCCGCAGTCCTGCATGACACATCAGGACGGGCTTGGGCGCCGGGCTTCTCATCATCGTGTCTCACTTCTTTGAACCTGGATAGGGGCGCTGGCCGGGCTGGTACGACAAAGTCCGGCCTCGGTGTAAGTCCTGGTCTTCCCGTCCTCTAATTTGAGGCGCCAGGCAAGTTACGTCCGGACTCCGCAGTTAAGCTCCAGGGCTTCAGGCCAAGTAACAAACAGTCACCCACGGATGGTACGGCAAGCATGGTACCCAATATTCCAGCTGAGGATCTGGCTTTGTTGATTATGTGACAGAAACCGAATTCCTGACCCACGGTCTCGACGGCAGAGGTGTTCGGAATTTGTTTTTCTTTTTATTCATAATAGGTTACGCATAAGGTAAAAATGCGTATGGATCAGTCGGCTTCGCCCTGTGGGCAACCGCTAATCCGGGGAATATCTGAAGTAGCTATGAAATCGCCATAAGCCAGACTCGCGTCTTGGTACCATTCTATGGTTCTGGGTATCAGTCATCATCTCATCATTATCGATTAGTGCCTCAGGGGCCAATCCTGAGCATAGTCGCGCTCGACGCTGACATCGTTTTGGATCCAGATCACGCCCTGCCTCCGCTCGTTCTCGTCCAAGTAGGACGGTCCCTTTTGCTCCTCCAAGTCCCACGTCCCGCGGGACGAGTCGCGCGTGTGGGCTCGGGCCGGCGGCGCCGGGCTCAGGCCCGCCCGAGAACTCGGCGGCGACACGAAGGCTTGGCCACTGTCGCGGACCGTCGAGCCGCCGACCGATTTCGGTCCGACCATGTCGAACTGGGGAAGCTGGCTGTTGTGGCTGCGGACCGACCGCCCGTAGCCGAGGCTGCTCACGATGCCACGCGTCCGCAGGTAGAGCGGACGCAGCGTCGGCACGCCAATGCAGATCATGGCCACGGCAATCTCCGCCCCCGCCCAGGCGAAGTAAGGCACGAAGTTGAGGGTGTAGTTGAAAACGTCAAGCCGCGCGAGGACTACGGTCCTGACAATGCCGCAAGCTCCCGCACTGTGGCAAGGGTCAGCACACGCGTATGGGCCGCCCCAGTCAGGTCGGCAGAGCCGGCACTTACATGACGCCGAGACTCATGCCGCTGGCGAGCATGATCTTCTCCCGCTGGGGCATCTTCAACGACCAGATAAATAACCACGGGAAGATGGCGAAGAAGAAGTCGCAGATGCTGGACCAGACTACACTTAAACACATCAGCCAGCTGACCTTTGGCCAGGTGTCTTCGCGACCAGGGCAACGTACCACCCAAGCCAACACTCATAGGCTGGATCTTGATATTCCACTTCCCCGGCGTCCGCAGAGGGTCCCAGCTCGCCTTGACGGGGTCGGTCTGGTTCCACAGCATGATGGTGAGGGCGACCGAGGTGGAGATTGTGACCAGCACGGCTGCCCACAGGGCGATGCGCTGCCAGCGTACCTGCACGACGCGCAGCAGGAACAGGCCCATGGACAGCTTGGCCATGGCGTTCCCGATGATGGCGAACGAGTTGGCCACGTAGGTCCAGAAGATGGCGTCGGACGAGGCGGCGAAGCTGAGGGACCAGAAGCTCTGGCCGAGGCCGTAGTGGACGGCGACCTGGATGCAAACGGTGAAGCAGAGGAGAAAGGCGCCGGTCCAGGCGTACATGTGGTCCTCGATGCCGACAAACTTGACGATGCGCCGGCGCGTGTAGAGCCTCAGGACGACGAGGCATATCGAGAGGGCCGTCAGCGCCCACATGGAGATGGCGAGGTGGATACCGGCGTGCATCTTGAAGGCGGGAGACGGCGCCGGCGGCGACGGCGCATGGATACTCGGGGTCCTCGATCGTGGGAACGTCGACACCTAGCAACAGCAGCAGCTAGAAGAACCGAAGTCGTCTCGGAAGAGGGAGGAGGGGGCAGGCTACCACTATGTAGGCCAGTACACAAGTAGAGAAGCAGCGGGCCCTGGTGCCCAGGGCGAGCTCCGCCGGATGGAAGCAAGGGAAAGATAGGCAAGGAAACAGCCCAGGATGCACTGCCGTCCCCGCAACGGATCTTAATTCCTTGCCTTAAGGGCCGGTGGTCGGGTCGGTCATTGCTCGAAATAGCAAGACAGGCCCGGTGGATGGAGCCGTGACGGCCGCAAGCAAGAAAAACTCTACCGGACAAGGGCCCAGCCCGAGCCAGCAGATCGGCCAGACGAGCAGGCGAGGCCCAAGAGGAGCCCCTCGCTCGCGTCATGGTCGCTTTCGCTTTGCTTGCTGGGTAACCGCCTCTGCCGTAGAACACACGACGGGCTGGTTGGCTGACGGCGCGAAGGAGGGGTCGGGCGGGCGAATCGAGGCTGGCGGGCACGAGGCAACGGGGCGGTCGGGAACCCACCAACGGTAGGGGTCTCTCCCCCGGATAGCACGTTTGCTCGCCCGTTCCATGGCGGCGAGTCAAGCTGACCAGGGCCGCTGGGCGGCGGGATTGGCTGGTAGGCGCTGCATTTCGGGCGAATGAGAACGCTCGACAAGGGCAGCGCCCGCGGCGACGGTAGCCGAGCCCACGATGCCCGCTCCCTATAGGCTGGGAATCGACAGCGACAAGCCGGGGTGTTTAAAGCTGTGCTCTAAGCGCCCGTCCATCCGCCCCACCGCCGTCGCCGCTCGTGGAGCCATCGCAAAGCTGAGGTGGATGGACATCGAAGCGCCAGAAAACCTCGCACACCTTTTACTCGTCATATGCCCTCGCCGTCGCGTCCTCTCCCTCGGGCAATATCCCACGCCTCCGATAGCACACGGCCTTCGCCTATCTTGGACCTGTGCGCCGGCGGCGGAGGGCCCTGATCCATGCAGCATGCTCGCCATAGGCCCGTTCGTCACATTACTCATCTGGCGCGCAGCCATCAGGTGACGTTCGAGCCGGCCTTCTGGAATCGCCGAGGCGAGGCATACGAGAAGGCCAGGACTCGCTTCCTCTTCGCCAAGGTCCTGGTCCGCTGGGTCGCTCATGTCGATATTGCTCTGATGGCCCAGGATCGATATGCGGCCGCTTTGGCGACCTTCCGATCCACGGCAACCCCGCGTCATATGACGGTGGGCAGTCTATCACAAGCCATCGTTGTTTCTAAAAATGGCGTGCTGGGGTATGGATACAATGAACGGCCCCATACGATACACTGTCTTCGTCCTTTACATAATCCCAGCTTCTCACGCAATTATGGTACGGATTGTATACAAGGTGGCGGAGGTTTTGTGGCGGGGCATTTGCAATTACAGCCAGCTATCATCTGTCTGCATGTACGTACCTAGGTGGTATGTATGTGCTGCGTCTTTCTTTTCACTGGATAATACTAAATTGCAGGTGGCATGGGAAATGTGTATTCCGACTGCCTGCCTACTTCCGCACAGCAATGTGAAAAATGTTTATTTGACCTCTGTTGCGCTGCTTAGCACACGCTGTTGTGACCTGGGGAGAGGCCCATGTTCACGTACCCGTCTACTATGTCAGAGTCATACCAAATAATTTACAGCATAGATTTCTGCCAGACTCCAAAAGGTACTTAGGGTTCGATGCCGGGAAAAGGGCTAGTATTTATCGTCTCATTTGGGAAGGCGTACTTCTCTTACGGTTTGACGCTTGCGGAAGAACACCTGCTGCTTCATTTTACCGTAGAAGGAGCCGTCTATTGGAATCACGTTCAGATCCCTCCAGAACTAAATACTCCCGAAAGTAAAGAGCGTCTTGTATCTTTGTACGTAGTGGGTGGCCAGGAGTTGCGGAAAAGTGAAAGACAATGCCCGTCCCATCGGGTCCTGGTCCAGGGAAAACACTACCTCTTCCAAGGCATATTCAGATACAACACGGTAAAGGAGCGATTCCAAGTCACGGAAGGCACCTCTATAGCAGTCATCGGCATTGAACCCCGCCATGGTGATGAATGCGTGCGGGCGAAGGTGCGGTAATGCCCTTCTAGTAAAACTTGAAAGGGAGCACACACTGCAGATCTCAGCATTGCATCAGCGTCAAAGGAAACTGGACACTTCCGGCTGTTTCGTTACCGGTACGTTTTAATAACCTAAAAACGATACATCCCGATATTTCCATTAACTTGTTGACCACCCCAGGTTGATTGGCTGATCTCCGTTTGTCACGGTGCCCAATCTTCTGTTATCGATGGGACACCTTATTGCTTCCCAGGAGCAACAGTAGGACCAGGCCCTTTCGCTCGGCGCATTTCTCTTATAGATACGTCGCCAAACTATTCTTGAGATATTGCGCGTCGGCAATAGGAAACGTATTTTACCCGCCATTCAACTCCAAGTCTACTCAAGCGCACCTCAATCCCACTACAACCCCGCGCAGTGCCATCCGAGACAAAGACAAACGCTGCAGTTCTCGCACCATCTCCTTATTCCAGCCATCGAAATTTTCTCGCCGTTTCAAATACGGCAGGAAGCCCAGCATGCCGGAGAAAAAGGCGCTCAGCCAGCGCGAGAATGAGATATTGGGTATTGGGTTGACTTGCCTAGATCACGCGGTAGGTGCATCATTACGTTGCGTGGTACCTCCAAGACGTCCGATACTCCTATTCCCGCAGTCCGCCTCCGAGTTCTCAACCACGGAATAGAAGGCTGATCTTTAACTGTTTGGCCCCAGGGCATCGACTTCAACATGATGGCCGAGAGGGCAGGCTATAAGAATGCCAACAGCGCACGCGAGGGCTTCCGCAACTCGAAAAAAAGATTTCTTGCGGTGGTTGGAATTAATCCCAAAACCGGAATTCCGAAGGAGTCTGTCTCCAGCACTGCCTCCGCCTCCACCAGGGACACTTCCGCCATGGCTAAGCCCGCTAGAGCTGCCACCACGGCCACTCTCTCTAGAGCTGTGCCCGTCAGAGCCGCCATCGCCAAAGTTACATCTGTCAAAGCTACTCCTGCCAGGGCTGACTCTGCCACAACCCCCTTGTCCCGGGCCAAGTCCACCCGCGCCTCATCTACCAGAACGGTGCCCGCGAAGCGAGCCAGACGAGATGCCGCCACCTCTCCGCCCCCTAGCGGAGAGGAAGAATACGACAGCGACGACA
Source organism: Nigrospora sphaerica (assembly GCA_018287875.1). Lineage (NCBI taxonomy): Eukaryota > Fungi > Ascomycota > Sordariomycetes > Amphisphaeriales > Apiosporaceae > Nigrospora > Nigrospora sphaerica. Next base: position 1,595,973 of record JAGVVL010000017.1, read on the forward strand.
CCAAAGATGAGGATGATGTGGTGGAGGCTGATGATGAAGAGGACTACAAGCCCCCCGGCCCTCGATACCCTCTCGCCAAGAAGGCAAAGACCTCGGTCAAGACTAAGGCGTCTAAAGATGACGCGGAGGCCGCCGTTCCTCCCAAGCAGCCTGGTGAGCACGACAACCATGGTGAAGGCGAGGCGAATACCCACGGTAATAAACCCGAGGAGTCTAGCGCCATGTTTCTGGTTCCACATGTTGAGCCCAAGGAGCAGGACAGGATGGGCGATGGGAAAGCTTGCGAGGATGTTCATGCTCTCGATGAGAAGTCCAAAGAGGAGCACAGTGCTGTGATGCCTATCTACAATGCTGAGACACAGGAGCAGAACAGCATGGATGCTAACGATACTGCCGAGGCTGCTCATGCCTGGAAGGTGAAGCTCAAGGAGGAAACAAGGGCTGTGATCCTGACTCACCACGTCGACAACAATCCGCAGGACAACGTCGACGATCCAAATGCCGGCGAGGATGTTCAGGCTTCCGATGCGATGCCCAAGAATGCCGGCGACGTGGCCATGGCCCAGAACATTGATGCCGAGGAGGACGGCGAGGCCATGGATATTGCCGGAAAGCCCAAGCCCAAGGCCACCCAGGCTCATCAGAGCGTCGATCCCCAGACCGGGGGCACGCGCCCGGAGATGGACGTCACTGGCGAGACCAAAGAAAATGCCGTTGCCGGCAGTGGTAAGGGCGTCAATAAGAAAAACACAGCAGCCGTCTCGGCCTATGATAGCAAGATGGAGGGTGGCACTGCCGAGCCTCAGAGTGGCGAGGCTGCCAATGCTGGGGTGCTCGACGAGATGGCCAACATCTTGATGCAGGCTGCTGCATTGGAGAAACAAATGAAGGCCGATGAGGAGTTGGCGCCCAAGGAGTCTAAGGCCTGAGAACTTCTCTGCAGGGAATGGCCAAAGCCCAACCGCAGGGACCGTTGCCCTTTAGCTGGAACCCTTTTGACGGCACGATGCAAGAACATTGCGTGGACTTTGTGCAGTGGTCGGCGGTACAACTCTTTGGTACTTTGCTGCATGGTTGCTGGCTCAATCATCTCTGCGGTTCATTTCGAGGCATGCGGCCAAGGGAGAGATGGCCCCATAGAGGGCCAATTTGTAGAATACAGAACCCAATGTAGTATTACGACGATACCGCCGCACACCAAGTCCGCCTGGACAGCGATCGTAGAAGTTGCCATCAAGTCTTCTTGGAGAAAGCAGCCGTCAAGTCTGCCATACATTCCTTCATAAAGTCCCTAGCGGCCGGGACCTCGGCATCCCATTGCGTAAAAGGGTGGCCCTGTCCCTTCCAGACCTTGTGCTGAACGCTGACGCCCGCATCTTGGAGCTTCTTGCAATACGCCTCGGCTTCGGACAGCAGGGGGTCGATCTGGCCCGAGTAGATGACCACGGGGGCGAATCGATCGTTCAGCTCGGCCAAGATGGGCGACGCCAGGTGGTCGTTCGCCCTCTTTTCCCGAACGGCGCCCTCGCCGAGCCACAGGTTGTAAAACCAGACCAGTCGGTGCAGGGGAAGCATGGGCGCGTGCTCGTACTCGACGTAGCTCTTGTACGGCACGGTGGCGGCATCGCACGAGCCGCTGGGCGGGACATAGCGGGCGTCGAGGACCGGGACGATGAGGACCTGCAGGGCCGGGACGGGCAGCTCGGACTGGCCGGCCAGCCACGAGACCGAGGCGGCGATGCAGCCGCCGGCCGAGAGGCCGGAGACGGCGACGCGCCGGGGGTCGACGCCGAGCTCGTCGGCCTTCTCGATGGTCCAGCGGTAGGCGTCCCAGCCGTCGGTGACCTGGGCGGGGTGCGGGTACTCGGGGGCGAGGCGGTACTCGACGTTGACGACGACGATGCCGAGGCCGTCGCAGAGCTTGCGGCACAGGCCCTCGTCCGAGTCGAGGCCGCCGAGGACGAAGCCGCCGCCGTGGTAGTTGACAAGGGCGGGGACGCGGCCGTCGGCGCCGGCGAGCCCGCTCCGCGCGGCGGCCGCGGGCAGCGGCGCGTACACCTGCACCCGGATCTCGGCCTGGTCGCCGAAGCCGGGCTCCCCCGCGTACGAGCGCACCGGCACCGTGTGGAAGTCGGCGCTCGCCACCTCGGGCGCCGGCCGCGCCGCCTTGGCCGTCGGAAAGGCGTACCGCGCGCGGTCCCGGTTGAACTCCTCGTACGACACCTGGTCGGCCCGTAGCCGGTGCGCCTGGTGCTCCGTGTAGACGCGCGCGAAGTCGGGGTCCACCTTATCCACGACGGACGGGTGGAGGGCGTTGATGGGACTTGACGCCTCGGAAGCCATGTTTGAGGGTGGGCTTGGGGGAGGGTTCCTCAAAGTCGTATATGCTTCACGGGTGATGGAGCGGGTTACGGGAAAGAATGGGTGATTGTATTGACTGGACCAACATGCTTATCCCGTGGGCGACCAACACCCGACGTCGTCGCTGTTTAAAAACTAGGCCGTTGCCTCCACGTGCATCCTTGATACGATTTGCCCCGGGCTAAGAAGTAGCCGGCTTCGGGATATGTTGGAGGGAGAAGCAGATAACAACGCTGATCTCGCCGCCGGCAGTCCCCGGCTTAGGAGTCACTACCGAGTACGTAAGACGGTTTGGTCAAGAGTCCGTCTTTCCCCGCGCATTCGTCAAGGGATGGGGCAGAGGCGGGGAACCAGGATGAAGGCTGTCCGTTACACGCATCGTCGGTTCGGTGGTTCGCAGGTTGCGGCTTCGGAGGGCACACCCCCTCGCTTATGCAGGCTTCCGCCGGTAGGGCTCAATCCTGCATGGTATACCCGTCCAGGGCGGCACGTTACGTCGAACGGCGTCGGGGCAAAACGGCGCGGGTAGCGGGGGGCCTTTTTTGTTTGGTGGCACCCAGGGGTGGATGTTATAGATGGGCAAACGTGGATTCATGCGAGCGTTAAGTTAGGTAGCTAATGTGAGTAAAGTACCTACTAGTAGACCCAGCATCCATCGGCTTGGCAACAAGAAAACACATCGCCATCCTACCTAACATATTACGGGGCTTCTTGTGTGTCAGGCGATTGGCTTCAGATCTTATCTGTAATCAGGCAGGTATATAATGCCGTCAGCTCCGGGATAGGCAGGCGCCCAACGGTAGCTTGGCGACGTTTGTCGGTTCCCTCCGTGTGTTCAAGTACTGTAGCCATCCATCTTCGCGAGCACCTGCAACCCAGCTGCCAAGAACCGAAGGACCCGGCAGTCGTGTTCAAGCCCGAGGGGGGATTATTCCCTACCGCTGTTGTTGTTTGCATGCCGCGGCCTACTAAAGAAGAATGTGTCCAAAGCACCTTCCCACCAGACACGGGAAACCGTCGATTTCTTGTCGTGTACGTCTTTGTACATAGAATGGCAAGGGCCGTGGCAGATCACGCTGGCGACGTCACGCTCTGCCTCGCCGCTCTGGCCGCCCTGGCCTGGACCCTCTTCACCGTCTTCGGCCAGGTGGTGGATCGGCCCCTCTCCGACCACCATACGGAAATCCACGGCGATAAGCCCGGCACTGCGAGTCTAACGGTGTACATTCCGGCGAACAGGCACGACGACTTGTATCAGACTGTGAGAGGACCATGTCACCACTTTCCCTAGCGTTGTGGCTCGTCAATACTCACCAAGCGGGGGTCAGGTCGACGTCGCATTCGACGGCCAATTGATGCCCCTCGCGATAGAAACTTCACTGGGCGATAGTTTCTTCGCCTCGGATGCATGCGATACTCGCGACCCCCGAAGTGGCTGTTACAATCTAACGTCGGCCTTTAATGTCCAGGCGTGTACCGACTGCCGATTCTGTCATTGCCGGGCGGTGGCTAACGGAAACAGAGCACGACGCATCTACGCGAAGGTGAACTGCTCGACACGTACTTGGGCAAAGGACGCGTTGCCGGCAACTTTTCTACGTTCGAACTCGAAGCATCCCCCATCCGGGCAACAAATATTACTGCCGCCCTGATAAACTCGGCTTGGCCCGACGAGTTCCAGAATGGCTCGTTCGCAGGTTTCGTGGGCCTCGGCCTTCGCACCTACTCGCACGGCTGGATGCTGTTCAAGAGGCTCCCACTCGTCGAAACGCTCATAAGCCAGGGCAAGCTGGTGCGGCCGCTTTTTTCATTGCGCTCGCCACGCTTGGGTGATCCCGCCGTCCCGACGGGCAGGTTGACTTTGGGTCAAGTGGACGAGGAGTACCGACACCTGGACATCCAATACAACGACGTTCTCCAGTTCGCCAGGTAAGCGGTCTCGAGTCTCGTCGTGAGCGCCCATACACGCATTCTCGCCACTGACTCTTGCCCAGCTCTCCCAACACCACGGGCCGGCTCCACACCGGTGCTTGGTCGGTCAGACTGGGGAAAATCAGGATCAACGGCATAGAAGTACCCGTCAGTCCGGGCCGGCTCCGTCCGGATGGCCAGCACGTCTCGGCCATTGATACGGGCGCATCGCATATCTACTTGCGCTCTCCCGAATTCCGCGCCGTCGTGGCGGGCTTCCACGGCATTACCGAAATCCGCGGCAGTCGCTTCCCGGGAGCGGGAGACGAAGCATACTTCGAATGTGCCGAGCCGCAAAGCCTGGAGCTGGTTATTAACGACCGGCGGTTCCCCATCGATCCGTTGGACATGCTGGTCGGGGGCGCGAACTACGTTACCGAGAACGGGGTACGAATGTAAGTGCCGTGATCCCCATCCCCAGTGAATCCCAGACCAGCGCTTATCCGTCTCATTGGCTCAGGTGTGCAGCGGGCATCCGGTCCTGGGATGTCCCGAGATTTGCGGATAGTCTCCTGGGCCTTCCCTTTCTCCGCTCCGTTCTCGCGGTCTTTGACTACGTGTCCGATGACATGTATTCAGTACCGCCCCGAGTAGGGCTGGCAAGCGTGGTCGACGAGCAGGTAGCACTCGCGAGGTATGGAGACCTGTACACAAATAGGCTCGAAGGGTAAAAGATGTGCAGTTGGTAAGTAAGGGGACCACGGCCCCGCGTAGTGGCCGACCGAGCCTTTGGGTACGTCGTTGAGACTCCAGAGTAGTGTCCCTAGGCGGCGCCCAGAACAGATCAAATACTACTTCTTAGTGCCGAGTTGTCGTCGATATCAAAGCTGCAATTCTTTGCCTGTTCACCGTCGCGACGCAGGAAGAGAGAGACGTACAACTGGATGAAGGCGACGAATGAAGTATGCAAGTTATGTACTTGCTTATACTCCTGGCAAAGCATAACTACTTGTGTAGCTACAGACATGCACTATGCCTGATGTATTTATGTGACCATCACTAGCCGTCTGAGGCTAGCGCACTGCCATTGAGCGGCCCTAAAGACCTACTGGCTCAAGCGATAGGTGCGGCAAAAAGTCTTATCGGATGGGACACACAGCGATACCCCAGGATCTGTAATGCTCATTGCACCTTGCGCTCGGGAGGGAGCACAAGAAATGCATTTACGCGACAGGCGCCACTCTATTCCAACCCAAACCACAAAGGACCCTTAGCTGGACCACACTCTCCCATTTCATCATCACTCCCGACTCGAGTTTACCCTCATCGCCCCTGCGATCGCGACGACCGCAATATTGCATCGAACATGTCGCGCTACCCGCGCTCCCAACGATCGTCTCCCTCGCGAGACGATCACCGTAGAGGCTACGAAGACGCGCCCTCGCGCTCATCGCGCCCGCACTACGACTCCCCGCGTACGCCGTCCGGCAGTGATCGCTACAACCCTCCGCAAGACTCAAACAGCGGCTTCCGCGGCCCTTATTCGGACCTGCGTCGTGGCGGGCGCGAGGCGCGCGACCGAGACCACCGTGACGGCTTCCGTCCCCCCCAAGGCGAATTCGATTTTCGCGTCGAGCGCCCCTCACGGGTCCAGGAATCGTACGAGTCTTTCAACTCGGGAAACAGGGGATCCGGCGATCGCAGAGACGGAGGCGACAACTACCGGCCATTCCCGTCGGGCCGGAGACCGCCCACCGGCCCGCGACGTGGCCGCGGCGGCTCGTCGGCCTACAACCAACGCCGCCCGCCATTCCAGAAATGGGTGCCCCCCAAGGCCGCGGAACGGATGTTGCTAGTTGAGAAGCATGACGGCGAGGTGCAGGAGATGCTTGGCGACAAGACTGGACGAGCTACGTACCGCGACGTCGATGCGCTGTCGGATAGCGACGAAGCGGCCATGGAGATATCCGACGACTCGGATGCTGGCAGAGACAGCGCAGAGCCGGCAGCCAAGCGCACGCGACTCTCCAAGACCACAGCAGACGAGGGACAAGAGGCACCCAAATGGTCAAACCCCGATCCCTACACGGCTCTGCCGCCGCCGGACGAGTCGCAGCGCAAGAAGAAAGACGTCGTGCAGCTTATCCGCAAGGCGCGTGTCGAAGCTGATTCCCAGAAGCCCTCGGCAGTCGAGGAAGCTGCCGAGTTCATTTCTTGTGACTTCAGCGACGACGAGAGCGAGAAGCAGGAGGACGGCCCCGCGCCTACCAGTAACCCCTCCCTGCCAGCACCCGTGAGCAGCAGCAGCAGCGGTGCCAACAGGCTTCCCCCGCCCCCGCCACCACCAATTTCCTCACTTCCACCTCGTCCCCCGTTCCCACCTCCGCCCGATCCATCTGCCAAAAGGCCAAAGAGGGGCGACAAGAGGCCTGCGGATGCGGCGCCCTACTCCAGCCTGGGCAACAGGAAGCGCACGTTTGACGATCAGATCAAACTACCCCACGCTCTCCTCAAGAAGCCGCAGAAGATACCGACTCACAAAAAGGTGGTCATGGAGTATCGCGTGGTGCAAGGTGAAGATCCCTGCCCCTGGGCCCGGACGGATCACTCCGACACCGCTCTCCCAGCTGTTCGGTAAGCGAGTCTTTTTCAGCACTGCCATGGGTGATGTTGCTGACTGCTACCCGCCACAGGCTTCACAAGGAGCTGGTGGACTTCTTCGAGTACGTCAAGCCTCGCGACTTCGAGCACCGCGTCCGAGAGGCCCTTGTCAATCACCTGGATGCTCTGATCCGTATCAAGTGGCGCGACGCCAGCCTGGTGGCCTTTGGCTCGTTCAAATCCGGTCTATTCCTCCCGACGGCCGACATGGACCTGGTCATCTGCTCCAAATCTTTCCTCGACACTGGCTTTCCCAAGTACAATTCTCGAAATAAAATTTGGCAGATGTTGCACTTTCTCGAGGGCCGGGGCGTCGCCTACGAGAACGAGTTCGAGCCTGTTCTGGGTGCCAAGGTCCCTCTTCTCAAGTACTGCGACCGCTGGACCGGCCTCAAGATTGACATCTCGTTCGAGAAGCAAGACGGCGTCCGGGCTATCCAGACCTTCCTGGATTGGAAGAAGCTGTACCCCGCCATGCCCAAGCTGGTGGCCGTCATCAAGCAGTTTCTTTGCATGCGCGGCCTCAACGAGCCCGTCAACGGTGGCATCGGCGGATTCTCGGTCATCTGCATGGTTGTTCATCTCCTGAACCAGATGCCGCAGGTCCAGAGTCGCTCCATGGACCCAGAGCACCACCTGGGCGAGGTTTTCATGGAGTTCCTCGATTACTACGGTAACAAGTTCAACCACGAGGTCGCGGCGATCTGCTTGGACCCGCCTCGCGAAATCCCCAAGGTAAGTCGACGGGCTTTCGGCCCCTTCGGCCTCGGCGCAGCTGCTTACCGTCGGCCTCGCAGAGTCAAGTTTCGGAGATATCCTACCGCAACCTGGACCGACTGTCCATTATCGACCCCAACAATCCGTCCAACGACATTGCGGGTGGTTCGTCCAACTACAACCTGGTCAAGGAGCATTTCCACAATGCACATGCCCTGCTCCACAGCCGAATGACGGAGCTGGCCAAAGGCGCACGTCCCGTGGAGGGATACAACACGATCCTGGCGCCCATCTTTGCCGGCAATTACTCATCGTTCGAGCGGCAGAGAAACTTCCTGCGACACCTGGACGAGGAGCTTTCCGCGGCCCCCACGAGAGGCAGAGAGACGCCTTGGGATAAGATCCAATGGTAGAGAGGATCCATGCCAACGATGACGCGGACGGTCTAATATTCCTAATGAGCGATGACACTCTCGGCGAATACGGCGTTACGGATTGTTTTGGGAGACCCCACGATTCCCCGACGGAAAAGCTTGCAGACCTGCATCGGATGGCACGCGGCGGCGGCGCCCCCCCGGACCGCGTCGTGCTTGAGAAACCCCATTGCCTTGTATTGTTTCGCGTTCATTGCTAAATGTTTCCGCCCAGGTTTGGCATTGAGTGTAGATTAAGGGTCATCGGTTCGACCTTACCATGTCGTCTCCGCATGTACCCATGTTGCCCCGTCGCTTTGTTTTTGTCTGCCACCGGTTCACGGCCGAGTGGCGAAAAAGTTAATCAACGTACGGCTATTTGGCACGGTCATGACCTTGACGCGAAAAGAATCGATGTGCGGGCCTTTGTTCTCGACGGCTTCTCATGGGATTGATTCCTTGGGCCATTGCTTGAAGGATCCCGGCTGGCCTCTGGTGAGGGCCTTTGCTAATTAATCACAGATGAAGGGGCAACTCCCGGGCTCTTTTAGGGCTCCCTGGCCTTTCTGAGCCTGGCTGTGTTCCATGGTTGCCTAATAGCCAGCAGTTTCGCGTTTTCGCCGACTGCTGGTGTTTATGCGGAAACCACCGTTTTCTCACTTCAGGCCGGGACTCGTCCCGACTGCGGAGAGGAAGCCATGGGCAGTTCCCATGTGTGTTGGGTAGCGGTTGACGAGGCAGCGCGATAACGCGCGAGTACATCATGGCCATGACCGTCCCAGGCATCTGGGCAAGGTCATATTTTGGAGCCTCTAAAGCATCAGCCCGAGTTGCATGTAACTTGCGGCGGTCTCAAGATGGCCAGACGTATCTTGAAGAATTTAACGGCATACTTGCGAGAGTTGCCTCATCTCCTCGTGAACACGGCTACGGTGATACTAGTCCCCAACGTGGTCGCACGTGACTGGCATCTCCCAACCCACGTGCGTCGAAGGCCGAGGATGCATGGCAAGGGGCTTCTCGCTGGTTCCCAAATGCTGTCGCCATCGCCGAGCCTCCTACCGTTTTGAGCAGGACGTAGAGACATATCACAGAATGTCGGGATTTTGGAGTGAGGATGTACTTTTCTTCAACTACGGCCGTCTCGTCCCAACCATTCCCGTCGGCAGCCTGCACGGACGGGTGTGAGATTGTTGTGTCTGTATTCTGTGCGCAATTTGGGCGAAGAGCATGGCAGTCCCATGTTGGTAAGGGCTCGTTCATATACCGTTTCCCAAGCCTTGGACTTTTCTCCGGACCCGCTTGGTTATCTGTCTCCCGCTGGATTAGAGATGACCTTGCTGAGCCTCGTTTTTTCGACCACTTCGGAGGTCAGGTGGTGTGCAATACATGGGCACTTAGAAATATGGCAGGCAAGTCCTCGGAATGGACCTCGCCTAACAAAGGCATTGCGCGTTACCCGGCAGCCACAGCTACAAAGGCTTATATAAATACATGCATCCAAGTACCTTCTGGGGTACCTTATGGAAGGGGGAAAAGGAGCCCATGATCCGAAGCAGCTACCGGATTCCGGACAGTACTGTCGTTTGGTCACGCATCAACCCCCGCCCAGGTTCTTCTCAAGGCTTTTGATACCCGCTAGCTCTCCCGTCCTGCGCTGTAGCCATGGTAGCCAGTACGTTCGAGGAGATGGGCATCCCGCCGCCTCCCGTTCCACACTCTTCCCGGTTCTCTTTGCAGCGCGTCTGGAAGAAAGACAAAAAAAGCAAGGGCGAGGGAAAGATGCCGGGCGCCCCCGCCGACCCCGTCCCGGCGGCGGGCGACGGCCACGAGGCCCGCGCCCGGCCGGACCACTACACGTTGATGCCGGCCGAGGCGCGGCTCCCCGGGGGGCGGCGGCGGCGGGGGGGCGGCGCCGAGAGGCACCTCGTGACGCTTCCCGACGGGTGCACGCTGCGCGTGGACGCGGCGTACCTGCCGCTGCGGGCGGGCGGGCTCGACGCGGCGGGCGGGCGGCGCCGGTGCCGGTGCCAGGAGGACGCGGCCGCCGTCGTGGCCGCCTACCTGCTGCACTGGCCCGCCTTCGCCGCCGCCCACCTGCCGCCGCCGGCGCCGCCGCTCGCCGCCGCCCAGGCCGTCGCCGCGCGCCTGCTCGACGCCTGGGGCCTCGACGCCCGCCGCCTGCGCTCCCCCGGACTCCGCCCCGCCACCCTCGCCGCCGCCGCCGCCGCCCTCGACGGCGGCCCCGACGCCATCGCCCGCCGCCGCCGCGACGCCGACGACGACCCCGAGCCGCCCGCGCCCAAGACGGCAAAGCCCCCGCGCCGTTCGTTTGGGGCTTCGTCATAGTGCCTCCTGCTCCAGCGAAGCATAGAGTGGGTGCCTGGCGAGGGGAAGGTGAGTGTTTTGGGGCGCACCCGAACAGCCCTTTCATGGTAGGCCAGTCTTCATAGTTGGAATGCTAGCCTGATATTGCTGGGATGTGCTTTGTGTGGTCTTTCAGTTCTGCTTTTCGGTCTGGTGCGCCATATCTTTTTTAAATCTTTGCTTCCCTTTTCTGCTTACCCCACTGGAAGAATTTCCGCCCCCATACGCCAGAGGCACCGAGTGTTTAGGTGGTTGTGAAATTCTCAAATCCCAGGATGAGTTATGTATGCTTGCCGCGCACTGCTTAATGCTCCCATCTCGTTATGCTTCCGCCGAGCTCTCATGCTTGGCCGCTAACCTGGATGCTCGCCGTGTCTGGAATATCAGGACGGCGACCGGCTCGGGGAGGAAGGCGAGCAGGACGCGAATCGTCAAGGCTCTGCTTATAGGGCCGAGGTAGGCGGCCCGGGTGGTCAGGGCCACCAGGGTATAGAGGATGTGAACCCCTACGAAGACTCCCTCTTTCTCTTCTCCTCCTTCTTCTTCCGTATATAGAACCATACATGTACAGCCCCTTATAGTTGTGCGAATATGGAGGACAGTCTGGCATAGTTCAAGGCAACATGTATGCCTCACAAGAATGCCGTGTTGAACGAGAGCGAGTATCCCTCCCTGGAAGGGAAAGCGCGTAGAGTGAGAGCGAGCATCCCTACTGGCACAACAAGTGCTTACTCGGGGGCGGGATAAGAGAACCACTAAGGATCGGGGCGCATTGCTTAGACTCCCGGATCGGCCCGCGATATCGGCCGACGTTTTCCTTAGATTAGAGGTCTAGCTTCGCGACGAAAACACGGTTGCCGCAGTCTTTCGGGGGGTTATGGTAAGGGGTGCTGTTACTTTCCTCGCTACAACGGTAAGAGGCCGATGGTAATATCTTGATGTGGCGGGACTCATGGTTAGCGAATAGTGCAGACTGATGCCGCCCTCTTGACCTTGTTGCTTCCTGCCACCAAGGCCTCCTTCACGAGGCACAGTTATCTGCCTCAACCTCCATGCGCTCAGGTTGATCGCCCTCGCTCTCGCTCCCCCCGCACACATTCCGCGTATCCCGTCCGTTCAGCCTCGTGCAATGCGGCCCGCGCGACGGCCGGGGCTGCCCAGGCTCTATCATACCAAGTCTAAGACGGGCTACCTCCGATGTCGTTTCCGCCCTGTCAAGGTGGGTGACAAGACCACGGGTGTTCCGGAGACGGCTCAGCCGGGCCACCACTTTGCCCCCATGGCGTCGATCCGGCCCCCGAGGTCCGCGCCGTCTGCCGGCACCTGCCGCGCGAGTTCCGGCCCCTCATGGCGTGGCCGAACTCGGTGGCCGATTATTGAGTAGCGACGTTGGAGGACCGGATGACGCAGAAAAATACGGGAGGGGGTTAGGAGACTTTGGGGACATTGGTCACTACTGTTCTGAGACCCGCATACTTGTACTGTGCCTGCCGTCTCATCAACAAGTGGTGGTCCCATCCCATGAACCCAACCCAACTACCTACAAATTCAATCTCAACCAAACGAACTCGACCACCACCACCTTAGAGCAAAGTGTTTTGGCTTAGCCAAGTTTTCGCAATTCGTCTGTTCAAAACAGCATGTGTATCAGTATGTGATAAGTTACCTGCATATCAACAGTTAATGGCAAGATGGCCGAGCGGTCTAAGGCGCTACGTTCAGGTCTGTCTGAGTCTCTGTGGCTCTTCGGGCTGAACATCGTAGTCTCGCAAGAGGCGTGGGTTCGAATCCCACTCTTGTCAGTGCAATGTTTTTTTGCTTTTAATTTTTTTTGAGCTATCCTTCACGTTGCCGTGACAAATGCATTCTGTATCCAGTCACTGTACCTCTTTTCATGTAGCATATTTTTGGGATGTTGCTGAGAAAGCGCTGTTTCACGGCGGAATGGATTATGTGTAAGTGGTACATATATGTGTGCGTGGGTGTATTTGCATAGGCCTCAAGTACAAAAGGCATCATTCATGTTAGCCGAGCGTTCGGCGTTGTACAACTTGCAGCCAGGCAAGTATTTCGTATTGTCCTTCATAAAGTCATTACTGCGACCCCCGGGAGCCACCAAGATCAGAAGGGTCCCCTCAATGGGCTCCTCAATCCCCGGGCGCCTTTGCACCACCCCCTTTACTCGCCTATCCTCTCTACTCGCGCACCCAGCAACCGCCGAAGCCGGCGACGACGCGCGTGGATCCCGTCAGGTTGCCCTCGGCGGCGTCGATGAGGTACTGAGAGCAGTGGTCTGCATGGTAGTCGTTGATGACGACGGTGTCGAAGGCGCGCAACGGCCGGCTCACGAGCACGTCGAACTGCCGTCGTATATAGGGTCAGCAATTTGCCACGGCCCCGAGTGTGTCCATGGGACTCAGCCGGCTTCCGGTGTTTCCTTACCTGCTTGCGCCAGAAGACGGCGCAGTGGTTGGCGTGGTCGCGGCGCGACGTGTAGTAAACGGGGGCGGCCTCGATGGCGGCGCGGTCGGCGAGCGGTTGCGTCAGCGCCTCGTCGGCGAAGGCGGCGCCGCTGTTGTCGTCGAGGTACTCGGCCTCCATCTCGGCGTCGTAGCACGCCGCCGGCACCCAGCTGTTGAGTAGCAGGTCGTACCGGCAGTCCCGCGCCCGCGCCTCCGCCGTCGTGTTGCCGCACGTGCGCAGCGTCGCCCCGTCCGTGATGCTCTTGTGGATGCCTCCCGTCGCGGTGGCGGCGACGGCATGTCCGGCGTGTCCCGGCGTCGTGGCGGCCGGTGGCGATGGGGAGGGCGCGCTCGACTTCGTCACCAGCAGGACAAACGCCCACAGCAGCGACGTGGCGATAAATACGACCAAATGCGACGCGACCTTGCGCAACGGCCTCGGCCGCTGCCGTGGCGTGGTAGCACTGCCTGGGCCCTCTTCGAAGTCATCGTCGGCCGACGTGGCGGGGTGGTCGGTGTATTGCATCAATGGCTGGCCGTCCGTCTTGGATAACATGGTGGATGGTGGTCTTGGGGCTTCCTGGTCTTCTTGACCGACAGAGTTCCGACCAAGACGCCCATCCTTCCAGCCGTTTTATGGCAAGACGGCCACCGAGGGCCTCTCCACCGAGGCGCCATCTTGGCAGGGCCGGCGTTGCCAGGTCCGTGATGCCCGTGTAGCACTCGGGAAGAACGGATCCTGTTTGAATCCATCAACCGCGGCCGACATGTCCCGGCATTGTTTCAGGGAGGCGTGCTGGTGCTGTTGAAACCCCCCGGGTTGCCTGTGCGCGCCCCGTCGTCCGAGGGGCCATAGCGCCGGCCCTGACGATTTTGCGCTGAACATCGGATGGACTTGACGATCCAATCGCCGTCTAAGCTGCGAATAGACCTCCGCCTTCGCGGCCCACTCCTGGAACTACAGCGCCTTCGCCCCAAGTCAACCACCACGACCCCAAAGTCCACCAGTGTACTACCGGATGTAGTAGTGAATTCAGCATTACATGAAATACCCCGCTGCAGCTAAAGTACCTTAAATCAAAACCGTCCCTTTCCTTGTTCGCCGGATCATCTGCCCGGACGACCACCCCTTCCGGGCAGACCATGCTATGCTGTAATTTTCATCGCTGCGTGTACTTCGTGCAGAGCTATCGGCATACAAGGACCTGACGGGCGGAGACGCAGCCCCCACCAATACACACATCACTCTCTTGCTCTCATACACGCCCAGCCGCCGACCTTGACGCCACTCCCGTCGCATGCCCTCCTTCTCTTAGTGTCCGTTGGGCACTTTGTCATCCTGGGGCGCGGCGATGATGCTGTACTGGCCACCGGCGCCGGCCCACGTAATGTGCCTGTCGCGTACAGCACTGTTGTCGATCATGGTGGGCGTCTCGATATCGTCGATTGTGCCCTGACCCGTCTGGTAGTTGGCCGAGAAGCCCCACGAGTACACATGGCCGTCTTCGTCAATGGCCAGGTTGTTGTCTGTGCCGGCCGCGACGAACTTCGCCTTGATGCCTGTGTCTGACGTCAGCGCCCTGCCTCGTGCCGATTGCAACAGCTCGCTTGACTTACCTTGTATGGCTGTAGGGGTCACCAGGATTCGGGGCTTGCCGCTGCCGTCTTCGTCAAAGATGGCGTTGTCCTCGGTGAAGGCTTCCTTTTTGTGGCCACTCTGGTGGCCGTCGACCCGTCCCCACGTGAGCAGCTGGCCGTCGGCGGTGCAAGCGATGGTGTGGTGCTCGCCAGCAGCGATCTGCTTGACGCCCTTATCCTCGAGGCTCGCAACCACGGTAGGTCTTTCGATCATGGCATCCGAGACTCCGGCCCGGTCACTGAGGCCGGTCTGCGAGAAGTTGTTCAGGCCCCAGCCCCAGACCTTGCCGTTGTTGTCAATGTAAAAGCTGTGGTACGAGCCAGCCGAGATGGCGACGGCATGGTGTTTCTTGGTGAACCGGCCGCAGGGCTCGGGCTTGAGGCCGGCTTCGGGGTGGTGACCACGGCGCGCAATCGTTTTGCGGCCCAGCTGGAACTGCCCTCCCACGCCCCATGTGAAGACCTTTCCGTCCTTGTCCATCGCGAGCACGTGGTTGGAACCGCACGCCAGGCGCGTAATATTCTTCAGCTCGGTGATCTGTGCGGGAGTGGGCATGGTGCGGATGGCGTCAGTCCACCCAACAATGCCGTCCGAACCGCGGAAGGTGCCCCAGCCGTAGACCAAACCATCGTCCGTCAGCGCAAAAGAGGCCGAGTCGGTGGCCGCCACTTGGACCAATTTGGCGTCGGGGTGCAGAACAGCCGCCATGTCGACTTCGCCGGGTGTGCTCTCCTTGGGGTTCACACCGGTATCGTCGCCGTCGTCATCATCATCCGAGTCTTCGGCGTCGACATCGCGCGTGCCTCCTTCCCAGAAGGTATCGCGGCCCAGGGCCTTGTCGTCGTTGACACCCCAGGTCAGCACCTTGCTGTCGTGTGTCAGCGCCACGGCGTGCATGCCGCCACAGGCGATTTGGACGACGCCGACCTTGGTCGCATCGAGGTGGTGGTTGATTCGGGGGCGCTTGACATCGATGGGCTTCTTGCCCTCATACTTCTTGCTGCCCAGTCCCAACTCGCCCGACGAGCCTTCTCCAAAAACAAACACGTCAAGGCGCGTGGTGGGAGCCTTGTTGATGAGCTCGGCACGTTTCGGCCGGGCGATCTGCTTGGGTTCGGCCGTCTTCTTGGCCGCTGCCTGTGACCGCGGCTTCTTGGTAGGTCTCTCCTCTACTGACACGTCCTCCCCTTCTTCCTCGCCCGACTCGTCGGCCTTTCGCTTCAGGCCATTGGACTTGGCCGGCGCAGCTTGGGCAGCAGGAGCCTTGGCGCCATTGGCGGCGGCACTGGCCGAGGGGTTCGCCTTGCTTTTGGAGGCGGCGGCCTTTTTGGGGGCAGCAGCCTTCTTAGGTGCAGCGGGCTTTTTGGGAGCAGCCGCCTTCTTGCCCTTGCCCTTGGCCGGGGGCGCAGGCTCGTCGTCAGCAGGCTCGTCATCAGCAGGCTCGTCATCAACAGACTCGTCGCCTTCGGACTGGGAGGGTTCGGACTCCTCCGCGGCCGCTTGGGCGCGCTTTGAAGCAGCAGCCTTCGCGGTAGTCGCGGCCTTCTTCGGTGCGGCAGGCTTGGTGGCCTTTGCGGCGGGCTTCGCGGCGGGTTTCGCGGCGGGCTTTGCAGGAGCAGCGGTCGCCTTCGCCGCAGCTGTGGCGGCAGCTCTGCGCGGCGCCATTGCGGTTTGGGTTGGAGGGTTGGAGGTAGTCGCGAAAAGTGCGAGAGTTGGAGACACAAATACTCGGCAAGATTCGGGGGGCCTGGTAGGGAGCACAACAGGGATGTGCAGAAAAGAAACTGGCGATGAAGCTCGTGTTGTTGATGATGACAGGGTGTGGAAGAGATGGGGCTCGTCGCGTGCGACTGGTGTTGTTTGGATGTTGAGGCGCTTGATGTCGAGGCAGGGGAAGGGGACCAGTCAATGCGCGTCGAGGTCTGGGGAGGAACAATGAGACGGGCGATGGGCTGGTCTCGAGGATATCCTGAGGAGATGAAGAGTTGAAAAGAGTGAGAAAGGGGAAGGGACTCTGGTCTTTGTTCAACGATGGGCGGGTTCGGCGGCGCGCGCGCTCCAATCTCATGGGAGCACCAATAATTTTTCGTAGGTGCACAAAATAGCAGTCCGGGGCCCAAACAGTCGAGCACAATCAGCACAACCCGCAGCTGCGGCAGGGTCTGCACGGCCCAACCATGACATAAAAGGGACCTGAAGCTCCAAGCTACCCTCTGTGGCCTCTGCACCATGATACCGCTTGCACCATCGTAGACTAGCCGGACGCAGCGAGAGAAGTACCCACAAGCCGACAGACCTGGCAAAAGATACTACCCGACCTCCCCGTTGCCCCGGACTCCGAGTTCTACCTGACGTACAAGTACTTGACTCGTGTACTATTCTCACCATTATTTATGCACACCGACGAACTGCCCCCGCACGAGCTCGAGTGGCCAATCATTCATTGACGTTCTCGTTGTCGTCTGTTCCCGCCCAGAGAGAAGAGCATCGTCGAAGAGAGGGCGAGAGATAGCGCCAAATGAATCAACGAGTCAAACATACGACTACAGCGCGCAGTATTTCCACAAGAGTCACGTTGTTTCTGTATTGCCCAGCACCGCATCGCCACAGCATTGAGCCGTCAGCAATTGCGTAGCCGGCCGCAGCTGCAGCAGGCAACGGCGACTACTCTGGCTGCACTTCGGAAACCCACGTTGCGGTCCAATCAACCCACGAACGATGCCGACGTAGCCAAGCATCCCGGAGATGATTGCGGTCAACGGCCTGCGCAACTTCTAGCCGAAAACTCACACCACAATACAATGAACAACCCGGCCTCTCAAGATTCAAGGTTCGTGCACGTCAAGAAGAGCGTTGAAATGATCATGTCTTTTCAGTTGTAACGCCTGCCATGCATGCCCCCTTAGCAGCAACCCATAGGATATCTCCCAACCCGCAACGCCAATTTCATGCTATGCATCGCAAGGATGCCCATTTGCACCGTCGTATCACCCCTAATCCCAAGCAGCCCTGTAGGACGATGGCTCTATTTCTTGGTGGTGAAGTCGATCTCGTTGGGGTTGGCAGCATCGCCACCCGAAGTCGACTTGTCGCAGGTGCAGGCGTCGGCCGGACGAACACCGCACGCGCAGGTCGAGCCACTGACGGGCGCGTTCTCCTTCGGAGCTCTGTCGCAGTTGCACTCGCCGGCGGGGCGGGCACGGCATGAGCATCGCGCACCGCTGAGCTTGTTCTCATAGGGGGCCTTCTCGCAGGTGCAGTTCAGCGCCGACTGCTTGCCACAGGAGCAGGTGGCCTGCTTTGCTGTAATGACGTGCCATGTTAGTGTCTGACTGAGTCCATCGCGTACGGTACCAAGCACAGAGTTCGAAGCCCACAGGATTCCGAAGGCCTTGCCACTGTACGAGGGTGGGCGCTACTTACCACACACACACTCTCCACCCGTGGCCTTGCCGCAGCATTTGGAAGAAGCCTTGGTGATTTCGGTGGCCATTGTGTTTGGCGTGTGTTGGCGGCTGGGATTGGGAAGGAAAGTAGCTGGTAGCTGATGATGGCGAGATGGTCGCGGGAATGAAAGTCTCGAAGACGGTAAAGCTGGAAGATTCGTGTTTGCTCAAGTGGTGCCGTGGGCTACGAGATGATGATCAAGAGACGGTAGTTTCTCGTCCGTCGAGCAGTACTTATAGAAACTGGCAAGCTCTGGGTTGCTGGATTGGGCAAGTATGACTGAGTGACGTTTCCAGGTCTGGTGTGTCATGACATTTATTCCGCTGCTGATTGGCCAAGAGCCGACCAGCCTCAAACTCCTGGCCAATCAGAGATCGTTCAATTACGCCTGGTGGCCGGGTTCCCCATTGATGGCAGGAACCAGGGACTTGGGTCGAATGGCTTTCCAATCGTTCCACTTTCTTGCCATCCGTCCATCTCATACGAGATCAGTCATTCGCTCCCAACCCGGACCTTCATACCTACTGTGCTGCATAGTGACACGACTAGCTGCTGGCGATTGACACGGCGCACGGCGCAGAGCCCTCTGTACGCGCAAACAAGGCAACCTGCTGTCCCAGAGAGGGCGGCGGACTTTACGCATCCTCATGTGTTCCGCTATGAAGTCCATGCTTCATGCGTGCGCATTTCTGCCAATTTCCATTGACACCGCAAAACATGGAGTCTCCTGCCGTTTGGACAAGTAGGGCGAGTGTTGTGTTTTGCATCTGGCCTCTCAACGATCCGCCGGCTAGGTCAAGATGCATTTGCGCTCTCCACGGGTATAGATGAGCGTGCGGGCTCTGGTATGTACGATGCGTTAGCGGACTCCGACCGAAC
Organism: Nigrospora sphaerica; assembly: GCA_018287875.1. Lineage (NCBI taxonomy): Eukaryota > Fungi > Ascomycota > Sordariomycetes > Amphisphaeriales > Apiosporaceae > Nigrospora > Nigrospora sphaerica. The sequence goes on from JAGVVL010000017.1 coordinate 1,614,830, forward strand.
CTATCTACCATCGGCCGTCGATCCTCTCATCGCGGGGCAGTTCGGCCGAAGGGTATCGTGAACGTGGGTAATGCGGATCCTCGAGGGCCTCCCCGGCCCAGTCTTCTTCCTGTGCCAGGCGAGAGGGAAGTCCCAACCCTTGGAGGTGGAATCGACTGAGCTCGTCACCGTACGCTTCCTCATTGCGGATGCGCTGTTTGCGACCGACAAAGTGGTACAACAGCCAAGAAGCAAACACTACGACGGTCAAGGCAATGCTGGTGCCCAGGAAGACCTTCCAGCTGGTCTGAGTGTTGAGCTGAACGACGCCCGCGTCCCAGATCGACTCCGAAATTGTCAGCATTGTTTGCCTCAAGCCTTGGGTAGAGGGGGGTCTCCTACGGCAACGAGCGCTGTGGGGAGAAACAACAGCGTCATGACGGTGATGGTTTTCATCGTCTCGCTGTCCCGAGCCGCCAACAAGGTTGCCGACCGTGAATCTTTAGCCACGGCAATACTGAGTTGGCTGTCCCGTTGTACAATCAGGCTGGACACCTACACAAAGACTTAGCTGGTCCGGAAACATTAGGAGGGGGGCGGGCGGGCAACAATTACCACATTGATCTGTCCGCGCACTCGATATTGCATTTCGGAGACTTCGTCTGTCAGCAAATCGAGCTGGATGGCCGAGAATGAGATTCGATCCAAAAGTGACGTCTTGCCCTCTCTGGACCGCTGCGGGTGCGCCTCATTCAGCAGCCGGTCTAACGACTCGGTACTATCGCGGCAGAATGCCGTAAGTTTGGACGTGAACTTCATGACGGTCGCACAATGGCCCAGGGAGGCGTTGGAGACGTGAAGCTGCTTCAGCAGCGCGTCGTACTTGGAGAGTTCTCTGGCCCATTTGTCGTTTAGGCGGATTCGCCAGGCATTCCGCACCATGCCCGTGACGGACTCCATCGCCCGAACTTCCCTGTATAGAAAGTTGAACCAGTACCTCCAAGAATCACGCCTCTCTTCGAGGATGAAGGTCAAGAGTGACAGTGGGTTGAGTCGCAAGCTTTGGCACTCGTCAACACATTTCTGGCGGATGGTCTCCACGGAAATCTTCTCGGCTGCTGTCAGCAGGGCCAAGGTCGACTGGTCCGACAGCCGCACCCGGATGATGCAAGTGATGGACCGGCTGTTCCTCGGGAGTCTCATCAACAACACTGGCAGACGATCAGCTCAAAGCCCGTAGGCAATGTCGAGGTCGGCAAGCAGCATACCGAACGCAGATGGCTTTCCGGTTTCCTGGTCATACTGGGTGTGGGACGAAAGGTGAAGATGCTGTGACCTGAACACGGGCTCTGAATATTTGGGGAGCCCAAAGACTGTGAGCACGCTCCCGAACGAGGCCTTGGACATGCTGATTGGGAGCTTGGGCTCAGTCGGGTCGCCTGTACAGCTTCTGCGTCGCGTGTTCAGCCTCGTCAACGAAGTGCGCGCCTGAAAGGTTGCCACCTACATTAAAGTGAATCCCTTGTTGTTTTTCTGGCCGTTGTCAGCAGGATTCGAGTAACGACGTGAAGTTACGCCGGGGCCGGCACCGTCTCTCCGGCGTGGGCACATCACACTCACCACCTTAGCCAGCTTGGCTTGGAAAGTCTCGTCACTTTGTAGCAGGTCCAGACTGTCTCCAAGACGCTCTTCCTCCGAGGACCATAGCCTGACGGTGGTCCCGGCTGTGCAGTACACTTTTTGGAGGTCTTCATCTTTCCACGAGGTCGCCATAACTCATCCGGGCTGCTGCTGTACTACACGTTTCTCAACACAACCGAAGAACGGGATTGATGAGCGATGACTGTCTGGTAATGGACAACTCAGTACTAGGTATACGAGCGGATGCTGATGAAAAGAAGTCATCAGAAGGGAAGGCGTCTGAATTCCACACACAGCCTCGCGTCCCTGAGGGAGCCCATGAGACGCCACAATTTTTCCATGCTGCATTTCTTTGCAGGTTACGCCAACTGGCCACCCGCTTGTACATGGGCGCTGAACGCGGGGGTGCTATGCAGCCCGGTATACGCCAACGAATAGGAGCCAGAGCCCATAGTCGTCGGTGATGGGCCCCCTGCCCCCCTGGAGGAGGGGCTGGCCGCACCGCAGGCCTAGTGGGCCGGCCTCCCAGCCTCCCTCTGTTCCTCCAGCCCGTTGAGCCCTTGTCACGGGCGACAAGTGTGGTACGGTTCGTAACGCCATTCCGCAGCACGAGACAGCGGGATTGTCTCTGCAGCTGCCGCTTTGGTATGTCACACACAGTAGTGGCGGGCGGGTGGGCGTGGGCTGTGATGGGGCTCTGGCGCAGAAACGTGCTGTAGTCTGAACGCCTTCTTGTTATCGAAGGCCCACATCTTGTCGTATGGGTCCTCAACTCCATATTCACCAGCGCAAATTTGTAATACCCAAGCAACGCCGCAGGAACGCAGTCCGAGATGGAGAAAATATGTCCAGTGGTTTCGGATGATCCGATCCGTGTACCGGGTTGGTTGGTTTGCCCTGCTCAAATTTCACAACAATATCGTCCTCGGCGTACACAGCCTTGGGGTAGTCTCTCAAGATTGCCCATGCCAAGGCCATCGTGGATCTTTGCCGGGCGAAGTAAAGACCCTCTCGGCACCAAGCAGATAAGCACTAGGTACGGACTACGTACAGGCATACTCGAATATGGGTCCCCCGGTACCGAGCGCTGTCAATTCCTCTCTTTGGGTCGAGGTTCCGGACAGAATCCGGCAAACCGTGGAGACCAGATACGCAAGAGATTGCTCGGGAGCGGTGAAGACGCAGGTCCAAGATTGCGGGAGTATACGTTATATATAGCAACAGCTCCAAATCAAAGCAATAGTGGCCTGCGCATAGCTACTTAGTGCATTCAGGGTATGTGTAGGCTGCAAAACATCGCTTCTTCTGTTAGCCGATGATGAGTTTGTGTGGGTGCCCTGTTGTATCCTGTCGCATACTGTGCCTTGACGGGTCATTCCCTTGAGCCAAACCAACAACAATGTTTTCGAAGCAGTGCTCGGCACGCGGCTCAACGTTGCCCCTCGTGGGGTGAACCTACATCCATGCGCGGCTCGTATGCCGTGCTTGGCTGTTTCTACACCTTCAGGGCGTGCTGGCGGTTGTATACAGTAAGCATCGGCACCGCCACCAAATGGATGGTATCGGACGACTCACCCGGTCGCGTCCGTCTTTCCACCGCGGAATCGAGCAGTGAACTCTCTTCCCCCATGTTCGTAGCCGAGTGTTGCTTCATTCTTCACATGAAGCATCGGCTGCGCGAAACGTGCATGTTATGGCCCGCGCCGAGGGCGTGGGACTCCTGTCCGGCTGGAGGGTAACGCCAAGAGCCGCATCAAATGTCTCGTGACTGCGGGTGTACAGAGAGCTGAAGAACGTCCGCGCCTGGGATCTTTTCTGTATTCCTTCCAGGCTGGGCTCACTGACCCCTTCCCGGCTCCCACGTTGCTAACTCGCTATAGATACTTCGAGACACTAGACGAGCTGACTTCTTCAGTCGTTCTCATTGCTACCGGCGGCTCTGCTTTCGACCTCCATAACAGCAAGTTTATCGAGAATCAGAGCCTCGTGGAGGATTGTACCACTCTTGACGAAGCATTGTATACCAACCCCCCCCCCCAAAGGTGGCCCCTATGGCACGCGTGACGCCGTGCACCCTTCATGTGGTTCACCGACAATGATGTAATATCGTGTATCGCCGCCTCTGCGCCAAGCACTGCCGAATCTCGTTGTTTCTCTGTGCTCTAACGCGACAATAAAAAATGACGAGTGTGGTTTGAAAGCGTGAGATCAAACATGGGTGAATAGAGTAACACGGTTACTAAGTGCTATACGTTAGATACGAGAGCCCCGAGGTTACATGGTATCAAACGAGTGATACAACGGTTTAAGCATGTCTTCTCACGTCAGATCTGTATTCATGATAAGTGCCATTAGTCCGGGCCGCAGATGGTACGGCGTATAAGAGTGTTCATTCTCATCCACGAACTGGGGCGGGCGCCCATGCTTCCCTTTCTGATCTAGCACCTTTATTGAAACTGAATTTATGAGGCTGGAATACTCCAGCCATGACCTAGCCCGGCGAATGAATAAAGCGCGTCGCCGGCATTTGCAGTTAGCAGCACCACAGACCCGATTATCCAGGCCAGCGAATGCTCGCGCATATCTTGCTGCTTATAGGATTTATCAGGCATCACAGATGTGGTACCACATCTAAACTACTCTGCCAATTATGCGATTTACCATCGGGTCATGATTGCCCCAGATTTGGTGTTCCCGCGACATCTACGTGCGTACAAGGCGAAATATGTCCGCTCCACTTCCCACCAGTCATATCTCATACAACGGTATTTCGATAAAAGCCATTCACGAAAAGCATACAACGAGACTGGCATACTGTTGTAATAAGAGCTCACAGCCGATACGATGTGATCATGTCCTGGACTGGCGAGTCGCATAAGTAAGGTTGAAAGGTGCTCTCAACAGAATCTTAGACTAAAAGTGTGAGCGGGAGCTACAACGAACTGAACGGCCAGCTTGTAAGCAATGTTAAGAATCGAGCGATGAGTTCGGGTATAGCGGGTAGGCGGGCACGGCAACAGCGGCAGCTCATTGGGCCTCGAGAGGCAGTCTATAGGGGCAATATCTAGAATGGAACACGGTGAAGTCGCCCCCAAGACGTGCTTGGGCATCCAGAGCCCCGCCCTGGGCCTGCTTGCAAGATCGCGTGATCAGGGATGGAGAAAAAGGCCGAGGTAGAATGTGAATGGAACTGGCCAGCCTTTCCGTAAGAGCAGGAAATGCGTGCACGAACAGATGCCAAGCTCAGGCTGGGACCGCCGCTGCCGCAAAAGGCGCCCGATATACCGAGAATATCTTCCCTGTCCGTGTTTCCGTGTGAGCATGACCTCCGGCAGGCAGAATGAAACGGCCAAATTAGGAAATCATGACGCAAGAGGCCGGCGAGCGGAGGATCGCTACGATTAGGTAAGGGGCCTGTAATGGAAGACCGTCGGCATTCTTTGCGACTCCGCGCACTGCCGGGCGCGCCGGGGGAAGAGCTGCTAGAGGGAAAGGGGTTGTCGGTTGGGGCACGACGGCATTGTCGACTTCCCCTCACCGTGAGAGGAGACGGACCGAATGCCTCCAGAGTCTCTCCAGATTTTTCAGAGAGTCGGGCGTCTTCCCCGAGTTCTGTATGGGCGACTCGTGGAGGATGGTGGATGTGGTGGAGGAGATGGATGACGTTTCGTTAGGTCTATCCCCGGGTGCCGGTGGTGGAGTGGGGGTCGGTCACCAGCGCTGCCTTTTGGGCGGCTTGGGGCTAAAGACACCCCGTCTGGGGGCGCCTCTGGGGCCGCAGCAGTTCCCACTAGACTCTACAATAGGACCAGGCTCGCCCTATAGGGAGGCTCTACTGTAGTGCTCTTAGGTACTGGGTTGGCGGGTCGGATGCGTCGGGGAGGCCCCATATATTCTCGCCCTCCACACCCCACGCACCACCCTCATCAACTAGAGCGCTGTTCATCCGCACCAACTCGGGTCGACCTTGGGGGGCCTCAAGACCCATAATTTCCCATGGACAAGCATCGCGTGCAGTCGGCAAGCTTCAAATTGCCACGATTCGTCCATGGCCGCCCGCGATCGAGCTGCGTGTCGGGAATGTCGGGCTCTTCCACAGCCCGGCCGGCGCCCCAACCGGCATATGGCTGGGACCCATACTCCCTGTGCCGAGACATGAAGAGTAGAGGCGATGGAAGTACGCAGTGAGCGCAGGCCGGCAAGCAGGTAAGGGTACGCCGGCACCGCCGGTTTTCTTGATAATCCAAGAGCCAAGTATGACGCCCTGATTCCTATGCTGGACCCGATCGTCCATATAAGAAAGCCGCCCGTCGTCAACATGACGGACGGACTGGGTGCCCCGAGTCTCCCCTCAGCCGTTCCCGGGCACTATTGAGATCGCCACCTCCCCAAAATGCTCGGCATAATCACCCAAGTCACCTTTGACGACGTTGCGAGAAACGAGAGTGAAAAGCCTACCCATAGCCATGCGCCGCCTGATACCTTGGACTACTCGCCCCTCCCACGGGTCACCGGCCGGTCCCTAGCCATGGGGCTTCTCGTGTCCATGGGCGGCCTGATCTTCGGGCAAGTCTTTGTCTATACCTCCCCCATCGGAGGCCCCGAGAGTACTAACGGGTGGCAGCTATGATACGGGCCAGATTTCCGGCTTCTGTAAGCCACTCTCGCTTCTATTTCTCAACTGCCCCTTTCGACACTGACCAGAAGTGTCCCAGTGGAGATGCCCGACTTCTTGGGTAGATTTGGCCAAGACCGTCCCGATGGACGCGGTTTCAGCAATGTTAGATCCGGTCTCATTGTGGGTATGCTGTCCATTGGTACACTCATTGGAGCCCTGATCGGAGCGCCCATTGCCGACAATATTGGCCGCCGTCTTTCCGTCTGTGTGTGGTGTGTTGTTGTCTCCGTCGGCTTCGTCATCCAGGCTGCATCCGTTACGGCCTGGTATCAGGTATGGAAGATGGCGAATCTCATGACAAGAATATCGGCTGCTAATATGGACTGGTTCTATAGTTCATGATAGGACGGCTGGTCGCCGGCTTCGGCGTTGGTGCATTGAGCCTCATAGTTCCCATGTACCAGGCCGAGACGGCGCCGCCGTGGATTCGCGGCGCGCTTGTCTGCACGTATCAGCTGTTCATCACTTTGGGAATCTTCCTGGCTGCGTGTTTCAACTATGGCACCGTCACCCATCAGCGCGACAACTCGGCCTCGTGGCGCGTCGTCGTGGGGCTTGGCTGGCTCTGGACCCTGATCCTGGGCTTTGGCATGCTCCTGTTCAGGGAGACGCCGCGATACGATTACCGTCGAGGCCGTGTCGAGGAGGCCCGGAAGACGCTGATGTCCGTCTATGGCGCCCCGGCCAACCACTATGCGGTCCATATGCAAATGGAAGAAATAGGAAGCAAGCTCCGGGCAGAATCGCAAATACGGGCTTCGGCCGTACAGGAGTTTACCGACATGCTTCGAGCTCCACGTATGGCTTATCGAATTGTGTTGGGCATGCTCTTGCAGATGTTTCAGCAGCTCAGTAAGTGGTCTCGTGATGTTCTTCTTCCTCCCGGGTTCCGTGCCGAAAGCATTGCTGTTGCGTCTTCTTCTCTCTCCACCATGCGCTCTCTTGCGCCCTGGATCACTACCGGGTCCCCGGACGACCAAAGGAGGACGTCTTGCCACTGACACCGAATATGTAGCCGGCGCAAACTTCTTCTTCTACTACGGGACTGTAGGCATCCCCCTGAATCCGCGCGACTTCATTCCGCCGCCACTGACCAAGGACAGACCATCTTCAGCTCGGTACAGATCAACTCCTTTGTGACGCAAATGATCCTCAACGGCATCAACTTTGGCGTCACCTTCATCGGGCTGTACCTGGTCGAGCACTACGGCCGCCGCAAGTCCCTGATGGTCGGCAGCGTCTGGATGTTCGTCTGCTTCATGATATTCGCCTCGGTCGGCCACTTCAGCCTCGACCGGGCGAGGCCGAGCAACACGCAGGGCGCCGGCATCGCCATGATTGTCTTCGCCTGCCTCTTCATCCTCGGCTACGCGACGACGTGGGGCCCCATGGTCTGGACGCTCATCGCCGAGATCTACCCGTCGCGGTACCGGGCCAAGGCCATGGCGCTGGCGACGGCGAGCAACTGGACCTGGAACTTCCTCATCGCCTTCTTCACGCCCTTCATCACGGGCGCCATCGACTTCCGCTACGGCTACGTCTTCGCCGCCTGCAACCTCGCCTCCGCCCTCCTCGTCTACTTCTTCGTACTCGAGGGCCGGGGCCGCACCCTCGAGGAGATCGACACCATGTACGTCGAGCGCGTGAGCCCCCGGAAGTCGGCCGCCTGGGTGGCGCCCCCGCCCGACGTCATGGCGCGGATCCGCAAGGAGGCCGGCACCGAGCTCGCCGTCGATGCCTCGCCGGCGCCGGGCCCGGGCCCCTCCGGCAGCGACACCCCCAGGGTCTCCGTGTAGGGCGTGGCGGACCAAGCTCCCTATCTGCGCAAAAGAGTGCACGAATTTACGACGGCATTTAGCGGACTTCAAACTTTTGTATATGTAGGCTGCTCCTTTCGGATTTGCAGTTCTATTAGTCGTCAATAAGTACACACTTGGTACTTTGCGTGTCATGAGATCATGAAATCGGATCAGCGCTTGCCGCCAACGCTGGATCGGAAAAGCAACCCTCCCAAATCCTAAGGCTCGTCTAGAGCCCGGAACCGTTTCGCCGTCATAAGAAGACCCGTATCCGCCCCCCAGTTTTGTTCCATCCCGTCTATATCTCAAGACCTATCAGCCCATCTAGGGCACCAGCCCGACGGCCCCGAAATCCTTGTACCCATAAGTCCCGTACGCACGCGTTACGGAAAAAGAAGTCTAAGCCGGCACCGCGTCATCGTCCGTCAGGCCCACGCCCGAGTCGAAGCGGGCGTGGGTGGGGCTCTTGATGCCGTCGGCGGCGGCGGTCTCGGCCATGGCGCGGCGGTACTTTTCCTCGTCGAACTTCCAGACGGTGCCGTCGTCGTGGTCGCGGTGCTCGCCGGCGGGCGGGGCGACGTCGTCCTTGCCCTTCTTGCCGCCAGCGGGGCGGGGCGCGAGGCGGGCGAGGATCGGGTCCTCGCGGGCGGCGGTGAAGAAGCGGCGCTCCCAGGGGCGGCCGGCGGCGCGCTCCTCGCGGCGCAGGGCGCGCTGGGCGTTCTCGAGCCGGGCCTTGGCGGCGCCGCAGGCGTGCACGTCGTTGCGGCAGATGGCGTCGGCGACGTCGCGCCACGCGCGCCGGCTCTCGAGCGGGTGCTGGCGGTCGAGGGGCGCCACGCGCAGTGGCGTCCGCCGCAGCGCCGCGAGGTCCACCGTCTCTGTCGCCCGGCCGCGCGCGTCCCGCACCGTGTACGCGTCGCACCACCGGCCCTCGAGCGTGTAGAGCGGTTTGGGTCCCTTCTTGGTCCCCGGCTCACCCGTCCCGTCCTCCCGGTAGAGCGTGGCGACGAACGAGTTGCTCTTGCCCTTGAGCCAGCCCCGGCTCGCGTACTCGATACGCGACGTGTAGCCCGACGAGCTGCGGATGTACGACGTGCCGCTGAGCTCCGGCGCGATCTGGAACGTCATGATGCCCTCGACGTGGACCGGCGGCATCGTGATGACGTAGTCCTCGTTGTAGCGGTCGATGTGCAGCACACCGTGGCCCTTGCGCTCGATGTTGATGGTCGTCGAAAAGTACGACTTCGGGGCAATGTGTCCCTCGAGCTGTGGCGGCGGACGCCATGTCAGTACAGGTCGGGACGGGAAAAGGACGCTTGGGGGAAAGCGGGGGAACCTTACCGTCACCCCGTGGGCCTTGTTATGGATGCGGTAGGCCGTGGCCGGCGGGTGATGGGAGACCTGTTCGCTCACGAGCTCCGTGACGCCGGCGTCGTCGACCCACTTGCCCATGAACAGCTCGCCCAGGAATGGGTTGAGCGGCTTCGGCTTCTTCCTTTTGCCGTCCTCGTCCTTGGCGGCGTGCTGTTCCCGTAGCGTGCTCAGGAACCACTGCAGGACGCGGAGGGCGCGCAGCTCGGCGTTTTCTTCGAGCGCCGGGGCCACGAAGAGCTTGGGGTGTTCGGCCCAGTAGGCCGAGTACTCGATGATGCTGGTCGGGGCGAGGAGGAAGGGCGGCGCCGTCAGGGCCGTGAGGTCGCCCTTGAAGGTCATGACGGACTTGAGGAACTGGAGCCAGGCGGATTTGCTCTGGTCCTCTTTCCTGTCGTCGCCGCACTTCAGGGCCATATTTTGAAGCGGCATGTTTTGGGTAACGACAGCCATTGGAGCTCACTCGGGATTCAGTACAACAGGCGGCAGCTTCCCAGAAGCAAGAAAAAAGCCCGGATCTAAATACACAGCGGTATATGAATTGGCGAGGAGGAAGAGGGAGGAACAGTGGTATGAAGATGAGTAGTGGTTGAGTTGGGAGACGGGCATGATATCTCAAGACATAGCAATGGGAAGGGCGGGCGCTACTAGTCTTTGGTACAATAGCGAAGCTCCCCTGACGCCCCGGAGGGCCAACGCAGCGTAGGCCCCGCCCCCCGGCCGGCCAGGGGGGGCCCCTTGAATCTCGAAAGCTTGGCCGGGAGGGATAGCAGGAAGCAGATCGACAGGGTGGCGAATCGAGAGGAAGCTGGCTGTATACAAGAAATACTTGCAACGGACTATCGTACCGATAAACCCCGCTTGCGTATAAGCCTAGCGGCGGCGCCTCGTCGGGGCCAAAAGGTTGCCGACTCGGCAGGAAGGCTGTTGCTAACGGCGCGGGCGATGCAAAGGCCCAGGAGGGGGACAGAAGAACTGGCTCACCACTAGTGCAGTGGTTGATTGTGTAGTGAGCCATTTCTCCTGTCCCCCTCCCGAGGCCCACGCGGGTATACCGAACCAACTAACCAGCAAACCAACGCGGACCTGGGCCAGTCAAGCGGGAATTATTATCGCATGTTCCCGGTAGGGCCGTGGTCCGAATGGGCGGCCTGGACAGTCGAGATTGCGATGATTCTCCGTTTTCGGCTGGGGTCCTGAGACGCGAGCTGCGTCACCCTGGTTGCAACGTTGGTCCCGGAACAGCATGTGAAAATGGGGGCAGTGTTTCGAAGCAACCAAAGCGTGCCGAAACCAGCACGTGACTGGGTGCCCAGCCCTGCCGACTTCCCGGTACCTAGAGGCCGTTTTTTCAATCGGCTTCTTCCAATCGCGGCTTCTTTTGGCCCGGTCTGGCCCGTCTCTACCGTTCAGCCAGGGATCATCGAGGCTCTTGCAGCTGTTGGTTTTGGGGCCGGTGTGGAACACGTCAACTCGCGTCGGCACTTTTTTTTCAAGTGATCAGACGGGGCAAGGGCGATCGAGCCTGGGTGTCAGGGTACTTAGTCCGCATGCAGCAAATGACATCTTATTTACTGCGCCAATGTTCCCGTTGTCCATTACCACTTACACACCTCATTACCTCTGGGTACTGAAGTACTCATTTTCCTCTTTAGTAGAGGCTCAGCTCAGCGTCATGCAGTCACCATCTCCAACTTCCAGCGCGCTGCGCCCCGGGAAGCGCTGCGAAGGTGAGTCGTTATTGCTGGTAGCGCAGCCACTGTCTTCTAAACCAAGCTTCCCCCCCAAGGCTATTCCCACTCTATATGCGGATTACCCTTTTAGGATAACGAAACTGAACAGCGGCCGCCTTTCCCGATCCCCTCCATCCTTGATCCCAACGTCCCAAAACCCCCAAGCCATCAATCAGATGACGTGAATTCTCTTTCCCCCAAGCGCCGAGTTAATATCGTCCAGGACGCCAACGGGGGCGGTGTGCCTAGGGACAACCCGAATGTCGGGTACTATCGTCACTTTCTCGGCCCCCGCAGACGGTCCCGTGCGCCAGCAAAACGCTATCCAAGTACGGTAAAAAGGCAGTCCGACGGCTACAGTGCATCGGGAGATTGACTCGCATTGCGGCAAAGAACGATCGCGAGGCGCTGGTCGCTTACGCACCGCGCTGCGGCGTCAGCACAACGTCCATTGTCCGTGGCCTTGACGTAGGTAGGTACAGCTTCGCCCGGCGTACGTCGGCCGAAGCAAGGGAACCACGCAAAAAAGCAGGCGACCACTGTGCATTTCTTGTAGGTGGATGCTGGAGGGTGAAGTTACAGTCAACGCGTTCTCGTAGCTGTAACCACAGTAGCCACTCTCCTAGACGCCCGTATCCGCCCCCTCCAAAACTTTCTAGCTCACAAGGTACAAAGTACCAAAGACAACAGTCTTCTTCTCCAACTGCTGCTAGGCCAGCAGTGCCTTTTGCGCATCAACTTCACCCTAGGTCCAAGCCCAGCGCCCATGCCCATCGTCTTCTCTTTTAGTCATGTCCGCGGCTGGCCTCCTGCCTTGAAGGGACTCCGCATCTTCTCTTCGTTCTCTCCTACCTCTCTGGGGTCGCGATTGTCTTTTTCCGGCGCCTGGGGACCTCGAACTCCGAAACCCACTCGTAGCCGTCCTCGACGCCGCCCGCCCCAACCTCGCCCGTCTCTTTCCGGATGCCGGGCGGCGTCCTCGGGCCCCGGGAGGATGACCTGCCACCACGTGGCCCGGGCCCGGAAGAAGACCGGAACGGGCTCCCAAAAATAACGGGCGGAAGAAGCATGGTGGCTCCGCAGGGTTGTATCGGTGGAAGATGGCCGACGGGGATTGGCGGTGATGGATGTTGGCACATAACTGCTGATTGGTCACGGCCCAGGTTGGCGCCCAGAAGGGGATATAAATGCGGCAATCCTTCGCTAAATTTGCGGGGAAACCTGCCGGTGGGCAAGTCACGACGCGTGCATTATCTGGGTGAAAACTGTTCGGGTTCTACGCAAACTCGTAACCAGTAGTGACACTTCTCGCTGACGCCTTACAAACACGGATCACTCAGGTGTCTTACACAGCTCGAGTAAGTCAGATTGCGTCTGTATCTTGAGACACGGCAGCAGCTACCGCAAGGAGGTCAATCTACTCATAACACAACGGCCCGAGGTCCCAAGACCACCTTGGGACTGTCCTCGCCACGCCGTGTTGCAACTGCGAGCGCTGCCATTTTGCCATCTAACCATTCCAACTACATGACCGTCCCTACCCAGGGATGCGGAGGCCTATCCTGTGCTGGCTGGTGGTTACTGCAATCCCGCGTACCCTCGGAACGGGACTGGGCGAGGGCGCTGTTAATTGTCCGTGGGCGTTTCCAAGGCCAAGGGCCCCTTGAGTCGACTAGCGCACGCGTTTGAAACTGCCCTATGGCAACCCCAAAGGTAAATTCGGGCGACGATTATGGGTGATCATGGCCGCCGTCAGTGTTGCTGTCCTTGGTTTCTCGGAGTCATGACAAGCCGGGCTTCGCGTTCTTCTGCCGCTTAAACTTGGCGCTCGGCGTAGGGGCGATCTGGCGGTGCTGGGCCCTGGACAGCAGATCAGCACGTGCGAGGGCAGAAACAAGAAAAGGGCAGGGACAAGAGCTTCGGGGGGAAGGGGATGTACCAGTAGTGAGCGAAGCGGCACTCCTCGGCCGTCTTGGTGCACACGTTCTCGGCCCAGAAGGAGCAGATGAGGGGCTCGGCGACGGCACCGGGCTGGCTCTCGTGGAGCCAGTCGCACTTGCCCTGGCGCTGCTCGCGGCAGTTGTAGCCGGCCGTCGAGTACCAGGGGCAGACGATCCGGGACGGCCCCGGCGGCGCCGACGCCGCCGACGCCGCGCTGCCGTCCACCGACGACAGCGGCGTCTCGGGGATGGCGCTGCGCCACGGACTCACGATCCCGTCGGAGGCCGAGTCCACCGAGCCCGCGCCCGACGCGCGGCCGCCGGCCTTGGGGTCCTCCAGTCGTGCGATTCTGCCCGTTCCTCGGCTGAGTAGGTCGTCACGCATGATTGCCGGGGGGTTCATCACTTACGCCGTGTTTTGCTCGGGTTTGGCCCGCGGGGACGGGCCGTCCTGGCGCGGGCGAGGATGGCCCACGGGAGGCTTCTCGCTCTCTTTGCCCTCGAGTCCCGGGGCCTCCTCGTCGTTGAGGAGCAACAAGATGTGGTCGTACGTGGCAGCCGAGATGCGGCCGGTGCCCAGAAGCATGCCGAGGCCCTGTTGGGTGCGCAGACGGGTTAGCAAACAGGTTTCAAGGCTTGGGGCGGCACAGCGGCGTGGCAAAAAAAGGGTTGAACGCGCACTTACAGAGTAGACATTGCTTATCCCTCTCATGGCGGTGGCCTCCCTGGAGCTGTTCATCTTGTCCATCTGCCGCTGCGGAAGGGTGGGAGTGGAAGTCAAGCGTTGCTGGGCACAGAAATAAGGACTACGGGTATGGAAATTTGGGCCAGTACATGTCGAGGGCGGATGGGAACAATGGTGAACTAGTACCCACCCTTTATATGAAGGACACCCCTACAGCTGGTAAAGCCACCCCTTCTATTTTTAAAGGTAAGAGCGCGCGAAAAGTTTAAAGATGCACGCGAGAGGGACACATAAAATGATACTCGAGAGTACGCGAGGACGTTCGAGTATGCAAGGACGTAAATGTAGGCTGTGGTGATAAGCCGCTTAGTACTTCTGTTTTTTGTTTTTAAACTTTTTGGTAGCGAATATGCCGTCTTCAACACAGCAGGATATCCCTTGGTGCTTTTTGCCTTGGGCAGCTCTTGACCGTCACCAACCCCCATCACCTTTTGGTCTGAGAGATGCCCTCGACTCTGCCCTTTTCACCCGCCCCCTCGACACCTCCTTGGCTCTGAGGCATCGTCAGTTTCAGCCGCGGCACCCGACGGACAGAGCGACTTCGGAACTTACCGAGTACGGGTGGCCGAGGGGTCCCTGGGTGTCGAAGGCCGAGATGCGCGGCACGTCGTTGCTCGACCGGCTGCCGCGGCGGCCGCGGGCCTTTTCCGCGCCGTACTGGCCGAAGCGGTAGTTCTCGTCGACGCCGTCGTCGGACCCCGAGTTTCGGCGCATGTGTTCCTTCTCGCTCCGGAAGCCGAGGATGCCGCTGCCGTCGTCCTGGCTCCGGCTGCGGCCCATCAGGTGGTCGAGGAAGCCGCTGCTGCGGTTCCGGCCGCCGCGCCGATCCGGCCCCGCCATCATGGACTCCATCATGCCGGGCTTGATGTGGTTGCCGCCCTCGTGCGCGTCCGAGCCCGGCATCCTCGATTCGAGCGCGCGGCCGCCGGCGCCTTCGTCGGCGGCGGCCATGCGCCGCTGCTCGGCCGCCCGCACGTCGCCTGGCTTGAGGGCTTCCTTGATCGATTCCATCAGGCTTCGGCGCCTGCCGCTCGTCTGGGATGGGCATGTCAGCTCCCATAGCCTGGCCGGGTTTGGGTTCGCAACGAGGAATCGCGCCCGCGACGTACAGTGGCCCCTCCAGCGCCGCTTGGGGCCGTGGCATCGTCCGTCATGTCCATGTTCGTTTTGGTGGCAATTGTTGCGGCTTCCACCCCGCGCCTCGTCTCGTCTCGCTCGCTGGTCATGTCGGTTGTGTCCAAAATATTGGCGGGATTCTCTGGGTGGGTATCGAAGTTGGTCAGAGCAGACCTTCACGGAATTACAACACGAACGCACATGCTCCTATAAGAGACGGGCTACAATCTAAATCTCCCATGGAGCACGCGCTGGGCGATGACGTCTGCAGGCTCCATACTTCAATATCGTCATGATGATGCACGTCTTGAAGTCGGGCGTTCCCGCTTTCCATCTCGTCCGCTCTGATTTGACTTCGGTTCCGCGAAGATAGGCCAACTCAATTACCCTTCAGGGTTCATCAGTCGCATCACATGTCGTGAGGAGAGAATGTATGGGCGATGTAGATGTTCAGCGGGGAAACTCTGGGGTTGGGTTGCCACCCAGACGCGTCTGGCCGGGTCGACTCGCCAAACCAGCGGTGCGGACATTCCGTATTGTGAGACGATGATCCGAAGCACCAGAACGCCGTGGCCGAGGGGAGGGGGCGATTTAATGGCGGTTTGGCGACAATGACGCAGGGGATCCCATCGCTCTCTGACCAGGTTCGCCAGACACATGTAAGGCCCGACGATGTCATGCCAAGGGTTCGCTCTTGCGCAAGAACCGAATCCCGAGTCAAGATGGAAACGAGCCCGCGGTCAAGGCAAAACCCTGAGCGAGGCGGGGGAAACCACATCATCCTCTCCTTGTCCCCGAATGGTTTCATGGTGGCGATGCATCGTTGCCCATAGCGAAAACCACGAGTTCGTGCGGAATGCTGCCCAACTCTTCGTCGCCCATCAACCCTCACGCGGCGCCCGTTGGACCTGGACGGTCGCATCAAGCTTTTCCGCGGCGCTGCGGACGCGCGGTGTTTCGCGAAGGTAAGCGAGCGCCGGTTTCTTCATGAGTGCATGACCACAGCGCGTCTCGAACCGGATACCCCGACGCGGTCACGGTCGATCGGGTTGGGCGGGTGATGTACACCAGACAAGGACGGTTGGTTGCTCATGGTGCATATACTGTTGCCGAGTGTTCGCTTACTATGCGTGCCTCCTCCCCACAAGCGCATCGTCGGGACGGGAACCTTTACCGCGGGCGTGGTTTGAGCGTGTGACTCGTGGGTAGAGCGGCGAGTGTGTGTTTCGACAGCGATCAAAACGGACATGAGGAAACGTCTCGACGCTTCCGATTGATGGGCAACTGACATACCTCTACCGACATGCATACGACGGGCCTCTAAATAACCCCCGACCCACCAGCACAAAGGGCCTCGAACTCCCGGCGCCATGGACCTGATCGATCCACCCGCCGCCCGGTCTTGGCATCCCCATCGTGGAGCCGTTTCTTCCGGGGCCTCGAGGGGTCTTCGGGAATCGGCACGGGCGCCAAGCACGTGGCGTGTGGTGCCGAGCCTCGTGGGTGACGACGCAAGCGGGCAACCGACGAGATGCCAAGCGGCCCTGGTGCCGTTTTCAACCGTCTCTTCGCATCCTTTCCAAGGCCCCGCGTCCCAGAAACAGCCGACCTATGACGGGCACGACGGTTCGAGGCTGCCGGGGAGGTGCCAAAACGCCATCGCGATCGGCCGCCAGAAGCTTAACTAAAGTACCGGCTGGGTTGACTCGGCAGGCAAAAGGTACCTCCGCTGGCCCTACAGACCCTCCAGAACCCCCCTTCCTCTGCCGGCCCAAACCGCGTATGCCGGCCTTCCGGCCCCTGTTCAGCGGTTATCATCAAGCTTTCCAGGATCCAGCTTCGAACTACGTAATGCGAAGAGGCTTTGAATGACGCGTGGCTGTGTTATTTAAGAGAAATCGTGCCCAACAACAGCCATTGCCATCTGCCCCCATCAACAGTCTCAAGTGTCATCCGAAAGTCGATTCGAAGTTTGCGCGCATCTCGTCCAGTTTTTCAACAGCTTCACCAAAAAAAAATACTTCGCAATGGAGTCCAGCCTGATACACGTCGCCCAGGTAAGAGCCCACGGATAAACTCCCTCCCCCGGGGAATTCGCAGTATCAAGGGAACCTCCATTCTCACACGCAACCTTTCCCCCCCCCCCGGGCAGCTCGTCGCCCGTCAGCAGCGACAGCAAAGCCGCGGCCGGCGACTCGCCAAGGGCGCCATCGCCGGCATCGCCATCGCCGCCTTCTGCGTCGTCGCCTTCACGGCCCTGCTCCTTTGGTGCTGCTGCTGCCGCGGTCGCAAGAAGTCGCCGCAGACGAGCTACGCCGGCTCCGTGGCCCATCGCCAGAGCAGCTTCCTCGGCCGCTTCACCGGCGGCCGCGGGCGCCAGCAACACCACCAGCAACCGCCCATGGGCCAGCCCGGCGGCTACGCCCACGGCCCGCGGCAGGAGGCCGGTTATTACCGGTAGAAGGCGTCGCGCCGAAACGAGGCGGGGAGGGGAATGGCATGGCCAGGAGGGTTAATGATGTGGGCTCGAGTTATCAACGGGTCGCGACGACAACGATTGGGGTAGGAGTATTCACGAATAGTGTACGAATGTCTGGGAGAGCCTGGCGTTTCTTTGTGCTGGTCCACTGCGTTCATTTAAAGGCGGCGGAATAATCAAAGCCATACTACAAGCACTACGGTTCGAAACCCTTCATCTTGCCCTGCCTTGGGCAGTCGTGTCCCGTTCGGTGTTCCCTACAGTCTGATGGGCCTAAAATGCGTCCGCATAAAGATGCCACAGGGCAAGACGACGATGACGGCCGTCCTAGCAGGCGGTTGCGCCTCGGCGCAGTTGTTCGGCGACCTCTCGCGCCACCACCTCGTGCATTGGGTACGTTGGATGCAGACTGTTGAGCCAGAAGTACTCGTTGACGGGCACGCCGCAGCCCGGCGTGAAGGTATCCCATTCGGGCGTGCCGCTGTTTGTGACGACCGGGTTAGCCTTTCCCCTGACGCCACGACGCCCGCCGGATTTCACGACGGGGCTCCGAGACAAGGGCGGCGGAAAGGGGGCCCCGGGGGGTTTGGGGAGTACACGACTTACTTCTGGTAGGCGTCGCAGTAGGCCGTGGTGTTCTTGTAGGCGGCCGTTTCGGGGCGGGCGGCGGGGGCGTCGAGCACGGCGGCGAAGGCGGCGTGGGCGTCGTAGAGCCAGACGGCGGCGTCGGCGGGGTGGTCGGCGCGGAAGGCGGCGGCGAGGGCGGCGACGAGGCCGTTCCACTGGGCGAGGTCGGCGCGCTCGAGGGCGCGCGCGGCCGCGTCCTGGCCCAGCATGAGCGGGCTGCGGTCGACGGGCGGCACGTTGAGCAGCACGAAGTGGCGCGCGCCCGCCGCGTAGAGCGCGTCGAGCGCCCGCCGGTACTCCGCCATCATCTCGCCGTTGAGACCGTCCGTCACCCCCGGCCCGTGGTAGTACGAGTTGCCCACGTCGTTGATGCCGATCCAGACGGCGAAGACCGAGTTGCTCCCCGTCCACGCCGGCGCCCCCGGCGCCTGCGCCGGCCGCCCCGACGCCGACGTCGCGTACGCCGTGAGAAAGTCCGTCTGCACCTGTTGCTTCAGCGACCGCACCTCGGGGCGCCCTGCCATCGTCGACGGTTAGTGGTTTCCTGCCAGAGGCGTTTCTGGGACATGTCGTGGCGCTGACTCCAGCAAGAACAACGGAAACGAAGAATAACACGGGGGTACAATGGGGGGGGGGACCCGTGCAATCAAGATGGTAAGGAACAATAGACGCTGCTTACACGGCGCCACGAGATCCGAGTCGATCGTCGCACCCCCGTATGCCAGGTTGTACGTCTGCAGCAGCGAGTCGTTGTACTTGACCGTCAGGTAGTCGACCCAGTTGGGCCCGTTGGCCGACGTCCAGCCCGGGTAGCTCGGGTTGCCCAGCGGGTTGGTCGGCGAGGGAGGCGTCAATGTCCAGTTGAAACCTGCCCGCACGTCAGTGAGCTTCTCCCTCCCTCCCTCCCTCTCTCGGATCATGCACGAGACAAACAGTCCCAAAAGACCCAACACCCCGATTATTCCCAAGGCTTCACGAGCACTGGTGCACGGGGAGTTCCTTACCCGTCTGCGAATAGCTATCACCGCTGTTCTCGAGTCAGCACGAGACGCGGGATGGTGCCAGGAGAGCGGGTGGGCCGGGGGCTTACAAGGTGAAGGCATACTTGATGCCCTCCCATCCGGGCCAGCTGGCGACGGCGGCGCATCCGGCCGCGTCCCCGGTGGGCAGCCCGGCGACACCGCGGGCGACAAGAGATAGAATCAGGGAGCGGCCCCGCATCGTGGGCTTATGGACCCGTCGGCCGAACCGGAGAAGGCTAGTAGTCTCCGGGGTCGCGCGGTGCCCGCTTGCTCGTGTACCGGCGCAGGGACCGTGCGTGTCTAGGGGACAAAAAGCCGACGACGCAGTCTGGGATACGGCACGTTTTCTCGTATCGCGTGCAGGTAGGAGAAAGAGAAGGGGTAAAGCGAGGATGGATGCCCCTACAGCCGGTCGTCTTCTCAGCCATCCCTCCCTCGGCCACCTGGGGCCTCGTCTATTATACATATGTTGGGGCAGGAGGCCCCCTCACGGTTCGGATCCCGCTTGTTACTTGGCCGTGGGAGACTGCGGCCGGGCCGGGCCGGGACATCCTCTTTGGGACGATGGAATGGCGCAGAGGAGGGCGGGGTCTCGCTAATCTGGGTCTGTGAGGTGGTTACGCTGCGGGAGGCATACTAATTCGCCGGCAGGTATACGAATGCGCACGACGCGTATACCCCGTATCTCGTGAGCTCTCCCTCACTGGTGGCATTAAGTTCCGCCTGAGAAGCGAGGCCTCAGCATCGAACGTGCAGTGTCGGCACGTGAGCGGAGCCAAGTCCTCCGGCGCCCTGCCTGGCTTGATCCGTAATCGGCATCCACTCCCGGGAACGAGGACCCGGACCGCCGTTGGAGAGGCTAGAAAAGCACATCAAGAAACCACGGCAGCCACAACGACGGCGGCATCTGCATTGAGTCCACAGCCGCATACACCCGCATATACCCACATGCACACGCATCCACACGTCCCCCCTAGCCTTCGTCTAACAAGCTCAGTCGTGCGCAGCCAATCAATTTTTCGTCCGCAACTGGGACAGAGCAGCCATCTATTAAGCTGTGCGGTGCAATAACGCGTATATAAAATACATAAAAATTTATATCCCGGGAGATATGGTCGTAAGATCGTGAAGGACTCGGCCAACTCCACGCCCGCTTGTTCGTGTCCAGCAACCCATGTGTCGAAAAACCCTACACGTCTGAGACGCTGTGCACGGTTGACCAGGTCGGGGTGGGCCCGGGCTCGCCGTGTACGCATTCCATCGTTGCCGAAATCCCGAACCGCCCCTAGTTCTCCGGTGCGCGAAAGCGAATATCCCGTCTAAAATTATACTTTCGGTTGCGTGGGCCAGCATGGCCGAGGGCCAAGGCGGGAGGTCTTCTAGGCCGCTGCTGTTTGCGCCGGGGTATCTGTGCCATGTCATGCCGGCGGAGGAGTGTTGCTCTGCAGGCACGGCAGGAATCTAAAGCAAATACGCCGTATCTGTGAAAACCCGTCCCGGCGTAACCCGCTAGGTCAAGGTGGCAAGCATGGCCTTCATGACCTTGGGTGGGGGGCCTGCGAGGGGAGGCGTCAGCCGCTTGTTCGGGAGCAGAAACGGGTAGCGTCGCGCACCTTCTTCTACCGCTTCTTTGGGACGCTGATGGACATCCTACCTTTCTTGTCCTTCTCGATGCGCGGTCCACGCCGGCCCTCTTCGACCCTCTCGAGCCTCTCCTCGTAGAGCACCAGTTCTCCCGTGCTCAGGCGCTCCGCCCTCACGAGTTCGCGGCTGGGGCTGTGGCTGTGGCTGTGATGGTGATGGTGGTGGTGGTGTCGCTCGCGCTTGATGAGCTCACGCTCCGCTTCGAGTCGCGCAATTTCAGCCTTGATGGATCTTTCGTCCCGCCGGCGGTCGGAAGCCAGAACCAGAGGGGCTTCCTCATAGTATTGCGGCCCACCGTCCACAATCAGCGGCGCCCGAGAAGTAGTCGAGGTCGAATAGCTAAGGTGGCTCCGTACAGGCGAAGTCTCTCGGATCATGGTGGTGTTCACGTACTCAGCAACCGGGGGCGGCGGCGAGGCGTGGTACACGGTCGGCGGCGGCGCGGCATGGTATACTGGCTGCGGCGGCGGCGGCGGCGGGTTGTGGTATACAGTGGGAGGTGGCGGCGGCGCCTGGTACACGGCTACCGGTGGCGGTGGAGGCGGCGCCTCCTGAACTGGCGGCGGCGGCGGCGGCGCGTATACCGTAGGGGGCGCGGGAGGCGGAGGGGCGGCCACCACCACAGGGGCCGGGGCCGGGGCCGGGGCCGGGGCCGGAGCAGGTGCAGGAGCAGGAGCGACAACCGGCGCAGGAGCAGGAGGAGGAGCAGGAACAGGCGGAGGCGGCAATGCGAAGACCTCTCGCACCTCCCGCTCCTCGACCAGGGTGCCAGCTTCGGAGCGGGCGGCCACCACCTCAAGCTCGGCTCTCTTGTAATCCTCGCTGAGCTTGAGGAGGTCATCGATGTTCTCTTGGCCCAGAGCCACCTGGACAATGATGGTGTTTCCCTTGGTCAAGTTAGCAATTCATTCAAACCACAACCCCGTAGGGATGCACCCACCTCCTCATCGAAGGGATAACCCAGGTCTATCAGCGCTCTCTTGGACACCAGGCGGCTAGGAATCCTGGTCTTGCCCTTTTTGGGGTACTCGCTCTTGACGGTGATCGTGGTTCCGCCACTGCTGCTTGAGCTGGAGGTGGAAGAGGTCCGGGAGCTGCTTCGGGCGCTGCTGTGATGGGTGTGTGCCTTGCTGGTCGCACGACTGGTCCGGGATGCCCGGGAGGCCCGGGAAGAGCTGCGGTCTTTGCGCCGTCGGGTCTTTATGACCTCTCGCTCGTGGACCCGCTCAGGATATCCGCGGAAGTCGTCATCGCCAAAGCGATCAGGATCCGACACCTTGATCTCGTCATACTCGCGCTCGGCGTACATCCTCGGGGGCGGCAGCGCTCTAGACCGCGGCAGCGGGACAGGTGCATACGGGTCTGGGCGGGGGTCGGGGCGGTAATCACCACGCCGAGCCGGGGGGCCGTACTCTTCTCTCTCGAAGTCTCTTTCAAAGAAGCGCGGCGCGGGTCGACGGTCGAACGTGTCAAGGGACGATTGACGACGCAGCATGGTGGGTCTCCGCGGCGGCGAGGCGTTGCGGTACTCGCGTTCCTTCTCGAAGAAAACACTGCGGTCCATCTCCGGAGGTGAATGCCGTCGGTACCGGGGCTCGTCATCATAGTAACGCCTGTCCCGTACCACATGGTCTTCCTCCCACGGGCGAGGGACACGGCGCTCTCGCTCACGCTCATAGCGTTCATCGAGCGAGACGTCGCGAGGGCGGCCCGCGACAGAGGAACCCGGGGGGCCAGGAGGCCCGGGGGGTCCGCGAGGGGGGTACCGATCACGCTCGTCAAAGCGGTCCCGGTCGTCAAACCTGCCGTCAAACCTGTCGTCGAACCTCGGGTCGTCAAACCTGTCGCGCTCCCGCTCATAGGAGAGACGGTCCCGGTCCCACCTATCACCACCACTGCGGATGGGCAAATCGGTGGCCGACGATCTGTAGGCCATGGCTTCGGGAGCAGGTAGTTAGGAGACAACTGCCACAAGCTGCGAATGGGTGCAAGGGCCGGTATTAGGGACGATGGAAAACAAGTGCCGAAAGAGGGCACTTCCGGCAGGCGGGCGGTGAAGAGAAACGAGGAGAAGGATCGTTCGGGCCTGATGACGACAGGAGGGGCGCTTCCAGGTTCTGGCGCCGGCAGCCAAAAGAAACAGGCGGGTGTGTGAGTGGTCGCACGTTATGCAAGCTATGCAATGCGCACCCCCGCAGACGAGCGAGGGCCGGCTCTCGTTGGTGTGCGGCTAGGTGGAATTTCCCGGTTCTGGCTCACCCCGCGGTGGTCGCGTATGACCTCGATGGTCTCAGCTGGTCGGCAGCACGCGCGTGGTTTTCTTCCTGGTTTTTTTTTTCGTCCCCGTTTAGTCTGTTCGTCTGTTTGTCTGTTTGTCCGTCACTTGCTGCTGATGCCGTTGCCGTCGCTTGCCCTTGGCTCGGTGGTCGGGGACCAAGAACACAGACCGGGCGTGCTGGATGGATATCAGCCGAGCTGAGGCTGGCCCTGAGGGGAAAACGTCGGACGGCTTTAAAACGACGTTGGGTCCCGTTTTGAGAGTCGCTGCTGGTGCTGGGAAGGCAAGAGGTTGGCAGGCGGGCAGGTTGCTAATCTTTTTGTACTCCCATAACTGGAGAGAGGAAGAGACAGAGACCAAGTGGAGGAAAAGCCTGCTTTTGGGGCCCGTGAGGGCGAGGACTAGCCAGGACAGGGTCTCGTCGCTAACGCCTGTTGGTGTTGGTTGGAGTTGAAGAGAGCGCCCGGTAGCTCACGTTATGGGGGGTAGGTACTTCCATCCTTCCCGGGACCCCCCATCCATCCACCCCCGCCGGTGGGTTCTCACCCTCTCCGTACCGACCCTTTACGATGCATCTGCCTCTTTCTAGACCACCAGGTGCACGTTCGAGTCCCATGCGACTGGGCCGCGTAGACCCTGATGCAGGCCCGGCGTCCGCGGGCCAGAACTGTCGATGCAGCCTACGTGGAAAAAGGGTCGCCGGCTCAGGGGTACCGGCTTGACGAATCGACGCTCGTCAGTGGCCCTTTACGTTGGCGAAAATGTGGTGATGGATGGAGCAATGGACAGATAGGCGGGAACTTTGCTGGCCGTATGGAGCATCCAACAAGCTGTATGCGTACCGCAACCAAAGTATGCGAGTCCACCCGGGCCCCCCGGTGCGACAACACGAATGCTCAGGGGGTGGGAGGATAGAGGGGGAGAGAGAGGTACCGCGCTAGCACCGCCCTACCTAACAGCATCATATCCGGTTCAAAACCCAGATGACCCTGGATGGGCGAATGGGCATACGTGCAGACAGATGTTGGGCAGACATCCATGTGTGTCCATCCCATCTGCGACACCGGGATGGGCATGCCAGGCTCGCAACGGCGACCCGTTCTTTCCCCTTCCAGCTGTCACGGCGACGGTTTCCCCAGGCAGACGGTGGCCCGTTTCCTGGCCGAGCAACTAGAAACCTTGTACCTCTGGCTGGGTCGGTGGATGGACGAGGGTTTGGTGACTCGCCAGCATGACCTTGCGAGCAGCAAAGGACCTCCGATACGCGAGATCTACCGCGGTATCGAGATTCCGACCGGCGGTCTCTGTGCGGTAACAGAAACCGCCGTGGCCATGTTGGGGCGGGACGCACCCGTGGTCTCTCTCTACTCGTCTTCCCTCCACTCCGCCTCTCTTGCGCCTATGCCGGCGTTTTGTGCCACTGCCATCCACCTCGAAAGAGCCAAGAGCCCCCCCGGGCTCTCGCAGCCATGGCGCACGATGACGTAGTGCTACATCGTTTTTCAGGCCTAACGGCATCCATCAGGGAGCCCCCCAGGCGTCTTATGGCTGCGTGAGCGTCCCACTTTGACACCATTGCGGGCTAGCGGGCAACAGGCGAGCGCCAAGAAGCGTCCAAATCCATCCATCTCCCACGCCATCTCCCGTACCGTCGCGGGCGAGACGGGCACCACTAAGGACCGGCGCCGTCATCGAAAAAGCCAATTTGCGCGCCACTGACCTATGCCGCATACACCATGACCTTCGCCCGTGGCCGACAGCGCGGGTTTGCTGACCGGCTCTCCCCTCGTCGATACGATACGACCATCGATCCGTCATAACGAAGGGAGGACTCTCCGATGTCCAAGACGGGGGTTTGGGCCGTCGGTAGCCCAACCTGCACAGGGGCTCCCGGCTTTGCTGGGGTTCTGCTCGCTTCGGTCCGCCGTCCTATTGATCCAGCATCGAGCGGCCCCGTAAGGCTAGCAGTCGACCTCCCCTGTCGCCTCTTTCGTGCCCAATCCAAGGCCCTGTGTGTCTGGATCGCGACTATGCAGGAGGTGGCAAGGTAGGCAATAGTCAATCCCTTCCCGGGCCCCATAGGCGGCACCGCAACTGACTCTTGCTGGTCGTACCACCTTGTTCTAGGCTCTGCCTCGGCCTGTCGCACCGCCAGCTGTCGTTGGTATACAGTAGAGCTGCGTTGC
The DNA here is from genome assembly GCA_018287875.1 of Nigrospora sphaerica. Classification (NCBI taxonomy): domain Eukaryota; kingdom Fungi; phylum Ascomycota; class Sordariomycetes; order Amphisphaeriales; family Apiosporaceae; genus Nigrospora; species Nigrospora sphaerica. The sequence goes on from JAGVVL010000017.1 coordinate 1,640,068, forward strand.
GACGTTCCTGTCAACCCTCTCGGCACCATGGCCGATCTGCCGCCGCCCTCGCTGCTCCTGCATTGACTTTACTCGTATGCCTACGGTAAAGACTAAAGGCAACGGACGCCCTTCGACCCTCGGTCCCAGCCGTTCAGGACAGGCGCCGTAGCTTTAGATGGCGGCGAATTAAGCACTCGGTCAACATGTGGCATGAACCCAAAGCCATAGATTTTCAACATCATCCCATGCAGCCGTGCAAAGTCAAACTGGTCACTTGACTAAATCTTTAGGCTTGTCTATGCTACTAGCATAATTCGTACTGGGTAGGGAACATAGGTATCCTTATGTGCATTGTGCGTGAAGCTTACAGCATTCCACCCCTCTCAGAGGGCTTTTGGAACGCCGTGCGAACTCGGCCAGCTCGCGAGAGGCGTCGTCGCAAATTAGGGAACACTAAGCGGACGTTGCGTCCAAGTCTTTCCAGACCGACTGGCGGAGCCAGTGAGCCACTGCCTGCTGATACGCTTTCGTCTTCAGCTGCGCGTCGTGATGGGCCTCTTTGCTACTATGCACGCGGGCCGGAAAAAGATCGAAGCCATGGATCTGGTCCGGGACTAGTAACCAACGGACTTCGGTCCCGTCGTCGTCGATATGCTCAAATGCAAACCGCTCGTCGTCGGTAATTAGAACCCCGGGCGTGGCGGCCGGCTTTTCCTGGCCAGGCTTGTCGTCGGCAGAGGGCACGGGCCGATGGGCGAGCTTGCAGGCCATCCGCCAGGCCTCGTGAGCCAGCTGATCAAGCTCAGCAGCCACGATGAAGATTTTCCGAGGCAGATTCTCACGGGGCGCGAAGATGGGGGACAAATAGGGATCTTGGAGTGGGTGGCCGTATGGGATGTAGGACCACTTAAAGTAGGGCGACAGTCCAGTCAGATAGTCCGTCGCGGCACTACGCAACCCCGGGCCGAGTTCTGGCTTGTAGTATCGCCTCCGTTCCTTGGTGCCGAGCGGGACAGTCTGATCTACAGAGGGGTACACGGGGAAAAGGGCCGACGGCTTGACCTGCTCGCGGATCGAGGGCAGCTGCGCCACGACCAAGGTGAGGTTGCCGCCAGCCGAAAAGCCACCGATGGCGATGCGTTTCTTGTCGATGGGGAGACTCGCGTCGTTGTACGCGGCCAGCAGAAGGGCTTCCAAGTCGTGAATAGCCGTGGGGTAGGGGTGAGCGGGCGCCTTGCGATAGTTGAGAGCAATGACCATGAAGTTATTGGCGTCAGCGAAGGCGCGATCCCACGACAGAGTGTCCTTGGGAGAGCCGACGCAAAACCCCCCGCCGTGGATGGTGAAGATGCATGGCAAGTTCGCGGGCGACGTCTCGTCCCAGCCACTAGGGAAGAATATGCTACCGTCTTATCAGTCGCGTGTTGTGGCAATGCCTAGATAGCCAGCGGTGTCAACTTACTTGATTGGGAGAGATGGGCGGCAATCGTATTTCTTCACAAGGGTCGGCTCGGGTCCATCGGGCACCGGGAAGACGCTCCGGTACTGGCCTTCCACCCATTGCACCGGGGCAATAACACTCTGGATGGTCCGGATGACAAGGCCGTTGCAGAACGCCCTGAAGAATGAGGGCGTTGGTTGGGTGTCGATGGCCTGCGGCTCTGCCATTATGCGTGACAGGCAGTACAGCTCACTCTTGTACAGCAAGCGGCCCACTAGCGTCAACGGCTGCGGCTTATGGCTGGATCGTCGGGTCAAACGGGCGACGGCTCCCTAGAGGAAAAGATGGTGGCCTGCCTAGGTAAGGAATGAAGACGCGCGGGAGTAGGGTTTGGTAAGGAATGTAATATATAGACCGTGATGGGAGGTGAAGAACGCCAAAGTGACCAAGCGAGTTGGGGATAAAGGGTTTCGGGAACAGAAGTTGCCCCATCAATTTGCACAACTTCTTGTCTTGACGTGCGTACTTGCACCCTAGTTGCATCCTAGTTGCATCTTTACTTCCAATGCGACTTGCGTACTTGCACCCTGGTCGCATCCCAACTTCCAATGCGACTTGCGTACTTGCACCCTGGTCGCATCCCAACTTCCAATGCGACTTGCGTACTGAAGGTCGTCGCGTCGCTGCTTCCTCGGGCCAGGTAGTTTCGGAGGTGCAGCCGCCGCGTCCCCAACGAGACCATGTGCACACGACTGCCCGTCCATCTGCGCACATGGTTGCAAACCGATCTGCCATGTTCGTGCCTCCCCCAACACCTTGAGCTGTTCACGGCCCGAGGCCTCACAATAAGGCGTGTGTGACTATGACCATCATCAAAACGTCGTCACGTCGGATCCTGAGACACGTGCCAGGAGCCACGAGTCGCCACGAAAACAACGAACCTCTTGTCAGATCGACTGCTGCTGGGGTCCATCAGCACTTTATCTAATCGCATCCGACCCAAGAGCTTGGTTAGGCGGGGGGCATTCCGATTACGCCGAGTGCCGTTGCGCCGGAAACCAAGCCGACCTAAAGCCAATCCGACAGGACTTGTTACTCCGTGCAGTGTCTAATACAAGTTTCTTATCTATCGCGTACTTCATTTCAGCAAGGGTAGGGACTCGAGAGCTGTCAGCTCGGCCTAGCATTGCGCCGCCCGCATATCTCACGATGGTATGCATTCGAGTAGTTCCAGGAGACGGGCGAATCATTGTTGCTGGATTGAGCCTCATGGCTAATGGCTCGACACGTCAACCCAGCCTCTAGACTGCCAAGTCCAAGTCTGCATACGTAAGAACATACCCTACAGGATGCGGGCGCGCGTCCCCGTTGTCACTGCTGGAGCGTCACGCCCAGCAATAGGCAGCATACATGCAACGTCCTGCGTGGCCCGCGTGCTTATCCAGCTTACGCAGCAGCGCACACCGCATACGAAGTCTTCACCACTCATTGACCCCATGTCTAATCATCACTAGTCCGAAAATGTCGATATTCCGATGTCACTTGCATACAACAAGTCCGAATCCGAGCCTCCACATGGCTAGGCGTGGTCATGATGGGATCCCATATCCAACACCAACCTCTTGCTGTCTGGAAGTCACATATATGGGGAGTTGCCAGCCCTCTTAGAGATCGGCTGTCGATTCTAGCGACCCGATAGTTTCCACCATCACTGCCATCAGCCATGCGGTTCTCAACATGCACCCAGGACGATTCCCTGGGTCCGACCGTCTCGGGCTGCCGTGATGATTTCGACTTCACCGTCAAATTTGAGATGCTGGTTTTCTCGATAGTACCCTCGTCGCTTTTCATCCTACTGGGCATATGGCGAACCTTCACCTTGGTGCGAAAGCCGGCCGTGGTGGATGGAGCCATGTTACAACTTATCAAGTTGGTACGCGTCTCCATCGTCCCCTCAGCGAAGCAGGGCTGACCGTACTGACTCTGCAAGGGAACTATCATGGCATACATTGGACTACACATGGCTATTCTCATTCTGGTTGGCATCCGGTCATTCGACGTCACCGGGACCAGCATTGCATCGACTGTGCTCCAGTTCCTGGCTGCGGTATGCATGGTTCCGTTGTCCTTCTTGGACCATAGCAGGTCGCCGCGACCGTCTATTCTCATGAGCATATACTTGCTCCTGACCCTCTTGTTCGACATCACCCAGTCCCGCACTTTCTGGCTTGCCTCGGGCACGAGACCCGAGCTGACCTACACAACTATCTTCACAGCCTCTGTGGCGTTGAAAGTCGTCATTCTCTTGCTCGAGGCCCAGCGCAAAACTCGATTCGTGAAATGGGACTCCAAGGAGCACAGCCCAGAGGAGACCTCGGGCATCTACAGCCTCGGTGCTTATCTCTGGCTGAATAAGCTCTTCAGCCATGGGTATTCACGAATCCTAGAAATGGACGACCTTTACCCACTGGATTTCTCGATGCGTGGAAAAGTCTTAAACGAGCAGTTCTCGAAACATGCCGACTTGACACGCATGAAAGGCCGTACTGCTGGGTTGCTGAGGATCCTGTCTCGGACCCTGGCCGTGCCCCTGCTGCTCCCCGTCATGCCCAGACTGGCACTTATGGGATTCATGTTCTGTCAGCCACTTTTCATTGAGAGCCTCCTGACGCACCTCGCCATGCCCGAGGCGGAGAACTCTACCAACATCAGCTACGGCTATATTGGTGCCGCGTTTCTTATATACAGGTAAGCACTTGCGTCCCTATGATAACAGCGATTGCCCGCCGGTGTGGATACGGACTGACTCCCTACCCCTCGCAGCGGTATAGCCGTCTCGACAGCTCTATATTGGTACCTCCAGCAGCGCATGCTGTTAAAGCTGAGGGGCATACTGATAGGAGCCATATACAAAAAGGCCACCGATGCCCGGCTTGGGTCCACCGATCCTGGCTCTTCCCTTACCCTCATGAGCACCGATATTGAACGTATGAACTACGGTTTCCGCGCCATCCACGATATCTGGGCTGCCTTCTTCGAAGTCGGCATCGCTGCCTACTTACTATACAACCAGCTGGGATTGGTGTTTCTGGTGCCCATTGTCGTCATCATCTTGTGCGGCCTGGGTTTATCCAGCCTGGTAAGCTTCACAGCAGCAGCAGCGAAGGCGTGGATGGCTTCGGTCCAGCGCCGCGTGAGCCTAACCTCGACTGCCATAGCCGAGATGAAGAGCCTCAAGCTATCCGGTTTGACAGAGCCCATACAGGATGCGATTCAAGACCTGAGAGTTGCGGAGCTCGCCAGTGGAGCCCGATCGCGAAAGCTCATGATCAATGCGGCAGTTTTTGCCTTCGTTCCACTCCTTTTCTCGCCTTTCATTACCTTTTCCATTGCGCAGGGCAGCCTGGATCCTGCTAGGATGTTCACCTCGTACTCCTACTTGCTCCTGGTAACAAACCCTCTGATAAACATCTTCCAGTCAATCCCCGCTCTGATGTAAGGATTTTGCATTCACCACGCGATCGATAACTGCTAATCTTCATGATGCAGTGCGGCCCTGACTTGCCTTGGTCGTATCCAGAAATTCCTGGAGGCCGATGACCGTCAAGACTTCCGCAGTATCCCTGGTGGCAACCGAGCCGGTGAAGCTGATCCCGAAAAGGCAGGACTGAGTCCCCGCGAACAAGATCCGGTTCCTGCCGCACCTGCTATCATTTTAAGCGGGGGGACTTTCGGCTGGGGGTCCGACAAACAAGTCCTTCAAGATGTCAGTGTGAAGATTGCAAAATCTGTGCTCACCGTCATCTGTGGGCCAGTGGGCTCCGGAAAGACATCGCTCTGCAAGGCGCTGCTTGGCGAAATACCCTCACATTCAGGAACCGTAACCCTCAATACCGCTTTTCGGCGCGTCGGGTACTGCGACCAAGTCCCATTCCTGTCCAACGGCACCATCAAAGACAATATCATCGGTTTTACCCCTTTCGACGAAGAACGATACCAAAGCGTCATTTCCGCAGCTATGCTCGAGGCCGACCTGGACCTCCTCCCGTCGGGGGACATGACCAATGTGGGAAGCAACGGCATTACGCTTTCTGGTGGCCAAAAGCAGCGTGTCGCCCTAGCGCGAGCTCTCTATCTGCATACGGATCTTCTCATTCTAGACGACATCTTTTCCGGCCTCGACAAGGATACCGAGGCTCAGGTTTTCCGTCGTGTCTTCGGCCCCGATGGATTATTGCGACGCCGGAACGCCACCGCCATCTTGTGTACGCACTCGATCAAGTATCTTCCCAGCGCCGACTTCATTGTTGCTCTTGGAGAGAGCGGTGTGGTCATGGAGCAAGGCACATATGCTCAGTTGATGGCCAAGAAGGGTTATGTGCAGGGCCTCAATATCAACTCGGTCAGCAGCGACAGCTCTTCCGTGGGGTCCGTTGACTCCAGGGGATCGTCAGAAGGAAACACCGCCAAGAATTCGAGGAGGCGATCCGCTGAACCGGCCCCGCCAAAACCATCTGCTTCCTCTGCGGTCTCAGGCCCTGGGAAAGAGCGACAGTTGGGAGACGGCACTGTGTACGTGCACTACCTGAAAAGCATCGGTGGCTGGATAGCCGGGTTGAGTCTTCTCGCTGCTATCGTCTATGGGTTCCTGTCGTCGTTCGGCAATGTGTGGCTGAGTTACTGGGCGGCGGCCTCGGTCGAGAACTTCCCTTCGCACTCCTCTGCATTCTATGCGGGGATTTACGCCATGCTCAACATTCTCGCTCTCGCTGCTCTCTACGTATGCGCATGGCTCTGCTTCATCTCCATCGTAACCAGGTCAGGGGCCAATCTCCACTTCGACATCCTCCGAACACTCGTGCGGGCACCCCTACGCTTTTTCACGACAACCGACAACGGCCAGACAACCAACCTCTTCTCACAGGATCTGAACCTCATCGACGTGGATTTGCCCGGCGCTCTGCTGAACACGATTACCAGCGTCTTCGAAACCCTTGCCGCAGCCGCCGTGGTTATGAGTGCAGCTCCCCAAATTGGCATCAGCTATCCGTTTTTCGTCGCCTTGCTGTACTTTGTTCAGAAGTTCTACCTCCGGACTTCAAGACAGATGCGGCTCCTCGATCTCGAAGCCAAGAGCCCACTTTAGTAAGCCAGACCTTCAGGTTCCCGACCGTGAGCGTACGCGTTAAGCGATCTGCTGACCGTTTCCAGTACGCACTTTCGTGACACCACCCATGGTATCGATACCCTCCGCGCCTTTGGCTACATCCCCGAAGACCGCGAGAAGAATTTCAGGCTGTCGGATACATCTCAAAGTGAGTGAAAGCCCAGCCGGGATCAGAAAAATGCAGCCAGTCCATCAAATCAGGAGAGAGCGCGGTTCGCTAACGTTGTGTATCTGATCTAGGACCCGCCTACCTCCTAGTCATGATTCAGCAATGGCTGATGTTCGTTATGAACATGGTGGTGATGGTAATTTCGTTAATATTGACCGCCTTGGCTGTTAAACTGCGATCCGATGCAGGCTTCACTGGTGCCAGTCTTGTCTCTCTCATGTCGTTTGGAGAGAAGATTACATGGCTTGTAATCTCGTATACGCAACTCGAGACTTCAATGTAAAGCTCATAACCACTCAGCTTTGACAAAGTTTATGCTGACCAGCCACAGTGGGGCCGTCACCCGACTGAGGGCCTTCAACCAGACGGTCGCGCCCGAGGATCGCGAAGAAGAAAACATCGTCCCCCCAGACTCTTGGCCGGAAAAGGGCTTGATCGAGCTGAAGGGTGTCTCGGCGAGCTACAAGTACGGAACTCCTACCAGTCCCCCGACGTTGAGCTTCCCCGCTGACCGTTCCACAAGCCCCGAACCGGCGGAAGGCCAGGAGCCTGAGCTCGCTCTCCGCGACTTGGAACTCACCATCGTACCCGGGGAGAAGGTGGCAATCTGCGGACGCACAGGGAGCGGCAAGTCTAGTTTGATTGCCTTTCTCCTAAAGCTCGTGGATCCGCTCGCAGGAACGGGAGCCAAGGCATTCATCGACGATACGCCTCTCCACCTCGTAGACCGGTCCGCTCTCCGCCGCCGGATCATCGCGGTACCACAAGAGGCCGTGTTCCTCCCCGACGGCACGTCCTTCAAGGTCAATCTTGACCCCTTCCGCCTCGCCACGCTGGAGGACTGCCAGTCGGTCCTTAAGGCCGTCGATTTGTGGCCGTTCGTCGAAGAGCGAGGCGGGCTGGAGGCGGGCATGAGCCCAGGCACGCTAAGCCAGGGGCAAAAGCAGCTCTTCTCCCTGGCACGGGCAGTGTTGCGGCGGCGATTACGGTCCCGGAACGTGCCGGGATCGGAGGACGTCGAAGGCGGTGTTCTGCTTCTGGACGAGTTCAGCTCCAGTGTCGATCAGGATACGGAGAAGCTTATGCAGGGCATCATCCGGGCCGAGTTCAGGGGCTACACTGTCGTGGCTGTGAGCCACCGGCTGGACATGATCATGGACTTTGACCGGGTCGTGGTCATGTCGAAGGGTGAGATCGTGGAGGTTGGCCCCCCAAGGTCGTTGGCCGCGGATGCTACTACCAACTTTGGGGAGCTGTGGAGGGCCAGCGGGCATTAGATACTGTTGGCGTCTCTTATTCAACGCATGACGGACGAACTAGCCCATAGTCGCAGACCACAGCAACTTCTACTCCATAGCCGGACAACAGTGTATGTTCATTCGCGAACCTTTGCTCCGGCACCGAGGGCCGAGGGTCGATGGGGTTTGCCTGGTGGATGGTCTCACCATCACGCAGGTTCGGGTCCCCTTCGGGCTTTCGTTTTGTAACTTCTCCGTACGTCATGTGACCACCCTCCTGGTTACCCTCCCGGCCAAAACGACGCCTCCTCCCTTCGTCTGGTATCAATTGCCAGCCCGCATAGTCACAATTTTGGGATTTCGTGGTTCGGCTGCGCGTTGTTCATTGATGGCATCGCGCGGACCCTCATCTGTTACGACGGGGCTGTATACTCATTCTTATTCAAGAAGCATGACAGAAAGAAATGCTAGTAGCTGATGGGTAGGTACCCCGGCATCTCTTCGCCAATGCAATGTAGAGGTCCAATCGACCCAGTTTCAATTTCTTCATGATCAACTAACTTTATCTGGACCCTTGGCCATGCTTTTTTTTTTGAACGCCGAGCCCCGAGCCCCAGGTTGTGTCTTTCTCGGCCACTGAATACTGCCTACCGCCCCGGCTATATGCGGACGTTATTGCTTCAACTGGCAGCTATCCCCGTTACCCCAACATCGACCCCTCGTTTCACCCATGCTCCACGGACGGGGGTCCTGCAGATGGATGGCGCTGGTCGAATAGTCCGCATTAGCCTGAACCGGGGAAGATTATCTGTCCACTTCCCGGCACTCCGCAGTGCTATCGGCAATGTGGGCGGGACGCAACCGTGTCCGGGGTGGCTCTTTCCACTGCTGAATACTCGTAGGACCGTGGCGCCGAGGGTCCAACGCCATGCTCATTGGAGCCACGGCACCGGTGGCTGTCGCTGGCTTGGCTGCTACTACCCATTGGCCTCTCGGGCCTGCAGGTAACATGCATCCCGGGCCACTGCGGGTTCGTTCTCGTACCTACTCCGCTCCTCTACACCCCAACGGAGATGGTTCCGGCGGCTATCTACCTACGGGTGTAACCACGCCCAAGCTGGGGGGCGTACAATGATGGTCTTATAGGAAGGGGGCGCTCACCGGAATGTGGGGGCTGCCGCTTAGGTAAAGAGGTATGATTGCCACTGCAGTTCGAGTATGAAATGTGATAGGCCCCGTCCTCCGTCGGGGCAGAGCAGGGAGTAAAGTAGACTTGCTTCCGCACTCTTCACAGTCGGCCGCGGCAGAGGGGCAAAACGGCATCGTCTTCATTCCCCACGGCAACAATGGCGCGGACAGACGCGGTCGAGTACGCGGATTCGCGGAACAGGCTGGGAACCGTCCGTCTCTTCCACGAGCATACGCACGACGTAATCCTGATTCCGACCCCTTCGAACGACAGCGAAGATCCCCTGAACTGGTAAGCCCGGCGAGTTTCACGCCGTCCTCGTCCGTAAACCTGACGCGAGAACAGGACGCAGGGCTACAAGTATTACGTCGCTGGCTTGTCGTCGTGGGCCATCCTCCTGGCCACCTTTTGTTCGGCCGGGCCGGCCATTCTCCTGCCCGAGATGGCCGTGTCCTTTTTTGGGCCCCCGGGGCCCGGCTTCGCCGCCGCCATCGCCAAGTCGGCCTACTTCGTCACCGTGTGCGCCCTCATGATGGGGCTCGGCAACCTCGTCTGGATGCCGCTCATGCTCAAGTTCGGCCGGCGCTGGGTCTACATCGCCGCGTACCTCACCTACGCCGGCACGGCCGCCTGGTGCGCCGCCGCGCGCACCTACGGCAGCATGCTGGCGGCCCGCGTCTTCCTGGGCTGCGCCGCCGGCGCCGCCGAGGTCCTCGGCCCCCTGACCATTGCCGACATCTTCTTCGTCCACGAACGGGGCCGCATGATGGTGTAAGGGGCCCCCCGCACCCCCTTCACATACTGTCGGGCCTTCGGGCCGCCGGGTTGCCTGCGCTGACCACCACCCGTTCTCGTGTAGCATCTACTCGTCCACCCTCAGCGCCGGCACCACCGTGGGCGCCATCGTCGCGGGCGCCATGACCATCAGCGAGACCTGGCGCGCCTTCTTCTGGCTCTCGTGCGCCCTCACGGGAGCCACGGCCGTCCTGATGATATTCACGCTCCCCGAGACCATGTACGACCGGTCGCGCGTGCTCGGGACCGCGCCCCCCGTGGACGACCCCATGCCGGAAGAGATGTTCAAGCATGACGAGCGAAAGTCGCAAAGCCTCGATCGGGTGGTCACAGGTCTTGGTCACGACCGCCCCAGGAGCCGGCCCAACTTTTCCAAGGTCCTCAAGACGTACCCCGTCAAGACTTACACCCGGGAGCCGGTGTGGAAGTTGGTGCTGCGCCCCATGGCCCTCATCATCCTGCCCTCGACCCTATGGGCCTCCTTGGTCATGGCGGTGACCATCGGCTTCCTTATCGCCGTCTCCAGCAACGTATCGATAGCGTTCGCATCCATGTACGGCTTTACCACCTGGCAAATCGGCCTCACCGTAAGCAACCTCCTACTCTCTTTGCCAACTCTTTTCCCACGCAACTGGCTCGCCGTCACGTTTGTTCTCTTGGTCCCCAATGTTCTTCTTGACCATGGCAAACGTGTTCCCAAGCACACTTCTCCGTATCTATCCCCTAACAACTCCTGCTGACTCTGAGAATTGAAGTTCCTGTCTGGCTTGATCGGCTCCTTCGGCGCCGTGTGGTTTGGCGGTTCGTTGTCCGATATCATAGCCGATCATCTCACGCGCAAGAACAATGGGGTTCGCGAACCGGAAATGCGACTCCCGGCCATGGCTGTGAGCTTGGTGACAGGGCCCCTGTCCTTGATCCTCTACGGCGTCGGTGTCGGCCACCAGCTTCATTGGATCTGTGCCGTCGTAGGCATCGGGTTGAGTAAGTCGGCGCCGCTGGTTCCCCGGTCCCTAGGCCGTCCTTCCTGGCGACAGCTAACGCATAGATCAACCAGTCAACTTCACCGTCGTCCAAGCCGCCAACATCTCACTGGTCTATATGATCGATTGCTACCGCCCGATCGCGGGTGAGGTCACGATGGCTCAGTATACGTTCAAGTGTGAGTATTCCGGCCATGTCCGTTCTCGGCCGATCTGACACGATGTAGCACTCTTTGGCTTCTTGCTCAGCTTCTACACGAACCCCTGGATCGAGGAGGACGGCTACGTGGTGGCCTTTGGAGAAATGGCGGCCATATCGGGCATTGTGCTCCTTTTCTCCGTTGTGTTCTACTTTTACGGCAAGGCACTCCGCACGAAGTCGTGGCGGTGGTCGATCGTGAAAGCCTTGGTTCACTGGGGTGGCGACCGCGAGGTAGGAGAGTAACCTATAGATGACTACATACTCATCTAGATAACAGTCACCTATTCCCATGTACCGTAGAACATGGCAATCCGCACTGCGCCTCGGTCGTTAGGCGGTACCAGCACGTGGAGCACTGTGAGAAATAACTATCAAGATGCACTACATCTGAGTACTCTGCCAAGCGTGACGATTTCCTAACATAGTACGATTTTGCTAACATGGATAACGTCCTGACTCTAGCAGCTAGTCGTAGTGGCGGCAACTGCAGTAACAGCAGCAACAGCACGGGGGCAGAAACGGCAGCAACAGCAGCAGAAAACCGCCTTCTCCTGGCGCTCCCAGGTTTTCCCGTCTAACAATTCATATAAACAGCTATGCGAGGGTCAGCTTCTCTTCCCGGGCTAAGAGCCTGGGGCAGCACCTACCATTTGCGTACAGGCTGTAGTTGTCGGCATTCGTCAGCGCGCGCTCGGGCGAGAGGGCGGTGCTCGCATTGTACGCGTATGCCCAGTCGTTGGTGTGCGGCGCGTACACGCCCTCGCAGTGCGTCGTTTCGTGAATGACGGTGGTCGCGTGGTCCTGCTTGTGGCAGGCCTCGGGCAAGGGGGGCCGCACCCAGAAGAGGGGGCACATGACGGTCCGGTTGGAGTCCCAGAAGGTGTAGGCGACCAACGGGTCGTTGAGGTTGCAGAGGTTGGACGGGTCGACGCAGGAGAAGGTCGCGACGCCGCCGCCGTCGGCCGACGCGCACTCCTCGGCCACGGCGTTGAAGCGCGCAATCACGGTCTCCCTCGCCGAGGACGAGTTGGACTTGAAGTACTCGACGAAGCGCTCCGACTTGGCGTCGGACGCGTCGGCCGCGGCGGCCAGGGCCAGCTCCCGGCAATTGGAGATGCTCGCCAGGGCGGCCGCCTTTTCCGTCGCGTTACAGCCGTCCTGGAGCGTGTACCGCCCCTGGAGCAGGGGCTTCGCCGCCGCCGGCCGAGCCCCGACGCGGAGGCGGATGGTGTTGGACTCGAACAGGATCGCCGGGCCCGAGGGGGTCGTGGACGGGGCGACGGCAAAATGGAGGAGACCCCGGGCCGAGAAACTGTAGACGCCCGACTTTTCGAAATCGTGAACGTTGGTTCCGTCCACAATCGTCTCGACCGAGGAGCCTGCCTTGAGCAGCTCCAAGTCCTTTTCCCGGAGCGCATCGAAGTCGATGCTGGGATGGATACCCTTCGGCGGAACCGCGTTACCCATGCCGTCGGTGACGACGAGCCTCTGGACCGGAAGCCTAGTATCCAGGATGCTTCCTATCCTGACCAAATTCAGGTCCGTGGTGCCGGTGTTGGTGATCTTGGCGATGATCTCGGCCGCGTTGCCCGAAGGTGCCGTGAGCCTCACTTCCAAGGGTGATCCCCCCTCGCCCAGCCATCTCGAGTCGACAGCATGAGCGCGTGCCAGATTGGCAGCCGTGAAGCTCACCAAGGCCAAAAGAGACTTGACTGGCACCATATTGAGTACTTAACGAACGGGACGGCCTACGGGTGTCGAGATCGGAACGGACCGCCCTGATAGGGTGAGGCGAGGCCCTATAAATACACCCCGCCAGCTTGATCCATCACACAGCATCAGTCAAGTTGTGGTTCTTTTCTCGTATTCAGTCAGTCCTATGCGCTTCCCAATTCGGATCTTGGGCCGTGGAGTTGCCGCCGTATCCCTGCTTTTGCTCCACATGCTAGACTGACCATGATCCGGCAGTCCAAGGTATGGATATGGATCCTCGGACGTTCAGCGCCGTTCAGCATTGCCGGCAAGGGTCGCTTGTTTTTCATCGCGACTCCCACCTTGAGATGCGGCCAGCCGAGATATTGCGTTGTTCCCCTGTACCTGCCAAGAATATCTCATCCTCTTGTTCTGCTCGGGTTGGTCGCTGGTCACGTCTCGCAGGCCCAGGTTTCCAGGGTGGTAGACGTGCCTCGCCGCAGAAACAAGTAAGAATGCAGGCTCGTATTGCTCCTGGCGTCGAACCCGTGCCGACCAATGACAGCCCAAAGCCATGCTGCGGAGTTGCATTGGCCGCGGGCAATAGATGCCGGTGGGTGGACCAACCCGCGAGTGTATCTCTTGGCAAAAGCCGATTTCGCACTTGGCTTTCTGATTTACGGAGTAGCCGTAGTACCTCGGCCGTGACAAGTAAGGAACGTGGCACGCCGGCTTCGGCCATTACCGCTGTCGTGACTTTCGCGGATGTGTTGATTAGTGCCTACACGTACTTGGACGTAGATGCATACCTACGCTGTAGTCGGTGCAGGTCGTTGAGTGTGTGAAGATATTGCGTTCACCTAAAGCTGTGTGGGCCCAAGTGCGGCTTGGTGGTCGCGCGACTGCATTTCAGGCACCATTGGTCGGTCAAAGGTTTTGGAGCCCGTATTGTTTGTTGTATTGTACCGTGTATTGCCGTTAATCTGGTCGATAAGCTGTTGGCGTTGTGCCAGCTGAGACTATGACCTGATATCTGGACGTGACCTGAGCTATCTTCTGGGTTCCAGAGGCTGATACCTCGACCTTCTAACCACCCTCATTGGCTCTTTGTGTTTGCCTAGCTTGTTGCCGGCAACCGTCGGTGCCGCCTCAGACATCCGGGTGAAGAAGTTAGGGACGGTGCCTTCAACAAGGACTGCATTGGGGACGAGCCTCACGAGCCGCCGCTGTCTGGAGCCTGACCGGACATCTTTGGTGTGTTATTTGCCGCCGAAAGATTGTTTGCTGGTAGTTTTGGTATGTCCAGTTCGCCGCATATACATGCCCTCTCTGAGCCTGTGTCTTAGGCCCCAGACAGCACGGGGCCAACGACGCGGCATCACGTTACGTCCTTGAGTGAAGCTGGTATTTTAGGCCAGCCAAGAGCCGACGAAAATCAGAGCGCAATGTTTCAGCAGTATCGGTCTGACTGCTGGAAGTAAAGGGAATAAATCGTTGGAATACCTCGTTACCCTCTTCCTCCCTCACAACCCAGAGTAGCCTTTTTCTGCAGTACATCTTAACAGCTGTATACCTGTATGGACTTGGGTTATTGCCCAAGAAACTAGCAGTATACTGCTGCTGTTACTGGCGGTGCCGGGAGTGCTGCTGTTGCTGATGGTGTGGGTAGTGCTGCCGTTGCTGCTATCGGTGCTGTTGGTGGCAGGCCTGCTGCTTACTTACGCTGTCATGGCTGACGTTGGATCTGTGACGTAGGTTGAGTGATGAGTACGGGAGGCCAATCCGAATCATCAGTACTGTTGGATTTACAAGTACATAGTTTCATACCTACGGCGCGGCGCTGCAACGAACGCTAAGTTTGAGGAATCTCATCTCAAGCCCATCTGATGCAGTGGTGGGGACACACTATTATTGGCATAGTCCTGAACCTAATAGGATGGAATGTTTATAGGCGGATAGTAGTCATACCCAAGGGTTGGACTCTCAATCCTTTACCATTAGTTCCCATCTTCTTGCCGCTCTTCGTGTCCTCTTCTCGTTGTGTTATTCCGCCATTAGGTAGTAAGAGATCCGTCCAAGTTCCGTTTTTTTTAGATAATCCATCCACACTTCTGTGTACGCGGGCGATGCTTAGTGACGCGCATGGACGATGACTTGCATCCTCCCCGTCCTACCTGCCTACTCTAGGATCTGAACGCCTGTGTAAGCACATCATCTAAGCAGGCAAAGCATCCCGTGCTTACCTAACTACGGGCATACTCGTACATACCCAGTTGCACCTCGTAAGGACCAGGGGCTGCTCCCAGGTTCCGAATGTCCACGAGGTCTCTCGCGCGTCCGGGGCAGCGGGGATCATTGTACTATCTTCAGTAGTGTCTCCCCTATGGAGAGTGGGAACCACGGGTGTTCGACCCTGGCAGCCCCGCCCAATTGCCCCTCAGCTGCACCCGTCCCGTGCTCAGCTTACCCCCCACTTTCCCCTTCCAGGCTCCCACCCCCCCCCGCGTGTCTCCCACCCCTCCCCGTATCGTCCACCCCATGAGCCCATTCAGGCTCCTTACGTCAGGCCTCGTGCTCCCATTCTTCAAGCGTTGAGCACCTGAGCAGCATCATTCATTGCAGGCTCACGCCGACACGACGTCCCATCTCCCTCGCCCCGTACCGTGACACCCCAAACCGTCCTATTCGAACTCGCCTCCCCCGGAAAGACACTTACCGTGTGTGGCTGACGAGCACCATTGTGCCACCCCCGATGTAGCCCGACACTATCCGCCTCCAGCAGACCTACCTATTCGTCCCCGTCGCCCAGATTCATCCCGTCTTCAACGTCGACCGAGACCTGCCTTCGACCGAGAAGCTTGCGTCGCTGACTAGGCACTTCCCCCTCCCGTCCGGTCGCCCTCTTTAGCTTTCCGAACCGGCGGCTTTCCATAGTCGTCGTCTACTCCCCTGCGCTGTGAACTTCCCACCTTCACTGCCCACTACGACCGGTTTTCCTCTCTGTTGTGCGGCCCAGTGATTTCCCACCACACCGCCCATCCGCGCGCCTCGCCGTCTTGGTCGCCCGACCGACCCTCCGCCGCTCGCCATGTTCGACATTCTCCCCAAGCTACTCTCGTACGTCCTCGCCGTTGCCGCGGCCGCGTCTACCCACCGCCAGTCCTGCTGCTCCCCGGCTGTCCGGCTAACCAACCCCGCAGCTCCGTAGCGTCCTTCCTCTTCCCGCTCTTCGCCTCCTACAAAGCGCTCAAGACCTCGGACCCCGCCCAGCTCACGCCATGGCTCATGTATTGGTCCGTCCTCTCGTGTGCCCTGTTGGTCGAATCCTGGGCCGAGTTCATCCTCGTCTGGGTCCCCTTTTACAGCTACATTCGCCTGTTTTTCCTGCTTTACCTCGTCCTCCCGCAAACCCAGGGCGCACGCTACTTGTACGAGACGTATCTCCACCCCTACCTTGAGGAGAACGAGACCCACATCGAAGACTTCATCGCGAGCGCCCATGATAGACTCAAGGCCGCCGGCATGGCCTACCTGAAGCAGGCCATTGAAATACTGCGGACCAAAGTCCTGGGCATGCCCCCCACACAGGAAGAGGCACGGCCCGCCAGCGTCCGGGCCGACACGGCGTCCCAGGGGTACACGCAGGCACTGCTCAATAGATTTAGCGTGCCTGCCGCACGATGGGCGAGCACCGGCGCGACCAACGCGGGAACCGAGTTCTACAACCTGCTCGCCGGCGCCGTGAGTGCCGCCACTGGCGCCAGCACCCTGGGCGCCGCCGGCGAGGGTGCCGGTACCTCGTCGTCTACCCCTAGAGCGGGGAGCGAGGGCCCCAACATGACGGCCAGCGGGACCCTGATTCCCGGCCACATCCGCGGCTCGCAGGAAAAGATCAGCTTCATTGCCGCCCAGCGCGAGAGGCTGGCATTCGTGCTCAGCGCGCTGGACAAGGAGGCGAAGGAGCTGGAGAACAGCGAGCAGGCCCGCCAGGACCGGAAGCCCGGCAGTATCAGTCTCGACGGTCCGGGCGACGGCGGTAATGTCTCGAGATCGCCGAGCGGACACAGTCTTTGGAGTGGTCTGAGCAAGAGCCGCAGCGAGGTTGATTTCGAGAAGATCGAGGCCGAAAGCGCGAGCGAGGAGGACGAGAATGGTTTGAGGAAGCGAGGTGCGCAGAAAGACGACGCCGATCCGGCCGCCGGGAAAGCCGGTTGGAGTTTCCTCGGCTGGGGCACGACCGGAACGGCGCCGACAGGGCCAGCCGAGACGGCGCAAAGCTCGGGCGTCGAGAAGTAGAGCACCGGAACAGCCCTGCACATGGCGTCACAGGCATGAACAGTCGTACGCCCGGTAAAGGCAGGACTTTGGCCGGCCGGGCAGACTTCTGCCGTTGTACACTCAGTCCATATCAGCTACGAGACTTGTGGTAGACACTCGCACGTGGTAGCAACAAGCCGCAAGGAGCAAGAGCTGAGAGCTGCACATTCCTGTGCTGTTACATTCATGCTTTTACGTGCTGACGTCCCATCGAATGGTTTCGTCTACCGCGGTGCCGGGGGCACCGTTAACATTGACCGCTCGAATGTGTATCGGAACGCCTCAAGTCTCGCCGGCATGGTTGTTGGGGGGACGGCATCCGCAACTAACAGTACACCTGGGGTATCTCCTATCCTACAAAAAAACCTGAAGACTTTCGAAATGTGCAGGCCCTCTTCCGTTCGCGGCTCGGGTCCGCGGCGCTGACAGCGAAACGGGAGCGATTTAGGCGACCTTCTTGAAGGGGTAGCGGAGCTCGTCGTCTTTACGCAGCCAAACCTGCTTCTTCTTCTTAGTGAGGGCGTGCTCGGCCCAGACCTGCGTGGCGTGGGTCTTCATGAAGCGGCGAATGAAGCGCGGGTCCCACAGCTCCGAGGCGATGCCCAGGTCCTTGCAGCAGCGCATCAGAGCGTTGGACTTGCAGCCCTCGGCGGCCGTCGAGACACCGTCCTCGTTGAAGTATTGCTGCTCGCCACGGGCTTGGCCCACGAATCTGGGTGGGGAAGGGTATGTCAGCCATGGGTTCGCTGGGGTTACGGTATGATTGTCCACGTCCAAACGCATAAACAAACAAGCAAGCAAGCAAACAAGCGAAACAGAAAAGAAGGGGGAGGAGAGGAGGGAGGTAAGGGCGCCTACCGTCCGTGGACAATCAGGGCGTAATCGCGGCTGACCAATCGCTCCTGCACCACCAGGTCGCCGCGGGGGGCCAGACCCCAGCCGCCGGGACCGAAGGCCGTGTTCAGAATGCGACGGTACTTGATCTCGGGCAGGTAGAGGATGCCGTCGGGCTTGACCTCGATGTCGTCGGCGGGGATGGGCGCCTGAAGGACGGCGGCGACGTCGGGGCTGAAGGCCGACGTGCCCAGGCCGTGGTACGACGAGCTCCAGTCGATGGGGGGGTTCGAGGGGTCGGCGGGGGTCGCGGGGGCGTTGGGCAAGGGCTCGCCCGAGACGGCGGGGACGGGCTGGCGCGCCGGCTCGGCGGCGGGCTTCGCGGTCGCAGGGGACGCCGGCGTCGTCGGCGAGGCCGGGGCCTGCCGAGCCCGCGCCCACGAGCCAAAGAAGGCGGCCCGCGACGAGGGCACCGGGGATGCGCGCAGCTGGCGCGATGCCGTGCGCAGGCAGGCCGAAGCGCGGGAGGCCATGGCGAGGCGTGGGAGAGGGAAAGAAGGAGGGCGAGGCTGGGCGTGGACCGGCCGGTTGTCTGTTGCTGGGAGGAGACAAAGAGGCGCCGACGCCAAAATTGAAGAAGTCAATTAAGGAAAATCGGGCAATCTTTGGAGGTGGCACTCTCAGATAAGCGTTTAGCGCCTGCAGGTTTTGGCGGGGTTTTGGGGGGAGGGTGGAGGGGGAAGGGAGGCGGGCCGAAAAACACATGCGTATATGATGCTACTATGGATTACGCCCTACGCCCTACGCCTGTGTGACAATACTAACGGTTTGCAACAGGCTACGGGATATAATAACAACACACAAGTGGCGGCCGAAGTAGCTACAGTGTGTAGTAGAAACACAATAGTTAAAAGCACCAACAGCAAGTAAGGTCTTGGGCGAGAGGGGAGCTACAGAACGACCCTATACTCCATCTATGCATCCTTCGTCGAAGTCCTCTCGTCGTTGTTATGTCGCTTCCAGCACGCCTTGAAGAGCTCCATCTTTACGCCGCCGACACGGTTGTGAGCTGGATCCGTTCGTGTGGCCCGGGGCAGCGGGAGGAGAGCCCACTCACTTCGTCCTTGCACGCTCGCCAATCCTTCTTCTCGAAATAGCAATCGGTCATCTTGGCATTCTCGTCTGCACCGTTTCATGTCAGTGTCCGAAGAGGGTAGCGAGAGCGGGCGCGGCGGTGCGTACCGGCACATCCCGTGCTGAAGATGCGCTTGTCCCTGCAGCCGAGGCACACACACACGCAACCATTAGTTCGCCTGGGCCAGCAGAAGGCAGACGCGCTCTGCAACGTCATCGGCCGGCGTGCTCACCACTCGTCCGGCTCGTCGTCCCCGAGCGCCGTCGCGGCCACTTTATCCTTCTCGTTGTTAGACATGGCGGCCCGTGTCCGTTTCCCAAGTGATTGCTTCGCGGTGGTGCGGCCTTCCAATCGTCGAGACGTCCAGGTTTGTCGGGATCCGTTGGATCGAATGGATCACTTTTTGGCGGCTCCGGCCGCGGGCCCAGCGTTGTTTCATCGCCCCAAGCGCGTGGGACTGCAGCTTCCCCGATCCGGCCCGCCATCACAGCTCGAAAAAGCGCCCTTTGGCCAAGACGACGACTTCTCCCTTCAATGATACTCGTTCCCTTCGCCCTCTATTCCCGCTTGCTCACATCATCCCTCGAGTGAGATTCTGGGGCCAGTCCATACTCGTTGCTGTGGACGTGTGGTCTCGTAAAGACGTCCCTTGCTTACGGCTTTCGTGGCTTTTCCGGCATCAACCGGAACGTGACACTCTGTGTTGAGGCACCGTGACCCAATCTCGGCCACCCCAACACTTCAGGATGACAAGCGCCACACCTGCTCGCAAGCTCAACGTGCTTGTGTACACCGGTTCCGGCTCGACCGTGGAGTCGGTAAAACAGGCCATATACACGCTGCGGCGCCTGCTGTCACCCAACTACGCCGTTATTCCCATCACCGAGACGGTTCTCCTCAAAGAGCCATGGGGGCCTTCCTGTGCCCTTCTGGTATTCCCGGGCGGTGCCGACCTGGGCTACTGCCGCATTCTAAACGGCGCAGGCAATTCCCTCATATCCGAGTACGTACGGCGAGGTGGCGCCTATCTCGGCTTCTGCGCCGGCGCATACTACGGGAGTAAGAAGTGCGAGTTCGAGGTCGGCAACAAGGCCCTGGAGGTCGTCGGGTCTAGGGAACTCGCCTTCTTCCCCGGTATCTGCAGGGGTGGTGCCTTCAAGGGCTTTCAGTACCACAGTGAGAAGGGTGCCCGCGCCGTGAAGCTTTCCATCTGCAAGGATGCATTCAGGGGCGCCGGCGTGGTCCCGGACCAGGCCCTGTCCTACTATAACGGAGGCGGTGTTTTCGTGTGCCCCAAGGAGCTGGGAGTCGATGTCGAAGTACTGGCTAGCTATGCATCTGACTTGGACGTGGACGGTGGCGAGGACAAAGCTGCCGTGGTATACTGCAAAGTCGGCATGGGCTGTGCTGTGCTCAGTGGCCCTCATCCAGAATTCGCGCCGGTCAATCTCAGCCCACAGTATGACGTGCCTGGGTACGATGAACTGATCGCCTCGCTCAAGGCGTCGGACGAAGTTCGCGCGGTCTTTCTAAAGGCCTGCCTCGGCAAAATTGGACTGAACGTCAACCAGGACACATCCGAAATACCTTCCTTATCCAAGTTACATCTCTCTTCACTCAACAAGGGCGACGTCGACGACCTGCTACACCGGTGGGAGGATATCATAACCCGGGAAGAGGGAGAAGAGTTCATCAAAGGCGATGTTGATACATTTCACTTGGAGAAACCAGAGACGCGATGGTCAACCCATGAGCTGAAGGAGGCTTTGCCCGACGCCGAGGCGGCGCCCGTGGGCGAGGAAGGCATCATCGACTACTCAGCCATCACCAAACGCATCGTCATCCACGAAGACACGTGGCCGGACGCCAAGGAGACCCCTTACTTCAACCACCATGCCTTCTACGGCAGCCTTCGAGCTTACAGAGGAATTGAAGCCGAGTCGGAAGAATGGGGCGACCACCTCATGTACGGCGAAGTCGTCACGAGTACCAACACCTTGCTCGAGAAGAATTTCCGACTCCTATCGAATCTACCCACCGGCTTCACCTTGACGGCAACAACGCAAATCGCGGGACGCGGGCGCGGGAGCAATGTCTGGATTGCGCCTGCCGGCTCGTTGATTATGTCGACCGTCATCAACCACCCTGCACATCTCGCCCCCTCCCGTCCCATCGTCTTCATCCAGTACCTGGCTGCCATTGCCATTGTCCAGGCCGTCAAGAGCTACGACACTGGATACTCGGAAGTGCCCGTGAAGATCAAGTGGCCAAATGACATCTATGCCTTGGACCCCCGGACCAAGGATAAGACCTACGTCAAGATTGGGGGTATCCTGGCCAACTGCGCCTATTCCAACGGCTCCTACCAGGTCGTTCTGGGTATCGGCATCAACACGACCAACGGCCGTCCCACCACGTCTCTGGACGCCTTGCTGCCCTCGCATCTCGCCCCCTTCCGGATCGAGAAGCTCGTGGCGCGCATCCTCACGCGCCTCGAGACTCTCTACAAGCAATTCGTGCGCCGGGGCTTCACCGCCGACTTGGAGGAAGCGTATTACACGCACTGGCTCCACGGCCGCCAGGAGGTCACGCTGGAGGCCGAGGGCGGCGTCAAAGCGCGCATCGTCGGCATCACCCGGGACTGGGGCATGCTCAAGGCCGAGGAGCTCGGCACGGGCAAGATTTGGGCGCTGCAGAGCGACGAAAACAGCTTTGACTTTTTCAAGGGCTTGGTCAAGCGCAAGGTCTAGGATCCTCCCGATACGCGGAGCTCTCTTTTGGGTGTACAACTTCACCGTGGCAAATACGAGCATTTTACTGGAACTCGGCCGTGGTGTGAGATTACATTATAGATGATAGACATACACTTGTCAACCGTTACACATCAGGCAACGGGTGACTATTGGGAAATCAACTTTTCCATCTCAGATACAGAAAATATAGCCGATTTGCCAACATCCGTTCTTCGATGGACCTTAACGACTGCGGCCACAATATGTTATTTGTACCATCGTTAAAAGGGTGCAAAAGGGGCACAACCGCGAGTGGCAAGGATGTGTAGAGTCTCATTTGATAAGTGGCATATACTACAGTGATGTTGGGAGGCCGTCACGGACATGGCAGTCGATAGTTTACGGGTTGCCACACAAGTCTACCCCTTGCAATCCACTACTGGACCCAGACGAATGTACGCCCAGAGCAGAAGGACTGTGTTCCAATAGCCCGTTCGTCGGTACGAGGCGGCATTGTATTCGGTCAAGACAAGTACCCAGTTTGCAAAGCTTCCAGGCATCTTTTGACCTAATGGCACATGCGAGAAGTGTTTGCCTCGGCGTCTTGGACGGAGATATGAAAGAATATTCCCTTTTTTGTTACATGTAGGTGAGGTATTTGGAGTTCCACATATAGCGTTCGACAGCCACGGGGGTTTATTTGGTATCTTGGATGATTCGTCGTAGTTCACATGCACATAGACAGCGGCATGTTGGTCAAGCGCCAGTACATCACGACTCTCACACCGGTCGGCGTGCCTCGCCCAAGCTTAGCTGCATATGTGGGCGTGTGAGTGTTCTCGTTTGGGTACGAATAGGAAGCTGGCTATGTACTTGGGAGATTGGAGGCCTTAGAAAAGTACGCTTTCAAGGGGGGGCGGATGGTTCTCACCGAGAGAATGCCAAACCGTGATCGTCTTGTAGTTACACTTGTAGAAGTTCTCGTTCTCTTATACAGGAGGGCCATAGGTCCTCATCCTCGACTGCGTGACGCACGCTAATCGACGGGTAGAAAACTCGAGGTCTCGCTATGCATGACTATGGAGTGGCGTGATACTTACTACCCGCGTGAGGAGCCGAATATCGGGAACGCTGTAAACCGGATAAGAAGGGCAGGTATCCTCAGACTGAATGCAGTCTGCGGTCAGGAAGGGTAAACGACCCGTCCACAGTCCGTCCGCACTGTCGTTTCTCGTCGTCCATTGCCTGGGCTCACGCCCAGGCCGTCGTTGATGGCACGCCCGCCGGGGTCAAACGCCCTCCACCATCTCCGAACTCTGTGCAGCAGTGCCATTTTGGAGATGACTCAGGGGCTTGCCCCCCGTCGAGCGGCGTATGGGCCATGCCGAGGCGAATCCTACGCGGGCAACGAGAGCCCGCGTCATTGCTGGTATCTGAAAACGCCTCCCTCCCCTCTTTGTCCACGAATCGGCGAGTTGGAGTCGTGGGAGGCGAGACACGCGTGTCTATTCACGGGGCACGTGAATTCGCATCAGATCGGTACAAATCTCGTGGACCGCCCGGGGGGACGCGTCGCGGCGCACACGCGCACTCGTGCCCTGATTTTGGCGTCGGCGCGAAAATTGCCGAGGCCAATCACGGCTCTATCCCGGCTGCATAGCGATGGTTAGCTGCTGCCTAGAGCGACCTGACTCGGCTGGCCGGGACGAAAAGGCAACTCGCGGACAGGGGAGGATGGGGGAACCCTCGGAGGTCTGATCCCTAGAAAGAGACGGGTTCCGGGGCCCTGGCCGTCATCAAACAGCCCCCCTGCTGCGTATACGCGGCGCCTAGCCAGCCTCTGAGTGTGAATTGTGCGTGAAGTCTTTCGGGGCCAAGACGCCCCCCCAGCCACCGGGTGGCGGGTTCTGGGCTGCCAATGAAGCCCGGACCAGCAACTCGCCAGGGCCGTGAGGCGACACGGCAGGGGCCCGCGCACCAAAAAAGAAGGAATGAGTCATCCTCCGTTACTTGGCTCGGGGATAGGCCTATCTGGCCGCCACACTGGTGTTTGAGCCCGAAGTCAGAAAGGGGGAGGCAGGAGGCGAGGCAAATGATGGCATGGGGAACGACGATTTGGTGTTGAGTCACCACGGCTGGCCGGAGCATGTTTGTGAAACAACCAACAACGGACGGCCATTTGGGCTAGTGATCCGAGATGGCCGGTAACTACCACTCGTCCTCCCGAGCCCCGTTTGCCCGCCCCCCCCCCCACGGACTCAAGACACTACCCCTGTCATACGATGGCGATTGGGAGGTTCGGTAATTGGGTACTTTGTAGTTGCAAAAGCGTCGGTATCTAGAACAGCCGGACGGGCCGGCTTGTGATGACTAGACCCAGCCGGTGGAACATGTAGGAAGGCGAGTGAAGCCAGAGGAGCCAATCGGGGGCCCTTGCGACGCCTCCAGTTCTTTCAGGAACGACAATCCGGAGGTGGCAAGGGGTTACATAAGCGGGACGCCGGCGCGGGCTCTAAACCACATGTGCTTCGCAGGGATGCCACGACGGCGGGCACCGCCACAGACTCGCTCTCGACTGCGACGCAGACAAGGGGCGGCGGTGCCGCAGGGCGGACCGAACGCGTGGCGGTCTTCCCAGAGCGCTGGGCCCGTCGATCGTCAGAGCTCTGGCTGGGAACGGATGGGCAGGATTGGTCAGCGCGCGGGGGCCGGGCAGACGCGAAATCCGCCAACCAGACCATCGTCGCAATGCCAAGGCTACGCAGTACTTGCTGGTGGGCCGAGACTCGCCAGTTTTGCAACGCAGGCAAGGCGCAGGCCGACGGCCGTGAGCGTTGCGACTGGATGCTGTTTCATGCGCGCCCAGCGGGACATGCGTCACGGGCTGCCTCTGCTGGCGTACTGTTGCGTACTGTGTAGAGGGAGGGCCCGAAATCATCGTCACCGAGCGCGCGACGGGTGGGCTCGGGCTCGGGGCGACCGGCAGCACGCAGTCCATTCAGTCACCGTGCCGCCCGAAGAGACGGAAAACTGAGGCCGCCTGCCAGGGAAAAAAAAAAACCGGCTCTGGAGACGCGGCGCGCGCCCTACCCACCCCCAGCGTTGCGACCAGGTCGATCCCTTCTCTCCCCACGCCATGGGAGGCGGTAAGGCGATCCATCAGCAAGTCTCGATTTGGACCTCGACACGGGCGATGCTGCCAGATGGCCTCACAGCCAGTGGAAACGTGGGCACGGGAGCTTTGGTGGACCAGCTGTGCAGCAGGCAAGGAGGGATGATGCCTACGTAGCGCCGCCAAACCCCAAACGATGAGAAAGCCCATCTCGACCCCAAACCGTGACCGCCACGGCAATTGGCTGTAAAGGCTCGACCATGAACGCCCCGACAGCCCCGTTAGCGGCATCTGCCAGCACCAACGCCAGTGCCGGCGTGCTGATGCGTGACGTGCAAATTCACAGCCCTCTCTCACCATGAGGTTAACTAGAATCCTAGACCTGGCCAGTCGTCGCCGCAAAGCGAGTATCTGCACCGCGCACAGCCTGGCGGAAAAGCAATTCATGGCGTAGCCGCCGCGGGAGCGCCATGCTCTCAACCTGTGCCTTGGCTAAGGTTCGGGACATTATTGGAATGCACGCCGCCATGCCGC
The DNA here is from genome assembly GCA_018287875.1 of Nigrospora sphaerica. NCBI lineage: Eukaryota > Fungi > Ascomycota > Sordariomycetes > Amphisphaeriales > Apiosporaceae > Nigrospora > Nigrospora sphaerica. Next base: position 1,665,590 of record JAGVVL010000017.1, read on the forward strand.
ACCGCTGCATCTCTTCTTGCTTTTCAAAGGGCTGTCACGAAAAAAGCTTACAGGAACTTGCTTCTGCCACACCCGCCGTCGGCAAGAGGTCGAGGGGCACACAGAGTGAAAGAGAAAAAAAACATCACGGTAATAGATGCATGCATTTCGGAACTGCGCTTGGGCTGCGCTGTCCACCTCTCCCTGGCCCCGCCCTCGTGTGGGTGGGCGGACGCGACGTCACAGTCAAGCGAGTGCGGACTCCATGCTGGCCAGACCCTCCCGACCCCGACCCCGACCCCAGCCAAACCATAGAGGGACCCGCTTCGTAAAGAGGAGGAAAAAAAAAACAGGAAGGGCTGCACATCGACCGTCTCGTCTTCGTACAGGCCAGCCACGCCCCGGCGTGCCTGGGTCGGGCATAAAGGACCGCAGCCTGTCTCTCGCACCGCCCATGCGCGTTACCATGGCAAACCAACGGCGAGCAAGAGTCGGTGAGTGATGGCAGGACGGGATCTTCTCGACGATGTCGCAAGACCGTCTGGCGGCCGCTATTTTGGGTCCAGCGGATTCTGTTGACAGGCGAGCGGGCGGAGCCTAGGTCGTGGATGACTGGCGCAACTGTGTAAGGGTCGTGGTTAGCGGCCCCCAGTGGTCGGTATTCTATGGTCCTTCTATGGCGCTCACCATGTTCAGCGCCCTCAGCATCCTTCAGTGCCCCAATCGGAGACGGGACGCTTCTGCAGAATGGGCCGGATCCGCAAGCCTGCCTCCTCCACTCAACTCACGGCAACGGCGTGGCCCACGCATATTGGACAGCATTGCAGCACGCGATAGGGCTCGCACGCAGGGCACAAGCGACACGGCCACGATGACTCACTGCGATGCTGACGATACCGCACCCCTCGCCGGCCCATATGGTGTGGTGCGGTGCGGTGTGGTGTGCCCGCCGCAGACCGCGCCGACGTCAACGGCGACCCAAAGGGTCGAGCGAGCCTCCTTCGCGGGTCGGGGGGCTGGACGACAGGGCTGGCCGCGCGGGCTGCCAGCCTTCCGTGACACCCAGGGGAACGCGGTGAAATTGAACATGGAAAATTTTTTCATCTGAAATGAATAGTTGGCCGAAAGCGTGCCGCACTGACAGGGCTAGTCTCGAAGCTTGCCGGGGTCCCGGACGCTGGCTAGAGGACCCAAGCCGGGGGGGATACTCGAGGGGCTAGGGCGAGCAGGGGAGGGGGGGTGAAGCCTTCAAGGTGAGAAGGTATCCACTAGGCAGTTTCTGGTGACGCTGGGAAGAACATGGCTTGCAGGGGTCGACCTCGCTGGGTTGACCCGCGGCAGTGGGTTTAGAACCGGCCTAGGAGAATAACATCGCGAGGAGGAGTCGACCCATACGGCTCCAACAGTTCCGGCTGTACTGTATGGAGCCTCTCCCTCGCGTCCCGCCCACAGCGGGAAAAACCATTCAAGCAGTGGTTCGTACCGGCAGCGTCTGCAGTCTTCCGCCCTCGGGAGCCAATTCCCAAACAGAAAAGCGTCAAAGGCCCCTCCCCAGCCGCACTCTGCATTAGTGAGGCATGGGGGAGAGGGCAGGAGCGACGACGTCGAGCAGCGCCAGCGGCCGGCTGGGCACTGCGTGCGAGGGAGGTGACGAATTCGTCCTCAAATAGGGCCCTGGGGGAACAGTTCCCAGTGCGGATGACGGCGCACTGCAGAGGCCCAGTGGCATTCTAGATCACGAGCGCACGGCAGCCCTCCAGACATGACCGCCGCTCGAGCCGGTAGGTTCCAGTGGTCAAGCCCTAACCAAGTCACGACGGGGGGGCCCAAGCAAGAGTGAAACGTGATACCACGACAGCAAAGGCGCCGTCGTGACGAGAGCGGCCGTGGCGGCGGAAGGGGAGGTAAGTGGTGTCGGCCGAAGGCGTCGGTTCGGTGGCCCGGGAGGGAGGGGAGGGCTCGACCGCGTCCGGCTGACGCCCGTGTGAGATTCGACGGGCCTGCAGGCTGATCAGGCCGGTGCGACGCAGCGGCACATGGTGTGACGGTTCCTGCGCTGGAGGATGGAGCCGCCGCTGAGCGTGACGGCGGCGGCGGCGGGGACAGGACGGCGACGACAAGGACGACGACGATACTTCCGCCGGGTCCCTTCTGTCACGGATCGGTTCGCGTTGCGATTGGAGGCGCAGAGCAGACGGAGCATGAGGGAAGCGGGATGTATTCTACGCATGGATGGCACCGATCGGCTGTGCATGAACTCCTCTCATTACAGACGGCACGATCACTATGGCATCATTGTTCCACCCGGGGCCATGCTCATCAGATTGGCCCTTGCGAACGGTGGTGGAGTATGGTGAGGAAAGACAGGGGCAAAGGGGGTGTGCACATCCGGCTATCCATTTCGACCTCCAGCTGCTCCATCTCCCCCGGGACACAGACATAAGCAGCAATGGGTCTCGATTCACCCATCTGCACGGTGGGAACTGGGCCAGTGAGTGCGCGGCGGTAGAAATGGGGTGTACGGACGGATCACAGGCAGTAAACTCGCTACGATACAGCACACATAGTACCCCGCAGTACACCTGCAGATTGCAGATGACCGACCTGCCGTATCTGGAGAGGCAGGCTGGGTATGGGTCACCACCCAGGCCGTAACCGAGAGAGGCGAACGCTTCTCAGTGGGCGGGTTCGTGCATGGCTCATGGCAACGCGGCCCCCATTTGCCCGCCCCCCCCCGTCGCCTACCGAGTACTATGTGGTAGTATTCGCAGCCTTCCCTCGTGGCGAGCGGGCGGGCGGGCAGACGGCGCGAGGGTCAGCAAGGACAAGATACCAAGAACGGTTCGGCAACTCAAGTGCGCTTGGATACATTTTCCAAGCACAGATGCGCCGGCCCGTGGTTGGCTGGCGTTCGGAGGCTGACTCTGCGAGGGTGTGAAAGGGAAATGGAAGCGCCGAGAGTGCCCGGGTCAATGTGATATGGCTCGCTGACTGGCAGCCTCTAGCACATCCCATCCGTGATGGGTGTGGGTGGGCAACTCCGAACCGGACACGGCCGGTGCTGCCGGGTCAGCTGAGCAAGCAGGCAAACAGGCACGTCGTCTTCGTCGTCGTCGTCGTCGTCGATGAGAGGCGATGGCGCGCCGGGCGGGCGGCGAATTGGGTAAAACCGACACCTTTCCGATTCTACTTAAGGTAAGCAGGCCCTGTTCCGCAGGCAGCGATAGAAAAAAAAAGCCCGCCCACGCTCGCGCATCCCCCTCCTCCAGACGGGATCCGTCACCACCTAAAGCCAAGGACCGCCTGCCCGCCCTTGGAGCGATGCGCGCGCGGGGTAACACGCACTGCTACCATCGCCGCTCCGTCTGCGCGAACCCGACTTCGCTGCCAACTTTGGATTCTTGCCGCTTCGTCTGAAAGAAGGAACCCGCTCCGAGCGTGTGTGGCCCGGCTGCTCCACTGGACCTGGTATTTAGAAAACCAATGTATGTCATCACCGGCCGGAATTAGCGCTCGAGACGACTCCTCCCCCGCTCCCAGGACGTGGCCCGCCATTATTACCTCGCTCCCGCCCGTCCCGAACTGTTCTGGCCAGCCCTCAACTACACGACCGCGTATTAGCCTTCTCGTGCTTGTACGACGGCGACACTGGATTGCTTCAGCTTGTCGGACCAGGCAAGCCAGCACAAGCATAGCCCGTTGCTGGACCTGTGTCGCAATCTGATTCCGGTCCTTTTCGCCCCTCCTCCCCTTCCCCTTGCTCTTTGAGGGCGACGATTGGAAGGGATTGGCTGTTTTGTTCGGTCGCCCGACTGCCCGCGCCCGCCGTCCGGGCCTGTCAAATAGCCAGGATCGGATCCTGCTTCCTCTATCCCTATCAACCTGGCGGGTTCCCTCGTGAACGTGAAGCAGCGGCGTCCGGGTTGGCCGTGTCCAGCGCTTGGCTTCCCGGTTGGCCTGCGCGTCTTGCGGACCCCATCGCTCCATTTCAACGCACGTTCGTCCAACCCGCACGACCGCCCGGCCTCCTCGCCCTTGCTTGCGACGACTTTCCGCCCCGTATCGACGCAGCGGTGATTCATAGCCGCCGTCGCTAAAGTGGAAAACCTTATCACTGTGGGCTCCCTCTCCCTCCCTCCCTCCCTCTCTCTCCCCTGCTCACGGACCGTCGAAAGGGTTTTTGCCCCCCAAGGAAGGCGGCCTCCTTGCGGAAAGAGGCGGTGGGAACGGGCATTGCCTGCCATCGTATCCGTCGGGCACGACGTTATTTCGGTTAGACCTCCCAGGTTGCAATTTTCCAAACCGAGGACGGACCCAGGCGTGCTAGGCCCTGGACGAACCCCCCGGCATTTTCGCTCAACGGTACCATAATTCCCGGGACCCTCAATTACGATCCTCGTCCAAGTGCCCTTGCTAGGGACGATTGGCGACGGTGAAGCCGCAAAACCCAGCAACCGAAAGAGCCCCGTCGACCGAAGACTGGGTCAACCGGGTCCCACGGCATTGATTCCGGGCCCCAGCCTTCCTCTGGCCATTTCGCGTGGCCCCAGCGGTGACCAGGAGCTGGGTTGCCGATCATTCTCAACTTCGCCTTCGCCCGAAGAGCTGAGCTGAGCTGAGCCGAGCCCGGCCGAGGGAAAGAGAAAGAGTCATTTCTCATTGTTGAGAGAGTGGCGGGCGATTGGGTACCACCACACGCGGCAGCGGCAGCGGCAACGGCAGCGGCAAACACGGGCAGCACCAACTGCAGTGCTGCTTACTTACACCTATAGCAGACACGCTAGCAGGCGGGCGCTGCGACCGCATTGCATTGCGTACTGGACACACGCACGCGCACACGCACTCACGAACGGGCAGCCAGTGTGTCCTCGGTCCCACACACACGGTGTGGCTGCTTCTTCTTTTCTCCCCCGGTGTGTGACTAGCGTGGCCGCGCCCCCCCAAAAAGGTTCTCGACAGTTCCACACACCCCCCTCCATTACCAAGGCTTGGCTTGGCTGCAAAAAGCATCATCTTATGCCTGAACCCCCCTGGTCAATCCTTGTCTCTCCCAACAGGCATTACCCTTGCGAGCCCAACTCGCTGCCATCAGTCACAATTTCGATTTCGTTTGCATCTTGACTTAAAAAGAGTCGCCGGAGCCCAACCCTCCCATTCTCGACCCTCCCTCCCCTAGTATTGGCTTTCTGCCAAAACATTTTCCCACCACCACCACGGCTCATTACCAATTATTACCAATCCCCTTCCAACCTGGACCAGGAGCGTCCAGCGTTTTCGAGCATCCACTATCAGAGTCGTGAAACTGGCGGCTTTGGTAATACTGCACCTCATTCTCCTCGGAGGATATCACCAGCACACCTGACATGTACTCCGAACGAAGACGGTCTTCCTCTCCTCTTCCTACCGACCACATACCAAGGTGACGGGTGTCACTTCCTCCAGCGTCACGTCAACAGGCGCTACCAAAGCAGCTGAACAAACAAACCACAAAAGTCAAATTTCTTTCCCCGACGTTGCCGGCGGCCGAGTCGAGTCGCGTGGGGAGGACGATCGCGAACCAGCAGGGACCGATCGGGTTTTTTTTGACTGTTCACACGGGTGTCAGCGGGACATCGCAAGAGTTTAGGAAAAATGAGTTACGCCTCTCCCATCTACGGGGCCGCGCCCTACGCGGAATACTACTACCCCGGTAGTCCGTCGCCGACGCCGTCGCCGCGACACAACGGCTTCTACCCTCCGCCGCAAACCCCCCAGCGACCGGCAACGCGAGCTCACTTCCGCCATGGCAGCAGTGGTCAGAACGACTACCGCACCGCCTTTTCCCCGCGCTACAAAAGCACGGGCGAATATGCCACTGGCTCTGGTCTCAACGTGAGTTCGCGCAAGCAAAGTTTCTCAAAAGGGTCGAACCCAACACCAAAGCGCGAGCGCCGCGGTTCCTACTCGTACTACCGGACCTCTCATGGGGACTCGGACGAGGACGAATACTTCGAAGTGGACGGCATCACCTACGTGTTGCCAGCAGCGTCGAGGGGTCGCAGACCCGCCGCTTATTACCACCCAACGGCCGCTGGTGGACATGGCACTGATTACCACTACTATCCGCAGGGCCCTGTGCATGAGAAAGAGAGGACGGCTTACTACGAAGACCCGATCCAACGTTCGGCCACCCGCGTTGGCCACACGCGCCGGGCTTCCCAGGCGGCCCCTCCTCAGCGCCCGGCCACTGTGCGGCCCTCGAGCTCCCAAGCCAAGAAGGCCTCGCCGCCCCCGGCCAAGGCCACCGAGGCCGACGCCCTCAAGCACCGCATCCCCGCCGGCTACTCGCTGAAGAACTGGGATCCCACCGAGGAGCCCATCATGCTCCTGGGCAGCGTCTTCGACTCCAACTCCCTCGGCAAGTGGATCTACGACTGGACCGTCTACCACCACGGCCCCGCCACGCCCATCTCGGAGATGGCCGGCGAGCTCTGGCTCCTCCTCATCCAGCTGTCGGGCAAAGTCAAGCGGTCCGAGGAGTGCGTGCCCCGGATCCGCACCCAGGACAACCGGGAGATGATCGAGGACTTTATCGAGTCGGGCGAGCGCCTCACCGACAAGCTGCGCCAGCTGCTCAAGCGGTGCGAGACGCCCATGCTCAAGGCCAGCAAGCGCAAGGACCCGTCGCAGCTCGGCAAGGGCTCGGGCGTCGAGTTCGTCGAGACGCTGTTCGGACGCGAGCGGGAGCTCGAGAAGACGGAGCGCTTCATGCAGTCGGTGCGCCTCTGGAACCTCCGGTTCGACGCCAACTGCGAGGAGATCCTGAAGAAGCCCACCATGTAGGGCGGCTCTTCGCACCACGAACACCCCCCTCACCCCCCCAACCCAACCACTCAAGGCAAAACCGAAAAAAATGTGATGGGCCACATCCATCCTGTACAACTAGAATGGCGACCCGTTGTCCTTTCGGAGTTTTCGGACGGGCACACGGCATCATACCGGGGAGCATCTTCTCCTTTTCCGCCGGAGGGATTTCTCTATGTCATAAGACTGATAGGGCAACCTATACATACATGACGCGGACGGAGGACGTCGGACTTTCCTGTTCTCTCTATATGATACCCCTCTTCATTAAGGAGCGTAGCGCAACTGCTTTACAACACCACACTACCACTACAACAAAACACTACAACAAACGCGATGCCCCACCAACGCGACAGTTGACGGCGAGCGACTCGGACCCCATACCGACACACAAACCCCTACCACACACACGCACAGTACGGCCGGAGCTTTGGACTTGGGCCCGGAGAATGATGGGCGGATCCCCCAAGACAGTTTGGAACGCACTGGACACGAAAGGGACTGGGAAAGCGGATAGGATGACTTGTTTGTTGCGATTTGCGCGCGGTCGTCTCGGAGAGCTGATTATGGCGCAGCTACTCCCGAGGTATAATGGGTATGGATTTTGGAGGACACGACCGGACTGCCGTTATATGCAGGCAATTTGGACACCGGCAGCTCGGCAAGGCGTTGATTTTGCACATGCTTATAGAATTTTAGTAGGCCTTGTCTGCCACGGCAGATGGGCAACTCGGGGTTACGCTGGTTGAAAATACCCTTTCATTTTACGAAGTCGAAATATAAGAATCATCACTCTCGAATGGCTTCTTTCTGCGCAACTCGCTCCCTCCAGTGAAGTGACTATATTTTTTGAGCCTGGGCAAAAGCAAGCGGGCAGGCAGTCGGGACACGTTTTAGGCCCGCCCTCCCCGTCACACCCTGGACCCTGTTGACCCTGGATCATAACCAGTGGCGATAATGGTGGATAGGTTGGCGATCTTTGGGGAGGTCGAGCCTTTCCGCGGCCCCGGACGCTGCAAGCCAGACGGGTACCTGCGAATATAGCGAGTTTAGGCTGGGGGACCACTACGAGGGGGGGGATGGGACAGCGGCTTGGAAACACCCGCTTTTTTCGCCTCCCAAACGCATCGTCAATCGCGAATAGACACACACACACACACACACAGACACACAGTCATCCACCCACATGCACTGGGGCACATCCTGTATATTACGTGTATTACCTTTTTTTATTCCCGAATTTCTTTCCATCATTCGATATATTGGACGCAATTGGACCGGGGGGGGTTGGGGCGCGCGCACGGGTAGCAATGTATGAGTGACCGTGTGTGTCATTTTTGATTTTCGACACGACCAGGAATATTTGCGGCAGGTTCACTCACCTAGGGGGAGGGAAAAAAAGAACAAGATGTAGGTAGAACAAGGGTGTCAGCCTTTGGTGTGGGCAGTACGAGCGTGTGAGTGCTTGGGCATGGGCAAGGTAAGATTGCCTGCCTCTTCTTCTCTGCCCAACCCGTCGTATTCGAACACCCGGAAGCGAGGGATGCCTGACCTCCCCAGGGCCTCCCTGGCCTTTCACACACACCCGCACGCACAAGCACTCTGGTTGCATTCCTACCGATTGCATAGCCCTGCGACGTTCGCTTGGCCCTCCTTCCGGGTACGCGTCGCAGGTGTTTGAGAGTAGGGGGGGGTTGGCTTTTTTTCTCCTCCTCCTCCCTCCCCTATCTGTTCGGCCTCAGGAACGGGACTCCCACATCTTCTCAAAGGAACAATTCCTGGGGGAAACGGGGGAAGCAAAAAGGGAAGGGACGCGTCGGTAGTTGACGGGGGCCTATACGCGCGTTATGCGGCTCTCGAGCGCTCGCGCGAACGCTCCTTCCCGTACGGCAGGAGGGGATTCGGAAGTTCTGAGATGGGAGCCCCGGAAAGAGAGAGGCAGGGTCGGAAATGGGAAACCCCACCACCACCACCATCACCCCTGTTTGTTCTGTTTCCTTTACCGACGCTTTTCGTTACTTCTGCTCCCTCCCTTCTTTTTCTTTTCCTCGCAGGGGTCCCTACCTGCATATGGGCGGGGTGGACCGTTGGCAATGGGTGGAGGAAAGGCGAAACTGCCCGCCCAGCCTTCGGTTCCCGAATTTGCTTTCTCCCTTGTTTTACTACCTATTAAGCATGGCCCTCAGGGTTACCGGCGCGCACGCGTCCTCGTTTGCCGGGTTCCCCCCCTCCTCGGCTTGCCCGACCCGCTGGACAGGGTCCATCAGACGCGACGACGACGATTCAAGCGTCTTCGAGTACACGTCTCGTTCCAGGAAACACCCCGTGAACAGGCTATGCTACAACTCTCACTCTTCTTCGTCCCTCGGCTCCGAGCCTCACTCCCATCGGGGGGGCCTCAGCGGTCGGCCGCGGCCTTCCTTGACGGGCTGTCTACCTTATCCGGCCTGCAGAAAGCGAGAAAAAAGGTGAATTCCCTGACAGCCCTGCCAGGCTTGCCGACGGCCCCCTTCCCCTAACAGAAGCCGCCCCTCCTCCGGGAGAAACTGTACGCCCGGCTTGTTAGGCAGACGGGAAAGCGTATTGACGTGGCCCGGCCCGTCGTGGGATTCTGGGCGCAGCAGTGCTTACAAAGACCACCGGTTGGAAGAGGGGGGGTGGGGGAAGGCCACGATGTCCTCTTCTCGCTCCCGTCCTCTGAGTCATTCCTGACTTAAATTCGAGTCACTTCGTGGGCTGAAGCCGGCCGGCTTGGGGGTGGGTTTTGATGCGGCGCATACGCCCCGAACTTCGCCCCCAACGACCTAGAGAGGGAGTCATTTAGACCATTCGGAGAGCATACTGTGTAAGTGTGGCTGGTGTGCCGCGGTTGATCACCACGCTGATGGAGGGGAGGGAGGGGTGCTGCTACGAAAACGTCTCACTGCGTCCTTCCGCACGCTTTTCAGCCTAGGACCTGTCCGCCAAAAAAAAAAAGGCACATGTGGGCGCGGGGGACCTTGGTCCGATTTCGAGGGAAGGGGAAAGTGAAGGTGCTCTTACTCACACATGGCGAGGGCGATGCCACCCCCGTTCTTTGGCCCTCCTCCTATTTGGCTCGCATATTACTCACCCAACCCGGCGGTCCTTTCTCGCTCGCTCCCACGCAGACACTCAAACAAATTTGCTCACAGGCGCACGGAAGGCGTATCGTCGACGCTCCCTTCGGGCGTCGACTTGGGCGCGGGTGTTTCCCCAGCAAACACCACCCGTTCGCAGGGCACGTCCGAGATGGGTGGCGGCCCAGGGGGAGGGGGCCCGATCAAACATACCACGAACAGACGGAGAAGGGGGGACAGTGTCACACGTACGTTCACGCACGCACTCGCCCGTCGGGCCGTGAGATGGGTTTGGATGCAATCTCTCGTACGGGAGAGGCTTACACGTGTGCCCTAGGTAGCGCCGCCGGCGGGACGGACATGTTGGGGCTGGGTTGTGCGCAAGCGGCAAAAAGAGAGAAAGAGGGATTAAGGGAGGGAGAAGGCAATGGATGACAAGTCTTCACAGCTTGCCTCACTCGCGGGCCGTCTTGTGCATTCCAGGCGGGTCGGAGCTGGACTGGACTGGTCTCTCTATGTCTCTCTCTCTTACAGCCCCCCGCTGGCCCGTTGGGCAGGCAATATCTTCCGTGTCTGCGCGTAGCTCGTGGCCGGGCTGCTAAGTATAAACGACTGCATCCGCAAGGCAACCCTCCCACCGGAGAGCATGGGCATTCGCATATACATGCATACCGATACATGGGGTGGGAAACACACGGGCAGGGATGTATACGCCTGTACGCCGAGAGGCCCCCCCGTTTCCATGTGGCCGGCGAGGGCGGTTTGCCTCGGCCGCCCCGTCGCCCCAAACACATGCTGGCGTGTGTTTTTGCCTATCTGTCATAGTCCGCCCCGTCCCGTGGCATCTGAAGGGTTGCTCGTATGGATGTAAGTACGTAAAAAAGATCAGTTGGGCGCATGCGTTGATGGACAGGTGGTGTGGGTGGGATGACAGTCGCATCTTCTGCCTGCCGTACAACTGCAGTAGGGCTGAGGGAGAGAGTGGAAAAAAAGCCCCGCCCCCAATAGTAGATGTTCACAGAAAGGGAGCGGGGCGGGGACGGCAGGGACATCCTGGTTACCGTGCTGTCATGAATTCCCATTGGGATTCGAGCGAGAAGTAGTAGAAGCCACCGTGGAAACCCCATGCAACGCGAGGTAACGCTAGTGGGGAAAAGAAGAGGGTGGGTTCAGGTCCAATGCTAAGCGCCTGCGACCCGAACCAACCCTCCATTTCTCTCGTACGACGGAATGGAGAAGGGGAGGGAGACACAAAATCCCGGTCATACCGGCCACACGCACCCACACGCACACCCACACGCACTCACGCACACACATGCGCGAGAAAGAGAGAGAACTCCTACTAGTGGACGCCTTGCGGGCGAAAAGAGAAAGAGGGTGTGCAGAGCTGAGGGAGGGTGGAGGAACGAGGGCCATTCCACGACGGCATCGCTCCGTTCAATCAATCCCCATCACATTCCATACCCATGGGGCGCGGGATGGGCGGCCCCCCGGCTGCATAGAGGCTGCATGGAACATGCATACCTTTTGTGACTAAGCCGAAAAGGAGCCTTTGGCGTTTAGTAGGTACGGTTATGTATAACGACGGCGATATATCTGTAGGCTGCTAAAGATATCTTGGGGCGGGGGGATCAGATAGCCTTACCCCCCTCCCCGCCGTCCCGCAAGACAGGGCTGACCTGGGAAGAAGGCAACCCAATCGCAGTGCTTCCCGAGCCGCGTGGTTTTTCCTTCTCCTTCTTCTTTCTTTTTTTTCCTCTCGGCTGCCTCCTCCTCCCGTCCCTTCCCTTCGCCGCAGCCGGGTCACCCGAGTATATGCATCTCGGCCTTTCCCTTCCCTTGGGATAGCGCAGCTGCATATGCCGACAGCTCCTCCTTTGGCGCGGAGGGGGGAGGGCCAAGGCCATGCGGGCGCCATGTGCGGTGACGACGACGACCTCGATCCCCGCATGAGCCTGTATGCAGCAGTTTGACCCTGCCATTCGTGCCCGGTCATGCGGCTACGACTAACGCACGTACGTACGTGCTGAGCGGGAGGAAATACTCATAGTAGCAGCACCGGCGTGCAACCTGGGTTGTATATGTGTGCGCGTGTGCGTGCGGGTGGGTGGGCCTACTCTCGCCTCCAGCTGGTATACTACAGCCGGCGACGGGTAGAAGGATGAATACTTGGATACGTTGGCAGGTCCCTCGGCGTTTGACGGCACTACGTACCACCCGTGCGTCCCCCTCCCACGGGCAAATATAGTAGAGTTTCAAAGTTGCTTGCTTTTGGTAGCGGCAGCCACGACCCATTCAACCTTCCCGCCCGCGATGCGTCGGGTCGGGAGAAAAACACACACGGCCCAGGCGCAGCGCCCGGGCCGAGTCACACGCCCTGGCTTCCCACCCCCTTCGTATAAATGGGTGGCGGTGGGCAGTTGCCGGCGGGCCAGGCTGCGTGTTGACTGGCGAAAGAAAAAAACAAGGCCGACGCGGGGCCCCTTTCGACCGGTCAGTACGGAGAGAGGGGGCGCCTCGAAAACCAATGGGCTGGCTATACATGGCCGACGGCTCTTTGTTCAGCCTTTCGTTTTACCTAAGACTTGGGTCGAAAAAACCCCGGGCGTATGCGAATGTCATTCCTTCGCGTCCCTTTCCGATGCCGATTGGGGTGGTAAAATGCCTGCATGCGCGCCCGCGTGTGGGTGTGTGTAAGTGACACGCCGCCGCCGCTGATTTGTGAGAACCCGGCACTGCCAATCCCCATCATCACGCCCGTCACACGCGCACACACGCACAAACGCACATGTATACACATCCGTACACACCATACGTGCATAAACACACGCGCACACACAAACGGAGGACAGAAGAGGGCGAACAGAGGGAAGACGTCCCGCGCTCTCCCCAACCCGAAAGGGTGTGCCTCGCCCCAGGCCCCGTTTCCCCTACCCAACCGGGTCGGAATGTCTCTCCCTCGCGCCCTACGCCGTGGTGGGGGTGGTTGGGCGTCGTGAACGTGGAGGAAGAACGCCGGGCGCCTGTGCCCCCTAACGTGGTCGCCCGTCGCCAGCCCCCGACTGTTTCAAATCCCCAACCTTCGGCCGCCGGGCCTTCCTTCGTCTCGCCGGCGTTGGGGAGGGAAGGGGAAGCGTTCCGGAATGCCGCCGCTGCATTCATGGCCCCGAGGGGCGAGGGGCTGACTTCGTACGCCGCGGGGCGAGCCCTCCCCCCTTTTTGGGCCCTCCATCGCTTGATCCCCTCCGTGGGACGGCAACACGTAGAGGCTACGGGGGCATCCGCGACGGGAGGGCGGTGACCTCGCATGTTTCGCCTGCGGCCCTCGAAAGACTGCAAAGAGCGGAGGGAATCGACGGAAGGGCAAAGCCTCCGAGGGCCGGGCCTCGCCGTCTCTGCGCACCTTGTCGCCAGGACGGCGGGCAGCGGGGAAAAGGGGCATCGTGAGGAACCCTGGAACAGCTGGGGGAACCGCATTGTGCCCTGGGCAGAAGATCACAAGGCGGGGTGACGCTCCCTTTCCGGTATACTTGCAAAGAAAAACCTCAGTTTGGGCCTCGGTGTCATGCTTCGAGATCCTCTCTCTTGCCCTGCGTAGGAATACTCCTTAATTTGCCGAGTTAACGTGCGAGACGGGCCCCGTATTCGATGCCGACGATGTCTCCAGCTGATGAGCTATCATCGTGAGAATGTCGTCCGGCATATCAAGCACAGGCACTGGAATCCGTAGGGACCCAACCGCTATCATCCGGCATCCTCATCGGCTGGTGCCGGACCTGCCAATCATAACTCGTATAAGTATTCAAGGAGTCGAATAGCTACGGTGGAGTGAAGCCGTAGACGCTGAGCGGCGTCCGTGTCGTGTCGTGAGACGGTCGGGTGATGAATAAAGATAGAATCATGCCCGAGCGAAAGAAAAGGCAGTCAGCTTCTGACGTACCCAGAGTCTCGCCCTCGGAAACTGCGGCCGTAATGATGATCGAATACACACCAGCTGATTTGGATACATCCTATGCTTTTTACGTTTCTCGAGCCGAAGCATCTGTAATGCTGGTTGCCCTTGGCCAGACCAACAAGGCCTCGGTCCAGCGGCTTAACTAGGAACCCTGTCTCCTGTCATTCAAATGTACAAAAACATAAAACTACGACGTGGGCGTGTACTGCTTACTGTAGCCCGTGGCCGTTGACAAGAACGCCCGGCAGAAGTGAGAAGTCATACTTTTCTCTACCTGCTTATGTAGGGACTGTCAAACAAAAAGGACCCCTTGTCCCGCTGCGGACGCACCCGTCAACTTTTTATACAGCCCGTGCCCCTCAACATCCTGATAGCCTGTTGTACAGAAAGGACGTCACCAGACGCCAACAGGCTCGTTCTGTTTGCTCCCACCGGCGAAACGCGCAGCGGAACCCTATTCGCGCTGGCGAGAAGCCAACCCTTCACGCACCGCCTCCAGGATGAGATCCTTGGCCTTTTCGCAACCTTCCCGGGAGCCAACGACTTCGATTGCTTCATCACGAGCTTGGTCACGGGGCACCGTGATCTTGCAGCCGCTCTGTTTGCGGATGGCATTGACCTTGGAGCCTCCCTGGCCGATGACGAAGCGGTAAGTTGAAGGGTCAGGCAGAACGAGGTAGCCCGTGGCATTGTGCTTCTGCGCCTGTTCGAGCGCCGTGGCGATGGCCTTCTTGGCTCGCTCGATGTTCTCCGGGCTGCCCTTCAGCACCCAGGGGATGTCACCCTCCTCAGTAGACGCGTTGTCCACGATCTGCCAAGAATGCGCCTCGGCCGCCTGTTCCGGCTCGTCGGTGATAAGGGGCATGGCGCCGTTGGAAGCCCGCGTGTTGGCCGACTTGTTCTTGGCCGGCGTCGGCTGCCCGGCGTGGTCTACCGTGACCTTGAAGTCGAGGCGCAGCTTCCGGAAGAAACCGCCATTCTCCGATATCGCGTTGTGATACTTTCTGGGGACCTGCACCGTCTCGCCCTGCTGCTCCTTGATAGAAGCCAAGATGTGCTCCTTAGCTTTCTCAACGTCCTCCGGAAGACCGACCAGCTTGACGCCGGTCTGGTTGCTGCCTTGACGAGGAATGTCGATCGACACTTTGAGCTCAGATTCGAGCTTCCGTTTGGTCTCGCCACCGCGACCGATCAGGGTACGGTGCTTCTCAACCGGCACCTCGAGCATCTCGGTCACCTGACTTGCTCGCTCCGCCACGATGGACTCAATGCTGGCAACGATCTTGTCCACCACATCCGTACGGCCCTCAACCTTGATGTCGTTGCCATCTGCGTCTTGCTTGGGGAACTGAATGGTGCGAGCTTGCAGACGCCGGTCCTCAGGTCCGCCTGCCTTGATAATGATGTCGCGCAGGGTTGAGCCTGGAAAAGGTTAGCTATGCCTCAATCCAAATAGTTGGTCGGGCTGGCAAGACGTACCTCCAGGTCCAATCAGGACCTTGTGCCACTTCCGGTCAACATCGAGAGTTCTCGTGACAGTGTCGTCGAACACGGCCTTCTTCTCCTCCAGCATCTTCTTGGCAGCAGCAACTTGTGTTTTGCTGCCCTTGATCTGGATATCCACCAGTGCGCTTTCATCCTCGTTGCGGTCGTTGGGAATATCGATCCTGGCACCTGTAGCCGTACGCAACTCGTCCATGGCAGAGCCGCCGGAGCCAATGAGCGAAGGGAGTTGCTTCTGCTGCACCGTGACGGTATCGACGAAGGAGTTGGTCTTGAGGAACTGGTAGAGCTCCCAGACTTCATCGCGGGCCGCGTCCGCACCCTTCTTGGGTCCTCGAATCACGACCTCATCGGCGCCTTGCTGCCGCCGCGGCTTTCCGGCATCGCTTGCCGCATCAGCAGCAGACTCATCGTCCTTGCCAGGCCGAGCCGTCCGGGGGAAGTTGATGTGCACGTTGTAGCGCGTCTGAAGGCGCCCAATCTGGTTGCCCTGGGCGCCAATCAGCTCTCGGTGGAACTTGGGCTCGATCTTCAGGCTGTGGGAGGTCTCGTCGGCCCATGTCCGAGCCAGCGAGTTGATGTGTGACTTGGCTCGCTCGGCCTTGGCCTTGGGGCCCTTCAGCTCGACCTCGCCGTTTTGCACTTGGATATCCACATCGAACTTTTCTCTGAGCTCGTTGATGTGGCTACCGCCCTTGCCAATGAGATGGTTGGCGAACTTCTGGGGGAAGTCAAACTTCAGGGTGAACCCCCGCTCCTTCTCGTCCTCCTTTTCTTGCTCGACAAAAGTCCTGGCCTTGGCCGCAAGCGACTCGACGGCCGAAGCAGGTCCCCTCATCGTGATGGTGGTACCCTTGACATTAACGCGTACCGGGATCTCGCCCGCGGAGCGAGTGGTAGCATCTTGCTCCCGCTTGATGTACTTGCGGAGCTTCTCGTGGAACTTGGTTGGCACGTCCAGAGTCTCCGACTTGATTTGTTCCTGCTTCCCAATGAGGTCAAGGATGTTCTTCTTGGCCTCCTCCAGACCCTGCTGGAACGTCTTGAGGTCTTGCTGGGTAGGTGGCTTTTGCGGAACCTGGTACGACTGGTCGGGCGATGTCTCGCCCTCGTAGACGAGAAGCACCGGGAAGTTAGACTCGCCAGCCTCTGGGACGACCAGGTGCACGCCGTAGTTAGACTGAACCTTGGGCTTGATGTCGCTCCGGAGGTAGGAGTGGAAGAAGGGATCGACAGAGACGGTGGTCATCCTCGAAGGAGGGTGGCTCCCAACGATCGAGGTCACCTCCTTCTGCGCCTTGATGATGCTCTTGGGGTCGCGCGCGAACAGGTCCCAGGGCTTGACGGCCCCCTCTACATGGGGTGTGTTGATATGGATACGGTGCTGGGCCTCCAGTCGCTCAATCTCCTTTCGCTGTCTGAGGTAGCGAGAGATATCCCGCGAGTAGGTCGATGCTCCGTTCGAAGCATGTTTGTGGACGCGGGTAACGTCAAGAGGCGAGGAGCTTATGCTCATGGCCAAGGACATGGCCTTCTCCAAGCCGTTCTCGACCTCTTCGTGGCCGGGGCCGACCACAGTCACGAAATCCGAAGGGGCATCGGGGGTGGGCAAAAGGATAACGCAGTTGGTTTCGGCGAAGAAGTCGTCCATGGGGATGCCGCGATCACCAACAATGAACTGGTGGCGGCCTCGCTCAATCTCGCAGCGATCCATCTGCAGCTGGTTGCGCAGCTCCTGGGCGCGGCGCTCAATGGAAGCGCGGGCACTGGCAACGGCCTCACGGCCACCAGCAAGCTGGATGTAGTTCTCGTTGGACGACGGGGCAAACAGGGGTCGTTCGCCAGCGTTGGGAATGGCGGGGATGGGGTGAGCCCACGGCTGGTGCGGAGGAACTCGGATCTGCACGCCGTAGTCCGACTCGAGCGAGCTCACCATGCTGTTGTTCGGACCGGCAATGAAGGGGTAGAACTCGGCAGGAACAGACTTAAGCTTGGTGCTCACGTTGGTACCACGCTCGTCGGCGATCTTCTTGATGGCGTCGCGGGCAGCGGCAGCAGTAATGGCGTTACCCTCGATCAGCACATCTACCATAGCATCGTCGTCGTCGTCTTCAGGCACGTCCTCGGTGCGAGGCATCTGAATACGGGCACCCGTCTTCTCCTGGATCGCCTTGATGGTCGAGCCCTGCTTTCCAATGACGTGGGCCCTGCTGGACCGGGGAATGGGAACCGTGATCGTCTGCTTGGTACCGATCTGCTGGACCAGGTCCCGGATGGCTTGCTGGGCCTTATCCTGGGGACCAGTGGCATCGATACGGAGTCGACCATTGCTGGCGGTAGAGGTGGACAGAACAGCGCGGGATCGACGGTTGATATCCTTTACAATGTCGGGAATGGGACGCTTGAGCTGGGCACGGGGGAGGATGTACTGGGGCTCCAGGTAGACATTCTCGACGTGACGCCCAGGGATGGCCATGCTGGGAACATTGACGGGGGTCGAAACGCCCGAGGCAGGCGTGGAGGCGCGAGGGGTGCCGTTGGCGGGCGTGGAACCGTTCGACTTGGCGCCCTTCACGCTCCATATGGGTGCGACGTTGACGGGGGCCTTGCCCTTGGGCGCGCCGAGCTCAGGAAAGGCCTCGTGGGACTGGGTGTCGATGGGCGGGCCGCTGGCCGACTTCTTGGGCGCGGGGAGATCCTCGTCGGGGGCGTCCTCGACGGTAACGTGGTGGAGGGGGTTTTCCGTGTGCTGCTGGAGCAGACGCTCAGCAGCCGAGGTCGAAGCCTCACCATTCATTTCAGAAGTAGCCATTTTCTATAAGAGCTGTACCGGAACCGAGAGGGGGTCGATCGACCGCGGAAGACTGTTGTCGGCAGAGGACTGCAGTGTAAACTGGGACTGTTAGTTTGGATGGACGGTCTGGGGTGGTAGGAGAAGCGGAGAGGTGGCAGTTGGACAGAGCCGAGGGGCCCATTGGCCAGAGTTTTGAAGGTTTCGCCCAAGACGTGTGTGCACGACCCCCAAAGCCCGGTCGTCGTCAATGTGTTCAATGTGTTCAATGTGCTCAACGCAAGAGCCAAGCACACTGACAGCGGCGGTCGACCGCCATCAGGGACCGAGCCTCCCGGCTGGGGCAGGGTACACGGCCGGGCCGGCCGCGACTGTGATACGTGCTGGGGAGGGCAAGAGGAAAGCCACATACCGATGCTGAGGGGGTTGCTGCGAGAAGAGATTGGCAGCTGGGCGTGACAAAGGTCAGCAATGTGCGCAAGCGAGTCCAATGGGTCACACTGGTAATGCGCGAGAGGCGAGCGGAAGGATAGATGTGTAAGGGACGGGGCGGACACAGTGGCTGGATAGACGGGCGTAGCGCAAGCACGCACGTGGGCCGCCGTGGTCGTGGGGAAGAACCTTAGCTGGTGTGGAGCCGCCGGATTCGGGGAGTAGTCGGGGGAAGGGGAGGCACTCACTCGCAGAGCAGGACGGTGGCAGGCAAGAGACACTCCAGGCTGATGATGCCGAAAGAACGGGCTGTTTTGCCCAGCGAGGAGTAATGACAGGTGTTGTTGAACGGCCTTTCTCCACGATGCTTGCCGGATACTCAGATTCAATTCGCCGCCGACCCAATTCGTCTCAAAATCATGGGCAAGGGTTCTTGGTCGCGCTTAACCTAAATCGTCTAAGGCGGGTTGACAGCTCGTGCTGGCTGACGATGGGGGGATTCGTCGTGGCACCCAAGCTCCCAGCACCAGCTCCAGCACCAGCTCCAGCACCAGCTGTCCGCCCCCAAGAGCTCCAGAACCCGCTTGAATCCCATACAGTGCATCCCTATCTTAGGTACTACGTACCAACCCATGCACATCGATCGAGAGGGTTGTTTTCCACTATTTCCCCGTCAGCGGAACCAAATTGACGCGAGCCGCAATCCCCACACAGTGGTTTTTGTAAGAGATGCCCTTCTCGGCACGGTTACCCTTGACACCCAGATCCAGATTTAATTCACAGCCGCCATCCGGGGTTACTCCGTTACACCGGTTGCCGCGGTGGGTGTTTTTAAACAAGTTCCGTGATGCTATACCATCCCGCTACTGTAGCGAGCATTCAGAACGCACTCAGGCTGCCGCTTTTCGGCAGTAAACGTGCGTGCTATCGTGTTTAGGTCGCAAGGGATCTCGGCGATGGTCCATTCCGACCCATCACATGGGACAAGACACTTGAGTGCACATGGTTCCGTATTACCTCAGCTTGTGCCCGGTGAACGAGTTAACTACCCTAACGTTATCTGCGCACTTGGGGAAGACTCGCAATGGCAAGACAAATCAGCAAATTCGGCCTCGAGTCCCATGCATGCTTAAAACCTGTACATATAGTCAGTTTTCCCATCAAATGACTGCACGAAAAGAATGTTTCTCTTTCTGGGAGGGCCTATGGCTAGGTATGGCTAGGTATGGCTAGGTATGGCTAGGTATGGCTAGGTATGGCTAGGTATGGCTCGCAGGAAAACCCAGTTACCCAATGGAACCCCGATACGAAAGCGACCGACCTCTTTTGTTGAATACACTCAGTCGTAGCTTAGTAGGTAGTAAGTTCATAGCACCTACAAGCGGTGTGTGAATACTTCAATGACTTACGCTGGCTATGAAGTTAATTCACCTGTTTCGCTGGGGCATGTGACCAAGTGACCACACACTTCCACATGTGATAGGGATGGCTATAACGATCCAGGAGGAGCCAAGATCGTGGTGAAGTTCATCTTTTAACGGGTAACAACTCTCTCACAAGCCAACCCCTTCAACAAGAAGTGTCACCTACTGTATGAAAGCAAAAAGCGATTGACAAGGCTGAATGACTCCCATGAGGACAAGTATCAGCATCCAAGGTGGATAAAGTAGTAGTAAATGGCTTTGGGAGATTGCTTTCGGCGCCCTTTTACCTGGGAAACCCTGCGTGGGGTTCCTCGGCATCGGACGACCTTACGCCACCAGAAGCTGTATCGATGTGTCGCCCCTATGCAGTGAGAGGGTATCGCTGGAGGGATCGCCAGTTATTGATAGCACACAATGGAGGCCAGTAGCATCAAGTCGGACGCAGCAGGTATATCATTGGACGCACCAGAAAATGACCGTACCGTATGTGATCAAGAGCCTTGTATTGAAACTGTCACGGTTTCTCTGTAGTGAGTACAATATGTCAGGCGGTCTTAGAGGTTAAGTTGTTTGGAATCACCCGATCACGGCAGCGAGCCCAGGGCCTGTGACCAAGCGAGTGAACAGAGCGTCGAGGCAAGCCAGTGCCTGAGTCAAAGATAGCTTCGGCCTTGAGAGGCCTCTAGGTTTCACCACTACTAAACCAGTCAAGTTCAATGCTGACAGACAAATCCATGGCTGGGTGCCCTTCCCTATTTGTTCCCGTCTATATGCCGTAACAAGCCATACCGTTAGTTTCGCGGCCGCATCCCTATTTGCTACCTCCAAAGAAGCGATGATGCGAGCTCGTCTCGTGCCGTTGCTGGCGAGCCTCCGGGGGTTTGTCTGCCAAAGCCAGTCACCGTGCGCTTGCCTACGGGAGCATGCCATTGCCGAACGAGAAAAGGGGACCGGAAGACCAGATGACGAATCGTAGGGAATCGCCGAGACCAAACGGCTCAGGCATTCTGGTTAGGGCTGGCTTGATTCGTCCGGTATTGCGGAGTTGTATCGGGGACTCGTCTGTCAACTGTCTCAAAGGAAACCTTGGTGGGCTGTCAACCGGGTTGACCCCAACAAGCCCTCCCAGCATTCGTTGTGCGAAGAAGGTCGCTGTCGACTTGGCCTCCAAAGCCGTAGGATACGTATGTATGCATACAATGACATTTTTCCGTGCAAGCAAAGCTTTGTCCAGGCCACATTTTCCGCAGGAAAGACGAAAAAAAGGGGGGTGCAGCATCTTCGTGATCATCGCGGCCACTTCCCTAACGGAAAGGCGCCGCTGCGGGACACTCTCAAATGAACCAATTTCCGATTGGTCTGAGCCCCCTCATGGGGTTGTGGATAAAGCACGGCGGTTGCTATCTTGTCGACACTGTAGAATGCAACATGGCATTTCTGCGACGGCGGCGCAAGAGTCGTCGGCGGCTCGGACAGGCCGAACGCATCGCCAACACAGGGAGCAAGTTTCTTGCCGGGGGATGTTGCCTTCGTTACAAATCTTGGTGACGATGGCTGCTACGTGGTGGTGTCTAGGTGGTTTACCTGGCGCATTTCAATCCATTCGCCTCCCCTATCTCTCTTTTTCTCCGTCACTGTCTCCCCACCCCCCGTTCCTGGTTTCTTTTTCCCTGCGCGCGTGCGCGTGGGTGCGGGCACGGTAACGATCCAGCCTGCGCTTCCGGGCCGCTCTCCATCGCGCGCTGCACGGCGCAGATCCTCGTCGGCCTGGGAAGCCGCCCTGCCCTGTCCCCAGGCCGACGGACATGGAGCGAGCGGGTTGGGCGTGCGAGGGCTCAAACCTCAGTCCCTGGACGGCGGACGAACCATCCGGTTGTAACGCTCGGCGATGTTTGAAGACCCCTTCACCAATCTAGGCGAGCCGCCTGAATCCGGGTTGGAGAGGGCCTTCCCGCGGCAAATGCGACCCGATTTGTCTGAGGCATCCCATTGCCAGGGTACCGGAACCAACAGGGCGACAAGGACCTGGAGGTTCCTCGCCGTGCCCGGCCCTGCCCGGGGACCAATGACGAACGTGTCATCGCATCGCATGCCTTCTTGCAATCCATGATTGTCCGCTCTACGTCGAGGTACGGAATGAAGGTTGTGCCCTCCTGAACGGTGCTGAGGGCCGTGTGCCCTTCTCGGGTAGGCTTCGCCCGTATGATTGATGGACTTTGTACGAGCATCTACTACGTCCATACCCAGGCTTGCCCGGCATGCGTGGCCTGATATGAGGAAAGCAAACATTTGTTGCGAGTATCCAGTAGCGAGTAGGGATGGCGGCATGGCAAGCAAGCAGCCGCCGCTAACTGGCCCCGTCCCCCTGTTCCTGGCTGTCGGGATTCATCTACACAGAGCACAGCGATCCATTATACATGAAGTCCATGTGCTTGCTTCTTAGACCCCCTTCGTACAAGGCTCGGCAGGTGGGCATATGCCTATATGTCCCAGCAGTAAAGTGCATGCTTTGATAGGCAAGAATGTGCAGCTGGCTACACAGAGTGACGAGGAAGTGCTCACGCAGAAGGCGATGCCAATATTCCGAGGGCCCCCGACTCCTCTGCCACTGCGACTTGGCCGTGCGGGCAGCCTGTGCAGAAGCAGGCAAGCGGGCAGGCGGCAAGCCAAGCCCTGCAACATGCTGGGCAGCGGCGTGGTGCAGGGCTGCGCCGACGAGTCTCGAATGGTCCCTTACATACATTCGAGATCGTGTTTCTCCACGGCCTGGGCCTGTCAAGGCACCACGACAAGACCCCCGAGAATACCGCAGCCCACAAGACGCGCGCCGCGAAGGGCGCGCCACTTTGACGCGATATTACGAGGCGTTCGCGGTCGACCGAAACGGGCGATGTCACGACGTAGAGTGAAGACGGGCAACCTTGTTACAGAGGTCCCAGCAATCTCCACAAACAGCCAAGGAAGACGACGAAAAAGAAACAAGCGTGGCCAGCGCCTCGGGCCAGGAGACGTCATCGTCTCACGAGGCATGTACGTGTAGGGTGGCCCTGATTAAAGTACGAGAATCGGCATAGCACCCCCCCTCCCTGCCGCCGCTACAGCCAAGCATGTACCTACCTAGGTAAGTACCTCCATCTACATACAAACATGGACCTTGGCACGTCTAGCCGCGGACCATATCGGACCATACATGTCGTGCTACTAGCCCCGGGAGTTGGCCGTGTGCTTCTCACGACTAAACTGGAAGCCCGTCCCACGACGGTTCGACGGAGCACCTTTGGTGGAGCTCCCAGGACGATCTGGAGGCCCCCGACGGTCGAGGCCTGGCCGGCCCTCCGCCTTTCCCTTTCATTTTTGAAATTGCGAGGACGACGCGGCTCGATGGATGGCTAAACCTGCACAGCTCCGGTCGGCTCCACCTCACCCCGGCCGGTGCCAAAGGGTGTGACGGCCGCCGTCATCTTATCAAAACGCCGCTACTGTAGCCTAGGGTACTGGCGGCGAGACGATGGGAGCCCGTCGTCGGTGGAGCGGTCCGCGGCGCACGGGGGCAGCCTCCTCGCCTGCAGTACTCCGTACTTACCTACGTATTTCCCAGCCCCGGGGCTTGGCTATACTGTGTAAAGTATCAGCTTCAGATCGCCACCGAAGCGTGGGATCCGACAGATACTTGCCTACCGCAACGATCCCATTGGGACCCGGCAGATTGGCAGGCTGGCAGGAGACGGGGGGTTTTGCAGGCTTGGCTGTATCCGTATGCACGAATATACCGTTAGCTTCCATAAGTAAGGTGTGATTTGGAAGTTAGTGGGAAATAGGCAGAGACGAGGGCTGTTTGGGCTGGGTGTGGGCTGGGATAAGCTTCGCTAACACGGCGAGCGTGTCAGTGGACGGTCCTTGAACGAATTCCACGTGAGTCCTCCTGTGGGCATCGTCACGGGGGATGGAGGAGAAGAACGGGAGGGCTGTCTCTCGGCGAACAGGCTGAGAGTCCCTGAGCGGACTGTGCGGCTGGCCACCTGCCCTCTGCCTCGGCCCGGACCAGGGAAAGAGGTGACGGACGGGATCCATCCGTAGCCATGGTGGATGGATGGTATGCATAGCACTTTGTTAGAGTGGGCGTTATTAGGAGCGAGGATGGAGACAAACGCTGCCAAGAGGGCCCGAGGAAGCTCTTCGACCGGCTTGGGCTAGGATGGGCAAAAGTTGCGCGGGCCACCCACGGCACCCGCTGGGGCATGGGCACTTTACACAGTAAACCCCCCCCTCCAACAGTAATCACTGGTTCGTGGCCTGTGTATGTGGTATGTGAGTGGGTGAAAGAATGTGTGTGTGGTGCAGGCATCATGGCATCGTATCGTTGCACACACTCCCACTTTGCTCGTCGTCACACACACATTATCTTCCCAGGTTAGACGAACAAACGAACAACGGGGCCCCCGTCGTCGCCCTTCCAGGGAAATGGGCTTGCAGCTAGTTGTCCATAGCAGCATAGCTCGGGTCCTCTTGCAGGGCCTCCCCCGGGCGCGGCATCAGATCTTTGGAAATTGGCCGACCACAAGGCAGGGTGCGCGGTGGCGGGGACCATTTGATGATTGGAGTACGGCCTGAAGAGAGCGAGCTCGCATCTTGCCAGCGATTGCAGAATCGGATCGCTGGGATGGTTGGCAAGAAGGGACAGGGCAAATTCCGCGTCACTTTGGCGGCCAGTCGATCGGGTTGGAATACGACGACGCCCTGCTGCTGCTGCTGCTGCTGCTGATGTCCACCGTTGCTAGCTGCTACATACAACTATTACTACTCTCTCCCTACCCGACGATTCGTCGTCGTCTTCGTGCCTGCTGCCCAATGGTCCAAATTGCCTAGTAATGAGCCACTGGAGGCCCATCGACACCCTCGTCACCCCCGTCGTCGTCGTCACCACCACCACGACCAACACAACCACTGCCACTGTCGTTGCTGCGAGCGGCATCGTAACCCGTGGGCAAAAAGAAGTGGGCGACCGGCGACAGGCCGATCAACAGGGCGCGTATCCATCCGTCCCATACGGCGTCCTCTTTACTTCTTTCCCTCGTGTGTCTCTTCCTGGTTAATCCTGGCACGCCGACCCCACGACTGATACGCTCCCCATCCGGCCCCGGCTCCCCTATCCCATTCTCTTCGGGGGTTAAGTTTGCGACTGGTTGTTGGTCTGGTCTGGATGAACAACAACAGCAACAGCCGCCGCCGCCGCAAGCAGCAACAAGCAGCCGCAGCAGCAAATTGTTGGTGTTTCTTCTCTCCCCCCCCCCAGTCCAAGCTGATCCTCGCCCTCGTCGTGCTCGTGCCCTGCCTCGCCCGCATTCCCGTCCAAGGCCTGTGAGCCCCTCCCCTACCGAACCACCCCCCCTCCCCCATCCCACTATACCACACACCAACTACCATTGCCGCCGCCCCGTGGATGTCGCCAGGCGCCACGCACCACTGGTTGGTCTCGTTGAAACAGCGCCCCAAGACCTTCTCGAATCTCAGCCCTCGAACCCCCGTTGCTTGACGACCAGCTGCTGCACGCTCCCTGCCGTTACGCTCTGCGTTTTAAGGTTGGGTAGTATAACTTAATCAGGAACGGTAGGCGTGGGCTGCGTCCTTGGAAACGGCCTTTTCGAAATCTTCTGCCTCTGCCTCTGCCCTTGCCCTCGGCCTCGGCCTTTGCTCGCCCTCCCCCCGTCAGGCAGGAATGGGGAAGTTGCAGAAGAAGCCTCCCTCCTCTTACCTACAGCACCAGAACTCGTCCTCGGGTCAGCACCACTCGTACTCGATCGCGACCGGCGGCGCTGCGGATGGTCGGTTTGACTCGCTCTCGCTGGGGAGCAAGAAGAGCTCAGCTTCGCTGAAACGCGCCGCAAGCGCTAGGAGCTCGCCCCGTTACCCGCCGCCCGCAACATCGCAGCTCGAGCGATCCAATCCCTCGCCCATCCTGCAGAACGGCGAGTTCTTGCCGTCGTCCTTTTCGCCCTCGCCCAAGCCGCCTGCCGCCGCCTGGGACTTCCCTCCCACATCGTCCGGCCTCGCACTCAGCCAGGCCCAGGTAGCCAACAGCGTATCCGTAGCAGGAGGGCCCGGCAGCAATTGGGTCGAACTCGGCACCACTGCCCCCAGCTACCACAACAACAAGAACAACCAGCAGCAGCACCACCAACACCCCAAACCCAGGCGCCCTCAATCCTACCAAGCACCGCAGCAGCAGCAGCAGCACCCGCAGCAGCAACAACACCAGCCGCCCCATCATCACGCATCGCCGACGCTGCACCAGCAACACCACTTCCCCGTCCAGCACCACCAGCAACAGCCGCCAGGTAGCGGAGGGGGCGTTGGCAGCGCCAATAGTGGATTTGGCCACTACGGCAGTCCGAGCACAGCACTCTCGAGTGCGCATCCTCCCTCTTTCAATAACCGATACTCATACTCCAACCACGCCAATAATCCCGACCATCGATCGCCCGTCCACGCTGCCGCGCCGTATTTTCAACACCACCCGCACGCGCGCGACCACCGTTTGTCTGACCCCCATCTCCAGCCCCTCAGTTCCCAGACGGCTGAGGAGCTTGTCGGCGCCCCCTTCGACGGCTCCTTCGTACTCAATCATATCGAAGCCACCAAGTCGCCATCCCCGTCCGTTCCCCATTACTCAAAGTCGCTACGCCGACCGGGACCTCCCCCGCTTGTCCACGCCCAAACATCCCCCGACACGCGCCACTACAGCCCCAACTTCCGCTATTCGGCCAGCTTCGCAGCGGACCTGCCCATGGCCATGTCGCTGTCGGAGAAGGCACAGCAGGGCCGCGGTATTGGCGACAACCAGCCCGCCGGCCCCAAGAGGTATTCGGACGAGACGAAAGAGCCCAAGGGTCCCGGACTGCTGCGAAAGAAGACAGGCCTGTCCGGCCTGGTAAGTACGTTGGTGGGGTCGCCAAAGAAACCTGTCATCTCGGCGCCAGAGAATCCTGTTCATGTCACACACGTCGGTTACGACAGTTCGACGGGCCAGTTCACGGTGCGTCACTTTCTATCTTTTTTTCGGTCTCGTTTGTATTCCCACCCTCCTTCGGGTTTTCGTTTTCATCCGGTCTCTTCCTCCGTCGTCGTCGTCCCTGCCTCGTCCGATCGCACTCGTCCCTAAGCCCAACCCCGTCGCATGTTACCCAACCCTGCCGCGTAGTCACCCCACTGGCGCCGACTCGCCGCCCGCTCTGCCCTATGGAGCTATCCTCTTTTGTCAGCTGCCATGCGCTTCTTCCCCGGCTCTCTGTCCTCCCTGCCGAGGCTTGTCCTCCTTGTCCCTTCTGACACGCGTCGCTGGCCGCTCGGAGAGCCCAATGCTCATTCGATCACTAGGGTCTTCCGAAAGAATGGCAACGCCTCATCAATGAGAGTGGCATCCCAGAGAACGCCCAGCGCGAGAACCCTCAAATGATAGCGAATCTCGTCACATTCTACAAAGAAACTACGGAGAAGCCCCCCGAGGATCAGGTCTTGGAGAAGTTCCACGATGCCCGGGCGCCTGAGTTCCGTAATCCCTCCGGGGCTATGTCGCCTGGCATCTACACACCAAATACAGTCGGTACGTCATCCATCACCAGTCCACCAGCCAGTCCGAGATTCCCAGTCGTAACAAATGAAGGCACCTTTGAGAACCCGCGCGCACCCCCTCCGGTCCCAGGCAGAGGCCAAGGCCCCATGCCAACCAAGGATGTCAATTTGATGCCTAGCCGCCCGGCCCCCAAGCCGCCCGTATCGATGCCCTCGAGATCTGCTCCAGGGTACCCGGCCAAAGATTCCGGCATCGGCATGGCACAAAGCGGCGACGAGCTCCCGTCGGCCACTTACGTCCCGCCGCCGCCGAAGGATCCTTCCCCGATGCTGCCGGAGGAGCATCGTTCGCGTTCAAGGTCCAACTCGCATGCGAACGGCAACCACTCCTCACACAACGCCTCGGGCTCCACGCATCCCTCTCCCGCGCAGCAGCAGGCTTACCAGCAGCAACTGATGGAGCAGCAGCAGCGGCAGGCCATGGCGCAAGCCCAGGCGGCTGCGAAGGGTCAGCTGGGTCGATCGCAAAGCCACAAGCAGCCACAGGGTCAGGCGGTCCACCCGAGTGCGCAGAACCAGTACGGTCGACAGCCCGATGCGAATGGTGCCGGGCCCAAGCCGTCATCGGCGCAGCAGGCAGGCCCGGGTCCCCAAGCCCGTCCCCGTCATCGCCCGCGCCAGAGCACCACTTTCGATGTTGCCGCCGCGTTGAAGCGCATCTGTTCGCCTGGCGACCCCCGCGAAATCTACCGCAACTTCACCAAGATCGGCCAAGGTGCCTCGGGTGGTGTTTACACGGGCTACGAGAGAGATGACAACGCGCTGGTGGCCATCAAGCAGATGAACCTCGAACAGCAACCCAAGAAGGACCTGATTATCAACGAGATTCTCGTCATGAAGGACAGCATCCACCCCAACATTGTCAACTTCATCGACAGCTACCTGTGCGGCGGAGAGCTCTGGGTCATCATGGAGTACATGGAGGGCGGCAGCTTGACAGATGTCGTGACCTTCAACATAATGACGGAGGGCCAGATCGCCTCGGTCTGCCGGGAGACGCTCAAGGGCCTTCAGCACCTCCACTCCAAGGGGGTGATTCACCGCGATATCAAGTCGGACAACATCCTGCTGTCGCTGGAGGGTAACATCAAGCTGAGTACGTTCCAAGATTAGCCAGGAGTCTTTCCTTGGGCGAATTCGCCGACTAACAGACGGGTTTGTACAGCCGATTTCGGATTCTGCGCTCAGATCAACGAGGCGCATAACAAGCGAACTACCATGGTCGGCACCCCGTATTGGATGGCACCCGAGGTCGTCACGAGGAAAGAGTACGGCAGAAAGGTTGACATCTGGTCACTCGGTATCATGGCCATTGAGATGATTGAGGGAGAGCCGCCGTACCTTACGGAGTCGCCGCTCCGCGCCCTGTGGCTTATTGCTACCAACGGTACGCCGACGATCAAGGACGAGCAGAACTTGTCCCCGGTGTTTAGGGATTTCCTGTACTTTGCCCTGAAGGTGGATCCGGAGAAGAGAGCCAGTGCGCACGACTTGCTGAGGGTATGTTGACGCCGCATCCCCCTTATCCGCAACGAGACTAACCCGTCTTTGCAGCATGAATTCATGAAAACATGCGTCGACCTGCAGCAACTTTCTCCCCTGGTCCGCGCTGCTAGGGAAGCTCGTCAACAGGAGAAGGCTCGCAAGGGCTAATGAAGCACGCCATCAACCAATGGTAATGATAAGACGCATTGCTCATGACCATTTGACTTGAGTATGCTTTTCACATCATAGCGATTTCGCTTTTTTCACGGGACTTCTTGCTACCATCACACCCTGGATCATCGACACACTTGTTTATAGAGACGCGCATGGTGGTTCGTCCACAGTCGAAGCAGAAGGGCTGTTTTGCACCAGACAGGATAACTCTGGGCCGGCGTGAATCCATCACCCCCTATTTGACGCGTTGCAAACATACGTGCGGCAGGGCCGATCTCCCCGCAAATGGGGAGATGGCAAGGCTGATTCAAGCCTCCGTCTGTCATGAACTGGACGAAAGCCACGAAGGGGAAATAAAGCCCTACGGGCATTGGTGGCTGCGAGGCAGGTTTGCGAAAAGAAGGCAGCCTCAGTACATAGCCGACAACGGGGACGAAAGAAGCTAGAGCGCCGCAAGGACTCTTTGCTCGTTTGCATATCATGATTTGGTATGAAGCGTTGTCCTCCCCCCCCCCGGCACCAATTCACCAGGTGGCCCCCGCATGCGAGCGTAGAGGCCTCAGGAACGAAATGAGAAATTCGGTTCAAAACCTCTAAATAAGTGGTTGTGCTTTTGCTCCCTTGCCGCGTGACTCTTGAGCCTCGAAGGCCTGGCCTTCTGTCCGTCGCCGATGGCTTGCCACGACGCAGTGTAAAATAGCCCTGTCAGCGCTCCCCTCTCGTAATATAGGATATAGGCTGCCGGGAATATGCAGTGTGTACATTCGGCGGTTTGGTCAATGCGAGCTTGCTACAACGAGATACAATTAGATCAAGGTATTAGCTGCCGCATTGTGGCAATCGAAGAGAAGACCAACGGGAAGCTCTTGGTATTGTCACTGGCTGGTTGGGGGCTAGGCAAAGGCATAGAGTTGATTCTCTCCCGTCTGGGCACCAGCGGCTTTCTATGTCTAGGGTCTTTTTTACTATTCTAGTGGCCGGGCCCCCCCCCTTTTCTCTACATATCATATCATTCACGAGGGCCCACGATAGCTGCCTGCTCCACTCGGGCCCCCTCTCCCCCTTGAACCAGCCGATATACATAGAAGAAATCCAAGCAACAACGGCCCCGCTGGCGGGGCAAGAAAACACAGAGTACCCAGAAACCAGCGCAGCGTATGCAGGCCGGGTCCCCATACAACTGCGTCCACCACAAGGAATGTTTCAATCCAGAATGCAGCATAAGAAATCCAGCTTTTGCGTAAGTCCACCACCCCCGAACGCAGTCGTCATTTTCCGAGGAAGGTCGTGGGAGAGATTATCCCGAGCCATGGCGCCGGTGGCGTGGGGCGAGGGCCGCTGCCATCTCCTTGGGCCTCGGCCCCATGATCCCAAGTACAGCTCAAGCAGAGAAAAACCCAAAAGCCACTCGACACGAACCCGTCGGTGTGGTGTTTCTTTGACGGGAAGCTTTCTCTGTCTCTCTTTCTCTCTCCTTTCTCAGATTGCAGCGTGGTCTCCTCCCGGGTGACACCAGGAGGAGAGAGGACGGGGGAGGCGCACGCGCGTTTTCAGCCTCGCTCGTCGGGTGTGGCAGACCTCGCTAGCATCCCGGCTAAATGTTGGCCCCTCCCCCTTCCCGGAAAAGAGCCGCATGCAATCGACACACGTGCAACAAAACCTGGCGGGGTCCTCGACGACCCCTCTACCGTTCGCAAGCCCTTCCCCTAACAGGGAGCGCGGGCGGAGCTTAGTAGCAGGTGTAGCCGCCGTCGATGATGCAGTTGGCGCCCGTCATGAAGCTCGAGGAGTCGGAGGCCAGGAAGACGGCGAGACCATTGAGGTCGTCGACGGCGCCGAGGCGGTTCTGGGGCGTTAGGCTGCGCCAGATCTTCTTCTGGGCCTCGAGGGCGGGCACACGGTTCAGGGCCGTGTCCATGTAGCCGGGCGAGATGCAGTTGACGCGGATGCCAAACTTGGCCCACTCGGCCGCCAGGGACTTGCCGAACTGGATGACACCGGCCTTGGACGCGTTGTAGCACGACTGCTCCTGCGGGTAGTTGACGATGGAGCCGCTCATGGAGGCGACGAGAACGATGGAGCCTGGCTTGCCGGCGTTTATCATGGCGCGGCCCACGGCCTGCGCCATCAGGAACGAGCCCGTCAGGTTGATGTCGATGAGACGACGGAACATGGCGGGGTCGTACGTCTCGGCCTTGATGTTGGAGTCGGCAATGCCGGCCGAGTTGATCAGGACGTCGGGCGCTCCGTACAGCTGCGTGACCGAATCGACGGCGGCGTTAATGGCAGCGCCGTCTCTCACGTCCACCTTGAAGAAGGTGACGGGCAGACCGGTCTTCTGGTGTAGCTCGGCCGCCGACTCGTCGCCCAGCTCCTGGTTGGCATCGAAGATGACGAGCGCCTTGGCACCAGCCTCGGCGCAGGCGCGGGCCATGTAGTTACCCAGACCGCGAGCACCACTGAGAAGCAAATAAGGTTAGCCCGTGCCTCTGTCATACCGGTGGCGTGGACCAAGGGGGCGGCTTACCCGGTAACAACGACGACTTTATCCATGATGCTCATTTTCTGCATGGTGGGGGGCATGGTGTCGTAGACCTTCTTGGTCAAGGGCTGGACGTCCTCGTTCTCGTGGCCCTGGTCGATGGGCATAGGCTTGGCATTCTCTCGCGATACGGGAATGGAAAAGTGCTCGGTAGTGCCGGCCTGGCCTTTGGAGTCGGCACCGTAGGACGTAACGGGGATCTCGGTCTCCTGGACGACATCGCTCCGGCTGAACCGGCTCGCCGACTTGGTGAATGTGCGAGCAGCAGCAGGAATTGCCCGCGGGGCGCCGATCCGCGGCGCCGAGACCAGAGGTGCGGCGGCGCGGGCAAGCCGAAAGGCAGATCGAGATGCCATAGCGATGATAGTGCGTGTTTGCGCGCGCTCGGGGGCGGGAAAGAAGTGAATTAGGCTCCAAGTAGCAATACACAGCCTACTTGTGGAAGATGGGACAGCACTACGCTGTACGGAAGTACGTCAAGCGAGGAGGAGCTCAACTGGGCTGGAGGCAGTGGCGGTCTAAGGTCAGACAAGCTACTTGGTATGGAGAGATACGAACAATGGGGTGCAGAACGAGGTTGATCTTGGACGGACAAGTGTTCCAGAACCAGGAAGCAGGCGTACAAGGGTTATATAGCTAGCATGGGCAAGGGCGAATACCGGGGAGGGGGGGTGGGAAAGGGGGGCGCGTCTTGGTACCGCTGACCTGTTTCGCAGCAGTCTCGGGGACTTATAGCATGTAGTATGGAAGGTAGTACCACCTTCGATGACAGCGGTGAGAACCTACATGAGGTACGTAGTAGTAGCTCTGGGCAGCATCCGGCTAAGGTTCTGGGCCTAAAACCGGGGCAGACGGGATATGGATGGGATGATTGTGAATTCAGATGTGCTTCCATTCAGGGTGCCAGTCCAGCTGGCCGCAAAAGCAAGGTGTTCGTTCCGTAATTCACTGTGGAGGGTGGTGGTGGGTGTGTTCGACTGTCCGTCATCCCCCAATCCGTTTGTCGCGGCGTGTGGGGGGTTCCACACCAGGACGGGGAGGACGAGTCCGGGGTGGCCTACACAGTACACCAGTGGGTTTAGTATGGACAGTAGTCGACAGGGATCTCAAGAACGGATACATACTCCAACCATGTTGTGTTGAGTCGGGGCAGTTGGGCGCGTTGCCGAGACCGGCAGAGAGTCCATTGCTTCCTTGACCCCTCGCTGGCTTGCCTCGCTTGCCTAGCTATCTAGGCCGAGTCGCTAGTCAGGTTCCCGACGTGCGACGGGCCTAGAGAACAATTCGATATAACTTCCATTGCCTTAGTCAACCAAGCTGAAGTGGCAGGCGGGCGGGCAGGCAGCAGCAGGGTCAGGGTGCACATGGGCGTACGGGGTGCAACACGCCCGAGGAGCTTCAGCTGGCTCGGCAGGCCTGAGCTTCAGTTGAGACTGGAGCTGGGTTTCCGCCCCTCCGGATGCACTCATACATACGAATGGTAGTATACAAGTCGCCTCCCCCGTCGCTTGTCGCGGTGCGGCCAGTGGCGACTGACGTAGTACCCGATCTGCCCGTCTATCGTATGGAAATCCGGTTCGTAGCATCGCTTTCACTCACTCACTCGCCGTAGTTGGGCGCCCGGACTGGGTGTGCTGAGGTGGTGATGGCATGGGATCCATCCATCCCCAGACCGAGAATCCCTAAGTGGACCTTGGGCCGCGCTCGGTACGATGGTCGCTATCCGTTCGTGGGTCGGCGGCCGATAAGACTGAGGGGGAGGAGCGCAATTACGTCGCGCATCTGCAGCTTTGGCGAAGCTGTGCGGCTCTGGCCGGCGATAATTCGATGGCGCAGGGGGGGCACTATGCAAGTCCGTCATGCAAGTGTGCTTTGCCAAGGAGCCGTGATGCTGTCATTGAGCTACATAGCCCGAACGCGCTGGCCAGCAGTTTCAACGTACGACTATGCCCGTGGAAACGCCGTGTTGGATGTACAATACGGTATGTCTCTCTGTCTTCAGCCTTGGGCGGGGGACTGGATGGCGACGCCGACCCCCGGACCCAGATCACCAAAAGGTTGCCAAGCTGGTAGCGCGGTAGCGTCGCAATGGCGCTCGTCGGAAGCCAAGCCGGGGCATGACGAGGTGAAGGCGAGCTCCATCGCCGGGACTCCCAGGCAAACAAGGTCGGTTCCATTATAGCTGGGACCCTGGCAAGGGCTTCCCCTGAAGCTCCAGTCCGCAGAGCTCCCATCTTCAGAGCTAGTGTGGGGTGGAAGACACTTCTTTCCTCTTCTTGCTGGGGAGGCCCGTGTCCGTGAGGGTGAGCCAAGCCAAACGAGATGGAGGAGGAATCCTAGTCATGCTGTCGGAGTACCGTTTCGTGGACGTGGCATTCCGTCCGCCTCTGTCCAGTCAGAGGCGACGAAGCCAACATGCTGTCGGCAGACGCGTGGACACTTGTCCGTCAACCGTCCAGTATGTAAGTACCGCCTCGTTCGTGTGTCGGTGCATGGATCCACGCCTTTCCATCTTCTGGAGTCGCGTTTGGCTCCGTCCCGGATCGCCCGGGGCGTCCACACTGGCTGTGATCTATGGCTCTATGCAACTGGCAAACGGCTCAAAACCTAGACGCGTGCGTGGTGATAAACGGAGGGGTGTGTGGTTTGGCGACTATTCGCATCCAAAGCTCCCGAGTCGACGACTGAACGGCTGACTCGGCCGTGTCTGTTTAGGCAAGCCGGTACAGCCAGGCTTTGCTACCGTCGACTGCAGGTGCCGCGTCTTCGCCTGAGAACTCTCCACGTCGCATCTTGAGGTCGCCTTGGGGGGGCATTGCCATCCAGCCCACCCATCCTTTTGGTAGCGCAAGCTGAATCAAGGTTCTGCCGTGCATCGAGTGTCCGCTCGTCCGCCTCGCTGCAAGTGCGTATTATGGCCCCCTCCTGCTGGCAGGCGGAATAAAATAGCTTAGCCATTGGCCTCGGGCTGGGGGGTTTGCTGTCGTCGGTATCAGGGTCAGGTGAACAGCAGAAGATTCAAAAAAGAGACGGAAGTGGCTGTAAGCAGTTATTACTACTGGCTGCCTAGGCGGCCGCGGCCGGAAGCTTACCGTGTGTGCCAATTCCTGGCGGACATCCCATAGCCTGGAAGGTACTCGGCGGCGCTCCCTGACGAGGTATATGGATGGTGGCTCTCGTCAAAAAGGGCAAGACAAAACTCACCTCAAGATATTCTTACGGTTCCTCCTACCTACCTAAGTAGGCACGAAGACCAGTGTCACACATGGGATACTTGGTGGCGCCTACTCACCAAGCATCGCAGCCTCCATACAAGCAAGTGCTTTCCACCTGCAAGGTCTCAACATCTTTGCCTCCACTCCACAGGCGCTGCCCGGTAGACTCCTCGTGCTTGCCGGTTTGGCCAAGCATCGCATAGGGCAGGTGGGGAGGATCGTGAATCCGAATGTACCCATCCAGCAGTAGGAGATTAGGCCATCGGGCGGAGATGGGGGTAGAGGTGGAAATACCCAACGCGAGGGCGGCGGCATATGCGCATCATGCACACCGCCCGAGCCACAGAATTTCGTTTTGGCCAGCATACACTGCCGTTCACCCCAATGCACACAACGCTTCCGTGACAAGGCAGTCCAGGAGAAAGAAGCCATTTAGCAGCCGCCGGCATCATGTCCAGGTTAAGCAGAACCGCTGCTACTACCACTGTCGGTGGTGGGCCGTCTCTCCGCTCCTCGCCAGCTCGCGTTTTCCACACCCCAGAGGCAGGGCTGCCTGCATGTGTGCGTCTCACGCCAGCCGCCTACTTACTTCCAATACCTCACGTAAGTAACAGGCACACCTGCCGGTCTACGTATTCCCCCATACTCATTACCAGCTGGATGGGCATTGTGCGAGAAGAGTCAGCTCAGGGCCCCAAGCTCCCTTCCCGCTGTGGCTAGTCCACTCTCCTATAAGCCCACCAAGGACAACCCTATGCACAGCGAGACAGACCGCCTTGAGCCAGCAACGTTGCACTTGGTCCCCGGGGATTTTCACGTCGCCATTGGGGGACACGCTTCCCTGCGAAACTAGACCACTTCATTCACGGGTCGTGCTAGAATACGTGTCTCCGGACCGGTGAGCCGCATCGGACTTACTGCATCGGCCGACGAAGATGCAAGTTTAACGGCACCTGTGGTTACGTAAAGCACGGGTCTATGCAGCTTCAATACCCGCTAACGGCACGAGGGACGGAGAGTTCGCTGAGACGTTCGGGGGACGTTGGCAGTACCGGCCAATATAGACAGT
This sequence comes from Nigrospora sphaerica, assembly GCA_018287875.1. Taxonomy (NCBI): domain Eukaryota; kingdom Fungi; phylum Ascomycota; class Sordariomycetes; order Amphisphaeriales; family Apiosporaceae; genus Nigrospora; species Nigrospora sphaerica. The sequence continues at coordinate 1,701,729 of JAGVVL010000017.1, forward strand.
TCAACGATAGGAGTGGTACACCTCCGCTTCCTATTTTTGGTGGGTGAGGAACTCGTAGCCGCTCGTTCTCGAAGCTCTCTTCTCATTGTCCCGGGTGTGTAGGTATTTAAGTACATATGGAGTCTCCCTGGGACTGCACCCAGCCTCGCGGACGATTCCTTGCCGTCAAAGTAGAAGTCTAGGTGGTCGTCCGCTTGGGCCCATGGGTGAATCAGGAGCGACGAGTCCCGCCGCTGCGCACTATTTCCAGCGGCTTCCCTCAACGTCTCATGTTTGGCCAAGCCCCTTCATCGCCTTGTTGCATGGCCCAGAGACGATCGACGTTGCAGAGCCTGAACCGTAGGGCCCCACGTCTGCGCCCAGCTACGACGCCCGCAAAACGCGGTCGGCGCGGCTCGAAGAAGCGCGTGGGGTGTGGGCCGTAAATAGAAGCCCTCCAGGGGGGGGGGAGGAAACGCTCTCCCAGGGTCCATGTCATGAATGGATGTATGTACACCGTATGGACCTCGTCTCCCGTGTGCTGGCGGGACCCACCTATGCCCGTAACGCCAACCGGCACTTGCGACGATCAGGAAAGGTGGTGGCTGTCTAGACGCTTCGACGAATGTGGGATATTGGGAATACGATGCAGGAAAGGTGCCCAAATGCTCTTCGGTTCTTGGTCGTCTTCATCGGGCAGGGATGTACCTTACGGAGCTGACTCGCCGTGGACAAGTTGGCTTCTATTCATCCCGCCAGATCGCTCCCGGAACCGTTTCGGGTTGGGAAAGAGGCTCTCTTTCCATAGAACTAGGTATGAAACCATTATCGATGCCTGCAGCTATGTACATGTCCACAAATGCCTAGTTATATGCGAGTGAACCTCTCCTCCTTGTACCCTTCTGCCCTTGACCATTACCGTAAACCACGCCCCCCCCCCCAACAGCATTAGATATACTTGGCCATAATCTCCTTGACCTCTTCCAGGGGCAGGGCCTCTATGGTGTGTCCCTGGTTACCCGTCATGGTCTCGGCCATGCAAAGAGCATTGTAAATGGCCTCTTCGGTGGCATCGGCGGCGGCCTCGAAGAGCCCGTTGATGGAGGTGTCGTCGACGAGATTGACGCTGAGGGGCGACGGCTTGAAGGGGTCGACGGCCTTGCGCTCCATCGAGTAGGTCTGGACGGGGATGGCGTTGCCGGTGGAGAAGGCGAGGAAGATGTCGCCCGAGGGGTTGTGGCCCTGGCCGCCGACGCGGGCGAGGCCGACGGTGGCGCGCTTGGCGATGCGCTGCAGCTGCGTCGGGTGCAGCGGCGCGTCGGTGGCGAGGATGACGATGATGCTGCCGTCCTTGCGGTTCTTCTCCGACTGCAGCTCCTCCTGCGCCGCCTTCTTGGCGGCGTCGGCCTCGGCGGCGGCGGCGGCGCGCGCCGCCAGGACCCGGCCCACCGGCGCGCCCGCGATGCGGAACTCCTTCATCTTGCCGTAGTTGGCCTGCACGAGCGCCGCGATCGTGTACGTCTTGGGCTCGCCCCGCGCGTCGAACCCCGGCACGAGCCGGCTGCTGCTGCCCGTGCCGCCCTTGAAGTAGTGGCAGATCATGCCCGTGCCGCCGCCCACGCACCCCTCGGCCACGCGCTCGCTCGATACGTTCTCGAGCCCGTGGACGATGTGTTCGGGCTTGACGGCAAACTGGCACAGGTTGTTGAGGTAGCCATCGAACGTCTCGGCCACGACGGGGAGCAGGAACCAGTCGACCTTGCCGTCTTTCACGGCCTGCTTCTTGAGGGTGTACTCGTAGATGCCCTGGTACGCGGCGCCCACGGCGAACGAGTTGGTGATGATGATGGGCGAGTGCAGCAGTCCCGTCTCGTTGATCCAGTGGCTGCCCGTCATCTCTCCCGATCCGTTGAATTTGAAGATGCCGCTGTAGCAGGCCTGGTGGAACCAATCATCGCGCGGGAGGATGGACGTCACGCCCGTGTTAACGCTGCCGTCGTCCGAGTAGATCTCCTGGGTGTGAACCTTGACGCCGGGCACATCGGTAAGGGAGTTCAGGGGGCCGGGCTGCCAGTCCCCGAGACGGACCTCCGGCAGCAGCTCCCGGAGGCGCATTCGCGGCGACTGGCCGGTTTTCGAAGGTGCCGCGGACATATCGAACGGTGCAAGGTATAGATAGACAACGAGTCGTGCAAGGCGTGACCAGAATCGGCGGCTGGCGAAAAGGCGTGCCTGGTAACGAGAAGCACGAGGCAATGGCTGCGCGCTGCCTTTTTATGTCCTCATGATACTAGCTCGGGCCTACCGTCGTGCTTGTTTATCATCGAGGGAAAGCCAGGCTTGTCGATATCTGCCGTGTGCTTCCAGCTTTGTGATGGCCCCTCAGCCAACGGGGCGAAACCTTTCGTTTGCTATACGAAGCGTGCTTCATCGCGTACGGGGTATGGACCTATTCAGTATGGGGCTATCTCTTTTTTTCAAAATGGCCTCACATGAGTGGTTTCCCCTTCGCCTCTTTGCGTCCCTGTATGACTGACCCCCGGTCTATGACTCCTCGCCGGGGGGAAATGCAATCTGCTTTTTTCCCCGCCCCGCGCCAGGACCCGACGCTGCGGGGGGTTCCGACGCAGTAGTAAGCCGATCCACGTAGTGGCTCTCCCACAATACCCCACATTCTCGGGGTAATTACTCGGTAGAGAAGGTCGTTAGCCGGCAACTGGTGATCTCCTCACTCGGGCCAAACTCCGACTTCCGAAACCCTGGATTTGAGGCACTTCTTTTCAGTGTCTTGGTGTTGTTGCTATCCGGTCCAGAAGCCGTCTGAGTCACTGCCATCATTTCCGTATCGACATGGCGGCAGCTATCAGGGTTACGCCGAGCGTGAGTGATCAGCCCGACGGGCACCCCGGCTGTGGAAACTGGACGTGCGTACTGACCTGAGGCTTCTTTCTTCGCGAAGGCGGCGACGAGAGCCGCCAGCCTCTTGCGGACCGTCCAGTACACGCACCCTCCCAATTGCCCCTGTCATTCCAACCCGGGCCACCACCACCATGCGAAGACGCACGTGGACAAGTACGCCCAGAGGTCGTTGCACCGGGGCTTCGCCTCGCCCGTGGAGTCCAAGGAGTACGCCTTTGAGATGGCCGCTTCGTCCATCCGCTTCGGCCCTGGCGTGACCAAGGAGGTTGGCATGGACTTCACTAACATGGGCGTCAAGCGTGTCTGCGTCGTCACTGATCCGACGGTGCGCCGCCTGACGGCCATGCGGCAGGTCGAAGAGGCCCTTACCAAAGAAGGCCTCGAGTTTACGGTTTTTGATAAAGTCCGGGTCGAGCCCAAGGACAGCTCGTGAGTAGTGGCGACGGTGCCGTCGACGCGGGGCGGGCTCGGTAGCTGACACGGTCAGAATCAAGGAGGCTATCGAATTCGCCAAGCCCTACCGCCCGGATGCTTTTCTGGCGGTGGGCGGAGGCTCCGTCATGGACACGGCCAAGCTGATGAATCTGTACACCGAGTATCCGGACGCCGACTTCATGGACTTTGTCAACGCCCCGCTGGGGAAGGGCAGACCCATCGAGAAGAAGCTGAAGCCGCTGATAGCCATCCCGACCACCGCCGGCACCGGGTCGGAAACCACCGGCACGGCCATCTTTGACCTCGTGGCCAAAAGGGCCAAGACGGGCATCGCTCACCGGAACCTGAAGCCGACTTTGGGCATCTGCGACCCCCTCAACACCAAGACCATGCCGTCCGCTGTCAAAGCCGCCTCGGGGCTCGACGTCTTGTGTCACTCCCTCGAGTCTTGGACTGCGATTCCCTATAACACCAGGTCTCCCAGACCGTCCAACCCCATCTTGCGGCCAGCGTACCAGGGCGCCAACCCGATCAGCGACATCTTCTCGCTCAGTGCCCTGAGAAGCACGGTGAAGTACCTGCCGAGAGCCGTCAAAGACCCCGAAGACTACGAGGCGCAGAGTGAGATGCTCCTCGCTGCCACGTTGGCCGGTGTCGGATTTGGAAATGCCGGCGTCCACCTTTGCCACGGTAAGTGCCTAGTTGTGACCTCGACCAATAGCATCTGTACGTCTAGTTCCGCCTGCTGACGCGCGAACCAGGCATGTCGTACCCGATCTCTGGTCAGAACCCGGGCTATAAGCATGCCGGCTACGAGGTCAGCACGCCCATCATTCCCCACGGTGTCTCGGTGGCTGTGTCTGCCCCGGCCGTCTTCCGTTTCACGGGTGCCTCCAACCCCGAGCGGCACCTGGCGGCGGCCGAGGCTTTCGGCGTCGACATTACCAACGTGAAGCGCGAAGACGCCGGCGAGGTGCTTGCCGAGGCCATCACCAACTTCCTGGCCGAGCTGGGCGACCAGCCCAAGGGCCTGAAAGATCTTGGGTTCGGCCGCGAGCACATCGACGACCTGGTCGAGGGCACCATCCCGCAGGCCCGGGTCTTGATGCTGGCACCTGGACTGCGGACCGAACTGGAGGCCGAGAGGGAGCAGCTGAGGAACTTGTTTGACGACGCCATGTCCCACTAGGCCCGGCTGTTCACGAGTCGGGGGGACGGGCGGCAAGCCTGCACGTGTCCGAGGTTCTCGACCCCGCGTCCATCCTCTTGGAGTGTTGCATGGCAGTGCCACTGAGACGAGCAACCCGCAGTCCGCTGTCTTTCCCGAGAAAAAATAGACCTAACAAGAGCCAAGGCGGCAGCCACCTTCGGCTTATTGTAACTTGTGTCAGCTCTGCCGTTGCCTGTTTACGTGCCTAGTGAAATTCCATGGCGCGGGAGAGTCCATCTAGTCTTCGGCGGCACCTCGCTGGCATTCCTAGTCGCCACTCAAACTTCCACCGCCCAAGCCCTTATTCGTCCGTCCCCAAAACAGTCGGCCCTGGAGCGTGATACAAATCGCGTGGCTTGCCCGAGACGAACCTTCCGACAGGGGTCTGGATGGAAAAGGAGCCTGGCCTCCGCATTACCCGGTTTCTCTAGTCGGCTTGTCCACATGCTTTTGCAGGTCGGTAGACGATTTAAGGAGGTGGGAACCTTCATATCGACGGCGTGCTTGCGGTAGTGGCCCGGGGTTTCTGGATTCACCAACGAGGAGCGTCCATACTGCTCATCTTTCCGCTACCATGAAGCCGACCGTTCTCATTCTGGCACTTTCGGCCGTCACCGGGGCCCAGGAAATCCTTTGGGCAGAGGTTGATGCCGCTCCGTCACCTCCCCATATCGACGTGCCTATTGGTGCCGTTCCCTCCATCGTTCACTATAGTTTCAGGTTTGCCGCAGACCAAGTGGCGCGACTACTGAACCCCTTCTTGAAGCCCCCTCCTAGAACGCCCACGTCAAGCCCCACCAGACCTGTCACCCGTTCAGCCGCCTCTGGGCCCGAACCGAGGGCTCTATCTGTGCTATCCAGAGAGGTGGCGTCTCGTGACGGTCTGGAGCCGCCGTGCGCACCACTGCCGCGGGGAGCAGGCTACAGGCCGTTGCCGGACACGGCAGATAACTTCCTGGCCCAGGACTTATTCTCAGAGGTGGCCCGATCTGCCGAAGTGCCTGCCGGTTACGACTTGGCCTTTGAGGATCTGCAGGCATCATGTGTTTCCTACGGATACCTAGGATTCGACACTGCAGGCAAGTATGTGTGGATAAAGCAGTGATTGACCCGAGTGGCCGGCGCTGATATGTGCCCTTACGCAGTTACACACCGCGGACATGCGCAGAAGAGTGCGATGCCATCAGAGGCTGTTCTGCCTTTAACCTATACTACGAAAGGAGTCCCGCCTACGTCAGTTTCCCGTCGAGCCGCCTGGGTATCCCATCAGACCTGCTGACTCGGTAACCGTAACAACAGAACCCAGACAGTATCCTCTGCCCAAACCCCAATTCCACGACCGTCATCAAGTGTGTCTTCTGGGGCGGGCCGTTGGATACAGCCAGTGCCAATAACACCGGACAATGGCGCAGTCGGTTTCGCGTCGTCATGGCCGGCTCGAATGCCTACCAGCGGCAGTAAGCATTCCCTGGTGCCCCTCGGTTGCGGCGTCCCCTTTTCAGCGCGAAGCCCCTTCGTCCTTCCTGCTGGTATTTTTCAGACCCCAAAAGACCGTGAAAGAATTCGCACAAAAGTTTTTATCGGTAGAAAAGACACTGACCCAAGAACCGTAGGAAATTCGCCGCGCCGTTGGGCTACGTCGGCTCCGGCGTAGCGGCCGACGCCGCCATCAACGCGCCGGCGAACTGCGAAAGCGAGGAGACCTTCATCACGGCGCAAATCTTTACCGATTCACCCTTCGACCCGAAGCTCTGTGCCGTCGCGTGTCAGGCCCGGAGCGATTATGAGTTGGCGCGCACGCCGGCGGGAGAACGGGCCCGGACCTGCCAGTTCTTCAACACGTATTTGCTGGTCAAGAACGACGAGGTGCTCGGCCAGTATTGCGCCTTGGTGAGTCGGAGCCAGCGCGTGCGAACGGCCAACCGTCGCCGTGGCGTCACTCGCCGTACGGGCGCTGACCTGGGCCGCAGTATACCCAGTCGTGGGACGACTCGTACCTCACCAACCAGGGGCAACGGCGCGGGGACGACCTATACACGATTCGCTGTAAGCAACATCCTGGGGTTGTGGTTTACCTATTCCGACACGAACCCCCTCCCAAGTTCTCCAGTTGCGCTTTGTTTTGTTAAGAAGTGTACGAGGTGTTGTTGATTCCCACCTGGCGTCCGGCCTGAGGGTGGTCCGAAACCCGCCCTACGAAGACCTGTTTCGGGAGTTCTGTTACTGACTCTAGATGATGGAAGGGAGCTTAACCTACTCCAACGCCAGCAAACCCGCACTGCCGTCCGGACTTGAAACCGACGCTCAAAACTGCGGTGCTTGCGGCAATATCTGTCCGCAAAGCTTTCATTGCTACGAGGGGAAGTGCAAAGAGGATGGAACGTGTCACGACGTGAGTCAAGGAGGGCGTCTCGTGTACTTTCGCGCGTTCCGCCTCGCCCCAGCTAACCCGGGGCGCTCGCGCGCAACAGGCCAACGCGACCTTCACGCTGCGCGTCGCGGGCGGCGCGCTCGACGGCTACTACGTGGGGGCGTCAGACGCGCGGGGACCGACGGCCTTTGCGGTGCTCGAGCGGGACGCGCGGCGGGCGACGACGTTCAACCTCGACCGCGACGGTTCGAGCCTGCTCGCCATGGCGCGCGGCGGCGGCGACGGCGGCGACGGCGACGCCCCCGTGCTCCTGGCCCAGCTGCCCCAGAACGCCGGCGACGCCACCCTCACGTTCCTCGCCGAGCCGCAGCTGGGCTGGGCCTACGTCGCCTGCCGCATCGCCAGCCAGCGCCTCGCCTGTTACCAGGGCGCGCGCTCCATCTTCCAGTACCGCACCGCCGACGCCGCCGACGGCCCGCGCCTCCAGCTGGGGAGCCGGCTGGGCGCCAAGAACACCAAGGTGAGCCTGAAGACGGAATGTCGGTGATTCAGGGAGACAGCACGCGTTTCCTCGCATCGGAGCATTGCAAGGGTACATATTGTCGTGGTCTGTGGAGAAAATGATGGAGGAACTTGGGAATAAGGAAAACTTTCTGTTGCTACCTAGTTCAAGTAGTGTATACGCCGTTCCCATCTTGGATTCAATTTGATACCGGGCCCCGATCCCGGCCGCTCGAGGTATCAGCCGTCACTCCTACGTGAGCACTCATCAAGCCCCCCCCCCCCCCATTTTGGAAGTTGCGCCACTACCCCAGAAGTACCTACCACAACTCGTAGGTGAAGCAGATATACGGAACACGGTGGCTATGGTTGGCCATGCAAGTCTGAGTAGAGAACTAGGGGCGGACCGTGTCAGTGTGCATACCTGGGAGCTCCCGCAGCTTTAGCAGTACCCCTTGGTAGAATATCTCAATCCGTCGAACGGTAGGGCCATGCGAACGGGGTAGTGCACAAGCACGGTGCTTGGCCCTCGCTTCCGAGTATTCTTTTACAGCCAGTTGGAGCCAAACCAAGGCCAAGGTTCTTTCCAGTCCTGGTCCCGGCCGGTGCCGGAATAGTTATGCGACGAGCCCCTGGAGTACTCGGACCAGACCGAGCGGGAGGCCGGAGGGGAACGACCATGGTCTCGGAAGTATAAAGTGAGGGCGGGCGGCCTATGATCCTCCCCGGCCGGTGCCTGCCAGCGGGGGCCATAGCCACAAGATCTTATGCGGAGCCGGAGCAAGTTGGGCGAGGCGCCGATTTCGTCCAGCACCTCGCGCCAGGTGCCGGAGCTCAGCTCGACGCCGGTGAGTTCGGCCTGGGCCACGGACGGACCTACAATAGCGACGAGGGCGTCGGCGGAGATGGTGACGCCCTGGAGATGCAGCGCGTGCAGACGCAGCGAAGCCGGCCACCGGAAGCCGCTCAAGTCCAGGCCGTCGGGGGCCGAGATGCGCAGCGACTGGAGCCGCGGGGCCAGCTCGACGCAGCGGAAGAGGCGGGCGGCGTGCTCGGCGTTGGGGAAGCGGCGCTTCAGCAGCGACACGGGCCCGTGGCGGCCCGACGTGTCGCACACGGCGAGGTTCAGGTGGCGGAGCCGGCCGAGGACGCGCACGAGGGGCGCACGCAGCGGCGTGTCCTCGTCGTGGGCGAACTGGCCGAACTCGGCGGCAACGGGCAGGGCCAGGCTGAGCTCGGCGATGCCCGGCGGCTCGGCGTGGCGCAGGGCGGCGGCGGCGGCGTGGGTGAAGAGGCGGGCGTAGGTGATTTGGCCCGACGCGTCCTCGGGCGAGTAGTACGACGAGGTGCGGCCGCGCACGCCGAGGCCCCGCAGGTTAGGGAACCGGGCCAGGCACACGGGCAGCAGTGTGGCGAGGTCCTGGATGTACACGTGCGTCTTGGGGTGCTCGTGCGAGAAGCTGCTGAAGCCGACCGTGATCCGCTTGACGAGCGGCGCGCAGGGGCTGTCGGCGAGGCTGCGCAGCCGCGCCAGCGGCCACGGCTTCTCGACGTAGCGCTGAGAATCCTGCAGCGTGGCGTCAACGGTGCTGAAGAGAGAGTCCGACGCGCTCTTGCAGAATTGCTTGTTGACGAGCCGTAAGACCTTGAGCCTCTGGTTGGCAACGTCGCGACGGAACGGCACTTCGTGCTCGACGCACCGCGTGATCTGCTGCTGGTTAGCGCATGTACACCCCACAAGCGCCTTCAGGGGGGCGGCAAACAGGCTTGCTTACATCTCACCTACCTCGTCACAGATTTCGCTGGGCAGCCACATCGCGAAGCATAAGCTGGTATATAGCAAACCCGCAACGCTATGAGAAACTTCAGATTAAAATACGAATTTCGTGCGCCCCGTCTGCCGCATCCGGTAGCTGGTGGAGGTGGTTATAGAGATGTGGTAAATGGCTGCCTATCGTCCCGCTGGGAGATGCTAGGCAACAGCATATTTGGTATTTTTATTCATCGCCAGCGCCACCCAGAGATCGCCCGTGGTGCTCATCCATACCTACCTCTCATTTGTATATGTGTATGTATACATAGATCGGGCATACATAGGAAGCGACCTGTACACGTCCGCAGGGCCCTAATAGAGCAGCCTGCTCGTCTGATGCCCACGGGGCGCCCGCGCCATCTGCGCCGCTGCTCGAGTTGAACCACGGGCGTCCCAGGTCCATGATCTAGGGGTTGCCCGTTTGTTACAGACGACTGCGAAAAGCCGTCCCGTGTCTAATTCTCCAGGAAGCCGGGGAAGAGGTACTGCACCTTCTTCAGCGCCTCGGGGTTGCGGCCCTCGGGCTTGGTCATGAAGGACACGGCACCTTTGCTGGCGCCCTCCCAGTGCTTGGCCTGGACCAGGTCGGTGTTTTCCTGCTTGCACAGCTCGTCCAGCACGGCTCCGACAAGGCGGCGGGCGTTCTCGCCGTTGGTCGACATGTAGTGCATGACCATGGAGACGTCGACGTCCTCGGTGCTGTGCCAGCAGTCGTAGTCGGTGGCCATGCAGATCATCTGGTAGGCCATCTCGGCCTCGCGGGCCAGCTTGGCCTCGGGCAGCGCCGACATGTTGATGACGGTGCCGCCCCACGACCGGTACATGTTGGACTCGGCCCGGGTCGAAAACTGCGGTCCCTCTGCGGCATTCTATCGTCAGCCGGCGGTTCCCCGGTCCAGTCCGGCACAACAACAGCAGCAGAAGCAGTGACTCACCCATGCAGATGATGGTGCCCTTGTCGTGCAGGGTGACGCCCTCGCCCTGCATGCTCGCGGCGCAGCCCTTGACGATGCCGACAATCTTGGGGTCGAAGGGGTCGCCGAAGGGCACGTGGCCGACGAGGCCGCCCTCAAAGAAGGTGAAGGGGCGGATGCCCTTGGTGCGATCGATGATCTGGTCGGGCACCACAAAGTCCATGGGCTTGATCTCCTCCTGCAGCGAGCCGACGGCGGAGAAGGCGATGACGCAGCGCACGCCGATGTGGCGCAGGGCGGCGATGTTGGCGCGCGCTGGCACCTCGTGCGGCGCGTATTGGTGGTGGGCGCCGTGGCGGGCGAGGAAGGCGATAGGCACGCCGTTGTGCTCGAGGATGAGGATGGGCGCCGACGGTTTGCCCCAGGGCGTGTCCGGGTTCACCTGCGCGATGGGCGTGTAGCCGTCGATCTTGTAGAGGCCCGTACCGCCGATGACGGCGATGTGGACCGGGCCTGTGGCCGCGCGCCGCCAACCGTCAGTGAGGCTATTCCGACCACCGAGGATTTTTCCTCCGCCCGTGGCGGGGTAACTTTTTGGTGTTGAGGGGCAAAAGGCACAAGCAGGAGCAGGGGCCGGCGCTTACGGTCAAAGGTCTCGGGCAGCGACATTCTGGCGTTTCTGGTTGGGCCAAAGCTCTATCTCGGGAGGCAGAAGCGGGAGAAGACGAAAGAGAACTTTAGGTCTGACAATTCCTGGCCTGGATACTCTCACGAAAAGTCGCGGCGGGGATCTCGTCACGGACGCGCGCGCCGGTGCGAGATTAGAAGTAGGGAGTCCGTCGCGATTGATATGGGTGGGCCCGCCATTATCCATTCCTGCCCGGGCTTGTAGCCCGCGGGCGTTAAGGCGCTTGCTAGTACTTAACGCAGTGGGACGTTAGCACGTTCTTGTTTAACAGGCTCACGCCCTCTTCGAACAGGTTCACATTCGCCTCTCTGTCTCCTTCTGGCTTAGTCTTTACGACCCAACATGGAGTACATGTCACGCCATAGGTATTTCCAGATCTGGATGAAGTAGGCTGCAGATGCATTCGTCCCATATCCGGCACATCTCGCCCGGTAACCGACCGGTCTTATCAACTGGGCTGGAGAATGGGTGGTGAACCTCGCACGCAACCACAGGCATCGCGTGCTTATCCAAAAACAAGACTCCCAGACCTCGCCTTTGATTGACGTCATCCCTTTACCATTCTCGCGTCGCATAACGTGAGCCACTTGGTGGCAAGGTTACGGATTCGTGAGATATATCCGTCGAGACCCTAATCTGCCCTCATCGGCAAATGCCGCGATATGATCAAGGGAAAAGACCACCGTTCGGACGGCAGCGAGCCATCACACAACTGTACAGGGCTCGTCTGTAGGCGACCGGATCGTATTCACGGTCAGGTTGTAAACGAGCAGATTCCCCGAGTGGGGTGTCCAGTCCGGTACTCCCAAGTGATCCTTGGCTACGGTAAAAGCTGCGTTTCCGCTGTGGCGGCACATTAGTTACGGCGCCGTGGGAACTTTCAACCAGCAGGATGTTTCATGACGTACTGGGCTTGAGAGCAGTTCCCGGGTGTGTAAGTGGTTTGGATGACTATTTTGGCGTTGATTGTCTTGGTCCAGGCATCCTCGGCGAGCACATCGGCGCCTTCGATCAGGTGCCACCAAGCCTTGTTGCCGTTGGGAGGCAACAGGCTCTGCTTTAGGGCGAGGATAGAAGCGCTCGTCTTGAAGGGCTTTCCGGCGGCAACCAGCACGCCATCTGAGGGCCAGAAGTTGGTAAAAGAGGTTGTGGCTTTCTTGTCCTCGGAAACACGGTAGTATCTGGTACAGTTAGTCCTCTTGGATTCGGCGAAAGCAGTTTGAAGGAAATTGGGCCGACCGTACTCCTTAACGAAGGCTCCAAAATCGGCGTCGACGTTGGAATCGGGCTTGTACGGGGTCATGTCCACCGGAGAGGCAGACGCGAGGCCAACAAGAGCCACGAAGGGGGTTGAGAGTTTCATAGTCAGGGGGTGGTGTGGCCGCAAAACCGGTATAACGAGGCTGCGCAAAAGAAGGCGATAAAACTAAAACGAGAGACCAGTAACCCACGTGTTTATGAACGGCGAGTACAAGGAGCCGGTAACGAGCTGGATTCATGCCTGCGTTATGGTCAAGGGCACCACTGGATATATAAGTACTGATCTTATCTACCTCGACTTGCTCGTATGGTCAGCCGGAGTCACCGACAGGAAGTTTCCCTCGTCATCCACGCCAACCAAAGCATTCTCAAGGTCAGCCACAATCTGGGCAGGATCGAATATACTCTGTAAGAGCCAAGTCAGTCGGTGTACCCCTTTGCTCGAGCGAAGATGTGGAGCCGTGCCAACTCCCCCCAGCTCGCATGGTCCTAGCACCCCTGCCTAACCCCCTGGGTAGACTGTAACCCGCATCGCATGAAAACTCTATCCAGTCAAATATGGAAAGTCCCGGGAGCGAACGAGGCTGGTTTGGCCCGTCCGCTCTGCCGATTTCTACATTAAGGTCGAACTGGGGCGGGAGGGTCCCGTCACTGACAAGTGTCTGCGGCGCCTTCCGTCTATCCATGTCCACTGACCATCTGTGCTTTTAGAAGGTATATAAACCATGTGGAGTACTTTTCTATATGCCGAGGTCAAGTTGGTGCTAGGCTCCCTTGTTAACGTCCGGTATATTAGCGTTTGGCCCGTAGTTCCCGCCGTCCGTGTATTGCATCGTGGCGCCAACCAGGGCAAGGGATACCTGATATAAAAAGACGCATAGAGGACGCCTCTCGGACAGCTAGTGATAGATTTGATCTTCAAGGTATCTTTAGATTCAATCGCTGTTTATAATGCAACTACAACTGCTGGTTTCTGTCCTCTTGACCGCCGAGATGGCATCGGCTGTCGACATGACCAATTACAACCCACTACCGGGCGTGCCGGCCGAGTTCCGAGCCTTTCTTGAAGCGTATGCGCGACAGGCCTTTTGTGTTTCCTGCGGCCCTTTGAACTGACATGTCTCCCCCCAGGCTCGTGGGCCAGGCCGACAATGCCACCGCTACCAACTCCTTCACGGACTTTTTCACATCCGACGGCAGACAGACCACGCTGACCATAGACTGTGTTGGTCCGGCGGAAATTCTGAAGTGCAAGCAAAGATTCCTGCCGACTGATGGTCGCATGACTCTTACCGTAAGCATTTCTTACGAAGACCCGCTTCGGCAGTCTCAACGCTGACCCGCGACAACCCAGCACTTCCCTAACACCACTTTCGTGGCCGACGACACTACGGACTCCACCGTATACGAAGTCCAGGGCCGTATAGAAAATAAATTCAAAGAGGGAAACTGTTCACAGATCTAGTACGTCCCAGAGCAATGCCGTAAACAGGACTCAGTTGACTAACAGCACATGTCTCTTTCCAGTTACAAGACGCAGTATACCATTCTCAAAACGCTTCAAGACGGTCTAACTCTACCCAACCTGGCACCGAAAGCCCAGCACCAGGTGTCGTGGTACCACGACTATTTCATCAATCCCACCGGTGTGCCATCAGACATCCCGTGTGATAGCCAGATCCAGTAGGACCATCACGAACTACCGCACGGAAGTAAATGTCGTCTTCAACTAGCAATGCTTCTTAGACATAGAATTGATGCGATTAATACTTTCATACGAACCCCCAGCACAGTTCTAGGCCTGCATCCGCGGTGAGTGGCAAGGACGCACAACCACATGCGGGCTGTGGGCCAACGAAATCAGGCCGGTGTTACGCTCAATCACGACCAAGATTAGAGAAGCACGTTTGGCGGCCAGGCATAAAAATCGGCGTGTTTTATTAGGTCGCGAGTTTGTGAGTGCATGCGATACGTCCCTAGACATGTGTTACTATACCTTGCTCCTAAGAAGACCACTGTGCCCCTCCTGGCGAAGCTGACCGCGTCGCTCCCATATCACTGAGTTCTCCCTCCGTCTCCTGTCCTCCCGGAGAGACTGGAAATTGCGTCGGTTCAACGAGATACCAGGCATCCGTGTGGATGGGCGCGTTGCTCCAGTAATCGACAACCGTCGAGTCGCCCGCCAGCGAGAACGGAGCGTGGTAAGAGAGCTCGCGGCGAGAGCCCGCATTTTCCCCAGGACAATGAGGTAGTGCCAATGACATGTCGTCAATAGGCTCTTCCGTGACGGTTTCGAGCGCCCATGACCCTATGTAGGCATAAGGCATAAGGCATTCCGGTCCCCAAAGGGCCTGGGCTGAACGGTACCAGGCACTGTGCTGCTCAATGGCTAGAGGCAGGGTGCCGAACTGTCCTTCCTCAACAAATTCCTCTGCCACTGCCGCCTCGGTGGCTCCGTGGTAGTTGTCCTGGTGTTGACGATGAGCTTCGGGCGACGGCTCATCGCCGGGACGCGAAGTGTTGCCGCCGCGTACCCAGGACTGCGATCGCCCTTGGGTGCGTGATGTCTCGGAGCTCAGACTTCTGGACGATTCCACATGCTATGTTGATGAAGTGTCAGTTCTCCGTCGGTGACGCTTGCGTAGTGGCAGACTCACCGGATGACTTGGCATTGCCACCAAAAAGAAGGGCGGCTGCTGGTAACAGGAGGTACTTGAGATGGCTGATGCGCGATCAGAAAGACAAAGGACTGATGGATGGGTCAAATTCGGGCGGCTTGTCGTCGCTCCCCCTGGCACAACCGCCTCCCTTATATACAAAGCTTTTACACCGCTTCAAGAACGCAAGAAGCCCCGGGACTGCCGAACAGCGCCTCTCATCTCGTCAGTGACCGTCTACAGGCACGGGCACAAGATATGATAGATCGTTGCGAATATTATAGTTCCCTATACATGCTAGCCTAAGCCGGGCTTTTCTTTACAGCCTTCGATGGAGCTGTATACCGTCCCCGGCAGCCAGGAACCCACATCCCATCCCGAGGGGATCGCCGCCGGTCTGAACCTATTGGATGCTGCCGCGGCTCCTGCGTCGAACCCCTTCCGTCTAGCCTAGTCCCCTCTTTTTTTCTCTGGCAACCTGGCCAGGTCGCGAGTTGCCATGCCGGTATTTCATTACGTCCAACCGGATGCGTCCCTCCGAGCGATGACACTTCATCAAGGATGCATCCATCTTTATAGTGCCCAGAGATGTGTATCAGCACGGGGAGTTCGGGACTTGGTATGCCTGGCAGCTGCACATCCATACTACGTCACTTTCCTGGCAACCTGTCAATGTCACCTACTTCCTCATCGGACGGGGACATTCGGAACAGTGCAGGTCTGCATATTAAGTACGAGAACTGTAAATCGTCCTCGGCTGGTTGCACAAGATCTTTACGCTGGCAGCCGGAGGTTCCAAAATCTCGGTCGAACCAGTAGCAAAATGAGAATGAACCAACATGCATACTGGCTTCCCAGGCATGTGCAAACCGAACAGCAGGGGGGGGGGAAGAAACAGCAACACTGTTGGGTATGCCTTGCCTTTGTGAACGTGGTACCCGTCTTCCGCGGTCCAATAATATTGACGAGCGGCGGTCACCCCCCCTCAGCGGCAGGTTTCCTATACCACCATCGAGTCGTCGAGGCCGCATCGAGTCGTCGAGGCCGCATCGAGTCGTCGAGGCCGCATCGAGTCGTCGAGGCCCTCAGGGCCAAGAGTCGAGATCGCGGGACGCAGTTCCCGAACACCGGTCAAGACGAAAGGGCCACGTTGAGGGGCACCCGCCTTCCCCGTGCATAACCGGGCGGGCAAGGTAACTTTAACACGATCTCTGGGTCGATTGGGGTCTCTTGGCGGCGGCTGGGACCGGCATGCAGGGTGTGCGATCCGATGCAGTTTCTGACCGTTATACCACTGTGGCACACGCGAATATGACAGCTTACCTGTCTCGCTGACTATCAACCCGCCCCCATTCGGCTGTCCGGAATTTCACATTGTCTTGTTCCGCGGCAACTATATGCCTCAAGGTCGCGGCCCGACTCAACAAACCGTGCAGCGGCGGCAAGTTACGTGAGAATGTGTAAAGTCGACAGCCTGGCGGCATGCCAATGTTGACGCCCGGCCATCGCTATCGAGTTCGGTGAACATCAACGTTTGGTTATCTTTGTAATCGAACTCCTGGTAACGTATCACTGGCAGGTCGCCGCGATCTCACCCGCACACTCTCGATTACAGTAGGTCATTCGGCTAAAGCGCACCAGCGACACTGACATGGGAAATGCGAACAGAAGACTGTTCGATACACGGGCACCCAAAAGGCTACCATGCCCAACAGCAAGACGCCATGAACTCGACACCACACGAGAAAATCAAAGGCGAGATGGCGAGAGGAGAAAAGGGCACTGTGGTACAGCCCCGTACGGCAAACACGTCATCGGTTTCTCTTTTATTCCATTCCTCCGAAGCGCCAGTGTGGCTGGTACGTGCTGGACTTGGTCGCCTTGCAGGTGTGTCTTGCAGTGGCATTCATTGGTGTTCGCCTGAACACAGCCGTATCTCCAACCAATCCCTCGTGGCGCCACCGCTTTGCACGCCAAAGGATACGCTCGTTTACAAAAAGGAACTGCTGGATGCTGCATATGGAAAAATTAAATAGCCACTTGCTGTAAGAGCCTGCTATTTTGGAGGCGCGTCCGGTCCGTATTCGGTCGGCTAGTAGAACCACGTCGCTGCGGACTGACTCCGCCACACCTTGTTTCACTATACGCTTTCCCGCCAGCATGGCAGACTCGAAAGGGCTGTCACGACCGAAATGATTGTAACTGCTTCCATATGGGTTGGTATAGAACGCTGGTACCGCCAACGCTGGATGGGGAGCGAAAGGGAGTATCTTGCCGGGTACTTCTGTCTAGGGAAGACTGGATCGTATTTCCCGGCCACTGAATCGATTTACTTCACCATCTCACACTCTCATCTCTGTAATATCTTGCAAAGCACGTGGCTTATCACGTACGACGCTAGAAATGCGATTGGGCGTCCATATGCCGTACTTACAAAGCAGGCAGCCATGCAGACGCCCGAGTGCCAAGTCAACTGGGTGGTAAATACTTTGTATTTCGTGATATCATAGCAGCCAGGGTCACTAATCTGATTCCCAAATACCGCCCGCCTACGGGGTTCTGCCATACAGGAACAACAGGCACCGCCAACAAGACAGCCCCCGATAGGAGTATATCCTGCCACACGGGACTACCCGGCCTCACGCTGGAATTACGGGCGCAGCCATGCAGAAGCACTTGGGCAGGAACATCATCGCGTGATAATGTTCGCGGGGATTCACCCAACTTCTTCGGGTCCATTGAAATGGAAGATGAAGACGGCACGGCACTGTCTTTGACCTAGAATTGCAAATCGATGGCCAGTTCTCAGCTCATTCCGACAGCTGGGCCCCAAATTTGCATCCGGTAGTTTACCGGCTTTCGCCGTTCGCGAGCCGGAAATCACACCGATGGTCTGGGAAACTTGGGATCTGACTGGTTTCCAATGCTACCCCGGGCCCTACAACGCCAGGGTGACCCGTGGAAAATGATCAAAGAGGAAGGAATATTAGGGTTGGCGTGCGGGGTACCGAGTTATAGTGGATATCTGAGGCAAGGATTTAAACCTGGGGAAGCTTGAGGGTTCCACGATGACAGCGGCCCGTATGCCGAGTTCGACGTCCAGCCACCGTTTTACGGAGGCCTATATCTAAATGAAAGCCATGGAGTCACCGAATTTTCTCTTCTTCCAAGGAGATACAGCGAGGGTCATAACCCATCGAGGCTTACGATGCGGCTCTATTCTGTATTGGCGACGGCATTGACCTGTTCTGCCTCGGCCGCAGCCCGGGAGGAAGTGAAAGACTTTACCAGCCATGTCAATCTGTTCATTGGCACCGAAGGCCCGGTCCCCGGCTCTGCCTACAGTTCTGGGAACGTGTTTCCGGGTGCTTCCTTGCCCTTTGGGGCCGTAAAGGTCGGGATTGATACCACAAGGTAAGTTTGGCGGTACATCAATACCGGACCCTGGCAGAAGACACGTGAAATAACTCACTTCGATTAAGATGGAACGTATCGTTCGCCGCGAATGGGGGATATACCCCAGACGGCAACGTGACGGCCATCACTATGCTCCACGAAAGCGGCACAGGCGGCGCTCCAACCTACGGCTTGATACCGCAAATGCCACTCACCACGATTGAGGGTGTAAATCTCTTGGACAATCTTACCTACATGCAACCACGTACCGGCGATGATGTGGCCAGCGTGGGCTACTACCAGACGCGGCTCAAGAACGGTGTGACTGCCGAGATGAGCGCCAGCATGCACGCGGGTATCATGAGATACCAGTACCCAGAGGGCCAAGGCCGATACGTCCTGGTGGACCTCAGCCATTTCATTCCTAGTATGGGAAAGAAAGAACAGTGGTACAGCAATGGCTTCATCGAGCGCAGTGAAGACGGGTCCTGGTATTCCGGCTATGGCGTGTATAGAGAAGGCTGGGCGTGGGGTAAGTCATTGAGGCCACCCACTGCACCGAGAGGCTTGACTGACAGCGTTAGGCGGTGACTATCGAGTTTACTTCTCTGGGAAGTTTGATACCACACCAAGCAAAGCACAACTCTTCTCCGGAAAGGCCACGGACCCGTATTGGCCAAACACGACCGATGTGACGCATACATTCACGAATCAGACCTCTATCCGGGGTGGTACCGTTGGGTACCAGTACGCCGACCGAATCGGAGCTCTCTTCGAGTTTCCATCCAATGCCACCACGATCACGTCCAAAGTTGGCCTGTCCTGGATCTCCGCTGAAAAGGCCTGTCGTTTCATGGAGGAAATCCCCAACTGGGACATGCAGGCCACAGTCCAAGCTGCCAAGGACCAGTGGAACAAGGAGGTGCTATCCAAGATCGAGGTCCAAACCGACAACAAAACGCAGCTTGAAATGTTCTACACAGGAATGTACCATTCCCATCTCTTGCCGTCCGATCGGTCGGGCGAGAACCCCTATTGGGACTCGGATGAACCCTACTACGATGGTAATCTGCCACCCCGTGGTCGTATTTGCGCTCGGATTAACCTTTGCCTTAGATTTCTATACCCTCTGGGATACTTTCAGGTGCCTCATTCCTCTCACAACACTTATTCTGCCGAATCGATCGACCGATATTGTCCGTGCACTCATCGACATCTGGCGTCATGAGAGATTCATGCCTGACGGCCGGAGTCATAATCACAACGGGAGAGTCCAGGGCGGATCCAACGCCGACAACGTCCTGGCAGATGCATACGTCAAGGGACTTCGGGGAGGTATTAACTGGAAGGATGGATACTTGGCCATGAAGACCAACGCCGAGATCCAGCCGTACAACAACTTTGACTTTGAGGACCCTACCGGCAGCACAAAGGAGGGACGTGGTGGCCTCGACGCGTGGAAGAAATTCGGCTACGTGACGCCGGAAAAAGGTCGGTGCCTTAGCAAAACGGTGGATTATTCCCTAAACGACTTCTCTCTTTCTCAGGTCGCCAAGGGCGAGGCCCCCGAGGACGTGGCCCTGTACCTCAACCGCTCAACGTAAGTGGTCTCCTCCCCCGTGCCCCGGAATGACAACACGGCTGAGCCAAGTAGCGGTTGGCAGAAGACCTGGAGCGCCAACGTCACTTCACTTAACTTCGCCGGCTTCCTTGCCCCAACGTACGCCAATGGCAGTACGCAGGCATACGACCCACTGAGCTGCGGCGCCTGCGACTGGATGTCGATCGCTTACGAGGGCGTGCCTTGGGAGTACAGCTTCAGTATTCCATTTGACATGAAAACGCTCATGGCCAAGATGGGCGGTGCTAAAACATTCGAGTCACGACTCGACACTATGTTTATCCCTGGTCTCACACGCTCCAACCAAGGTGGCAACAGCGCAGGTTCCACCATATTTAACCCGGGCAACGAGCCCAGTTTCATGACGCCGTTTCTCTACAACTACCTCCCCAAAAAGCAAAACAAGTCCGTCAAGAAGTCACGAGAGGTGGTGGACCAGTACTACAACAATGGCCGCTCCGGCATCCCGGGAAACGATGACGCGGGCGCAATGAGCAGCTGGCTCGTCTGGAACATGATCGGACTGTACCCTGTCGTCACCCAGCCCGTTTACCTCATTCTGGCCCCTCGATTCAAGAGAATTAGCCTGAAGCTGGGAGACTCCGGCGGGATCCTTACGGTCAAGGCCACGGGGCTTGACACAGGTCCTTACGTCCAGAGCCTCAAAGTCAACGGCGAGGCGTGGACCAAGAGCTGGATCAGCCACCAGGAGCTGACAGGTACTGATGGGGAAGGAGCCGTTCTCGAGTTCGAACTGGGCCCGGAGATGACAGCCTGGGATACAGGAGAGGTACCACCCAGCCCTGGGTACCTAGGGGAGGACTGAGTTGAGGCCATTGGTCCGCAGGGCCTTGCCGTGTGAATTACGCGATGCCTATTGGGTCACAGGGCGACTTGGGCAGAGCATGGGATACTTCAAAACCTACAGGCGGTCCAAGACAGCGGGAAGCCACGCCACAAAACCGCATCGCTGTATTGCGAAAGCAAAGGTAATCCTCGGCCCATCGGCATAATCCAGAATGCGCTGCCCAGCTCATAAGAAATAATGACGAACACTTCATGACACTTAGGGCCTTCTTTAGTGAGTACCTTGCTAGGCTTCCAGTTTGCTACCCAAGCTACCTGAGTGAGAGGTACCTACCTCGGTTAATAGATCTATCCATAAAGACGACGGAAGTAAGGGCGATTTACGAAGGAGGCGCAACCACAGGATATGCCTGTGTTCACTCCATGATTGGGTCGTTGACTGAGGGATGACCAAGCCACGCCTTGCACCAACATCCGTCGCTTCCTCATGTGGAATCTACCTGCATTTAGGCACCTGCCAGAGAATCATCTACATGGCAATCTAGCACATTTTGGTTTCCCAGAGTTGCATTCGTGACGTCCAGCACTCGGCGTTCGGCGTCTGGCATCCACGACAAAGCTTCACATACGGCCTGTAACGACAAACCAGACACCAGGTGATTGGAGATCGCCAAAAACTCTTTTGAGAGTGTTACTCCTGGCTCCTGCTTGCTACCTGTTCCCCCTTCAGCAGCTGCACTGAGCTCTTTGCGTGACCAGATAGGCATGACACACACCAAAGGCTACAGCCTCGGCTGGATGAACCAGCCCGCATTTGGGAGTTCCCCGACTATCAACCGACTTAAGCTGGAGGCCTCTGTTACCATGAGCCCGTCGCACCTCAAATATCCCGGCCCTGACTGGTCCCACGGCTCCCCGAGCCAGCGGCACGATAGCCAGTCGAGTCCGGACCCCCTTTCCGTTCAGCATGATATCGCTTCCCCACGTGAAGGACCCCAAAAGCCCAAGCCAGCTGTCATAAGATCCCAAAGAGCGGCACCAACCGGAAATCATCCGGACTACAATCAGCTACGCAGTCAGCACTCGTTCTTCATCAATCCTGCTCCTGACGAACCCCAGTTGCAGCTTCCACTTCTACACGGGCCGCAAATGGGTGTAGAAGAAAGTGTTTCTGGAACAAAAGACGAGAGCCTGCCCGCGCCCCTTTCTTTCGACATGGTCTCCAAAGGTGGCAACCAGGCCCATTTTCAGACCCTGATTTCAAGGCCCGATAATATCCAAAGCGTTGAAAATATTGATGCCGAGGGATTCAACTTCTCAGCGAACAACCTATGCCAAAGCACTGACAACAAGGCCAGGGGACGCCAGCATGACAAGAAGACCCGAGATGATGAGCCGTCGTCACAAACCATCCGTCCGTTCCGAGGCAAGGGGAATTCCGCTGTCGAGTGCCATATTCCATTCCAGGATGGAAACAAAGCTGAAATGAGTGCCCATCAAGATCTAGCACAACTTGCCGAGAGAAAATTGGCTATTTCTGCTGGCATCCCTCAAGAATCATCTCTATCTACTCCCAGTCCAACCAAATGCGCTACTAGCAAAGGAGACCAAGCTGGGTTTCTCGACCTTCATCTCCTGGACCCAGCCCACCCTCCAATGGACGACAAGTCAGCAAACCTAAGCGAGAGTCCCCAAGCTGCTCTTACTGTGTCCCCATCTGATACGATTCCACGAGTCGATACATATCAGGTGGGAACAAAACGTGCTCGCCTGGAGGTTGCTCAAAGCTCCAAGATATCGGCTCGATCGACACGTCAGATCGAACATCGGGGATCAAATTCAAAGCCGAAGAACCTGATAGAGGTTCCGGTGAAGACGAACCAGCATGGCCACCGCCATGCGCTTGAGAGACTTTCCCAATGTTCTCCACTCGCAAATCCTTCAGTTTCTGTTGCAAAGAAACATGGCGGCGTAATTGAGCACGATGCCTCCAACCCAATAACCGACGTCCCTTTTCCGAGCAAGCAATACCTCCACTCAACGGCCGAACATCGAATGAGCGGGTCGACGGACCCTCGATACCAAAGCCAAGCCCATTTCCGCGACAAACCGGTGCCTGAAACGGACCTCGAACAAGCTCCCACAAGCACATCGCGCTCTCGTTCATTAAAAAACCAAAAACACAGACCGGACGCCATTCCAGACTTGACATTCTCCCACAACGCCAACAATGCGACAATTCCTCAACATGGATCACCCACTGGCTCCACCAAAAACCTGATTGACGGGGAGGGTCATGGTACAGGGGGAGATTCCGCCTGGATGCAACCGGACGAAGTACTTCCATGGCGGAATTATCGAACAGAGCAGCATGCTGAGCATAGGCGCACTTCGAATATGTCAACACTGTCCCAAGACGGTACGGCGATGATATCGGGACGCAGGAATCCGATGCACCAAAACATTCGGGATGGGGCTTGCGGTCGTGACCACGAGATGTACTCATCGCCCTCAAACATATCGAACCGACGTGATAATATCCACAAGAATGCCCGACGCAGAAAATACAACACCACTCCCCTGACGCCCGGCCTGAGGTTTGGACTCAACACCATCGCCGAGGAGTGGAACAGCTTTTTCACGAACTTCGTGGGATATGAAAAGCACATGGCGTCAAAGTTTTCTGATTTCAAACAGCACATTGCATTTCAAGACAGAAAGATAGCGGATATCCAAGACGAACTCAAGGGCAAGGAACATGAAATGGTGAGCTTCAAAGAGAAGATTGAAGCCCAAGAAGCCCAGCTTCGCCATCTCAGAAACGAGAAGGAAGCAACCGACGCAGAAGCTCAAAAGGTGGAACAACAGCTGGTCAGTTCGAACACAAAAGTTGAAGCTCTGAGGGAAAAATGCCAACAAATGAAAAACCGTTTCAACGAAGGCCTTGCAGAGCAACAAAAATTCTACGTCAAAAACAGAGAACACTGCGACAAAGTTCTGAGTGCTGCCCAGCAAGAGAAACAGGCCAGGGAACATGCCGTAGCAGATGCTAGGAAAGCTTGCGAGGAGACGAAGTCCGAGCTCCAAAAGCTTCTAGAGGCAGCCAAAAGGGAGGCTTTGGAGCACGCAACCCTACGTAAGTCAAACACCGAACTGTTATGGAAAGTCTTATGGCTGACTCTTCGCAGTGGAGAAGGAGATCAATACCTTGCAGAGTCAACTGGAGACGCGGCAGCGAGAATTGGCCCAAGAAAGTGGAAATACCATCCGATTGGAGAAGGAACTGGATGAAGCTCGCAAAATGAACGCGGAAATGCTTCAGATATTGATTAGCCAGAACGCAAAGCTCTTGCAGATGATGGAAGCTCAACAGACCCAAAGTCAAGCTGCGAGCCCCTCGAACGACAATCAGGACCGGAAACTCGACGAAATCACCAAGACTCTGCAAGAGGTCAAGTCAAGAGTTTCGAATCCATCGAATTTATTGGAGGAGATGAAGAGCCGCGACGAGACTCTCGTGGCTACCACGGTCGAGAAAATTAGGCAAATGATGCCTAGCCAACTGTTCACTGCCGCAGACAAGGAGAGATGGGCTACTGAGATTGACTCCATTCAGAAAGCCTGTGACGACATCTGGAACCAAATCAGAGATGAAAACAACGCTGAAGAAACGCAGCAGCGCTACTACGACGCTCAGTGGCGCCTGGGAGACATGGCAGAAGAGCTGGCCCGTGTGCAGTCGGCACTGGATGACGCGATGCAATGGGGCTTCGAAAAGGTAGAAGAGAATGACCGACTCACGGTTGAAGCAGAAAATATGCGACGCCAAGTTGAGGATCTTCAGAAAACAGTCGTTACGCTGCAGAATGCCTCTCAGGAGGCAGATCAAGTCTCAAACGAGCAAGCAGAGATGCTAGAATCAAAGTTGAAGATTTTACAGCAAAAAAGGGAAAACGCGGAACAGGAATCGGATCAAGAGATGCAGAGACTACAGAATGCGCTACGAGAGAAAGAAAAAGCTGTCAAATTCGCTGAGGAGAAACGGAAGACAGCCGAAGAACGCCTGGAGGCTCTCAAAGCCACTTTTCAGCAGAAAGAGGCTCGATTGACGAGTGAACACCGAGCCTTGGAAGAAGGGCTTGAGGAAGCAAAGCGCCGTCACGAAGAGATTATGGAAAGAGAATTGGAGGAGTCTGTGGAAGCCAAAGCCGAATTGCAATCCAGCCTTAGAGAGGCCAGGGCCAAGATACGGCGGATGTCGTCCGATCGTCAAACGACCGACGCCGAGTTTCAAAGGCTAGAAAAACTTGTGGGAGACGGAGCAAAGACAGCCAATGAGCTGAAGGCTGAGATACAGAACTCACAAAAAATACAGACCTTTCTCGCAGAATGTTTGGCGGAGTGGACCAGGGATCGCAACACGCTTGAAAGCTTGAAGGCGTGGGAGTCAAAGGCTACGGAAAATGATGAAGAGGCGTCGACAAAGAACGTGCTTCGTCCAAGCTCGTCTAAAATGGCTCTCACTGGGCCGCTGAACGCCAGAGATCCTGATCGCCGGGTCACTCTTCGTTCGCCGCAAGAAGGCGACCCAAAGGCAAACCCCTTATCTGTAATGCAAGAAAGGGACGCCCGGCGTCAGTTCGACCCGCCGAAGTCCATCATGAGAGTCATACAGCAAACTTCCAAGTGGCTCGAAGTCACAAAGCAAACTGGAACGGCAGAGACACTGGATTTCCTAACCAATGCTGACATTGGCCGGCCTGTAGACAACGACGAGGAGCACGCGCAGAACCAAATCGGCGCTTCTGCGCTGCCAAGAAGACGAGCTGTGACTACCTACAGCAGTTACAACCGGCCGGTTAAGGGAAATGCTTCCAAGGCAAGCGACACACAGGAAAGCCGAAAGAAGCGCTCGGTGGCTCAATACGATCAAGACAAAAGTCTGGAGGGAGCTATCCTTGGTAGAAGCGAGCCCAAACGTCCAAAGATTGGAGGTAAAACGTCTCGTCCAGTGTCAAAATTTACACCCAAGCCCGATGACACGACAATGGCCGAGGTGGACTCTAAAACGATAGAGGGCGGCCAGATACAAGCAGCTTCAAATGATGTAGCGAACAGGAATGCTTCTTCAGTTCCGTCAACTCAGAGTCAACGTACAAGACAGCAATCCGGGAGGACTTCCGACTTAGTGGCCACTCTCTGACAGAAGAGTGGCAAAGGCCAGAGGGCATACAATGCAAGTGGATACCAAGATCAGGCCAATTCTCGGGCTTCTACCCAAATGGCAAAGGTTAATTCACAATATCCGATTCAAAAACCAAAAACAAGCGGCCAGCCGTCCATGATATCGTTCGACACCAACGGGCGGTGACGTGTTGGCTGGGCTTCGGTTACGGTGTGCAACATTTTTGGGAACCGTATTACTAGTCATCCATACCAGCTACTCCCTGCGCTTCTATGAAACGATGTACTGGAAGACATACACGGTATCTAGCTTGCTCAGAAACTAGCTGATTGCTCTTGAGGCAGAAGAGAGGATGCTTGGGTGGCACACTGGGTGGCGGAGATGTAGCTGAAGCTACTGATGGCCGCTATCACAAGAGCGTACATGGCCAAAATACACAATGTAGATAGCCAGACGCGTTTTCAGAAACGTCCGAATAGACATAGGGCCGAATCTCGATCGTAGGTCCGATACAAACGGCATTCTTCATCTTCGCGTTCATGTTGGCGTGGGATGGGTCTTCTATGCCGTGGGTGGTAGATATACACTGTTGTACACGTATGTGTGGCTGTTGATTCCCTAGAATATGGAGGGCAGTCGGGTGCGAGCAGGGAACTGTACGGTTCGACCGTACCCGGGAGCCCGGGACTCGATGCGCATGAGCGACTGTCTATTTGCCGCCTTTCCGCTTCTGCTCCAGGAACAGCACCTTTTTCCGCACTGGATGGGAGGTAAGCAGCTGTCCAGGGTCGGCGCGGGGGGCGCGAGGAGAGCGGAGGAGGTTGTGGTTATGGTGAGCCTACCGATTGGGTCGTATTTGAGCAGGCCCATGGGCCGGGCGGTTCGCGGGCGTTGGAAGGTGTAGAAGAAGCCCGTCATGGCCATGGAGATGAGGCGCACATTGAGAATGCGGCTTTTCTCTGGACGGCAGTGAGCATTAGCACCGGGGCGTACATTCGCAGACTTGCGACGGCTCGGCACGTACGTTTCTTGGCCATCTTGGGCGGCTCCGGCAGTGGTGGCTAATTGGGGTTGTCCCTCGAACGAACGGCCCAAATCCGTTGTCGCGATGGATTTTTGGTGGAGCTCGACTGGCTCATGTCAGCAGCCCGGTAGCTGTGTACTAAGGTACATCCTACATATCACATCTATCGTGGCTCGCGTACTGACACCAGCCACACTATGCGATACCGCCGTGAGCCACTCTTGCAATCCGGTGGGGTCGGGACGGCTGGTCCTCTCCCTGAAACGGTCAGTGGGAGTGGACGGACGGACGATCCACTCCGTCCGCGCGAACGACCCCTGCTGGAGGTCATTTATTTGATGGTGCCGAGAAACACAGCTGGCCCTTTTCACGATGAGACATTGCAGGGACAGACGGAGCCTCAACAGCGGGCTGTTGATATAGATACATTCTCCCCTGATATCTTGGGCACTTCATTCTTTTCCTTTCCACGCCGAAGCTGAGAACACTGAGGTCAACCTGTCCTCGTCTCGGTGCCTTTTCTGCCACGCTCGTCTTTCTAGCTTGCTACCGTTGCTGCCGCGCCCGTCATGGCTCCCCGCAAACAGGCGGCGAAAAAGGACGCCCCGAAGGAGAAGCCGCCAATCGACCCCAACTCCTCCTTCACCCCGGAGAGCTTTGAAGCGGAGCTCAAGAAGCTCAAGGAGCAGGCGCAGTCCGAGACTTGGTCGAAATGGCTTCTTGAGCAGGCAGCCGTCTACGCCAAAGCCGCCTCGTTGCTGACCATAATAGGGGTCTACGCCAATGTCTCGCAGCTCGCCATGTCCCCGGTCTACGGAGGCATCCCGACCGCCGTCTACCATTCCAAGGTCCTGATGGTCGCCGCTTTCTTCGGCTGGGCCGGGAATCTCGCCTTTCGGCGCTTCTTGCCCATCAAGACGCACTACCTGTTGCCCATCATTGCCGCTTACATCCCCTTGGCTCAGTTCTACCTCTTCAAGCTGAGCGCAACCTTGACGGCCCAGTGGGGGCCTCTGGTGACGGAGCTTCTGACCCTGTTCCCCCTCGTGGCGGTGACTCTGGCTTGTGTGGCCGATGTCTTGGAAGATGCCGACCTCTCCTCCCTGCCGAAATGGGCATCGGATGCGGCCCCCGGCTTTGGCTCGTACGGCGTGTACAAGTTCGCCGAGCTGTTCTCGGCAGACCAACTGGGAACGCATATCGGCAAGTCGTTTCTGCTGACCCGTACCGGGCTCGAGCTGTTGCTGGCGGGGTCGTACACGATCATGGCGCCCTCCAAGTATCTCGTCTTGGCCGTCCCAGCATTCCTGCACGCCGCTTTCCTGAACACCCACGTCATGACGCCGATGGCCACGGTGGCCCTGAACGCCACACTCAACACCCAGCAGTGGGCACTGATCGACAGGCGTGAGTCTTTGACCGGCTACATGTCGGTCTTGGAGAGCTTCGAGCACGGTTACAAGGTTATGCGATGCGACCACAGCCTCCTTGGCGGCGAGTGGACGCAGTTCGCGAAGCCCATACTCGCCGAGCCTATCTACGCCATCTTCACCATGCTTGAGGCCGTGCGCCTCGTTGAGGTGGAGAACAAGGTTCCTGACAACCAGGCCAAAGCTCTGAACATGTAGGTCACGCCCTTGCGCGCTCCGGCGTGGGTGATGCTAATATTTGCCAGTGGCCTCGGTGTTGGAACTTGCCCGTCTGCCCTGATTTCCCACGGCATAGACACCACGATCGTTGAGATTGACCCCGTGGTTTATGAATACGCTGTCAAGTACTTTGGTCTCCCCACCAACCACACGGCCGTGATCGAGGATGCTGTTTCCTACACGGCACGGGCTGCCGCGGACGAGTCCCAGCGATTTGACTACATTCTTCACGACGTCTTCACGGGCGGCGCTGAGCCCATACCGCTTTTTACCTTGGAGTTCTTGCAGTCCTTGAGCGCCTTACTGAAGCCGGATGGCGTGATTGCCATTGTGAGTCGAGCCCCGAGCCCAACTCCGTTAAGAATACATCTGACCTTCCAGAACTATGCCGGAGACTTCCTGCTCCCGCCTCTGAGCACAGTCATGCGGACCATCAAGGAGGTGTTTCCATCGTGCCGCGTGTTCCGCGAGTCACCAGCGCCCTCGGAAGAGACGCTGAAGGAGCAGGGACAAGACTTTGACAACGTAGTGGTGTTCTGTCGCAAGTCGGCGGACAAGATCGTCTTCCGGGAGCCGGTTTCCAGAGACTTTTTGCAGAGCAGGGCTCGTCAGCAGTACCTGGTGCCGCGCCACGAGGTTCCCGACAGTGCTTTCCTCGGTGGCAACGACGTCGGTCTTGTGCGCAACAACCAGACCGAGGTTCTCGCCAAGTATCACGAGCAGACTGCCACGGGCCACTGGACCGTCATGCGGACCGTTCTGCCCGATTATATCTGGGAGAATTGGTGAGCTGGCCGCAACAAGAAAAGGTTGGGCGCATGTATCATAGAAGCGCCTGTGCAGTGTCTCTCTAATGGAGCTGAGAAAGATGACTTTGAACTATTTGCTAAGTCGACGAAACAAAACGAGAGAGGTTGGGCACGTCGCTCCTCGCATCGTAGGGGGTCCGGAGGCGAGCCATGGTACCAGGCGTCTTGAGCAGAGGACGGCGGGAGAAAACCAACCCGAAGACCGAGGCCATAGTGATTAGATGCCCCGCAGGCCTGCAGACACGAGGCTTGGAAGCCCAAGCCGCAGTCGCCTGCCGCCTGTCGCGCGAGAGACGCGCCGCCTGTGGTTGCCTGTGGCAGGTGTTGCGATGCCGCCTTGACCTGGTGGAGAGTTTCTCCGCGGGTTCGTGCTGCTGCGGTAGTCGTCGACTTCGGACCGTCCGGCCGGTAAATTGTTAGGTAAAAAGAAGCGGGCGCCATGGCCGGGTGGGAAGGCTCACATTCACATGATAAACAGGCGACGGCGTCTACGAATAGACACCGGCATATCCCCCCTGCCATCACGTCATTTGTAGCTATTTGGGAGGCCGTAGTCGTCTCCTGCTTCTCGTGCGAAAACTGCCGGCGGGAACGTCGTCCAGGATGCACCCTGGCCATGCGTTCCCCATCAAAGATACCGGTCCAGCGGGGTAGAGAGATAGAGGCTGTCGTCTTTTTTTTCGAGCTATTTCTTTAGCAAAATGTCCTTTCCATGAACTGCGCTGGTCTGGGACGGATATGGCCCTCCTGCCTGAACTGGAAGGTCTGATACACCAGCTCTCAAGGACAGGAGTTGGGACTGAGGCTCGCGGGGGCCGCAACACCATCGAAGCTGCCAATGAGAGCAACGAGTCGGAAGCCAAGAAACGCCATCCGAACTACTTCTGCAGAGGAGAAGCAGCATGCTGGACGGAAGGAGGGGGTTCTCAAGATGGCGTAGGCCCCCGAGGCGCCCTCCATTGGCTTCGGGCACACCCGCCGAGGCGCACGCTCCGCACACACACACTTTCATCCTCACTCTCGATCCCTACCTCTTTCTCGCAGATTGTCACCATACCCGTGTGACCTGACCACACCCTCACTGTTGCTTTTTAAAGTACGACTCCTCGCGGGATCCACCTTCCTGATCCTCCCCTTCAGGAACAGGTTAGGTCAACGGTGGTGCTGACCACAGCGGGCGGGCTCCCGGGACATTGGCACGACGCCCGCCCACACCTGGCTATGAGGTCCGGCGTTATGCAGCGCGCTGCAGAAAGAGGGGAAGAGTGCGGCATCGTCTTGGGCAGGTGGTGCTGGTATAGGTAGGTGGCAAAGGAAGCAATCCAGCCCTTCGCAGCGCGCAGGGCACGAATGTCTGGGTTGGGCCGCACAATAAAACGGTGCCAGCGATGATCGCTACTTAATCGCACTCGGATCCCCGGCTTGGCATGGGCGCTCTCGCCAGATAAGCTCAAGACGTCCTTGCTGGAGATCCGCGCCCCTGCTGTCGCTCCGCGGGCGTCCCCCCAGACAGGCAGGAGGGGTGAAAGTCCGGCCCGTACGAGCGAGCAAGCGAACGCGATCTGGGACGCTCTGCCCTTTCCGTGGGTAGGAGAAGACCCGGAGCGGAGCCAGGCCGACGACGAGGGACTTTGTTGAGTCAGGACATTCTCACCGGGCCCCCACGCAGCGACAGGAGGAAGCGGGCCTGGCAAGCTGCTTCGGATCGTCGGCGAGACGAGACGGTGGGTGTCAAACTCGCAGGGTACGGGAGATAGGTGACATGGCCCGTCACAGACGGCTAACAAGCTTTATCAGCAAGAGACGCCAAAAGGCAACGGCAACGACGGCACGGCGCCGTGTTCACGGACCCCTTCGTACAGCTCAGGTGCCGTGTCGCATTCAACGTAACAACACAAGCTCAATGGGCCCTGCCCAGTACCGTGTCCTATCGCGCAATCGTGCCAAGACGGCGACAAGCACCCCCGCGGCAGTTGTACATCCATGAATGATACGTGAGAGCTTTGGCCGGGGCAGTTACCCAAGACCGCAGGTGGGTGGGTCGTTATCTGCTGATAGCGACAACTTTGGGTATCTTTCCTCCTGCGCCGCAGGGTAGGTAGGTAGACGACTCCATATCGAGTGCCGCTGATGGGGCCAGGCCATGAGGGCGGGGCCCGTGCTTCACGGCTCGTGCTTCACGGCTGCGAGGATCTGGGCGACCAGGCAAGGGTGGGAGGGCTGGCGGCTGGGGCGGCCATCCCACACAAGTCGAGGCCCATGGCAGGAAGATCCCATGCTGGATGGCAATCTACAACCTCCACCCTGCACATCACGCGAGAAGCACGGCATCGCCCCGCAGGTATGAATGCTTCCTCGTATGTCTGGACCTCTTTTGCGTACCGCCGTCCTTCTCTCGCGGAACTGTATTGTCCCGGCACACGAGGCAGGAGCATAGAGGACAGGGTACGAACTAAGCACGAAGACGGACGGACACGATAGAGATACATCAGCAGGACTCGACAACCGGCAGGGTCTTACTAATAATGCCTTGCACATGTGAGAGTCTTCCGTACACGGTCTTGGTGGAGAGGCCGGGAACCACAGCAAGGGCGCCACTGGAGCGTGGAGGACAGGAAAGATATGGCGTGCCTCTTGGCCATTCTTTGGTGAGCGGTACCAACATACTGGGCCCCCATTTTCAACCATTTCTGGCTATACATGGATTGTTAAGCTTAACGCCAAGCCCCAACCATGGCCAGCGTCACAGACAACTCAGGACAGGGACTCTCCACATCTACACCCACCATGTCGACGGCTGCAGGGCCAACCCTCGTTACCGGGTCCCTGATTGTCGCCATTGGTCTGGGAGGGGGGGCTCGGGGATATCGAACTTCTTCGCAGGACGCTAACTCCTTTGCTTACCAGCCAGCACCGGCTCTCCTTCTCTCCCCCCGCCTCTGTCGCCCGCATCGCACGAACCGGCCTGCCTGCCTGCCTGCCTAGAAGAGGATTATGATCCGTGGGCACCCTCCGAGCGTCATTCAGTCCTCTCCTCTGCTACCGCCGGTCAAGATACCGGGGAATCTACGCGCCTCAACTTGCGGCCGCGCCTTGGGCGTGTGGCGGTGGTGCCATTGGGCCAAGTATACCCGTTTAGGCAGGCCGCTGTGCGCGCGTCGCACCGCCGCCCCCTCCACATGACCCCCTCCAGCCCAGCACCTTGAGATGTAGCGCTGTGCAATATCGACCGTCTCTTGGCATCTGCACTGCAATGCTACCACACAGTGGGCGCTTGCCGTCTCTCAGGAAGGTGGCAGTCGCCCGCAGCGCTGCGTAACACGACGTTATCGGCTCTCATCGCGGCTGCTGTGGGCTCTTTGGCCCTTTTACCACGGCAACCCAAGCCTTCTCGTGACCGCGACAATCTCGGCTTTGGAGGTACGCTGCAACGGCACCACGATGCAGCACCTGCAGCTCCCCTTCGCCTGGGGCCATGTGCCTGTTCCGGGCGGCAAGACCGGCCACGGATGGAGCCAGAGGGCCAATGCTATTCGCTGAATGGCCGACTTGCACATAGCCCATCCGTCCAGCGGTTATGAGCAAATCGAGTAAATTGGGCGGCACCCCGGGCGGCGCCCTCTATTCACGTCTTCGGCCCCGGTTATGGCGCAAGGGCTCGCCGGTGCGTCCAGCCGGTTGTGGCTGATAGCGACATCCGGGGCCCCGAAAGGCGACGCTGTCGAGAGCAATTGCTATGCACTCGGCCCTGCCCGTGCCTTGCCGGGTTTTCTCCGCCGCTTACTGGTTCGCCCTTCTGAGCCCCCGTGTGGAGGGGCCGAGAGGCTCCACGGTCGTGTGTCTGGAGAAGGTAGGCACACACTCGTCCACCCACCCACCACATATACGCCCAGCGGGGGGGGGACGGGGGGTCTGGCGCGTTCACGCGCTGGCTGGCTGCCCGTTCATCGATCTTGGCCCCCCCCCGGTTCCTCGAGCACATGGCCAGCGTCTATGCCTGGCGGGCCAATGAGCTCTGTGTTCGGCCGAGTGCAATCGTTGGCCTATGCCGAAATCTCATGCAGCTGCCGGACCTAGTGCCACACCCTGTGTGCGGCTATGCTTGGCGGGACCGGGATATTGATAAGAGGTGGTGTCCTGGACCGACTCCAACCATACGGCTTTCCGGTGCCGTGCATGGCCCAGGCAATTACTCCGGGGTGGCGAAGGTCTGAATCTCTGTCGGGAAGGACGCCGCGATGGCAGCCTCTGGCATCCAACAACATCTTGACTTGCCTTCCCGATGAGGAAGGCGAGATGCCAGTAGGTTGGGGAAGAGAGCACCCGGCTGGTCAGGACAGTCGTGATCTGGCTTCGCTCCAGGGCCGTCCAGTTGTCTAAAGATGACTCCCGTCCTGGAGATAAATAGCGATGCTTCTCTCGGCTTACAAGTTGGTCTTTCTCTCTCCAAGTCACACCAGACTCCAGCAACACCCGGAACTCAGTCAATCTTTGGACTCATCTCTCTCAACGTACTCCCACCGTCACAATGAAGGTCTCCGCTATCCTGTCTCTTCTGCCCCTGGCTATGGCCGCTCCGGCCAGCCTGGGCAAGCGCGAGGGCGGCCCTGCCCCGGTCCTCCAGGCCCGTGACGGCAAGGCCATTGCCGGCAAGTACATTGTCAAGATGAAGGACCAGGCCGACGGCATGTCCATCAGCAGCGCTGTCGAGATGTTCTCGGGTGAGGCCGACCATGTCTGGAACGAGGGCTTCAAGGGCTTCGCTGCCTCCCTCAACGACGCCGAGATCGAGAACCTCCGCCAGCACCCCAATGTAAGTCTGCCCCTGCAAGCTTTCAGGACCTCCTCGGAAAACCGCCGCCTAACACCCTTGATAGGTCGAGTACATCGAGCAGGACGCCGTCGTGACCCTCAACGCCCTCACGACCCAGTCTGGTGCCACCTGGGGCATTACCCGTATCTCCCACAAGAGCCGCACGGCCACTGGCTACGTCTACGACAGCACGGCTGGTGAGGGCACCTGCGCCTACATCATCGACACTGGTATCTACGCCCAGCACTCCGACTTCGGCGGCCGCGCCACGTTCCTGGCCAACTACGCCGACTCGTCCAACACCGACGGCAACGGCCACGGTACTCACGTTGCCGGCACCATCGGTGGCACCACCTACGGTGTCGCCAAGAAGACCAAGCTCTACGGCGTCAAGGTTCTCGACGCCAGCGGCTCCGGCACCAACTCGGGTGTCATCTCGGGCATGAACTTCGTCGCCACCGACGCCCGCACTCGCAGCTGCCCCAAGGGTGCCGTCGCCAACATGTCCCTGGGTGGCGGCAAGTCCACGGCCGTCAACCAGGCTGCCGCCGCTCTCGTCAACGCCGGTGTTTTCCTGGCCGTTGCCGCCGGCAACGACGGTGCCAACGCCGCCAACTACTCGCCTGCCTCTGAGACCACCGCCTGCACTGTCGGCGCCACCACCTCCACCGACGCCGTTGCCAGCTACTCCAACTGGGGCAGCGTCGTTGATGTCTTTGCTCCCGGCTCCAGCATCACCTCCACCTGGATCGGCGGCACCACCCGCACCAACACCATCTCGGGTACCTCCATGGCTTCTCCCCACATTGTAAGTCGCACTCTCCCCTTTTTCTCAAGCCAAATACCCCGTCTCCTTGGCCACGGAGCCAACAACTATCTGAACCTCGCTAATTCGCGGTCCTACAGGCTGGTCTTGCTGCCTACCTCCTGGCCCTCCGTGGCTCCCAGACCCCTGCTGCTCTCTGCAGCTACATCGCCAGCACGGCCACGAGCGGCAGCCTTACCAGCGTCCGCTCCGGCACCGTCAACCTGCTCGCCTACAACGGCAGCGGCCAGTAAACTTCTCGCCACGAGCGTCCGGTGACTACCCAGGGAAGCCACCGGCCTTGACTCCCATGGCGGATGGGAGGGGGCAAATTTGACGATGGGATGCGACGAAGTTGCAATGACTTGTTGGGATATTTGGCAGGGGCTTCACTTTGTGGATACTTATCTATATCAAGAGACGTCTGCGTACGTTCGACCCGATTGCATTGTCTTTGCCAATTCCTTAATTCAGCTATCACGCACAGAGCACCACGTGTGGCCAAGCTTTTCCCAGTGACACAGCTTATGCCGCCAAGGAGTTGCTGGTTCCAGGGTGGCGGGAATCATGATCCTTCCACATAGCGTAATAGAGTGTCACTTGCCGCCCTTGATTCGACCCACTCAGGGCCAAGCTTTCGGTAGACAACCACATATGGATGATCCGTAATACATCAGAGTTTAACCACTAGCTTGGCTTAAGCCTCCGTTTGATTTCTTAGCCACCGAGTCCTTGCTTGCACGTGCACAGAGCACGCTTTCGTCTCCTCGTCATCAATTCCATTTCATTTCCGTCCATCACGAGTCCTGTGCTCGTATTTCGTTCGTTTACCGAGGCACTTACTTCAGTGCCTACTGATTTCAAGTATCCAAATAAAAAACATACTAAGAGTATCCTTTCAGCGATGATCACTTCAGCTCTACCCTGACCTTAAGATCACCGCGGCATCAGAACCGGTTGGGACCGGGAGAGGTCATTTTGAGCCTGAGATTTATTCAGACCAATTAGCGGACAGCGTTGCCGAAATCAAGGCTCAAGAGTGACGTGCATGTGAGAGCCGCAGACGAATGCTTAGATCTGAATGTCTCGTTGGAACACCGAAAGTACCGCTGGGGGCGGCGCTAGTATTCACGAATCCCGGAGCTGTTGGCTGAGTGATTTGCAGAGAGATATTGCCCGTCTGCTTGCTCGTTTGTTGGATTGGGCCGAACAGCGATGGGCTTTGAGCAAATCCGGCGAACGTTGGGTGGCATGATGGACGTTCTCTACCAAGAAATGGAACAGGCAAACCAACTGCAGTGCGTACTTACGTACCTAGTACCTATAAAGAATGATTAGTATTTTGATTATCCCACCTTATCCTACCAGGCCGTCAGTAAAGAACGGTTGAACAATGCCTATTTTGCGCTCCAGGGCTCTCCTGGGGAAAGCCAGTCGTGACTTACACGCTGGGTATCAACTGTTAGGCATAATTGAATAAAACGAGTTGAATCCCCGATAGATGAGTGTATGGCCGTAATATCAATCTACAGCGTATAACGTGCGCCTCGCCGCCCAGCGTCTTGAGAATTTTCGTCGCCTCTCCACTGTGAGGCCCGACACTGCCGGCATACATCACTTTTCGTCTTATTCAGGCAGTTCTTGAATTTCAGTGCGGCACTTGTTCTCGCTCCTCCTCCAGTGGGTGTTGGCCGCCGCGCAACCTAGGGAGTTTTCGCTTTTTCCCTCTCCCCCAGCCGCTTGGTCGCGGTGGGGCTGTCCATCACTCATTCACTCCAATTTCAGTTTCTCAAATTATCGGCCACTGCGGGCGAGGTCCAGACTGCGCGACGCAACCGAGCTCGCTGTCTTTAGGTGCACTGGCAAGCGGAAGAACCGGCTCTTCTTACCTTCAGCGGCCATGGCGTCTCCGGGGAAGCAGAACGCGGAATCGCCGTCACCGTGGAGAAAGGACTCAATAGAGGAAAGAGCCTTCGGCGCCGCCTTAATATGCCTGGAGGGTCATTATAAGGGAGAGCCTGTTATGGGCCCCCTAACCATGAACAAAGTCCTCCTTGCCGTTACGAGGACCATGGAAAAGACACACACGCTCAAAGATGTCCGGTAGGCGCACGACTTCCTTGTACCCAGCCTCGGTGTGCAGGGCGGGGTGGCTGATGATCCGCAGAGAAACACTCTCCAGCAACCTCAAGATATGGATATGGCTCCGACGGGCCATCAGCGCCAGCATCTGTGACCTCAACGAGAAATCGCTAGGCGTTCGTTCAAGCCCGAAAACGCAGACTAAGTTTCTGGACATTACGACCCAGGAGGTCACGGCGCTCATCATCAAGAACTACGCCGCCCTCAAGGAGGCCCTGGGGGTGCTGATCAAGCTGATGCACATTGCGCGGAACTTGCTAGTTACCTCCGAGCCCGAGATACCCCAAGACCTCTCGGCTGCGGTCCACTTTGACACAGAGGTATACGAGGCCATCTGCCTATGTGTCAACGTCACAAGCAAGGGGATCGATGGAGAAATGCCAGAAGACGATGCCTCGAGGGTGAAATTGAACGAGATCACCGAGCTTTGTGGGTACCGCGACGACTTGCCCGGTGATTATGGCTGACTTGCCTTGCAGACAAAAGGTTTCTCGTCACCTCATTACAACAGGCACACAACTGGATTGCGAAAAATGATCGCAACAAGATGGAGTTCTGGTATCGCGTCTTGCTCGAGTCGCCGGACGTGGACGAAAACCCGGGTCCAGAGGATCGTCAAGAGCCCGTCCTGGAGTATGCAGGACCCAAAACCCTCGACCTCCAGCTCGAGGTGGTACACTGGCTTGTTCGCAACTCCAAAATGTGCGACGCCGCTGCCGCAATCTGCCGCGAGTATTTCGAATCCCAGAATGAGCAGGCAGGGAACGACGGGCTTCCTGCAAAGGATGGTCTCGCTTGGAACTACACGCCATGCGAGACGTGGACACACCCGCCTGTCGATTACGAAACGGCTGCAGATTTCGTTTCCAAATGGGAGCCCGAAGAGGCCGACAAATTCGAACGACACAGAAAATACGGCCGCGTCTCCCACGAGCTTGATGTGTGGTGGGAGGCCACGCGCATCCCCAACGCCAAGGATTCGAGCCTCAGCATGTATCCCCTTGATTTTGTCCCCGAGCGCATCAAGCAGTGCGAGGCCAACCTCATGCAACGCTATGCACCGCCCGAGCAAATCGAGGAGCAGCATGAACCGGTGGCCAGGCCGGCAGCTGAAGGGGAACAAGCCCCTGACGGTCACCCTGGATGGGACCCGGAATCTCGAACCCAAACCCAGCCGGCTCCCAATTACGTGCCGGAGTACGACGAGTACGAGGAAGACCCGGACGATGATGATTCTTACGGTGAGGGACCCATGACTGGCCTTCTCACTGAAGTGCCCAACATCCTGGATCCTAAGCAGATCGAGGCGTTGCACATGATAGTCAAGTCGTGTATCCTTGACTCGGCAGGCTCTGGCCCCACGAGGACGGGCGAGAGCCTTCAGCAGGCCCGATGCCGGATGCTCCTAGCAACCGATTGCGGCAAGAACCTGCTACGTGAGATGCTCGTCTTCATCGCCGTTTGGGAGAAGGACGAGCAGTCGCTCATCTTCCAGCTCAGCAGCCAAATCGTCCAGGCGATTCACGAGAGTTCCCTCATTCCCTACGCTTGGAACGCGCTCCGAAGTCCCAAGGACATCATCTCCCCCGCGCAGACGGTGCTTCTGCGCCTGATCACGTACCTGTCGCGGACCGCACTGCATCCTCCCAATAACTACAACCCCACGGCACGGCCGGGCACTCCGCAAGCGCCCTCTGAGGATTTGAAGCTCGCGAAGATGCTCAACTTCCTCTACGGCATATTCCGGAGTCGCATCGTCCCCGAATGTGTGGCTCTCATGCAGATCCAGGGGGACGTACGCAAGGGCGACCTGGACCCGGCCGATTTCCCGGTGGATAATTGGGATCTCGAGCGTGCCAAGGATGGCCTCGTCCAGTACCTTGACTTCCTCTACACCATCGCCGATATCCACCCATTACGCACGCATCTCATCGACTACGAGGCCGTGTACGAACTCCTCAAACTCCTGGAAGGTCTTGATGTCGGCGTCGAAAAGATACCCTTCGCAGGCGGCCGCCCAGCCCCCCCCGTCCCAACCGCGGCGCCGGCCACAGGTCAGGGGCAGCAGTCGAGTGCCTACCCGACCAACCACCCGCCACCGCCACCCCCTCCACCACCGCCTCTTTCAGACCCGGCTTACGAGTTCCCATGGTCCGGCATCAAGGGGCAGGTTCTCTCGATCCTGGCCGCCCTTCTCCAGCCGCCGCCGGGCCAGTCGTCCCCGGGCAACCCGGCCGTGCAGCTCCAGATCGTGCAGCACAACGGCATCGTGGCCCTACTCAACTGCTGCCTGTACGATGACAACAACCGCTTCTGCCGGGAGCGCGTTCAGCTCTGTCTCAAGTGGCTGATGGACGGGTCTCCCGACGCCAGCGCCTTCCTGCAGAACCTCGTCAGCGCCAACCCGGGGCCCATGACACGCCCGCCCGCCGGCGGCGCAACCGGGCCCCAGACGGTCCGCATCGACGGCGTCCCGGGCGAAGTGCGCGTCCAGGTGCGCAGCTCCAGCGCGCCCGTCGGCCAGGACGGCAATGCGGGTGCGAACAACCACGCCACCACCGCCGGCGCCGCCGGCCCTAGCGTGAGTAGGACACTGGTGCCCCCGGCCGGCTCCAGCGCGGCGGGTAGAACCCGGAGCGAGGAGCTGGTCAACGATATCATGGCCCTGGCCGACGAGGCCGGAAAGTTGGCCATGGGCCCTGAAGGCGATGACACCGAAGACGACTTTATGTGAACACGACTCTTGTTGATAAAGTGTTGAGAACCGCGCATGGGTCGAAAGAAGACGCAACAGGCGTGGTTCGATTCCGCTGCCTGCTGCCGTATGTGGGTGTGTATTTAATTAGAATACTTGCTGAGGCACCAACAAAACTCAACACGGGTCTTGACTCTATCAACAGTACTTAAGAAAGGCTCTCTCGTATGCAAATGGCAATATCATGTCCACAGCTCTAAGCTCACAGACTTCCTCAGGTGGACTATCTACATCGGTCCATTACGAAGTATGACCATCCTCAAGTCTTCCCGTCCTCGAGGCCCAATACCGTCTTGACCTGCGCCCAAAGCCCCTCATCTTCGGCCACTCTTTTGGCAAGTATCTCCAAGTCCAGCCGGTCGACTCGCCCGTTCTGCAGTCTGTCCTCAATCAACTGTTCCATGTCCACGCTCAGCAGGTATGAGGTGTTGAGGGCCGGCTCTGTGATTCTGGCAATATCGGTCTCCTTATCGTCCGTCATGGTGCCTTGCTCACAGTATTTAGGTGTGGCGGTGGCGCCATTTGGCTCCTGTATAGCATTCTGGTCTCCGGCGCTTTGGTTCAGAGACTTCTCGACAAGGCAACTAGGCGCTTCAGGGACCAGTCCCGGGGATCCCGTGGAAGGAATGCCGCGACGACTACCAGGGGAACTTCCACCGGGTGCAGAGTTGTAAATAAGGGGTGTTTGGGCAGTCACTCTTCCCGTATCTGCCACTGTCTTGTCGATAGACACCTCGAGAGTAGGATCAATG
The DNA here is from genome assembly GCA_018287875.1 of Nigrospora sphaerica. NCBI lineage: Eukaryota > Fungi > Ascomycota > Sordariomycetes > Amphisphaeriales > Apiosporaceae > Nigrospora > Nigrospora sphaerica. The sequence goes on from JAGVVL010000017.1 coordinate 1,742,234, forward strand.
TTGCAGACTTCGATTCGCCCAGGCACCGCGGGCTGGGCGGTTCCCAGTGAATTCTGCGCCGCTACATATTCCTTTATCTTTTTCATCTTTGCCCTTCGTTCAGGTGTAGTTAGGGGACGTTTAGGAACACCAGGCTTTGTGCATTCAAGATCAACAGACGAGACACTCGGCTCTGTATTTTTGTTAAGAGACCCTGGCGGTGTCTCCAGGGACCCCACGTAGCCACCTTGATCGTTACTGCGCGCAAGCACAGGAGGCGGTGGTGGTTGATAATGATGCTCACTGTTGTCACTGGCGAAATGCTGATGCTGGGGTTCGTATTGGGACGGGTTACTGTATTCGCTTTGTGATCCAAGGTGGGAGACCCAACTCGGCTCGCCCGCGTACTGGTACTGGTTGCCACCCGCCGCAAGTGGCCACGGAGGGGTTTCGTAGTAAGAACGGTACGCCGGCTGGTAGTACGGGCCGTATACGGGCGGGGGGTAGCCCCGGAACCGCAGGTTGGGATCCGAAGGGTCCAGCGCCGGGATCGGGGTACTGCGAGGTGGAGGGATGGACGAGGGCCGGGAAAGAGGGGGCGGCCGGGATACCCGTTGCGAGGCCGGTCGACTTGCGGTGCTGCTGCGAGCGCTGCTGCGAGCCCGGGGGAATCCCAGCGCGCTATAGCCCGCCTGCTCCAATCGTTCCTGGTCGGTGAGGGTCGGATCAGGCGAGGAGGGCTTCTGGGGCCCGCCATTGAGTCGCGACAGCTGAGAGGCTCGGTTCTCGGGCAGGGAAATCTTGGGCTCTTTCACCAGCCTTGGCCTCGCCCTTGTTGCCGAGGATCCTGAGCCGAGCGACTTCCCCCCGATGGGTTGGGTTTTTTTGAACGCGTGAGGACCGGCCATGAGAATAAGGCCCGTCGTGTGAATAAACCTAACGTATCATGGGCTGCAACTAAAAGGAACGGTGAACCTAGTATGAAGTTGGCGGCCTACGGAGGCCGCTGTGGAAGATGGACATGGGAGTTCGTACTGCTCATGGGAGAAAGTGACTTCCTTCTTGTCGTTTTGACCGGAGTGACATGGAAAGGAAGGCGCTACCTCCGAGGAGCATTCATAGACCCCAAACCTCAGATCCCTTCAGCTGGGAAGGTACAACTACTTATTTAATGGCAGAAATCACTTGGACTTACGGAAAAACGGGCAGTGAAGCGCCAGTAAGAGGACTTTTCTTGTGTTCGCCTGCTTTGAATGGAGATATGCCTACCTATCGACTTATAATTATGTACCTAAGTACTTGGTTCAGCGGAATCAACCTCACACCAGAGAGTGATCAGTTGTCTTTGACTCAGTCCGGCTGGGGAGGCCATGGATCAATACGGCTATCTCTTCCAATCCTCAAGTAAGCCAGACCCACCTGCGATATTGCTCGGTTTAGTACATAAAAAGGTACCTACGGAATGCAAATTGCCGCATTCTGCTTAAGAGCTCGGACCAACCAGCCGCTTCGCAGCCCCCGACACGCCTGCCAATCTGATTTTCGCGTCTGGTTACCAACTACCCTCCAGCCCTGCGACCAAAGCTCGAGAGCTGCTACCGCGTTGTAGCGTACTCCATCACTATTTAATTAACAGTCGCATTGGATCGCATCGCACTACACCCCATCGCAGCGCGGCCCGTCAACCGCACCCCCCAACTTCCACCGATACCGGTTCGCCTTTCGCCGCCCGTTCGCAGCCTCGTCGAACAGTGGGCGCCCGCGCCGCCCTGGCTGGCATTGACAACATGGCGCCCAAGGGCAAGACCGGGGCCGACAAGCCGTACATCCACGAGATCGAGCGGACAGCCGAGTACGAGGAATTCATCAAGAAGCTCAAGGCCTTCCACGAGAAGCGCGGCACTTCCTTCGATGAGACCCCACGGCTGCAGACCATGTTTGGTCACGTCAACGTCGACCTGCTGCGCCTGTACAAGGCTGTCATCGAGAAGGGCGGCTACGACGAGATGAACAAGGTGCAGAAGGCCTGGGGAGCCCTGGCGCAAGAGCTGGGAATGTACTTTGACGACAACAAGGGCATGGGCCAGCTGTCCTTCCAGTTGAAACAGGACTTCTACCGCTACCTCGCCGCCTACTGGGTCCAGGACCAGTACGGACAGGAACCCCCGCCCAAGGAGATTTTGGAGCAGCAGTCGTGTGCTAGCAAACACGGTCCTGTCCTGACCCGAACGATCGAAACCTTCAAAGCGTCCATCAAGCGCACTGGCGACGAGACGCCCGTCAAAGAGGACCGGCCGGCCCCGGAAAGTACGCCGGTGTCGGGCAACAGAGCCTCGGGCCGGTTGAGAGAGGCCCCCCCGCAGCGCGTTCCCTTCCAGCCCGAGACAGGCCCGACGCGCGCGAGCCGACATAATTCACAGCACGGCACGCCTACCGGCGGCCATCATCCCTCTCATCAGCCCCCACCACACCATGCGCCGCAGCGCCACGACCCGAATAATCCTTTGCACCTGATTCAGGCCCAGCAGGCCGCCCTGCGAGGTGCTTCGAGCACCTACGTACCGCCCAACTCGGAGACAGCCTCGCGGCTGAGCGAGCCATTTGAGCCCCGTGCTCCCATTACCGTGCCTCTGCGCCCTGTCAACACACCCAGCAACAACCCTGTCGAGTTCGCTCGGCGGCAACGGCAGCTGAGGGCCGATCCGCAATCACTTCCGCCCAAGCACCTGCTGCCCGGTACCGGCTTCGACGGGCCCAACATCTACACCAGATGCCTACAATCTCTGCGGTCTGGGATTCCGGACGAGCAAGCTTTCGCGCTCAATCACCTCGTTAAGATATCTTTTGAGCGAGGCGATAAGTACAAGTTTGAGTCATTTCTCGGACTGGCCGAAGGCCTGATTGAAAAGGCCCTCGAGATCGGCAGCTTGTTCTACCACGTGGACTGGCAGATTGCGTACTTTGGGGCCAAGGATGCGGAAGACATTGGCACCCTCGACGGTCTTAATGGGACGCCAGACATTTTAGAAAGAATCCAGACGCTGACTCCTAAAGCTGTTCTCGCCTATATGCAGCCGGCCGAATTTGCGGACTCGTTGGTCAGGGCCACAGAGGCTGTTCTCACCATCCGCAACATGCTTATGCTGCAAGAGAATGCCATGTACCTGAGAGACGTCTACCCTCTTAAGGATCTCCTGTGTATCATTCTCAATCTCCCCAATTTCGAAATGCTGGTGGAAATCAAGCACTTCGCTTTGGACATCGCCGAGCAGCTGACGCCCTGGATGGAGCTGTCTTCCAGCGACCCACTGCACCGTTCCCTGCTGGCCCAGCTCGACTCCACAGACCGCGGCACCATCTTGACCGCACTGCGAGCCATCAGCCGCATATCGATGAACCTGGAAGCGACGAACAAACTGCAGAATGTACCGACTGCCGCCCTGCGCAACATCATAAATTGGCTCCTGTTGAACGACGAGGAGCTCATGGATGCCTGCCTCGACTTTTTGTACCAATATACAGCCGTCGTCCCCAACGTCGAGTCTCTACTCCAGGCTGTGGATATGGAACGCGTTGTACCTCACCTCGTACGGCTACTGGCCCATGGTGCCAAGAGAGTCAAGGAGGAGCTCATCCTCGAACCCGAGCAGAAGGCGGGTGCGACTGAGGTGGTGGCCGCACTTCCACCCGACCTGCAGCACAAGCTCTCCATTACCGACGAGCCCCAACGCTGCTTCCACTGGCTGCAAAGCCTTTTTGAGGAAGATGCCGAGTCTCACATTACCCAAATAGCAATTTGGCAGGCGTATCAGAGCTCTTTCGGCGGCAACTCGCGTAACACCTTAAGTGCGGCTGACTTCATTAGAAATGTCACCCACGTCTACGTGAACGCCCGCGCCCAGATCATCAGGGGGCCCGGGGAGGCGCAACGATTCATCATCGAGGGCATTCGTGCCAGGACTTGCCCCGTCAACTTTGAGACCAGAGAAGAATATGCCAGATGCAAGTGGGCCTCAAAGACGCAGCCCGACTCGCGGTGTGACGGCTTCTTTCCTAGTGCGGAGAACCTGTGGCAGCACATCTTGACGGTGCACCTTGAGCAGGCACCCAGCGAGGACGGGCAGTTTGAGAACAAGGAGCTCGACCTTTCATGCCATTGGCAAGACTGCAGCAAGCATCGGGAGCCCAAGAAGATGCATCTGGCCCAGTTCACCCGCCACCTCAAGACACATCTGCCACCGTCACCGAAACGGGGGCTTTCCGAGACTGCGGAGTCGATAGCCAAGCGCCAACGCAAGTCTTACGTGGTGCCCGCCAAGACCATGAGTGTCACTTGGGAGCAAACACTTGTTACCAAGGACGAGCGCAAACCCCGCGAGGATCAGGCGGCAGGTATTCCTCTGAGTGCGGTGCTTGTTCTCCGCAATATCGCGCGCAACGTGGTGAAGACGGAGTCCGAGGAGAAGCTGCTCAAGCTCGAAGAAGCTGGGGGCGAGGGTGGCGGTTGGAACGAGAGGCTGTTCAGACCGGTCATGTCGCGCCTCTTTGAAGTTATGACTGAGAACAAACCCATGGTAAGTTTCGTGGACGGCGGTGCACTGGAGGCTTGGCTAACTATATGTGTGCTCTTTAGGCTTCTTATATCGCCTCTCTTTTGCAGTTGGTCCAGCAGGAACCGTAACGGTATGCCTAATGCAGGTGGACGTGCCGCGGACAGCGTTGGGGCAGTTCGCTGCTCAGCAGGCGTGCGTACGACAGGAGGGGGGGGGATGAATGTAGGAATACCCAAAGGCGTTACGGGCCGAGTGCCATCATCTCGGGGTTCAAGGAGTTATTCGGGGGCATGTAAGACTACTGAGGCACCGAGGGACTTCCGGCGGGTGAAGCATGCGTTGCTTTATAACAACAGCCATCTCAGGGTACTGGCAGGAGATCAGGCCGGCCCGGGAGACGGATCGAGTTGACAGCAGCCTACTCTGGCCGCTCCTAATTCCATCGCAATTAGCCGCGCCCGCCCCGACCGTGTCTTGCAATGTGGTGCAATAAGTATTTATGTTTTCGGTCCCAGCGTGGGGGCAATTGGTGCCAGCAGGGTCTACCATGATGAGCATGGCGAGCGTGGGTGTAAACGAGGGCTTGTTTTGTAATGCCGCGACAGTAAGGGTGGTTGGGCGCCGTCCCCGTTTCCTGGGAGGATGCCCGTAGATAGTTGCCAGGGGCTCAAGCGTACTTCTTCAACTTAGGTGCCGGGGTTAAAAGCTGCGGTTCATAATTCGGGTATCAGAAGGCTGAAGAGGGAATACCGGGTTGACACAAGCATGCAGCCGCAGCCGCCGCAGCAGGCATGTAGGCATGTAGGCATACATACATTCCGAGGCTCGGTGTGACCAAGCCTTCACCCCCATATATGCGCGTATGCAATCCGTACGTGCTACCTACTGTACATAGGATACACCACTGCATAATTGGCAAGGTACGACGCCTCTCCCGATATCCAGGACCGTTACATTACCAGGTAATTCTCGTCCCCAGAGGGTCGGGCAGCGCCGCCCCCACAACGCGGGTCCATATGTAGGTACTGACTGACATGGATGTAGGTAGCGGGCATTTTACCTGGCAGACCTGGAAGGAACAAGGGGGCATTTCGCATCTCTGGCGCCGAACGCATTACATTTCCCATGACTGGGTTTGGTGATGCTAAGGAAAAGTAGTGCTGTGCAAGATGTAAGTATGTACATACATACGTACCTCTTAATTCAAACAGACAGGACTGGTTGGGTGTTTATTATGGATTTACAAAGGCGTACGACGGGGAGCCGGGCGCTGCGGACATGGATATATGCTACCAGGGCTCACCCAAGGTAAGGATGCATGGACCTCGAAGTAAAGTTGGTAGGTACGACGGGAGGTACTGACGGATAAACGTAACGAAGGCAACGCACGCCCAGCAATCCGACCGACCATATATCATCATTCGGCCCTCCCACCAACCACGCCTTACGCACCGCCCGCGATTCGAACTGGAAGTTGAGGATCTCCTGCCTGGCCGCGCCCGCGCTCGCTCCTTTCGCCGACCGACCGAAGCGGCAGCGTGGCCCGTCGACCGACCACTCGAGCCCTTCGACGTCCTGGGCTGGCCGCCTGGACCCTCCTGCCCAACCCGTGCTGCCTCTGCCCTCTGCAGCCGCTCGACCCCCGTACGCGACGCAGTGTCCGGCATGAGAGTGGCGGCAAAATAGACGAGCACCCCCCGGAAACCGACACCAGACGCCATCCGCCCAGCGGCCCGGATCGCGAAGGCAGGCTGCATGGCCAGTGACGCCCTGCCCTCCGTCCCCTTCCGTTTCATGAGTCGAGACTGAAGGAACCACCCCCCGGCATGGCGTACACAAGTGGCGGCCGGGAGATGACCCGCGCCGAGCGGTTCGAGGAGGAGAAGCGGCGTATCGTGGACAGCTGCTTCAACAAGAAGGACACCGACGGCTCCTGTAAGCATCCATGCCCACCCCCGCCTGCCTGGCGAGCGCCCACTGCCTACCTGCCTCGTGGCCGCCGGCCGCCGGCCGGGCGCCCGCCGCGTACCACTTGACACTGACGCGGGACTCGTCTCGACGACGGACAGTAATGGAGACATACATCACGCATATCAGGATCACAGAGTACACCACGCACCCGAGCTCGCCGCCGCCGCCCGAGGCAAAGACACCACAGTCCGAGAAACCCCGTGTCATCATCGTTGCCGTGCGCAAGTCGGGACGTGTGCGCATGCACAAGTCCAAGGAGAACCCCAACGGCACTTTCTCCATCGGCAAGACGTGGGACCTAAACGACCTCAGTGTCATAGAATCCTACACGGGCCCGGCGAGCGATCCGCAAAAGAGACAATGGGCAGGCGAGACGGGCTTCACCGTCGTCGTGGGCAAGCCCTACTACTGGCAGGCCCAGGCCGACAAGGAGAAAAAGTTCTTCATTGCCAGTCTCATCAAAATCTACGGCAAATACACAAACGGGAGGATGCCCGAGCTGCTCAACTTCGACCCCCGCGAGCTGGATCAAGTGCTCGGCTCTCGACGGGCTCCCGCCGGACGAGCTCCGCTGCCTCCCTCCTCTTCCTCGCGCCCTGGGTCTGGGCCGGGGGCGGCACCCGAGGCGCCGGTGCCCTCCCAGTCCGCAGGTAACCTCTCTGCCAGCTCCGTTACTGCTACCCCAGCATCGGCCTACCAACCTCCGCCCCCGAGGCCTCCCGTCTCTCCGGCCCGCAACCTCGTGCCTCCCAATGGCGCGTCAGCCTCGCCGACCCCTAGCATGGACTTGAGCCGGGCACCCAATCAGTCTTCAGCCCTCCGGCGGCTCGCTGGGGCCAATCCGAGCCAAGATTCCCTTGCGACCTCATTCACGACGAATCGGAGCGATGATGCATCCAGCATCCCGCCGCGGTCGAGAGGCGGCATGAACGGTCCCGGGGCGTTTGCCCGCTTCGGCGGCGAACTCGACAAGTCGCGTACCCCGCCGCCCTTGGGACCCCCTTCGATGCCTCCTCCATCGGCGCCGCCATCCGGACCCCCGCCTGCCCAACCCACGCCGCCCCCTCAGCCGCTCGATCTGCCCGACAGGAGACGCCCCCCTATGGATCCCACGCGGCCGCAAGGCGCTACGGACAGGGACCTGGTGCCGGCACCACTAATGAGCCCAGGCAATCGGCGAGACCCCCAGCCGCCACCCCGCAGTATGGACCGCATGTCTCCGCGCAACAACTCGGGCAGCCAGAGATCCGAACGCAATCCCATCCCCGGGCCCATTCCGGAGCCCGTTCCGGAACCAGGAAAGCCTTCGCCGGCTGCAGATGCGCAGAATGACAATTCTTCTGCCAACGCCACGCCCAGCGTCACTCCGGACCTGACGGCGTCCCCCGAGTCTGAAAATAAAGATAACCGGCCTGGGCTGGGTCCCATGATCAAAGCCCAGCGGTCCAAGGTTGATCTGGCCGGCACTCTTTGGAAAGCAGCTTCAGCCGCCGCGGCTTTCAAGCCGCGGCCCGGAGGAGCTGCCGAACGTCTGCGAGAGTTGCAACGAAAAGATAGCAGCGAAGGCCCCGATGGCATCACGGCCGTTGTCCCCGCTCCCAAACCCGCTCCCAAGCCGGATACGCCCAAGCTTGCTGAGCCGGAAGAAGTCCAGCGAGGTTCAGGAGTACCAGATGTCAAGGTGTCCGTCCCTAAGTCGAGCAGGCCAAGCAGCCTCGAGGCCGCGCCCCAGGATGACGACAAAAACGCAGACACAACGCGGAAAGCGGACGAGCAGAAAGACACGGCCATTACAAGTAATGACGCGAAGTATTTGACCGGCCTAGGCATCGATACGAATTTCTTGGCGGGGCAGACTGGCGATTTCACTCAATGGCTAGACCATTTCGGCTGGGTGCCCGGGGAGCAGATGCGTGAGCGCAACTTTGAAGAGATGAAGCTCGACATTGATCGACAGCTCCACAAGGCGCAGGCTGGCGGTTGGGTCGTGCGCTTTGAGGAGGGCGACGAGAGAATCGATGCTATCAAGAAAGGTCTGGATCTGGCCATTACCGAATGCGACGAAATGGACAATCTGTTGACCTTGTACACGGTCGAATTATCGGTGGGTTTACCGCTCCAGGGGCCCATGTGCACTATCACCGCTAACTCTGGTTTAGACCCTTTCGGAAGACATTGCCTACATCGAGGCCCAGGGACAAGGTCTGCAGGTACAGGCGGCCAACCAAAAGGCGCTTAAGAGGGAACTCGAGTCCCTGTTGGACACGTGCGCCATCCAACGCGAGGACCTCCGGCCCCTCGAGGTCGGCCCTCTCGAAACGGTTTCCGGCCTTGAGGACATCGAATCAACCCTCGTCACACTGTACAAGGCCATGAAGAAGATCGACCCGGCGATGGACGGGTCCGAAGTAAGAAAGAGCGAGGACGGGGGCCTGGGCGACGCACAGTCTGGGTTCAACTCGGACTATGGCAAAATGCGTATCGTCCAGGAAAAGAAAGAGATGTACACGTCCAGCAACGCTCAGTTCCTCTTGCGGCTGAAAGATTTCATGGATCGCCAATTCGAACAGGCCGCCCGAGAAACCAAGAAGTCGCTAGACGGGGCGCTCTCGAAGAAGGTGGATCCTCAGCACCATGAGATTGGACGCGACCAGCTCTGGCGGTACAGCCCCCTCATGCTGTATGCCAGGGATATGAACGTCACCGGATGGAACTCGTACATCCAGACCTACCAGGACGTCCACCTGCCAGTTTACAGGAGCGAGTTCCGTGGCGTGCTTGAGGCGTGGAAACGGAACGCCAGAAAGCCCACGGGCGACGAGGCGGACCTCCTCTTCACCACGCAGATTGAGAAGCAGCACGAGAGCACCATGTCTACGGCGAAGAAGCTGACGGTCAAGCGAAGCCAAAACCTGGCGAAGAGTCTGCGCTCTCCCATGAACGAGGGGAGCAAAGTAAGCCTGATTGACAAGGGCAGCGACACCCGCGACGTGCCGTACGAGGTGTTCGCTTGCATCACGGACGATCTTTTGCCCCTTGTCGAGATGGAGCAGAACTTCATTGTCGATTTCTTCCACGCCACCACGCTGGAGACGCTGGACTTCCCCGATGCCGTGGCCGCGGTGAAACCCCGTGACCGACGCGGAGGTGACCTGAGGCGGCACAGGTTGATGGAGCCGGATCGCGACCTCGCCCGGCGCGTCACCAAGGCCATGGAGACCATCTTTGGGTTCCTGGAACAAGACCTGCAGAGTACGGTTGATTGGGTGCTGTCCCAGGATCCCTTGTAAGTGCCCGCGCGTCCCTTCCGCTGTTGTAGTCGCTAACATCGCCGCTGTAGACAAGGTGTGGGCGTCCTTGCCGTACTAGAGCGCAAGCATGCGCAGATGACGCAGTCGAACCAGGACTTCCTGAACAACGTGCTCCACAAGCTGCACGGCACTCTGGAAGGTCGCTTCTCCAAGTTTGTGGACGAGCAGATCCGGGCCATTGAGGAAACGAAGGTCAAGATCAAGAAGCGGAAGGGCGTCATCTCGTTCATGCGCGTCTTCCCACATTTCTCGATGTCCGTCGAGAGCATGATGACTACCGCCGACACCAACAGTTCGGCGCGCCGCACCGTCGACCGCGAGTACGACCGCATCATCAAGTCCATGTTCGACTCGCTCAAGGTCATCGCCCGCGAGAATCCGGGCACCCTGACGACGTCGGGGGCGGACCCCGAGGACAAGGAGGCGCTCAACTTCCACATCCTTCTCATCGAAAATATGAATCACTTCATTGAAGACCTCGACACACATGGTCTCGAGATCTTGGAAGAATGGAAGGAGGCGGCCGCATCGGAACTGAACGAACACATGGACCTGTACCTCAACGCCGTAATGCGCCGTCCTCTGGGCAAGCTGCTGGAGTACCTCGAGAACATCGAGGCGCAGGTGGCGTCGGGCAAGTCGACGACCATCATCGCGGCCCAGCCAAGCAACTCCAAGAGCATGTTCAACAAGCTCTTGTCCAACTGCGACGGACGCGAGATCAGGAAGGGCGTCGAGTCGCTGAGGAAGAGAGTGGAGAAACACTTTGGAGACGCCGATGAGGATCCTCAGGGAGGCCGGGCGCTGGTGAACCGCGTGCTGCGGGAGTGTGAGAGGTTCTACGGCGAGGTCGAGGTCCGCATCAGCACGGTGACGGCCAACGTGTACGGCGGCGACGTGCTCTTTGAATGGCCTAGGGCCGAAGTCAAGGCGGCTTTTGCCGGGGGCAGATGAGGTAACTTTAATAATAAACGACTTGACGGGTAAGATGAAGCGGTCGAGCAGGGAGCACCAACAAGGGGTCAGGGGTGAAGGGATCGATGTAGGTGCTGGATAGGTGGTCAACGAGATGGATTGTTTCGACGTATGGGATTTCGGTCTCGTGCATGTACGCGGGTGGTGTGTCCGACTTGGCTTTGCGTGCAGCACGTCGTCGCCCCTGCTGCTGCTACTGCCGCTCGTGGACAGCGGCTATTCTAGACGACGGCATACTCGGTGTGCTGTGGTCAACTAGGGCAGAGCGGAACTTGGCTGTGGCCGCGAAGCCCTGACCTTATCCCCCCTCTTGGGTTTCTCGGCGCTAAGCCCGGCCACTTCATCAGCATGCCCAGGTAGAATCGCGGAGGGGGGATAAGGGCTTGGTAGGTATAACAGTAGAAAAGCTGGAAGATGAACCGTGTCGTATCACAGGTGGACTGGCAAACCCCTCCCTCTCTCTGCGAACTCGGGCATCAGTGTACAAACAGTAAAGTAGTCAATGTGGCCAAGCCAATCTTGAATTCCGCAACCAACTTGACTGCGGGACTCGAGAGTCCACCTACACTGGCCATGATCGCGATGGGGGTATAGTACCATGACGCTTTGCCAGACTGTGAAACGGAGAAGGAAAACAAAGCTTTTGGGGGAAGGGACCGACCTTATTACTTCTTATGTCATCCCCCCATACTGTGACTGGCCCCTCCACAGTTCGACAATGGCTATGCAAGACGGGCAATCACGTCGGTCTTGGAGAACACAGAGCAACCTCGTTTCAGCTCTTGTCGCCTCACGCCCTCCTCCCACTGCCATCCGGCATACTCCCTTCTTCTTATCCACCACGGGAGCGCAGGCCGGGGTTCGTGGTACTTCGGGTCTTCAGATGCAAGGCCATGTCGCCGAGACCTTTTCCGTACCGCGGGGACAGGCCTGGGGTGGTACGGACCATGACCTAGTCGGCATTCTCGGCGTCGTTCACGTCGTAATCGTGCGTCTCATCCTCGAACTCCCCGGGGCCGCGCCGAGCGCCTGGGGCCCGCCGTTCCCGTCCGCGTTCTGGTCCGCCGCGACGAACTCGTACACGAGGTTGCGCGGCTCGCCCGCGCCCGCGCCGCGATGAGCTCCGTCGCCTCGGGCAGCACGCACCCCCGGAGCCGGGCGCTGCGGCGCGGCCGCGGTCGCCGGGCCATCGCGGCGAACGGCGGAGGGGCGATTCGGTCCGAAAGAGGTTTGTGAGTCCCGGATGGCGCGCAGCTTTCTCGGGTTGGTGGCCGACATCGACGGGCGCGAGCCGGTTGGCGCACTGAGAGTGGTGTAAGAACCAACGGTTTGAGAAGGCGCTGCCGAACGAGGGCGGGGAATCAAGGGCAAGAAGGGACGGTCTGGGCCGGAAAAGGAAGGAGCTCGAAGATGCGGTGACAATGGGGAAACCGAGAGGGCGGGAACCTGCCGGTCTTTTCTTTTTTTTCCCCGACGAGAAGACGGGTGCAAGTTGTTGGAATAGGTATTGTAGGATGAACGACGGACGGCTTCTTTTTCCTATGAAGGAAGAGGCTCGAGGATTCGGTGACAAGCCAATGTGCAGGAAAAATTCGACGACCTTGGGTTTGTTTCCTCTCCCGAAACGGGGGCCGAGGGTGGAAGGGAGTGAATGATGCCCTGGGGAAGTAACTTGTCTGGACCGGCAAGGCGGCGAAGGTGGCAATGGCGACGCCGGGGCCGACGGTCACTATAACGACGAGCAACTAGGGACCCGGGGAATGTACAGGCTGGCGGTTTAGAATAACTTGTGCGGTGACGTCCAGGACCAATGCATAGGAATCATCCATTTCCTATCTCTAAGAAGAGATGATGAAGGCATGTGTACGGTAGTAGGAAGGAGCAACAAGTACCCAAGTACCCCCCCATGGGGATGGGCAAATCAAAGCTCCCCAGGGGCGGCCAACTAGTAAACACTTAAATACGAACGGAAGCATAGGAGAGGGGAATGGCCCCTACCAGTGGACCATCTGCTCCGATGGAACGAGCGATTGCAGCTTGGACGCAATGGCCTCTCCTTCCGCTGTCCGATGTCGTGGTGCGAATGGTGAGTGATAAGAGCCGAGGGAAGTCACCGGGCACGTAGCAAGGTCAAGTCCGACGTGTCGATATTCGATATATGTATGGGTTTATATAAGTACTTGGGTAGAGAGATAGCATGGTGGCTGGGTGCCTCTACCGACGTCGGTATTTTCTAGTGAAGGCCCAAGAAAGACCATGGCGCATCCGGAGACGGACCATACCCAGTAAGACTCGAACCAGCATACCTGCTCTTCTTCTGAATAGGCAGAAGACGGGTCAATGGCCAACTGCCTGTGTGATGTTATTCCCATGGATTTCCCCTGGGCAAGCCAGATGCGTCCCCCGACTCTTCAAGAAGCCGGCGTCGTGATCTGCAGGAGATATGTTAGCCCCGTGTGTTCTTTTTTTGGGGGCCCCAACGGGAGGGGGAAACATACCTGCCAGGTGTCAATGACGACATAGCCGTCGCCGCCATGCAGGATGCCCACGGCCACGACGTTGTTGAGCCAGTAGTAGTCCTTGTGGCCCGTTTCGAAGTGGCAGTGGAGGTGGATGCTGCCGTCCTTCTGCGCCGGGCCGTTGGTCCGGATAAAGATATTGGCGCCGTCCTCGGTCTGCAGCTGGTAGCGCGTGTCCGGGTGGAAGGTTCCGTACGGATCCGTCAGGCCCCAGTCGGCGCCGAGGTTGAGGACCTTGCCTGAGGGAAAGGGGTTGCGTCAGTGGGTGGAAAGATAAAAAGCCAACAAGCCGTCGCTGTCGAGGGAGGGAAGAACAACTCACCCTTCAGCTTGGGCCCCGTGAACTCGCCGCCTGTGATGGGGATCGCCACGCGGTTGCCCAGCGGGCCGGGCCCGATGTCGATGGCCGGCGCCAGCGTCGCGTTCACCGTGTACAGGTAGCTGTAGCCCGGCGGCGTCGGGTCCGCGAGGGCCAGGCCCAGGCAGGCCAGGAGAAGGAAGACGAGCGAGTGCATCGGGATCGGGATACGAGGCCGTGGCCGGAGGAGCTTAAGTGCGTGTGTCGGGTGAAAGCGAGCGAGCAGGCAAAACACAACCTCCCTCTCACCGCCACGCCTCGCGTTCCATCACTTTATAGTCGCCGCGGCCCGCGAGGGAAGACCCCGATGGCCCACGGCTCTAGCCGGTCAATTACCGGTAGCCGAGTCCTGCGAATCTGCCTTCCCCGCATCTTCCATCTTGATTTGGACCTTGTAGCGGAGATGGCCAGCAAGATCTGCGTCGTGCGGAGAAGATGGGGAAGGCACAACCCAGCCACTCCAGGGGGTTTGCCGCCTTCTCGATAGTGGGCAGGCTCGTGGCCTCCACCCTTCGTCCGGATAAAAGCACTACCAGGAGAGTGCCCGTCGCCGATCCACCGAGTCCCAAAAGAGACAATACCCGGTTACAACCTGTCCCGAGACTGGGTTGTGGCAAACCACCAGATAGACATGGCCAGGAAACCGTGATTCGCGCTCGTACTAAGCCGTCAAAATGGTACCTGCGTCAGAGCCATGGGGATACAAGGTGCCCCATGGGGATGTCACACGACGGGCCGCGGGGAAATCATGGCCTAGTGCAAACGACGGGCGTAGCAGGCGAGTCCAAACAAAAGTGACTCATTCCACTTAAAACACCGAGTGCTCAGTGTCCAGTCAACTAACATCCATACACACAGTCTTTAAGATCTTTCTAAATCGACCTAAAATTGCCGAACTACCTCGTTAACCAGAGTATAGGGATAAAGATACCCGGCTTCTTAAGCGCTTTTCTATTAACGTGCCGATGTCCTATGTAAGATAGCTGCGCACATATACAAGGGAACGCGAGAGGCTATTAAGGTGGGGATGCCCACTTAGACGGCATGTACCGCCTGTCAAATGCCCTAGTCCAGGAACCGCCAACGCCCAGTCCAAACATGGCTGGCCAGCGAATATGTCCGTTTGACTTGGCCCGTGAATCGAGCGTCATCGCCTTGGTTGCCGAGAACGGAATACCCTGCTGCCCAAGGGGTTGGCCACCGCTATGCCACGCGATGAGAACGAAACTCAGTTAACCTGTGTTCCTAGCGATTTACAGATTTGCGGATGTCACATTGAATTCAAGACTGACAAGTTGATCCATCGTTCAGACGCATTGGCCAAGGTGTATTATCAAATAATGTATTCATCAAGCGTCGAGCCAACAATGTGGCCGGCGAATAGTGGCATATCCAAATCTTGTGTTGAAACAACCCTACGCCGACTTGTGAGAAGGTACCTACCTTACCGGCGGTCTGGCCACTACAGTCTGCATGCCCAGTGAACATGGGATTGTACATGATCCTATGATGCGAATGTTAGCAGCTGCTAAATCCCCGAGGGTGAACTGCAAACAGTGAATCTTGTGTTTAATCAGGGTATAGAGCCTTGTCAAAGGCGATATCATCAAAGCCCATAGAGCTATGTTGACCGTCGTGATAATTTGTACATCATATAAAACGGAAGGGGCGGACAGAGAAGGGTATAAAAGGGTAGCTTACCTTGAAAGTTAGCCGATCACACTGGGTGGTGTAGCAAATGCCAGGCTGTGCGACGTGTGTCAGTCAGGGTCCGACATCAAAAGCGATAGCAAAGGAGCATGGGCTTGAAGTCAGAGGACTAGTCTCTTCTGCGCCGTTAAGCTCTGACATATGCTTGTCATTTTGTCGAGTCAATTCATCATTTGGAAGATGGTGTTGTAAGATGAAAAAGCGCGGCCTACCATGTGTTACAGCGGAAGGGCCCTGACCAACGGGGGTAGTACTTCCACAGCATGTGGCAGTATCTGGTTTTCAAGTCAGCGCGAGTCCCCTTCAACATGGTCATGAATCAGAGAGCCGTGTCTTCAAGTCAGTTTGGCATGAATGGTATTAAAAGAAAGGTTGTCTGCATCGGAAACCCGAGTAAGACTCGTCATCTAGGTATCATCATGTGAAGTGGTTTGGGGAGGACGAAGAAAATGGTGACACCTACACTGACGTTGCCCAGGCAGCGCATGCCCCGCGTGGAGGCCGTCCGGAGACAAATACACCAGCATATCCCACCTACTATAAACGGGTCAGACCGGCTCTCGCAGTATTCTCAGGCGTGGAGAAATGGCGGTTCAAATCAGTGGGCGAAGGTTTTCTAGGCCTTGCCACAAAATGGCGTATCGTCTCATGTGAAAGTGATTCGGAGCCCAGTGCCGTTTCATCATGTGAACCGCGGAGTGAATCGAGAGGATTATCGCATACCCTTGAATTGCTATGTCAACCTGGACTTTGGCGGAGTTAGCCATTGGACTTCGCGGATGCAATCGAAAGTAGATCAAGGCAAAGGTGGGAAGATCAGAAAACAGCCAAATTTTTTTCGTCAACGAGGAACTCGGACGGTAATTTCCAGCTGTGCAAAAGCACAGAAGTGTTCATCATGTAGGTTGGGTTGCATGTGTCGAGAAGGAACCGTGAAGACTTACCGTTGCGTCCAGGTCTCGACGGCCATTACGGGTGCCACTCCACCCAAGGTGAAAGATAACTCGCCGTCCTGCTCTGCTCCAGCGCGTCTGCACAGCCCTCGACTCGGATTGCCAGTAACAGGCGTAATAGAATCTGGGGAACCGTTAGTAAGCTGAAGCTCCCATCTGCTTTCGAGAACCGCGCTCGTGATCTTCTGTCTCAGACTGACGTGTAAAAGAGGTTTCATTCCATTTGGTCAAAGACTCTAGTTTGCGGTTTACAACATGTCATCAGAGGAAGGAGGGAGGGGAAGGAACCGTTGCAAATAAGGAGAAGAAACCTACCAGGTCAGGCCGCGCGCGAGCGAGCAGCATCTGCCCGCTCGCGCAGCTCGACGTCTCGGCGCGTCCGGGAAAAGAGGCTGCAGAGTGAACGTGAAGCTTGGAGACGGGAAAATTTGAAATTTCAACAGAGCTCGGCTTTTTGGAGACGCGACTGTCAATAAGTCAAGTTGGTCCTAGTTTGGGTTGGGCTCGCCGCTTCGGAAGAACACTCGGCCGACGGGACGGGACGGAACTTGGATAAGGGCTGCCGAGGCTGCCCCTCAGTGGCTCGTGCCCAGCCTCTGTCATCCATTGCCGTCTTTGTTGAAGCCACACCAACACTCTCGCACCCCTCCAGCTCTCGCCCCCCAAACCAGCTTCAGCCACCAGCCCCTCCCTCGGTTTCCCCCTCTTCCGCCCCTCCACTTTGCCCCTGGATCGACCTCCACGGAGAGAGTGGAAGGTTGGCGAGGCTGCTGGAGACTCAAGCCGACCGCCGGCGCAAATGTCATACCTCTCTCCACTTTCATGCCGCCGCGTTGTCGGTGGGTGCAGGGCGTCATGGGCGGAGTCGGGATGCGCGTACTTCATCGAATTTGCGCTTTGCGATCGAGCATGGCGTCCTCTGACACGCTCGACCCGGCGGACCATAGGTCCGGAGTGGTGCGAGCAGTGCTCCCCAGAGCGGAGGGTAATTTAGTGAAGAGAAAAGGATAGGCAATTGAAACAGTGCCCCCGATTCCCATCACATGCAGCCGTGCATGGATGAGAGCCAGTGGCCCGGTGCTCACGAGATCCCCAGTCCAATGAGGGGTGACGTATAGGAGGCACGCTCCCCAGACTAACTCGTCGTGTACGTATTGGGCCGATGCGACCCGACCCTCGGCCAGTTGCCCGACTACCTTTCGCACCTCTGCCTCCATCGTGACCCGGGAAATCTTCTTTGTTGCCGGAACGTGGGCAAGCAGGGGCCCCCCTCATTCACCCCAATTCCCCCTCGGCCGAAGCTCTCGCGCCCGTACCTGGCGGGGCCTGGGCTGAGATCGGGACCTTCTCGGCATCTTCTCCAATCTCAGTCCACCCGCATTCCCCTTCAGCCGAGAGCGCATGTCACGCATTCGCTGGTAAGGCGGGGGGGACCCAGTGGGGAGCGTTGGACGACTGGAGGTCTGGAGGCGAACAGGTTGACTCTCATAAACCCACAACCGCCCCGCGGTAGATCCCACGCTTAGGTATTGGTTTCGTCACAGTTGAACGCGACTCGAGAGGTCCCATCCCCGTCCCAGGCCTTTATTATCCTGCTCGCTGGCTGATGTGCTAAGTAAAGCCTTCCGCAGTCCTGTTCAGCTCCTTCTCCTCACGATCCTTCCTGAATACCAACTCTTCCTCCTACACCTTCTCCTCTCCTCTTCCCTCGGTTTCCCTCTCTTCTCCCGCAGTTCCAACCCCAAACCAGCTAGATACCCCCCCTACACATAGACAATGGCTTCCAACAGCGAGATGCCCCCGGCCGAAACGGCCACGATCAACACAGACATCATTACCTTGACCCGCTTCCTGACGGAAGAGCAGACCAAGGTGAAGGAGGCGACCGGAGACTTCACGTAAGTGCCCAACCCTGTTCCGAATAGGGGACGTTCGCTTGCTGACGACGGCCGCGCACGCTTCAGACTGCTATGCCACGCGCTCCAGTTCTCCTTCAAGTCCATCTCGTACTACATCCGCCGGGCGACGTTAGTCAACCTGACGGGCCTGGCAGGCCAGTCGAACGCGACGGGCGACGACCAGAAGAAGCTGGACGTCATCGGCAACGACCTGTTCATCGCGGCCATGAAGTCGTCGGGCAAGTGCGCGCTGCTGGTGTCGGAGGAGGAGGAGGACGTCATATTCTTCAAGGACCAGCAGAACGCACGTTACGCCGTGGCCTGCGACCCCATTGACGGCAGCTCCAACCTCGACGCCGGCGTGTCGGTCGGCACCATCTTCGGCATCCACAAGCTCGCCGAGGGTTCGACGGGCACCAAGGAGGACATCCTGAAGCCCGGCACCGAGCTGCTGGCCGCCGGCTTCACCATGTACGGCGCCTCGGCCCAACTCGTCATCACCATGAAGGGCGGCACCGTCAACGGCTTCACCCTCGACACCTCCTTCGGCGAGTTCATCCTGACGCACCCCGACATGCGCATCCCCAAGAGCCGCGCCATCTACTCCACCAACGAGGGCAACTCGATGTACTGGGAGGAAAACACCAAGGCCTACTTCGACGCGCTAAAGTACCCCAAGGAGGGCAAGCCCTACAGCGCGCGCTACATCGGCTCCATGGTGGCCGACGCCTACCGCACCCTGCTGTACGGCGGCATCTTCGCCTACCCCGCCGACAAGAAGAGTCCCAAGGGCAAGCTGCGGATTCTGTACGAGTGCGCCCCGATGGCCATGGTGTTTGAGAACGGTAAGTGGTGTGACCCACATGTTGGAGGCGCCCAGATACTGACAGCGTTGCAGCCGGCGGTCAAGCCATTAACAGCAAGATGGAGCGCATGATGGAGGTTGTGCCAGAGGACATACACGACCGTTCCGGTATCTACCTGGGTAGCTACGACGAGGTCGAGAAGGTCAAATCCTTCCACAAGTAAAGCTTTGCACCGGCACGGGAAATTATTTTGGCGTAATCGGAATTTGGGATCCGGCGCTCGCGAACGTAAGCCATGATACGAAATGATTGATTGACAAAAGTACCAGGAACAGCTTGATAGCTACTGGACAGAATGTACAATCTTATACCCCCCCAATATTCAGCATGCATCATACCACGCTCCTTCCACAGGGCGCTTGTATTATATACCTGGTCCAAGTAGCAAAGCATGGTGCATTCCACCGTCCCTCGTCGCGTTA
Source organism: Nigrospora sphaerica (assembly GCA_018287875.1). Lineage (NCBI taxonomy): Eukaryota > Fungi > Ascomycota > Sordariomycetes > Amphisphaeriales > Apiosporaceae > Nigrospora > Nigrospora sphaerica. The sequence goes on from JAGVVL010000017.1 coordinate 1,761,749, forward strand.
CGAAAGTTCCGTTCGGGGTAGTTCGAGGCGCCGCGCGCCTGTCAATCAGAACTTGGGGAAGAACTTGGGTGTGTTCTTCTTCCATTCCTGGTAGTCCTTGCGGTCCCCGTAACGCTTGTCGTACTTCTTCTCACTCAGAGGAATACCCGTCACCTTCAACAGCAGGAAGCTGACAAACGCCGGGCTCACATACGACAGTCCCAAGGCGAGGATTTTCCCCGTCAGGCCGCCGGGGAGGCCGAGACCAACCTGCACGGGGTTCGTGACCAAGAACCCCGCGGCGCCCGTAGCGATACCGGTCCACAGGGTGCACTCGCCAAAGTAGTTGGGATATTGGCTGTCGTTGAGGGGTCAGCGCGGACCTGCCGGCACGTCCGGAACGAAATTGCAATCATACCTCTTGCTCCACAGGCCCCGCGTCATGAACTGCTCGTCATGCTGCTTGGTCCGCTTCTCCGTCATCCACTGGCCCTTCTGCCTGTCGGCGATAACCTCGAAGGCGAAGCCGCCCAGGTACAGAGCGACGCCGATCACATCGGTGACGGTAACGGCGGGCATGGCCGCGAACACGGCCGAAGGAACCGAATTGATGGCAATGACGGGCATGAGGCAGAGCGAGACCCACGTGGCCTGGCCAAACCAGGCGACGGCGAACCGGGAAGGCGTCTTCTTGATCTCCTCAAAGCGTGAGTCCTTGCCCTCCTGCAAGACGCGCTGGAAGAGATACGAGCCCACTAGCGGTCCTGGGGTTAGCATCGGCCGGCGGACGGCCCAGGTGGTGCAGACGTACATCGGATAGACCAGAAGGCGACGGCGGCGCTCATGGCCACCTGGCGCCAGTTGAAGCCCCCGGCCGTGCCGCCATTGAGAAAGGGCGAATGCAGACTGGGCAGCTTCAGGTCCATTCCCTTGGCGGCGGCGGCGGAGCGCGCCCGCAGGGCCGGCAGATAGAGACTCAAAAGAGTCACCGAGAGGAAGGTCAAGGCTCCTGACGCATCGTAGAAGCGCTCCGACTGGGCCACGATGGAGGGGGCGGCAAAGGCCGTCTGGATGGCGAAGGCGGCGGCTACGCTGGGCACCAGCGTCCGCATGAACGGGCTGCGGAAATTGGTGACATGGAGCAGGTTCTGAAGCAGCCCCATCTTCACGCTCGCTCTCTTCCGAGAAGCACAATATCTAGAAAGAAAAGGCAGGGCGTAGTCGCATGCCGTCAGAGCCGCTCATGTAGAAGCTGAAATAGCTCAATAAGCCTCGGGTCCTCGGGAAAATCCAAGCACAAAAGGCTGGGGCTCGGACCGGGCGATGTCCAGGCAGTGATGACGCTACGAGAATCAAACTCGGACAACTTTGGATGCCGCGAGCGACGCCGAAGCGGGGCAACTTGAGCTCCGAAATGCGCGCCGTCAACATGTTAAAGTTTCGCCAGTCGTGCCAGCCGCCGATCGCGTGCTTGATTTTGATTTGGACTTTTTCTTCTCCCCGCGCACTATATAGTCTGCCGTTGTGCGGCGACTTCCAACGCCGCCGACGCAGCTTTTTCAATTGCATGGTGCTGTCAGCTTTGCAAAGACGGCTTGTCACGTCCCAGCTGCAGTATGTGGCTCGCTCATGCCGTGACCCAGCACCCCAACTGCACAGAAGCATTTGGGAAGCCAGTTGCCTGATTACTTTATGGATCAGCTCGCGTTTGGCGGCTTCTGGTGTTCTTTGCCTACCTGCTGCGCGCCATCGGCAATGAGTGGTAAGCATGCGGACCCTCAGCTGCTCGACATGTTGGCAGAAGGCCGTTGGCCTTTTCTTGTCGAACCTACCTGGCACGAGAGAGGCCAACTATTGCCCGTCGGACGACAACTAGGCTTGGCTGAACCGTGAGACACTCAGCAAAGTAGCCAGGTGTAGGGCTACCAAGATTGCTCTGCTGTCATCCGAAGCGTTGCGGTTCCCACCTCACCGGAGGTCACATTTGCATCGGCCCGGGATATAAGGAGTCGGAGACGACAACATTTATAGGCGGAGGTACTTTGCCAAGTGGACGACGATCCACTGTCGATGGCTCAACGGGTCCTCCCCATGGGGTTTGGCTGCCCATAATCCGCTTCCCGTTAAGACGTCGGCCGTATCCCGACGGACCTGCATCCCTTGACAGAGCAGCATCACGCGACGGCTCAGCTAGCCAACGTTGGCGATGGCTGGATCTCTGTGAAGTGGCGGCCAAGACGCTTCTCCTCGGCAAACCCCAGCTTTCAGACAGGCCAGATCCATCTTACCCCACAAACCCCAACGCCAAGAAGCTCGCAGCCTCGTCTCGGTGCCAGTCCCGGTAATTCCCCTATCACTGGGTTTCTCTTGGTGCCAACTTTGCACCCTATCACGGCTGAAAACCGGTCTGCGCGTCGGCAGTGTTCAGCCGCCATTGTGTAAGACTTTCCCAACGAGTGAAGGAGGGGTCGTCCTTGGCGAATATCGCCATGTCCGCTCGGGGTTCACTCCGATCCAGTTTCCGTCTTGGACCTTCTGGCCCGAGGCTCTGGGTATAGGGGGCACGCTATACCAATATGAATGCCAACTCGGGGGCCTCAAAACCAACCACGATGCCTTGTGTATTCCACGCGCGGGGCCCCATTTACTTGGCAGTGAGAACGTGGGGTTACAACGCGGGGAAGAGACTGATACCGCAGGGCACCATAAAGGTGAGCCCGTCCTCGGAAAGGAAAATGGGTTGCCTCTGTCAGATGTGGGCTCTCTCTTGACCGTACGTCCCCGGGAACTTCACTCGTCCCGCTCCGTATACCAAAGCACTGGCAAAATGGCGCCCCCTGCAACCAGTACCGAGAAGGCAGAGGCGCTACACGTCGAGCGCGAAGATGTCCTCGCCGACGAAAAGGCAAGCAGGCAGATGGGCGACTACTCCGGCGCCGTCGCGAAGACAGACCCAGCGGAGATCAAGCTCGTACGAAAGTTGGATCTATGGATCATGGTAAGTACTCTGTTCTGCGCCCCCTGGCCTTTGGGGTCGTTTGCCGGCAGAGTGGTCGACTAAGTGCCCGGTCAAAGCCTACCTTATGGTTCATGTACTGGCTCAATTTTCTCGACCGCAACGCCATCACCCTGGCCCGGCTGAACGGCTTAGAGGAGGACCTCGGGCTCAAGGGCGTGGAATACAACACCAGCGTTTCCATCCTCTTCGTGGGCTATATCCTAGGCCAGATTCCCAGCAACATGCTGATGACTCGGGTTCGGCCCTCGTGGTACATGGGCGGCTTCATGATGGCCTGGGCTGTTGCCAGCTCCCTCACTGCCCTCAGTCACAACTACGTCGGCCTGGTGCTTACTCGCTTTTTCCTGGGCGTGGTCGAGGCTCCGTACTACCCCGGCGCCCTATACATCCTGTCCATCTTCTACACACGCAAGGAGCTGGCGATGAGAATCAGCATCCTGTACTCGGGCAGCATCCTGGCGACTGCCTTTGCCGGGTTGATCTTTGCTGGTATCCAACATGGCATGGACGGAACGTTGGGACTGAAAGCCTGGCGATGGCTCTTTATCCTCCAGGGTGTTGCAACCTTCCTCGTCGCCATCGTGGCTTGTTTCACGTTGCCAGATGAGCCCCTAAACACGCGCTGGCTAACACCCGAGGAACGACAACTCGCGCACGACCGCGTCAACCGTGACACTGTAGCGGCGGAGGGGAAGAGCAGTGCCTGGACAGGGCTCAAGGAGTGCTGCAAGGACCCCAAGGTTTGGGTCTTCGCCTTCATGTGAGTCGGCCATGGTTTTCCTCTTTGCCCACTTACCTGCCTGATCCCCAAAGTCTGACCGGAAACTAGGCAACACATGCACATCGCCACCAACGGGTTCAAGAACTTCTTCCCCACCCTGGTCGAGACGCTTCAGTTCAACGAGACCGTCACGCTGGTTTTGACCTGCCCTCCGTACCTGATCGCGGGGGCCATCTCGGTCGTCTGGGCCTGGTCGTCGGGCCACTTCAACGAACGGACCTGGCACATCACCATCTCCAAGGTCGTGGCGCTCGCCGGCTTCGTGCTCTGCGCCGCCACGATGAACGTGGGGGCACGCTACTTTGGCATGTGTGTGTTTACCATTGGTACCTACGGCGTGAACTCGATCCTCCTGGGCTGGGTGAGCTCCAGCTGCGGACAGACCAGGGAGAAGAAGGCGGCGGCCCTGGCCATCGCCAACACGAGTGCCAGCATCAGCCTAGTCTGGACACCGGTACGTAATCCCCCCGGACATGCCCAACGCCCCAAATCCACTAACGGTTCCGGCACAGTACCTCTGGCCTAAGTCGGACTCCCCCCGTTACATCCTCCCGCTGGCCAGTAGCGCCGCGTTTTCGATTGCTTGCGCTGTGGCGGCTTGGTTCATGAAGGCGATGTTGGTCCGGGAGAACCGGAAGATCCGGCGGACTGACAACGAGGCGACCTTGTTTTACGCCTATTAGGATGTACAGCTAGCTGCTAGGTATAATTTTCTATAAGGGGCCGGCCGTAATGTCGTCCAAGGGCTCACAGCTCTGCTGCCGAGTAGTAAAGCCCGGGTTACATTATTGGAGTCAAAGTCGAAAGCCATGGGTGGGGTCTGTTGACGAGGTCCGTAGCTGCGCAGTGGCGTCACGATAGACCAGGCTCTACAATATTTGGCAAACTTAACTGTAAACCAGTGTCTTTAACCCCGTGTTCAGATGATGCCCGATGAAGGACGCCACCATCCTTAAAAAATTTTCTCATCTTCGATCGGTCGGTGCGACCATGGGGAAACAGAACACTGTCGACAGAAGCCAACGCCGTGGCAGCGCGCCTGGAAACTCAATACGTAACTACGTAACGACCAGATGCCGACCGCGCCCCGAACCCAGCAGGTGGGGGGGCTTGTAGCGGCACGAGGGCCGGTAAATTGCTTGAGTACTTCCACAGCCTAGTTCTTACAACCGGGGGTGGTACAGAGCCTTGTCGAGGGGACCATTGACCAGCGTATGAGGGCCGGTAGTCGGGACCTGTGTTTTTGTTGTCGACCATAGTTGGGCATAAACATAATCAGTCCATGACACGCGGGGAGGAGAAACACGCAGTGATGGTTGGAAAAAGACGAGGTATTTGATAATCCTGCTCTACCAAAGTAAAAACAGTGCAATATCTCCCACAACAGCCCACCGGCACGCGGCCCGCCACCGACCATTACGGCCTCGGTCAGATGGGCTTCCCCACAACCTTCACGGGGTGAGCCTCCGTGTTGAAGACGAATTGGTTGTCGTGGTTGGCCGACACCTGCCACGGAGCGTCCTGGTCCATCAGTTAGTCTTTTGGGGGGGTTTCTTCCCCGCATCCTCGGGGTCGGATAGGGGGGGAAGGGGGCTTGACTTGCCTCGGCTTGGATGAGGTACGAGTACTTGAGCACCTCGGCGAACCAGAAGCTGTCCTGGAAGTCGGCGAAGCCGCCGCCGGCAGGGGCGTTGACGTTGCGGACCTCGGAGAAGCCGACGCCGGCCGAGCAGGTGGCGTTGATGCTCTCGAAGGCGGCCCAGGCCCAGTCCTGGTACTTGGTGTCGCCCGTGGCGCGGTAGGCGTAGTAGAAGCTCTCGATGACCTCGGGGCGGAGGATGTAGTCGGCCGACGTGACCCAGAAGCCGGCGTCGGCGTAGAAGGCGGCCTGGTCGGCGGGCGGCGCCGGGTTCCGCGTCGCGTTGCCCGGCGGCAGCGCCGCGTCGTCGGCCTGCCACGCGAAGCCCTCGGGCCCGATGCCCGTCGCCGTCGCCGCGTACGTCTCGTGGCAGCCGTGCGTCAGCGCGAGCCCGAAGTCGACGTAGTCGGCCCGGTCCAACACGAGGCCGCCCAGCACGAAGTTGCCGCCGTCGAAGCACGCCAGGTGGCCCGACCGGTAGGTCAGGTTGCCGGCGCCGTTGTAGGCCGCCAGGAACGTTATGTCGGGCCGCGTCGACGGGTGCGACGCCAGGTACTTGATGCTCGAGTCGGCCACCGTGACCCAGGCGTCCTTGTACTCGCCGAAGCGCGCCGTGTCGTACACATACATCTTGATGAGATACTCGTAGTAGCTGTCGGTTCCGCCGTTCCAGCCGCCGCGCGAGTTCAGGAAGGAACCGTTGCGCACGTCGACGTCGCTGCCCAGAAGACCGGGGTACGGCTCCGCCACCTCTTTCGGCTGCGGGTTCAGGAGGTACGACTCGCCCTTTTGCGCCAGCTCGGCGTACTCCTTGTTGCCCGTCTTGTCGCTGAGCCGAGTCCACTCGAGAACCAGAGTGCCGATGGTGGCCAGGCCGTTGGACGTGTCGTTGCTGACACGGGCGGGCTCGAAGAGCAGGCCGTTGATGGGCACACCGCTTGGCGTGTCAAAGGCAACCTTCAGGTTGTCGGCGAGATGAACGGCCTGGTCCAGAATAACCGAAAGCGTTGTGGTGTTGCTGACATATTTGCTGGCGATGGCTTCGGAAAGCAGATCGTGGGCTGCGTCTCGTCAGTTACCTAGGCCATTGAGTTCCGAAGTCCACGGGCTTTACCAGACAGCAATCCGCCCAGGTGGCGAATGGTCGTCTCAAAGAGCGACACGGTCTGGGTCGGATCGGCGACCTTGTCGTAGTTGATCTGAGGGATGTAATCAAGTATCTGGCCGATCACCTTTTCGTTTCCCATGATGATGGCCGTGCTCAGGGCATCGATGGCACTGGCTCCCCACCCGGACCTTTACGCCAGTTAGCCAGCCAGGCTCTATGGACCGAGGCGGCGGTCACTTACAGCTCATCCGAGAAGCCCTTGGAAATGGGCTTCAGAGAGTCGTGCGGAAACGCATATTTGTAGTAGCCATCCCATGACCGGTCGAACGCTTCCTTGACGGCGGCAGCGCGTTCGGGACGGGCGACATAAGAGGGGGCGGTCGTCCTGACATGAGAGGGAGCGTTCCGCGGAGGGACAGCCACGGCGTGGCCGCGGGCCAGACAGGCCAGGAGGGCCAGAGTCCGTGTCGAAGAGACCATAGCGCCGACCGAAGCGCGGCAATGCGGATTATCCAAAGAGACGAGAGGCAGAACAGAGACAGAAGCCGGTAGGACAGACTCAACTCGGAGCGCCGGTAGGGCCAACCAAAACTCCCAAACCGAGGCTGGAGCGAAGGGCGTGGAAGTGCTCGACAGGAGGACAGCGCGGGACCGACTGGGCATTATGTACCTGCCGGTCCCTCCTCGATCCGGCCTTTGATGGGTTGCATAGCCGGCCCCCCCTTTGTTCAGATGGAATACTTGGTTCCTGCCCCTACCTGACTACTTGCGTGCGTCTACTTTTCGACCTAGCAAGTACCTGGAAGCCTTATGGCACGTTCGAGTCCACCTGGCCAGGAGCACCAGACCTACCCACCCAAGCCCAAGCCGGGTGGTGTAGGGAAGCAGAAAATGGTGACGGCTTGTGGGCGGGAATCTGGGACGGAGAGGTGGATGGATGGATCTGCATACGTCCAGCCGGGTCTCCCGAGGTTCCAATGGCATCGGGCCATCCATGTTTGAACCCATCTATGCTTCTGCTGCATGGCGGCTGCGGGGCATTGAGTAAGCTCGGCACACGCATCAGCGGAGAGGGGAGGGTTGCACATGAAATGGAGAGATGCTGTAGGGGAGAGGGGGGACGGTAGGCGAGTACTACTGCACATGGATGGATGCCATGTAAGCGGGTGTTTCCTCTCCCAAACCCCAGGTACTTGCTTCACTTATCGATCGCCTATAGAATCAATACTATACGGGTGAGGCGGGGCAAGGGATTGGCGGGGACTCAAGGCGTGGTCGCCTCCAGGGCCTGCGTGAGCTTATTGGACTCTGTTCGTAGGCAATGGGGCTAGGTATTTACTTACATGGGTTAGTACTTTAGCTATCTCTTCCAACTGGCTTGGTGCCGTTCAAGGCAGGTAAAATTGCAGTGGCGGCTTCGGCTACGGTGCGAGACAGACAAGCTCTGAACGGGTCCGGGGCAGGTCGGGACGGGTAGGTCATGGTTGTTGGTACCTGACAGCGACAGGAAACACCATAGGTTAGTTACCAGCGTGTCACTGCGGCAGGAGAATTGAAGGAAGCGGGTAGACCTCACCGATACGGGATCCAGCGCGTGTAGATCCATGTCTAAGACAACCGGCTCACGCTGCCCATGGATGCTGCCCTACGGCCTCCTGAGAACAGGCGACGAGGGGGAGCCGCATGACCGGGGCGCAACCAAGTAACGTTGGATGGGATGGAAATGCAAGGTAGCCACTCAGTTGGCATTCCCCGCGGCGACGCATCCATCCCTGCGTCGCTCGCCAAAAGGAAAAAAAGGGAGAACAACACCGACTTTTCCCTGCAGTTCAGTCCATCGTGAATTAACTCGGCACATCCCAATTTTCCCTACGCAGATCCACGGGCCGAGTAAAGACTGATTCGGCCGGCTCCAGGAAGGTCCTTGTCCAAGCATACGAGGGAGGAGGTACTATAAGCAGTTAGGAGGTAGAGAGCGGGGGAAGGAGGGCACCCGTCGATGGTCGATGCCGATCGCACCGCATCGGGGATGTGACGACTGCCGGACTGGGCAACAGAGTTAGCCTCATGACGGCATCCACTGGCGGGCTGCCGCCGTCGCGAGAACCTTTGCATCCCGCTACTGGACGGGCTTACTGGGGAGAATGCGTATCGAGGCCCGGGATCGGGCCATTCGGAGATTTGATCCGGCCTCTCGACCTTCCGTAAACAACCAAGCCTGCGTCGTAGATTTCGGGGGAGCACGGCAAATTATCGGGAGCCCCGTGTCGCGCACTTCATGACCAGGCGCACGCGCGTGCCGTTCCATATGACCGTCAACATCGACCAAGTTGCCCCCCTGGGCCACCACCACCACCAGCTATATCCAAATACTGTGACAATCCAATTGCGCTGCTGTCGTCTTCCATCCTCCAGATCTGAAGGGACTCCTTGCGGACTGGGAAAAGCGAGGCACATGCGGCGAGAGTGAACACCTCCAGTTTTCAAGGATGGGCACATGGGAGGGGTCCCGTCAAGTGAGCCCCCTCATCCCCGGACGGGGAAACTGGGTGAACATCAGCCGACCCCCGGAGCATGATCCCAGCAGTGGACGGCCAAGCCGCACGCCGCCAAGTGGGCATAGCATCAACCCCAGTGTTGCTCGGTCTACTCTGAGATTCGCGCTGCGGTTGGTCGCTTGAAGCTCGACTAAGATTGTGTTTATCAATGTTTCCAGCGGTCAGCGACGCTCTGCACATGCATGAGAGCCATCCACTGTTACCTCGCCGGCCATGCAGACCCGGGTCACAGCGATACCGCCAGGTATTCGATGTAACCCCCGGAGCCTAGGGTCTGTAGGCGCCAAACCGCCACGCTGCAAGAAGCAGGCCGTCTGGTAAGCACGAGGCCAGGCGTCGACGGACCGTCGATGTGCTTAGGGCGTTTGTTCCCGGCCTATCGCCTCGCTCGCAGCCGAACAGTCGAATGCAGCCTTCCCTGTGAGCGCGACATTACGAAGCCATGTGCCTTTCCACATGTGACGACCCGGTGGCATCAGCAGACACTTGCGAGGATCCGGCAGTGGCCACGATAAAGTCCACTGCAGGCACCCAAGCGCAAACATGGCATCGGGACGGCTACATTCGGGAACTCGTGTCCCACTGCCGTGGCACCGACTTTTACGGCATACGCGGGCCACCACCGGACACCATCAGCTGGCCCACCTCGTTATTTCTCTCTCAATTTGGCGAGTGCGGCAGCCACGCCGTCACCGAGGTCACTCTCCTGTTGCCGGCTGGAGGGCTGCCCAGCAGCTGCTGACTTTTTCGACTCCTCGATAGCTGCCGAAATCATGGCTTCTTCGTCCTCTTCATCGTCAGGTTCCCATATGTGAAACTGGCCCGGTTTGCTCTGCGGCGACTTGTCCTTCTGCTCCGTGACCGCAGCGAGCGGCGGCATATCCCTTAGGGGCACTCGGCTTAACGGAATGGCCTGGTCAAGCACACTATTGCTGCCCGCGGCCCGAAGGGGCTGGCTCTTCGCTGCCGGTGCTCTGAAGGGCTCCTCAACGACAGCGCACCACTTTTTGACCTTTTTCTCGCCCCACCCCCCAATGACGGCAACCTGTTCTGGGTCGGCGTTGACGGCATTCCGTATACTCCCAAAAGCGCTGACCAACGACACTGCGTCGGATTTGTTGATGCCCCGGGGAACAGTGACGAACTCGACCAGCCTCTCCGTGTAACTCGTGGCTTGCTGGCCTTTGATGCCCGAGAAGCTGGCGTGCTCGTATGACTTGTACAACTCGAGGTAGCGTGCGGCTTCGGCCGCCGACCAGCAAAGAATGATGGTGACGTTATTCACCAGAGACGTCTTGGAGAGCTCGCGCAACGCGTCTTCGTGGTTGGGAATGTCCACCATGGTCAAGACAATCCGGAGATTGTATTTGCCCTGGAGGTTTCGAATTCGGGTGTAGATGTATTCGGGATGGAGCCTGTGGTACTTGAGGCTGAGAAACAGAGCACAAGTCGTCAGTCCCAGGCCGTAGTCGGCCGGGATGTCGCTGTATTCCCATGCGACCGAACGCAGGGACGCCAACACGGGGTTGCCCTTCTGGCGGGGGGACACGAGGATAGTCGATCCCGACGAGCGTTGGGGAAGGGCCTGGGGCGTGGGCTGCACGATTTTGGGCCCGGCTCCGGCTGCCGACGCCGCAGCTTGGGGAGGCGGGGCTTTGTCGAGGCGCTGAGGCGTGGGTTGCTGAATACGCTGAGGCGTGGGTTGCTGAATGCGCTGCGGCGTGGGTTGCTGCACGCGGCTCTGGCTCTGGCTCTGGCTTTGGCTCTGGCTCGCATTCGGCGTGGCTGCAGTGCCGGCCGAGGATGCCAAAGCGCTGAGAAAGTCCGGGTCCGCACCGAAATCATCGTCGTCGTCCATGGTCGCGCCGGCGAGGATTGTGCGCGAAAACGCGGTAGTTCGGCACAGGCGAGTCGAGCGAGCGAGGTGCAACTGTGAATGGTGCTATGGAACTGGATGTGATGCGATAGAGTGGGAATGATGGATTGTATGGGAGCTCAAGGTGCTGGGTCCTCGCGTCATCGACGCGCCAGGTCCGTAAGCTGCCCAAGCCCCCGCGGCTGGCGTATCGTGGGGTATCCCTGTCATGGGGCCATCCACTATGATGGACCCTCCAACCCCGCCGGACGGATCCTATACCAGCCCCGGCATTCATCTTCCATATCAAGCTTATGTTTTCCTTACAGGTTAGCTATGCCTACAGCATCTCAGAATGTATCGATGTTTCTGCCTTCGTGCCATGTCGAACACGAGTCGACAAGAAGGTGTGCTAGCACCACCACCAACTCGTTCGTCGTCGTCCGCTCCTGCCGTTCCCAACGACCTGTGGCAGTGGGCATCTAACGGCCACGGTTGGTTAAGCAAGCACTTACGTACTTTGCTTCTCTACCCCTTTACCCTCGGAACATTGCCTATGGCAGAGAGTCAGCACGACCCTATGCAGGTCCTGATGAACAATACGGCCGTCACCAAGACGATGCCGTTCTGCGTATGTCACTTCGCCCGAGGAAACCCTAGAATGGATCTGACGATAGCTGGAGGCCAGCACGACAGTACGACCTTTCCAAGCGTGCAATGGCCACCGCCAGGTACGCCGCTGCCTTTGCTGAATGTCCTTGTGGCAAACAGTGAACTACACCCACGGTTTGGTCCATGCAGAGTCGCCATCCATTCAGGGCAGGCCGAGAAGCAGGTGCATATTCGGCCACGGCTGCCACGCGTGTCGCGGTCAGACCTCGGTTCTTGATGGCCGTACATGACGCGGGCCGCCACGTACCATTCCCGTAGCTGCTGCGAGCCACACGCCAGCGGCGAAGTCCCAGCCAAGCATGGACCAGGAACTTGCGGTGGCCTACAAACCATGAGTGAAGCAGGTTCCAGAGCACTCAATGACGGCATCACTGCAGGCGCAACGCTCACGAGGAGTCCACGCAACGCCAAAGCCGCGCCCCTGGTCCGGCTTGGCTGGGATCGGCCCCCACGAAGACCAACTCACAGGCCGCGGGTTTCTTCTGCCTGGGTCGCCATCCATCTCTGCAGGTACAGACCCGATACAGACGGCAACGAGAGACACTGGCACATACTTACACAAGGCCGGGCTGTCATTGGTTGTGCACGAAACGACTTGCCCGATTGGTCCTGTCTTTCTGCATTGGGCAACGTCCAAACCTGTACCGGCCGATTGTTGCGTTCATATCACCACAAACCCGACTACAGCTGCGTCTGCATCGAGATGAAGTAGGGAATCCCCAGACGGAATTCGACCCCTTTCTACCTAGCCTTCTGTCCGACGGCCGACAGCTTCAAGGTCTTGCGGGTACGGGCAACCAGGATGGTTCTTGCATGCGCTTGTAGGGAATCTGTGAGTACAACGGGCAACTGGTGGTTCGGTTCCGCTGTTCCGATTTCCCAGGCTCGATTACATACTTATAATGATAGGGTCCGAGAAACACCATCATACTCCATTTCACGCAATGCTGGAGGCAGCTTCCATATACAAGATTCTGATCCAGCCAACGCGTCTAATATTCGTACATCTTTTCAGCGACCTGTCCGACTAAGAGACGGGCGCACGCTTCTCGATCTGCAGCTCAACGTTCTCATAGTAGGTGAGCCCTCCCTTGTAGATATAGTCGCCCTTGCTGAAAGAGGTCGGTCGGAACGTGCGGAAGAATTGGAGAGGGGCCTTGTACAGCTCCATATTGGCGATTTCGCGACCCAGACACACCCGGGCGCCGTACCCGAAAGCCATGTTGTACTTGTTGTACTCCTTGGCTCTCTCGGGATCCAGCCAACGCTCGGGCTTGAACTCGTCGGCGTCGTCGCCATAGATTCGAGGGTCACGGTGCACAATCCACGGGTTGCAAGTGACTTCGCAACCCTCGGGGACAAACATGCCGAAGAGATCCAAGCCGCCCTTGGGAGCCAGCCGGGGAAAAATATTAGGAGCCGAGGGGCTAAGGCGCATGCTTTCCTTCACCACCGCAAGGTAGTACGGGCAGTGTTCGAGAACCTCTTCGTACGTTGGCATGGGTGAGAGCTTGCCTTCCCGCGTCGCTGCGTCCAGTTCGGCCATCAGCTTGTCGTATACAGCCGGATGCGACATGATATCGCGCATAAGCGCCTGGAAAGAAGTCCCTGTCGTGTCTGCGCCCGCAAGAAGCACGAGGAGAATTTCGGCCTTGATGTAGTCGAGATCCAGGGGCTTCCCGTTCTCGTCACGAGCCTCGATGAAGCTGCCACGGTTTTAGTTATCAACCACGTTTTGCCACCAACCCAGGGCTGGGACACAAATCGGTCTGATACTTACGTCTGGAGCAAGTCGATACGACCAATGGTATTTCCCTTCTCGATGTCTTCGAACCGCTGCTTGATGAGCTTGTCGCGGAATCTCATCAGAGTTCCGATGCCGCTATCCTGCTCCGGGCTGGCCACCATATACTTGCCCAGGAAAGTACCCTTCACCCAGTTCGTGAATGGATAGCAGCGCGCCATGATTCCGAAGGGGATCAGGCCATCGTGGAAGCCCTGGACCAGACCCTCGACGTCTTTCTCCTGCTCAATGAAACCAAAGGGCGCTCCAAAGCCAACTTCGCTGATGACGTCGTAGGCCATATAGACGGCCCAGGGCGCAAAGTCAAATTTCTTTCCCGTCTGAGCGAAGCGTTGGTCGAGCTTGTCGATCCACCGCTCAATGTTTTGGTCAATCAAGGGCTCCATTCGCTTGATGTTGGTGAAGCTGTAAGGCGCGGCGGCAATCTTGCGGAAGTGCGCGTGCTGCTTCTGATCCTGCATGTTGAACAGCGACTCGGTCTCGCCAAAGCTGCCTGTGATGTAGTGCTTGGACTTGTGGGCATTGCGGTTGTAGATTACAGGCAGCTTGGTGGCATCCGAGACAATGAGCATGGTCGGCGTGATCCGGATCACGGGGCCTGTGACTCCGTCGTGAGCAACCTGTGCCGGAAGTCTTCGGAATACCGGGGAGACGGAGGAAGTGACATACCGTGCTTTCGGTGGAGGGCCCGGACGACCTCGGGCTCATCGCCCTTCACATTGTGGTATGTAAGCCACAGACGGGTGACACCGCCCCAGAAGGGGCCAGGGAATTTGGAGAGAGGATGGAAGAAGCGGTAGTACACGATCTGGTGTACGATCTTGAACAGCACAAACGCCACGCCGAGCAGGGCGACGCTCGCCAGGCTGAGCAACGCCATGGCCAGGCCTGATCGAAAAGCGCAGATGTGTACGAAAGGCCTGCCGGGGGCGGCGGGTACCAAGGTTCAGTGAGCTGCTTCTACTCGCCCCAGAAACTGCTTGAGGCTCATGCGGACAGGCAAGAGAGGAGAGAGAGAGAGTAACGGCCTGGGTGAAATAGTCGGCATATTCCGGACATTTACATCTAACATGGAGGTACAACCTCCCAGACCCCGCAGGAACTCTTTCCTTCTTCGGCAAGAGAGGCCGGATGGGGACTGACAGGTCTGGGCCCATGACACGACTCGTCGACGCCAGAACCGAAACGCGGACCGGTATAGAAGTTACATCCAGCGGCATGTGGATCGGTCCTATTGAAGAAACACATCCGAGCAAGGCAACGAGCGGACCGGTTCACAGTCGGTGCCAAGAGGCTGCGCTATTCTGCAGACGGCTACCCAGGGTCCGTCCAACCCACGACAGGCCGGGGGGGCGCCGGTCGGTGTTGCATAGAGAAAACGAAGCGATGCCTTCCTTCACGGGAAGGGGGTGGGGGGTTTCATGGCATCTAGCACTAGCGATCTTAGCCATCTACTCTGCCAACCATCGCTTAGAATGACGAGGCTCCGCAACCAATGGCACTTTGACAAGGGGCAGAGAGGCCCGAATTCCCACATCCCTCGACAACTCGACAACGACCTCTCCCACTGGTCCACCGGCACAGCAAAACTCCACGCTGAACCACTGTTGCTAGCGGGTCCCGGGCGCCTCCCCGGTTGGCTCTATGCCTCTTCCAGGGAGTCATGGCTGCCCAGGGCTGCCCAGGGCTGCCCAGAGCTCTCAGGCTGCTTACTATGTACGGACGCGATCCGGTGGCTACCCCGTCCTGACGACTCCATCATGGGATGGAGTCTTACGGGCCGTTGCCTTTTCTCATTTCTCCGAAGCAGCCACACGGACTGGAAAGTGACAGCACGCTCAGCACGTTACGCCGGCCGGCACTCGCCGAGCGGTGCGTTCGCGCCGCCAGAACGCTTGGTGTGTGCTGAAACGGCACGGCATGCGAACGGGTCCTGCCGCAGCAGTTCTCGGCCCTCTTGATGAACGAGTGTGTTCGCCCAAGCCTTGATGCATACAGCAGGGTGCCATGCCCATGACAGGCTACTGCAGGACCCGGCAGCGTGGCAATGTGGCAGTGTGGCAGCGTGGCAGCGTGGCACGGGCGACCTAAGCGAGAAACAGACAAGCAGCTCATCGTCGTGCCATCTCGGTACGGCTGGGGGGTTATTTGCAATATGGAATGAAGCACCCAGTGAAAAATCTGCCCAACCCCTTGCTGCTCTTGTTACCGACAAGGGAATCCAGCAACCCGGCCGACTCCAAACGAGCACACGCTGGGCCGATGGGGGGCTTTTGCGTGCCGGGTCTTGCGGCTGTGGGAGAGAAAACACAGTATAGTGACCTCGACAGCCTGGCCAACCTGGTTGGTGCTCGTGCCGCCTTTGGACGTGTAGAATTACACAACACAGGCCGGGGTATCTTGGGTCGTGGCGCCAGGGTCAATCATTGCCGTGGTGAGTGAGGGTTCGAAATCGAACCACCAGAGTGCTCTCGCCCTTCCGACCCGGCCTTCAAGGGCCACCAGACGCACCCACGCCGGCTCCCGGTTCGAGACGGATAATGGGAGGACCGCCCTCGTGCTCGAGCGTGCCCCTCGTGAGCGGGTCGGGAAATGGGGGACGGCCAAACCAACCACACGTCTTGCCAGTGGTCTCGCGCTGCCGGGCCGTTTTGTCTCTCTCCACCGAATTCAGTAACGCCATTGGATGATCTGCCCGCCGCCAATCCTGCCCCCACCGTCTCCGGCATTCTTATACAGATATGGTAAATGATCTGTACCCCTGTTTGCGATTGTACGGTTACCCCGTGCCATTGGCTTTGGACCCTGGGCGGCACAGCGGCGACAACGCCTCGCGGTGCTTGGTTCTGTAAGGCGGCCCGACGTCGATGGACAACCAGATGGGCTAACGAATATACGATGTCACATAGTTTGCACAAGGAAACCAATGGGGTCTTCCTCTCCTCTACTAGTCCGGGCAATACTGCGGCCCGCCTGGCCAGCCAGCCCCCCCACGTCCTTGTGACTTTTTTTCTCCCAAAAATGACAGAACGCACAGTGCCACCATCAGCGCCATGGTTATATGGGCTCCGGGCTATGCTCGTCTTGGCCCTCAGGCATGTCGAGGGGGCCCACGAAGCAAGCGAGGAAGGATTTCCCGGCGTTTCTCGGATCGATCTCCATGGCACGCGCCTTGAAGCCCTGAGCGCGAGCGAGGAAGCCCTCGCCCGGGGAAAGAGGAACGGGTTCGTGGCACAAGCAAGCGGCGGGCGCCCAGGATGCCGGGCCGCGGTTGGGCGAAGCACTATACGACACAGGTTTTGATTGCATTCATTTGCGGCGCACACTAGTCAGCCTGCCGACGGGGGGCTCTTGGCCTCTGTCCACCCACGGAATGCTGAGCCCTGGGCGTGCCTGGGGTGACTTCGACAAGGTGATATGGCGCATGCCCAGCATATGGGACGCTTGTATGTAGCAACGGCGATCTGAAACGGGGGAAGATCCCGACGACCGGCCTATCATACCGAAAGGGCGACTCGTGTCCCTGGCCGCGCATGATGCAGGACTATAGGCAGGGTCGAGAAGAGGCCCGAATCGGTCGATGAAGACGGCGTTGCGTGTCTGGAGGCGACGGGGGCCTCCACAGCCCTTTAAACAAGACGTCCCCTCGGCGCATCTATCCGACCGCCCCGTTGGACGCGAGACCTTGACCCGAAGTGATTCTTGACTGCCCGTCGCTCCTTTAGTTCCCGCCGTCTGGAGGCTGAGAAAGAGTCCGGCACTCTTCACTTAGCTCGTTCGTTCGTTCCGCCCCGTCCCGTCCCCGTTCCCGTCCCGTGTGGTCCTCAGCATGGACGAGACCGAGTCGCAAGGGCCAATGGTCAACGCCGTGGCCATTGCTTTCGCCATCATTACGGCCATCGCCATCACTCTGCGGCTCTGGGCTCGCGCCTTCATTGTCAAGAAGGTGGGAGCCGACGATGGTGAGTTCGACGCCCAGCCGGCCCCTTTCCTATAGGCCCCCACGGATGGATATCAACTAACGCCACCCAGGCCTCATCCTCGTCGCCGCCGTGAGTTGACCCGTCAGACCGGCGCGGCAAAGCCCTCCCGCGACACGCTAACACGAGATGCCAGCTCCTCTCCTGGGCCTTCATGATCGTGACCATCATCGGTAAGCCGCCCCATTCCCGCTGATGCCCCCCTTTTCCCCTTTTCACGCAAGGGAGCGGACCGCGGTGGCTGACCGACGCCCTCCTCCTCAGCCGTCGACCGCGGCCTCGGGATGCACTTCCCGGTGGTGCTGAGGCGCGGCATGGGCAACCTGACGGAGTACCTGCAGGCCGTGTGGCTGTCGTCCATCTTCTACAACGCCTGCCTCGGCTTCATCAAGATCTCGGTGCTGGCGCTGTACATGCGGCTCGGCGACCGGATGCTGCGGCAGCTCGCCATGATCATGATCGGCGTCGTCTCCTGTCAGGCCGGCGGCAACGTCCTCGCCGCCCTCTTCCAGTGCTCCCCCGTGCGCGGCGCCTACGACGTGACCCTGACCGCCGCCGACAAGACGTGCATCAACGTCAACGCCTTCTACCTTGCCAACGCCGCCGTCAACATCTTCACCGACCTCCTGACGTACACCCTGCCCATCCGCCTCGTCACCCGCCTGCAGGTGCCGCGCCGCCAGAAGATGGGCCTCGCCGTCATCCTGTGTCTGGGTCTCTTGTACGTCCCCCCCCCCCCCTTTTCCCTTACTTTCCCCCTTTCCCCCCGAGTGACCCATCCGAAAAAGGGGGACGTCCGTACTGACGAGAGGGAAATCTCCGTCCCGCCGGCCGCGCAGCGCCTGCATCTCGTCCATCATCCGCATCACCTTCGTGCCGGCGCTGCTCGTCGACGACAGCGACGCGACGTGGGTCATCTCGCCCGCCATGTACTGGTCCGTCATCGAGATCAACGTCGGCATCCTGGCGGCCTCGATCCCGTCGCTCAAGCCCCTCGCCTCGCGCTACGCCCCGCGCCTGCTCGGCGGCTCCTACTACTACGACCGCGACAGCGGCTACCCCCGCAAGACCGGCGGCGGCGGCACCGGCGGCGGCGTCTACGGGCCCTCGTCGGGCCGCCACCCGCGTTCCCGCCCCGGCCCCGGCCCCGGCAGCGTGCAGCTGCGCAGCCGCGACCCGCCCCCGCCGCCCGCCCTGTCGTCTTCCTCGCCGCCGCCGAAGCAGCATTACCGCGCCGGCCCCGCCGGCGTCCCCGACAAGTTCGCCTTCGACACGCACATCGAGCGCGGGCTCGCCGGCGACAACAGCAGCGAGGAGGTCTTGTGCACGCCCAACAACATCAACGTGCGGACGCAGATCGAGACCCGGTACGACGAGCGCTTGTGAAAGCCCGCGGGGCCGGCGGCCGCGGCGGAGAGAGTGGCAAAAGACGCGACAGCGAGGAGCAGGTCCTTCGGCGGTGGACCGGACGGGGGCGTCATCCTCAGCACTCGCTCGCCACCTATCGCGCCTTCTGTACGTTAGGGAAAGTAGGGATTGTTAGTAATAAGGGTAATACACGACAAACATGCAACGGCTGTGCACTCAGTGGCCACCGCAGGCTTTCTTTTCTAGACACTATCGACGCCGCCTGTGTCTACTCGAGGCGACCATAAGCAGCACGATCGACTCCTAGAAGCGACCCCCGGACTGCCCAGGGCCCCTGGGGAATGTGACGGCGCTGGAGTGTGCCCTGTTCTAGGTGAAAATGCAACCAAAAAACCAGATCAAAATATAGCAAAGCCCAATCCTACACCGACACCGCCGCGTCTCGTCAGCCGGTACGCCTGAGCTGGAAAAAGCAAGACATATGCCTCCGTAACCGCACAGCAGCATAACTGCACTCAAGTAGTTCATCGCTCCCACCCGGGGTATCACATCGTCATCCGGTCCAGTACCCCAACATGCGCTGCGACCCAGCCCCGGGCACCCGCCGGCTGGCTACGGGACCCTGTCCCTAAGTCAATAAATACATGGCCCGGCACCCTTTCTCGGCCGCGGCAATATGCCATGGTCGGATGTCGACGTCCTTGTCCACAATACCCCGGGCGCGGGCCAGCGTTCCGAGGCCTCGGTAGTGTGTCAGCAGCTCGCGCATGGCGCTCTCGTATGCGCGTGGGTTGCCATCGCTCTGCACAATGTTTACCTCGAGCACCGAGAGCGGATCCTCGGGCCGCGGCCCGCTTCGCTTGACGAGATAACCGCTGGCGATGGCCGGGTTGAGATCGGTCAGCACCGCCGAGTTGCTGAGGCGGTGCGCCAGCACAGCCCCCCACGTGTGGTCCGTGACGTCAACGAGAGTCGCATCGGCGTCCGACTCGCCGTAGTCGTTGGCACCGCCACCTCCCGGAGACGGAGCGCTGGTGTTGGCGAGCCGGAACGAGGGCGTGGGCGGGTTGCCGCTCTGTTCGGGCGACACAACAGAAGGCTGAGGCGTGGAAACGGGCGTCGTGTAGAAGACGGCCGATGCCGCGTTGGGGATCCTGACACAGGGCGGAAGCAGTTGGAGCGACGGATCGGTGTCCACGGCGACGAGCGTCAGGCTCGTCGAGTGCTTCGTCTCGCTCTGAACCAGGCTGGCCCACATGTCCGTCTCGCTCTGCTCAAGGACGCCGCATTTCGCTACCATGATGCGCCAGTGCACCTTGCGCGTGCTGATGATATCGCGCGTCGTCTCCCACATTTCCCGTGCGACGTCGACAAAGGGCGTGGCGATTGGTTTGCCCTTGCGGCCCAAGCAGTACGACGCTGTCATGTACTGGCTGCCACGATTGTCGGTCCACGCTGCCGTAATCCATCTTTCGTCTATGCTTTGCGAATACGCCACGTGCAGACAACTGTTCTCGTGCATCAGCGAGGAAGATGGCGTCGTGGTCAGTTTAAAGTCCAGCATGCGCGGAAGAGGCTGTTCGAGTACTATGGCCGGGGATGGCGAGGCTCCCCGAAAGAGCGTGCAGCGGTCGTATGTTTCGATGGCGAGCCGGGTGAAGTCGGCGGGTAAGGGCATCGGTAGCGAGGCCGGCGAGGCTAGAAAGTTCATCGGTATCAGTTGTAGGGTCATATCGTTCTCCGACCGCCCCCCGTTGGCCTGAGCTTTCTTGAACATCTGAGACAGTTGGTAGAAAGCATAGCAGGACTCAATGGCAGCCCCATGAACGTCCTGGCAGTAGACAAAGAAGACGGCGATGTTGGTTTCCTTGAGGCCGAGACTCAACAACGTATCGCACAGCTTCGCACCGGCAGAACCCAAAATAGTGGCAGGGCCCTGGGGCGCTTCATTCCCAGGCCCTATCTGGTAGGAGAGAAGGCCACGGGGTATTCCGGCTGAAGCATCCATTCGATTGAAGGAGCCCAGCTTGAGTGATTCGTAGACGCTCAGCATCCGTTCCAGAAAGACGTCGGCGCTGTCCGCGAGCCCCGGAACGTCGGGGAAAATACAGATGGCGTGCATATCCTTGCTTCCGAGGCAGGGCCCAAGGCCAAGACTCTCCCAAAAGGAGATGGCCGTCGGCAGCACCGACAGTCGCGATTCGTATCTGCGGACTTCGAAATGCGGTGAGGGTATCTGGTACGGATTGCTGGGTTTCAACTGCTCAGTGCCCGGTGGACGCGGCTGCATTCGGCTCGCCTGTCCCATTAAAGGCACATCCTGTACCTCCACGAATGGACGGAACTGATATCCGGCAGCGTCGCCGCCAAAGCATGCGGGGTACGTGGTCTGTAAGCCATCTACCAACTTATGCGTGACCGCTAATAGGTCGCGCCGACGATCTAGGCTTGAGTATGCCGAACACTGTGATGTGGACGCTAAGCAAAGAGTGCCGGTGGAAGCTTGCTCAGTGAGTATCTGCGCCGCTATGACGAGATCCAGGTCAGAAAGCGCCGGTTGGAACATTGCAGGCTCGGGATCGGCGAAATATCTAGGTAAAGAAAGATCCGGGTCGGACTTGGACGACACGGGCATATCGAATGATGGGCGGGGAGAAGCGGCATCCATCGACTCCAGTTCCTTGAAGGAAGTGGCCAGGGATTCTCCATCGTCGTCCGGCCGCTTCCTGCGGATGCTGACCGACTTGACCGGAGAGGCGGGCTCGTCACTTTCATAGCTAGAGTCGTCCTGGTCTGATATCAAGCTGACCTCGTCTGCGTCCGATGGAGGGTCATCGGCTTTCACGGGGCTCGCGGGCTGGGAGGCGACATTGCCGTTAGCAAACCGGGCCAGTAACTCGTTTATCTTATGCGGCGCTCGTTTGGTAGTCCGGCGTCCCTTCCCGTGTCGTTTGAGGTAATTTGTCGTGGGTGGCGCGTTCGAAACAGACGGTTGACTATCTTCGGACCGCGAGGGTGTGAAATCAAAGCGGCCATTGCCCTGATATTTGCTGTTGACCGTCGACAGATCTGGCCCGAAGTCGACTTTCTCAAAAATACTGTCAGATCGTGGCCGGTATTGCTGCGAGCTGTGCCTGACCGTCGAGTAACTGTCGATGGATGCCTTGATACGTTTGAAAACCGTATCCGGGTTAAAAGGGCTAGCTTGTCGTTTCAACGTAGGCGGGTCTTGACGGCTTGAGCCCGTCTCCGTGGATTTCTTCGACTCCTGTGCTAGCGAACTCCGCGCGTCTTTCAGTTCTGGTTTGGCAAAAACGATCTCCGGCACGGCAGCAGGCGTAGGCATCACTACGGGATCGTTTTTTATCTCAGGCGCCTCCGCAACAGCTGGATGGTTGAAGTCGGGCGCTACGTCGAGTTGGGGCATACCGCTGGACATATCAGGCATGTCGAGGGAGATATCCATGGCGCCGGGCTGCTCGTCGAAGAAATTGAAGTCGGCATCCGTGATGTCGTTATCACCCCCAAACATATCAGGACCCAGATCGCCAAATAGGTTCTCCGAATCAAAGGAGCCATTACCGCGATCCCTCTTGACGACTGGAGCCTCCCAAGCCTCGGGAAAGGGATCTGCAAGAGGAGCGCTCTTTGTCATCTCGACGTCAGCCACAGCAGCAGCTGTCGTTGTGTTGTTGACGGGGCTCGAGACGATCCCATCCACCGAGGGTGTAATTCCCACGGGCATTTGCACACCATCCGGGGGAGTCGGATACATGGCACCCGGTGGCGCTCCGGCGTTGGCGGGGCGATGCAGAGCTAGAGGAGAGAGCCCGTTTGATTGCTGTGCTTGACCTTCCGACGGTGGTACCTCAGGGGCCGCTACCGTCTCTCTGTCCTTTGCCCTTTTAGCCAGCAACTCGTCCCGTTCGGCTGCGCCGAGAAACCAAGATTTAGCGAGGGTCAAAGGATCATAGGACTGCTCGGCCATCGCATCCGAGGCCTCCTCGGGTGCGCTGCCAACGGCGAGCTTGGAAAACGCTTTGCAGAAACAGAGATTCGATGGCCACGACATGCTGCTGCATGTGTTGAGCTGAGGTGTTCTCTTCCCGTCGAACCGGGGCTCGACCGGTTTCCGACGAACGCGCTGAAGACTGAGCCATTTCTGTGTCCCACTGATGGGCGAAGGCAGATTCCTCGCTTCTAGGAGTTTGGAATAAAACCTGCGCCACGGGTTCAGCCGTTCATCCCTCTCAGACCGCAAGCGCAGGACTTGAAGATCGGGCGACTGACCCATCATGCTCTCGGCAGAAGGGTGCTCGTTACTGGCGACGGCGTGACAAGTCGCAAAGACGCCCAAGGGGGCCGCCAAGACAGTGACACCAAGCGGAGGCAAAAAGGGAGTGTCCGAGAACAAGCTTAGCCCCTCGGCCAGAGAGACGTTGATCATGGCCACTAGGACGCCCGTGGTGGTTAAGTAGGCTCTGAGCGAGGCCAAGTGGGGAGTATCGGCATTGCTCTCGCCATGCATGTGCTGCGGAAGCAGCAAAGTTCTCGTGTTAAGCGGGATGGCGCCGGTCGTACTGCAGAGAGTCGCCACGAGAGCGGAAACGACGGCGGATATAAAAGGTTCGTAGGCGTCCTTGGCCGACGTAGTAA
Organism: Nigrospora sphaerica; assembly: GCA_018287875.1. Classification (NCBI taxonomy): domain Eukaryota; kingdom Fungi; phylum Ascomycota; class Sordariomycetes; order Amphisphaeriales; family Apiosporaceae; genus Nigrospora; species Nigrospora sphaerica. The sequence goes on from JAGVVL010000017.1 coordinate 1,785,168, forward strand.
CGACCGGCCTGGCGTCGTTGGATCCGGTCAAGTCGACGACTTGGTAACTCCGCACCGACGGGTCCAGGGCGCCCGTAACAACAGGCGATGAGCTGTTGGGCGTAATGGCGGCATTCGGCCCGGACATGCGGTTTTTGGCGAGGCTGCCGGGCTCAAAGGTGGCCTCTTCAGCCAAGGTCAAACTATAGCCACAGCGGTCTACCGTTCGCGGGAAACTCGGGGCGTCCGACGGTGCGTCCTTCCGGGAAAGGCGAAAGCACCACAAGCCACGGCGGGTGGGATCAGCATAGGCAAGGTAGCCATTGTTTCTCAATGCGCCCTCGAGTTCAAGAGCGCCGGGACCGGAGAGTGCCGAGGGCGGGGAGAGGGGTTCGTAGAATGCGTAAGCGACGGAAGCGATGTTGTTCTGTGCGCGCACGCGGTTAGCTCCTCACCCACGAGGGCAGGGTTGTTCGGAGGGGGTTGCAAGTAACTCACAATCACCAAAGCGTTAGTATTATGTTCGGCAGTGTCCATAGCGTGAGCTCATCGACGGCCGATGTCCGTCCGAGGCGATCGATGGTCATCTGCTGCTGGCTAAGTGGCTGGCGCATCCGAGAAGGAGAGATGATGCTGGAGGGCAGTGGAAACCGGTACGCGTACACTCGTCGAACTGCCCAACTCCATCTCAACAATGGCAGCCGGACGGAGTGGACTGGGTGCGGGCGCCGGTCCGGGCCACCGAAAAAGACGAGCTCTTTGCAGCGCGGTATCTGGGGAGGAGGGAGGGTTTGCACAGCTGGAAGCACGCAGAGCCCGCAATGGACGCGTCGCAGCAAGGGCGCGATAGCCGCTTTACGTTGGACGGCGAGGTGAGACGGATGACTTCGGTCGATGGCTTCCGGTCGCGGGCATCGAGTATTGCGCGGGCGCCAGTCGGACTGTGATTGCCGGTGTTGCCGCCGGTTTTGTCGATATCGTCGCCGTTCGGTATCCTGGTATCCTGGAGGGTCGGCTGTTGTCGCATTCAGGAAGCAAGGTGGTAGAGACTGAGGAGGCCCCAAACGTAGAGTAGCCGCTAATTCCTACGCCCGCTCGCTCCGCGGGCGCATCCATTGGTCCCCAGTTCCGAAGCTGGCGCGCTTCCGCAGGGGCTTGTAGGGGGTCTGTAGGGGGCCTGTTGGGGCTTGGGGCCCAGCGCCCAGGCGTCCCAGCGCCCCGGGGGTCGCGGCTGATGTGGCTTTGGACAGGTGGCTCACGGCCAATAGGCGACTACCTAGGCCGGGCCGGACCAGGTATTTGCGACTAACGTACCACCTACTCACGGGATATGGGAGATCGACCCTCGCCCCAAAAGGGCCCTTGTGCCCGCTAGCTGGAGCACTGTTGCTTGCATCAATCACCAGCTGGACGAAGAGGGGGTAGGAGTGGATGGATCCAGGGTGGAGGAACAATTCCAACCAGGCCCACAGTACTTGCATACATGTACCTCACCGCGGTACAAGCCAAGGTACATGAAGTCATCGTTCATTGGAGGAAGGCTGGGCGGATACCCCGTAAAAAAGTTACTTATCGATAGTATGTAAAGATGCTTGGGCGCTGCAGAACTGACGAACTCACTCACCTTTGCCGCCAGCCAGACAGACGTCGAGCAAACTTCAGCCGCCTTCAGTCGCTCGTCTTGCCAGCTATCTTCTCAACAGCAGCGTGGCGCAAAATTTAAAGCACTTCTGAAGCCTGCGATCCAAAAATCGGCGCACAGTGACCGGCACAGACGTGTGCGCAGTGGCGGTCGCAAACCCGTCTACTCTTTTCTAGTCACCTGCTCTTTCCAGCCCGGCACAATCCTCCCTGGGTACTTCCAACCTCAACCATGAAGGCGGAAAAAACAGGCGATGTGTCCGTATACACGGTCGCCGGCGCAGAGACAGCGCGGCCCCTTCCCGAATGGCTCGCTCGCAGGAGGAAGCGGTCCCTCAAGCAGGATGCCGAGTATCAGAACCGAATAGAGGTGAGTGAAGCCCACCCTGCGAGTCACTGTCAACTTCGAAAACTAACGCCGGAAAACAGCTGCTCCAAGACTTCGGCTTTGAGGAAGCAAGTCAGTGTATCCGGATCTCGGCCTCGGGGGAATACATCATGTCCACTGGAACGTATAAGCCACAGATACACGTGCATTACACTCCCCATCTCTCTTTGTACGGAGATGCCCGTCCCTCTCCGGCCCCTTCCAGACCACTGACAGATATCTCAGGTCCTTTGCCAGGCATACCAAGGCTCTGAACACAACCTTCCAGCTACTGTCGGATGATTACACTAAATCGATACATCTGCAGTCCGACAGGTCCATCGAATTCCACACCAAAGGCGGTTGTCATTATTCCATTCGCATACCGCGGTACGGACGCGATTTGCTGTATGACCGCTACTCCACCGAGGCGTTGGTCCCGGCTGTCGGACTTGATCCTGTCGAGGGCAAGGGCGAGGTGTTTCGTCTCAACCTGGAAGTTGGTCGGTTCATGAAGAGCTATCAAGTCGATGTCGGTCGCGACGAAGGTGTTGAGACTGGTCTGCAAGGCAGCATTAATGTCGGCAGTGTCAATTGCGGTGCTATTGCTGAGCAGTCACATGGCCTCCTCGCATTCGGCACGTCCGTCGGGACCGTCGAGATGTTTGATCCCAGATCCAAGTCGCGTAAGTGAAAGGAGCCCTTGCACTGGCAGAGCGGCACGACTGACACCCGGCTGTAGGTGTTGCCGTCATGGGGGGACAGGAGGGGGAAATCACGGCGCTGGACTTTGCCTCTTCGGGCATGTCGCTGGCCGTGGGATCTTCGAGCGGCCTGGTGAAGCTTTTTGACATGCGCTCCCCAGTGCCCTTGCTCCAGAAAGACCAAGGAATGGGCTACCCGATCAAACAACTCATCCACATGACCACTGCCTCGGAAGAGAGGAAAATACTCTCGGCCGACAAGCGGACCATCAAGATCTGGGACGAGGCCGACGGCAAGCCCTGGACGGCGATAGAACCTGTGGTGTAAGTCTTCATTTGCCCCCGCCGGCATGACACCGCTAACATCTGGTTTTCCTACAGCGACATAAACCATGTGGCATGGATCGAGAAGACGGGCATGCTTATGACTGCGAATGAGGGTGAGTCACAGTTGGACGGCATCCACCTTGCAGAGATTCCTAACACGCATCACAGGGCCCGACCAGCACGCGTTCCTGATCCCCCAACTCGGCCCGTCGCCACGGTGGTGCAGCTTCCTGGACAACATGGTGGACGAGATGGCGGAAGAGGTTCGGACGACGACGTACGACAACTACAAGTTCTTGACCTTGCCAGACCTCAAGGCCATGAGTCTTGATCATCTTATTGGCAAGACCAACCTGCTGCGGCCATACATGCACGGCTTCTTCGTTGCCAGCAAGCTGTACGACCAGGCCAAGCTGATCGCGAACCCCTATGCTTGGGAAGAGGAGCGCGCCAAGCGCGTCAAGGAGAAGGTTGAGCAGGAACGCGCCAGCAGGATCCGCGGTACCAAGAAGGTCAAGGTCAACCAGAAACTGGCCGACAAGCTTCTTCAGCGACAGGAGAAGCGAGCCCAGGTCGACACCAAGGCCGGCGTCCTCGGCGACGATCGGTTCGGCAAACTCTTTGACGACGAGGACTTTCAAGTCGACGAGACGAGCCGCGAGTTCCAGGTGCTCAACCCGAGCACCAAAGTGGACGATAGTGGCAAAACGTTGTGGGCGCCTGAGAAGTACTCCGATCAGGAGAGCGACGGAAGCGATAGTGAAGGCAGTGACGATGACGACGCGATTTCTCGTCCAAAGGCTGATGGGGGTATTACCATGAAGGTGTCTTCCTCTGGCACCGGCGGCCGGCAGGCGAAAGACACGGCTCTCGGCTCAAGAACACAAAAGTCGGAGCGGCCCTCCAAAACGCGCTCGGGAGACATGGTGGGCGAAAAGTCGGTCAGCTTCGTTCCCGAGTCCAAGAAGAAGAAGTCTCGGGACACGGTCGAGTTTGACGCCAAGGAGAAACGGTCCAACGCGGGGCGGAGAAGCGCCAGCGGGAACACGTTCAGAAAATTGTGATGATACCCCAGGATATATACAAAGTATGAGATGGACTGCAATTTCCACATACGGTCATGAGATCAGATTCGAAGTTCCCCGTCTACATTGCCAGCCTAGGCTGTCGAAAAGCACCAACGCCACCCTATTACCCCCCCCGGTATCTTGAAGTGAAAAACACCCTAGCCGCTGCCCCCACGTCGGTCTACTTCTTCATCGGCCAGTTACTCTTCTTGCTGCGGCCCTGGGGGCTCTGGCGCACGGAGACGGGCTTCGCGGCGTAGCCCTTTTCCAGATCCTCGGGGCGAAGACGAGGCGTCGGGGGAACGTCGTCCAGCCGCACGCGGCCCCGAGATGCTCGCCCGGATGAGCCCTTGACGGATTTGGGGAATTCGGAGCGGCGTGGCGTCAGGGCCGTCACAACCTTCTTGGCGGAGCGGCGGAGGCCTTCGCGGATCTTCCATTCGCGTTTCTTGGCGACGTAGAAAAGAACGGCCATGGATACTGGGCGGTTGGTCAGAAGATTGTGCCGAAGCGGACACGGAGGGTGCGACAACTCACTGCCAAGAACGGCGACAACGCTGACGACGACGATGATGGCGATCATGGCGCCATGGGTCAACTGGTAGGCGCCGGGGCTGTCGCCGGCGGCGCCGGCATTGCTGTCGACAGTGGTAGTCGATGCATCGAGGTCGTCGGTCGGGAAGGGGAAGGGAGCCGTTGTGGTCGCCATAGTGTCCTGCACTTGGGGGACGAGGCGAAGGAGAGAGGACTTGAGAGCTTGGCGGCGGGATCCGGGCCCTGACGGTAGCACAGCACCGGCGACTTGAAGGTCCCGCAGGCGGGACGCAAGGGGGTGGTGGGATGTCGTGGAAAGGGTGGGAAGAGAAGAAGCAGGCAGACTCGCGTGTTCGCCGGGGATAGACGGCCGTGTATATTTGACTTGGTTGCGCACATCCCCCAGCACCACACTTGTCATCCTTTCCTCCCCCCCGGTCTGGCGATCCCTCGAGCCGCCCAAGGGGAGCCGCTTGGTGACGGGGGACCCTCCCCGGCAGCCCAGCCAGCCCAGCAACGGTACCACATGGCGCATGTGTGACGACGAATCCCATGGACGGTGCCTGAGGCCCAGCACCCCCGCCCAGGCCAAACGGAACGGGCGATTGGGAGAGAGGGCGCGGGTGCCAGAGGGCTTGACTGGGCGTGTGCCTGGCCGAGATGCTGAAGAAGAGCTATAAGTGCTCCGACTGCTGATTGGCAGCGGACGTGCTGGCCGACGGCCTCGAAGCGCCGGACCCCTGCTCGACGGCCCTGGCACCTCGTCCGGATCTACCAATCAAGGCCCGCACGACAGGGATCGGCATTTGTAACGGGGGGCCACTCGCCTCGTCGCACTTTGTCGCCTGCAACCAAAGGTCGGTTCGACTGCACGTTTTCGGGGCTTTCCCTTCTCCCTGCCCCTCCCCAGCTTCTATCCCGGTCAGGCACCACGTCGGTATGCAGAAAGGAAAATAGACTTCTTCTTCACCAGATGAACCTCTTCTCGGTGCTCCGGGATTTGTGTTATCGCAAGGGCATGTTCTATCTCTTGGCTCCGGTCGGTGACGGCAAACGATCCACCACGCGACGAGGATTGGCGGTGATGACCAAAAAAATGAAGGACCAATGACAGGTGCCGCCCAAGGGATTCCCATATGGATTCCCATGTAGCAGGGACCATACCCTCTGTCCACGTTCTTCTTACCTGCTAGAAGCCGTGGAACAGTACACGAATCCCACGTGACGAATTGTTTGCAGCCTCATGCTCGGATCCCCCGAGACTCCGGCCTTGGACGATGCGGTACGATAGTACTATGAGTAATGGCACGCCTGCAGATACCCATCACAGCGGTAGATGACAGCAACGGCGCTCGCTGTACGGGGCTTGAAGGAAGTTTCTCATCCACGGTCGGGACGGCTTGGGCTTGGCTTGGGCTTGGCTTAGCCCCGCCCCCGCCAAAAGGCCGGCTAGGCTTGTGTTTCGGTTGCCGCCCGCCGTGAGTCTTTTCCTTTCCTCGTTCTATTCATAGCCCGTGCCCCGTCATGTCACCCCGGAGAATCCCCGGTCGTGTCTCTCGGCCCTCTCATATCACCACCATCACCGCCACCATCGCCGTCTGGAAATAGCTACGGAACGGGCTTGGTCCGAGGCCGGTCTTGGCGCCTTGTTCGTTTGACGAGTCGCATCATGAACGGCCTTGGGACGGTCGGGCGAGGCAGATGGTGGACGGTAGACGCTCATGTCTGCTTAAATACTACTTACATGTGCTGCTAACTCCGTCGTAGGCCCAGCGTTCCGAGCTCACCGTCTGGGCACATGGAACTGGGGCTTGACATACTGGCATGCTTTCGTTAGATATTACCTAATCTCGAAGCTTTCTCGCCTTTGGCCTGATTCTCTTGCCTTGGCGGCAGCTTGACCGCTCATCAGCCCCGAAACATAACACTCACCTATCAGCCTGTTAGCAGATCCCTGGTTCCTAATAACGAAGGGCACCTTGGCGCCGAAAAAAATGGCAATGGAGTCTCCCGCGGACATGTAGCGTGGCCCTATACCCATCAGGCCGTCCCGGGTGACGAAGAACCGTCTATCAGCACATGCTCGCACGAAGGCCCGATGGAACCGAAGACAGTCGGCCTCCGAGTTTTTCAGCCACTTCCATCTTGTGGCGCCACCTATGTTCCGCAAATCGAGGCCCAGGTATTTCCGAAACCATGCGAAGGCGTCTTTCATCTCTGCCTGGTCATCAGTCACCAACTCCGCCGAGCTCATGGTGAGTGCTTCAATGAAGCTGCGTATTGTCCTCCTTTGCGCTTCTCCGCCGCCTCTGTGGCCATGCACCCGGTCCTTGATCACTTGCCAAGCATCGGATACAAACCTGCGTTCGCCCTCGTAGATCTCGTCTCCACAGCCGCGATTCTCCAGTATGTGCGTGTAGTACAGAACGGCATCTGCCTGTAGTCCTTCCAGGATGAGAGCGTCACCGTCCTCTGTTATTCGCATGGAAAGAGGCTCGCGGCCGTCCGCATCGCGTCCGCTTTGATTGGGTGTTACCCATACATCCGAAGATGCCTTGATTCTGCTCCAGTCCGGAACCCAGGAGGGCCATTCCGGGGACTCCGCCGGATGTCTTTCCACCTGCGATAAGACAAGAAGGGAGCCATGGTCGAACATGAGGAAAACGGCGACGTTTCGGTAGACGACTTCGACCGCTCTGCCACAGTCCGGTTCCAAAAGCAGAGGCCACCCATCCTCGACCACGCCCGCGGTCTCGTCGGCGAGATTTAGAGCGGCATACACCTTGTCAGCTGGCTGGTCGGCATAACGCGGCCTGAGCTGTTTGAGAAGATACAGAAGAGGAGCACGCTTGCCTGCCCCGGCGTGCATTTCCCATACGGCAGCGACGCCGGCGACGGGGAGGCCTTGCTCTCCAGCGTTCGGCGTGGTCAAGCTGTATGGCCCTGAGTATCCCTGAGCCGAAAGCCATGCAGCCGCCCGGCCAACAGCGGCCCAGTTCAAGTGCCAGTCGCCGACGACGACGGCGGCGGTCTGGGCAAGCACGACTTCCTGGACGGTCCAGACATGCTGGAACCAGGGGTCGCAAAAGAAAGACCGCAAAACCGCCCAGGCCTCCGCAGATGGGCTGGGAAACCCGTGGGCCTTGTTCCTATTTTCCCGGCTGAGGGAAGAAGTGCGGCGCGGCGCGTTGTACTGCGGCTCATTGGCGTTTCGCAGAGCCTGGGCGATAAAGGGGAGAACTACGGGCATGTTCCCGGGTTCGTACTCGAGCCATATCCTCACGGCTGCTGCCTTTCGGTATGTTGCGGCCTTCAGCTTGGCCTGCCTCGCCCTCTCGGCCGCGTCGTCCTGGTTGACGCAGAGGGCGTCGATCCACAGCAGCCGCGGCGGCAGGGTCGCGTCGGCGTCTTCGTAGCGGTTGCGCGCGAAGCCGTGCCAGACGTTGCGGCTCGAGTGCAGGGGGTTCCGGCTCGACCAGAAAGGAACAGAGGCCCAGTTCGGAAGCGCGCGCAGGCACCTCAAGGCGTCGCCAAGATTGCGAGCGACCAGCTTCCTGGTCCCGTTGCAAAGGACGGGGTCCGGGCACAGTTCCCGGCCCGGCGTGTAGGAGACGGCTTCAAAGGCCGGCGCGTCCTCGAGTTCGCCGATCGTGACCGTGCTGCACTCGACCTGCTCATCGGGGAGCCCCGGCTTAATCAGCAGCAAACGGATGGCGTTATCCCCAATAGGTTGGTATATGGGATCGGCGTCTTGCATCGTTCGTGTATTGAGAACACTGGCAGAAACGATGGGCTTTAGGAGATTACGAACCAAGACAAGAAGCATTTGGTGAGAACGGCTGCTTACCATGTTTACGATCTCGCTCTTTAAGCACTGCGACGAAACCCGGCTCCCCTGTCTGCATTCATGAAGTAGGACCACACCTGTCACAGCTTATGGCCACACGTGCCAAAGTATGTACATACTTGAGTAGAGCCAGACCGGGCATACTGGGTTTTGACATGGTTGGGCGCGTACAGGCAACGTTATGGGGTTCCCACCAACCTGCATATGGACCCCAGTTTCGTTCAGCGTTTCGCCAAGCACAGAGCCCTGGCTCTGGGGCAACGTGTTATAGCTTGCACGATCTCCCGTGCGTTGGAGTTCCACAAACTTGCCGTGACTATCTATCTCCCCTCCCCGAGTTACCTGTCCATTGTGTATTTAGCCGCAACCCCTGCCTCTCTTCTTCTTTAAGATGTACGTCTGCGGTGTAAAGAACTCACTTGGCAAGATCAAGAAAGATGCCGCTTTGCGCAACTTGAGTGGGTCTCCTAAATCATCTAACCCTGTGAACCTCAGCTTCACTTGGCCTCTCGATAGCTGACTGATCGCGTCCTACAGCCATTTACGCGCAATGGTATGCTTCGGCGGCAAGGGCCACCAAACTCTGCTAATGCTACTTCCACTAGGATTGGCGTCACTTCCAGCGTTGTGCATGGCGTACTGTGTCTGCGGCCCCTGATCTCGTACATGATTGTTCTCAGTCAGGATCTTCCTGCTGGCAACTGGACCACGTTCACCGATGGGAACCTCTGGGGTTCAAGTGGGCTCGTTTCGATTCTCAACACATTGTAAGCCTACTCTACCCAAGTGCTTGTTGCTCGGGCTCCGTACTAACCCACCCACAAGCATCCTTCCACCAAGCGCGTTCTTTGTGGAAATACCTAGACTCTGCTTCGGCCTCGTTTGGGCACACAAGCTCTACGCAAGTTGGTTCACACTTGCTTTGCTTACCGACACCGTATATCTCACCATACGTGGTTCCGATGAGATTATGCCAAGACTTTTGGTCCTCGGCGCAGGGACGTTGCTGTCCGCACTTCTCTTATTGGTGGTCTTCCGCAACATCGAGAACATGTTCGGGATCCTAGTCCGAATTCTTTTTTATGTTGATGCTGCTATTATGATGACTTCCAGCTGGCCGACATGCTGGGGCTGGACCTGCCGTGAATCATATCTCCTTCTTGCTCCAGCACTGGCCATAGTGGCGGCGGTGCTCTACACTACGGCTTGGGTTGCAGGACATCCCATGGTACATAGCAGGATACTGGGAGGCTCCGGCATAGAGCCGATGACTATGGTACTCCCCAGGCTACCATCAGATTCAGATCTGGCTGGCCTGGGACGAATACGTCTATGATTGTAATGTATAGCAGACAGTCCAGGCATTTCGACGTCCTCAATTGAACCCAAGATGCTAGAAACTATAGTTTATACGACGCCGGGGTTACTTCGAGCTGTCTCCTTTGCCCGGGAGTGATGTACACGACAAGTCATGTGGGACAAGTGGAGGGACACGTACATACTGGCTACAATCTGCAAGCCGTGGAATCAGGAGCTGGTCAATTAATGCAAAGGTGTTGTGATTCCGACTTGCTTCAGTATATGCTGTTAGCGGAGTTGCCGATGTGCGAGGCCGAGAATACTCCATGGGGCAAGAAGAAGAGGGAGACATAGGGACAAGGGTCAATATCGTCGTTTCGAAGTTAACTGCATGGTGAAATGGGCTGGGTTCCAAAGATTATAGACAATCTGTGGTGGTGTCCACGGCCGGTCTCGGCATCCACGACCCAGGCCGTTTAGACGGATGTAGAGTCACTACAGTACGTTACTACATGTACTCGGGCCAACAAAATGGTTGCGATTTGCGATACTATGATCTGGGAAGGGCAAAATATCGAACGCCAGTAGTAGTATTTTTGTAAGCCAAGAGCAGCACTCGACGGACCACTTCCGCCTCTTGACCCGTAACGTATCACCACACGCGGCGTGGCCGGGTTCCTCCCTATTCCTGGCCGTAGATGACGTCGGCCAGGCGGCTCTCGGGCAGGACGGCCAGCTTGGTGACGGCGCCGGCGCGGACCTCGCCCTCGACGGTGGTGTTGCGGGGGGCCCAGACCTTGAAGCGGGCGGCCCAGGTGTCGGGCCAGGCGGCCAGGAGGCGGATGTCGTCGCCGACGAAGGTCTGGACGAGCTGCTCGTGCAGGCCGATGGCGGCGGCGCCGTAGTGGTTGAAGTCGGGGGTCCAGTCGAAGTTGGGCCCCTTGAAGGCCGGGAACTTGCAGACGTCGCTGTCGCGGAAGCGCTCCTCGGTCATGCGCGTCGCGTTGGCCGTCAGCCCGAGGCGCGCGAGCCAGATGACGTCCTGGTTCCAGCCCTTGTTGCCGTGGCCCGCCTGCGTCTCCGTGTCGTACAGGTACGTGTTGATGGCCGTCGTCAGGTTCGGCCGCCCCAGCCCGTACTCGGCCCACGGGAAGACGGGGTACAGCTGCGGCGTCTCGCTGTTCTGCACCCGCGTGTACGCCAGCGCCGGCGCGATGCACAGGTGGCCCTGCTGCATGCGCAGCGGCGTCTCGGGCACCGTCGCCAGGTAACGCGTGTAGTGCGTCCGGTTCTCGAGCCGGAACTCGCCCACGGCCAGGAGGTCCGTCAGCAGCTTGCGCAGCCCCGACACGGTCGAGGCCGGGTTGTACGCCTCCTTGTACGTCTCGGCCCCCGAGGCCGGGTACAGAACCAGCGTCTCGTTGCCGTAGTAGCCCGACAGTTGGTAGGGCACGCGCGTCTGCATCTGCTTGCGGTAGTACTTGTCGTACCACGCCAGCTGGTACTCGATGAAGTCGAGGTACGGCGTGATGTCCATGCCCGAGTACATGTTGGCCTGCAGGATCATGTCGGCGAACTCACTGCGTCATCCACCGTCAGCGCGTCTTTCTCTCCTCCGCGTGCGCACGAGCACGACGTGCCGTGCACCGGCTGCTACTCACTTGGCCGTCTCCTGCAGGTGGTTGAGCCACACGTTCCAGAGCTCGCCGTCGGGGAAGTAGTCGGGCCGCGGGATGGGGTTCTCGTCGTCGTGCCAGTTGCCGTTGTACTCGAACGCGTTGGACAGCCCCGTGTTGTCGATCTGCTCGAGGAAGTAGGCGGCGTCGATGTTTTGGTAGTGCTGGCCCCGGATCAAGGCGTTGGGCGTGATGCGCTTGTAAAAGTCGAACTGCGCCTTCATGAGATCAAAGTCGCCGGTGCGGAGCAGCGGCCAGTACAGCAGCCTCTGGTTCTGCGCCGTGAAAGTCCCGCCGCCCCAGCGCCGGTGGTCGGGCGTAAAGGCCCGGCCCTTGTTTACGAAGACGGGGTCAAAGGTGAAGGTGGCGCCGTTGAACTTGGTCGGCCACTCCCCAAAGGCGTTGCAACCCATCATGTACCGCCAAAGCTGGTAGTTCTTGCCAATCTGGTAGCCCGGATCCTCGGGCCCGGCGTCTTCGTTGATGATGATGTACGAGCGGTCCCAATACTGGTGCCACCACGCCATCGACGCCTCCTGGGAGTTCGTCAGGGCCGTGCTGGCGACCTCTGTCAGCCGGGAAAGCCACTCTTCATGGCTCTTGGTCTGGTTTTGGTACAGGGCGATGCCAATGTTGTACGACCTTTGCGGCGTGGGCGCCACCAGGTTCCAGGCCTTGTATGTCGTGTTGACGTAGTGTCCCGACGTGATGTTCCCGGGCTGCAGTTCGGGGGATCGCACCCAGAGGCCGAACTCGAGAGGGATTAGTGCCCAAACACCACGGACCGAAAAGCGGACGGCTTACCTCGTTGTTGCGCATAGGGTTATACAGCTTGTCGTCGTACTCCTGCAGCCCCTGCTGGGCCAGCTGGAAGTTCCACAGGTCCAGCTTCTCATTGCGGTGGCTCATAAGCACACCCCCCTCGTGGAAGTCGATGGCGTCGGCGTACGTTGTGCCGTTGGGCACCTTGGAGGTGTAAATACCCCAGGAGCCCTGGTTGCGCTCCTCGCCCACCATCTGGCGGTCCTTGTACCGCCAGTTCTCGTAGGCCAGATTGACCGAAATGGGCTGCGGGCTGTCCACCTCAACATGAATCACCGGGTTGAAGACGTCAACCCAGATCTTGGCCGTGGAGTTGTCGTGGCCGGTATAGAGAACATGGCCGTCGTTGATGACGAGGCGCTGCTCCCAGAAACCCTCCCCTACAGCAAAAGGGTTCGGGTCGAAGGTGAGCCTGACGCGACCGAGCTTCAGCAGCGAATTGTTCTCGTCAAAGGTGCCGCTCTTGGCGATGTAGAAGAGGATGGTTCCTAAAGAAGATCAATAAGACGTCGCCTGCGCGCCGTGGTCTTCACGCCGGTACTGACCGTTCTCCGACCACGTATTGAGTCCTATATCGCCTCCTCCGACAGGCATAGAGTCGGCCGAAAAGTTGGCGCCCGGGCTGTCCCACACCACGTCATAGGACGAAGGGAGAGTGATGGCAGCCGTCGGGGCGACGAGCGCCAGCAGGAGCAGGGGCACCCGCAGTAACGAGGCCATGGTCACAGGTAGGTCTTGGCCGATGAGAGGTAGCCAGCTGCGGCGGACAGTCCAGCCACGGTAGCTGCGGAGGTACCAAAGCTCTTATACACCGCCAGAAGCATGACATCGTGACGTGCGGGGACCGCAAGGGGCCAGGGTGATGAACACAGCATGAGAGCTACGATAGCTGGACTGTCGTTATTGCTACGGCCATTTCCGGCTCGCTGCCGGGGGCCAAGGCGGGCTTCCTGGCCTGTTTTCGGCTGGTTCGCCGGCGTGTCTCCAGGTCCAGGGTATCTCGGATGCGCGCTCCCACGAGCGCCGAGATAGAGGTGAGCATGGCTAATCCAAATCAAGAATGAACACCAACTGCCTCCACTCTTTACCCCGCGGGGAACCACAACACTCGCATCGAGTATGTTGCCCATGGTGACCCGGGCATCTTGGAAGTCCTTGGCACATGATGCTCGTTCATTTGGGCACTGTAGCCGGTACTCGCTCGAGGGGCTAGGAAGCTCAGCGGCATCAATGCTGCGTCAGTGGCGATAGACAAAAATCCATCAGCTTCAAGCCTTTACTTGAAATACGCCACCAGCCTTCTCTCGGCATAGCCTTAGGTGGGGGGAAACGAACTGCATATGCCACTGTCTATTCTGACCCCCCCCCCCCCCCCCCGTTCCTCCAAGATGACACAAACCGACTTGGAAAGGAAGAAAGCGAGCAAGAAGGGGCGGGTATCGAAGCAGGGTGGACGGGCCGCGCATCCCGAAATCAGCGCTTTCTTCCAGTGACCAGAAATCTTCCAGTGAGGACTTCGACACGCCAGCCATCGGCAACGAGTGCCTTACACACGTTACTCCGGAGACGGGACCTGCCATCTGCACTATGACGGCCGATTCCAGTCACCACGGTAAACCCATCCCTCGCCTTGCGTACTCTCTCTTCCCCCAGGCTGTTCCACCATGACCAGACACGGCTCAGGGCAATGTTGACACCATCTTGGACCGTCACTCCGTGGAGGTCGATTTGATCCTTCGTGCTGGTCTGGTCGACGCGGTATTCCGCCTCGGCGCTCAGGGCTTGGCGGTGGGCTCTGGCCTCTTCCCGGGCTCGTTCAGAATAGAACCCCATTGCCTGCCTGAACAAGGGATCTGACCGACCCCTCCTGGAGGCCGCAGCGGCTGAGCTATACGCATGGTCCCTCAAAGCGGCCGAGTTGGTGGTTTGCGTTATGGCCGACTTCAGGTTGGTAGGTGGATTCCAGGCGAGAACCTTGCCGCTGGCTACAACCGACTGGCTTGCTTGTGCTGCAGGTTTGGCTCTCAAGGTACCTGCTGTGTCGCTCGAGACGAGTTCATCATCTGCCAGCGACGACGCAACGTTGTAGGGGATGTCAAATTTCAGATACGTGGGCTTCTCGTAGTAATCACCCAGGATCTTGACGATGTCCCCGGCATGGTCTCGATGAGCAGTCATTTCCAAAACAGAAAGGATGTGTTCTCGTGGCACCCAAGGAAAGGTTTTCGTCAGTTCCTCCTGGGCGCTCAGAAGTCTCGCCGAGAGCTGGACCTCGTAGCCAACACTGTTATAGTTGGCTATAACCTGAACGATGGCCGCCCCCATGGACGCACCATGCTGGTGGTAGATGGACGATGCCTCAGCCTCGGGCAGATTTAAGCGCTCAGCCAGGTAGGCCACATTCCCTTAGCCTGCCGGTTAGCCGCGTCGGTAAGGATGGAAGAGAGTATGGAAGATGAGCGTACGTCGATTGGTTTCGTCTATTGAGCCCAGGTCCCCGGGTGCATCAGTGGGGACCGGGCTCTTTGGTTCAGGAGAACGGACAGCGGGCTTCTTCTTCTTCTTGCCCTTTTTCTTTTTGGTGGTGGCGGCATCATCTGCGACATAGAATGCGTCGACACCCTTGACTCGTTCGCCGGATTCTTCCAACAGGGAGAGGTTCAGAAGCTCGCTGATGGCAAGATCAGCGTCGCCCTTGGCCTTCTTGAGCGTGAGCTTGATGTCAACAGGCTTGAGGGTGGTGAACATGTTCAACAATTGCGTCTCCTTCTGCTCCTCGGTCATGTCGTCGAATATGGCGCCATGAGCCACATCGGACTCCTGGGCGGAGTTCCTGGACGAGGCAGAAAACAAGCTCTGGGATTGTGAGCTTTCGGTGGTTGTGGTTTGGCCGTCATTGCTTCTGAGGTCGGAGTCTGGGGCAGCGGGCGACGGGGTCTCGTCTCCGCTGTCCAAGTTGAGTTTGGTAATGTCGACAACGCTGTCGGCGCCGATGCCGCTTGGGTTGAAGCCCGTGGCCTCCTCGATTTCCACTGTCTGCGATATGGCCACAAGGACGTCCTTCGCGTCGGCGAAGCCGCGCGGACCCGTCAGATCATAGTCGCTGCATATTGACAGGATCGTCGCCTCGTCAAGGAGCGAACAGAACTCGGCGACCAACGTGTCTGTCGGTCCTCCCATATCGCCCACCCACACGCGGCAGAATAATGTACAAATTCACTCAAAAGGGAGCCAAAGCAAGCGCTACAGTGTGTTTCCTCATTCGATACCGGTGAAGGGACGTGGGCATGGGTACACAAGTCGGCATGATTGAACAGAAGGGGGGAAGACAGGGAAGATGTATGGTGACGACTGAATCGGCGCCCAGGTCCTTGGTGGGTGCGGTGGTGAAGCGATGCGCAATCCCCGTTTGTGTGGACTCGTCAGTTCGGCTGGTTTGGTCTGGTCTGTTGGTCCACTTCAATGCAATTCGCCTCGGCAACTAAGGTGGTAGGTAGCAGTAAATAGTGAGTCCGTCGGGGGAAGACGGAAATCTGCTCAGGTCAGGCTGTAACAAACAAAACGAGGGACGGGTCAGAGAAAAGCCATACGTCAGTGTGTAAGTACGCGTACCGACTAGACCTCCCATATTTCTTACCTTTTTCCGGGTGCGGCATGTTATCCGCGTGGCTTTCAGTGCACAAACACCCGCGCGTCGGGATCGTCGGGTGACTGCAGATTTCCAATTAACCTCTGGCGGTCCCGTCAGCTGGCCAGTCCTGGTACAGGTGCTGTGGTGCTGGCACGGGTGCCGTAGTGCTGGCTGGCACTGGTGCTGTAGTGCTGGAGCGGCTACCGCCTGCAACATACCCCTCCACCTGACCTGCGATTTGGGGGCCACGAGGCGATGGGCACGCCCGCCAGGAGGTCGGTAATACCTGTGCCTCGATATCAAGCGAGCAGGGGCCAATTCTAGGATACTTCCTTGTCCGTCAGCCTTATCCCGAGGTGTTCCCAGCCGCAGACTACTGCAGTTTCTGTTCCAGGTGTCCCCTCGGTAGGTTACTAGATGCCGTGGGATCCAGGTATACACCCAAAACTTAGAAGCGCCGCAAGCGATAGGGCCAGCTTCAAGGCATCATCATACCCACCCGGCACTCGGATGGGCGAGTCATCACTTCAGCCCCCCAGCCGCCCGTCATCACTTGCTTTTGCGGCCGGGGACTAGTAGCCGTCGGATGGGACTTCAAGGTTTGTTTTTCTTTCGGTACGAGCAAACGGTCAAGGAGGGTCGCCCTGCCTCTTCTTCCTGCATCAAGCACCGGATAGCTGTGACAAACCAGCTCAGAAGCATCTGGCATGACTCCTAAAGTCGACATATGTAGGGGATCAACCGTCCCAAAAAGCGTGTGGTAGGCGGGTAGCGTTTGGCTCCCTCATTTCGATGCCCGAGATCTTGGGCAGTTTGGTCACTGCCCCCTTACCCAATGTACATAAAGTGACGGCGTGCTGATATGGCAAGAGAATTCCATACGACAAGTCGTGTACATTAAAAAATGGGAAATCCAACACAAACAAATGGAAATGGCGTATGGAGCAGCGATACCTATCCGTGAAGATTCGTTCCCTCCTTTACGAACCGGGCTACGTTACCTCGTAGAATCCAAGTGTGATATCCAACCTGCGACACACATCCACCCAGGTCTATAAACATCATATCTGAGGAGGGAAAAACACATTACTTCAGTTGGCAACTCGCCGGCTTCCGGCGGCCTCAGGAACCACACCTCAGGAATCACAACGAATTGCTCAATTACAGCAAACTTGGAACTAGAGAGAGAACGAAACCCCCATGTGCACAGACAAGCCCAACATATTCTGCAAGAACTCCCATCAACACCAATTGGCGGCGCATCCAATGCTGCCGCTTTTGCACCGTACCATCTCGCCGTTGGCAATGTGCCTACCATCAACCTGGCGTGGCGGGGCACACCCGGCCGCTTCGTTACCCCTACAACGCCGTCCAAACCTTTTGACATGGGAAATTGACCCGACCCCTCCCAGCATGTTGCGTTCCACCAAGTTCATTCCTCGATCAAAAGACAAACACACGACACTCAACGGGCTGGTCCGATTAGGCCCGGTGATCGGGGCAACCTTCTCCGCCCAGGTGTTTCTGCATGACAGCCTTGAAGTCCGACTCGTCCACGACGGCACCACTGCCGCCGCACTTGGCCTTCTTTTGAAGATCCGAACAGAGACCGTCGAGATCGATGTCTCCGGCCTGAACCTTGGGGCAGGTTTGAAGTTTTTCCCTGTGCTGTATTAATCACCGTCGCAAGCCCAATCCAGCCAATGTACACATACCAAATGTTGTTGCAGGTGAGAAGTTTGCCATTCAAGTTCGTGAAAACATTGTCATCGCTCTCCTTTTGGGCGTCGATCTCGGCGCAAATGTCCTTCTTCGCAACGGGCGGGACGGCAGGAATATTGTAAGGCGTGAGGAAGTCGGCATCAAAGGCGTCGTTGAAGAAACTATCGTCAAAGCCTGCCGTGGCCAGTATGTTGTCCTGAGGTTCACGGTAGCCACCGAATAACTGAGGGTCGAACTGGCCACCGTTTTGGCTTGCGAGCCAATCGATGCTGTCAAAATCAAACGATCCGTTGAAGTTGCCCAAACCTGCACCTGAATGAATATAATGTCCCAATTTGGCGAGAGGGCGGAAAGGCCACTCACCGTCCGCATTGCCTGCAGTCAGGCCAGATTGCTCCTCGCCGATGGTCGTCAGTGTATCCACCGGCTTGAAGCCAAGAGGCGACTGGGTGAAGGGCTCAGGGGAAGTGCCGCAGGATGAGCTGGCACCAGCGTTAGAGTGCGAAGACGAGGGCGAGTTGGATGCGGTTCCTCCAAGGCTGAAGTTGCCCGAGTCCAAGCTGGTCCTAGATGCATTGCCGCTCATATCATACGGCGACCCGCTGAATACGCCCGGGAACTTGAACGCCGCCTCGCGAGACTGGCTGTCCGAGTGTTCACGGCCCTTGGACGAAGCAGGTGTGGCCTGATCCTGCGTCCTGTTGAGAGCACCCGACTTGTTGGTCGGTGAAACGGCCGATTGGGTGGGGTTGGAGGCTGAACCCGCTACCTGGCTGGCAACGTTGCCGAACTTGGGAAATTCAAATTGGAAGTTGACGTCGCTCATGTTATTCACGAGAGGGGACCCAAAGGGGGGCCTTGGCGGCGCGGCGAGACGAGGGTTGTTCGCCAGCGACAATTTCTTCTTGTACTCGTTCAACTCAATCGTCATCTTCTCGATAGTGGAGCGCAGTTGTGAATTCTCGGAGCTGGTTGTCTCA
This sequence comes from Nigrospora sphaerica, assembly GCA_018287875.1. NCBI lineage: Eukaryota > Fungi > Ascomycota > Sordariomycetes > Amphisphaeriales > Apiosporaceae > Nigrospora > Nigrospora sphaerica. The sequence goes on from JAGVVL010000017.1 coordinate 1,803,764, forward strand.
GAGACCTTCTCAAGCTCCTGCACCTTGGTCTCGAGGTCCTTGAGGTGCTGTTCTTTCCGCTCGCGGAAGGCGCGCTGGGCAGCGCGGTTCTGAGCCTTTCTTTTCTGGACCTGGCTGTTAGACAGGGTACTATTGCTACAGACAGACTGACTATCACGGCCGAAAAGGGATGTTCTGGGCCACTCACCGAGCTTGGTTCGTTCGTGAGTAGCTTACGACCAGGTTTCTTGGGAACTTTGCCATCGCTTTCGCGTCTCTTGCTGTCACCCTCTTCCTTCTCTGCCGAGTCCCCGTCTGGATGGCTTCTCTTTTCTGGGCTCTCGTTCTCCGGCGAATTGGCTTTGGAGCTACCGTCCGAAGACTTGCGCGTACTGCCCGGAAGGTCGCCGAACATCTCGCCGGACAAGTCGTTGCCAAAACCGAGGTCAAAGCTGCTGTCGTAGTCGTAGTAGTCCTGGAAAGGGCTCTCCTGGATGCCTGGCGCGCCGTTCAAGCCGGGAGCCAATGGCGACTGCGTCGTGGTGCTGGGCGACGTCGTCGAGGGGTTGTTGGGCGACGAGCCACCAGTTGGCTGGTTTGAAGTAAGCGCTCGGAACAGCAGGTTCTGCTGCTGCGGCGTGAGGATGAAGTTGGGCGGGAGCCCTTGAGTACTGGTCGGAGGCATGGCAACGATATAAGAGCCGCGGACAGCTAGTCAAGGGGGACCAAGGAACGATGAGCGGGTATGGGCCTATCTCCCGGAGGCAGAAGGTGGTATTGGTATTCAGAACGGAGGCAAGGCTGCTACCGACAACCGGCAAACGGTGACGACACAATGCTGCAACTAGTTCCAGCGAGCAAGCCGCAGCCACGATTGCGCGCGGGGGGGTTTGACGGCTGCCGTACTGCTGAGCGAAGCTTGTATGTATGCGAGGGCTCGGCCGGACGTGACTTGACTTGGGGCTCTACGCAGAGAAGATGTCGGTCGAGAGAAAGTTGCCTCCAGGGGTCCGCAAGGAAAGATAGAGGAGTAGGGATGTGTAGCCGAAAGGGGGGTTACGAAGGCACGGTCAAGGTGGCGGCGGCCTTTCTGCCTGGTGTGTTTCTGACGCCGACACGTCCCCGTCTCGGTGTATGGGAAAGGCTGGCACTGGCTGGAGGACCCGGGTACTAAGACGTACACCGTTACAGGCCAGGGCAGCGGGGGTGTTCTGATCAAGAGGTAGAGCGTACGACAGCGTGGATGTTACGGAACCGGCGACAGCAGTCGGCAGACTACCAGGGAGAAGTCCAGAGAGGGGACCAGAAGGCGAAAGAGGGTGGGTTCTGATTTCTAAGCGATGTGCATCACGGCCAGTAATAAAGTGGCAGAAGGCTGGGCCCAGCGGCGCAAAGCGCAGCCGTTACCTTTCCCCTCCTGGCTAGCAAGACATGCCATTGGCCACACATCCCAACGATAAGATACGAATTGTGGGACCATGAGTGCACGCCGTTTCCGGTTATGAACCCTCCGCTTGCCCGCCGTTTGTCAACTGCGCCCTTTGGGCTTGGAGTTGGTGGTTCACAGGGCTGTGAAAGCGGGAGGGCCTGGGGTCACCTGGGTCTCGGACACATGAATGAAGCGAATCCCGACGATCTGTCTGTAGTTTTGGCCTCTGCAGCACCACGTCCGTTCCCACAGTCAACCCGGACATAGCAGCAGGCGGATACTTTGTATTACTCCGTCGGCTCCGTAGGCTCTCAAGTATGGACGCCTCGAGGTGGCACGACCAACCGATATACCAGGCCTGCCTGGGCTTTCTCCAGTCCCTGGAATCTAGCCCCAGCCGGGCGCACACGCCATCCCCTCCTCGCTGCACCGTCCTGTACGGAGGAGTAACCCCAGCCGGTATTGTACGTACATCAGCTGATGTGTGCGCCCTGCAGAGATCGGTCTGGAACGGAACCCAGGCATTTCGCCCAGTGCTATTCGCCTCGGCACCTTGTGTGTGGACAGTGGCGAGAATGTGGCTCTCCAACGAGGCCCGTTGGATGAGCATCCCTCCTTACCAAGCCCACTGAGTGGCATCCCATAGATATATATATATACATCCAAGATCCGCAGAGATTTTTTTCTCACATTGTGGCTCAGCGCACTTGTTGACCCGAACCCCCTCTGTCCCTCTGGGCTCGTTGGCGGGGGTCATGCAAGCCTACGTGGAAGGAGGAGGCCTTTTCAGGGTCGGCACTGCGGGCCGCTCAGTAATGACTCACCCGACCGGGCATCCATTAGTGCTTACAGGCTGGGGGGGTGCCCAGCGACTGAGATCAGCAGGTCTATGCCTCGAACAACATGACCCTGGATTTTATCAGATTGCTACGCATTGCACTGTATACAAAGTACCCAGTCAAAACGAGGAACCCCCTAGCGTGTATCCCTCCACCACTTAGCCCGCCTACTATCCAATTCAAAATACTTACGGGTGACTCCCTCACTTGGGAGGGGGACTTAGTAGTGGTACGGAGTACGGAGTACATCGTATCAAGTCCGTGGTGTCCCTTCCGGCTCTCGGGCTTATGGCCCGGTTTATTCCCGGTTCTATGCGCCGACATCAAGCAAATCGGCTTGGCTGGCAGTCCCAGCTGCCAAGTTCTTTCCGACTGCAAGGCACGCGGGCGCGGGAGTGGGGGATTGGGTAGATTGGGTTCCTATAGACATCGATGTGCACGGATATTGGTAGGAAGGACCTCGGCCCTAACCTTATATTCCGGGTCGCAGCATAGCGAGATCTATATTTTGGGCTTCTACTGTGTAAAGGTGCTGCTGGTTTTGGTATTACTGGAAAGGCGATGTTTTCGTGCCTTGGGTCCTTTACCCCTTCCTTTACCTTTACTGAGGGACGCGCATGCACACAGACACATGCGCGCACACAATTACCGGCATGGGAACTGCTGACACTGCCGTGCCGTGTAACGCAGAGAGCGGCGAGAAGGTGGGGAGATCATGGAACTATGGGGCTTTCCCACGGTTAGGGGTTGGTTGCCTTCCATGGTTCCGTGTGGGCTCTCTAGGCCCAATGTGTCTGTCTACTGAGTACCAGCGGACAGTAGGGTACGCCTAACACCACCTCATCAACTTATCGGAGACCTGGAACTTCAGTTTCTCTCCTGGCTGCCCAGGCATGGTATTCTTTGATGTGACAAATTAGGGTCGCATACGCCGAATACTCGCGTGTCGCAAGTTCTTCAAATGCCGTGAATCGATTGCCTCCAGCTGCGAACTGGAGAGAAAAACCACCAACCCTCCATATCCCACTTATCTACGGCTTAGCTTCACCGCATCAAGTAAATCCTTACTTGACTTCCATGCTTACCTACCCTCCTCACCTACCTTACGTACCTGAGTGCTTCAGCCATCAGGGAACGAACGGCAACCGTTATCTATTGAGTATTGCATGTTTGAACGTACATCCAAGCGGTGTCTACACACTTATGCGAGTATTTACCTTGGGTGGTGGGCGCGTATTTTAGGTATGTAGTTGACGAAGTGATTCGCTCGTACAAAAACCGGAGGTAGTGGCATTATGACACCGACCCAGTAGTGCCTTGACACGATTACGAAGCAACAGTACGAGGCGTTTTGGATCATGTCTAGGCACTCCTACCTAGTCTTGATGTTACAGGCTTACTATCATGGCGATACCCACAACCATAACCGCCGCGGGATTCCCGTGTTGATTTTCGTGACGCTGAAATCTGTATGCGAGGTAGGAGTTGAAATGGCGTTGTGCCTACCTACCTGTCCGTGCCTAGATGTTCCGGAGCTTCGACATCAGCTCACATGTTACCTGCCTCATGTATGTAATTGCGTATGTACTTACATATCAGCACGGGCAGTTGCAGCACCTTGCACCAGACACGAATATTCTACTACACCGAATGATCACCACTGGGTACTCTTCAGGTGGCCTTGGCGTCTGTGGCATGCCATGTCATCGGTCCCTGATACCCTTGTGCCGTCCGCCCGTGGGCTGTCCCGTTCCTAGGCGTCAGGGCGTCATGCCGTAACGAACATGAAGCTAAGGTAGGTTCCCCCCGCATTTGGCATGGGGCGCAAAAGGGCCTGGCCGTTCACCACCGGATGGGCGTAAAGTGTACATGAACCGCACTCGTGCGGTTGCAAAAGCCGTCACAGTCAGGGCCCGAATCGTATTCCTCATCCATTAGCCTCCCCCGCCGCACTTGTCGACCACCATCCACGACGACGACCCCGAACGCCCCTTGTCCGTGTCCTCCCGTCGGTAGAGCCCCTGCAGCGTCCGTCCTCCTGACAGCACCTCTGTCCCGCGCCCCCGCGCGAACGAACGCGTGCCCGCCATGGATTTCGCCTACGACCATATTGCCGAGGAAGCCCTGCCCAAGAACAGCGCGGGCCAGGCCTCGCAGAATACCACCCAGAAGCCTGAGCCGCAGGCCTCCTTGAACGAGGACCTCAAAGAGGCCTACCGCGCCATTTCCTCGAGTACCTGGGGTTCTACTCTTGGCGGTTTCTTTGGCAATGTCGTCAAGCAGGTACGCACCCACCCCACGCCCATGTCTACCTTAAGGGAGCAAGCCCAGGCTTACCCCTATTTCGTTCCTGGGTCTAGGGCGAGTCGGTCTATCGCGAAGCATCACAGGAGATCGCTTCCCTTGGCGTCGATGCTGCCCGCGGTGCTGCCGATTGGCGTACCACGCTGATCAGCCGCACGCGGTCGCTATCCTTGGCGACGTCCCCGACCATCAGCGGGGCCGGGCCCTCCTCGGCCGCCGATGCCAAAGACAACGATACCGCCACCACGCCGACGCAAACCAGAGACATGAGTATGGAGGAAGCCGCCCAGGGGTCCGAGACCCTCATCTCGCGACTGCGCTCCGAAGGCGCCAAGAGGCTGAAGGATATCCAGAAGGCCGAGGACGCCGCCGACGAGGCCCTGTTGAAGTTCGGGGCTAATCTCCGTGACTTCCTGAAGGAGGCCGTCAGTATTACCCCGGGCCCGGCCGAGGATGGGCAAAGCAACACAGTGCTCTTTGAGAGCAAGGATGCCTCCGGAAAGCGCGTTATTCACACCTCACGATACGATGCACAGCTACACGTCATTCATACCTCCATCGACAGCTTTACCAAGGACCCGGCCGGCGATGAGTTCGCCGCTTGGGCCAAGATTTTCGACGCCGAGAAAAAAACCGAGGATATCAGCAGCGATTTAGCCAAATACCCCGAGTTGAGAACAACCATGGAGAAACTCGTCCCTGATCAGGTTCCCTACGCCGACTTTTGGAAGCGCTACTACTTCCTCCGGCACAGCATTGAGACAGCCGAGGCGCGTCGTCGCGATTTGCTTAAAGGTATAGTGGGACCGAATTATTATTGAGGGTTTGAACTGGGTATACTGACCTCCTATGTAGCGGCTTCGGCGGAGGAGGAGGTTGGGTGGGACGAGGACTCATCCTCCGAGGAAGAGTCCGAGGAGTCCGAGGACGAAGAAACCGCCCCAAGCAAACCTGCCGCCAAACCCACCGAGAAGCCAGCCCGACCCGGCTCGGCAGAGTCTTCTACAACGATTCACCCACCGCCGGGTACTACGACCAAGAAGGACTTTCTCAAGCCCTCGGAGCCCCGCAAGTCCAACGACGAGAAATCACAAGCCGACAGTGACACCAGTTATGACGTGGTCGGGGCGACGTCTGGCAATCCCAGTCAGGCGCCGAATAGCCCCAAGGAACCGCGCAAGGGTGACGATGATAGTGACGAGGACTGGGAGTAGGAGGGCCGAAAGCAGCTCTATTGCGGCTAACGGAGTTGCGCTTTTTCCTGGGAATTTCTGACTGGCGTCGGGAGTGATTTCGGATGGGCGAAAGAAGGTCGGATTGCGGCGTGATAGCACTGTTCATTCCTTCACGCGTAGGTAGGACGTAATTTGTATCAGAGCAGAGGTTCATCGCTTCTTCGTAACTTTGGTGAATCCGTCCTCGTCGATCTCGGGCTGCGGCTTCTCCTTGGGGGCCTTGGGGGCCTCGTCCATCTTCACATCGCCATCTTCGTCGTTCTCGTCGTCCTCGTCGTCCTCCTCCCAGTCGGTGTCCTGGTCCTGCTCGGGGGCCTGGTGCATGGTTACCTTTTGGCCCTTTCTGCTCGCCCAGCGCTGGCGTAGCTTCTCGACCTCGTCGAACTCGCCCTTGATGCACGCGGCGCGCAGGTTCACGATCTGCTCCGCCACCTCGAAGCTCGAATCATCATCGACGTCCACGTTAAACTCGTCAGTCATGACCTGCAGGAGGCGAGACTCGACATCCTCGAGCTCGGGCTCCTCGAGGTTGGCGGGCTTCTTCTTGTTCTGGGCGGCGGGCGTCGCGTGGAAGCGGGCCAGGGCGGTGAAGTCGGGAAAGAGCTCGATCACGGCGCCGGCAAACCAGGCGCGCACCTCCTCCGGATCGTCGCCGCTGTTCTCGTTCCACTTGTTCTGCACGGCCAGGGTGAGGGCGGGCCAGAGGTGCAGCGACAGGGCGACGGCCTGCTCGAAGTTTTCCTGCCGCGTTTCTGCTGAGGGCCGATCAGTCATGCAAGCTCCGCCCGACGACTGCATTGGATCTGCTGCTCACCAGGCGAGATGGATTCGGCTTGCGACATGTTGGGCGCGCTGCACTTGTCTTGTGATGCGATTGTAAGACGACGAGGAGCTGGTCAGTCAAGTCCTGATGCGTGCTGATTCCGGTGGAGGGGCTCGCAGCCGCTGTGCTGGGATGGAGGGGCACTCGAAATTTTTCCCTCTTCGTGAAATCCACGATGACTGCATAATGGCGCTAGCCAACCCACTCATTGCCGTACCTACCTCGCCTACTCGGGCTCCCACTAATTTTTGCCTGGCCAACCTTGGCTAATGTACGTTGTACATGAACTTCGTCTCTCAGGTCAAATCCCAAGCCACATGTCCGCCAAGGCCATGGTTGCAGTATGGTCGGACGAATGTCATGGAGCCCTCACCGGTCAAACAGCAGGCAAAGCAGGCGACGCAGGCCTCCATTCCCATCCCATTGGCGACGAACGAAGCAACTAGACACCCGGGCCAGGTAGGCCTCCTGGTGCCCAAGTGGCCCCGGCTTGTAGCAGCCCCGGCGACAGATGGGGGAGCTGGGCTGTTAATAATGGGCTTCTTCAGTTGTACGTACCTCTTACTCGGGCAGCTACATCGATCTATTTTGAAGTCTGGCCAGCGGTGGGGGAACGACAGGCGGGCAGTGAGCGGGCGAGACCCGGCAATCGGTGGGCCTAATCTCAACCCACCAGGGCTGCGGGCGCCAAGACCAAGTATCGAATCTCCAAGATTCCCACTCCAGCAGGAGCATTGCTTGAGGCGCTGACACGGCCTCCGACGAAACGTGGTTCGCCGTGATGGAACTCATGTCCCTGGTATGAGCTCCGGTATGAGAAGGGTGCAGGGCTCTCTTTGGCTGTCCACAGGCTCAGGGTCTCCCTGGTACCGCCCAGGGGACACCGTCTCCGCTATGGAGGTCTGCTTGTCCCCGAGTCCGTCTTCAGCACCCGTGATGCGGCCCATCTCTCATTTACACCTGAGTTGAGGCCCGTTGGTAGCGCCGGCCGCCTCGCGCTACCCCGGCAGCCGCTATAACTAAATCTAAACTGCAAGGAGCCGGACCGTAATGACATCACAGTGTTTACGCGCCTGAGGATGAATGGATACTAAGAAACTGTCCGAGGCCGGGCCCAGGGTCCTTCCCCTTTTCATTTCTAAATCGCCAGTGGCCAGTACGACCTGAGGCGGCTGTGCACGCGACACAGGTCGATCTCCCGCCTAGTCTGGAGGGAAACTTCCTCTTCCTCTTCTAGGAGCCATCACAGCCTTCGATTCTGCTTTCTCACCTTCGCTTCCTCGTCCCGTCCTTCTCTGCTCAAGCGCGGCCCGGCTGCCTACTTCCGCCGCCATGAATACCGCAACGGTTGGTATGGCTGTCACGCCAACCGTATTCTCGACCTTCATGTCACATGTACGTCCAGTCTCCCGTCAGTTTGCTTGCCGTCGCTCGTGTGTTTCCCCCAAGTCTTGCCTGTGGCGGGTACTTCGTAGTGGCCGATCGTGCTTGGCACCGTTGTTGGGCTGGTGTTCCGCGACACCCGGGGCCAGCAGCGGCACACACATGTCTTACGTGCGACGGAAAAGGTGGACGGCAGCTAATCACTCCGCGCTACCTCCCGACAGTACCTGAACCGGAAACCTCTAAAGCAACGTCCGACGGCCCACCTGTCCTACGATGAGGGTCTGTCCCTCATCAGGGCTTTCATGGCGTTCGCCTCGCAGCACACAGTCGAGGACCTACAGGCGTTCACCGCGCAGTGGGTTCCGCATCCGCAGTGGGTCAAGGTCGACGACGTTGACGTCCCTGCCGACAAGATAGATGAGGCCGGAAGAATTCTCGCCGACCAATTAGGTCCCGAGGGTATTAAACTGGTCGGCGGGACACAATGGTGGCAGTGGCGGAAGCCCGACACCCCTCTGGCAGCCGAGTGGATCGAGATGAGATCCGACTATAACGCGCGCAAGAAGGCCGACGGCGCCTGCAAGAGAGTGATGTTCTACATTCACGGCGGGGCCTACTACTTCGGCTCCGTGGACGAACATCGCTACCAGCTGCAGCGGCATGCCCGGAAACTCCAGGCTAGAGTCTTTGCGCCCAACTATCGCCTGGCTCCTCAGTTTCCCTTCCCCAGCGGTCTCCAGGATTGCTTGGCTGCATATCTCTATCTGCTCACTGTTCAAGACCCGACCACCATAGTCTTCGCGGGCGACTCTGCCGGCGGTGGCATGGTCCTGAGCCTGCTCGTCATGCTGCGTGATCGAGGCCTCCCGCTGCCCGCCGGCGCGGTTCTGATCAGCCCCTGGGTCGATCTAACACACTCGTTCCCCAGTGTGTCCATGGACTGCCCTTTCGACTACATCCCGCAACATGGCTTCCACCACAAGCCTTCCAATGCCTGGCCGCCCCTCAACCACGAAGAGGAAATTGTGCTACGAGAGCAGGTCGCAAAGGAGGAGAAGAAAGGAAAGACGGGCAGCGGTATCAAAGCTCTCAAAAAGGATGCTGCCAAGCTCGACGCTCTGAAACAGAAACGAGACGAAGAGGGTAAGGGTGAAGCGGTTGAGGGTACTCTGTTTCCCGAAGATGTCGATCCGCCCAAATATCTATCCATCAATTTGGACGGGAAAGACGTTTACTTGAAGGATCAGATTCAGGTATGGCGCCCAGTCACCTCGCCCATGTGAAATAAATCTAACCACGGACCCAGATGTACACTACCAACGAGCTTCTCGCCCACCCCCTCGTTAGCCCTATCATGCAACCAACACTGGGCGGCCTGCCCCCCTTACTGATTTTGGTTGGTGGTGGTGAGATACTTCGCGACGAGCAAATCTACGTGGCTCACAAGTGTGCGAACCCTGCCAAGTATGCGCCTAGAGAGGGTCTCATGGACGATTTCGCCCGCGAACAGCTTGCGCGCTTCAAGCCGACCGACGTCCAGCTTCAGATATGGGACGACTTGTGTCATGTGGTACCAACCCTAAGTTTCACGCGGCCCGCCAAGCACATGTTCAGATCAGTCGCCCAATTCAGTGCCTGGGCTCTGGCCAGGGCGCAAAAGACCGATATCGATATTCTCGACGACGATGACATTTCGGTCATATCGAGCTCTGGCTCCGACAGCGAGGGCCCGCGGCCGCCAAATGAGCCCGATTCGCCGGACACCACCGACGAGCCCAGGGTTGGCAAAGCGGGCGATGAGTTGCCGCCTTTCAAGAACCATATGATTCGCCAGAGAGTCAACCGTCATGGACGTCTTCGAACATTGGAGGCTGAAGATGAGCTGCCGGCTTGCAAGCTGACCGCTGACGAGGTGGGTGTGATAAAAGAAGGCCCTGTACGCAAGTGGCTCGCCGTGCGGTCGCAGAGTGACATCCGCTTCCAAAGTGCTCGTGCCAAAGTCCACAAGCGGAGACTTAAGGAGATGATGGCGGGCTACCAGGTCTTTGAGGGCGAATGCCCACCGCCGAGTGCTCTCGCCGGACGTAGGAAACTGGGTGACGAGCTCGGCGCGGGCAAGAAGCGCAAGAGTATGGGTCTTTCGCTGTGGTCGCTTTGGGGATCCAAACACGACCAGGCGACGAAGAATCGCGAACAGCAAGCAGACAAAGTTCCTGACCACAAGACACCGGCACCCAACCAAGGCGAAGGGAGCGGGGCTCGTTCCCCTAGGGACCTGAAAGAACAAGAAAAGAGAGTCGCCAACCGGCCCGATTTGGCCGCTGGCCGCAGTCCGTCCCGGAGACGCACGGTCAGGGATGAACAGCAAACGGGCGGCCCGGATAGCGAGGACGCACGCATGGCTGCCACGGCCCTCGCCGAGCTGATGGCTAAGCGGACCGCGGCTCAACCGCTGTCAGACAAGGAGTCTGCAGGAGAAAATGCTCCCCTTAACCCCTCCCCGGTGCCCACTGCAACGGGAGCGACGGGCAAGCGACCAATGGTCGAGGGGATTGCGGTTCCTTTCACCATCAATAAGGAGGCAGAAACAGCCAGCATGATTACGCTGACTTCCAACGCGGGGTCGCGAGTCGCGAGTCCGTCGCCCACGAGTCCCAAGATTCCCGCGGCTCCCGCAACCCCTATGGCAGAAGCTGCGTCGGCTGCAACGACTCTGACCCAGGACGCCGCGCAATCGCCGAGTCCCAATGTCTCAGCTGTCGACGATATGGAGGAGGACGAGCCTGTTACTGCCGGCACGCCTCGAACTACCCCCCCGACAGCAGTCGCAACCACGGCGAAGACGACGGAAGTGGCGGCGTCCGATATCAAAGTCGACGCCGGCACCCCGCAGGAGAGACCGCCACTGGATACGTTCGTGACAGCCCTGGAGGATTTGCCCAAGGCCCAGTAGTTCATGGTCCGGAGGTAACCTTGGCTGCGAAAGGAGATGAGACGAAGAAGTCGAGCAGTGTTTCCTACGCAGGTGACACGGACTGAGTTGAATTGTTTGATACCCACCCCCTTTCAGCGGATCTGTAATGTCCCAGCCCCTATGTTGATATTTTGTCCTTGTTCCCCTGTACCTACCTACCCTAGCCCAGCTGTCGCAGTATAGTTATTTTGTCACATACAATCCCACTTTTGAACGACTGTGTTGGTTCTCTTGCACATAGCCCGACGATGAGAAGGTGGAGAGTTCAAATATACTGGTACACCAGGGGGACGTTGAGAAAACAGCTGGTCTGTGGAATTCATTAGATTGCCGCAGCAGGCGGGGGTGTTACCTATCTGAGCAGGAAAGCGATCGATCCGACCTTTGTTGGCGCGGCTTGGGATTGATCACGCACTGGCTAAACTGCCGGATTGGATGAGCAGTATTACATTACTCCAGCAGGTCCCTTCTTATGCACAGAGGATGCATCCTGGAGATGTACATACATTAGGTCATGTATACTAGTGTGTACTACTCGGTGGGTAAAGTCAAACCCACCCACTCTGCCCCGCGTTCGGTTCAGGGCGTTCCAAATGGGCAGCTTGCATCTCCCATCGATTAGACGCCGCCTGTCGCCAACCAGGATCCCATTGCATCACCCTCAAGAGCCTCACCGCCCAGCCATTCTCCCTCCCTATTGCCTACATTTTATCGTCTGTTCGACCTGTACTCGCAATCGCCCGACCTCGCCTAACCGTTGTCGCGCGAACGCTTCCCAGTGCCTCCGCCATGTCTCTCGCAACCGTCGAGTCCTTTGTCGAGGGCGCCCCCCCTGGCGAGGTAAGTATTGCGACCTCCTTTTCTGCCCGTCCCTTCCCAACCCCGTGCGCATGAGAGCGTGGAGAAACGAATGGCTGACGCGATGGTGCGCTCGTAGCTGGCGGACGTTGTAGCCGGTATGCCTCTCCCGATGTTCAGCAGTACCTGACGAGCTTCCCCTTTCCTGACGCGCGATCCCCCCACGCTAGACATCAAGGCCCTCACCACCTCGGACCCGAGCCTGGTCTCCCGGCTGGGACCCGCCTTCCAGAGGTACAACGAAGAGCAGTTCACAACGGCCAAGCTTCCCGGCAGCAGCCAGCAGGTGATCGTCAGCTCTCACAACTCGCTCGGCGACGGGCGCTACTACGACGTCGAGAGCTCATCCAGCTTCGCGTTTGACCACGCTACACAGGTGCGCTTCAGCGAACCGGCCTCGGCGGCGTACGGATGGGGGTAGTAACACGTGCGACAGAAAGCAAGCAACGCCCAGAGCTATGTGATGGAGGGCCCGCAGGCCGACTTGACGTAGGTACCGATCCGGAAGGCGACAGGGGCTGCGCGCAGCGAAGCGACGAACCAGTTAGCTGACAGCAACGGGCCTCCAGGAAATCGACGCTGAAGAGCCTGTCTACATACGTCAAGGAGCACTATCCTAACGCTGTGTATGGCGCCTACCCCATTGAGAACGACACCATGCTGGCCGTTATTATCGTGGCCAACAAGTACAGCCCCAACAACTTCTGGTGAGTGGTTCCTGGCAGCGACTCGAGGGGACGGCGAGGCGATACGGGGGAGGATGGAGGCTGATGGAAACTAGGAACGGCCGGTGGCGGTCCCTCTACATCTATGATCCGTCGTCGGGCAGCCTCGAGGGCAGCCTCAAGGTCGACGTACACTACTACGAAGACGGCAACGTGCGGTTGTTGACGACCAAACCGGTAGCCGGCTCGGTCTCGTCGGGTTCGGGTGCCGGTCTCGTCAAGGAGATCGCGGCGGGCGAGAAGAAGTACCAGGAGGAGCTGAACCGGGGCTTCACGAGCCTGAGCGAGGGCGCTTTCAAGGGTCTGCGTAGACAGCTGCCGGTGACGCGGCAGAAGATCGAGTGGGACAAGGTGGCCAGCTACCGCGTTGGCCAAGACATTGGCGGTGGCCCGAGAAGATGAGATGATCGCTCGGCACGCGCAGGCTATAGCGAGCCCGGGATGTTCGGGAGATGCGTCGTCCCGGCTCCGCTGGGCGTATCGGACATTCGAAGCACCCGAGCGCAAGGGCCAGCCAACTCGTGATTGTCGGCTCGTCCAGTCGAGGGCGACCTGGTGGGGGAAGAGAGGGTGGAGTGGGATGGTACCGGCAATGCCCGCCTCTATGCCTAAAGTACTTAAGCACCCGATACATGAGAAACCTTCTGCTGCATTCTGCCGGTGGACAAAGTCGGTAAGACAAGCATGTATGCCGTTATTTATGTAAGCGGGTGCTGATTACGATGTGTGAATGCATGCCTACTTGCTTATTTTGAAGAGAACATATATTGTATACTGCCTACATACCCGGGTAGAATGGCCTCCTATGCACAGCATAGCTGCTGGGACGTTGTACTCGTTGGGGAAAAGCATCCCGAGAGCGTATCCGCGCACAAGACGGTTTGCCTTGGCAGCAAGACGTTTGGGGGGATGGATCAATGCTGGAAATCCAGGGTCTTCTGTGGTCTCTCTTTTCTTTACCACCCCCTCTCCCGATCGTTAATAATACACGAACGGAGCCCCGAAGGTCCCGGCCCACTACTTATGCTCCAATCCCCGCCCTGTTCATCCGTCTATCATGGGCCGGCGTGAACCGACGTGGATTGGCCAGGCTGGCATAATTGTCGAATAGGAGACTCGCTATTCGCCAGGACCAGCGACGGCCAGTTTACTGAGGTACCCAAGATCCCACCTAGCATCTGATTTTCTGCCGCCCTGGCCGGGTTACCAGGACCGGGACAGGGCGCGACCGCTTGCTCTTTGGCCCGGGACGGACAGAAAGTCCGATGTGTGTAGGTACCTTAAGTAAGTAGGAATGTACCTGGGGTACACTATCTTGCAACTAACAGGTTGGTATTAGCAGCAAAGAGGTGGTAGCGGCAGCAGTAATAATGGACAAGTCCGATTAGAAACAACAACCTGCTTCCCAATCCTCAATACCCTATCTGGTCCCTCCTTCCACCTTTTCACCCATCTTCCTCCACCTCCACCTCCACCACCACTATCCCCTCGACCGTCGGCCAACGACCGCTTGCGATTTCTCTCCTTCGCATCCCTTCCTACGTTCCCTTCCCTTCCAATTGCGAAAATCCACGACGCCAGTCGCATCATTCACAATGGCCGCCCTCCAGGAGTACACTTACCAGGATGTCGCTGAGCACAACCACAAGAAGGACCTGTTCCTCGTCATCCACGACAAGGTCTACGATGGAACCAAGTTTGTCGACGAGCACCCGTAAGTCCCGGCCGACCTCGGCTGGAGCCATGCGCGCCGGCCCTGTTCCTCCCCCCTTCCCACCGCTCTGGTGCAGCGCAACATACGATGCGCGGGCTGGGCCCGATAACAGAAAGTTGGTGCTGACCGCGGTGTAACGCACACAGTGGTGGAGAGGAGGTGATGCTCGATGTTGGTGGCCAGGACGCGACGGAGGCTTTCGAGGATGTCGGCCACAGCGACGAGGCTCGGGAAACCCTTGAGCAGCTGCTTGTGGGCACGCTGAAGCGCCAGGTAAATCTACCCGATCCCCCACCCTCTCTCTTTTTCTCTCCCTCTCCCGCCCTCCACCCCCTCCCTTGCACCCCCACGGAAGACCCCGGCCTGCTAACGCCTGACCCCCCCTCAACAGCCCGGCGACCCCCAGCCCAAGGCCTCGCAGCCGGCCAACCCGGCGGGAGCCAACACCAGCTCGGCCGGCATGGGCTCGATGCTGTACGCCGTTGTCCTCATCGGCGGCATCGTCGCCTTCGGTGCCTACCAGTACATGCAGAGCCAGCAGGCGGTCACGGAGTCGGCTTAGGCCGCCCATGGCTTCCGCCCACCCCATATTTGATATCCCGACGCCCCCACCCCCAAGTATATAGAAAGAGGGCGAACAAGATGCCCGGATACGACGACGGATGAGCGCCGTTTGGTTTCTCGACACAAAATATATCTGGATTCGGGAGGATGCGCTGACGACGGAAGATGAATATAGCCGTTGCGAGCATTTAATAGACTCCGGGCCGTCTGCTTTTTTATCGTTTCTATGTTTATAGGGTCTTCCCCCATCGTGGGAATGGGGCTTCAGGGTTCTTCCCCAGGCTACTGCTCTTTGGAAAGGCACGTTGCAGCAGATGATCTATGAATGAAGGAGGGCCTATACCAACTGCGTGTCGCCAGCCTGCCCGGCTGCCCCAGGGTTTTCACCTGGACTCTGGACCGCCGTTCGATGTGACTGAATCTTGGTGCCGAGACAGGTGGCAACTGTATTCGCAGGATCAGATCGTCTGTTCCTTTTGGGGAAAGGCAAGCTCGTTGGCAGCCGCCTCGCGCAAAATGGTCTGCCGCCAGACGCACAATCCTGGCCTGGTCCTTGGGGGCTTACGGCTAATTGCAGGTAGTTGGACATATTGCATTCTTCGTCCCGGATAACTGAAACCCACCCACGATTGGGGCTCCCGTTCTGCGAGGCAAAGGCACACGAATCACGCTTGTATGTTCCGAGTCTGTAAGTGGATGAAAGACCGCGGATAGCCAGCCAGAAGTGCTGCTGGAGGCTATACGGAAAGCAGCCCTAGTCTTCAGAAAAGCGGTGGCGCGCCGACGGCTTAATACAGAGCGGAATGATTGTCCAGCCGACTCTTTGTCCTTCGCTGCCTCCCGGGAGAAGCCGCATTCGCGGGAGCTGACCCGTCGATTCGATAACCGAGATGCGGACAAGCGGCCCGCTGATCGCCTCGTGGCGGCACTGCTGTAGCGTCGGCGAGGTGAAGAGCTCGCAACAACAGCGGGCAGTGGGAAGCAGGGCGATTCAGTTATTGCTCAAGAGGTACTACTATATCGTGCGGATTCTTAAAGGCCAGGATTGCACCCCGAGTTCGAATGGGCCTCCAATGCTTGGGCTCGGATCTGCCCCGCCGAAATTCCCATATCGATACCCGCGTACCTGATTAGCGGAAAAAGTGGAAGCTTAGCTCAGCGACCCTAGTGCCAGGTAAAGTACGTCTAACACTCAAAGTACCAACTTAAGCCGCACGAGACCAAACCAGCTCGTATGCGGTACGTCTGATCGTCACCCTTCCTTACATGTAATCTTTATTCAGCAACCTCGTAGGACGTTGGCCGCCTTGAAGACCAAAGACGTCACCTCCCCATCGGGTTCTCGCTCGATCGCATCTCCGTCTTTAACTCCATCTTTCTCTCCCTCTCTCTCCCTCTCTCTCTCCCTCTCTCTCTTTCTCCTGTCTTCGCCCCCTCGCACGGAGCCCGTCGTCCTCGCCGTCCGCCTCTCGCCGTCCACTCGCCGACCATGTCGTCGTCGTCCAAGCTGGGAGTCGGCGCCACGGGCAAGCGCGCCCTGGCGCCGCCGTCGCCGTCGCCGTCCAACGCTTCCAACACGTCGCACGGCACGCCGTCGTCATCGAAGCGCAAGCGGGCCGAGGGCAAGGGCCTCGCCAGCGCCAGCATCCGCGACACGGCCACGCCGACGCCCGCGGCCGTCGCCGCCGCCGTCCAGGCCTTCGGCGACCAGAGCATGACGCATCTGACGTACGCCATCGAGTTCCTCAAGGCCAAGGGCACCAAGAAGTCGCTGCAGGAGATCCTCGACCACCTGACGCTGCAGCACGCCCCCGAGGAGTCGCAGCGCCGCTTCGCCAAGCTGATGCAGCACCACCCGGCCATCCAGTACACGCCCGACCCCAACCCCAAGGCCGCCCTCGAGGCCAAGTGCCCGCTGTGGCGGACCGGCTTCTTCGCCTTCCGCGCCAAGATCCCCGGCGTCACCGACAAGACGTCGCTGCTCTCGTACCTGCAGCGCAAGACGGACGCCTCCAAGCTCGACGTCAAAGACCTCAAGGACGGCTGGCCCGACTGCGACGAGGCCATCCGCCAGCTCGAGCAGGAGCACAAGATACTCGTCGTGCGCACCAAGAAGGACGGCCACGCGCGCTACATCTGGCTCGACAACGAGCGCCTCTTCCACAAGGTCGATCCCGAGTTCCAGGTCATGTGGCACAAGGTGCAGCTGCCGGCGCTCGACGACATGGTCAAGAAGTTGACGGCCGTCGGCCAGAAGCCCGCCAGCGAGGACCCGCGCCTCAAGATCAAGGATATGCCCAAGGGCAAGCAGAAGCGCCGCGTCAACCGGGCCAGCAAGAAGCTCACCAACACGCACATGACGAGCATCCTCCAGGACTACAGCCACCTCAAGCGGTAAAACCTGGGCCGTCGACCCCTGGTTGCACTCATACCGCCCTGCTAGGGTCTCGGGCAAAGAAAAGAGAGGGAGAGACAGAACGAAGTTGATTTCATTATACGAAACGGAGTATATCGGCTGCATTACATGGCGTTCGAGAGGGACGTCTTGGGTTATTTTGATTTCACACCACAAGGGAGGAAAACGCGGCAGGGGCGCTCTCCTCGAGCAGAGAGGTCGGCTCACACCCGCCCCATAAAGCATAGGATCGTGCGTTCTGGCGTTCAGGTGGCAGAGGAAAAGGGCATCCGAGACGCGCGGTCGGCCGAGAGCCGAAGTCTACAGTATCGTGCCCACCCGTCTCCTACTGTACATACGGCAAGGTACCCCGTCGAGCAGAGAGGCCTGGGGCGTGTCTTAATAGACCAGACAAGATCACGACAGGGGAAGAAAGACGGGGCAAAAAGCGCCCGGCCAATAGACCCGTGTGTAACGCCGGGAGAGCTCGTGCCAACCATAACATCTTGGCACACGGGGCCGGTTGCTTGCACAAAACGTGGGAAGCCGGGGCTTCTTTCTTTTCTCTTGCGATAACCTGGCGGGATTCGCCCACGGTTCCTACTACCGACTCTCCTCTATCCCGCACCTGATCCCGTCCCCCGGACCAAATGCCCCCCGTTGTCTTTTCGGAATGGATTGGGGCCGCCGGTTGGCGGTTGGGGTTTAGACATAGGTACGTGGTTGTCCCTGGCCAGCCGCCCCTCCCGTGTCCCCCTCCAAAAAAACAAAGAAAAACCGACCAGCACGGCGCGGTCGCACGCACACGTAGGCGATCTGTCATTTTGGGGGACGGGGCGGGGCGTAGTCACATCAGCTTTCCCTCCCGTCAACGGGCGACGGATGGCGCCGCAGTGCTGAGGGAAGGCAGAGGTCGGCATAGCGCAAGCCGAACCGTAAAGAGGCCGGCGTCCTCCGTGCATACAGCCTCGAGGGCGGGCGACCGGGTATAAGACGAGCCTCGCCGTGTGTGATCCCATGTTGCCGGAGTGGGGGAGGAGGAAGGGAGGTGGTGCCGGTGCGACGTGGCGTCGACTACGTGCTCTAGGGGACTGGGTTATGAATCTTGGAGACATCAGCTCCCGCGAGCTGGGCCGCCGTCGGGGGGCCAGCGGGTGTGGCAAGAATCACACGATGGGCTGATGGCTACGGTTCCGATGCTCTGGACATCGCCGCTGACCATGCGGCCGAGGCGGACGTGTGGCGCGTCCGCCGCCGCCTCTCAGACCGACCTCTCGCTCTCGCTCTTGCTCCCTCTCCCTTTCGGGCCCGGCAATCACTAATCACGGGGGGTACCATCACGCTCCTCCTTTTCCCGCGTTTTCTTTCTCTCATACCATTGCCTGCGTATTTGGGGAGAGCAGACGACAGGTCAGGAGCCAAGCAGGGGAGAGAAGTCTCAAGAGCCGAGATTAGTTTTTTACATCTCATGTATTGTGTATACGCACAAACAAGCGCTTAGTGGCTGGAACGAATCCTTCTCATCACGGCCCTGGCACATGGGTAGTTGGGCGCGGCTTCATGGGTAAGAGGGAAAGAGAACACAGCACTGTAACGCAAGCACCTTCTCAGCCAACGCGGTCGATATTGGCGTCGGAAACGTGCGTCCGCTGGGCTCCTCCCCGAGGTCCGTCCCTGGTGCGGCTGCCCTGCTTGCGAATCTGCTCGAAGACATCGAGGAAGAAAGAAGGCTGCTGCCATCCACCGGCCAGGTACTTTTCCTGCAGGATGAACTGCGGGATCGCCCGGAAGCCTCTATTCCGGACGTCGTCGATGAGCATCTCAGTTGCCTGGTCCCAGTCCTCCCTCTCCAGGCAGTCGAGCACCTCGGCTACCGGTATGCCGAGAACGCGGGACCCCACATCCGCAAGAAATGCGTGCGAGGAGATGTCCTTGTCCAGCTCGAAATACTCGTGGTATATAGTATCGAGGAGTCGCATCTGCGCTTCCGGGCCGCGGTGGCCTGGCGGCCCGGCAGTCGACGGCCGATGTAAGCCGGGCCCTGGCGAGCCAGGTGGCTCCGACGGGTCCATAGCCGTCGTGAAGGAGGTGCTCCGGAGCGTAGTGGGAGGGCCGCCCTCGAGTGCGAGTCGCAACAGTTTGTGCGAGTCTCTTGTGTTGCCCGTGAGACCTGTCCAGCTAAAATTAACACCCACTCCAGCACCAAGTTGAACCCACTCGCTAAGCCGTGCTACGGGGTATTTGCGCTGCAACACGTAATATTCCTGCTTGCTGTATGCTGTAGGGAGGGGGCAAAAGTTAGCCGATTCCCTTCTTCGTGGAAGAGGCACGACAATACGACTGCCCGTGGCCTGTGATGGAGGCACGACAACGTAAAACTTGGCTTCGTGGGTTATACGGCGAAGCAAAGAAGAAAAAAACAGATTCATATTGCATTTTGGGTGAACACAGGTAGGGCCTCGCTATGTTACCGCTAGTGCAATCTCGGACGTACGGGAACGTGTCCAATATGAATGGGAGTTGGTACACAACAAACGTGACAAAGTGACTAAATCAACGGGAAGACATCGCTCTAGCGGCGGATGAAACGCTTGACGGGGATGAAGCCTGCCGACTTACCACTTCGAGCCGCGTAAGGGTTGAGTACGAGGGGCGAGCAGGTAACTTCGAATACGGCCTCGGGGTGATGCTTTTTGTAGATTCCGATGGCTGTGTTGAGATTCTTCAAGCCCACATAACAGTGTGGACAAATGGTGTCCAGGATGAACTCGATGGTGAAATGCGTCGTCTCTCCAGACGAAGCAGGCTTCGGAAAGGATGAGCCGCCGCAAGGCCTCTCCTTCAATTGTGGGCAGTCGTCCACCGGGAGCAGCAAGTCCTGGATGCTGGCCATTCTCAAAATCGTCCGTGGTAGCTTCCAGATATACGGGGAAACGCAGCCGCGACTTCGTGCGCCCCTAACAGGGTGTAAGGCAGAGGCCGAGCAACGAATCCACCCTGGCAGGACAATGCCTAGAGAAGGAGCAACTCCACCCAGCCAGTTTATATCTCGAGCCGGCTTCGGCAGCAAAGGCGATATTCATGCGAGGGTTGGCCCGGCAGGGGGCCTGGGTTGAGGGGTTGTCAGTTGGACCGACCGCTCCGCGTTCCGCCGGCACCTGCTCAGATGCGGAAGCCAGGCTGGACGGATTCCAGTCGACAATAACGGGGCCAGCAGAGATTTATGTAAATGCAGGCAGCCGAGGCACATGGGCCACGGCAGCGGTCAAGGCGCGACAGCGAGGCGGGGGATAGGGAGGGGGCGCTATAGCACAGCAGCCAGCCAGCCAGTCCAAGGAGGTGGGCGAGGGGAGGGTTGGCGAAGCGAAAGCCATGGTGCCGAAGCTGGAGCATCTGCAACCTCGGGCGGCGGATACGAGAGAAGAAATGAAGGAGAAATATGCCCGGAGAGTGGGTGCCGTTACAGACCGGCCTGGTTTGGTTTTTTTTTTTTTTTTTTTGATTTGTGATCACCGGTACACCGACTTGGGCACGACGTCACGGCGTCTCTGGTTGGTAGTGGGAAGCGAGGCAGTTCCACGCGCTGGCCCGTCCTGGCGTCGGGGTCGAGGCCGCTGCTTCAAACGGCAAGCTGTACGATCATGACGGCTCGGCCTCGATCTCGCCATCAGTCGTTTTGGCGTCTGGCATCGCGGCACGGCATGAGCCAGGGAACGAGGGAAGTTACTAGTTAAGAGATAGGAAGGATAGGATGGACGGACGCACTTACACGAACTAGTTTCGAGACGCGGGATTGGCCCAGCTCCACCCAGGCTGTACCTGAGAAGGAGCGCACCGCCCAGCCAGCCGGTGTCACCCGTAAGACCAGTACATACAATCGTACCTCGTCTTGCCTGCAAGACGAGGTATATAAGCTACTTTAAATGAGTGACGGTGGTGCCGCCATCCCGCCCCATCCCGTTGGTACGGATAGATTCCGCACAAGGGGATTGCATAATGCTCGAACCGGGAATTAGGTACTACCTCCAACTCGCACATCGCTCCACACAGATTGTCGAGTTTCCCTTTTGGGCCGCCGCGGGCCCGTCGGAACCCGATGGGCAGCCGTATGCTTGGTCCATTTGCTATAGCAATCCAGGAGAGCCAACGATAGGGCAACTAGAGGCATCATACACGCATACACGAAACGGAAAAGGCGGCCAGGCGGCCAAGCCCACACGGACCGACGGGTGGACAGACAGGGAAGGCAGGCAAGCAGCCGTGTCCCATACGGCAGATCCCGAGCCACGTGTGGTCGGAGCCATTGATTATGTGCCAAAGATCAGCGGCTTCCTGGTCCGGCCACATGGTCCAGCAGCTCGAACAAGGATCGCCATAGCCCACGCGCCCCCGTCAGTACATGCCTACGTACAATTTGTTGAATAGTCCTAGGCACTTCACCGCGGATGCAGTAGAGTATGCGTGTAGTATGTAGTAGGCCAGGAACACGAACCAGCAGCCGGCGCCAGTGCAGTCAAGCACCATCCTTTCCCCTGCTTACATCCGGGCAGTGGCATTTTGGACTGGGTGTGTGCGTGCGTGCAGTTGTCGGCCAGTTAGGGACCTCTTAAGAGCAAGGAACAAACTGTTGAACAAAGCCAAGATGGAGAATGACTTCATCCTGGCACAATCAGCATATGCTTCACTCAGCCTAGGTACCCGATCTTTGCACCCCCGTGTAGAGCATTGAGGTCACGGGCGGCAAAATGGAATGCAGTCTTGAAAACACATGGCAAAAAGCGAATCGGAAATGTGACCAGTCGAGCATCTTGTCTACACTGCTACCGCTAGTATTCTATGTTGTAGATAAAGTGCTATCAGAGCTGGCATCCAAAATGATCCTTTTGGCCCCTGAATGCGCTGCCTTGTTTCCCTCTAGAACCCCTTCCTGTCCTTCCCGTCCCTCATGCAGTACAATCATCAAGGCCACCGAGCCAGTCCAGTCTAAATCTCAAAAAAGCACGCCGCACCAAAATCAACGCGAATCAAGAGTGGCCCGCCTGGCCCTCTGCGCCGCCAGGGCCGCTCGTCCAGAGCCATAGGCAAACGAGTCCGGGATCCATATTACAAAGAGCCGCCAGAGGCTCAAGCCTTGCCCCTTTGTATTAGGTAGGTTGATCGGGAGGGAGGGGGGGACCGGGTGCTAGACGCGTGCGTTCATGACCGCGACGAGCAAGGAAACGCCCGGTGCTTGGTTTTAATGCCCAAAAACACAAAAGTCTCATAACGCCGTTCAGTGGCACCCCGTGGCCCGTTGCAGGAAAAGGGGAAACGAGATGTGCCATGCCCTGGGGTATTCTTCCGGAGGAAAAAGCAATCGTGCCGGGAAAAAGAAATCTATCGATTAGGTGACGGGAGAGGTCTCGTGTGGGTGCTCTTGCGTCGGGGCATGCGTCTTCGCAGACACTGGCGACCAGCCCTCCCTGTTCGAGGGTGGATTGCTGGGGCCAGTCCCATAGGTGAAGGATACCACTTGGGTAAGGTCGACGGTCATGCTATCCTATTGCGAGGCGGTCGTGCTGTCCTACTGCGCGACCGTCGGCCAAAGCTGGTCATGTCGCTTGTCGAACCCGTTGACTCCAGGCTCGGCACTGCCAGGGCGACGAATTCCCGAGGCGCCGCCGTAGTACATCTGGCCCATGCCGTTCGGCGTGAAGGACTGGTCTGGATCCGGGTACACATAGGCGCCGCTGCCGCTGTTGCTGTGAGTCGGCGAGGGCATATGCGAGGGCATGTGAGAGGGCGATGCCCAGCCCACACTGCCCATGTGAGGGCTGCCAGCGGCACTGTTCGGAGCCGACTGATGCGACTCAACACTGGGCTCCAGCGTGGGCGGGGGTTGCGAGTAGGCGGTAGGGTGGGAGGTAGGGCGCATGCCCGTGCCAAAGGTCGGGGCTGACGTAGGACTCTGCGAGTGCATATCTGTGCGCAGGTGTGCCGGAAGACCGCCGTTGTTGTTCATGTATGCATATTCGCTTTGGCGCATGGCGTTGGAGGAGAGCTCCGAGTTGGGCGACATGGACACGGTGCGGTGAGCCGGCGAAGGTGTGTTGAGGGGAGAGTTGTGTGACGAGCCAGGGTCACCGTCACTGCGGGCCTGGCGGCCAGCCACTGTGTGCGACTTGCCCCAGGGGTTGGGGAAGTTGGCAGCCGCCAAAGCAGCCGCCGTGGCAGCCGCTGCCTCCTCGACGGTGCCCGAGTGGTGATTTTGGTGACGTGTTAGAGTAGTTCGGCGCGTGAAGGTCTTCTGGCAATCCGCGTAGGGGCACTTGTAGGGCCTTTTGCCGGAGTGAATGCGTCGGTGGCGGGCAAGAGAGCTGGAGTCGCTGAAGGGCTACAGGAAGGGGGGGGCACGTTAGCACATGTTGCGGGGATACCAGGGTGCATTCATCATGTACCTTGCCACATCGCTCGCACATATGCGGCTTCTCGCCGGTGTGCACGCGCTGGTGGACGGTCAGGGCAGAGCGTTGGATGAACTGCTTGCCGCAACCGGGGTAGTCGCAAACATGGGGTCTAATGCCGCTGTGGATGCGTTCTGTGCTCAAATCAGCCAAGTGATCCTCTCTTCGTTTGTCCCAAGTCCAAGCATACCGTGGCGAGCGAGATCAGAGCGCCGTGCGAAGCCTTTGCCGCAGGTGCTGCAAGGGTAGGCCTTCACCGGAGGGGGCGGCGCCTGTTGGGGCTGCTCCATCTTGGGGGCCTGGGGGTAGGCGACACCCATGCCGTTGCCTTGTTGGTGCATGGGGGGCATCTGCGGGATCATCATGCCCGGCGGGAGGTTGGCCTGCATGCTGGGGTCGGGCATCGGAAGGGAGCCGCCCATGGAGGTAGGGGAACCGAAGGGCCGAGGAGAGCCGAAAGGTCTCGGAGAACCGTACGGTCTCGCACTGGCCATGCCGTTCAGGCCCTGCAGATCACCGGGGCCGGACCGGGGAACCGAGTAATGGGAACTCTCTGAACCGTGCGGCGAGTTCGTTCTGTCGATGGCAGCACCCATCATGTGGGGATGGGGCGAAAGCGCCTGCTGCTCGGAGGAGGGGGGGTGTCCGTTCATTGCTCGCTTGTCAAGCATGTTCGTAATATTCATAATCTCCGTCGGGGGCGACCTTGACATAGCGCAAGCAGCGATGCACACGTAAGTGAATGATCACGCCTTGGTCAGGACGGCGTGATGGGTGGGTGTGGTTGGCCTCAAAGCGCGGCTTGCGGACTTTTCGACTGCAATTAGGGTTCGGGATGCTCTGGGAGCCAGTGACCTGCAATTCACGTTAGTTTTATTGCCTTACGTGGGGACATCGCTGGGCAGAGCATGCGAGCCATGCCACCGGCCATGCACCCAGCCCAGTCGCGGACCGTAATTCGCATGCTGGCCACGGTGCAGATGGCGGTGAGTACCCAATACGTTCGGTGACGGACTGGATCCAACCCAGCACCAAGGCTCCATCGCAGGACGGGGGCGGTCACAGCCGCCGTGCAAATTGAATCATTCACGTACCTAGCACTCTTAATGCAAGTTGTGACGGGGTGGAAACCGACACGTGTGAGGTCTTCACTTTCCCCAACAAAGCTTGCGGGGCGTCGTGAGCAAGGTTTCGCTGCGGGCGCGGTATCCGAGGGGGGCAGAATGGATACTGCGGAATGGATTCGGGCCACTCGGTGGGAGCCGGTCCGTATAGGAAGGCCAAGTACCGGTCGCAAATGGGTGTCCAGATATGTAGGCTCCAGGAGGAAGGCCCGGAGTCGGAGGCGGAAGCACTTCTCTGGTCTCCGCGAGAACCGAGTAACGCGGCGAAGTGGACGGCTGCAGATGGGGCAGAACGAGGCCGAATCTACCGAGGCCGTCAGAACACTGGCGGTGCAGTGTTCAGGTAGGATTGGGAGCCTGCACAGCAGTCCCACAAAGTCGCTGGGGCGAAAGGGCGTGTTGCCTCGTTGGTGGTAGGGGAGCGTCGGGCTGGTACGTCTTCGAGGGCGGCAAGGCGACAAACAGATTCGTTTGTTCCTGTGGGGAGGAGGGCTCTCAACCGACTCGCGAAGAAGTTTCGGCGCGTGGTTGTGTCTGGCCTCGACGTGCGTCGGCTGAATTTGTCGTCTAGAAGGCGCGTTGTTGTCAGCACCACAAAGCTGTGCGGCCTACGAGGCAAGCAAAGCGGAAGCAAGGGACCTGCGTGGGAGGGCAGAGTCGCCGATGCAAAAGCAACGGGAGAAGTCAAGAAGGGAAGGAGTCTGGGTGTTTGTGTTTTATTTCGGGCAGCGGGTTGCACAGCCAGCCCGCCCACGGTTAAGGGGGGGAGGGGTGGAGGGAGGCAGGTGGGAGTGGTGGATGTGGAACGGGATGGTTTGCGACTCGTGTGGTTCGGGGCCCACGACAGCGCCCCGATCTTCTTCGGACCATCACAGACAGAGCCCGCGGTTTTTGGACGGGGGCATGGCTGGGGAGATGGGGTCGTTGTCGAGGGCGCCTGAGCAGCAACAGCAGCGGCGCGATGCATCTGCATCGCTTGCTCGTCTGCACAGGCAGTGCGTGCGCGTACGAGGAGACACAGAGACAGACAGGCCATGATAGAGCCGGACGGGTGGGTGTTGCCCCCCCCCCCGTACATGCACGGGCAAGAGGTAGGTGGTACGGGAATGGGTAGAGAGGGTAGAGTGGTGGTATGGGCGGCATAGCAGGCGTGCGCACACAGCGTGCACAGCACGGGGCAGCACGCACTGCAACTGCAGGCTGGCCAGGCCAGGCAAACGCTAAGGCGGGAAACAGGGCAGCGGGTGGTCCTTACCTTGGTCGAGGTGTCGATTGTGCTCGCGATAAACACACGGGCGACGTGTTGGAGAGGATGTAAGAGGTGTCAAGATGCGACCTGTGTGTGAAGGGAGGACGCAAAAATAATATGGCCTGAAGTCGGATTCAGAAAAAAGGAAAAATTACTGCAAGAGGTGACATCGATGAAAACCAGAACGGAAAATCGACTGGACGAGTGCAGCTGCCTTGTCTTTTTGCTGGTGCTGCTAGTTCGTAGTTTACGGGGGCTTCAGGTACAGTACGGAGTACACCTGGGAGTACTTAGCCAACAGCTACCTCCTGCGGCGGGACCCAGAAGGCTATGTAATTATGTACCTGCGAAGCCCTTCTAGCGACCTGCCTAGCAGCGCACCCTGGACCAGTCTAATGGCTGGCCAAAGCGCTGCTCATGGATGCTTGTTGAAACGAAACTGGGGGGCCTGGCAGGGAGAGCGCGAGTCCCGGCCTGGGTATTGGGAGAAGAAGGGAGGCAGGGAGGCAAGGTAGTAGAGAGGTACGTAGGTACTTTAGGTACTATACTCTCTCCGTGTCCATGCGTGTGCCCGCCCGCCTACGAACACATACTCTCTCTCTCTCTCTACTCTCCCTCTCTGTGTCTCTTCCTGTACGTGTGCGTGTGCGAGAGAGAGAGAGTGTGTGTGTGTGAGAGAATGTGTTTGGGGGGAAAGATAGATGAGATGCCGGCAAGCCTCTCTCCCTCCCATTCCACCCAGGGCTCCCTTCGCTCTCCAAGACCACCTACCTCTTGCTGTTCTGTCTATTAACCTGTGTGTCTGTGTGTCTTTCCTCCCCCGTTCTGGTTCCTACCCCCTCCCCCTCTTCCCTTGCCCAGTACATCCATGCTCCGTACGGAGTAGGTAGCGTAGGTCCCATACCGTCCCATCCCATCACCCATGACTGAGTGGGCGATACCCTCTGGCTGCCGTTCGTCATCTCCAGTGGGCGCGCTGCTGAAATGGGCCCAGCGCTGCCAGGGTGCTAAAGAAGACTGGCCGCCCGCTAGGGGTTCCTATTCTGGGGCCTCTGCAGGAATCTGGTACCTGAAATACCTTCAAGCTGACCTTAGCGCCGTTTTGGAGGTGGGCCGCCTACGACTATGGGATACGTGGTTTCCACGCCTGGCTGGGGAGAGGACATGCCGCCGCCAAACAACACACGGCGGGCTTGCGAACGCGTTATGCTGCGACGATCCATGTTCCCGGTATGACCGTGGCCAGGCGGCCGACGGGGATGGGAACTAATTACAGGCGGTACGGGTGAGGGCGCTGCGTAGCCTCACGACGGCTCTAGTCCAAACATATGGTGCGCTTTTCTGGCGCTGCAGATGACCAGTGCCAATGCTAACGCCCAGGAGGTAATGTGTGCTCTATCTCTCTCTTACGCACGCGTCCTAGGCCGCCGGGCTGGCCCTCCCGATCGGACGAAGGGGGTTCATTGCTCATTCCCGGGCCTGCATTACACATTATGCGGTGGTCATGTGCCTGCCAGCCATGGGGACTTGCCGGGGGGGGGGGCAGCCTCCAGGCCCATAGGAGAGGGAGATGCAGAGTGAGGGTGTAAGAGAAGTAAGTATTCATGTATGTATATCTATATACGTAACCAATGTACTGCGTAGAGACATAATGTATAGGGTGTATTACATGTGTCCACCCGTACTCTAGTGCATATCCATTGGGCTCCCCTCTGAAATGGCCGACTGAAAAGCCCCCAGTAGGCTATTGTGAGAATGTACCGTACAGGCGCAGCCTTTGTTGGATGGGTTACTCATGTTCCAGGGTTATGATGAAGAAGACGGGTACTGGTTGGGGGGTATGGGTCAGATCCTGCGCGACAGCATACTGACTGCCGTTGGTCACAGCTCCCGTCGGAAAGAAGCCCGTATCGAAGACGGGTTCGAGAGATTCGTACTGTTACATACTTACCTACGTCCTTCTCTCTGCTCACAATGGATGCTCCGTACCGAGGGCCTAGCAGAAAGGCAAAAGCTTAATGCATCTATACTAACAGCATGGACGACAGATGGGCGCAACGTCACGCGTCACGTCAACTGCATCCCGTCCATGCGGAGGCGCGGAGCTTGGGGCAAGAGTTCTATGGACAGTTCGAAAGACGGCCGTCTATCTCCCGGTCCTCATGGTACCGCCGACTCCGACACCCATCGTAGCGTATAACCCATGAGTGTGGCCTGCCCCCCAAAACGGCCATGGCCACGGCCCAACGGCCGATCGAGCTGGCACGACCAGCTGCCTCGTGTGTGCCCGCAATCAATCAAAACACGCGCACCGTCTTGCGGTCCCGCCGATGGTGATCTACAGCCGGCCTTCGACAGTACCCCGTGAAAATGGGGGGAGGGGGAGAAGCTACCTATCCCACACAGTCGGCCCATCGTCAGCTATCTCGCGAAACCACACTGCCACTGACGGTCAAGCTCCCCCTGGCTTATTATTCTTTTTTCCCTACCAAACGCCCGCAATACCTCACCACCGCCGCACTAGGACCAGTAGGGACCACCAGTAGGGGCCAACGGGAGATTGCCGTTCCCATTCACACTGCAGTAGCACGCGCATCCCCTCTGTCACTTCTTGAACCCGGCATGTCTTTTCCTCACGGCGCGAGGAACGGAAGCCACCGAGCGGGCACCCGCGATGTCCCATCCCTCCCATCCCATCTCATCCTACCCTATCCTGTCTCGTGCCACGCCCTGCCCTGTCCGACCCAGTCCGGTCCAGTCCCTACGTACCGCCAGCCGCCAACCGCCAGCCGCCGGCCGCAGGGAACGTCGATGATGCAAGAATGCTATCAAGCACGCGGCCATGACAGGCCCCCAAGTTTTGCGCCATCCACTGCCTCTGGTTTGCCTACCTAGCGAGCGTGACCTCGTCTCCACACGACCACCACTTCCACCCTTCCCCCCGTACGCGGGCGCCCGGCTCACCTCCCAGTGGTAGAACGGAAGCACTTGGACAAACTTTATTCACCAGTACGGGTGCCTATGCATGCACAGGGCCGGTTGTGGAAAGCAGACCTCGTGGAGTCGTCATCGGGCCCCGGAACCTGCGGTGGCTGAACCTTGGCTCGCTTGGTGCAGACTATCAAAATGCATGGGACTATCGAAATGTAACGCAACGAACGTTTTCCGTATACGGGCGGGCAAGCCCAGCGACAACAACCTCCTTTTTCGCGGCCGCAACCGCCGCGACGCTTCCGCGGAAGCTTCCTGTCCACAACTCCCACCTGACGGCGGGTCCGTCCAGGTGTTTTCCACGGCTCGGGCAGCTCCCTCGCTCGTACGCGTCGTTGGGCTGGTAAGAATACGAACGGAAGCGAGGGAGGTCTTTTCTGTTCGACTGCGGAACAAACGGTGTCGACGAAGGCGACTAGCAGATTGACTTTTCCTGGGTGCGCGTCCCGTCGACCAACGGGATGCGAAGCCTTACCCATGTCGGGTGGGCTGTGTGTGGGGGATGACATTGCCCCTGGGCCAATGCTGTGGTGCCATGGCAATCTCTCAAACAGGCCTGAGATTGAGACTAGCTGGAAGAAGAAGGGTTCCAGAAGACTTCGAGAAGCTCGCCAGGGGGCCCGGATCAGGGGTGGGGGGGGCGTAGGGGGGTTGCGTTGCCGGCCCATCTGACGCACAGAAGCTTTGGAAGGATGGAAGGAAAGGAAGGAAGGAAGAAAGACGGTCACGGGCCTCCCCCCTCTCTCTTCCCTACGAGCCTATCCAGCGCACCAGGGGAGGGGGGAAAGCACTGGCCGGCTGCGCCTCCATCGCGTCCCTCGTCGGGGATCACAACGCTCGCGAACCATGGAAACCAGGTCCAAGGGGTGCCGACTAGTGCAGGCAATTTCGACGGTCTGCGCTCAATGGCGGTTCATCTTGGTCCATCGCGGCACTGTCGCCTGCCTGCCCTGCCCGTTTCTGAGGGCCTGCTACCTGGTCCGTCACCGCTCCATCCGTGGCCCGTCGAGGCCATCTCCCGCAGCGGACCCTCGAGCAGGGCCCGCTGCCAATACATCCATGGTCAGGCATGACCGCGGTGACATCAATTCATTTCGTCAATCTCGGCGACGCCTTGAACACCTACAGCCCCTAGAACCTTTTGGAATACGGGCTGCCCCGGCGTCCACAGCTTCCATGCTTCTTCCACCTCTGCTTCTACCGCCCTGCTATTTTGGGCTTCGGGTTGCCCTTTACCCTCCGAATGGCGGGAGCCCAGTCTGTGTGTACCATCCCGCACCGGCTGGAAATCGCACGCCCGCCACCCCTCGCGACGGAGACTATCTCTTCGAGCTCATCCTACGCTCCGCCGTAGTGTATGAACTAGCCGCCTCCAAATTGAGGTGGCCGTACACCAATCTGGGTAATCTGAACAAGTCGACTACGCCCCCCTGCTATTACAGCTGTGGGGGTCTGCCCGAATCCGTGGAGAGATGCCGGAGTACAGGTAACCAAATGCCTACTACTACAACTACGTAGGGGCTTCCATGTGTGTGCTCGTGTGCGCGGGTGGATTCCACCCGTCCAGGAGGCCTTGTCCCGTCCCCGCGCAGGCCGAATCAAAACTGCGAGGCGTCGCGCTGTCCAGGCTGGGTGTATACCCGTACTACATAGGCAGGTCACACGTATCTGCTATAATGCGACATGCCCCTGGCCCAGCGGGTGGGCGTCGGCTGGGATGTCGCCGCAATGCTTTGGCTGGGACACGGCGATGCGTTCCCTACCCAAAGCCGCATGGCGAGCCGAGCATCCGGGCCTGCGCACACCCGTCGAGAACAGCACCAGGAACAGCCTTGTTGCCGGCGCAGTCGTTGTTGCACGATCCGGCTTGCGACCGCCGTACCGTCCTGGGAGATCGGTTGCCCAATCTCGACTGTGGCTTGAAACGGACCTGCATCGTTCATCTTTTCGACACTAGTGCTTCACCCGACCCACCGACTATGCACACCGTCCAGCTGCACATGGCCAGTTGACGACATTACTTTGGTATTACCTGCACAGCTGGGTACCTCTTCTCGGCAAAGTATGGTCCTCTTTGCTGACTACGCTGTCGGGTTGGGGCGCCCAGTACACTAGCTCGCGCCTAGGTAGGTACACAGATGGGTCGGTAGGAAGTATCTAGTATACATCGTACACAATACATCTCGATCTATACCTGAACCAACCCTTCCCCCACTCCCTCTCTAGGGCCCTAACAAACACAGAATTCGGACAGATTGTCGACTTCACCGCCTGTATCACGGCGCGTCAAGCAAAGCCAGGCAAAAAGACGGCTCGTCGGGCCAGGCCCGTTAGCACTCCCGTCACGTCACGTCAACTCACTGTCCCAAGACACCGACCTCGACTGTCAAGTTTCTGATAACCCGGTCTCGTTAGCGCAGTGTCCAACCCTTCCCCGTGCTCTCTCCATGCCAGGGCCGCCGGCCTCTCCCTCTGCCCTGTGCGGATTGCCATACGGCACCCGGCTCGCGGTTACTAGGCTCGTGCATGAGCACCCTCGAGCCTGATCAGTGTCTATTACTGGTGGGGCCGCTTCCTCCTAGCAGCATACCGGCCAGAGGGAACCTTCAAGTCGCCTCTGAAACACGCTCGACGCAGCGACACACACGGTAGGGCTGTACTGCGCCCGTCCCGTTTCACGGCCTTTCCGGCGAGGAAGGGCGCCGTACTAGGGCGAGGCCTCAAACCAGCTCGGAACAACGCAGGCCGAGCCGCCAGTGCAACTGCTCGTCAACCCGTTGGGCGCTGGGTACTGTGCGGTCTCTGCATTTGCAGCCATTGGTGACCATCCAGCCCACGCACATGGTTCGTCCGGGATCTAGACGGGCTGGTCAGTAGATCAGTAGGTGCCCGGAACATAGACGCAACGCCTTTCAAGCCGAAACTGAGACGCGGGCAGGATAAACCAACTCAGGCACTCGGCACCATTCGATCACGGCCGGCGGGCCCGGCCTGTCACGCGCTGCCGGCGCCCTTAGGCATACGGCTATTCTTCTGATCTTGCCGGATGGGTGCAAGGGCCAGTATAGAAGAGTGGCTGGCTTCGTCTGCGGCCGCCCACACCCCCCTTGGACCGCAGATTCGGTTAAATCGCCTGAAATGGCCAAGTGTGCAGGTGTGAGTTGGGAATGGCCATCCGATCACCGCTGAGCCTGGCTGCTTACTCGTTCAGACACCTGCCGAAGTCCCTGGGGGGAAAAAGCACGGCGGTCAGTCCTCAACTATCGATCAATGATCAATGAGAACCACTCACTAGTTCGACTCCAGCTGTCCGCAGTGGGGGGGCGCGACCCAAGGCCCAAGGCCCAAGGCCCCTTGCCACACCCCCCTCGACTATGCCGTTGCTGACCACTCTTTCCCCTCGCATGGCCGAGTCGCTGGGCCGTCTCTGGTCGTCCCTGGGACCGCGTCCTGCCTTCCGGAGTCCGGAAGGCGCTGGTCTCACCTCGTGACACCCGCATTACGTCGGTGAGGTAGGCGGTCAGGGTGCCCGGGGAAGCATCCGTGCACCCACTCACGACGCGTTAAGTGTGACGACCCCTGCTGGCCGCCTCCTGGCCCGCGGATGCCGCCCATGACCACCTGTTCCTGAGCGCATCCGGCACCGCGCGGTCGGGCGCGCCCACCGGCACGACGGGCAAGCGCCGTGCCCGCGCGTCTTCCCGGGGCCCTATCTCTTCGTTGTATCCTCGGGAGCAGGTGGCCGCTTGGACGACGGCTCGTGAAGTCCCCGTTGAACACAAAAATGGCAGGACGAGGCGCCAACGCTGCGCTGTCACGACGGCGCCGGAGCGCCTGGCTCATCCCTGAGACGTCTCCGCTCGCATGAATCTCGATAGGCTACTAAGCTCCTTGCGTAAAGAATGCCTGGCTTAGACTTTCTCCATGTCGACTGGTATTCCAGATGTGCTAATCCACCATCCCGGACTCCCCTGCGTTACATCCCTTGTGGACCGCCCGTCCTTGACGTGCATGGCCTACCTACCGGTCTGTCCGTCTCGCTTATTCAGAGAGTCGCCCGGGCGGCGTCGGTGGCTCTCGCATATTGCCGTGGGAGGGAATCCTTGGGTGGGCAGCAGAATGACGCTTGTCCGCCATCCGAATGCCCAGGGGCGGAACGAACCATGGGCCAGGCAGCGGGTAGAGTGCCCGGCCACTACACCACCATGGGGAATGCACGACGCCGCCGCCGCCGCCACCTCCGCCGCCGCCGCGCCCTCCTCCGCGAAACGCAGTCCCCGTCTACGGCCTGCTCCTCGGTGGGGAAAAAGGGACGGCCTCCCTGGCGGGTAGGGTCAGAGCGGGCGTGTCAACGGGAAGAAGTGACAAAAGTCGACCCTTTTTTTAGGCAAGACCCCCTGCCTTGCCTCGACTGCGTTGGTTCGACTTGGTGTTGAGGCAAGCTTGATGCCACCAACTACCCAGGCCTTGTTTGTCCTCGGTGTCAGGGGGTCGGGCCATCATGTTTTTCCTCGTTGTAAAACGTGGGGTTTTTTCCGCCGTCGACGTATCGAACACTTGCATCCAATGTGACGCTGAGTATGGACAGGCCTCCTGCCTTGTCCGGGCACCGGATCTGGGTGCACATTCTATCGACGGTCCCCTAAGAGGGGACCGGGGCGGCACCATGTGTTCGCATCAGCCCCCGGCCTTGCAGCCAACCCATGAAGCCTTCCAGACTTTCGACCACAGCTTCTCTGGTGTTTGGTGGAGAAGCCCGGCATCCCTGCTGCAGCGTCCAGCATTCACACTGAGGCTCACCGCTTTCACGACAAGACGGCCGGGTCTCTGCGGTCAGGTCGCCGGGAAAAACGTGGCTCCAGCCAGCCACGAATTTCCGCCTCCCTCCTTTCCCTCCGCCTCTGACGAATGGACTCGACACGGCCTTGGACCCTGGCCAGAACGCAGCCGAATGGGTCGCGTCGTCCCGCCGAGCACGACGGCGTGGAGCAGCCCCGGCTTGTGTCGGCCACACAGGCACCCGGGCTGAGCCCCAGGCACGTCTTTGCCACCACGGCGGCGAGACGGGTGCCACCTAGTCCGGTGCCGACGGCACGCAGCTCGTAGCACGTAACGCGCATGTGTGGCCGAGCGCGCAGTGGTGAGGATGAAGTCTTCTTCTTCTTCTCCTGGCACCCGCGCATAATCGGCGGAGCCGAGACTAGGACGGTTGCAAGATAGCGGCCTTCATGCCCGCTCGCCGTACCCCCCCTGGCATAGAGAATCCATAACGCCGGTACGTTGGCAGTCGATGCGTGCGGGCGAAAAGCGACGGGGTTGGTCCGAGGAGGATCTACTGCAACACAGCTACCGAAATTTGGAAATGGCGACTTGCTCTGCTGTCCAGTGGGGGCGAGGCCGATTCCGCAATGGGGGTGCGCCGCTCCCGCCCACTCCCCCCGGCCGGGAAACCAGGCGGTGGAGTGTATGCATACCTAGTACGACAAGCTGGTTGGTGCACAGGGTTGCCCTTCCAGAAGGCCTTGGCGGAAATCCGTCACCCGGTCGTGTGCCTCCTGGGGCATCAGTGGACTGCAACGCTGGATACAAGGGTCGAACTGGCGGCGGAGAAGAGAGGGGAGAAGAGAGAGCAAGAGAAGGGGGGGGAGCGACGGATGCTCCCTCCTTTGGGCCGAGCGCTTCGCCGCAGCGCGTCTGTTGGCTGTTGGGCCAGGCTCCCTGTTCTGACGTGCACCGCATACGGTAGCCAGCACCCGGCACGCCTCTTCTGGAAAGCATGATGCTGCTATCCACCGCGTGTGTTGGCGGTTTGGCGATGTCACGTTCGCCTCCAGCGCCCCCGAGTCGGTGACGGGCCACCGCCCTCGCCCGCGGCCTGCACATGCTTGGGAGGGGGAAGGGGTTGGTTCCATGGGTCACGAATCCGAGAATTCATGCCCGTTTGAGGGGTTGATCAGAGGGTTTTCCGGGTGGTGGCGGGGTGTATGATGTTCGGACGCACGGCAGCGATCACGAGACCCAGCGACGGAGCCCAGCCCGCGGAACAGGTTGGTCGTCGTTCATACCTGGGAGGGCGCCATGGTCATGGCGTGCGCCGGCCTTGTCCGGACCCCGAACGCTCTCGCCCGAACAGCCGCGCGATTGTCGACCCGGGTTCGGTGTTTTGAACCCCTGGAACAGCGCGGCCCATCTACCACGTAAGGAGCACCCCTCCCCCCATCCGTGGCCCCGTTTCGCTCCGAAGGGCCCGGGTAAACAAAGGCAACGGGGTTGCCCATCGTCCGTCAGCGACGGCCGTCGAATGATTTCTGACAGGAAATGCGGAGCCCCCCGCGGTAGTAGTAGTTATACTAAGTATGAAGTAGTTTAATGTCGTCCGCCTCGTTCCTCAAGCTCCGCGGTGGCCTGTCCGCCCGCCTACCGGGCCGGCTTGCCTGTATGTCTCTCCCGTCCTTGGGAGACTCCCGGCTGTCTGGGCTCGCTCGGGGGCTGATGGCTTGCTCGTCTCTGGGACGCGGGACATCCCGAAAAAGGAAGGGGAACCTGAAGACGGGCCCGGCGCGAACACGCGCAACGTCGCTCGGGCGGTCATACCCGTCCGCGACGGGCCATGTAGCCCTGCGAAGCGCGCTGAAGGCCTGCTATTGGGGTCCGGGGGCTTCACGAGGCCGAACGAGCCGGTCGCCTGGGCTGGACGCCTCCCGAGCAACCCGCGGGTCAGAAGAGCCCTCTGGCCGGTGCCCCCCCCGGGTCTTGGTCTCCAGGCGCCCGCAACAGCCGCATCACAGGCCGGGGGGGGCAGTGCGCATAAACGGAGCGAAGCGTCTTCCCAGCTAGCCGGCGCTGGCGGCTGTGCGGGTTCCGATCCTGCGCCCGACGCCCGCGTCAGGGGTCATGCCTGCCGGCCTTCTCCACTCGCCCGGACGCCCTGGGGAGACGTGCTAGCCCTACGAGGAACACGGACCAGTCCCTCCAGGCCACGGCCCGCTTGCGGTGCGCCAGACCTAGCGTTCGTCCAAAACACCTCGATGGCGCGGGACCCGGGTTGCCGGTTTGGGGGCGACGAGATCGGCCTCTCCTTCACGGGCCGGGGAAGGGGGGAGATGGAGCCGTTGCCCTCGGTCGTTGGGCCGGCTGAGACATTGGCTGCCTGGCTTCGGACCGCATGAAGCCCATTTCCGCGGGAAGGGACCGGCGCGGCCAGGCGACTAGGCATGGTCTCTCGTGTCCAGGTTCTCGGGCCCCAAGATCGCCACCCCGGACCGGTTGGCGTGGGTGAGCGGGATGAAGGAGGGAGGGGAAGGAGAGGTTAGAAACGCAGGCAAAGCACTTGGACGAATCATGCCGGGCCGTCCATGGGGGTTAGGTCGTCACTCGGGACACGCTACGGACCGCTATAGGATCAACCAACCAGCCATGCTTCGCCCTGCCTCGGGCATGAAATCTGCCCGGCTCCGTCCTCATCCCTGTCGTCCATATTCCGGGGTTTGTTGGTCTATGCCGAAGAAGGCCGTGTCTTCCGCGGCCGACTCGTCCGCCAGGGCTACGACGACAGCGACCGCACGTCGTGGGGGCCATGGTCCCCTCCGAGGCTGCCCGTTCCCCAAGAAGAGGGTGGGTGAACATGAGGCCCCCTCCCCGGGAAGATGACCATTCCCTCCCCCCCCCCCTTAACCGCAAGCGTCTGCCCGTCTCTTCGCGTGCCGAAATAAAAAGACCGGCCGCGAATTCCGCCCCCCGGTACAGCCGGCCCGCTGTGTGGCCAATGCTGCGGGCAAGTCGATCGTGAAACCAAACCACCGGTCAAGGCTGTTGTCGTCCCGCAGCCACGGCATAATCGGCCGGTGGCACACGCCCCGTTAAAGCCGGCGTCCCTAAGCCAGAGGGCGAGGGGGAAACCAGGCGGTAGGGCGTTCAGGGGCGGAGAGGGGGGGGATGGCTTTTGCTCGTCGGCGGCGGCGGCGGCGGACGTGGCTCCTCCCTGAGAAGTGCAGGGCGGCGTCGGCTACGTGTCTCTTGATCGAAAGTCACCCCGGGCGAGCTCATGATGGAAGGATTGTCAAGACCAGATGGGTCCCGTGGCGCCCACATCTGGTCAAACGACCGTGGGGGGACGGGGGCTTTGCCCGACCCGCCGTCGTTGCAAGTGCTGGTGAACGAGGATGGGAAGGGCACAGACGCGTTGGCGGCCAGCGCCGAGGGGGCCGCATGGGGTGTTCGCCGAGGGTCGCATCGGGTAGTCAACCGATACTTGTCTGTGCGTTCGTTCGTGGCCCGGGCATTGACAGCTCGTCTGGATTTGAGAGGCCGGGCCGCGAACTCTTGAAACCCCCGATGGCCCAGGCACAGGTTCAACGCCACTGCCCTTGGAGGACCGGCACGGTTGCTTGAGGACTATATTCTCTACGGCAAGTAACCATGTAGTAATGTACTATATCATGCGGGTAGGTCTTCCCTGGGAAGTTATGTTGCCGGGAGTTGGGTCTGTTGCCGGGTGGTCAACGCCTTCCGGGTTTCCTGAGAGGCCGGGCGCTTTGGATGCTGCCGGAATAAGAGTCACCAGTACGTTTCCCAGTTGTTATCCTCTCAACAACTCGGCAACCTCTCGATGTCTTGTGGTGCTTCCAACGGCAGCGGCAGCGTCCACTTTATCCCCTGTCCCCAGCACAGGGAGATGCACAGCTCAGATGACCTGCCACAAGATCTTTCCGGCGACTCCCTATCCTCTTCACCAGCAGCGATCCAGGCCGCATCCTGGGGCTGCAGTCTATGCGATATTCAAAGAGAGGGGGACAGTTCCAGCTTCGGCCAGATGTATGAGCAACATACGTGCATGTAGAGGAGGAGGAGGAGCACCTGGGCTTGTTCAACACTTCAAGTCGTTGGGTCGAGGAAACTCATACTGAAAGATGCCAACGCGCCAGTCCGGACCGTGACATCGTTCCTTCACCGTACCGATCCCTCCCCAGCCGCCGCCACCGCCAACGGAGAGAACAAGGGCGAAGTCAGAATATGATCGCCGGCTCGATCCAGGCGAAAGGCCATCGCGAGACCCAAAAATATAGGCCGACCACGTATCTCACCCTTGAGGCGTCGCATGCATCATGGGCCGAAGAGTCGAATACGGGCATGCATTGACATGGGAAGCCTTGGCGTAGCTCTGCAATGGGACGGCGCGTCCTACCAAGGCGACGGAAATGAAGATGCCACGCATTAATTTTTTTGGGGGCCCGGCCATGATATCAGGCGAAAAGGCAATGCATACCGGAAGCCCCGCGGTAAAGCTGGCGAATATCGTGCCCTAGATTCGCGTCGTCCCATTGTGCAGCGCCATGGGAGCATCGGTGGTCGACGAACGTCATCTCGGTGTTGTTTGAAACCGTCTTAGATGGCATCGTCGATGTTTTGATTCACAGGGACACCCGTTGCACACGACGACGTGGCAAATTAAGTTCCCGCCGGGCCCCCGAGAGGCTGCCGCGTGTCGATACAGGCTGATGTTGTGAGACATAATTCCCATAGCCAGAGTGGTAATATGGCCGGTAATATTTGCCGCCTGGCCCTGGGAACGTTCAGAAACACATGGGGCCAAGCCTCAGCCGAGGTACCTGGGGTATTCCCGAAACGTCTCGCCCGGCAGACGGGGCATCTCGTGCCGTAGCTGAGGCGTGCCGGCTCGGGACTCCCATCACGGGTCTCGCGCGAGGCATGGCCAACTGAATCATGACGACGAGCTACCGGGTCCTGACCGGCCCAAGCTAGGGGCCGAGGAGCACACTGAGAAGGCGGAAAAGCAAACGTGGGAGCGCAGAGTCCCGATAGGCGACCGGGCATGGCGGACTCGTGATGGGCTCGCAAAGTTCATTTTCAAGATGAAGCAAAAGCATCTCGATGGGATATGGCAGGCAGCACGACCCATGATGACTGTTCGCGGGCAGCCAGCGGATAAAGAAAAGGTTGGCAGCCGGGGCCTGGGGACAGGGTTGCCTGTAGGCCGATCGCCGTTTGCCCCAGGCATCGAGGGATCGCGAGGCTGAAAAAGCAAGGCTCCCCTGTGGCCCTGTGCGAGAGGCTGATAGCCATCGTCATCTGTGTCAGCTGGAGTGCCATGTGCCATGCCCGGTGCATATACGCCCGACCGGCCACATGGATGAGACATACAGGAACGCATACCCCAGATGGGGGGAGAGGATGGGTAGCTTGGGCACCCCGTGGAATTTCCCAACCGCCGGGACGAAGCTTAATACGGATAGTCGTAAAAGGGGGGGGGTACAACAAACCGAAATAAATAAATTGATTTTATCTCGTGGCATTTTATCCCCCGGATCGACGCGAGGAATATCTTCAGCCTTGGCATCCGTGTGTCTGAGCATGGCAGGCGCCGAACGGGGCGTCAGCCCCGGCATAGCCGTGCGTTACACCGACCCGAAGTGCCGTCGAGTAAGGATAGGAGGGCGGAAGGAACAATAGCCGCGGGGAGCTGGAGTCTCCAGACCCGGCGCTCGACAATAGATGTCGATGACTCACTTGCACGTCGGCGCTGCTGGCACCTGGCAGAGGCATACAAGAGCGGCCGCTGCCCGAAGGCCCTTGGGGACTCCAGGCCGGGGTATCAGGGTGAGAGGCGTCTCGCGGTGGTATGCAGGGCAACGGCACCAGATGGCGTTGCGTCCCGGACACGGCGCAGTTGTATCTGCAGGTATCCCACCTTTTCGGGGTACTTCGGCGTCAATCAATGGCCAGGCGGGATGCGCCCAAGGGGGGTCGTGGGAGACTTGGCGCCTGGCCCTCCAACCCAACACCAAACAGCCTCACAGCCCAAGGTGGCCGTGGTCTCGCTCGCCAGCTCATACCGCCCGTGGCCAGCAACAGGGCCAGCAGACGGCGATGAGCAGCAGAGCAGTCCAAGGGACAGGCTAGAGGGGCTCATTTGACTCGGTTGGGTCTCGAAAGCACCTCAGGGTCTGCGTCATCGGTCCAGGCGGACAACAGGCTGGATAACTCTTGTGAATCCATCACATGTGCGCCGGAGACAACACATCGATACTTCGCGTCCTCTACCGGCCATGGTTATGGCTCCCCCACTCCACCCCCCCGTGTGGCATTCTAGGCCCCTTCGGCTTCTCCCCGTCGCCGGTTCGCCGTCGGTGTTGCCCTTATCTCACCGCCCAGCGAACATGGGGGGCCTGACTTGCAGACGTGCATAAAATCATGGTCATCTGCTTCAGTCAACGATGAGTTGGCAGATGCGTCCGTTCAATGACAGTACGAGGACCGGCGCCCACACACCTCTCCCGGCGCACCGGTGAAGGCCAGGCATCTGATAAAATACGAGATAAAAAAGAATAGCCATAATAAACGCGCATGCAAATACAGAGCAGAGGCGTTGGCGGCGCAGCGCCATTCGGGAGCGACCCCCGACCATCGTGCGCGTTTCGGCGCCGTCGTGAGCGGGGGAAAACGTACGACAGGCTTCATTCCTGACGGCACCCGCGCCACCGCTACGCTGCAGTCGCCTCGCCCACGAGGCCCAGTCGGGAGAACATGGTTTACTGGGGCGAGTCGCTGGCCATGCGTTTGTCCACCAGGCTCACGGTGGCGATGCTGGGCCCATCACCGCCCTCACATCAGGTCGCGCGGATGGCCGTCGCGCAGGAGGCGTGCATCTCGGAAGAGACCCTTCGTGATGGCTGCTGGATGCATTGCCTAAGGCAAGCCATCGTCGCTGTTCATTGCTACCCTTTGCACCGCGGTGGGGCGTCCCGTATGCTCGACATAGTCACCTCCAGTTAGCTGTCAGCTACCCACTCTGCCGACTAAGATGCTTGGCCATCTTCAGGCGCACTGCCGAGCGCGGATGTGAGTGATGCGGATGATGCGCGCGATGTTCGGTGGCTTCTATGATAGCTACCTCTGTGATTCGCTCGCGTATCGTCGTAGCAAGTTATGAGTTGAGTATCTCTCGTCACGGGATTGGGCCGGGGGCCTGCTGCCCCAGTGTGCGCAAGATGCCGTTGCCGCATCTTCACCGTGGCCGGACGGCAGAGCCAGCATGACCGCAAGCTTGACCGTCAAGGTCACTATGGCCAGCCGATCGCCCCCCGGTCTGTTGGGGATGGCGACCGTCGCGGAAAACATGAAAATGCCCGCCGGGAGTACTGTTCATTCGGGTTGGAGGATGCAGTTGCTAACATCCCGTGGTAAAGGCGAAGGGGAGATTGGTGGCTTTCATGTTCGCTTTCCGACCGATCGTAGGCGCAAGCGCTTCGTTGATCCGTCGGTGCGGCAACTTCCCGTCTTCGCGACGGCGACATGTGGGGTGCATACTAGCCGGCCTATGCCGCGAGCAATGGTGTTTTCCAGCCGCACGGTTGTTTGGTGGCGAGGATTGGAATTGGAGTATAGGAAGTGTTTCGTGAGAAGAGAACAGGAATGAATCAATATGAATCATCCTGACAAGCAGGACCCACGCCTGGAGCAGCGCGGAGCACAGACCTTTTAGGGCCCTGAGAGCTGCGCCTGCCGGCCCGTGACGTCTGTGATGGGAATGGCATTCACGACCTGGAGCCTCGGATCTGGTCTTCATGCTGACCTTTCGGCCGCTTGGGTTCATGAGTCAACATCGCGAGAAATCTGCGGCACCAGGTATCCTCTCGACCGAGACAAATCCGTAGTCGCCGCACCCACTGTACCCTCAGAGCCCAGCTCTATAAAACTTCGCTTTCACCACCGTCGTCCGTGGTGAGTGGCGACGAGTACTTGCCACATCCCAGCGACCCATCTCTCTCCGTCTCTGCGCGGGCTGCGAAACCACTGGCCCATCCGTCTCTCACTGGACTCTTTCACCCCCCGTGCGGCACTGACCCCGGCGCCGACATGATCTCTACCACCAATCTGCCCCAGGGATCCATCGACGGCCGGCAAGCCGTCGATCAGCCCCGCGCCGAGCGCGTGGTGCCGAAGCCCATCCCTCAGTCCCAAGCCCAGAACCCGAGGAAGTATCAAATCGAACAGTTGAAGAAACGGTTTTCTGCGCGCGAGTCGACACTTCGGAATGGCACTACCAATCTCCAGTTCAAGTTACGGCCCTCGGATCCGGACTTCCCGTTCGAGCTGGCCCATTTGGAGTGCGAGCTCCAGGTCCCGGCGGCGTATCCCGAAGAGGCCCCAACACTGCGCGTGAGGAACGACGACATCCCGCGTGGTTTCAGCATCAACATAGAAAAGGGCTGGGACGGCTTGGTACGCGACAAAGCTGGGGGCACACTGCTGGCTCTGACCCACGCCCTGGATCGGGCGCTAGAGTCTTTCCTTTCCGAGAAGCAGACCGACACGGTCAAGTTAGTCTCATTCAAGGATACGAGGCACCTGGAAACTTCAGCGGCCCCGGTGGGAAACCCGGCTGCTGCGCCCACTGCGGCGCCGAAGCCGCAGCCTGCTTCGCCTGCCCCTAAGCCTTACGTCCCGGAGCCATCATTCACCAAGGAGCAGATTACCCAGGCCAGGGCCAGGAGAGCCCAGGAGACGCGGCAACTCGAGTCGCGTATGGGACGCATGCCTTTCTTCCACAAGTCTGCCGATGGCATTGTCTATACTCTGCCCCTGGATCCCAAGCGTCGCAGCGAGTTGCCGCTCGGACTGCAGATCATCCAGTCTGTTCAGTTCATCATCCCTCTCTTATACCCTCTTCAGGCGTTGCGCATCCTTCTCAACGATGTCGAGTCCAGCGACGTGGAGACGCTGGAGGAGACGTTCGCCACCAAGGCTGCCCAGCAGAGCCACATGACACTGACGACGCACTTGAACTACCTCACGCAAAACCTACACATTCTAGCCAAGAACGCACAGCCGGCACGGCCTGCGAACCAGCCAGCCGTCGAGGAGCCCCCGTTGGTGGAAGGCGCGGAGAAGACGACGACTATCCAGGGGGACCCCGACGGCAAAAGCCACATTCAGCGCATCCCACGGCCACCTGAATGGGTTATCGTGGGCGAGTCGGATGATTCGGAGTCGGACGATTTCGACTCCTGGGATTCCGACGATGCCTCGGACGAGGGCGGAGCCGCAGTGGGCACGAAGGAAGAAAGCTCGTCCGCCATGACGCACCAGGCAGAACACGGCACGTCCATGTCATTTCCGTCAGTTGAACTGCACGGGATTGAGCTGTTGCAAGTGGCCATCCTGAGCATCAATGTCAAATGCGAGCGCTGCCGAACGATTAACGAGGTGACGGGACTGAGGCCGGGCATTGAAAAGGCAAGCAGCTGCAAAAAGTGTGCCACCCCTTTTACCACCAGGTTCCGCCAGGAGCTGGTACACCAGAACTCGACGAGGGCTGGCTTTGTCGATGTCGAGGGCTGCACAGTTGCGGATATGCTACCAAGGTAAGAAGACGATCTGCTACGTCTAACAACCAGTGCGCTTTTGCTGACTCGAACAGCACGTTCGTGCCTACGTGCGGTAGGTGTTCTACCGCGAGCCTCGGGCTGGTGTCGGTCCGAGGCGAAGTCACGACCAACGTGTGCCGTGAGTGCCACGGGAAGTTCACGTTCAAGATACCCGAGGTCAAGTTCCTCGCCATCACGCGCGGGTCGGCGCTGCCGCCATCGACGGGCCCGAAGCGTCGCCAGGAGAAACTCGGCCTGCACGCCGGAGAGCCGCTGCCGGAGCGAGGGTCATGCGCCCACTACAAACGCTCCTACCGGTGGTTTCGCTTCTCCTGCTGCAGCAAGGTGCATGCGTGCGACAAGTGCCATGACGATAGCGAGGATCATCCCAACGAGTGGGCAAACCGCATGATCTGCGGCTGGTGTAGCCGGGAGCAGAACTACGCCGTCGATGCCTGCGGCTTTTGTGGGCGGAGCGTCATCGGCAAAAAGGGTAGAGGTTTCTGGGAGGGCGGGAAAGGCACCCGGGACCGGACCACGATGAGCCGTAAGGACAAAAGGAAGTATCGGCGGATAGGCGGGGGTGCGGCCAAGAAGAAGGAGTGATCGCGATCTCGAAAGGCGCGAGGCATGGTGTGGCCGGTTTGCCACGCAGCACATGATCACAGATCGTCCCGGCTGTCGCGAAGACCAGCATCCAAAGGGCGCAGGAATATGATCCTGTGACTGCCCAGGTGGCGATCCAATCCGGCCCCGCGGATGTTCCAGATACGTGGTGAACATTCTTCCTTTAGAGTTCCCAGCCGAGGGGAGGAACCTACATTCCGCACTTTATTAAATGTAGAGTAGTTTTGACTACTTGTCTACATGATTTGCTTTGGCACAGCCAAACCAGCAGTCAAAGTCACCATGTGTCTCGCGCACGTGAGCGATGTGCGCAAATTGAAGCTCCGCGAATTGGCGCTTAACAGCCCACACACAAACCGAAGCGTCCAGAATGTTAGACGACACCGTCACCCCCCTTCCCCTGGCGGCTAGTTGGCGATGGCCATTTGCGCGATTCAGCCCAGTAACCATCACTTTGCCCTCGAACCGATGTTGATACGGCTACCAAAAAAACGAGGGCCGTGACGAGACGCTTGCATTCTTTCCCCCACCACCAATCGTCAACATGATGTAGATCATCGGCACTCGATAGGCACATCCAGGAGGCGAAGAAGGAGGGATGATGATGACGGGCTCCTCGCCAAGGAGTAGCCCATTGGGAGTCTACGAGCGTGTGTGTGCGGGTGTAAGTGGTAGGTACTTGTCACGACTTTTTGTCCATTCCCCACGGGGAAGAGGGAAGGTGGATGTTTACCAGGTAATCTGGAATATTGTTTTATCGTCTATTTTTTAAAACTAATTTTTTTTCAATCATTTCTCGCCTCTCCTCTCCCCCTCACGACCGCGAACCGGCAGATGGACGATTCCGCCGCCGGCTGGGAACCCTTCCCTAGAGCCCCCAGCCGTCCCTTTGCCCGCCCTCTGTTTGCCTTTTTGCAGCGGTACCCAGCCAGACGAGGGCCGTGTCCGTCGGC
Organism: Nigrospora sphaerica; assembly: GCA_018287875.1. Lineage (NCBI taxonomy): Eukaryota > Fungi > Ascomycota > Sordariomycetes > Amphisphaeriales > Apiosporaceae > Nigrospora > Nigrospora sphaerica. Next base: position 1,848,763 of record JAGVVL010000017.1, read on the forward strand.
TCGCATGGGGGAGGTTTTGCGTAGTTTGGTAAGTTATTGCCGCGGCCGGTTTTTTTTTTTTTTTTTTAATGGTGTCGCCTCCGGGGAACATCGGCTTGGGTCCCCGCTTTCGCAAACGGCACGGACGCAGGGGAGTCCCCGGGAGGGAGAAAAACGTCACGCAAACGGCTGTACGTCCCCCCCCCGGGGCAGCGCGGGTGTGAAATCCCGGTACTGTGGACCCCACGGCGCGTCGTAGTATAATGTTGCAGCCGTATCTTTATTATTTTATTTCTTCCACTCTCTGCTGTTCATTTTATTTTCAACTGCCACCCACCCTTCTCCCGTCCGGCGGGGTTCAAACCCAGCCAAACAGGGGAGAGGCCCGGTCCTTCCCTCTTTCGCCCAAGCTGGCGCGTCACCAGTCTGATCCCCGGGGGGCCTTGCCAGGCCCACGCGCCCGTCACGGGGGCTCCCAGGTAGCCAAACGGGCGAACAGCAGCAAGAAAAGCCGTTGGGCTCGGTCGCGCATCGCGATGGACAAGGGTACCCCTACCCCCCCTCCTCCTCCTCCTCCTTCTCCTCTGGCCGTTACCAACGGCCTGGCACACTCGTGGGGCCCTCGATCGAGAGATGGACAGAGGAGCCGCCGTACGTAGATGGGATGGATGACAGCAGAGGATGGCCCATAGGCCTCGCCATCGAACCTGCCTCGCTCGCGCTTGGCGTCACGAGCCCACGATTGGGGTGGGGGGGTAGCAGGAAAAGGCTGGCTGTCCGACTTCCAAACCGGCCAGCGCCCTCCTCTTCATGCCTGGGCCCGTGGGGGTTTCGGCGGTATTGTTTTTCTTTCCCTCGGCTCGAGAAATGGCGCGCGCGAACGAACAACCGGGCAGTGAGGACCCGAAAACCGGCAGATGGTATGTGTGTGTGTGTGTGTGTGGCTCGAGGACGCTCGCCCGGCTGCTCCGCCTTCACCGATGCCCTTCCTGCGCAGTGCCAAGGAAAAGCGGGCGCGACGTGGCCCGGCAGGCGCAGGCGCAGGTGACCGATGGACGAAACCCGCCCCCAAAGCATATAAAGGCTACTGAACTTGTGTGATGTAGAAGCCCTAGATGTAAGCGAGCGTCGGCACCCGCGGCCTTGCCTACTGCCAAAGGGCCCCCGCGGTCCCCCTCCTTCTGCCCCGTGGATGGCAGCGCATGTGCACCCCAGCCCAGGACCGATGGCAGACAGACAGAGAGAGAGAGAGCATCGCGGGGTAGGAGACGAGCACTTGGGCATACGCATGACGGTAGGTACGTACTGTCTACCGCAATAGCGACCTGACGTTGAGGCTGGCGGCCGGAAATGTGCCGGGTAAAAGCCCCAGCCCGCGGCCCAAACGCCTCTTGCTCAACTAGTATTACCACGGTGGGCGGTCGGGGAGGCCCAGTATTAAGGTGTATATCTTCCCTGGAAAGCCAAACCACCCGACGACACACGCACGCACATTCGCCGGCCGAGATGGCACCTCGTGCGAGCCGTCCGGCCTTTCTATTGGTGGGGAAGCGCGAGCCGGCCGTACAGGGCCAGGGGGTCGGGGCGAAGCGAACGCCCCGTCTGCGATAACCGACCCTGGTTGATAGGAACTGGGTTGCTTGGCTTGCCCGGGTACTTTCCTCAGCTCGATGCCTGCTTACGGCGAGCGAAGATGACCATTCGGCCGGCCCTGCCAGTCTCCGCATAGGGGAGGGGGCCGGGGTCATCCCGCTTCGCTTACTGTACGTCAAAGATGGCCCTGACCGATCCACCCGTCACGAAAGGGGGGGCTGTGTGACCGGTGTAAAGTCAAAAGGCAAAAGCCAAAAACACCACCGGCCAAGCCCGCCTCGCGGACTGCGGCGTGACCACGAGATGCGACTGGGCGCGGCCAAAAGCGCGCAGCATGGGGAAGTTGGTGAGCCCCCGGCCCCGGGGGGTCGACCGCCTTTCTGCTTGGGCTGCTGCTTCGGGAAAACGGAGCCGTAGCTGCTACTTCGGGCACTGGGCCAGCGCCGTTTTCGTTGGCCGGCTGCCCGGCTGCCCATCCCCGTTGGTATGGGGAAAACGGAACCTGGAGAGTTTTTCTTGGCATCGGCCAGCCGGCCTGCGTGCCCCGTGTGCCTATATGTCTGTTTCCGTTTCCGACCCTGAGAAGCCCCCCCCCCCCTCCCCTCCTTCCTTTCGTCTCCGTCGCTCTGTCAATTTGCGCCCTGCCCCTCCACCGGCCAAGTAAGGCATGAAAAGGCCGTGAGGATGGACCCCGTCAGCTCGTCACCAGGGTGGTCAGCCAGCCCGCCCACGCCAACCTGCCCGTCGGGAACCGCGCCGGCGGCATGACGAGCGACACCCGGCGGGTGGGGGGGATCCGGGGCCCTGGCGTGGGATCGTGATCTGCGACGCGAGCGCCTGCATTGCATTGATGAGCGGGCAAAACATAGACGACGGGCCTGGAGGGGGACGGGGGACCCTCCCGCCACCCAAGCACGACCGCATTCCTGGGAAGACGCGGCGACGGGCGTGAGCACGCGCGGTACGCTGAACGCGGAGCGCCGGGCTGTTTGTTGGTGTACATATCGCGTGCGCGGGTTTCGTGCGCCGTCGATCTGCGGTGGTGCATGGTAGGCCGTCCCGCCCAGCGAGGGGGGGAGGCGGGATCGATCCAACGGGACGGATGCCCGTTCAGCCCTGGAGGCCCTGCCGCGACGGGACGCAGTCGAGAGCCCGTCTTCGTCCGTAGGCGACGGGCCGAAAGGAGGTGGTTAGTACTCACCGCCACTGTCGGTCGGCGTGAGGGTTCAGAGGCTTTCAGTGCGCGCGCGCCCGATATGACGACAGCCTCGCGGCGTGGGCTATACCGCCGCCAGCCCACGGCGGCGGTAACCCGCGTCGTCGGTAGCGGGCGCGCGTGTGTGCATGGGATGGACGCCACGCATACTGAGGCAATGTCGAACGGCGGGAAATGGCGGGGTATTCTGCAATATAGCAGGGTATAATCGAGTTATAATCCAGTTCAAAACTATCGCACGTGCATATGGTACATTAGCTCTATAGACATAACCGCTAATCCACCGGGGCTAAAACACCAGAGCACCTGAAACAAAGTTGGTATAGGCCACATGATGCGTGCGCTATGGTCGCAGTCTCTCCGTCACTCTATCTCTCTGGGACGGATCCAGCGTGGGCCACCCCGTCCGGTGCCTGTTCGTCGTCGAACGGAAAATAAATTCAATTAAATAAAAGCCACGCTTTTTGGTTTTTCTAACCGGGAATAAATTAACCCCAAACTACGGCTTTTCCTCCCGGCCGAATGTCAACCGGCTGGGCGGATGGGCCCATAACCAGGCAGGCATGGGCAACTGGGAAAAGGTGCCCATGGCAAGCCATGGTCCCTTGTCCTATCTGTCGTCCACGCCCCCCGGCCCTTGGGCCCTGGGCAATTTCTCCACGAACCGGCGTCGACGGTCCAACGTTCCCCGTCCAGCAGCCTCTCCTTCTCTGTACTAGCGGCCGAACCCGAGGGAATGAATCACCGGGTCCGCCGGTCGGGCAGCCAAGGGGCCCAGTCGGTCCGTCGTCGCCTTTTTGCTTCAGCTTCCGTCCTGGCGGTTCTGACGATGGGGGATAGCAGCCCCGGTCAGGGCCGACTGAACTGGTCAAGCCACCCCATTTTCCCGCACCCACCCCCCCAATCTTGACGCCCACGCGCGGCCGGTGCTATTGTGGAGTCCGGGGGAAATGACTGGTCGTCCTCTCTCTCTCGGCCGCCGTCGTAGTCCGCTGCTCACGTCGTCTTGCCTTTGCCCCCCCCCCCCTGCCCATGTCGCCAGCACCAACCGTGGGTATACCACGCCGCGCCACACCTGTGGCCATGACTCGCCATGGGAAATGGAGACATGGAACTCTTTTCCCCTCGTGGGACCGGGGCAGCTGGCGGTCGAGTAACAGGACCCCCCGGCCATACGAGATCCGGGGTAAAAGTGATAAGAACAGAACCTGTTTTTTTTTTTCGACGGTGTCCCCATAGGCGCATGATCATGTGTACTCTCGGGATCAAACTTCACCATGTGCCATCGCCGATTGCCAGGCCGCTCGTTATCTCTGTCGACAACGGACAACGCGCTTTTTCCCTTCGGCCGAGGCCGTCTTTTTCCCGTCCCGCCTCAGCCGACCGACCAGCGCTACCTGTTGCTGCCCATAGTGTACAATACGTGGACGCTGCGAGGCAACGCGCCTCGGGGCCGCAAGTGGCTACCGGAAGTTGGCCGGCCCACTGTTCCTCTCGTGATGGGCCGGCCTGGGGTTCCGAAGGGGGCGCCTTGGGGAGGGAGCCAGAGGGAGGTCCGAAGCGAAAGACTGGGGCGCTAGAAGCCGTCGCGATCTCCTCCGGCGCAGACGAGGCAGCTGGCTCCCGAGATCGACACCTTAGCTCGCTTGCCATCCATCTCTCCCTCCCTCAGGTGTAGTTGGAGCGAGGTGCATGGGATGGATGGATGGATATCGGATCACCGAAAAGAGCCGGGATCCGCGTTACACAGGTAGCGATCCTTCTAGCGGCCTTCTAGCGGCCTTCTGGTAGCCCGCTCCCAGAGGAGAGAGGGCGTTCTAGAGCCGGGTACGCCCTCGCTTAGTGTTGTTGTGACATTGGGAAACCGAGTCGCACGGGTGCCTTACTCAGGGGCGCCCCCCCCCAAGCACTCGGCGCCCTCGCCAGCATAACTTAATATCGGAGGAGGTGTCGTCTGATCAGGCACCCTTGAGGGAAACAAACCGCAGCGCGTGTCACGCCCCGTCCCCTCCCTCTCTCTTGTCCCCTTCGCCCCGGGGCCCATGCCGAACACACAGATAACCCCGGTGACGTACGCATTGTGCAATCAAAGCCCAGAGGGGCAGGGCCCTTCTGCGGTGAGCCGGCCCTTCACGTAGGTCGTGGGTCTGTCATGTCGACCAAAGCTTAAAAAAATGCAGCACTGGCTTGATTGGTAGAGCCGCGTGTGTTGTCTAGGTACTGCTACAACTGCAAGTGCACAGTCTGACTCGGGTACCCCTTGTCGGGCTGCAGCTGCATGAGTATTCGTAACACGCGCCAAGCCCGAGTCACAACGAGTAACACGCATGGGTTACGGACGGGTGGGGCTTGGGTTTTTTTCTCGCTGCCCATATCCATGTGGCAGCCCCGTCGCATCAGTTTTTGTGACCAGGGCGACCACCAGTGCCAGAGCCCGATCTGGTTCGCAACCCAACGGCGCCGGGCACAGGGGGGGTTTCCGCTTCCTCTGGAGGCTTCCAGAAGCTCTCTTCTTCGCTATGACTCCTTCGGCGTCGCCCTTCGCCTGCGCCGGCTGGCAATGCCGCCATGTCCGGTTCCTCTCCCTTTCGTCCGTGGTGTTTCAAAAAGCAATCTCTCGTAACAGAACCGGTCCGGCCGGGTTACCGAATCTGGACGAGGCCTCGCTACCTTTGGCCGGATGCGGCCATGGGGCGAGTCAGGCAGCGTCACCGGGGGCCTGGGGGAGGGCGTTCCGCGGCCCCGGCTCCTACTGAGTACCCACGAATGGGTCTCGCATAAGTGACTCGATAATTGTCGGGACGAGAGGAAAAGAGGAGAAGGACATGGGAGGGGCTTGAGAGAGATAGAGAAAGCCGTCGAGGATGGGTAAAGCTGTGCTTAGGTCGTCAGTGTGTCTGAGAGCCGACGCTAAAGCCGGGGCTGTTCCCGACCACTACTACTGCGACTTGGCCCGCGAGGCGCCCATGGGTTTGATCCCGACCCCCTTCTGGGGCGAACTTTAATGAGCCCGGCTTCTCTGCACGAGAAGAAAGAAAATGCGAGAGAGACGGGCGATAAAATAGTTAAATGGATTTAATCGACCCCGGTAGCGAGGCGAGCGAGGTGTCAAAAAAAGAATAAAAAGAAAAAAGGCCGATTTGATCAACCGGGATGACACACGTGAGAAATGGACGCCCCTGTCCATGCTCGCCTTCCATGCCTACGGTATTATTGAAGCCCGCTGTACCTGCCGGTACACGAGGACGTGCTTGTTCGCTTGCGAGGTCCAGGCTGGCCGCGATATCCCTCCTCCAACTTTCGGGCCTCTGGAGTTAGCACAGGTCCGGTCGGCCCCATAACCGAGGTGCCTGCCCAACCTCCGCCTGCTTACCTAAATACCTAGGCAGGTACTTATGTACGGCGCCTGTGGTCTCTGTGGCGTAGGGATGGCTGTGCCTGGTGGGTGGAAGATGCCACCATTGTCGTGCACGACATACACATACGCACAGACACGCACACATACGCGCATACATACACCCACATATACACACTTACAAACATTGGATACGGCGGGGAAGGACACCATGACAGACCTCGTCTCGGGAGTTTCGGACGAAAAGACAGCAGAAACACAACGCTGCTGTGCTGGCACCCCCTGATTCGAAGCCGTCGCGCCCTTTCGCATCCACGTGAACAGGCACCCACGTATTGTATTCCCGACACGTCGGCGAAGCACCAGGTCCCCCGGGGAAAGGGGGCCCGGGTCGCCGCCCGGGGGGAAGGGCCAGGGGAGGGCAAGGCTTCCGCTCGCCTAGCCAGAGTCGGCGTGATTCTCGGCGCGGGCGCCATGATCAGCGGTTCTCGGGAGGGCGAGCAAAGCAGCACGAGGGAGAGGGGGCTGCGTTTCATACCTCACCCGCCAAAGCTTCTCCCCCCTGCACGCGTGCGCGCCGCCGGAGCGAACCCGCCTTGCCGGTTCGCCAGGGCGAGGAAGCAAAGCAAAAGCCGGGTCACAACGGCAGGCCGTCTATGCCCCCGCCCCCCCTCGCATATTGCGGCTTCGTATCGCCGGGTCCCAAAGTGTCGGTCCTCCTTCACCTCCTTCGCTGGGGGAAGGGGGCCTCGCGGCACTTTCGGTCCTTGGTGCGGGTCGGTGAAAGGGCTTCCGGCAATGGCGAAATTCGATGGTGGCGCGGGCGCCCCCAAGAGCCACCCATGGTTTTGGATGACAACTTGTTGTTACCCAGGGGCCTGTCAGCCGACGGCCGACGCCGTCCGTGTTCCCACCCGACGGGCATCATGAGAGAGAGAGAGAGAGAGACAAAGAGGGAGAGAAAGAGGATCCGAACCGACGCATGGATCCTCGTAGGGGTTCGTCCCGCCCGACCCACCCGCGTCGCGTCGTAGTCAGCAAATGAGAAGATCAAGACGGCCAGCCGGCGACGGCAGGCCCGACGAGAGCCAGTTTCAACCTCATTTCGTCGCGGCCACAATGCCGCGGCGCCCGGCTGGTTGGCAGGCGGCCACCACACACACACGCGCGCGCGCGCGCGCACACACGCACACGCACACGCACACAGACGTATCATCACCGCCTCGACTCATATTGGGATCGACGAAGGGAGGCACCTGATTTGTGTTTGCGGTGTATTCGTGGTCAGGACCAAAGCACGGCATAGTGTATCGTGAGGGAGACTGAGAGGGGGAGGGGAAAAAAAAAGAAAAAAAAAAGAAGAAATAAATCCACCAATCCCTTCCCACACGTACGAAAAGAAGAACGTGCAACATGCATGTTCGGCATACATCCGGGCCAGCACGACAACCACATGTGGCACGCGACGGTGCACGTCTGCAAAGCGGATGATGACCTGCAGGGGCCCAAAGCACTCCACCCCACCCCCTGTGACAACTTGAGTGGTTTCAATGGGGACTATACTTACATGATCTAAAAGAAGCACACATGCCCTGCATATAGTAGGCCCCTCACACCCCGTGACCGGGCCCGGACATCAAATTTGCAAGGGGGCCAAGTACCGAAAAGGGAAAAAAAAAGAAAGAAAGAATATGAGCAGCAAAGTTTATAGCGACTTCCAACTTGGACCATGAATAGGGTAGCAAAAAGGGCTCGGCCGGGCATCACGAAGCCAGGGGCTGCACGGCGCCCGAATATCCAAATGGTCAGGGGACGCCACGCCCGCCACGGCCATAGCCGTACGCGCGCCATGAGCTATCGGCCGCCTTGCATGTACGAGCCCGTCTCTATTAGATAACTAGAGAAAAAGAGGACGGCGGGAGTCGCGCCAGGAATAGAGCACGAACCCGGTACCCATCCTCCAAAGCCCGTCGGCCCCCTTGCATCCCGCACGGCGGGCGGAGGGCACCCGGAACATGGGCCGTTCCCCGGCCGCGGGACCCCGTGCCCGTTCCTTCTCGGCCCGTCTGTGGAATGTGCCTGGGGAGTACGCGGACGTACAGCGTTCCGGACCCCCGACGAGCTCAACCGGAATGGTGATGCGTCGTGATGAGATGCAGTGTGAGATCTTGAAGCCTCATCATTTGGTTCGTGCCGAAGCAGTGGTTTGGTGGGGGTGAGACGCCGTGAAGACATGACTTTTACTCCTGAAACCTAATTAGGTCGGTTCGCAATGACACATGCGGGCGAGGAGCTTCAGTGTCTCGCCCGGGCAGAGACCTGTTCTGTTCTGGAAGAGCAACCGTTTACAATGCTGATAGTTTTGATAACTACCCCCCCCCCCCCGCGAACCCTATCCGCCTGCTTGTGGTTATCGAGACCGTTAACGTTAATCGGTTAAATCGCGGCGATGGGTACATACGCGGACTAGGACACGGGAGAGACTTCTCTGTGGCTTCTCTGCGGCTAAATGGAATGAGCCTAGTGCTTCACGTGTTTACATCCCCCAAAGATGTTCATTCTCGACCCTGGGGAAAGGTGTAAGAAGGCCAGCCCGTGATGTTTCTGGATAGCCCGGACCCTCATACTTGAAAAGTACGAAATGAGCATGAATCTACCATCACCTACCTACCGCATCCCCATAAGTCTGACAACCAGCCGTCGACTGTTACAAAGTACCGCACGGGGAAACTCTTACCGCCAACGGCCGGCATCCAGCGGGATACGCGCGACCGCAAAACATGTTAAATATCCGGACGGCCAAGATGTGCACACAGGGCTGACGGCTTTGGACAGGCTACAGGTCACGTACATGTACTCATCTGGTATTGCCATGTAAGCGAGAAGCGAGAGACACGTAACGAAAGGCGGGCGAAACCCCGGGGCGGCCCAATGATGGCGCGCAGCTGGAGGCATCCAAGGCGTCGGGCCTCGCGTCCGGTCATCGGGGTTGAGTTCGCGGGCCCTCTCGGACGGGCCAGTGGGTTGGTTCCTCTTGGGTTCCGATCGGCGGACCGACGCTGTCGCCGCTCTCTTCTACGTCGCCTCGCTTTCCCAGCGGACCAGAGAGGCCGTGTTGGTGAGGCGTGCAGTGGGGCAGCAACAGAGAGAGTGGTGTGCTGATGACAGAGAGAGAAAGAGTTGCTGCGTTGGCATGCCCGATCCCCCTCACGTGTCTTAAACCCAATTAATGAAGGGGGCGTGACAACCCCAGCCGAAGAAAAGGATCCGATGACAGCAGAAATGTCCCGCGTCGTTGATTGCTCAATTCCCCACGCTTGAAATAAGCCGTCCCCCCCTTTCCCCCGTCCTCTAAAGACCGGGGGGGTTGTCGTGGTTGAGGGCTGTCAGACAGGGTTAGAGGGGGGGACATGGGGTCGCCATCTAGCGAAGCCCCAACGGCCTGGGAGGCCAAGATCCAAAAAGACAGACGGACCCCTGGGCTTGGGACCTTGACCGGTGAGCGGGATAGCGTTGCAGCCGCTTAAGCGCTGGAGGGGGGAGGGGGGAAGGGGGAGACCACGCGCGCCCCCAAAAGAGGGTGTGTAATGAGGGTGATGCGCATGTGTGCGCGTGCCTGTTCCTGCGCGTCCGCAACCGTAGGCTGACTTCCTCGGAGGGAACGACGGGAAACTCGCGCCGTTGAGGCAAAAAAGCCCTGAGGAGCGACCGATCGGCCCTCCTTCTCCCTCCTCGTCTAGCAGTAGCCTCGCCTCGTCACCAGCCGACAAACCGACGATGCGGAGGCCCTGGCACCACCCCCGGGGGGAAATCCTGGGGTGCAGCTGTCTTGTTACGCGGGATCGTCGACGAGCGGACGCACATGAATCAGTGGTGCGCCTAGCCGAGGGCCATCTCGATGCGTGTGCCATATTAGCCTCGGGGGGGGGAGGCGGCGGATGGCCCAGCGCGTGCCCAAAATGACCATGGCCGAACCCGGGGACCGAACCCGGGGACCGAACAGCTCAGGCCTGTCCCGAGTTTCGTGGGGGACGCTCTTCGAACGTAGCCTGCGGAGTAGTCATGGGCACCGTCAACGGCGGATGGGGGGTTGACAGGCAGAGACGTAAGCATCCCGCGGTGCAACGAGGGGGCTTACAACCCATACGACGCCACGGGCGGGAACCACAACAGCAAGGCGAATACACAGCCAAGGCTTTGGGAGGAGGATCCTGATACCTGCCAGCCATGATGGGATCGTCTGCATACCGGCCGCTTCCGGCTGGGTTGCCGTGTATGCTGACGGCTCCCCCAGTACCATCCTCGGCTGCCAACGATAGCGTGACCGGTATGAAAAAAAATAGAAAGTAGAAGGAATGCAAGATGACCACATGCTATTTTCGCCTGCACGGCTAAATGGCGCCCTGTGGGGAGGAAGGGGGGCTGACACTCCCGAAGAGGTGGTGCAGCCCTTTCCGAGTGCGGGCTGCTCGTCTTTTTACCCGCCGACCATTTTAACCGTGAGGGTGCGCGAAGGAAACGAGGGTCGGTTTAGGAAACCAGGCGGCTCGATTTGGTATGTCGTTCTGTTTGCCCCCCCATTCCCTTCTCTTCCCAGACCCCTGCCCTGCCTGGAGGCTACTAGTCACTTGCTTCGTGGTATGGCCCTGCAGGACCCTGGATCCGTCCAGTCGGTAACTTTTCGTCCCAGGTTCCGTCTGCTTGCGTTCCTCACGCACACTGCCCTACGTGGGTTGGTTCGCTGCCGAAGGGGGCACCTGTCCTTCAGGAGTGGCCGGGTTCGGGAAGGGAGGGGGGAGTGTTGTAGGTACAACGCTGCACCAAAGGGGGAAACCCACGAAAGAGATAATCACGGGTTTGGGTGGGATCTCGACACCGGCCAACCACGGCCCCATCCATACCGTGGCTTCCGAGTACCCGCAGGTCCACATGTAATCCCGGGCTTCCTATGCCGGGTCCTCGGCGCCAAGGTACCGCACTTCCAGTCCGCCTAGGGGTTTTACGGCGCATTCGGCGAGGAACGCTCGAGGTCTTTGCTGACCACCAAACGGGATCGTTCGCACCCCGGGCGAGGCGGGTCATGCTCCTCCCCCCTTCCCCCAAGGGGGCAAAAGAGTTTGGGGGCCAGGCATCCAGCTTAGGGGTAGGGCCAGGGACCACTAAGCATTGGTTTGCCTGCATGGAAGAAGATCCCCCCCGGGGTGATTGGTCGGTACCCGAAAGTGACGGCGACACAGGAAGATGACTATATGCTCATCCTGGCGTGGGGAGAGCGCGGCCATTGCAGGTGACGCATGCAACCCCCCAGCGCTGCCGGATGCGCGTCCGACCCCCCCCCGGTCTCTGGTGGATGTTCGCCGTGGGTATCACGGTGGGTGGAGAGGGTTCGGCGTCGCAATGGCTGACCATGGATGTTTTCCTTTCCTCACCCCACGCTTGCTGACCACCGGCGTTCAATCTCACCCGCCGTGCCATGGGGGGAGCGGTAGCACCGTCATCTTGGGGAACAAGCCCCCCTCCAACACGCGAGGTCGGCGAGCCGTGGCCACGGCGATCGACGCCGGGAAGTCAGCGCGTCGTGGATGAGCAAAAGGGACGGGGCCAGCGCCATCCGTCCCCTCCCCAAGGAACGGCCCGTGGTTCCCATAGGACGGCGCCATCAGCGCCGTTTCCTCCCGCCCGCCAGAGCGAAGAGGGCCCGCATCGCGGCAACGGGAGGCGGGCGGCGTGGTCTCACGTTGGATGCTGGGCGTGGGAGAGGACCATTGGGTGCTGGCGGTGAGCACGGGTGAGCACGCTGCTCGTCGTTGCGACCCGCCCCCAAATGTGACGATGACGCTGTTGGGGTTTGCTTCGAAATGGCGTAAGCTGCGTCCCCAGAGCATGGCCCGTACATCTCGGTGCGACGTTGCAGGTTGGGATCTTGTCCAAAGAGAGAGGCTGATGCGGGGGGGCACAGGGAGTCGAACGCCCGTCAACCCGGATCTCGGGGCTGTTCCAGGCATACTTGGATATATGCATCTTAATTGATTCTATTTTATCGACCATTTTATCATTTACCTCAACCTGAAAAGAGGGTCAGAAATGTCGGGGGGACAGAAGGATCGGCGGGTGTAACCGCAGTTCCAACTCCCCGGATCCCGTACTTGCGCTGTGACACTGGCCGTCGATGAGAGATGCGCGGACGAACCTCCGTCTACCCCCTCGTTAAACGCCGCCCCGAGGGGGAGAGGGGAGGGGGGGTGTCCACGTCCGACAGTCTGGCTACCTCCACGCCCGCCAGGAGATACCTCACGAACTCGGCCGTGATACAGCCCTGAGCCACTGTGTAAGTAAATAAGTAGGCTTCGCAAATCCCGGCCCTCTGGTCGGACGTGGCGAGGTACGCAAACGAAAGCCCGCCACGGGGGGCCTTGGCCTCGGTTGCCCGTAGGCATATGATTGAGCAGCAGAGATATACGAGGGACCTACTCTCTCGTCGGCCCTGTGCGACGGCGGCGTCGCTTCCCTTCCCGCCGCATTGGCCACCGAGCCACGGTGCCACAGATGTGATCCAGCCGTGTGGTACGTGGACGCTGGTCAAGTGAGGAATCGGAATCCCGTTTGGGAGAGCAAGTCGCACCGAAAAGCCTGTCACAGCGCGTCCAGCCCCGGACTACCGCCATGGACCTTCATAACCTATTTCGGTCCTCCGTCGTAGCCCGCGCACGGGAGGGGAAGAGCATGTCGAAACGGCCTTCGGTCCCTGGCCTCGTGCAGGGCTGCTCTCGCCCTCCTGCTCCGGCTAGGAAGGATCCAAGACCTGCAGGATGGTCAGCCACGGGCAGCTCGGCGGCGGTATGACCGCCTCCGTTTAGCTCGGGGCTTGCCGAGTTTGCATATCTCGTGATGGCCAACACTCGTCTGCTCCCCTCACCCGGAAACGAATCCTGGGGTTGAGCCCGTCACACCTATTGCAAACTCCACTCGTCCCGGCTCCGAGGGGAGTACACGCCTATCGAGAATTAGCACTCATCGAGTTACGGCGCCACCGAGACTACGTGCTCGTACGCTGCGCGAGGCGGGCAGGAGGCCACGACGAGCCCCTGAAAGTCCGCCGGCAGGCGCGGTAGTGAACAGGGGGGGGAGGCGCCTGTGCGAGGTTCGGGTGCGCGCAGTCGGGAGCGCATAGTCCCGAGGACGATGATCTCACGCAGAAGATTTGCTCTGTGCTTGTCACACTCCCCAGGGGAGAAAACGCGGCTGGCCATTGCCTCGGGACCTGCGGCGTGCGACGTGGACCATGGAGAGAGGAGCATGAGCGCGCCCGCGGGGCCCTCGGTTCGGCGAGCAACAGGACAGCTGCCGCCCGAGAAAAAAAGGGGAGCGAAGGTCTGTGTGTGCGCGTGTGCGTGCGTGTGTGTGCGTGCGAGAAGGAGGCGTGCTCGCCGATCTGCTAACGTAGGGCGCTTGTTCACCGCTCGACAGGTCCTATGACTTGGCGGGCCTCACGGGCTCTTCGGAGCGGAAGGAAAACCACGGCATAGCGCTCCCAGCCCGCACCCTTGCCCATTCCGGCGCCGACATGCATGGACAGCGCGCGCCTACTGCGCAACGAAGGGCTCACTCAGGCGGAGCCGGCCTGATGCAAAAGGGTCACGGCGACCAAAAGAACGACTGCAGAACCGGGACTGGAGCCGTGATGCGCGACCTTTAGGGCCGTGATGCCTCAACACGCCAGCGATGCACGCGTCAGACCCCCTGGGACCGGCCGACGCGACCGGCTAACATGGCACAGGGCCAAATCAGCACTCAAAGCGACGACGCCTGCATCGTACCGTTGCCCCGTATTCCGTCCATCCCATAGCTCTTCTAACCCGGAGTAGCCCTGCCGACCAATGCGGCTTGGTAGGCAGTTTCGGTAGTCGCAACCAAGCAGTGAGTGCCACGGTGGGATGATTTGGGATGACTATGACCCCCTCCTGGGCCCAAAACGGCCGCCCGCGTCAACTGGCCGAGACGCAATGCGTTCACAGGCAACTACATGCTAGGCTTCCCGACTGGTCCAACCATATCGTGAGAAGGAGGCGTGCAGCAAACCAACGATGCATCGACACGGGCTGCCGATGCGGCCCCTAGCGGCGGTGGCGTCGGCGGCGCGCGTGCAAGGCAAGGCAATATAACTCTCTCTCCAGCGAGAGGGCTCGTGATCATGTTCCCGTACCTAGTAACCGTGGTGTCTGTACCCCTCCCCTAGATATGTTGCGGCCGTTCGACATAGGAATGACTCGTCAGGTCACTCTAGTTGTGCCGTCCGAAGGGGGGAAAAGCAGGAAAAGGAAAACGAGATTGGTGCACATGTCCACAGTTCATACAGCTTGAACGAGTCCAGGGCAGGCTTGGAAGGGGTTGGAGCAAAGTGGCACAGACGGATGACTGATGGCAGACTGTCGAATATGGGGTCCAATGGCAAGGGAAGGAATTAAATGACATCATGGGCGCCTCTGGGCCCTGGACTGACGGGGAGACGGGCCTTCCGGTTGTCCAGCCCCGGCGGCACTTCTTCTTCTGGGGCCTTCGTATCGGCCCCATCACCGTACACGTGGGCGGGCGTTGTGGAATGGAAGAGTGAGAGACACACATAGAGAGAGAGGCTGAGGGTGGGCTGTGGAATGGCTGCCGGCGGGGTGGAATACGATCGATCAATCGTGCCCCCAATTGCTCGCCAAACCCCCCCAAAAGCTGGATTGAGGCCAACAATTCTAGGACGGGCAGCTTAGCACAGGAACCTGACCTTGGCTCAGGGCCATCGAGAAAGAGGTCAAGGAACGAACACACACACACACACACACACACACACACAGGCACATACACACATGCATACACAACATGCCAGAAAGAGTCCAGACCGCGGCTTCGGAATTGTCCCCCATTCCCGAGGGGCTGGATCTCGATTTGCATGAACTAGTACCCAATTCGGCCCGTCCACTCTACAGCCCACCAACCGTCACGGGGAGGAATAGACGGCACGGCCTCGCTTGCCCCCTCCCCTCCACAGCCCGCAAAAACCGCCTTTTTGGCCCATTCCTTGCTTTGTTACTGCCCGCCGGGCGGGGGGTGGGAATTTGGGGGGCTTGGCCTCTCTCGCACGTTTGGGTAGCCCGGGCCGTTTAGGAAAAAGGATTATAACAGAAGGGCCTCGATCCGGCACGCGCGCGCCGCATTTGCTCGATCGCAGGAGGGGCTCCATCGTGATCTGCATCGACCGAGGCAACGGGGCAAAGGAAAGCGTCCGCCCACGAAGAGCGGGAGAGATAGGGCCACCTGACCGACGGCCTCGGGAGACGGACGGCCGTACGGAGGGCGTGCGCGCACGTACGCACACTCGCACACGCACGCATCCGTGACCCGCCGTTCCTCCCGCTGCCCGAAGCCGCCAACCGTACTACAGTCGTCGTGGCCTATCGTGGGATTTGGCCCTGTACCGCTCCGAACCTTAGGTACGGAGAGCATCCGTAGCACTGGCCCGTCTACGCGCGTACTTCCCCTTCTTCCCTCTTGCGGACTACGGGGTGCCGGCCCATCTCCGCCGTCGGGTGCAGAGAGGGCCGGGGACTCCAGATTCCTTTCGTGCTCTCCATTGCCCCCCCCCTCCCCAGCGCCCGAGCCTGAGGAACCGCTCCTGGCCTCCCCCGACCGCCGCCTTCGTTCGGTTCTGGGCCACTCAACGCCGAAGCGCGCTTCGTCTCGTAGCCTCGCCCGGGTGTAGCGCGGGCCAGGACCGGTCGTGGAGCCGGCTGTCTACTTGCTCGTGCGCGCTTCGCGAACAAGGCCCGGTTTGAGGCCCCCCCCCCGAGTGGTGAAATTAGAAATGTGCCTCTTCCGCCTGCCCGTCCGGTCTCTGTTTTTGCCGTGCTGCACTACCAAGCCTCCACCCCCGTCACATGAGCGTCCTCCTGAGCAGCCTCGCTGTGCGCCGCGAGCGATCGGCGGACTGCCAAGACAAGGCCGCCGTTCCGGATGGCCTTGCCCTGGGGGTGGGAAGGGGGTTGTTTGGCCCTCGCTGCGGTGGCCGTGGTCAATTTCCCGATGCTCTTGACTCGCTCCGTTCGCGCGGACGGCTCGTGTCGTATGGGGGCTAATGGTTGGGGGACGGGATAGGTACCCGCGGGTATCACTTGAGGGCCGGGAATAAGGCAGAGAGGGAGGGGGGAAAGGCAGGTACTGTCAGGCAGGGCAGCCCGTGGGCAGAGCACACGGTGGGCAGGCATGCCGTCGTCGCGGCGTCTCGGGTCTGGTCATGCGCCCGGCCTAGCTCATGCGATCCGCCGCGCAAAGACAGCGCCGTCGCTACTTCGCGAGGCCTTGCCCGCCGTAGGTGCGGTACGGTCCTCGCGCTAGGTACTTCGCCCGACGGAGTGTGTCATCTCCCTGTCAGAAAAGCGTGTGGGGGATCTGCGGCTGGCCATGCTGGCGCAAACAAGCAACCAAGCCCATGGGGGACGGATGCCTCTTCCCAACGGATGCGCTTATGGTGTCGTAGTTCGAGGGGCGATCGATCAGCGCGCAAAGAGGCACGTCAGCCTGCCCACGGCCGTCTATTGTTGGAGAGGCCTGGGCGCCGCGGGCCAGCCCTTTTTGCTTCCCCCGGGGCAGGCGGCATCGCCTACCGCGGGGTGACAGGTCATAGGCAAACATCCTCCGCCGTGCGAGCCAATCGCCGTGACGGATTCCCGGCTCTCCCCCGACGAACATGCCTACCTATAGCCTGCGACCCGTGCAATAGCACTCGCCCGTAGCGCAACGCCGTGATTCGAGGTGGTGGTGGCATGCCGTTGCCGCGCTGAAACTACAACGACCTTACTTTTGCCCGAGGGCCAGGCTTCGCGATCACTACCGAAGCGTGTGGTGGGCGTCTCACCTTGGGCAGAAGGAAAGGGTGTGTGCGGGCGTGTCGGGTGTGCGCGTGTGTGTCTTCCCCGCAATCGAGAGAATGCGCATCCTTCCCCGTGCATCAGCCGTTGCGTAGGCCTGGGGAACGCGAGCGCCGGCCTATCGCCATCGCCGCCGCCGCCGCCGCCGCTGCCGCCACCGCCCGCACGCCCGCACGCACGCAAAGCATGTAGCTCTCGTCCCTTCCTGGCGGCCCCCAACCGGGCAGTGATACTGGTGCACAGGATGTCCGGCCGGCCAGGTCCGCGTGCATGTAAGAGAAGAAGGAACCAAAAGAAGACAAGAAGATGGTTGCACCTTTGCGACCTCTGTACACCCTCTTTCCCATCCTTGGCCCTGCCGTTCAGTCTAGCCGCCCGTGGGGAGCCGCAGAAGACGTCCGCGGGCGTGAGGGGCTGAATAGTGAGCGCATGACCGATTCCGTCCTTCTTACTGGACTCGCCGAGGGGGGGGACCGTTTACCCCCCGCGCCCAAGGAGGAGGCGAAGTTGCAAGCCATGCGGGTAAGCAAGCGAGCAAACGACAGCAAATCAATGCTCGTCATCTGGCCCTTCATGTTTTTTTTTTCCTTCTTGACCTGTTGCCCCTGGCGTATGGGGAGGAAGAGGGAGGGGAGGGGTGATGAAGATGAAGCACTTCGCCCCCTCGTCAGCAAATATCCAAGACGGCATCACGTCGCTGTGATATCAATTGGCCCCTTCGCTTCCCATTTGGGTGGCTTCGGGGAGAAGGCGGCGCGCGCCGGAAGGGGGTGGGGGGGGTTTTGCTTCCTTGGGTTTCTTCTCTTCGCATACTGCGAAGCGTGAGCGGCGAACCCTGTCCGCCTCTTGCGCAACGAAGCGATCGACTCTGGACCACTGCAGTATCGGCTCCTCGCGTTTGGTGCCTGATTCGTGGCGGCAGGCTAAAAGAAGAAACAGAGAAAGATGGGATGGGAATTCGTGTGTGTGCGGCGTGTGAGGGTGTGCAAAACCCGGAGAAAGCGCCCGGGCGAAGTTGCGCACCGCGCCGTACCAACTGTCGCCCTTCAGCTATCATCCCTGGGATCTGCGTGTCTTGAGGGCCATACCAGCCGGGCACCCGAGGGGCCCGGCATGTACCAGGCGGCCAGGCACCAGGCAGGGCGAGCCGAGCGAGTCACGATGGATGGCAGCAGCAGAGCAGAAACCACCCCCAAGATCGTGCCACGCCCGGGGCGTAGCGCCCATCGTGTGTAAGCGGGATCTACAGAGCCACCCGTCCTCACTTGGCCCATCCATCCATCCGTCCGTTCGACTGCCCACCACCTCTGCACTCGCACACTCTGGCGGATCGGTAAATCGTCATCGTCGTGTAACTTGGAGCGAAGAGACGTGCAAAGGCTTACCAGCCCGGCCGGTCAGCGTCTGCCTGTTGCGATACGATGGAACGTTGTTCGGTGGGTAAGCTGCTACTTGGGCAACTATTGTTGGGCATCTCATGCCCCTCCGGTCTGTAGGCCTGTGTACGAAGTTGTACGGAATGCAGCTGAGCTGAGATATTTTGGGAAGCGACCCAGCAAAGACCAATCGCCACCATCAGCTGGTCTGGTTGGCCCGTGGCTGATCTGTCTGACGTGCAGCAGGGCCGGGCCAGTGTCATGCTCGCCCTCCAGATGTTTGCGCCGGCACATGCAAGGTAGTATTACTGTACCGTGTCCCTGACCGGGACCGTGGGCGCCGTCCTAGGTACAGGTACTACCGGCAGCCAGTAAGTGGGAGCCCTAAGATACTTCCCGGGAGCGCGTCCGTATACTGCCGCCTCAACTCTGTAAACGCCGCTGTGCTAGGACAACTAAGAAAGACCGGAACTGGAACGGGGCCGTGGCACGGTTCCGTTCGGCTCCGGATACGCCTGAGGGGGGGAGTGCATCAGATAGACACTGAGGCAATAGCGGGTAAAAAGTCACGAGGTTACCTCGGTTGCTAGAAACACTATGCGCCGAGTCGAGTTTTCAGCGTGCGTGGGGTATACCTGCACCATTGCCCCGGATTGCGGGGGCTCCATGTTGTGCCAACCAACACCTGCAAAAGTTGTGGTAGTATGTAAGGAAGTACCCATCCCCCGTTCGTATATCGTACCAGTAGGGCTGTCGGTTCCCGCTAGGCTAGGTACAGTACACACTGTGCTTGTATCGTGCGCGGAGGGACAGCCGGGTCCTGCGGCCGGACTTCTGAGTCGTACGGGTTCATCTCATGAGAGGAATTGATACGCTAGCTCGCTGCTTTGTATGGCCGGTGATGCCGGCTGCATTCTTCAGTCAGCCGCTCGGAACCCCAAAGCATAGGATGTGGTAGACATGGAATGTTCTGTGCCCTGCGTTCTCAGGGTCCAGTCCAGGTGACCACAAAATGAGATTGGTGTCTTAGTGCTACGTAGCTGGGACGTTAGCCCGGCAGTTCCTGGGCGCCTGCGCCGAGGTGCGGCAGCGGACAAATGGCCGCCCCATAGCTGTATCGGAGGGGTCCACGAGGTTCCTCTGCTGCCAGTCCGCCCTGATGTTGGTTGGGTACAATGGCGACCGCATCGTGGCGATGGTGACGGTGTTGCGTTGGAGCAAGATGGATGCGTGACAGGCTCGCCGCCCGGAGTGCGCTCGGCGCTGTGTCAACCCGCGCTTCGGCTCTTCGCCGAAGGGCCTGACTAACCCAAGGCCGGCGAGAAAGGCGAGCAAGGCAGGACCCTGAACCGTTGCGGTGGGGCCACAGATGGGCAATCCTACGGCTGGGCGTGTACTGGCTATCCATGTACACAATGGCTGGGAGGCTAGTTACTGGTGCTGCCATGCTGGAAAAGCATTCAGCCATGGAGCCATGTGCCTGAGAACGACCGAAAAGCGCCGAGATGACGACCGTCCGGTTTCGAGCTAGTCCCAACCCGGCCAGTACATCCGGGGTAATGGAGAGCGGTTAATGCCCGCCCTGTCAGCTTCCCCATAATGGCAAGGCCACATGATTCGGAATCCGCCAGGGCGAGGGACTGTATAGTTCCAGGGCCAAATGACGATGGCATCATGGGTTGGCAAGCCGTCGCCTGGAATCCCAAGTCCTGGAGGGCGTCCGCAGGGTCTGGGGTCCGCCGGATCCGTCAGGCGGGCCATGTGAGGAGTCTTTTTTCCTCTTCCCTTGCGACACGCGGGGGAAAGGGTCGGGTATATGGAAGGAACCTTTGTTACGAAGTAGACAGGCTGGTTGAATGCCCGGTTCCTGGTGGACGGAGAAAACCGGCGCTTGTCGAGACACTCCCTCCTGGCCACGGTGCCACAGGAGGCGCAGCGAACCAGGTACCGATCCAGGACGCCGATAGCCTTGCGTGCGAGGCCTCGACAGCCTCGCCGTGCACGGAACCGTTTGCCCGCGAAGGCCCGTGGCCGTCGGGTTTCCGGAAGTGCAGAGGGCGTATGGTTCCCATGAGCCACCCGGCGGCGTGTTGTATTATCGGTGTTATTGGAAGGGAGAATGGCGCCTACGTGGTCCCCAAGGCGGCGTGGTGCTGCCTTCGGTCGCCTCGAACTCGTCGGCGCCAGACGTGGCTGGCCTCCCATCTCGGCTCGTCGGCCAACCTTGGGCTCACAAGCCCTGGCCCGCGTGGCGAGCTGCCCAGGGCCGGGCAGGGTCACGATCACGAACTGTCTCGTCCCCGTCCGCCCCGCCCGCACAGCGTCGGCGCTTCCTCAGCGGTACGCCGAAACCAGCCAGCAGGCCTGGACCATGTGAGTCCCAGCGCAGGGCGCCGAGGCGGCGGCGAAGCTGCGCTGCCACGCTAGAGAGGGGGACCCTGAAAGGGCGAGAAGCTCTAAAACGGTCACGCAGGCCGACCTTCTCGCGGGGTGGATGGTGGTGTGTCTTGGACCCTTTATTCCGCGCCGTATGGGCGATGGACAGGTACCGTTTGGCGCGCCGCCCCATCTTTTGGTTAAGCGGACCAGTCATGGTGCCTCTACTGAGCCACCTCTACCCTGGATGGCAACCTCGCGGACGGCCCAGACGGAACTGCGCGCCGCATCCGGTGTCAAAGACCAGTCTGGAACGGATCCAGGAGGTGGTGTGGTTTTCCCGTCCAGGGGAACCCCCCCTCCCTCCTTCTGCCTCCAGTCTGCATTACGGCTCTGGCGGACAGCTGGCTAGAGCGCGCGTCGTCGTTCTGAATACGGGCGCGTTACGCGGCACCACTGCGGATAGCGCAGATGACTGGCGGGGGGCCGGACGCCGATCATGCGTTGCCAGACGCCATTTTCACATTTTCGCCATCACAGCGGTAAGGGCATTGTTAGCCGTAGCACATGGGGAATTCGCGAGGAGCCGGTTTGCCTGCCAGAGGAGCCGACTGCGCCCGTCTCCAGAAGCGGCAAAATCCAAAATGCCATTCGTACGGACCGTCAGGGACGGAGGGAAATATGGGGCCCTGCATTTGGCTTGGGGAGCTTGTACAGAGGTAGATCGCTCCTGATTCGAGCGGCCAGAGGCGGCTGACGGGGGACCCTTTACGCAGTGCTGGGGCTGGGGGAGGGGTGGGTGGCGGTCATCCAGCCAAAGCCTCTTTGGCCCTTGGTCCCCACCCGTTGTCCCCTCACTGCCATCCACTGACAGCCCGTATTGCGGGCAGATTGGCAGCTGCACACGTGCGTGACACGGGACGCCGACGACTCTGCCAGGACTGGTCACGGAGACCTAGGTATGGCATGGAAGAACCGACGGATCGCCCACACGTAGCTGAATGCGGAACCTCCTATCCGCGTAGGACCTGGCTAGTAGTAGTGTGTACCTCCGTGGAAGGGCCTGGTCGTGCCGCCGGATAAAATAAATCGACAAGATAAATTGATTTCGTCCAGAGCAGGCGACGAGGCCTGGGCGGTACCTATCCCCGTAATCCCGCGGCTAGGGGTGTTGTTGTTTCTCCCTTGGCGATCCGTGACCACCGGGCATTCAGGTTGCGATGGATCCGTTGCGACGTCGGGGAAGCTTGGGATGGATGTGTGTGTTCGCCGTCTCAGACGGGGACCGAGATCAACCGGCCAATGAGAATCGTGCGGCTGCGCTGTACAGGCAAGGTGGGTTGTTACCTGCGCCCTCCATACCACACGCTTTCTAGAATGCTGTTATCAGGTTGATTGTCAAGCTGTTGTTGTTCAGCGCCAACCGAAGCCCTGGGCAGCGTTGTACATTATTCGTTACGGGTATACAGCTTTCGGGACCGCAAACGAGGTCGGTGTAGCCACCCTGCAAATTACCTGCCGGGTGCCCAATATAGCACACCCTTCCTCCCTCTCTCTTTCCAGGGCTCCATGTCTGCCCGGTCGCCGTCGGCGGCATCGTCTGCTCAATAGGGAATGCGCGTCGCGGCACCTGGCCGGAAGCGAGGGAGGGGTGCATGGCCCATCGTACCACCCGCATCTCACAAACCGCTACCGGCTCGACGGAGGCCAATTTCCGGTAGGCCGGGAGACAAGCCGGGAATACGTGTGACTGCCCTCCTACCAGTCTGCCGGGCCTTTGCAGGGCGGACGGGCACATGGCCCTGGCCGGGGCATATGAGTGACAGGTCAACAACGCTCGGCTCTTCAAACTTTCTGCCACTCCCTCCTCCTCTCTCGCTTTCCCTCTTGGGCGATAGAAATAATGGAGGCCTTCATTTACCACTCCCTGGTCGTCGGGGCTGGAGGACTGGCACACACGCTCGACGATGCCTGGCAGCTGGATAGACTGGTAGAGGGGCCGTTCTTTTTGTTGCTAGGGAGGAGGGGCTGGCTCGCCCGTCATCAGAATGTGACAAATGACTATCCGGCGCCGTCGACATCATGCGACGCCCACGATGCAAGTAGACTGGCCACCTCCGACTCCTTGATCAATCCCATACCGGCCCCCTGGACCGGGTGGTGGGAGGGCCACGACACGACCGTTTGTACGTGTCCCGGGACTGTAAGTAGTGGGTAGCAAAGAGTGTCGGCGAAGTGCAGCGCAGCCCCGGCGCGCATCCGGGGCGCAAGATCTGTCGCTTATCTGCAATGGGGACGGATGGCGTCGGTAGAGGGGGGCCGAAGGGACAACAACCGACCTCGGAGCGCCCGCCTTCCGCCTCTGGCTTTTCCACCAAGAGAAGCAGCTAGAGAGTCACGGGCACGCGGCCTCCCGCACCTACCGACCCTCTCGAAACGGCCATGGAATTAGCTAGCGCCGTAACAAATCCGAGCTGTCACTGCGAAGCCCCCCCCCTCGGGTGCGCCGTCGAAGCGGGCAGAGTGGCTGGTGTGGCATGGCTCGGGTAAATTGAACATTGGCCATGGCAAACATCGATGGAAAGAGATGGGCAAGTTGGAAGTGTGGCATTGCGATCGTTCCAATATGATTGGGGGCCGACCGTCCGTCAGGTTAGGCGGCATCGGTGGCGCCGCCTCCCCAGGGCGCCTCTTTCTGGGGACCCGGATCAGATACGACGCAACGGATCGGAGGCGGGCGCGACGCCGAAAAAAGCAAACTTTGAGTGAATAGGCATGCGATGCTGACTTTCAGCTGCCGGTGCGGCCTCAGCAGTCCGCGGCTGATCATCATGACGAGTTCATCTGGCCCAAGACACAGGCGACCAACGCGGTCGACCAGAACCAGCGGCCTCGGTTGCCATTAGTGACCGGGTTGCTAGCCTTGTGTCACCACAAGATACGTGATCCCTCGCTTCGTGGCCGCCCCAATCTTACTCGGATCTGGAGCCATCCGCGTAGATGATGTCTGATTTGGATACAGTGCAGCATGTGTGCAACAGAAGGATTCAAGGCCCCTGGGGTAATAAGGGATGATAGCCGGGCCCGGTAAGCAGCCAGACTTTCGAAAAGGTCAGCCAACCAGCACTCGGGCCTAGCACAACGGCCCTGGGCACCTTTACCTTCCCACGCACGTAACCGCTGGAAGTGTTCCGCGGCGCGGCACATCGTCGTCGGCCCAGAAGGCTAAAGTCACGATACCACAATGGATGGCGGGCTAGCCCTCCAGGAGTTGGCTGACGGTGAGCCGGCAATATGTGCAACGTAGCTGCGTGGTTCCTGTCCTACCGTCTGGCCAAGCCGCGCATGCCAGGCCAGGCACCGGGCGAGTGAGGAATGCATGTCACATGGCGGGAAGCGAGACCGTCTAGCCGGTACCGAACCAAGCAGGCGAGAGAATGGGCTTGCATCCCATCGCTGCTGGGTTTCGTGTCCCCAGAAACGCATAACGCCCCAAGCTTGGTGAAGCGCCGTGCTTGGTAGCCAGATGGAACGAGAGGGCCAGAGCGAGGGGGCCGGCGGGCGCACAAACACCCGGAACGAGCCATCCACGGAGCAGCAGCATGTGATGCTGGGATTCTGGAGTGCTGGGCTCGTGTTTCAGAGTAGAGGGTACCCCGAGTCGCTAGCACATTGGCCACGACCCCGCGTCCTCGGTATCAGTCAGGCAGTGCAAGGGCATCCATCGGGCGGGCTGATCGACGGCCTCCTCGCCCCAGCAGACAGAAGCCACCACCAGTGCTGTTTAGCTTCCCTTCACCGCTGGCACGGATGGAAGGGTTGGGCCTGCAGCAGCGACCTAGGTATCTTATGCCCAGGCCGTTAATCGCAGCGTGATGCCGCCGCCGCCGACGCACTCTGTCCCCTTTACGACGTGGCCCGGTGCGCGTGAGCAGATGCCCGTGGGCCAGAAGCCAGCCGTGGCTTGGCCGCTGACCTGGAAGCGAGTGACCGCCGCCGAGGGGGAACGGGTGGACGGGATCTCCCCTTGTGTCCCCCCCCCCACACTACCCGGGGCCGGGGGTCTCCTTGTACCCAGCTATCCCCCATTGGCTTCTCTTGCCTTGCGCCGGGAAAGCGAGCCGCGGTCAGAGTCATTGATGAGATATGACGAGAAGCTTGAAATTTATAAACTTGATCAACCGGGATTGTGAGCCCTGTCCGCACATAGAGGAGGCCCGGGATTTCATGCCATCTGCGCCGCGGCACGAGCGTGCACGGCGGTGGCCGAGGCGAGGGCGAGCAGTAGTGGTCGCCAGCCGTAGTGTCTGGGTCGGGGAGCTGTAATAGATGATAGCCTCACCTTCGGCGCATCCAGCTCATTCGGGCAGGACAGCAATTGAATTGACAAGAGAGGGGCAAACGGCCGAGCGTCGCACCAGCTGCAGCCCACGAAAAGCCGACCCTAGGGACACGTGGGTGGACGCGAAAGACGGATGGGTCTGTGAGATTCACCCTCAGCGGGACAGGGCATGGGCAGATTGCACCTTGGGGGTTCCGGCGCGGCGGTTTGTCGTTCTACGGAGGACCCCCCAAACGATGCCTTCGGGGGCCTGGCCACGACGTCCTGCCTGCCTATTCTGTTGAGCCAAGCAGCGAGGTGCGGGCAAGCGAACTGCAATTCTAGACTTCCCTGGCCGACCCTTGCTCACCGAAGCGTGGGGGGCAAGGGAGCCCGAAGTTGGGGGGTTCGTCCAACGGACGTCAGGCAGTCTGGCCGGCGCCGTCCCCCAGCTTCACCTCCATGTCTGCCAAGCTATACCTAATGTACCAACCCAGGCCCAGCGCGCAGCTACCAGGTTTGCGCTCTCGAAATAGACCACAACATCAATGGAAGGACGCCGGCGTTCGCGAGCACCACAAGCCGACGAGGGCGTGTAAACCGAGCGGTATTCGGGGCGCAGGAATACACGGTGTACGGCCTCTTGCGCGCTCCCATGCCCCCTGATACAAGCCGGTCCTTGGCCTGCCCGCCTGGTCACGAAATGAAAGGCGGACAAGCAATAAGTACATGGGAGGTCAGCTGCTATCCGCGGTAAAATGAGGTACTCGGCTGGGTCGTCAGCCAATGCCAGTGTCTCCGACGAACCGCCTAGCCAGACTCGCGGGCGAGCACGTACGAATAGCACGAGCACCGGCGCCGCCAGCAACTGGCTCATGCGCGCTCCCAAGGGGCCGGGCGCGGGCGCGTGTGATTCAGGAGGTGGTAGCACTACCATGCGCTGCTGCGCGCCGACCACGTTTCGCAGCGCCGACGCCAGCAGAGCCCAGGTCCGGTCCGACTTTTGCGACTGGGGGGAAAGGGGGTGCCGCGCCCATCACAGGCCGCTGCCACACCAAGGCCGACGAAGGAGCGAGACCAGGCTGATTGGGGATATCTCGCCCGCCCGTCGCTGAGGGTTGTGCCTGGCTTCCAGAACGACGAGAGAAGGTCGGGCAAGGCTGGGCAAGGGTGCATTGCCCATGCCCATGCGCATAGTGAGCTGCCTGCCGGATTTGGCAGCAAATCCGGGGTCTTCTGATACTTGGGGGGATGAACAGACTCACGAATGTGACCTGAATTGTTAGAAGCGCAGGTAAACGACGGATGACCAAGCTAGGCCTCCTAATTGTGTTTCTGGATCGACGGCGCCCCCACCGGCTTGCATGCATTCTATCAGCCGCGGCCATGTACTATCGTGAGCCCTACACGCCGGGCGACACGTACCAAGAGTAAGGAAATCCGACGGCCAGGGTGCCGGGCGCAGGTGACAAAAGGGGGGGGGGGGGGGGGGGGCGAACACGGGTTACTTATGGAACGCGCCTCGCGACGGACTTGGACAGAAAGCCAATTAATTTGAATGAAAAAGGGTGTGATGAGAAGCCTTATCGCCGCCCATCAACAGCGCGAATTCCACGGCGGCCTTTGGTGGCCAATACCGGGGGTCCTCCGTCCGGAGATGGCTCGCTGATGATAATGGACGTGCATGCAGCCGTGGCGGCGTTGCAGTCCGTGTACGTGGGGAGAAGAAAGCCACGCCGGAAACCGACACTTTGTCCCCCCGTGGGCGGGCTTGCCCGTGGCGTGGGTCGGTGTAGGGTAGCAATGTGACAATGTCTGCTTACTGCTGCTGCCGCCGAACACGGGGGCAGCATCGCAGGCGTGTTTTGGGAGGTTAGATGCTATCACATTGCGGGCGTGGGGTTCCAGGACGACCGGTTACGGGATTCGCCCTTGATTGGCATGGATCCGTATGCGCACAAGTCGACCGCGGACTTCAATTTGCTTTGTGATGGTCACGTCAATCCCTGCAGATGGGCGGGAGCATCATATACGAGTTGCGCTGCGCTGGCTCCCTACGTTGCCATTCGATCACGACAAGGCGCCCGGCCAAAGCTCGTGACTTTGGGGAGGGGGGCAACAGAGCTGATGCCCTCCCATGTCGACCTTGATGCGGCGGGAACAAGCGCTCGGCAATCACGGGAATGTCCCTCCTCCTGCCGCGGACTCTCACGAGAACCAAACTCCCGTGTCTCCATGCCAGCCCTCGTCGTCGGCTAGAAGAAGCGCGGCACTGGGCGTCGGCCTGGCTGGGATAAACGCCAATTCCGCGGGGGAGCCGTTGGTGTCTGCCAGAACCAAGACCGGGTTGCGAGGCTGAGGGCGTTCAGCTGACCATGTCCCTTAATGCGGAGGAGCCAATGACTAGTGGGGCATAAGCCCCCCGGTTGCCGAGCATGTCTTCTTTCGTCGTGTTCACGGGAACCAAAAACGACAACGCACCCGCGGGATTTGTTACATCGACAAGTGGCCGCTGACGAGGGCCCGACGGGGCCGAGCTGCGCGCTTCGTCACCCTTTTGGCGGCGCCCGTGTTGCTTCTCGTCGTCCTGAGCACACCTCTCTGGAGGTTTGCGGCCACGGCGAAAGTCGCCTCCCCCCTGTATCAGCCGGCTTGGTAAGCGGGCACGGCTGCAAAAGCATGTGCGTCCCCTCTGTCGATTCCCCAATCCACGGGGCGTTACGGGAGCCAAAGTACAAGGCAGCCACTTGCTGTAACCATTCACTGTGACGAGATGGCGGGTGGACTGCGGGGAAGTCGGGGGAGAAAGTCATCAAGAGCCTGCCGGCCAGCGGTCACACGGTCGTGAGCCATGTCCAATTCATTCAGGTCTCAGGTCGCGTCACGGTGAGCAGCAGCTGGGTTCCATGTGCTGGCATGGGCGGCTGTGACGATTCGCCAGAACTGTCCGCCGCCGCCAGCGAATAGATGCATGGAGATGCTGTGCCTCGTGGTATTTCACCTTTATCGGCCTGCCAATCGGCTGCTAGACGACCGTGGCAGAGTTAGGTAGACAGCAGGGCGACCGAGCCGAGATTTGGGGATTGCAGTGCCATCCTTGCTTGCTACGGACAGAGGTAGAATCGCGGATCCGCAGTCACCAGACGGACGACACGTCGATCCTGTGTGAAGGAAGACCGGGACGGCTTGCTGGCACCGGTCAAGAAGGGCGGGCATGTTCCTATCTTGGACAATCTGGCTGACCCGCCGGCCGGCCGTTTCTCGCGGCGAGGCCTATAATATGTAACCACCACAACGACGAGAGAGCATCAGCAGCGCGACAGCGGCGCAGCCGTGCCCAGCTCTGCCCCTGCACAGGCTGACCGGGCCATGATGGAGGACTCCACCCGGCCGGAACGAGCATCCTGATGGCGGCTTCATGTCTGCATTCGGATCATTGGGCGTTCGGTCACTGGGAGGCTCGCGAGCAAGCACACGCGACGACGGGCGGCGGGTTGGTCATTTCCAACGCCCGCCGGCAACATTGACTTCGATAGGGCGGAACGTAATCAAACTCTCCGTCATAGAGCTATCAAGCATGTCGTACTGGCTGGGCTCATTTGCATTTCGGGCTGTCAGTAGCAACAGTGGCACCGTAACTACAGGTTAGTTGGGCAGATCGGTCCTTTGCACGCGGATGCGCCTGTTCGCAAGCAGCCGAGTGCCCACCCGGGGGGTCCTCTCAGGTGACATCGATTACTTGCGTTGGCAGTGATCTAGACCACTACGGAGCAGGCAGGACGCGTGCATCGAGGGAGGCAACGCGCGATCGTGGGCTCACGGACGCTGGCCGTCGCCCGTCGGCGTCACTCTCCCACTGACTCGACCGAGGCCATGTGGGAAAACGAGGCTGGACCGTACGAAAATTGGAGATAGAGCAGCCCTCTGCGTCTGGACTTTCCGAGGGTGGAAACACGTGCCCACACATGGTCCATTGAGCAACGGCGCCGCGAGGTTGCGATCAGAAGGGCCATCAGCGGACGTCAGCCAGAGAGCGCGCGAGGAGGGCGTCTGGCCGGCGTCCGTTGTGCTGGGATGGAGGACTAGCTGCTGGGTCACAGACGGGTCAGACGGCGTTTGTCACCGGGAGGGGAGCCCGGCTTCCAGAGAGACAGACGGGGGGCCCAGGTTGGCTGTCCAGGGCCGCCCAGACGGATCGGACTGGAGGCTTGGGGGAAGAGGAGGAGGAGGAGAGAGATTACCCCATTCGGCAGGTCCTGCTTCATTGGGGACTAGATTACGCGCTAGTGAGACGATCTAGCCTTTAGAGGCAGCAGCCGCGCCGGCGCGATTGCGGGCTGGGCTGCCTGTAGCAGCAGGTACCTCCCCTCTGCAGCGAGTCTGGCCGTAGACCGCCGACGACAAGCCCGTTCCAACGTGGAGAGCCGACGGGGGGGCCACATGAGATCAGTGGAAGAGCCATCCATGGCAGGTACGGCGGTACTTCCGAGCGGCCTGCCCAAGGATTAGGACCCCTGGCCCCCCCTGGAATCCATGTCCGCCAC
The DNA here is from genome assembly GCA_018287875.1 of Nigrospora sphaerica. Taxonomy (NCBI): domain Eukaryota; kingdom Fungi; phylum Ascomycota; class Sordariomycetes; order Amphisphaeriales; family Apiosporaceae; genus Nigrospora; species Nigrospora sphaerica. Next base: position 1,878,436 of record JAGVVL010000017.1, read on the forward strand.
CCACAAACAGCCCGAACAACCCCCAGGGCGACCCCACCTCGAAAAAAGAACAAGAGAAAGTACCGGAGCCGGTACGTACTTAGCGCGCGCGCGCAGTACGTACCGCGGCGATACCTGGCGCAAGTCCCGTCCGACCACGAGTGACTACTGGCGCGACTCGATTGCAGGTAGGTACCCCGTACCGGGCACGTCGAAGCAAGCGCAGTCCCGGCCAGGCAGGCCGGGCCAGCAGCGCCGGGCTAGTGCGTATGAACAAGTACCCAGCTGTTGAGCGGGCTACGAGGGTACTTTTCCCCTCCAAGCGGCCGGACGGGGGAGGGCTCTACTATGGTTAGTACCTTTCCCATACGTTAGCTACGACACCTGCTTGCTCCTTGGGTCTCATACACCGCGCTTCCTGCCCACCTACCATCTGCACCCTTGTCCTGCTGCCCACGCCCGCACCCACGTCCACGGCCCACGGCCCATGCCCACACCTCATCCACACCCGGTACGTCTCCCTCCCTCATATCCATCAAAAGAACGCACACCACTGCGCAACACCACTACTTATGTACTCTTCAACCCACTTGCTGTCCCCAGACTCTTCCCTCTGCTCGTTTCCCACGATCGATATAACGACGACCACGGCCGCTTACTCCCGCCGAGCAGCCCTCAACCTTCTAAAGTGGTGCCCGCCTCTCCGTTTGCACTCGACATAGCGTTTCCTCCATCTCCATCCACCCTCTTGCACGCCCACCCGAGGATCCACTTACATCACATCGCCGTCGCCCTCGCCTGTCCCGCCGCGTTCACCACCCAGCAACCTCGTTTTTACCACCTCTGCACCAACCCAGCAGCATCCGCTTCCTGGACGACGCCACGTCCAGTTCTCCAAACCCCCTGGACTCTTGCGGTGCCGACCTCTTCATCACACATGAAGAGCCATTGAACCTCGAAGAAGCGCTTTCCGAGAGACGCTCGCGGCTTTGTTCGCATTCCACCACCACCACCACGACTCCCCGCGCACCTCCCCTCCGCCACGCTCCCAACATGCCTGGCCGAGCCGAAGGACTGGTCCTGACCGTGGACCCCAATGTCATCCACAAGGTTGACACTGCAAACGCCCAGAACCTCTTCAACATGTGGACAGGTACGTAATCCAGCCACCACCCGCCACTTGGGCGGGGGAGGGCCTCCTCTTACTGACTGCCCGCCAATTCTAGTCTTTTCCCGCTGTGCAGACTCGGTTGAGCAGGGTCGCCGGTTAGAAAACCTCAGCTGGCGTCTCTGGAACCGAGAGACCTTCTGCTGCGAGACGGGCGAGGACAAGCTGCCGTCCAAGCCTGCCGCCGTCCCTGCCTCCGCCGCTACCTCCTCCGCCTCGACCACCGCACCCAAGGAGATCCCCGACCTGCGGATACCCGAGGTGCCCCAGCTCTCGGGCAGTGTCGACTCTGCCATCGAGGACGAGGAGGCCATCGAGTTCTGCTCCGAATCGGAGCCCATGGAGATCTCGCGCCCGAGGATAGTTCGCCAGGACTCGTGCGCCAGCAGTCGGAGCCGAGGCCGGGAACGCCACATCACCTCGGACCATCTGGAAAAGATGGTCGTCAACATCATCCAGGAGAAGGAGCCCAACCTGGCCCCTCTGCCCGAGATGAGCTCGCCCTCCCTGGATCCCGAGTCCGATGATTCACAAACGGCTTTCTCCTCCACGGACATCGAGACGCCTACCACCCCGGCGACAGAGCCCATGTGCCACTCGTTCGCCTCCGAGACCTCGCGGGCGCCCCAGAGCGACTCCACCGAGGTTGCCTCCTCCCTAAACAACAGCGTAGGCCGCACCACCGTCATTCGTGGCTTTTCGCCTTCTCACGTCTCCATCCCTGCTCTCCGGTTAATGAGCCAGGAGTCCATGAAGGCGAGCCCGCCTTCCAACCCCGAACCGCAAGCCTCGACGTCATCCAAGCCGGTGCAACTCAAGAAACAACCTGCGAAATTTGCCCTTGGTGCCTCGTCGGGTGACGAATCCTCTCCCCAGAGCCTCGACCAGCGCCGCCAGGCTGCCGGGCCGTTAGCCAAGCAGAAGATGTTCCAGCTCGGCGCCTCGTCTGGCTCGGCCGATGAGGACATGCCCTCCCTCAAGAGTGCCATGCACTCGTCCCGACCTCACTCGCTTCTCAGTGCTCAGAAGAAGCAGACCTCCTTCAGCAACCAGGTTAGCATGCGGACCATCCAGAACGACAGTGATCAATCTGGCAGCTACATTGACGAGAGCGCCATCGACGATGACGACGAGGACTCGGAGTGGGAAGACTCCATCGAGGAGAGCGGTCGCTCCAGTATGGACGACCAAGTTTCATTCAAGCGTGTGCCCTCCAAGGCCAACTTGACCTCGCAGCGATCTTTGATTAGCTTGATGTTTGCCGGCCAGGAGCAACGCGCCAAGGCCTTTGGCAACCACGCCTCGCAGTCTACTTCGGCCCTCCCTCGTAACCGAACCATGCATCAGGTACCGAGCCTCCAGACGACGGCCACGTCGCCCAACGACTCGGACGACAGCGCCCTGGAGATGAAGAGCGGCAACCGTCGCACTCCCCTGCGACCCATCAACGAGATTCCCCGCAGCGGCGCCCAGCCCATCACGAGCAATGCCCACGTCACGCAGCGCCAGAGCGCCCTTTCCCCGCGGACCACGCGGAGGAACATGCTGGCCACGGAGCTCACCGAGTCTCTCCGACGCCAGCTTCTCTGGGAACGCCAGCAGAAGTCGTCGACGGCCAATGCGGTCCTCAAGAGGCGACACACGTCGCACGACGTCGCCAACCTCAAGCAGTACCCCGAAAAGCCCTACATGGGCAAGGAGCAGCCGAAGGAGGAGGCTCCCGTCAACGTGGGCAGCATGAACCAGTACCTCGACCGCGACACGGTTGGCGGCTACCACTCCCAGGGCTGGTAACAGGTGCACCCAGCACCTCAGCACATACACACACCCCGAGTTGCGACACAAACGCACTCACGTGGCAGACACACCTGCCCCTGTACACTTTTGTTCCAACATTGCATTGCGTGGTGGTTGATTTCTACGATACCTATTGCATGCATGCATAAAGGCCGGCGTTCATCCTTACTGAACGAAACGCCTTTTCAGCATTGGCCTTGATCCACCGGGCCATGTTGGTCGCCACGACGAGCGACCACCATATACACGATCTTCTGGGTTTCACTACTCATCACGCGGCGAGCCATGTGTTCTCCCCTCACATGGGCTGGTGATTTAGGGGACTTTATCGGCGTTGCTACTCATGATACCACGTCTGTTTTTGATTTGCCCACCGAGGGCCGCTTCTGGTCTTTTTGTTATTGCTACGGGGCACAGGTAGCGACGGGGACCGCATTGAAAGAATGGTAGTATTTATTACGCCAGGGAGCCCAGGGGCAACCCTAGTGATTATTTGGCTCCCTGGCTGGAAGGAAGGACTTGGAATGGAAAAGGGTGGGAAACCCAGTGGGCACATGGATTGGTCGGCCTGCAAAGGGCTCAGTCAGCGGAAGACGAAAATTAAAAAGGCAATACATGAACCAAAAACATAGCAAAACTAGTCAAAAGCTACGCGAAAACAAGAATAAAACTACTTGCAACACACTTGGGCAAAGGCCTTGCCGATTCCATGACTCGCCGGGGGACGTGTGACTTGGCAAATGGGCGGGCTGGTCTTATCGTCCAACTATTCTCGTGACCCCGTGTGCCTGGCCTTTGACTGAACTATGCGTGTTGCAGGGGCCGGGGGGGGGGCTCAGACTAGAGGTACAGCGAACTACGATTTCCGCCGGCGCGTCGGGTTGCTGACAGGCCATGGACGGCGCCCTATGACGAGTCCAGCCAGAGGCGTTTACGGCTCCCCGAAACATGTGAGAAGTGCGCGAAAGTACGGGGGGACAGGCCGGTCTGTCCAATTTCGCGTGGCCCCCGACCCCCAAGGTTTCTCCGTACTACGGGCGGTGACTAACTAAAAACAACAACAACTACTACCACTTCAACAACCGATACATCTAAATTGGTTGAGCGAACCCTGTGCGGCGCGGACTGGTTGTTGTGGTTGTGGTCTTTTTTTCTCATGTGAGAATGGACCGGGGTGGGTGGTAGGTGGTAGGGGCCGGGCGCATACTACCACACAAGTAAACATACCGGTATACAGGCCGGTCTGATGCCGCCCGCCAAATTACCTCGGGGAGGCAGGCGACGGCCCCCTTCTACGCAGGAGACGAACGAGCCTGGCGGGCGTCGTGTGACCACCCTCGAGGCCATGTGGGTGTGCGGGAGCGAGAGAAGGAAGGGAGGGAGGGAATGTGTGGGAGTAGGTATGAGAAGGCCGCGTTACACGGGATTCCTCCGGGGACGGTGTTGAACGGTGTTGGTGGTGTCGATGAGAGTAATGTGCATCAATTCCTTCCCACCCCTCCCTCTCCTTCCCCCCTTCCTTGGGGGCCGGTCGTCGGTCGCGAGCCTCCCCCAGACCGGATGGGTCACTAAAGCACGATGAGATGAACCTGCACGCCAGTATGCATTCCTACCTACATACCTACCACTCTCACCTTTACCGTAGATTCTTTGGGTACGCAGTAGGGGTGTAAGCCCGGTGGCGCATGCGGTCCTCCACCAGGCATTACTTTCCCCTCTTCCCCGGAGAGAAGCAAGCTGACACGGGATATGACACCAGGTGGAAAATTGGACGAGGTGGTAGCGCCGGTTGGGTTGTCGGATGCGATCCCTCCCGCGCGTGAAGCTACAGATCCCGGCGTGCGCATAAAGAGGGAGAGAGGTTGATTGGTGCTCTTCTTTGTTGGGGCGAAGGGAGTGTGTCTATGTGTCCTCCTCTACGCTACCCAGCTGTCTCGGGACTGACATCCTCTCCCCACGTGGAACTGAGGGAGGGGGGTCACCAATGCGGCTCCTGGCTCATCAACAACAATAACAATAATTGCTCACCCTGTTTAAACCCGGGCCGATGACGAAAGGGCACCGTCTTCGCGAGGCAAGGATTCCAAGGAGGCTACGTCGTACAACAGCTTGCCTTGCCCATCCCGGCCGAACAGTTCCCCAAACGAGTATGCGGCGGCGGGGAGTCGGGGTAGCGGGGACAGGGTTCCACAGTGTTAAAGAGGTACATGAGTAGGTACTTGAATACCTGGTTTGGGGGAGAGTTACAACACGTAGCCCGTGGTGGGGGATGAGGTACATGTCCGTGCCCAGTGCGTCCAGCGGCACAGGAAAGAGAGAGAGAGAGAGAGAGAGAGAAGTGCAGAGGTGCTTTGTGGGTGATGACATAAGTGCCTCGAACCTTTTACTACCATGTGTGCTCAGGCATCGCGTATACTGGCCGGCCTGGACCCGATCAGCCCCCCTCCCCCAGCCCGGCAAAGGACGACGACGACTCGAGCGTCAGGTCCATACGGCGAGCCGGATCGACAGCCCATGCTGCAAGAGCAGTGCGAGGACCCTGAAAATGGGCCCAGTGGTTCATGCTGTCACCTGGCGGAGGGGGGGGAAAGGGGAAAAGGAATCAACCGGTGGCGTGTGCCCGCCCAGAGTTGCATAGTGGGCGGCTTTGTCTCGGATCTCTCGACTATACAACGAATGGCCTGGAACCTTGGTCTGCCAGGGCCCTGCCAGGGCCACAGTCGTAGGGCTCCAGGGCCTGTTTTGCTATACAATCAGGGTGCCCAGCCGGGTAAAGACGTACTTGGTAGATACATTTACCTCTCCCGCACACCCAACACGCGTTAGGGGCTATACAGGTGGGGGGGGGGCCGGCATTGCCCCCTTTGGCAACCTCTCTTATCCCCCCCCCCGGTGCTTGTCTAACAATAAGCTTGCCCTCGGGATTCCTAGAAAAGAAAGTCCTGGCAGGAACGGAGCGTATCGCGGAAAATCCATGCGCGGAGCCCAGACGACGCGACGATCAATCTCACATCAACCTTGCGAACCGGCCAGCCCATCCCAGCCAGCGCGCCTTCTGGTTAGTCAATTGAGGAGAAGGAGGGTATGCGCTGTCTTTGCCCGCCCGCATGCACTTCATCACTTGCATACTATGAAGATCTCCACCGCCGGCCTCGGACCGCTGCACGCAACAGGGAAGGGAGGGGGAAAACCCCGTGAGAAGTCACGCAACGGGCAGAGTATTCGTCGTATTTTACTGTTTTCTTGCCACCTCACCCCGACGCTATAGGGCCAAGGCTGGGGAAAACAGGGGACCGTAAGGAGAAAGGGTTGAGGGGCGTGGATATTCCAGCCTTGCTCTCGTGATTATAGCGGAGCACTCGGCCGTCGATCCACAGCCACGGTCACCCGGACGCCAAGGCAGCCTGTTTCTTCGTCCCTACCCCCACGGATCCGACAGCGATGCCATCATTCTTGGAGGCACTTCCCTTTTCCTCAGGTGATCCTTTTCGCACGCGAAGCCGGGGGGTTGGTTTAGGTCATGATGGGAACAAACCCGCCACGGTCATCCGGAAGCCAACGCCCCCGACCAAACGGTGGGGGAGTGGGAAGTGACGTGATGCCTCTCGCCTGGCGCCTCATGGAAGGAACAGAAGACGACGGAAGACACGGGGCGCCCCGGGGGGGAAGAAGGGGTGTGGGTTCGGGCGCGAGGCTTGCGATGAGCAGCGGCCGATGTGATGGCTGGCATCGAACGATGATGTAGAATACCCGGGTGCGAACAAAGCAAACGGAGACGGCGGCAGCATCAGCAGTCCATGGCAGTAGCCATGGCCCGAATCGGCCCAGCTGTTCACCGCCCAGCTGCCCAAAAACCCACCCGGTACGGACGCAAAGGCAACCCCATTCGGGTCATGCATCTAGAAGCAAAAGGAACGAAGGGATGGAACGAAACACTTCATAGTTGATAGTGTGTTCGTGTCCGTGTGTGTCTGCGTATCCATCTCATGCACCTCGCCCAGAAAGCCCGTTGTCATGTTTCCACCTTGATTGTGTGGCGGGCAGCCATTCATCCATCATCCATTCATCCTATGGATCCATTTACCCATCATCCAATGCCCCTCCCCCCGTACGAAGAATAGTTCTCCCCAATAGAGCTTGGCTCTCGGACCATCGCCGAACATACGTATGCGAAACGAAAAAAAATAGGTCAACAGACAAACAAGAGGCCGCAAGACATGCATACATGTCTTGCTACATACACATCATGATGCCCCGTGCATGCATGCAAGGAGCATCGGGGTCTCGCACCTCAGCCGCCGCTGCCAGCCCTGCTGTCCTCCCATGGTAGCGAGCTGACCGGTGCCGGCAGTGAGGGAGAGAGCCCTGTGGTAGGTTATTTTGGCGTAGGGAGGGGAGGGGGCGAGAGCCCCTACTGCAGCTGTCTGCAGATAAGCTACCCTCCAATTCCCCTCCCCACCGTTATCATGTCTGGATGCATGTCGCGACCGAGGACGCGTCGTCGTCGTTTGTTCATTCGGGGAGCGCATGACGGCGCACCGCGCGAGGGCGGTCGGTCTTGGGCAACCCCTCAAAACTTACGGCGAACGGGGGGCAGCACGCAGCAGCAGCAGGACGCAGACGCACGTCTTCTTCTTCTTTTGTGCTCCGGCGCAAGCGAACCACGGCATCGCCGGTCGAGGCAAGGCAAGGGCAAGCGAAAAAAAAAACCATCACGTACTATTTACTATACGGTCGTACCCCGCGCTGCAGGCTGGCATGGGGCTCCAGGGTTTGTGAGTCACTTGGACACACAACCCCTGCCATGGAGCGAGTGACAGAGAAGGAAAAAAAAAAAACATCGAGAAGGAGGGGGATCAGGAATCGTGACGTTGAAATTGGCGCGGCTTGAGTCGCCAGCAATTCATCTTGGCCTTGAGGCGAGTCCGGGGGAGCCTGCATTGGGAACAACTTTGCCAACGGTCCCGGCGCGGAAAGCCCGTGGCGCAGATCATCAGTACCACCAGCACCAGCACCAGCACCAACCACTACGGCGGGAAGGGGGGAAAGCTAGACACCACCACTACTGCCACCACCACTACTACCATCCAACCCGACGGGATGCCACACACTACCGGGAGCGATGAGGGAGGGAGGCGGGGGCGCGGCTCTTCTGACGGCCACCCCCTTCATTTCGCGGTCCCTTGCCTATGGACGGCGGAAGCGAAGGATCGGAAAATGCTCGATACGCGTGCATGTAACCGCCCTGCACGCGGCAAGGCTCATCGGGGCGCCGGGCGATTAAAAATAATAGGTAATAAAACACCAGCGATTAATTCCCCTCGGAGGGGGGGATGGATGGGTGGGAGGGCGTGCGACACACCGACTTTTAAACAAAACAACCCTTTGACTCTCCTACTATCAATCCCTCCTCGATGCAGGCCTGCGTGCGCGCACGCATATGCATGCACGGCCGGCACCGTCTTCTTTTGTTGTCTGTTTTCGTATGCTTCACGCTGCCCAGGGAGGACAAGGCCCAGGACCTGTAGCGAATTTCAGAGTTTGCCCGTCCGTCCCCCGGCCCCCCGGGGGTTACACGTAACGAGACGGGCAGCCTTTTGCGGGGACGTGTGCGCGATACGCTGCCGCTGTCTCTGTGTATATGTATGTGTGTATGTATCCAATAGGCAAGGCATGTCGGGTATGTAGCTTGTTGGCCATGTTACGTACGGGCTCTCTCTCTTGGCCCGTGGCGTCGTCGGCACTTCCTCGCCGCCGAAACCTTCCCGTGGGAAACGAGGGCCCGCGTTTGAGTCTGGTTCGGCATCTGGGGGGCCCAGACCCCCCCGTCCAAACCGTCCAGGCACCGGTTGTCGTCGTCGTCGTCGTCAAACCGAAAAGGACGGACCGTCCGATTACGCCGACTGGGGGCCCCTTGGACTCCCCATCATGATCATCGTTTCCCAGATGCGCGTTCACCGGGACATGACATGGGATGACGCCCGCCGCCACAGTAGTATCGAACCGTTGAGGACGGGCCCAGTGCTTATGCTCTGGTTTCTCTCCCTGTGTGTGTGTGTGCAGACGCGCGCGCGCGCGTGTGTGTGAGAAAATAGAGAGAGAGAGAGAGAGATGGTGTGTGTGCTTGCTACCGCCCGTCAGCATCTACTTCCCAGGATGGACACACCACCACCAACACCACCACGACCACCACCCGTCACCGGACGAAACAGCATCGTGAGGCGACTGGCTCGCTTGCTGACGGTGGCGCTCGCCGGGAAGGCTGGTCCGCCCCCCCGGAGAATTGTCCGCAGCCGCAAGGGCGCCCGACGCGCTCGCGCAACGGCCGGGCCTGGAAGCTGGAGCTTTTAGTACATGCTAAGGCCGTCATCCAACCCCCCCGGTGCCATCCTTCCTATTGGAGCGTTTGTAGGCAAGGCCTGGGCAGCTGGTCGGTTGAGATCCTCCCTTCCTCACCACCGCGCCCGTATTGGCCTTTCTTGAGGGGGTTCTCCAGCCGGGGCCAAACGACAACAACGTCCATCCATTGCTGGGTCGTCGTAGCTCGACAGCAGGAACCCCCTACCCGGTATCCACCCCCGATCGAGTGCCTGCGAATCTGTTTGACTTCCCAACTGCATTCCTGCAGTTCGTTCTCCTTGCAGTTAGGCGGGCATCGACGTGTGTGTCGTATTGACGTGGAGTACTGAATCAGGGAGACGGCGTAGGCACGCGACGCGTCCGGCTACTGGCTACCTCTAGACACCTCTCATGACCGAGGTGACCTCCGGGCAGCGCCTATTGGACAGTCCCTACTGCAACCCCTTCGGCTAGGGGGTGTCTTTGCGGCGGTGGCCCCTGTTACGCCGGCGGCGAGAATGTCTCCGTGAGCCTCCCGGTCGCCAGGTTCGATCGGTCCTTCTTTGGGGCCATGTCGGCACCGCTCGGGTCTTTTGAGGGCGTCCCAGCCGGGCCTCAGAGGGGGGGTGCTCGGCTTCGCTACGGCGCTTGGGCTGCCCTGGTTGCCCCGGTTGCAGTTGGGGGGGACTCGCCCCGCCCCGTCGTCAGCCGGGCCAGGAGTCCGTTTGTCCCCTCTGTTTTGCGCGGCCACCGCCACGACCCCAGCGCGTACCCTCCGTCGTACTACCTCTGCCTATGGTAAAACATCAACCCTGTGTGTGGCCTATGGGATGACCGCAAGCGCCCGACTGGCTGTCCGCATTGGGCTTTAGGGGGGAAGCTGCTCTAGGCCAGCCTCCCCCACAGTGTTCTAGAAGGCTTCCACGTCGTCGGTTCCGATACTCGATCGGGCAGTTCCAGCCTCTTCTTGAGCCCCTCCCCCCCCGGTCGTCGGGCGCAGGTGCGTCTCGAAGAGAGGGAAAAAAAAAAAAAAGGCCCGCAAAACTGCTGGCGGACAAAATGTCCTTGAGTCCACTTTCCATCCAAGTCCGCTTCGTCGCTACGAGGCTGAGGAAGGCCGAGCCCCAGAAAACCGCCGAAATGTTGACAAATGAGCTCCATCACGGAGAAGACTGGCCCGTTGGCGGCAGTTACACGGAGCGAAGAAAAAAAAAAAGAAAGAAAAAAGAGCTCGCCATTTATTGTTTTTTAAATCCGAGTACAGCGCAATATGTTGCCCTTCTTGGCCTTCCCCTGTAACCCCTGTCCCCCTCCTCTGCCATCCCCGTTATCCCCCCTCTGGCCTGCCGTCCACCGTGACGCTCGTCAATGAGGGGTAACGAGCAGGCAGGCAGGCTTTGTGAAGAAGCTGCCCGTTGACACTGCGGCGTGCCCCTGGCAACATGCCCTGCAACAAACCTTAATCTCCAAAAACCGGCGTCATAAGCTCTCCACCCCAGCGGTAGCACGGCGGACGGCCACTGTTGCCCCGTCACGCGTCCTGGGCAGCCTAGCGAATTTGGGGGGGCAGGGCCTGTGAACCTGTGACGAAGCGGCCACGGGGAAGCAAGAAGAGAGAGAGAGAGAGAGAGAGAGAGAGAGAGAGAGAGGGTGGAGGCGACCCGCCGGGATGAGTAAAGGCGCCTGGGCGGCCGGGTCGCCTCGGTATCAGCACAGGGTATAGTGCCGCGTATCGTACTACTACGAGGTGCCGTGGTGATATGACCCAGCACGTACCGAGCGGTACAACCCAAGCGCCGACGAGACTGCTCCCAGCTACGCCATGTACACGTACGTCCGTCCGAGAAGAAAAGAAAAAACACCACGGAAATTCGTATCGTACGGGATATTATGTGTTCCTTCACGCATAATGCCTTAGCTGCGCGGCCCACGATCCAGAACACACACATACGGAGCACACACACACACGCACACCCACATCACGCCCTAGCAGCAAAGTGGATGCTGAAGATCGATCGCCCGCCTGGCTTCTTTCTTCCCGTAGGCCGAAACCTGCGGTGCCGCTACTCTGGCCTGGTCGTCATGATATTATTGTCTTTTCCCTCCCTCGGTTGTTTTCCCTTGCCGGCCTTGCGTGTCGCCTTGGCATTTCATTGGTCGCTTTACCCATCTTGGTCGGGCTCGAGTCAGGGGAGGCAGGGGCTCTCTCTTACTCTTCTTCTCCCCCGCTGGACAACTCTGCCAATACGCTGTCAGACCGTACTAACCCTCTGTAAACCGGCTGCACACTACTCAGCTCCCTCGTAACTGCCATCAAACCAGTTTGACGTTATCCTGCCTCGCCTGCTTGTCCACACTCGTATTTTCCCTTCAGGTCGGCCGGGTGTCCTTCCGCCTACGCCCGAATTTCCGGGGGGGCCGTCCGCTCCACCGTTTCACGTGGAGCAGAGCACAGTATTCTGGAGACTGGTTCACCCCTGCGGGCTTTCAAATGGACGGGGCCCTGGCTGAGCACTTACGCGTTTTCACGAAGCAAGTACGTACGTAGATTATAGTAAGTCGTTTGTGGCGCGGCCGGCAGAGGTGCCTAGTTTCCCGTCCCATGCAGAGGAGGGGCGTCGGCGCCAATACCGACGACCAACGAGCCCGGGATGCGCCAGACTATTTCACGGAGGGCTGGTTTTCAACCACGCGGGGCAAAAATGCAATACGCGGAGCGGGCAGGGTCGCGACCTAGGAAACGGCAGTCGGGAGAGGTTACCTCCTCCTCTTCGGCCGCCACACTACGGTATCGAGAGGCGTCGGTGAGAAGAGAGGTATTGTCGCCGTACGGTCGCGGGCCGGCCGACGCAGCGGTGCCTATTCGGCTAGGAAATGCGGCTTCGATATGGCCGCATCATGCTGCCATCACGCACATACACGCTACCATGGCCCCCACGGCCCAGCGGCTGCGGGCGCGCCGCCCACCAGGTACCTCGCAATTGAAAGGTACTTGCTCAAGGATGGATGCGCAGGTGAGGGCGCTTGGCTATGTACGCAACAGAATGAACGAATGCATGTCTTTCCCCCGTACGCGGGCGCCGTAGGTAGGACTAATGGTGAGGTACGGGGCGGCATGTGAGGGCTGGGGATTGTGTGCGTCGCTTCTGAATGTGGCGATGAGTACCCCCATTTCCTCTCGCCGCGTACGGGTCGCGGTCAATTAATTCATGGCAATTGAAAATAAATAAAATGCAAATTTGAATTTTCGCTATTTTATTTAATTCGAAATTCGAACTAACGCCATGCTTATTATTCTTTACTGGCACCGGCCCAAAAGCCGCCGGGCCTGGAAAAAAGAAGTAGGTTTCTGGGATCGTAAACTGGTCTCACTTCCCAACCCACCTCCTCCCCACCGAGCTGACTAACAAAGTAAGTAACAAGCGCCCAGGAGCTTGAGACCCTGGGATGATGGAACTGTCTTCCGGTGCCTCTAATTAGCTGCTGGTGTTTTGTTCGGTACCAAAGCCACCTGCTATTAGCGACTGTGCCGACGAGGGACACGCTCGGCTGGCTGACTTTGCTTGTTTCCCAGCTGCGAACGGGAGGGAAAAGAGAGAGAGAGATACAGATAGAAAGAAGCATCGGCTCTCTCTCTCTCTCTCTCTCTCCAGGGGTCTTGCCGCCGCCACCGCCGCCGCTCCAAACGGTATGTAGATAATGTCACGAACCATACACACAGCGGCGCCAGTGCCCCTTCAGCCCCCGACCCCTTTTTGGCGTCCCTGCCTGACGGCGCCCGGTCCGTCATACGCTTGTCGGTGGCTTCGCTTTCCCTCCCCCGGCGAGTTTGTGGAAAGGAGGCGTCAGCCCCTGCGACCAGCCAAACCCTCCCCAGAAACTCCCGCCCGTAGGCGGTCCCTTTACGTCGGTCCTGCGCGCCTCTTCGTGACTAGTGAGCGTTGGTACGCCATCCTGTCGCCAGAACGCCTCGAACTCAAGATTCGCCGGCCCGGCTGGGGAGATGGGCCACCCAACCTCGCCGGTTGCTGGTCGCCAAACCGACCAGGGAGAGGGGAAAAGGGGCAAGACAGCAGCAGGGCGCCCGTGTCGGGAGAAATCATGTGAATGGGAGCGCCGTGTGGCCGTGGGGTTAATGGTGACTTGAGGGCCCTGCGGCCATCTGGGCCATAGGTGGCTTGCCCGGCGCTCGTTTGCCGCGCTCGCCTGGTGGCGTCTTGCTGTGGTGACGTTTTCCCGCCCAGGTTCCTTCGTCGTGTTCATTCCTGGGGCTTCGAAGGCTCGAGGGTTGCCCGTTTCCTCCCCCCGGGGAAGGGAACAGGCGGCCTGACGGCCATACCCAGCGTGCCACCCAGGGCTCGGTAATCTGACACCTTTCGAAGCAACGGCACGCCCGCACGCCCGCGCCTTTCCCTACACGTGCCGGCTCGATCTCCGTATATCGTTCTTGGAGATAAGCGAGATGGGGGAGAGACCGCGGACGGCCTTCCGGAATCAAAAAGGGTCGACGAGGGCCCTCCTCGTCTCCCCGCCTTCCCCTTCTCAATTACCACCGGGTGAATGGTCCCGGCGGCATACCGCGCCTCGCGGGTCTCGGCGATGCTGCCAGCGGCTCCCTTCATCTGGGGAGCTGAGACAGGCGGCCCGCGGGCCCCTGGACATCTTCGCCCCGGGACCTCGGCTCTCGTCGCCTGGCCGCCTCTCCTGCCGGGTCCCTGGGGGACGATGGCTCGCATCTAGCTGCCGCCACTGTCCTCCCCCCTGCGAGGGGGGAACCGAAGACCCCTGGGGGGGCGCGGCATGAAAGAAGAAAAAGAACGAGGGGCTGCTGCCTGCATTATCGAAGCGAAGGGTAAATCAGGGTCTAGCCCAGGGATCCCCCCTTTTTTGCTTCTTTTCGGCTGCCACTCCGACAATCCTCATCGTTCTTTTGCTTTTTCCTCCCCCCCTTCCCCAACTCAGCCGCAGGGTCCCTCGCATGAAGAATTAGGGGTCCACACATCAAATGTCGTTGGCCACGTCTCAGGTCTACTGGAACACCTTCCTCCCCCCCGGGACGACAGTCACCTGCCATGGGATTTCCGGATGCGGAAACCCAAACGGCAGTTCCCTCTACCGCCTTGCTCCCCCCCCCCAACCTGGGCCGCTAACGACAAATCGTGTGTCCCATTTCGCCCTCCCTTCATTGAATCTTGTCGATCCGGGAGCCGCCGCCGGTAAAGCCGTCAGGGTTTCCCGTCCCTCCCACACCAACTTTGGCTGCGGCTGTCGAAGGGCCAAAGGAGGAAGGGAGGAGGAAAAAGGGGGGGGGGGGGGGCCGGGCAAGACAACCGAAGCCCCAAGACTTTGTCTGGAACTCTGGTGCCATTCCTCCCCCGGCAGATGGAAGGACCGCTCCCCCCATCGCCCCGGGGAAGCGCGCCCGCAGCCAATAGGCAGATGAGGCGAACGCCCCCGAAGGTGGTAGGGCATCTCCATACACGATGCCCTCGACGACCGCCCTCCATCTTCCTCCCCCTCCCCGCGGGCCCCCGTGGGGACAAACACATCCCACGTCTCCCGCAGGGGCGAGAACGACCTGCCGTCCACGTGCGACCTGATCGATCGGCGGACCCGACCCAGATGACAGAAGGAAAAGTCGTGTTGGGTATCGTTCCTCTGCCGATCACCCTGCCCGTCGGGTCGCCCGCGCGCGCACCGCGGAAGGGCGGCCTCCCCGGACAGAGACCCGCCGACGCCCGCGCCGCCGACATGCGTAATCTCGCTTCGTCGGGGAGAGATGAGTAAACAAAAGCGAGGGTGTTTTGATGGCGGTGCGCCGAGGTCGAATTGACCCTGCTCGAACCTCCCCTTGCGCCTCCCGCTCCGTTCCACTCCCCCCAACGAACCAGCCGCATCGTGAACCCGTGGCTAAGCTTCCTGCTAGCTTGGCCACCGCGCCGGGACCTGGTCCCGAGAGTCACTTTCTTCCCCGGCCCTGTTTCCAGAGCTCTGAGTGTGACTTGGGCGCAGCCACCGTACCCCCATTTCCCCCAAATGGTACCGAGACGTCAAGAAATCCAGGCGCTCGGCCGCGTAGTGGGAAATTTCGGCCACGAAAAAGGCGCCAGGGTGATTCGTCGGCAAGCGATTGTGGCTTAACATCGAACTTTCTACGACGTACCATGTGAGGTGCTATGGCATTGTATCGTATTTGGTGACCTTGCTGGCGTCGGGTCACGATGCTTTTCCGCATTGACCGGAACATCCTTGGGTCCGTCCCACAGTTGCGTTGTCAGCCAAAAGCTGTCCAGACGTATGGCAGCGGAGGAATTGAGCAGTATGGCGCGAGAATTAATTAAATGTAGAGTACTGAAGGAATTCCCGAGCCTCTCCGAGGAAAGGCGGTTAGGTATAGGCTCTTCGCAGGGACCTAGGGTCATAGTGAAAAGGTTCCAATTCAGTGGGGGGTTACGATAAATATATCTGACAGCCTCGACAGAAAGAGCAGCACTGAATGACCATTTCTATTATCTGTCTACGGCCAGTCCTTGCCATCGAGTTAAGCAACTCATGAACTCCGTCGACGTCAATGATGGGAGAGATCTACTGGCATACAAGATCGCTCCTTTGCCGTCGCGACCACTGGTGCAGGGGGTCACTTCCATGCCGAGTAATATACCCTAAGGGATCCACGCTGGAGCGTGTTACGGGAACAATCCCCAACTCCCTTCTGGTTTTCCCATCCTACTTCAAACGCAGTTAGTCAATGGAGGGCATGGCCACCTACATGGGGGACGGGTGCCGACACAGGCAATTAAAAAAAAGGAAAAGAAAAGGAAAAGGAAAAAAAAAATACGTCACCCCCAAGTACGGCAAAAGATGTAGGTGCACCGGTACTGGGAATCGAACCCAGAGCTCAGGAATGAGAATCCCGAATGTTGGCCGTTACACCATACCGGTTGTTGTATTTGTTGAAGAGCGGGATGACTACGCTGCTCTATGGCCCGGGGGCGTCACATTAGAAGGGGAATAAACAAAGGAGGGGAAGGCACAAACGGAGGGGGCGAGGAGGGGAGTACAAACGGAGGGAAAGGGAAGGTGCAAACGCGCAGGGGAGCAAGCAGATACTAGGCAGACGCGTACCCTGCGTGACTCCGTGACGAGAGGGTTTGAAGTCTTCTTGCGCCGACTTGTTTTGACTTGGTGAGAGATCTCTGCCTTTACAAGGACACAGTCTAGTCAGGGGAAACGAATGAGCAAGAGGCGGCATATTCTGGCAACGATCCACCTACTTAAAGCACCTGCGGTCTGCCATGACTTTTACACCCACCCACACCACCTCCTTGCCTTCAACAGGTGCCTAATTGGGTACATAGTTGACTTTAACAGGGGCCCCCAAAAAGCCCGGCGCGGAAGAAAGACTCCCAGGCAACCTGTTACAGATATGTCTGATCATTGCCAGTTGGAGCGCGTAGCGGCATATCCCTGGTAACATGTTCTCCCGATACCCGAGCACTGCTTGTTCTCTTCATCAATGGCCTAGCAGGGGTCAGCTTTACGGAACTGCCAGTGCCGCCAGCTCCCCGGGACTCCTGACGACCACAAGATATACGACTGACGTAAATGTGCCTGTGAATCTTGGGCAGACGACAGACGCCGGGCGGGGGGAAGATGAGGCCGGTGAAAGACGGAAACGGAAGAAAGGAGAGGACTTATCCAGCCGTGCACCAAAGCAAGAACTAACAACAGAAATAGGCCGTATCATTCGACAAGTGTGGTCTATCAGGCAAGTAGAACAAGGGAGCCGGGAGGCCAAGTAGGTCAGCATGAGAAAACAGGGACATTACCACTTGGGTGGAGCTTTCCACGACAGGTCGAGCCTTTGTGGCATGATACCTTCATCATACCAGTTCCCAGAAGGCGGTCAGTTAGCTCGAAAACTCGACAGGAGTACGGAAGATAGATAGCAGCAGAAGCGGCAGCGGCAGTGAACGGCAACCTCAGCGCCAGTCCCGTGAGGCGGCAGCTCATATCCCAATAGACCACAATGTCCGTCCGTGTTTGTAACAAATTCGCTCAGCGTGACCCAAGGTCGCTGCCCGTTTCGGACCGGGTATATTGTTTCTCGTAGTCCTCCACGCGTGTCCGTCCTGACGCCGCGGACGGGCCCTGCCGCTGAGTTCAGCTATGATACGACCTAAGGGAAAGGCCAACGGAATGGGACGTCACTTTGGTATATAGGTGGTCAAGTGAGCTTTGGCTTATCTTCACGGCGCTGTAACTGAACAGACTCACGAGTACACCGCTCGGGGAACATACTAGCCAGCCTGTGCGATGGGGCACCGAGCCAGCAGTCCGCAGAAGCAGTAGGCATCTTCTTATGTATACTGGCTCGTGAGGAGACCGTACAATGGTCTGCAGCTAACCGCAACGCCGGATCTCATTGCCGATAATGATCAGTGGTTCAGTTGCTTTAATGGCTTATACAGGTATGCATGTCTTAGTTGCGGAGCATACCGGCACACGTCCGGCAAGAGGAGGAAGTTTATTATAGTCGATATTCATAGTAACAGGCTGAATCCAAACAATTTCCATAAGCTTTCAAAGTACAAACGAGCATCGCTCGTCAGTCGCCTCACCCGCGCCCGTAGAGATTGAAACCCCGCCACGCATGGCCCAGCTCTTTGATTGCGTCTGGATGAGGCAGGCCCTTGGGTATCCCACGGCGCTCGTGGGGGTATTGGACGACGGTGGTGCTCTCGGGCTTCCCGACACCCGGGGCCCCCTCATCAGCCGTGGTGGTCGGGAGGGTGAAGCGGGAGTCGCTTGACCAGGAGCTCAGCTCCAAGCGAAAGTCGTCGGGCTCGGGGCGTCGCTTGCACGCGGCGACGACAGCGCAGTTCTTGAAGTAGTGGGTGGCACGGTCGCGGCCGTCGTGGAGCTTCAAGAGTTGAACCCGGTCCTGGAGGACGCGGTCTTCGTTCCACTTCGTCCTCCAGTGCAGCACGTCCGACGCGCTGTCGACGGCTGGCTGCAGCAACGTCCTCAGGGTGGTCCCTATCCGCGTCCAAAGTTAGCAATGCCCGGTAAAGAGGTGTTTGTGCAGCACGATTCAGAGCACCCTCAGTGCCCGGAAAACAACAGTAAAGACCAAAGTGAGCAATATGGGAGGGATCCGTGCTGAAAGGAGCAACAAAACACATCGGGTGTGGCTTACAGGCGTGGGCCGTTATGCTCACACCGGTCTGGTCGCAAATGACGACGAAGAACTCCAAATCGTCCGTCATGCACGGTATCAGCTGGCAGTTGCCGTCGAAATCCATCCACGTCCGCGACAAGATCTCCGCAGGGACCTCATCCGTGAGCTTGGGAGCTGGACGGGTCCTGCTTCTCCATGACGAGGTCTCGAATGCCTGCATACTTCGTTTCCAGAGGGAGCAATGCTGCAGATGCTCAAAGTATACTTCAATGGGGCTCCTCCCAAGCCAGCCGGCCGTGGTGTCGGGCTCGATCCTGTGCGGAGCGATGTAGATCCGAGCCGTTACGAACGACCGTAGCTCGTCCACTTCCGCGTAGTAGTACGGGTGACCACCGAGGGTCATGCGCCTGAATACTTTGCCGCTTTCGAGACCAAAGTTGCTAAGAAGCATGCACAGTGGTTTCCCGTCGAGCCAGCAACCGATGAACGCGAAGTGGGAGACGCGGCTGGTCCGTAGGGGATGAGCCTGCGGTACGCGGCCAACGGGCAGGGAAATCAGCAGGCCCCGGCTCGTCATGGCCGGCGGTTCGTGTGCGAGTGGACCGTCGGCGATGAATGAAGTCGTATGTAATTCCTGCCTGAGCATCGAGTAAGGCGAAGGGTGGGGAGGTTCGATGTGCGAATCCACGGGCATGGGAGAGGCACGGAACGAGTTGGTCGACTGGGCCAGGGGGCTGCAGACGGCAACGTGAGGGCCCAGCAATCGGCGGATCTCGGCGTCGTACGTAGTGTCGATTTCGCAAAGACCCCAGGCAAAAAGGGTGTGATCCTCCGTCTCCCTCAGGATGGCCTCTTGCAGGCGCAGGAAGGCTTTCCGGCCTTCGCCGTAGATGAGGGGAATGTGTACGTCGAACAAGCCGAGCAGACAGTAAGCTTCATCTTCCTCGCGCGTCGTAGTCCGCAGGGCGGCCCACGACATCCGTTCGGCAACATGGCATTCCGACGGCCTCCTCATACCACCCAGAACGGCTGCGTCGATGCCTGTGATGGATGCTAATTCGACCCTAAGACTGGACTTGGTTCCGATGATGGTCCAGTCGTCTGCGTAGAACTCGACGCATCGAGGCGCGATCAGCCTACATCGGGTTAGCGGAGCTGGCTCGTCGACAGGGGACAGGGCCTGGAATACCATACTCTTGTAAAGTCCAGCCGCGTGTAAACCATTTGCTATCCTTGAAGTACGAAAGGCGGTCGAAACCGCGACTGGAAGGGTTATTGACGGCCCACGCCGTCCGGATGTCGCTAAGGTAGACATAGCATATGTGCGCCTTCCTGTACCATTGATACATGGAATTGATAGCCTCGGACAACTCTACCGAGTTTGTTTTGTCAATGCTATGTTTTGGTTTAGCTCAATGGGCTGTGGACGCTAGGAGGACGCGTGCGAGTTACCAGCAGGTGTCGACCCAAACATATCGAAAGCCGTCCTCACGCGCCTTTTGACAACAGCCCACGATTTTGCTATACCCTTTCTTGGCCTTCAGGGCGGCGAGGGGGCCTCGCATGTCCTGCAGAGTGACCTCCTCGACACCCCAAGTATGCGAGAGTATTACGTACGGTGGAATGCTCGGAAAGGCGGACCCCGAGACATTGACAACACAAGGCGGAGTGGTTCCGACGTCGATGAGTCTCATTTTGGTGGGTTCCAAGTAAACGCGCAATGTTGTTGGGGTGAGGGTGTCGCAGTGGCTCTACGCGGGCTATTTGCCGAGCTGAATGATAAGCTGCATTTTCTTTTTTCTTTTTACAGATGCTCGGCCGAGAGGGTCTAAGCCATTCCGGGCCACCCAAACCGCAACTCCGAACGGCCGGGGTGCCGGCATCTTGATGATATCACGGAAGAATGCCTGTGCCCTGGCCCGCAAGTCCGGGCTCTATCGCAACGGGGAGTCATTTGCAGCTATGGCATAACAACGACCCGCGACGCCTTTACAAGTGCGGGGCTCCGAAAAAAGGGGTATCATTGGGGGCGGGGGTACGCCAGTGCAATACGCGGTTCCCAGCGCCAGCACATCATCCATCTTTGTGCTTGGCCAGGTTCGTGGGAATCAGTCGGCGAAGCACTTCAATCTGCCGAGTCTGCGCCTTATGCTTCAGGTCAGTCACTCCTCGTCGGTCCTTACGCCTGGTGCCGTTCGAGTAGACGACGGTGAAGTCGGGAACCTCCTCTCCCGGCTGGATGATACTCTTTGCCGTGATGGTGCAATGCTTGTCACGAAATAGTCAGTCGTCTCTGCGGTGAACCAACCTGTGCGAGTCCAAACACACCTTGCCCAATTTCGCGCCGCGGCCAATCCTGGCGCCTACGCCGATGAGACAGCCCTCGCCGATGGTGGTGCCGCCCGACTCGATGGTGGCGGCAACCTCGACCGTCACGTAATCCTCCATGAGGACACCGAAGTCGGCCTTGGTCGCATCGGCCGAGGGGGCGCCAATGAAGACGCGCTCGTGGATGATACACCGCCGGCCGATGGTGATGCGGCCGTTTGACGAGTCAAACTTGTTGCGCGGGTGGACGACACTCTCGCCAGCTATGTTGATGGTGTGGTTCCCCGTCAGGACGGCGTTATCGTGGATGACGAGGGAGGAGGAGAGGTTCACGGGAGCCTTGGGCACCGAGGCCTTGGCCACGGCAGACTGGCGTTTGACCGCGGAAGACATGGTGGGCGGCGGGTAGAGAAGGCTTCAAGCTGGTGGTATCGCCGGGACAGACGTGGACTTGAGCCGGGTCGCGTTGTTCGGCCAGATGAGCGAGGCGCTGTCACATTGGCCGGGCGTTTCCTCTGCACGCTGAAACGCGCCCTCGGTGATGGTGGGTGTGTGGCAGCGAGAGGACATGCGCTCTCCCATCACCAACAGTCAACGAAAACTAATCGCCAAATTCCGAACGAAGGATACGACTTGGCAAGCACAAGGGCCGAAGGTGGAAGTGCATGAGGTCACCCACTCGCCCACGTCCCTGTGGTCCAAGCTTCAGCCAGCGCCAGGCCCCGCTAGAAGCTCGCCGGGCCAATCATGTTCAAAGCATTTCCGAAGGTCCCCAAGCCCGCGAGGCGATTTCGACGACCGTCTTTCCCTCCGAAAGGCTTCAATTGCCCTGCCATTGACCTCCCTCCCCACTCTCCCTCAGCTCCGTCGAGCGACGACCACTCCGAAAGATGCTGTCCAGGACCACGGCCCCCTCGGCAGCCTCGGCCAAGGCCTTGTCGCGTGTTGCCTTGCCCTCGTGCAGCCGCCTGCCCCAGTCCTCACCCGCCTCGATCCCGACGCAACGATCTCAGGCCCGAGCCTTCGCGACCGTCCAGGATGGCGCCCCGAAACGGACCTACGGCGGCCTGAAGGACCAGGACCGTATATTCCAGAACCTGTACGGCCGTTTCCCGCCCGACCTCAAGTCGGCCAAGAAGATGGGCGACTGGCACAAGACCAAGGAGATCCTCCTGAAGGGCCACGAATGGATCATCAGCGAGGTCAAGGCCTCGGGCCTACGCGGCCGTGGAGGAGCTGGCTTTCCTTCCGGCCTCAAATGGGTATGTACACCGCCACCTGCCGCCGCCTGATGGGCACCCGTCTGACGCGCCCGGTCTGGCCCGTAGTCCTTCATGAACTTCAAGGACTGGGATAAGGACACGAAGCCCCGGTATCTCGTCGTCAATGCCGACGAGGGCGAGCCGGGTACCTGCAAGGATCGCGAGATCATGCGCAAGGACCCCCACAAGCTTCTCGAGGGCTGCCTTGTCGCCGGCCGCGCCATGAACGCCACCGCCGCCTACATCTACATCCGGGGCGAGTTCATCCAGGAGGCTGCCGTCCTGCAGCACGCCATTAACGAAGCCTACGCCGACGGCCTGATTGGAAAGAACGCTTGCAACTCGGGCTACGACTTCGACATCTACCTGCACCGCGGTGCCGGTGCCTACGTCTGTGGTGAGGAGACCTCGCTTATCGAGTCGCTCGAGGGCAAGCCTGGCAAGCCCCGTCTCAAGCCCCCGTTCCCCGCCGCTGTCGGTGTCTTCGGCTGCCCCTCTACCGTTGCCAACGTCGAGACCATCGCCGTGGCCCCCACCATCTGCAGACGCGGTGGTGACTGGTTCGCCGGCTTCGGCCGTGAGCGCAACCAGGGCACCAAGCTGTTCTGTATCTCGGGCCACGTCAACAACCCCGTCACCGTCGAGGAGGAGATGAGCATTCCCCTCCGCGAGCTCATCGAGAAGCACTGTGGCGGTGTCCGTGGCGGCTGGGACAACCTGCTGGCCGTCATCCCCGGTGGTTCCTCGACCCCTATCTTGCCCAAGCACATTTGCGACGACCAGCTGATGGACTTTGACGGTCTCAAGGACAGCCAGTCTGGTTTGGGTACCGCTGCCGTCATTGTCATGGACAAGAGCACCGATGTCGTGCGCGCCATCTCCCGGTTAAGTCACTTCTACCGTCACGAGTCTTGCGGACAGTGCACACCTTGCCGTGAGGGAAGCAAGTGGACTGAGCAGATCATGAGTCGATTCGAGAAGGGCCAGGGTCGTGAGCGCGAGATTGACATGCTCCAAGAGCTCACGAAGCAAGTTGAAGGCCACACCATCTGCGGTAAGTTGACCACATGCCCGTTGAACCAACACCCACTAACTGTACCGCAGCTCTCGGCGAAGCCTTCGCATGGCCCATCCAGGGCCTCATCCGCCACTTCCGGCCCGAGCTGGAGGCGAGAATGCGGAAGTTCGCGGCGGAGACCGGGGGTGAGGCGCTGGGTGGTGGCTGGGAGCACGACGCACGGGCTAAAGGCAAACTCGTTGCCCCTGGCCAGTGAGTGGGCGGTCCTGTGCTTCGAAGGAGGAGCGGATAAAATGCAAACTTTTGCCCGGCGTCCCGTTAACTTTGTACATACTACCAACACGTCTCCTCTGATCATCCGCTTCCGAAGCTTGCCATGAGACTAGCAGCTTTGGAGAAATGACTGGGCGTATTCCTAATGCCGTGGTAGTAGCAATGGTTTCTTGTTATCATTTATAGTGTCATTCGTCACGAACGAGGCATCACCAGACAGGGAGACCGCAAGAGCACTGGATTGAATGCCCTCGCACCATTGCATCATGCCACATCCCCAAGCTGCTTCTGAACATGGTGTTGTCGAAGGGTAATTAATTAATAGTTCAAGATGGTAAGTACTTGCATGTGGATGTTCGTGGATGAATGGGTAAAGAATCACACCTATTTCCTGTTGCCCTCCCGTGCCGACTCAGGGGGCCCGGGAATGACATTCGCCCGACCGGACGCACCTGTGTTTTGTTGCCACCACTCTCGAAGATGGCATATAATCGTATGTGGTTTACTAGGTGGGAAGTCCAGCAAGACAAACGAATTGCGAGAGGATTGGCAACTGAAGACCTGCCTCCTGGTGCATGTATCATGACGCGGCCGGTTTGACTCGGAATCCGGTCTGTGGCGATTTGTCCTGGCGACCTGTCACAGTATTCGCGCAAGGGCGGTATACACGAATCACGAAGTCCAGCCGGTGTCTCCCCACCTCCCTGCGTGTTTCTTTCGGTACCCATACATCGCACGTTCCAGGACGAACACGAAAAGCGTTATCCTGAAACGGCCAAAAACCACGGGCTTTCTTAATGGTTTTGATCGATCCATTCGTCCAATGTCTAACCCCGAGTCTCGCCCCGGCCAGCGCCGCGCTTCCAGGTCGTCGTTGCAGGACGGCGGACCCTGCGAGAACGCGAGCAGCGGCTGTATCATCACGCGGTCAACCACACGGGCCCAAACTGGGGACCCATGCCGATGACAAGGCCGTACCACGGCACGTCGGCCTGGACGTTGAAGGCTGGCGAGCACCTGTGACGGAATGGGTCGGCGGCCAGTCCGTCGGCAACTCCAAGGGGGAGCGGGAATGCGAGCTGTGGGCTTTCTTTTCAACACCTCGCAACTCGCCAGGTGCTGGGCAAGAGGTCCTTGCCGAGCCCTGTTTGGCCTTCGAAGCTGGCCACGGCGTGGCAACGCCCCGCCCGGCAGCTTTCGAGTGATGTTCCTTCAAGAGGTATGCACGGTGACAACGGCCACTCCCGCAGGCCTAGCGTATATTCGGGGCCCGCGGGTCGTCAGCGCTGGTCTCCCCCTCTGCATTCATTCACCCCTTTTTGTGGGTGACAGCCTCCCACTCTTCTTCGGCCCAGCCTCTGAAGCGGCTGCACATGGAGCCGAAATCTGCGGATTCATCGTCCTCCGAGGGCAGCCGAGAGTATTACCTTGTGACTTGGTTCTCCAGCCATGCACCGATGGCTCTCTGCGCCGCCGCGGGCAAAGTAAAGGTACGTGTGTCCGGTCCGACGTCCTGGGTCTGAAAGTACCCTCGGACGGAGCGGTCGTAGCTCTTGAGGGTCTGCGAGTCCGACTCTGCACGAAGCGGTCTAAAACGAAAAGCCCGTTGCAAGTGGTCTGCCAAATCATTCGCCTGGTATTTGAACTGGTAGTGATGCGTGGGGGTATCCGGTACCGTCCTTCTCAGTGGACAGGAGTGCAACAGCAAGCATTGGGGAAAATGCAGATCGGAATCCGAGGGTGGCCACCTTATCGCTGTCTTCCTGGGGGCCGCTTCTCCGGCAGGCTGTATGAAGTCCCAGTATTCGTTTTCGTTCCAGAATTCTTCCCGCTGCTTGGGATTCAAGCTGTACCACGTCGTATCGACGGATGTGTGGAAGTCGGGCGCGGCCTGTAGGCCCGGCGTATGCAGGAACAGGCAGGGGCTGGCAAAGGGATCGAACAAGCTGGCGGGCTTGTCGAAGAGGGCCTCGGTGTGCAGGGCGATCTCCTGGAAGACGGGGTCGTTGGCCGGGTCCTGAGGATCGTAGGGATTCGCAAGGACGGGGTGGTCGCGCAGAAGCATGGTCCAGTTGTAGATGCCATTGTAGGCCGCGAAGCCACAGACGGCCATGGGCCTGCTTGGCTTGGTTTCGGTCATGGCCAGCGATGCGGCCAGCGGGGCACCGAGATAGGAGCCAAGCACGTAGACGTCGCGCTTCTCCGACGCGGGCGGCGCGAGGTTCTGGACTAGCCAGTCGTACGCTCGTACCACATCGGTGAACGGCGTCGGCCAGTGCAAGAGAGGCGCGATCGGCCTGTAATCCCCAGTGGCGCCGTCCGTGTCCGGAGAAAGTGGCTCGGGCTCCCGAAAGGGATGGAAACCAGCCCATCGGTAGTTGACGACGGCCGTCGCGTAGTTGTGGCAGAACGGCGGCAGTGGCGCTACGGCGTCATCCTGCTCGCTCCCGTAGGGTGGCAGGTAAATAACCAGAGGCGCGGAAGAAGCGAGCTTGGTGAGGTTGTGCAGACTGCGAGCAAGCGTCAGCGTCCGATGACCCTGAAATGCATCAAGACGGCAACTCCTATGAAAGGGAGACCTACTCAACGCTGATATCGCCCGAAATGCCGTTCTTGAGGCTGACTCGCTCCACACTACTTGTGAAGCTGCTGAAGGTGCGCCAGCCTCGTCGGCGTGTTTGCAGGCAGACTCTGGCGATGGCCACTGGGCGCCACCACCCGCGCATCTTCTCGAAGCGCCCTCAGAGCGCGCTTTCCTACTCCAGCGGTATGTCCTTGTTATACGAAACTATTGCGGCAAGTTCTCGATTCTGCAGTATAGGAAAGAGGCCTTGATCGACGATGATATGCAACATCGCACGACACGGTTGATTGGTGGTCCAATGGAAGCTTCTACCATATGTAGATTCATACACAGGTACTTACCTGCCTGTTGTGCACTAAAAAAAAGTATTAGAGGCGACTGAAGCCCGTCATTGGCCAATGAGGTAGCAATGGGGGAAATGCGCATGGGCAAAAGCGGTGGTGGGGTTCTAGATCTGGAATCCTGGAGCTCTACCACTAAGACACCTGAATTGAATTGGCATGTTTGCGCCCACAAACGGCTCGTGGGCTTTGGGAGGTCATCTACGGCCCTACAACTGGCAGTATGGGAACCACCGACCGAGACTGGAGGTACTGCCCAGGTGATATTCAGGAACACAGCAGCAAGGGACGAGATGGTCATCATCCCTGAGCCACATTGGGACGACGAGTTCTCGGATGCCGACAGGACCTAAACCTCGGGGCTGCCGACGCTTTGGGTCGTCACGCGCCCACGGGAAGACAAATCGGCGGAGCGTGCTCACCAGGTGTATATAAGCTTATCCAGAACGAGAGTCGCTTAAGGAGGCACCCGCTTTCACGGTCGTAGCCCGCCGACTCATGAGAGACTCGTTCCTCGGGAGGTGCCAGGCAGGTCCCCAATCCAAGGCTTGCTAGTTAGATGCAGGATACGTTCTAATTTTCTCGGCTCGAGTGCTGGCGTGCGTTGCGGGGGTTTCGAAAACGGCAACGGTCGCCTGGGAGGCGGCACATGCCCCGCTACCGAGCCAATCAAGTGTCGTAATCTTTGCATCTCTTCCTCACCAGATGACACCCCCGGACCAACCATCGCTTGTTGCTCTATCGCTTCATCGAGCAAAGTACCGATGGCTCAGTCCCGTGAGGGCCTGGTAAAAACGTCATTGCATCCAAGATGGCATTTCCCTCACTGGCTCGGCCTGTGTGCCTGCCTGGAACCGACTCCCTAAGCACCCATCCCTGCGTCGATCGACGCATAAAGCGCTTATATCGTGCTTCCCACTCTTGTTGTTACGCTGTCCAACTTCTCGCTAAGTACATAAGGTAAACACTTACGCCGCTATGAAGTACAAAGGGCCTTGCCTTCATGCCGCTTAGGGATATTCCGTACGATCGACATAGGCAGGGGAAAGGGCAGCTCCTACGTCCCAACCTCGCCTCCTGATGTCTCCCTGCCGACCAGCAAGGCGATTTCCAGTTTCACAACGCTCCCCAGGGTAAACGGTGAGCTTTCGGCCATGAACGACGCGGCGGAGCTCAACGACAACATCAGCGGCCACGCCCAGGCCGTCGATAGGTCCGCAACCGACGGGAACGTGCATGGCCGCTACCTCGGGGCCGATGCGAGCCATCTGGACCCAAGTTAAGTTGCCGCCGCGAGCACCGGCCGCGCCGCGCCGCAAAAACGCTAACACCCGGACAGTCGGTGGTGGTTCGCATCGTCGGCGTTTCCCATGATCGCCGGCACGCTCGGCCCCGTCGCCTCGGCCTTTTCGACCTGCGCCCTGGTCCAGAAGTGGAGGCGCCATATTCCGCCGGGCAAGGCCGTGACCCAGGCGGACCTCATCGATGACCCCGTCTGGCTGACCGTCATCAACGCCATCCAGCTCGCCATCGCCGTGATATCCAATGTCTTCCTGCTGCTGAATATGACGAGGCGGGTGCGGTTCTCCGTGGCCCAGCCCATCACCATCGTGGGCTGGTATCTCTCCGCCGTGCTCCTCTTCGGACTGACGGCCACGGCGAGCGGGCCGCTGGTCAAGGAGCCTCAAATAGAATATGTCTGGTCCGGCGCTTTCTACTACGGCATCTTTGCCGCCATTCTGTACTTCATCGTGGCGTCGCTGATGGTGGTCACCGTCTGGGGCGCGCAGACTGGCCACTACGACAAGGACTTCAAGTTGTCGACCAGCCAGCGGACCCTGATGCTCCAGACCATCTTATTCTTGATGTACCTTTTGCTCGGCGCCCTTGTCTTCTGCAAGATTGAGACATGGGACTACCTCGACGCCGTCTATTGGGCCGACGTGACACTTTTCACCGTCGGCTACGGCGACCTCTCGCCACAAACTGTGCTGGGACGGGCCCTGCTTATCCCGTATGCCCTGGTGGGCGTCATCAGCCTCGGTCTGGTCATCGGTTCCATTCGTAGCCTGATGCTCGACCGGGGGAAGCGCCGCCTGGACGCCCGCATGCTCGAGAAAGAGAGGCGGCAGCTCATTCGCCAGATGCGACGGAAGGGGAAGGAAGGGGTGCTGCAGCCCGTTGAATCGCACCACCATGGGATTTCGGAGACAGAGCACGAGGAGCCATGGCCGCTCGCCGAGCTCCAGCGACGTCAAAAGGAATTTATGTTGATGCGAAAGATCCAGGAGAGAGCATCCACCCGGAAACGATGGACCGAGCTGGGGCTTTCCTTTTCTACTTGGCTGGTTCTCTGGCTCGTCGGTGCGAAGATCTTCCAGGAATGTGAAGAGCCCTACCAACACTGGAGCTACTTTGACGCCTTTTACTTTTGTTTTACCGGGTTGACTACCATTGGGTACGGCGACATCACTCCGGTGTCCTACGCGGGCAAGGCTTTCTTCGTCTTTTGGTCCTTGCTGGCGCTGCCCACCATGACGGTTCTCATCTCGAATGCTGGAGATACCGTCGTTAGGTGGGTGCGCGATGGTACGCTCCGACTCGGCAACATCACGATTCTTCCGGGGGAGGGTGGTATCCGGAATGAATTCAGCTCCCTTATGAAAAGGCTATCCATGGGGGAGGCCCCCAAGGAAGAAAATATCGAGGAGAGGCCGCCTGGTTTTCTCGGCGCCGTACGAAGTGCCGAAACGGAGAGCGATGACTTGAACGACAGCGACGAAACAGACCCCGGGGAGGCCGGCGCCACCACCGACGGCCGTGCTGCTGCTGCCTCGCCCTCGGAACGGACCGAAACCGAAGAAGCCTCGGGCCCCGAAGCCAATCACTCTTCGGAGCCGCCACTCCCCCGAGGCGGCCCGGCTGTCACACCCACCACCGACGCCTCGCCGAAGACCATCGCATTTCAGGACTCTCCCAGGACGTCCAAGCACGGGGAAAAACCCCCTCGGCTGGGCCACGCCGTCTCCTTCGCCCGGGACGACCTCCCGACGCAGCTCCCCCAGTCCCGCGCCGAGTACCACCTCGTACTGATTGAGGAGATCGCCCGCGTCACCCAGCACCTGCAGCATAAGCCGCCCCGGCGCTACACGTTCCGCGAGTGGGCTTGGTACCTCCGCCTCACCGGCGAGGACGAGAGCCGGCCCGAGACGCACCAACAGGCCACCCAGAAGCCGAAGAAGCCGCATCGCCAGCACCAAGCAGGCCATGCAGAGGAAGACGACAACGGGACGAAATGGAGCTGGGTCGGACACAAGAGCCCACTCATGGATACGCGTGAGGAGGCCGAGTGGATTCTTGACCGACTCCAGCAAAAGCTCCGCGAGGAGTTGCAGGCCGTTGTCAAAGAGACCAAGGGCGAGGATCAAGCTGAAAATGTAAGAAATGAACAGCATGGCCACGACGACGGGGAGGGTAAGAAGGAATCGGCGTTGCCGGTAGTTAGCGCACTTTCATGAAAAGGCCGAGATGACGGATCACCACGGCCTTGCCTGTGCATAACAGTGAGGGATGATGCTCTAATTAATGTCCGCGCGTACTTGAATGGAGGTGGCTACGGCAATATGGAGTTTGATTCAAAATCAATAACATGGATTATGAGCAACAGGTGGGGGGTTCTCATTTTCGCCTTTAGATATACGAAAAGAGTCGGCCAGCCTGATACGCACAAACACAGCTTGCAGTTGTAGCTATCGGGAAGTCACTGTTTCCCATGAATTCGGGCAAGATCTCTGAGCCGACGACAAGTCTCACCTCCAAATCAGGGCACGGAAGCGTCCTCTTCGGCCTTGGCCTCAACTTCCTCTCCACAGGTAATGGCTTTTGCGAGTCGTATTTGGTCCCAGTTCGTTTCGCGTATGTTGATGATATCGAGGGTCAACCCAACAGGACTCTTCGACTCGAGGCGGGTTTTGGAGAGAATCCAGCAGAGCCGAGGCGTGCGATTGCCCAGAAAAACCTGACTTTGTTGATCCACCAGACTGCCAGGCCGCCAACCCGAGAGTGTGCCTGAAGGAAACGGCTGCCTGTCTTCGAACAGATCTCGAAATTGGAAATGCTGCTTCTTGCCCACTGGATCCCGACTAGAATAAGTCACTCTGGCGTAAAGTTCGAAGATTGCTTCCTGATCGTAATGGTAGCAGTGCGTCGTTTCCTGAACAAGTTCTTCAACTCTGAAGCAAACTCTCAGAACGGCGCGGGACGAAAGCCCAAGAACTGATGGTCTGTCGCGTACCTTTGCCGGGAACGGAGGCCTGGTAAAAGAGCCCAACGGTCTTGCTTGCGGCAATTCATTGTGTGGCTCAGTAGATGGGTCTCCTGCCCCGTCATTTCCAGCTGCTTCTTTGCGGCCTTGCTGCAGCTCACGATCGCCGACCAACGAATCATCCTTGGGAATGATGCTTGTGACGATGAATACGGCGTCCCAATCCACATCATCGTCGAGAAGGTCTTTCTCAGTTATACCCTGGTCTTGACTCTGCTGGACCCCAGTGGCAGAACCTGGTGTCGATTGAACTGACGAATATTGTAAGCTGCGGTCGTACTCTTCGACAGTTCTGGAGTCATTGTCCCACGCGTTTGCCACACTCGATGGAGGGAGCTGCGGCTTGGACTCTGTGTTTACGTCATTGAAAAATTGAAGCATGTCCTCTTCATCATCGTCGTCGATGGGATATTCATCACTGTCCACGTTAGGTTGCACAGTGGCATCCTCCTGCCAAGCATATCGCTCAGCCGAGTCAGTAAAGGCGGGCGGCGACATAAAGCTGCCGGCTCCAGGCACCTCGCCCATTCCCCAGGTTGTATACTGGCTCGATCCTGTAAGGCGAGGCGTCAAGTGGTCCATGGTCGTCTTTTGCAGAAGCTGAGGGGACGTATTCCGCCCTTCATAGATATGCGTTGTTAGTGACGGCGGGTCATCGAGCGTCTGGGGTGGAAAGGGCCCGATTGTCTGAGGCGACAGCGGGATAAGTGTATGTGAAGACGCCGGGCTGGGCGCGTAATACTTGGTAGCTGTTCCCCCCCGGTCCAACAAGGCGGGTTTGGCGATCTTGAGATTTGCAAAGGTGCTTGAGGATGATGTGCTACTAGACATACGAAGGCGCTTTGGCGTTTCATGGTCATTAGTAGATGATCCTCTTCGTTTCAATGCGGGAGGGCGCGTATTTTCGAGTTGCCGTGCTTCGCGTTGATCGGCCAGGGTCAAGGTGGCAGTTGGCGTAGTATCAATATAGCCCTCACCGCTACATGGATTTGTTCAGTTTGAATACCACCTAACTGATTCCGCAGCAAAAAATGACTCACCTTTCAGCATCAGGAGGAGACCCGATGCGAATACTTTGCTGCATCTGTGCAGATTTGCTCTCCTCAGAAGCCACGGTATGGGGTTAATAAAGATGCTGGACAGAGCGGGTGTAGCTGGGAAAGACAACAGCAGGTGTCAAGGCCTCGTGCTCATGAGGCCTGAGCAATGGCCAACTTCAACTTGGGTATCACTACGAAGAGGGGTTGAAGATTGAGAAAGACTTGAATGGAAAATGTCCGGGGAGGCCTCGAAACAGACCGCATGCGCCTCCCCTTCTCGAGTTGTATCCCATGCCTTCAAAGTGTTTAAGTACTTTCTCATTGCAACTTCCCGTAGACACAAAGAAGGCACGGCTCAACGTCACTCTTGCCCTGTTATTGGCAGGTTGCTCCAACGAGGTAGGAACAATGTTGCCCGCCAGCACTAATTTATCCCTTCCCAGATCCTTAGAACGAGAAGCTGTATCCCATGCATCAATTCACATAGAAATCCGGCTCGTCCCGAATGCAACTAAGCAGTCTAGACGGTCGCCTATACCTTCTAAAAGGGGCTGGCGGGCAGTCGCTTAACTGCATTCGTTGGGCATCCATATGGATGTTGCAACCGCAAGCCCACTTAATTTCCGGTTGACGGCCGGCGATGGGGTTGCCGGTACTTTTGGGTGGTACATCGCATCTGGCCAAGCGTCTGCCATTATCGCCCCGACCTCCTCTGCTGTACCTGCCGGCGTACAAAACAGGCTCAAATTGTTCTCTGCCACCACCATCTTCTCTGAGCCGGAAGGAAAAAGCGCGTTGTGGTTCTGCCGCCAGTCGTCGATTTTCTCTCGTTCCTTTGCCGCTTTCCTTTGGGCATCCCTGCGCCTGCTCCGCTGCCGTCAGTAGGGCCTGCCAACTACCCCGCGGTGGGCTGGCTATCTTATCAGTACGTCACGCGTGATCACACGCCCGAGGTCTGCATACACGTCCTAACTCCCTAGTGTAGCCTCTGCAGACCGACGGCGACAGACCGGCGACGGAGAGAGAAACAGACAGACTTCCAGGGGTTTCGCCTGTTACTATCTGCAGTTTTCATTTCTAGCCCATGATTCGCTAGCGAAGCATCCCATTGTCTCTTTAGCCCTGCTACCAGCCAATTCCTTGGATCGCCACCAGTCAGATCGCTTGCCTATGCTTGTAGGGTTTCGCCGTCATGTTCTCCCAGGCAAGTCATGACTCTCCTAGCGGCATGATAGCCAGTAAGAGGGCCGAAGGCATTCTTCCACTGCCGCAACGAGCCTCGGGCCCGGCCCGTGCCTGTTGCGGCGCTCTCTGGGCTTCCCGTGTCAACAAGCGTCATTTACGTGAACTTAGACTTACTGTCGTTTAACAGAAGAAACCATATTCGGCCGTTACCGTAACGGTTGAGCGGCTCACCAGTGAGCAGTTCGAGGAAGATGATCTGAGCGGGATCCCGGATCTCGTTGAGGTCATCAAGCTTCAGGCTTCGGGTCCCGTGGAGGCTGCCCGTGCCCTTCGGAAGAAGCTGAAGTATGGTAACGCCCATCGCCAGCTCAGGGCCCTCACGTTGCTCGACGGTTTGATCCAGAATGCTGGTCCCCGGTTCCAGCGTGCCTTTGTCGATGAACCCCTGCTTGAACGACTCCGCGTCTGTGGCACTTCTGATCTGTCGGACGCGGAAGTCAAGAAGAAATGCTTGGTGCTTTTCAGGAGCTGGGCAACCGAGTACAAGAACACGCCGGGCTTAGAGCGCGTGGCTATGCTCTACAAGGTGCGACATGTGAATCTCGGTTTCCCCTCTACCATACTGACGGTAGCAGGAACTCCCCCGGAGAAAACAGGTCGTCACGCAGGAAAAGTCCAAGGTTCTGCGCGAGACCGAGCAGGACCCCTTCCGGGACTCGGAGGATGAACAGGAGAAAAAGGTCCAGCAATCTCCGCCGCCGCCGGCTTCTTCTTCTTCCCACCCCCCTGTATCCTACCCGCAACCCAGCCAAACGATCCAGTCCTTCAGCCATGTCAAGTCTCCGTCCAAGTCAGGCTCCTCCTTCTTCGGCTCCTCCAAGGACAAGAAGAAGGAAAAGGAAAAAGACAAAACCAAGAGGGCGACTCGCCCTTTCAATCTGGAGGCCGAGAAAGACGCGATGAAAGTGACGATTGCTGAGTCGTCTATTGCTGCCACGAACCTGAACAATGCATTGCAGAGCATTAACCGTGAGAAAGAGCGGATCTCGGAAAATGAAGTTGCAGTGCAGCATTTTGAAGCCTGCAAGAAGCTGAGACGGAAGATTCTTCGATACGTAAGTCACTTTGATCTCGCCGTAAAGCCGTACGTGGTATACTGACTTGTATAGGTTCACAACGTGGAAGACGAACAGTGGCTCGGCGGGCTCCTCCATGCCAACGATGAGCTTGTCATGGCCCTCATGACGTTCGAGCAGTTGGATCGCTCTATCGACGCAGACAGCGACTCGGAAGATGAATTGGCCGAGCAGGCCCATCTCTATAGAAGTGAGCTTCCACCCTCTTACCCTCCATGTGGACATTGAGTACTCATGAAAGCAGTGGCCACGGAGAAAGGAAAACAGGCCATGTCGCCCACCAGCCCAAGCAGCCCCAGTAGCCCGGTTTCTGAGATGGCCAACCTGAACATTAAATCCAGCCCGCCCCCTCGGCCCATGCCTCCACCGCGCCCATCAGCTTTGTCGAAGCCGTCCGTGGCTGCACGACCTGCACCACCCTCCCCAGCGGCTGAGGATTCTGACGAAAGCGACAACGAGGCTGAAGACGAGAACGATCCGTTTGCTGACAGGAACGAGGTCCAGACACCTAAGGGGGAGAAGGAAGAACCGAAGTGGTAATATCGTGCGGGACATCGGCTAGCCATTACGGGGGGACGGGGGGGCAGGTGTATGGTAGAGCTTCATGCCATGCCAAGTCCTCGGGGATTGATTGTCCATGGTTATTCCATAGCATTCTTACCATGACTGTATCAGAGAGCCCCTTTTAGCAGTATTGGGGTGGAAGCTTCTTGGGTGATACAGATTCTATCTTTACATTTCTTCCTTGTCTTG
Organism: Nigrospora sphaerica; assembly: GCA_018287875.1. Taxonomy (NCBI): domain Eukaryota; kingdom Fungi; phylum Ascomycota; class Sordariomycetes; order Amphisphaeriales; family Apiosporaceae; genus Nigrospora; species Nigrospora sphaerica. Next base: position 1,913,144 of record JAGVVL010000017.1, read on the forward strand.
GGTGGTGGCTGAAAGTTCTTCTCTCGGCGACACACCGGACCATTCTCAGGGGGGCCAAGTGTCCAAGAGTACCGACGCTATACATTCATTGTAGTTTGAATCTGCCGCCCTGGTGGAAGCATGTGATGTCTTCTCTACTTGACCACGAAAAGTAGAACAACCTCCACCAAGCTACTGCGCCGCACAGCGCACACGAGGCCTCTCGTCTGTGCATGACTCCAGGTAGGTCTACAAGCATCCTCGAGTAGGGTACTGGCTAAGTGTAGCCGGTTCTAGAGAGAAAAGGCACCCAATGCCAGTCATCGTGTACCGAGGGACACAGTAACAACCGTATGGTATACGTGTAAGTAGAATTGAAGTGGTTCGAGATGTCCGACTCGCAGATTTTGTAGTTGTTGATGAGCGCCGTTAAGCAATTCAAACGCTAGCCTTGCGACCCAATGTCTTTTTATACGGTTATGAGGCTCCTCATGCACAACAAGGCGGTCCTCGCCACCATGTCTGCCATGGAAGAATTAGCGGGCGTCATCTGCCCTCGTCGTGGGGTAGGGGACGGCCCTCGCCGGGGCTCCGTGCTCCTCGTCTATGGATGTTTTTACATGCCTTCGCTTTTCCCCGCCCCTCGGTACTCACGCGGCGGAGCCGTTGGGTTCGAACTTGCCCTCGGTCTTCTCGATGTGGGCGACGAGGTCCTCAATGGTGACGACCTTGAGGCCCCACTGCCTGGCGAACTTGATGCAGCCGTCGGCACGCATCATGCCGGGTTCGCGGCGGAGGGCGCGGCCGGGGACCTCGGCGCCGTCCTCGACGAGCTCGCAGATGACGGCGACCTCGGGCAGGCCGGCGAGGCGGCAAAAGTCGACGCCGGCCTCGGTGTGGCCGGGGCGGGCGCGGACGCCGCCGGGGCGGGCGCGCAGGGGGAAGACGTGGCCGGGGCGGCGGAAGCTCGCGGGGCCGGCGCGCGGGTCGGCGAGGGCGCGGCAGGTGAGGGCGCGGTCGTGGGCGCTGATGCCCGTCGTGACGGCGGCGTCGGCGCCGTCGACCGAGAGCGTGTAGGCCGTGCCCTTGGGGTCCTGGTTCTCGACCGCCATGGGCGGCAGGCCCAGCGCGTCGCACCGCGGCCCCGGCATCGGCGCGCAGATGAGTCCCGACGAGTACCGCACCATGAAGGCCATCTGCTCCGCCGTCACCGCCTGCGCCGCGATGATGAGGTCGCCCTCGTTTTCGCGGTGCGGGTCGTCGAGCACCACTATGAACTCGCCATTGCCTGCGGCCGGTCAGTGTAAGGGCGCGCGCGCCGGGGGAGAAGGAGCGCTGGGGAATGAAGAAGGGGTCGAGGGGACCGAGAGGGGCGGAACGGGATGAGCGTACGGAAATCGGCTATGGCGTCGGGTATGGAGTCAAATTGACTTTTGTCGATAACCGTGGAAGGCATGTCGGCGGGGGGCAAGAAGGGTAGGTCTTCGCTATGTGACCCAAGACCAAAAAAAAAGTGGCAGGAATGCGCGTGTCGTTTGGAGGGGACAGGCCGGCGGGTGGTGGTTGAGGGGCAACTTTCAGATGCGAATTGCGACTGACGCGGATAAGTTCCAAGACTCGGGTGACGTCGACCAACCTCTTTAGGTATTTCGATCTCTCGCTCGCTCTCCTTCTCACGAAGAATATCTCGGGGTCAGCAACGGGAAGAGGCCAACGAAGAAGGATACGGTTTGTCGCCGACGTGCAATCTGACGGCCGGAAGCAATGAATAGGTGCGAAACGGCCGAATAGTCCGAATGACTTGGTGCCCGCCGCTTGTGGAAAGATATCTCGGCTCGTTGGTCAATTCGGTTGCAGGCCCAGCACCAGCTAGTCAAGGTTGCGCCAGGGCTTTTTCTGGACAGCTGCAATGTGAGCGCGGGGGGAGGGAACTCCCGCCTGTAAACGCAGCCGAGGACCCCTACAACTACTACTGACCGTTCTTCGGGCTGACACACGGCTTTCGCAGCGCTGACAAAGCCTACATGCTTTACCAGGGCGTCATTGAAAAGCCGCCGAGGCGGATCTGTTAGGGCGGGGCTAGGGTGGAATCCAATGCCCGGAGGGGCGGAGGATGGAGGACGGGACATGTGGGAATCCAGGCTATCGGGTGACTTTCTTGCGGCCCTGGATCCCAACCCTCCATTTGGCGGTTTGACGATTCGCCGAGCTGACAAACCGGCCACCACACCCGCGCGGCTCGCCTGACCGATCCGACCTCGAGGACACGACACGTCCTCCTCGTTCCCCGCCATGGCGCCGCGTCCCCCGACCGCCCACCTGCTCCGGCGGCTTCGTGCTGCAGCTCCTGCTGCCTGGCGTGCTCCTCACACCTGCGGCAGCGCGGCCCCGTCTCTGGGCCTCGGGCGACAGCGCGTGCGGTCTTTCACATCCACAAACCCCTCGCTGTACGGCCCTCAGCCGGCCGACCCCGGCTTCAGTTCCGTCTCGCCCGACGAAGTCTCGCACTTCAATGCCCTCGCCTCTTCGTGGTGGGATCCCCAGGGCCCCTCGCGCATCCTCCACCTTATGAACCCGCTGCGCCACGACTTCATCCGCGTCTGCCACGCCTCGGTGCTCGATGCCCCGCCGACGAGCGGTCTCACATACCTGGACATTGGCTGCGGAGGGGGCATTTTTGCCGAGTCGGCGGCCCGGCTGGCCAGCACCGCGTCGGTGACGGCCATCGACCCGAGCCCCGAAGTGCTGTCGGTCGCCCGCGCGCACGCCCGGCGCGACCCGGCGCTGCGGGGCAAGCTCACGTACCTCAACACGCCCATCGAGCGGCTGCCGGTGCCGACGCCGGCGGCCAAGTACGACGTCGTCTCCATCTTCGAGGTGCTGGAGCACGTGGCGGACCCGGCGCCCTTCCTGGACCGCGCTGCGCCCTTCGTCAAGCCCGGCGGCTGGCTCGTCATGAGCACCATCGCGCGCACCTGGATGAGCTGGTTCGTGACCAACTTCATGGCCGAGGACGTGCTGCGCATCGTGCCCCGCGGCACCCACGACTGGCGCAAGTACGTCAACGAGGACGAGCTGCGCGCCCACTTCACGCGCGGCCGGACCGGCTGGGCCGAGCCCCGCTGCATGGGCGTCGTCTACGTGCCCGGCGTTGGCTGGCGCGAGGTCCAGGGCGGCGAGAAGGTCGGCAACTACTTCTTCGCCGTGCGGAGGGTCGAGGAGTAGCAGAGCGCGGGATCCACCCCAACTGTATTATATGTACATTACACCTACCTCCATGTGCGCGTCTTGTGCAGCCTGCCCCCTGCCTGGACGTGGGCGGCCGCCGCGACATGGACGTACACGATGATGATATAGGACCGGGCGACGCTGCATGATACCCCTGTGCCTAGAATAGAAAGCGGGCCCACCAGCCCCCGGCCTGTCGTGTGTGTTGTGGCGTGGGGTCGCACGCAACCAATACGCCATGTGCACAAAGACTGCTGGCTGGTGGTTTATTCCCATCGAGTCGCCCCTACAAGAACCCGTCGCACACGTTGGATGACATTGGCCATAAGGAAAACAAGAACGACACTTGGAACTCGAGCGAGAAGGATGTAGGACCGCGCCCGGCCACGCGGTAGACTCTTATAGAAGTGATGGGAGTACACACGTCACGAGACACGCTGGCCACCACGCTCATCTTTTAACAAGCAGAACCCTAGAAAGAAAGAGTCGTTCACAGGCACCGTGGCGACAGCCGCCTACCAGGTTATGTACACAGTATTTCAAGGCGGCGAACGAAAAGGGCTGGCGGATTAGATATCGTTATGAAAGAGACGGACGCCCTGTCTTCGTCGCGTTATCACCACTTTCACTTACTGCTCACCGACCGGGTTGGAGGCATTACGGAGTGATGATAGCATCTTAAGGGTTCTATACGTATACGTGCTCTGTATCTCGGGAAGGAAATGGAGATCGCGCGCTGCAAAAGAGAACCGAAAGTGCATCCCGCAGCGCATCCTGTCGTCGTCACGCACTACCCTTAGCCTTCCTCCTCATCATGGCCGAGGGAAGCTCGCCTTTCAGGTACGTATAGTCCTCCCAACCGTACTTGGTGTACAAAAAGCGGCCCGCGGCCGAAGCCTCAACCCAGGCCGGCAGGAAGAGCTGGTCGGCGAGATCGCACCCCCACTGCATCATCATGCCCCCGGCCCCGCGTTTCTGGAAATCCGGGTGTGTAAAGCAGATGTGCAAGTCTGTCCCGGCCCGAGCACCGGACCACGAGTCAGTCTTGGACCTGAGCAAAAAGCTGGTTCGGGATGCTCTTTCGGACGGGCGCTACTCACGCACGAAACCGGCCGGGTTGGCCTCCCGCCGCACCGCGTTCATCTCGCCCAGCACTGCCTTGGCCCTCGCCCGCGCCTCTTCATCCAGCCATTCGGGCGGCTCGTCGTCCAGCTCCGCCGGGGCGCTCTTGAGGAAAAGACGCCAGTTGCTGGCGGCCACGATGCGACCCGACTCGTTGTGGACGACCTTGATCCAGACGTCGTGGTTGTCCTCGCGGAATATCTTTTCATGCTTCCTGAGCAGGCGCGGGAGGTCCTCCTCCGTGCGGCAGCCCATAAACTTCTCGCGGATGAAGGACGGGAAGCACTCGAACTGGAGCCGGACGAGGTCGGGCAGGTCTTTGACCGTCACGTTGGAAAGGGTGAAGTCCTGCGGTGCCATGATATCTGTTGCGGTATAGCGAGCAACTCTACGAGTTCGGGAATAACGCGGTCAGACCTTGGCTCCTTGACTACCTCTTATAAATATGTGCATACACGGACGGCTTTCCCGAAAGGGTATGCTCCACCGCGGGGTTCTAGATGTCGCATTCGTAGCGTGGTGTTGCATACAGATGCTACATGCATACTAAGCGCTTATAGCCAGGGCTCGGTCATAGTCCCGCTGACCCATCGGCGAACCGGCAAGACGCCCGAATGGCCTTGGCTGTACGTAGGAAGCAGTAGGCCGAAAGCTGTTGGGAACATACGAGAATGGATGCCCATTGCCTAAGAAAAGCAATGGCTCGTATTCGATCCATAGCAGCAGTTGACGAAAGACGACGGCATACCATTAAAGCCAAGCAAGCACGTAGCCTCTGAGCATTCAAATAAACATGGGAATTCCACCATTGGCAGCAGCATAACTCCTAGGCCAGTAACACTTTCGTCAAACCACCAGCGGTGGCGAGAAACTCGAGCGTTTAGGGGCATACGTGTCACGATTGAGGGATTGCAATTCCAACTCGAGCCAAGACTGGACCCGAGAAGCAGAATGGAGATAAATAACTTCACTTGTCAGCTAAGAAAAGGGACTTTGCCCGGGGATTGAACCCAGGGCCTTAAAAAGCGGCACATGGTCTATATCTATTTAGAAAGAATATGCGCGGGGGAAAAAAAAGGCTCAGTTGGTGTTCAAAGCTGAGACCTCATACATTTATTTGTATACTTGTGTCGAAGAAGCTACGTACCCAGAGCGTTTCTTGCGTGTATTGCCCTGGTTTATGATTACCGCTCAGTATAGTCATATGAGAATATCGACACTTGAACAACTGATATACGAATCCAATTTACTAATTGCCGCTCTCTACTTATCATGTTTACATGCATGCTGCGAGGCATAGAAAGTTCATTGGCCTAGCTAGTGTGGCGTGGGATGTTCGAACGGATCAAAAAAGAAAACAGAAAATCGAAATTTCAAAATAGGGGCTTCGCCGGGGTTCGAACCCGGGACCTCATACAACTTTAGACTCGAAAAGAAATTCCGAAGTTAACGGTGCGCAGTTAGACAAATCGGCAATTGGTTGCAGGTTAACTAAGGATAGCAACGTGAAGAAGAAGGAAAACGCATGATGGTTCAGGCATCAATGTATTCAAGTACTTTAAGACGCAGAGGCCGGCCCAACGTCCACCGCCTGCCCCATCCGTTCACAGCTGCCGGCGCTGTAATACCGAGGCTCAAAAAAGATCAACATGGTGTAACGTGGGATGTAAATCGAATTAGAAAGAGAGGGAGGCATAATGGGATTTAAAAAAAGGGCTCCGCCGGGATTCGAACCCGGGACCTCATACAACTTTAGTTCGAAAATGATATAACCCAAAGCATGAATTCTAAACCACTGAACTACGGAGCCATAACTTTGTTAACAGAAAAAGGTCTTATTTAAAACTACTATCATTACAAAGATTTCTCCACTGAAGCTTGCAGAAGCTTGTGGCCTTTTCTGATACCGACCCCTCTCTCCCTGGGCCTGCTTGTTCCTCGATACCGTCGATACCGACCGCTTCATCGTGACCGAAGGCATCCTAGTTAAAGAAGCCATATTCGCTTTATGTAAGTATGAGATTCCGAGCTATCGCAACTGCGAAGTGGCCAACTCCGGCCAATGCCGTATTCTGGAAGGGTTGTTGAGACATTCACATTAGAACGCCCTGGAAGAGGCAGTTGCATAGTAAACCTACTTCATCTCTTAGGCAGGTGGCGCAATGCAAGGACTGGTCCCGGGAATCGTTACATGTAGCAGACCTAGAGGCCTAAAGCATACAGCTAATGATATAGGAGCTCCGGCATAGCCAGGCCGGCTGGTTCTAACGGGATATAAGAGAGAGTTTCCTAAAGAAGGAGATGACAGGTTTAAGCGCTCTAGCTTACATGGCGGCAACAGCGTGCGCTACTCTCAGGGGCTTGGGTTGCGGTTAAATAACCACCTAGTCAAATGTCTCGTCATCATCAATATCTGTCTTCTGGTCCAGTCGGCTCAACGCTCCACAGTCAGGCCCCTAAAGTGTTCATGCGGGAACAGGTCCGTTAGGTTCATAGCAGATATACTCCAGAGCTTAGAAACTATGCGTACCTCGACCTGCCGATCTGTACAGTTATGAGTGTATCGCCGAGTGAAGTTGAACACTCCATTCACTTCGGGTTCCCTAGTCTGTTCAAGATTTTTGGTTCGGGGGGCAACCTGCAACGCTCGATCATTTGCCCACCCCCATATCCCTCAGAGCAACCCCTCCGCCTTCTGAACCCTACCATAATCAGGGACCGTTCATCCTGTCTCCTGCCTCCGCTCAGGGTCCGTTCTGGTACAGTCGATAAGGAGCCCACGCGAGCCCTCAAATTACCTCTTGAAGAGGGAGTGTTCGTACAGATGCATGTCACAAAGCAGACTGATAAGGACTTAAAGCAAATGCAATTCATTGGCAGCTGCACCTGGGCTGCTCCGAAGTGACCTCGTAAACACCATGACCTGTTGTTTTTGAACAGGGAAAAAACTAGCAACCCTCGGCGGCCCAATCGATGACGACGTCGTCGCCGTCGCTGTCGCCATCGCCGCCACCGCCGCCGCCGTCGCCGGCCACCGAATTGATGGCGAGGTCCGCCATCTCTGGCATCTCGGTCTCGTCGCCGCCACCGCCGCCGCCCTCGCTGCCGCCACCGCCGCCGCCCTCGCCGCCGCCGCCCTCGCCGCCGCCGGGAGCCGACTCCTCCTGCTGCTGGCGCAGCCACGCCAGCGTCGGCTGCTGCTGGTGCAGAAGCTGCAGCAGCACCTGCTGCATCTGTCGCTGCTGCTGTTGCTGCTGGCCGTGGCCTCGGCCTCGGCGCCCACGGCCCGGGCCGGCCCGGCGGTGGGACACTGTGCCACCAATGGTGACACTCTCGAAGTGGCCACCATTTATAGTGACTGACAGCCCGTTAGGATATAAGACTTTCACTCATCCTAAAGGTCCTACTTACCCCCACCGCCGGCGCCGGCGCCGGGACCGTTACCCTTGGCCGGGCCGCGGCCCTTCCCCTTGCGGGGGCAGTTACGGGCGATGTGGCCAACCTTGCCGCAGTTGTAGCACTTGCGGCCGCCGCCGCCGCCGCCGCCGCCGGTGGCCACGACGGTGCTCACTGCATCTATGATCAGCCTGTAGTCTTATAACTCGGCACCACCACTTATGAGTATAACAGAAGAACTATACTTACTGATGTGCGTGTGCGTGTGCGTGTGTGAATCTGTTCGTATACAAGTCAGCAGGTTGTAATCAACAGACACTCCGATACCCCTTAATAGGACTTGGCAGAGTTGGTTCTGAGTGTTCCGGGGCACGTTCAAAGGATAATGTTGGCTGATGAACCGCTCCCTCGATGAGCAATAGACTCTCGGTGTAGATGCTGACAGTGCAGGGTAGAGGAGCGGAGGGATTGATGGTTTGTTCGACAAGAACTTCAGGATAACTGGCATAGGGGTCAAGAATATAACGCGGACCAGATCATGGAGAAGAGGTCAATGGGGACAGAATAGATCATGGAATATGAAGTGGCAGGCAAGATAGGCAGAGGCAGAGTCAGAGGCAGAGGCAAAGAAGACAAGGCAAAGAAGGATAGGACAGGAGAGGCTGAGGCTGAGGAGGACGAGGTAGAGGGGATGAGGCAGGAGAGGCCGAGGTGGAGAGGCCGAAGCAGGAGAGGACGAGGCAGAGGAGGACGAGGCAGAGAAAGCCGGGATCGGAGATGGGAAGGCACTCTTGAGCGGGCAAAGCTGCCTAGTTGAGGCAAGACGCAGAAGGAGAGAAATAGGGCGAAATAGCAAGGAAAGGGGTGTATAGGGCCATGCTGTAACTTGAGGATCGCTTCACTTACGGTAAACCGTGATGGGGTTGGAGAGGAAAGGAAAGAGAAGGGTTCTTTCATCGACGAGATATCTCTACGTAGGTAATGTAAGTAAGGAAGCCACTGACCAGTGCCTGTCCGTCTGCCACTGCCCTCCGCTCTCCTTCCTGGCGGCCCTGGTAAGATATGGAGTGAGATGCGCCTGACTTGTGCACCCTGGCTACTTCAGGGCGTTCAACGCCAGGATGAAGCAGACCTTCTGGTATCGGGTCGAGAAGGGGAAGATGCGTTCCAACTCCAATGCTGCTCTTCTGGACAACGTCATGGCGAGTGCCATAACGTGAGAGCCCCGGGCCTCCCGTGCACCGCCAGTGTAATACATTAGACATGCGTGTGTAGAGATAAGAATCTCTGTATAATTGATCTGTTTCCCAATGCCCACCTTCTGCCCTTCGTTCCTGGCGGTCCTAGTAATATGGCCTGTGGGATGAGGCTCGTTAAACAGCGCTCGTCTGGCGTCCCCTGGTCTTCTCTCAATCTCACACTTTCAGGCATAAAGGAACGCCAGAAAATACTGGGACAACCTAAAAGGATATGAACAAGCTATGTAACGATTTGCAAGGCCGCCATAATGCTATCCGTACTGGAGCAAGAATGCCTCTCCACTTGAGAGGCTTATATGGCTGGGTATGCTGGCTGCAGAGATTTGGACCGAATCCTCGTCAGAGTCTTTTCCAGAATATCATGCCCACTTTGGTGTGAGTGTACCGGGCCTCCAGTTGCCGTTCCCGTTACCATAATCACCCAATGGCCATGTCCGGTATGCACTATCCAAATGGCAGGCACGACGTGGAAGGTGCGGATAATCTACCTACAAGGTCAGAACTTAGCCTATGCCCAACGGCGGCTCTTTTCTATGCTGTCACGTACGTATAATCTGCTTTAACTGATCTACATCTTTTTAGAAACGATTCTGTAGTCATTAGTGACATTTGATCAACGTTCAAATATCTCGGCTCGGCCTTTGTATCGAGCTAGGGGACGTTTACCAGTCCCTGGTGGGAACTCGCACCGCCCTACCGAGACTGTACTTTCCGATGATAGTCCTTCCATGACTGTGCCTTCCCCATGTTCAATTCCCACGGTAGAATCGAGCAGTAATCCTAAGAAGGACATCGCACTTTCCCGTAGACCGTATGCCCAATGCAATTTATCAGCTAAAAGTTCTAGACTGTCCCCCATGAATTTCCTCTGACCATCAGACAACCTTCAACAAGCCATTACGAGTCTCTCTTTTCACGCTGCTACGAAACCCCTGCCAATTCCAAGCCGCACATCCAAGATGGATAAGAACGAGAACGGCAAGCGAGATGCTTACTGGCTCGAAGTAGCGAGGTGGGAGGCGGACATTCACAGTCTGGTTCACGGCGACAATGTCAAGGTGAAGCTGTGAGTAACAACCCAGTGCTTGCTTCACCCGAAAACGCACACCTGTCCCCGAGAAGCACTGCCGTATCCTGAGATAACTGCCCTGCCCTGCCCGATCCTGGTGGTGTTGGCGTCACCTTGGATCAATGCCGTTCCCATTCATGTATTTCCGTTGTCACTTCCCTACACGTTCCTTGATACTTGGTGATCACTTTCGGGTCCGAATCCTTCCTCCACCCATCAAGACGCTCACCAGAACGACTAATGCCATCTGTGTACTCGTCCATCTCAATTGCCAATTGCCTCACCTCGCATACCCATCCTGTCCCCTTCTCGGGTATCCTGCCCGCTTCCAAGTGGATCTTCAGGCTGTTAGCTGTTACTAAATCCAAACTTTGCAGGGAGCCCGACTCGGATGATGACACAGGGCACGGTGAGCGTCGACAGACGTTTCTGGACAAAGCACACGAAGTGCTGGGATGCAAGCCAGCTAAGTCCTACCTGGAGACCTTTCTGGGCGTGTGCGTACTGGAACCTGGCGTCAAGGACGAGGTTCGGGAGTTCTTGCTGGCCACGCGAGTGGCAAAGTACGATGAGGCTTTGGTGGACCTAGATGCTTACCGGCAGCATGAGGGCGCCTGGGATACACATGACCCAGCCATCGATCAGAAGTGGAACGCGCTGACGAACAAGATTGCCAGCATTAACCCGAGCGTTGATATAGGGAAGATGACCAAGCCTTCCGGGCCGCTCCGGGCCGCTTTTTGTGCCCTGTGGCATTACCCTACCCTCAGGACAAAAAGAGAGGATTATGGCCACGTCCTCGACAAGATCAATCCCTGTATCAAGTTACAGGTGGGTAAGATCGGTATGCCGCGGAAAGTCCTGACAACGGACATGATCTTGATCCGCTCGCCTTACGACAAGGAGGGTGTGAAGTGGAGCGATGAGTACGCTCACTGGTCACGGCTGGAAGAGGAGATGAGGAGGTTCAACATGGACCTCATCAAGCACGTGCCCATCGTGATTACTATGGGCGACGAGGTTCGTCGTACTGTGTTTTATAACCTCCTGGCTGACGTGACACTCGATGTCGAGGAAGTAAGGCTCACAGTGGGAACGCCGGACCGTTTCCTTCTGGTGCGAAATGCACAGAAGAAGATCGTGCAGCTCGTCTTTTTCTCATATCATTTCCAGTGGTTCGTGTACGCTGGGCGTGAAATGTACCACCCAACCGGCGTGTGGCACGATTTCCTATGGAATTTGGTCTGTGAGTGCACTAGCATCCCCGTGGCCGTTGACAACTTTTTGTCTACTCAACGAACCAAGGACAATCCCATGGAGGGGCACACCGCCGACGACGTCACCCCGGCAGCCCCTAAGAAGAGGTATCGTCCGCGTGAGACGAAGCTGCCTTCCCCGGAGGAGGACGACGATCCATTTGGATCTCCCACCATGCCCGTGCACGGTGATCCATTCAAGCCCATCTGGGACAGGCCTGACGATCCTTTTGCGATTCTCGAATGGGACTTCCAGATGATGGATGAGTGGATGGAGGCTCGCCACGATCCCGCGCCCGGTCCCGCACCCGATCCCGTGCCCACGCTTGCGCCTGAGCCTGCGATGTCCGCGGAGTCCATCGCCTTGCGAGAGGCAGCGAACCGCTTGTTGCAGGCTAGCTCGGCTATACCCTTGCCTAAGCCCATGTCCGCACCTGCGCCCATGCCTGCGCCCATGTTCGAGGCCATGCCCGCGGCCATGCCCGTGGCCACGTTCGCGCCCACGCCCGCGCCCGCGCCCGCGCCTGCGACGCCTGCGACGCCTGCGCCTGCGCCTGCGCCTGCAACACCTGCAACCGCGCGAGCTGTGCCCACACCGGCGACAGCTGAGCACCTCCTGAGATCGCCTACGAAAACAGGAAGACCATCCAAACCGCTAGATCGGAGGGTAGAGGCGAAATTTGAGGCCGTGAAGGGCACCTACCAGTACCGACGCCTCATGTCACTCGTAGACAGTGAGATGTCTGCTGATGAAAAGAAGGCCAAGAACAAATTGGTCGAGCTCAACAACCTGGGGATGGTGGCCCGTAAAGAAAGAGAATCCATGAGCAGTTGGCTCAAGGTGCATGTCATCTTCTGGTCTCCGGACAACGCCAATGGTCTGCGATATGTTGGCGACAAAGGTCCCGCACTGCAAGAGCCCGATCCGGTTTCCACCCAGGACGTCAACCATCCGGCTGTGAATCTCCTCCGTCACTGGATACCCAAGACGAGGAACGAGTTCAAAACAGCAGGAGTCAGGACGAACATCCTCGAGCACGTGTAAGCAACGCTCAACTGGCAGTTTGTTATTTTTGGCCGCTTTAAGTAGATTTTGGCGCTTGCTGCTTTTGCATCTTGGCTGCCGTTCGCGCTCGTGCCTTCGGGTACTGGGGAGTCGCGTTGCGCTTCTTATAAGCTGCCGCCCTCGACTTGGAGGTTCCTACGTGGACGCTTGGCTTCGGCCGGCGGCTTCTATAAGTCTGAGGAGACACCGTGCTTGCTTTCGCCGGTGGCGTGCTGTGTGCGCGTTGGGGAGTGAAGTCGGATCTTGCAACCTCCACGTGGTGCTCCCTGGAAATCTGGCAACATACCAGAGCCAATGCAAGAACGCGTATGTATATGAGAAGGTTAGATATTTGTAGAATGAATTGTTGAATGGATCTGAACCCCTTGCCTCCCTTTCCGGAGTGTCTTTGATTGATATGCGTCTCCTAGCCGGCTTACTTAGTCCCACATGCCATTCTTTAAGCAAGTACGCTTCACGCGACCAGTCAAAATTGGGCTCCATTTGGAGTTGCCAGAGTTTAGCGGTCGAATGCTCTGCCGGTGGAAGTCGGGAGGGGCGAGGTTGTCATCGAAGAGTTCAGCCTTCGCTTCAGCTTCGTAGCTGGACTTGGGCGAACTACTACCCTAAGTTTCCGGCCTATTTACAAAAACATATATCCTACGTACGTATATACCGCTGCTGCGTCGCCTATACCGAGCTGGATTCGCTAACACGCCGTGCAGTGACGCACATACACCCTTGGCTGTGATAGACTGTGATAGGCAACACCCCTCATGCACCTCTTGCTTGAATGCCTCGGCAATTAGCCAGCACAGAGCCTGAAGAGGCTTTGATGGAGACAAGGGAAACAAAACTGCACCCATGTTTGTGAGACCACTATAGCAATTCATGCAGCATCTACACGGCCTCTATACGGAACGCCGAGTTGCTTTTGGCAGGGGCAGGACTGCTCTTGCCCATATCCTATTCCAAGACGGCATACAAGCATGAATTCTACCACTGAACTACGAAGCCACTGTTTTATTACAAAAATTTGTTCTATTTTAAGATATGATGTAGAATGTTGATACCCCTGTTCGCATACAGAACCGTGAGTTTGGCTCGTGGCGCGGCCAACCGAGCTGACAAAACTAGCGCCCTCGGACTGGGCCTTGGCCAGAGGTACTTCGAGGATGTCACTTTCTACCTGCACGCAGCCGCGATGAACTATCATCCTCCAGGAGCTGTATCCCAAAGGGTTGTATTCCAGGGCGAACAGGGACGATTAGGAAAGGTTTAGCCACTTTAACGACTTCTCAGCCATGGCAGCTTTGGACTTCTATTCCAGGGCGAACAGGACATCCAAACAAGCTTAGCCATTTGACCGATTTCGTGGCCGTGGCAGCTTTGGACGTTGCCAGTGGCACACTGGTCTGCGGGACGTAGGCCCTGTATGGCGACACCGTCATTCCGCCTAATGGTATTGTGACCTTTGTTGCTGGTGTCAGGCGCAAACGAGTTGTAGACCGATTACCAGGCGGCGCTGTCGAGGGGGTGGAAGCAAAGAAATGGCTCACCCCTGTCTGTTTTCCATTCAATTGTATATCCGCCCAAACCATATAGGGACCTCGATACGTGAAGGAGAACCAAGCATCTAAGAAGCCTGATACTCTGTATCCTTTAACGACTAATAGATTATTTCTAGAGATGCCAGTTCAATATGAGCAGGTACCAGGCACTGGGGGGTCAATTGACTGTATACTGAAATATGTTTTTTTAAGTGGGGTGAGCCATTTCTGGCTTCCACCCCCTGGCTGTTCTCCTGCGAATAGTGCGGGAAGCGCAGATCAGCGTCGCCGACATGCGCGACGCTTTGCGTCGACACTTCCAAATGCTGCAGACTTCTACATCACAGGAAGCGGAAACGTCAAGATCAGCGCAAGCCCCAGAGCCTTCGTTGCCTGATGGACTAACAGAACTAGAGTCTTCATTCGCGCCATTGCGGTGACGCACCCCAGCTTTTTAGACCCGGCAAAAAGGATGACAACTTCGACCTATACATGGACGAGTATCTGGCCCTACTCTGGCCGATATGGAGGCCGGCTATAGTTCTAGAGTTCACCAGCGAGGTTACTGCTGGTTTGCCCAACGTGCTATAGAGTTGACCTTATCAGGAGCATAGTCGAGTCGTATATGAGACCGCTTAAGGTGCGAGGGGAAGAAGTGGCAACTATTATTAGGGTTTGAGGAGAATGGGAAGCGGCTGGAATATGTGACGAGTGGTGACAGTGTCCACTATGTGGGAGCGACCCCGTCTGTCGCAGTAAGGAAAGCATCAACCTGACCCTCGAGCTTCATACCCCCGCCAGGCCACTTACAGCCTTGTGCTCTCCCACCCCTACCCAGATGCGGGATTCGGGGCCCTGATCAGCCGCCCTCGGATCAGCTGGATAATGCAACAGAAGCAGGAAGGTCTTGCTATCGACGCAGGCTTCTGGAAAGGAACCAACGACAGTAACATATACACTGTATTCAGGCCTGAGTAACAACGGCAAGTAAGCCAAGGTCAAAGCCGAGAACCTTGCAGGCTACTCGCAGCTATTCACCCGGTCTATAGAGCGTCGGAAAGATACAAGACCGTTTCTATCAGCTTGGGCAAAATATATTACCCTTAGGGGTTTGCCGGACCTCAGCGACTCCGACACAGGCGTCCAGCGTAAAAATGGCGACCGCGATGGTTCTTAATCTCGGCCTCATCGACGCGCCTATTGACCGGCACAAGGCCAATGACGCTATGGCGGAAATGGTGTGTAAGCGAAGAGCACCTACGCAAATGGTAATAGAGACACCAGCCTGGAATTATACAGATCCAGCAGCCACGAAAGACCTAAGACAGTTGCAGGACTGGCTGGCCACCGAGCTACGGCATCCCGACCTAGCGCTTATTCACTAAGGGGCTCGACGCAGTCACTTGAAGGAACTCAGTCCTGCTCGCGGAAAATTGCCGACGTTCAGGGAGATTGCCTCTCCCCAGCCAGACAAGCGGCAAGCAGTTAACCAGAGGCAAACACTGTATTCACAAGCCTACCGCAAATACGTTCAGCTGAGGACAAGAGGCAAAAGAGGCTCAGGGGTGCAGTCCCTAAAGAGCAGCTGCCAATTAACCCTTTTGTGGAAACACCCCCCCCCCTCAAAAAAAAAAAAAAAGCGGCGAAAAAGAAGACACAGTCAGCTGCGCAGGCTCCTGGCGACTCTGAAACTCCTATTCGGGTGTCTGTAGCTATTAAATTGAGTGTGTGAGGTCTATTCAACCTAGTTGACTGGTTCTTTGTTGAGTGCGCAGAGCGTGTTGCAGAGGTGGGGGCTGTTGCAAAGGTAGGGTGTGTGTTAGCAGACCAGCAGGTCAGATCCCGGCTGGAGCTGCCGGGTGTTACCCTCCTTACTAACCGCCCTTGCATTTAAATAGTCCAGTGGGGAGTGTATGCAAGCCGTCATCCTTCGGCTATGGTCCTCATGGGGTGGGGGTTTGATCTGCTATCCTATAGGCGTGGTCTTCTGCATGCCGCGTTCGAAGGCGCCTGAGTTATGTCTTGGCCCCATGCAGATCATTGGAGAAACATGCAGACGACCATAAACGACAGCGTAGTGCTGTACAACATAGAGATGCATAGCTCAGTCCCATGCGGGAAAGCCCCAATGCGGCTGGTATGATTCAAAAAGGCAAAAGGGCTTCTTGTCTGCCGCCGGGCAGTGGTTTCCCAATATCTCCCATTTCTTCCCTGGTCCTACCTCGATTTCCCCCTACTAGTTGACCTTGTTCGACCTGCAAACGGTACGACTTTCAGTATGGGCACACTTGCCCCGGGAGCGCCCGAGGAATATGACTTCATCATCTGCGGGTAAGATTTCGGTGTCCAATTTGTATAGGCCGTTTCTTACTGACGGCATGGAATTGCAAAGTGGTGGCACCGCGGGGTGTGTCGTCGCCGGAAGGCTTGCGGAAATCCCGGGCGTACGAGTTCTTTTGATCGAAGCTGGTCAGCACAATGAGGATCTGGAGAACACACAGATGGCCGGAGGGTGAGCCCTGACTGTTGGCCGAACCCGACCCCAACAAGCAACTGACAAGGCCTCGAACAGCTGGTCACAGCTCTTCGATAGGGAAACGGACTGGAATATCGTTTCGAAGCGGGGAGCGGGCATCAATGACCGCCAGGTCAAGCTGAGTCGAGGCAAGTTCCTTGGAGGCAGCTCCGGGTGCAATGGCACGCTATGTATCCGTGGCTCGAAGCAGGACTACGACGACTGGGGGCTCGAAGGGTGGAGCGGCGAGGAATTCTTCAAGTACATGAGCAAAGTACGGCGTTGCCAGGTACTCAAGCGACTTCTCTTCCCCGCCGGCTAACGTGAACCACGCAGGCGGAAACTTTCCACTCCAAGCCGTGGTTCAAACCATCCCCTGGCTCTCATGGTGGCGAAGGGCCTCTGCACACCGAGCCGCATAATTTGGCACCCATTTCTAACCTCGTTATGGAATCCATGGTGTCCATGGGGATGCCTTTGGACGATGACATGTTCTCCCATGGGGAGAACCCTCAAGGCTGCGGCCACGTGCCGAGGACTGTGCACAAAGGGGTCCGGACGACAGGGGCCGACTTCGTTACCAAAAGTAAAAACCGCAGCAATATCACGATCCTCGTGGAGAACCACGTGGATAAGGTCATCGTCGAGAAGGACGGAAACGGAGAGTGGAAGGCGACTGGCGTTCGCGTGATTAAACCGGACGGCGGAGCCACCACCATCACGGCGAAAAAGGAGGTTATTGTTAGCGGCGGTGCTTATTGCAGCCCCAACATCCTCAACCGCTCCGGAGTCGGGGCCCAGGAGGACTTGGAAGCCTTGGGCATCCCTTGCCTCGTCGATCTCCCCGGCGTGGGCAGGAATTTGATGGACCACCTGATCGTCTTCATGTTCTACGAGACGGAGAAGGCGGGGCTCACCAACGACCATCTGGTGTACCACGACGACTCCTTTGCGAAGACGTACCAGATGTGGAAGGACGCCAAGTCGGGCTTTCTTTCCACCTTCCCCTTCGGCGTCTTCGGGTTCGCGCGCCTGGACGAGCGGCTGGCCGACTCGGACCTCTGGAAGCAAGCCCCTCGGGAGCCGGGGCGGGACCCCATGGGCCTCACGCCGCGGCAGCCCAACGTCGAGTTCTGGAACACCGAGTGTTACGGGGGCCCCAAGCAGTACGACCAGTTCCCCATCGACCACAAGTACGCCTTCAGCATGATTGCCGAGTTGTTCGCCCCCAGGTCCCGCGGCTTGGTCAGGCTCAAAAGCGCCAACCCCCTTGACGAGCCCGACGTCGACTGCGGCTACCTGGCGGACCCTCTGGACGTCGAGGTGCTCGCCGAGGCCTGCCGTTTAGGCAACGAAATTATCATGCAGGGGAAAGGCACCCGCGACATCGTGAAGGGCTCGTGGCCGCCCGAGCTCACGCACCACAAGTTCACCAGCCGGGAGGAATGGATTCCGTACGTCAAGGACAACGCGACGACTTGTAAGCAGCTGCCGCCCCTTCCCCCCTTTCCCAACGAGAGATATACCAAACTAATGGGTGCCACCAGGCTACCACGCGGCGGGAACCTGTGCGATGGGCACGGCGGATGACGCCGCGGCGGTCGTCGACAAGAAATTGCGCGTCAAAGGCGTAAAGAACCTTCGGGTGGCCGACTGCAGCATCATGCCCAGGCTCCACGGAGGCCACACGCAGATGCCCGCCTACGGCATTGGGGAGAAGTGCGCCGACCTTGTAAAAGAGACTTGGCTCGCGAAATAGTCGATGCTTTTCGGAGTTTCGAGGACGAGAAATTATTGATCTCTCTACTCTCTGTCCGGCGGAGCGTGTCCTTGATAAGCGCGTTCACCGTAGACAAGTCTGCGTGGGAGTCGTGTCGGAGCCGGTTGCCGTTTACGGCTGTCGGATTTACGTAGCCTGCACTCCTCTGCTTTGTACATCTGCCTCTAGACTGGCAGCGCCCGTCCTGGTGGTCAAGCTCCCGCCTCTAAATTATACTCTTCTTTTGACTCCTCCGTTCAGCGGTATACTCGTGTGATTACCAGCTGACTTTTGCAAGGTTACACTTATACCACTTTCGCGAACCATGCCAGAGCGAACCGTGCACACTTAGACACTGGATGAGCATCTCGGCATCTTCAGACAACAACCCGGGATTAACACCATACACACGCCTATATGCTTTTGTTTTAGCTGCGAAACCTAGGAGGGAACCGTGGAACTGTTACGGGCGCGGCCTCGAACGCCTCGCCACAAGCTTCCCTTGAGTGATAGGTCGGGCGAGCCGAAGACGAGGCCGACGACGCCTTCACAATCCGCCCCTCCGAGACGCCACCGCTGTTGAGGATCCGGAATTTCAGGGGCGTCTTTCCCGAGATGCGGGAATGCGACGGCAGTAGGTCCTCCTTCCCGATTCTGGACGAGGATGTGATAGCCACTTGCAAGACTTTTGATTCCGACGGTCCTGCGCCAGTATTTGGGTTACAGCGCTATGGACGTGGCAGGCCAAGCGCCATATCACTCTTCTTAGCGATGACGAGATCGAACCCGAGCACCAACCAAATTTCCGTAAAGAAGCAATTATCGAGGGCACGAGTAAGACAGAGGCGGTCGCCAAAGCAGAATGGGCCTATTTCATCTTCCCGGACGACGCCCTCGGTGCGCTTAAGTCCCAGGTGATGGTCTCGCGGGATCTCTTACCTGGCGACATCCTATTCCTATCAACAGATGACGCCCTCAGTGCTTTCATCTGGCAACCCATCACGCAAGCACGCATGCCCTGGTTACCCTGGCCCACCGAGTCGCGGTATATTTTCACACGTACGGTGGATGCTCGAAGCCATCCTCAACTGCCGGAGACGTATGCAGGTCTCTGGGTGTTCAGGACGTCGAGTGCCGTTGAATGCGGCGCGCTGGTCCAGGAGCTCCTGGGCATCACCGCATCGAGACTTCACCGTTCTCTCCGGGACAGGGGCTGTTCCACCACAACCGTGGCAACTTTGCTCAGTAATGGGCACGTTGGCCCTCGACCGGCGTCAATATCAGCCTCGTGGGCGAAGGCGAGGTGTTGTAAACTTGACTTTTGGGAGGATTCTTGGCAAGCCCGAGGCCGTGAGGCCGCCCTCGTTCAAAGCGTGGGAGAGCTTGGTGTGCTTGAAGCCGAACTCACCAAACGGGGAGATGGATGCGACGCCTGCCTGAGCGAGAGCACGTGGTGGAATACCGCGGCTGTGTTGTCAGCTACATTAGCAACCTGCCGAAGCGAGGCGCTGGTCGCTCGGAACGAACGTGCCGGGTTTAGTGTTGGGCGCGGCCGTCGTCCACCGGTTCACGGCTCGTGAAGTGGCCGCACCTATGAGGCCAGCCGTACCGCCGCTGCAACCTGCAATTGGCGGCAGCAATGCCCAGGGGCCCGGAAGCTAGGCGTGGTTCTCGGCGTTGGCTGGGCGGATTGCCTCGGCTTTCTCTATGCACCGAGTCCGAGATAGAATGGACACACGACGCCGTTTCTGGCTGCAGATGGATTCCAACGGGCGCAGGCACTGCCCCTCTTTGTGTGACCATAGGCGCACTACGGCGTCGTTCGGCTCAAATCACCACCGTGGATTTCGTATGCCATATACGGGGGGCATTTGGCAGACGAGTCGGTCAGCAGCTGTTCGTTGACAGACGCTGTGGGAGGAAACGCACCCTTAAGTGCTAAGCGGAGCTGCATGACTGGAAGTGGATGCGCTCCGATAGACACAAAAAACAGTAAGCTGAACTGTGGGCATGGAACGCTGACCGAAATGACCACCCCGCTAATGGGGCATCAAGCCACCTATCCAAACATTCGGTATCCCATGGGATCCGTCACCCTCGGCCAGCGACGGATTTCACGATTGCGCCCGGGGGCTGTAAATGCACATGCAGTTGTGATATCGGGTATCGCCAGCATCTCGTTGCGACGCCGCGCGCTATATACTCTGCACACAACGGCAGCCCCGCCGCCTCTATGGCAGGCAGAGCTCGTCGAAACAGAGTGCCACCCTGCCTTGATGCTTGCATGCATGGTAAGGCCCCGAATTGGAAGGTTCCAATGCGGCTTTCCGATGCTACAGGGCACGGGGCTCTCTGACTGTAGGGCTGCCGCGGACGCCGACCTGCCTTGCCGCTAACTATCCTTTTTTAGGCTTCCTCTTCGCCCTCAGCTGTTGCCTGTTGTTGGGGCTTCCATTTCGGAACGCCTTCCCTACCTGGCAGCCTAAACACACATGGAAGAAGCCGCACATGGGCGAGCGGGCCGGCGTTGGCAAGCATAGCCCCTGTCGGGTGAGCGGCTCCTAAGCCACCTTCGCCCGCGCGTTTCTTTGTTTCGCTTAGTAGCGCCTTCTCGACCCCGTCTTGCCATATCCGATCGCCATCTATTAAAGATGCGGACCGCAAGTCTATGGCGCCATGCGCCCGCACCGACCGGCCGCTGTACTGACATCGACATATATCGGGTTATTACTACATGCCGGCATCACCAGTGTTCTCCCCTCGGTGGCAAACATCTATCACCTGCCGGAGAGAGCACCTCGGCCTTCGTCCGCCATCCATGTGTGCTCCTTGAGCATTTCCGTTCCTTCTTGGTGCTGTAGAGACTTTCTCTGGGGCCTTGGCCTTGGCATAGTAACCCCGGAATCCTTCGTGTCTTTTCGCGCTGGGGGACGCGCGCACGCTTTCTGAACAGCCCGTTTCCTCCCGGGTTACGACTTTACATATGCCGCCCTCGCCCCCCTTATTTGGGAGATAACCGACGGTGTCGCACAGCCGAGTGGTTTCATCAAGCCCGCCGCCACATCGCCCGGACATTTGCGATACGGCCTCAGCTGAGCGTTCGAGCGGCCATCGACGAGCCAGACCGCCTGCGACTGCGCCAGTGGTCAACGGCACCGCCGTCGCCGCTCCGCTAGCCATGGCCTTTTTCAGCCAGACCTGGACCTTGACGGCCAAGAATCTCCGAATCGTCGCGATCCGACATTCGTTTGCCACAGTCGTTCGCGCTTTTCTACTACCTATCATCCTCGCCGCATTCCTCAGCTTCGCCCGAAACCTGCTCTCGCCCCCGGCCGTTTACGGAATTCAGGATGCCCACCCGGTCCGTTCGCTGCAGAATGCCCTCGACTTTGCCGCCGGCGCCGGCCGCGACACCGTCGTCTTCGTGAACAGCAACCACGGTGGCGGCGACATTGACCGCGTCATTGATGCCATCGCCGAGGCTGTGACGGGTGCTGGGAAGACGGTGAAGAGGTTTTCCCAGGCGTCCGATATTGGCTTTGTCTGCAAGAGCAACCTGCGTTCTGTGACGGGCTGTTATGGTGCTGTAGTCTTTCACTCTTCCCCCAACGAAGGTGAAGGTGGCCACTGGAACTACTCGCTCAGGGCGGATGGCGCCCTGGGGTCCAAGATTGATACGTCAAAGGATTCCAATGATGCCGAGATCTACCTTCTACCCATGCAAAGAGCCATCGACGTGGCTATTGCCAACCTCAATGCCGACGGTGGACAACCGGCGTTTCCCAGCACGACCGAAGAATACGCCTTTACCGCCGACACGCCCGAGGAGCGCGCCGAGCAGATTCGCAGGGCGTACCAACAAGGTCTCGTTAATTTCTTGGCTGTCGCCTTCATCGCCACCATCATCGGCGTGTGCTACCATATGACTGGCTTCATGGCCACGGAGCGCGAAATCGGCATGTCGCAGCTCATCGACGCCATGATGCCCACGAAGCACTTGTGGGAGTCGCAAATTGCGAGAATGCTCTCGTACCACGCCGCATTCACGGTTGTGTACGCCCCCGGCTGGGTTATAGGCGCCCTCATCATCGGCCGCGGCGTCTTCACGACCACCAACGTCGGTATCGTCATCATACATTTTTTGCTCAGCGGCCTGGCGTTGGCTTCCCTTTCGATTCTTGGGGCCGCCTTCTTCAAGAAGTCTCAGCTCTCCGGCGTCCTTAGCGTGATTGTCTACATAGTGCTAGGCATAATCGCCCAAGCTATTACCGCACCGGGCACGGCGACAGTTGCTATACTCAGCCTCCTGTTCACGCCCTGCAACTTTGTGTGGTTTCTTACATACATTGCCCGGTACCAAAGGGAGCACATGCCGACCAACCTGTTGCGTGCGCCTCCAGAGAGCCCCTGGAACCTTCCAGGCATCGTCCTCTGGGTCTTCCTCATCTTACAAATCCTTCTGTATCCCGTCCTTGGTGCGTACCTGGAGAGGGTTTTCCACGGCGCCACCACCAAGGGGCGCACGATTTTGCGCGGTCACGATGCCAGCAACGCACCACGAGCCGCCGTCCGTCTTGAAAAGTTCACCAAGATTTACAGCCCCAGCCCGCTGCGTCGCTTGTTTGGTTTCATTTCTCGCCCAAGGGAACCGGTGCGTGCCGTGAACGAGCTATCTTTGACTGCCGGCCGAGGGCAAATTCTTGCTTTACTGGGAGCCAACGGCTCGGGAAAAAGTACCACGCTGGATTCCATCGCGGGTATCAGCCGCCTGACAAGTGGCGACATCACCATCGACGGGACAGGTGGACTTGGAATCGCTCCGCAAAAGAACGTTCTCTGGGACGAATTGACTGTCTTGGAACACATTCGGATTTTTAACCGGCTCAAGGCACCTAGCAGCAAGGCGTCCAAGGCAGAGATGGAAGAGCTGGTCCGGGCCGTGGACCTTGAGCTCAAGATGAAAGCCCTGTCCAAGACACTCTCGGGCGGCCAAAAGCGAAAACTGCAACTGGGCATGATGTTGACTGGTGGCAGTGCTGTCTGTTGCGTTGATGAAGTCTCCAGTGGTATTGACCCCCTGTCCCGACGGAAGGTCTGGGATATTCTCCTGGCCGAACGAGGCAAGCGCACGATCATTCTCACCACGCACTTCCTTGACGAGGCGGACCTATTGGCAGATCATATCGCCATCTTGTCAAAAGGCACGTTACGCGCGCAAGGCTCGTCGGTGGAGCTCAAGGACCGACTGGGCGCTGGCTACCGGGTGCATGTATTCAATGCCCGGGACATCAAGAGCCCCCCGGAGATCGAAGGGGTGACACGGAAGATATCATTTGATGTCATCAGCTACATTGCCGGAACGTCAGCCGCCGCCGCCCAGGTCATTCGCACGCTGGAAGAAGCAGGCATCCATGATTACAAGTACTCGGGGCCCACGATCGAAGATGTCTTCCTTCAAGTCGCCGAAGAGATCAAAGGGGAGGACTTGTCTCGTGACCGCCAGGGAAGCCTTGGTGTTGACGGCTCGGCCGACAAACATGGCAGCTCCGAAGAGGTGACGGCAGTCGATGCCTCCGAGAAGGATGGGCTGGAGTTGCTCTCGGGACAGCGCATTGGCTACGGGAAACAGATCGTCATATTGTTCCAGAAGCGGTGCACTATCTTCAAACGCAACTGGTTTCCCTACTTGGCGGCGTTCTTGATTCCTGTCATTGCGGCGGGATTGACCAGCCTTTTCATCCAGGGACAGGAGCAACCGGGTTGCCTCCCGCCTGACGAAGGCGCTGGTACGACAGACTCGAAGTTTTCGGATTTGTACAGCGATTTGAGCCTCGTCGCTGGACCGCCGTCCAAACTATCCCTCGGGGACATGGCGCGTCTATTCATGCCTCTTCTTTCAGGGTCCGGCTCGGGCAATGCTTCGTCTGGGTCGGCAGGCGGCTCTACGCCACCGGCTATTGCCCAAGTCAACTCGTTGGAAGAGTTCAACAGATATATCGAAGTGAACCGGAAGAACGTCACTCCCGCTGGCATTTGGCTGGGCGATGCCAACTCGCCGCCCACATTCGCCTACAAGGGTGAGTTTGTCGACGTGTACACGTCGGTTGCGGGCCAGAACCTGGTGGATGTTTTGCTTGCCAATGTCACCATCATCACCAACTTCTACCCGTTCGCCCGCCCGTGGATTCCCAACA
This sequence comes from Nigrospora sphaerica, assembly GCA_018287875.1. Classification (NCBI taxonomy): domain Eukaryota; kingdom Fungi; phylum Ascomycota; class Sordariomycetes; order Amphisphaeriales; family Apiosporaceae; genus Nigrospora; species Nigrospora sphaerica. Next base: position 1,937,516 of record JAGVVL010000017.1, read on the forward strand.
CGGGCGATTCGCTGCAGCTGCTTGTATACATGGGTCTCGCATTCTGCGCCTTCCCCGCTTTCTTCGGCCTCTACCCCAACCTCGAGCGTCGCCGCAACGTCCGAGGCCTGCAATACTCGAACGGCGTACGATCCATGCCTCTTTGGGTTGCCTACCTGGTCTTCGACTTTGCCATTGTCATACTTTCGATGGCCTTGGTGACAATCCTCTTTGCTGCCCTCTCGAGCATTTGGTATCATGTTGGGTACTGTAAGTAGCACCAGACATCCCCGGTGACTGTTTGAGGTGATATTGACTTCCAAATCAGTGTTTCTCATCTTCACGCTGTACGGCCTGGCGTCGATTTTGCTCTCATACGTCATCTCGCTGTTTAGTGGCACGCAGCTCTCCGCGTACGCCTTTGCCGCCGCCGGCCAAGCCGTCGGGTTTCTGATTTACTTGATCGCTTACCTGGTGGTGGTAACATACGCCCCTGCGAACAAGATCGACGATAATATCAATGTCGCACACTTTGTCATCTCAGCCCTGGTTCCCATCGGCTCCATTGTCCGTACCCTGTTCGTGGCCTTGAACTTGTTCTCGGCGGCCTGCGACGGTTTTGAGCTTGCAAGCAACCCCGCGGGCATCAAGGTCTACGGTGGGCCAATTCTCTACCTGATTCTTCAGTCGATTATTCTGTTCGGCATACTGTTGTGGTACGACAGCGGGGCGGGGGTCAACATTCTGCGTAAATTCACACAGAAATCGGTCAAGTCTACTGATGGCAGAGCTGCCACGGACGAGGAGGTGGCCAATGAACTTACGCGCGTGACAAGCACCGCGCGGGAGTCGGACGGTCTGCGTGTCGTGCACCTTACCAAAACGTTCAAGAAGAACACTGCGGTTGACAACGTGTCGTTTGGCGTCCAACACGGCGAGGTGTTTGCCCTGCTAGGGCCGAACGGTGCCGGAAAGTCGACCACCATCTCAATGATCCGCGGCGATATTCAGCCGAGCAGGAACGGAGGAGACATCTTCGTTGAGAACGTTTCTGTCAGCAAGAAGCGCGCCACAGCCCGGCAGAACCTGGGTGTGTGCCCGCAGTTCGACGCCATTGACACGATGACGGTTTTGGAGCATCTTCGCTTCTACGCCAAGATCAGGGGCATCCCCGATGTCGAGCACAACGTGCGGGCTGTACTGCGTGCCGTGGGGCTCGAGGCCTTCTCAACCCGCATGGCGCACGCTTTGTCGGGCGGCAACAAGCGAAAGTTGTCCCTGGGTATCGCCCTGATGGGCAACCCCTCGGTCGTTCTCCTCGACGAGCCATCGAGTGGTCTCGATGCCGCGGCCAAGCGCATCATGTGGCGAACGCTGGGAAGCATTGTACCCGGCCGCTCGATTCTCCTTACGACTCACAGCATGGAGGAGGCCGACGCACTCGCCAGCCGAGCCGGCATTCTGGCGAAACGCATGCTGGCGTTGGGCTCGGTCGACGACCTGCGCCAGCGCTTTGGCGATACGCTGTATGTGCACCTCGTGAGCCGATCGGCGCCGCATACGACACCCGAGGAGACGGAGCGGGTGCGCCAGTGGGTGCTCGCCACGTACCCTGGCGCCGAAGTCGAGGAGAAGACGTACCACGGGCAACTGCGCTTCTCGGTCCCGGCCAGCGCCGTTCTGGCCGGCGACAAGGCCGCGCGCAGCGCCGTGGGCCAGCTCATCATCGTGCTTGAGGAGCAGAAGGAGATGCTGGGCATCGAGCACTACAGCGTCAGCCCCACAACCCTCGACCAAGTCTTCCTAGCCATTGTGGGCAAGCACAACGTGCAGGAGGAAAATTACGGCGAGAAGCCCAAGAACGAGTGGTGGCGTTTCGGCCGCTAGGCATAACTAGACGGGCAGGAGGGGCCACAGGGAGCATACGTGCATAAAGGAGGCCCCGGTGCATTGGGTAAAGCGCATATTAGATTTGCCACGGGTCGTACATACCGAGGACGAGGCGTAGCATATTCTTTTCTTTCATTGTTTAGGAATATAGATATCCGTCAGAGTACCACACCCGCGCGATCCCGGATCCCCCCCGGGGCACTGTCCCCCCTCCCAGCTATAATCGAAGTTGGATATGGTAGTGATCAGTATATGTGCACGTCGTCTTATAGGAACCCACCGCCAAAATCATCATCCTCCACGATGAACCCCCCACCCGCTTCCGCGCCATCATCGCTCTGCTGCGGCTCCTCATCGCCGCCATTATCGCCTCCTTCTTCAACCGTCTCCTGTAGTTGTTGCTGCTCTCCCTCCTCGACCACGTCCATGGGTTCCGCGCTCCCGCGGTCCCGGGGTCCCCCGGCGTCGTCTTTCCCGTCATCGTCGTCGTCGTCCTCGACGCCGGCCCAGATGCGCTGGCGCACGCGCAGCTGCAGGAGCAGGGTGCGCCAGGCGCGGAGGACGGCGCGCTGGCGGCGGTCGCGCTCGGCGTCTTCGGCGAGGTCGCGCAGGCCGGCGGCGACGGCGGCGACGGCGGCGGCGTGGGGCTCGGCGACGACGGCGCCGCGCAGGACGGCGGTGCCGCGGCGGCCGGCGAAGCGGAAGCCCGTGAGGGCGGGGGCGTGATCGAGGCCGAGGAGGCGGGCGGCGGGCGCGGCCAGCTCGTCGGCCACGTGGGCGCCGCCGCGCGGCACCATGGTCGGCACGTAGACCTCGAGGTTGCCGAAGCGGTTCTTGGGCACGACGCCGTCAACGACGGGCGGCGGCTCGTACGCCCGCGTCTGCTCTTCCGTGAAGAGGGGCGTCCCGGCGGCGCCGTCCTCGTCCTCCTCCTCGCCGTCCTCCTCGTCCCCGAAGGCGTCGCCGTGCTTCCGCGCCCGCTTCGGCACGTACTTGACCGGGACGGCGTCCCCCAGCACCTCGCGGCCGAGGCGGAACCACCGCTCCTTGGGGCGCGCCACCCGGACGTCCTTGCGGCGGTAGATCTTCTCCAGCGGGCCCTTGCTGCCGGCGCCCACGGTGCCCGTGGGTTGCGCGCCGGGCACGAGCACCTCGTTGCGGCGGAGGTGCCGCTCGAGCGCGAACAGGGGGTGGTCTTTGAAGTCGGCCACGTTGCGCGGCATCGGCTCCCGCGCCTCGGCGGCTGCCATTTCGTTGTTTTCGATTTGGTCCAGGTCGCTCACGTGGCCGCGGCCGTAGGCCTTCAAGGCCTTGCGCCACCACCTTTCCCCGTGCGGCGAGACGCTTTCGATGCGCAGTTTTCGCGTCTTGGCGTTGTATGCCTTGGCGTAGCGTCGCGTGACATCCCTCGCCGCGCCGTCGGGCTCGAAGCCTACCACATACGCCATGCAGTTATCACGCTCGCTGGCGGGCGGCTCAAAGACCTTGGGTTTCCAGAAGGACTGGGTGACAAGAGGATCGACCGGCTGCCACTTCTGGTGGGCCAGGTCAAGGACCTCGACCCAATACACGGGGTAGGGCGTTTCGCGGATTTTCTTGGGCGTCTCCGGCGGGCGCGACGGAGTGGCGGGTGCTATCTTGGGAAGCTCGTACGCCGTGGCGTTCGGATGGCCAAGCCGGCGACGTGCCGACGGCGCCGAGTTGGGCGTGATACCGGGGCTCTCGAATGTGCTGTCGTACTTGGGTCTGCGCGCCATCTGCTCCTCCACGGAGGGCTTCTGCTTGGTTTTGGCCGGCTTCGACATCAGCGGCCCGCCGGAGACGAACGAAAGGGGCTGGAGAGAGCACACGAGCCGAGCCTCGAGACCGGCGCTCCGGAGAAGCGCACAATACAGTTGTGCGCCTACGTCCCTGGACCCCTTGAGTGTTTTGGCGGCCTCGAGAAAGTCGGACTTCTCCATGACGGAGTCGATGTCCTCGGGGAGGCGGTACTGCGGTTCGCCCACCTAGTCAGGAAAACGGTGCAACAAAGGGGCGGGTTTCACATACGTTCTGTAGATGCTCTTCGTTATCGGCCCAAAGCGCACGACGCAGTCCTCTTTCAGTTATCTGGAACTTGGTCTTGAACATGGTCTCGACCATTTTGAGGCCCTCCTTGAGCGAGTTCGTCTGGCCAAACTGAGGGAGCTCCGTGCTTGGGTTCAAGTATGTCACCATCTTCTTATCCAGAAGTCTCCGAAGTGATTCTTGGACCCGTACATCATTACACCAACGGTTCCTTCGTTGCACATGTGCCATCAGACAGAGAAGATGCATCTTGTGTATCTCAACCCGGCGGTCCTTCTCTGACTTATTGATAGGTTTTCGTCTTTCGGCCGTCTGTCGCTTGGTTGTTTCCGCCCGGGCCGAGAGGTCCAACTCGATGATCCTCGAGGCCTCTGGTATGGGGGCGGCGTCCAGACCAGGGAAAGAGAGGTCGATGTCTTCGAAGACCAGCTCCTCCTCGTCCTCGTCCTCCTCGTCCTCCTCGTCCGAGTCGCGATACATGGTCTGGACGGTAGGCGCGGGCAGCCCGACGTCCTCAAACTCTATGCCCTCCTCTTCATCGCCTATCTCGGGGCTCCGGCTCCGCACCGCGGGCGGCGGAGGTTTCGGCGGCCGCGCCGGTTGTGGTGGTGGTGGCGGCGGCGCGGGTGCCGATCGCTCGCCCGGCTTGCGTCGCTTCGCAGGGCGCTCCGGTGGCTCGACCGGGGCAGGGCCAACATGCGCCTCGGACAGCATCTGGCTGTAGATGTCGGGGACGTCATTGCTGGAAGCGGAAGCGCGCGTCCGCCGTGACGACGTGGTGGACGTTTTCGCGCTTCCCGGCGCTGCGCGTTTTCTACCCGCCATGGTCTGGTGATGTCATCCCAATAAGCTTGTCGCAAAGCGTCCAGAGAGGAGCTCCATCCAATAAGCGGAAGCCAACTTCCCCCCGACAATGGGTGGCCTTTCTGTTGCAGGGTGAGAGACGGGTAGGTGTACGGTCGGGAGCGGTTCTCACCAAATGCCGTTATAAAGGTTCGGGAGGATGTAGGCGAGCGCGAGGATTCGGTTGGCGGGATCGGCGGTAGGTATGAGGCAGCTAGCCAAGCTGGAATGCTATGCGACGGTTATCGCGCCCCGAGGGGCCGATAGCAAAATGGGGACGCGTCTCTTCTCGCCGCGAAGTCACGTGGACCCAAAGCGATAGACAAGATGCATTCCGTGTCTCTGGGCATCTTCTCCAGTCAGTCGTATGGGTCTGGATTCAATCACGGCTGTGGTGACCAGCAGCGCATGGGCTGGAGTGACGCAGCCTTCAATGCTTTGTTGTGTGCCGAAAACGGGACCGGTGCGAGGTATCGAAGATCGGCCGAGATCCGTCATGCCAACTGCATGCACCTACTAGGTAAAAGTTAGTACATGCTTCTGAATAAAATTCTGGGGCAGCACAGCGCTCTCTCCCCGGTATCGCCACACTCGATATCACCTGTCTCGCCCAACGCCCTCAAAACAAACGGGAGTTTCGCCTCTTCGCGCTCTTTCGGGGAAACACGGCATCATGAAGGATTCCTACCTGCTCCCGGCGGCAGCCGATCTTCATGTGCATCTAAGGTATGTGTAGCAGGTTGGGGGAATTGATCCCGCCTGCCCCTCCCCCGCTCTCTGGTTCTTGTCTGAACGGGACGTTCACCCCTTTCGCACCCGTGCCATCTACAAAAGGCTTCCGCAGCGGCCAGGTCCATTTCCGGGGGGTGAGCCAGAGAGACCAGGCGGGGATTTCAGGATGTTTACTGACGCAGTGAGATAGAGACAATGACATGCTTAGATGTGTCGTTCCTACCATTCGAGGCAAGTGGCGCTCGGACCTACCAACATCCCTATTCGTAGCGAAAAGCGCGTCCCATTGCCCGTCCTTGGAGCCTTCAGGTCGATTGTGTATACGGAACGACTGGGACTGATTTAGAAGGTTCCGATGCGAGGCATCGAGGAACGGGATGCTAACGTGTTTATTTCCCTGCAGATGGTGGTGTGGACACGGTTTATGTTATGCCCAACTTGGTGAGTCGACCGCGCCCAAACCATCATATGTTGCCTCGTTTGTCTGTAGAATATCAGGTCGAGAGCGCTCAAGCATGACCGGACAAGACGGCTGAATAGGGGCGTTCTCCAGGTCCCGCCTGTGACCACAGTGGCCGCTGCGCTCGCGTACAAGGAACGCCTCGAAGCCGTCGACCCCAGCATCAACTATCTCATGACTCTCTATCTGCACGAAAGCATAACCCCCGATGTTGTGCGTGAGGCCAAGAAGGCAGGGATTGCCGGAATCAAGGTCTGTCGCCCCGACTCCCTCGTCTGCTGGAATATCTCTGCTCACGTGTTTCCAACTCAGTCCTACCCCGCTGGCGTCACTACGAACAGCTCCTCCGGTGTCGTGAGCTACGAGCCCTTCTACCCGGTGTTTGAGGTACGTGGCGTTGGCAGCAATCTCCGATTGGAGAGGCTTTGGCTCATCTAGCGACCCAGGCCATGCAAGAAGTCGGGCTGGTGCTGAACCTTCATGGTGAAGTCCCCAGCGACAAGAAGGATGTGACTATCCTGAATGCCGAGGCCAAGTTCCTTCCCACGCTTAAGGACCTCCACCGCCGGTACGGTTTCCTGTCGTGACTATCGCGCAAGCCGGGTTTGCTGACCATCAACAGATTCCCGAAGCTTAAGATCGTCCTGGAACACACAACAACGGCCGACGCCGTCGAGGCTGTAAGAAGCTGCGGGGATACGGTGGCAGCCACCATAACCGCTCACCACCTTTCCCTGTTGGTTGACGACTGGGCTGGCAACGTCTATTGTTTCTGCAAGCCTGTTGCCAAGGTGCGTGTCCTGACCGACTTCCATACGTGCTTGGTTGCTGATGATAGCCAGACCCCCGAGGACCGGCGTAAGCTGCTCGATGCTCTCGTGAACAGCAACGGGAAATTCTTCCTGGGAACGGACTCGGCGCGTACGTCAGACCAGAACACCCTCTTTCTTGGATCACTGCTCTAACGTTGTAACAGCTCATGACATCAGCGCCAAGAAGGGCCAGGGCAATGCTGCAGCAGGCGTCTTCACACAGCCGTTCGCCTGCCAGTACGTCCTCACGGCTCTCGAAGAGGGCATTGAGCGCGGAGACGTCAAGGACGAACAGGTCACGGAAGAACTCCTGAAGGGTTTCCTGGGCGAATGGGGACGCAACTTCTACGGCATTGCGAAGAGCTCCCAGCAGGTGCTACTCAAGAGGGGAAACGCCGTCATCCCCGAGTCAATCAAGGGCGGGGGAGTTGAGGTGGTGCCGTTCCGAAAGGGGGAAACGACCTGGAGCGTAGAGTGGCAATGAGGTCGAGATCCTCGACGGCCCGCGAAGAGCGAGCTGAAACTGTGTATGGAGTACTACTCATCCGAAGTGTCGAGTCAGTGAACCTAGGGCATGGAAACCTTAATGACTGGATCCTCACAATCACGTTGGCCTGCACCGCATCGCAGCCATGTAATGCATCAACGTCACATACACTAAGAGGTACAGGAACTGCCACCAGCATAGGACGGACCTATATGTACCTATATGAAGAATATGGCGTCAGGCGCGAGGCAGGCTGCTCGATCCGAACCGGGGGTCGGCATCCCATCGTATCGCGGTATGCAAGCTGGGCGGCTGACGATGGATGGCCCTCCTGCTTTGGGTGAATTTGGGAGGATCTTGAAGTCCGGACGCGGGATCAAGCGGTGCATTACTCGCGGCGCTGGCGACGTGCGTCCCGTACACAGGTGCTACTTGATGTTTGGCGTATCGAGGCCGGAGGCTGCAAACCCGGAGATGGGTCAGGCGAGAGGTTTGCCGAGACGGGGCGGGTCGAGATAACACAAGCCCGGGGCTGTACGAGTTGACGTTGACTTTCTGATATCCGGGTCGCGCCGGGGACACTCGGGTGATTGGGGGGCGTTAGCTTTCACAGACGATGGGGCTAACGGTTGAGGCGCCAGGGTACGAGAACATTTTCGGTGACTGGAGACGGGGGTTGGAGGGGATAGCCAAGGGATCCATCCAGTGCCGACGGCTTGAATGCGGCCGTATTCTGCTGCTTGTCCGTAGCCGTCGGCAGCGCAATGCCTGCACCCCGACATGGATGGGAAGTTCAAGGACGCCTAGGGGCCAGATAGCCAATGGTCTCGATCGGCTCCCGGTTTTTCCCCCCCACCCATCCTTACATACTATGTACACCCACGCAATTGGCGCCAAGACCCTTAGCCCAAGGGGTCGAGGCACTAGCACTCGACCAGAATTTCCCACACAGAGGGGACGAGGGGGTAATTCTTTCTTGACAAGGGCCCTGTCGCTGGGGGGGGGGGGGGGGGGGGGAAGTTGCTCCTGTGGGTTCCCAAGGCGGATAGAAGGGTGACAGAACGTCGTGGCTGGCCTGCCACGAACTGCCACGAGTTCTCTTCCCCCAGCAGAATGGATGAAGGTCCGAGGTAGGGAAGTGCCGCCGTGGGAAAAGATACACTAGGTACACTAGGTGCACCTGGCAAACTTCAGGGCTCGCTGTCAGCCCAACCCACTTGTCTTGTGGGTAGGGTAGGTAGGGACAGGTTGTTGTTGTTGCATGTTCGTTGGCTTACACCCGACGTCGGGCGTCGTGTCCCTCATCCTCTTGGCACGGTCACGCCCAAGTCCCGCCGGGTGTAGGGAATACCATATGCGGATTCGGGGACTTTGTCAACTCGTGAACGAATCAGGGAGGGCCAACCATGTACAACTACCTGTGCATCAGCCCCTCCGGTACTTCTTCGATAAGCCTTCGCTGTCAGCAGGTGGGAGGGCTGGTCATGGAATAACGGGCGACGCCGCGATAAGCCAGAATTACCGCCCGCCAGGGGCTTGGGTTACAAGGTCTCGATCCGATTACCTAGAGAGATTAGCAGACAAATGTGGGGCTTTGCGCGCGAGGCGGAATGTGGAATCACAGCGAGCGAGAGAACTAGTCGGGATGCGATGTGCATTTATTCGCCCTCGGCCGGCGCGACGCCAGTAATCCCGGACGCAAGGCACGTTGTACCATTGGATCCCCGGGAAACGTGTACCTACATGCGGTTGCGTGCCTGAAGGGTAGATACCGACGGCGAGGCCATTTGTCATAGCCGCGTGTATTGACGGGAGTAGCGGTGGTGGTCCCGCGAGGTACATACGGCTTTCATCCCGTTGAACCTTTTTTTTGTCCCTCCCTCCTGCCTCCCTCGCGTGTGTTGCCCCGTGCCAGGATAGCATTCGGTGGATTATTGGTACCCGGCGCGATACATGCAAGCAGCTCTGTTTGTCTACAACGGCCCTACCTCATCCCATCCATCACCTCTCAGACTTGCGATACTGCATGTTACGTCAAATACGTAGGTATTTAAATATAGAGACGTAGTCTGGCTATGTAAGTACATGTACCTATCTAAAGCATATAAAGTAGGTAGCTGCCTTTCCGCCCCTCCCGTTCTGCTGCGTGTGCTCCCTCCAAGAAGCATCATCCTCATCTCACAAGGCCCTCGTGAAGAAATACCTACATACGCGCACACGCTCGCAAGCACATGACACTAGTTGCTAGACTTTGAGCTTTGGTGAGTGCCACATAGCAACCAGATCCCAACCTTACTATAGATCCTATCCCCCATTGGCATACATTAAACGTACCTACCTTCGCGACCCCTCTCGTGCACCCAGCGAAGATCCCCACCATTTGGAGGAGCCCCCCCCCCTACGGCTGCTGGTGCCAGAGAGGCGAGAGTGATCCCGACCCGACCTTCTCCTTGAACCACGCCCACACCCACGCTTCACAGGCACAGGGATGACCTGAATAGGCGGTGAATGCAACCAGTCCGCTAATTAACACGCTCTTTTTCTGCCAACAGGACAGGGACATATCGCCGTTCCCGCCCCCTCGAGACCAACATCCTCTTCTCCCACGTCTTGTCTCCCCGTCCGCCCCCTTCTCTAATCTTCCTCTCCCACCCGCCGCATTCTCCCCGTCCCGCCTCCTCCCCAGAAAACAAAACAACCATGGCCGCTCGCCCTCAGAACGTTGGCATCAAGGCCATTGAGATCTACTTCCCCAGCCAGGTATGTTTGTTGTGTGCGAATGTGTGCGAGCGCGAGCGCCTGTGGTTCGGCACGAGTGGCCGGTACTTGCATTGTTGTCGTGGCATTCTGCCTGCCCGTATGCCTGTGCGGCCCTGCCGTTGGACGGCTCCTACACGTCATGACGGGGCATTCGCGTGTGCAGCGCGGGTGCGCTCCTCGTGTCGTCGAGGAAAAAGCAAGCATACGGAGCAAAAAAAAAAAAACATCCCAGCAAATCCAGCTTTGCTGGCTGCCCCCCCCTCCAAAAATCCGCAGGGACCCCTAATTGACAATGCCTCACCCCGCAGTATGTGGAACAATCCGAGCTCGAGAAATTCGATGGCATCAGCGCTGGAAAGTACACAATTGGTCTCGGCCAGACCAAGATGACCTTCTGCGACGACCGGGAGGGTAAGTCGCATTCCCCCTATCCCTTCCGCAACGCCCCTGAAATCGATTGCTCTGGGGCGGCGCCTGCGCGCCCGTGGTGTGGTGCTGTTGGCACGAGAAAGCCAGAAAGGGAAGAAGGAGAAAGGAGACGAGGCTAACCCAAAACCTCGCGCGCTGCAGACATCTACTCGCTCGCCCTGACGGCCACGTCGCAGCTGATCAAGAAGTACAACGTCGACATCAACAACATTGGCCGCCTCGAGGTTGGCACCGAGACCATCCTCGACAAGTCCAAATCGGTCAAGTCGGTGCTGATGCAGCTGTTTGGCGAAAACACCAACATTGAGGGTGTTGACACCATCAACGCCTGCTACGGCGGCACCAACGCCTTCTTCAACACGGTCAACTGGTTCGAGTCGTCGGGCTGGGACGGCCGCGACGCCATCGTCGTTGCCGGCGACATTGCCCTGTACGCCAAGGGCAATGCCCGCCCTACCGGTGGCGCCGGCTGCGTGGCCATGCTGATCGGCCCCGACGCGCCCATCGTGGCCGAGCCCGGCCTGCGTGGCAGCTACATGTCGCACGTCTACGACTTCTACAAGCCCGACCTGACCAGCGAGTACCCCTACGTCGACGGCCACTACTCGCTCACCTGCTACACGCAGGCCCTGGACGCTGCCTACGGCGCCTACTGCAAGCGTGAGGCCCAGCTGGCCAAGGTCAACGGCAACGGCCACGCCAACGGCAACGGCGCCGCCGACTCGACCAAGACGGCCCTGGACCGCTTCGACTACATGGCCTTCCACGCCCCCACCTGCAAGATCGTCCAGAAGTCATACGCCCGTCTGCTGTACCACGACTACCTGGCCAACCCCGATAGCCCCGCCTTTGCCGAGGTGCCCGGCGAGCTGCGCGACATGCCCTACCAGCAATCGCTGACGGACAAGCTGGTCGAGAAGACCTTTTTGGCGCTGACCAAGAAGCGCTTCGCCGAGCGCGTGAACCCCGCCATCCAGGTTGCTACCATGTGCGGCAACATGTACTGCGCCAGCGTCTGGGGCGGCCTCGCCAGCCTGATCGGCCACGTCGATAGCGCCACCCTCCAGGGCAAGCGCATCGGCCTCTTCAGCTACGGCTCCGGTCTGGCTGCCAGTTTCACCTCGTTCCGCATCAACGGCAGCACCGAGGAGATCGCCAAGGCCCTGGACATTCCCAACCGCCTCGCCGCGCGCCGGGCCGTGTCTCCCGAGACCTACGTCAGCGTAAGTTTTTTTTTCCCCCTTCCCTCCCGCCCCGCTCCTGACAGCGCGTCCTTTTCGTTTCTTCTTCTTGCCCCGAGACGTTGCGTACTGACTTGGGCTGCCCCTAGTTCTGCGACCTGCGCCACCAGGCCCACCTCCAGAAGGACTTCACCCCCAAGGGCGACGTCTCGACCATCGTCCCGGGTACCTACTACCTCGAGAAGGTCGACGACATGTTCAAGCGCTTCTACTCGGTCAAGGCGTAAACGCGACACGCCGGGAAGCCGAACGCCTTAGCACTTTCTGATTCGCGGTCCGACGGCATAGAACGGGGCGGGCAAAAAAAATCCTCGCGGTGTTTTTGCTATAGAGGTCCTCTTGATTTTTTGTAATACTTTTGGCGAGTAGCCGCCGGCTTCCTTCTGGTTTCGCCGCATTTTACTTGCGCGGTTTCGAAGCGGATACCATGACCACACCACACAGACATATATACATACAGCGGAGGACAAAGGACGGGCGCGGGTGAAGACATCCGTGGCTGCAGTTCACGGGTCCATGGCATCGTGGCTTGTACATAGCACACAAGCACCACCCCGTGGCCCCGCAGGGCAGCACGGGGGAGGTAGAAAGGGAACATAGTAATGAGGATGAGAAGAGTTAAAACATTGGCGGTCCCGCCTGCATGATGATTCTATATGATACACCCTGTCTACCCGTCTCGGGAAGGGGATTTAAACAACGCCACGACCCCCGCGGATTTCTTCCCGGGTATGGTATCCTTCTCGTGTCTATATGAGTACATGTATTTATATTTCTCTCCGTGTGTATGCGCGCATGCGCGCGCACGTGTGTGTGTGCGTGCGTATATTCGTGCGTACGGGGCCGGGCTTTCGCTGCCGGCGAGTGCCCGCCTGCGCCGCGCGGTGAGCCCTTAGAGCGTCTTCCGCTTGGCCGCGGCCTGGGCGTCGGCGGCGGCGGCGGCGGCGTCCCACTTCCAAGCGGCGCGGCGGTGCAGCCAGTAGTCGCCGCTCTGAATGCCGCGGGCGATGCCGACGAGGCCGCCGAGGGGCCAGACGCGCTTGAGGCGGGCGCGCCAGCCGGCCTCGTCGCCGGCGGGGCCGTCGCGCACGCGCACCTTGTCGTAGACGTCGGGCAGGCTGGCGGCGCGGTAGCGGGCGCGCAGGGCGTCGTAGGGGGCGCGCACGCCGGCGTAGGCCTGGCGCCAAAAGTCGGCGCGCGCGTAGTATGTGTGCGCGTACAGCCACTTCATGCCGCCGAGCGCGTCGACGCGCGCCTCGAGCTCACGGTTCGCCGCCACGAAGCGCGCGCGCTCCGCCGGGCCCCAGCCCCAGACGCCCACGTTCAGCATCTCGCCGTCCGGGCCGGCGGCGCGCGCGCCGCGCAGGTGCGGGTGGAACGTCGGTCCCGCCGGCGTCTTGAGCGGGCACAGCCAGAGGGGCCAGATGCCGAGGGCGCCGTCGACGTAGTCGATGAACTCCTCGGCCGTGTCGTAGGGCAGGGCGAGGTCCTGGACGAAGAACTTGGCGCTCTCGCCGCTGGCGTGCAGCGCGCGGTACAGCATGCGCGTGTGCAGGAAGTCGTCGAGGAACCAGCGGAACCAGCGCGTGAAGGGCACGGGCCGGAAGTAGTCGAAGGCGGCCGCGCCCACCCAGAAGCCGCCGCGGTCGTAGCGGAACAGGTACTCGGCCAGCGGGATGTGCTCGACCACGCGGCCGGCGTCGGCGTCGGCGGCCGATGCCGACGACGACGACGGAAGCGCCTTTGTCACGTCCTGAACGTGCAGGTAGAACCACGGGTCCCACGCGGAGCTGAAGGTTTGCGGCTTCTGGCCGGCGGGCGGCGGCTCGTCCGTCATGACGCCGCTCACGACGACGCCGTGGTCCTTGGAGAACAGGATGCCGTCGACGTAGTCGTTCTCGGGCCGGGCGCACTCCTCGCGGACGACGCGGATGGCCTCGGCGACGCTGCCGGTGCGCCGGTACGTGGTCCGCACGTAGCGCTTGGCCTCGATGAGCTGCAGCTCCAGCAAGGTGGTGATGCCAAGGGTGCCGACGGCGCCCTTTGCGCCGTCGAAGAGGTCGGGGTGCTGGCGGGCGGCGGCGGCGGGGTCCTGGCCGTCGGCGGCGAGCAGGGCCGACTCGGCGGGCGGGTGGCGCGGGTTGGCGGCGCGGGCGAGCTCGCCGTCGGGCAGCACCATCTCGACAGCCTTGACCGTCTCGTCGAAGTAGCCCCAGCGGAAGCTCGAGCTCTCGCCGGCCGTGCCGGCGAAGCCGCCGCCGGCCGTGATGCCGGGGAACTCCATGACGACGGGGGGCACGAGGCCGTGCGGCAGCGTCGCCTCGACGAGCCGGTCCATGGGCACGTTGGGCTCGACGAGGGCGGTGCGCCGCGCGGCGTTGACCTCGAGCACGTGCGAGAGCGCCGAGATGTCCACCAGTCGCGCCGCCTTCTTGAGGTGCGCCGGCCTCGTCGAGTTGGTCGACCCGTGCTGGATCCGGTACGGCTCCGCCCGCTCGAAGAAGGACTTGACCGTGCTGGCGATGAGCCGCACCGCGTCCTTGTGCCGCTGCATCGTGGACTGCTGCCGCTTCTGCTGATGCTTCTTTCGTTTGGGGGACTTGGGGAGGGGAAGCGAGGAGCTGCGCGCAAGTCGGACGCGGATCGGGAACAAAAAGTACTGCCTAGGTCGGTATAGGGAAGAAAAAGTGGCGTGGCCCGAGTTGGCAGCGGAGCGGAGCCCCGCGTGTTAGCGATTCACCCTCGCTCTTTCTTGGCTGGGCCCTTCCGACGCACTCGGGGCAGGCGTGTGAAAAAAGTTAGACACGTTGACGGCTTCCTCTTCTGTAATCAGGACCTCCCCCCTCCCCCCAGGGCCAATGGCTCTATCCCGTACAAAGATATTCAAACAGCACGCGGTCTTGCTCCGAAGCGTCGAATCGTCTACTGCGTGGTTCCTCCAAATTTGGATGGTGCGTCCCGGCAGGCGCGGGCGCTCGCGGTCCCGATCTAATTACTACCCGGGCATAGTGCGTAAGCTACATGAGTGTATGTACCTACTTCGTAGGTCATCCCGGAAATGGGATTCTTTGCAGCGTCATGGTTGCAGCGCAGTCAGCCACTACGGAGAACCCTGTCCGCCGTGTGCGGCTACTCCCGCTTCCATCGTGAGGAAAAGGTACATACTTCAGTTGGAAACAGATGCATGTACACGTACACGTGCAGGTATTGGAAAGGACTCCATTGATTACCAGCAACATCCCATTGATTACCAGCAACATCCCATTGATCACCAGCAGCAAAAAGTCAGTCAGCCGCTCGTGATAGAAAGTTTCCACGGGCGATTATGAGTAACGATCCAGAGTTGTACATGAGACCGGCCTGTCAACAACTGTTTTCTTAAATTGCTTTTTTTTTCACACGCGTGGGTATCGACGAGTGCGCGCGAAAGTCACCTGAACCCAACGTCCGTCCGCTCCTTAACTCCAAAGGGCGGCTTATAGTCTCCCGTCCGATGCCATGAACCGTTGAAGCATACATAAGTACTTACCTTACACAGCTGCTGTGGCGCGCACGCCCCGCTGCCGTGTTTCTTTCCCCGCGGGCCAAAAACGGCCGGGGGCGGTGTTACAGCTTGGCCGGCGTGTCCGGCAGCGACTTTCGTTGCAGTCGCTTTTCCGCCAGCGCCCGCAGGTCCGTCGGCGTAAAGGGGCTGAGCTGGTCGGCGTCGAGGGCCGTCTCCTCGAGGGTTTTGGCCTTGATGTTGGTGTAGCTCGACTGCAGCGAGTCGGGCTTTTCGCACACGGCCTTTATGAACTGCGTCCACCCGGACAGGCACCGGCGGGTCTCGGGGAGCTCCTTCAGGATGGCCGCAAAGACGTGCGGCATGGCTTCGTACTCCTCGAAGACGGTCGTCACGCCGTCGGCCCGCAGCTTCTTGGCAAGGTACTTGTCCTCGTCCGCCAGGCACTCCCAACCGCAGCAGATGTACACGGGCGGCGCGCCTTTCCACGACTCGTTGAGGTGCAGCGACGCCAGCGGGTGCAGCACGTACGCGTCGTCGACATAAATGTGCTGCCGCGGGGGGCTGGCCGGCCAGATATCATCCTTGGGCGGTTCTTTTTCTATCATGGCCTCCGGCCGTGGTAGGTAGTCCCACTTCTGGTTGGTTTTCCAAGATGGCAAGGTTTGGGTGAGGTCGAGCCACGGCGAGTTGGCCGCCACACCCGCAGGCAGGGGGACTTCTCGCTCCTCCCCAAACCACAAGATCCTCCAGTCATTGCGGCGGATCTCGAGGATTGTCTGCAACAAAGCCAACGACAGGTTGCCTCCGGCGCTAGCACTTCGGTTAGTTCGGGTTAGGAGTGGCAAAGCCCAGCAACCGAAGACTTACCTATCTCCGCCAAAGACGATGTTCTCGGACGCCACGGCATCGTGCACCGCGCCAGGCGGGGGGTAGAGCAGGGTGAAATAGGAGACCAAAGCGTCCAACAGGGCCGACGGGAAAGGGTTCTGGGGTGCCAGTCGGTACCGAACCGAGTAAACCCGTCCGCCCGTCAACTTGGCGATCAGCTTCGTCAGCGGCCGGTGAGTCGCCGGGTCCATCAGGTAGTATGCGCCGCCGTGGAAGTACAAGACGGTGACGCAGCTGGTGCAGCCTTTGACCAGCTCGGCGTACTTCTCGGCCTCGGAGATGTCGGGCAGTTTGGAGCTCAGCTTGGCCCCGGCCCGATAGCCGGTCCACTCGGCCTCGACGGGGACGAGGTCGGGGACCCGGCACTTCTCGTCACCCGTGCCGGACCGTTTCTTCATCGTGTCTATGGCGGCCAACAGGGTGGCCCGGATGTCCTCTTCGGGCGGGACCTCGGAGGCGACTTTGGCGACCCAGATACTGCCCTTGATGCCGGGATCCCGGAGGGTCATGCGCTGGACTTTCGAGATGGGCCCCGGGTTCGACATGTCCATAATGCTTCGCATGAAGGAGACAATCACATCGCTCTTGAGGTTCAGATATTGGGAGGCTTCTGAGATTCCGAGCGCATGAAGCAGGGCGACCCGTATGACGCCGGGGATCTTGGGTAGCACGGCCAGTGCCAGCCGCAACCGTGCCTGGGCGGTTTTTGTTGCGCTCTGGGGTTTGTCCTTTGGCTCCATGGTGAATCGAGAGGAATATGGACGATCGAGGCCACTGATGAGCAGGAGAGAAAGTAATTCTGAGGCAAGGTGGATAGGCCTGTAAGTAAGCGTCCACTTGGGTAGAAGAAGCCTAGAAGCTACTCGGCTTGCCTTGGGTGCCTCGGCTGTCTGGTTCCGTAAGCTACCATCAGCCGCAGGCGCAATATCCGACGGCAATGACGGTAGGAAACGTGGCGGTTCTCAACTATGGGTTAAATGCCCGAAAAAGCATTGAAAGATGCGGGAAGGGACGACGGGAGCGAACAAAAAAGCAAAGACAACAGGTCAAGATGGATGTAGAGGTCAGAAGTAGAGGCCTGGCCTTTTTTTTTCCCCTAAAGGGAGGTCAGGGAGAGGACATCCTTGACAACGACATTCCGCCCATGGATAATCTGTACGGGATCCTCCCGATTTCTAAGCGAGGGACGGCTGTTCATTGTGCAGGCTCCGCGTCGCAAGCCCACCGGGGGGAAAGCCCCGACTCTTTCTCTTTCTCTCTATCACACCTCAGGCGCCCTGTACTACGTAAGCGGTATTGCAGGCTGTCAAATAAAACGGATGGGCGCTAGAACAAGGACGCCCATGCTCGATCTCGAGATAGGATGATGCTCAGCGGCAGGGCAGCTAGTCAAAACCCGCAAACCGGTGTGCACCTCCGCCATTGGTCCTTCGGCAGTGCGTGTGGTGATATGGGAACAGGGAATGGAGGATGGCCATGTCGGCTGATTTCTTTCATCGTACCCTGTTAGCGTCCCCGGGGGGGGGTTTGGTTATTCAGACAGCCCTATGTTGAGCGTATGCGCATGCCCCTCCCCTTGGGCTGGTCAAAAGTGAACTAGCCAGCCTTCCCCAAGCCCAGCGGCGCTCCGTGGCGGACTGAGATACCATCATCACCATCATGGCCATACTGGCGCCTTACCCCAGCTGGAAAAGAGACCGTGGCCGCGTACCAGTCCCGTCCCTCGTCATCTCGCGCTGACTGCAGGGCGCTCGCAGCAGAGTTTCAACGCCAACCTCTGGGTTGCTGGAGGAAAAAGCCTGCCAGGGGCTGCTGGATCGCGGGTACAGAGAATCGGCGTCGACAGGGAAGGGGCCTGTGAGAAACTGGCGCCGACGACGCGTTGACTTTAACGTTTGGTTTTAGCACGCACTTTCCCCCCCATCGAGGGGCATCGCTGCCCAGAACGGGGCGCCAGTCTGTGCGATCGCAACGGTCGCTCAAAGCGGTAATTGTCGCGGGCCGTTGCTTTGGGATCTTTTAGCAGCAACGAGCCAATCACCCAACGCCCGGGCCCTTCTTTCAGGACCCCCCCCCAATATCGTTCCACAGGGCCACTACCTTCCCTGGTAACACTTCTACAGCATCGTTAGAACTCCCTAGAGAAGAAAAGATCTTTCGTTCGCCCGGGACCCGGAACCCGTCGCAAAAGTCGGCCAGTCCATGACTCTCTCAGTATGTCCCCTCGTGAAGACGGATCCCATGATGTGAGGGCGTATTGCTGCCACTTTCCCACTAGATGGCGCCGATGCGCATAACTCTCACCGTGGCGGTGAGTGGAAACAACGCCTCCGATGCTGACCCAGTACAGCTTCGTAATGTGCACCTGCAGGTCTTTTGTCCTGAAACCACTCTAGCTTCCTGCCATCACCCTGCAGCGGGTGGAACTGCTTCGTTGGTGTCCTATAGTGCCGATTCGACAAGGCAGAAGCCCTACCGGGAGGCCCATGAGTAGTTTGTGGGTTCTCCTACCCCGTTCGAAGCGGCCTCGGCAGCCGGCAAGGCAGTGAACACCCTAGACAACCCCCCCGCCGCGGGTCAACTGGCGGATGGCCGAACCTTGAAGAACTGGCCATGTCCAGAGAGTCTATGGGAAATACGCCGTTCAGCCGGGGACCTCGCCGAGCATTGAGCGTTTCCCTCGTACATGCGTCCAAGTGTCAGATCCGGGGCCAAAGAGCTCTCCACCGGTGGACCTTTTCAGGATGTATAGTTGTATTCGTATATTGGGGTTCCACTCGAAAGCATTTACAAGTGCGGAGGCGAATCAGCTGCCCAGGCGTTAGGTTCTAACGTGAGATACTCGTACGCACTAAAACCCATGCGGGTCTCTTCTAAGAACAACATTGTCTACGCAGGCTCACCAGGGAGTGGTAAATTAGGCCACCAAAGACGGGGGCTCGAGGAGTCGATCTGGAATCGTCTGGCCAGTCGAGACGAAAGCCAGTGGTAGCGGGAGGACGGCTGAGTACCAATGGAAGCTGATCAATGATTAGGTCACCTGTGATTTCGCTCCCCAGCGTTTAGAGTTGACGTGCATGCTCTCCAAAGCAAGAATTTCAAGTTTTGTCAGCTATCACTAAGTAGATGCCAGATATTACCAGCTTCCCGCCGGCCACCGCTCCGCCGTCTCTTGAAAGTACGAATACGCCCTTAGGCAATCCAATCCGGCCCAAAAGCGTGGAGATGATTGGGATGCCGTGGGAGGCTATCGGCATAGTAAGAGGACGACTTCTTCCGCTGACGAAGGAAACTTCATATGGGTGGGGGAATTGCTACTCGCAATGTGGCGGCTGTTCATATACTAGCCTCCCGTCCTACGATATCGACGCAAAATAAATTCGCCGTCAAGGCCTTGGCCCAGTCGCGGCTACATACCGAAAAGCGTTTGGGGTGCTATTTCTTGGTTGCAGAACTCCGATATAGACCTCCGCTGTCCAGGTTGGAGAAGGCATGGCGCTCCGGCATGTCCTCGGCAAGACTGGAGACGTAGGTGACGCGGCTGTCTTACTGGCCGGGCCGCCCATTTCGTACTAGCAAGGAGGGCCTGGGCCAGTGAGCCAGTGTACACTATCGACGGGGAAGGAAATCCAGTGATCCGAGTTGGGTTTCCCGCGGACTGTCATTTGCTGGCACCAAGGCTCCTGGGATTCCTTCGTACATAGCTATGATGCTACTCACCAGGCCTATCCGTAATCAAGCTGGGGATCACAACGCGCGGGTATACAGGCAAGTGGGAGAGGCCAAAACCCTCCCAATATTTATGGGTCCTCTGGCCGTGAAGAGGGTTATTGGGGTGACCTGGCATTAAGAGTTGATGTACGTAGAGGTTATTCCTGGATAGACCGCCGAAGGACCGCTAGAACATAACGATGCCTCGTTCAATACCAGGGATGGGTGTAAAACAACGCGATGACGGCACGCGTACGTTCCCGTGTAGCAGCAACGGTAAATAAAATAATTTTACGTCCCTCGGAGAGAGGGCTTTTGGCATCACACTCGCCAGTCATGATCACCGTGAGTAGGAGACCCCGCCTTCCCATGGCTATATACTTTGTTTATCGTCCCCCATGCGTCTATAAGAGATACGAAGGCAGCAGAGTATCCGTACGGGGGACGCATATCCGGCGCTGTCTTGTGCGAACATGCCTCCGGGCTCGCGGGACTGGCTCGGCGCCTTGGTGATTGCACCCGAGGCGGCAGCGCCTTCAAGATGGAGGGCTGAGGAAGAATAGTAGCTCGGCCATCCAGTACCGGTGACTGGGCGAGGGAATTCGACCGGCCGGGGAGGCTGGCAGATGCTTGCGGCAAGTCACCCCTTTGCTTCGCTGACGCCAATACTGGCAGCTCTGCGTGTTCTACCATGATTGACCCGCCTACCACGATCGATCCGAAACAATGCCCCTCGCAAACACGCCCACCAGTTAGATTATTACCTCGCTATGCCCTTCTTATGGAATCTGGATAGCTTGGTTGCTAAGGACGTAGAGATGACGTGGGCACATATACTTAACCTGGTAGCCTCGTCCCTGAGTTTGCGCGCCTGTAACTGGGCCGTCTGGCTGAGCAGAAAAAGGTCCCGGTCACATGTCGTTAGAGACCCCTCCCGTGAGCAATGCACTCGGTCGGTCCAATACCTGGGTCTAAACAAACCAGCGTAAGTGGTCCCTGATGTCTCCCGGCACACCGTCTCTCTAAACCACCAAGACGTCCTATTCTCGTCACCTTGGGCAATGAGATCGTACGGCTTTTGCGCAGGCTAGTTCTCAACCGCACGTCCGGAAAATGTACCTGAGCTACCTTGCTTTGAGTGTCCCCTTTCAAGAGCCTTACTGAGTTGGCCGCTAGGCGCCGCCATCTACCAGGCCTGCGACGCGGCGTGGCATCAGAACGCGCGACCGCTGCAGACACCCATTGTGCACCGTGCGATTTGTGCCTCGAAATTGCATGCCGCAACGTGGTTGAGCTCATCGGGGGGTTGACAGATAGATATGGTGTGCACTGGGGCTGAAACGAGCGTGAAGCTCCGGGACGACCACCACGCGTCGCATTTCCTCAACCTGCCGTCATCTTAGCCATCGGACATCGAGGCTTCACTGGGTGAGGCACGTCATCTCCAGTGGCCTCCAGGGGGAAGGGGTAGAGTGGCTCTGAACTTGTACGCACTTAGGCTGTAGATAGTAAACCGCGGCTGCCTTCTACCGTTTCGTGGAAGGAAAACATAGAGTAAGCCAATCATGGCATCAGATCAAAGCCCGCAGCTTCGACGACAACGCCGCCATGGCGCTTCCCTTTACCCGCCAAACAGAAGAGAACGCGCAAGCAGTAAAAGTTATAAGTCGCGAAGTCCTGCCGTTGTCACGTGTCGCCCCGTCCACCGACTAGACCTTGTAAAAGCAGAAGGCCACGTAAAAGTTGGCCACTTCCATCTCTTCGGGGGAAACCAGCATCGGGCCGCCGCCTCTCTCGCGCACTCCCATGCGCTCACTCAGAGGACCCAGTACCCGGTCGTCCTTCTCCGTCTCCCAGATCTCCTTGAAGCTCTTGTGGTACTGCAATTCGAGGTTGTAGTCTTCGGCCAGCGCACGGAAGGCCTCCCAGGGCACCACATACTCCGGGACCTCCTCCACGGCCTCATTCAGGAAGAAGTTGTACTTCCAGCCAAAGGGCGGCCGGAACACGCCATCCTCGGGGGTCTTACCCGGAAAGCGGACCCGGTACAGCCCATTGCCCCACTCGGCCGTCTCTTCGGCCTCGCCCTCTTCCCGGTCGTCCGACGGCAGCTCTTCGCCGGCAGCCGCGCTTGCCTTCTTCTTGGCCAAGCGCTCATTGAACGCGGCCACGCGCTCGCCGATGAGGTGGGAATTGGGAATGCAACCCAGGAAGCGTCCGCCCTTCTTCAAGGCGCCGGAGACGTTCTTCAGCATCATGCGCGCCTTCTGCTCCGTCTCGAAGGCATAGTGCATGCAGAACATCATGCTGACAATGTCAAAGCCGCTTCGGCCCATGGCGGAGTGGTCAAAGCCGACATTCTGGATGACGTCAATGTCACCAATTGACTCGCCATAGCAGTCCTTGACAAAGAAGAAGGCGTCGAAGATGCGCTGCTGGCGGCCACCCCTGTGGCCGCCTCGGCCCCCTCGACCGCCACCGCCGCGGTTGTGCATGTTGTGGTAGCGGTCCTTCGCTTGGTCGATGGATACCTCGGCGGGATCGAGACCGACGTAAAGAGCGACCGTCTGCGGTGCCTGCTGCCATTTGCCCAGATCGCCGCCCTTTCCGCAGCCAATGTCCAGAACAAGCAGGTCTTTGCCGCCCGCGCCGGCGAGGTCGCGCCCGCGCTCGTGTGCTCCGGGGGTGTGGTCCTCGTCCGGCGAGAACTTCTGGATGATGGTGCTCTTGACCCAGTTGTTGAAGACACGGAGGCCCTTGATGCTGCTGTCCGTCTTTCGCCAGTCGCGGCCCCTTTCGGGCACCGCGTTGTAGTGTTGCCGTACCACGTCGTTTATAGCGTCTTTGGAAGCGGCGGCGGCGGCGGCGGCATTCGCTTCCTTTTCGCGCTCGGCCTGTCGTTGTCTGATCTCGTCGATTTGGGCCTGCGTCATGCGGGCGCCGCGGCCGGGCCTCTTGGGTTTACGGGGAGCATCTGAAGGCGATCGGGAACTGCGTCGCTTCTTGGCAGACTGGAGTTTTCGGGCGTCAAAAGGCTCCGGGAGCGCCTCGTCGTTCTCGTGCTGATCGTCGCCAGCCATGGTGGGCGAGGCTGTTCGTGCGATTGATTCTTGGGGTAGGCGCAGGACGACGCAAAGGATGCTCAGGTACGACCTGGATCGGAGATGGGAGCAGACCTGCCGGTGCGGGGGGGGGGGGGGGGGGGGGGGGTCAAAGGAACACCTGGGAAGAAAGGAGGGAATGCAAGTCTGGCGGGAAAGGGAAAGGAAAATGGGAAACAGAAGCAGCTTGCGGTTTGCGAAGCACGCGCTACCCAGCCGTTCAATGGTTGGTTTGACTCGTGATCTTGACCCCGTCTGTCCTTCCATGCCAGTTGCAGTAGGGAAACCACCGACCTAAGCAACTGAAAAGACGGGGGATGTGGATCCCGTACATGGACCGTAGCTGGAGTTGCGGCATGGCAGGTACGAAGTATCTACATCCATCCCCAGGTTCTAGTCACCAATACAAGGGATTGCACGCAAGTACGACTTACGAGAACTAACATGAGAGAACTTAACGTGAAATCGCCATACAATGGATGTAGGCGCTATTATGCGCACTTTGACAGGCTTTGGAATGTGCTGGTAAGCGTGCTATTTGTTCAGAATGCGAACGTTCTGTGTTATTAGTGGTACATCGCCCTCTGGCAATAGCCCCAATCATATAGAGGAGCAGAACATTGTTGGCCACGCCTACGAGATACGTGCCCCAAAATTACCACAACTCTGTTATGCCTAGGTAGATGTAGGTAAGTCTGACAGAGGCAGGAAGATGGCAGTGGAATATTGCAGGTGAGATCCCATAGAATGAATGGAACCCAGGCACTCAGTTGGGGGGCAGTCAGTACCAACATTCATAGGAGAAGGAGGTACCAGTACATTCTTTGTACCTGCGGCTCAAAAGCGGCCCCTAGAGCATCGGTGATTGGCTATACCCGGCGGGCCATTACGCGAGCTCTCTGCCGCCTTGCGCCCGCAGCTGCGATTGCGAGTGCTAGAAGCAGAACCACCTGGAGCGAGGCTGGCAAGTAGCTCCGGCAGCCCATCATCATTCATCCAGTATTGGGCCAAAACACCACAGCTACAGCTTCCCATTCATCCATCATCCCCCATCGGTCTTTCTCTCCCCCCCGCTCACATCTTTCGACGGCGGCAAATTGCCAAACTACCCTCACCCACCTCGTTCAGGTAAAGCTGCCGCGTCTTCAGATCCCGGGTCGTCCTCCGCGCACACCTGCTGCCCTTCTGTCATCACCGCCACCATGGGCTCCGATCCGCAGTACGCCAAATGGCCTCTCCTGCCGCTCGCCCAGCATGTCTTCACCCTCACAAACTCGTATGCGGCCCGCCCCGCCCAGCAGGCCTCGGTCAAGAGCCTCCAGGATGCCATCAACGAGCACAAGATGGCCCCGCTGTACAAATACCTGGCCCACCCGACCGAGGGCGTCCTCAACCCGGCCGGCGAGACCTCGTCCGCCTCGGCACCCCAGAAGCCGGTGACCCGGAAGCCAAGCACCAGCCATGGCATGCTGGCTAGCAAGTCCTCAATAGTCGGCGGTAGCCTGCCTTGGGACGAGGCCCTCTACAATAAGCTAAAGGCCGAGAACGACCAGGAGCTCGAGGGCTTCCAGAAGGAGGAGGACGAGGCAGTCGAGCAGGCAGGCGACACCGAGATCCTGGCTGCGCGCGGCAAGAGGGCTGAGTACTATGCCAAGATCGGCGACAAGGTAAGTTGTGCAATCCGTGCTGGTGCACTGCCGGCCATGCTGACTTGCGGCCCGCGCTGCAGGACAAAGCGATATCGGCATACGAAGACGTCTTCGAGAAGACGGGCATTCTGGGTACCAAGATCGACCTGGTGCTGGCCATAATCCGCATGGGCCTGTTCTACGGCGACAAGGCGCTGGTGAAGAAGCACGTGTCGCGGGCAAAGGAGCTCGTCGAGAGCGGTGGCGACTGGGACCGGCGTAACCGCTTGAAGGCCTACGAGGGCCTGCACCTCCTGACGGTGCGATCCTACAACCTCGCCGCGCCTCTCCTGCTCGACTCTCTATCGACCTTCACCTCGTACGAGCTGTGCACATACTCGAACCTGGTCGTCTACTCCGTCCTGGCCGGCTCCGTGTCGCTTAAGCGTGTTGACTTTAAGAGCAAGGTCGTTGACGCTCCCGAGATCAAGGCCATCCTCGGCGCCGATGGCGACGACAAGCTCCTGGCGCTTTCTGGCGCCATTTCCGCCGGACCCGGCGCCGAAGACACCGAGATGGCTGACACCAAGAGCGGGCCGGCTAAGGAAGCGACCAAGGGTACTCAGGTCGTGAACCTGACGACCCTCGGCACCGGCGCTGAGCAGTCGGAGAACGAGTTGGCCGTCGACTTCTCCCCATTGGCCCAGTTGGTCAACAGCCTGTACAACGGCCACTACAAGCTGTTCTTCCAAGCATTAGCCTCGGTCGAGGAGCGCTTCCTGACGCAGGACCGATACCTGCACGAGCACAAGGGCTGGTTCATCCGGGAGATGCGCCTGCGGGCCTACCAGCAGCTGCTGCAGAGCTACCGGGTCGTCGGCCTGGAGAGCATGGCGAGCGACTTTGGTGTGACGGTCGACTTTCTCGATCGGTAGGTACCCCGTTACGTCTATTACGGACTAATAGCCTACCTCATGCTAACACGATATCCAGCGACCTCGCCAAGTTCATCGCCGGCGGCCGCATTCCCTGCACCATCGACCGCGTCACGGGCAAAGGCGTCATCGAGACGAACCGCCCCGACGACAAGAACAAGCAGTACCAGGATGTAGTGAAGCAAGGTGACCAGCTGATTACCAAGCTGCAGAAGTACGGCCAGGCTGTGCGGCTGCGGGGGAGCGAGAGAGCATGAAACAGGGGGCCTCTTACCACCCTCTAGATTAGGACCCAGCCAAGATCATCCTTTGGATGACGGGAACGCGGCTTCGGCGTCTGCGGAAGGGGCAGGGGACGGGAGTGGCGGAATGGCACATTCTTGCTCATAAAACGAACATGTACCATTATTGAGATACAGAGAGGATGAGCTCAAGACACGGTAAAGCTGGGCCGCTTGCCGGCCTGTCATGATTTGGCTATGCTATCGCGCGCAGTCTATGATGGTACAATTGAATTCCAGCCGAAGCACACCCGTGGATGGGGTGGTGGGTGTTGCTCTTTCTGGGCGAGCAATCTTGGTCCTCGTTAATTCATAAGTCGGCGCCTATGCCGGGACCCCCGGGGTTGGCTACTTTTTTCGCGGACTGCCGTGTCACCGCAGCGCCATCCTCGTATCCCGGGTGGTGGCTCGGTCCGCGGCGCCAGTCCTCCCGACTGGCCGCGCCGCGCATGCGGTCGCCCGCTTCGGCACAGACGGGCGGCGACGGGGTTTTTCTACCGGAACTCGTTCATGAAGTCCTTGTGGAACTTGGCGATGCTGCCGACCCACTCGGTGCCGGGGGCCAGGAAGGTGGTACGGAAGTGCAGGGAGCCGTCCTTCTGGCCGAAGCCGGAGCCGGGCACGACGCAGACACCCGTGGCCTCGAGCATGCGCATGCAGTAGAACTCATCGGGGGTGCGGCCCTCGGCGGCGGCGGCGGCGGCGGCCTTGGCGGGCACGTGGATGGTCGGGAACAGGTACATGGAGCCCTGGGGCTCGGCGCACTCGACACCCTCCATGTCGCGGAAGGCCTCGTAGAGGGCGTAGGCGCGCTTCTTGAGGCCCTCGAAGATGGCCGTGTACTCCTGCTCGTAGAGGGCGTGCGAGGGTTCGCCGGCGCGCGGCGGGTTGACCATGAGCTCGACGAGGCACTGGCCGATGACGGGCGCGCACAGCGTGATGGAGACGAACTTGTAGATCTCGGCCTCGACCTCGGGGTGGAAGCCGATGAGCTCGAAGTAGCCGCCGCGGTGGCCGCACTCGCCCACCATGCCCTTGGACGTCGAGTGCAGCGACGCCAGCTCGACGCCGTCGTAGCGGCCGGGCGCCTCGCGCTGCAGCTTCAACAAAATCTCGCGGAACGAGTGGAACTTGCCGACGAAGACGTTGGTCTGGTAGACCTCGTCGGCAATGACGACGAGGTTCTCCTTGGCCGCAAACTCGAGCACCGCGCGGATGTCGGCCTCGGACAGCGAAGCGCCCGTCGGGTTGCCCGGGTTGATGATGACGATAGCGCGCACGTCGACGCCCTCCTTGTTGGCCTGCTCGTAGGACTCCTTGATGGTCTCCAACGAGGTGCCCCAGTTGGCCGCCTCGTCGAGGTAGTATGGCACGCACTTGGAGTTGAGCACCGACAGCGAGGCCGTGTACAGGGGGTACTGGGGGATCGGCACCAGGACGCCGGTGCTGGGCCCGGCGCAGATGGTGTTCAGGAGCGTGTTAACACCCGACGAGGCACCGCCGGAGAGGTAGATGTGGCTCGGGTCGGCCGGGAAGCCGTCGCGCCCTGGTTGGTTCGTGGTCAGTTGCCAGCGTTCACCTTCAGCTACGGGTGCAGGGGGGAGCGCCTACTCTCGAGGAACTTGGCCACGCTCTCCTTGATGGCGGGCACACCGGCGCTGGCGCTGTAGGCACCCACGCTGCCGACGTTCTTCAGCAGCCAGCGGGCGCGCTCGATCACATCGGACTTGTAGCCGAGCTGGTTGGTCAGGACATCCTCGTGCTCCAGCAGCAGCGGGTTCTCCATCAGACTGAGAACCTGGCGGAAGAAGGTGATGGGCTTCTGGTCCAGCTGCTGGGGGTTGCCGATGTTGGCACTGATGACCTGCTTGAAGGGCAGGTCGGTGTCGCCGTTGCGCAGTTTGGCGCGGTACTCCTCCGACTTGACGGCCAGCTCGCCGCGGACGGCGTACTTGGCCTCAACCACGTTCGGGTTGATGTTCTTGAGCGTGAGGCGACCCATGCTGACGGCGGGCTTGAAGTTCTTGTGTTGGAAGTTCGGGTGGCCGGTATGGAATCCTCGCGACCCTGTCGATGGAGGGGTAAAATACGACAGTGGCGGGGCTTGAACTGTGATAGTTGTGTGAGTCAACACTCTCGGCCCAGACCAGCCACGGAAAAGAGACAGGAAAGCGTACGAAGCAGGAGGTTATACGGGCGGGGAACGGGGAACCCGACGTTGGACAACGAGGAACCACAGAAGACAGGGCTGGGCAAACAAGGGCGCGGGCTATAGTTGCAGTGTTGGATGTGGACCGTAGCAGAAGCAGAGGGAGGCACTTTTTCATAGGACAACAGAGAAAATATTGCAGGGGTCTGGAACTCAGCAAGTATGACGGATAGGGTATGACCCGACCCGGCTATGCCGCTGGGCGCCAGCACCTTGTGACCTGGGCACAGGGCGAACCAGAGCATTCCCTGGCAGGCGCCGGCGATCAAGTAACAGAGACACGCATCTGGCGCAGGCCGTGGAGCGCACGAGTCCACCCAAGAGGCGGACGCCCGGGATACGTACAGAGACGGCGTATACCTCACACCCGCCGCGAGCTTTGCGCGCGCGGGGGCCGAGGTCGGGGTTGTGTGCGGTCAGGGGACCGACGGGATCGGCCTAGCCGTATCGCGACGAGCGAACGTGCAGCTAAGAGTGGAGCGACCGTGCTAAGAAGGCTCTACCGGCAGGGAGATCTGGGTGCAAGATCTGGCATCGCAGGGGATGGAACGCTGGCCGTGGCGGTACATAGGTGGCGAACAAACGGGGTCGCGCCACCAGGACGGACGTGTGTATGGGGGTTCTCGACCAGCGACGGGCGGCAGAGGGGGAGGGGATTTTCACTGACGCGCGCAGACGAGGGAAGGGCTGCAAGGCAATAGACCAGAAAGGATAAAAAGAAACGAGTGGTTCCTGAGCACATACCGGTAACCCGACGCATCCCGCGCGGGATGTGTGCCGTGCCCGCTGTCAGTGATGGCCAAGTGATGGCAGTTTGACGGGCCCCTAACAGGGATGCCCGCGCTGGAAGGGCCGCCGCCATTGGGGGGGGGGATGTTTTCGGTGGGAGGGGGACGCACGCCTGGCGAACCGCGACAGCCTGCCTGGGTCTGGTGCGTGCAGGCAGGAAAAACAACAGACGGCCGAGTCTAATGCTGATGAACAAGGTAAAGGTCAGAATGACATATCGAATGAGCCGAGACAGACCAACGTTATATCCGCGTTGCAGAGCCGACAGGGAATGGGAATGAACGACACGGGGACCTGCGACGACTGGCTCAACTTGCGCAGGGCGCTCGACTGGGACTCCGGGGTCGGGAAAGAGACCCCTCGACCCCTCCAGACCAATCCCCTTCCAGCGAATCAGCCCGTAGGCTAGTTGTCGAGACCAGGGGGGCTGCTGATAACCCCGGTCTCTGGACGGGCCTGGTATTATTGCCGTAGGCAGTTCGAACCGCCGATCCGGAGCCCGAGATAACGGTCTCTCGGTGGCCTATGTGCTGGTGCAGTATTCTTTACTAACAGTACCACTTACAACACCTTCGGACGGCATTCGGCATCCAGTTTCGGTTACCGTCATACTGCCCTGTCTGGCTTTGTTGCGGGAGCTTATGTATATTTCGTGTGGGTTCCCATGTCGATTCTCCCATGTCCGGCAAACACCTGACAACTTGTACCACATCAACCTTTGCCCGTAAGCAGCTCGACGACAACCGCCACGTGGGCCGCCAAATTCCCTGTTCCCTCTCGTCAGTCAGTGCATGATGGGCAGTCATGGGTCCCTTCCTCCGTCCAAATTGACTGCCACGAGGGCCCAGAGTGCCGTGATGTAGTTCGTTCGTGGCATCCACCGTGGGCGCGGCCGCTCTCTTTTTTGCTCCCAGAAGCCCGGCACTTCACCAGAAAACATATGGCTCTGCGTCCGTAGCCTCCATCCCAGGGTTCGGGAAGATCGAGTCAGCTCTATGGCTTCCGGTCCTGGCCAGCGACCTGCACAATCGCGCACCGGCATCATCACAGACCATAACAGGGACGTCCAAATGCCAAGGCGCGACAGAAAGAGGCTGTTGTCCTGATGCTCGGGGCGTGCCGTTTCTCACCGGTCACTTTTTGACCCGGGCCCTGCGACAACATCAACCGCCGCACCCGCACGGCCAAGAACTGTATTTTGACGTGTAAGCCACAAGTGGTGTGTGCCGAATGGCCTATCGCTCTATGCCTATGGGCAAGCTTGTTTCACAGTGATCGTGCGCAATGATATTATTTCCCCCAAGTGCTAGCGTTGCCTCTCGGCATCGCATGCTACTTTGCCGCCCTGCCCGCTGACAATACCAAGGGTGCAATATATCCAAACGCCGCCAGGGCCAAAACCCGCTGTCATGGCGAGAATTCGTCATGATTTCCCGATACGTCACAAGAGATGCGCGTGTTGGTCGCGACCTGCGCATGTCCTCTCGAAACCCCCTAGACGCCCGTGCTCGCCAACTTCAGTTTTCCAGCGGCGCCACCTACGCCGTTTCTCTTGGCGTTAGTCAAAAAACTTGCATCAAGGTGTGTTCAATATCATGGGGAGATGGGTTTCGCCGTACCAGCCGCCAGATCCAGCGAGTTCCCAGCGATGCCTACAGTGCCGTCGAGAAGGCCCCCGGCCGTGCCGACGGCGTTGCCCAGCAGACCGATGATACCGCCACTATCAACCAAAGCACACGTTAGTGCTTCAATCTTGAAGAACCGTATGTCTCCCGGTCCGTCCATCTAAAACGAAACTGGGCTAGCTGGCGTACTTCTCGGCAGGCCACGGTGCAGGAGCTGCGACCGAAAGACCTATCAGGGCAAATGCAAGAAAAAGAGTATAGATCTTCATGGTTGATGCCGACAGTGTGAAGCACGGTGGTTTCGTAGTGTGCCTGGATTCGAACGGAACCAGTTGTAAAATCATTAGGAGCGGACCGCTGCTGCTTGATAGCGAGACGGGATCGTAGCGACGGAGGCAGGGAATGACAAAAGAAATATATGAGGGGTGAAGAACAAGCTGATCATGGTTCATCAGCAAAATTCTGGATATCAGGGGACGAAAAGCGGTTTATATATACTGCAAATGCAAGAAGAGGTCTTTCTCGTAGTCACTGTCCGTTCACGTTCCATTTCCCTCGGCTCTCTTATCGCAATTCGTTTCATCTGATGAGTCGTCTGCAGCCATATTAAGGTGTGTTTTGCTTGTTTCAAGCACCAAGGATGACAGCTTTCGATCGTCTCTCGCTTCTCCCTGAGATTGGAATTTGTGTCGTGTCATCTTGCCATGAGTTGAGAAATTCCGAGCTTCCCTCTACACTACTACGTGCAACCTACTGTAGTCAAAGTAGCTAGTGAACACACAATGCTGTAATAAAAAGAAAGTTGCTGCTGATCAAAAGCACCTTGGGTTTACCTTTTACCAGGTTAGAAATCGCGTCACTACTTCATCGCAGGCATGTTTCATCTAATAACCAAAACGACTCCGCTTCTCCTTCAAACCACCTACCTCTTTGGCATATTTTTAGTCACTTGGCCCGAACTCTGTTCTAATCAAGAAGCAGGTATAATCAAAGAAGATAATTTGGCAGCACTTATTTGCGAGGCCCGGCATATGGTGGAATTGCGTCTCGCGACTCGGCTCAACTGTGGCCGGTTACACAGGTTAGCAGAGGACCGGGAGGACATTCTGGCATCTATGACTTGTGCCCAGAAATTCTCGACCAACGGCTACCCGTAAAAGACCTCTTCTTTGTGGTTGGGCCTGAAGAAATTTTGTTGCCCAAAGAGAATACACCTAAGTCCTTGTAAAAAGAGAGTGACTCGTTAACAATGAGGTCAGGGGCTAGAAACGGCTATCTCACGAAAAAAGAGGTCGGGGGCCACAAACGCTGTCCTCGTGAATAAAGAGGTCAGACGCTAGAAACGGCTGTCTCGTGAACAATGAAAACAGATGCTTTTAAGAGGTACAAAGCAACCTTTGAAGACATTGGCTGATAACAATATCGTAGAACGTGACCTCGATACCAACACTGACCCATTACGCGTGCTTATATATTCCCCGTATATGACGTTAACTTTGAGAATTCCTTAGTACACTCCAGGCACAATCTCGACATCGCCTTGACAGGTCATCTGCGACAATCTGCAACTGCGACATAAAGCTAACCACATATACATAAGCCAAACGGTAACACATCTCGAGACGAGCCCATCGTGGTGGATTCCGACAACGGCAAAATCACTCCTGGAATCTCCTGTGTACTACTGCGAATATAGCCAAGAGGAAAAGAATACGTTTCTCTGCTGCGCTTACGTAGAGCTAGGAACCGACGGCCAGGTGCCAAACACTGCTCCAAATGGCAGCAACCGGCGGCAGTACGGCTGGTAAGAGCGCCTCGACGTTTCCGTTTGGTTCCGGCCCGATGACGGCACGGCGCCGAAGGAAACGGGCAGCCTGGGGGCCGCCCTCTTGCAGCGGGATCAGACCTGCGGCGGGTCTTTCAGGAATAGCATGAGAAGCTTCGCCGCTGAAACGGCCATGAAGGAGAGCACAGAAGAATTGGAACTGGTCAAGCAGGACTTCGATTTTGACGACTTCGCACACCTTCCCGACGAGCGGCCCAAGGAGATCGGTGCCCAGGAGACGTGCGTCTAGGGTGCCGAACTCAACAAGGGAAACCTCTTCATCGTAGATAGCCTGTCAGTCGACCTGAAGATGTGGTGCAAGGGGTTGGGCCGCCACCTCTTCCAGGTCCTGGTGGAAATCGCGCCTCGCAAAGGCCCCCACTACACGATCCTTGCGCGGCCCGTGTTCTTGGCCAAGAAGACGTGGGAGGCCATGGAGGAGGAGATGAATGGGGTTGAGTTGACGACCGAACAGAAGAATGAGATCAGGGCGGACAATCTGGAGCCGCCCCTGCAGTTCTAGCACGCCCTAGGCCTCCGGCGCGTTGGTGCTCTAGAGTGGCTCGGTCTCTCTTCCGATAGAGACCACGCAGCCACCCGCCTTCCAGAGGAAAAAGATGCCGAGAAGAATAAGCAGGCATGCTGCGAGTGCTAGATAGAGCGTGTGAACTGTCGAGGCAAGCTACCGAGCGGTTTCGGTTTGGTGGAGGAGGGCAATGCTTTTCTTTCCTTCAGGGGCAACTTAACCTATGTGTTGGGGTAAGTGAGATACAATTATATTGTCCTAGGCTTTTTAGCCGGACCTTACAAAAAGCCTCCGCCGAGCCATGAGTGAAAGGAGGTTTGCATTATTCCTCCCTCAAGTATTACTAGCACTGAGCTTTGCATTTCTTGATTTCTAGTTGTGACTAATAGTCGCAGTATAGGTTACACTGGCGCGTGAGGAACTTGTAGCCTCCAGCTCCTGCACGCCTCAATGCATCGGCTTCTTAATCCTTGCTCTTCGCCGCCTCGGAAGGGACGGTGTAAGGGTCGGTCGTTTGTGCTTTCCAAGCCTGAACAATATATCTGGAGGGGGGAAAAAGTACGTGTTGGTACTTGTCAGGCGGTTCAGATGCAGGTGGGGATCATCGCTGAGAACTTACTTGGTGTGGCTTCCTCGGGCTGCGAGCGCACCGCTCTCGGTTTTGAAAACGATTGAGGTGTACGCCAGATTCTTACCCACTGGGATGTATCAGTAGCCGACATCGTAAACACCTTGGCCGCCATGTGCCAGGACTATAGAAACCTACTCTTGTCGCAGGTAGCTGTACCCAGAATCTTCTCGCCGACCTTGCCTCCACTGCTAATGTACGTCACTGAAAGCCGGGGGGTTCCTTCAGGTCAGCATTGCTCGGGGGCTATCTATGTAGTCATGGGTTGCTCCTCACCATTCAAATCCGTGGACACACCGGTCGCGAATAGGCCCATGGAAGCAACAGCAAGCGAGCCGCCAAAGTCGACCATGCTGGCGATGGTGCCGCCGTGCATGATGCCCAGACGGTTCTGCCCAGGAGTCAGTACGTAATGTGAGGCTCACGCATGACTCTGGGCTGCTGGTACCGTATGGTGCTTGGTGATGTCAAGCTCAAAGTCGACGGTGCCAGGTTTCGCAGCAGTCACTCGAAGCTATGGGTAATCATTGACAAGTGAGTTCCCTGTTTTCGCATGGCCCGTGGAATCAGACATACATGCTTTCCGAACAGCCTGCCGCTGGCTGTCAGAGAAAACGCCGTTGTCGCATTGAATTGCCCCAGCTCACCAGCCGGGAAGGGGAATACTGACCTCGGCTCCAGGCCCGAATCGACCATGAAGGACTTGACGACCTGTCAAGATGGGCGCTTCTCCATCAGCGCGTGCCCATTATAGCCGTTGGCAATATGCGGGGGTGGGGAGGACGAGACGTCCGAAGCCCACGAACCTTCTGCACAAATGCCAGGGGATTAACAGCGGCTTTGGACGGCATGATGAATACTGAGAACGGAAACAAAAACTTAATTGGACACAAAGGGGGCGAGGTGATGGTTGGGATGTCGTCCTAAGAAGCTCAAGCTCGGGTATTCGAAGCGATCGGTCAATGGGAATTGGAAGCGATAGAGGCCCCCGCCCGCGTTGCCGGTAAAGCGGGCCCGTATCTGCTTGTCTGCCTATGGATCCGTGTCCAGCTACCGCCTCCGTACTCTTTCCATGACTAGGGCTACTTAGGTAGGGCCAGCAAACTTGAATAGATCTGCCAGTGGTGCCTGGTTCTAGAGATGTAACTGCTAGAGATAGATAGGCAGTTATTACCTTGTATACAGAAGAGGGAAATACGAGACGATAGCCGGCTTCCCACGCCTCCAGTACAGGTGGGCTGCCCGGGGCTTACGCTAAGGAACCTTGGGTAGCGGGACGGATGAAAGTGGGGTCGGGCTTTTTCCAGAGAAATAAATTTAGCCGCCAATGGTTCTCGCCTGCGGCAGTCAAGACAGCCAGTCAGCCAGTCATTCCGTCTCACAGGCTCCTTTGCGCCTCTCCCACTTCGGCTTCTCCTCTTCCTCCTCATCGTGCGACCGTCATGGCTGCCTGCTGAACGGCCACTACCATGGAGACCATCCCGACGAGGCCCAAGAAGAAAGCCACTCCCACCAAGCCCGCCTTCGTAGTCAACGGGGACGGGTATACGCGTCTGCACATTACGCCCCTCGACCCCGAGCTCTTCAACGTCGTTGTTCCTGCAGCAGCGCGCCCGCTCGCCCGCAACGTATCATACCACTC
Organism: Nigrospora sphaerica; assembly: GCA_018287875.1. Taxonomy (NCBI): domain Eukaryota; kingdom Fungi; phylum Ascomycota; class Sordariomycetes; order Amphisphaeriales; family Apiosporaceae; genus Nigrospora; species Nigrospora sphaerica. The sequence goes on from JAGVVL010000017.1 coordinate 1,972,509, forward strand.
CATTGAGGCCTTTCCGGAACGGCGCTACGGCTTCGTGGACCTGCCTCAGCCCGACGCCGAGAAGCTGAAGAAGAAGCTGCACGGCGCCGTGCTGAAGGGCGTCAAGATGCGTGTCGAGCCTGCGAGGTCAGAGTCCATACCGCAACCGACGGGCGACGTGCCAGCCGACCCCCCACGCGCCAAGAAGCCCAAGAAGGAGAAAAAGGACAAGAAGCGCAAGCGTGACGAGGAGGTTGTCGAGGGTGTCGCCATCCACGACCGCAAGATTAAACGGGGCTGGACCGTGACCGAGGGCGACATGATCAAGGAAAAGCGGAAAGACAAGGAGAGGAAGAGCAAGGACAAGAAGGACAAAAAGACCGAGAAGGGCCGGAAAATCAAGTCCAAGTACACTGACGGGCCCGAATGTCTCTTCAAGCAGAAGCTGCCCGAAGTCCCCGGCACCAAGGACGCTGCTGACGCCCCTGACGCGCCGAAGCGCAAGAAGAGAAAGGGCGACCGCGAGGTCGTAATCCACGAGTTCGCCAAGACGAACAAGGTCCCAACCTTTCTCAAGTCCACCGTTGAGGCCAACACATCGGAGCCCCTGACATTCGAGGATGGCAAGGGCTGGGTCAACGCCGAGGGTGAGGTCGTTGAGCCCATGAAGATCACACGGCCAGCCACCCCGGTCAAGACGAAGCCAGCGAAGAAGAAGAAGAAGAGGTCGCCCGAACCGGAGCCGGAGCTCGTCCAGGAAGACGACGACGACACCAGCAGCAGTGGCTCCTCGTCTGGTTCTGAATCCGAGGCGGAAATCCCGCCTAGTAAACCCAAGCTGGCAACGAAAGCGAAGGCGAACCAGAAAACTCTAGAGCCCGCTGCTACGCCTGCCGACGACGATGATACCAGCAGTAGCGGTACCTCGTCCGAGTCCGAGTCCGAGGGCGAGAACTCGGCAGACGAAGCACCGAGGCCCGCAACTCCCCTACAGAAATTGACAGTCGATACTGCCGCTACCAGCAGTCCCTCTTCGTCCAATGCTCAGCTGGAATCTTCCCGGCCCAAATCATCAGCCTCGGCCACAAGTCTTACCATCAAGATCCCGCCCGTGACCCCAGCCAAGGTGCACCCTCTGGAAGCTCTATACAAACGACCTGCCGGCACCACTGGTGAGGCTGCGCCGGTCGAGTCCCAGCCCTTTAGTTTCTTTGGGAATGACGATATCGAGGATGAGGGCGAGGAAGGCGACGGCGCCGAGGCGGACGGCCCCGCCCTTCCCATGACGCCCTTCTCCAAACAGGATCTTGAGTTCCGGCATACCCGGAGCGCCGCGCCCACACCTGACACAGCCCACCCGAGTCGCCTGGCCAACTTCTGGCCCAGCCAGGCCGAGATGCCCGAGGAGTACGACGAGGACGCCGAAGATCTCGAGGATGAGGAGGGTGACACGACCATGGCCAACACGGCCGCCAACAGCTCCAAGGAAGAGACCAGCGACTTTCAGAAGTCGTTCTGGGAGAACCGGGGCGACCTCAATCGTTCCTGGAAGAAGCGGAGAAAGCTGGCTCATAAGGAGAAGAGGAACCGGGAGAACCGCGCGCGTGCTGCCCGGGCAATTTGATGATTCGGGATATGAAGTCGAAGCTTTCTCGATCTAGATGTCCTATACATGTAGACGACTTGTACGCCGATACCCCATGTCCGCTGGGATGCAGCGAGTATTCCTATTAGCATTCTTCCTTACTGAGATATGGCTTGGTAATAGAGGCACCCGTGAGTGTTTCGGGGCCTTGAGCAACTCCGCCGACCCGTTTCTTTGTGTGGATGACTTACGGAAAGCATCCTAAAGCCAGCTGTGGCGGTATTTCAGCGAGACCCAAGGTGTTTCCATTTCCGCGACGGAGCAGCAGATGCCGTTCGGCTATCGTTGTCTGCTCAACTTAGGACACCTGGATGTTTTATCTTGCGTAAGACCGTTAACGGTACAGGACTGTATAGTGTTTTCTATCGCGAACGCTTGTTTACCACTTGATATTCTTCTAGCTTGGTGAACAGAGCAACCTGGGTTAGGTGAATGCTTACTCGCGTACCTTTTCAAGTAACCAGGTCATGACTGCAAAGCAGGAGGACAGCTTCTCAGTCTTTGTCGGTAGAAACCAAAGAAGATCGGACACACTCTAGATTCCTTCCGGTCTATTTGGAAGCTATATTCTACCACTGAAGATGGCACGTGGCGCACGCCAGCAAAGGCCGACAGGTCCCCCGCTTTATAGGCAGATAATGTATATTGGCCTGTTCTAGACTGTACCCATGAGTATTTCGTCTTATATTCATATCCATTGCATCACTTAGATTCAAAACAGAGACGACCAGGATCTACGGCCCCCCTGGAAGGAGTGACTATCGGCATTCTGGCGCGGCGTCATCGACAGCGCCACCAGGAGCTCATGGGAGGCAACCAAGCCATGGGATGCGCCTCGTGAGCTTACCATACGACGCCTGGGCTCGGCATACCCTCGAGAATGTATTCTATGCCCCTACGCCTCGCCAATATTAGGGCGAAGATGTAAATCTACCGACTAAGAGTCGGATTCAGCCACGTAATTCCGGTGTGAGCACGATGGCAACAGGACGAGGCCTAGGCACGCGAGGATGACGGCACTGGACCTCGGCCATGACTGCATTGGACCATCGCAGCAGAAATGATACAGCACGAGATGGAGGGTGCTACACAGGCCAAAAACAATTCCTATGGTTTTGTAGAGAAGGGACCGAGCACAACTTTTCGAGGCAATCATTCCTTATTTTGGACGGAAATGACGCTCCGAATTTAATGCCGGTGTTCTTCGTCTGCTGAAAAATGTAAGCATCGTGTTTCTTCCGAAATCAAGGAAATGCCGAGTCCCTTCGTAGGCTACTGGCGTTTGCCATTTCACTCCTGGGCACCTACATCACAACCCGCCATGTTCACCAGCGTCTATCACCACCAGAGAGCTCATCGTTTCCATTAGTCGCATCCATCGAGGAGGTGAATACACATTGAATTGATCTGAAAGCAGATGACCCCTCCATCAGCCAGAGGGTGTTGTTGTGCTGCTGCTTCGTACCCAGCCGCGTCGTAGTAGCCCCCCCCTTCCCCTTCTCTGCACCGTCGCGTCTTTTCTATGTACTTTCTTCTCGTCCCGCGAATCCTCCTTTTGCGCCCAAGGAACCTGAGCGTCACCGTAACACGTTGGCTTGCGTTCGCAGGCTGCATCCATTCGTGCAAATCAAATCTTGGGTCTGTCTCTGGCAGAGAATCCCCCCTGCCCAGAACCCCCGGATTCTCACAAGACGGCAAGGCAGCAAGATATTGTCCCTCCTGGTCGCAACTATTGCTTTCAAATCATCCAAGCTCACTTGCAGGTAGAATATCATCGAGACCCCGACCAAAATTCTTTCCTACTTGCTAACATAACAATAAACAGTGCCTCCCACGCGACGACTCTAGACGGCGGCATGTCGCTCAAAGGTTCGCCCTGGCGGCACCACTCGCTGCCTGTGGTTTCACGACCTGACAACCCTACGCCTTCCAAATCATCCGCCATGGCCGGAAACGACGGCGACGATTGGCCCCTGTCCAATCACGGTGGCAGTGGCGATGGTGTCGAGTCCTCTTCCACCACGAGCTCGTCCGCCAGCGACAAGAAGCTGGCGATCCCTTCATGCGAATCCCGGGGTTTCCAGACATACTTTTCCCGTCGCCAGCCGACCATTCTGGCGTCCTCTGGCCCCCACGAACCCGCCGCTGCCCATCTTTCGCTGGCCACGGCGAGTCGTTTCGGTTCGCGTGCCAGTTTCCAGAGCAGCTCCACAGGCCGCCAGCTCAAGGAAGGCCTGGCCAGCACGGGATCTTTTTTCTCCCTCACCAAGTCGCCCGTCAAAGTGGGCAAGCCCTCTGGGTTCCACCATACTGCTGGCAGTGCTGAGTTTGGAGGCCACCCCTTGGCCAGGAGCCTCGACGACGGCCCCGGTTCGGGCCCGGGATCCGTGAATACGCGGATTGACACGCAGTCGGTCCTGCTCGACGTCCGCACACATAGCCGCTTGAGCAACATCACGTCGCTTCCCGTATGCATGCCGAACGCGGCCTCGTCCATGGGCGTTGCCGACTTCGACGCAAGCTCGACTCGCAGTTCAACACGTCCTGATGCCAACCCCCTTCCGTCTCCCCGTACTCATGGGGTCTGGAACGACGACCAAGAACCAGCCTCATTCGTGGTACCAGAGTTTCTTCCAAGAAAATCGAGCTTTCTTCGATACTTGTCCCTGGCCAAAACGAAGGAGAATCTCGACATTGTCGTCTCGCTAGTGTTGATTCATCTCGCGCTCGTCTCGGCTATAGCTGCCCTTGGGGTCATTGCTCACATCAGTGGAAAGAGTCGCACTCTGCCAACGGCTGTTATTGCCTGGATCAGCGTGTCCATTGCCATGCTGGTCCTCTTTGGGATCTACCTGATCTACAGTATCTGCCAACGATGGTCCACTCTCCGCTACCGCCAGCGCCGTAGCCGCATTGTAGAGGAGGAGGCTTATCGCATGAGCAACCTGGACAAGATGAGCCACCACGGCCACGGTGCACCCGCTATCTACGAGCCGGAGTCTGAATCACAGCCAAACTCAGAGCCGACGGGGCCGGCCGAGGGCGAACCTGAGGACATGAGCGAAATGAAGTGTGCGAGCATTATTGACAGCCGACGCCAGAGCCTTCTCAACAGCCGGCGCGACAGTAAGCGTACCGGCGGCATCTTCGACGCGCAGCTGGTGGAGGACGGGCTACAGGCGCTAGAGGCAGGCCAAACAACTCCGCGCGCCAGCCTGATCGGCATTGCCCGGAGCGATTCGCTCCTCCTCAGCGCGGCACGGCGACAGCGATACGAGAAGGAGGAGGAGCCGAGCATATCGTCCAGTAGCACCGTGACGGGAGCCGCCGAGGAGCCCGAGGCCGAGACGGACCGGGCCATCACGAGCGATCGGCAGCAGCCCGCAGAACCGAGCAGCCCCTTCGACGAGTTGGTGTGCCGCGTGCCGACCGGCTACAGCCTGCCCAGCAGCAGCAGCCAAGCGAGCACCATCTACAACCTTCCCGTCGCGCCCCTTACGCCGCCGCCGCCGCCGCCCGGCGCCGGCCTGCCGTCGTGCGGCACGCACTCGACGCTGGACTCGCTGTACGGGGCGTACGGGGCCGACCCGTGCGCGGCGCGGGCGCAGTACGCGGCGGACGCGCCGACGCGGCCCGAGGAGGCGCTGGGGTCGCACCCGGTGGCGCACGTCGTCGTCCACGCCCGGCTAGGCACCAACAACCCGTTCCGCCCGCGCCCCATCACGACCGAGGTCGGCACGCCCGAGTCCCAGAAGAGCCTGGACCGCCGCCCCCGGCCCCCCGTGGCGGCCGCGCCCGCGCCCGGCGAGAGCGGCGGTGTCGCGGACAGGGAGCCGGAGCGCGACCCCTGGGCCTGGGGCTGCACCATGACGCCCATCGACGAGGAGCGGAGCGAATCGGCTCATGGCGGTTTTTGATCCATGGCGGTTTGTCATGGCGAGCGGCTTCCGAGACGGTCCTTGGCGGAATGGTCGGTTCAACCTCTTCCCCGTCCTCGGGTGACCTTGCTGCATGGGTCGGCCAAGGGAGAAGGGTTTCGACTGGCTATGGGGTGCCCGGCAGAGATGGTAACCATATCTTTTAGGCGACAGGCGGCAATGGTTTTGTTTGTGTTCTTGGCTCCCGTCTTAGGAGCCCCTAATTCCTTGTACAATACGGCGAAGTACGTCACTGAGGGAACACGAAGACATAGAGCGTCACGAATACACGCTCTTATTACCACTTGGGTTTATATCGATCCTATGCAGAGGTGTTCAACCACTGATTTGCCTTGTAAGGATCGTTTTATAGCCTGTCTTTTGCTTGTGCTCCTAGTAAGCGCCCCTAAGCGTGCCGTCGCAAGCGTAGATCTAAAGAAAGCACAGCCAATCACGAGCCCGCGAAGGGGCCTTGGCGGCCCAGCACCCCTGATGCGTCTAGCGGCCGCGAGACCCTGACTCTTTCTTTCTCTCTACTCGCCGTGTCTCCGGGCTTCCAACGTAAACCCGCGCGTTCTCCCCTAGACCTGCCTATTCGGGCTACCTCGCACATCAGCTGCCGGGTGCCAAGAGGCGGCCAGGAGAGAGTGATCGTCGCAGCGTCCTTATCTCACACACGTGCTGCATGCGCTTCAGCGAACCATTCGGCACCTATCCCCTCGTGTCGCGTCTTCCGGGCCCCCAAGCCGCGCCGGCCCTTGTCATGGCCATTTGCACATTCCTCAAACGGCGATGGGCTCCCGAGGGGGAACGTCGACCCCTGGTATGGGTATAGGTATATAGAGCCGGTGTGGCACGACCGCAATGGTAGCCTTTGCGAAATCCTCCAGCGAGCCCTACGTCCCTCTACCCGCTCCCTCCGTGCCAGCTTCGCCCCTTCCCCGCCGTAAAGCCTCTGCCCGTTCCCCCGGATCTTCCTGCCCCGGCCCCAGTCGTCAAGATGCGCTTCTTCCTGCCTCTGCTCCCCTTCCTGGCCCTGGCCGCCGCGGCGCCCGCAGTCCTCGAGGAGCGCGCCGCGACGACCTGCGGCAGCACCTTTTACAGCGCCGATCAGGTTAATCAGGCTGCGCAGCGGGCTTGCACCAGTAAGTGACATCGGGTGTTCTTTGTTTGCCCTTCCCAATAAGTCCCTTCCGTTGGACTTCCATGGCTCTTTGCTTCCCGTGCTCCGAGCCCGAGTGTGCTCCGGGATCTACACCGCGGCCCCCTGTTTTGGGACATTGCTGACTCGGGACGATGGTAGTGACCCGCAACAACCAGCAGGCCGGCGGCTACCCGCACACGTACAACAACTACGAGGGCTTCAACTTCCGCGTCGCGGGGCCCTACATCGAGTTCCCCATCAAGAGCAGCGGCCTCTACACCGGCGGTAGGTTCCTGAGCAGTCCATTGGCGTGCCGTGGGCCCCCCCTATGTACAGTGATCCGACTTTCGCGTAGGGCTGCCGCGCTGTGCCGGTTCTGTATTCTCCCATCCATTCCAGTGAAACGAGCATCGCCAAGATTGTCGTCCAGAATGGGACGTCGGGACGAGCACGTAGCTGACGGAACTTTCGCGTACAGGCAGCCCGGGCGCGGACCGTGTCATCATCAACACTGCGTGCCAGCAGGCGGGTGCCATCACCCACACGGGCGCCAGCGGTAACAACTTCGTTGGGTGCTCGGGGACTAACTAGACGTTCGGCTTCGGCATCGTCTGTCACGGTCAAGGCATTACGGTGGCGCCCCCATGGCTGTCGGATGGGGTGAGGCGAGGGGGCAAGCGGAGCCATTGGCCTCTCAGGACCCATTGCTCAAATACGTAACTACATTAGCACTTGCCTCGGAAGTTCTGTTAAGGTCGAAGGGGTTTCCCGAGGCCGGTTTTCGTAGCAGGAAACCGGGATCCTTACTCTCGGCTCGAGATTCCTACCAAGGACTTACATAGCTCTGAATGAGATGCAGGAATAAAGAAGTCGGCCTCTGTGTTGACATTCAACCTACGTTTTCTAGTTCCGGCCTGGAATGGCTTGGGAACTACCAGTACTTTGTATTTATTTAGCTAGTAAAGGGTGATAATCATCGGGCCCTCAATTGGAGGGCCTCGAAGGGTTCGATGAACCACTGCGGTCACAGGATCAGAGGCGAATCTCGAATCACTCATCCACCCAACATGAGTTAATGAAACGATATGGAGAGCAAGAGGTGTTCGTCGACGGGTCCGATTGAGATGACGCAAAAAGCCAACACTGCCCTGATGGCGTTGAAGCTTCTGACGGAACCGACAAACAGCTTCTTTCGCCAGCTGGCTGGACACAACAGCTGTATTTCCTGATACAATACATTGATATTCATGTTAACTTTTCTCTCTCGTTGATTGACCAGGCAGCTGTTCCTCCAAATGGTTTGCAATACCGCGTCGATTGTATTCTTGGCTAGCACTGGATAGTGACATGGAGGGTGTCGCTTGGGTTTTAAGTAGTAAGCCGACCACTGGTGAACGAAGGCCCTGCAATACTCATAAAGCACCCGCATATTGTGACCCCCTTAGCCTGTCTGCCTTGCGCTGGGAGCCATGCCGAAGCGTTTGGTAACCGCCATAAGTCACCCGTCGCTCTGTCCTGGCAATGGAAGCTATGCATCCTCGATGCCCGGCTCTGAAGAGGGGATTCCAAAATGAGATGCGTGGATTCCGAAATGGTCAACAGACGGTTTCTACTTTCGATGCGAGCAACTGTACATAGATTTGCCACCAGACGAGGTGGTAGGGGAAAGGAACCTTGTTGGTTTGACATAGTTTGCCATTTGTCTGTCAGGGGTACCCTTTGGTTTGAGGTGTTTGTATGCATGCCAAAGCAACGTTGGTTTTCCGATACTCCCTACATGAAGCTGTATGGACACGAAACTGATGGCGAACGTCATTTGGCTGAAGCGAGACAACGAAAGGTGCGTGAATCACCACATGGGTAGGGAATCTCGTCGGATTCACCCTCACAGAGACGTCATGTTAGTCACTACCCGTCATTGTTCACATTTGGCCTGCCTTGCAGCTCCGAATCATAGCTGTGGCGAGAAGTCGTTATTCATGTCCACAGTGTTCCCAGTGAAAAGTGGACTGGGAAGCGAGCGTGTGTGGACTTCTCTGGTCATCCAGTCACAGATATCGGCATTCAATTCGTTTAGCTCAAGGTATACCGCTTGATTTGACAACAAAATACGCAGGAAATAGAGAATGAACGTCTACTTGTCGGAAATTCCGGACGGAATGGCAGTTTCGCATCACCTTTCAGTTCCAGAATGTAAGTACTTAGATGCCATAGTTTCTGTCTTATTCAACCATGAGACCAAAGTGCAGAGTTTCTTTCCGCCCCGTGAGGGTGGCACCTACTTTCCTGTTCGAGTCGAATAGTTCGCTTCTATTTGAAGCTTCTATTTTTCTTTCCCCAAATCTTGGTCATTGGTAAGTACATCTTCTTGGATAGCCTCGGCTCATCACCCGATATGCTAGCACGAACCGCCTGTGACGCTGCCTTTTCTTTGGCCGGCGGTTAAGCTCAGCGAACACTCTCCCATCCTGATCGTAAAAGCGGTAATATTTTGAGCCACTTGGCCTCGCTTGATGCTGGCTTCAGGGCGTTTAGGCTTCAGTGAGAACAGCAGCGCCAAAGAGATCCTGGAAGATGCTTCATCACAAACCAGGACTATATCTACGGCTTTGATACTGGAGGATGTTGTGTGAAGAGCAGCAGCGCAAAAAAAGAAATACCGAGATGGCACCTGCAACTATCGCACGAGAGGACAGCAGCTTCTCAAGTTGACGTCCAGACTGAGTACCAAAGGGGTTTACCGAAACTATGAACCCCGTAAAGTAGCCCAGCAGCAGCCACCATGGGTTTTCCGGAGTCTGCTAGAGCAACATGATTGACACATGGGCCATCTGTGTTCATGTAGGTTGATTGCAGAAACGATGGGCAAGTAACAACGCCATGTGACGAATCTGTGGATTGGTGAAAGACGGTAGCGCGGGTTACCAGCTATACCAAGACACGAATCCAATTTATTTGAATCGAATCTGTTCGTATCCCTTCAGACATATGCCATTGTAGTAACGGGAGTGGATGGAAGTTGTGCCGATGTCCATCGTAAGGTGCTTGATCGATCGCTCTTTAGCAGATGCCACGCTAAACCAGCCCGCTTCGTCAGGCGCCAGGACTGCCTTGGCTTTCCCTGGAAAGTGGACCCGATTTGAGCTGAAAATGGGTCTCGGCCAAAGCAAGTCGCTCCAGCCCAGATGAATACTTCGTCATCAGCTTCATCAACTCCCGTCTAACCTTTTTCCTTCTCTACCTTTATCATTCCATCATCTTGACGTTACCTTAGTACCAAAGGTGGTCACGCGAGATCACCCCATCGGAGTGCGCATCTCGACCGATCGCTCGCGCGCGTCTCGCGCGACGCCATAACGCCAAGATGCAGGGCTTCAACATGGGCCGGTATGTCCCACCGGATCTCGAGGGCACGGTAGAGTCAGGCAATAAACTACACGGCAAACATGCACTGGGGCAGCGCGCCTCCAAGTTCCGATCCGAAGGGATCTTGGTAGTGCGCTTCGAGATGCCCTTCGCCGTCTGGTGCCACCACTGCCCGAAACCGACCATCATCGGCCAAGGTGTGCGCTTCAACGCCGAGAAGAAGAAGGTGGGAAACTACTATAGTTCGCCCATCTTCAGTTTCCGTATGAAGCATGCAGTCTGTGGCGGCGTCATCGAGGTGCGAACCGACCCCCGGAATACCGCCTACGTCGTCACCGAAGGCGGACGCAAACGGGATACCGGCGAAGACAAGGTCGGCGAGGGCCAGATGGAGATCATGACCGATAAGGAGAGGCAAGCGCTCCGGGGAAACGCTTTCGCGAAACTCGAGAAGACCATTGAGGATCGCGAACAGTTGGCGCAGGCCAAGCAGAGGATCGAAGAAATCGAGGAGGCCAACAGTCGCGACTGGGAGGACCCCTACGAACAAAACCGCCGACTTCGAAAACAGTTCCGCATCGAGCGCCACGAGAGAGAAGCAGAGGGCAAAGTGACGGAAGATTTGAAGGAGCGTTTTGGGCTGGGCATCGACGTGTTGCCTGCGCAGGTTGAAGATGCAAGAAGGGCGGCTCTTGTCGATTTTGAACCGCGCGCATGGAGAGACGGACCCAACGACAAGGCCATCTTGAAACCCCTTTTTGGCCCAGCAGCCGCCAAGCCACTCCCGGATTCCAGGCCCGGAGAGAAAAAGCGATTGAAGTCCGAGATTGCTGCCTCGCAGATGAGGGACAGCTTAGTCTTGGAAATTGTTGGGAACACAAGACTCACGCAAGATCCGTTTCTCAAGGATACTCCGTCAGCGGCAACGTTCAAGGCGCCTCTGAGAATGCCGGGAATAAAGAGGAAGCATACTGATGCGCAGGGAGTAGGAAATCAAGGCGCCAAACGCCCGCGTCCTGCTCCCCCAAGCGAAGCTGTCATCAAGGAGCCATCTGCGGGGGTAAGTAAAGGCGTGGCTGCCTCGTTGGCGCTGGTTGACTATGATTCGGATTCCTCTTAGATGTAAGGATGGATCAGGGGTGGAATGACCTCCGGCAATGGGTGGTGAGACCCATGGTGCTGGAACTCACGTACCCCCCATGCCTCTGAGGACGCAACAAGGTGAGTATACACAGTGATGGGAGCCTTGACAAACCAATATGACAGTCCAAGGTTGCATGGAAATAAGCTGTGACTACCAAGTTGTTGCCCAAGCAAGCAACCAGCACGTCAGCACATGCCAGTTGGCCAGGCTGCGGACTGCATCGCAAACTCCTGCTGGAGAAGCAATCATCCACTGGTCGCGACTTCACGTGGCTGGGGCCGTGGAATGTAATAGGGTTGTTTATACCCTACTTCGGGTATATTCGTCTTACTGCACTAGCCGATGCGGATCGGCTCCATTTAGTGCCGGGGGGAATGCTTCTATTGCTGACTTCAGTTTACTCCATCTACGCCAAGGGTCGTCGTTTGAAAAGCCGGCTTACACTTGCAGGATATATGCCGGCCACACGCCCGTATATAATGAACTGAAATCCCGAAGAGAGCGGGATAGTATTGGTTCAGTGTACACTTGATAGAGGTTGGTAGGCAAATATGCCTGATCAGCTGCAGTCATCCATCGCCGGGCCACACCCAGTAGAGGGTCCATCACGAGTAGCGGGATTGCTTGTTGGCTCGCTTCCAAAGAAGTTGGTAGGTTGGATTGTAGGCGCACACCACAGGGTGTCATGTTTGCTCGGTATGGTTTGTAGGATAGAGTTTGGATCACGACTGAGCCTGGTTGTTCCAACAATCAACAAAATAGACAGATTTCCTTCCATTCACTTGGGTGTCGGGCTCAGAGTGAACAGACCGAAGCCAACAAGAGCAGGTGCGACACGCCCGTCTCTCTTCTTGCCTTCCACGGGTGTTCCTGTTGGATCTGCCGGCAACCAGCATCAAAGCCCACCTGATTACCAAATCCGTCGAATCAGCTGGGTACCCGGTGGACCACGGAACGGCCTAAGGCGAGGGGCTTATCGGATAAACCCGCGTCATCGCATTACACGGACGGGTGCTCTTGTGACCTCTAACCTCCCCTCTTCCTTCCGCCATCGTCAACTACTTGCCTCCCTTTCTCTTCCAACGCCCGTCTTGCCGCTGGTTGATTGGATCCCTGCTCCATCTACCGCAGCCCCCCTCTACGGGAGCACCCTAGCCGCCCTTCGCCGAAGCAACTCGCCTCCCCGCACATCGCACAACGACACCCGACGAGGGCGTCTTCCATCGTCGCAGCCCCGACTTCGCCGACGTTCGCGAACGAGCCGACCGCACCCGCGGAAACCGCCAATATGAGCAGTCCCAGAAGACGTATCGAGACGGATGTAAGTTGGGCGAACCCCAATACGTTCCGATGCCGCTGTTTGCTAATCGTAGGAACAGGTGATGAAGTACTTCCAGCCTCCGCCTTTACGATAACCCCCTCACAGGCCGTCCGCTAACCGTTGGGCAGGATGTAGGCTTGTCGCATACCCCCCCAGGCCCTGCCCCAGCGACTGACAGCCCCCCTCAGGCTCATGAGCGACTATGAGGTCACTCTGGTCAACGACAACAGTGCGATCCATCCCCTTCTACTCCCACGGTGATTTCGTTCGCTGACTCGCGCATCGCAGTGTGAGCGATGCCCCACTCGAGGCGACCGAGGAACCGCTCGACGACCTAGCCGCGAATACTAACGGCAGGATAGGCAGGAGTTCTACGTCCGGTTCAAGGGGCCCACGGAGAGTCAGTGCAAACACCAATGTCGAGGCGCATGGATCAACAGCTAACCCGACATAGCCCCCTTTGAAAATGGGCTTTGGAAGGTGCATGTCGAGCTGCCCGACCAGTACCCGTACAAGTCCCCGAGCATCGGCTTCGTGAACCGGATATACCACCCCAATATCGATGAGCTGTAGGTGACTGGGGGCTGCCTTATAACGCGCCGTTGACTGAACGTTGTTCCAGCTCCGGATCCGTCTGCTTGGACGTTATCAACCAGACTTGGTCGCCCATGTTCGATATGATCAACATCTTCGAAGTCTTTCTTCCTCAACTTCTGCGATACCCGAACCCCGCCGACCCGCTCAACGGCGAGGCGGCCGCCCTGATGCTTAGGGAGCCCAAGGCATACGAGAGCAAGGTGAAGGGTAAGAAAAACGTTCATGGTGTCTAGCGCGAAACGGGACTAACGAAGCCTGGCCGCCTGCAGAATATGTACTGAAATACGCGAGCAAGGACGCCTCGGACGAGGCAGGTGCCGAGAGCGAAGATGATGACGACATGTCGTCGGTAGCCAGCTTTGGCGATGACGACGATGAGCCGGCTGGCCAGATGGACGATGTCTAGCGGCACACCACAGCTTAGGCGACAACCAAGCGGCTGTCGCCGCAAACAAGTCCGTGGGGAAGTTTTTGGGTGTCCAACATGAGCCTGCTAGTCAGGTGGACTATGACCGGCGGGCGTCACCAGGTTGTTTTTCGTTTGGCATGGACCGTGGAGCTCAGGAGTTGGGGGATTTCTTTTCTGGCAGTTCGAGGCAGATCCTTAGTGACATTTTCATGGTTTGTTCTTGCGAACCGAACGAACCTACGCCACTCATCCGGTCCCGTACACAACATCGTTATGGTTTTGAATTGACACATAAACACACGGATGCGGCCTTGCCTTGTTTGCGATGTCCCAAAGTTGCTTCCACAGAGGAACCCCGAAGCTTTGCAGCGACCAGGGAAGTATCGGTCTTGCGCCCCAAAGCACTGGTAAATATGAATAGGAACGATGCAAGTAACAATAATATATCTCTCCCGGGTAGCGACTCAGTTCTAATATATGACAGTCACTTGTAAAGACTTTCAGGATGTAACCGGGGGTTGTCGATATGTCACAGGTCAGGACTTGAAGCAATTAGTGCGGGCTTCCGCACCGAGTCTTGCCAGCATGGCGACGGAGAAAGAGACTTACGACCCAGTGGCGCACACCAGTATACAACCGACGCCCTAGTGTATGACTTCAATATGCCTGTTTGGTTTGGGGCATAGGCCAAGCACATAATAACAAACCTGGCATCGCGGCGTCTCCACCGACCTATTCACCAGTCCTTGTTGCTAAGATATCTGTCGGATTACCCGGTGGGTTACCTCTTGTGATACTTCTTTTCCGACCTTGTAAAAGCTGATGCCATGTGGATTCTGTTGCCATGTGCTTCGGAGGCTCGGAGGTGATACAATGCAGGACAGCGCAGGGCAGTGCAGGGGCTCCGGCATTGGGTTCCCTATTAGGGCTATTGTGAAGCCTTCGTGCTATGGCAGCATTAATGGGCCCTGCGCCATGCAAGGAGCCGGGGTGGGTTGGGTTTCCCATGGGTGGCTGAGCACGGCATGAGAGCGATCTCCTTCAACAGATATGCCGGGCGCGACCGCAGGCAGGCATCATGAATTGGGAAAGGGGCTTATATCCTGTGCGATCGTTAAGGGCCATCATTTTGGGGGGGGGGAAGGGGGGGGGGATGGAGTGCAACATGCGGTTGCAAGCTTGACGGCGGCGGCGGCAATGCACATTCGCGACATGCTCGGATGCGCAAGCAGGCAGTGCTGCAAGTTGAGGCAGGCGGCGGTTGGGATGGAATGCAGACCTTGCTCGGTACAGCAGCCGCGAATGCAAGCAGGCCCAGGAACGACGACATCCCGGCCAGGCCACCGTCCCAAAATGGTATTCTGCCCGCTCAGACTGGCAAAGGTCTCACGCTTTGCCACACGCACGGTACACCGTCGGTTCCGGCGGTGTGCGGTCGACCAAAGGTCAGGCGATGGCTCCCGAAACTCTCGACTCCCTCGCGATGGGCCAATCGGTCTGGACAGGGCAAGCGTCGGCGGCTACAGAGATATGCCAACCACTACTCTCGACCGCCAAAGCATGAGATCGGCACTTCACGACGACATCACGTCGAGAATCTCCCGAGAACTTTGAGCTTTTTTTTTTTCTTTCCCCGTAAGGCGGGGCGGGCTGGCTCACTGGCTGGCTGTCACGCCATCCATGTGATAGGCATCCCTGGCGGGCGACCCAACGCCCAACGGTCAGATGGTGTGTGGGTGCCCGCGGATTCCCACCAGGGCTTCGGAGGCCCATCGACGGGCCCGCATGTGCAATCCTTGTACGGGCATCCCCCACACACGGCCTTTGCTGTCACCTCAACCCTGGCTGCCTAACCACGCCATCTCCCTTCAGCTGAGGGCCCCCCTGACACACCCCGGGTACACCTGGGCGCTCTGGGAAGCCTGCCTTGCTGCTTCTCGGAAATATGCAAAGTGGCGTTGTGACTGCTTGGGCCTTCGTTTCGCTTACGGGCTGCCCTGCATTGGCTGACGTGGGCGCGGAGCTGCTTGCTGCTTGCTGCCGCCTGTTTTTGACGCAAATATGACACATTGGGTGAAGGGGGAGGAAGGGCTACATAGGACGACAGATATCGCTTGCTCGGTAGAGTTTCTATTTGGAATCCTTGGTATATCCGGGCTCCTCCATCGCACTATGCAAGCACTTTACACGGGTGAGTGGATGGACGGAGAGGGAGGGGGTAAGGGTGGTGGTCCTGGCCAGCCCTGCCTAGTCTATCTCTCGTCCCAATTCTTCCACGCCGCCCGCAGTACATGCGGAGACTAAGGGCACGAGGGGGGAAGCAAAGGCTTTCGGGCAAGGTGCCCGGAGGAGGTATAGTATGTACACAGCGGCAGGGAGCGCGCCTTGGTGGATGGTATGCCATGTCTTGCTTGCAGTAGCTTCACCTCCCTTGGTTGGGCCTGGGTTTCTGCTTCTTCGCCCCAGCCCCTAAAGCCCCCATATCCAACGGCGCGGGTTCCACGCTCTTCACTCCACACGTTACCTCGACGCTTCGGATCAGCCCGCCCACTGTTCTCAACTCGGGCATGAAGACGGCCAAATTGGTAAATGTCTTGCAGTTGGGCTCGGCGAAGACGCGCGCCTGGCAACCGTCGGCCTTCATGGCCATGAACGTACCGCAATTGGCCGTCTTGGGCGTGTTGTAGCACGTGGGCGTCGTCGACACGGGTCGCGAAAGCGGGATGCTCAGCATCGGTGAGCCCCGGCACTGCTTGGGCCCTGGCGACCCGGCGAATAGCAGCGCTGTGATGGGGAGGACCTCCTCTGCTGGCTGCACGACCGGAGCGGGGGACGGTGGCGCCTGCGATGGGGGATTGACATCTGTTCGGTTGATCGCGGGGCCGAAGGTTTCGGGCGTCAAGTTTTCGCCGATGTGGGCGTCTAATGCGCTAAGGGCGGCCTCTGGTGTGATTGGCTTTTTGCGCTGGCGCTGGGCGCAGGCCGGAGACAGATAGGCGACGCTAAGCGCCGCGATGAAGAGGGAAGCGGTGTCGAGTCGCATAGTGGACGCCTTTCGAGGTCATGGGATAATCCAGAGTTTTTGCGCAATTGGAGGGAGCAGACTGGTCGTTTTTAGGGGGCGCAAAAGATTCACAGCTCTTAAAAGCCAGCCTGCCTTGTGATACACGCTAGGCCTCCAGCATTGCTGTCTTGGCGTTTCATATTCTGTCCCCGTAATATATCAGCGTCCGTGATGGAATCAAAATTGCCCTCCACACCAATGGTACTGGAGAAGCTCTGTGCGAGGAGCATCTTCAGCTATGTCCGAATAAGGCCAGAGAGGTAGAGGATCCTATCAATGGCAAACTTTCCACGGACTTCCACAATCCTAGCTCCCAGAAGCATAGGCCCTCGTGGGCTAAGCGCGTCACATCAAGAATCCATGATATGGCAGCCACTCACTCCACTTAGCGTCTCCAACAACCGTTATTTCTCCAGATTCTTGTCTTGATCTCACAGCTCATTGGTCCTTTTCTCCCGGTCTTTGGGTGGTATGTCATTGATGCTCGGTGCTGGGCGCTTGCCGTCTAGTCGGCAACGGGTCTTTTCCGGGGCACATGGGCGTCCATGGGTTCGGGCTAGTCTGGTAGTTGGATGGTTGCCGACCCTATCAGAAGGCAGAAACCCTCATTCTTCTATGGGATCTTCCGAAAGACTGGGGTCTGAAGGAAAGTACATGGCACCTGTTGAATATTCCCCTGTACGACTACCTACCGGTATGACTCCCAAGCCGGGGACACTCCTGCCCACTAATGGAGTTGATCCGCTTGGCGTTAGCCTCGGGGATTCGCCAGCACATGATATGTATGTACGTTTGACGGGCACTCCGTCTAGATGCAGTATACCTCCATCGCCTTGCTGGGGTCTAGTGCACCCATGCCTGACGAGTACCCGTCAGTTTTGAGTTTGGTTATGACGGGTCTCGTGTCTTCTTTTGCGGCTGTCTCGGAAGCACCCTGACCAGGTTCTTGGGCTACCCGCACCCGTCAGTTTGGCGTCCCTCGGGACGCCATGGTACCCTGCCATATCACGGACACCCACAGTCAAGTGTGGCGAAGCCGGACCCAGACCGAGAGCAGCGGTGAAAATCGCTCGAGTATGGGGGTATGGGGGCATGGGGGGATGAAGGGTTGCTAAACGGGTACCGCGCTACGCTCGCCAGATATGAGAGGACGGTAGAAGCTTCTCACGCCTCACGTGGGCGAGTGGCTACCCGCCTGGAATAGGTTGGTATTACAAGGTGGGAATATTCTGTAGCGCCAGAAAGAGGTACGTAGGTACCAGGTAAGTAGGTAGGCACTTCGACATGCGACAAGCAGGCCGTTGTATGTCCAATCGACGCCCACAGGAACGGTAGGTCTATATCGTATAGGTTTAGGCAGCTAGTCTCATTTCAGCTCTATCATATCTGGTGTTGCATGCTTGAACACAATGTTGCGGCCCAGAACCTCGTCACCAATATCTTCGAGAACGCTAGTGTTTGCACCAGTCGGTCGGAGAGTGAAAAGGCTGGGCAGACGGGCTGTGCTCCAGCCCAATTGGAGGCGGGGCAGTAGGCGTGGGATATCGCACACCAAGTTACACACCCCGGTAGGTACGGCATGCAGGTGGGATGGAAGAGGTAGGCAGGTACATATTACGAACAGCGGCGCCTACGTGTCTATTACGGCCCGGTGGGGCATCGTTCTGGAATCTCGGCCGCCGTTTTCCCACGGAGGCTTCGGATGTACGGCTTCTTCTGGCAACTGATTCCGTAAGACGGGATACGAGATCCGTCGCTGAGGTGTTCGGGCGTGGTAACCGACTCCTTCAAAGCGGTGCATGGAAGGATATGCAAGGAAGGTGGGCGAGCTGCGCTCCGCCGACTGACTGCGCATTCCGCCGCATGCCTCTCGGGTTGGTAGGGTACCTCTTCGACTAGCCCGGCTTTCGAGGGGGCGAGGTGGGATTCCTATCTTGTCCTGGCCCTGCTTCTTCCTTTCCTCACCCCACTAAAGTTCCAACCACCCAGCGCCGCGGTAGCATGGGTTTCCCAGAAGGTGGGCGTCGCCAAGTGCGAGCGATGTTCCTTGCAGCCCACTAAGGGTACATCTTGCACCTGGAGCCAGGTCGCCCGGTTCCCACTCTGATTGGCCCGCCACGACCTCCATCCTCCCATCACAATTCCTGTCGTCATTCGCCGCAACTCGCTCATGGTGTTGACTGCGAAAGTCTCGACTTGAACGAAAGCTCCGGCCTTTGGGATTCAAAACACGGCAAGTGATTCCTTACTTGATTCGTACCGTTACCGCCGGGGCTGGCTTGGATGATCTCGGCGTTAATGGTGGACATCATGATCGGGGCCCGCATGTACAGTATACCTGCCCAGCACCTTCACCCTCACTACCATGCCCCAGTAATTTATACTCCTACACATGTGAGTACCTCTAGGGGCATGACACGGAGCACCTCACCGCATATCGCCTCTGCGAGCTCGGGGTTTTCTTTTTCATGACGAGCCTGCCGAGAGTCATTGTCAATCTGACAGGTATATATACGGCCTCGCGAGCCCTCGAGAAATCGTGGTGGCCTTTCCATCTCCTCATCCTCTTTCAGCACACCCACTCCTGACTCTACACGTCCTCAACTTGCGACTTGCCAAGACCACCTTTGCTCGGAGCCATTTATTCCCATAACCCGACACCACCACCACCACCATCCAA
Source organism: Nigrospora sphaerica (assembly GCA_018287875.1). NCBI lineage: Eukaryota > Fungi > Ascomycota > Sordariomycetes > Amphisphaeriales > Apiosporaceae > Nigrospora > Nigrospora sphaerica. The sequence continues at coordinate 1,991,775 of JAGVVL010000017.1, forward strand.
GATGCACAGCCATACCTTCCTCCTCGCTTTGACTCTGGCAGTCGGCAGCTTCGCGGCGCCTCTCAAGCTCGGCGAAGCCAACGCAGTGGTGAGGGTTGTCCCGTTTACGCTCGTATCGAACCATGCCGCTAACTCTATAATCACAGGTTTCATCAGACTCGATGGTATGGGCAGACTTATGAAGGGCTCTGGTTTTGGCAAAAAGTCTAACCCCACTCGTGGCAGGTTACCACTAGCGGATACGGCCAAGTGCGACGCGGAGAGAAGGCGAACTCAGGGGTGAGCAGTTCCGGCCAAAGAGGGGTTTCGGAGCAAAGCTGACACGGCATGGCAGGAATTCCACACCGACGGCTACGGCCAGGTTCGCCGGGAGAACAGCGAGGTAGGACTACGCATCCTGGTCGTGAATCGTTCAACCGCTAACAAACGCTTTCAGACGGCAACCCTGTCAAAAAGGACGGGATACGGAATCATCAGCGGCGGCACCGACGAGGCGTGAAGAAGACGACTGCTAGCTCGTAGTCGGGTTGGGGTACGAACCAAATCATGAGGAATTATGGGACGTCATTCATGTCACATTTCGGGCCGCGGGGTCTATTGCATCAGTTTCGAGAGGGTTCTCTCGTCTTGTTATTTTCTTGTTTGTTTATGGGATGCACGATACCTGTATAGAGTTGGTAGTATATGTATTTTCGTCAATGACCCAGCTCGGCCGACCCGCGAAGCACGACCCGAGCGAGTGTGGAGTGTGAGCTCGGACCTCGAACGCGCGCGCCCGGCGCAACGGCGATCTCTGGGAACGGTGGCCTTCGCGACTGGGTTCCCGCCTGCCAGCCCTATCACCCTACTGAGGATCTCGTGTAGCAGTGGATTGATGGCTGCCTCATGCACCTGGCGACAGATCATTGCTGAAGAATGCAATGCGCCACAAGTGATGGGATGGCAACCCATCTGCGCCGGAGGGGGACACCAGAGTTGATCGCGGCGGTGCATAATTGGACAGATGCCAACTCAGGGGAACGAGCTGGTAAGGGATGATGAAGCGGCTAAATGGCTCCGTCGGCCAATGATTGGCAGAGCCAGAGTTGCTGTCAGCTGACAATGCCCCAGAGCAGCTAATCCGTTCACTGGCGAACCGGGGGCTAGGCGAGTATGCATGGAACCCATTGGTTGTCTGACGCCGAGACGCCAAGGGGGTTGCAGGATTCCTACCCCAGGGCTCTCACTTATTGGTTCGAATGGGCAATCCGCTTAAGGCCCATGGACACATATGCGTGGACTGCCCGCGCCCGTCCCCCGCCCACACGATTTCCTTTCTCATTCATCTGTCTGCTGCTGCTTGCTGCATTGTGCTGTACCCCAAGCGACGTGAGACGAGTCCACCCCTAGGCGACAACCGCGGCGACCATGGCCGCGATGCTGGAGCCCCCATCGAGGGAGGCGCCCGCGACGGGCACCGTGCCCATGATGGGCTCGCAGTCCAAGTGGGCTAAGCCGGAGGATTGGGTCAGATACAGGAATACGATCACGGCGCTGTTCACCTGCCACTCGCTGTCGAACGTGATGCGCATCATGCGCGAGGACCACGGTTTCCATGCAACGTAAGCGCGCGCGCGCCTTTTGTCGCGGTCCACCTCCCCTCGCTAACACTCTGTCGCGTGTAGCGCCAAAATGTACAACGTGCATCTCTACCAGAAATGGGGTGTCCGCAAAGGCAAGCAGGAGAGCAAAAAGGACAAGAAAAAGAAACGACGACGAGAGACCACCGAGGAGGCTGAGAGCGTCGCATCCTCGTCGCACTTGACCTCGGAGCATCCCCTCGAGGACCAGTCCAGCCAACATGCGGAAGACTGGGACCGGACTTCGGGCTCGGTTGAGAACGTGCCCCGTGACGTGCTCGAGTACCAGCACCAGCAGAAAATGCTCGAGATCCAGCACTTGCGACCGCATCAACCGCCCACCCCGAAGGCGCCCCTGAGACTTCTGCCTCCGGGTGAATGGAATGAGTTTCTCCAACATTCGGCGGCCTTTTCTTTTGATCCAGGCTACAATAGAGGCATGAACACTACCGGTGCCATGGTGCTTCATGGAGAGCAGCAGGGTACGCACATGGCTGGCGACAATGGCAACCACGCCAACTATCATGACCAGTTTTACGATGAAGGCGGCTCCTGGATGTCTACAGTCATGGTGTCCGAAGCCGCTTCTTCTGGGTCATACGCCGCGTCTTCAGCTGGATCTCACCGGTCGGTTACGTCGGCGCGAACCAAAACATCGCACGTTTCATCACGATCGCGCTTGTCTGGTGCGTCGTCTTCACGCGAGACGCTGTTGTCTTCCAATTCATCAAGGACACGCAGTTCCGTCTCCAAACGCAGGGCTCCCAAATCCGGGCCGCCCACTATGGAATTGCCCCACGGCACGCTTCGTCTACTGGATGCACCAGATGGACTGCTCTTCGCGGAGAGATCCTTGTTTTACGCCCGCCACTACATATCCAGTACTTTCTCGACGGGTCTGTGGACCTTGTCCCAGTCCACCGACACTTCTCTTATGGATACGGAGTGCGTCAAGCTTGACAGATGGTACAATAATTTCGGCCCCGGCCTGGACCTTCTGCATGCCGGCAAGATCAACCAGGCATTCGAGATCTTCATGAAGTGCTTCGCCGCCATCGAGGAAATAATCGAGCCCCAGGATCCGCGCGTGGTCATCTACATTTGCCAGCAGGCTATTCGCCTCATGTGGTATGATCAACAAGGAAGAAGGCTTTCGCAAACACTTTTGAAATACGTGAGTGGCCTCTGCAAGAAACTATTCAACACCCGGCATCCTCTCTTCATCATCATGGACCAAATGGGCCGAATGTCCAACTTCGAGTTCGCAAAAGCCATCCCGACCATGATGGAATGCTACTTCGACCACCTCGAGCCCTTCCTGGACCAGTCAAGCACCGCGTTCCGTTTCGTCAACGACCTGCGTGGTTTGACGATCAGCATCATGGAGGGAACGGGTATGCTGGGCATGTACGAGGCGATGCCGATACTTGAGCGACTTGTCAAGCGAGCCCAGGAGCGCGGCCATATCTGTCTACACGTACAGCTCGAAATGGCTGCCATGCTGATGCGCAGCCGTTTCTTTGACGAGACCATCGCCCTCCTCATGGAAATACGAGACAGCGAGGAAATCAAACGTGAGCCATACGAGTTTGCATACTCGAGCATCATATTGATGCTCACCTACCGGAGGATGAAAGACAGTGACGCTGTGATCCGTGTGGGCTATGAAATGGTCGACTGGCTTTCGTCTCCGGAGATTATGTCGGCCGGGGACAAGGCGGACTTCTCCAGTGAACTGTGGAGAGCGAACTACCGGAGCGCCGCGGCCATTATTTTTGGGAAACTGGAATTGGAGTTGCGGGAATTGGACCGAATCACGGAAGCGGACCAGGTTAAGGCGCGGTTGGACGTCCTCATGGATGAGGAATACGGCATTAATGCAGCGAGGCAACCGGCTGGGGACGACATACAAGATGAGATAACGTCTTTGGCTGTTTGATCCGGCCTCAGCAGGGGAATCGATAGTTTTGAGTCCGCCTTTTTGCGACTACAGCTTGCCTTGGGGATAAACAGGCCTGCGCCCCCTAAGGGCGTGCAGGGCAGCGAGTTTACTTCGCGCACGGGACCAGTCGGCGGTTATTGGGCGCCTCTGGTATAGGGCTTGTCAGCGACTCTGGTGTTTTCACGGCCGGTCGCTCCATGTGGGTTTTCTTTTGGTTTGTGAGGTTAGCACGACTTCTAGCCTATGGAGTCAGAGTCATACAACGAAGAATTAATTTCATTCTATTGCTTATCAGATCATGGTTTATTGTTCATTTACGTTCCAAGCGCGTATTAGCTAGTACCCTCTCTTGACCGCAGGCGTTCTGCGTCGTCTTGATTGCTTGAGCCTAGTAGAATCCATGGTGTTGCTACCCGTATGCAACCCCGTTTTACATTTACTTTTGGAGTCAAGAAACTGTAAGCGGACGAGGGAGTGATTGCATTGTCCTCAGTTATTGAAGTTGCTTACATAAGGAAAGCAGGTGCACTACGGCCGAGACCAGCGGCTCCCAGCCAGTCAACAGGCCCGCGCCAATCCGGCCGCTGATAAACGGCGCGACTGTCCACATCGATCACGAGTCGGACGTTCAGGTAAAACAGCACATGGGTGGGCTGGAGACTGAGGAACCTGGACACAGGGAGGAGATGCCTATGCGGACGAGCCCAAACCCGCTTGTCAACTTAATTCTCAACAACACCCCGTTTGTTTCTGAGACATATGCAGCAAATCGTCATTTCAACCGGTACTCAAGTAATCTTCCATCAATACAAGTATTTGGTGGCACGCAAGGCACGAACAACATGGAGGGCTACTTACTGTGCCTCTTCGCGTAGCAAACAGACACTTGGAGAACGTCGGGTGGGGAATTGGAATTGGTACAAATCATCTTCGTACAAGCAATAAGCCCGGCTGTAAAAGACACGGCACGGCAATTGGTGCGCTAACTCAGTAATAGTCCTTCGAAACATCCATCTTGGCCTCCAGAGAAGTCTGGGAAGGACAGGAACCAAAAGAAACGCGGCCGCAGGAGGAATCAAACCCCCTTGTGGTGAGTAGGGTAAGGGATACTGTAAGGATACTACGCTGTACCGTTACACCAGCCCGGCCTACAAGAGAATGAACCTAAGTCGCTTAAGTGCCGTGGGTCGTTGTACGCCGGGTCCAGAGACGGAGGGGATGGTTTAAGGGGTTTAAGCGGATAGAGAGTATGACGACTTGACGCCAGGGGCGGCGATGGCGGGATGCGAGAGTCATTGCCAAATGGAGCGCGGCAGCGGGTTTGGCGCGGCACTAGCCGACCCGCCCCCTCGACAGCGCGAAACCTTAGTGCCCTAAGTCGGTAAAAGGCAGGGCCCGCGCATCATCTCAGGTCCACGTGGCGACCTAAACCCAACGACATTCCTTTTCCAGCTGCTCGGGGAGAGGCATGACGAGATGCGGCCCTCCATCGCAGACTGACAGATTACCTGAACCCTCGAGCTTCAGGGCCGGCAGCGATGGGACTTGGTTCTATAGCTTCGGGCAAAACCTGTGAAGATGCCGAAAAGAAACATTCACTAACCAGCACATAGTCGAGAACCCTGCGCGACGCAAGATGGTCCACCAGCATTTTCCCCATTTGTGTTTTTCCTCGGCGGAACGCCTCTCTCGGCTCAGCATGGATGGCGGCACTGGTAAAGAACGAGAAGAAATAGGCCGGGGCCTAGATGTGCCGCGCGCCTTGCGTTATCTCGGCGGAGGGCGTGACGAAATTGGCGAGGCCGGAGCAGCGGGGGCACGAAGGCGCCGGTGAAGGTGATGACCAACCGCCATATTGCGTCCCGTATACCATAGGGCAGATAGCGTTGGACCAGGACCATTCGGGCACGCGGACGCGCCGCCTGGCAACGGCCCTGGAGTCAGTGATCAGGATGGCGACCCCGGGGCCAAAACCGCACCGGAAGATGCTGGCAGGACCCGGGAGCACCCGGATACGTAGGAGCCGTAGACCGAGCGCGCCTACACCGTACGAAACATGGAGGCGGGCACCACCGGAGACACACGATTCGGTAGTGCACAAAATCGGCCGGTCCGGCGCAGTCGGATTTAAGTTGGAAATGGAAATGTCCGTGTGTTTTCGGGACGGTCCGTTCCCATCGTGCCCTTAGCCGGCGGCCCTAGCGGCGGCTGAGCCCCCCTTTTTTTTTTTTTTCGGCACGGATGTATGTTGCACGCACAGACGCAAAGACAAAAGAGACGGCATGGCTTAAGTAGACCTGTTCGTGCCGATCCACGAAGCTGGCGAAAATGACGACCCCCCATGGCCGTCATCCAGTTCCGACGGCGACGGGTGGCCCGACGACATCCGAGAACCCCCTCGTAGGTGACTCAAGCGGGGTTTGCCGCCCTCTCGGACCGGCACCGCAACGGACACGGCTGCATTGTCGTTCGTCGAATCCGGAACGCAGGGGAAGGTGCTGGGGGTCTTTGTCGCTCTCCGCAGCTCCGCGTTGCCCCTGAACCAATATCATCCGGGTTTCCCTTCCGCTGTCTCTGGGGGTGACGTCGAGCCGATGCGGACAGCCGAGTTCTGTCCGACGACATAGCCCGAGTCGCTCCCTTGTTTTCGTCTCCATGGCTAAAATGAGGCACGGGCAAGTTGATGAGAGTACGTCCAGGCCGGGATACGTACGAGAGACGGACGGCTCTTGCATACAGACGAAACACCCAGGGCAGGTAGATGAGAAGGGACCTTGGCGCGTAACACAGTAGGTAAAATACCTTGAGCAGGCCCGCATTCTTGTGCCATGCAGAGGATCCTCTGGATGCATCAGGTCCGGTGGTCATTGTCGGGCTGCCCTCGGTAGGCTATAGCTGGCGAGTGACGAAGCGCAAACCGAGCCCTGCCGGTGGACAGAGCATCCGCGTCCAGAGTTCGCGGCTGATGTCGACTTCGAAGCCATCCGCATACTACGACGCGGTAAATGGGGTTCGGACGCACCCAGTTCTTCTGGGTGGCTCCCCCCTGTGTCCAGGGGAATTTCCTTACATCGTCTCGGGGAAGTAAATGTCATGCGCACTTACACGCAGCGTCTGCAACCCCGCCACAGATAATATGACGACCGTACCCAACGTACCACTTTAACCGTCAAACTCCAGTAACGAGTAGTGCCCAAAAGGAAGAACACTTGGCGGAGACATGACTCGGTAATGGCGATAAAAAGGTTCTATTGGCATTTCTAGAGTGATCATTTCGTACTTTGGCCATGCCACAATGCCTTCCGGACGACACTAAGTCGCTCGATTCCGTCCAGGCGCTCCGAGCAGCGCTCATTTCTTTCCCTTCATGGTGACGGCGATGGCGTTCTCCACCAGCGGCAGCAGCTCATCGGGCATGCTGATGAAGGGCACGTGGCTCGAGTTGATAGTGTAGACGGGCGAGCCGGGGGGCAGCAGGGCCTGCATCTGCAGCTGAACGGGGTAGGGCAGGGCGTTGTCGTTCTCGGTGTGGATGTAGGCCTCAGGGACGCGGTCCTCCCAGGGCGAGTACTGCGAGGCGTCGGTGAAGACCTTCTCCGACGTCCACGTCATGTACGAGGCCCAGTGCTCGGCCTCGGAAAGCGGCCGGATGTCGTTGAAGCCAATCTCGACGATGCGCGCCGGGTCGCCCATCACCTTGCCGTCCTGCGGGAAAGCACAAACCCCTATTAGCTTCTCTGCTGCGTCCTATTCACTCTCACCCCATTACAGGTGCGGGGTTATGGGAACCTACCACGGCCTGCATCCACGGAAAGTAGCTGCCGCCCATGAGGTCCTTGAGCGAGGCGCCCGCCGGCGTCATGAAGGCGGCCAGGTAGATGAGCTGGACGACGCCGCCCTTCTTGCCGGCCTTTTCGCGCGAGGCCGCGTCCCGGCCCCGGACGGCGTTGCCGGCGACGAGGCCGCCAAGCGAGTGCGACAGCAGCACGACGTCCTTGCCGGCGTCGAGGAGGGGGTCGATGGCGGCCGCCGTCGCCGCCACGTCACCGTCCAGGCCCGTCAGGGAGACGCCGACGCTCGGCAGCACCACCTTGGTCGTGTCGTAGCCCGAGCTCTCGAGTTTCTCCATGAACCCGTCCCAGGACGGATCGACCTGCCAGGCGCCGGGCACAATCACTACCGAGGGGTTGGCGGCGGCGGTGGCGGCGGCCGAGGCCAGGGCCACAACGGCAGAAGAGAGAGACACTCGCATTGTAAACGGCTAATGAAGATGGACAAGCGTGGGGAAACGAGCGGCGATGGGTAGGAAAAGCAAGGTGCCGGATGGTTGATGCGATGTAACCACTCTTGCGACGAGGCCCGTAGCCTACCTATATGCCGTTCGTCAAGCGGCTCTCCTTGCAACTCCGGCGTCCCTACCGACCAGTGGCCTCTCCAGTACTCTCGGCTCTGGGAGACGGACACCCATACCGACGACCCTTGTGGTAAGAAACCATGTTGGAGCGGGTGGATTGAGTGGGACGGCATTACAGCGTCACAGCGTCACGGCATCATCTAGGTGGAGGAGGTGGCAGCCAGGGAACACCAACACAGAAGCGGACAAACCACCCGGGCGAGGTGGGAAGAGGAGCCATCTGCGGCTCAGCGGCGCACAATGAAGCCCACTATCAGGGAAACGTAGCTCTGCTGCCAGGAACGGGTGTGTGGACTATTTCAGAGGGGATCGAGCCCTGGTCGCCACTGCCCCTCAGATCAATGCTACCAAAGAGATTACCCAGGTGGTTACGTTATGGGACGACGGATACGGTGCCTTGCAAATTATAACGTATGGTTTCCTCCGCACTCCTGCTCTGTGTGTCTGTAGCTATGTATGTGTAATACTGAGGTAAGCAGGAGCCGGGAGGTGAAGCCCTCGCAAGCGGGCATGGCATAAGGGGAGGGCAAATGCTTCTCACGTGCAACCAACGAGATGCGGACACTCAAGCCTCTTAGTGCCTGATTCGCCCTGCACGTCGTGCCTGCCTGCACCTCCGGTAGTTCGTACCTGCAGGACGTGCAAGACACCCTACATTTGCGCTTGCAGCAGTGCAGTTCGATCATGTCCTGTCCTCAAGTGCCTTACTTCCATATCTTAAGTACTTTTGGTAGCGTAGGCCCCACAAGCTATCCAAGAATGAGCGATGCGTGGATGCGGTGCTTGGGGCCGCAGATACGCGAAAATGGGGATTCCGGTGCGTATCCCGAGTAGTGCGGAATGTCTCCGGAGGACCTGCATGTTCGTCTAATCGCAAGACCGAGTTGTACCGTCATCCGGTCGCCGGCGGTGGTTTTGCATGAACCACCCCTCGCGCCTTCTCGTGCGAACCCATTTTTTCCTTTCCCTCACACGCGCGAGCTATCAGATCCGGGTCCGAGCGCGTCACCTGAGGCCTGCTTCTCGCTTGCAACATATTGCCTGTTCGAGAAAACCGAACGACGGGAACAAGCGCATGCGGGACCGCGAGTCAGTCGCTGCACACCCTAAGTTACCTTCCCCTTAGGGTTCCAATGGCTATCTTTTTTTTTGTCTGGGATGGAACGGCTTGACCTCTCTTCCACCCTAGTAAATCCACACTCGTCACATCGTTTCCCCACAACGGGAGCCCCCGTTAAAGCCGCTCGGCGGCCTACCGTAGGGGAGGTTGCGGCACGTGGCAGGAGATGGGGTTGAGATTTCACGCCGATAAGACCAGAGGTGCTGTCTTTTCTTGTCCATCGCTGTAACCGTGGGCACGTACCGGTTCGGTTAGCACTGTTCCCGTCGCTGCTACCTGACTCTTTGCTGTCGCCGTGGCTGAGGCCTCCACTTCTTTCCCCAATAGACCGTTGCTGTGCGGGACGGGACAGAAGGGATAGGGAGATGGTGGCACGAGACGCTGCCTTCTTTTCTGTCGTATCTGCTTTCGTGGTTCAGTATTTGCCTACCTGATCAGGTACCATGCCCATATATACACCGCTAAGTAAACTGAAACCCACCCGAAAAGGAACCTCGTTCGTCTCAAGCTGCAGGCATCGACTGTGCACCTATTTACCCAACCGCAGCCTGGGCTCCAATTCATGAACCCACGCTTCTCGGCTTCGAATCCCGAGAGATGCAAGTAGAGTACCCAGCCAAGCTACGCCGGTCCACGTTCCGGTAACCCAGACCACGCGGCGTCTCCATCTCGCTCTTTGGTCCGGGCATCCCAATTTCAACTGTGGCACTGCGTTCCCAACCGAGGCTTTTGTGAGCGTTTCTGCTGGGCCAGGATGTGACATGTTCCCTGCGGCCCACATTATCCTGACACGAAACACTTGGGGAAAATATGACGGCTTATCCCGCGTCGAATGTATTGCAGGCTTACGAGAACGACTTATACTATCCCACTAGTGGCTAGTTGCGTAGCAGTGCAGCAAAGCCACCGAGGTTTCTCCTAAGGTAGGTCGGATCGGCAGACACTTCGGTCATGGCGTAGGTTGGCTAAAGTACTTAATGCGTGCTGCTTTGGGACCGAATGGTTACTTAGCTGGCTAATGTAACACTCATGCATATCCATCCTGTATACTTATCAGGCAAGTACCCCGGCATATGGGCCAACAAACATTTTCATCCGGTATGGCCATGATCGCCGTTTCCGGTGCCGTTCCGCCATGCCCTGCTCGCCCAGCAACCGGTTGCATCGGACTTGGCACTGTCACTACTGCAGACGCGCCTCAAGGTTCTGGATCGCCTCGACCAACTGGTCCGGGATGCTGAGAAAGGGACAGTGGCCCGCCTTCAGCGTCACCGTGGCGGGATCGGGCCCCAGCTGGGCCGCCATCTGCTCCTGGATGGGCAGCGGTAGCGCGTTGTCCTCGCTGCAGAAGATGTAGCCGCACTTGGTGCCCTGTGCCCACGGCTCGTACGCCGAGGGTGACGTGAACAGCGCTGTCGACGTGTGCGTCATCTCCTTGGACCACCGGGCCTGCGCTTCGCCGTCGAGGTCGTTGAACGCCACCTGCGGCAACATCTCGGGCACGCCCAGCGTGCGGTCGCCCTGTAAGAACGGCCCCCTTGTCAGCCCGCGGCCAGGCCAGAAAGCAGGCGGGACGGTGGTTGATCAGCCCGGCAGGGCCGGCGGGGAGAGGGGATATACCTGGATATCCATCCACTGAAGTGGCTGCCCTCCCAGCATGTCCAGCACGGCTTGGCCCTTGGGGATCATGAAGGCCGAGAGGAAGACGAGGCCGATGACGTTGCTGCTCTCGGGCACGGCGTTGCTGCCCACCAGGCCGCCCGACGAGTGGCACAGCACGAGCGCCTTCTTTCCCTGCTCGGCCAGGCTGCCGAGGACGGCCCGCACGGCGGCCACGTCCTCGGCCAGGCTGGCCAGGGGGGTGACAGTGCCTCCCACCGTCGGCAGCGCCACGTGGACGGCCTCGTACCCGGCCTTCTGCAGGCGCCTGACAAAGCCGTCCCACGCCACGGGCTTCTGCCAGGCACCCGGCACGATGACGACGGTCGGCTTGGACATTCTGAAAGTGGAAACACGAACGGTGATGGATGCGGCAAGGGAGGGGGACAGCGTGGACGTAGGGAGCACGGCAGTCGACGATACGGTGCAAGTAGTTGGATGTAAAGACCAGACGGGCAGTACGACGGAGACGAAAAGGCAAATGACGGGCGCTTTTTCATGAGTACCTGTAGTCGACGGAGTGGACCCTCTTCCATTTTGCTGTACCGCACCGGCGTGACATTTACGGCAATGGATATACAATAGGGAACCCCACCGTGTCCACCAAACGGAGAAAGCCGCTGCAGCGACGCTTTTGCGGCTCGAGTGGTTTTCACGTCTGGGACTTTACATACCCACATGGTAGGGGCTCCGGGGATTGAGGATCCCTGTACCTGTCCGGGGATGGCGCCGTCGTCCCCTTCGGACGTGTGAGCGATAGGATAGCCATGTATGTCACCTCGTCATTCAAGATGGCAGGGGGGGGGTGATGAATGTTGACGACGGTCCCTGCAGGAAGAGCTGGGGATCCCCAAACCCGCGGTGCTTTTTCTGCGTGGCAATAAATGACTTGTGTCTTTTTCGGCCCTTTGCTCCGTCTAGGCTCGCTACTGAAACCCAACCCCCGGTGAGATATCTGCTGTATGGACATCTCGCGCATCTCGGCTGGGCGAAACCGCCCGGGGAAGCGGCCTGGTCCTGCCGGCGACCCTGGAAATAACCCCTGTTCGTCTGAGCGATGGCGGACAGTTCCGAGCCGCGCTTCGATCGTCGCTACCGCAACAGCGCCGCATGGACGGACGGGTCCAATCGAGAAACTAATATCACCAACGCTGTTCCTGCCTCTGTTGGGGGCCGGAAGGGATCCCCTCCCTCGTGCTCTGATTCACCGACTGCTCGTCCCTGCCTGCTTTGTGTACAGTCGGCAAACACCCCAACGCTCCCCGTTGCTGTGCAGACGGGCGTCCACCCGCCGTTCAACATGCCGTCCATCGCAGCGAGATACGACGAGGCCACCGCCAGGGCCGAGTGGTTGCGGTACATGGCCGAAGTGGCGGCCCAGCAGGACCTGACCCAGGACGTCCGCCCTCGCACCCTGGGGTTGACCTTCGCCTTCACCGCCATGGCCGCCGTCGTCGTCGCCATGCGCTTCCTCGCACGCCACCGGCAGGGCGCCGCGTACCTCATCGACGACTGGATGATCGTGGTGTCCCTCGCCATCCTGTTCGGCAACATGGTCATGAACATCGTCCGTACGTGGGCCGAGGAGTCCTCCGATCGCGAACCGGCCGGCTAACTCGTACAGTGGTCCACCAGGGCGTCGGCTTGCACACGGGCGCCTTGACGGTCGACCAACTGGCAACCTTGAACCAGGTAGGGGAACCCGTCGCCGTCCCAGACCCTCGACGGACATCCACTAACAGAGCTCTTGTTAGACTCTCGTGGGGGCCGAAATCCTCTATGTGACCGGCGTTAACATCTACAAGATCGCGCTCTTGTTCCTGTACCTTCGCATCTTCCCGACCCCCGACATCCGCAAGTGGTCGCGCATCCTGGGCGGTGCCTCTTGCGCGTGGAACGTTGCTTGCATCTTCGCCGCCACATTCCAGTGCATTCCGCGCGAGAAGCTCTGGAAGCCTTGGCTGCAGGGTGGATGTATCGATTTGTAGGCACCCCGGGGGGAGGGACTCGCGCGCAGTTGGGAGAATGGCGGAACTGACGACGGCCCCTTTAGGTTCCTGACCCAGCTGTGTATTAGCGTGCCCGTCATCATCCTCGACATCTCCATCCTGCTGCTCCCACTGCCGCACGTCTGGCGGCTCAAGACGAACACGACGCAAAGGGTCTTCTTGACCATCATTTTCCTGCTTGGGTCCTATGTCGTTTTCACCAGCATTTATCGATTCGTCATCTTCCTCGGGTACACGAACGAGGACAATTCCTGTAAGCTCCGCCCCCGCGCGGCCCAAAGCCCGCACGCGGTTCACGGCTGACAAACACCCGGGCACAGTCACCTTGGGCGACGGCATCGCGTGGAACATCATCGAAATCAGCAGTGGCATCGTCTCAGCGTCGCTGCCCACCCTGGGCCCTCTGGTACGGCTCGCCTTCAAGGCCGTGTTGCCGAGCACCTACGTCACGGACAAGTACAACCGCGACCCGCAGGGCAGCTCGGCTTTCAAGAAGTCGGGCGGCGTTGTGACCATCGGCGGCGGCGGCGGCGGCTCCGGTGGCGGCGGCTCCAAGGCCTCCCGTTCGCGCCAGGACAACAAGTACGGCTTCATGGACGACGACGCCCCGGCCTTTGGCACGTCCTCGGGTTCGCGCCAGCCCGTCGTCTCAACCGACGTCAGCCATAGCCGCGGCGGCAGCTACAGCGGCAGCGTCGACGAGATCCCCCTGACAGGTATCACCAAGGAAACCCACGTGACGTGGGTGTTTGAGGACATAGCGCCTACACACCTCGCCACAGATAATTCCAGACGTAATATCAGGCCTAGGGATTTATGATCTGACGTAGGAATCAATAATCTCTTTGCTTTTATATACTATCCCGGATAGACGGAGACACGGCCGTCATATAGAAACCAGACACTTACTTTATGACACCACAAGTTTCCGCGCATACCCGCTATGAGCCTTCGGCACGAACATAGGATTCCCCGTTTCGTGTTTGCGCGTGGCTCCGTATTTGCGCGTGGCTCCCGGTCCGGAACGTTCGCGCCTGGCCGTCTGCTGCCGCCTCACTTCCGGGCCCAGCCGTCGACGACTTCGAACAGCGTGTCATCGGAGCCGACGTTGCCAGGGAAGACGACGTAGGGTAGGCCCGGCCACTTGGCCTCGGGTTCATGACAGCGCCACAGGGGAACGCCGGCGGCGGCCTGGCCGACGACGAGGGCGCGCCTCATGCGGAGGCCTTGGGTGGCCATGTCGGAGGAGGTGATGCCGCCCTTGGCGATGAGGTAGCGCGGCCGCGTCCGCAGGCCCACCAGGAAGGCGACGAGAGCCCGGGCCACGGCGGCGCCGATGTCGAGGCTCGCGGCCTCGTCGGTGCCCGTCACGAGCTCGCGGCTAGTCATGACGAGCACGTCCTGGCCGCGCGCGATTTCGCGCTCCGCCACGGCGCACGCGCTCGCGACGGCGGCGGCGCCGGCCGCCTCCGACGCCAGCAGCTCCCGCACGTCCATGACGACGCTCGTGAGCCGGTCGCCGCGCCGCCGCCGCAACGCCTCGAGCTGCGCCGTCGTCTTGGGAACGTAAGACCCGGCGATGACGAGCCCGCCGACGTCGCCCGCGAGGTCAAGCTGTTGGGCCGAGATGGGCGCGATGGGCGCGATGCCCAGGCGCGCCGACACGAAGGCTGCACCCGTCCGGAATAAGTACCGCCGGCCGGCGGCGGCAGCCCTGAGAAGCGCGAGGACGACGACGTCGACGTCCTCCTCGGCGGCCGCGTTGATCACGACCACGGCGCCCTTGGGCATGGCTTGCAGCTGGGCCTGGACGGCGTCGGCACCGCCAGTGCGGATCGTGGCGAGGCTCAGCGAGGTCACGCGCTCGCGCGGGATGGCGCCCCGGCTCTTTTCGACGACGTAGTCGCGCAGGTTGGAGCTCGCGTAGCCAAAGGTGGCGTCCCGGGCGAAGGGGGTCCGGGCGGCGGGCACGAGGGCATCACCCTCGGCCACATAGTGCACGTCGTCTATGGTGTAACGGCCGCCCTGGAGGAAGAAGGGGCACAGCAGCCAGGCGTCGGCGGCGCCCAGCACGGCCTCGCTCGCCTCGGCCTCGAGCGGGAAGTGGCCGCGCAGCGTCGAGTCGCCGCGGAGGACGACCTCGAAGGGCGTGCCGGCCTTGGCCGCCGCCGCCTGCAGGTTGGTACAGATCTCGGTGATGAGGGCGCGCGCCGGCGCCGGGTGCAGAGCCCGCGAGTTGGTCAGGATGAAAAAGCCACCGCCCGGCCGCGTGCTGCGGAACTCGGCGGCCAGCACCGCCTGATCCCACACGGTGAGCACGGCGACGTCGTGGCACGTCTGCGTGCCCGTGGGGTCGTCATCTAGTGCCACCAGGATAGGTATCCGCGACGCCGGGTCTCGGAGGAGAGTCTGGGTTTGGCGCCGGAGGTCCGACGGCGGCACAGGCGGAAGGCTCGCCAACGTCGGGCCGAGTTTCAGGGTGCCAGTGTCGGCCATATTTCAGTTAAGTGTAAGGAGAGGAAGTGGCGAGGAGGTCACCCTGCTCTCCGTACTACCCCAGTCGGGTGTGTCTTGGCAGGGAGAGAGACGGACGGAGCCCAGCAAAGCTCGGAAATTCCCACTTGTTTTTCGGGTTCGTACAAGGCTCGGTCGATGGAGTACGCAGCGTCCCGACAGAGGTTTGACTTAACAGCACCACTCACCAAGGGCTCCGATGCTCGGCGTCTTTATGTCGTGAGACCCCGCGCGTCTCGCCGTCGTCGGGATAGACTTTGCGGCCTCATCGCCGGTCGCGGGGCCCCGGGATGGGTTTGGTGGGTCTGGAGACCCGCGTGCGGACGACCGGAGAGAAAGCCGACTGACTTGACATGGGTGGGAGTGCTTTCTTGGTCGCCCTGCACCTGTCGCTCTCCCATTTCCTCGCTTTCAAAGATCGCATGGGAGGACTGTCACGGGAGGCAAATGTACTAGCAGGAACGAAGCTTGACAAGAAGATGCCCTAATTAAACCTCCCATATCTAAAGGTGAGGAAGAGAGGGAAAGAAGAGATCCCCCCCAGCTTGGGCCGCACGCCGACCTCAGAAGGGGATCGGTGCACAGACCCTCTGTTCGGAGATAAGATAAGCCTGCCAGGCGCACACAGGTCTCACAAGAGCCTCCTCCCATGGCCCATCCGTCTGAGCTGGCCCTTGCGTGGCTTGCAAGCGGACGTCAGCTGTATTGTCATTGTAGGTGTCAGGACGAGTGGATATGGCGATGGCATCCCATCCAGTCCGCCAGTCCCCGCGTATCCATAGCACCAAGGATGGCTGTGGGGATGCTGGAACCCGTGGAGGCGCCTATTCGTCTTTGGTCTCGCAGTGCCGTTATTGGGGACCATTCTTCTGAGTAGCCGGGAGATTAGTAGGTAGATATCCCAAAGATTCATACCCATCCTGTACTTAATATATCCCGTACGCGTAGATCTGATTTCTCGCCTGATGGTGCGAGCAATCAGACGTGCCACCATCTTGATGGTACCTTAACCCATTACGCGTTCCGAAGGAATTCGACCACCAGGCACTCATAAGCCCCAACATTAGTGACTTCTGCCAATCCAGGTACCCAGCGTCTACTCACTGCGTCGTGTAACTTTCCGGCCGAGTTCGCATCCACTTTGGATGGCAACTGGTTTTGCAACTCGTCTGTCTTTTACCCGCCGGTCGTGGAAATCGTCCGGCCGGATTTCCGGATCGCCAGCGCTACCTTTGCCGTCACATCATAGAGTTGGCGGGCTCAGGTGCTGGCTTCGAATCCAAGTTTGGGGAAGATGGGCTAGGGCTGCTTGGCCAAAGCTTAGAGGTCCAAGGCCTGTATACTAAAGGTACCTAGGTACCTCGGACCAGCCGTGATGACGACGCTGCACGGAGTTAAAGGCCCTCGGCTTTTTCAACCAAGGCCGAGCCCTAATAATGAACACCAAGCTCCTCTACCGCCGACGGGTAGTGCCTTTTATGTCCGACCCAGCTCGCGCTTTCCCACCTATCCGAGCCGCGTCCCATGGCCTGCCATCTCTGCCCAAAGACCGACCAACGCGGGGCAGTCTGTCGCTTCAGTGCACCATTACTAATGCGGGACTTTTGGGCAAAGTCGAAAAGTGATGCTGTTGCTCGTCAGTCGCATAAATTGCGTGATATGGCCGTCGCGGGCTCTATCGCCCGCATAGGCTTGACCGACTATGATCTCCGATCCGAGCACCGGGATCATGACCCCTAGTAGTGACACTAGTCCTTCTATATAGGTGTGTGTGGAATCCCCTGACAAGAAGAAGTAGGTGGCCAGCCAGCCATCCCGGCAATCAACACCAGTCGTATGCATGCAACCGACCTGCCTCCTCATTATTTGTTTCGCACCTCCCTAACCCAGGAGAAAAAACATCCCCCTCCACTCCCGGCGGCTCCAAGACTCTGGGCACCGCCGACTAAATCCCATTTTCCTCTTGGTACTGTCAAACCGGCACTAAAGGTCGTTTCTCCGCACGGCTACCGCGTCAAAAAAGGTTCTACGGAGCGTAGAGGTTTGAGTCGAAGGAGACCTTAACCCGCCAAGCATCCTGACCCACGCCTTCGGCTACCCTTCCCGGTAGAAAGGTACCGTGCCGGCCGCAGAAGACATGGCGCCCCAGGCTGGGTACGATACGCCGGCGTCACAGACGACGCTCGAGAACACGGCAAATCTGCGTACACTCGACGCCGACAAGCAGCCCGCGGAAAATGCGCAACATGGCCCGGTGGCAGAGACCCACGCCTCCACGGCCTTGGCGGACAAGGAAGCAGCGCGACCTTTGGCGGCCGCGGCCGGCAGCGCCGTCCCGAACGGTGGCTTGCAGGCTTGGCTACAGGTCGCCGGCGCCTTCATGATCTTCTTCAACACGTGGGGCATCCTGAACACCTTCGGCGTCTTCCAGACGTACTACGAGACGGGCCAGCTCTTCCGCGAGTCCTCGTCCAACATCTCATGGATCGGCTCCATCCAGGCGTACTGTGTGCTCCTCGGCGGTCTCGTAACGGGCCCCATCTACGACAGCGGGTACCTCCGCTCGCTGCTCCTCGTCGGCGGCTTCGGCGTCGTCTTCGGCCACATGATGCTCTCGCTCGTCCACACCTACTGGCAGGCGCTGCTGGCCCAGGGCTTCTGCATCGGCTTCGGCGCCGGCTGCATGTTCGTGCCGGCCCTGGCCGTTCTGCCGACCTACTTCAACACGCGCCTGGGGCTCGCCATTGGCCTCAGCGCCGCCGGCAGCTCCTTCGGCGGCATCGTCTACCCCATCGTCTTCTACCGCCTTATCGACCAGATCGGCTTCGCCTGGAGCGTGCGCGTGCTCGGCTTCATCGCCCTCGCCACCATGCTCGTCCCCCTCTCCACCATGAAGCAGCGCGTGCGCCCACCGCGGGCCCGCGCCCTCATCGACGCCTCCGCCTTCACCGACTGGCCCTACGTGACCTTCGTCGTGGGCACTCTGATCGGCTTCATCGGGCTCTACGTCATGTTATTCTACATCTCCTTCTATGCCCAGGCCCAGGGCATCACCAATGCCTCGCTCTCCTTCTACCTCGTAGCCATCCTCAACGCCACCTCCATGTTTGGCCGGACGCTGCCCAACGCGTTGGCTGACAAGACGGGCCCGCTCAACCTGATTATCCCCGGTGCCTTAATTTGTGGCGTCCTGAATTTCGCAATGATCCGTGTCCATAACGTGGGCGGCATTGTCGTCATGGCTCTTATCTTTGGATTTTTCTCGGGCGTCTTCATTGCACTGCCCCCCCTTCTTTTCGTCGCCCTGACCCAGGACAAGTCGAAGATCGGTACCAGGATGGGTATGGGTTTCGCCTGCATAGGCCTAGGGGCTCTGATCGGAGGCCCTGGTGCGGGGGCTATTCTCGGCAACGGCGAGAATATGCAATGGACGGGAGTCTGGGTGTTTGGCGGTGTTGCCAACATAGTCGCCGCGTTCATCTACAGTGGTCTGAGGGTTTCTAGGGTTGGGTTGAAGCTGAAGGTCAAAGTATAGTGACGAAAGGGCGGCGACACGAACTCCCGCACACGCTTTTGCACACGGATGGCCTACATGCTACGATTTAATCCCATTTTCATAGAGCGAACGGCTTGCAGCTTTTCAAACCAACATACACCCCACGTGACGCGACAGCATGCTTCCGTTCGATACTGTACAGTTTGGCGTTGTCACGTGAGTGCTTGTCCAGTGTGAACCGCCAGGGTGAGCATTACTCGATCCGGTGCAACTGTACGACGTGATGCCACATAAGGCGCAGCGCGTCGTGGCTAGAGAGTGCTAAGCACGGGATTTAGGTTTCGGAGGAAAGCGATGAGGAGCGAGTGAAGAGTGAAGACGATGCTGCCCCGCCATTGACCACCCGCAAACTGTACAGCCCGCCATCCATGCAGTAGAAGTCACTTTACGGACACTCAGGGCCGACCGAACAGCACCATCCATAGGGCGACGACGATCGCACCTGGCGGAAATAGTCATAGTCGCTGGCGCGCTTCACATTTCGGGAGACACGAGCCATCATGACGGCGGCTCAGCCTTTTGATCTCAATGGCGCTGTTTCGGCCTTCTCCATCACTCTGGTCAGGGATCAAATCACGCAGCTCAAGAACGAGTACGAAAAGGAGCTGGAGCTGGACGCCGTGCAGATCCGAGACTTGTTACGGCAGGTCGACCAGAAGCGCCTCCGGTTCTACGGGGACAAGCAGCGGCTCCTGAACGACTTGCGAACAACTCTGAGCTCGATTCAGGCCGACAGCGACACCATCGACGCTACCACTTCGGAGCTGGATAAATTGACGCCCGCATGGCTGGCTATCATTCCGGCCGCAGCATCGCTGGCTCGACAACCGCCGACCCCGGCGGCGCCGACGCCTTCATTCAGCGGCACGGATGCCCAGGACGCAACCGTAGGGACTGACGAGCCCGGTTCCAAGCGACTTCAGGAAGAAACCGAGACGGACGAGCGCCCCGAAAAGAAGGCCAAATTCGGTAGTTGCGAGGTCCGTCATCTATCGAGTGCCCACTCGGGGTCTCGGGCCTTCCAGCTGGTTCAGGACGAGGACGGGACGGGGGCGGCCGAGCCCGGCATACCCAGAAAGCTGTGTATGAGTGAGCTTGATAGAATCGAGTGTGTCTTTACACACTCCGAAAAGGAAGGTTTCTGGGTCGTCCGCTGCCCGGCCGATGACTGCACGCTCCGGATTTCCGATCGCTCGCCTTTCGAGAACCGGAGCGCTTTTAACCACTTCAACTCGCGGCACTTACGCCAGACAGAGACGGAGGAGTCCATTTTCAACCAATATGCCTACGAGGGTGAGGTGACAACGTGTCGGGCGTCTCAGGTGGCGTGGTGCTGACGAAGTGTTTAGTTGAGGATGCCACGGTAGATGCCGTGGCCTCGCGTTACGATGGGGGCGACATACCAGAATGTGGGAGCCGACCCCTTTTATACAGCGGGCAAAACCAGCTATTGACGTTTTTTTCAGGCACACCCAGTCGCGAAATTCCCGTTTCCACGCCAGGTTCCATTGCATTGCCGCCGCCGCGCAAAGCACGTCGCTCGGCTGTAGAAATGTTGTTGGATGCAACAACAAGCGAAAGCGAGTCCGAAAACACACCCGACAACTCGCACCACAACCTGCGCCAACGACCAAAGCCTTCTTACGTGAGCATTTCCAAAGGTCGGATGTCATCCGTGTCGGACGACCTGTCCCAGGTGAGTATGCATTCGCCCGGTCACGTGGCCGAGGGCTTAGCTAAGTGAGCGTACTGGAGACCGAGGGGAGCAAATCTCTGCGAATCAAGCCGACCGGACCACGAAAGAGCAAGTCTTCCGGGCTCTACAAGTAAGCTCCCTTTTTAATGACGGGTGGCATTGGTTGACACGTTTTACCCCAGGCCATTCGGCCATACGGGAGAGTGGCCGCGGCGATCAGCTCCGGCCTAAGGAGTTGGGTCCATAACACACGATGACTCCTAATGGTGTCAAGTCAGGGAGCATGGCGAAGAATTGGAATTCCGAACGGGAAATCTTGACGCCATCTTTAGGCACGCTCCACTATTGGTTGTATCCTTGTGTACTAGCTGGAGAGCTGGAACAGACACGCTCATTTGATAGGAAAAGGGGAGAAGTCAGTGCTCCAAGTGACGGGGGAGGGCCAGTGATTGGCATGAGTAGGTCCTGGAGACAAGGAACTGCTTATGTAAATATTCCATTTATGTAGGTATTTCACAATAACCGGAGCCTGCTTACGGGCGTCATGGGAGAGACGTACTGAGAAATTCGTGCAAGTCGACAGGGGCAAGAGAAATTTGCAAGCTGGAAGAAACGGGCCCTGGGCGAATATCTAGAGGCCAAATGAAAGGCGCGGGACTCGGGGCCTTACTTCGCTATCTCTTCCTTCTTTCTTAGACAGGTGCCACTAAAAGACCGAGTAGCATACACGGTACGACCAAGCAAGGCAGTGTGGTCTTTAGTAGTACATATTCAGGATGCTGGACAGTTTCTACCGTGGGATTTGATGAAATGTGTAATCCCAATGGGCAGGATATACGACCACCCTGTAGCCTAGGTAGGCAGCAGCGATGCTGCTCACACCACATGCTGCCAATACGTATTCGTGTTGTCCCCCGTGGAAAATCATGACCCAGTGCCCTCCAGGAGGCAGAGCAAACCCCGAGGGGTCCCAGAACGTGCCAATATCCCGCGTTTCCCGCCGGCCGTTGCGAAAGCACCGAGTTCTGGTAGTATAGGTACTTACCCAGCTTGAGGGGCTTCTGGGAGGCGTGTACCTTTGAGAACCCCTCCGCAGGACATTTCCAAATTGACCATGTAGGCCGACGCTCTTGGTTCGTGTTGCGATCCTGCCGCTCGATGTTCAGCTGCCCCCGGTGGAATGTCCAAACTCCCTGGGGCTTCTGCTTACTCGCTCTTCGCTTCTTGTCTGCGTGCTGCTGTGTCGACCATCTGCTGTTGATCTGGGCCTGGCCAGGCGCCGCCTTTCCATGGCCCTCGCTTAAGATGGCCGTGACGCGTTCTCGCCCTTGGTATTGTGTTTGGTAAAAGCAAGCATCCCTCCTTCCCACCAAGTACGACGGGTCGCCCGCTCGGCTGAACACGGCTGCTGAACAGTTCCGCCATCGCCACTTATCCCGGCTCATACTCGCTCGCATTCCAGCAGCACCGCCACGCGGAGGAGTCACACGCTGGGCTCTCAAGGGGTGGGGGACGCGGGGGTCCCGCCCGAGGGCGCCGTCTGAATGGGACACGCCGAGCTTCCAGCTTAGGCATCTGCATCTATTGTTACGTAGAAGATTCCGCTCAGGCTTCCACGAGCTGAGCTTACCCCGAAAACCGAGGCGCCCAGAACGATGTGATGTCCCATAGGTGGATCCCTGGGTAGAGGGCTTCCTGGGCAGAGGGCCCGAGACGAACCCACCGCCCTACCGGCGCGGCGGGGCGGCGATGCTCGAGGTACTTATCCCAGTGGTCAATGTGCGCAGTACACGAAAGGACGCGACGACACCAGTGCTGAGTCAGAAGCACCCGGGGACAGGGAGGCCCCTTGCCGGCAGCGACGAATCGCAGCGGCCAAACGTTGCACATTCCGAGGGGAGGGGCGCTGACAAACCCGCTCGAGGGCTCTGTTGAGGCGGAACGGCTGGCTCATCGTATTGAAGAAGGGTCGCCGGAAAGACGGGCCTGTCGGGGCCCCGTCTATCTGCAGGTGTTGGCCCGTTCGCGATGGCGGCCGGGTGGGGGGCCGACATCCCTTGTTGTTTTATGAGCATCGTGTACCCGTCGGGGACGTGCATCTTGACACCCTGGGAGGGTGGACCCCCAAAAGCAAGCTGACTCCCTCCCGCCAGCCACTACATACCTCATCCGAACGCTCGTCGTAAATCCTGCCATGCAACCGTCATCCTTCTGCGATCTCGTGTCCCACAGCCCCAGGAAAAAAACGCCGTGGCCCACCGGGCTAACCGAACCGCCGGATTCCCGGTGGCCGTGGCTGAGGATGCACAACAGCAGCGGAAGCCAATAACGCAAGAACCCGGCCGTCCTTGCCAGTAAAGACACTGCAGCAACACACCGAGGCAAAAGTGCATATGCAGTGGCCAAGTGGCTTGGGAGGTGCACGATTGGTCCGACGCTGTTCCTGCAGGACGTGTTATCGAAGGTTCGTCGATGCCCGCCGAGCGGCCATCGTACGACCGCACACGCACCGGTCCTCAAATTTGTGACGATCACATCCCCGTTCTCACCCACGCCTGCTTCCGTTTGGGCCTCTGCACGGTGATGGATACGTAGCGGCACCGTGGGAGCGCCAGCGCGATGTACCATTTGCGGTAGGTCGCCTATGCAGTTCGGTAGTGTGGGCTGCGGCCTCGAAGACGCTTTTGAGGGCCGGCCACCGGTGGGCTTTACGAGATGCTGATACACGACGCGCCTGCAGCCATGTTGACTTGCAGTTAAAAGGACAGCGGGCGACGCAGGCGGCCGAGCGGTGCCTGTATCGACGCGGTAATCCCCCCCCCCCCCCAAAAAAAACCTCAAGACGCCATCCCCCGCCGATCCGCCTGCTTGTCTGGCTGCTGCTGCTGCATTGCAAAAAGGCGTCTGCACGAGGGCCACTTGGCGGCTGAACACGGGGACATCGTGGCGTCGGTGCTGACCGGGGGTGCACGAATGGGGGGGAGGACATGAGGGCACACAAGAGCGATCGTGGGCGCTGTCCCCATGGGCAGGAAGCGGCTTTTGACGGTAGCACCACCTAGCACCGCGGCTAGGGTAGAGCCACGGGGGCCATTGCGTTTACGTTTAGGGATTAGGGAGCATGGGATAGGCGCGACGTGCGAGCTGAAAAATGAATAACAAAAGGAGCTGCGAGGTAGACGGTATCTTCCCGTCCCCGGTGCGCGATGCTGCGCTCAAAAGAAGGGTCTAGGGTCTAGCGCATCCAGTCTCGAGCGGTTGGGACAAAAGCGACGGGCGGGATGGAGGTAAAAACAAACCAAGAAAAGTAAATAAACGCAATGCGGCTCCGCGCGAGGGAGCGGAAGCGAGGGAGGGAAGACGCGACGGTTTCGCGCGGGACAGGCCGAAGCTTGTCTGCATCGAAGCGCAATCACTTAGTGGCCTACGCTGTTGGGACCGAGACGTCTATTGCTGGAAGAACAGTTCGCCTACGCGGACGGATTCATTGCCGTGATTAGCGAACACCCCTCCTCCAAAACTCGGCTGTCCCGTGGGCTGGGACGGGCCAGGACGACACACACCCGCTCGGAGGCGAGGGCGAGAGCGGACTGACGGGATCGGGTCTCGTGCCGACTGGGCCGCCCTGTCATACCACCCACCCTCGCCTAGGATACAGCCACTGGCAGCGAAGCTGAGGCTCCCCCCCCAAAATCACCATCACATGAGATTCCTCGGTGACTAACAGTGGGAGGGAGAGCTTGGGGGGAGCATGGGGGAGGTACATGGGGGAGGTACATGGGGGGAGGGACATGGGGCAGGGACATGGGGGGAGGGCCGGTTCGGCTCAACCCACCCACCAGGCAGCAGGAATTGTCCGAGGCCCCTCTATCGCGATCAGCTAGGAGAAGTCGATCCCCTGCTTCGCCATTCATGATGAGTGGGCGGCGGTGATGAGTACATACAAACGGTTGAGAGCCTAACAACTGCATGCATCTAGGAACGAGGAGGGTCATACGAGCGATGGTATGATTTCCGGTCTCTCTTGTCGATATACTTATTTGTTTCCTCTCTGTGCGGACTGACTGCTCCGCTGGCCCGCCAAGAGAGCTCGGTTGGCGGCAGCAGAAGCGAGGGATGGAGATGCCTGCATTCACCATGTCCACAGCGATGATGGGCAAATTTGCATGTAGAGTGGTTGCAAAGCTTAACCGCATCCTGGGTTGCCTGACCTCGCCGCACATCAGCGAGACAACCTGGTAGAGAAAGACCAAAGCATCGCGGTATGTAACCCAAGACAAGCGAGAGTTGGGTCCCTCCGATCGTCGACGTATCCACATCCACAGCCCTGCCACTGCTAGGTGCGTATATGAGCATCACTGCCCGTTCCAGCCGTACAGAACCCGGGCGAATGACAGCGATGGGACGGGTCCAGACTCTTTTTCGGCTACCTGACGCCACAGCTGGATTTCCAGCAGCTTGGTAACAACGAAACATCCCGTGGCCCTGGCACCCACGGCTGGGCCGGAAGGTGGGATGGAACGTGGCAGCGCATTGTTCTCGCATCGTGTCAGCCGTATCCAAATGTAGCCCATCACCAACTGAGATTTGCGCCGCCCATGCGCACCATCTCTTGGCACCACCACTCTAAATCCACCCAGCAGCCGCAATCGCTTCCTCTCACTGGCCCGTCCGCCGACATACATTGAACAGCACATCCGAATCCCTTCCCGACCATCTCGCTTCAGTGCTGACGGCCGGCTTCCGGAGGCCCAGCCCAACAATCTGCCCACCGCCGGCTCGTACGGAAAGAAAAAAAAAACATCCAGAGCTCTCCGCCCTCGTCGTCTGCCTATCCGCTATCTGGGCTCCATGCCTCGTCTCACTGCGTCACCGGCCCCACCGCGCCAAAAGCCGTATATCAGGACGTATGTAAGTACTCGCATACCAAATCTACCTCACTGTGTACCCTACCGCTGCTTGGCCCTCATGCAAATCAAAAGCGGTTACACGACATCGGTAGAGCTACCTATAATATCAACTCCCCATGACCTTAACAGGCCGACGCCAGCCCTAGTGGGACCCCTTGGGACGAATGGACTTCTCGAGATTTTGGCCCTAGGGAGATGCCGGGAGGGTGGAATTTAAATTTAGCACGCGGCAGCGACGGCGCCTTCAACGACTTTCTACCTGTCGATTGGCTACCAGTCAAGTGGCCCAGCTCCGTCACTGGCTGGTGAGGAGCAAGACGGGACCCGGGCGGAGGGCCTGCTCACCCGTCTGCGCCGAGCCCTCATTTCTTTTGGTCTGCCTGGTCCAGCCGACCCAGGCGGTGAATATCACTGGGTTGCTGTTCCTGCAGGCCCTGATGCCTAGTTCATGCGGAATTCGGCATAGAATCAGCGGCTGCTCGAGCTATGGCTCCACGATGCTCGCTTCGCGAACCTTCACCTTCCCAAAAAGGCAGCATCTTGCACCCAGTTGCCTGCGTCTCAAGCCTCTATTCGGATCCTACACTGATGAGGTCGCCCTACGCCGGGTCACTGAGCTTTCTTTTTCCCCAAGCAGTTGCATCTACGGGATTTGGAAGTTATGTAACCATCACATAAACACTCCTGCCTGATTCTCGTACCCAAATACATGAGGAGCCACTTGCCGAACCCCCATGCCGCCCGCGCCTTGTTGTCTGACGGCGAGTGACTGGGAAGGGCGCAGGCTGACACTCCTCTTTTGGCGTTGAGGCTCGTACAGCGGCCCCGTCACTTGCCCCCCCCCCCCCCCTCTCCCCCTCCTTTACTGGTCTTGCTCTATAACTCTTCCATAGCAACCTGGTATGGCTGCTAGCCGTTTTGGTGGTAGCCTCAAGCATTTTGGGGGGGGTACCGTGGCCGACGTCATCCCCCCTACCCTTGACTCTCGCGGCGTCCCGGCCACACCACCTGGGTGAAAGCTCGCTCTGCGCCTGCGGGAGCCCCCAACATCTCGATCAACGTAGGGCAGTTCATGTATAGCTCTTTCTATCTATTTGGGTTTCTGCTGCCAAGCCGCGTTGGCCGCGAGGGGGCCCTCACCTCTGACTAGACGAATCAGTGGTTTCGTTCTCGAAGGGGTCTGCACAGCCTGGCGCTATCAAAAACTACCCTATACTTGTGGTTGTGGCTTGGGAACCTGTTCGCCTCTAAACGGCCCCCCTTCGATCAGAGTAGCACAAGGTGATACCGGGGTAGGGGGAGGACAGCAGCTGGTCCTCCTCCGTCCGTCATCACGCCTGGTCAGCGAAGCAACGGCAAATACAGACGAATAACAGGCTGTCTCTCGCCAGGCCCCCCGACTCTTCGGTCAGATGAAGAAAGCCCAACGCGTTGGCGATGCTGTATGTCATCAGTCGAGTCACGACAACCCTCGGAATCCCTGTCGTCGCATGCCCGTGTTCTCGTTCACGCCATTTCTTTTCAGGAGCGCCTCTTTTCGCGAGCTATCGATCCCGGCCCCTGGTCTTATGAGCTCCCGGGTTCCTTCACGGCCGCCCTCGGTGAGTGTCGAACTGGCAGGCAACCAATCATCCAACGTCAGGTTTCGTACTCGCCGTGGGCAGGCTACCAAAACCTTGCACTTTCCGCAGTCGTCTGCCCCGCGGTGGCTTTCTCACGGCACCACCCACCCTATCCCATGATACGAAGAAGTTGGCTAATGTCATCTTCTTTTGGCGCCCATTGGGTGTCCCCCTGCCTGTACTCCTGACCATCCCTCCCCCCACGACCCACCATGGTGGGAGGCGAAGCTGGCCGATGCTGAAGTCAGCATCGTGCCTGAGCTGAACGCTCGACACGGGCGTGATGTATCATACCAGGCCCCTTGGCCAGTGCCATATAAAGACCGGCGATGGCCTCCATTCTAACATCCTTCTTGTCGTACCAACATCGCCACGGCACTCCCGCATCTCCATCCAACCGGGTGGTTTCCTTACGACTCTCGCTAGCCCCTGGCTCGTCCATCTGTTGTTCTGCTCCCTCTGTCCCCCATCATATATCTCCCCGAACCTTTGTCACTTCCTCGTGGCCAGTGAGAGAGCTACACATCATGCTCTCGCTGACCTCCTTCAAAGGCTTGGCGGCAGGCCTGCTCCTTTCTGGACTCGCCGTCGCCGTGCCGGCTCCAGGCTCTGATGTTACGGCGTTGGAGTCGCGGGGCCCCGGGAGCTGTCACCGTCCGGACAACCGTAGGTGTTGGAGCGATGGCTTCGACATCATGACCGATTACGAGTTGAACGCCCCTCCGGGCCAAAACCGACACTACGAGTTGACCCTTGACGAAGTGCACAACTATACCCTCCGAGATGGCCGTGTATTGCCCAAGGCCATGCTCATTAACGGCCAGTTCCCTGGCCCGACCCTCTACGCCGACTGGGGTGATGAGATCTCTGTCAAGGTCACCAACAACGCCAAGAGCGACGGGTAAGGGCGCCCCTGAACGGCTTAGACCTGGCAATGAAATTGACTTGCCTCCGACAGTACCTCTTTCCACTGGCACGGTATTCACATGCGTAATAACAACATCAACGACGGTGTCAACGGCGTGACGGAGTGCCCGCTGGCCCCCGGCAAGTCCAAAACCTACCACTTCAAGGCGATGCAGTACGGCACCACTTGGTACCACTCGCACTACTCGGTCCAGTACGGCGACGGTGCCTGGGGCGCGATTGTGATCAACGGGCCGGCCAGCACCAACTACGACGTTGATTTGGGCGTCTTTCCCATTAGTGACAGCTACGACTCCACCGCCGAAGAAATCACACGCAAACTGTTGACGCCTTCTTCCCGAGGCGGCCCGCCGAACAGCACCAATGTTCTGTTCAACGGCACCAACATCCACCCCGATGACGACCCGTTCAACCCCACTAGGGGTGAATATGCCACCGTCAAGCTTCAGCGCGGCAAGCGGCACCGGCTGAGGCTCCTCAACCCCTCGGCCGAGAACAACTTCCAGGTTGCGCTGAGGGACCACTCGATGACGGTCATCGCGACTGATCTCGTCCCCGTCAACAGCTTCCAGACGGACCGTCTCTTCATCGGTGTCGGCCAGCGTTACGACGTGCTCATCGACGCCGACCAGCAGGGTGGCAACGGCAACTTTTGGTTCAACGTGACCTTCAGCAAGACGGACGCCTGCGGCAACGCCAACCAGCCTGATAAGTTGGCCGCCATTTTCCGCTACGACGACGCCGAGGAAGTGTTGCCCCCGCCCAGCGACCCCAAGACGCAGCTGGCCGATGTCGACCTGCACTGCCAGGACAGCCACGACTTCCGCCCCGTCCTCAGGCGCCTCCCCAACGAGACGGCCTTCGGGTTGGCCGACGGGCGCCAGATGAACGTCAACGTGAATTCGGTGTGGTGGACGGTCAACGGCATCAACACGACGGTGGACTGGGACCGGCCGGTGCTCGACTACATTCTCGAGGGCAACACGAGCTACCCGGTGCAGGAGAACCTGCAGTTCATCGAGAAGGCCGGCGAGTGGACGTTCTGGATCATCCAGAACAAGCTGCCGGCCCCGGTGCCGCACCCGATTCACTTGCACGGACACGACTTCCTCGTGCTCGGGTCGCGGAGTAACGCCAACTTCGACTACGCGCTGGACATGCCGGGCCTCTTCAACACCGACAAGGAGTGGACGCGGCGCGACGTCACGATGCTGCCCTCGGCCGGCTGGGTCGTGCTGGCCTACCACGCCGACAACCCCGGCAACTGGCTCGTGCACTGCCACATCGCCTGGCACGTCGCCGGCGGCCTCGCCTACACCGTCGTTGAGCGCCGCGACGAGCAGCTCGCCCGGCTGCCCCAGGCTGACAAGGACCAGTACCTGCAGACGTGCGCCGAGTGGCGCGCCTTCAACCAGCCCGACATCCAGTTCGACTCGGGCATCTAAGCCGCCTGCTGTCGGGGCTGGGCCGAGACGCCCTTCGTCCTCGGGCCCCTCCTTCGCGCGCGTTGGCGATAGAACCACGGGCACGTCAGCGGCCTCACCTCGCCGTCTGCCTGATAATCCTCGCCGAGAAGGCCCCCTGATTGGGGAGCCGGCGAATTCGCTCTCGCTTCGCCTCGTCGATCGCGGTAGGGCTGAAACGGGCTGGCTTTTGGGAGGGGGGTGGAGAAAAGCGGCAGTTCATTGGCCCTGGCCGCGCCACGGATTCGGAAGGAATGCTGACTACATATTCACACGGGCCACAGAGATTTTTTGTGGCGCTGGCGCTTGGGAGTACTTTTTTCCTTTTTCCCCTTCTCGGCGGGCTCCCGTCATTGGTTGGAGTTTGGGGGGTTTTGGGAAGGGCTTTTTACGGAACCACGGTGTAATTGGGTGGTCTCCATGTCTGCTGTGTGCTGATAGGGGCGAGACGGCCTGGGGGCGTTCACCAAATCATCGGCGCCAAAGCTTACATCTTCACCACTCATGGGCGGCGCCATACAACGGATACACGTACACGGAGCACGGCACTTGCACACGGGGACGGGGGAGGCTGACTTGCGGGAGTGGTGATGTGGTTGGTTGGGTGGCGATCATGGTCAGCTGGTGTCTCGGCGCCTTTTATTCTCTACTCGCTCGATGTCTTTCTTCGTCTCCTTCTTCGTCTCTTTGTTCTCTAACCGGATAAGGGAGACGGAGCCCTTCTGTTTCTATAATAAAAACAACATGCTTTGGGATGGTACATGAAACATTTCATTCTTACTTACCTCTCGTGTGAGCGGCCGAATCGGTTTCTCTGATCGAATCATGATGACTGGAAGTAGCGGAAAACTGGGCAGTCGGAGATCGTTCTGGCCGATTTGGCAGTGCTGACCACAGTTTGGTAGCAGCTGGTCACCAAAACCACTTGATAGACGTTCTTTCCCTGCTCTCTCCTACTCATCCATCCTACCCTGGTTTCCCCGTGAGAGAGCACTGCAGCATGGCGATTGATTCTGGCCAGTGCAGGAAGGCATGTGCATATTCAGTCAAGCCGTTGGAATGGTGTTCCATATGCAAATGCTGTGTTTGAAATCCCCAGCAAAGATTAACTGACAAGCCACGGGTGGGGGCCCTGATTCTGGATTGCTGCTCCAGCGCGAAAAGCCACCCGTCTTGTAACCGGGGCTGTGATATCTGCAACACGCCATGGGAAAAGCTACACGGAATTCCGATATACCTTGACAAATTTGCGTGTAAAACGTGGTTTATGTGTCTTGCTTCTCCCGACCAAGAACCAGGATGCCAGAATGTGCTAGGTTAAATATGTTTCCACTTGTGTGGCTTGGGGTTGATGTGTGTGTAACGGAAAGAGAAAATGCTGATGGGCAATGGGAAGCGAACCGAGTTGACGACTGCGCTCTTGGGTGCTTGAGAAAATTACATGGCCATTCACTTTGGGCGAGGATAGCAACACAATGAGGTAGTCAGTCCGCGAAGCACTTCTAGAAACATGAGAAAAACACGTCCCAAAGGGGTAGTAGGTACAGCGTACGTCACACGAGTTGTGCGAAGCAAGACGCTTGGACCACTCGACTAGCGCCCCCTTGTCCCAGGTGTTCGGCATAATTGGTTGTTGCGTGCCACATATTCCGGCAGGTGCATATCCAGGGCTCACCTCCACATACCCGATCGGGCACTGCATCGGAGCCACTGGCCGGCACTCGGACATCGTCCATCTATCCCGTCACCCTCTCCCATCGTCCCCAGGCGCTGTGAGACTGGACCGGAGGCTCATGGGCAAGCAATTCATTCCGTCCCGTCCAACAGCCTATCCAGTACGGAGTACACGCGCCTCGTAGCATCGAATCGACACCCACCAACGAGCGCGTGCGTTCCCGCTATCCACCATATTCCGCACTCGCCTTCCCGACGTCCCCATATTTGTCTCCAGATCCCTCCCCACTCCGTTTGGCGCGTCGGTTGTTGCATCGTCTCTCCTGGTCTCGTGTTGTTTTCTGCCTTTCGTGGTCTTCATCGCTCCATGGGCCCCCGGCCAGCGCATCGACGATTGTTTCCCTCTGTTGGCAGCGCCCACACAAACCAGTCTTCCGCTGCTTGGAAGAGACGCGCCTCGGCCCATACGCCAACACTACGCACGCATTCACCTGGACACTAAAAACCTGCCGGTCTTATTACCTACACACTCCGTCAGTCATTCACCGCTAAGGCAACTGAGCAAGAGTGCTTCAGCGGATTAAACTCAGCCATCCGCGACCCGCTCTCTGCCCCATTGGCGACGCGCCAACCGGTCAATAATGGCCGCCCTCGTCAAACGATTCACCGGCTTCATGTCGCCTGCACCCAAGTCATCCGCACCCAAACGTATCCCGTCTGCCACCGTCGCCGCCCCCCCGTCGCCATCGCAAGACGCCGTCATGAATAAAGCAACCAAGCGCAAGGCTGATCCTTACGAGGATTTCGACGGTGAGGGTAAGTCCATGTGCCTGGCGCGTCGCCGTCCGGGCCTCCACCTCCTGCCGTGGAGGCCCGGTGGTCTTATGCGCGTGGATGCGCGCGCGCGTGTACGCGCGCATTGCGCATTGCGCCTCCTCCTAACGTACGACAAGGTTGACATGGTGTTATATAGGCTCGGTGCCAGAGTCATCACCTGCTATCTCGCTGAGGACCTCGTCGCGAAGGTCCTCCGAAGCCCTTGCATCCGGTCGTAAGACGTCGGGGCGCGAGTCGGTGGGCAAGGCTAGTATGTTGCCCCTTGTCTTGCGGAGTGCCGGAGCGGAGGATCACTAACTCAGCCCCTTGCGTCAAACAGAGCGCCGCAGCCGGGCCTCGTTCCAGAAGTCTGCCGCCGCCGATAGCTTAAGTTCGCCCAAGTCCGCCGTTGGTGAAAGGGAGCCTTCTGCGCAAGTCAATGGCGATGCCATCACAACGACCAGCGAGGGCAAAGCCAAAGCACCAATGGCCCCCATGGCCACCATGGACAGCCTTGGTCCCCTTGGTTCGTCTGCCACTTTCTCTTCGTACCGGCACGTTCATCTAAATCCTTTTGCAGAGCCGCTTGACGACAGCAGTGCCGTTGTGAACCTCCCGAAGCCGTCTGCCAGCAGCGAGAGATCCGCGCGCGAGGAACTCGTCACGGGCAAGGCGAAGCGCACTAGCGATACAGAACCCGCCCGCGGTAAAGAGCCCACCAGCGATGGCAAGTCGGATGCAACGGAGGAGCCGAATGATGAGGAATCCCCGGTGGACAAGGATGCTGATAACTTGGTTGAAGCGGCCCTGGAGAATCAAGAATTCGATGAGACGGCCCAAGATGAGGAGTGTGAGGTCGAAAAACTGCTCAAACACCGCCGGCTCCAGGATGGCAGTGTTGAAATGCTGGTCAAGTGGGTCGGCGAATCCGAGGAGGAGGCCACATACGAGCCTGAGGAGGAGATCCAGAGAGGCGCCGCCGAGGCCCTCTACGACTACTGGAAAGCCCAGGGCGGACGCACAGAAGCGCTCTTCCGCAAGCCTAAGAACCCGCCGGCCGAGACGTACCACGTCTTTAAAATTCTTGGCCACCAGAAGCAAAAAGCCGTATTCCAGTTTGAGGTGCAATGGGTTGGGTACCCCGCCACCCCCAAGAATACTTCGAAGGAGACGGAGACGAAGCTCAAGAAGGTTTGTCCGAACCTCGTCGCTGAATACTGGGAGAGCGTGGGCGGACGCGAGAATCACCTTGGCAAGCGCGGTCGCTCGGTCAAGAAGGCGCGGACTCGATAGGATGCTGGGATAGATGTAAGAAATAGGCCGAGCTACAAGGACGGCCAAGAACCTGTGGCAGGTTTTCCACCCCCCCCCCCCCCCCCTATAGGCAGTGCGTATAGCTAGGTCAAGCAAGAGAGCATGGAGGGTGCTGAGTTGACGTGACCGAGTTGAGAATCATTTTCAAGTGTTGCTCTCAATGGAAGGCGGCTCGGCCTCGGGCCAGCACTGCCAGTTACCCGGGTTGCCGGGCTTTGCAAGACCGGCCGGGGTGTTGTTTGATTTTACCAGGACCTGCTCATTGAACCTACACGGGCAGCTTCCGTGGTGCTGTGGCTCGGGGGAACACACGGAACGACACATGTGCCGCCCCATTTCATAGCCAGCGAGGCCGGCCGGCGGGGAAAGTCGACAGGGCCGCCACGTGGGCGACATGATGGCGAGGGACGAGGCTGAGATCCGGGCCTGTAAGCTGGATGCGCCAGCGTGGGATGGGACGGGGTGTGTGTCGACGAGCAGGGGGCTGGTGACGGAAACGGCGTCGAATGAAAGGCAGACGTTGGCAGCCATGGCGACGCACACGACCAACCATCTACCTGACATGCAGCTTGATGGATACATTGCACCAACACCCCGACCCAGAGTCCCGGGACGTGGAAGGAGGCGGTAGGTACTTGAACCAATTCCAAGATCCATTGGACGCATGCATGTCGTCCATCCGTTGCCGCCCAGGGGGGGCCCGCGAGCGAGTGGGGCTAACCGCCTTCCAATCTCACGAGGACGACCTACCATGCCCAGCATCATGCGCCGGTGTTTTTCCCTCTTCCCTTCCCCAGACCAAGCACGAGAGATCTTCAGGGTCCGCGATGTCGAACCGCCCTTATTGACCGCGCCCGCCGCCGCAGAGGCCCGCTCGGCATGCCACTCATTTCAGCACCAGCACACGCATAGTCTATCCCAGCCTACCTGTCGCACGCCATTCATTTGACACGCTCCTTGCTTTTGACACCCTCCATTCGTTGACACAATTCTTGCTTTTTCGTCGTACTGTTTGATTCCCGGCGGACACGCGCGTTGTCGGGTCCGCTCCTTTACCGACGATGCGCCTCCGCGCTGCCTTCCCGCCCGCGCTGGGGTTGTCCGTGGCGCTGTGGGCCGTCGCGGGCGCGGCCGACGAGACCGGTGGCACGGTCTGGGTGACGCCGCACGACAGCTACTCGTCGTCGGTCGGCGTGCTGGGCTGCAAGGTGGACACGAACCGCATCGCGTACTGGCCGGCCGCCGTCGACTGCGACAACGTGTGCGTGGAGCTCGCGCTCGGCGGGCGCGCGGTAACGCTGCTGCGCGTCGACCAGTCGCAGGGCGCGCACGACGTGTCGTACGACGCCTGGAACTACCTGCAGACGGGGGCGTCGGCGCGGGACCAGCCGACGGCGGGCGGCGCCGTGGCCATGACGTGGCGGGCGCGGCCTGCCGACGACTGCCGCGGCCTGCTCCACACGCCGGGCCACCGGCTGCCGCTCAGCGCCGCCAACAGCATGAACTTCCTCGCCAGCTGCCTCGCCGCCCGCCCCGACAGCTGGGTCGCCCGCAACTACGCCCTCTACAACGTCCTCGACCCCCTATGCGCCTGGGGCCGCGACGAGGCCTGCGCTCTGCCCCCCGGCTTCCCCGCCGCCGCCAACCAGCCCACCTGCCCCAGCACCCTCGGCGCCCCCGCCGCCCTCGCCGGCGCCCCCGTCTACAACATCCGCTACCCCACGGGCCAGGAGGTCGACGCCGTTACTGGCGCCGTCGCCGAGCACGGCAGCGGCGCCGGCGCGGGCCCGCGACCGCCCCGGCGGACGTGGGTGGTGGCCGTCGTGCTGGGGGCCGTTGTAGGGTTGGTGTCTGGGAGCGCGGGGCCCACGGGGCGGTTTTGATGATACCGGGCGAAGACGTTTGATTTTCTAGCTTTCGCGAGATATTACTATTCGATACCCTTTGGGATTTGAGGAAGGAGGAGGAGGAGGGGCCACAATGCGCCGAAACCTTCGGAGGAAGCTACGTCTTGCCGGAACGGGGCTGAGCCTCGTGCGGACATATTCCGCGGTGCGCGAGTTGGATTTTGACCGAGGCAGCTTTGGGAGGAACAGAGATGGCAGGGCTTCCCTATGTCAGGAGAACACCTGATAATCTCTACTTGAACATTTAAACAACCTTGCACGCTTTTGAAACTCTCCCTCAGGCCACTCGGCAGCCTTGGAAACACTCCACCCAATTTAAGTGCAAGGAAACGATGCAGCGCGAGGATGTTGTCGCCCTCGATCCTGTATGAGACGCCAGAACAGGCCTCGTATTATAGGGAGGCCATCTTCTAGGCTTAAATCATAGCTCTAGAAGTCGATGCATGGGAAATCTGTTGTGGCATAGTTGTCTACGAATTCATTGCCCGCCCATGGCGAGCAAACAAATATAGCGGGATTCGGGATTAGCAAGCGCAATAGGCGGCCTTTGAAACCACCCTGAAGACCCAGTATCACTAAAAGGCAACGCTAACAAAGCAACGACCTTTCGGCATTTCCCTTTTGCCGCGGTGCCGTCATTCTGGTTCTGCGTGCTCGGAAAAAGACGACGAGTAACACACTGGGAGTGTGGACTGGACGCCGACGCCCGCCGGGAATGGCTGACAGCCACCGAGCAGGGGATTTCGGTAAAGTGATGCGAAGCGCCTGGGATTGCGGGCTGGCGGACTGCTTCCCAGGGCCACGGTGGCAGGTTTAGTGATGTGGGATGGGAATGGATCTTGGATCTGGGTTGAACGTCGGTGGCATCTATCTACCTTGCAATTCTGGATGCGCGACCTCTTCATGGCATCGTGTATCTGGAAACTGGAGGCTTGGCCACATCGCAGAGGTTGGGCTCGCTGGGTTACCCGAGGACGATTGATTAACCGCCCATAACCGATACCGAGGGGTCTGGCAAAGATACCGGCATTATCCAGGGTACATGGCAACAGGACGTGGGGAAATTGGGAACCCCCCGTCCAATCTAGCATCTCTTGGCAGCGTGGGACGGGCCCGGGCTCGCACGTCTAAAGGCTCCGTTCGCCTCTGTCGACAGGCCCCATGAACTGCCGCGGGCGTTGCCTCAACCGCTATCGATAAGCAGCCCGAGGTCATTCCTATTCAACCGGAACCAACAAGGAGCGGCGCGGGCGGACAATGCTTCTACGAGCGCCCGCATCGCCAGTGTATCTGACTTGACTTTTTGGACCTCATTCCTGCTTTTCAAGCGACCGACCAAGACGACCGCGTGTTATTGCTGCTACTTAGATTACCGCAGGAGAGCGACGCAGATTGTGAACTACGCCACCACCTACCCAGACCTTAGAACCGTTGGCGAAGAAGCACTGGCCCGATTCCCCTTAGTTCGGTAAACCGCCTTGGTGATCGAACTTAGGATGGCAGCTCTAGGTAGGTCAATTACTGGCGCACACGCGCTGTGCGCCCCAAACGAACCAACCCCCCCCTTCTGAGCGCTTTGGGTGACGCCGACACTGACACTGGCTATTCCTTATCCCGCACGCAGCAGTTGCCTCCGTCGCCGCCACCACCGCTGGCCTGTCCTATCTCGACGCCAAATACCACGTCCGCCAAGACTGGAAAATCATCCGCGGCAAGAAGAAGGCCGCGAGGCTGCTGGAACAAGCCGGTGAGTGCTTGCGCACCTTGCGCCTGCGCCCGTGGCACGGGAACGTCTGCTAACCCCCCATGGCCACGCCCCAGTGAGGGAGAAGCGCGTCTCGCAATGGTATTTCTTCGAGCGCCATGCGCAGCAGAAGCCCGGTGCCGAGTGCATCTGGTGGCGCCCGCGGAGCTACACGTTCGCTGAGGCCTACCACCGCTCCTGCCAATTCGCCCAGTTCTTCCTGGCGCGGGGCGTCAAGCCCGGCGACCTGGTGGCCTTGTTCATGGCCAACAGCCCGGATTTCCTCTTCGCCTGGCTCGGCCTGTTCGCCATCGGCGCCGCCCCGGCCATGATCAACCACAACCTGAGCAAGGCCGCCCTGCTGCACTGCTTGGGCATCGCCGAGTGCCCGCTCATCCTGGCCGACGGCCGCCCGGAACTGCTCGAGAGGATAGACGAGATCCAGGAGGAGCTGGCCGCCAAGGGCGTGACCGTGGTGAAGCTGGCCGAGGCCAAGGCCGAGATCGCCGCCCTCGCGGGCGACCGGCCGGGCGATGAGCTGAGGGCTGGCGTCACGCCCGGGTCGCCCTTCGGTCTCTTCTACACGAGGTATGTTGGCAGGCGCGCCTTTCACGGAACCCGGAGGCTAAGAGACGCAGTGGAACGACGGGTTTGCCCAAAGCCTGCATTATTCCTGGAGCCGCTGGCTTCATGCATGGAGTGAGCGTACGTTCCCCATTCGATGCCAGGCATGTCGTGGAAGCCGTATGCTGACAGCAGACAGCGAGAATGTGGCCTCGCCTATGTCGATGGCGAGAATGAGCGGTACTACGATTGCATGGTAAGAGAAATGTGAAAGAGCGCATTGCCCGGCGGACGCTGACCCCTTGCAGCCGCTTTACCACGGCACAGGTGCCATTAGTGGCATGACGCAGATTTTGGTAAGTCTCTGTCGCGTTCGAGGCACTTGGCTCCCATCGCTGACGTCTCGCGCAGCTTGGAACCACGCTCTGTCTCGCTCCCAAGTTCAGTGCCTCGCGCTTCTGGGACGACATCCGGGACTCCAAGGCGACTTGGTTCGTGTACGTGGGCGAAACTGTTCGGTATTTGCTGGCAGCGCCGCCCTCTCCCCGCGATAAGGACCACAATGTCCACTCCATCTACGGGAACGGGCTGCGTCCCGACGTCTGGAAGGCATTCCGCGACCGCTTTGGAATCACGCGCATATACGAGTTCTTCAACAGCACCGAGGGTATGCTGGCGCTGGACAACCCGGCACGGGGCGACTTTCTCGCCCACGCCGTCGGCCACCACGGCCTTCTCATGCGTAACAGGTACCACAACATCTTTATCCCCGTTGAAATCGACACGGACACGGGCGAGATTGCCCGAGACCCCAAGACGGGGTTCGCCAAGAGGGTGCCATACGAACAGGGCGGTGAGATCCTTGTGGCGCAGCCGAACCCCTACACGCCAGCATTCGTGGGCTACCACAAGAACAAGGAGGCGACGGACAAGAAATTCGTACACAACGTCTTCAGGAAGGGAGACACGTACTACCGAACCGGCGATGCGCTTAGGCGGGATAGCGATGGACGGTGGTTCTTCATGGACAGGTATGTGGTGTCCCCCGCGGGCGAGACCGGCGGCTACTGACAGGCAAAACAGACTCGGTGATACATTCCGATGGAAGGGTGAGAATGTATCCACCGCCGAGGTTTCCGAAGTGCTCGGGCGTTACCCCGGAGTGCTTGAAGCCACCGTGTATGGCGTAGGACTGCCGGGCCACGATGGCAAGGCCGGCATGGTTGCCGTCTACATCGACCCGACAGCCAAGTCGTTCGACTACGATGGGCTCCTGAAGTAAGCTTGCGATTACCAGTCATGGCTGCTACAGCTCCGCTAATTCCTCCCAGGCACGCACGCACACACCTGCCCAAGTACGCCGTCCCGATTTTCGTCCGGCAGATCAAGGAGCGATCGGCGACGCACAATAACAAGCAGAACAAGGTACCGCTGAAGAACGAGGGAATCGACCCGTCCAAGGTCAAGGGTGATCCGCTGTTCTGGATCAGCGAAAACGGCAAGGGTTCGTCCTACGTGCCGTTTACCGAGAAGGAGTTCAGGGAGCTGAGCGAGGGCAAGGCGAAACTATAATAGCATGCGGCTAGGTGGAGCCGGGTACACACAAGGGCAGTACAGGATATGCATAATATTGGTGCACACATGTCTCTCTAGACTCTACCTAGAGATGATTACTAGCAAAGCGTGCCACTGCTACACTCGAGTAAATAACCGGACTGAAGACGCCTTCTCGCCAAGCCGTAAGACGCCGTGAAATGTTTTTTGTGGTTGCTGCAACCGGTCGTTTAAAGCGACGCAAAGCACGTGCTCAGAAAACCCGGGGCTGGGCAAGACTGGGCCGTCGTCGTCCTCGTACGTGCGGGCTTTCGTGATTTTGGGTTCGCATGCCCTCAGTGTGCCGGCCAAGACAAGATATGTGACATTGGGCGAATGGCAAGACTTCCAGGAGAGCGCCCAGACCGCCAGGGGCGATGGCGCAAGACCCCCGCTTTACCGTGTCACTTTTTGCAACTGCCGCATCGAGACGTTGGGACTGAAGCGCATTCGCAAAAGGAGGGCGATCTCCCGTATAAATGCAGAGAGCGGCCCGATGCCGTGCATGTGCTTGAGCCGCTCTGTATCGCATCGTTGCCAGCTCGGAACAGAACAGCGCCGGCACCGTCCTCGAGATGGCCTACGACAAGAGCCGAGACCACGACGTCATGGCGGCGGCTCCCGCAACCCCGGATGACCGCTCGGCCGACGTGACGGTCGAGACGCAGGCCGTGCAGCATATTCACTACTCCGACTCGAGGAAGATCGGCATCACGGGCGCCGTGTTCTTGATCCTGAACAAAATGATCGGCACCGGAAGTACGTCTGCGCCCGTCGGCCCCCCTCCCCCACCGCCCCGGCCCCGATGGCACGAACGGCCCGACTAACGCGGACGCGCAGTTTTCTCGACGCCGTCGTCCGTCTTCGCGGCGACCGGGTCCGTCGGCGTGTCCCTGATGCTCTGGGTCATCGGCGGCGTCCTCACGTTCGCCGGGCTTAGCGTCTTTCTCGAGTTCGGGCTCGCGATCCCGATGTCGGGCGGCGAGAAGAACTACCTCGAGCGCGTGTACCGGCGCCCGCGGTACCTGGCGACGTGCGTGCTGGCATCGCAGATGGTGCTGCTGGGCTTCTCGTCGGGCAACTCGCTCGCCTTCGGACGCTACGTGCTGCTGGCGGCGTCGGGCGGCACGGGGTCGACCGACGGCTGGGCGGCGCGCGGCATCGGCGTCGCCTGCATCACGTTTGCCGTCGCGCTGCACGCCTGCCTGCCGCGCTGGGGCCTGCGCCTCGTCAACGTGCTCGGCGTCTTCAAGGTCGTCGTGCTGCTCGTCATCGTCTGCGCCGGCTTCGC
Organism: Nigrospora sphaerica; assembly: GCA_018287875.1. Classification (NCBI taxonomy): domain Eukaryota; kingdom Fungi; phylum Ascomycota; class Sordariomycetes; order Amphisphaeriales; family Apiosporaceae; genus Nigrospora; species Nigrospora sphaerica. The sequence continues at coordinate 2,032,129 of JAGVVL010000017.1, forward strand.
CGCCCTCGCCGGCCGCCGCCTCGTGCCGGACCCGCACAACTTCGACGACGCCTTCGCCATCGGCGCCGGCGAGGGCTACGGCGGCGGCGGCGCCTACGCCTACTCGACGGCCCTGCTCAACGTCGTCTACAGCTACAAGGGCTGGGAGAACGCCAACTACGTCCTCGGCGAGCTGCGCCACCCCAAGCGCACCCTCGCCATCGCCGCGCCCCTCGCCATCGGCGGCGTCACCATCCTCTACGTGCTCGCCAACGTCGCCTACTTCGCCGCCATCCCCAAGGAGGAGCTCGCCAACTCCGAGGTCATCGTCGCCGGCGTCTTCTTCCGCAACGTTTTCGGCACCGGCACCGCCGCCCGCAGCTTGCCCGTCTTCGTCGCCCTGAGCAACATGGGCAACGTCCTGGCCGTCAGCTTCGCCCACGCCCGCCTGAACCAGGAGTTCGGCAAGGAGGGCCTGCTGCCCTTCAGCCGCTTCTGGGCTTCAATCAAGCCCTTCAACGCCCCCGCCGCCGCCGTACGTCTTTTCGCTTCTCCTTCCCCACCCCGCCCCCTTCCCCCTTTCCGGCCCGCCGTGCCCCGTGGGTCATGCCGGCCTGCTAACCCTGGCGCGCCATAGCTATTCCTCCACTGGATCGTGACCATCATCGTCCTGCTGGCCCCGCCCGCCGGCACGGCGTACAACTTCATCGTCAACCTGTACACGTACCCGGGGGCGTGGATCAACGCCTTCGTGGCGGGGGGCCTGCTGTACCTGCAGTTCAAGAAGTCGGAGAACTGGTCGTCGCCGTGGCACTCGTGGCCGCCCGTGACGGTGCTCTACCTGCTGGCCATGGTCTTCCTCGCCCTCGTGCCCTTTATCCCGCCCGAAGGCGACTGGGACGCCGAGGGCTACCCCTTCTACGTCTTCCCCGTCGTCGGCGTCGGCGTCCTGCTGCTCGGCGCCGTCTACTGGGTCTGCTGGACCAAGATCTGGCCCGCCGTCGGCGGCTACCGCATCGTCGCCGAGCGCCACATCGACGAGGACGGCACCGAGGTCGTGCGCTACAAGAAGCTCCGGAACAACCACCACGCCCATGCCGGCTAGGCCAGCCCCGCGTAGCTTGGTCCCCCGTGCTATGGTACGGCCATCCGCGACAGTTGTATCTGCGTGATGATACCAAGTAGCTAGAATATGCAACGAGAGTTGGTTAGGGACACAGCACACCCATGATACCCCATAATTACAGTTTCCTCTTCTGCGCCGAAAGCGGTGTCGAACTAGATCTATTCAATAATGGTGCCGAATAATTAGGGTTCCTTCTCCTACGCTGAAGGGAGCGTTGAGCCATGCTTGTTAACCAGTACTCGGAGTGCTTGATTCTAGGAACCCACGGTTGATAAGCCGGCCGAGCCCGAACAGCCTGTCGAAAAACAAGTGACGAGGGTGCCTTTCCCATAGCCCGTCCCACCGCCCCTTTGGGCTCCCAAGCCACGCCGCCCTAGGCGATGGACATCCTCATGCCGCCGTTGGCGCAGACGACGCTGCCCGTGGTCCAGCCGGCCTCGTCGGAGCAGAGCATGTCGATGGCGCCGGCGATCTCGTCGGTGAAGCCGGGGCGGCGACCGCCCATGCCGTTGCGGACGATGTCGTCGAAGCGGTCGGCGTCGGCGCCGGCGCGGGCGCGGACGGCGGGCTCGCCGTCGTAGCGGGCGAGGGGGGCGGCGTCGACGTAGGGCTGGTTGACCTTCCAGAAGGTCGGGCCGACGGCGGCGTACATGTCGCCCCAGGCGGGGCCGGGGTTGACGGCGTTGACGGTGGCGCGGCCGGCGAGCTCACGGCTCCAGCAGCGCGTCATGGCCTCGAGCGCCGCCTTGGTGCCGGCGTAGACGGACTGGCCCTCGTAGCCGATGGACGACGACACGCTCGACACGTTGACGACGCGCCCCGCCCCGTCGCGCGGCAGCAGCGGCGCCACCGCCTGCATCAGCAGCAGCGGCGCCAGCACGTTGACGTCGTACACGCGCTGGAACTCGGCCGCGTCGATGGGCCCCTGCTCGCCGTCGTTGAGCCGCTGGTTCGACGCCACGCCCGCGTTGTTCACGAGGATGTCCACCTGCGCCGCCGCGCCGGCCCCGCCGTAGCTGGCGAAGAAGTCCTCGGCCGCCTGCCGGATCGCCGCCGCCGCCGCCGCCGGCTTCGCCAGGTCCGCCTGCACGTGGGCGCACTTGATGCCGTGCGCGGCCGTGAGCTCTTCACAGAGCGCCTTGGTGGGCTCCGTCGACGAGTCCGAGGTGTAGGCGATCAGGAGGTTGCAGCCCTTGGCCGCCAACCGCCGCACGACAGCGGCTCCGATACCTGTAGCCACAAGAGAAGGAAGGTTCACCCGTTACCAGAAGTCCCGGGCAGGGAGGGGATAGCCGCACGGCGTCTCTTACCTCTCGATCCGCCGGTGACGATTCCGAGCTTGCCCTCGTACGGCCGTGCGGAAGGCATGGTGAGATGAGATGATGCTGTGGCTTGGCTGTACAGGTGTAGGGTAGCCCTAGGTTGGAACAGGTGTCAATGCTGCGTGAGCGAGTCGACGCGGACGCTGGTATGCAAACGCGACACAATTACTAAACGCCCAACTGGTTTCATAGCCTTCTATTTATACGGAAGCTGTCAAAACCGGAGCCGAAGGAAAGGGTTCGTAGCGTGGGGGTTGACCCTCGTCACGAGGCAGCGAAGGTCGCTGAGGGGAAGAGAGGGGCTAGTGTTTGTCAGTGGCGACCATGTCCCGCATTTGGGTAGTTGACCCCATGGAGACGATGGGGTCTTTGGATGAACATGGACCCAATCCCGCGATCTGGTTTTAATATAGCCGGCCTGGTGGGGTTGTTTTCTTTGGTACTGAGGCATCTCTCGTCCAGGGAAGATAGAGCCGCTCCGCATACGGGCCTGTGGGCTGGCTAAATACGGTCGGACGCCTCGTTTCACTTCACACACAACCACCGAGCACTCCAATTTAGACCGAGCACTCCGATCTAGAACAGGTGCTCTAGGGAAGACCTCGATCCGGTAGTACGCCGAGTCACGCAGTCTGCGAAGTTCAGCAATCGGTAAGGCAAATCTACCCCGGAGGTTCGCCAGCGGACAGCCGTTAGGCCATGGGGGAAGCCTTTACGCAACAAAACCACCCGAATTCCCTGCCGACCAAGATGGACGTGAGTCACTCGCGGTCAGGAAGGGAATCTATTTGCATGAAGAAGAAGGAGATCGAAAAGATGGAAAGGACAGGCGGCGGGTAGACCCATATACCCCCAAGCAAAACACTAATACGCATCTGCCGCGGGGATTGACATCCATCGTGGGCGACTCCTAGTGGGGAAATGGGCGAAGACGCCCGAATTTGAGTCGTCGATTTATTACAACTTATGTAAGCGGATTTGGCCATGCGTAGCGCGCTTCTCCATTCCATCCTCTACCCGCATTTACTGCCCGTGTAATAAACGCCACCTCCCATCACCCATCGTCCGTCGCGTTACAGGAGTACTTCTATACCACAAGCTTCGCCAACGCCTAGCCAAAATGGCCGACATCGCAAGTCTCCAAGATGATATCAAGCAGTACCAAGAGCAGGTCAGTCGCGCCCGCGTCCCTCCTTCCGTCCCCCGGGCGCCCCGACTAACGGCCACCGTACGCAGCTCGACGTGGTGAATGCTGGTCTCCGAGATGACCCTGGCAATGCCGAGCTTCTCGACCTGAAAACTGAGTTAGACGACGCACTCAACCTGCTGAACGAAACACTTGCTGAACTGAAGCCTGCACCAGCAGCAGCACCACCCAAGTCCAAGGAGCCCTCACCACCCCCGGCGCAGGAGAAATGGTCGCGTGAGAACCACCCGGCCTTCAAGAAGGCGGCCGCGCCGCCGCCCGACGACAAGGAAGGCGACGCCGCGCCCGCCCACTACCAGGTGAACGACACCGTCATGGCCAAATGGGTGTCGGGCGACAAGGGCTTCTACGCCGCGCGCATCACGTCCATCACGGGCTCGTCGACGGCCCCCATCTACATTGTCAAGTTCAAGAGCTACGACGAGACGGAGCAGCTGCGCGCCAAGGACATCCGCCCCATGGCCAGCAACAAACGCAAGGCCGACGGCACCCCCGTGCAGAGCGGCGCCCCCTTTGCCGCCCCCGCCCAGCCCGCGCCGCCGCCCCCCAGCACCGCCCCCGGCGTCATTTCCGCCGCCGCCAGCATCAACCCCGAGCTCGCCCAGAAGAACCGCGAGGCCGCCGAGAAGCCCGCCGACGACGCGAAGCCCAAGTTCAAGAAGATCAAGGCCACGAAGGAGCTTGAGGCCGGCAAGAGCAAGTGGCAGGAGTTCAACACCAAGTCCAAGTTTGCCAAGGCCAGCAAGACCAAGAAAGACAGCATGTTTCGGACCCCTGATGGTGTCCACGGTAGAGGTATGCTTTCTGGCCCCCCTTCCCCCTTTTTCACACCGCGGTGAACACGGGCTAACGCATTCGGCGTGCAGTTGGTTTTACGGGTTCGGGACAGACCATGCGCAAGGACCCGACCCGCACGCGCCACATCTACCAAGCCAACGAGGAACTGGATTAGGAGATGCCACTAACACGGCTATAGGTCTTATTCGAGGGGAGTGAGCCGTCTTCTCGGTCGTAGAACCACTGGGATGGAGTTTCAGGGGTACCAGCATTCAACGGCGTTCATGCGGTGGCTTGTCCTTTATGTGACCCTTTTTATTTTCGATTCGACGGGGGACTCTTGATCCCCGACCGCGTGGCTCAGCAGTTGCCGTGCGTCTGAGATAGTCAAATTAGGAATGCAGCCCCTCGCGACTGGACCCCTTCGCATTCCGCTATCCCGTTCATGCTCTTGGCCTCCTTTTCGTACCGCAAGCCTCTACTTACAAGCCGATCTTGCGTCCGATGCTCTCGGCAATTTTCATGAATGTCTGCGCCCTTTCGCTCTCGGGCTCTGCAACCACGGTGGGCTTGCCCCGCGAGCCGTCCTCGCCGATGCTTTGGTGGAGGGGGATGTTGCCCAGCACATCGAAGGACTCCTCCTTGGAGATAAGTCGTGCCCAATCCACGGTGCCGAACACGTCCGTGTTGTGGTGGCAGTGCGGGCAGTTGAAGAGCGACATGTTCTGTACCAAGCCGAGGATGGGCACGTTGACCTTTTTGAACATGTTGATGCCTCTGACGGCGTCCTTGAGCGCAAGGGTGTGCGGCGTGGTGACAATGACGGAGCCTGGAGCCGGGGTATCAGACGGCCGAAGAGCCGGAAGGGCGCGCGGGACACGTACCATCGAGCACAATCTGCTGCGTGATGCTGAGCTGCGTATCGCCGGTCCCGGGGGGCAGGTCGAGGACGAGAACGTCCAAGCCGCCCCATTCGACCTCGTGCAGGAGCTGCTGCAGCGCTTTCATGACCATGAGGCCGCGCCAGACGATGGGCTCATCCTCCTTGACGAGGTAGCCCATCGACATGGTCTTGACGCCGTAGTTGGAGAGGGGCAGGAGTTGGTTGTCTGGCGTTTGGGATCAGTCTTCTAGCGGCTGATGTTCCTCCCGAGCTGTTCCCCGTGCGGAACGGGACGACAATGGAGTACGTACTCGAGGACAAGCGCGGCTCATCAAACAGGTCGAACAAGGTCGGGATCGAGGGCCCGAAGATGTCCGTGTCCAGAATGCCGGCACGGTGGCCCTGACGGGCAAAGGCCAGGGCGAGGTTTGCTACAGATCCCGATCAACCGCTGTTGGGGGGGAAGAAGATATGCGCGAAGGCATGCGGGAAGTAGGCGAACCTGCTATAGTGCTCTTGCCCACGCCGCCCTTGGCCGATGACACGGCCACCACCTTCTTCACGTCCTTGATCGGCCGCCGCTCCGGCAGGCCGCGCTGCATGCGAGGAATGGAACCGGATCGCGGAAGGCCCTGTGCAGCTCAGTACACGGTGGTTCCGGCAGCGTGGGAATATCGCGAGCGGGCTTACTAGGGGGTTCTCATGTTGCAGGGCTCTAAGCGTATGGAAAAGCCGTGACGCGGCCGGCCTTGAAGTCATTTTTGCCGACAATGGATTCTCCTACGCCAGTCGGAAAAGCAAGCCAGATACAAAAGGGCGTATGCCAGCAGACAGCCCGGGGTCACAATACCTAAGCCCTGTGGTGTCTCGGCCTGTGATGAACGTCTTTTTGGATGATATCACGATGCCATTGGGAGCTGCGGCGGGGCTTCATTGGCTTTAAGTGCATCCCTTGACTCCAAGTTAACGTACTGAGTTCGGCCGCCTATGGAATTGATCCCTTCCATGCTTGCGCCTGCAGGGTTCTAGTGGGCGGCTCAACCGCTGTAGCGCGTGTGGAGATTAGATAAGCCCCGCTGAAATTTTGAAAACTTCTTGGGAACTGGGAAAGCTCCACGCCGGCCGAAACCTGAAGCCCATTCTGTCTGCTGCGACATTCGCCCCGAAGGAGAATTTCCACACGCGGCTCTACAACATGGCGAAAACCACCAAAGTACCGAAACGCTTCGCCGAATGGGACGAGAAGCCCGCCAAAGGTTCGACTGCTTCGACTGGCCGCCTTGCGCCGCCCTGCTAACTCGGTCTTCCCAGACTACGACCCCGAGGACGCGCCGCCCTCTGACGACGAAAACGGCAGCGAAAGCGAAGGCGCCGACGACCAAACCGGCACTGAGCACGTACGTCGCCCGGCTTTTCCTTCTCTCTGACCCCAACGGGGAAACCCGGGAGCCGGCATGCTGATTCTTGGAAATAGTATGTCGCGGTCGGAAAATCAAAACTTCGGAACCAAGCGCCAGCGCTGGGCAAGCAATACAGCGGTGCGAAAGTGAGCCGCGACGCTCTGGATCAGTGGTCCGACTCTGGCTCGGAAGAATTTGATGACGCCGTCGAGGAGCTGGAAGACGACGAGGAGGATGACGACGACGACGATGACGACGAAGAGGAGTTTGACGACCCCGATACCGCAGATCTCGAAAAGGACCAGCTGAAGCACGATGACGATGCCGAGATTCCCAGCGATGATGCGCTTGGCTCCTCCGACGAAGAGAGGTTTGCCAAGTACACCTTCAGGGGCAGTTCCCAGGCCATACCCAACAAGGGCAAGAGGGTAAAAAGACCCACCGCCGCCGATTTCCTGGACGACGAGGCCGAGGAGTCCGATGACGCCGAGGACGACGAGGACGATGGTCTGGACGGCCTGATTGACGATCTCGGCGGATCCGAGTCCGAAGAGGAGGAAGGGGACGAGGACGAGGACATGATGGACGGGGAAGACGCCTCTTCCGGCGAGGAGGACGAGGAAAAAGAAGACAGCGACGATAGCGGCGAGGACGACGATGAGGAAGACTCTGACGCGGGCTCGGCAAAAAGGTCAAAGAAGTCCTCGGGTTCGGGCGAAGCAGCATTTTTTGACGCTGGAGCCGGGCAACGCGATGTGCTCGACACGCTGGCCAAATCGATCGAAAAGGATGTCACCAAAGGACGAGCGGCCCGCAAACAACGCCAAGGGTTCGACGCCGCCCTCAACATCCGTATCCGCCTGCAGAAGTCCCTTGTGGCCGTCAATACGCTGCCGACGGTTGAGGAAACCGACGAAGGCGAGCCGTACGAGGCGGCCGAGGCGGCTGCCGTCAAGCTCTGGAACGCGATTGACCAATTCCGCGTCGATATGGGACCCGGCGCCGGCCAGAAGCGGAAACGCAGCGTCGAGACGACCGACTCCAGCGAGGATATCTGGGCGAAAATGCAGGAGATCGAGCGCGAGGCGGTTGTACGCCGCAAGAGAGTCTTGGACGAATGGTCCAACAAGGTCAAGAAAGTGCGGGTGACGGGCGCGACCAACAAGCCGGCCGAGACTTCCCTCACCACGGTGCTGGAAAATCAGATGCAAGATACCGAAAGGCTGGTGTCGCGAACCCAAACCCCGCGGTCGTGCGCGCCGACGCAGGCTGCCAAGAAAGTCGGCAAGGACCCGAACATCTACGACGACGCTGATTTCTACCAGCTCCTGCTCAAGGAGCTCGTGGACCAGCGCTCGGCCGACACGTCTACCGGAGGGGGTCAGGCGGCCACGATTCGCTTCGCGGCGGCGAAGGAAGCCAAGACCAAGAAGCACGTCGATACCAAGGCCAGCAAGGGCCGGAAGATGCGGTTTGGTGTCCACGAAAAGCTGCAGAACTTCATGGCGTCCGAGGATCGCAGGCAATGGGAGCAGCATGCCATTGATCGCTTCTTCGGCACCCTGTTCGGCCAGAAGATGGTGCTGGACGAGGACGAGGCCTCGGACGAGGAGATGGGCGGTGTCAATGCCGAGGAGGCTGGTCTGCGGTTGTTCCGAAGCTAGAAACAGAATACCCCTAGAGTCATCGTGAGCTCCTGCCCAGAGCGGTGGGCTAATAATGCATCAAGACCTTTGCATCTACATGCCTACTTGCCTACTTTCTTACCTATGTACCTTTGAACCATCTGGTACTTCAGTAGGTACACATTCAAGTACGCATACCGCGGCCGCCTGTTGTGCCTTTACCAACCACGAGCAGGAATGGCCCTGGAGGCCAAGTAGACCGGGCACGAGGAGCCATTTCTCTTGCCGGGCTTGGAAAGGGGCATTAAACACATACTTGATGGCGCGTAAAGAGACCGGGAAGCAAGTACTGCTTAGGAGTGTGAATGCAGTGCGAAGGTGCTGCCTGCCTCACCTGCCTTGCCCACCTCGCCTTCTTCATCTTGCCTCTTTCTACCTACCTCAGCGAAACAAAGCAGGGGCAACTATGGCCATCCATGTTTATGCTTGCACGGGGAAACCGACAATGGTCCAAGCCGCCGTCCCAATTCGCATCGTGTCCCCGGCCTTGGACGAGGGGTCGCTCAAACCCGCAAACACAAGTTCACCTGCATTCATACAAAGCAACCCTCGTCGGCGGGCCGCCAGTAAATATTCCAACGAGCATCCCAGCCGCCTCGCCCGGAAGCGTCCAGAAAGAAGCACAGCAGCGTTCTGCCGTCTTGGGATAATATGCTTCTCCCTCGGCCGAGGTAGCAGCCACCATGTGCGCAGTCACAGTCAAGTTCGACAGGGAGGGTGATTTTGACAGCATCCGCACCACGTACTGCAACGATCACCCTGCCTGCTGCACCCTGAGGGGCGAGTTTGACCGGCCTCTGGCCCGGGCGCCGGTGACGGCACCCACAGCGTCGGGCGTCGGGCTCCGGACGGGGAGCCGTCTGTTCCCGAACCGGCCCCTGTCGCACCACGGCGGCCCTCGGTTGCCGGACCCGCCGAGCCCCGGCCCGGGGTCCAGGGAGAGCCCCGAGCGCGAGGCGAGGGAGAGCCCGCTGCGCCGCGCCGCCTCGGGCGCCTCGGCGCTCCGGCAGAAGCTCGCCAAGCTGACTAGCATGCTCGACCTGACGGCACGGTCGCCGTACGTGCCCTTCGCCCGCAGCTTCTGCATCCGCATCTTCTTCGCCTACAATTGCGGCCACGCCGTCGACATGAAGCCGCCCATCCACGGCTGGCTCTGCAGCAAGGAGGGCTGCCTGCACTGGAAGCGCTCGCACTACATCGCCGTGCCCCTGCAGTTTCCCTGCTCCTGGACTACGCCGTGCGACTCGAAGGAGCCCATACGTAAGACGGTCTTGGCCGAAGTCGAAAAGCGCGGGGGAAAGCCCAAGATCGTCCTGCGGGAGCCTCCGTCCGGTCATTGAAGGCGTTGGGATCAGACAGGGGCAACAGGTCGGGTTCGTCTAGGGGTGCGGCCATGGGGTTTTTATCGCCCGCCGTTTGGTTCGGTTGGGGTATAACAGCGTTTGTTTGGATTTGGCCATTGGAAGGCAAGGCCATAGTCGATAAGCGTCAGGTATACAGAGGCAGGTTGTAAATATATCGTCCCCGCGCGATCCCCACCGTAATGGTTCTCAGACCAGATAAAGAGTGATTCTAGAAAGGAAGCAGGTATTGCTTTTTGTTACTAGAATGGTCATACGAGCGAAGAACCCCTTCCTCAGGATAACCAATAGTTACACGAAGCGAGATATCATCCTCCGGGCAAGCGACACATATAGTTTACATCTCTCCACTGTAGCACACCAGTGATAAACCCATCCACGGACGTCATCCCCAGCAACAGTCGACACGTAGTATGTCTCCTTCTCCGCAAAGAAAGGGGCGCAAGCCGACGGGCCGCTCAGACGCGGCCGTGGGCGGCGCGAGGCGCGAGGGTCGAGCCGATGTCGCCCCAGCGGATGTTGGAGAAGACGACGTGGGCTTCGGGGTCGCCGTCGGCGGCGGCGCAGGGGGCGGAGCCGAGTCAGGCCATGAACCGGACCGGGTCGTTCCGGACGGAAAAGGCGAGGACTGGAGCTCTGCAGGCCGTTGGCGCTCACGGTGTACTGATGCAGGGTCATGCTGCTCCCCGATATGACGGCGCCCTGGGCCGCGTAGTTGGAAATACCCTGGGCCACACACCCGCCCGCCTTGGTGCATTTGTACGTCGGCGGCTCTGGAGACGCCTCGAGCGTGGCGTCGTGGCTCTGGCTGCCGACGAGCTCGAGACCGGCCCGGAGTGCCGCGGCGAGAGCAACAAACATTCTGGGCTCGGCGGTCTCTGGGACGGAGAGTGACGGGACGATATCAAAGTGGCGGTTCTGATGTCGTGTCCTTGGGCCTTGGAGGATAACCATATGGGAACAGAGGGAAGATATCGTGACGGTATAGTTTATTTATACTGATCGGTAATAGCCTAACCCGTCTTCGTGTTTGTTCTAGTGAGGGGAATCGAGGAGATGGAAGCTATCTGCTTCACCTGTTTCTAGTTGAAAAGGCCCCTTATACGAGACACCCGGCGTTCCCCTTACCGTCGTTCTGCATCATTGCCTGGTCCGGCCGTCCCAAGAGCCAAGCCGATATAAGCTCCACGGTCACGAGCCGAGCCAAGTACATTATAGAGTTGGTAACGGAGAATATTTACTTGAGAACCAAAGCAAGGAGCCGCAATAACGGCTGGAACGGCCGCCGCAAGGATCTTCCACTGAGAGGCTAGATTACTTTGTACTTGAGTAAGGACCCGAACCGGATCCCCAAGACTTCGCCAGCCCATCCCGGACTTGTAATCGGCGGACTCTACCCGCCGGTAAATGCAGTAAATTAGTCGGGCCGTGTCATGCAAGTCACGCGGCCGAGAACTCGTGGGCTCGAGGTTATGGCTGGCGAGAGATCGGGTCACAGAGCCAGCCAGCTTTTGTTTTCCGCACGTTCTGATCTTTTACGGACCGCGCTGTATACATCGTTACTACTTTACCTGAGCGTTACCCATCCCGTACACCTATCCTGACTCCTTCAAGCATTACTGCTCATGAAGATTCATAACGGTGCATTAGGAAGCTGGAGGTGTTGTGTGACGTCCGAGATACTTGTGGAGTCGTATGTATCCCTTATATCGTACATTAAGTAAGTACCTGGGTACCTCCATAGCTAGATCCATCGTTGACGGCCCGGTCCGTTAGTGGCTGTAGAGCCCGAAGGGAGACGCTTTCGCCCCTATCACCACATTTTGAACAAAGAAAAGAAAAGAAAGGGAGTTCAAGCGTGACCTATATGGACATAGCTCGCCGGTTTCCCTGGTTTTCCACGTATGGTTATCGATCTTTAAGGTTCACCGCAATTTCGCACTTCTGACCGACGTTGTCATGCCGACCCACTAACGCTGGACGGCAACACCCGACGTTAGGCCCCGATGTAAGCCATTATAAGCACTTGTCGAGCCCGCCGCTCCCGGTGCGAGGGGAGGAGAACTCCATGCTTCACCCGTCCCGCGTTTCTCGCACTTCTCTACACGACGGACGGCGATGAAGTTCTCTCTTGAGACGGCCGGCGCCGCGGCGCTGCCGTTGCTGCTGCTGCTCGACGGCGCGCGGGGGCGCCCCGCCGAGGCCCGGCTCTCGGTGCAGATGGCGACGAGCATCGCGGCGCGCCGCCAGGGCATCATGACGGGCGGCGGCGGCGCGTCCGAGGCGCTGCAGGCGGGCTTCGTGCAAAAGGCCCTCGCCGCCGTCGTCGGGCGGTACCCCCGCGACGACCGCGCCGCCGCCCTCGCCGCCCACGCCCGCGACAGCGCCGCCTCGGCGGCGCTCTTCCTGAGCAACGCCACCCGCGACGCCCTCGCCTACCCCCTCGACCGCCTGTCCAACGGCAACGCCCTGCTGGCCCTGTCGGCCGGTCCGGAAACCAACGAGACCGCCCCGTTCAAGGCCGCGGCCGAAGCCCTGCGCGAAAGCATTGACTTGAACCGCCGTAGTTCCGAGGGCGGACTTTGTAAGCTGTTTTCTTCGTCTTCCGCTCCGATGCCTCGAACCTCCAGGCCGGGCTCCTTTTGGACCCCCACTTCATAGACTTGTGTCGAAGGAGGCTGGGGAGGTGGGGGACTCGGATGTGCACATCTCAACTACATGCGCAGCGGACACGCTGATTCCGGGGACGATAGGGTACTATGTCTACCCTAATTGGAGCTACCTCGACGGCATGTACTCGCTCGCCCCGTTCTACACGCTGTACACCACCACCGCGGGGGTGGGAGGCAGCGACGCCGACGCCGCCAAGGCACTGGACGACATGAACCACCAATTCCGTCTCCTCCGGACACACACCCGGAACGCTTCGACCGGGCTGCTGGTCCACGGCTACGACGACTCCCGCACGGCGGTTTGGGCCGACCCGGCCACGGGCGCCAGCCCGCACGTGTGGGGGCGCAGCTTAGGCTGGTTCGTTATGGCCTTGGTCGACACTCTCGAACTGCTCCCACCGAGCGCCGCTGAGGTCCGGGACTCGCTTCTGAGCATGTACCGGGACCTGGCCGCCGCCGTCGTGGCCGCCGCCGATCCGCAGACGGGCGGCTGGTGGCAGGTCTTGGACCGCCCGGGGGCCGAGCGGAACTATATCGAGTCCAGTGGCACCGCCATGTTCACCTATGCGCTGCTAAAAGGGGCCCGTCTGGGATATTTGACCGACGTTGGCGCGGCCGCGACGGCGTTGGGCATCGGCGCCCGGGCCCAAAAGTACCTGTCCGACACGTTTGTGGTTCGGAACGCCAACGGAACGCTGGGGTACAATGGAACCGTCGCCGTTTGCAGTCTCAACTCTTCTGCTTCCTATGAGGTGAGCGGCCTTTCTCCTTTCTGTCTAGACTCGTCAAACCCGCCTCAGTGTGTGTGCTGATAAGCGCGCACCGAAAGTACTACGTCGGGCAACCGATTTTATACAACAGCGTCCTCGGGTCCGCAGCGTATGTTCTCGCTTCTCTCGAGGCAGAAAGGATAGGAGAGGAATGGTAGACGTCGGACTGTCCTCGAAGCTCGCTGGCTTGCCTATGGTTGCATATGGTGATGCTGTGAGGCCTCGGATGATCCCTTCGATCCCGACATGTCCCCGCGAAGCGTCCTGCTTCCATTGGCTACCAAGGCCGACATGGCTCCGTGAAGCGTCTCGAGTGTATTGGTAACCCATACGTGACACTGGCAGCCTTGCCAAGAGGATTGGTAGGATAAAGCTTACTTGTGTGGAGTGGTGGTCAATTGAAAGACAGTTGACGGTGTGGTGAAGTAACGCAGACGAAAGACAGAAGGGTTCTTGTCGCTTGACATATGCCTGCTCCACGCAGGCTCCGCATGTTTTGGCAAGCTAGGAGGCCCGGTTGCCATGTGAGCCGATCCTGTGGACAGTCCCGGACGAACCCGGAAACGAGGACATAGTAGCTCGCGGCCCATGCTCCTCCTGTCTATCGCCTTTCGCCCGGACCGAACAGGTTCTATGGCACGCGCCTCCACCAACCCAGACATAGAGGCGTGTATCGTAGTCCGTTCCCGTGGGGTAAACTGCTTGCAAGCTATTTTAGGTACTTAGCTCTCACCAACTGACGTTCTATTCCTACTTAGTGCTGGATCCTACCGCACCCGGGCGAACGGCGTGCGCTGCTGCCGAATAACTACACCTCGGCCCAGACCTCCTCACTTCCGTGGACGCCGTGGGTGTTTTCGGAACGCGCTCGAGGGGCAGCGAAGGGAGGAGGCACTAGTACTGTTAGCAGTCCAACTAAGCAAGTATGTACCCATTTGCACAAGCGTTCCTGGGCCCCCTCCGTAGATGAGAGACCATTGGATATGCCGCCAGCCAACACAGCCTCCCTTGCCCGCTGAGCCGACGGAAGTGGCCGCCGTGCTGGGCCAACCAACCCGGACGGCGTATCGATAGAAGCCCAGCTGTCGCATGACGTACCGAAGACTGGAATGTGAAGTACTTTAGGCCGTATCCACGGATGAGCAACCCCCCCAACACGCCCTACCCCGCATTGGCAGGTTGATGAGGGGGGCCATGGAGACTGGATGGAGACAAATGAGTGGGTGGATGGGGAGGCAGGGGAGGGCTAAATCTGGGGAAGCGGCACGCGAGTTCACCCGTCTGCCTCTCCGCTGCCGGCGGCGCAAGCGGAGAGGAGAGCCCTCGACAGCTCTGTTCCGATGGAATTCCACCTGCGGGCAGACAGTCGTCTAGAAGGGCCGTGTCGGGCGGTGCAACGTGGGACGACAACCCAGCTGTCAAGCCGTGAGAAGCAGCAGGACTCAGGAACGGGCGAAGCCAAACTGGCGGTTTGCGACGCTGAAGCCGCGCTTGTTGACGCAGCACAGCAGCACCGGTTCTTGGCGGACGAGAAAGAGAAGGGGCGCCTTGCCGACCGGATGCTGGCGGCAGTTTAACATGGTTCCCAATGGGAAGACTCCAGGGCTCGCGATGTGGATGGGTAGTGGATCCCTCCATGCCTCGTTAGTGGGGCGGAGCCCTGCCGGTGGTCCATGGATCGATTGGACCCAGGTGAAACAGCCCGTGCCAGTAATACCCGTACAGATGCAGCGGCAAAAACCAGCAGCAATCGATGCGCGTCTCGGCGTCGCATAGAGAGGTAAAGTATGTAGAAGTAGACGGGACAGGTGCTTGTCCAAATGCTCCGGCGCTGACTGATCTTCCCCCCCCACGTCCGACCGACCGCTTAGTAGAGGGTTACCCGGACATGGGGGAGGAATATAGAGAGAGTGGGGGAGGAGACAGAGAGAGACGGGGAAAGGGAAAGAGCATAGGCCCGGGCCAACACGGCTTCTGGCCGCAAGGAGCTGGTATCAAACGGCGCGGACTCGGCGAACATGGGCACATAAGTACAGATACACATACACATACACCACACAGCTGGCGTGTTGTTGATGGTGTGGTCGTCCAAGATGCGCTGTCGTTGGTCAACGACGCCATCCCCGCACCCTGGGTCGGCATGGATGGCACCACCGCAACCCTCCATCCATCTCTCCCTCTCTCCTCTTTTGCCCTCTCCGTATGTCCGTCCAGTGTCCGGTGACACCAGGCGCCCCCAAGGGGAGGAGAGAGCATCCATGGCCCGCGCCGTCCGGCTTGGGCATGGGCGCGGGAGGGGAGGAGCGAGGAGAAACAGAGATGGGGGGGATTTAACATGCCGATCGCGCCTCCCATGGTTCAACTCTATTTGTAAACCCAAGGGACATCATCCCAACTTCCTCGACTGCTCCTACAAAAAAGCGCGAGGTCTTCCGCCTGCTGGTCCGTCTGCTCCTCCCAAAGCATACGTCCCCTACCTGATACGTCCTGTAACTGTCGGTCGTACGCCTGCGCACACACGTACGCACGCGCGCGCATACGCAGCTTCAACTCCCTTTTCTTCACCTCCCGGCCTGGTCTCGTTGCTTGCTTGCCTCTCGCCCACCCCTCGTCGACCGATAGGTCTTTACCTAAATACTTACCCACTTCTACGTTTCCGGCGTCGGACGTCCTGTCCTGCGTGTGTCTACTCTCCCGTAATGTAAGTCGGCAACTCTCCTACTGCATCTTATCATCCCGCGGATGGCCCGCGGAATTGAGTTGTGGCATGGCCGCGCCATGGTCTCGATGGGGGGGCCCCGATAGGAAGCCCCTGCTCTTCCCATACCGGCATCCATCCATGCTGCGTCGCTCCATAGCGCGTCCGGCACCGCCCAATTGTTGGATCCGTGCCACCCAATGGATACCGGCCTTATCTGCCAGGTCCGGCGCGGTCTCGGGTTGTTGAACCAAGGCGCAGTCCTGGGAGCCGACCTCTCGTCTACCTTTCTGCTTGGAATCGCTGGCGGGCCACACGGGTGCTTCTTTGGCCTAGGGCCCCTCCTGCCGGATCGAGGCAGGGCTGTCAGGAACCCTATTGGACGGGACGTCCAATCCACCCTTCAGCTCCGATTACGCCCGCTGCCCAGCGCCTTCCGCTCAACGTCTGACTGCTCACCTCGGTCGTGAAGGACCGTTCGGAAGTCAGATGTCGGACTGAGCCAATGGCGCCATTATGGCAACCCAACAATATCGGCTCGAGCTTGATAGGCGCCGCCGCTGGCCCCCTAGCCGCGGCCGTCTATTGATATTAAAGCCCGCGGATGTACGGCCTTGTCCCGTCGCTAACAAGTGATTCTGTATCCTCCAGTCCTCGCCCTTCTAAGAGCTACTCGCCCAGCTATCCGCCTTGGTCCGGCCTTTTCTTGTCTTCCACCTCGCCATCATGAGCAACTCAATTAAGCAGGCTGCCGAATCGGCCCGTTCCAAGATGAGCAAGCCGAGCGAAAGCGTTGCCGCCGTGAGGAGCGACTTCCTTCACACGCCCATAATGCAGGCCGCCTTGCCCTTCATCAACGGCGGCGCCTCGGGAATGGTCGCTACCTCGGTGATCCAGCCCATCGACATGATCAAGGTTCGCCTCCAGCTCGCCGGAGAGGGTGTCGCCACCGGCCCCAAACCCACCCCCATCTCTGTGACCAGGGAGATCTTGGCTCAGGGCAAGGTCCTCGACCTGTACACGGGTCTGTCGGCTGGTCTCCTCCGCCAGGCCGTGTACACGACGGCTCGACTGGGTTTCTTTGACACCTTCATGAAGAGCTTGGCGAAGAGGGCGGAAGAGAAAGGCACCCAAGTCGGATTCAGCGAGCGAGCCGGCGCCGGCCTGGCCGCGGGCGGCATTGCTGCCTTTGTCGGAAACCCCGCGGACCTGGCGCTGGTGCGGATGCAGTCGGATGGTCTCAAGCCTCTTGCCGAGCGCAAGAACTACAAGTCGGTCGTCGACGCCCTGTCGCACATTGTCCGCTCCGAGGGCGTGAGGGCGTTGTGGGCCGGCGCCACGCCGACGGTTGTGCGGGCCATGTCCCTCAACCTGGGCCAGCTCGCCTGCTTCTCCGAGGCCAAGCAGCAGCTCAAGACGCACACCAACTGGTCGGCACGCACACAGACCCTGACGGCCAGCGCCATCGCCGGTTTCTTCGCCTCTTTCCTCAGCCTGCCTTTTGACTTTGTCAAGACGCGCCTGCAGAAGCAGCAGAAGGGTCCCGACGGCCAGGTTCCATACAAGGGCATGGTGGACTGTTTCAAGAAGGTGGCTGCGCAGGAGGGCATGCTCCGTTTCTACCGCGGCTTCGGAACCTACTACGTGCGCATCGCGCCCCACGCCATGGTGACGCTCATCGTGGTCGACTACCTTGGCTGGCTTACCAAGTAGACTCGAGTCCCCCCGCAGACCGGCGAGACCGGTGGGATCGGCGTCGGGCGGAGCGTGCGGAATCTTGACGAATTTCCTTTGTTCATTATGGCGTTGGCGGTGCTGTTATTCGATACAGGGGTCGATGGTCGTCGATACCATGGGTACTTACTACCTGGGGACCCGGTGGACAGAGAGTATGGTAATCACGGGCTTGGCAGAACGTACAGTAACATTGCGGATTTTTAGCACGACAGAGAAACAAGCTCTTGGTATTGCCATCACGCTCTTCCTAGACGAATAGATTTGATACATTCCCGCAGTACGCGTAACCCTGAGACGGAAATCAGTACTAAAACAATCATATTTTAGGCGCCACGAGCACCAACTGCTCCGGCAAAAGCCGAGTTGGGGCCGGTGTACACCAGTGTGGTGCCAGATGGAACGAGTTGCGAATGTGACCTCACAGCTGGCTGCACGGGACGGTTCATGATGCAATTTGTCTACCGTAGTTTTGCTCTCCTCACCTCAATTCCGCCCCGCCTGCTTCTTGGTGCAGATGATCCAGTGGAGGTAGCCCGTGGGCCAGAGGAAGCGCTCGCGGCCGCTCTCGAGCACCCAGCCGCTGGTGTCGGCGCCGCAGGTACGCAGCAGCACCTCGACCTCGTCGGGGGTGCGTGTGCGCAGGGACGAGATGAGGCCGTCGAAGACGAGGACGAAGGGGACGACAGGCACAACGTAGACCCAGAAGAGGCGCTGGGGGGCCCACCAGTAGAGGAAGGGGGCGACGAGCAGGATGAAGGCGCCAAAGAGGAAGCAGGTGACGAAACTGGCGAGGGAGCGGTCCTGCAGCTCGAAGATGCCGAAGCCCTCGCTCGTGGCCACCGTGTTGCGCAGGATGGCGCGCGCCAGCTCGTCGTCGAAGTGGTGGAAGGCCAGGTTGAAGAGGCGGAACACGCCGCGGCCACCGCGGCCGCCGGCGCCGTACCGCCGCATCAGGTCCGCCGGCGCATTGGCCGCGTCGACCGGCGACGCCTCGTAGTGCAGGTGCGGCGACTTCTTGGCGGCGGCGGCCCAGGCCTCGGGGTGTGGGTGCAAGTCCGTCATGACGAAGTCGACGGCGGTGGGGGTACTACCGGTGGTGGTCGCGGTAGTGGCGGTGGCGGCGGTGGAGGCCGACTTTGGCTTCTTGTGCTTCTTGTTCCCCTTGGCCTTCGACTTCTTCTCGTCGCGGTCCGGGCGCGCCACGGCGGCGTAGCTCGGGGCGTCGTCATCGTCGGCGGCGGCGGTGCGAGAGGGCGCGTCCGACGAGCCCAGGGAAGCGTTGAGGGCGCGCTCGATCGAGGGCGTCGGCCCGCCGGCGCCCGAGCAGAAGTCGACGTACGTGTAGCGGCCGACGGCGCGGCCGAGCACGCGCTGCAGCGTCCGGGCCACGAGCGTCGCCGGGCTGCAGGCCTGCAGCGGCGGCAGGCTCGTCGTCCACGCGTGCGTCAGGCCGTCTTGCACGCGCGCGCGGAGCCACGGCGGGAACCTGAAGCGCGGTGGCAGGAACACCCGTGTCAGACACGGAAAACTAGACGACGGGTGGCCGGGGCGAGGAGAGATAAAGAGAGAGGGGGGGAGGGCGGGATGCCACGACCCCGGGTAGCCAATTGAAGCCAGCCGATGTCCTCCCGCATCCTCGGTGGCACAGGGGAAACAGCAGGATCGGGGGGAGGGTCGTCACTCACCATGGTTGGTCGTCAATCTCGAACAGGTGCATGCGCGGGATCCAGGGCGCGCTGGAGGCGGAGGAGGCCATATTGTCGCGGGTCGTGCCGGCTCTCGAGGAGAGGGCGGCGGGAAGACGGTTGCAGAAGGCGGCAAATGGAGGGGGGCAGAGCGAGAAAGGATGTAAGGATGAAGGTTTGTTCGATCAGACTCCTCTCGATGGTTTTTCTTCGTCAATTCTCACCCGCGAGGTCGAAGGAAACCACGCCCGTGTGTCCTTTCTGCTGCTGTTCTGCCCGCCGTTGCTTTCTTCCCGTGCAGCAAAACGTCACTACTACGCCCAAGCTCCTTCTTCCCTACCCCTGGAGCTCGCCTGCCAAAAACGAGCAAGCCGGGATAAGCTCACTAAGAACGGGAGTGATTCGTCCGGTAGGATCCCCTGGTTTAGCGGCCCCGAGTGCCAAAAAGTGGGTGTGGCACGGGTTTGCACAGGCTCGCGGGAATGGATCTGTTGTTCATGGATCCATGTGTTTTCCCCGTGCGTGCTCTGGTACGTGTCTAGTAACGGTAACATTTACGTCGGGCCGCATCGTCTCCCCAAACACGCCAACCCCACCGGCTCATCACGCGCGCAACCCCGTTACTCATACCAGAGTTGATCTTGACTCAGCCTGCGAGTTTGTGCCGGAAGCTTGGATAGCTTCGTCGGCCATGGTTTGAACGGGAGGAGGCTGTTACCCCCGCGCGCCGCGTGTCTGTTTGCGAGAGAGAAAGCCAGAGACAGAGGAACAGAGAGGAGAGGAGGAGGAGTGCGTGTGTGTGTATGTGCGCGTGTTTGTGTGAGGAATTGTGGGTGAGAGAAAACGGGGAAGGAGAAGGACAGGTCGAGGGCAAAACGAGTCTGTAGCCACCCTGCCGTCCGTCTCGGTCCACGGAACACCGACGAGAAAGAGAGGCAACGCCGTCGTTCCTCAGTATCTCCCAAAGACGCCTCGCATCCGCCCTGGGCATCTTCGGCCGCCGGCCGCCTGCAGGCGAATAGTCAAAAGTCATCACTTTCGGTGTTTGCTACAGCTTTGCCTCGAACCCCCCACGCCTCCTATACCCCAGGGACGCCCATCCACTATCATGGGCCTCCTCCAAGGCCCCGGCCTCGTCATCGTGAGCCTGCTGGCCGCTCTCCTCGGCTATCACTTCCTCCTGCGGACGCCCGCGCTGCGCAGGCACGGGGTCCCGCTGCCGAGGCCGCCCAACACGCTGCCCCTGGTCGGCAACGGCATCCTCTTCCTGCAGGCGCGGCAGAAGCTGTTCGCGTGGTTCGTCAAGTGCGAGCGCCGATTCGGCTACGAGACGTTCCAGATCAGCGTGCCGAGCCTGCCGCCGGGCGTCGTCATCAACGACCCGCGCAACCTCGAGTACGTCTTCAAGCACGAGGGCGTCTTCGCCAAGGGCGCCTTCGTCAAGCAGCGCTCGTGGGACCTCTTCGGCCACGGCATCATCAACGTCGACGGCGAACTCTGGCGCGCCCAGCGCAAGGCCGGCCTCGCCTTCCTCAACGCCGCCAACCTGCGCGTGCTGACCGACATCGCGCTGCCGCAGTACCTGGCCCGCGCCGTCGCCCGCCTCGCCGACAAGAGCGCCGAGGGCGCCGTCGTCGACCTGCAGGCCCTCTTCCACGACCTCACCAGCCAGCTCATGGGCAAGATGGCCTACAACATGGAGATGCGTGCCGACGACGAGTTCACCACCGCCTTCGACTACGCCTCGGGCGTCACGGCCGAGCGGTTCCAGAACCCGCTCTGGTTCGTGACGGAAATCTTCACCGGCGCCCGCTTCCGCAAGTCCCTGGCCATTGTGAAGTCGTTCGGCGAGAGGATCGTGCAGAGCGCTGTGGATGACCAGACCAAGGCGGGCGGCGGCGGCAGCGGCAGCGGCCCGTCAGAGAGCCGGATGGACGAGGTTTCGGGCTCGCTGATCCAATCCTTTCTCAACACCATTGACGACAAGAACATCGTGGCCGAGGCGGCTCTGAACTACCTCTCGGCCGGCCGGGACACGGTTGCGCAGGCGCTGACGTGGACCATGATGCTGCTGATGCACAGCCGGCCGGCGACGGACCGAGCGTGCAAGGAAGTCGAGGACCTCGTGCGGAGCCTCGAGGCCCAAGGCGACGGCCGGCCATCGGGCTCCATCGCCTTCACGCCAGCGGCGCTGCCCTACACCATGGCCGTCTTCTACGAGGCGCTACGGCTGTACCCGCCGGTGCCCATCGAGATCAAGCAGTGCGAAACGGCGACGACGCTGCCGGACGGCACGTTCCTGCCGGCGCGGTCGGTGGTGCTCTGGTGCGCGTGGGCCATGAACCGGTCGCAGGTGACGTGGGGCGACGACGCCGACACGTTCCGGCCGGAGCGCTGGCTCGCCGACGGCCGGCTCGCCGCCAAGAGCGCCGCCGAGTTCCCCGTCTTCAACGGCGGGCAGCGCACCTGCCTCGGCAAGCGCATGGCCGAGCTGCTGGCCGTCCAGGTCCTCGCCACCCTGCTGCTACGCTTCCGCTTCATGCCCGCCTACGGCTCCCCGCGCGCCAGCAGGAGCAGCCTGACCCTGCCCATGGACGGCGGCCTACCCTGCTACGTCAAGGCCCGCGGCGAGGCGGCGGCAGGACAAGAGGCGCCGTAGTAGCAAAAAAGCACACGCCGCGAAAAGAAAACGTAAAAGGAAGAAGCCGGAACGGACTCCCAGCCCCTCATAGTCAGTATATACTCTTGTACAAACATGCGTGCTTGGCTCTTGACCCAAACGTCTTCTTTCGTCTCCGGAACCGTGAACCACCATCGTTACGAAAGTGTGTTCCTATGTCACGGCGCGACGTCCCAGCCGGCCCCCAGGAAGGCGGCGACGTCGTCGGCCCGCTCGAAGCGCGCCGCGCGCTCCCGCCCGTACAGCGTAACGAAGCGGCGCGTTTGCTCGTGCGGCATCGGCATCGGGACGGCGTCCTTGAAGCGGAACTTGGCGTCGTTTTGCGTGTCTGCGGGTTGGGGCGTCAGCGGGGGCGCCCCCAAAGGGGGAAAAGACGGGGAGGAGGCGACGGGCGAACGTACTCAGGCCGAGGGAAACCTCCTGGAAAACCCACCACTGTGCTTCTAGGATGGATACGCGTCTTCCTGCAGGGCCCTTCTCCGCCTCCTTCACCTTCTCCGTCACGCGGAAGGCGGCGTTGCGGGCCGATTGGTCCAAGTCGGCATCATCACTCGCGTTGATCTTTACGACGTCCCACCAAGCGGAGAAGTCCGGCTCGGGGGGTAGGCCCGAGCCCGGGTGACCTCGGGCCTCTCCGATAAGTTCTTCGACGTCCGCATTTGCTGCTCGTGGGTGGAACCGGGGGGACGATGAGCTCGGTGGCTTTCAGGGTCCTGTTCTTGTCAGGCGAGCGTAATACAAGCCAAGGGGGAGGCGATCGGAGAAAGCGGGAAACAGTAACGAAGGGAGAGTAGGCGAAGGAAGGGGTTCCGTCCGCCGTTCAAGAGCGCGGTGGGTAGGGGTTGAGCACAGGTGTTTGAAGAACTCATGGTACATGAGGCCACAAAACACAAGGCGTAGGGAGGCCTGTGGCGATGGGTGTGCCCGAGAGGGAAAATTTTCTGTGCATTAAGGCTCGAACCAATGCAGTCTTCAAAAGGTGGTGGGAGGAAGTTGTGTAGGGAGAGGATGGGATTTGGTCAAAATTAAGAAATAGAATAGTTAACAAATTCAATTTTTGGTTCCACATGGGGAATCAATTTCGTCCGAGTATAGGTACAAAGAATTTAATTATTGTACATTGTTGTTCGTCATGGTCGTCGCGCAAACTGCGAGTGGTGTGAAAGTGTCGTGATGATAGGGGCTGCGCAGAGGGAGACATTGGTGCTGGGGGCCTGCAACTGGTCCTTTCGCAAGCTTATAGTACAATGTAAACTAGACCGCCTGTAAAGATCCCATGTAACAGTATTTATTCTCTGTTTTCATCTTTTAAGAGAGGATATGTCCGGCTTGGGCAGTGAGAGGGTACAGGTCCGCCTCTCCTTCTGCTGGCCCTGCGCCCCTATCAGCCTGCCTGGCATAAGGAAACAATGACACTGAGGCCCTGAAGACAGGATGCACTGTGATTCTACAAAGGGATATCTTCCTAAAGTACAGATATGAGTCGTGATGCTCGCAGCTGCTTGGGTGCGTGACTACAACCCGTCATCCTTTGCCAACAACACATACAGTACTTTGTTAAAGAGCATTCAACGACTCGGTTGGCGTCGCCTTGGTCATTCGAGGCGTTTAAAATTAATGGCAAGTTGTTCATAGTAATGGTCATCCTCAGAGCCCCAGGCTGCAATATGGTCCTCACACCAAAGAAGTACTGATGACATCGTCGGCCTTCTCTCCCCTCATTGCCGCGTCGGCAGTACCACTGTTTGCAGCTTCCCAGACGAGAAGAATCCCATACACTTATTGTTCTCTCCTCCTCCTCCATCCTTCCATTTTCTTGAGTAACAAGTCAGCTTCTTCCATCGCCTGGAGGTGCCGTTTGACGATCCCTTGCCCACATTCCGGGCCCGAATCACCACCCCTATTCCATCGCATCACTGCTCATCTGTTTCCCGCCTTTCCTTTTCCATTGCCAGTCATGTCCAGCACCAATACGGCCACATCCATCTACATCGGAGTCGACGATGGCGACGACAGCGATGGCAGATTGACGTTTGGTGTGGAGATCGAGTTCTTGTGCCCTGTGGTGCCCCAGGGAGGCTACGACGCCCATGCATACCAAGATGACCGGCGCGTCGCCCACGAGTACCCCGGACGCGAGGAGGGCGAGCTCGTTCTTTCCGCCCTCCAGCGGATCCCGTCCATTGCTGCCGAGCCCAGGGGTGGCTCTTCGCACGGTCTTACCTACGATAGCTGGTTGTTCCACTTCGACGATTCCCTGCATCTGGCCCGATCGGACCCCCTTGCCTCCCGGTACACGACGGACGGTTGCGAGGTCATCTCGGAAGTTCTCTGCGCCGGCGACGCCATCAACAAGGTCAAGATGCGTGCCGTGTGTGCCGCCATTCGCAGCGAGCGTGTGCTGCTGAACGACACCACCTCGGTCCATGTTCACGTCGGCCGAGGCACCGAGGGCTTCTCGCTACTGACCATTAAGAAGCTCACGTCGCTTCTTTGGCTCATCGACGGGCCTCTCATGTACATCCAGCATCCCTCTCGCTCGGAGAGCCAGTATTGTCGCAAGATCACTAAGCATTCGCGTCTCGCCTTTCAGGCTTCGCAGAGGGTTCTGCCGGACGACCTCTCTGAGGTTGGTCTTCTGCAGATGGTCGAGGTAAGTACTGATCCAGATGCCCCGTATTCCCTGCATCGCTTTGGACTGGCTAGAAGAGATGGCCTATGACTGCTGACCGCCGAGTTTACAGCATCTTCCTCTGGCTTGCCGCAACGCATATGAGATGGAGATGGCCCGAATCTGGGGGGCCAAGAGCACCGAGGAGCTCCGAAGCCTGACCAAGCTTCAAACCTGCGACTACACGGTTCGCGGATCCGTCACGTACCAGAAGCTTGACCCCAGGAAGCTGAACACGGTGGAGTTTCGACAGATGGGCGGAAGCCTCGACCCCAACGTCATCATGTCCTGGGCCGAGCTTTGCGTTGCCATCACGGACTTCGCCAGGACCGCCGACGCGCCGTCCTTTCGATTCATGATGGTCGACATGATGGATCTGCACTTGCAGCCTCTCGATTGCGCAGTCGAGCTGATGCGTAGACTGGGCCTCAGCAAAGCCGCTATGGACTATTACGTGGCCAAGAACAAGGACTATTACGAAGACGGAAACTGGACGTACTTCGAGGGACAGGAGAATGGCGGATTTGTCCCTCCCCTGCCCGACAGCTCTTAGGAGCGCTGCGTATGGGAGGCCAGGAAAGATTAACATGACCCCGAATGTGGGAGGTCGCCCCGATCTCCTTGGATTCTTCCTAGGGAAATGGCGGCGGATTGTGATGGGGATGAGTTCTAACTCCGCCCCCGGCGAGCTTCTATGCTGGTCGAGTATCTTGGCCGCCGCCTGGTTCCTTGTCCTGGGCTAAGTTGATGGCGGAAGGACGTTGCATACAAGCCCGATTCGGAGTCTGCAGAGTACTTCAGTGACAATCCATTCTTCCCACCTCTCTTCCAAGGGCTACGTGCTTTTGTAACCTTGTCTTGGCATCCCCTTGCGCCGTGGTATGACTTGTGGGACATGGCCGGAGTGTTACAGCCCCTGAATGGATCATGGTGACCCGTCTGGGCTAGTGTTCTTTCGGATGCGATCCCCTCGCGCGACAACGGTGGTTGTCGGCGAGGCTTGGCAGCTGACGAAGAGTCAGGCTGCCTTCGGACGTCGAGGCGGCTGTGCCGCGCGCCAATAAAGTATGGTTCACGCCGCCGCTGTTCCAAAAGCGCCGTTGCGGCGTAGGGAGGCCATTTAAACCGCCGGGTCTTATCGCAGCTCGCTTGATCGCTCGTGCCGACGATGGCTTCAACCACGGCGGCCAATCGGCGCTGGGCCGCCCGCGAGGACTGGGAGCGCCACCGTCCCCTCATCACGCGGCTGTACATCGCCGAGCACCGGCCGCTGGCCGAGGTCATTGAAATTCTGAGCCTGGAGCACGACTTTTTCGCAACGTAGGTGCACCACCCGGCACCCGGATACCCCGGTCGCCTCGCCCGACCTTCCCGAAGGAGAACGCCGTTTACTGATGGGCCCTCATGCAGCGCGAGGATGTTCAAGGCAAGTCGTCGATGCGACTGGTTCCTGCTTTCGCTTCTGCCCATGCTGCAGTGGCGCGCATCTTGCTAACGGTTCCCGTCCAGTAAGCTAGCTCTGCCTATACCCCCACGCTGGGTGTCTCTGATCTGCAGCTTCCGTATCGTTATCCCCCCCCCCCCCCATGGCCAGACCTATGCGACCCCTTCCCCCCCCCGAAAGTGACGGGTTTTCATTACTCATGACGCGCGTGTTTTTCTAGAGACCGCCTCCGTAGATGGGGCCTGTACAAGTACGCCACGACGAATCATTTGGAGCCCCAAGGCAGAAGGAAGAATGCCGCCAGTCGTGGCAAAGGCTCCCAAACTCCGACTTCGGCCGCCCCCAAGGCATTACCCCCCGAATCGCCACACACCAAATGCACGGCCGCGGCGTGTAGTACTCGGGACCCGGCCGCCCGGAAGACGGGCGACGGTGGTCCGCCCGGGGCGGGGCTCGTGCCCGTGGCTGCGCTGCCGCGGCCTTTAGCAGCGAGCGAGCACCGCACGTTCGAAGTCATCTTCCGACTGTTCCACAACCACATACGGGGGGACGGCGTGGTTTTCGACAGGTCGTATTGGTCGCAGGAGACGAGCGCCTTCAGCCGCATTGCCGAGGCGTCGGCGCGGCAGCTGGACGCTCAAGACATGAAGGGTGGCTTCAAGTCGCTCGACCAGTGCTTCAGCCGGTTCCAGGACATGGTCGACTCGGCCGAGTACACCATCATCCCCATCTTCTTCATCGTGCTCGCGCGGCTGCCGGCCGAGGTGGGGCAGCTGCTCCTGCGGTTCGCGTCGCGCATGACGGCGATCCGGCTGCCGCGGGGACACCCGCTCGTGGGCATCCTCGACATGATCCGGCACAGCGGGCCGGGCGTGGTGCGCGAGAACTGCCACGCCATCGTGCGCGGCTTCTTCGCCGCCGTCGAGGACCGGCTCGGCATCGCCAACGAGAACGCCATGCTGCTCGAGACCAACGGGCTCGACATGATGCACTACATCGACATGCGCGCCGGCGTCACGGCCCCGCGCGCCGGCCTCGAGGCCCGCATGCGCTGCATCAACGACCGCCTCGCCCGCTTCGGCTACTGGGCCTCGGCCCAGTGGGGCCGCCTCAACTACGGCTACCTCTGCCTCCGCGAGCGCCGCTACGCCGACGCCTGCGCCATCGCCGACGCCGTCATCCGCTGGGCCGACGCCCACCGCGACGACGAGCACTTCCCCAAGCTCATGCGCGCCTCCTTCCACCTCAAGTGGCGCGTCGAGGACTACACCGGCTCTCTTGAGAGCTACGCCGCCGCCGCCGTCCGCTTTTGTCGCTTTTGCGTCTCGTCGGCCGAAGCAGACGACCATCGGAGGCTGGTCACGGCCATGGCCGAGATCAAGGCCTGGTATCAAGACAAAGGAGTACCAGAACTGGCCAAGACCGTGTTGGACGAGGCTGTGAGACCACTTTAATGCTTTAATTTCTGGGTATTATATGAATTTCGGAACGAACAAGCGGACCACGAGGGCCTATCTGCCCAGTGCCGTGTCATGCTGTCTTGGCTACCAAACTTGTATCCATTTCCCCCTTCCTCCGAGCAAACCGCTATCCATAGGTCTCCTCGGCAGCGCTGGCCATTGCCGTTCGGTGGCACAAAAACGATAAGCCGTGTAGGAGCGTTCCCAGCCTCGCCACTTTGCTTGGAATTGGCGTGAGACGGGCGTCGGCATCAAGTTGTAGACATCAGGCAACGCATCCTGCTCCTCGACCCGTATTATGCCCGCGACCCGGTGGACCAGTATGTTGGACGGAGCCAATATGCAGCTTTTTTGCGGCCGTGTTGGGGCGGCGAGCAACCGGGGGGTTGGGACGACGGGGCGGTGGACGACCAGGGAATCGAACATACGAACAAGCCGTTCTGCGGCTGCTGGCGGTGATATCGCCCGGTCGTATCCACACGGACAGGCACGGGAGCTTTTTCAAGAAGGCGTCGTCGTATTGGTCTTCTCGCCGATCCACTTGGGCTGCTTGAAGCCGTCGTGCTTCACGGGCGCTGCGCTCGCCGCGTCGGCATTATTTCGAACCTGGGCCCTATTTTCCTCGTACTGGTCCATGAGTTTTCGAAAATGCTCCTGTCGCTTCTCAGCATAAAATTTAGCCTCGACTTCTCGCAGCTGCCGGAGGTATTCGCAAATCCTCACCTCGAGGCCGCCTGAAATACCCTCTTGGGGCGGCTCTCCAACCGAAGGGCCGGAGAAGGCCCCAGATCGAGGGCGGGTGGTCTGGCCGCCGTTCTCTTTTGTGTTGTTCTTTGGCTTCTCCATCGTGACGAAAGTGCGACTCGCGAAGTTAAATATTTCGTGTCGTAAGTCGAGTTATTACCGCGGAACGGGTGATGGACCAGTGCAGAGAGAGTTGCCAGGGGGTTGAGTCAAAATCAAGTCAGAGGAGGACGAAGCTTCTGTTTTATATTGGCTTTGGTGGGAGGGCGCGTTTTTTGGGATAGCAGCATTGTGCCTTCCATCCAATTATTCACTTCCCTCAGCCGTTGCTCCTTGATGAGGTACCTCGTATTGAATCAGCTTCCTTTAATTTTTTCCAGCCAAATCGATACAGTCAAACTCGACAGCATAAAACCATGTCCATTTAGTAGGAATCTCACTTATGGCAATTATTTTCAGCTTGCATCTGCCGCTGTTTTTGGCCCCCTGCAGTGAATCCGATCAAGGGCGCGTATTGTCCAAGGTAGCAGTAAGGGACGGCCAGGGCAGCCGTTAGCAAGGACAACACTCAACCTTCGGCCGACTTTGATACGCCAGAAGTATACTGTTGTCACTTTTGTTGGGGTATGGGCTAGGTTGCCGAGGCGCGCCGTAGCGTGTGCCGAGGCGCGCCGACTTCCTGATTAGGGTATATAACGCCAAATCGCCTCAACCTAGATGCACTTGGTGCTATCCCAATCCCAATGAGTCGTGATCTTATTATTTAAGAGAGAAGGGAAGGGAGAAGCTGGAGCATGATTCCGTCTCGAATGAGTAGTTGTTCTGTTCTGCACCCTACAGCCGGTTGTGTGCAACGAGATAATGTGTAGTATGCACCACATCGAACACACTTCTAGCATCTGCGGTTATAGACAAGTACTCGACTTGGGCGTTTCTGTGGCGCAGCCGATTTTTGATGATTGATCCTTGATAACAGATATAAATTTCGCGGTGCTTCATTTGAAGTTATTCTTTAGTCCTTATTGAATGAAGGCGCGGGTGAGAGAGATGATTGACGAAAAAAGGAAGAAAAGAGAATGCCGAAGCAGGGAGGAGACTCTCTCTATGTGTACGTGCACGTGACCAATGGGTGAGACCAAGTCTTCCAAAAGTTATGGATGTCGAGTAGGTAGGCATAGGTGGGAAGTAGAACTGACCGTTCTATGATATTGTCAGGTGAAGTCAGATGTTACAAGCCTGCTTGTTCTAGAACTGCTACACAGTAGCTAATGAACATTACCCTTCACCTTTCCTGGATTCAAGTGTAGGAGGGCATCAATACCAACATGCCTGCTGCCAGGTTCCGCATCGTCCACTTCCTCGCGTCGAGGTTGACGATCAACAAAGAGGCCTTGATCATGGGTGGTCGTCTGCTGCCACCTCGACCCTGTAGCTTGAATCGCCTTTTGTTCGAAACTGAAAGGTTTGAAGGTCGTTTACCAGGCCGGCATTGTCAATCGATGATTATTAGAATCCCAAGAAGCACTTAGTGAGCCTGGGCCCCTTCAATCATCACAGTGAGGATTCCTCGGAAAGGTTCTCGGAAATGATGAAAGTGTCCATTAGAGGTCCCACGGAGCCAGCAACAGAATTCAAAGAGAAATTATTGAAGTGTTTGTACGCGATCGAACAGTTGGCTTCTAATCCTTTCGACGCCTCACCACGGCCGACCCCTAAGCGAAACCCCCGGCGTCTTCTAAAAGCAAAAGTGCTGGCTACCCGATCTTGGAGCATTGTACCGAACACCCTCAAGAACAACTTTGATATGGAGTCACTATACTCCGCTCTCTCAGAAAGAGGGCTGGGGTGGTGGGGGGCAGGGTGATGTTGCACTATGGGGGTCTTGGTTCATGAGCTTCTACTAAACACCTCTTATTTCATGGGCTTCACGCCGTCAAAGATAAGTACCGGGAGATAGCCTTGATACTTGCCAACCCGTCCTGCGAAAACGTCCCGGCAGACCGTCACAAACCAACGTGACCTCTTTCATCATCCAATTAAAGAGCAAGAAGCCGCGTATACATCTGGCTTAGCGAGCTCCATATCAGGAGAGCCATGATGCGCTAAGAGAGCCAACGACTCGGCGTCCGGGTCGAAATTTGGCCAACCGGCATTTCCCAACCCCTTGACTGGGTCGCGGGCAAAATCAGCCCACAGACGTCGCATCAAGCTTTGCGTTTTGGCCTCCGACTCGCTCCTCGACAGTCCGCTGACGGCTTCTGAGTTTCCAAATACCATCTGCAACTCAGTGCCATGATACGCGCCGCTGTTAGGGTACAGCCTGACGTTCTCCCAGTCGCCAAAGTATCGGTATTGCCAAACCGGAACTCCGGCTGCGCGGCGGGTTAGAGCCTGCTGGTGGTTTGGGCAAGTGAAGGTGGTCAACAAGAACTCGTCGCCCTGCATTTCGGTCACGTTGATGCCACGTCCGTATGCTGGTATCACATAATACCCTTGTTCGTGCTCGTTGTTCCCGAGGACGAATGGCTGTGGTAGAAGTAAACGTCAGTGTCACGGCGCCGTCAAAAGCCTTTTGGGTACTAGGGCATACATAGTACTTACAAGTCGCGCAAACTGGCCAGTCCTGGAGCGCTCTGCGTAATCAGAGAAGACGGTCTCACTATCGACCTTCGGATAAAAGGGCGGAGTCGAGCGTACAGGGCTACCGCCCGCCGTTGCCGGGAGCCTCGAAGCGGCCTGGAGAATGTCGGACCAACTTCGTGTGCGCATGCAATCCAAGGTACCGGCGTCTGATCCGCATCCCAAGGCTTGGGTGACGTTGTACCAGTTGCTGACCTGCCGGTCGGGATCGTTGAGCGGGAAGCTGAGGGCGTTGCCTGAGTGAGAAATGAGCCCGCTGACAATGGGGTCTTCTCGGTGTGCGTACGCCCAGTAGTCTACCGCCACGCCGCCCGACGACTGTCCGAATATGACGATGCGGGATGGGTCGCCTCCGAAGTTCGCGATGTTGTCACGCACCCATTCCACGGCCACGCGCTGGTCTCGGAGGCCGAGGTTCTGCGTCGTCTCGGGGCCTCCGGGAAAGCCAAAGATGTTGAGTCGGTAGGTAAGCGTCACAACGACGACATTCTCTTCGCCGGCCAAGGCTTGGCCGTCGTAGAAAGGACTGTTGGTGTTCCCGAGGGCGAAACGTCCGCCGTGAAAGAAAATGAGCACAGGCTGGAGCTTGTCGCCGATGCCGAAAGGCTGAGTCCAGATGTTGAGGGTTAGGCAATCCTCGCTTTGGGCTGTTCCCGAACCACCCGCGAAGTAATCGATTATTTGCTGCGCTTGGGGTGTGAAGCCGGGATACTTAACCGATGGCGACCGGGTTTGCGGGCAATCACTGCGGACATAATGAGCGACTGTCTGTGGAGGGCATGCTCAACATGGCGTGGTAAACCTACAATCCCTATGGTGATGGGAGATTAGCGATGAACATCAGGCCAGCTTCGTATGAATTACCCATTGAGACGCATTGTGTAAGTCATTCGATTTGCCGTATTTCACTGGTGAAGCAAACCGCAGGTGGTCAAGTGGGGGCTGTGCGTAAGGGATGCCCAGAAACTCGATCACATTGCTTCTGTTCGGCGCCTCATGTCCTATTATCAACCCATTGGTCGTCTGTACTACCCTTTCAGTGAACGAAAGTGCACATGTCTGCTTGAAACGTGCTAGTCCAAGAAGACAGGCAAGGAAGGCCACCGACAGCCGGGACATGGTCAAAGAACCCGAAACTAGGAGTGCGAGTTTCTTACAGGCGATGTAAAGAGCTACGAACCACGCTACGTGAATGACCCATCACGATTTACTCAAGTATCTATAGTCGCGCTAGATGGTGAGATGAAGCCAGTGGTGAGGGGGCTGGTGACATCAGGCGGGGTTCAAACGCCTGCCGTCGGTGTTTGTCCTTCCAATCTGAGATTAGTCGCTATTGATTTTTATGTGAGGCTTCTCTCCACGATGCTACACCAGAATCCTCAAGGATACCTGGTTAGTCGCCGGTGAGAACACGACGGAGCGAGCCAACAAGGCGCTTCGTGTTGAAAATGCATTGCATACTTCTTCGAGTACCGATAACGTCCCAGGGTCTCTCATTACAACCCACCCAAGCTGCTTGTTAACCGGGAAAAATTGCATTTACTAGTATGAAAAGCCAGTGACTGTGCTGCCAGCCCCTGTACAAGTAAGTACTTCTATCCCCCCATCTGCGGCTTACACGGTGCGCCTTACACATCTATAGTACGGTGGCACAAACCTCGTAACGTGACATAACAGCTCCTGACCGAGTCGATTTTTGACCTCGGAAATGGCCTAATGAGAATCGCAGTGCTCAAGAACGTAAGTACTTCTTAGGTTTCCTCGGTTTGCTAAAGAAGCCTATCAGAATGATGTATGTAATTTTAGGAAAGCTTCCATTACAATGACAGTAGTTTGAACTGCTTCACGTTACTGACAGCAGGAGCTCCCACTGGAACCCCAAAGGGCACCACACGAAATACGAAGGCTTCTTGCAGCCCCGTCTCTTTTCCAGCCGATGTATCGTGACAAAATTTTCGCTTGTGCCCAACTGCTTTAACAAGGAAAACCAGCCGCACAGACTGCAGCTCTTTATCTCACCTTGTGCTACTAACTGCCCAAGCCGGCCAGTGATAAAGAATCTGTTTGCAGTTGAATGAATTGCTACACGTTATATACTTGCGAACAATACCAATGTCACAAGCCACTATTTCCCGTATTAATACGATCTAGTTAGGCAGAGCGATCTGGCAAATACTTTTAAATAAAATACCGAATCCTATAAATACCACTCCTCTCGCTGAGTCCGGCAGCTCCTGAATTGTTACGACGTTCCCATATCAGCCCACGAGTCTTGATACGCACCAACCAGTTATATCATGGCCGCAAACAGCGCCCCTGCCGGGGCAGGAGTCGAGCTGACGATACTCGCCGTAAGCGTGTGGACGTTCGAGGGCCCTTGGTTGAGAATTTGTGTCGATAAAGGGACTATCGTCTACGCGTTGGTGGATCCGGACGTTTACCCTCGCGGCTGGCAGCACGAGAACGTGGAACATGCACCCCCAATCGAGCTTCCGTTCTTCGCCAAAGAATGGATCGGCCATTGGAATGTGTTTAGGATATCTCGGAACCCAACGGGAATCTACTTCAGCGCGACTGCCCGCATGACGTTCCGCGAGATCGGCACCTATGCCCACATGCCAACATACGAGTATCTTGCGCTCGAAAGGGATTGCCTGTTACACAAAGGTATCAGGTGGACTTACAACGACCGACTGGCCGTCGTCAAGAGTCCCGTGGGCTCGGAAGGTAAGCCGATCTGGGGCACGCCGCTGGCACTGATGAAGATAGTGCCTTTCCCCGGTGAACTATTCGGGGGATTCGAGCTTGCCAAGCGTATGGATGTTGAGATAAGGGCGCATGCGAGAGCTGCGATTCATGAGTGTGCGCCGAGTTTCATTGGGCTCGTGGTCGAGACGAGCCGCGTGATAGGTTATCTCAGCGAGTTCCTGCCGAAGGCCAGAAACTTCCGAGAACTCGGCCACGAGCTGAGCAGGACAGACTTCCATGCCGTTTCGCACCTGCTGGAAAGACTCCACGCAACTGGAATAGTCCACAATGATCTCCATCCTGGTAACATACTGCGAGATGCGGATGGAACCGTGGTGCTGGTTGACTTCGAGATGGCCTCCACCAGGGATGAATGCAATAACCCTGAGCAGTTCAATGCCTACGCGCGGTGGGAAACTCAGTTCCTCCGAGATAGCCTACAAGGACCTGCCGCGAGAGCACTGTCATAAGTGCTATAGGGGAATTCCTAGGCGTTTCGCTACCACAACCCAGACGGTGATTTCTTGCTCATCTCCCCATGGTGTTTCCTTTCGCAGCCTCACACTCTGGGACAACATCTTGATGGTTAAGAGGTCCACGTAGTTACGCATCTCAGTATATTCGCATTATCATTCTATTTGTTAACGGTGTCATTGGTAAGCCCTGCTGTCAGGATTTACACAATGAATAGGTTTCAATAATGTGAGAATGCCATCATGGTACCGTTGCACGAACAAAGAAGATTGGGATGCATACACTGAAAAAACCCCTTTGTTCCGCATAGTCATAAGAAGATACGGCCAGGCGCTACCGTCCTGAGGAATAATCTATGGAGACAAATTTCAAATCCCATATCGGCGAAGACCAAGCCCGGGACGGCCTCTGAAGCAAGCCCACCAGTGAGGGAGGCCGTCCGGTATCCCTATAGCCCATTGAAACGCCAAGAGCACTTCCTACGCCCCAGCGAAAATATGCCTCGTGGGCGTGGTGGCCGAGGCGGCAATGGCCACAACTACCAGGGCTCCAGCCATTTGTACATCCCGTACTCCAAGCGGGTACAGCCGACGGTCGTGCCAACTCCAACTCGCTGGCAGTCCGAAAAGCCCATCTGTCGCTTGTTCTAGCGCGGATAGTGCGGTAGGGGCGAGAAGTGCAGCTTCAGGCACCCGACCGATCGGAAGGGCGTCTTCGATACCCTAACTGGGGAGGCGAGCCCCTTCGTGGCGGCACAGAAACCAATGCAGGATGGTCTCCCGTACGACCTCGGAGAATTCGGTGGCAAGCCCACGGCTGGAGTCCCGCCCGACCCATCCGTCACGTCGAGCGCTGGTGAGGACGTCCACATGTGCGATTGTAACGGCACCGACGCCCGGGAGTTGGCCAAGCTAAGAGGGCATTTGGCCACGGCGAAGCGATTCATCGAGAAATTATGCGAGGGGGACGAAACACTGGCAAGCCGAGCACTCGCCATGGCTATCTATTATGATTTGGAATTTTAGCCGACGGGGTCGTATCGCCCGAGCCCACTGATAGAAAGATGAAATTGTCGATAGGCATCAAACGACAACAATCAGGGGGCTCGCTTCCAAGTCTAGTGGGTGCTACTATGGGAGAAGCTTCTACTTTCGTCCATGAGAAGTTTCAACAGCACCCGTTCTTCGCTTGCGGTTCGCCACGCGGGCCATCTAAAACACCGAAGGCATGGTGGTCAACCTGCCGCCGTCCGTCACGATGACGGTACCATCGCAGTAGGCACCCGCCCTGGAGGCAAGGTAGAGGATGGCGCCGGCCATGTCCTGCTCGTCGCCGATGCGGTCCAGCGGGATGGCGTCTTTGGAGACGAGGCCCTGCTGGGCCAGGATCGGGGCCGACATTTCGCTCGGGTACAGGCCGGGGCAGATGATGTTGGCGCGAATGTCCCAGATGGGCAGCGTGGTCGACAGCTGCTTCATCAAGTGGGTGCAGGCCGCCTTGGACGCGCCGTAGGCCCATCCGCCGGTTGGGATTTTGTTGAAGCCGGCGATGCTGCTCGTGGTGAGCACCTGCGACTTCTGCCACAGGTTCCCCTTCTTATTACCGGCGTCGAGTAGACGCAGGAAGGACAATGTCGTGAACCACACGGCCGAGACGTTGACGGCAAAAGTCGACGTGTAAAACTCCATGGAGACGTCCAGGTGCTCGTCCACGAAAGCGTCGAGGGACGTGTCCTTGTTCGGCCGCGTGCACAGCGGACCGCCGATGCCCGAGTTGCACACGAGCAGGTTGACATAGCCGACCTCCTCCTGGACCTTGGCAGCGGCGGCCTTGAGACTGTCCTTCGAAGTCACATCGCACTGGATCGGTACGACGGACGACTTGCCAATCGTCTTGACGGCATCGTTGAGGGCCTCGACTCGTCTGCCGAGGATGTAGACCTTCTCGGCGCCGTTGTCCGCCAAGGCTCTGGCCATCATCAGGCCGATTCCTGCCGCGCTGTCAGTCTCGGTCATGCGGGAGCTACCGAGTTGAGCTCGGACGAACCGGTGCCACCGCCAGTAATCACCGCCACCATGCCATTGACGTTGAACATGTCTCCAGCCGCGACGGAGCCGGGACCTCCGCTGTTTGACGAAGCCATCGGGACGGATTGATTTCACGACGTAATCTGTATGAACTAGTCTGAGGATAGGGAAGCCGGTAGGTCTAAAGACGAGTTGTTCGTAATTTGTACCCGAAGGCTATGACTACGGGTGGCAGTCGGAGAGGGGCTCGTGGACTGCCGTAGTGGACTCCGAACCGGCACCCTTGACTCAGAAACGATGAAGTCACCTACCTGATCCAGGTATCCGTGGACCCATTAGACTTCCCGCTAATGTTGCATCCCTCCCCCAAAGCAGATTCCACTGTGACCGGCGAACCAGTCAGCAAGTGACGCCTGTGCAGTCGTTGAGGGGACAAGGATTGTGACCCGCCGGGAACCAGTGGAATCGATCTTTAGTATGTACAACTGTGTACATCATGTACATACATGACTTGCCTACCCATCGTAATCAGCGGAGCGGCGGCCGCCAGGGGTGCGAATGCGCTGGCCTTTTTCAGACCGAATGGCCCCGAATGGGGAACCCTTGTAGATTTCAATAGATCGTAGGGAGTGCCGAGGCAGATCTATCTCTACAGGCTGAGAAAATGGCGATTTTGGCTGAGCTCTAATTGATCCAATCAGTGGACGCGTATTAAGGTCCGGGGGCTGGAGAGTACTTACGCCACACTAAAAGTACATGAGGAAACGGTAATACTTGGTCTCTAGGGATAGGGGTCTGTCGCCAGCCACGGAGCGCCTAGTGGAGCGCTTGCCCTCACGATAATTAGCATGGTGTTGAGCCTGGTGTTGAGCCTACGCCTACGTCTTTACTGGCAGCTGCGGCTAGACCTCACGATAGTTGGCATGGTGTTGAGGTCTTAGGAGGGGGCAACTCTTCGTCTTCGTCTTCGTCTTCGTCTTCGTCCCTAGTGAGGTTGAACTTAACCTCGTCGCTTTCGGACGACTCGTCCGAGCCACCAGGGCTTGTAGGGGGTTTCGGGACGCTGTTAAACGTGGAGGCGCTGCCTTAAGGATCGCTAGACTGCTGGATGGACTGCTGGCTGACTGGCTGGCTTAAAGTGAGGCTCAAAGATAAGCTTACGGTGTGGTCCATGCTGTATGTCTTGCCAGGTGCTTAAATTGGCAGTTGTCGACGAACTTATGGACCGTTCTATGGGGTGTGGCTGAATTTAGGAGCAGGGACTGCCTAGAGT
Organism: Nigrospora sphaerica; assembly: GCA_018287875.1. Taxonomy (NCBI): domain Eukaryota; kingdom Fungi; phylum Ascomycota; class Sordariomycetes; order Amphisphaeriales; family Apiosporaceae; genus Nigrospora; species Nigrospora sphaerica. The sequence goes on from JAGVVL010000017.1 coordinate 2,069,592, forward strand.
ACTTCTAACACGCGGTAATTTATATGGGATACCGGGTACTATACGTAATAAGTGTTTGTAGTAGGAGGTTTCGCCCAATCCCTGTCTTGTAATCCGTACAGATGGGTCGGCGCTAAAATCGCCATTTTCTCAGCCTGTAGAGATAGGCGAGGCTCTAAACGTTATGCGCGCTTGTTTGTGAAGAGCCGCTTGCAGGGAACGTGCGGTTGCTAAAGCCATGACGCCGTGCGACGGTCCCCCTGCAAACTATAGCGGAATTGTACCGGCGATGATGGAGCTTATTCGGACCCGCTTTGTGTTGCCAAGCCTGGGAATAGCATCGCCAAATTTTTGACCAACTCCTCCGTGCTGCTCCCTGCGTCCATAAATCAGACACCACCACAGTATCTCCGAAAGCCAGCGCGACGCAGCCCGCTCCGAGCCACCCCCGCAGCCATGGTAAAACGCAAGAGGAATGAGCCGAAGCTTGCCACACAGCTGGAGGAGTTTGAAGTCAAGCTCTTCCGCGCCCTCAAAGTCGCAAAGGGTTTTGAGCGCCAGCGCATGGCCAAGCGCGTGCGCGAGGCCAACCCGGACAAGGTCGAGCGTCTGGAGCGCGAAGTGACGGTGTTGAAGGTCCGCACTTCCCCGGCCTGGTCCCCGTATTCACGAGATCCGTATCACTAACATTCTCCTCCCTCCCACAGTGTCTGGACCTCCACCAAGCCGCCCACGCCATTCTCTGCTCGCACCTCCTCAAGATCAAAGGCGTCGCCGAGTCGCCAAACCTACCGGAACAGATCAAACCGGTCCCCAAGCCCGACATCACCGAAGACGAGCGGACTGCACTGCACAATGTCACGAGTGGACTCTGCAACCGGAAACAGGTCAAGGATGTACTGGACGAGGCTATCATGACCACCTGCATCGCCCTGCGCGTGCCCATGCCCGACAAGAAGGCCAAGGGCAAAGCAAAAGGCAAGGGGGAACAAGAGGACCAAGAAAAAGAGAAGGAAACAAAGTCGGCCCGGCCCTCCAAGGACGCCGCCAAGGAGAAGAAGCGCGCCACACCAGCAAAGTCTACCGAATCCGACAACGATGCCGAGGGTACCGAAAACAGCGGGCAAGAGGGTTGGGAAGGCTTCGGCTCGGGCGAGGATGCCGAAGACGAAGAGAAGGTTGAAAAGGCCATATCGCGCTATGACGCCCTCCTGGGCGGCTCGAGCGATTCCGACGATGGCGACGAGGACGACGGCAGCGATGATGAGGATCGGCATAATAGTCGATCGGCTACTTTCGGAGGGGGCAAATCGGAAGCGCGCGGCAAATCGGACTATTTCTCTGGTTCTTCTGCCGAGGAGGAATCGGACGAGGACGGAGGTGACCAAGAAGACGATGCGGAGTCGGGTGACGAGGAGGAGGAAGAAGACGAGGAAGCGGACTCGGGGTCGGACAACTCAGAAGCAGACGCGCTACCACCCCCGAAAAAGGCGCGCAAGAAGGCCGCAAAGGCCACCCCGGCCAGCAACGGCAATTCGACCTTCTTGCCGTCCCTGTTGGGTGGCTATATTTCCGGGTCCGAATCGGAGGCCGAGGACCTGGATGATATCGCACCTAAGAAGAATCGGCGCGGCCAACGCGCTCGACAGGCTATCTGGGAGAAGAAGTTCAAAGAGCAGGCCAAGCACCTTAACAAACCAAAAGACACCAGGGACAGCGGCTGGGATCCCAAGAGGGGCGCAGTGGTGAGTCTTTTCCTCTCCCGAACCCTTCCCCACCAACTTAAGCCACTCGTCCGCAGAACCATTGCTAACGCCCATTATCCAGGACACCCCTAATACCCCCTGGCGCATCGGAAGCAGCAAGAGGCCGCTGGAGAACAGCGCACAGGCCGGCACAGTTCACCCGGACCGACTACGGCGCAATTTCAAGCCCGATACTTCTGAGCCTGGGCCCGGGCGACCGCCGGCCTCGGCGCCCGTGTCCAAGCCTGCTCCCAAACCGGCCGCCGAGCCGAAGCCCAAACGGGACGACACAGGAACACTTCACGCCAGTTGGGAGGCCGCCAAAGCAAGAAAGGAACAAGTCGCGAAGGCCCAATTCCAGGGCAAGAAAGTCACGTTCGATTAGATACCTCGGCTTCAGAATGGTGTTCCAAATTGGCGATTTCTCTGCATCGCTTTGCCATACGCTTGGCCCCGTCCGTCTTCATCGTTTGCGGGAAACGTAGCTGTAGAGCTGCTTAGGGATTGTTTGGAGAGGCTTTCACTTGGGAAGCCACGGGATATACCCCGCCGGCATTTATTTGTAACCTATGCATCTAGCGTCGCCTTTCCGCCCTCGAATTCGCTCAGGTCGTACTCCTCGGGGTACTTTTCGAGGTGTTCTTTCAACTCCCGCATTTGCGCCTTCAGGTCGGGCGTCAGCTCTTCGTAAACGTCCTCGAACATGCTCCGGATCGGCGGCTTTTTCTCCTTCTCGGCCTCGGAGAAGGCCTTGAGCACATCGCGGCGGGTGCTCTCGCGGGCCTCCTTCTCCTTGGCCTCGCTCCAGATGCCATTGGCCTCCATGTACTTGCGGAGGCGGGCGATGGGGTTGTCGCGGCGCTTCCAGTCCTCAACCTCGACGCGGGCGCGGTAGGCGAAGGAGTCGTCCGACGTGCTGTGGTGGCTGACGCGGTAGCTCATGGCCTCGATGAGGATGGGCTTCCCGCCGTCCTGCAGCGCCATCTCGCGCGCCTTCTTCGTCACCTCCCGCACGGCCCATATGTCGTTGCCGTCGACGCGGATCGTGTCGATGCCGTAGCCGATGCCGCGGCTCGCGATGCCGTCGCCGCGGTATTGCTCCAGCGTCGGCGTCGAGATGGCGTAGCCGTTGTTCCGGCACAGGAAGATGACGGGGCAGGCCCGCGTGGCCGCAATGTTCAGCGCGGCGTGGAAGTCACCCTCGCTGGCGGCACCCTCGCCAAAGTATACGGCGGCAACCCGCGGCGGCAAAGAAGGGTCGTTGATGCGCTGCATTTTCAGGGCATACGCTGCACCGGCTGCGTGTGGAATCTGTGTTGCCAGGGGTGACGATATAGTGTGCTTTGGACAGTTGTCAGCGACGCCGTCTCCCGAAAACCTAGACGAGGCTTGCACTTACAATATTGAGCTTCTTGCTTCCGTAGTGAACCGGCATGTTTCTCCCCTTCCCAGGGTCTTTCTTGTTGGCGAACAGCTGGTTCATGAAGTCGCTCAGCTGGAAACCCCGCTGCGCAAAGACGCCCTGCTCGCGGTACTGGCAGAATATAACATCCTCGAGGCTCAAGGCAGAGGCGGAGCCGACGCTGAGGGCCTCTTCGCCGGCTGATACCATATAAAAGCTCAGGCGCCCCTGGCGCTGGGCGTCGAACATGATGAGGTCCATGACGGAAATCTGGAGCATGTTCATGTATAGTTTGACAATCTCGTCGTCGCTGAGATCGGCCTTGAAGGAGGGGTCCACGACCTTGCCATCCTGGTCGACGACGCGGTAGGTCGGCAGGGAGGGGCTTTCGGAGGCGAGCGCGAACTGGAGGTCGTTGGTGAAGGCGCTCTTCACAGCGCCCGGGAAGGAGACGTGCGTGGCGCCGGGGCGCTGGGATATGCTGCTGGAGTAGTAACGGGCTGGGGATTGCGGAGGGGTGGAGCGCGTCGGGGCTGCCCCGTACGGCCCTTTTCCGGCGGCTCTCCGCAGGGACGCCGCCGCCCGGGGTAGCAGTACGCGTGAGTGCATGGTAGCTTGTCGAGGGTGGCCGGCGAAAGGAAAGGGATTGACGCGAAACTGGGACCTGAAAACCGTTTGGTTTCGGCGGGCGGGCGGTGCGCGTGCTTTCACCGCACCTGGCGCATCCGTCCCTCGGTGTTGGTGGTTTCGGCTTAGAGCTGCGCCGACGTCACGTAAAGCCGATGGAAAGCAGCCCGTAGATAACCGAGCCCGCCGCCATGACCCCCGGTTTCTGCGGGAGGATGCGAAACCAAGAACGGTTCCCGCATTGCAGCAACAGACCATCGTTACCACCGGCCATCGTCAGTGCTATCGCGCGTATGCGATGGACGTTAGGCAACGCGTGAAGGTTGCCCTACCTAGACTCCGGGTTTCGCGCCTATGCTACCGCATGAAAGAGGTTTTGAGGAACGCAATTCCCCACTGAACAAGCCAGTCACCAGTCGCTCCTTCAGAACGACACCTATCTAGCCAGAAGCCACACACCGCGCGTCTTCAGTGTGGCATGGCAATATGCAGTGCCATCTCGTGTCTTTATATGTCATTTCAGCACATCGCACCTTCCGGCATATAATTCTACGTGTCGGACCACCTTGGCTGGAATTAAACACAAGGGCATGGATCTCTGGGGTCAGGTAGGTACGCTCTACGATGGGCATTCCTGGCTTCCATCGCGAAGATGGTACAGCCCCAGGCCGTTCCAACTATCAAAATAGATCCCTTCCTGTAATTCACGTTATTGGACCTTCAATAGCAGACTTCCAATCCTTCTCCATCTCCACCACTTCCTCTAGGGTTGACAGAACATATCACACAACTACATAACTATTGTTTACCACTTATGGGCAATTTCCGCTTGGCAGCAACTCTTGCTTACAACTCCGGTCGTCTACACCTTTTCCTGTCCGTCTCTGCCCTTTAATCTCGTCTTCGTTTTCTTCCTTTCGTCTACACCTTTTCCTGTCCGTCTCTGCCCTTTAATCTCGTCTTCGTTTTCTTCCTTTCGTCTACACCTCACACCTGCTCTTATCGCGCCATTTACGTTTTTCTCGTTCGTCTACGCCCCTTCCATCGGGTCTACATCTCTCGCCATTCGTCTTCGACCCTTTCCGTCCTTCCACATATCTCCCCGTTCACCTACACCTCTTACCGCTCATTAGCCCCCCTCAAATATCGTCTGCCCCCTTCGCGGTCGTCTACAACTCTTTTCGTCTTCGTTCTTTCCATTTTGTCTTTGCCTCTTAGTGTTCATCTCGGTGCCTTCCCGGTTCATCTTTGTCCCTCCCAGTTCGCCTACACCTCTTCACTTGCTTCTAAACCTCCTACCGTTCGTCTCCGTGTCTGCTTGTTCTTAAATATACAATTATTCCCATCCGCCTCCATATATTCACTCTCGTCTCCATCTCTTATCGTTCGTCGTCGTTCCTTCACCCTCCCCTATGCCCCTTCCATCTTCATTCCTGACTTTCCCATATCCGCACTACTTCCACATCTTCTACCCAGGTACTTCGGCAAGTACCGGATACTGTCACTTCTCCACGAAGTCCAGACCTCTCCCCTGAGTCCACCGCTACTTCTCTTCCCAATAGTTTCTCTTTCACACCACGAGTCTTTACACCTTCGCTCTTCACCCAACCACTACATATTCACCACCATTCCAGCCACTGTGGTCAATCTCTCACCAGGGCAGGCTGATCATCCCTTCTCATCATATTTGTTCGCCGAGTCAAAGTTCAAGTCACAATGGCTCCACTGGGAGATGATTCCGATTCCGATTTCGATGAGTACGATGACGAAGATGAAGAATCTCACTACGTCCATGGAGAGCTACAGAATGGTTCACCCGACGATGAGCACAATGGCGGGGGCCAGGAAAACGAGGTGGAGGGCGATGCCGATCACCATCACTCGCAAGCTAACAACAACAACCCTGGATCTGACGCAGATGACTTACATGAGTATCAAGCCGAGGCTATGCTCGCCTACAACAGCCAATATACTTCGGGTGACGACGGTGTCGACCAAGACTTTGACGATGAAGACATTGAGCATGAAGGTGAGAAGAGTGGCACCTCGGAGGATGATGATTCTAGCGACGGCGACGTTGGGGCGACTGTACTCGATTATCCGAGTGATGACGATACGCCACTGGACATGTCGTTTCAAGAGCTTCTACAAAGATTGAACATACAGAAAAAGGAGTCACGACACCGAAAAGATCGCATTAGGGATCTGGAGGTCAGCTTGAACCAGAGTACGAGCAGGGAATACGAGCTTCGACAGCAACAGCGAAGCCTCCACATTACCATTGCAAGGCTCCGAAATCAGCTCGCTGGAATCAAAGAACCCCCAGTGGTAAGTCAGACTGTTTTACTTCCTGAATTATCAATGCCATCGTCTATCCAAGATGCTGCAAGGTATAACTCTGCTAACTTTCCTTTTAGCACTGGAAGGTCCTCTTAGCCAGGGGTGACTCGCGTGAAATCGTCTGGCGTGAATTTGCGAAGCAGAACAACATGTCGACACGCAAAGAGAACCGGCACCCTGATCTCCATTGGGGTAGTCCCAGAAACATGGAAGAACCGGAAGATCCGGGATACGAGAGTGCCAGTGAGGATGCCCTTGCTAACGAGCGTGAAGCTCTGGAGCGCTCTCAAGACACGACCGGCAATAAAGTCGGGCCTGAGGCCAGCAAATTCAATTTCGACATGCTACCTCTTGTAGCACAAGAGCGTATCTTCCGATACCTGTTCGTAAAAACCGAGCTGATCCATTGCATCAGCCGCTTTGATCCCGGTGGTCACGATGGCACAGTGTTCCATCGTTTCCACATTGGTCAAAGCAGGTGCTCGATACGCCGAGCCCATCGACCAGCAAGTATCCTCAAATACTTTCTAGTCAGCAAGCGATGGCTATTTATGGGCGTGCACTGTTTTTTCTCCCAAAACACGTTTGCGTTCTCCAGTCTGGGAGAGTTCGGTTCGTTCATGGCGTGGCTTCCTAGGTCGCGTCGGGAGAGAATGCAGCATATCGAGATCTTCTGGCAGGGGTCGATCATGACCCGACATGAAACCCGGATCAACCAACGCACGCTTCCCTTAACGTACCTTTGCAAGACTCCGCGACTGAAGACACTGGTGGTCCATATCCAGGAAATGGACAAACGCAAACGACGACGATACGAGATGTTAGACTGCGATGAACTAGATGACCTCCTGAACAACGAGATTTTCGAAGTTAACGAAATCGACCGCCAGCACAAAGACCCCTACAAACTCGACCCAGTCAGTATAAACCCGTACAAGCTCATGAAGCGAACGACGGGTGCTCAGCCGAACTTCCGAGCAAGTCGGTCACTGAGAACGTGCCACGGAATGGACTACGTGTACCAGTTGAGAGGTATGAGTTGGATCCGCTTCAAGCAGACAGACGTGGATGTACGACAGAACGTTCGAGACTGGTAAGTCCTTCTTTGCTTACCTTCCAACGTCGCAACCGAAAACTAAACAGCAGTTCAGGAGTTTCGTCGAAGACCTCAACTCGGTTGTTACGATGCCCAAGGCGGACCGCGACGCGAGCAGGAGCGAACTGGAAAATCTTTATCCTCTCTCGACCTTGGGAGACTAGTGCGTAACACATCTGACCGTGTACTGGTAGGTATTTTTGTGTTTACTAACAAGCAGAATTGATAGCATGGTTTCCGACACCGACTGGGGCATCGTCTACCGTTGGTACGGCCAAGCCCCCCTAGGCAGCGTTTTAGGAGACACACAAGGAGCACCATCGATTCCCCCGAGTGAGGTGGACGCGTCGACAATTATTGGCCTTATTTCTGATGATGATAGCGACAGAAACGACGATAGCGACGAAAGCAATGACGGTGACGGAGACGACGACGGCAGCGGAAGCGATGACGGTGGCGACAGCGACAGCGACAGCGACAGCGACAGCGACTCTGCAGTCGGCGACCTTGATGGCAATTTGGAGGTGGAAATGGAGGGCAGCGCGGGACACGGCGGCGGCATCAGCGCTGCCACTCCAGGTACTTTCATCGACCTCACCCTCGACTCCGAAGACGAGGAACGGGGTCCTGAGGTCGTGGGACTAAACCCAGAGTCGGAGCAGCCAGATCCAGAGCCGGCGAATCCGCGTTCACTACAGTCCCCTTTGCCCGGCTCGGGCAATGACTCTGACACGCGAAGCGGGTCGGAGTCTCTCTTCGTCCGCTCGGACAGCGGTTCTACTAAAGCAAGCAGATCAGAATCGCTCTTTGTTCGCTCAGACAGCAGCTCAAGTGGCAGCGCCAAAAGAGCAGAGCCGAGCGACGCCGCCGACCAAAAGCGATTCGTCATCGATCTGACGACGATTGACGAAGGGACGGAGCCAAGCAGTCAAGATACGGCTGGCCCGCCAAAGCAGGGGATTCCGCCGGCCCAGGGTGAAGGGCGAGCATAGGATGGTTCCCCGGTCTCGCCTGAGCGTAAGCGGTCCACGGACGTCACACTCGATGAGCCCGCCTCGAAACGACCACGGGCATGTTTGGAGTCCTAATGCGGTAGTCTGTCCTCTGGCTTTTCGGGGTTGATCATGGTGTCTATACACCGCCAGCGGTGTTTTCCAGCTTGTGTTGCTTGTACCAATCTCGGATTGATCTGCCGTACCATGCAATGAATTTCAGACAAGATGAGGTGGAGGAGTGGGATATCAGCGCAGGTGGCGATGCAGATTTTACACTCTGGTTTTATCAAAGACACGGGAAAGGGAGGAGAAGGAAGACGAAGGTATACGCAGAGAGCCGGCACCGTGATCAGTTCAACGCGAAATATAGCGTCAGCTCCTTCACCTACCTAGGTACTCAGCGAAATACGCAGATACGAAGTCGTGCGCCCACGGGTCCCTCTTGGTGAATTCAACGACGAAGCAGATGCAGTGCGAGGGAGACGGACTCGGCTAGGTAACGCACACTTCCATGACGCCGTGATCTATACAGAACGAGGGGTTAGTGAAGGACGTGCTGCCCATTCTATAACAAGAAGAGGCAATGTAGGTAAGGCAATGATGTCGCACGGACAAAGGCAGCTCTCGCTTCTTCAAGCTGCTGTTTCCCATACCTTGTCGGTGCCGGTGACAGCTGAGCTGGGCTGGGCTGGCTGGGTCGGGGCGGATCGTGACGGAAAGGCTGCTAGCGATACCTAGCTTCGTCGTTCGTCCCGCTGATCCCTGTCCGGCACAGAGCATGGATGTCGCCATGTCGCCATGGGACCATGTACAACTCATAGCAAACTAGACCCATTCGGTAGGTAGTGTGGCGCCCTCTTCGGTTCTTGGGCCCCTCGGGCGCCTCCCAGCAAGCCCAGCCGTGTGCGGTAGTCCAGCGCATACGGCTTGGCCGGCGGATGCTTGCAGTCTGTGGTAGCGGAAGTGCAGGCCACTACGGCACTGTAGTCGGGCTGTGTAGCTGCGCTCCCACTGCGTCAAACCCACGACGCCGAAAGAACTCAAACATTGTTCGGAGGCGCTCCCTCTTCTAAGTTTGTCCAACTGCAAAGCCTCCCAGTGCCGGAATTTCCAAGGGACAACTCCCATCCCACCCCCAGACCTCCGCGCGGCCCGTTGCTCGTCGCCTCCGAAGAAGAAAGCCCGGTGCTGGAATCGTCGAGGTGCCCACTAGCGACGTAGCAAGCCTCTCTCGTTCGAGCGCCCTCCTGTCTTGTCTGTGCCGTCCGATTGTCCTCGGCCATTGCAGGCGACGACGACTCGGACTCCTCCACCACCAGTACCAACTTGCCACCTCCCGCCCGCCGTCGCTACGAAGTCATCGGAATCGCATCGAGCCTCCTGTGCCCCGGCCTGCCCCATGGCGTAATCCATGGCATCGAGAAGTACAGCTGCTGCGACCTCGCGCCAGAGATCGGTAGTCGATAACGATACGTCTTCGCGCCTTCCTGCCACCACCAACGCAACCGCCGCCGCGAGAACCCCCAAGACACAACCCAAGACCACCTCACGATCCGTCGTGCCCGCCGCGTCTGCTTCCTCTTCCACGTCGTTGTCTCCAAGGTATGACCGCTGCTTCCCCCTCTTGAACTGCCGGGTATGCAAGTCCATTCCACGTAACCGCCTGCTCTTGGCTGTCACCCGATTGCCATCCACCATCCCCATCCCATCTTTCAATCCCTCCCTTTCACATCCAACTCCCCCCCCTCCTATCGAGCACCAACGGGTACACACACGCACATAAGGAGGGAACCAAGTGGTCTCCCTGCTGTCTGCCCTGCTCTTGAACCCCGCTCCTGCTCAGGCTCGCGGGCCCGTCGCATCCCACCCATCGCCTCGCCGAGCAAGTCGAAGCAGAGTTGCTTGTGGAGGGCCCGCTCGGGACTGTCTGCGACCCTGGTGGCCATCGATCTCGCGGGCAAGGCCGGCCCAGGCAGCTCCTGGCGCTGCCAGCCTCGGTCACCTTGACGCTCTTCGCAATCAAGTCATCAATTCTGCAAGCGAACTCACCAATGCTCGACCTGTCTTACCAGTGCGCTGTCACACGAGGGGCACGAGGGGCAGGCGGACTTGGCCAGGTTGAAGCTTTGATTGCGAGGCCCTCTTCATCCACTTGTACCAACCCGCGCACCCCCCCCAAACACACCCGCTGCACCTGCTGCTACTGAGGCTGCTGGAGTGTGCAGTGGTTATCCCAAAAATCCGTAGCTACATTCCACCCTCGACCACCAGCATCCCGTATCAAGCACACTCGCCCAACCCCAACCTATCAACATCTCACCCGAACCTGAACCCCGGAATCACAACCCCTTGCCCGTCGCATTCACCTGCCTGGGGAGTCGGCAACTCATTGTCTCCTGTGGTTGGTCTCCCGGGCGTGGCAGAAACGCACCATCGGCCGGCCAGCTGCAGCCTTGCCAATCTCCTTTGACCAGGTGCAACGCCTAGCCGCTTGCACGTCTGCATCTGTTGGACCTCGTCCTTCCATTTTTTGTCGCCACGAATCTCCCCTACACAATCTCCCCTACACGCCGTATTCTGCACCGCTGTCCCCTTCCGCTGCTTAGCCGTGCTCTTGGAGCAACCTGCGGGGTTCAAGCATATACTCATGTCTTCCAGACAAACCCGCTCCTCGGCCCGCCGCGAAGCTGCCATCGGCCAAGCAGTTTCCCCCGAAGGCCAGTCTCCGGCTCCCGCCGCGGCCTCTGCTGGCCCTTCGCCTGCCGCCCAGTCCACCTCATCCACCCGCGGTCGAGCAGCATCGCGAAAACGAAAGGCACCTGCCTCCTCGGATCTCAGTCCTTCACAGCCCCCGGCCGCCGAGCAACCGTCTGCCACTCGGAGGTCTAAGAAACAGAAGGTCCAGGAATCGCCCGTGCCGACACCGGCCGAAGTCCAGCCTCCAAGCTCGTCGACCCGCCAGAGAAAGGGAAAAGCCCCCACGGCCATGTCGAGCCCCGACGAGTAAGTCTTCGTCTCCGCGCTGGCCTACGCTGCGACCGCTTGAGTGCTTACGCCTAGTCAGGTCTTCCCACCCACCCGTCATGCAGGGCGGCAGACCCTCGGCCCCGGCCTCCTCTTCTTCTAGCAGAAAGTCGAGCCGGAACAAAAGAGGGAGCCAGCCCGGCCCAGGTAAGTTGGAGAGAGCCTTCAGGTCTAGATTCGCTGTACTCACTGCGACCCCAGCAGAACCCACAGCTTCAGCCAGCTCCAACCGGCGATCAAAAAGAACATCCAGCACGCACGCACCTCCGCCAGATGAAGATACCGCTATGACCGGCACCGACGAACACGAAAAGGAAACAGAAGCACCACCTCCTCCCCCGCCGCCACCTGCCCACGAGCCTGAGGACGATAGCGACGACAATGACGAAGAGGACGAGGACGAGCCGCATCGCCACTACGACGATGACGACCCTTTTGGAGGGTTCGGCGGCCCCCCCGGCATCGGTTTGAGTAGCACTCTCCGAGCCTTGACAGGCATGATGTCGGGTACGCCGTCGCGGCTTCGGGAAATCCTGAGCAACCTGCGAATGAAAGAGGATCCGTCCATGCAGATGATCGCTCTGCAGGAGCTTTCCGAGATCCTTCTGGTGTCCAACGAGGATAATTTGGCCGGCCATTTCTCGCCCGACGCCTTTGTGAAGGAGCTGGTCGTTCTCATGCAGCCCAACGAAATCACGGGCGAAGAGAACCCTGATATGATGCTTCTGGCGTGCAGGTCTTTGGCCAACCTAATGGAGGCTTTGCCGGCTAGCACAGCCAATGTTGTCTACGGCGGCGCTGTTCCCATCTTATGCCAAAAGCTCCTCGAAATTCAGTTCATTGACTTGGCAGAGCAGGCTTTGAGCACGCTGGAGAAGATCTCTGTCGACTATCCAACCAGTATTGTCCGCGAAGGCGGCCTCACGGCCTGTCTCTCCTATCTAGACTTCTTCGCCACAAGCACACAGCGTACAGCTGTCACTACCGCTGCCAACTGCTGCAGGAATATCCCCGAGGATTCCTTCCCCGTGATCAAAGACGTTATGCCCATTCTCCTCAATGTCTTGGGCAGCAATGACCAGAGGGTGGTTGAGCAGGCTTCTCTCTGCGTTACCCGCATCATTGAGAGCTTCAAGTACCAGTCGAACAAGCTGGAAGAACTTGTTAGCGTGGATCTTCTCAAGGCCATCCTACGGCTCCTGGTTCCGGGCACCACCAACCTCATCAGCACCAACATCCACACCCAGTTTCTGCGTGTGTTAGCCATCACTGCTCGGGCCAGCCCTCGCCTGTCAGCTGAACTCTTCAAGCTGAATGTCGTCGAGACTCTTTACCAAATCCTGACGGGTGTATCACCGCCGGACGAAACGGAGGACGTCGCTTCGAAGTTGGACAGCGTCGTCATAATGCAAGCTCTGATTCACCGGCCCCGAGAACAAATCATCGAGACCCTTAATGTCGTCTGCGAGTTGCTTCCGGGTCTGAAGTGGGGCGACTCCTCGATCCCGCAGTTACCCACGGCCCTGGATATCGTGGAGCCCATCACGCCCGCCTCTCTGCCAGGATCTCGTAAGAAGTCTTCGAACGACAAACGCCTCGAGCTCCTCGAGGACTGCAAGGACCAGGTCCGCCGCTTCGCTCTCATCCTCTTCCCCACCCTTACCGATGCTTTCTCAAGCACTGTCAACCTGAGCGTACGCCAGAAGGTCCTGACGGCCCAGCTCAAGATGTTGTCAAATCTGGACAAGGACATCCTCGTGGACGCGCTCAAGTCGGTTCCATACGCTTCATTCCTTGCGGCCATCCTTTCCCAGCAGGATCATCCCTCTTTGGTCATTTCAGCCATACAGACCACCGAGCTCCTCCTCACCCGGTTGGACGATATTTACCGCTATCAGATCTACCGGGAAGGTGTTATTAATGAGGTTGCCAAGCTGGCGGAGGAGGGCGAGCCCAATGAATCAAAGACGGAGGAGATGACGCCTGCCGAATCAGTGCCAGCCCCCAGTGTAGGCTCGGCAGATGGCGGCGGAAGTGACCGCGTGTCTATCCACAATGATTTGGACGACGACGACGACGACGACGACGGTGATCATGACGAAGATGACGAGGACGAGGATGATGAGGACGAGCATGAGCACGAGCATGACCACCACGAGGACGACATTTCTGGATCCGCCAGCTCGGACGGATCCACAATGTCTGTCGATGGGCCGCCGCGGCTTTTCGTCGCCGATCTTCCTTCAATGAAGTCGCGAATCGCCGACGTCGCCAAGAAGTTCCTGGAAACCCACGAATCCGAGAAGCAAGGCAAAGCTATGAAGAAGAAGGCTACCAAGATTCTCAACGACCTTCAGACGCTGGCCTCGGACATTGAAGCTTTCTATCTTCTGCGTACTGCACAGAACCTCGCCCCTGAAAACGGCGTGGCGCTCTTTGAGAAACTTGCCTCATACTTCGATACCGATGTTCTGGAGAGTGTCACCAGTGCGGAGCTCCTGGCTTCTGGCCTCGTCCGAGTCCTTGAGGAAGTCTTCAGAAACCCCGATGAAACTCTCGCGAACGCTGCTAGGGCCGCGTTTCTGGAAATCTTTATGGGTCGCTCTGTCAAGTCCAAGCCCAAAACGGCGTCCGCCGATTCGCCGGCGACGCCCTTCAGTGTCATGGTCCACAAACTCCAGGATCTTCTCAGCCGCTCGGAGCATTTCGAAGTCCTCACTGTTCACCAAAACTCCTTTGATGGGAATCGCAGCAGTGCAGCATCGATGCTCGCAAAGCAGATCCGCCTTAAGTTGGTAGCCGAAGATGGCTCTGACATTCCTCGCGCTTACCGCAATATAATGGTCTCCATTCATGCCATTGCTACCTTCAAGTCGCTGGATGACTATCTGAGACCTCGCATCAGCCTCAGTGACCGGCCGCGTGTTTCACGACCCCGCGACAGCCTCACTAGGGCCTTGGCAGCGATGGCCGGCGCCGGTTTCCCTCCTGAGCATCTCGCTGATCGCCAGCGCTTGGCCGAGCGCCTAGGCTTTGCCTCGTCAAGTCCAGTGCCTCCTCCACCTGTGCCAGGTCAAGCATCTGCATCGAGCTCTCGATCTGCAAGGCGATCCAAGTCACGACAGTCGGGCGGCCAACAAGACACCGCTTCAACTCCCAACCAGGCTTCTACCTCCGGGCGCGAAAAGTCCAGTCTACGAAGATCAAGCCGCCGGCAGGCTGCACCCGAGAGCGAATCGCCGGCTCCGGCCCTGCCACGCCCTGAGGAAGAGGATGACCTGCAGAACGCTTTGGAGTGCGCGGATGAGAAACAGATGACTGATGATGAAGATGAGGACATTGCCGACAACAGTGCCTTGGATGCCATTGTCGGTGAGCTGGACGAGGATATGGAAGACGCTCCGACTCCTGACCCCTCAGCTGTCAATCTCGAGGTCGCTGCTGGTGGCAAGGTGACAGCGAGAAAAGAGGATGGTACCCGTGTTCCTACACCATCCCAAAGTGGCCTTGGCAATACTCCGAATCGAAACACGGCGCCGCCGCCGCCGCCGCCTTCTGGCCTTTCCCAGCAAAGCACACCGACACCAACGCCTCCTGTGCCACCGCCTGCATCCCGTCCACTCTCGTACGCCGCGGCGATCCAATCCGTTCCTCAAGATTGGCACATAGAGTTTACTTTGGATTCCAAAGTCATCCCCAACGAGACAACCATCTACAGGGCGGTCCAAAGTGCCTCCTCTCCGCCAGACGAGAGCCTGGGCCGGAATGTCTGGTCTGCGGTCCACTCTATCAAGTTCCGCCGGGTTCCTGGACCACCCCCGGTCGAGCCTATCGGCTTCACGCCCGCGCCTGAAGGCTCTGTCGATGCCAACGGAACGCCGACCTCCCTGGCGAATCATCCTACCACGGCCTCCATCCTCCGTCTCCTCAAAATTCTCCATGACCTCAATGCCAACATTGACGATGTCCTGGTGGAAAACAAGCACGCACTTAAGCTCAATGTTGAACCGCTTTCACAGTTCGTGAACACCAAGTTGACGGCGAAACTCAACCGCCAGCTCGAGGAGCCCCTAATTGTGGCTAGCAACTGCCTCCCCGGGTGGAGCGAGGACCTGGCTCGGCTGTATCCGTTCCTGTTTCCCTTTGAGACGCGACACCTGTTCCTTCAGTCGACGTCGTTTGGCTACGCTCGGTCTATGAGCCGTTGGCAAAATGCCCAGCAAGAGGAAACTAACCGGCGGGATCGTCGAGACGAAAGACCATTCCTCGGGCGCCTGCAGCGCCAGAAAGTGCGCATCTCGCGGTCCAAGATCCTCGAATCGGCATTGAAGGTCATGGAACTGTACGGTGCTTCACAAAGCATCCTCGAGGTCGAGTACTTTGAGGAGGTTGGCACAGGCTTGGGACCCACGCTCGAGTTCTACTCGACCGTCTCGAAAGAATTCTCGAAGAAGAAGCTGAAGCTTTGGCGCGAGGTCGACTCAAACGAGTCGGACGAGTTCGTTTCGGGGCCTCATGGGTTGTTCCCACGCCCCCTGGCCGACGACGATTCCTCGCCCAACACGGAGCGCATTCTACAGCTTTTCAAGATGCTCGGAAAGTTTGTAGCTCGGTCCATGATCGACTCCCGTATCATTGACCTGAACTTCAACCCCATCATCTTCAGGATTGGTGATGGGAGTACTGGGGTCAAGCCGTCACTCGGCGCCGTCAAAATCGTCGATCCTGGCCTGGCCAATTCGTTGAAACTGATCAAGAAGTTTGCCTTGGCCAAGAAGGCCATCGACGAAGACCCGAACCGAAGTCCGGCGCAGAAGGTCAGCGACACGGGAAAGATTGTCCTTGACAACATCACCATCGACGATCTTGCCTTGGACTTTACATTGCCGGGATATCCTGAGATTGAACTTGTCCCGGGCGGGGCCCACACGCCCGTGACCATTTACAACGTCGACTCGTATCTTGATAAGGTGATTGATATGACGCTTGGATCAGGCGTTAAGCGTCAGGTGGACGCTTTCCGCGCCGGGTTCTCTCAAGTCTTCCCCTACTCGGCTCTCAGCGCCTTCACGCCTGACGAGCTAGTGACGCTGTTTGGTCGTGTCGAAGAAGACTGGTCTTTGGAGAGTAAGTCGCCCAGTGAGCCACCATGGTCAAATCGGAAACTGACTTGGCATACAGCTCTCATGGACTCGATCAAGGCAGACCATGGGTTCAACATGGACTCCCGAAGCGTCAGAAACCTGCTACAGGTAATGAGCGAGCTGAATCCGGCGCAGCGCCGGGACTTTCTTCAGTTCACAACCGGTAGTCCCAAGCTTCCCATTGGAGGTAAGTGCAGGCGTAGTCAGGTGACGTGTTGCCCTGGCCGGGACGCAGTGCTGACTTGGAGGACAGGATTCAAAGCTCTAACGCCGATGTTTACGGTGGTCTGCAAACCCAGTGAGCCTCCGTACGTGTCGGATGACTACCTTCCGAGCGTCATGACGTGCGTCAACTATCTCAAGCTACCCGATTATACGACGATCGAGAGAATGAAAAAGCAGATGTTCACTGCCATCAGGGAAGGCCAGGGTGCCTTCCACCTCTCGTAAGCTGGCTACCCGCCCGAGGCAGGGGGCTGGTGCCGAGCGGGGCGGAGCGATTCGCGCACGAGATAGACCACAGCAGGCAGGTGAGGGGCCTATGGGGGGAGGCCAGCCCACGGCGTGCGGGGGAAATAAGGCAGGACTCATTGGCTGCCGTGCGGAGAGGGTTGAATGAGTCGCGAGTGTGCTGGCAGGCAGTGGCCCAGTATCGGTTATCCTCAAAAGCGACACGCGAGTTTACGCCTCTGGTCTCGAGAGCGATGGAATACGTGTTTTGTTTTGTTGCCGCGACGGCAACAGCGGCTTGGGCTGTTATAGGAAAGCATTTTCGCTGCATGACTGGCTGTTATGGCGTCCGGAAGCTTAGGGGGGTGGGAAAGGCAGGGCCTCGAGGGTGTCAAGGATCAGTTAGGTTGACACGATAGGGGCTCTTTTCTCCTGGCAGCCGGCATTTGCTTTCCATTTTCTATCTCGCCGCGAGGAAACCAAAGCCTTTCGGCTAAGACGCTAGATTGTTCAGTTTGTTCCCGTAGGTTTTAAACAGAACATCCAGGGCCATGATTTCCACTTGGTGCGAGTTGAGTGGGCGAGGAGATGCATGGCGAGGCAGGTGGAGGACCCGAGGGCACGGCTGTCGGGGTATGACGATGCATGTTTGCTCGGCGACGTCGTACTCGAGGCGGCGGCGGCGACGACGGTTGGACGGGGCGGGCGCGGAACCGTACGGCCGGAATGGTAAGGGCGACGAGGGGAAAGGGAAGCCGTTACAGTCGCGATGCAACGTACGGATTGCACGACAAGGAGCGTAACGCAGGTCAGCCAGTCGGGGCGGATGGTGGCGGGATCTGGGCTGCACAAGGCGGGACATAGTGACCATAGTACATACAGGCAGGGGTGGAGGGGCCTCCTACGACATCCCATGACATGTACCCGTTACGGCCTCGTCCCGTAGGCGGTTTGAGTCCCTTTGCGTGCAGGGGCGACGAGGTGCGGATGCACGAGGCGGCGTATGTATGACCTCCTTGGATAAGTGGTACTTAAACGAGATCCCGTGGGCAGGCCTGTTCATCCCTGGTGTCCCCGGACGGGGAACCTGACAGTCGGAGTCCGTAACTCTAACATATGATATGTCACCCGACCTACCTACTTGGTACTGGAAGATAAATGTATGTGTACATGTACTTAGTTAGGCGAGCATCCAGGTATGAACTACTTACTGATTACCGGGGCGGCACGTTCTGCAAGAAAGTGGACGGGCTTCCGATGCCGTGGTTGCCCCGGATCGGCTAGTTGGGGGGGTCCTTCACTGCCGAGGCTCAAGGTAAAATGCCTACCCGAGCCCCGGCTACTGGCAACGTTTTCCAGCGTAGGGGGTCGGTCTGTATGCATGGCACATGGTACAGGATAGGATTGGACACTCTTTGTTCCGCCCACACCCGGCTCATCGGGGTATCTACAATATCATCCACGAAGAAAGGACCTAGGAACTTGTTTGGATTCTTTCTCGGCCTGTGCACGTAATGGGTGTACCACCACACAATCACTGACGATTAGTAGCTACCTAAGTACCTTACCCGGGGCCGGGACAGCTGTCAAGGTGCAGCCAACAAAGCTGTGCCTGGCCGTGTGTACCCATCGGCGCAATCAAAATGCCCCCCAACGCAAGCGGCTCTTGGTGCCAGTGGTACATTGTACATACTTCTTACACCAGGTATGCACTTGTGAGCAAGCCTCGTCTTCTTTGTCTGCCTCCTAATGCAGTCCCAAACATCGTAATGGAGAGGGAATAGATACCTCTTGAAATATTGAAAAGAAGTTGGTAAGAGGTAGGTACTGTACTTGTGCACTTGAAGGAAGTATTTAAGTAGATAAGAGGTGGTGCCAACAAGTATCGAGGCAGGTGCATCACTCCATCGTCCTATAACCCGGCAACTTCCTTCCCCACGAAGACCCCCCTCTCGCCTGAAGTAGGTACCTACCTTAAGCAGACACGGCCTATCCATGCTGCATGCCACCACTTCCTCCTCTCCTCCCATCGCCCCCCATTTTCCGATTCCCCCTTCCGATCGGGTCTTTTCCTTCGTGCGCTTCCGGTCAACGTTCGTTTCTTTGACTTGTTTCCTTTGAGCCGTTTGCATGCAGCGGCAACTGTAGCAGCAGCAGCTCTCTCGGGCTGTTCCGACTTGAGGCCCCCTTTGCGAGAGACCAGGACCGCCGGTAGCGCTCACGGGCTATAATCGGCCACCCCGTCTGCCAGCTCACTTCACCACCCGCACCGTTTGATTGTAAACCATTCTGGCTACCTAGGCGTTCTCTAGCTCGCATCCTCGGCGCCATGGAATTCCCCTTCCATGTCAAGGAGCACACGCTGGCGTGCCAGCACGTGCGCGAATACCCGCGGGCCACGGCCAACTCGCAAGACGACGAGCTCTACCTGGCCATCAAGCAGTACACGCCCAAGGACAACCCGGACCCCCAGCCCGGCGATGTGACCATTATCGCCACCCACGCCAACGGCTTCCCCAAGGAGCTATACGAGGCTCTCTGGGTCGAATTGCACGCAGCCGCCCGCACCCAGGGCTTCCGCATCCGCGGTATCTGGATCGCCGACGTCTCCAACCAGGGCCAAAGCGGCGTGCTCAACGAGCACACCATGGGCAACGACCCGAGCTGGAACGACCACCCGCGGGACCTGCTGCACATGACCAATGTTTTCCGCAAGGACATGCCGCGCCCCATCATCGGCGTCGGCCACTCCTTTGGCGCCAACATGCTGGCCAACCTGGCCCTGCTGCATCCGCGCCTCATGACCACCCTCGTTCTGTTCGATGCCACAATTGTAAAGTTCAGTTCCCAGGATGCCGGCCCCGGCATCTCGCCGGCCCGCGGCTCCGCCTTTCGCCGCGATGTGTGGCCCACGCGCGAAGCCGCCGCCGAGTCCTTCCGCCGCAGCCCCTTCTACCGCGCCTGGGACCCGCGCGTGCTCGACGCCTGGATCCGCTACGGCTTGCGGCCACTGCCCACGGCGACGTTGCCGGCGGCCGAGCCGGCCGGCGGCGTGACGCTCACGACGACTAAGCACCAGGAACTCTTCACCTTCTTTCGGCCGCTGTGGCCGTACGTGCGCCCCGACGGACAGCTGGACCTGGCGGCCATCCCCGAGTTCGACGCCGCGGCGCACGGCACCGTGGCCGGCAAAAAACCCGGCTTCCCCTTCTACCGGGCCGAAGGCCTCAACGTGTTACGGCGCCTGCCCGAGGTGCGCCCCAGCGTGCTCTGGGTCTTCGGCGGCGCCAGCGACCTGAGCGACGAGCCCAAGCGCCGCGTCAAGATGGAGACGACGGGGACGGGCGTCAACGGGAGCGGCGGTGCCCGTGCCGGACGCGTCAAGGGCGTCGTTATGGAGGGCATGGGGCACCTCTTCCCCATGGAGGTACCCGACCAGTGCGCCGCCCATGCCGCCAGCTGGATCGGCGCCGAGCTGCGGCGCTGGCGCGAGGAGGAGGACGAGTACCTAGCCTGGACCCGCCGTCCTTTCCTCGAGAAGGCGACGATGAGCCAGGACTTCCTCGACCACATCGGCCCGCCGCCCCAGCGCCGCGGCGCCGGTGGTAAGGCCAAGGAGGGCTCGAAGCTGTGATGCGAGGAGGCGAGGTGGTCGGCGTGCTGAGCCACGAGGGACGACCCTCGCGGCTGTGCTCGCACGACGTTTGGATTAGAGCCCAGAGGTGCCCCTTGCGGCCTGCATCTTACTGTTGGGAGGCGTCCATCAGCGTGGCGATGGTGGTCTGCAGAGCTGCGTGTGGGCTTTTATCGTAATGACATATGTACGGTTGAAGATAAGCTGTTCGGCTGCTTCCGGCCCAGTTGGTTGGGTATGGATAGCAAGGGTGGCGCTCATCCCTACAGGGCATCATGCAAGGCTCAGGTGAAATCGACCAGGCAACAGGCGTCTCCCGCGAGGCATGAGTGCATAGCGTTACCTATCCCACCAAGACCACTGCCGACCGGCCAAAGAACAAAGTAGAGCGGAGAAGGTAAACGGCAAATACTCTCATATCTAGGGACTTGGAAAAATGCATAAACTCCACTCATAGCATCCCGTTTCCCTGCGGCGTGAGGTCAAGGCATGGTACACGAAGCCGTCCTGTCGACGGGCACACTCCCCACGCCATTTGTACAGTACACAATATCCTTCACCTGGCCCACCGAGGCAAAAGCATTAATCGCCTCCTCTTGGGCATCACGGCGGGGCTGTAGCAGACACGTCTGAACGCCCAACTCCCAAAGCAACCTGGTATCAACCCCCTTGCCCCTAACCGCAATCATGTTCGAGTCAAACACAGAACCTTCGACCGAGCCACCCTACTCATCCCACCGACAGAAAGAAAACAAAAGAAGAAACGCTCACAGTGCGATCAGACGAGTTCTCCAACCGGGGAGGCAAATATGCCCCAGCGCGATTCCGTCGCTCTCACTCGGACTCCTCGGCCGAGTCCCACACGATGAGCGGCGGCGGCTCCTCGATTCGGTCGTTGATGAGGCTGTCGGGCAGCAGCTGGCTCTTGGTGGGAAACTGGGAGGAGGGTAAGGAGCTGTGGTGGCGGCTAGCGCTCGGGCTGGCGTTGTCCGACATGGGCAACATGGGCTGGCTGCTGGAGCCCAGACTGATGACGGGCAGGGGCGCTGCGGCCCGGGCGGTTGACGGCGACGGGGGCGCCGGGCTGGACGACGCTTGGCTCACCGTGGTCGCCTGCGACGACGGCACAAACCTCCGGCCGCGCGTGCCGCCCGCCTGACTGGAGGGAATGGTGCACGAGACCGGGAGGCTCGGTCTCGCGAAGCCCAGTTGCGAACCCCGGGCTCTGCTCCGCGGCGCGGCACCTCGGTGAGGCGTCGGGCTGGCCAAGACGCAATCGGTTCGGTCCGAGGCCAGCTGGGTGGAGTGCGTAATGTCGCCCTGGATCTG
Organism: Nigrospora sphaerica; assembly: GCA_018287875.1. Lineage (NCBI taxonomy): Eukaryota > Fungi > Ascomycota > Sordariomycetes > Amphisphaeriales > Apiosporaceae > Nigrospora > Nigrospora sphaerica. Next base: position 2,091,357 of record JAGVVL010000017.1, read on the forward strand.
GTCGGAAAGCTCTTGCGACTCGGTAACAACCGGGCTACTCCGAAGACCGCTGCCTTCGGCGTCTTGGAAGACGGAGCATCGCAGGTTGGATGTGAGCTGGCCGACGATGGCTGGTGGGACAAATGCATATTTCTGTGGCGCTGCCGGCCAGCCATTCTTCTTCATGAGCTCTAAGGACACCGGGTTGTTCAGCTCGTATATGTCAAGCACCTCGTGGGCGAACGCCGCTGACTTCTTTCTTCCCGCGTTGAAGTCGGCATTCCCAATGCCATCTCCCTCAATCTGGCCCGGCGTCCGAGGGGGACCAAGCAGGAACATGTAGCGAAGCTCGCTTGCGGGTTTAGTGATGTACACCCACACGCGGTGAACCGACTCGGGTATCTTCCAAGCTCGGAATTCGTGCGTCTTGGCGCGTTCGATCATCCGGGTGACGTTTTCACCGTAAATGGAGATGATGATGTCGGACCGGTCCGACACGGGTCCCGTAGCACGAATTGCCTCCAGAGGCACACGTTGACTTTCTCCCCCCTGCGTGTAGCCCCGAGGAGACGTTTGTGTTAGAGTAACGGCATTCTGTTCTTGTACGGAAGATTTCAGTGGTGACGGGCTCTGGCTTCTCGATGGTAGAAATCTATTGGCGCTAGACTGGATCCTCGTCTCCATCTCAACAGAGCCAACTCCTTCGGAGTCCGTAGTATCGCTCAGGGCAAGGTCGATCGTTACGGATGTCTCATGGATGGTTCGAGTACCACCTAATGGGTGGCGAGGCGAGTTTGGTATAATCTGAGTTGGAGCAGTCATGTCATGACGCTCACCGTGGTGCTGTCGAAGAGGTGACCCTTCCAAGTTACCAACAGCCAAGGATGCGTATTCGTTGTCTGCAGCTTCTGCATTGTCGTCCTCGGTTTCTGCCTCGCTCTCGGTTGCGTCAGGGTCCTCCTCGTCCGAATCGGGAATCTCGTAGAGGGGCCTCCTATTTGAGGCCTTTTCAAAAATGGTCTTGGGCGATTTGGGTTTCGTGCGGCCGGGGGTTATATTTTCTTTGTTTTCGGGCAACTCAAAACGGGTTTGTTTCGCGGTGCCCGACTGTGACTTGGCTTTGGGGGTTGGTGTGGTAGGCAAGCTATGAGTAGTACTGAAAGTGTCCTGGATGACCAAGCTCCGGGGAGTCTTTTCCACACCTTTCAAAATGGAGACGGGAGCTGCGGCAGAAACTGGTACGTTGGAGGATCGCCTTGCCGTTAGTGGCGAGGGCTCATTAGCAGGGCTGTATCTGAGAAGCATCGGCGTCAAGGCCGGGGATTGAGATGACGGAATTTCGGTTCTCTTCTGACGGTTGGACGGAGTCGCCTTCTCGGGCAAGGGGGTGCTAGCAGCACCGCAGGAGGATGCACCCGCCTCGTTGTTTGAAGTCGTGCCCAGAACATCTCGACTTCTCATATTTGCCTTGGGCGTTTCTTTGACCAGCGCTAGATCCGATTCAGCGTCCGAATCCTCAATCCTCCAGTCTTCCTGCACCTCGGTTCTTGTTGACAAAAACTGAGTTAGGGTCTGGGTATGAAAGCTGCTCGGTACGGTGGGTGAATCCCCAATAGTTTTTCGCCTCTTGGAATCTCGCTGCTTTCCAGCGTCCCCGTCATCGCCCATGGTCCGCCTTCGGCTGGCGCGAGTCGAATTTTTGGCGGGTTTCTTGCTCGCCACGGGCTTGAGCTCAACTGCGTCATCCTCGTCCTCACTGTTGTCGCTGGCCAGGTCGACCGGATCCATGGGCGTGGCCGAGACAAAATTCATCTGGGTCAGAGTTTCCTGATCTAGGTCGGGGAACCGAGACGGCCTGTTCCTTCCATATGTTCTCACTTGGCGGCGCCGAGGGGGAAAACGCCTCTGTTTGGGGGCAGCGGGCGTAGACCTGTACATCTTGGGCACTGGCGCTGTAGGTGGAGGAGGGCCAACGCCGCCAGCGCTATCAGCGCTACCAGCGCTGCCTGCACGTGTGCGGACGGGCATACTAGGGCCGCAATGCGTTTTCAAGTACCAAGAAGAGACAGGGTAGTAAATCCTTACACCGTTCTTCAAGAAAGCGATGCCAACAAGATGGAACCTTGGCCCAGGGGAGTCAGCGGGAGAGAGTGAGGGAGAGAAAGAGAGGGAGCACTCCAGAGTGCCGGGCCGGGGTGTGTTGGCGGAGAAGCGGGTCGAGACAGGGACGTCGCGTCTCTTGGGTCAAGTAGCGCGTCGTAATGCATAATTTAATTTAGCGGGCACGCATAACTGCATATACATTGGTCGTGACGTGCCCCGAGGGAGGTCTGTGCTGTACCCATGCTTTTTGGTCGCAACCACCATCTTGCGCAATGGTATCTATCGATGGAGCCTCTTCATGGGAAGCCACCTGGGAAAACCATGGAGCAGATATTTAATACCGAGGCTTAAAGATTTGTTTGAGAATTGCAAGCAGCTATATCCCGTACAATTCTGAAGCAACCACGTTGCTTCTAAATGTTTGGCCTGGGATTGCGATAATGAGGAAGCCTCGAGGCTCCAAACCCGTGCCGTTGAGAAGGGGCACGCTGGATGAAGGCGGACATGTGCATCAGGCTCCTGTTATGAAGAAGCAGACTGTTGCGCGCAGTAGTTACTGTTGATCGTCCGTTGCCAGGCGAGATGGATTCCCTGCACGTTAGGTGAGAAGCATGTACATGTAGGTATGTACATTAGTACTTACTTGGGTACTCTACATAGGTAATGCACGCCTTTCGTCCAAGTGTGCCGCAGCAGTTCGCACGCGCACATAAACCACAACCCGGTGAGGTGTGACCCTTACATTGACACGCATATCATTCCCGCTCTCTGGGATACCATGCCGCATCTTAGCCCGGCTGGGGTCATCGCCATCATTCTCAGTCTCATTTTCATCCTGATTGGCATCGCAGTTTGGAAAGGCAAGCAGATGGTTGTGGCCTTCGGCGATGCCATGTTCACGGCCCGAATTCGACGCCGTGTGCAGGAATCCGAGACGGCATCGCCGGTGTGAATACGTATTCAAGGTACGTGTCGCCGCATCTCTCACGTTAAGTCTCCCCTTCCTGGACCCGTTTGATAGATCTATGTCTCCAGGGCGGGAACGGCGCCGGGTTGGTATCGGGACGGGTCCCAACCATCAATATCCATTTTTGCCCGTCGTTCCACTCGGCGACCCGCAGGTCCCCGGCTCCGTTCTTACAGGGTGGCTGGACTCCTCCGGCCCGTCTTGGCAGCGCTGATCCCGCTGTGGCTGTGTTTACGTCGTCCGATACCAAAATTTCCAGCGCCGGGCGGGTGGGACTAACTTGTCGTTTGGGGGCAGATCTCCTTGAGCCTCGCGACGCCCCTCGAGCGCGCAATCCGTCGTCATGAGCTCCAGGCCTGCCATGCGCGCCTCCATGCGGGTGCTTCAGGCTCCCCTCCGGTACTCGAGGCCATTCTCTGTCACCATTCCGACCCGAAAGCCCGCGCCCTCCGATCAATCCGCTTCCACCCAAAGAACGACCCATTTCGGCTTCGAGGATGGTCTGTCGGAAGCGGAGAAGACGCAACGAGTCGCTGGCGTTTTCCACAGCGTCGCCGAGTCGTACGACCGCATGAATGACCTGATGTCCTTTGGCTGGCATCGCATCTGGAAGTGAGTCTTGCTTTTCCCTATGCTGGCGTGCGGCAATGCCCTCCCCCGCCCCCAAAACACAGGCTGGCTGACGCATGTAATGCGTGGTAGGGACCACTTCGTTTCCTCCCTCAACCCCGGCTCATCCTCGAGCAACCCCCCGCAGCCGCAACGGATTCTCGATGTGGCTGGCGGCACCGGTGACATTGCCTTCCGGATGCTGCATCGCGCTCACGAGCTCAACGCGAACCCCGATGTCCATGTGACCATCTCCGATATCAACCCTTCGATGCTTGCCGTTGGCAAGCAGCGATCTGAGGCACTTCCCGCATCGCAGCAAGCCTCGCTCTCATTCCTCCCCGCCGACGCCACTGCTCTGCCCGCATCCATTGCAGACTCTTCCCTGGATCTCTACACGGTCGCTTTTGGCATACGCAACTTCGCCAACATACCAGCAGCCTTGCGCGAGGCATATCGGGTGCTCAAGCCTGGCGGAGTGTTTGCCTGTCTCGAGTTCAGCAAGGTGGACAACCCCTTGCTGAACGCCGTCTACAAGCGATGGAGCTTCAGCGGCATTCCGATGATTGGGCAGTTGGTCGCCGGTGACCGCGACAGTTACCAGTACCTGGTCGAAAGCATTGAACGGTTTCCGAGCCAAGAAGAGTTCAGCAGGATGATTGTGGATGCCGGATTCGTCATCGGAGGCGACGGCTACGAGAATCTGACTGGCGGTGTCGCGGCCATACACAAGGGCATGAAGCCGCTCACTTCTTCTCGTTGATCCGAGTGGAGATACTGTATATCACGTGTACTCATGTATTACTATGACAGCACGACCGTTCATCCTGTTGCTACGCCCTCTTGTTATAGGCAGACCCGTGCCGGGGGCCACCAGAGGGGGGCACATATCGAACGATGGATAATGTCGTGCCTGGAAAAACGAAGGGGGGAAAAGAAAAGAAGAACCAAAAGAAACGCAATACACGCCGCCCTCGTCCGGGCTCAGTGGCGGAGACACATAATATGATAGATAGTGCATAGCACAGGTCTTGCTTCCCGGGGTCGCCCTGAAAATGATGAACCAGGCCGTTTCTTTGGTAGCCCAACAGGTAAAGCAAAGCACCTCTTTCATGAGGCAACGGCTTCAGGAGGGGAATTTGTATTCCATTTACAGTCATGTACAGCAATGGGAGATGTGCGTGCGCGCTTTCCGCTGTTGAATGTATACATTTTGGAACATGAGGAAGACGATCGCGAGCAATAGTGGTGCCAAGGAGACGTATGTCGGCGGCCTCCGGGCACACGTGCTTGGTTCCCAACTTCCCGCGGTGCCCTTGAGCGAAAAGAATCTACGATGCGAGAATAGTTCTGAAGAAAGAGCTCCCGGCGGCGAATTGATCCTAGGCGATACTTTGCCAGGTTCGCACATGGCCAGGTACCCTATGTATATCCATCCCTGGCTTCCACGTACCGAGTTGGCTTTTTCCGAGCACTCTCAGTAAGTGCACGCTAGCGTTGTACATAATCTAAATTACCTCGGAATCGCTGCTTTGATTGCAGCACGTAAACCGGTGGGTGTCCGTAGCCCGTTCACTGCTAACCATAGCACTCACTGGATGGAAGTGAGAGTAGTGGGTTGTGGGTTGCTTCAAAGGTACCCGTTCTCGGTCAGCTCTGTCTGTACAAACAGCCCTATGTAGCTGCGGCCAGCCTTGCGCTTTCCCTACCGCCAAGGAGCTCCGCCAGCAGCCTGGCGCCGGGTTCATGTACATGTTTGTACTACTATGGGCATTCCGACCCACCTCCTGCCGCTACTCGTAGCGACGTTGAACCCACGTTGCGAGCTGAGCTAGTTGGTATGGGAACCTGTGTGCCTAGGTACGTACTGGCCAAGTATAATGTCGTGTACTTACCCAAGGCAGGCGAGGCAGGGAAGTTGCATCAGTGCGAGGATAGGAGCTGTTGGCTGGGAGGGGAGCTGCTGTGGGTTTGACGACGGGGCGCCTGGAAGCTGCGAACTTTTACCCTGGGCCAGCCGTAAACGAGGAACCATCCCTCCCCTCCCAGGCTGTCCCATCCCGGCCACGCACCCGAACACCTCGCGCTGCCTGTCTGTAGCCAGTCACTCACTGTCATCAGTCAGTAGTCCCGTTCCGTCTGCCCCAAACAAGATCCCAGACCCCGATTCTGCTCGGCCATCTTCAGAAGGTCACCAAGCTTTTCCCGGACCTCTGTCTCGACAGCTCCCTCCTCCTCCACCATCGCCGTCCCCGTATCTTGTTCTTTTGTACTATTGATACCCCAGAACCCTCCCATAGCCCTTCTAATTCTCCGCCCAGGCACCTCTCCGTCAGTCACCCTATCCAACTGGCCGAGCTGAAAGTCGAGCCGCCGCCGAGTCCACTGCTGTCGTCGCCGTCGAGCAAAGCCACCTGGCCGCCAACTCCCTCCTCCCCTCCCCTCCATCCACCCCGACCTCCACGACCACGAACCGACGAACGGCATCACGCGCGCCCGCGACTGTCTACATAACAATCTGAACACGCCACCCGCGTTTCCCCTCCCAACTCGCCCGCGCGCAAACGGATTCTTCCCCCGAGCACCCACTGTCCTCCCGTCTTCAGGCACCGATTGATCCATGGCTGTATGTCAACCCCATTGTCTACCTTCTGCGCACTCAACCCCATAGGCACCTACGCCATCTTGTTGGCCTTTATCGAGATTGGCCTGCGCCAGCGTGCCATCTCTCCTCCACAGCTCACCTACACATCTCTCGTCTGTTTCTCTCACCTGTTCCCTCACTCGGGAATCTCCCACAGCCTTCCCCCCCTCCTCTATTCCCATACGAATTCCGCACCCGTCTTTCCACCTCTTGCCCAACCGCCGAGATGGCGACAGAGCACGACCTGTCTCTGCACCCGCAGCCGGGTCTTCACCAGCGTGCCATGTTCATGCAGCCAACGCCCCCCCATGGCCAGATGGTCCACCAGCACCCTTACCCCCAGCAAGCGCACCCCCAGCAAGCGCAGCCTTCCCAGCCGTCGCGGTACCGGCTTGGGATGTACACCGACGCCAGACTTGACATGACGGGACCTCCCATAACTGATCCTTACCTCCAGCAACCTCGCCAGCCTTACGGCAACCAAGGCTACATGCCCAACGGTGCTCCCGGTGCTCACCAGCTCCAACCCGCGCCCGGCGCCATTCCCCTGCTGCCTAACCAAGGTCGAGTCGTCCAGGCCGGTGCTATCCGACTGCTCTGCATAGCAGATGTTCGAGGTAAGGCGGCAATTCCTGCGCCGAGCGCGCCTGGCGTGCATATGTACTCATGGTTTGTGGTGAACAGGCAACCTTCGCTCCCTGAACGACCTTGCCAAGCAGGCCAAAGCCGACCACATCATCCACACTGGTGATTTCGGTTTCTATGACGAGACCTCGCTGGATCGCATCGCTGAGAAGTAAGCCCGATCTACCCGCACGTATACTCCAGTCACTCACGGGACAATACCTGACTGACTCGCTGCAGGACTCTGAAGCACGTTGCCCAGTACTCGCCCTTGATCCCCGAGAATGTCAAGAAGTCCATTGGTCAGGGTGGCCCTGGCCCTGTGAAGCAGCGCTTCTCACCCCAGGATCTTCCTCTGTCGGAGCTCTCCATGCTTATCAGCGGTCAGGTGAAGCTTGACGTCCCCGTATATACAGTCTGGGGTGCCTGCGAGGATGTGCGCGTGCTGGAGAAGTTCCGATCCGGCGAGTACAAGGTGCCGAACCTGCACATTATCGACGAGGCCCGATCGATGCTCCTGGAGATTGGCGGCGTCAAACTCCGACTGCTTGGACTTGGCGGCGCTGTGGTCATGCACAAGCTCTTTGACAATGGTGAGGGCAGGACGACGATTGCCGGCGGGCAGGGCACAATGTGGACCACCCTCCTGCAGATGGGCGAATTGGTTGACACTGCCAACCGTGTTTACGATCCGACCGAGACCCGAGTTTTTATAACCCATGCCTCGCCCGCCCGAGAGGGTATTCTAAACCAGCTTTCGGTCAGTCTGAAAGCCGACTTCTCCATCTCGGCAGGCCTGCACTTCCGATACGGCAGTTCGTACAACGAATTCAGCGTTAACCCTACCCTCGACCACTACCGCGGAAAGCTCGCTGCTTCCAAGGCCTCCTTCAACGACGTATGGGAGACGGTTAAGGGCGAGGTTGAGCCTGCTATTCAGCAGAACGAGGCCCAGCAGAACCTCCTTAAGAATGCTCTTGGCCTTGTCGAAAAAATGCCCACGACTGCTGCCGGTGGCAACCCATTCGGCGGTCCTGTTGGAGGCACCGCGCTGGGGCAGGTTGACGAGAGCGCATTCAAGAACATGTGGAATTTCAACCTGGCAGATGCTGCATTTGGATGGCTCGTGTTGGAGATTCAGGACGGCCGAATTGGGACGGAGATGAGAGCACAGGGGTTCAACTTTTCCCACCGCGGCGCCAAGCAGCAGTCCAACCTGCCTGCGACGACTTCTCCCTCGCCTGCGCCGCTCGCGAGCGGCCCTCCTGCCGCCGCTATGCCGCCCTCGGGTCCCCAGCGCGCCCCTTCAGCAACACAAGCCAAGCCCGCCGCTGTGCCCATGCAGCCCAAGCCCGCCACGCCGAAACCCACCTCCTCGCCTGCACCTTTGGCTTCCATCCCTAAAGAGAGCGAGAAGCCTGCTGGCACTAATGGCACGGCCAGTGCTCCCGAGCCTGCGCCTTCGCCAGCCCCCCGGGGAGCTGCTACTGACATCGTTGGGCTCTTCATTATGAACGTGCAGTCCGATGAACAGACTCGCGACATCTTCTCCGAGGAGCACAGAGCCAAGATCACCAAGATCGACAAGTGGGGTGCATCTTCGAACAACAAGGTGGCACACTTCCAGAACATCGAGGATCGTGACGCCGCACTGGCAAGTCTGCCCGAGGACTTCAAGGTCCGCCAGACTGAGGACCGAACCAAGCCCTTGGTCAAGGTCTTCCAGCCCCGTGAAAGCAAGCCCTTTGCCCCCCGTGGAGGTGCCGGTACTTGGGGTAGCAGCCGAGGTAACTCCAACACCAACCGCGGCGGTGGCTACCAAAGCGCGACGGAGCGAGGAGCGGCAAGCGGTGGTGAGAGCGGCCCTGAGAGCGGTCGTGGAGGACGCGGCCGCGGTGGGCCTCGCGGTGGTAGAGGTGACCGTGGAGGCCGTGGCGGTCGAGGCGGTGGTCGTGGAGGTGGCAAGGGTGAGGGCGGTAGCGCTTCGCCTGCTCCTGCTGACTCGTGAGACCTGGTGGTTTCCCGTGGTTGGCTTGGATCTCGCGTGCCTTACCTTGTTCCAACCCCCATGCCCCCAGTCGGCCCTCGTGTTCCAAACCAAAACAACCTCTCCTGGAGCCAAGACCGACGCGGTGGGCTTCAAAGTTTTGGTCAGTTCTTGAAGAGGGTTTCTTCCTGAGGACATGACAGCATATCGTCATAGCAGACGATGAGATGCATGATGCGGGCAAGCGCTGCCTGCTGGCACTGGCGGGACTGGAGATGCTCCATTGTACCACAAAATCCCTCACCTCCCGGGCTTTTCTCAAACCCGCCCTTTGGTGATAAATGCACGTTTGACGAATGAAACCGGGGGCAAGGGTATCGGTGGAAGAAAAGATGCTTGGGGCTGTTATTCCTTGCGAAGACAGTTGAGGTCAGATCCCCTGCGAAATGGCGGGTTTGGCTTCTGACGTGCAGCCTTTGTACGTACAATACCTCAATGCAGCGAAGAAAAAAGGCGTATTCGTCCACTGGCTTAGAAATGGAATGGGAAAAGAATCGATGATCATGCAGCAAGCCCTGGGAATATAAAACGACGCCCAGCTGTACGTGATAGTGTTCGTTTTTTTTCATTGCACGACAGCGGGTATCACCAGCCCTTCCATGGGAGTCGTTCCGTAGCGAGTAGTTCCGGCTCTGCATGACGTGTTTTGTAGCCCGGAGATTTCTGATAGGCAGCGCGGCATCTTTCTATGTGCCCATTCTCCTTGACAAGGAACCGGAGAAGGCGACTGGACCTGTAGATATGCTTTTGCCCCCGCGGAAATATGACATGACTCTATGCTACTTTACCATGTCTCGTCCATTTTCAACAAAACCATGGACATGACCTTTTATTTTATTTTCCCCACCTGATCTTGTTTCCCTAGAATTTACCGTCTCCTGTGGAGGATAGACATCTCGTCTGCCTTCGGGTGACGGATCAACAGAGCGAGCACCAGAGCTCGACCAGAGGCGCCTTGCTGTGTATGAATGAGTGCATGCGTGAATGGACAATGCTGATGCCGAGCGAGGAAGGCAGAGTCCCAAATCGCTTTCCCTGGGTCCGGCCCTCAGCGGCCGTCGGCGTGTTAATACGGGTGTGTATGTAGGTAGCTCGTCGACGAAAACCGCAAGGATTGGTGGTGAGAATATGCCGTCTCCCGAACTCCAGATAATGCATAGCATAACGACGGAGTGACGCTTCATCATACAACCGTTCCCCGTGGACGCCCTCCCACTGCCGCCGTATCTCTGCACTGGGCGGACAAAGAACTCGACCGGCGTCCCACGTGTGGTGGCTGGCCCATGTAGCCTTCCCCTTCCGAGTGAGGCGGGTGCTGTCGCCTCAGACGGCGCAGCGGCTTCCGCAGTTTGGACCTGTGTCGCTTACGCTTATCCGCCAAGCTTCCACGAATGTTGGCCTACCACATGTCGTCTCGCTCGTCGTGTTGGCGATCGCTGTAACCACTGTCCCTTCCTTGATCACGACCTTTGGTGTTCTGGTCGTAATCGTACATCTCGGCGTTGGTCGGGTAGTCGCCCACCTCGTGCTGCACGCCGCTATCACCGTACTGGTTGCTAGCCTGCTGTGCGTTAGCTCACTGACATAGGACCAGTGCCTGTCTCAACTTGGGGCCGACTTACCCCCCGGTGGTACTCGAAGTTGTAGCGGTCGATGCTCTCCTGGGCCTGCTGCTGCTCCAACTGCCGCTGCTGCTCCTGCTGCTGCGCCAGATACTGTTCCTGCTCGCGGCGCTTCCTCTCTTCCTCTTGCAGCCTCTTCTGCTGGGGTGACTGTGGCACCTGGATTTGCGGATGCATCGCCTGGACCTTGGCAAGGTACGAGTACATAAAGTTGCTGAGCAGGACCTGACTGTACAGGGCCCGGCGGGGGTTCGCCAGCTTGATGTGCGCCATGCGGTAGATGGCCCGTTCCTCGAGTATGGGGTATCTTGTCCAGTGATAGTCGACATCGGGAACCAAGGGCTTGTAGGCTGCGGGCTCAGGGGAGAGCGGTCGCTGGCCGTGGGATTTCTTAATCCCCGAATCTCTGTCGCCCTTCTTCTTCCCCCCGAAGAAGTTGGCGAATAGACCGTCCTTTTCCTTCTTGGCCTCTCCCGCTTTGCGACTGCTCTCCTTTTTGCGCTCGTCGTCCAACCGGTTTTCGGCGCTGTCGCGATCCAGCACCACGCTGTCCCGGCCCCTTTGCTTGATATTGTCGATTGATGTCTGTAGCACATCCAAACGCACGTTATCATGCGTTTTGTCCACACTCCCCTTCGACTTGGATCTTTTGGTCTCGTCGTCCTCCTTCTTCTTGTTTTCTTTATCCTTATCCTTGGATTCGGACTTGAACCACTTCCAAGACGTGCCTTTGCCAGATGAGCTTCCTGATTCGCTGCGATCCTTTTTGTGCTTCTTTTCCGGCTTCTTCTCTTCGGGCGAGAAGGTCGGAATGGTGGGCAAGCTATCAGTCCTGGTGGCCCCAGATCCTGGAAGTGGCCCGGGGCTCTGCGTCACATCCTGGAGAGTCTGGCTCGTTGCGCTTTGGTGCTCGCGCGCCGGTTGTTTGGGAGTCGAGGGACTTTGCGGCGATTGTTGCTGTTGCGGCTGTTGTGGAGAAGGCGGCTGTTGCTGAGAAGGTGGCTGCTTCGGGGACGGCGCTTGGGGTAGAGGTTGGGTAGGAGGAGGGGTAGGAGCGGGGGCTTGCTGCATGGGTGAGCCATAGTTGGGGCGCCTGCTGGAGCGGGCAGGTGGTTCATCAGGGACCTCGGAAGGCTGGGTGGTGGGCTGAGCGATAATTGCCTGCTGTGATGAGGACCTTGCAGGAAAGGGCCTCGTGAGCGCATCCTGAGGTTGAGGCTCGGCAGCCGGTTCCTCGGTGACAATGGTGGGCAGAGGTGGAACAGGTGGTACTGCTTGAGAAGGGTCTTCGGAGGAACCGCGCTGCACCTCGCTGGTTCGTCTGGGTGGTGACTCTTGGTTCTCTGATGAATCGCCGAATGAATCCGGAGTAGAGTCCCGGTTGAAAGTCTGCTGTCTCCGTACCGTTCGGTTCGGCCGGGAGAAATTCTCGGCAACAGGCTCGGATTGTATTCGGCTGAGTCCATAGCCTGTGGGTGCTTCGATGGACGACTGGCTACCACCGCCTTCCTCGTCCGTATTCTTCGCAGCGATGCGCTTGGAAAATGACGGACGGTCTCCACTAGTGCGCACCGAGGGGCCATGACGGTCCTTGATACTGCCCCCTTTACGATAAGTCGTTCGGGTCGACCGGCGCAAGCCCGTGCCGGGGGCGGCCGGCAGTATGGGCTTGTCATCCGGGATGGTTTCCAGGCCAGCCTCTTGTGCTCGCGATTCCAGCGTCAACTTCTGAACCGCCTTGGACGGATCATTCATCAGTTCGTCCAGGCTCAATTCTGGCGCGTGGGCCTGGGACAGAGACTGCTTCCGCCCCAGCCTCTCGGCGCCATCCATGTATCCATCGGCACCGCGGCCACCACGGTTGTCTATTTGTCGCGACAGCATCGACTTCTTTCGCCTCAGACCACCAGAGTCACTTCTGTCCAGTCCGTCGACAGACAGAGTCGAGTCACCGGACCGCCTCTTGATGGATTGCACCCGCTTTTCGAGAAAGTTCTTGAACTCAGTCGGCGCAAGTTCAGGGTGAACGCCGGCAGGAACCCACAACAAGCGCGAGGGGTCGGCTTCATCGTCATCACCTTGCGGGGCCATCAGAGACATGTTTTGGAAGGGCAACAGGTCAGGGTCTTGGTTGTTGGATACATCCATGGACATGCGTCTCAGGGCTTGCAGGTTGCTGAGCTCCATGGCGATGTCGTTCGCGTCCTTCATGTTGCCCAGGGGGAACTGTGACCCTTGCTCGTCCCTCATGTCTCGCAGTGTCGGCGACAACGGTGACGATGGAGACGTGGGGCGGCCCTCGTGTGAGCCATTCCGCTGGTTGGGCGGCCGAGCAGGCAACGTATTGGATTTCTTGGGAGGTGCTCCGCTGGCAGCACCTTGCTCCAGGGTCATATCCGAAGTAGTCCGCACCAGTCGCATGCGGCTTTCCTCCGGTGAGGGGGGCTTGTCCTGGCGGTTGACGATCTGCTCACCGCCGTAGGGAGACGGCATGAAGCTCAGCGGCCTGTCATTTTGGTAGTCGTCGTCGTCACCGTACAGAGTTCCGATGGTCTCCGTAACGTGGTGGCTGGAGTCGGAAATGGAAAGCTGGTTGGCATGGCCGCGACGGCTGGAGAAGCTGCCCCCTACGTCGCGAGGCCTAGACGAGGTCTACACAACACGGAGGTATGTTAGCCAGGGGATGACATGCATATATGCATGAGACCTCTGGGCGGCTCCAGTCCGGATATCATGCACATGCCGCAAAGACGAGACAAGAAGAGCTGCCCGCGTTCTATGACAGTGCCGGGGGCCGGCAGACACCTGCATCGGGGGGTGAACTCACCATCATCTAGACAGGGCTAAGTGACCGACCCCGGACGAAGTCCAACACAGGGGGTTTGTACCTCCTAGAGCGTCTTGGGGCGGTGGCACGAGGCGCGGAGTCTATAAGGTTGCAGAACTATCATGAGGATCGCCAAGGCCAGTACGGCACGGCGCAACGGCTACGTGGTCGACAGATCTAGGCCGAGGGGCGTACGTGGGTTGCGTGCAGGTACAGAGGGACGACGGTCGGTCGGGCGCGAGGTGGGCAGTCGGCGGGCGTTGGGGAGGCCGCCGTAGTAGCAAGCGGGCGGGTTCGAAGGAGCGGCGGTGCTGATGGGCGTGCGTATGGGGCGGGCAGGTTTCCTTGAGCCAGCACCCGGTCCTGTCTTGGACGTCACGAAGGCGTGCCGGTCAGTCGACGAGGCGGTGGGCGAGGGTCACCCAAGGGTCGGGTCGGGGGATAAAGGGGGGTTGACGGAAAACTGCCGGGGGGCCGCTGGTGTTGGAGGAGGAGGAGGAGGTGGTGGTGGTGGTGGCAGCGGGCGAAGTAGTTGTCGATGGGCTTGTCAATGCTCATCCTGTCATGTTTGGGGCTAAGGGCGGGCTGGGCAGTAGGTATTCAGACAGACATCCCATGACGGGGCGGCCGGGGGCGTTGGTGGCTGCGAAGCGATCCACTGGATCGGGATAAAGGGCAGACAAACAAGGACCCGAGGGCGAGGGCGAGGGAGAGACGGAGACGGAGACGGAGAGAAGAAGCGGGTGGATTGAATACCAACTAGGGCCAAGCAAGGCAACTTAGCTGGATCCTAGTTGCCTACTTCGAGGGAACGGAGTGAGTGGTTAGTGGCAGTTGCATCCCACCTGCACCGCTTCGGAGTAAAGCCAGGCACCGGATTGCCAGCCAAGATGTCATGGGCTTGGGGGGGGGGGGGGCAAGAACGGCTTCGACACAAGCACGTATGTAAGTTCCAACGGGCCGCCATCGTCACAGCATCCATCCCGAAGAAGTACCTACCTCTTCTTACCTGTATATCACATACATCCATCATACTTACCTACATCCCATGTACCGTACATACATCCACATACAACGTACACACCGGAGAGCCCTCTGTCCAAGAGTGGGCGCGAGGGATATGTACGACTCGACCCTGCCCGGGTCTGATAGGACCAGCTTGCCCGAGGAGTTTCTTGCTGACATCCAGGGCTTGTGATGAGATTGGGCCTACACACGCCCACGAGCCACTCGATTCAGCTCAGCGCATCCAAGCATCCGTCGTGGCCATGCGCGCATCCAAGTTGCCAGTCATGGAGGTCCCCGTCCTTCATTCACCTGAGGCGCGGCGGCTCCAGTTCCAACCAGCCTGAACAGTACCCAGTACGCAAGGCGGGAATTTCCAGGTGCATGTACGGAGGTACCTGTTCGATCTCGGTAGCCGTTGGCACCAACACGCCCGACGCTCTCTAGCGTACTTTATTCGCCGCGGTTGCGCTGCTCAGGTAACGCCCTGGGTGCAGTCGAAAATCCCTGAAACGGGGGCCCGCTTGGCATCAATTTCCTACAGAGGCCCGAATTGAGGGCTGTGGCTGGCTGGCTGACGAGCCATCCACGGCCCAAACCAAGGCGAGGAAAGTGAGCAGGTACAGAATACGGTACAAAGATGTAAACGACACCCAAGCTTTGCCAGCCGCCGTCACCACCATCCAGCATGAATGCCCCCCAACTCACCAACGTTGTTCGACGCGGTGGTGTAGGGGATGCCCACTCGCTTTCGGCACGGCTAATCAGCCGCGACTGCGCGACTGCAGCGCGGCACATCATCGACCTGCAGGATCCTCATGCTAGCTGAGTAGTACCTGTATTGTAGGTACAAACCCACCCCACGTGGAGCCTGTTGACATCCATTCCATCCTTATAATTGAACTCAAGTGCCTATATATGTACCTAAATACCTTATACAAAACGTATATAGTAGCTAGCCGATCCGTCAACTCGGATATTGTGTGATACGCGAGCCCATCGTGTCGCTGGAGGACCCAAGCATCTAGAAAGGCTGTTCCTCCGGCGATGGGGCTCACCTGGCAGGTACTACCGAAATTCCCATTTGTGAGGTTCGGTGGGTGGTTTTTGACGTGCACGCCATGCGCGCCCAACTTTGAAACCTTGCACCTCTTCCAAAGCACCGTCCTAGGAGCTAAGCGGCGGCATTTGCATATATCTCGGCCCTTCGCGAGGCGAGGGCCGAAGAAAACCCACAGGGGAAACGGCCTGTGGTGAGCTAAGGGCAACGACAAGCTTTCCATCTGCCAGTGCCAGTGCTACTCCCACAAAACACTGGATCCCGTCTCTTGCCGTCCGAGATCAGAGCTGGGAACCTTCACCTCACCCCTGTACCTGTCTGGGCCGGCGGTGGGCTCGCAGCCGCAGACAGCAGAACCAGCAAGGTATGTATGACAGACGGGCATGCGGAGGGATGCACGTCGTGCGAGGGTGTGTGCCGTGTCGAGTCGACATCGTCATTCACCCGTCTTTCCAGACGCGCTCCCTTGCGTCTCGGCTACCTAATGCAGGCAGAGGCAGGCAAGCCTACAGGTTTCCTGGTTACCATGCATTGCACCTCCACGTATAGGAGCAACGGCCAGCCCGTTGACGGCGTGGGTGTGTCGTGTCTTGCATCGCGTCAGCCTCGGTGCTTTCTTTCCACCCATCCCCTCGTCTCACCTGTGGCCGATCGACCCACCCTGGCTATGGGAGATCGACTTCACATCCATGGATTCATCCCCTCCCTCCCTCCGGGTGAGTCCCGAAATAAAGGATGCGCTCCCGCGGCACACGTGGAAGGAAACACACCCTACCTTCGCCTAGCGCACGGGAATTGGACTGTGTCTGGGTGGTTTGGGTTTCACTTTGTCGTTCAGGCACCGCTTCAGTGCCAAGCAGCCCGGCGAAGTGGCGCGTCCGCCCGCTCAGGAGCGCAGCACAGTCATGCTCTGGTCCTTGATCGACCCCTAGGTTTGGGTGTGTTCCGCCCACGCGGGCCGTCGACAGGGGGAGCTCCTTTGCCCGTGTGCCGGGGGTTCATCGACGTCGGCCTTCGGCACGGACGTGATACGCCGCAACCTGTACATCGATTGACCACGACAAGCACCCAACAAAACAGGGCACGAGCCGGCGCACGCCTCATGACACGGCAGTTGCCTGCTAATGGCGCTAGGTCGAACTACGTTCATGCGAGAACTGGGCACAAGAAAGCATAGCTCCCTCGAGTAATTAAATTATGCCTGGATGCCTCCCGGTCCCGCCGGAGGAGCCATGTATGGGTTTAGGGGTCGGGCTGTGATTGCTGTCTAAGTGAATACGGCTGCAACAGATTGCAACACGACGTTCACCCCCAGTGCCGCTCTCACCAGCTTGGGCACCGATCAACACCCTCTTCACGCCCTATCAGCCAGTGAGGTAGGAGGCTCAGCCAGTCGGCCGGCGATCACCTACCCGATCCGGCTGCTGATTGACTGAAGGGCTGCCCAACCCAGCACCTCATCTGCTTCGTACGGCCGTTCCGTACTATCTGTGCGTGCTGCCCGCTACGTGTCGAGCGTGTCTGTGCTGGCCAGCTTGCCGTTGCCACTCGGCCCATTCGGGCGCTTGTCTAGTTAAGGTTATGTCCCGTCGTCGCCAGCGTGCCCGTCCCCGGTGTATACCACCGGTTCAGCACCTCTTTTGCCCCCACACGAAGCCGGTAGCAACCTGCAAGCCACCCAGTTGCACGACGAACAGCTCATCTACACATTTGCAGCCCCCAGGCCTCACGCTGACCGACATGGAGCTTGGCTGCATCTTGAGAGGGCGGCGAAGTTCGGAAGGCGAACCCTGTATATCGTGGGGCTTTGTGCAGGGAGAGCCTGCCAGCCTAAGAAAGTATAGGAATGCTCTTATATTCCTATAGCAAGTCGGTGGAGAAAACCTTGTCATCTCTGCCGCTGCTTATATCTCGCCTATCCCCGCATCTTAATGCGTAGTGAACGCTGCAGGTCGTCGCGTCCTATTACGTGCCATGGGCTACACATTCGGGGCCTTCAGCACGCCCGTTGTCTCCTCATTGGGGCCGCAAACCAACTCAGTCCCCAGCCATGTCCCCGGCTCACTCCCCAGCCCGGTCCCTGGCCCAGTCCCTAGCCCAGTACCGAATTGCTGGAGAGATACGCCCTGCAAATGGCCCCTTGACGCCGCCTTTCCTGGCGAATGGGAGTCCAACGTGCTAGCGCCTCCGTCGCGCACCGTCAGGCCTTCAGCTCTGCTATCCGTCAATGGCAACGACATAGACAGGTGGCCCAGCGTGGCACAGCTAAATGGCAGCCAGGTTAGTCTTGTCTTCGACTTTGGACGGGAGGTGGGAGGAATCGTCACCGTCGACTTTACTGTGGCGTCTGCTGGTGCTCCGAACGATGCCTTGGGCCTGGCCTTCTCCGAAGCGAAAGACGATATTGGGCCTCGTTCCGACTCTTCGAATGGCATTTTCACTGTCCCCGAGGGAGCCTTGTACGCCAACGTCTCTTCGTCAGGGGAATGCAGCTACACGATGCCGCTGACAAGGTTGCGCGGCGGCTTCCGGTACATGACTGTGTTTCTGACCACTCTCGAAGCGTCCGTGGAGATTCGTAACGTTTCGCTCGAATTGGCCTTCCAGCCGACTTGGCCCAATCTTCGCGCGTACCAGGGATATTTTCACAGTAACGACAATCTCCTCAACAAGATCTGGTACAGCGGGGCGTACACGCTTCAGGCGAACTCGGTCCCCCCAACGACGGGCCGGGCATGGCCGGCGCCCCAGGATGGATCGTGGGTTAACGATGCTCTCATTGGACCAGGCGACACAATACTTGTGGACGGAGCGAAGCGGGACCGGACCGTGTGGCCAGGGGATCTCGGCGTTGCGGTGCCATCGGCGTTCTACAGCACGGGGGACTTGGAGTAAGGCTTGTGTGCCCCGGTGGCCATTGCCGTTCCCGTGGCTCACCAAGTGCTCTTTAGGAGCATTCGAAACGCCTTGCAGGCATTGCTCGATCACCAGGTCAGTCGATGCTGCATCGCCAAACTCAAACGTGGCGGTCCTGACGACGATGCTGGCAGGATTCGAGCACAGGGCTGCTGCCGTTCGCCGGCCCGCCGTTGCTAGCCACCGGCAGTGCGACGTACCACATGTGAGATGCCCCTTGGGAACGCAAGCGCTCGTGCGACCAAGCCTAACGCGAGCTGCTCGCAGGTGGACCATGATCGGGCTGTACAACTATGTCCTCTTCTCCGACGACGTCGGCTTCCTCAGGCAAAACTGGTCTCGCTTTCAGCTGGCGATGGCCTGGACCCTTGAGCAGGTTGACGCGTCTTCCGGCATGTTCTTTGCGCCCTCGCCTCTGAACGACTGGGGCCGTCTGAGTGCCAACGGCACCATCACGTCGGCACAGGCCCTTTTATACCACACGCTCGTGACGGGTGCGACGCTGAGCGAGTGGGTGGGTGACACACCGGGCCTGGGCGTGGATTGGCTTGGGCGAGCAGCAAACGTACGGAACACCACAGTGGCAAAGTCATGGGACGCAGCGGCTGGTGCTTTCTTCGACGCCCCCGACAAGACCTCGATCCACCCCCAGGATGGGAACTCGCTGGCCGTCATGTTTGGCCTGGTCGACGCGTGGTCACCTCAGGCGAGCAGCATCTCGGCCTATCTGACCAAGAACTGGTCTCCCATCGGTGCCGTGTGCGAAGAGCTGCCAGGCGAGATCTCCCCGTTTGTCTCGTCCCTCGAGATCCAGGCGCATTTCCTGGCCGGACAGGCACAGAGAGCGCTCGATCTGATGCGAAGCAGTTGGGGTTGGTACCTGAACCACCCCAACGGGACGCAAAGCACCATGGTCGAAGGTTATCTGGTCAACGGCACGTTTGGGTACCGTTGGAACGCAGGGTACAACGACGACTTCTCTTTCACGTCGCACGCGCACGCCTGGGCCACGGGCCCCGTCACGACGCTGTCAAAGTACAGCTTGGGCCTGCGCGTCACAGGTCGCGCAGGCTCTACGTGGCAGTTGGCGCCCCAGTTTGGGGACTTGACGCATGTGGAGGGCGGTTTCACGACCAAGCTGGGCAGATTCTCGGCGGCGTGGGAGAAGGGGCGAGATGGCAGCTTCCAGCTCACGTACCGTGTGCCGGCGAACACCCACGGAGAGGTGAGGCTCCCGGTCGAGGACGGCTTTGATCCATCTCAAGTGGCCATCGATGGGAGGGCTTCCGAACGGGACGTTTGGGAGGTTACCACGGCGCCAGGGGGGCAGAAGGTGGCAAGCATGCGGAGTCAGGGAGGGACACATAGCATCGTCATTCGCTAGTGGTCCTGGGAACACGGGGATGGTCGTTGCGTCTTCGACCTCGTCGTTGCTTTTCTTCTTGCACGAAGCTCTTCCGGACGGGATTGAAGCTTTTGATAATGAGAACGATATTATGCGTATAAGCCAAGTGGTGCAACGGTTCGCGTCATGTGAGCGGGCGACGGATGGGCATTGGCGCTGGGCCCACTAATAACTTACGCGACGCGATTGCCCTCCATGCTGGTAAAGAGGTTGCTCGGACGCGTCCCGTCGCGCCGGCAACAAATCTACCTCATAATGTACCCGTGCACCCACAAGGCTTCGGTAGATGGTCTGCGCGATGGTAACTGTCTGTCTCTTACCTCCACCTCAACCGTTTCGATAGTAGTTGTGGCTCGCTTGCCAGATCTGGGCAGTCTGTCACTGGCGAAGGAAGTGTCTGCTTCCAACCCAATGCATCGCCTTCGTACGCTTTCTCGACTCTCCGCCCGCCCCGCCACCGTACACGGATCCCGCTGCTAGAAACACCACCAATCTTTGCATCCCGCGCGCCTCACGTCACGACCACCCGACGGCGCGTCGCAAACCGCCACGCCACCATGGCCAACCAGGATGGGTCGGCTGGCCGCCTGTTCAGCGGCTGCGTCTTCACATTCGTCGAAAGCAAAGACCTGTCTGCCAATCTCCTCCAAGAGGTACGACATCTCCGCTGCTTCCGCGCATCTGCTCGGTTCCACCCGCCGGTATATGCTGGACTAACACGCAGAAAAAAAGCTGTCGGACAGTGTCACCAAGTTTGGTGGCGAGGTTCTCCGGACGAAGCGCGATGGTTCCCTGCCCCTCAACGAGACGACTCACATTGTTGCCAACACCATTGACTTCCCCGATTACACTGCTGCTACGGCCATGATGATCCCGGTTGTCAGGTCCAGCTGGATCTCGTCGTCTCTCGCCAAGAACAAGCAGGCCCAGATACGACCCTTCTCGCCCGACCCGAGGATGATATTCTCGAATGTTGTGCTCACGTGTGCCGACATTCCCCCCACCGACAAGGAGGCGATCATAGGCGCCACCATGGCCATGGGAGGAACCGAGTCGGACAACCTTACCAAAATTGTCACGCACATTTGTGCCCTCACGACCGATCACCCCAAATGCCAGACGGCTATACAGAAGGGCCTGAAATGCAAAATAGTGCTGCCTCATTGGTTCGACGACTGCTTCAAGCTCGGCAAGCGGATCGACGAGAGCCCCTATCTCCTACCGGACCCGGAGATCTTGAGGGTGCGGCCGGAAGAGGAAATCGAGTGTCCTCCCAGTCAGCACTTGCAGGGGGCTACGTCAACCCGTCCCGACTACATCCCGACCCCCGCCGATACGATGACTGGGGCGCGTCCGAAACTCACCGTCTTCAACGAGAAGAAAATCATGCTCTCAGAGGATCTGAGCATCAGCGACCGCCTCCGGGCTATTGTCAAACACTTGATTGTAGACGGCGGTGGTGAAATGACGGATAGCGTCGAGGAATGCGACATGTTCATCTGCCATTTCCGTGATGGAGATCACTACGTCCGAGCATCGCAGCTATCCAAGGACGTGGGAAACTTGTCGTGGCTGTACCACCTCATTACGAACAATGAATGGACCTCCCCGATGCGCCGTCTGCTTCACTACCCCGTCCCGAGGAATGGCATCCCGGGAATGCAGGACCTCAGAATCACTCTATCCAACTACGGAGGAGAAGCGCGGGTCTATCTCGAGAACCTCATTACCGCCTCAGGCGCCGAGTTTACCAAGACCATGAAGGCCGACAATACCCACCTCATCACGGCACGGGATAACAGCGAGAAATGCGACGCCGCCCGTGACTGGAACATCAATATGATCAACCACCTCTGGCTCGAAGAGAGCTACGCCAAATGCGAGATTCAAAATCTCACGGTGCCCAAGTACACACACTTCCCTCCGCGGACCAACCTCGGCGAGGTGATTGGCCAGACCTATCTTGACGAAGCCAAACTACGGGCGTTATTTTACCCTGACGGCCCGGAGCAGACGCCCCCGGTGGCCAAGCGCAAACGGAAGGTGACGGACAAGGAGCAAGAGAACGCCGCTTCGGAAGACCCGGCGGAAGGCATAATTATCGGCCGTCAAGCCCGGAAAGAGTTCGACGTTATGAAGGACAGCGAGGCCGACTACGCCGAAAAGACGACCGAGGTATTCGGCGTGCCTGCGCCTGGGAAGAAGCGCCTCGCCGAATTCACCACGCCCGCCCGCGAGCGCCGCCATACGCGCATAGGCAAGGAGAACGAAACCCCGTCTACGGTCTCGTCGTCGGGCCGCAGCGCCAAGGATAAGGCCATCGATAAACTGACGGGTTTGGCCTCAGACATTGCTCTGTACGAAAAGGAGAAAAAGCGGGGCATGGGTGTGAACGGCGTCTGGGGCGGGAAACGAGCTGCCAACCAGATCGACAAGCAACGATTGAACCGCAGTAGCGTTTCCAGCAACGCGGAACCTCAAGATGACGAGGGAGAGGAAGACGATGTGCACTCGTCGGGGCGCCGTCCGGCCAAGAGGGCCAAGCACACGACAAAGCAGATCGAGGCCCGGGTCATCCTCACTGGGTTCAAGCGATGGGTAAATGACAAGCACAAAGAAGACGCAGATCGGGTGAGTTTGGTGTATGTCGTCTTGGGTTGGAGTAAAGCTGACCACCTGAGTAGCGGAAATTGAGAGAGCTTGGTATCACGGTGGCCACAGATGGCCATCCCTGTGACTACCTGGTCGCTCCCCAAGTGGTGCGCACCGTCAAATTTCTTCGTAACCTGTCTAAAGGCGCCACGGTGGTCTCGTCGAGTTGGATAGAAGAGTGCCTAGACACGGGCACAGTCCCGCCCCCCGAGGACTACCTGCTCGTTGATGAGGAAAACGAGAAGAAATTTGGCTTCAAGCTCCAGACCTCGGTCGAACGAGCCGTCGCGAACAAGGGGCGGCTGCTGCAGGGGGTGCCCATTTATTGCACGGCCTCTATCAGGAATGGCATCGATAGCTACAAGGCCATCGCGGAGGCCAACGGGGCGCATTTCTTGGTGTACGGGCCTCGGAGCGGCACCACCATCAAGCCAACGGATCCGAAAGACGACCCAGACGGACCGGAACCGGTGTATCTCCTGAGTACAGCGACGGCAGAAGAGAAGAAGCTGTGGAACAAGTTCGAGGTCATGGCGCGACAGGGCAACATGGAGCCCCGCGTGGTGGCATCCGACTGGCTGTTGGATGTGGCAATGAAGCAGGAGGTGAACTTCGACGAGAAATACCTCGTCGACAACTTCTTCGCCAGCTAGACGAAGCCTGCGCACTGATTTGTAGCGGGGAACAGCCGCTGCGCTGGGTTACGGGCCTATAATCGTCCGTCAAGTTCTTCCCGCTGTTGAATACGCCAGACGGGCTATTGGGCCTGGCTGGAGTGTAGGTGACCTCGAGTATCGAGGTAGTTAGCATAGCATCGGGAGCATTGCCTATTTTGTCAAAGAGACGTGTCCATGACCTGATCCGATTTACGGGCCAGCCGCTCAGAAGAACTTGACACCTTGCGAGTCTTCGGTACCGAAGATCTGGGCCTTGCCACGCTTGACCAGAACTTGCAGCGCTTTCTGCAGCAACTCGGGGTCCAGGCCGTGGAAAGCTGCCGCGTTGCATGCGCGTTAGCAAGTGACTGGCAACACAAATACGGGGCACAGCAGAGAAGGTGATAACAGCGGGAGGAGGTCGGGGGAGGGGGGGGGCGGAGTGTACGTACGGGCGCCGCGCGTGTCCTCGCCCTCGGTCAGCTCGTAGAGGGTGAGGACGGTGCCCTTCTGGGCCGTGTCGTCGACCCAGGCCTCGATGTCACGGGCCCACTCGTCGGGCGTCTTCCAGTAGATCCAGGCCTCGTCGGGGGTCCGGGGCTCGGCGCGGCCCTCCTTGCGCAGGTGGTCGAGGACCTCGCGGGCGTCGGCGGGAGCGAGGCGGCGGCCGAGGCGGCGGTTGTGGAAGAGCTCGTCGGCGGCGGGCGCCGAGAGCGAGAGCCGGTAGAGGCGCCGGTGCGCACAGTAGGCGAGCACGAGCGCCCCCCACTTCTCCAGCTGGCTGTGGTGCGTCGTCAGGTTCGTCTGCCGCGTGAAGAACGGCGGGAACCAGTACTCGCGCGGGAACTCGAACGGCGCCGCCGCCGCGTCGCCGCCCGCCGACGCCGGCGGCGACGAGGACGACGATGACGGCGTCGTCATGGAGGGAGGGGTGGGTGGATGGGCCCGGGGGGGGTTTCGGCCGAGGCGGCGGGGTAGCTTGGGGGTCGATCGCGCGGGGCGGTCGGTTGCGCTCGCCGGGAGAAAGAGGCGAGATGGTGAGAGTGCAGTCGGCGATAACAGTCGGGTGGCGACCTTGTGTGTGGATGAAGATGTAGAGGGCCCCTCGTTCCTGGTGGGTGTGAACTTGTTGCTTTGGCGAAGAAGCAGCGATCGCGGGGGGAGAGCTGCAGGAAGTAGCATCATACAACGGAGAGCCCCGGCCAGAGACAACCTACCTGACCTCTTCCCTGAGCGTGCACTAGTCGGTGGGGCGCCGCCCGGGCGAAGCTACCCTGAAGCACGGCCCGACCTGAGGAGCAGGGGCTGGCTTACGGGTAACTGGCCACAAAACTTTGGGTCGCCCGTGGTTCGAGCTCCTCCTGGGACCCGGCATAGCGTCGTGTGTCCTGGTGGCGAGCGACTGCAACTCCCGGGGAACGGGACGCGTTCTCTCCAGGAACCCGATGCTGTAGGAGAGGATTGGGTACTCCCTTGCCTGGCTCATATGCAACCCTCTCCGTCACTGTACCCCGAGAAAAAGAGAAAGACACGACCGGTGACCCTTTCCCTTGTCATCCTCAAGCACCTGCTGATCCATTCACGGGCTATCATATAACCCTGGGCTTTTTCGATTCAGCGGGGGAATTTGAGACTCGGTTAGCCCGGGACACGAAACACGGCGGCGTGCACGCCTCCCAGCCACAGCATGGCCCGTATTAGAAACAGAAGGGCAAGAGTGGGCGCTACGGAAGCCGGTCCAGATTCTTCCTCAGCGCCCGCCTTCCCTATCTTCAATGACACCTACCCGGATGGCGCTACGCCGACCGGCGGGTCCCCGACATTCCCATTGTTCTCCCGGCTCCCGCCCGAGATCCGGCTGAAGATCTGGCAGAGCTTCCTCCAAAGGCGCCGTATTATCCAGGTGGAGCTGGCGGCCGCCCGGCGAGGCGGCGACGGCGACGAAAGAGCACCACCGTACACGATGCGAAGCGAGCTGGGCCGCGTACTGAGCGGCGACGAGTTCCACGCGTTCCTGCACACGTTACCGCCGCGGTGCCGGCTCCTCGAGGTGTGCCACGAGGCGCGGCAGGCGGCCCTGGCCTTCTTCCGCGTCCGGCTGCCCTGCCATACGCGGGGCCAGCTGGGGGCGGTTTGGGGAAACGATTATGGCGCCCCGTGGAGCAGGACGAGCGAGCCGGCCCGGCCCCTGACCGTCTACGTCAACCCCGAGTGGGACTTTTTGTTCATCACCCGCTACGGCTCGGGCAGGTTTCTGGCCGACTTCCTGCACGACTTTCGGGCCCACGACCCCAAGTCTCGGGGCGTCCAGCGCCTCGTGCTCCGCCTGCCCATGTTCGGCGGCGTGAACCCGCACGACGTCCGGGAGCCCGCCCGGCCGGCCTTCGTCGAGACGCTTGCGAACCTCCAGTCCTTCTGGATCGACTTCTCGGCCGACAGTACGTTATACATACACCCGCTCCTTCCCCTCACCTTTCTATTGAGCACGGCACAAATCACGGCCGGGGGAACTGACGGCGCGGCATCACCTTAGTCGACTGGAAGGAGTCGGGGCCAATCATGGCGCGGGTGGGGGGCAACCAGCCGCCAGCCAACCGGTCCCTGCCCGTCCTCTGTTCCAGCACCTTCTTCGACCTCCTCCCGCGGGACCCGCGGCCCATCGACGCCGACCTGCGGCACATGTACCACACGCTCGACACGCACCGCCATGGCGCGTGGTGGCAGCAGCTGGTGGCCCAGTTCGGCGTCGAGCGGCCCGCGCCGCCCGACATGCGTGTCCTCATCGCCGAGAACGGCGGCAGCGCCGCGGACCGGGCCCGCTTCGCCGAGCACCTGCTGCCCGAGACGCGCTTCTGGGAGGCCCAGGCGACGACGTCGGCACCCGTGGTCCCCAAG
Source organism: Nigrospora sphaerica (assembly GCA_018287875.1). NCBI lineage: Eukaryota > Fungi > Ascomycota > Sordariomycetes > Amphisphaeriales > Apiosporaceae > Nigrospora > Nigrospora sphaerica. Next base: position 2,117,368 of record JAGVVL010000017.1, read on the forward strand.
GTCGCCGGCTTCTGGCTCTTCGCCCCGCAGGCTTTCGCCGAGGGCGCCGACCGCTTCAGCACGGCGGCGAACCCCGACACCGTGGTCGATGTTTCGGCCCACCGGCCCATGCTTTGTGTGCAGGATCTAAGTCGCTCCTAGTCGCAGCGGCACTTGATTTCGGGCCAAGCGCGGCACCGCCGACCGAGTTGCCGACAGTGATCCCGTTTACGGTCCGGGCGAGACACGTAGCCATCGTGAGCTGTATTGTGTACGGCGTTATGGTAGGCACAGGTGCACCGCCATGGACGGTCTACGGTCCCGTCGTCGATAGCTGCAAGGACACCATCGAGCCGCGAAACCGAATAGAAAAGCAGGGCATGCCTGTCAGGCGGTTTTAAATGAAGTAGATTGATGCCTGTACGCATGGATGAGTGGTATAGATTAGTGCGTGCATAAGCACATCCTATTGACGGCCGAAAGTAATAGGGAGGTACGCCACATAACACGACCATGGAAGTTGCGAGACTGATAGTCCGAGGATCTATCCTGGTATGCCACAATAACATGGATACGACATTTGCACGAAAGGGAAACGAACGGAGGGGTTTGGGTGGCTTTCCGTTGCGTTGGGAAGCCGCCCCGCTAATGTAAGTACACATGTAACCAGCACTCGGGCGCACCTGTCACTGCAGCATAAAACTTACTCAACGTTCAGGTACAGTAGCACCTACCTACCTTACCCTTCTACCACAGTGCCATTTCTGGGTGGGGTTGTTCGCCCGCCAACCGCCCGTTTCCAGCCTTAAGACGGGGTTTTGTCCATAGAGCCCTCCGACGACTCTCACACGGCCGGGCCACACGTCTCCCTGATTGACGACGTCCCCATTGGCGAACCCAAGTCCGGTCCAGGAGCGGAGCAGCAGCAATGGCCTCCCGGATCCTCCAGCCCCTTCGCCTCGGACGCCCGCTGGCAGGCGGGCCGCTGTGCCGGATGTCCGCGCCGGGGCGGCCCTGCCCGGCCCGGCCACGCCTCCAGGGCGTCGGCGTCCGGTCGTTGTCCCTGCCGGCGGCCGCGGTCGTGCCCGCCCCGGCGCATGACGAGGGGGCGCGCGCTTTCTCGACCGCCGGCCCCGCGTACCGCGCCAAGATCGGCGCAGCCCGCGAACTGGAGGTGCGCCGCCATACTGACAAGCGCAAAGTTGTCCTCTCATGTAAGCCAAAACCCGCCGGGAGCGCCGTTTTCCGCTCGGTAGTCACGGGGGAAAACTTCTGGGGACTCCCCTGTCACGGCGCGGAACGAGCCACGGGAACCCCCGCCTTCTACGCCCCCCCTGAAGCCAGCTTTTTCCCGGTCCACACTGACGCCGGACATGCGCAGGGCTCCCGCCGTCGCGGCCCGTCAAGCTGCTATTCAAGGAAGGCATGGCCGCGCGCGAGGCGCAGGAGGGCTACGAGTCGCGCGCCGTGAAGGTGCTCGGCCAGCCGGTGGCGGCCACGAAGCCGCGGCACGGCGTCAGGCCTTTCGGCTGGACCGTGGTCCTGTACGGCGTCCCTGACGCGGCGACGCAGCACGACATCGTCGCCGGGCTCGCCACGGGGTCCCGTCCGCAGGACGTGGCCGTTGGCGACAAGATGGCCGAGGCCGACGTCGACGAAATGGTGGGCCGTCTCAAGGAAAAGGTTGAAGCCTTCGGCCCCATCCTCAAGTGGCAATACCCCATCCCGTCCTCCCGCCGGGCCAAGGCCGGCGCGCTTTTCGAGTACCCCGCGTCGGCCGAGGAGGCCGTCAAGGCTCTGCACAAACAACACGTCGAGTTCAGGAATGGCACGCGCGCCCAATTGGCCGCCACAATGTTTACAACCATCGGGCTCCGCATGCCCGTCGCCCTGTACAAAGCGACGCAAGCCCCAATCGAAGAAGCCATGGAACCTTGGAAACAGAAGCATCTCAGTGTCGCCATGAGAACCACCACGGGAGACAGATACGTTGTGTATAAGCTCAGCAGCGACGACATCAACTACCAGGCACTCGTTGATGCCGCCGACGTAGTGGAAAAAATCCTCGACGGCCACCTGGCCGTCGACGACAACGGCAAGCCGCTGTGGCACCCGGCCCTCCACCTCAATTGGCCTTGGTATGACATGATCAAGAGCCTGGAAACCAAATTTCCCGTTTACATCGTCCGCAGCCGATCAAAGGCCGAACTAAGAATCTCGGGCCCCTGGCACGAGTGCAACCTAGCGATGAAGAAGATCGCGGCCATAGTAGCCCAGGCTGGCTCGGGCGACGAGCCTCCGTCCAACAACAAAGTCGCGCCGTTCTTATAGGACGGCTGGTTCAAGGCTGCCTACAGCGGCAGCCGCCATCTCGCCTTTGCGGCAGTCTCTGAATAGGAGGAGCCAACCCGGACACCGTACAGAAGGCGCCATGTGTGGCGGTGGGGGAAATCATAATTTCCGCCAGCAGGACCCGTGTGCTACACAGGCCACGGGCTGCCTCGTGCGCAGTCCTTACGGCTCTCGGGGCGGGGTGAAGTATATACAATCGTCATGGTCATCATCGTCATCCAACAGTGGTATCCAGCCCCCTTCGCCAGTAGCCCAAAAATGGAGACAACCTCTAAAACTCCCCTGCCGATGTCCGTAGGAGCGAGAAACGACAAGAGAAATCACGGGAAGCAAAAACGAGGCCGGGCCCCGGCCAATACAAACGCGCGGTGGGAGGGGGAACTCGTCAGATGTCCACGCCCCGGGTATCGTTGTCGTCATTGCCGAGCTCCTTCTCCAGCTCGTCGGCCACAAAGCTCTCGTAGTCCTCGAGGCCCTTCTGGACGTGCACCTTGAACTTGATGGTGTCGTTGAGCATCCGCTCGACCTCCGTGTGTAGCTCTTCCCGTAGCGCGTTGGCTCGAAGCGTAAGCTGCTCGTATCTGGAACCCCGTGCGTTAGTTCGTGTGCTTGCGCAGTCTTGGAAAACCAGCAGTAGTGCGGGTGGACCTACTCGATGTTGGTGTTCATCTCTCGCTGCTCCATCAGCTGAACCGACTCGGTGAGTTGTGCTCGCATTTTGGCGAGTTCCTTCTCCATCTTTTCGATCTGGGCGTCACTGGCCAATTTCTGGGTCGTCGTAACCTCCTTCGTCTTTTCGTACTCCTCCTCAGCCGCGCGAACGCGGTGCTCGAGGGCTTCCACTTCGGAGCGTTTGTCCTCGATGGCCTCTTTGATTCCGTCCAGCAGGTCGTGGTCCTTCATCATGGCGTCCATGGCGGCGCTGCGGCGCTCGCTGATGTCTTTCCGGAGGTTTGTGAAGACGTTCTTAACGCTTCCGCGCAGGTCCAGATTAAGAATGTGAGCCGGTTGATAGCCCGTCGTCGAGTCGGCCAGTAGGCGCTCCGTCTCAGTCGACGCCTTGTACGACCCGTTCATGACGGAACCCGTAAAGTTGGACTCGTTGACAGTAACAATGAGTTCGTACTGCTCGCCCTTCGCATTGACGGCCGTGCTGGGGATTAGCCCTATTTGGTAGGCCAATGTGTTGTACTTGTCCACCAGACGCTCGAGCTCGTCAAGCCGCCGACTTGCCTCAACTTCCTTCTCGGCCACCTTTCTCTTCACGTCCTCGAGCCGCTGCGCAGCCGACTCAATGCCCCTTTGCAGTCGCTCGCGCTCCGACGTCATGCGGTCGATATCCTGCATGCTGATGCCTTGGTCGTCGACTTCTTTCTGCAGGCCACGGCGCTCCTCCTCGGCTTCCCGAAGCTCCTGCATCAGCTTGTCGAGCTCTTCTTGCAGAACCGCAATTCGGCTCTCGTATTTGTCCGATCTCTGCATGGCGAGGGCATTGTATTCTTCAAATTTGACCTTGTCCTCTTCCATAATCTTAAAGTGGTCGTCCAGGACTCTGGGATCCGGCGTCGACTTTTCCAGATCCTCGATTTCTTGTAGTAGCCGGGCGTTCTCGGCTTCGAGCATGTCCATTTCGGACTGGTACTTGGAGTTAGATCGCTCGAATGCCTCGGCCATGGCTTGTACGTGAGGCCCTAAGGCCCGCTCGGCTTCCTCGTCACCCGCGTCGTCGTCCATGGCGAGCCAGTCTCTATAGGCTGCGCTCAAAAAGTCGTATATTATGTGGTCGCCCGAAACATCGACTCCGGCCTCGGCACACGCCTCATCGTAGCGATGAGCTGTGTACCCGTCCAGCATTTGCGCCAGCTGCATCATCCAATGCAGCAGACCCAGAAAGGTGCTCCAGTTCTGGCCACCCACCGCGGCGATTTGCGACTTGGTGATGCTCCGCTCAAACGGGTAGCGCAGCTGCTTGAGGATGGGTGGAACTTCCTGGTCAATATTCTTGAGGAAGCGGTAACTCGGGTCGATGCGATGGTAAAGCCACTGGAACATGTAGTTGAAGTCCTTCTGCGTCGGCGACTTTAGGATATTCGGCGACAGTGTATGCTTCATCTCCATCTCAAAGTTGTGCTGCACCAGATAGTCCAGCAACTCCTGGCCGATGCGGGCTTGGTAAGAGCGGTCCCTCAGGGGGCGAGGGTCGCGCGGCACACCGGCGGCCTGGGGAGCCTGCTGGAAGAAGCTTTGGTGGCTCATGGGCCCATGACTGGAGGGTCGGCGGTAGACACTGCTCCTGCGCTGCTCGGTTTCAGAGGCACGGGTCGGTAGACTGCTGGGCGCATAGCTCTTGCGCGCCGAGGAAGCAGGCTGGTAGAAGGAGGTGCGCTTGACGGAAGCCAGGCCGGACTCGGGCAAATTGGTGCCGGACGAAGAGCGGGCGAGGGCGGGCTGCGGCGGGCGGCTCATGGCCAGCGATTGCCTAGAGGCCGACATGGAGCGCCCATAGCTGTTGCCGCTGATGGATTGGGACCGCTTCATGGCCGAACCGGACTGGGGGATGGCGGAGTTGAGGTTGAGGCCTCCTAGTGTCTTGCAGCGGTCAGCGCTTGATCTCTCGTCGCCCGAGACATCACGATGGGGAAGGCGTCGGTAATGACATGGGCAAAGCACGGCGCCGCGCAGTATCGCAGCATACCTCACGTGTTCTGCGGACGCTCCAAAGGCCTGTTTCCTGCGACATTGTGCAGAAGACGGGGCTTTGGGGAGGGGCGAAGGTGGTGCGCTCGCGACACAGTCGCGCTCTTGTGGCAAGACCCGGAAGAGGGCGAACCGTGCGGCAGGATGTTGTCGTGCTTGCGCTCGTGCGGATGTAGGCGATAGGGGACTCGACACTTCGGGGCGGGCTGCAACTGTGCCGAAGCCACTGACGGGGAAGATGTTGCAAGTCGCAGATTGGGAATAATGATGGATTAGAGAGATGCGGGATGTTGTTGCTGTGTCGGGGCCGCCTGTAAACAAAGCATTGCAGGGCCTAATTGGCCGGGAGCCCAACAGTGGGGACGCCCGCCAGCACAACTAGTAGCCATTAAAGCATTCCATTGTTTTTGTACACGGGCCCAATGGGGAGACGAGCTCCTGTCTGGCGGGACCTGGGCAACTGGGCGCCCCGCGTCTGAGTCTTCTTCAGCCCAGCGTCTGTGAGTGTCCGCCGTTATAGTGGGGGTCCGTATCTGTGTGTAGGTGCATCTCTATCTTTCTCCCGCATCTCTGTGCACCTTCCAGTCCGATTCTTCAATTCGGCCACCACGCATGTACATTTACTTACTGCAGCCTAATATCTTATCTACCTGACATATAAAGAGGATCTCTCTGTACATACGTACCTAAGTACATATGCATGTATGAGGCACGTATATTTGAATAACAAGGGTCACTTAATACGCTCGCTTAATCGCTTTACATACGCAAAGGGGTAGGTAAGTGCATCCTTAAAGCATCCGTGTACTTGCACACATGCGCCGACGCCTCCCTTCTTCTCATCGTGCTGAGACTCGTGGGAAGATGACGGACGGCTCGGGACCGAAAACATGGCGCCGAAGCTCATGATCCTCGCCGGGGCTCCGGACAGCAGTAGCCTTGACTGGGATGCATCCAATCTCCTAAACGACTTTGTCGAGCCGGTCGCGCGCTTCGCCGGCGTGTTTGCTTCAAGGCGAACAGCGGCAACCGAGGCCGGGGCCGTGTCGATGCTGGACGTGCCGGTATGGAGATCCCTCCCCTTGGCCAGACCCAACCTGCATACCGGCTTCTCGCAGCTCCACGCCGTCGGGCCCGAGTACCACGGCGACGGGGACTTTTTCACCACCTTGTCCGAGTCCTTCGGCACCAGCCACGACGCCTCGGACCTCGACGACGCCACGCGCTCCTTCCTGAGCGAGTTCTACGACCACACCCTTGCCGTATACGAGGACATACCTTCTTCACAGTTGCCCGCGGCCAGTCTCAGCGCCTACGATGAGTCTTCCTTTACCTCCTCCCTGGCCACCCGTACCAGCCGCGGCGACTCGTTTGGCCACAGCACTTCGTTCGGCCATCAGGACGGCGCCCTCGGTCTCGGCCATGCTCACCTCAGCGACCTTGAGGACCTGCCCACGGCGGCCCACGTGAGGAAGCTGCACCCACAAACCATGAGCGTGAACCTCATCGTCGGCATCATATCCATTGCGGAGCCCAGGACAGTGCGAACCCGGTGGGGCTCTTCCAAGTCCCTGGTCGAACTTCTGGTCGGGGATGAGACGAAGACGGGCTTCACCATTACCTTCTGGCTGACGGACGGGGCCGCTGGGGCATCGGCCGACGAGGCCGTAAAGAGCCTGCGGAAGCAGGACATCGTGCTGCTGCGGAACGTCGGCCTCAGCGAGTTCAAGGACAAAGTGCACGGACACAGCCTGCGTAAGGGACTGACCAACGTCGACCTCCTGCACCGGCGGCGGCTGGACTCGGACGAGAGCGGCGGCTTCTACACCAGTCGGCAGCTGGACTCGGCCAGGGCGAGCCACCCGCAGCTCTTCAAGGCCAAACGGGTGCGGGAATGGGTGCTGCAGTTTGTCGGCGGCGGCACAGCGCAAACGGGGGGGAAGAGGGAGAAGGCCAGGGCACGGTGGGAAATGCCGCCAGATGACACACAGTGAGCGAGGGGAAAGTGCGTGCACATGGGGATGCATGGGAGGGAGGCCAGCCCAGCCTTGCGAGCCCGCCGTTTTAGGCGGCCTGCAGCCCTGTATATACGAAGTATGGACCAAGGTCGTACGAACCTGGTCGCATCCGAGGCCAGACGCGGTGGGTCGATAGGACTTGTCGGCTGCGCTGGATGGGAATTGGATTCTTGGGCGATGGGGTCGATGGCAAAAAGCATCACGGCCTTCTCATCCGCGTCCGGAAAGTCCAGCCTCCCAGAGGGTACGGGGCGACAAGAGCGACAAACAACAAGGGCCATCGATGTCCACGATCATGGAGGGTCTCCATCGATCGATAGTAACACCGCAAAGAGATAGGTACCTCAGCAGGTACCTACTAACATACACAAAGTTGGGTACGGAACCAAGTACCGTACCCGGAAGATGGATTGCAGCCGGGGAACAGTGAGCGTATCGCTGTAATATGGAGAAGAGTACACCTAGACACTCGTGTGCGAGGGGGCGAACTCGGACCCCCCGGGCTTCGGCCCTCAATTTGACTGCGTGTCCAGGAAATGCGATGCTTTCTCTCTCCGAAATCACGGTCACGGTTCCGACCCCCGCCCTTCACCGTTGCTGCAAGGTACGGACATCACCAGCGCGAGAGAGGGGGGCGGTCGGCCGTGATGGGGTCCGGTCGGGATGTTTTAGGTCCAATCGGCGAATCTAGGCCGGCCCATCCCTCTCATCCCGGGATCCTTGGCCATTGGTGAATGAACAAGTCCTCATTGGAGAGGGGGAAAGAGGAAAGGTGGGATAAGGGGAGAGGGAGAGGGAGAGGGAGAGCAGAACTGCTCACTTAACACCACAACAACCATGTCCCAAATGCCGGGTACTCTACCCGGTGGAACTAAGCCGGCGTAAGGCGCCCCAAGGTAAAATGCTACCCGGGGTGGTTCCTTTTTTACGGGCTATATTCCGGGTTTATCCATCTCGGGGCGCCGGCGCCCTTGCAGACATATAAACACATATAAACACCCATCGCTCCAAACGGGTCTAGGTTGCTGCTGCCTGTTCATTGTCCTATCTGGTCTACACGGTCCCGCAGGGAGGAGGTAATATGTACCAGTATGTATGAGAGAGAAAACCTGCACTCTTTTGCAATAGTGGCGACTTGATGTTGGCCTAACACCGCTATCCAAAACTGTCAAGGGGGCCTTGGTTCTAAGCCTGTGCGTACAAGTGCCGACCGATCCCCTTGCTGGGGAGAGATATCACAAGCAGCAGGTAGTATAGCAGGTGCTGTGGAGTAGAGTGCCGTATGACGAGCTGGGGAAGAAGAATTTCTGTTGCTCAACCCACAGCCCCTTTTCGGCCTATCCGGGTCAAGCCTTCGTCCATCCTTCTCTGCCCGGCTGCGACAGCTCTCAAAAAAGCCTGATATGGGATTGTGTGTGCCTGTTCAGGGGTGGAGTGCCCTTTTCGGCACCGCCACAACTATTGCCGGGTCAGTTGGGAGGTGTCCCTCGGCAGTCGAGTTTGGCGATGTGGATAACAATGGTAGCATGGTCCTCGACGCCTCCTTTGAGCCAAGAGGGCCTGGGGTATTTCGGTGACTATCCAACCCCGGAGACCCGTAGCCAAGCGGCGGTCGAGGCGTTGGGGGTTTGAAAGCCGGTCCACGATCAGAGCTCTTCATCGGTGTCATCCTTGGGGCCGAAAATAGCGCCGCTTTGGTCTGCGATCGGTTGACCGGCGGCTCGACTAAGCACATCACCCATGGCCGCTGGGAAGCCGATGGGCCGGCCTCGAGCCGTATCGTCGTTGCTGGCGCGCTGCTTCTTCAGCGGGCTGCCGATTACTGACTCGTCCGTGAAGGCCTGGGAGAGCATGTTCGGTGCCCCCGCGGCTGCGGCAGGGGAGAGACCCGACAAGGAATCCGTTGGCGTGGATTCTCCCGCTGTGGGGCCGGCACTTGGCGACTTGCTCGCCATAGCTTCGCCCGAGTGTTGCCGCTTGAGCTACGCGCGATACCGTTAGTATCATGTCCTGTGCCAGGCCTCAATCCCGGAAGAGCAGCATACCCGTATCCTGTCGATTCCAGCTTTGAGCTCCGCCTGAAGCTGGACGTCCTCGGGACCCATATTGGTCTTGATGTCCTTGTCGTCCGTGTCCTCCATCTTGACAAGTGGGTTCTCGTCGTCGTCGTCGTCGCTGTCCTCGTCCATCATGTTGCCGTTGGACTTCTTCTTGGACTTGCGCCGAGTCGACTCGTTGTTTTGGTCACGGAAGGCCGAAAAGCCCACCGTTCCCGTCGTCTTGAGGGGGCCCAGACCGGAGAAATCAAGCTGTGTGCTCCGTCTCTTGTTGGCCGGCGCCGTCTTGGCGTCTTTGGACGACGGCAAGATGCCCATCTTGCTCAGTTGACCTGCACCTTGTTAGTTTCGCAGAGGAAAGCGCCGGGAAAGAAGACGTACGTTGGCCTCGGTAGAAAAAGGTAAAGGTGGCATAAGGCTTGTCGGGTCCATCAATGCCCGTGACGGTCTGCGTGCTGATCGTCTTGGGATCCAGGGTCTTCGGCTTGGCAAAGCTGGTGGTGTGCTCGACGTCGGCATCGATGGCGCCGTTGTTTCCCCCTTGGTTGCCCTCGCCCTCGTCGTCGTCGTCATGCGCGTCGAATTGGGGCGAGTACTCGCCCTTCTTGATTTCGCCCGAGGCGATGACGCGGAACATGGCGACCTTGATTTGGCCCGTGGCCTCCGGGGGCTCGTCGTCGTCGTCATCCGACATGGAATCCGAGTCGTCGTCGTCCATGGCATTGTCGACCTCCAGAGGGGACTGCTCATTGTTGCCGTAGGCAAGGATGTCTCTCGAGCGACCGGTCCTCTCCACGTCGGTCTGGCCGGCGGCGGCCGATCGTTGGCGGCGGCGGCGTCTTTCAAACTTCTGCCGCCTCTTCTCGACCTTTTCCGCGGCGTCGTGGCCCTTCAGGTCCAGGCCGTTCAGCCATCGCTCCAGCCCCACCTCGCGGAACAGAAACTCGCGTTCGGCCAAGCCGCCGCCTTCGCTGTCGGGCACTTGGACCCAGCGGCTGTTGACCCACGTCTCTTCGCCTGGCCGCAGCAGGGTAGCGACCTCTTCCTTGGCGCGGCCGTCAAAGTAGATGTACGCAGCGATGGTCTCGTTTTCCGAGTTCGTCATGGGCTGGTAGGGCGTCACGCGGTTGGCATACTGCGTGGCGTCGGAGCCGTTGGAGGGCAACGGGCCGGCGTACAACGGCTTGGGATGCGGATTCGCTTCGGAGGGCTTGGGCGTGGTGTAGGGAATGGCGTGGCCGGGCGTCAGCAGGGTGATAGAAATGGCGAAGCGGGCAGGCTCGTGCTTCTGGGTTTCCGGGTTGAGCTGCGGTGAGGGCACGGGTATGTAGGTGCTAACGCGAGACATGCGAGACTGCTTTTGCATTCCATGCTCGTGGAGCGGGGCTCCGTTGGCATGGATGCTCACAGCGATGCCCTTGAAGCAGGGCATCGTGATCTGCGTGCGGAGGCGGTCCGGTGAGCGGAGGGGAGGGGCAAAACAACCGCAGTAGCAGCAGCAGCAGTAGCAATGGCGACGGCGTCGTCGTCGTCGTCGTCGTCGTCGTCGGTAGCGGCGGCGGCGGCGGCGGCGGGCGGCAGCGTTTGGTGACGGTGACGGGGTGTCGGTGTCGGAGTCGGAATCGGACGGGGAAATGTGGTTTGTTGAAGGTGGATTGGTAGTCGAGGGGGCGGGGCGCGACTGGGCTGGCCTGGCCTCGTTTGTTTGTCGTGCGAGCCGGTCGACCTTAGCCTGGGCAAAAAGAATGTTGCAGGTGGAGGGCCTTGGGAGGTCGACAATAATGAAGCTGGTCGGGGATGATGAATGGTCGCTCCGGCAGCTCCAGCTCGACTGGTTTCTACGAGTAACAAAAACTACGACGGCGGGAGTGGATTGGCAGGCGGGGGGGACAGCCAAGGCTTTCTCTCTTTCTCTCCCTCCCTCTCTCTCTCTCTCACTCTCTCACTCTTTTTCTTTCTCTTCTGTCTCTCTCCGTCTTTCTCTTTGTGAGTAAAGTACTAATGGAAAGTACTAAATGAGGTATGTGCCTGGCAACATGGACATATCGCCCGCTCGCCCGTGATGAAACGAGAGCCAGGCGCTTTTGCTGGGGGAGGGCGGGGGAGGAAGCCGGCTGGCGCAAGGTGTGCGTAATGCCTGCGGGAGCACTTTTCGTCCAGGCGATCAGGTTCAGATGGCAAGAGGGCGGCACGCGAGGGGCTGGGAAGGGGGGGGCAATCAAGTGGCCGGGACAGAGGGCAGAGAAGGGCAAAAAGAGGGCAGAAGGCGGGGAGGGGACGGCAGGGCAGGCCATTTTATTGCAGCTGATTTCGCTGCTTTTGCTGGTCATTTATTTCGAGATGGCGCCTGCAAGTGGATTGGGTTGGTCGCTGTACTGGCTGACCCGCGTTCGCGTGAAGGTTCCAATCCCAAGTACTGATAATCGGTGAGGGACAGCCAAAACCCCAGCCCCACATCGGACAGGCGAGGTCATTCATACAACTACTTACATACGTTCGTTACGTCTCTTGCGTACCTCTTCCAAGCAACAAGTGTCAAGTGCAAGCGCAATACAATACCAAGTGCGCCGCCCCGTTGATCTATCCTGGGAGAAAGGGCTGTTATGTATCCCCTCCCAGTGTTATTACGGGCCGGCCATGCCCATGCTGTACCGTCCCATCAATGTAACGCCCACGCAGGGCATGGCTTCTCTTCCTTTCCCTTCCGGTCCAACGTTCGCGCTCTCTCGCTGGCCTTGCCAATCTCGTGGGAGGGTTTATGGTTCCATCCGTTCCTTGCAGGTTGGATTGGTAGGTAATGTAAGGAAAGGGACGGCCAGGGTAAGTTCGAACAAAAGAACGTTTCTCATTCTAATGTTTTTAATCAATACCTCTTCCATTCATCCCCCCTCCGTTGCCAGCGACCGACTAACGGATAGCGGCCACGAGGCCCCTGGCGTACGGCCCTGGCCCGTCTGTCAGCTGAGAGTGCATGTGTCGTATGCAGCAGACCCAACCAACGCCACGACCTAGCACGACCCCGTCGAGTCGTGACGGCACCGCCAACGCTGTGCCCCCCCCTCTCTTCACCACCCAGCCCTTTCCCAGAGCGCTCCCGGTTTTACTTTATTTTTCCTTCTACTTCTCGCTTTCTTTCTTCAATTGCCTCGTCCGAGTCTGCTTCCGGCCCTTGACACTCCCGGCTGGTACCGCCCCTCCTGGGGGCCGTACTTGGTGACTGCAAGAGAGGGAAGGGACAAGGTTCAAGTACACACGCTCTCTCTCCTTGAGTACGTATGTAGGCATGTACTTATGTGGGTAGCCGAGCGGTGGTCAAGCGAAGAAAGGCTTGGTCATTGTGGTGAATAGTACCTAGACAGTGCCGGCGCATACATACCAAGGTCCGGCCGGCCTTTGTTCCTGCGGCCAAACGACCGCAGCACTGAGCCGATATGCAACTCGCACGGGAGGCCGTACGCGGGCAACACACGCGCACGTTCATGCATTCATCCCTTCCCAGGCATTGGCCTGCCGCCCGGGTTGTGAACCACAGTATTACGTCGGTATTGGCCTGCCACATATGTACCGGGAACCCATAGCTTGCTCCCAACCCTTTGTTTCTTTTTTCTCCCTGTCCATGGCTTAGACCGCGAGTTCCGTCACCCACACACTTTATTATGGACAGGGCACGTCAAGTGCGCGGCAAGCAAGCATCATGGGGTGGATGGTCCCATGCCGACGCCCGTGAACTTGTATCAAGCACGTTTGAGACACAAGGCAAACAGCCACCACCACGCCCAAGCAGTCCCGTATTGAACACCTGAACAATTTCTGTAAAAGGGCACCCTTGTGAGCGTATTTTGGTGCACCAACCGCGACACGCGGCCTGCAAAAACTCGTCTTGATTTGCCAGAGCTCGCGGTGCATATCAAAAACCCTTCGACTGCGATGACCTTCTCCGCAGTCCCTTTCCGCTCCCGTAGCTGGTCGCTGTGCCCTCGCCATCTTCCTCGTCGTCTGCGTACCCTGCTCGCCTTGGCAAGTCGAAAGACCGACGTTCCACGCTCTCCTCTTTGATCTTTCTGTCGGCCGAGTCGTCCGTATCCTCGCGCTTGATTCGGGGTGCACTATCAATCGGGAACTGGCGGCCCCCCTTGCCTTCGTCCTGTTTGGTGGCGGGCAGGGAACCTGCCGTCGCTTCTCGGTCGCCCTCGAGCGGTTGTTTGTACACCACAGCAGCGTCGTCCCTGGGCACTTGGGTCCGCCCAAAGCAAAAGGACAGGCACAGCCAGGCCACGGCCATGGATAGCATCTCGGCCATCCAGAACAGCGTCGTGCATACTAGAAAGCTCAGGAGACGATGGTTGTACATGAACCACCGGACCCCGGTCAGCCGGGCGATGAGCAGGATCTTCGCCGAGTAGACCTGCAGGGTCTGGCCACCCTGAACGTCCAGCATCAGGCTCAGCGGCAGTCGGTCCCGGAACTCAACCAGCTCGCCCATGGGAATGGACAGCTGGACCCGCTCCGACTCGGCAACGGCGATGTGGTAGAGCAGGAACAGCAGGCGGCCGGCGTAGGACACGAGTGGGTCTTCGTAGGGGACGAGGGCCGGACGACGCGATGAGAAGATGACGTTGTCGGCGCGGATGTGGTCGTAGGGGTCTTGCGGCACGGTCCACGACTGCGCCGGGTTTTCAATCTCCGACTTGGTGGCGAAGAGGGCCACCATGAAGTTGCCGCGCTCCGTGTTGGGCGGCGAGCGGGGCAGCGTGAGCTCGACCGAGACGTCGTAGGCCGTCTCGAGCATCAGCCCCTTGGAGACGGATGCCAGGCCGTAGGGATTGAGGCCGGCACTGCGGACACGGGGCAAGGGGTCAGTAGGCGCGAGCGCGCTCGGCGAGAAGGCGGGTAAGAGACGGCGTACTTGTACTGCAGGTGGACGGGGAGCGACACCAGCTTCTTGGGTACGTAGCTGTAGTAGAAGACGGGATACGCCAGCGCGGCGACAAGGAGCAGGACGGCCGAGGCGGCTAGGAAGAGGAAGGTGCTGAGATAGGCTCGTTGCGCAGCGGGTGCCGTGACGGCGCGGATCGGGCGCTTCACGTACTCCATCGCGCATGAACGCAGACCACGAGAAGCGATGCGCCGTAGAGCAGCGCAACAACCGCCTCGCAGGTCCGACGTGAATGAGACGGGAGGAGGGATGGATTTGTCTTGTCTTACTGGGAAAGAGGGTTTCCGGGAATTCGACCTCGAGCTCGAGCTTGAGCGTCGGACCCGCGCCCCTGGCGCAACGGCAGGTGCTAGCTCATTACTTTAATTCCAGTTCTGATTGCGTTAAGAGCAACGCTTCCCGACGTCATCTTAAAGACCCGCTGCGACATTCACGTGCTTGCTCACCCGCGCCAGCACCAGCACCAGCACCAGCACTTGAGCCTCGCAGCATCAAACCTGCGTCATTACATGTACCTACGTATCCCAGACTGTTGCAATGCCGCTTCACAAAATATAAGACGACCGGTGTGTGTTCCTCTATACGAAAATGCAAACATCCGACGCCCGTCCCCTCCGTGAATCGGAACTCATGGTATCATGGGCACTCGTACATGCCATGCAGCCGGTAAAGAAAACCGCCCCCAAGAGAAGGAAAAAGACACAATCATACAGAACTGCCGCTCGCTCGCTCGCCGATATGTCCAACCCACCATATAACGACAACAAGGACCGCTTCATAACCACATAATTCCTGATCACGTTGCCTGCCTTCCGCGCCCACGCCTCCCTTAACACGGCTGCAGGTAGTTGCTAGGAACCAGTCCAGAGCTCCCGGCGGCGGCGCCCGAGTGGACCTCGGCCTCCCACCATCCGTCGTCCTGGTGGCGCAGGACGGCGAGGTATTCGCCCTTGTTGAATCCCAACTCTTCGGGAATGGCGGGCTGGTACATGTACAACGCCCGTGCTGCAATTTTGTCTTGGTTAGCCGTCTGTTTCCTACGCCCGGATGTTCGTGTCGGTGCTTACCAAAATGCAGGATCGGGCGGCCTTCTGGAGTGTACTGCCGTCCCGGATCGGCTACGCTCTTGCTCCGCTGCCGACTCTGCTCCATGTCTCGGCCATCCCAGAAAGCTACGGCGCCGCTCTGGCTCGTTCCGGGCCTGCTGCTCCGCCCCCGCTGCGATCCGTAGCCGTCCCGGTCGCCCACGGACGCAAGCTGCATCGACATCTCGTTGGCTATCTGACCAGTGCTGTTGGGGCGTTCGTAATCGGCATTGCGGAACGGCGCCGGCGAGGCCGGTGAAGGCCCTCTCGTCGTGGAGCTGGGAGACGGCTGCCGGTAGTCCGAGCCTCGCTTGGTACCCATGCTCATGCGGCTCATCCGGGACTCGCTACGCGAGTATTGACTCGCCGCGTAGGGGTTGGGCGACACTGCCCGGTGTGTCGGCCGTTGATCTCCTTGTACCGTGGGCTGTGGCGACGGGGCACGCATCGGAGAGGGGCTCGTGGCTCGCGGCATCTGGCTGCTGCGGGTGGGCGACCGGCCCATGTCACCGCTCCGAGTGCCCATCCGCGACATGTCGCTGCTCCGGGTTGGGGGCCGGTTCATGTCGGTTCCTCGGGTGGGAGGCCTTGTCGACTCGGTAGCTCGGGTAGAGGGCCGAGGCGCTTCAGCAGCCCGGGTCCCTGGGCGCGTCATTTCCGTAGCCCGCGTGCTTTGCCGCGAGGGAGCGGTCCCGTAGGCGCTTGAGCCAGGACGGTTGGGGTTGAACATCTCGCGCGTCTGCTGTTCGTACTTGCGCGAAGTTGCCTGCATGGCTTTGGACGTCACCGCCGCAGCCGGGACGCCGAGACGCTCATATGAAGGAGGAGGTGTGCCACGCACGCCTGCCGCGACATCGCTGCTGGTTCTGGGAGCTGGAACCGACCGAGAGAAAGCCTGGCTGCGGTCTTGGCCCGGTGCGGGAGTCGCAATGCCATGGTAGTGGTCGGCCGACACTCTCGCGCCCGGCTGCTTGTTGCCGGCGACGCCCTTAAGCTCCGCAAGAGCCAAAGCGATGGGGTCCTGCTCCTCCGCCGGCGGGGCGCTCTTCTCGGCCGCCTTCTTCTGCTTGACCGTATCCGACACCGTGAAAACGTTGCGGCCAATATTCAAAGCTAGACTCGCATTGGCTTCGATAGGGTCGGGTTCGGGAGTGGCGGCCCGATCAGTAAGCAGCAAGCCCTGCTGAGGTCGCCGAGACGCAGACCCGGTATGCGATGAAACAGGGCCCCAAGTTGCCCGGTTCGATACTGCCGGTACCGGTGCCGGTGCCTTTACAGGTGCCGGCGCGGGCGCGGGCGCTGGCGCTTGCACTGGGGCTGGTGCAGGGGCTGGGGCTATCACAGGGGCTGACATCTCCTTAATGCTCTTCCGTCGGAAGGGACTGTGGTTTTGGAAAAAGCCGCTCTTTCTCTTAAACGGGCGCTTTCCCTCCTGCTGCTCAATGGCTTGCACACGTTCCCTTGCCGTCGGCTGTGTCTGCGCCGGGGGCTGCACCTGGGGCTGCACCGGGGGTTGGGCTTGAGGCTGCACCGGGGGTTGGACGGGCGGCTCATCAAGAATGGGCGTTTGCTGTTGTTTGGTCGGAGACATCTTCCCACTTGGCGTTTCGAGACCAGAGATCGGCGTCGGCTGGGAGTATTCACTATGGTCGTCTTGGCTCGAAGGTAGCGCTGACATGTTGGAGCTCGTCGCCGAGTTGAGGCCTGATAGGTTGGAGCTCGTCGCTGAGTTCATACCGGAGCCGTCGGTTCGGCAAAGCATCGTCATGCCATCCTGGGGGTAGGGTTCATGCGGCACGTCGGCGAAATCGTTTGGCTCATAATTATGCTGCAGCATATTGTTCTGTCGGCCACCCGATGGAGGGATGACAGAGCCCGGTCCCTTTTGAGGAGCTATGGAGTCAGCTGATTCATAACCGTGCTGCAGCAACATGTTCCTCTGGCCAGCACTGGTGGCGTGGACGACAGGGCCAGATGTCTTTTGTGGAGGCGGGAAATCGTTCTGGTCGTAACTCTGCGGCTGATGCATGAGACTGGGCCGGCTACCAGACGCGGGAACCACGGGGCCCGACGTCTTCTGTGGAGGCGGCATGTCATACTGGTCATAACTCTGCTGCTGGTGCATGTTACCGTGGCGGCTGCTAGAGACGGGAACCACGGGGCCCGACGTCTTCTGTAGCGGTGCAATGTCGTTGGGCTCGTAGGCTTGCTGCTGGGGCGCGGTTCTCCTTCGGTTGTCCGGAGGAACCATAGAAGAGCCCTGACTTTGCTGGTGAGGCAAGAAGTCGTTTTGCTCGTAGCTCTGCTGCTGGGCCATTTTACCATGGCGGTTGCTCGAAGCGGGAACGATGGCGCCCGCCATCTTCTCCGATGATGACATGTCGTTCTGTTCGTAGCCCTGCTGTTGCTGCTGGAGCTGGAGCTGTTGCAATTGTTGTTGCTGCTGTAGCAGTTGCTGCGCCTGCTGTTGCTGTTGATGTTGTTGCTGCTGCAATTGTTGCTGTTGATGTTGTTGCTGCTGCAATTGTTGCTGTTGCTGCTGCTGCTGTTGAGACCTGGCGCTTGGCCGTGTGCCTGAGCTCTTCTGCGGAGGCGCCATGTCGCCCGACTCGTAGCCCTGTTGTTTGGACGCGTTCCCATGACGGCTGCTCGGAGGAGGCAGGGAGCCCTGCTGCGGCGGTGCAAAGTCGTTCGGTTCGTGGTTTTGCTGCTGGGACGGGTTCCCTTGGCGGCTACTGGGAGGCATGATGGAGCCGGGCCCCTTTTTGGTAGCCACAGTGGGCTCCCTGGTGGAAGGGGCGGCATTCGCTTGGAGGCCCAGTTCCCGTGCCAGGGACGAGTTCGGGTCGTGATGCGACTCAAAGGTAGAGGGCTGGGGTGAGGAACTGCGGAATGCCGGATTGATGCTCCGGTGGAACTGCGCTACCGAGTAGTTCTCGTCGGGGGCCTCGATGGATGCGATGGACTCGCGGTCTTCCACGTCGCCTCGGCAGAAGTTAACGTACTTGGGCGGGTCGGGAATTTCCTGGCCGGTGCCCCTTTCGTTGATGAAGTGAATGATGTCCTTTTCCACCTCCATGTTCTCCAGCGACAGCCGGACCTTTTCGCACGACGAGTCGTCGCTCACGCAGACGGTCGAGGCGATGTTGGCAAAGGTCCACAGCGAGTTCTTGGTAAAGTCCAAACGCTCCTCCTCGAGGTCCTGGAATTTGTCGGCGGCGGCCTTCCACTCCCGGTTCCACCGAGCCGTCGTATCCTCCAGCGCCTTGATGGCGTTCTCGTACTCGGCATTGGTGGTGGCCAGACTGATCTGCGTCTTCTCCAGCTTGGCCTTGTTCTTGCGCTCCTCCTGACCCATGACCATATGGCCCTGGGCGAGGTAGCCCTTGATGCGGAGACAGTCCTGCTCGTAGCGGTCGCGCGTCTTGTTGACGGTCTGGGTTTGCTGGACCTTGATTTTGAGCAGCCTCTCGACCGTGTTCTGGATAATCTTCCGGCGTTCCTTCATGCCCCCGGCGAAGGCGGCGAGCGGCTCCTCGAGCTCCGTCTTCATCTGCATGGCGATGTTGGCGTGCTGTTTGGCCATGGACTCGACCTCGCCCCGGACCGTATCCAGCGACGCCTTCAGCGTGCCCATTTCTTGCGAGCCCAGCGGCTTCCGGCTGAGCGACAAGAGCTTGCGCGCGTACTCATCCTCGAGGCTGGCGCGCGCGGCATAGAAGGAACGCAGCTCGTCGTTGGTCTGCTTGGCGGCAAGCATGCGGTCGAGGAGGGGCGTCACGCCGGCATCGTCCTTGCCCCAGAAGTTATTGGCGACTGTCGGCGACGCGGCCGTGTCAGTCGAGGCGTATCCGCGTGGCAGCCGGTCGCGAGGGTTCGGCGGGGCGGCAACTTACATGACAGGGTCACCGTCGGCCCTTCTGAAGGGGCACCCATGATGGCTCGATTCGCTCACTCTCCAGGCCGCAACGCAGCACGGAGCGATTGCGGCGCGAGGGTTCGGGAAAACGGAGGTGGGTATGGATCTATAGACGGAAATATCAGGCGGATGATGTGTGTGGTGGCGGTAGCGCAGCAGGCCCAACCGGATCGGACCGTAGTGTGTGGTGTATTATTTGGGCACAGCAAGGTCGACGACGCCGCTGCTGGTGCCCAATGGTGCTGCTGCCGGGTCGTGGCTTCGTCGATGTCGGAATGCGGATGCCACGTCGGAAGGGGGGAAAGGCAAATCAGTCCTTGGTCCAGCCTCACACGGTCCGAGGCGTGTCGTGGATCAGGAAGACGAACTGACGGGCGTGGGTGGGATGGACCGCATGGAGGAAATGGTATTCCGCCCGCTCCTCGCATGCATGGAACGTTCAGTCCCCGCTACGCCGTCCAGGGATCCAGTTTAGGTCATGCCTTGGAAGCTGAATTGGGTATTGACCAGGACCCAGGCTGGACGTTGCCGCGCAACCGTGGTCTTCACCGCAAACGCCAAGCGGAACCCGCGAAGCTGCTGTGCGTATTCCTTTAGGAAAAGGGGTCCTTGTGGGCTGAAACTCGGGGAAGGATGCAAAGTCGTCTGGCCTATGGGGTGAATGCTGGCGTTCGAATACGATACCGCAGACCCTGCCGGTCCTGGCCTCTTATGACTTGCCGAAGCAGTTGAACCCGAGAACTGTTGGGACTGGCTCGTGTCGCGTGGCTGGTGTCGCACATCACGGATGGATCTACAGCTCCAACGTGGGCCTTTTAGACCGTGGACGGGCCGGACTGGCCGTGGGCTCTGACCAAAGCAGTAGTACTAATGGGTGTTTGAAGATATGTAAGTGCACACATAGGTAAGTACCGACAGGGCTTGCAGACAGGTACATAGGGTCATACGGGTTCGTGGCATCCATTCCGCGCCTGCTTCTCCCGGCCATGTATTCCTACATTCGACACGGCGCAGACGAGAGGCGAGCACAACGGATGGAAAACACGAAGGGCGGAAGTAAAATGGTACAACAGACTCGTCCAACCAAGACCCCCATAGACCGAAGAAAGTCACCACTTCGAACAACCATTGGCCCGTCTGGGGACTTGCACTCAGGTCATCATGCTGTATTCACTCGTAATGTTTCTATATACTCTGTCAAGCTGTGTCGTGTCATTTTGTTTTATTCGCAGACCGCAACCAAATGAGCGGAAGAAGGCTTGCGAAGCCTTCCCTTGAATGGACACACAAGTCACGTACCTACTCGACAGGGGCAACGACCCTTTTCGCTACTCATTACTATACCGCTCCTCTCAATCGAGCACTTCGACAGGCGAGGACCGGGACGACAACAAAATGCAAAAGAAAAAACTATGGACCTGTCTCACACTACCTAAGCACTACGCCTCTGCATTAGCTCACCACATCGTCCTTGGCCCCCTCGACGCCTTGGACCTGATCACCATCTGACTTCTTGTCTACGGTTTCTTCCAAAATGGACTCGCCCGCCGTATTTGATGCGAGCGTCTTGGTTTCTTCTTGTGTGGGGCTCTCCTCAATGGCTGTCTTTTCGCTGGTCGCTGCTTCGGTCTCCTTGTTGTCGTCGACGGGAATGCTCGTCGTCGCTTCCGCGGGCTTGGGCGTCTGCGTTTCTTCCTTACTCTGGAGAGGGCTTTCGACCGCTTCTGAACCGCTTTCGACCGCTTCTGAACCGCTTTTGACAGGTTCTGAATCGCTCTTTGCAGGCTCCGCCTTGATGTCTTCGTCCACCGTCATGGTGCCCTCCTCGTCGATCGACCAGAGGACCCGGGTGGTGGAGAAGCTCAGGACGGGCTTACCATTTGATGCCGCCGCAGGGCTCGGGCTCTTGCTCGTGGTGGGGGCTCGGCGTTGCGGGCCCCTTGCGCGTCCCTTACGAGCATCCTGGAGGGGCGCCTTCTCCTTTACTTCCGTCTCTTCGGGCTGCGGCTCCTCCTTCTTGACCGGCGCCTGAGGGCCTAGCTGCAGACGCTTGTTCAAATCCGACATAAACCCAGCTTGCAGGGCGGCAATTTTGCCGCCCGCAGGCCGCGCCGGCACGGCGGGTTTCTGCTTCGGTACACCTTCGGGCTCCTTGGCACCCGCAACTACTTTCGAAGGCCGCGCCGGGATCTGCGGCTTGGGACGGTCGGGGATAGCGGGCTTGTCGTCCCCGGACCCCTGCTTCCTGGCCGGTCTCGCAGGAACCGGGGGCTTCTCCGAGGTAGCCGACGTAGGCTCACTCTCGTCCTGCTGGGGCGTCGATACTGTAGTAGTAAATTGCAAAGAATCGGGGGTGTCCTCCCAGACATCACGACTCGGGAAACGGTTGGCTGACGTAGGCCTTGAGATCTGTAGTCCCTTGGACAGATGGGGCTGGCCCTCGACCCAAGACGGAGGTCGCTGAGTGCGATGCAGGAAGCTGTCCGGGCTACGGTCCTCCTTCTCGGCAAGCTCTTCCTGTCTCCTGGCAAAGGCCTGGGCAGCCGTCTCTCCTTCGCGGATGGTGAGATCCGCCGCCCCAAGTTGCCGCTGAGAGCTACGGGCCTCTTCCATAGGCTCGGGGGTGGACACCTCGGCAGTCGCGTACACGCTGTTAGGGGCGTCTTCCCAGACGTCACGACTGGGGAATCTCCGGTGGTGCTCCTTAAGCTGATCGGTCTGGCCCAGATGCCTGTGTTCGGCCTTTCCATCGTCCGGGAATAGAGGCTCGTACTCTTCGACGTCGTGCAGAGGGGTGGACTGCACCTCATACGATGGCTGGCTGTAGATACTAGCAGGACGGCTGGCAGGGCGACTCCTGGGGCGATCCATCTCGAAAGCACTGCCGGCTCGCTCCGGTGGGGGTTCTACAGCGGCCGTCATATCATGGGGCGAGGGCCCCTTGGCAACCTCGTCCGCGGCCAGGATAGGGGCATCATAGTGGTCCTCAGTACGGGCGCCCGCAGCCGAAGTCTCGTCGCCATACTTAAGGAAACCCTTGTGGCCGGGGTCATCGACGTGGATGACACCGTCGTCGTCTGTGTCGTCGACGGAGATTTCGGGTCCACTGAAGCTGTTCCTCAGCGGCGAGGTAACACTCTCACCGCGCTTGGCAGCGGCCGAGGGGGGCCGGGAAGTCGACTTGCGAATGGCGTATTCTTCCGAGGCTTGGTATCCGGCTTGCTCGCTCGGGGTTCCGACGTAGTCCTGGGTACCTATAATGTTTTGGTTAGATGTGTACCCAAAGTGTTGTACGCGGGTTGTTTGTTTTACCGAGTCCAGCACCGCGGCCGGCAGTGTCTCGAACAATCTTGTTGAGCTCGTCGCTGCTCCGTGAGAAGTCTTGGACGCGTTCGTGTCGGTTGTTGTAGACTTCCCACTTCTGCACCTCGGGGTGCTTCTCGTAGTATGCCTTCTCGAGCTTGTCCGTGGGGGGCAAGCCGTGGCCGTGGAGGCCGTAGCTGCCGGGCGGGACCGATTCGAAGCCGGAGCGGGCGCTGAGCTTCCTAGTGTGGTTGCGGCCGCTCTTGTTGGGCGTCTCTACGCCAGCCCCGGGCGCCGGCGAAGGGGCCTGGACATCACCCGCCATGTGAATCAAGGGCACCCGCTGCCCGATTTCGGGAATGCCGTGCTCGTCCTCAGCGTGGCTGTCAGCCTGCGAAAGCTGACTGGTGGTACTGGCCTTCTTCCGTAGGGTCGGGCCGTTGCCGGGCACATCGCTGCTGCTGGGCCGGCCGATGCCGTACGATGCGGCCTTATCCGAGTCAGTACGCGTGACGGCCATGACACGCTGCTTGGCGCTCTGGGCTGGCACCGTCGGCTTGGGGGCGTGGAGCTTCAGGTCCTCGGCAACCATCCGAGTCTGCTCGGGGGAGCCGGCCTCGCCACGTGCCACGTCGGGGGACGCGCCCAGGTCTTCGGTGACGGCGGCGTACTCCTGGCCCTCTTGGCCAAGCGTGGGCAGGTCCACGCTGCTGGACCGCTCGTGGGCATCTAATGAAGTGCCCAGGCCGCTCGAGGGCCGGCGCTGCTTCGAAAAGCCCTCATTGAAAGGCGACTGAGCGAAACGTTCGGGGTTGGGCGAGACGGACCGGTTCAGCTTCTTGGGGCGGGGCGGGATCATGGGCATCGAGGGGCCGGTTTCCGACTCCTGGCCGCGCGCGGGGCGGGGCGGGATTGCTGGTGTCTGTTGCATCGTGGTGGCTGACATGCTAGGTCTTCGTCTTGGACTGGGGATGTCGGACTATACAAAACTGGTGGTGCCGTCCTGTCTGGCGCAATAAGGGCTGGCTATAGGCGGGGGCTGAGACCTGGAGACGCAGGCGGCCTAGATCAGCAAGTGATCAAAACAGACTGAGTCGTGCAAGACGAAGGGGGGACGGGGGGTTGCAGGGCCGTGCAATACAAAAAGGCGGCATGCCAATCATGGGTTCGAGGGGGGGGGGTCAATCCTCCTCGGTTGGGCAGAAACGCGAGGGGAGTATTGGCCGGGCACGGGGACGGATGGCAAGGGACCGAGAGGCAACTGGCTGATGCTCAATGGGTAATTTAGGGGGCAGGGAAGTAGTCGCAACGGGCATACACACCGCATAAATGCCTCTACTCTAAAAGCGCGGCTGGTGGGAGCTGGTAGTAGTAAGGTACTGGGAGGTGCTGGTGCTGATGCAGGCGGCCCTGGCTGACGGGGAAAGGCGGTTTGGCGGTATCGGGTCGTCTCGTGGTGTCGTGTAAGTGGTGGCTGCTATGTATTCGTGGCCCTTTTTCCCTTTCTCTAGACCCGGTCTAGGCTGTGGTGATCACGCTGCCGTCATCTGTTAGCTCACGGCGATAAAAAAGCTAAATGACAGCTGTCGCGCCTCGACAGGGGGCGACGGTGGGGAGGAGCAAAGGGAGCGCGAGATAAAGAAGGGCGTCGGTCGTCACTATTGGACAATGGGAAAACGGGCTGCTCGCAAAGCCAGGCGCTGCGTTCAGACCGCGTTCAGGAACCCGTGAGGGTGAGGAATGCCCGCCGTCCGGACACCCTCCCACCCACTCGCAGCTGCAAGTGGATGGGGCGTCGCAAGATGGAGCTCAAGCAATGCCACCGGAGAGACCGTTATTGTGTGCGAACAACATCCCCCTTTTGGTGCCGAAGCTTGCCGTGGCGAGCAACTTTTTGCTCGGCAGCGGCGGGGCAATGCCGTCACTTGCGAGGCTTCCACCTGAGGAAAGCTAAAGTCTGGCCGAGTAAAGTCACGGGCGACGGCCGGAGAGTTCCTCCAAGGCGTGGTGATGACGCTTTCCTCTCATGCGCGCCGCTTTCTCTACGTCCCCTTCTCGGGGAGCTCCCACTGGAAGACAGGGACGAAAGGGCTTCGTTCAACGAAGCAGCAATACTTACAGCAAGATGTTCGCTCCAGGGGGCTGTTGGTTGTCTGGCAGGCCCGGCAGTGGTGGGGGCGGGATGGTCTGTCGTCTTTTATACTCGGTGACCGGAGGTAGGGATGGATCGTCTGAGAGAGTTGGACGAACTTGGATGGATTGGCAGCCGGTTGATAGTTTTCGATTGGCTAATACAAGAACGCTGTAACAGTTCACGAGAGTGAGACCGGACGGGCGGCAGGTCTGTTTGTTATATACTCGGTTCCGGCGGTTGGGCCAGGCGGTAGGCGGGCGCTTTAACATCCATGGAAAATGATGCTGGGTCGATCCTGTGAGTAAGTACCTATAGATAGGTATCATGGGCTGACAACTACTACAGCAAGTACCTCCGCACTTGTGGACGTAGGTACCCCAAGTACCGTCCATACTGGCGTTTCTGTCGGCAGGTACTGGGGTTTCAATTAGTTACGACAACATCAACAACCCGAGCAGGGATGCCCGACGTTGTCGCTTAGGTGAGAGGTTCCACGATCCACGGCGCCCCCTTTACGACGCAGCCTTAGAGTAGACTTCTGCCGGTCGTCACCAGTATCGGCCGTACGCAACCTTCTTAACCATTGCCCGACCACCTAGGCCGGGGCGCAACCACCGTCTTCTGACCCTTCTGGGAGCTGCCCGGGGCTGAGAGGAGGAGCAAGGCACCTGAAGCCGACTTCCCCATGCTAGACTCCCAGTGTTGGAGGCAACGGTGAACAAGCTCCCATTCATGGATGGATCCCGGCTGTCTACCTCCTGTGTTCGCAGCTCATCCCTTGGAGGACTGTTCATGGATGGCTTGCCGGCTGGGTCTGCTGGGTCTGCTGGGCTTGCTGGACCTTCTACATTAAGTGTAGGGGGGGCACCAGCCCGTGAAAAACGGTTTGGAATCAGCGCGGACCGTCATTCGCTGGCCGGGGTACACGCAAGTATTCCCAGATTTCCCTGCCATCATGATCCCGGGGGCGGCTGCAAAGGGCCTAAAACTAGTGGGGAAACTTGGCGACGCTGGCGGCAGATAACGACGAGTACAGAGAGGTACCTGACGGCCTTGAACGGCGCTGTATAGTCGTACTCAACCGACCTACTTCGGGGCGTGGTCCCGTCATCCAGCCCTGTTCCTTTGCAGAGGAAAGAGAAAAAAAAAGTCCGACGGCAGCCCCAACTCCCCATCCGAGAAGCGCATGGCTATCAACTCAAACAAAGGCCTGATGGCCACCGGCCTCATGCGGCGGCCGCTCACGGTCTCCCTCCAGAAGTACCTACTGCCGTCCGTACGCGTAGCCGCAATCGCGATCACGAACAGAAGCGTCGCCGCGCTACGCAGACACCGGCCGCACGGGTTCAATCTTTCAATGCGTGTGACCGTGTCAGCCACAGCCAGTCAGAAAGCCCGTTTCGGGGGGCAGGTTTCGGTCGATGGCCCGCCCCACGATCCCCCTCCATCACAGCAGTACGATGCACCCGAGGCGACCCTCCTGCCGCTCTCTGCCTCTGTACACTGTGCCGGCCCACGATACTCGAGCCTCTAGACCCAGAGTCCTTTGAAATCGTATGTTTGGCTAGATGGCAGCAACGGGGCCGACGAGGCGCCGGCTAAGGTACCGTTGGGGCTTTCCATGATGATAACGTTACTACATAAATATCAGCGGCTTTACAAATCTATTTGGTAAGTCGAGGGAAAGCTAGGTAGTTCGTCGTATGTTCGTGGTTTTGACCGAATGGGACAGACATAAGGCCAGCACCCGCCGGAGGCTTTTAACGCACTGTATATCCATGCTAGTATTATTCGTATGTAGCCTTCGGCTTGAGCCTCTGGGGCCGGCGTCAGCCTCGGCAAGCTCTTGTACCTTGGATTACCCCGGCATCCCTCGTGGAACACAACCTGCCTGCGAGTATACCAGCTGGGCACGGGTTCCCCCAGTCGTGTCTAAGCTCACCTGAGCTACACGCAGCTCTCGTCGTTGCCGTGGCCCGATCCAGTCATCTGACTGGCGATGTAGCACATGCGTTGGCGCGCGGTCCCGAGCAACCTGGCAATGACCAACAAGGCTTGCTGATAAGTAGAGGATCGGTGCGTGTGGACACCCGGATCGTGGCTGCGTGGGTTGGATGATTGAAGCGGTCAACAAAAGATTAAGGGCCCGCGAGCACAGCGGGAACGCCGTTCTATTTCAGGCTATCCGTTCTGGTTTGGCTCTTGGGACTCAAGTCGCACCGAACCCCTCATCCGGCGAGTCGGCAGCAGCCGGTGCCTTTTGGTCATATCTATCCTTCCATCGGTTCATTGCAAACCTCTCTCTTCACCCGTTTACCGTTTCGTACTGGGCCCTGGCTTCGCTTCCGATTTGCCGTCTCGTCCTAGGTGCACAGCCTGCGGGTTTATTGAGGGGGGAAAAAGTAGAAGCCGAACAGAAGCGTCGCGGATACCATGCGAGGCGCCGCTTTAAGTGAACCCCTCAACTTTGGGATCGTGGCTCCGTTTCGGTGCAGGACGGCGTTCCTGTCGAGAGGCACACGCCCTGGAAATGTGGGCTCTGGGTGGCGTAAAAGATGCGTCTTGCATCGCCCATCCGGTTCCAGGTTGCCAGTACTTCCATGTACACCACGGCAAGCACTGCATAACGGCGCAGGACGAACAAGTTGAGAGCAGCAGGTGGGCAAGTGGGTGGGAAGTCGTCTTGGCCCGTCGGTGACACGTTCACCCCACACGGCCGCGGGAGCCGTTGTGAGGGGCGTTCCATCGCAATCGATCGGGAGAAGAGCATCCAAAACGGTGGGTGGGAGGGAAGCAAGGAGCCCGTCCGTTTGGCCGGAATTGGAGAAGGCGGTCCGTCCCCTCCGACTGCCCACCTCCCCTCACCTCACCTCGCCTCACAGCGGCTCTGGATGACGACTCTGGATGACGACATTTTCGAGCGGCGCCCCAGCGACGCTCTGTGGGTTCTCCGTATTCAGTTTGATGTAACGACACAGGGCTAAGGAGAGCCGTTATATCAACCGTTGCGAACGGGGCTTCCCGCCAAGATACATGGTTGAATAGGGCCCGGTTCGTGTGTCCTGAGGGTTTCGACGCGTGGGTACCTGTCTCGGGGTATGTACGTACATGTAGTACTTGGGACTATCGAGACACCACGTCCCACTGGAAGCTCTGTGGAAACAATGGGGAGCTGGGAACATCAGGACCCAACCAACCAACCGACCAAACAACTACCGAGTGGGAGGCCCTTGGCCCGTCGTATCAAACGGCTGGCCGGTTCTGATGCGTGCGTGGCAGGCCCGGGGTTATTAGACCTCATATGAAACGCAGGCATGTAGTATTGTCGTTGTCGCGCAGTAGTTACATGCATAGCTCCCATGGGACGTGGGATCGGATAAGATCTTCCTCACACATACACACACATCCATATACATACACACGCGCGCGCGCTGCACATCTAGTCCTATCGCTACGCCAAGTCTCAATGCCCGGAAGTCTAGAACCAATCCACTTGCTGCATGGACATGGTTTCCGTCGGTTTAAGTCGTCGGCCAGCTCACCTGCCTTTCTTCCCTCAACCCCGTTGGGAAGGCCACGCGCGAATTGAAAAGAGATACGGCGGCCATCCGCTGGCAGTACCACCCCAAGGGTCTGGCCGGTTCCCCTGTCTGGAAGGTGGGCGGTGATAGAGTGGCACGTGGGACCATCGAGTCATCCAGGAAAGCGTTCCTGAACGTCCCATCAAAGCTAGCCGGGGCTGTATAATGGAGCGAGCTGCGAAGTTCGGAAGGTATTGTAGATCTATCCATGCCCGTCTTTTCTCTGGTACCATGGCATGAGCTGGCACCAGAAATGTCGAACTATCGAGCAGACCAACGCCATCGTCCTTTCATTGTCGCCGCTGTCCCGTACGGTCAACCCGACGCCCCGGCGCATGCAAACCCGCCTGGTCTCAAAATTGCAATGGCAGGCGGTGCGCCCGAGTGTTGTCAGGTCATATATGCGGCACCGGTCAGGTCATATATGCGGCACCGGTCAAGAGGAGCAACAAACGCCCAGCTCTTTGCGGGCAACAGAGCCCGTCCGATTCGGAAACAGGAGGTATCTTCCAGTCAGCCAGTTGAAAGCAATACGCAACAAGTACCAAGTCAAGTAATCGTCAAGCCATACAGGTCCAATACGCCGTTAGCCACAAGCCGGGAATGCTGAAGTCATGCTTTTCCCCAAAGTCTAGGCCACGCCCATAGGCCTGTTCCCCCAATTCCTCGGTCAATCTCGGTCCCCGCTGGTGGCATATGCAACATGGAGTTGGGACCCTTCTTATATGCGCATCTTTCCGCCCTTTCCCTCGAAGCTGCCGCGTGCGAGCCGTGTCCGCGACGAAGAATAGAGGCCAAGCACAGCTTATACAATCATCTGCGCAACACCCTGTCCACCCAGCGTCTTGCTGCCAACAAAGGCCTGGCCCTTGATGCCGGCAAGAAGGTAGGACACGGCAGTCAAGGTGAGGAACACGGCAGCCGCAATCAGACTTGAGGCGGTGCCGTCGGCCAAGCTTAGCCACTGGATTAGGCCCATGACGGCGTAGGCAGCAGCGCGCATGTAGTTGGTCTCGATTCTCCGGATGTAGGCATCGAACGTGCTGGAAGTCGGGCAGATCCGGAGCAGCAGCGGTACTTCGACGAACAGGATGATGAAGGCAGACATTCTGCAGACAGAGCGGGCGGCGTCAGTCACTTGTTGCCGAGGCCGCGAAAGGGGGCCAGGGAGGGGCAGAGGAAGGTGCTTACATGGCAATGATGCTCACGATACCGTGCCAGATACCCAGAGTGAAAGTCGCAGTGATAATGTTGGACAATCCTAACGCAAAGCAGAGGATCATGGACAGAATGCCCAGCCTACCGGGAGGGAGTCATGTTAGCGATCCCGCTCGTTGCATGACATTCTTGAGCATAGACCGTGCCAAATCGAGCCTCACGTCCTCTCGGCGCAAATTCGAGCCGGGATGGT
Source organism: Nigrospora sphaerica (assembly GCA_018287875.1). Lineage (NCBI taxonomy): Eukaryota > Fungi > Ascomycota > Sordariomycetes > Amphisphaeriales > Apiosporaceae > Nigrospora > Nigrospora sphaerica. The sequence continues at coordinate 2,146,840 of JAGVVL010000017.1, forward strand.
CGTGGTCGAAGCCGATACAGATCGCGAAAACAAAAAGAAGGTCGTCTTACCACTGGCCGTAGATGCCTGTCGCAGATGCCTGTTAGTCGCACATGTTCGGACATGACTGCGTCGGAGTAGACGGAAACGCTGAGGGCGGGAGCACGTACTGAAGTTTCTCGTCGCGAACTCATCCTTGAGGCCCATCGTGGCGACTGTTATGATCGGATCGCTGCAGCGAAACACGGGAGCGCTATCTGCGGGCTGGGAGGTGACGACGATCTGCCGACGGCGGCGGCGGCGGCGACTAGAGCGACGGGAGATAGTGCGATGGAGGCACAGGCAAATGGGCCGGGAACTCGGACAGGACGGGGGGTGCAAGATTGGTCGGAAAGGCGAGCAGGGAGTTCAAGAGATGTTGCGATTGCGAGTACCAAGTAAAGTCTGAATGCGACAGGATCTGTTGATGTTGGCTTGAGACCGGAATGGACGAAGGCGGCGTGAGCAGCAGAACAAGACCAGATCGCCAATTGGAGCTCAGTTTTGTGGATCGTTTGAGAAGGTGCCTTGTAGGCATGCACCGTCGCACAGATGGCAGGAGGCGGGAGCCCTGAACCTGAAGGGCTGGTTGACGCGCCCCCAAAGCTTGAGCCCAGGTGCAACCTGTTGGAAGTACCCAAGCCGCCAAACGCGAGGTCCCTCTGTCTTTCCCGTTGCCGCCAATTCCGGCGCAGCGACGGGGTATAGGTGGTGGTGCGGGGGCGTACCCAATCCGAGGGAGGAAAACCGCCTGTAGGCCCTCTTCACCCTCTCGTTTTCACTACTTCCCCGGGGGTCCTGAGCTGAGACTTTCAAGGTCGGTCCTTGGCGCTGAGGCTCGGCTGGGATGGATGGGACGGACCTGCCTATAGGACGGGCAGATGGGGGTTGGGATGAATGCTCCGTACGGGGCCCTTACACAAGGTAGTTCTCACCCCAAAACACCCACGGATACGCTCTATCAATCGCCAAGCGTCTTACAGTGGCTAGGGCTGTTGGGTTTCTTGGGTCTCTTCCGCTCCCCCCTCGACTGGCACTTGCAGGCCCAGTCTCTCAGGTGGCCGTAGGGTCCTTGGGCAGGTGGTTGGTTTGGATCAATCCTCGGGAATGCCTTCTGTGCTCCTCTCCTGTTCGGATCTTACCTAGGAGGCGGGGCCTCCCTGTAAAGAGCCCCGTACCTACCAGCCTGTTTGGGACTGTGTATGGGCAGCCCCGCTGTCCTGGGGAGTGAGCGGGTCAGTGACTAGACGAAGGGCTGTTGGGTTGGTATTAGGTACCTCTTCCTTCTGTCTCCACGTTCAGACCCTGACTGGATTTCCCGTCAATTAGCTTGAGACGAGGCGGGCTTCCGGATGAGTACCAGTATATATTGAATCCGATGACTGGGTGGTTTTTCATATATCCACGGCGTCCACGACACGGAGAGGTAGGTCCCTGGGAGGAGGAGAGATGGGGAGAGAGCCGAGGAGTGACTGACCTGATGCACTTCAACGGCTGCCGGCCTGTCTTGCAGAGCTTGGCCACGTTGTCCGGTTCGGAAGTGACAGCTCGTCGGACTTTTACCTCTGCTTCTGCACCTGTTGTTTTCAGCGCTCTCCTTCCTGCGACTGGGGAAGATCCAGGCGGCGCAGTTAACGAGGGCCCCAATTCGAAACAAGTTTCAAATCTCAATGATTTGACAAGCGCCCCCAAAGCAGGAGGAAAGCTCTGACGCTTGTCGGACGATGCTCGGATGCTTTACTGCGCCCGGGTGAAACAGGCCGACTCAATGATGGGGTGTGACAAGGGCCGTTCCGTACGAAAGTGCGTGAGGCTGCAAGTCATCTACCGCCTACGTTTCCACGGAATTATATAAAATCCCAACCTCGCTTCGTGACCACGCCGCGTCGTCCGCTATTAGGCACCGAGATTGTATTGGATTCCAGCCAAAGAGCATTCGTATTGTCCGTCCTGGTGTCGTGGCTGCCTAGCCAGCTATTGCGTGTCTCATGACGTATGCCGGGCTATGTCAAGAGGCTCAGTCCGGCATTCACCGCTGCCGCAGAGCCGCCGTCCAGCGTTTCCTCACATACCAATCCACTCGTGTGCCTGTGCCTAGGGATTTGGGTACATTCACATCGCACCCATAGTCATGTGGCAGGAAGAAGCAACTAAGATCGGCCTGTATTCCCATTGTTTGCAGAAATTCATTATCTTTGCGGGATTTCCTCCTCCAACGATGGCGCCCCATCAATCCTGGCGACACAGTTGGTTCAGATTGCCGCATCTATAGCTAGCCAAACGCGCCTCGGAATCATGTATGTCGTCGGCAGAAACCCTCAGGGCACCAGACCTTTGCCCGCGGCCAAAAAGACGGCTCCACGGCAAAAAGCCCTCGCGACTCCACGCTTAACCGTAGACCAGCTTGAAGATGTCGTTGAAGACATAGAACGAGCCGCCCTCGGGCAGCAGCTGGAAGGTCTGGGTGTAGTTCATGGGGCGCTGCTCCTCGTCAACCAGAAGCTGACCAGTGACGAGGACAAGGACGCCGCCGTTGATGCTAGGCTGGGCATCGAGGGTAGAAACCTGGTGCTTGACCTGCTGGAAGGGGAGGTTGCTGAGCTTCTCGACGATGGCGTTGGCGCCCAGGCTAGCAGATGACTCGAAGGTCAACATGGAGCCCTCGCGCTGCGATCCCGACGTCAGCTAAAGCACCATATACTCTTTGGGTCCTACTCACGTAGAGAGCCGAAAGCTGCTTCCGGTCGCTGTCGAACTGGGAGTAGTAGAAGGTCACGAACTGAGCTGGACGCGCAGGTTCGTCAGTATTCAATATCCGTGCTGCCTGCCGAGAACGATGCGCCCTATGCGACGCCTCGCAAACGGGGTCGGGGGTGGAACTAACTCGCGACTTCCTCGAAGTCTGTTTGTATGTCAGCAACTGCCTGTCTCGCGCAAGGCCGCACAGCAAGCCCGTCGGGGCCTGAACAGCCGGGCTTTGATGCTGGCATGCGATGCAATGGCCCGCGTGCGGGGGAAAGGGAGAGAAAACAACTCACTGGCAGCCATCTTGCCTGGAAAACGACACAGGAAACCGGCGGTGGGATCGTCGAGTTGGGGGAAGAGATGGGGCTCGCGATGGGGGCTCCTTGTGGACGGGATGGTGGTGTGAAAAGTAGGGTATAAGGAGAAGAGCTGGTGAGGCTGGTCGGCGGTGGTTCCTTCGGCTTTTGGAGGGGCATGTATTTTTCGTGATCAAGGCGCCAGGTTGGCGGGGTAAGGCCGCGTTTAGAGCATAACAAACCCAATCGGCCTAACAATCCGAGCTGGCAGATTTGATTACCTAAGGCACCACCCCGTTGCAGCCCGACGCCCAAACACGCCCAGCCATCAGCCCAGAATCCCTATGCGACGGGCAGGTTTAAACTCGTGACATCCAGCCTTGTTCCCTTCTTGTCATTGAATTGGATGACACTGACACGATACTACTGCTGCCCTATCTGAACCTAACCAATTCTTCTCCAAACTCGACCAGCGCCTGACCAACGGTGGCCCTCTGCTTTCGTCCAGCGTGCAGGACCGCACTGGTTCCCGCCAAGATACCCTTACCCCTATACATACGAATAAGTGCCAGCTTACTTATGCATCATCCCGATAAGGCGAGCCGCTTCTCTCCCATTGGACCGACTTACAGCCACCACGCCAGCACCGGCTGAAGGCTTGCCCACCTGGACAAATGACGCCGGGACTTGAGAAGCCCCGGGCTGGCAACCTCCAGAGGATCGCGTCCAGTGGCCTGGATGCCTCGCGGTTGCTTCGCCGGAGAACGTTCCAGACGCGCCCTCGTCCGGCTTCGGTGACCTCGTTGGACCAAGTGTTCGACACCCAACAGAATGGCGAATACCCTCAACTACCAAAGCCGCGGCCTGCCCAGGATGACGGCATTTCCATCGACACCTTTGGCGTGTCCGAGATGAGGGACAACTTCTTTGATGCCTACTTTTCGCCGCCCAGGCCCGTTGATCTGGAGGAGCTCATGGAGCAAGCCGAGCGCACTCTGCCGTACGCATTCCGCAAGCAGGACCCGCTGTCCATAACCAACTTCTTCCCGAGACAATGGCACGAGGTCAAGAGTTTTGTTCGCCGCATCACGACCACAAGGGCCGGCATCAAGCTGCTCAAGTCCTTTCTTGCCTTCTTCGTCGCCTACGTCCTCTGCCTTGTACCCGCCGTTCGGAGCTGGCTTGGACGGTACGACTACGTCATGGTGATTTCCGCCATCATGAACCACTCCGGTAGGAGCCTAGGCGCCCAAGTCGAGGGCGCCATCTTCACCATCCTCGGCACCGCGACGGGACTGGGTTGGGGCGCCCTCGGCTTGTGGTTGTCGACCTCCTCCGTCGCCGCCCGTACCGGTTTTGGTGGTATTCTTGCCCTTTTCCTGTTCGTTTACATCTTCTTAATAGCCTGCATTCGGTCTTACTATATTCGCACTTACCAGCTCGTGATATGTGCCGGCATAGCCATCTCCTATACCTGCCTCGCCGAGGTGTCCGGGGATAGCGTTTCCTGGTCAAAGCTGCTATCTTACGGGCTGCCCTGGGCCATTGGCCAAGCCATAGCCTTGGTGCCTTGCATCCTTGTCTTCCCTGACGCTGGGGCTCGACCTTTGGCCGTGGCCCTTCACAACGCCTTCGAGGTCATGATGGTAGGCTACGTGGTACCCTACGCCGGGGCGAACACTGAAAACATTCACTAGGTTGGCACCGATATTACTCGCGTCGACAGTATCAGAGCGCGACGCAGACTTGCGCAGACGTTCGTCAATCTCTCTCAGGCCTACCGTGACTTGACTCTCGATTTTTCTATAACTCTCTTCGATCCCAAAGATGTGCTGCAGCTTCGGAACCTGCTCCAGGGTGTTGTTCGTACACTTCTGAGTCTCAAGTCCGAGACACGACTCTTTGACGACTTTGGCGACTTTGACAACACCGAAACGGCCAGCAGCGTGGGTAAGCCCGCCGATGCTGCCGATTTTGTCGTTCGCATCGCCGAAAGTCAGCCTGACCAAGAGGATGCTAGTGAGAGAGCGCTCCTTGGGTTTGTGGCAAGCAATCTGGCTGAGCCGACCGAGGTACTGATCCGGGCTATGAAATCGTCCCTGCAGAGCTCTGATGCCGTTCTCATGGACATGTGTGGCCACCGTCAGTATCTCGGGCCACCCCCCGAAGTCTCGGACGACGTGCTCGGATCGTTGGTCCGGCTGCGGAAATGCATCATCGCTTTCAGCAACGCCCAGGACAGCCTCCTGGCAAGCGAAAGACTTCCCCGCACATACGCACTCCACCCCGAAGTTGTCAAGCTCTTCGCATACTGCCGTCCCGTTCAACAAGCCGCGTCAGCTGTGGAGGCCCTGCTTGTCAAGGTCAACGAGATGCAACAGAGACGACCCAAATATCCCCGGTTTCACCTTCCGTCCTACCCGTTCTGGAAATCAATACACCGTACAAATGCGCAAGTGCGGCATGATCGCGGCGGGGTGACAGCAGGTGAGTAAAGTCCAACTCTCTGCCGTCCTTGCACTGACACGGGCCACGCAGGTTCGTACTTCAGAAGCTTCAGCGAAATTGCCGAGATCATCCAAGGCATCAAGTCAAAAAGCTTCCAGCCCTTGCCGCGCAGAAAGGGATTCGTTCAGCCGGGCACAGAAGAAAAGTCATACGCGACCATGACGGCAGAGGAGCTCGAGGACGACTCTTCGACGAAGAAGACACGCATCGGCCATTCCATATGGTCGGTTTTGCACCGCCTGCAGGGCTTCGAAACCCGTTTCGGTCTCAAAACAGCGACCGTTGCTTCTCTGCTTGCTTTGCCAGCATGGTTGCCTCAGAGTAAACATTGGTGGAATGAGTATGAAGTTTGGTGGGCCGTAGTTATGGCGTGGCTCATCATGGCCCCACGGTGAGATATCCCAGTCCCCGTCTGTGTGTGGCTCGGAACTGATCAGCTCCTAGTGTGGGTGGAAACATCCAGGACCTATTCACGAGGACACTCTGTGCGGTCCTGGGCGCGCTCTGGGGCGGTCTTTCGTACTACGCGGGCAACGGAAACCCCTATATCATTGCTGTCTTTGCCCTCGTGTTCATGGTACCCATGATGTACAGGTACACGCAAAGCACACACCCGGTGAGAAGCGTCTCCTACGCCCTCTTCTATTGACCCGTCGTGTTAATATAGCGGCAGCGGTCCGGTTTGGTAGGGTGTATTGCATTTACAGTCGTGTCGTTGGCAGAATACGCAGCCCACGGCCAGCCTTCTGTGGCCGTTGTTGCAGCGACGCGGGGCGGTGCCATTGCAGTTGGGGTTGTCGCCTCGATCGTGGTAAACTGGGTGTTGTGGCCGTTCGTCGCGCGGCATGACCTTCGGAAAGCGATATCTTCGATGCTCTTTTACGAAAGTATTGTGTATAGAAGTATGTACTTTTGGCCTCTGGGAGAGGCCAACGCTAACACCCGACTCAGGCATTGTATCCAAGTATGTGTATTACGAGGAAGGGGACGAGCCCACCAAGGAAGATATTGAGGCTTCAGAGAGGCTGGAGGGTCGTCTTCGGGAAGGATTTGTCAGATTACGCCAGCTTTTGGTATGGCTCCTCGCCCTCGTCTGCCTTGCTCGGTCGAACTAACGTATTTGCAGGGCCTCACCAGACATGAAATACGCCTGCGATCTCCGTTTGATCCGCTGCCTTATTCCGGCCTGATCGACGCCTGCGAGCGGTTCTTCGAGTTCATTGTCGCCGTTCGTCAATCGTCGCTCTTTTACCATCCCCGGTTTGTCCGAGACAACTCCGAGGCCGCTGCCCGCCTTTTGGCTTACCGTCGAGACGCTATTGCGGCAGTCTTGACCAACCTCTACGTCCTGTCGGGAGCGTTGAGAGCAGGCAGAAAGGTGCCGGTAAGCCGCTCCAGCCGACGACTTGGCGTAGCTTCACACGGAAGAGGTACTAATAAACGCGCAGAGATACTTGCCGAACGCGGCAATCTCCCGTCACGAACTGCTAGAACAGACAAAGGTTCTCGAGATGGAGCTTTCGGTGGACGCCGAATTCTCCGCCGATGAGAAGTCCGAAGTTAAGAAATGGGCGCAAATTTACAGCCACTCTTACAACGAGAGCCTGACGGGCTGTGTGGACCAGCTGCTACAACTGGAAAAGTTCGCCAAGGCCATCGTCGGCGAGTACGGGTGCGTATCGGCCAAGATTGGTACGATAGCTTGATACTAACCCATTTCTTCGTAGATTCGATACCGGTGAAGTCGATGTCCGTCCGTGAGCGGGGCTCAGTTGCTCGCTACGAGGCATGCCGAGGGAGCAAGCAGGGCTATTATATTTTAACCTTTTATTTTCTAATCATCAGAACCTGCGATCTCCCTTATCCATAGATTTCCAGGAGCGACTTCGCGAGCAGTTTCAGCCATTCGACTAGGAGAAATGTCTTGCTCTTGGCTGGCAACAAAATAGCAGCGACAAAGCAAGGGGCGTGTGGGTACCTAGTCAGTCGGTCATTGAGCTGCTGCGGGTTTCCTTTCATTCCGCTTGTTTTTTTCCGGGACAAAAATCATGAGCTGCCAGGGGTTATACCTCGTGCCATTTCGCTTTATTTATTACAAGTGCAATTCGTCCCTCTTGCCCGTGGAAAACTCGCTATTTTGACCGCAATTATCACCTGGGTAGTTTAGTCCGCTTCACAGTTCTGCTCGGCCATCACCTTCCAAAAGCAGGAGCGCCTCCCACAAGCAGAAGGAAAATGTCAAGCAGTGGCTCCCAGCATAAGCAGCCTCAAGAGAACGCTGGGTTGCGCTTCCAATATGGGAAGGAGAGAACGGCAACCCCCCCGGTCTTGAAAATGCCACGGTCCCGTCAAGACTTGGAGCTTGCAAAAGAAGAAACCCACGCCCCTGGACGTACTGAAAGTGCCCAATCATGTCCTCGGACGAAGCAGTCTTCGCGCCGCCCTCGCGCAGAGGAGAGCAGAAAGGAGGAACGCGGCACGGGGGAGCACCCCGACGGTCGCGACGATCATGAACAACGACCTATGACGGCAGAGGGGTGGAAGCGTGTATACCAGCGGCACACGCAGTCCACGGCGCAGTTTTCGGACGCCACCCTGTACATGGTGCGCACCATGCCCCGGCTGCTCCGCTAAGTCGAGAACATGGAAACAGCCGCTATCACCTTGGACGGTGACTCGCCCGCCGACGCCGTCCACGGCGCGGCCCTCGAGATGCCCCACGTGGGCGAGCTTTTGTTTGAGCACATGCAGCGCGAGTGGACGGCTGGGCAGAGACCCGCGGCTTGAGCGCGACGGGTGTCAGTCACCCCGTAGCCTGGGGTAGTTTACGGGGAGCGCAGGACGCCGCGACAGACCTCTCCGCGCCGAGTCAGCCGAGGTACTCGCCGAGCTCGCTTGAATAAGAACGACACGTAGGGGCTCGGTGGCGGGGGTCCTCACGGCGATAGACTACCCCAGGTCGGAGGCTCGCCCCCTCGTCCGAGACGCTGGATGGACGTCCCAGTCTATCCGTCTCCGAGGGGCCGGCAGCTGCACAAGGCACGAGTGAATGCCAAGGGACGGATGGTTGGTCTGTCCTTGATCTCGGACCAAGTCCCGGGGCGAGTAAAAGTGATGGTCAGAATCCAGTGCCAACAGAAGACGAATGCAACCCCAGAACGGTCCTCATGTGACCCGATAACTGTGAAGCTAACACAACGGAAAGGTTTTCCTTTCTGGTGCTTTTCTGCTTGCCTGCTTGAGGTGAAGCCAGACAGGGAAGGGTTACCTTTCGAGGTCGAGCCAGGGTAGCGGACGCCAAGCAACATGCAAGGCGCTCTTGTCCATCCTGCGTGTCTCACCTCTATTCCACAGGGAGACTCAGGTGCCAGGTTGCAGGAGGATCCGGGCGCCCGAGGGGGTCACCACGGGGTCAGCTGGCGGGAGAGAGGATGCATGACAGGGGGAGAGGCACCGGAGTCCGTCCACGGAGCTTTCACAGCGGCACCCACCCCGGGAAGACGACGGCGTCGCACACACACAAGCATCGCTGTCACTCCCGCAGGCCTAGGTTCGGTCGCGAGCCACATGACCAGGCGGGGCGCCCACGCCGGAAGCGAGCCGAAAAGCGAAAGTTGCGTCGGTACGGGGGCCCGTCGTCGCCGAGACGCCCGGGATACCCGAAACGGCATTCCTGGGGGAGTGGGGGGAGGGAGTAGACCATGCGCCAGGCTCGTCCATACGCCACTCGCGAGACGCACCGTGGCGAATCTTCCCTTCCGCCCTGGGGCGGGCAGACTAATGCGCATGCTGGGTGGTCATCAGCCAGCTAGTCCTCCGCCGCCGCCTCCCCGGGTCTTCTCTGTCCATCCGTTGACGGCAACCGGGACTTTGGGGGCGGCTCCGGAGCCCACGCCTACCCCGTCTTGAAACGGCCTTCCCGGAGTATGGAGGAGAAGAATCTCCCGGTCCGCGTTCACTAGTATTGTACACTATGAGGTCCATGCTGCCCCGGGGCCGGCTGGCCTCTCGGTACATGGCTTCCGAGGGGCAATGGAGAGACTAATCTCGACCCAGGAGACTGGCGGGCGCGCGACGACGACATGATAGGGCCAGGGCTGAGCGAGCAGCGCCACCGCGCCGCGGTTGCGTCTTCCTATACCGGATCTGCGGGTGCCACAACGGACCGGGGCGCGGCTGTGGTGTGCTCATGACATGTTCGCCTACTGGAACCCCCTCCCCACCCCCTTTTTTCATGATCTGCATTGCATTGCATTGCATACCTGGCTGCCGGGCCGCCTGCAGCACCAATCGCCTGGCTCCCCCAATATATCGCAGTCGCTTCCTCCTTCCGTGACCTAGGGGCCGCCCCGGCGGCGTCACGCCTTGTTCTTTCTTCCGTCCGCTCCACCGTTTTGCCGGCGGCCCCGATATCTGTGGGTAGCAAACCGGGTTCGTGGGGAGCTGACGGGAAAGCATCGAGCCTGCGATAACGGGGGCAGAACCCCAGGTATTTTGCTGAGCCTCGGCCCCGGCACCTGCTCCGCCGCCCCGAACCGCCAGCCAGCCAGCCCGATGCCAACTCGTACGGAGGCCCGTGTGTTGCTCTCTCCCGCGCAACGCGTGTGCGTGAGCCTTTGCATTTTGCCGCCCCTCGTGGCAACTGCCAGTTGTCTCGCATCGGGAACCGGGGGCGGGGGGTTTCCGATTACACAGATCTTTGGAATTGCTTCGTGAATGGCACATGGGCGCTGGGCTGGCCCGTCCAAGCTGGACGCTTGCCCTTCTTCCCCTCTTCCCCTCTTCGCCCTTTCCTCCAAAGCCAGCCCCGACAAGTCGCGTGCGCGTGTTGGCTCCGGATTCAACCGGCCCATCTACTTGGGTACGAGCGTCGCCACCCCTAACACGCGACTGCGGTACGACCGACCGACCTCTGCCAAGGACGTTTCCGAAAAAAGGTGCACCAAATGGGTCAAAGGGACCTGGGGGATCTGGCAAAAAGAGCAAGGGCAGTCAAGGATCTTGTCTCGGACAGTCCATGTGTCTACCCTAGCAAAAGTGACGCCTCACATTCCTGGCCCCCCCCCAAGTTGGTCGCGAGTATCATCAGCCTCTCTGGTATGCTGGATATGAAGGGGAAAAAAGCTCTAGGGGTGCGAGGCTGTCCCATCCATATTCCTCGGCACGCTGGCAGGCAATGCAGGCAGCAGAATAGAGAGGGAAAGAAGCACACATGACCGGACGAAGGAGATGGAAGATCTGGTTGGTCGGGGGGGGGGGCAGCTTTGGCCGTCCTGCCTCGTCACCGCTATATTGTTCGCATGAAGGATGCCGGCTGACGCCACGTGTAACGGAAGGCTTGAGGTTGCCTGGCCCTCATCCCGGTCCTGGTTTTCCCACGCCGACCGAACCGCCGTTCGGCCTTTTTTTTTCTTTTCTTTAGTCAAGTCACACCACACTACCGCAACCTGCTTGACCCCCTTCGACCACCATCGACACGGGTTACGGCAGGCCCCTGCGGAAACCACGCACGGGGCTCGCTCGTGCTGCCCAGCGCCGGCCGAGCCGCCGGCGGGGCGGTTCTACGGTGGGCTGGTTGCAAATAGCGCGAGCATGAGAACCGGGTGGTGAGTAAATGGATGACCCAAAGGGGAAAAAAAGCAAAGGCACAAGGCTTCAGCTCGTCGCTTGGTAGGTGACAGATCGCCGTTCCATTCTTTTCCGTCGCTTGTCCACACACAATGCCTTTCTTTTGATGCTCCCATCCCGAGCCAAAACCTCCCAAAGTCATCAAGGAAATAGCCAGCGCAAGCAAAAGGTGAGACCCAACGCTCCGGTACCGGCGCCGCGACGCGTCCATTCCCTGTCCCCATGTTCCCACCCCCGCCAACCCCCATATGTGATGGCCCGTCACAATGTGCGCTGTTTCGTGTTCCCTCCCGGGGGCGTAGTTAAGTGCCGCACGCGTTGCACGCAAGGAGGAAGAGATGCGAGAAATGACGAAGAGCAGATGGGGGGTCCTTCCCCCCTTGCTGGGAATTTGCCGCGGCAAGGAGCCGGTGAGAGGTCGGGGGAAAAAAAAAGTTTGCTGTGGCATGTTGCATGCCTGGCTCCTTGTTGTTCATTTCAACCTAACCACTGCCGCGGGATGCCGGAAAGGCGACGAGCGTAAGGCGGATGAGGATCCAGGCGGGGAGAAGATGAGCGACGAAATGATGCAAACCAGCCAACCCCAACAAGCATGCGGCCGGGCCTGGGCCTTCGCCCATCTCCGCAGGCGGTCTGTCCTTGTTCATCCCCGGGGGTGTCTTCCGGGAAACCTTCTTCGGAAAGCCAAGTCTTCGCCCGCTGGACCACCCCTACGCTGTTTCGGGGGCAAATTGTGTAGCAATCCGGCTCGTCCGAGCGAGCGAACGAGACAGAGACGCGCGCGTGCACTCTTTCCCCACGCAAGCTGCGGGCTGAACCCCCTCGCACGCCGGGTGTAGCCCTCGGCGAACCCCCCCCCCCCGTCGAATGGAGAAGTATCCAACACCCCTGGGGCCCTATCTGCTCACGTCCCCACCCACCGTGGGATGTCTGTGGGTTCGCGGCCGGGGTAGCAGATAGGCGAGGAATGATGAGAAATCCCCTTTGGGGTGGACCGGAGCACCGGCTGGAAAAGAAAGATAATAATAATAATAAGACCAAACACAGGAAACCAGCCGGAGCGAGCGATTCGATGACGAAGGGAACAAAAAGGAACAGCGGAAAGAGACCGGGGGGTGTTCCCCCCAAACCATGAACCCTCCCTGATGCATCTGGGTGCGTGCGCGTGTTGCGTGAGAAACAGGGAAAAGCAGCGCTGTCTCTCCCTCGTTGCGCTTGCCTGCTCCACCAACCGTTCCCGTCGTCCATGATCGACAAACCCGAAGACATGCGAGAAAGAATGCTGTTGCGCCGAGGTCCCTGTGCTGTCGATTTGTGCTCCGTCCGCCCCCTCCAGGAACTTTTGGCCTGATTCGTGGTTTTGTGTGTGCGTTTGTGTGTTGTGTGTGGTGATGTGTGTGTGTGTGTGTGTGTGTGTGTGCCGTGAGGCGATGTCTCCTGTGTCCGAACTCCGCGGTGTCGTGCAAGCCGTATTACTAAGGAATGAAGCGTGAGGAAGAAACGAAAAGAAACAGGCGAGATATAAATGAGACAAAAAAGACGAGAGTCGCGCCGCCATTGATCGATGTGATAAGGCGGCCGTACACCGAAAGCGGCTATTGGCCCTCGGCTCACCAGCCTTGGTGCATCTGGAGTTGCTGGGCTAGCCAGTTGAGAGCCAGCTCCGCGGCGTCCTCCTTTGCGTTGTTGAGATTCTTGCCGTCATACCAGAAGCGTGCCTCGACGCGCCGGTTGCAGATCACCACAATGCTGGACCAGGCCGTCCGTCCACCTAATTGTCTGTTAGATGGCCCTGGTCAAGGACGGCAAAGGGGAGGAGGCCGTGGGGTTTGGGCACGGCGCCGCCTCAGCGGAACTGACCTCGCCTGTCTGATACCAGCTCGTATACCGGCGCTGTGTAGTTATACTCGCGGCACACCTCTGAGATCAATGTTAGCTCTGTTCGTTACGCCGCGGTGCTCGCCATTGTAGAAGGACTGCATACCATCTAGCCGTTGCTGCCATGGCATGGAGCTGGAAGAGTGGTGGTGCTGTGTTGTAGCCGACGGCATAATGATGAGAGACTGAAAGTTTGGGCGTGCGCTTTCAAGAGTTGGTCGACGAGGATAGCAAGTTGGGACCTGGTAACTACTTATAGGACCCGGGATGGTATGGAGAAGTGCAGGGACACTTGGACTGGTGGCGACGGTGGACGTCGACAAAGTAAGGAGGGATTTCCAAGACTTTATAGCCCACCAGGCTTGGGGACTCGAACGGAGAGAGGAAGAGAGCACAGGAGAGGGTGAGAATGAGGACCGAACCAGTGCAGTTTACCGATGGAGGACGGGGGTGGGAGAGGTGGGATGGGATGTGGCAGACGAGCAAAAGATGGTTCACAATGGTTTGTTTGCACGCTTCGGGGACGGCAATGACGGAGAAGATAATGCCACAAGAGACGGCATGGTGCAGCGGCGGCGTGGGCGGACAGGTCTATTTCTAATATGCCGAGGGGGTCAATGTAGTTTCTTTTCGGGAGGGAGGGGTACGGACACCCGTTTCCTCGGCCTCAAGAGAGTTTGAAGTTTCTTTTCTTTTCTTCTTCCCCGAACCAGTTCAGGGGTGGGTGTGGGTGTGGGTGTGTAAGTGCGAAAGGGAGGACACGATGGTGTCACGGCGGAGGGAGTGCAGGCGAGGCAGTCGGCCAGTCTGTCGGGCGTGGGGTGGGTCAGCGATGAGAGCCCGAGATACAGAAAGAGAGTGTGCATGGGTTACGTGCGTGTGTGCGTCTGTATTTGGGCCGGTGTGGTGTGTGTGTATGTCTGTGGGTGAGGGTGTGTATGTGTGTGTGTGTGTGTGTGTGTGTGTGTGTGTATGTTTGGGAAAGGCATAGAGAGAGAGAAGGCCGATGATACAGCGGGAGCACGTCAGGCCGGCCGCCTATAGATTGCAGGCGTATGCGCGTGCGTGGATGGAAGCTATGCGGTCGTACATGCCGTACATGCCTGGGATGGCTGTCATCCATCAGATTCGTTAGATATTGGGGAATCCATGGCCCCATGTCCGGACAGGATGGGAAGAGGAAGAGTGATACATTCACACTTACTGCCTGCACCCCTGGCGTCAAGGGGTTGTTGTCGATTTGGAACTGGGGTGTTTGTTGGTGGGATGGGATGCCTTACCGGAAAGTGGGTTTGGTAGGTACAGCGTGTATGCATCACTTCCAATCAAAGGAGGTAGGTAGGTAGGTACGAAGTACATGATAGCCTCTAACCCCCCCCCCAAATTGTTTGCAGATCCTCCCCAGGCCACATCCCGCCTACTCCACCCGCATCCCTACCAGGTTTCTTCCCAACCTGCACATCCTCCCACGACCGTCCGTCCGTCCGTTCTTCTTTCCTTCCATAATCGACCCGCCTAGCAATCGCTTCGGTGGGATGTACGGACTCGTAACGAGACGTTAGGACTGTCCCACACGTGCCGCGCAGCCACTCGGCTGTTCAAAAGCAACGAGACGAGCGAGGCAGAACGAATTCGGCCGTCTCCTAAAAGCAAACGACGGCTCTGCGGCGCGTACAAGTCGTGGCCACGACAGCCTTTAGCATCCGTGTCCTTGCACGCTGCTAACCGTTGTTGCTCAAGCCCGGTCCGGTCCGGGGATTTTTTCTGTCCTTGCTTCTGCCTTTGGTTCCTGTCGCCCGCTCCGTCTTCCCAAAGGCGCCTGCATCGTAGCACCACCCACACACACACACACACACACACACACACACTTTGAGAGGGCACACTCACTTGTGCGCGGGCTACACCGAGTGTGTGTCCATGTCGGCAAGTACATTGGGCTCTCGAGTGAGAGGGATTCAACGCCCTCCCATGTATCAGTCTCGACGAGTACCTCCTGCT
Organism: Nigrospora sphaerica; assembly: GCA_018287875.1. NCBI lineage: Eukaryota > Fungi > Ascomycota > Sordariomycetes > Amphisphaeriales > Apiosporaceae > Nigrospora > Nigrospora sphaerica. Next base: position 2,161,911 of record JAGVVL010000017.1, read on the forward strand.
TGCATTGCATGGAGCCGAGAAGTAAGCGATATCAGCCGGTGTTGCTGGCATCTTGGACGCTCTCGCCCGGGGGCTCTGTGACCCAGTCACCTGGCCTTTTTTTTAGTCTTCACTGCCATTGGGGCACACCTTGTTTCCCGGTCACGATGCGTTCGCTGCAGCGCAGATCAGACAGGCCCACGACATGGGGTGGCCAACCACAACCCCAAGGTTGCACGTGGCGTGGCGACCGGAGAGGACTGGGTAGGGCAGCGAGATGCGACTGCAGCCCGGTATCTACAGGGAGGGGTTGTCTCTCGCTGTCCGGGGCACCGGCGCCGGCCCCAAACAGAGGATATCGCGTGGCTTCCATCTGTACACCTCCTTCTCTTTGCTGCTGTCGGTGCCAATGCTGCTACAGACGGCTACTTTTTGTTTTTCGGTCTTCCCACATCGCCTTCCGATGGGTCGCGTGTTTGCAAGAAGCAAACGCGTCCAAAGCAAGGAGCTAGGATACTATAATGCGATGGCACGTAACCGGCAGCTGAGGAGCCGAGCCCGAGAACCCGTCGTCTTCCCAAACATCCATCCATGCACGCGAGCTCTCGACGGCCCACCCGCCAGAGCCCATCTGGAAGCTAGTGCCGGGTGCGACGGGGCAGAGCGTATCCGGCCGGGATGTTTGGTCGACGCAGACGAACCTTCGTTTGCGCAATTCCAACACGGCAACGAGGAAACCGGTATCGTGCAGTTGGCGTGGTTGGGCACAAACCATTGATCCTTTCTCGGCTCCTGCACGGCCTCGCTGCTGGAACCACGAGGCCCTCTGCTCGCCTGTGGCTGGCGCTGGGCACGTCGCAGTTACATACGCCCTGGGCACTTTCAGCTCGCCTACGCAGCTGGTCGCCCTGCAGATCCAGGGGTTGACGTTGAGCCCGGCCCAGCGTCTTGTCAGCCCAACGCCACAGGCAGGTCGTCCGGGTTATTCGTCCGCCCGTTGACGTCGAAACTGCCACACCCCCCTGGTACCTGCTTAGGTGTCGATGGCCGTAACGACGGCCTCGTCTCCAGCCAGCTGTCCGTCCACTCAGCCTGGCTGGGCGCAGACGTCCCTGCTCTCGCAAGCGTCGGCCTCCGGTTCCGTTCGGGCTTCTGCATGCATGAGGTGGGCCGGTAGAGCAGCCGTCTCGTATCATGTAAGCCCGTGTGGTTCGTGGTGCCACTGGACACGACGAGCGGCTGTTGATAGCATCAGCCAGCCATGGGTTCCTCAGGCCTCGCCCATCCGACATGGGCCGTGGGGCCGTAGGGGCAGGGAATCCTTGTCCACCCCGCATGCCGTCTTGAGGGCCCGACTCTGACGTGCCGCATCACATCACACATGCACAACGCCCATAGTCCCGCATCAGCCCATGAACAGGGACACAGGCAAGGAGAATTTCCCAAGCAGTGACAGCATGCCGTACCGGGCGAGCCTTCAGCCCTGCAGCCATCCTAAAGGCCGCCGCCGAGTGCACGTACACGACACCATGCTGGACGCTCGAGACTGTTCCGCCCACACACGGGTCTAGAACTCAGCAAGACTCCCGCCTGTTTCCCCTCTCCCCCCGATTTGGGGTTATAGTGGCAATAAAGTGTGCGTGGGCCAAGCAACCACTTCACAGTGCCAGTTGGCATCCATATTCGCTTACCCTATCTTGCTCTTACGGACCTGCTTATTGGGTCCAACTAAGTGAATAAGACAGATGAGTAGCAAATGCCCACGCGGCCGGGACATGACGGATGCGCTGCAACCAAGAGAGTCCGAGTCTCGTAGGCTAGAACGGCGACCTCCCCGGCCAATCAGAGAGCCCGGGCCGGCTAGTCACTTACCCGATGCGTCGCCAATCCAGCGGGGTCGAGATGGATCACCTATGAAGAGATATGATGAGAACCTACGTCGGGCGCGGGAGACGTAGGTGCTTGGGAGGTGGAATGGTGCCTATACCTCCTACACAGTATCTCCATGTACCCAACGCGGTGCCATTGGCCCTTTTGCCCCCTCTTCACCCTTATCGCATGTTGCATGGCAGCAGCTAACGCGGGGTGTCATCAAGAGAGAGTTGTGATTCGACGTTGCATTTATCAGGTAGAAATCTGGTACCTGTCTGCGATCTTAGGAGACACGGTCATGGCGGGGGCTGGAGGATGCTGTCCTCATCGGGAATATGTACCTACATAGTTAGGTAATGCATCTGCTTCCTGCATCTCTCTCCTGTCACGGATGCGCGGAAGGCACCCGACAGGCACAAAGGGTTCGAAAGGGGCCAAGTTGCTGGCAAAGCCGGCGGGTCATTTCGGTTGGGCACTGATATGCACACATTGTTTTCCAGAGCTGTCATAGCACATAACACAACCGACGGGAGCGAGGCCGGTGACCTTTTTTCCCTCCCTCCCCCTCCAAGGTCTGAATGACGTCTCACCGGTCCGCCGAGCTGGGGGGAAAAGGCGTCGAACACGACACGACACAAGACGACCTCCGAGGGGGGGAGGCTGACGTGTGCAGATAGGGTAGGCCTGGCACACGGTTGGGCAGTTCGCGGCATGTCCTTCATCGGTTGGTTTTTCTTTTCTATCTTCTTTCTTCTATTCCTTTTTCCCCTCTGCAGAGAGACGTCGCACGGCAGCAAGCGGACAGGGGGAAGAGAAGGGGGGTTGTGGGTTGTGTGAGAGCCCCCCATCATGCCACTCCTACGAGTCAGCCGGGCTTTTCCCCCGTAGATCGCGATTCATATGGGCCGCGCAAACAGAGGCCGGTTGGCCTTTCCGAAACATACATAAATGCAGCGCACGTGGGCCCGGCGACGGAGGGCACATCTTTCGTCATATTAAGGCCCCCCGTCAGGCGCTCCATTCCGTCCGCTGTTTTCCCGCCGGACAAGCGAGCCCAAGGGACGACGCGCGACGCCACCGACGGGGCGGCGGCCGGGGTTTGCCGGGCGCACAGCTGCGCCAAAGCGCCGGCTTGGAATTCCAACGGAGGTCGCTTGGTTTTGCTTCATACTGCACGTCAAATCCGGGACTGCCTGCACGGGGGTCATGTTCCTAGCCATGACGACAGTGTCTCTGTACGGGCATACAATGCGCTCTCCGAGAAATCCACAGCCAGGTGGAATCACGTCCGAATGGGTGGGAAGAGAACTAGCCAGGTAGACGGATGAAATTCCGGGGCGAGATCTAGATCCGGGGAACTCCACAGCACTTCCTCACTAGCTCGCCCGCCCTGTAGGCTAACACGAACGGGCTCTTTGGAGCCTGTGTACCTACCAAACGGTCCCAGGGGCGCCTTTGCCTCCCGTCTCTACTGGCAGTGTCGGAGACGCCTCCATTATCACAAGCGAAAATTTCAAAGGTACAAGGTACATCGTGGCGTACCCTGCTGACCCCCCGGATGCAAAAGCCACTCGTTTGGGTCACTCGGTCACTCGGTCACTCAACACCAGGCGAGGCGTTGCACACACCACCAAAGAGTCGTGCGCGTGCGCCCATTGGCGGCCCACCTTGCGACGGATGGTATGGGAGGCGAGTGAGGTGGTGCATGGAGAGAGTGCGGGATGAACCCCAGACCCTCGGTAAAAGCATCGTTCACTCTGGGCCCAGCGGGTCCTTGGCAGGGACCGCTTGTGGAGTACCTCGGCAACACTGTCAGCGAGCGCCCGGGGCGGGCTCGTGGACACTCATGAATAGAGAGACAGCGGAGGGAACGGCGACGTCAGTCTCTTCTTTTCTTTCCGTCGCATCGCCAACGTTCATCATCTCCTCCGTCTTTGCCCTACTGCTCTCCCGACCCCCTCTGTCTCCCCCCGGCATCGAAGTCTTGTTTGGCACCGCCGCTTCCGCCGCCGACCGCACGCCTCCCCCCACCCTTCCTCCCTTCCCCCCCTCGCAACGAACCCGCCCACGATGCCTTTCGACACGGAGCTGACGCGCCGGCTGGGGATCGAGATCCCCGTGGTGCAGGGCGGCATGCAGTGGGTCGGTTACGCGGAGCTGGCGTCGGCCGTGTCCAACGCGGGCGGGCTGGGCCTCATCACGGCGCTGACGCAGCCTACTCCCGAAGACCTGCGCAAGGAGATTGCGCGGTGCCGCACCATGACCAAGAAGCCCTTCGGTGTCAACATCACGCTGCTGCCGTCGCTCAACCCGCCCGACTACGGCGCCTACGCCCAGGTCGTCATCGACGAGGGCGTCGGCATCGTCGAGACGGCCGGCAACTCGCCCGGCCCCGTCATCCGCCAGCTCAAGGCCGCCGGCGTCATCATCCTGCACAAGTGCACCACGATCCGCCACGCCCAGAGCGCCATCAAGCTCGGCGTCGACTTCCTCTCCATCGACGGCTTCGAGTGCGCCGGCCACGTCGGCGAGTCCGACATCACCAACTTCATCCTCCTCAGCCGCGCCCGCCAGGCCCTCAAGGTGCCCTTCATCGCCTCGGGCGGCTTCGCCGACGGCCAGGGCCTCGCCGCCGCCCTCTGCCTCGGCGCCGAGGGCATCAACATGGGCACGCGCTTCATGTGCACCGTCGAGGCCCCCATCCACCGCAACATCAAGGAGGCCATCTGCAAGGCCTCGGAGCACGACACTGCCCTCGTCATGCGCAAGTGGACCAACACCACCCGCCTCTTCAAGAACAAGGTCACCCACGAGGCCATCAAGGTCGAGGCCCAGAGCGACGGCTCCACCTTCGAGCCCATGGCCCCCTTGATGAGCGGCAAGCGCGGCCGCGAGGTCTTTGTCAACGGCGACCCCGACTACGGCGTGAGTTTCGACGCCCTACCCTCCCTCCCCTCCGCTCTGAAGCGAAAAGAACCCGAGCCCGCTAACCCGATGGACAGGTCTGGACCGCTGGTCAGGTCATCGGCCTGATTCACGATATTCCCACCTGCCACGACCTCGTCCACCGTATTGAGAAAGAGGCCGAGGAGACCCTGAAGGCGAAGCTCTCCCTGGCCTCCAAAGCAAAACTGTAATCGACCGGCAATAGTAGCGAGGCCTTGTCCCACCCTCTCCCCATATGCCTACCTGCCTTGTCACTGAGTTGGACATCACGTCGACCTACAGAACAGGTACCTAGGCGAGCCGGAGGCCTGATTGACCGATCCTTGGTCGTCTTCAGGGACTCCAATTTGCCGGTATACCAGATATGGCGGCGCCTGCAACAGCGTTGCACTGAAATGGCAGTGCTATCCCTGCGGCGTAGATCCACAGCCAATTAGAATCATAGAGAGAGTTGCGAATCTTAGCGGGAGTAACTATGACTCTCTTGAGGTAGCGAAATGCCTCGTCATCTAATTAGTGACGCGCATGAATGGATTAACGAGATTCCCGCTGTCCCTATCTACTATCTAGCGAAATCACAGCCAAGGGAACGGGCTTGGCAGAATGAACGGGGAAAGAAGAACCTATTGAGCTTGACTCTAGTTTGATACTGTGAAGAGACATAGGAGGTGTAGAATAGGTGGGAGCTTCGGCGCCGGTGAAATACCACTACTCCTATTGTTTGTTTACTTATTTAATGAAGCGTCGCCGGATTTCCTTCCAACTTCTGGTTTTAAGGTCCTTCGCGGGCCGACCCGGGTTAAAGATATTGTCAGGTGGAGAGTTTGGCTGGGGCGGCACATCTTTTAAACCATTGCGTAGGTGTCCTAAGGGGGGCTCATGGAGAACAGAAATATCCAGTAGAACAAAAGGGCAAAAGCCCCCTTAACTCTGATTTTCAGTGTCCCGTTCGTATTCAAGACTGCGCGTGGCGGAGACGGCCTACGTGGCTCGGGCACTTAGCCGTCCAGATCGTCTGCGTCCCTGCTCTGGCGCATCTTCCACCTCCGAATTGCTGCCGCGTTTCTTAATTGCGCCCGTAGATGGTGGTCCTGTTTCTTCCTTCTTCGTCCTGGCCTTTTTGGTTGTCGTGACTACTGGTTCCTCGTCCTCCTCCATCTTGATGGGCTTTCGCTTTGTGGCTGTGGTGGTTGGCCCAGGTGCCACTTTGGCTCCCTTTCCCGCGCCGTCGCCCATTTCTCTTGAACGCTTCTTCGGCATTTTCTCACCATCAAAATATTTGCTCTCGGTCTCCTCTGCCAAGGCATCAACCTCTTCCTTCGTGGTCTCAGTACTGGCCTTCCCCGTCTTCTTCTGCAAAGAAGGCACTATGCAGGACGTACGTCCACCGACAGTGATGAAGGTGATCTTCTCGCCCGTGGGCAACGTAGTCGCGGCATCCTTCTTGCCCTTGCCCCACCGATGATTGAAGAGCCAATCGGCGGGGAACTTGTCGGAGTCGCCCAGGTTTTCCACGGCGGTGTCGCAGACGTACACGATGGCCTTGTAAAGCTTGGATATGTCGTCGTCGCTGAACTCGTCCGAGTATTGCTCTGGGTGTAGCCGGGCCTGGAACATGATCTCATCACCAACCCAGTTACCGATGCCGCTAATCATGGCCTGATCCAGCAGGAGCGCCTTGATGGGCACATGGCGTTTCCGCATTTTCTGCTTGAGGTAGTCCTCAGTAAAGATGTCTCTGTCCACGACCGGGTCGGGCCCGTTCTCCTTGAGCGGGGAGAACTTCCGGATCTCGGCCCCAGGGCAGTCCACCAAGCGGACGCGCCCAAAACGCCGGGAGTCGGTGAAGGCCACCTCGACTTGAGGATCGCCGGCCGTCTTGAGGTTAAACTTCCAGAACCTAGGTGGCCACTCCTCTTTGTCGTTCTTGGTCTTCTCGATGTAGCGCGTATAGCCCGTCTGCTCCACGTTGATATGGATCCAACCCGTCATGCCAAAATGCATGACAGGATGAGGCGGCTCGTCCAGAATGATCCTGCAAGCCTCATTTAGGTGGCCGTCGTCTCTCGGTCCCACGGGAGAAGACGTACCAAAAGTATTTCCCCTGACTCCCTGCGTCCACAACCTTCTTTCCCGTGACGGCTTTCTGAAACTCAGGGCCGCTGGTGCCCACCTTGCCAAAGACATTGCCGTCATCGACCGCCGTTGCTTCGCTAATGGTGTTGCCGACCAGATGCTTGCGCAGGAAGTGGGTGATGCGAGCGACTATGAAGTGCGTCAGCCAGGAGACGGTTCGCGGTCCGCGTCGCCATAGTTCATCGTGAGGCGGAAAGTACCTTCCGCTATTTCAGGCATAATGAAGCTTTTACGGTGGGTATGAGAAGACGACCGCCCACGTGTCCGTTGAGTGAGCTTGAGAGCTGGGGGGCAAGGTTCCCTTCAAGATTGGACCGAATGCAAACGAGTTCCTCTCTGCGTATTTGATCAATGTTGGGGGTCGATGGCCGGTGCTGCAAATTCATACGTTGATGCTCAGGTAGGCAGCCAAGCATGAGTCACGAAGAATCGCGAATGCATGTTTTTGAAGCTAGCGCGCAGGTGCACCCAAAAGAAGTAATTACACGCACCCGTCTAACAACAATGTACCCTAGTAATAAGCCGAGGATTGCACCTACGTGAAGTACTTTATATTTCCCATTTCAATGAAGGCCCTGGGGGGCGGTTAAATAACCACCTAGTCAAATGCCTCGCCATCATCAATACCAGGTCTTCTGGTCCAGTCGGCTCAACGCTTCACAATCAGCCCCGGTGACCGTAGCTGCCGGGCAAAGTGCCGTAGCTGCAGTTAGGTAGTGAACGCACCTGCTACTTACATATAAATACTCAAGGTATTTAATCCTTGGTGGCTTCCCATCACAAAGCCATTTGGGCATGCGCGAATTTCCGTACTTGAACACCTCAGTATCAAATGCCCGCTTAAGGTCCACCCGAGCCTTCCCCCTGTGAGGAACCGTAGAAGGTTATTTTTTGTTGACATTGGCTTATTCCCTGTCACCCCCCCCCCCTTCCCCCACACAAAGCCTCGCGCTTCACATTGCGTTTTCTCCATCAGGCCGTCCATCAGCAAAGCAACAGTTTTGGTAAATCCATGTTCCATACCGCCACACGTTAGGCTTTGCCACCCTAAGATACAGCCTTTTCATATCCAACATTATACCCGGTCTTTAACTTATACCGGAACCCGTGCAACTGGCACCACGCCCGTATTGCCGTCATGGTGAGGAACATCGTCGTGCTCGCGGGCAACTCGCACCCGCAGCTTGCCAACAGTGTCTGCAACTACCTCAACATCCCGCCCGGGAACCGCATCCTCGACAAGTTCTCCTGCGGCGAGAGCCGCTGCGAGATCAAGGGTTCGGTTAGAGGCAAAGATGTCTTCATTATCCAGACCGGAGGCGGGGTCGTCAACGATCATCTGATGGACCTGTGCATCAGTGAGTCCTCTCCACCCTCAGCCCCACCTGCCCGGGCAACTATATGTAGCCTCCTCCCAGTCGTACTATGGAAACTAGCAGCTAATATGGAACCACCTCTGCGCAGTGATATCAGCTTGCAAGACAGGCTCCGCAAAGAGAGTGACAGCCGTGACTCCACTCTTCCCTTACTCGCGTCAACCGGATCTGCCATACCGCAAGGCCGGCGCGCCTCTGCCCGGGCCGACGTCCGAGGTCCCGGCCGGCAAGTATACCTTCGAGAGCGAGCCGCCCACCCCGGCCCTGGGCTCTATGAGCTCGAATCGCTTCACCACCCATGACTATGAAAAGAACCTTGGCGTGCTGGCCAATGACTCGAGTGAGGCCAAGCCCGGTTATAAGAAATGGATGGCCCAGGCGGGGACTCTGGTGGCCGATTTGCTGACCTGCGCCGGCGCGGACCACGTCGTTGCCCTCGATCTCCACGACGCACAGTACCAGGGGTTTTTCGATGTTCCCATGGACAACCTATACGGTCGGCCCTTGCTCATGCGGTACATCCAAACGCAGATTCCGGACTATAAGGACGCAGTCATTGTGAGCCCGGACGCCGGAGGAGCGAAGCGGGCCACGGCCATTGCTGATGCTCTCGGCACGGACTTCGCCCTGGTCCACAAGGAACGCCGACCCTTGCACATCACAAACCCCCAGAACGCCACCATGATGCTTGTGGGCAGCGTCGAGAACCGCGTGTGCATCATGGTGGACGACTTGGCTGACACGGCCAACACCATCACGCGGGCCGCCAACCTGCTCCGCCGTAAGGGTGCAACCACCATATACGCCCTCCTCACCCACGGCGTCTTCAGCGGTGTCGCTCTTTCGCGTATCAACGCGTCGGAGATCGACAAGGTTGTTGTGACCAACTCAGTGCCCCAGGAGGAAAACAGGCTGGCGTGTGCCAAAATAGAGGTTCTGGACGTGGCGCCTATTTTCTCCGAGGCGATTCGCCGTATTCATCACGGAGAGTCCATGAGCACGCTATTCCAGCACGACTAGGTGGATTGTTATCGAGAGCAGTAACCACCAGGGTGGAAACAACGGGATAGCCGTGGTGGTTCGAGGGCAGTAACCACCAAGGGGGAAACAATGGGATGGTTGTGGGTGTCACCAGCGCGAAAGAGGAGGAACTTTAAGTATTGATACCCCCTGTTTCCGTGATCCCAATCGCGTAGCTGGTGATAGTAACTCGACTGATACGGTACGGCAAGGGGAAGGAGCCTAGCTTATGCAGATGTCTGCACCTGTAGCTTTTACGAATGGAACCACGCCTCTTACACTGTTTTCTGACCATACACTGGTTCTAGAAATTACTCCCTTTGAATTCGTATCTGAATGAGCGGTTCCTCTCGTACTAAGCTCAATTACCATTGCGGTGTGATCATCAGTAGGGTAAAACTAACCTGCCTCACGACGGTCTAACCCAGCTCACGTTCCCTATTAGTGGGTGAACAATCCAACGCTTACCGAGTTCTGCTTCGGTATGATAGGAAGAGCCGACATCGAAGGATCAAAAAGCGACGTCGCTATGAACGCTTGGCCGCCACAAGCCAGTCATACCCGTGGTAACTTTTCTGGTACCTCTACCCTCATATTTCGAGGGACTAAAGGATCGATAGGCCACACTTTCATGGTTTGTATTCACTGGGTATATGAGCACCACCCCATGCCGTCATGCTATATGAGCAGGTTCACTTGGCTTCAGACATACGAAACACGTATGGCAAGCTTGACGCACGTCTCAATCAGCCAATACTTCCGAATCGTGCTTCCCAATTCACGACCCTAATTCTACCCCGCGTGGAAGGGCCCCATACAGCTCGGCGGCGGCGCAGTGGTAGTTCTGAGCTTCTCGCCGTCGGACCTTGTGATGTTCGGCACGAAGACGAGATCCCAGAGAGGCATCGTGAATCGGGGTGGAAGACAGAGTGGAGGCGGACGTTTGGTGGGCTTGCAACCGCCGTGTGGCGAGGGTTTCATCCCATGTATGTGTCGCTTGATTGGAGGTTGGATAAACCAGGATCGTATAGTATATGATGACATCTTGCTGCCAAGCGCCGCGTTTCGGTTTAATATATGCCGCACCACAAACAGGAGCCTTGTTCAAGAAGCGGGCCATGCAGCGGCAAGACACGGAATCGTCAACCAGGCACCGCGTTCGTCTCATGTCGGAGTACCTAATATATTCAGTCGAACACAAGCGAAGCAGAGTCATGTAGGTACTTCACATCACAGAATTGCGCTGAAATTAGTGGCCCCTCCGGCGACGCCATGCCCGGGAAAGGGGAAAGGGGGCAAGGTTCGTCCGGCTGAGAGGTGAATGTAAGAATGGGAAAACACGTGGGCCGACAGGGCGTTCTTGACACAGCAGTCCCAGCACGCTGCCAGTCGGACCGTTTCTTGTGAGACCGGTCCACCCATCGCTTGGGCTTACGGTTGGTACACTAGGGCTCCGGCTGTCAATATATGCGGCAGCTCTGGCTCCTGGTTCGCGAGCTTCGGCCTGCAAGGGTCGACCCCCGGCGCGCCGTACTGTGCACTAGTTCACCATTTGAACCAGATTATGGGCGTTGTGTGTGCAGGCAGTAGCAAATAGTTGGGCCACGAGGACAGGGCAGACTTCGCGAAACGTCCGGAGGGGTATATTTGCTGTTTGCTGTAGCCCAACCCAGGCACAGCCGAAGATAGCTTCGGTATAGGCAAATGTGTTTTAGAGTATATCAGTCTTCCCCTTCGGAGGTGGAATGCCAAAGATGCGGGTGAACCGAAAGAGTACACCCGTAGCCCGAGATGTGCGTCGGACTTGACGACTTGGTCATCTCACCCGACCGCCCGGTCCTCGCGTCAGCCGAGGCCATGGAACACACGCTGCTTGCTCTCAATATGCCCGCATAAACCAGACATAAGGTACTGCGACCTAGCCAGGAACAAAGGAGGAGCAACCGCGGTTGCCGTGATGACGAGAGCCGATGGTGGAGAGACCAGGTGATCCCATACGCCTCTCTGAGATCATGCCACCTCGTCCAAGCCAGACTTTCTTGAGGACCACGGCCAGTACAGCCAATCGAACTGGCCCAAGACGTACGAAAAACATCAATACTGACCTGTCATGTCAGCGTGCCATGCCCGAACCCTGACTTTGATGTGGATCTGCGAGCAATCCGTGCCCTGCATGGTAAGAATGGAGAGAAACGTATATTGCCCAGCTGGCTGGGTTGTATTTTACGACCGAGCCCCGTCGCCTCTGGGGCAGGGAGGGCGCGTGCGGAGACGTCTGGAATGAGCCGTCGGGTAAGGGGACGCACGGCTGATGTCCAAGGGGAGAGAAGGGAGGTGTTCGTTCATCGAGCCCACCCACCCTTCCACCGGGCCCCTGGGCCGTCACTGCTGAATATGTTGGGGGCAGCGGAAGGAGACCCGGCGATGAAGAAGGCCGCGGGCAGCTTCTTCTCTCCCTCCCTCTCCCTCAAAAGCGACCCCAAAGACGAGCTATCGATTTAGGGGGTCTCACAACGGGGGGGGCGCGGCGCGGGCGGGGATGGGGGGCGTTTACGTCAGCTTTTCGTACCCACGATCCCGCGGCGCGGGCAGGGAGGTTACCGATCGCCTGTCCCGGCCGACTTTTGCTGTGCCCAGAGCGTGTGAGGGTGTGTAGACGGCGCGCACCGGCTATTTCTGGCACCAAAACAAGGAAGAAAAAAAAGTCAACCTCGAAAAGCGAACCCCGAAAAACACGTCTTTGTACGGATGGAGTACGGCTATCAAGTCCCCCTCCCCAGCCGTCGTGAACAGTGATGCCCGAGCGAAGGCTGTTGCTTCCCGAGGTACCCGGTTCCACATGTTCCCCGGCCGGCATATACCACGCTTCTTGCCGACGGCCCTCGTCCATGTCTACGGAGGGCGTATGAAGAAGTAGTTTTACGTCGTATATCGATTGGCACATACAGGCGGCCGACGGGCCCCCTTGTTGTTGTTGGAAAGCTGGCTGCTAGCCGATTCCCAGGCCGGACAGGCCCGCCCGCCTGGCGCACGCGCATCGGCGGGAAGCGGGACAGGGACTCGTGACACTGGCAGCTTCGAGATCACAGCAGCAGGGCGGCTGTGGCTGGCGGCCAGGGCCCGGCGTGTGATGGAATCCCTGCCGTCTGGGGAAACCCCTCCTCCTCCTGCTCCAAAATCAGTTGATGTTCGAAGGCTGTTGCCGCCGTCACAGGGTATATTATTCGTGTTCTGTAGATCCGACGTGTCACTACGCCCTTCTTTCCCCGAGATCCGAGGGGGGACGCCTGCCGATGGGCACAGTACTTGCAGGCCCGTAGCCATCGGGGTCGTTCCTACCCAGACAAAGCCGTCTGCTTGTTCTCAACCCGACGAAGGAAGGACGGTTGGTGAGCAACGGGGCAGGTCCACCATATGGTGGAGTAGCACATGTATAATCACTGTGTTGCTCGAGTCGTGTTGCTGGTCTGGTTGTCACTCGGATAGGGGGACTTTCGAGGCAGAACCGTCAGACGACACAGTTTGTGAGCTGTTGGAAGGCTTGTCCAATATCAATTGTACCCCGAGCCGCGCCATCTGCATTGCTGGCAACCCGATACCCTCCATAATCTCTAGAGCCGAACCTCTGGCAGGCGCTCTGTGAATAGTAAATCTGAAAGCCCATGCGCTCGCTCGTAACGCCGCAACACCTTGATTTGCCCACGTGTATGGAAAAGACCAAACAAAACCCTCAAACACCAGAGTGCAACTAGCCATCGCGCGCGAAGTGGGTATCAACACCATGCCTAAAAGCAAATGTCACAGTGTAGTCCCGCTGGAATTTCCCGTGGTAGTGGTTGCGAGCACGTCACTCAGCCACTTCTTGCGCCAAAATCAGAAAGTCTCGCTGCCCGCCCGTGGACCGCCTCTTAGTACCCTCACCATGTCTTCTCGGCCTGGAAACCAACTGAGAAGCGTGGGGCCGCGCTGTCCCAACATATGGGAATCATGGCGAGCAAGTTGGTGAATGGCTGCCCGTTCTTCTTGAAGTTGGTGACCTCGACTGCGAGCTCCGTGTTGGTCGAGACGGCCGAGTGCATTTGCTTCATGGTGTCCCTGTTGATGAATTTCCGAGCCGAAGCTCTTCCTACTTTGCCGCCGGGGGCCTGGAGAAATCGGCAATTCCGTCCGATGATCTCGGCCATCGTATAACCCGTCAACTCGGAGAAGGCGTCGTTCGCATACACGATGGGGCAGTCTGGCTGCTGGAGATCGCACAGGATGAGAGCGCATGACGCGTCGATGGGGCCAAGCTCGATGACGGGGTTGGCTCGAGTCATGACACGGATCTGGGCATGGTCAGTAGGATGTTCGAACGCATGCCTCGCTGGCGACGACACCATGACTAGCCAGGCAACATACGAGAATGCTCATCATGTCGTAGCCACTGGGGGCGTACAGCCCGGGGAAGATAATGGTTTCTTGCACCGACGTCTCTTTAGCGGCCACCATCTCCGTCGTGTAGGCTGTGGTTGTTTCCTCCTGGGCACCGCCATCGTAGTGGTACTATAGGGTCCCGGGTCAGCACTCTGGGGCGGCAAGGGGAAATGCCAAGAGGCGGGCAGCTCATGATGGCAGCAGGCGGGACCGCCAGAACCACTTACTTGAAATGCACTCTGCTCCCAAGGGTTCATGGCGATGGTGGACGGCATGGTGGCGTGTGTGGTTTCCTTCACGGAGGCTGGGTAGGAGGAGCAGATAGGAGGGCGGGGAGCGACTGAGAATGGATGGAAACGCCAGGTCGGAGGAAGGTGGCCGAGCTGGGTAGTTTAATACGGCGGCGGCTGGGATCGTGAAGATGCGCACCCCATAACTCTCTGGGCGTCGGGTTCGTGGAAGGGTACTTTAGTATGGGTTCGCGATGGTGGCAGGAGACACAGCATTAGAGGGGCGTCCGGGGTCGGTGGCTTTGTTGGCAATGATCGCAGGACGGACCGACGAGGGACGAGGCAGGGTATGGATGAGTATGGATACCCGTATACATAGAGAGGGAGAGGGGGCCGGCGAAAGACGAGGCCTTGCCTCTGGCGATTCTCGCCAATGGCACTCTGGGCGGGATCATCCTCACTGTTGGATGATCTAGAAACACATACATCACGATGGCGATCGAGGTTCGATCTGCCAATTTTACCAGGGTAGGTGATTGGACGGCGTGCCGGTACCGGTACCTGGCGTCCGGCTGCATTTTTGCATCATGCTGACTGTACGACGAACAGCTCGGCAGGCGCGCCCAAGTACAGTACAACAGCGCCGCCTAGGAAAGGGCGAAAGGGTGACAGCGCGGGTGCCGTATCATTGAGGCGTCCCAGGTGGGGGGGAGGATGGACGCTATTTGCCAGCGGCTCCCCGCTTGCCTAGACATGGAAAGCATGGATCTGGGTGGAGGAGAGATGGTTCCGGACCCTTTACTCAGAATCCGATGGCCTGCCGATGGTCGTCATAATCGGAATCAGCCAAATGTCGATGCGATCGTCAGCCCTCCTCCCACTGTCCATCCATTAGCTGCTGGCCATGAACCAAGCATCACCCAGCAGCGCTGTACATATAATTATCCTCAGTCAGGTCTTGCAGGGCTGCCCATCGCACCATCAGCGCGTACATGCACTTTTGGCCGCCCAGACGGCATTCGCCTACATGGAGAACGGAAAGTCGAGCGAGAGTCAGTAAAAGGCGGGAGTGGACTTCGAACCATCGAGATCGCAGGCGCGCCGTGCCAACGGGCCCGTCATCGCCAGCAGCTTCGACATTACCGCCGCCCGATCAGCCCCCGTGGGAACGACAATCCAAACCATAGCGACGCCCGCCCACCCGTCCAAGGAAATGGGCTGATAGCAGGAGGCCATCGCGATCGCGGCATTTCCCTCTCGGATCCCTTTGCCAAAGTTTGCTTACAGTGAGCGGGTTCCAAGGCGAGACCCAAGGCACCCGAGGACCCTCACAAGCCTTTGGCTGGCTTAGCGTGCGATCTCGAAACTGACTCCCATGCGGCCGCCATCGACGATGGCCAGGCAAGGATCTGCTTTTGAGGCCCTAATCACTCACTGGCCAACGGGGTCCCTGTTAAACTATTCCCAAGCCGGCCTAGGTCCTTCTTGGTACGAATACCCACGTCCCAGGTCCCGACCGATCGTGCCCGGACTCCTAGGCTTGCAGGACCCCTGCCACCATCACCTCGACCAACAAGTCGCCCGCCCTTAAGATTGTACGGACCGCGGGTCTGGGCCCATCATCCATTGGCTTTGTATTAATATGGGATGGCCCCAGTCGCAGTTGTGTGCTCGTGTCGCCGATAGTCACGAACCATGAGCCCTCCTGTCGTGGCACTCGCCGGTCTCAGATTTGCGACGTCTTCCTACCGCTGCTGCATCTGAGACCGGCAGGCAGACCGCAGCAAACGGCGCGAGCGGACGCCGATAGCCATGCCGATAGCCATGGCGACAGCAGATCGGGCGGCAGGTAGGCAGCCAGCCAGTCAGCTCAGCTGGCCAGACCTAACGTGGTTTGCAGAGCGCGGCAGCCCGCAGCAACGGCCCCCTGCCGAATCCATGACGACAGGCTCAATCCACAAAGCTTCGGCCTCTTGCAGCGCAGACCTCTCGGTAAGAGGCCTTCACAGCTATTGTCCTGCCCGTCTGCCCGTCTGTATACACGCAGCAGCGCGGCCACGTTCAGAAATCCATGGCCAAATCGCACGAAAGCACCGGGGAAGTGAGCCCGAGGCAGAATGAGGCTCTTCGGCGCCGCTGCATCAAGTTCCACTCTTGCTGCATAGCCTGCTCTCAGCCTCTGGCGGGCTGTCCGGCTCTGCCCTACAACACCACAGTCCACACGCAGCCTACACCTGGACTGTCCGGCTATCTACCAAACTTCCTGCACGTTCCCACGCAGACGGCAATGCGCGGGCAGATGGGAGATGGTGATTTCACGTTGCGTATCTACCTATGTGTTGCTGAGAACAAGTGGATGTGGGTCGTCCAACGGCCCCCCCTTTCCGCCAGCTCGATTGCGTGTCGTACTGAGTAAGTACTAACCTGCCAGCTTGTAAACGCTTGCAGATAACCCGAATGCAGTTAGTTCCTGCTGGCTGTTGCCGCAGCATGAGATGTGCCGTGATGTGAGGCTGCATCCTCAGGGCCGATGACCACTATGTGCTGGCCCCAGGCAGCGGAAGAAAATAAAATATAGGCTTGCGACCACGAGCAAGAAACGCACGCCGAGGCGGTTAGAGGCACATTCTAACATGCTTCCGTCCTCGCGGCGTTCTTCGCGACGAATCAAACCCACGGCAATTCGCCCCGCGCTTTTCTATGGACTACAACTGGTTAGGATACTCCGCACCCGTTGCCAGAACCCGTTTGGGCACCACAACAAGTAGTGCATCATGCATTCTCGCCTTCCATCACAGACGCTACGGCCTCCTGAGATTCGGCTGCTATCCGAATGCAATCCCTGTCGCCGCAGGCTTAATCTGCGCAAAGCATTATCCTACATCGTTGAATGCCATCTCGGCATGACTCCTTCCGCTATTTTTAATACCTGTGTATGTTTTGCTTGAACCCGCCCTTATCAGACTCGTTGACCAGATTTGCTGGCAGCCGCCCGTTGCCCGCCGGCACGCTTGAATTCATGAAGCGAACAGGCGGTCGATATGTCTCGGAGCCAGGCAGTGACGAGGAACATGGCCTGCCTTCCTGAACAGTCTCCGTCGCAGCCGGAGTTGAGCAGAGCCACGCTTGCCGCAAAAGAAGCAGCAGAACCGCGAGCTTGGCCTAGGAGCCTGGCCATCCTCCGGCTGTACGGCACAGCCGGGCGACTGACCGACAGGTATATTGGCCCGTGTGCGCCCACCACAAGGCTCCGGGCATGGGCCAATTATTCTGTTCACAGGTGGCCGGGGGAGAGGGACAACGGAAATCTATGCATGCCAAGCAGCACTGTCAGCTCGCCTAGCAAAAAAAACACGCGTGATGTGGTCGCCAAAGATTCCCATGCGATCAAACCCTCCACAATCACCAAATGGCCCCTCTTATCAGAGTAAATTCGGACTCTTGGCGTAGGAAGGGAGCCCGCCGGAAACCCACAGCGGCTGAAATGCCTGGGGATGTCGCGAGGCAAACATGGCCGCATACTCTGTGTCAGTTGGTCGGGTTGGTATGCGCCGCTCATATCAGCAGAGCTTACGCTGCGCCGTTCCTTTGCACGCCCGCTGCTTAGTCGTACAGCGCATGTTCTCCGTTCTGGTCGTGACCGTCCCCTTCTTGGCGGACTGGGTGGTCAGCGGTGCCGAGATGGAATTCCCATAAATCTATCGCCCGCTGCCTTCACCTCCCAAGCCTCTCTTCATCTGCGGCTGCCGCCCGCAACAGACTGTTTCCTCGTCTTCCCGTTTTCGCTCGCGTGGTTTGGGGAGAGGTTGGATTTCGCCGCCTGCGACAATACATTCGTTACATCGTTCTCATCAACGTTCGGTGCCCGACCTTTACCGGTATCTGCCGCCACTCTCTTTGTCTACCAGAATGATCGCCCCCAAGACGATGCTATCGAGCCGGAGCCGGCTCGTGGTGGTAGTGGCTTGCATCCTGATCTCTGGTACGGACAAAGAAACCCCTCGTGGTTGCGCAGTGCGGTCCGGACTAACGTAGGGCTGCCGGCGCTAGGCCTCCTCTTCTCTTCCAGTAACACTGTCGGCTCGGCATGGCAATACTACAGGCCCGGCCAACACAGCAGCCAGGGTGCTGAGGATCAGCGCGGTGCCACAGTCGTCGACGGGGACAAGATGCCCATCGCGGGCGGCATCCCGCTGCGTGTTCTGCACATCGGCGCCTCAATCGCTCGGGGCGAGCAGTCGGCTGGTAATGTGGGCTACCGGAAGCAACTGCGCGAGTGGATGGCGGCACAGGGCAACGCGGTGCACAACGTGGGTTCGCAACGCTTCGGCGATTTCAAGGACAACAGAAACGAGGCGTACGGGGCGCACCGCATCCACGAGCTGCATGACAAGTGCAGGAACATTGTACCGCAGACGCAGCCCAACCTCATGATTGTGCAGCTAGGCACGAGCGACTGCTGGCGCAACTACGAGCCCGTCAACGTCTTCACGCGCTACAAGGACTTTGTCAACTACCTGCTAGAGGCCGCGCCCAACACCACCGTCATTCTCTCGACCCTGGTAACGACGCCCAACAAGGAGAAGGAGAAGTGCTTCTTCAGCGCCAACGCCCAGATGCGCCAGGTCGCCCTCGACCTGCAACGCGAGGGGAAGCCCATCGTTGTGGCCGAAATGCACTACGACCAGGGCCTCCCGGACCGCCTGCGCGAGAGCGACATTGGCCCGGATCAGATCCACCCGACCACCGAGGGCTACCTGATGATGGGGGAGATTTTCAAGAAAGCCATCCGCGAGGCCGACCGCAAGGGCTTCCTGCAGGAGGCCGTGGACAACGGCATCATCGAAGACGGCGAGGCGGCACGCGACGCCGACGACGAGAAGGCGCGAGAGGAAGAAGCCCGGAAAAAGAAACAAGAGGAGGAAGAAGCTCTCAAAAAGCTACAAGAGCAGGAAGAAGTCCGGGAAAACCAAAAAGGGGAGGCCCTTGAAAAGTCAACGGAGGAGAAGGCGGAAGGAGAGGGTGAGGCGAACGAGCAGGTCGAGGGGCTGGGAATGGGGAAGCAAACGTAACTGCGGCCCCGGCGTGGAGATGAGCGTGCCGACGCTTCTGGCGGCTTCGTCGGCCGCTAACGACGACCCTGGCCCGGCGTGCGACGGTGGGAAAACGAAGCGTCGTCCTGTATCCCAGGCCTGTGCAGCTTGCACCATCCCCTTATTTCCCTGCTGCCTTTTAGCCTCGTTTCTCGGGCACTCAAACAAATTATACCCCTTTCTCTTCAGAACACGCACATGTTTTCGATTTCTGTTACGAAGAGCATGCACGGGTTGGACCGGACGGAGGGCGCTGCAGGGTTGGACCAATTGGGATCCTCTCACGGGGAAGGCGAGGGCATCCTTTGATGGTGGCTACGGCTCGGGACGCGAACACGGCTCTTACATCCGACGAAGGCAAACGCCAGGAACAACACTGTCGACGCTCTCCTCCGGCGTCATCCGTGTCGCGAACAGGTTGTCGGACAACAATCGACCCATTACGCGGGGGAACGAGGGCGCGCCAAGGCCGGGGAAAACGAACGTATGTGCATTTTGTGCCAAGGAACTATGTACGGACATTTTGTTCGCGAACCAGGCGCGAGCACGACCCAACCACGAGGTCTATATGCCATGTGTCTTTCCGGGCCCCCTCCTCCATGCCCAGCCGACGACTCTGCCCCTTTGCCGTCCCCTACGTGGCCTTGAAGGTCGAGTTGATGGGGCCGAACTTGATGTTGCTGTAGATGACCTGGCTGCTGCCCTGGTTGCCCTCGACGTCGGCCGGCGCGCCCGACGTCGTCTCGCAGGTGCCACGGCCCACGCCGGGCGTCGACGGGTCCTTGTCGACCGGGTAGGTACTGTCGAGCCAGAGCATGTTGGAGTAGTGCTGTGGTGGGTATCGCCGTCAGTATATGGTTTTGGGGAGATACGGACCGACAGGAGAAGGGGAGGAAACGATGATACCAGGAACAGTGGAGACAAAAAGGGGTGCCGGGGGGGGGGGGGGGTGTTCACTTACGTCGTCCCACAGCGACATGACGAGCACCATGTTGCCGGCGAGGGCCTTGGCCATCTGGGGCAGGCCGCCCTTGGCCTTGAAGCTGTCGGTGTCGCCGAAGGCGACCTTCTGGCTGCTGCAGAAGGCCTCGTCGATCTGGTTACCGGTGTTGCCGGCGATGACGGACTCCGAGTTGGCGATGACGCGGCCGCCCTGGACGTAGAAGCGGCGGATGGCCTGGAGGGTGCTGCCGGAGCCGACGAACTGCGTGACAACGGTGAACTTGCTGTTGGTGTTGACCGTCTTCCCCGGCCCGTAAAAGTCAGGCGCGCCCTGCCGGTACGAGTTGAAGTCGCAGCCGTCGGGGTCGCACACGCCCGCGTACCGGTTCGCCGAGTACGTGCCGCTGCAGTTGTCCCCCTCGCACACCGACTGTCCCACCGTCGTGCACGGGTGCGGCGTGTACGCCGTCGAGATGCTGTTGGCCTCTGTTTTGCGCGCGCCGTCCTTAGCTGACCGCTCTACGCTTTTCCCTCTCGAGCCTGTCCTCCCCGACAACATAGAGACAGGGGGGCCAAAAAGGGGAGGGAGAAGGGGAATGTGCAAGGAAAGGCAAGCCAAAGACAAAGGAAGAGGGGGTTCACGTACCCCAGATGTCCATCTCGGAACAACACGAGCCCATCTTGCCGAGTCCGGCGTTCTTGTCGTTGCTCGAGGGCTTCCAGCCGTCCGAGTTGGCCTTGCCGTTGATGAACTTGAGGTCGCGGGGGCACTGGGCATCGCAGTAACCCGTACCGTACTTGGCACCTGGCCCGCCCCGGGTCAGTAACAGTCCCCGTTGCCGCCCCCTTCACGTCTTCCCCCCGCGGACGACGACATACCTGCTTTGTTGGTCGAGTACTTGGACTTGCCACCGTCCTCGTCCATGGAGACAAAGTACAAGGCGCCGTTGAGACCGCAGCCCAGCTTGGACACGTCCACGTCAAAGGTGAACTCGTTGCCCAGCAGCTTGAACGTCTGGTACTTGTCGGACCCGTTCATCAGGTAGGTACGCGATCCGATGTTGGTCGCTGTCCGCCCCGCGTGGGTCAGTCAGTCTCCGGCCGGAGGGAACGGGGCGGGGTCTTGCTCACAGTACTGGCCCTTGGTCACAAACTTGAGCGTCAGGGCGTTGCCGCTCGTGGTGATGCCGTACGTGGAGGCGTAGTCGGCGCCGTCGACGGCGCACTTGGAGGTGCACGTCGAGGCGTCGGGGCAGAGGCTCGAGTCCCACTCGTTGCCCGTGTAGCAGTTGGTGGTGCCGCTGGTCGAGTGCAGCCAGCGCCAGTTGGCGTCGATGGTGATCTCCGAGTTGACCGTCTGGCAGCTGCCGCCGCTGCTGCACTTCTGCCACGTCATCTTGGGGTGCGTCTCCGTCGTCTGCGTGCCGACCTGCTGTGCGCCGGCCGAGGCCAGCAGGCCGCCGAAGAGGGCGATCTTGGAAAGCATGACGGGGGACGCGTCGACGGTGTTCTGCTTGCTAAACGGCGCGAGTCAAAGAGATGGGTGTAGAAGTCTGCGGTACTGCCCACTTCCCGTCCGTGAGTCGCTGCTATCGTGAGATCGTGGGAGGCAGAGGCCCAAGGAAGGCCCGCACGCCCTTTTATGTACGACATGACCTCGGGCGTCTCCAAGCTGGATGTTTCCGGAATAGGAACTACAACCACGGCCCCTCACGGGCCGCCTGGGCATATTGCACCGTGGTGTATCGGACGGTAACATGGCCCTCCTTGCCGATGGCCTAAGCCTCCGAGGGCGACGGCCAGCGACCCGATCCCCGCCCGTTTCGGCCTTTGCGAGGTACAGATATACAGCATCGCCGAACTCGCTAGGTCAGCCAGGCCAATAGTAAACACTGGCCGAGAGATCCATAGCATCGTATATGAGGCCCCCCCCTGATATGTCGTAGCACATGAGTGCAACTTTCCGTTTTCGGCAAGGGGCGAGGACAATTGGTACCAGGAGGCTGTCAAGATACCGTCCCAGTGGCTGGCTGTTGTTTATTGCACCAGCCAGACCGCCGAACCATAATATAGGGGCTGCACGACGCTCCGCTGCTTTTACAGCTAGTGTTGCCCTCCATCACTGGCAGACGGGCCGGCGCGGATGCCGTTACCGCGGATCCGTGCTATTGCTTTTCGAGAGCTGTTCTGGTAGCTGCAGAACCCGACGATAAGTCTCTCTTCGTTCTTCGCCAAGTTCTTTCGAGCACAATAGGTACCGGGGCCGCGAGGCCGTCGAAAACGCGGCCAGAGACAGTGGTTCGCTCGCTCGCTTATTTGCTTAGCACTACAAAAGCTTTTGCCCAGGCACCTCCAAGCTTTTGCTAAGAGCGCACCCAGGGCTCATCTCCAGCAGCTGCCGCCGGCACACTGCTGGGATCGTCCGCCGAGCACGCCGAGAGGCTAATCTCGTGTGGCAGGTGTAGCGCGTAGTACGTACACGGGTGTTCCCCATGGGGCAAGCCTCCGAGGCACCGAAGGGGTGTCCGGCAATGGCGGGACGGACGATCAATATCGACCCGCTGGCCCCCTCTTGCTGCCATGGCCCCCTTACTCCCTTGCGTGAATGGAGCACCAGGATCTTCCCGTTGCTTGACGGTCCGGGTGCGTGCCCGTGACCCCTACGATGGGTCACGCGCTGTCCGCGGTCGAGTCGGATCCACCGCCGGGATGGCGGGGTCGGATGCTCATACAAATTCGACATGCAAGCCATGGCCACCGGTTGGACCTGCTTATTGTGAGAAGCTGGCGTGCCTTTGCTGCCTTTCCAAGGTTGGTAATTTGCGGATTTGCCAGCGAGAGGTAGGCCGGTGCCAAATGTCGGCAGTGGTCGTCTTCCGAAGCGAGGAGAAGCGGGTTGGTCGGCAGTTCAGCCAGGTCCTTCGGCTAAAGTAACGAAGCATCCGCTCCTCCACTGCATCTCATGCGCCCCAGAATCGGGGCCGCTGGAAATTCTCCGTAGCCGGACCCGACAGTGAAGATCGGGCACCAATAGGGGTTCCGCATCCCCTCGGAAGCGAACAGTCTCTGACGGTTACCGTGACTGTCCAACGCTGAGTGGTTCGTCACCCAAGAATGTGCCAGGATTAGTACCGCCATCTTCTTTACTCCCCTCTTGTGGATGCTCGAGACAGTAGGGCGCTGACCCTCGGTATAGAACAAGGGCTGGGTGCTTGGGGCAAGATAGCAAGTATCTCTCTTATAAGTCCGCATCTATCAAGCAGGGATAATCTTGGCGCCGACGTAGAGCCAAACATCTTTCGAGGTGACGGGAAGAATTGTTCGCGTACCTCAGTTGAGGTTGGTAGCTGGGAGTCGCCTTTAGCCATTCGAGCTGCATTCGATGTAACGTGGGGATCATCCCAAAGGGGTTTGCGGAACCTGGCAATTCTGGCGATCACTAGGGTGGACGCCGACGGTGGCCGCATGGAGGCGATGAGGGCCTCGACTTTTTATGAGGGGCCGAGAGACAGTTCAAGGTGATGGGCGTTCACAACATGACATGGAATTCCGCCCTTGGCCCGCTGGCAGGGCTGCTGCGAGCCATCGTTGGTCTGCGAAGGGGTCGTTCGGAGGCCCAAAACCAGTATCACTCGCAATGTAATCTCCACAAGGCCTCGTATGGTGGTAAAAGCTGTGTATTATTGACGAAACCTGACGGCTCAGACAAACTAGTCAGCGGTCAAAGACCCAAGGGGAGCGCAGGCCTCGCTTGTTGTGCTAACGGTGCAACCCGATGCGTAGAATAGCTTCAAAATACCACCCTGGAAGAGCGCCAACCCATTTTCATGTGGGCATAAACAATATTGGTATATTCCGAACGCCAGGCGCCTCATGCTCGATTGCCTATGCTCCTTCCACCCTGGCCGTCGCTTGTCACTAGACCGGGCAGGCCGTGTCGCCAAAAGATGCCTACCGAAGCCAGGGGGCCCAGATCTCCCGCGAAAGGCCGCGGTACCAGTTGCAAAGGGGGGCTCACCGTCCCTCGCTCCCCGCTTCTTCGTCCGGCACGCCCAGGGAGCCGAGTTTGTCGTCGAGCCATTTGGCCAGTTCCTCCGTCTGACGCCGTATCTGGACGACGCCGGCAGCGCTCGTCGTCCCCGTGGTCGTCACGCTGGCGGTGGTGGCGGCGCCCGTGCTCAGCACGCTTGCGGCTTCAGAAGGCGAGCCCAGCGGCGTCGGCTGCAGGGAAGCAGCGTTCGGCGCGGCAGGCGGCGCCTGGCCGGGCCCCGGAGCCGACGGCCCTTGCGGGTCCCCGCCGTCGGGCGCGGGGCCGATGCACACGAACAGCAGCCCGCACTTGAGCTTCCGCACGACGAGGACGGCGCCGGTGAGCTGGATGGTCACGGCGCCCGCCGTGATATCAGGGGGCGCCGACGCCGCACCCGCGGCCGGCAGGGCGTCCGACAGAGCCGCCGTGGCGGCGGGGGCGGCGTAGACGGCCCATATCGAGGCGGCGATTGTGCACTGTGTCCTCAGCGTGCTGACGGGCTGCGACGAGGCATGTGCGAGCAGCTTCCCCGAGAGCGTCGTTAGAAGCGCCGTGTGCAGCTGGGGGGAGAGATTGGAGCGCAGGAAGGAGGTGAGGCGCTTCGTCAACAGTAGAGGGGGTGTTGGGGCCGAGGGAGACATGTCTTCTCTGCTGCTGTCGGAGACACGGCGGGTTCACGGCGGTCGGGAGGCGAGCTGTGTCGGGAGCCGTCGCGTAAGGAAGAGTTGGCTGCGCGATCGGATCGTTCGCTTGCTGGTCGGGGTCTTGGAGGCGGGCGACGGGAGGGCACACTCGGCCGAGAGACGGGATGGTTGCTACGGTTGGCAGGGCGCGCCGAGCTCCCAAGAAGGGTCCGATTGCTGGTTGTATGGAGACCGAGATCGAGATGGGGTTCCCCAGAGGTAGAATGCTATGTCATGGAGTTGGGCAGTTCGCAATGTGCAGATTACTGGGTGCGGGATGACGCGGTGTAGGTGAGACTGACTGACTTGGGTGTGAATGTCGGGGCAGTGGAACAAGCAGGCGCTGTCCACGACCCGGTTGTCGGCTCATCCGCAACAGCATCGGCGCCAAATGTCAGTGACATCAACCGGGGGGTTACGCTAGCCCCACCAAATATCTCTCATATCCATCAATTCTTGGCCTCAGCGTCCACCTCTTCCCAGTACGGGAGCACCAAGTACCCGCAATCAATGCCCGATAATTCCGCTTCCGCGATCCGGACTACATGGTCATTGTTCGAGAAACCTCATCCGCGCCAGCTGATAAGGACCACCGAGTTGGGGTTACTATATCCGTTCAGAGAAGGCAGTTTTAATTGCAAATTACTAACAAGTCAACCCCTCCGTCCTCGACCCCCTTTGGACAGAATGCCCCGCCTGCGTCTCGCATATCTAATAAACCACCTCTACTTGCCAGCTCTCCAATGTAAGTACTCGGTACCAAGGTGAAAGAGGGCTCCCGCGGCCATTCAACAACACGGACTGCCCGCCGCTTCGCCCATGGTCCCCTCGATCTCTTCTTGCAGCCGTGGCTGTAACGGGGTTGCGACGGGCGGCGCGTACGTATCCTCCGCAGATTTCGCGTCCTGCTTCTCCAGGATCTCCTGCAGTGCAATGTGCAGTCGGGCGTTCTCGGCCGCCTTGAGCGCCTCCGCGTCGGCTTCCACGGCCTGAACACGTTCCAGCGTGACCAGTGCCTTGCCCTGCGGGCTGATTCGTCGGAAGTGCGAAAACCCCTGCGCCGCCCGCAAGTACAGATTGTACGTGCACCGGTCCTCGGCTGCGTCCTGGGACATGAGTTCGTACACGACGTTCTTGAGCTCCGCACTGTACTCGGCCGCCTCGAAAGTCCTGGTCCACGCGGCCTGGTCCTGCTCCCGGATGTACGCGACGTGGCGCGAGCCGGCAAAACGCGGCTTTACCATCATGGCCATGAGGATGTCGCCCAGAGCCCGGTACTCGCTGAGGATGGTGTACGGTTGTTTCCACTACAGGGACGGCGGTCAGTGGGCGAGTGGGCGGAACGGGCGCCGCGGACACCAGAGACGTACCTGAGGGGGGTGGTACTCGGGCATGTCCTTCTTCTTGAGCAAGTCACGCAACGATTGCTGGTCCTGTCCGTCTTCGAGAACGCGGCAGGCCAGGACTTTCGTATCGGCCGGCTGCAGTCGCTCCCCAACGATGCCGTTCACATGGCCCGACACGAATGCCTTGCCTAGATTGCCCAGTTTGCAGAGGCCGTACGTTTCCATCTTGGTTTGCGGGTGGCAAAAGAAGATGTTGGAGGCCGTGATGTCGCGGTGCAGGACTGTGAGCCAGTCCACGTTGGCATCAAGCTCCTCGTACTCGTTCGTCTCGGGGTTGTAGTCCTCGCGAACACCATGATGGAGCCAGGCCAGGGCCTTGAGCACGGAGCATAGTACGTGCCAGCACAGACTCTCGGGGAGGAAGTTATTGGGCTCCTGGGGCTCCTCTACCTGCTGTCCCGTTCTTTCGGCTTCGCGACGGCGGCGAAGACGGTCGGCCTTCAAGTCGTAGTCCTCAACGCACGTTGGTGGCATGAACAGATTCTCCAGCGTGCCGGCATTGCAAAAGTCGTAGAGGAAGAAGTGCCGTGACGTTGGCTGCTGCTGGTCCCTCCAGCCTTTAACCCGGATCCAATCCACGAAGCTAACAAGGTTCTCGTGATTCAGGAGACACATCAACGATGTGCCAATGTCGTCGGTTTCCGTACCTAGCAGAGCCCGCAGCGCTGTCGGCTCAGGTTGATAGAGCTCATCCGTGACATCGCGGGCCAGGAACTCGAACCTGTCGGTTTTGCGGATGATCCGCCATGTGTCTGGTGAGAGCTCGGAGACCAAGTCATACTTGCACGCTCGGACTTCCGCCTCATCATTCCCCTCCATGCCCATGCCGGGGTGCTCGTGTGCTGCCTCGATTTTTTTGATTTTTTTTTACTGACGTGAGGTTTTGGTTTGAGGTGCGTCTTCTACTATTGGGGGGCAACTCGAGGTCGAAAAGCCAGCAAGTCAGGGAATAGACCATCATAGGCATTGGAATTTATCTATCCACCTTTACACGAGCCCCGTGGGAAATGTTGAGGGTTCGAGCTGCTTCGAGATATGGCTTGCGCATTCCCGGCACCAAGCCGTTACCACTGCTTGCTCTGAAAGAGGCAACAGGCTGGTTGCTACCAAGCTAGTGGACGTTTCGGGCCCAGCCGAAAACATCACAACGTGGAAGGTGGAGGACGGAAACGGCCATCTGATGGCCAAGTCCCAAGCGGTGCACGGTACCCGGCAACACCAGCCTCTCGGGCCAGAGACGGCTGGACGCTTTTGGTCTGCCCTTCTTTTCTTTGTCTCATGACATATCGCTGACTAGCAGGTACGTTGGCGGCGCTGTGATGTGCTCCCTTCCTATCATGATGTTGCGTCTTAGTACCGTCACGAATTCGACAGTCTACGGATGGTGCTAACGGATGGTGCTAACGGCAGGGCCGACAGGCCGAAACGTGACTTATATATGAGTCTCGGGCGATTCTAGTGATCGATATTAAACCCATCGATGCCGGGAAAAGGGTGCAAACGGTCAATGCGAGGGCCAGGGACGGTGCCGGCAGGGTTGTCAGGATGGTCGTGGGAAACAAGCAGACAGCCTGCCCAGCCAGCGGGCAACTGGGCTAGACGATGACGGCGTCCACGACGGAAGCGAGTTTGCTTCACTCGGGCAAAACGATTTCCCGTGGCATTGTCGGTGATGGCCGGGTGCCTGACGGGGGCTCGCGTGCGCCGTCGGGCTCTGCTATCCGCGGACGAAAATAGCCTGTGTTTCCATGCGTGGCGGTTGGGGGCGCAGAGGGCGTCTATGTGCGGGCGGGCGCGCGGCTACACGCACGCATGCGTACTGACCCAAGTAGTGAAGGACAGACGCGACTCGCTGGTGGATGGAAGGGATCCGCAGCTCGGGAGGACGATGCTGGAATTCCAATTAGACAACAGGCGCGCGTTCGCATTGTGTCTATCCCATAGCAGAGGTACCTACTCTAGGCATGTAGGGGAGAGATTCGGCACGCATGCCCGAGTGGATTTCCACCCAGGTCTCGTGGGGGCGGTTTCCCATTGCCACTGTCCCAGCACCAGCACCGGCGCCAGCGCCAACGTAAGCGCGCCCCCCGGATATGGAAGGAGGGCTATTTTGTCTTTCTGACCCCGGCCCCCATCCGACGCCGAATGGATAGGCTTTCCCACCCGCCGTCCCCTTTCTATGCATTCATCCGGCCATGCCCTTCTCCCGCGATGCCCGCGCTTCTTGTCGCCCCTCCCGCTCGGGTGCTTGCAGAAAGTGACGTCTCACAGGTTCGGACCGCGTGGTCGATTGGACGGCTTGTCATCTTTGACGATGCCCACAAGCGGGTAGGGCGGCAAAGGCCCTCTTGACGACCCCATCCGACCCAGTTGGGGCCTTGGCGCTGCTTCTTGCGTGGGTTTGTTGTCAGTCAGTCGGCGCATAGGCACTACGTACGTATGTAGGCGTGCTGGCAACCGCTCCGGACAATGGGTCCAAAGGGTCGAAAACCTCGCTCCTTGGCCCCCGGCTCGCCCTAATTTCGACGCAAGCAGGAGACCCCAGCGCTCAAACACGCGAGAAGCTGGCGCTAAACCACGAGCGGCAACTGTGCCTGGCACCAGGACCAATCCAGGGCCGTCATGGGGCCAATGGAATTCCGTCTCCCCACAAGCTAAACCCAATGCCCCTGCTACAGGGTTGCGGCCGTCGATGGCCAAAACAAGGCGTGGCCAATCCGGAGCGTCTGGCAGCCGGGCCTTATCGAGCTGGAACCTCAGACGTGCCAAGCTTGGTCGACAGTCCCTCCCCAAAGGCCCTCTCGTGGGCATAGGTTGCCTGTGCTTGACGGCCAAGCCAAGACCCTGTCTAGCCTGGGGTCCCCCCTGCTCTTCCCATGCCGTCGAGGCCGCCGTCGTAGGACGCGATGAGCGACGCTCTCCGGGCGGATGTTGCCCACGGGAATTGCACTGGACGGCTGGTAGGCTGGACGGAACGCCTGCGGGATGCAGTTAGCAGTAGCGAAATGGGCATGAGGGGGGGGTAATATTCGACCGCCCGCTCGATAGCCGAACGGCGAGTTCTTTTTACTTCAGATTGATGAAGCGCCCCTCGTTGGGAAACCACACGCTCACCTATACACATACACACACACGCCTTCAATCTCATACCGACCCGACCGTCAAAGGCAAACGCCGGCATCATCCATCGAGTCGTTCATTCGTTTGGCGCCAGGGTCTGCATCGACCCGACCTGCTTTTTGCCAACTCAACCTGCCGGCCTGTTTTGCGGTGGCCCCCTCTTCCAGTCTTTCCTGACACCACACCCGGTCCCTGAGGGTTTGCACAGAGTCGATCAAACTTCGCTCTCGCCGCTGTCACCCTCCACCCCGGGGCGCCGTCTCTGAACACTCGCTCCCAGTCTCCTTGCCAAGCGGCTTTCGCCTCCCTCCCCCTCTCTTTCTTTCGGTCGTGCAATCCGTCTCTTGGCGCGAACCTTTTCCGTACGGGCGACTTTTGCACCCCGTAGCGCCCAGCTACCCGTTCTCGGTGCACCAAGCATGAGAGAATCCGTGTTGCCGGTGCGTCGATCAAAATAGCGTCTTCCACTCCGACATGACCACCACCACCCACTCCACTCCCCGATCCGCCTAAGTGGAATGTCGACATCCTGTCGCCCGCGCTAGGTCCGTCCACGTTTTACGGCCTGTCCTTCAAACATCGACCTACCGAGCCAACATCCCGTTTCTCTCCCGTTCGGAGCCATCCATTCTCCAAGGTCGATCCTTCTCCTTTTTACCCAACGCGCCGCTGGAGGGCCTGCTTGCTTGCTTGCGAGCCTCCTTCCTCACCACCTCAAGGCACAGTCGACAGCTTCGCGGGCGAGAGCAAACGACTTGTGCACGACGGCCGGACCGCTTTCATGACCTGCGGCCATCGTCACGGCCTTTTACCTTCATCCGCTCTTTAGCAACGCTACCTTTGTCGCGCCCTCTTGGTCCGCCACCGAACCGCCATCTCGTTCGACTTCGCCCGATTGCCGTTTTTTTCTTGTTTCGCTTCCTTTACCTTACGACTTATTTATTCGCGCCTTGTGTACTCGATAGTTGGAAATTGTCCCGGAATCTTCAGAATGGGTTGTTTCAGTCCCCGCCAGCGCGGACCCGAGGTCCGCCCTGAACAGAAATGGGACTACATCGTGAGTTCCCCTAAACCGTGCGACCGATCTTGATGGGGCAGCATGGGAGGGCAGGTCTAACCACGCTCGCAGAGCCTGAAAGACTTCAAGTCGACTTCTTGCTTCACCCCTCTTGCCTACGGCTACCTTTACTTCTCGCTTCTTCTGTCCATGGCCGTCTACGGTGTCGACAGTTTCACCGCCATCAACCTGCTCGCCTTCGATTCGTGGTCCTCTCAGGTCAAACCCAAGGTCGAGTTCCAGTACCTGAAGTGGATTTTCTCGGTCTGCATCATCCTGTCCTTCGTCAACCTCGCCTTCGAACACATCCGGGCCCGGCGCGTCATGAACCGCGGCAGCGTCGCCGAGTGTTTCCTGGACAACCTGGCCGTGCGATTGGAGAGTATCCGTATGGGTAGCGGCCAGGGCTGGAGGCGCTTCCTCGTCTTCGCAGAGCTGACCAAATCCAAGAAGGGCGCTGAATACGTTGCCCTCTTTACCTACTTCAGTTTTCAATGTGAGCAGTTGATGGAAGGACGAGCCCCTTGCATTCACCCGGCTAACCAGATGGGTAGCTTGGATTCGCGTCATCTTTTGCGCCGGCCCTCGCCAGGCCGTAAACGCCATCACACTGTACAGTATCTACACGTCCCAGCTGATTATTACCGATACCGGCTCGGTGGAGAGCTCCCTGATGAACTTCTTCAGCAAGCTGCAGAAACTGGGCACCGAGAACCCGCAGCAGACCGTCATTCTTTCCGGCATGCTGTTCACCCTGGTCATCTGGGTTTTCACTTTTCTCTCGTTGATTGTGGCGGTAGTCTTCTACGTGTTCTTCCTGTGGCACTATATCCCACGGCAGGATGGCGGCCTGGCAGGCTACTGTTCTCGCAAGATTAACAAGCGGCTGATGAAGATCGTTTCGGTCAAGATCAACAAGGCCATCGAGAAGGAGGAGAGGGACAGGCTACAGGCCAATCTCAGGGCGGCCAAGAAGACGGGCGAGAAGACGCCCATCGAGCGTCAGGCCACGCTGCCCACCTTTATGGAATCCAAAAACGGCGATTCGTTGCCCGACATGCCCCGTCTCGGCCGCAGCGAAACTATGACGACGCTTCCCGTCTACGCGTCGCGCCCCCCCTCGCCTGGCGCTGGAATGCCGCCGCCGCCGTTGACACGTCAACCCACGACCCAAAGCGTCTACTCGACCAAAAGCGTCTACTCGACCCGCGCGCCGCTTGTTGGGGGCGCCGCCCCCATGGGCATTGAACGTGTGGCTTCGCCGGCTCCCACGGTGCCCACGCTCCCACAGATCGACATGACCAACTACGCGCCAGCACGGCCGGGTACCGCTCAGTCCATGCGCAGCTACGCCCAGGGCCCCGTACACCGGCCTCAGCCCAGCAACCAGCCGCCTGGCTTCCAGGTGCCCTTCACCCAAAGCCCGGCGCCGTTCGCCGGCGGAAACAACGGGCCCATGGCGCCACCTTCGCGGAGCCTGACGGGCGGCGGGATGGACGGCTACGGCCGGCCGCCCATGCCGCCCATGCCGCCCATGCCGCGCGCCGTCGAGCAGCTGGGCGGCCGGCCCATGTTCGATGAGCCCATGAGCATGCAGGACGGACGGTCGAGCCCAGCGCCGTCCATGTACTCGAGCCGAGGCCCGCCGCCCTCTATAAGCTCCGCCGCGGGCTACGGACCCTCGTACGGACCCTCGTACGGACCCCTGCGGAGCGTCACCAACCCGGTGCCGCCTATGCCGCAGCAGCAAAGACAACAGGGACCGCCCCAGCGCAACATGACGGCGCCGCCGCGCCAGGACGGCTACTACATCCCGCGCCCTGGGACCGCCTCGAGCCAGAGGACCATGCCCAACCAGGGTTACGGCTATGGCGATGTCGAGGCCCAGCGCGGCCCTCCTCGATACTAAGGCAAGCTGACCAAGGTCACGGCACAGCTGGTCCCTGGACCAACGGAACAGCTTTTGAACACGTAGTATAATCAAGTATAGATGAAGGCTAGGTCATGAAGGCGTTAGGCGCTCAGCGACGAGTCCCCGTATTTACTTAGCTTACATATGTATGACCACCCACACCACGTTTGCCGTCCCAACGCGTCTCCGTTCCACCCTGCCGTTGCCGACAATGGCATCTACGTGTTTGCGCCTGGTGACCAAAGACCTTCCCGCCTGCTCTGTCACGCCGCCTCGTTTAACCCGTCCCACTCCACCGAGCAAACAAGCGGGCGGTTCAGACGGGCATCCCCGGAGGTTTGCTGTTCGCTCAGTGCCGCTCGCAGGACGGGCTCGCGGGGGAGGAATGAGCCCGAGCCTCGCCTCGTCCGTACATCAACGAGGTCCCGGAACAGAAACGGGGAGGGGAGACTGAAC
Source organism: Nigrospora sphaerica (assembly GCA_018287875.1). Taxonomy (NCBI): domain Eukaryota; kingdom Fungi; phylum Ascomycota; class Sordariomycetes; order Amphisphaeriales; family Apiosporaceae; genus Nigrospora; species Nigrospora sphaerica. The sequence goes on from JAGVVL010000017.1 coordinate 2,194,585, forward strand.
CACGGCGTCCACCCCGGACCCCGCACTTTTTCCTGGGGGCAGCTGCCGTCCTCCCCTTCCCCGCCACCACCGCGGCCCTTGTCGTCGCCGTCCTGCTCCGCGCCCGCTCCCGAGATGTCGAGCGGCGGCGACAACTCGGCCTCGGGGCCCGCGTTGCCGTCGCCGCCGCCCGCCGCCCGCCGCCAACGCGACCGCGCTCTACCCCCCAGCCGGTCCCCCCACCGACGTCACCGAGACCACGATAACGTACCACACCCTAATAATCACGACGATAACGGCCACACCGTCGGCGCCGCCGGTGAAGAGCACCGCTACGATCCCGTTCCTTGTGGGCGCCGTGGTGGGTACGGCACTGCTGGTGGCGGCACTGGCGGGGTTGTGGTGGTTTACGTACCACCGTCGGCGGCGCGGCGGCGGCGCGGCGGCGGCGGCGGCACGGACTATGCCGGCGGTAGTGATAATTTCCAGAACAAGGGGGCGGATCCAGTGGGGGCACTTTCACGGGGTTGGCGGGCAGGCCGTATAGCGTGAGCGCGGTGCGGGCGGCGTGGGTTTCGAGATTTAGCCTGGACAGTGAGGGCGAGGGCGGCAAGGCCAAGTGGCCGCTGTGGGTATAAGTTGTTAATGGTTGCGAGTTCTAGGTAGAGCACGGGTTCACCAGACGGAAGCATTGAGTCTGTGGTGCTGGAAAATGTGACGTCGCTAATTGAATACCCCAGGTAATATAGCGCTGATAGCCTACAAAGATATTGGATCACAACCGCCGTCAGTATACATATTCCTCTTCTTCATCATCCCGGTTGTCCGTCGTAGCCCCCAAAAGTCTGTACGGCCATCGTAGTCGTAAACCGCTCAAGCCTGGCTCGGTAGCTTGGCTTCCAGTTTGCCGTGAACTTACCCACCTTTGCTCGGCAGATTGTCGTCCAGCTTGTCGTCTGGCTTGTTGTTCAGCTCGCCCTTGGCACCTCTGCCGTCTTCTACGAAACAACTAGTCAAAGTCCAAGTCCGAGTCGTCGCTGGCGTCATCGGGGACGAGTGCGCGGTATCTACGATTGGCAAGATCCTCGACGAGGCCGCCCTCGCTCTCGGGGTCGACGTAGCCCTCCCCGCCCACCAGACTCAGCAGAACGGGCAAGAAAATCAGGGCGTGCGTGGCCGCGAAAATGACGAGCGCCAGCCAGACCCGGAAGTAGTAGATTTCAAAAATCTTGGACCTCGTGAAGGCGAGGACGCAGACGCCCAGAAGCTTCGTGACGGTGATGCCGCTGAACACAGAACCGCCGACGTTGACGAGCGCCGTCCACGCACGTGCGTCGCGGCCCCGGAAGCGGTTCTTGGCGCGCTCCATAACAGAACCCGACGGGAACATGAAAGCCCGCGCAATGTGGGCGCAGAACTCGACGGCGATGCCGACACAAATGATCAGATTGACAAGGGACACAGCGTTCAGCGAGACGTTGAAGACTGCCATAGCACCAATGATGTCGACGACCGTCATGGCGACTGTGATGGTGACGACCAGGCCTGTCAGCAGCGACCCCAGAAGGATCGACGACACCAGAAAGATGATGGCCACGGCCGAGCCGAGCAATGTGGCCGTCAAATTCACAATGCTGGCGTACTGATCGAAAAAGATGTAGAAAACGCTGTAAGGGAAGACCTCCATGCCCGTCTCCGCCGAGACATCGTCGGCGATGCGACGAGCAGCCGCGTAGGCGCTAATGAAGTCCTTTTGGCTGCGCAACGGCTTGTGCATCGTTCGGAAGTTGCTGGCACGAATCGTCGTCTTCTCCTCGTCGATGGCCAAGGCCTGGCCGTACGATGCCTGTCCTCCCAAGGGGCAGTCCTCGTCGGTGGGCGACGCCAGAAACCGCTTAAGGTAGTGGACGAACTCTTGACCCTCGGGCATGCCGTACAGAGTGATGTTCCACGCGGGATCTCGGTCGGCAAAGCATGACTGGCTTTTGCGTCCCACCTTGTCCACACAACACGCATCGGCGGCCGGGTTCAGCCACAAGAAGAAGTCGTCGATCCAGCTGGCCGTGGGTGATGCGATGTACGAGATGTCGGGTCGCTGGCGCTCCAACTCCAGCGTATTGGTAAGAGACAGAGGATTGCACGTCGTGAAACGAGAGCAAATCTCCTGCTGATGTGATCGCTGCGTCACGTTCAGGTCCTTGGTCACAAAGTAAACGGGTGGGCCCGTATCCAGGTACTTGTACAAGTCATTGAAATAATCAATGAGGTACGAATCGTCCGGGAGAGCAACGCGTTGGTCCAGGCCCAGCTGGACTTCGGGAATCAGGGCAATGCCGGCCGCCAACAGGCCCGTGAAGATGACGATAACAAGCACCTTGACCTTCTTGCCCAACAAGGCAGGCGCGTAGTGCTTGCGGATGAACTGCTGCAACAGGCTTTCCTCGGGCACGTCGTAGGGGCGCGTGGTCGCGTTTCCGTTGCTTCCGCTCAGGTGCACCCTGGCGGCCTTGATCTGGATGCAGGGGAAGCAGTCTGCTCGGTGGTCCTCGATGCGCATCTGGTTGTACGATAGAACCGAGATGAACAGGGTCATCTGGAGGAGAGCATTGATGAACACTGCTCCAGCGGCGTAGATGGCAAAGTTCCTTACGGCCGGCATGCCCACAAAGGCACCCAGGGCGAAGGACACGGTCTCAGTGATGGCGGAGAACAGAATCGAAGGTCCCATGCGGCCCATCGCTTTGGCAATCCTCTCCTCAACCATGGCATCGGGATGGCTGAGGTTCACCCTTTCGAACTCATGCACAACAAGGAAGATATTGTCCACGCCAACAGCAAGGACAATGAACGGGATGACCTCGGCAATGATGAGCGTTGCTCGGATACCAGCCCAAGAGAACAGGCCAATGGACGATGTGATGGACATGAGGACAATCACGATGCCGACAAAGCCGAGCGTGAATTTGCTCTGCACCAGACACACGGCCGGGTTCCTGATCAACTCGCGGAGAGTCATAGTGGTGGAGCCCAGAGCGAGAGACGCGTAAAGAAACATGACCAGGTAGCTGATGACTACAATGGTAGCATCCGTATTGGTCGACTTGTTGAGCTCCTGCTCCAAGCTGATTTCAGTAGAGAAAGACAGTCGCAGGCCAAATTTGTCTCGCGCCTCGGGCTGGATGACGTCGAGGAGGAAATCCTTGAGAGCCTTTTCCCAGTCCATAGCCCTGGCCACCTCGCGGGTTCCCTCGAGCGCGTTGTTGACCACCCAGGTGACAGTCATCGCCGGGGCCTCGGTAACGTCATCAAAGTCCTTGTAGCCTCCCAGGACCATGTTGGGCTCCATGGGCTGGCCAAAGTCGGGCCGGCACATGACGGGGGACCTGATGCACTCCTGCAAGTCGGCTTTCCAAGTTGCTTTGTCAAAGTACAGCTGGTCCCAGTAGGCGGCTACCGACTGGACGACGCAAGCTGAGCCTGTCGGCTTGAAGCAGACATCCTGCAGCGTAACGGCGAAATAAGGGCCCTTAAGTTCCTTCGCCCGTTTCTCAACACCCATCCACCACTCGATGACATCGCCACTGAGAACAGGGCCCGGCCCAGAGGGATGGGTGTCGTTTACGAGGAATGCCTTGTTGGCTCGGTAGAAAGGCCCGAAACTCTCGTCAAAGAAGGCCTTCTCCTGGGCAGCATCGGAGGTGGGGCTGACCCAGAGCCGGGCGGGTTCCCTCTCGAGTTCGAACTTGACCCAGCCGACGCTGAGCACGATGACAAATATCAAGCTGGTAAATATCGTGAGGGCCGGGAATCGCGCGCAGACATGGCCCAGTTTACTGAAGACCGAGTCGCACCAGGTGTTGATCTTGTAGTACTTTTGCGGGCGGTCGTACATGGCGCCGTTGCGGACCAGGTCACCCTCGTCCTCGTCATCGCTGGGTTCGGCTCCCTGCAAGAGGTGGAGCCGCTCACTTCGCCTCTGAGCGTGCCTGCGCCACGCGATGTGGCCCACGACGGCGAGGACGAGAGAGGCGAGCAGGACACCATACGTGAAAATGGAGGCGAAAGACAGACAAGGCAAGACGCCAACATGGCAAGACCCGGTTTCCTTCACGGCCGGGAGCTTGGGGCAAACGTCAGGGCAGTCGACGCACGCGCACCGGTAGTTGGGGTCCTCATCGTTGCACTTCTTGGGCTTCATATCACGCGCGGCCATGCCCGGCTCGGAGTATTGGGTGGGGAAGTTCATTTGGAAGGGGGATCCTATGGCCTTTTCGTCTCCCAGGAACTTCAAGAGCTGCGTGTAATTGGTTGCGCCGCCGCCAATGAAGTTCATGGCCTTGGAGTTGGAAGGGCCAAACTTGACATTCTCGCAACTGTCGTAGAAGCCGCTGCCGTATTCTTTGGTGACGAGGTGATCGAGCTCTGTCACCATGTGTTTCCCGTCCTTCTCCTGGGTTTGGGTGACGTTGATGAATAGGGACTGGTCAGGCGAGCAGGTGAAGGAGCAGAAGAGATTGTAGAAGTTGTCCTTGCAGGCGGGGCAGGAGCCGATGATTTGATTCGGAGTCGACAGGGAAGACTTGAGAGAGTCAAGCTGGTCGGCATTACAGCAGACCTTGCTGCCCTTCCATTTGGGACCACACAGATCTTCTATCTGCTGGGCAAATGCATCGTCGGGGGTGGTGGCGAGGCCATTGTCGACGCAGGGCAGCTCCTTTCCGAACCAGCCCTTCTTTCCGCAATGACCGCGGATGGCACAGCGGCCTGCTTCGTGCTTGGGAGTGAGCGGCTCAGCGTTCGCAATACAGGCGACCAGCGCAGCACCCGCAGCGGCCCAGGCCGCTAGACGAGCCATGGTGCTACAGGTCGAGCGAGCTCGTCGCAATCCGCCGGCTCTCGTCCGTCAGGCCTAGAGACGGCCTCGTCAGGTAGGCGTCGACCGGATGTCAGGGCACACGGGTTGCACGACGGTCGGTCGGATTGGATGGGATGGATGCAATAGCAGGTGCTTCAATGGTCAGTGTAGCAGCAGCATGGCCAGCAGGTGGGCGGCCAGTTGAGGTTCGAGAGAGAAGTGGTATCAACGACAGCTCGTGGGGGGAGAGGGCGTGGAAGCCGGATGCCGGTTGCCGGTGTCGGGTAGCTTTGGCGGGCCAGCTGTACCGAGTGCCGTAGGTTTGTCTTTGACTTCGGGATCGATGACGATGATGCTTTGGTTGCGTGGATGCGGCGCCTGGCTAGGCAGGCGTGTATGAATAGATAGGTAGACGGATGAATGGATGATGGGTGTTGAGTGGATGGGGATTGACCGGGGCTGGCGAGATGGATGCCAGGGTTAGTGTTGGTTGGTACGGTTGCGGCAATGGAATCGCTGACTGGCAGACGCCATCGGGCCTGCTGAGGCCTATCGGGGGGGAGGCAGCTCCGTTCGTCACTCCCATGGATCTCCGTCCTCCTGAGCAAAGCAGGCGCAGGTGAGCTGTCTGGCGCATTGCTGCGTCATCCGTGTTTCCAAGCACCTCGGGCAGTTGATGGTCAGGTACACGCTACCTGCCGAGTACTTTGCTCGGTCTATCGCGAGGCGGTATCTGAATGCACTTCCCCCGATTAGCCCGCATTGCTGCGAGGTACTGCTCTTGTACTCTCGCTAGTGAGTTGTCACCTACCTGAAGGAGCCTGGCCGCATATGGAGCTAGCATGAGCAAAATAGACGGGAGCTGGGGAATGGGGTAAAGGGAAGCATTAGGCGGCCGAGGCGGCCACACGATCCATTCCGAGGCTTGGAAACGGGACGGAGCACTTCAGCTTTCAGAGGGTGCCCCAGGAAGTAAACAACCTGCACCTATTCTAGTGCCTGCCCACCCACATACATAGGTACTAGGGAGCTGCAGAAGCTGTTCTGGGGCATACATTCACTACAAAGAGGTAGGTCCCAAGCTCTGGGAAGCTCCGGTCGAGCTGTCCGGGTCAGCCGGTCAAAATTGCCCAGCAGATATGGTTCGTGCAGCTCTCGTGAATGGACAGGGAGGGGACGCGAGTGTTTTAACTGCACTGGCACGTGCTCACTCCGCTCTTCCGTCCGTACTGGATTCTGTTAGCCTCCAGCACAAGGACGTAATTAATGCACACTGCATTCACTAAGTAGGTACCTATGGTGGGAGAGCTTGCCGAAAACGAAGCCCTCTCCCTTCGGCCATCGCAGCATTGGCGATGGGAGGCCAGGCTGAGTCGCTTGTGCGATCAATCTCGCCCAGTGTCTGCCTTCATTTCGGCATCACACCAGTGTCCAGTCTGGGTGTTCATCATCCTGATCGACCCCAGTACCCGCGTCATCCTCGTCCGAACTGTTTGGACCGTGCGCGTTCTGCTGAGACACCTGTGACCGCGTCAGTATGAGAAGCTTCCACTGGTATATACCGCTGCCTGCCTACCTGTTGCAATGACAGCTCTTCAACGACCAGGCGCAGCTCTCTAAGCTGGTCGGCTAGCGCGTTCGAGTCCCGGCGCTTGGGGTCAGTGTCTGGGCTTCTACCCTCTGGGCTGGAAACTTTTCCCGTATGTTCGGCCAAGCCCGTCAGCAATGGTGTGTCCGATGCCAAAGCCGTCGTCGGAGTACCTTGGCCCTCGTCCAGCTTCCTCTTCAAAGCATCCCTTTCCTTGATGAGCCTCGTCAAATGGGAGCTCGAGTCTCTCAGCATTGAGTCTTGTTCAACCAAGCGGTCCTTAAGCCTCTTGATATCACTTCCGGAGCCTTTGACGACGGCTCCTTGGGCCAGAACCATGTCGCGCGCGTTCGTCGAGCAGGCTAGCATTTGCCTGACGGTGTCCTCGTACTGCTTGAGCGCAAGAATACTCTCGCTCAGAGCTGGGCAGTAAGTCCGCAACTTTTCGGGCAGGTCGAGAGCCGGCTTCACCACGTAGGTCGCTAGCGCGTTGGAAACAGAGGAAGTGGCCTTTGGAACCAGATGCTTGTTCTCGTTCGCGAGCGCGAGCGCCTGCCTGGAGACGCCGACGCATAACTGTACTTGGCTTTGTATCTGGCGCGTGAGGGCATTGATGCGCTCCGCGACGTCCTGTTGCCGCTCATCGGGGTGGCGCGGTATCTTAATCCGTTCGACGGTCACGGCGTCGTCTTCCCAAGCCTCGGGCGGGTTCGGTGGGGCAACAGGTGCGTACTGGTCCTTGGCCTTGGGCTCACGGTACGGCCGACTCGATGTGTTGGTGGGGTTTTTGCGGGATGGACCGCGGTTTGTATACGAGGGCTCTTCATAGGAAGATGGGAGGCCATGTGTCGATGCCGTGGTCCACTCTGAAGGCTTCACCCTGTTGCCACTCGGGGCCTGGAGCGTACCGAGTTGGCCCCGAGGAGAACGGACGGGTGGAGAGCCCGCAAGACTCGGGCACGTGAAGCCATCCACGTCGGCATCTTTTTCTTCTGCCCCCGAAACCGTCACGGATAGTTCGAGGTCACTAATCTGGTCATCAGGTAGAAGCAACTCGCGTGATGATGAGAGGCGGTGATATGTTGTAGGGTCGGACTCCTCCGCCATTGCCCGTAGGTCGATCCAGTGAGCCATGTTTCTCTCTGATATGGTGCGATGCGAAGTCCAGCGAGGTCGCCGGTTCTTACACATTGCGTTTCGGTCATAAACTGCCCATGGTGTGCATCTGTAAGTATGTAGGCTGTATCCTTTGTTTCTTTTTCGGAAAGAGCTGGGGGCGAGTGTGGTTGGGCAGGGACGGTGGGAACCGTAGTATCGTATTGATGCGGTTTGCTGCGATGTTTGGTAACCCTAAATTTAAGCTTTTGCAGGGAGTCGAGCGCAGCGGGAATCGCTGAGTGACAGGAACTGAATCGTTTGCATACATGGGATCTCTTTGCCTCCTCCTTGCTTCTTTTTCGTTGGCCCTCTTCCCCCGCCCCGCCCCTGAACGCCGCGCAATGCAGTGTATGTGTGTGTATATGCTTTGGGCTGAATACACCTGGTAGGCATTCCCAGGAAATGACACACATATTTTTTCCTTATTCTTTCGTCTTTTCCCCATTCCCTTCCGCCTTTCGTTTTGTTTTCTACACGTTGAGCTGAGCCGTGTCGGAGCCCAGGATGGACGTCATATAGGGGGCGAGCTTGCGCTCGACGGGGCCGCCCTTGCCGACGAAGCGCTCGACGAGCTCGGGGGCGCGGCCGACGTAGAGGCGGGGGTCCATGACGGCGTCGATGTCGGCCCAGACGGGGCGGAAGAACTCGGTGCGCTTGATGCGGTCGACGAGGTCGTTCTTGCCGCCCTCCTGCTTGACGACGGCCGAGGCCTGGTGCGACAGCACCCGGATCTGCTCGTGCGCCTCCTGCCGCGACTGGCCCGCCGCCACCAGCTTCATGATGATGTTCTCCGTGATCATGAAGGGCAGCTCCTCGCGGTTGTGCGCGTCGATGCGCTTCTCGTACACCACCAGCCCGTCCGAGACGTTGTCCATGCCGATCAGGATCCTGCGGCCCGCGTTAGCCAAGGGGCGTTCACTCTCCCCCCCATGAAACTCAGATGTTCCTCTTTCGCGGAGTGGATATTCAGCTGGTCCCCGCGAACCGCCAACCACGCCCCGGGATAGGGGAGCACGCAGGGAAAGGGGGTTACATACGCATCGGCCAGCAGGAACATCTCGGGAATATCGATACGACGGATCGCGCTGTCGTCCAGCGTTCTCTCCATCCACTGCATGGCCATCGTGTTGCTGAAGTTGACGGGCAGCGAGGCGAGCTTGCGGCCGAGACTGCCAATGCGCTCTGAGCGCATGGGGTTTCTCTTGTAGGCCATGGCCGAGCTGCCAATCTGGTCCTTGTCAAATGGCTCCTCCATCTCCTTCATGTTGGCCAGATGCCGGATGTCTCCGGTGATCTGCTGGACGGTGGCTGCGCGGCCCGCGTTAGTCTCGGACACGGAGCCGCGTGCACTGGGGAGGAAAAGAGGGGGGCAAACATACCGCCCAGGCCACAGACGGCGTTGGCCACGTTGAGGTCGACCTTTCTCGGGTACGTCTGGTACGAGATGTCGTAGCACGAGGGGAAGCCGGCCTTTTTGCAGAGGATCTCGTTCAGCTGGTCGATCTTGCCCGTGTCGTCGCCGAAGATCTCCATGTACGAGGCCTGGGTACCAGTGGTACCCTGAGCACCGCGGAACCTCAGCTCCTGGCGGACGTGCTCGATGTTGTCCAGACTGAACGGCAGTTAGCCCGCGAACCTCTATCCCAGCTTTCAGTTGGCTACTCACTCCATCATCAGCAGCTGGCACCACTGGGCCACGCGCTTACCCACCGTGATCATCTGCGCGGGCTGGTAGTGCCTAGCGTCGGCATTAGCAGGGCGTCGCTGATCGGGTCTCAGGGGTACTTTACGTATAGCCGAGCGTGGGCGAGTCCTTGTACCGCTTGGCCAGGTCGGCCAGGTTGTAGATGACCTTGGCCAGCTTGGGCAGGATGATGTCCAGGGCCTCTTTCATCAGGATGAGCTCGGCGTTGTCGGTCACGTAGCAGCTGGTGGCTCCGTAGTGGATGATACCAGCAGCAGCGGGCGCAACCTGGGCCGTTGGCGATCTGTTAGAAACGGCTCATGCCGCAGCGGTTGTGGCGGCCATGGGACCTACTCTTCCGTACGCGTGGACGTGGGCCATCACGTCGTGCTTCCTCCGCTTCTCCTCAACGGCGGCGACGCCAAAGTCGTCATTGGTGACGGTGAGGAACTGGGGGCGCGAATCAGCCGCCGCTCCATGCGGGCTATGGGGTACACAGCCCGAGCCAGGGGTTCTTACTCACCTCCTTCATCTGGGCGATGGCGGTATCGGTGATGGCTTCGACGCCCAGTTCCTTTTGCGCCTCGGCAAGCTGCGGGGAGCGCAAATGTTAGAGCCAAGAGACAGGGCGAGGCTGAGCCGGGGAGGAAGAGAGAGAGAGAAAGAGAGAGAGGGAAGCGAAGCCCCGAGCGAGGGGGGCCGCAGTTTGGGCCGAGACGTACCATCAGCCACAGCTTGCGCCAGGTGGTATGGCGGCTGCGCTGACTGAACAGCTGCTTCATCTCATCGCCTGAGGAGCCGGGGCGGCGATTAGCCTTCTGAGCAAACAGGCGCACGCGAGCCGGGCCGTGGCTACGGCGGGCGGGAAGCGTGCGTGTGAGTGTGAGTGAGCGCGTGCGCTTGCTTACTGCAGTAGCGGGTGTTGAGCGGCGTCTTGTACTCGTCAAAGCCCGACATGGTGGCGGTTGGTTCCCGTGATTCAACCGGCTGAACGACTTGAGCAACGCCAGGGAGGGTTTATCCAGGGTTCAGGATGTAGTCCAAACAAACAACTCAGGTTGAGGGAGGGTTTGGGCGGCGGAGGATGAGTAGTCGTCGAGGGGCGGGCTTGAGAAAAATGACTGCGGGGTGGTGGGGTTTTTAATAAGGCGCCGACAAAGGTACGGAGCACCACTACGTATGCGCTGTGTAGGCACGCAAGAAGTTGGGGGAGTCAGTCAAATCGCCTGGGACTCCACGCCCAGGACTATGGCGGGGGGGCTAATTGTGTAGTAGTAGATGAGAGAATTAATGGAGCCCACTACGCCCGTCCAGGTGCCCGAGTGGCCACCCAGGTGTGCATTTTTTCCTTCTTTCTGACTTCCCCCCTTCTTCTTTGGCTCGCTCTTTGCAGGGTCTTCAAGTCCTGAGACGCCTTCCCGCGAGAGACACGGGCTCCGAGTCGGCTGCCTACGGAATGTGCCGGGACGGCGGGGCCGGGGTATAGTGCTGGATTTGCTCGATAGCGCCTGCTATTTAAGAAACCAAGTCAGGAAGCATGTAACTACATTACTTGTCGTCGGGTCGTAAGTGGTCATGCAACCGCCGCGCCGTGTTTGCACCATGGGAGGCGCGAGGTCGCTTCACTTACTTGGGTACCTGTAAAGTAGCATGGAATAAAACCGAATGCTTGCTTTCCCCCTTCCGTGCTTCTTCACGTTGCGACGAACAGACCCTCTCTCGCCCCAGCACGCCATCGCACTCGTTTGCATACATAAGTACCTACGTCCTAACATACTTACCTTGCCTACCTACGTACCGACACACTCGACGGCAAGGTTCTGTGCACTTAGGGCTAAGGTTGCAGTAACCACCACGGCCAACCAAAGCGACTTAGTCGTACGTCTTACACTGCATTGGGCAGATAGGCTCGATAGGGCCATGGCTGACAAGTAGGCAGCTCCGAGTGCCGGAGGCTATGCAGGTCCGCGGCGCACTAGAACCTTGGGGACCTTTTTTTTTTCTCCAATCGCTCGCTTCCGTACGGGCGAGACTGTTCCTACTGACAGGCATATGAGGGCGGTTGAATTCTCAGCCCGTGCCAGCCGCTCCAGGAGAGCCACGACTGCATGCATGCCCGGCTACCAAGGGAGGCCAAGACGCATCTTTTGATTCGTAAACTGCTCTCACGGCGAATTGGCCCCGGCCTCTCGGGATCCATGTATCGTCGAACTAACCCGCTTGTGCCTGCGATAAGGCGGAGAAGCCAGGAAACGGTGGGGGTGATTTACTTATTCTCCATGGGCTGTCTGGGTTTTACCGAAACATTCCCCAAAGGTGAGAGGTGATAACTCTCGGATTCTACCCTGAGACGAGTGTCGAGAACCACGTCACGCAGACCTGCCTAGGAACCTAGACACTATCCAAGTACATGTATTGCCTTTTCGCGTTTGCGGCCGGGGCACGAGGTAGAAGAAGACCAGGGCGAGCGCTCTGCTGTTATGTCCCATCCCACACTTCCGAGGCTACTGGCGCACCAGGCTTAGACTTCGCTGGTTGCCCTGAGCTGCAGGACCTTAGGTACACTAACCCAACAGCCTCAAAATGCACAGCAGGCCAGGTCTACCAATGGAAACCCCATGGGCGATATACGCCCTGGAGGTTCGCCAGCGGCACCGGTGGATGGACGCCTGCGTAAGGCAGCCTCCAGTCTCACCGAATCAGCTGAGCGCCATCACTGTGGTATCGATACCGAACCCATGCGGGCGGCTGTTGCGCACTTGAGAAAGAGCTTGAGGCAATCTACCCTTGCGTTCAGGAGTGCCATGCAGCCAGAGTGGCTGGCGCCTGGCTGTCACCGAAAGCCCCCGGGCACATGTCGGCAGGCGATGATTCAACACGAAGCACGCCCGACAAGCTATAACCATCCCCCATAACAAATTCACAGGGCTTGTTGATCCCAACTCCAGTAGCCCCAGAGCCGGAAAAGAAGCGAAAGAATTCTCTCCGCCTAGCGACGGGAATACTCGTAGGGCCCGCGAAAGGCGGTTTGGTACATGCTACAGTGTCGTTCCCAGCTTGCTATGTGGAAGAACCCACAGGGGTGATGTTTACCAACGTTAGCCCATACCACTTCAACTCCTGAGATAAACTTGCGCTTGCCTTTCCTTGTTCTTGCTTGCATGTTTACTAGGGCTCCTTCCCCTCCCACCTTGCGTGTTCGTAGCTGGCTCGGCACAGTATTGTACAAACCAGCTTACCTAACCCCTCGCAGACTGTGGTATCAGGTGTGAAGTGTATTCGGAACCCTGCGTAGCTCGCGATTACAGACGCGATTTTGAACCTCGTAAAAGACGGACAACGGACGACGGAGTTTCCCAGATCATAATACACACAAAGTACGGAGTATGAGCAGGCCTTTCCCCCCCTTGCTTTGAGATGGTTTGCATCTTATTCAAACAGACCGATTAATGAAATCAAAAACATAACCTCCAGATCCATCCGCCCGGCCCAGCAATCATGTAGGTTCAAGTGGGGTGGAAGATCCATGGATAGTGGGTCTTCCAGGCGGCCCGCCTATTCCACGATTCTAACCTATCGCCGAGTGGGATAGTATCATCCGGAATTCTTGCCGATGTACACTGTATCGCACTCGACATCCTCGCTCCCCTTTGCCTGAGCTATTCACAGATAAACACTGACTAGGGCAGGAGTGAGAAAGCTACACCGAGCGGCTTTGGTGTCCATTTCGTGCGAGCCGGGAGGCGTAAAAGGTCCACGTCGAACCGGGTGCGTGTCCCTAGCTCAATAGGTGCTTATGCAAGAAAGAAAATGAAAGAAAAATAAACAGTGCCCGTACGTAATACAGCTGACACTGGATCCACACAATCAGAATCTTCTATCATATATCAAGATAAGAACTAAAAATTTCAACAATCAGCGAGGTGTCTTAGTATAGTGGTCAGTACATCACGTTGTGGTTAATATCCTGAATTCATTCATGATATATGATTACGCGTGCCCCGTGAAGACCCCGGTTCGATTCCGGGAGACGCCACAATTCGTCCCTTCCTCCTTATGGGCAGGTGACCTCTTTTTGCCTGTTGAGGCGAGAGGGGGATATTGATATTGATGCCTTGACAAGTGTAGGGAGCACACACGAAACGAAGGCAAAGGGTGGCATTGTGGTTCCAGACGAGCCATTCCATCTTGTTTTTTTGTACCGAAATTTTCTTTCCATGTAGATGCCCCGTGAAAGGTTGTTTAAAGGGAAGAGGGTAGAAGGAGAGGCGGTGCGTGGAGACACTCGGTGTTGCGAGGTCATCGTACACAGCCAGCCTGTTTTTTCCTTTCCCAGTCCTTGCTTCAGATTTCCAAGGGAGGATTGAAGGAGCCCTCTGTTGCAGTCCGAAACTGGCTTTATTCAGTATATATCCGCCAAAGTACATCAAAAAGTAACGAGGCAAGGGTTGAGTATGACAGCAATCCATCAGCCACCGTGAGCAGCCGCTCTGTGAGGCGATTATGGATGATGCTCTTACGTCGCAAAACCAATGGATGTTATGGCCGTCATGTCCCACGCCAGCCATTCTGGGCTTTCCATGATTCCTTAGCATCGGGATCTCATGGGCGCGAAAAGATATGGGATGCTTTTCCGTAAACAATTTAATTGCCTGCTTTGCCGCTTGGCTTCTTTCACCATTCAGTACTCAAAACTCTCGTATGCCACTTCTTCTCCTCTCACCCACTCCAACAGGAGCTTCATCAGCTCCGGGCCTGAACAGAGATAGAACTTTCTGCCTCCGGGCTCCTTCCAGTCCAGAACGTCATCGCGCGAAATCCGTCTACTTGCTACCTCTAGCCCCAAGCCTTGGATGCTAGAAAGTATTTGCTGTGCCTCGTGTCCAAGAGGACCTCCCGTCACGAAGAGCTGGGTTCCCTTCACGAGACCTTGATTCCGTCGAACGACTCGGAGAGCGAGTGGTAGATCCTCCGCCTTCAAGGTCCATAGGAGCCGAAGCGCACCACCCGCCTCCAGCACACCCTTGGCTTGCGCCATCAGGGGAGTAATGCCGATACCGCCAGCGACGAAAACAGCGTTCGTCCTTTGGGATGCGGAGTTTGGCGGGTCGGGCTCAGAAGGCAAGCGAAACGAATCCGATCCTCCGAAGCCCAGCACGGGGAGCTCGAGAGGCACTCGGAGGTTCCAGTTCCAGAGAAGCCCTGTGGCTGGGCCATGCTTTCGGGCCGTGATCTCGAACTCTGGTTCGGTGCCTTCCACAATCTTCCCATCGCAACTGACGAGTGCTCGGTCGATGGGCGCGCTGATTGTAAATGTGCGTAAAAAGTCATCGTTGAGACTTTGAGGGTCGTCGTCCCGCATGTGGCTATAACCGATGTCGAGCTCTGGTGAAAAATCCAGCGTGACGTGCTGTCCCGGGTGCCACGCTGCTAGGGGTTTCGTGTGCCCCTCCCTGTCTTTACCAGGCGAGAGTTTGAACAAGAATCTCGAAATGCTTGGCGTGATTGGCTCCCGATCAATCAAGGTCGCTGTCCCAATGACGTTGGTTCGAACTGTTTCTGCCCCTTCTGGCACCTCCTCGGTCACGGCCCGGCGCAAAGGTGGGTTGTAGGGCGAGTAGTCCATCACGGCGCCACGGAAGGGCAGGCCATCCTCCACAAAGCGAGCCTCGTCGATGTCAATTTTGACGGCAAGTTTAGTACGCGGCAAGTACGCACCGCACTCTTCTTCACCTATGAGAATAGTGGCCCGGCCGGTAGCATAAAGCACATTCCCTGTTGCAAAGTCTGGCACGACGATGCCGACCTTGGGATCGCTGCGTAGATTCCCAAGGGACTGGTAGAGACGGTTGCCGCTATACTCGGGGTAGACCAGAGTCACAGAGTCAGCTTTATTTCGTAAAACGCGCATGAGACCTGGCGGCCCGCCACGGTGCTGCATCGTTTTCAGTCAGTAACTATCGAACACAGACGTTTCAGGCATAAATAAAGGATCACTATCGAGTGTATGGCAGAAGCAATTCGTGCTGAACGGGGTACTAGGGAATGCTAAGCGCTACTTACATTCGTATCCATACTGACGAGACCGGCTGGGTTTTTGGTGGACATGAAGAACAAGTCAGCCATGTGAACCAAGTCAACCGCAGCCTCAGGCAGTGGGAGCCCCTGGCCCTCGGTAACGATCCGGGGCCGCGGTATATGGGGCGTGATGTGTTTCTTGTTGAGGTACTTGGGACACTGCCACCTTTGTATCAGTATTTCACTTGTTTTGTATTCAGGGACAGCACCGGTGCCACTTCCCAGCTAGGAATTGAATAAAGGGTTGTCGAACGGGGATGAATGACAATACAGGGAATGGCTTACGTTTCCCAAGCTCTCCTCCACCGAGAACGCCATCTCTACTTGCCCGACGCCTGGTTCCGTTTTACTGACAGCACCGGCCAAGAAGCGACCGGCGAGTTTGACCCTGTCTTGTGTTTCGAGGTCGATTGACAAACCGGACATGGGTTTCCTGACATCGCCGGATCGGACAACCTCCCCATCTCGGATGTCTCGGTCACTCCCTTCGCTGCCCTCAATGGCGAAGAGCTCCTGAAGCACAGGATCATGACAGTCATCTGCCGTGGCCCGCACCCCGAGAATATCATCAGAAATGTGCTGGGAGAAGCCAGCCTCACCTCCCCAGACCGTAGTCCAGGGTCTCCCTTCACGATCAAGTGTGCCGAAAGCGACGAGGGGGGAGTTGGCCACTCGATATGCGTAGGATGGCGATAGGCCAGGGTAAGTTGGGTTGCCGTGGTGCGAAACCTTGAGCAGGCTGTGAATCTCTTTCTCGCCCGTGTGCCACTGGGATTGTGCTTCCGCAAAAACTGACGCCATTGTGGGCTCGGAAGAGAAGAACCAGGTGAGATTTTGGGCGGGAGTCGAATGGGTCCCAAGTGACTTGTAAGCTGTCGAGCTGTTGAGCTGTTGTTCCGCGAGTACGTGGAGGAACGGTCGAGTCATAGAGGTCACAGCCAAGTAGTAGCATGGGATTTTCCCGATCCGGCTGAGGGTGGGAAAAGAGAGCTTAAACACGGAATCGGTCTCCCACCACATCACGACTTGAACCACGAATGAGCTCGTGTCATAGGGAAGGGCTTGCCTTGTTTCTCAGAGGAACTAGGGTGTTACTAAGCGGGATTACCAAGCCAGACGCCGACTCTCGAACGGGGAATGAAGCCGAGTCAGCGACACCAATCGCCGTTTGACTGCAACACGCCCTTTGCGCGGCATGCGTCTGCGGGGTTGGACGAATCTGCAGGTAAAAGTATGGGATCCGTGGCACTAGGCAGCCTTTTACATGTAGGCGTGTCAGATCGAGCGGTACTTGGTTTTCAAGGCAATGCCGTAGATGAACGGTGGGAAGGCTCGCCGGCAAATGTCTGTGAGCAAGTCGAGCATGTAGCCACGTCATACCAACACCAATTGTTAAGCACGGGCACATGGTATATTCCTATTATCAAAACTACACAGCATGCGAAAGCCAGAGATCGATAAATGTGGTAGGGGTAGTGCTACTCCGTACCTTATTTACTACCTGGTTTACCTATGACCCGGTAGCAGGTGTGGCTTGTATGCACAGCCACAAAAACGCGCCACACGGATCAACGCGTTGATGGATGGATTGATTGACGATCAGCTGAAGCAGCCAGGAGCAACGACTGCATCATTCGTGCTCATCGGGGACCGTCCCCATCCAGACCATCACCTGCCCGCGTGTTTGATTTCCCGGCAAGGTAGCCCCCCCATCAACCGTCGTCTTATCTCGAATTCCCTGTCGGGTCCTTCTGCGCCTCCATTGTCACTATGTGGCGTCGTGGACCTTCCAAACAGACACCAGCTAATGTCCAGTGCCAAAAATGTCTAAAACGAGATAAGTCCCAGCCTTGTTCCTGTCCGCCCTGGTGCTGGCCGGCTGACCTTTTCTTACGGCACTATTCATACGAATGTAAGGCTGCTGCCCAGGAACGGCCTTATGTATCGAGGCCCTCGCGCACTCAGCAGCTGTTCAATCCCAAATTGACCCCCAAGCTAACCGAGGCGGCACCGCCACCTCTTGAGAGCAAGTATGTGTTCATCGCCCCTCCTCTGACACCCAACAGCCGCCATCCCGCCCTTGAGTCGCTTTCTCACATCTCTACAGGAAAGGCGTCGCAGACCAAGAGCTTGCCAAAAGAGAGGCTGAAAGGGCAAAGAAGCGAGAGCTGGACATGGCCGATGACGCCTTCGAGGAACGTGAAGGGCCGAAACGGAGAAGATCGGTGTCCTATGACTCTGTTTCAACAATCTCTACGAGCGGTTCTCCTCGTCCAGCCTCTAGACAGTCTCGCAGCCCTTCACCCAGGAGACGACCTATCCGGGACCGCTCCGATAGCCCCCCAAACAGAAGGGGCCAGCCGTACTCTCGGGATGTGAGCCAGACGCGAGGCAACCCACGCAACTCGGGATCCATCGGCCGGAGTGTCAGCCCAGTCAGGGATGTCCGCGCGTCGCGTTTCGGCCAAGAGGCGGCATCCCCGGAGCGCAGTTTGGCTGCCAGACGGGCGAGGAGGGACTCCCGAAGTCTGAGTCGGTCGTCGCGTCCTGCAGACGAGCGGCGGTTCCGTTCACGGTCGCCCGACACACGGCGGTCGCATCACGGTAGCCCGCCACGGCGTGACGACAGTTACGGGCGCGGCATGGGCAGATCCAGAGACCCGCCACCGCCACCGCCACGAGAGCAACGCGAACGGAGCCTCAGCCCGTTTTCAAAGAGGCTAGCCCTGACCCAGTCGATGAACATGGGACGTTAAGACTCCATGGTTTTACACTACGGATGATGTTCTTTGCTGAGCTGTCTCTGAGGCCATGGAACCGACCGGGAGGGATTGCTTGTGGGGCTGTTTTCTCTGGGCCGGAAGGTGTTTCTCATTGTTTCGTGGTCCGCGACCTGTCCGCCTGCCCTTATTGGCGACCTCCGAATCGCGAGTCGGGAACCGGCTAAACCGCAGATGGACCCGGGCATACAATGACACGGGGAGTGTCCGGGCTGACGGGCGTTCCTGTTTACGGAAAACGTGAACCTGACTTTCCTTGGGCAGGGCGGAGTGGAATCCACTGGTGGAACGGCCGAAAATTACGTATCTTCGTATGACCACCAAGCCGATTGCTACGGTTGCAATGTTCTACAGCCATGGATAACAGACCCATATTTCCTTTCGCCATTGGTAGGCTGTCATCTCGAGCCCCCGCCTGAGCCCCGAGAAGCCAACCTTGGGGGGGGAAATCTGAACCTAATCATGGCCGTTCATGCAAGAGATGCAGCCGCCGGGATGCTTTGATTTGATGTGTAGACGGTCGGCCAACCAGCCTCTTACGCCCTGCGCGCAGCTGTGGCGCGTGGATGGAACATGGGCGCATGGGTGCCGAGGGCTGGGCTATGTAGACCCTATCCTTAGCAACCTGTCAAAGGGGCGGGGGTGGGATAAGCGAAGTTCAGAAATAGGAGCTGTCCATCACACGACACGCGACGATGCGGCGGCCGAGCCAAACACGGTTTCACGACGCGCACCCGGGAGCCAATGGCCTGAATTGGACACGAGACGTCAGCCAATGGCTGTCATCCCACTTTTTGCTGCTAGACGTTTTCCGTCCCTGTGGTTGTTCAGTGTACGATGGAAAAAGCTCATAAAAGCAGTATGAGAGGGGGCCTGCAGGCGTATTGCCCCTCCCTACAGAGCAGTACCATGCTTTGCCTTCGCACGTCGGTACCTGCACCGAGGAAGCAGATGCGCGCTAGATGGTGCTATGGTGGCCTCAGGCGGTCGCTACATCCAGACAAGTCACCTGGCCCCCTGAAAGGAAGGAGAAGAAGAAGGGAGGTGACCCGCAGGTCCGGCCTTGGCACTGAGCATGGATCATGCGGCTCTTGTAGTGGGAGATGAGCGGAACCAGAACTTCTTCGGCACTAAAGCTTTGCCCTGCTCACCTGCTCTCCCTCCAGCATCTCTGCTTGCCCCGGCGTCCGCATCCGACGGAGCATCGATGGGATGGAAGGCATGGGGGGAACATGTGTGGCGGGAGGAGGAAAAATAGTCCAAACGCCAACAACGGACGTGATGGCTGCGTCTGGCGTCCGGGCGACGATGCCTTTTATTGCAGCTGCGAGGCGGTCTTCTCATCCGCGCCCCGCGACAGTGTAACACATCGGGTTTCAAATGATGGGCACGTGCAGGGATCCCCGGCCCCCAGCCATTCAGCCTTGCCCGCCGTCCATTCAGGCGCCGCTAGTGGCCGGCACGGAGAACGAATCCAGACAAACAGAGATCGCGAACATGGTATCGGTTTGAGATCCCAGACGCCGCCCACCTTCTTCCGCCCCACGCCTGGCCCCGATTCCACTCCCGCGCGAAGCCGCCCGCCGCTGCCTCTCCCCTTTACTCGCACAGTCCGACTGCTACCAGCCGACGACCACCAGTCGACATGGGCCGCCCTGGGGACGGTGGTATGCACATGACCCGCCCGGTGGGTGTCGTCAATGGGGCAGGTGGGCTGCCCGTTGCCGCAAAGAGGCTCGCCCGTCCCTCGTCCACGGCACACATGGCGACCCCGGCGGCCTTTTGCCCTCGTCTCTGGCCGGGCCAGGGCCATGCGCCCGATCCGGGTCCAGTGGCGTCCCATCCCATCTTGTAGCACGTGGAGGACTGCGCCAAACCGTCGTGGCCTTCTGTTTCTTTACTCATCTCGCACACAGCAATCACGGGTCAAAGGAGGTCATCGTCGTTGGACGGGGTTGTAGGGCGTCAAATTACACCATTATGAGTCTTTCAGTTCGCCAGTAATATTTTCTTTTTCTATTTTTTACCGCCAACCCCCATTGACTGGGCTTTACCATCTTAATTCGGCAGCTGGACGCCGTTACTCGACGCCGCCACCCATCATGGCAGTCTCGGGACCCATCCAGGCCTTGATCGCGGCTTTCGCGTTGTGAGTGCCTCCCTCTGGTCTACCCTTTCCCCCCCTTCCCCCTACCAGCGCGTGGGAAGCCATCGCCGGCGCCTTGCTAAACTTCTCCCTTCCAGTGGTGTACTATTCAGCGCGGCCGCGGCAGGTTTCACTCTTTACGTCAAAGGCCATGGCTCAGCACTCTTTCGGGATGGCCTGAGGCTGGCCCTCATCATATTTCTTGCCTCATCGGCCCTGTGGGCGCTGGTGGGGTTCATCGCGACGCTCATCGACCCGGCGGCTTCGTCACTATGCCAGACCGCCGTCATCTTCTCGACCCTCTTCGACCAGTTCGCCCGCACCACCATCGAGCAGTACCTCGTATGGGCCGTCGGCGCTTCCGGCCCGGCATCCATGGTCGGCAGGGTCCTACAACTTTTGGTGGGGGGTCGCTTCATCGCCGGCATGGTCTTTGTGGGCGAATCGCGACCGCAGTTCAACTCGACTTGCGTCCCCCAGTCCAACCTCTTGCCGGTGGCCATCGCCGTCATCGCCACCGACGCCGTCATTCTCACCTTGCTGTCGGTGCAGGCTCTGTCGCCGGCGGCCTCGAAAGACGCCAACCGGGACGGCGACCGGAGGAAGGCCGTTCTGTTGACGGTCACTGCGCTGGCCATTTGGCAGGGCACAAGCGTAACGCTGCTGCTCGGCTCCCGCACTATTGACTTGCTTCTCAGGACCACCATCCCAGCTGCAGGACTTATTATCCTCGTTGGTACGTACCCTCATCTCCACGCCGACAGTAAACGGCGAGTAAGTGGCCATCGACTAACATGACGGCCAGCTTTCGTGATCGCGCTATCCAGCATGCTCGGGACGGCCGGAGAGCAACGTGCTCGGATCCCCGACTCGCCCACCCCGCAGAACCTCGCCCGGGACAGGGATCTTTCGACGGCGAACAACACTAGCGACTTCGCCCCGCGCCGCTACGAAGAAGTCAAGACGGGCAACACGACGGTGATAGCCTCTTACTCGAGTTCCGGCGCCGCTGGAAACGGGGTGCCGAGAGACGGCGCCGGGTTGCCGATCGTTTCCAGGGCGGTGACAGGAGTGACGGGCTTCGGAGGAGTGCCGGTACAGGGGCAGCTGTTCCCGCCCATGCGGCCAATGGGTAAAGGGGGAGAGACGCCCATGCCGCCTCAACGGCTCGCCGATTTGAAGGCGCAGACCGCCAGACCGAAGAGACCAGCGGGCAAGTTCACCATCTCCAACCCGATACCGACCGACTCGCCGGATATGCAGAACGCCCTGAACCGTATCCCCACGACAGATCTGGCCACAGCGGCTAGGAACGACAAGGAAAAGAGAGCAGACCTGCTCAGGAGGAACTCGGCTCTCACTGCGCCGCGGCCGGCCCCCAAGCTGCCGCAGCCTCCAGCCGGACCGATACCGAGGAAAATCCTTGACGTCTCGGGCAAGGACGGCTACCCCATCCAGATGCTCCGCAAGGTGTACACCGAGCCCGCGCTGGCCGGAGAAAGTCTTTCGGTTGAGGGCAACGCTTCGACAACCTCGGCCCAGCTCTCGCCAGCCAGCCAGGAACAGGAGGTTCGCCGACGATCTCCGAGGCAAACGATGCCGCCGCCGGCCAAGACGCCTACGTTCCAGCCCATCACACCGGGGCAGCCAATTCGAATTCCCATTCCCCGGCCGCCTCCATCTCCGAAGCCGGAGGCTCAACCGGAGCCGGTAAAGACGCCCCTTCAGCGGCGACCAACGACGGGCTTGCCCTCGAACCCCCGGGCCCGGAGAATACCGAGCGCCGAGACCGCGGAAACCAAGGGATCTGTAACTCCCACCGAATCCGCCCTGCCCGCCGAGTCCGCACCAGCCGCCGAGTCCGCGCTACCTGCGGAGCCCAGGGGACCAAGGGACGCCAAGGGAACGGAGGAAAGAGAGGAAACAATCATGTTCATCAACAACATAGTATACGACGATCCAAGCTTCGTGAACGACATCCTTCAGGGCGTATCGAAGACACCTGCAGCACCTGTCTGGATGCCTGAGGAGTCTGTTGTCAACCGGCCGCGTCCCATTCGACGGGTGTCCGATGACCGTCAGGTGTTCCCCGGCGAGATAACGAGCCACAAGCGGAGCAGATCTGGAGGGTCTATACTACGATCTGTGCCAGGAAGCCCGACGCAGTTACCCCCTCTGCCGCCGCCGCCCAAGAGCGCGGGTGCGGTTGTCTCTCGGCCCCAACCTAACGACACCAAGAGCATGACTTTCGACGAAAAGATGAAAATCTTGTACGATGAGACTTCCAGCAACACATTCACTCCGGTCAACCTACAGCGCAAATCATCTGTTCCCACTCTTCCGCCTCTCCCGTCCGCTTTCCGTGGCCAGGAGAACGTGCCCAAGCAAGCGGCAGCTGAGGAACAGGCCGAGGAGATGGATGCGGACCGGAGGCTTACGCGGACTACGACTGACAGGAGTAGCATCCGAACTCAGAGCATCCTGGGTGAAAATGATGGCCGAGGGGATACCAACACCACCGTTTCCCTTGAGGCGAGCCGCCTTGGCGACTCTTGGTTCCCGGCGCTCAACCTGGACCGCACTTCGGCACGGCAGCAGCCAGCTCCAGACGCCAAGCGCAAGTCATCGCCCGTTATTCCCACCATGCGGTATTCACAGGCGTCGGAAATGAGCGCCCACACTCGTGACGACGATTACAGCACCAACTGGGGCTCCGTGCATTCGCCGCTTGCTGCTGTTGATCTTCAAAATGCTCGCTACAGCGCTCACTCGACGTACATCTCGAAGGATACAAACACCATTCCGATACCGCCGATTCCTTCGGGACTTTCCTCAGCCGTAAGCGGGTTTGGAGACGAAGTCGTGACCGTCATGCTCGACACTACCCCTGAACAACCCGCTCCTGACAACCGCCGATCCTTCTACTTCGACGACGACAATCAGTCCCTGCCGGAAGTCCCCTCGCCGCAGCCTAAGGCTCCCGTGCTCAGCGCGTGGCACCATCAAGTTGGCGAAGAGGTGCCGACCTTCACCTCCCGTAGAGAAAAGGTGCGATTGAGGAAGATGCCGCCGCCGGCTCCTCTCTTGTTGAATGGAAGAGGAAACAAAAAGGCTGTCATGGTGCCCGCGCCTGAGCCTTCTCCGCTCGAATCCCCCGATGCCGCGCTTAACGCCATCCAAGAACAGCTTAAGAAGCTCGAGGAGCCCAACCGTGACTCGGTTGCCAGCACCGGTCGAAGGTTGGCATTGCTTGAGAACATCGAGCAGGAGATGGAGAACCAAGAGGATACGTGGCACCAGATGCAGCAGAAGATCGACCGCGACTCGGTACAGAGCACGGGACGACGCATCGCACTGTTGGAAGATCTGGAGCAGGAAATGGGCCAGCTCGACAACAGGTGGAAGTCGATACATCAAACCCTGGACCGTGCTTCCATGTCGTCGCTGCAGACAGCATCGCCTGCGTTCGAATCTCGGCCTGCTTCCACGATAGACCGTACGGCGCGATCGTCGGTGGTCATGCCCACGCTTGCCGAGCGCCGGGCGTCTCGGCGAGCACGCATGTCCAGTCTGTCACGCTCGCCCCCGAACGAACAGAGCACCGAA
This sequence comes from Nigrospora sphaerica, assembly GCA_018287875.1. Classification (NCBI taxonomy): domain Eukaryota; kingdom Fungi; phylum Ascomycota; class Sordariomycetes; order Amphisphaeriales; family Apiosporaceae; genus Nigrospora; species Nigrospora sphaerica. Next base: position 2,218,459 of record JAGVVL010000017.1, read on the forward strand.
AGGCCGGCATCGCGCGGCTCATCTGAAGGCAACCGCTCCAGTGCCTGGCAGGTTCGCCTGGCCGAAGCCCAGGACGAGTACAGAGAGCACGCCTCGGATTCGCTGCAGTTGCGCAACAACCTGAACTTCTTGTCTGTCAGCCAGGCGACCGACCTCGGCAGCCCGACGCCCCCGGAGACGGATGGATCCGACTCGGAATACGAAGCCGTCCTCCAGGCGCTCAGGGATGCCCAGAGCGACAGGGCCGCTGTTTCAGTAAACTACCTCTGGGTGCCGCCCCCGACGCAACCGGAGCTGCTAACTAGCGGGCTCTGGGTGTCTCCCCTTCCGACCGAAGACAAGTACACCGAAGTCGACCTCCCTGCTCTTTCGATCCGGCCCTCCGCGAGAAAGGTCCAGGAGCCCCTGAAGATCAACAGCATTCGGCTCTGGTTGAGGCCTGTAGCGGCCAAGCCTACCTCGCCCAGCCATCTCTGGTCCGAGGCCCCCCGCAGCGGCAAGAAGGTGGCAGCAAACCTCACTGCAAAGCGCCCTCCCCGGAGGAGCAAGCGTCTTACGGCGCTCCCCGATATCTTGGAAAGCCCTCTGCCTCTTCCCGACAAGAACGCGCTGGGCATCTTTCAATTTCCGTGGGGCGAAAAGAGTGCGGATGCAACCATCCAGCAGCGGGCGCCGATGCTCCGCGCCATGCCGGGCACTATGGCTTCGGGCGGCCCGCGCACTGTCGCACCAGTGCCGCTTCGACCGAGGGAGTTTGAAGAGGCGGGCGGTTACTCGTCCTCGTTCTTCGACGACTACGAGGAAGAAGACTCGGGGGACAACATCGGCGATGATTATTACGACAGTGGAGACGACTTCGACGAGACGACTCTCGACGAGATCGCGGACTTGCTGAACCGGGGGGACGTGGCCGCGCCTGGCGACAACAACAACATCCGGGACAGCTTGGTCTTGCCCACGATGGGCGGCGATGCTCTTGATGAGTATGAGGATGAGATGTCCGATTACGACATGGAGGATCTGTACACCCCTAGGTTTGATACAGTTTCAGAGGAGCCTCTTCCCACGGCGGCCGCCCGATCGGCACCAGAAGCCCGTACGCTGTGGGTAGCCCATGCCACTGCTGATACCGACCAGCAGTGGTTTGGCCTCCCGCAGCCCGACGAGGCCGCTTGGTCAAAGTACATGCCCGACAGCGCCGACGCGTTACGGTCCAAGTCGAGGATGATGGAGCCTGCTTCGATTGAAAGCAAACACCTCTGGGCGTCGGCCGTCTCTGCTTCCCAGCCAGTGCCGGCTATGTGGACTCTGGCCAGCATCAAGACAGCGCCGAAGCCTGCCTTTGGCCTGCCTCAGCCCGAGCCGGCTGTCTGGTCCGCCTACCTGCCCCACCAGACGTCGGCCCCGCGACCGAAACCGAGGGCTGAGGAGATTGCCGCCATTGAAAGTCACGAGCTTTGGAGCCAGCCGCAGGCCCACAAGGGTATGGCGGCATCCGGGATGTGGGCTCCGGCAGTGCCGGAGAAACACACCAAGCCCTCAACGACCCCGCGACCAGCCGCTTCCATCCCTCGGGACACGCAGTCCAAAGAGGTCCCGACTATGTGGTCACCTACCGCGGAAGCCGTGGCGCCCCAATACGGTCTGCCTCAGCCGGACAGCTTTGTCTGGTCGAGCTACCTGCTCGCTAACGCTGGTTTGTTCCGTGCCGCACCCCGGCAGGAGGAAATAGCCCCCATCGAGAGCACCAACTTGTGGACGCCCAAGGAACAGCAGGTCGCCGAGCCGCCCAAGCCTCAAGTCGCCCCGGCTCAGAAGCTGCAGTTCAAGGAACCACGGATGATGTGGGCGCCGGCGTCCAAGACGGCGAGGCCCGAGTACGGCCTTCCCCAGCCGGACAGCTCGGTCTGGGCTAGCTACATGCCCGCCGAGGCCGGTCGTGTCCGCGCTGCCCCGCGGAAGGAGGAGATTGCCCCTATCCAGAGTACCCAGCTGTGGGCCGCCAAAGGTGAGACGGTCAAGTCTCTCAAGACGCAGGCCAAGAAATCACCGGCCAAGGCCAGCTCGGTTCTGTGGTCGCGTGCTGTGAAGACCACGAAGCCTCACTACGGCCTCCCCCAGCCGGACGCCTCGGTTTGGGCCAGCTACATGCCCGCCGACACTGGTCGTGTTCGCGCTGCCCCGCGGAAGGAGGAGATTGCCCCTATCCAAAGTACCCAGCTGTGGGTAGCACAGCAACCGGCTATGAAGCCTCTGATGGCGCTGGCACCGAAGAAGCAGGAGACCCAGGCTAAGACCACAGCCAAGGTTATGTCGACGATGTGGTCTCCTACGATCAAGAGCACCAAGCCTCAATACGGCCTCCCCCAGCCCGATAGCATGGTCTGGGCCCGCTATATGCCTACCGATGCTGGTCGGGTCCGGGCGGCGCCTCGCAAGGAAGAGATTGCCCCTATCACGAGCACCCAGCTATGGGCACCCAAGGGACAAACCCCCCAGGTGCAGAGGTCGGCCAAGCAAGCTACGCAATCCGCCCCGGCGACCATGTGGACCGCCGGTGCACTCAGCCGCGCGGTGCCCAACTTTGGTCTGCCGCAGTCGGCAGCCTGGGAGAGCTACGTCCTCCACGAGGTAGAGACGTCGCGAGCCCAGCCGCGCAAGACCGAGATGTCTCGTCTCGAGAGCAAGAACCTGTGGGCACCTGCTACCCCTGAGCCTGCCCGCAAGAGTGGCCTGCTGTGGGCGGCACCTATGAAGGCGGCTGCCGTCTTCTCGAAGCCGACTGCTGTGGTTGCTGAGGCCACGCCCATCAAGGCGTCTGCGTTGATGTGGCAGCAACCCGTTGTTCCCACCATTCCCTCCGAGGCTGCTGGCCTGTTCGACGCCGGCGTGCCTCGATCGGATTACCGCAGCACCAGCCAGGAACCCGCTGCGCTGTCCATGGCGCGAACTCCTCGCCCGTCCCAAGCACACTTGCCTGAGATCTCCTCGCGCAACCTGTGGGCCGTCCCCCGCGCCGCCGCCGCCGCCACCACCAGCTCCAACGCGGCCACTGGCCTCTGGTCCTCGGCTGCTGCGCCCGCCGCTGCCCTGTTCACGCGTGACCCCAAGCGGAAGGACTACCGTTCCACGGCGGCTGAGCCCGCCGCCCTCCACATGGTGCGGAAGCCGCGCCAGGCCGATCTCGCCGCGCTCCCCACGCTGCAGTCCAACCAGCTCTGGCGGTACAGCGCCTCGGGTGCCGTGGAGCTGGACTGGATCACCATCTCAACCATCCGACCCACGTCGCCCTCGGTGGCCTCCGTCCTGTCGACGACGTCGAGTCTGCCGTCACCTACCAGCGACGCCTCGTCCATCATGACGGCGACGACCCGCGCCTCGACGGCGCCGTCGCTGGCCACCTCGACCGCGAGTGGCTTCAGCCTCCGCGGCTGGTTCGGCAAGAAGAAGAAGCAGCAGGACCCCGACGTGTCCGACGTGCCCGCGGTGCCCATGATCCCCGAGGGGCTTCGTATGCCGCAGGTGCCCGAGGCGCCGGAGGAGTTCGTCGTCAGGTGCCTCGACGAAGTGCTGCCGGTGATGCCTGCCCGCCTCCCCTTGCGCCAGCAGTGGCGCGCCCCCGTCGCCTTCGGCGGCGACTGGGACGAGGCTCTGCGGGAGGCCGTCGCCGCCAGCTACCCCAACACACACTTCGCGCTGGTCCACGGCACGACGATGGCGCAGTGGGACGCGGCGCTGGCGGCGGCCGTCGAGGCCAGCCGCGTGCTGCCCCGCAAGAAGATGCCGCGCCACAGCTCGTCGCCCCGGGATTGGTCGCGCGCCCTCTCCGAGGCCGTCGCCAAGAGCTACCCGTTGCAGCGGCTGTCGCGAGGCCAGGCTCTGCCCTCGGACTGGCAGGCTGAGCTGCAGGAGGCCATCGCCCGCTCCCGCCTCTATAAGCCTTTTGATACCTCCAAGCGCCACCCCGTGTTCGCCGCCGCCTCCATGGTGACCCCGGCCCGCCGCGAAGACGTCCACCCCGCCGCCACCGGCTACGCCTTCGACGTCGCCGTGCGCCACCCCGTCTACTTCGGCTCCGTGACCGCCACCGCCGACGTCCACCCGGCCTTTGCCACCTCGACCCGCCCGGCCTCGCGCCCGCTCAGCGCCGTTCGCCGGCCGGCCGCCACCGGCCGCGTGGCCGCCCTCGCCAAACGCATCTCGCAGATGCCCGGCGCCGACCAGGCACCTATCGTGCCCCGTACATCTCGCACCCCCCGCCAGTCGGTCGTCGTACCCGCAGCTCCTCGGGCGCCCGCCCCCGCCGCTCCTGCTGCTTCGGTCGTCCCTGTGTCTTCGAGGCTCTGGGCTCCGCGCCGCGCTCAGCCCGCCGCCCCTGCCGCCGCGTCCCGGCCTACCATGTGGACGCCCCGCCCCGTCGCACCCGCCCCCGCCCCCGCCGCGATCGCCGTCTTCCCGGCGGCGTCCGAGGCGCGCCCCGCGTCGCGAAAGGTCGCTTCCAAGTCGTCGTCGGCGACCATGGTCGTGGCCGCTGACTTCGGCGTGCAGGGCTTGTGGGGCCGGCGGTCCCGCGCCGCCCCGGCGCCAGCCAACCGGGACTGGCTGCGGCCCCAAGCGAACCGGCAAGTGTCGCGCGTCCAGCTGCGATACTAGACCGACCCTTCGTCCCTCTTTTTTGCTCTCTCCTAGTCCTTCTTCTGGTTCCATCTAGCATCAGCGACGTGGGCGCCGTGGGAAAAAAAAAAGAAGAAGACGGGTTCCATCGGAGTTTGAGGGAGGACCACGGTCGGGGCGGGAGGCGAGGTTTTCTTTTGCATTTTTTCCATTTTCCTGTTTCCCCGGCGCGCTCTTGAGACCAGGGAGGAAAGCTCGGTAAAGGGATGGGTCCAACAGGACGCGCCCGCGGCCCGCCCCGCGCCAGCCGAGCGTCTAGAACACGTCTGATCAGATGAAATCGCAATATCCCCCCCTCCCCTTATACCAAGTTTCTTCCCAGTAGCACACCCACCACTCGCCCATGTGTCCAAGCTTCGGTGCCCGTGTGCGTACATGTGTGCACATGTGTGTATACGTCAGCGAGGGAGCGCGTGACGCCTAATTGTTTGGTCTTTGTGCTTGTGTGCATCTTGGATATACCCCCCAACCTTTCGTTTCCTCTCTCCGACTCTCTGTATTTCTCTCTGCCCCAACCAATATCCCTCCCACTGCGTCCCTCACTACAGCTACCGGCTTATAATATACATACATATATATATAACGATGCTCTAGCTTGTTGCTTCCTTCCTTTTCGTGCACCGCTTGCCTGGATCGTGCCCTTCCTGGCCCATGACCGTGACCGGAATTGGTACAGAAATCTCATTGGCCGCGTGCGGGCGATAAAAGGTGGTTGAGTAACCAAATAGCAGGGCGAGTAGGAACGTTTCACGCTGACACGACGAGAAAGAATACAGTTTTCAAATGCAAAGCCGCTCATGTATGTTTGTTACGAGAAGGAAGAAACCTTGAAATGCAAAGCTGTTTATGTGTGTTTGCGGACCTGCGCCCAAGATCGTAATTCATGGTATCATTCGAATCTCGCTATCCGGCATCACATCGCAATATGTCCAAGTCCGAACTGTAACCCTGGAGCCGGCCCTCTCGGCAGATATGCACAACTGTGTCCACAAGGGACAAACGCAAATGAACGCTCGTACCATCGTGATGAAATCCACCGATGGAGACTAAAACAGAAACCTGCCGCCGTTCTGGCTGGCTTATGACGAGCCCGACGCGTCCTCAGCTTCCTGAATGATGAGCACGCTCGCCTTCAGGTCGCTCGTGGCTATCTTGGCGCCCAGAGTGCCGACGGTCCGCACCATGTCGTCGTTCACCGACGGGTCCGCCGCGAGCTTGGCTTGGCGCCGTCCGATGACGATGATATCTCCGGCGTTGCGGGCGTTTTGACCGATAACATCCTTGGCTATGTTGGCCACCCACGTCAAGGCCGCCGACTTGTTTCGTACCGTGTGGTCCAGGAAGGTCATACGGCTGACGAGGTTGGCCGGGAGCGCCTTTTTCATCGCGGATATGACGGCGGCGTCCTGGGCCGTGACCTCGGTGCTGATGGCACTCTTGGGATCCGATGAGCCATGCGGACCGCTAGCGGCCGGCACCTCGGTAATGTCGTCCTCGCCATCCCAATGAAGCTGCGCAATCGTCGCAGTGACATTAGGGTTCCGGGCGAGAAGGAACACAAAGCGGAGGGCGGCGCGGTCATCAGCGCCCCCGATAAAGGGAATGAACACGTGGTGAGACTTATCGGCGATCGGTGGGTGGGCCGCCTCCTTGTGGCTGCGCATCGATATGTTGCTCACAGTCCGACGCAGGTCCTTGGCTGGCTTCTGGATCGGGGCAATGCCACTGAATCCATTGCTGATGAAGATGCCGGTGGTGCAGACGGCCCCGTTTAGCGCCCTTTGGATGAAGTCGAGATGGGTCCTGTCCGAGAAGCGGTCCTGCGGAGAAGTCTCAAATGGGCTGCCTATTTCGCTCCACGGGATCAATACGAAGTCCGAGCCCTGGTTGGAGGCTTGCGAGACGACCGTGTCGGCGTAGGCGTCTTCGGGGGCCACGACCACGCTCCCCGAGGCAGCCACGTCATGGAGCTGAGAAAAGGTGCGGAAGGCATTCACAACGGGGTCCCGTCTGGTGATCTCCTCCAGTTCAGTCACCTTCATGACCGACGACGCACGCTCGGTGAGATTATGGATGCGTAGAGCGTGAACCTCGAGGGGGCGCTTCTTGATGACAACGGGCTTTTCCCCATCATCTACCCCGCTCGTCTCGCTGGCGTTCTTGGCGCCCTCTGTCTCCTCGCCGAGAAGGGAGACGAAGGTGAACATGCTGGGGAGGCTTTCCAAGCGCAGAAAGACAAGAACGCGTCGGATCCTGGTGTCGACGAGCTTCTGGGTCGAGGCCGACATGCTCGCGCTTCCCTCGGATCGGAGAGGTGTCTCATCCCAGTTGATCTCTCCGCGCCTCCACATCTCGACCTTCCTCTGGTACCGGGCGGGGTACAGCCACTTGGTTAATGGTGCCGTGGTCACTGTGGTGACCACTGCCATGACGACAAATATGGTAAACGTCCGAGTGGACAAGATGCCGGCTTGCAGGCCGATGTTCTGTCGCGCAATCAGCATAAAGTGCCCAGAAGGGGGACTGGGGGGCCATGTACTCACCAGCACGATCAACTCTACCAGACCCTTACAACTCATCAAGACCCCTATGGTGAAACTCTCTCGCCACAATAGCTTGTTGGCTCTGGCGGCCAGCGTGCCGCCGATGATCTTGCCGGAAAATGCGATGACGATAACGGCCACAACATAGCCCCAAGTCTTTCCATCATTGAGCAGGCCCAGATCCGTGTTGAGGCCGGACAGGGCAAAGTAGAGGGGCAAGAAGAGAGCGGCGACGAGATCCTCAATCTTCTCCGTCAACTTGATGGCGAATCCTCCGTCGTGGGGGCAGATCAACCCGACCAAGAAGCCACCAAAAATGGGGTGCACTCCAATGATTCCTGTATAGTCATTGTTAGCTGCTGGGGCCGAGTAGATGCGGAGACATGTTTCTTACCCGTGAACCATGCAGACGTCAGGACGAGCAAAAGGGTAAGCGTAACCATGCCCTGGGTCGGGCCGTTCTTTATGCTTCCCGATCTCCTGAGGAGCATGTGGAATACCGGCTTGACGGCGAACACGAGGAACAAGACCCAGCCCACGCATACTAGCAGGACCCATAGAGCCGCCAGACCTGAGCCATTGTTGACCAGCGCCACGCACAGGGCGAGAAGAATCCAACCGACGACGTCGTTCCCGACGCCAGCTGCAAGGGTTGTCACGCCGACGTCGGTGTGCAGCAGGTTCAACTCGGACAAAATACGACAGAGCACAGGAAAGGCCGTGATGGCCAAGGCCGTGCCAATGAAGAGTGCGTAGACACCAAAGGCAATGGGCACCGTCGTTTCCACGTTATGGAAAGCATTGTAGAGGCCCCAAGCAACGCCGCATCCCAGGCCGAAGGGCAGAATCATGCCGGCCAGACCGACGCTAAGGGCTACGCGCCAGTTGGACGTAAACATACGGATGTCCACCTCGAGGGCGATGAGGAAGAGGAAGAGGATGAGGCCCAAATTGGCGGCGTTGTTCAGGACGGGCATCGAAGCCGCCGGGAAGATGGCATCTTTGAAACCAGGAATCCGCGACAGCACCGAAGGTCCCAACAGGATGCCGCCTATGACCTCGGCAATGACACGAGGCTGCCCCAGATAGGACAAGGGATAGTGCAGCAGGCGGCAGAAAATGATGATGATGCCGGCCTGGCGTTGCGGGTTAGCGAGAGAGCCATATCGAACAAGTGCTGGTGCGGTGGCGGGCCGGCAGGGCCCCAAAGCACCGATACCGGGCTGGGCGGCTGGCTGGACTCGGGCGTACGCACCTGGATGATGAAGAGTTTGATGGGATCGGAGGCGCTGTAGTGGTTGGGCAATTGGCCCTCGAGAATGCCTCCCTGAGGCGGCGCTCGGCTGCCGCCGGTGGGCGAGGCGGCGGCCGACGTGGCCGACGACACGACCGAGGCCAGGACCGAGGTTGCTGTTGTCGTCGCCATGCTGGGCGGTGCGTAAAGGAGTATGCGCGGCAGCCTCTCCGGTGACAGGGCCGGGATGAGGATCCGGGGAGCGACGGGCACCAGGTTTATGAAGTCGGGGGTCGGAAGCGCAAACGAAACGGGCAGACCGAGATAAGCCGGGCCCAGGAAACGGCGCAGTTGGTCGTTTGCCTTCAAGGGGGTGTCGTTGCGCAATGGGCTGACGCAGTCACATGGTTGGCAGCGACGCCGCTGAACAGATTGAATTGCCCAGGGCCCGCCGGTCTTGAGGTTAGACCAGGGCCAAGCCCAGGGTCACGCGGCGAGGGCGAAGTCCTTGGCAGCGGGTTGATCTTGCTGGAAGCGTTGCGAAGTTGCCGGCAAAGCAAGGCATGCTTCTCTCTAGCCCCAAAGTCTCTCGTACTTGGCAGTGGGAGTGAGGGCCCTTGAGTCGGTGAAAGGACGGCAGGGTCTAGGAGGGGGGAGCTGAGCACGGGGACGACGATGTGCTTTGGCGGACGAGACGGCGGCAGGGGAAGGGGAAATGACAGTCCAAGGGCCAATAGACAGCCGCTCGGAACTGGGATGGGATGCCGCTGTGCAGGTAGGGGATCTGGCCATGGCCGTCGTTGAATCATACCTACCTACCTCTCTCGGGTGCATCGACGTGGGTGAAAGCCAGTGAAGCACCTGGAACCTCGTATGGCATCCTACTACATAGTAGGGCGAGGTTCTATCTATGGATCCTATGGGTCCACCTCCCCGCTAACGGCAGTGGGGGATTGTTGGTTCACGTTTGGATCTGCGGGGACGGCAAGAGCCATTTGCATGTGTAGTAGCTAGTAGTAGCAGCTAGTAGCTAGGGCTCTTTCCATGGCCAGGTCTCGACCCGCCACTTCTTTTAACGGGCTGGAATGTTCCGTCCAGACGCGCTACCCTACGCAATACGCTTCCAACGACTGGAGTGGTGCAGGCCGCCGCCAGAAGCGCACATGAAATCCACGAGAATGACTTGTAGACACCAAAAGCGCCCTGGTAGCTTCTTCTCCAGGGTGCAAATGGCCATCGTGACCAGACAGTTGGATGGGCCTTCGGGGTCACGATGCAGCCGTGGCGCCTCCCGGCGCACGCTTGGCAGCCGTCAGCTGCTTTGCCCGCCTCTGCTCGCGCCTGGGCTCGGGCCAAGTGTGATGAGATGGGGGGAGTGAAGCGTCCACGTGTGTAGGCGGGCAGGCTGGCTGGGCTCGACGGTTCCCGACCGAGCGGTGCCATGCCTCATGCCTCCACCCGCCAATACACGGCAGCCGAAGCCGCCCGCGTCGTTTGTGCGCTGCTGCACAGCCGTGCTTTTGTCGAACGCAGCCGTCGGCGCCTGGCTGTATTGTATCACCCAGCCCGCCTGCGGGCGCCTCAGCTGTCCTCGCGGCGCCTTCAGCGCCCTCGGCGTCGCGACGCAACGCAACGTTGGATGGGACTCGCGGAGCCGGGTTCAAACCGTCTTGCCCCGCCGCCACGAAATCGCTCAGCACCAATGCGTGGCGTGTCTTTCTCCCGGCGATACGTCCGTCCACCTCGTCGCCGTGGCACCTCGAGATGCGTGCGGCCTTTCGCTGTGGGCTTCGGGGCCAGCCGCTCCAGCGAGGACCACGCCGACTGAATCGTGCCCCCCTTCCCACGGTCATGGTGCAATTGTCACCGAATGCAAGCCGGGGCTGGCGGGTGCCGAGGGAGGATTGGGCGAGGATTGTCCCCGCGCTCCTGCAGCCGGCCAAGCCTGGTCTTGATGTCGGTGCAGGTGACAGGCAACAAAAGAGCGAGCAGGCGAGCCAGCTGAAGGCCGAGGAGGGCAACCACCAACTTTTGCCCGCTCGCGCAGCGGGCGCATGGAGGGGTTTCCGAGCCTTGCCGTCATGGCGTCCTATCAGAGGCGGGTGAGGCGCTTCGTGGAGGCATCGCCATGCTCGTCTTCAGCCGGGCGGTTCGATGGCCAGCGAGAGTCTCAAGGGCAGCGCGATGGTGTCGTCGGCGACCCTCCCCGAGAGCCTGCGACGCTCGCTGGTGTTGCCCTAACACTCAACCTCAACCGCGCACCTCGGGCGGTCGTTGGCATTCTTGGCTCCGTCTTGGGCAGCAATGTCCCCGGCGGCGTCCAGTTCCTCGCACAGTGCTCGCAGGACCTATGACAAATCGTCTGGCCCATCCAGCCGTGTGGTGCCACCTCTGCTGCATAGCAAGCCGGGAGCAATGCGGGTGGCGGAGAAGACGACGTCGTGAACCGGCTTGACTCCGTGGAGGTCTGCCGAGGTCGAAAAAGGCACGAGACGAAAGGCGGCCACTCTTCCGGATTGATGGCATCTAGCGCAGCTGGCGGCATGGCCAGATAGAGTTCTTACGGGAACCCACACGGTCGGGTCTCTTTCATCCTCCAAAGGGGATGCGGAAACGTGGTTTTCATGCTTGGCCCATTCCCTCGGGTCCGTCCAACCCTCTTTGCTTACTCGCCCCTAGGACAGGCCGACGGGCAGCTTGCTTTCCACTTTTTCTTACCCTCTCGTCTGCTGCAACGAGACGCCATCCGGCAGACTGACCGCCTCTGTCATCACTTCCCTGTTTCTCCTCACGTCCCGACCGCTCGGGAGGCAGGTCGTAGGGCTGAGACTCCCGAGTCAGGGCCGTCACCCACCAGCCCCGAGGCCCACGACGGCCCCGATGTACCTGCGGTAGACTAGAGCCTCGACTAGGCATAGAAGAAAGAGGCGCATACGCACATATTTGGGGAAGTCCAAGTGGCATGGCTCGCTTGGGCATCGTCGGGCCCCGACGCCAACGATGGCGGGCAACAATAGCTGCTATCACCGGCCCTCGTTTCACCAGCCGACCGCCTGCATCATCCTTTTCTCTCCCCACCGTGCTCTGTTCGGGCCCAGGCCATCCAGATCAAGCGCCGACCGCCACGTTCTACCGTCGAGTGCGCCGAACCTTCACAAAGGGCGCCTTGGGGGGGCAAAATGATTGGGGGGGAGGACGTGTTGCGCCCGCCGGCCCCTACTTTCCCCCTCAAAACGCCCAACGCTGTGGTGCCCACCCGCCCTTCCGAATATAGGTTATCTTCGTAGTCGAGACAACGTACGACGCCCCTCCAGGCAGTATTCGGCGACGAGGTGGGGGGGGAAGGGGGTGAAGGCCACCGAGACAACCTTGACCGAAAGGGCGCGTGCACATGCTCGAGGACTTGGGCTTGACTGGTACGCCTTACCTGCCGCCAATTCTTCATCCCATCCATCACCCGCCCACCCGCGCCGGCCCCCCCTTCCCTCTCCTCCTCTTCAACCCGCCAGTGCTTCCCCTGCCGCCACATCGGTAGGTACCTCTATTCTTCATGTAACTACATTGGGACGTTCCCTCAGGACACACGCGGCCTTGCTGATCGTCGCGCCACGTCTTCCGAATGTGGTAACGAGGCCCGACGTCCGTCGTTTCTCTGCCGAATCGCGGCCATGCCCAGACCCTGCGCGCCCCGTGTGCTACGGTAGAATAAATATAGGCGGGCCAGCTCCGTGGCCGCCGTTCGTTCGGGCGCCTCGGCGCGCTGGACGCCCCAGCGCGCCTGGGGGGTCGACCGGCTCGACGATGCGACGGACTAGCTAATGGAAAATGCTGCCGCTGTCCGGGAGGAGGGGGGGGGCATAGATAGGTAGGCACCATAAGTTTTGGTAGACTCACCGGGTCACTCACGGCGGGACCCCCCCCTTCTTGGCCACGCATGGGACTCATTCGGTCTGTGCTACGACCAAAAAAAATACCCTGCATCGTCCGAAAGTGGACGGGCGACCACGACCCTCCTCATCCCTCTTCCCTACTCTACCCCCCTAAGACTGTCTACATGAACGCAGGCGTGCGCATGCAAAAGAACAAAGCACGCTAGGTAGACTCGTAGGGCAGCAGGAAAGATGCATGCCGATACGCTCAGGTCAGGCCCGTGTGTGTGTGGTGGGTCGGTCCCGAGCTCAGGTCGGTTGTAGGGAACGTTGCCTCGACGGGGGGCTCACAAAGCGTGCAGCAGCAGCAACCGTGCGACCAAGCTCCCCCCCCTACCACGGGTTCAGCGTGCTGGGTCTGTAGCGTTTCCCAGCCAGCAACCACCCCTCCTCGCACCGCTATAACGGAGACACGTTATACCCTTACAGCTGGTCCGGACTGCCTCCGGGAAAGGTTTATTTTAAAACCAAGCAGCTGATTCCACGCGGAAGGGGTCCGCCATCTGCCATCGTCTCCTTCGGTCCTCCTATCCTCCCAATTCCCCGCCCGCCCCTCCCCGGGGAGCCATTCCATAGCAGTCGACGCCCAGGATGGATGGGCCTGCGGTCCAGTGGCCAAAGCAGGTATTGAAGTCGTAGGTCGATGTCCGTAAGGGAGGGGGGGATGGGGTGACCTCCAGTGTTTCCGTACGCTCCCTGCCCACCTAGGTAGGTACCCAGCCAGGGCTGCCAGGCCCCGGTGAAAGGCCCCCGCCGCGCAACGCCCAAAGTACAACACCCAAAGTCGCGATTGGTCGGCGGCCGGTACAGACGAGCAGGGCGGGTGGGAACCGGCCGCCGGGGAGCCTTCGGCGCCATTTGCACGGTACAAACCTCCCCATACTATCCCATGTGTCCAGACGACACCTCCTCCCCCACCGTGGACCGGCAGTAGCCAGGCACGAACAGAGGGTGTTTGCTCTTCTTGCCGGCCAGCTACATAACTGACTGCGCGGGCGGTCAGGGCGAGGGGGGGTGCGGGAGGAACACGGCTGTCGGGAAAGCGAGCTTGGTATACCAAGTATGCCTACACGCCGACGTGGGGATCGATGTCACCGAAAGGGTTCCCATACAGGTCTGCGCGGTATACTGATACGGCTGCCTACGCCCGGTCGGGACCCCGGTGTCCGCCTGCATCTAACCCGGCAAAAGCGAAAACCGAGATGGACGCGAAACCGGACCATGACGAGCTGTGTGCCCCTCTTCCCGATTGCACGATGTACGCAGTTGGGAGCGCAGTGAAACGTGGGCTAATTAGCCCAACAGCGCGTGGGAAACCAGAAGGCCCGTCACCCCGGTTTGGCCAAGCGGAAAAAGCGGCGCAGAGAGAGGCGCGATGCCAGGATTTGGGGGCCGAATCTTCATTCCAAGCGGGCGCAGCAGGGTCCCCCCCTCTACTGCGCAGGCCGTACAGTAGTCGTAAAGCCGTCGTAAAATAGGACTCGGTTCAGAATCCCCGAGCTGGCCCGTGGCCTCCGTTTGATTGGCCACCATGGTGGTAGGAAAGGACCTTGCAGCGTACCTAAGGAGGAGGTCCTTTTGACTAAACCCCCCGGCTCGAGTTCGCCCAGGGACTTGTTCTTCCCCCACCCGGTCCCCCGGTCGTGCCCCATCGCGAGGCAGATTGGGTTGCCAGCAGGCCAGGTCCAAAAGTGGGATAAGGCTGGGTCCGCAGCTTCCGTCTTGTGCTTCCCGCCTCGCCGCCCCCTCTCCACGTCGAGCCCCTGCCCCGGCTGGACGAGGGAAAAAAAAGGCCCCCAGCGCCGAAGGATTCGAGTTGCGCCTCGGAGGGTGGCGCCGCGGACTTGGTTCCGGCCATACAAGAGGCCGAAAGTCGAGGACCAGCCCGCCCCTTGTGGGCCGACGACGGGAGGCGCAGAGTTTTGCTGCGCGGGGACGACAACTCGGGGACCGGCCGGCAGAAAGCAGTAGGAGACGAGAAAGAGAGGAAAAGGAGAGACGAGGGCGTGCAAGCGAGCGGATACGGCGTATGGGACCAGGTGAAGCCGCGCAGAGAGCGACGGTTCTATCATGGCACAATGGGTCCTGGCACACAAACTGGCCCCCCTGCCCATGCCACGCTTTCATGCCTGGCGGCACACAACCTGTGTCCGACAAGCTCGCCTCGCCGGTCGCATGCCGATCCCACGTCCTTCATCAAAGCCACCCCGGGAGGAAATGACGATGTGGTGTTGTTTTAAGCTGAACAAGGTGCTGACAGTCAGACGACGGGTCCCGGGGCTCGGTTTCCAGAGGACGGGTTGAAATGCGCTCCATCGCGCAGCCCTTGTCCCCGGCCGTTGCGGTCAGAACTCTTCTCATTGGTCTACCATACGAGCGGGCACCTCGACAGGGTGCCGGTTGCCTATCTGGTCCAGGCTGGTGGGCATAGCGCACCCGCCGTGATTTGCCAAGGCGGGTGATCCTTGCCCGACCATCACAACTGCTTATACGTACAGAAGTACATCACAGGCGCATAATGCCCGTGGTACGGAGTACAGAGCACCATATCGCCTGCGCATAACGAGCTACAAGGGAGCCGAGGGCCTTTGGAAGCTCGGCAACACACACCCGTTTCCGAACGCCCGTCGATACTGAGCTGCCTGTCGGGCGCCTTGCTGCGGGGGCAATCCGCGCTTCTGACCGAGGGCAACACAGTACGCCGTGGCATGCAATAGCACGTTCCCGACTGGGGGGCCTGTCCGAGATAGGAAATATTGGCTCTTTGGTGAGCCCATCGCCGACATCCATCGAACTGGGCTGGTTACCACGGTTGCTGGTCCCGCCATCCGAGGCATATCTCAGTGCGCTCGGTCCTTTTGCGCCTGGAATCCAATCTAGCCTGTTGGTCTCCATTGCGCGCCCATGGTAGTTGACAGTGCTGATGTCCGCTTCCCCGCTTGACGACATCACCACGGTGCTGGTTGTTGTGACTCGGCAACCCACCGCGTTTGCTTGGATGGGCCATGCCGTCGCCGTACTGGACCTATTGCGTATTTCCAGGGGGGGATACGTCGTACAGCCCCCGAGCCCCCGGGGTTCTGTTCGCCCCGCAGTTCCGCAAAGCCGACCGAAACCCAAGTTGGTCTCGACTGTTCTCCGAGGGAGCGTCCGCGTGGTGCCCTGACAGGCTGCAACTGTCGCCGCGGCGGATGGGTCTGTAAATAATATCGGGTTTAGGCCGCAGTGATGGCCGTAATATCCGATCGCCAGCACAGACGGAGCAATGTCCAGCGCGGCGAGGAGCGAGGGTCTTGTGTGATCCCCCAGGGCTTCTGACCAATGAGACCCCACCAACCGTCGATGTCCAAACTGGAGCTCACGTCTGCCGCATATGCTGAGCCCGAAGGGCGGGGATAACGGGCTTTTGCGGCGAGTTGTCGTCGCACGGGCGCAAAGGTCGCGGGTTGTTGCTTGCTTGCTGGATGGCATGGACTTTGGGCATGCTCACAACCAGAAAGGGGGCAAGATCATCATGGTCACGAACTAAGTACCCGGACTGCTGAATAATACCCTTTTCCGCGAGCTGGAAGCAGTAGTGTCATCGCAAAATATGCTATGATCGACGGTTGGCCCTTTGGTGGTGCTGCAGATTTGTCCCTCTTTGAGGAGCACCCCCCTCGAGGAACACCCCCCACACCCCCTCTCGGTAAACGTCGCCGAGCGTTCATTGCCCTGATGCGGCGGGATGCACGCCGCCCGATTATGGTGAGAACAGACTTGGTTCGGCTCCCAAGAATGCCCGTCCAGCGAGGAAAGCAGCCTCGCGCTCCCAGGAAGGTGTTATGAAGGTCGAGATGAATAAAAGCAATAGTTTGCGGGGTAATCCAAGACCGGCCCCGTCCTCGCTCGCCCGTTCAGTTGGGTTCGGGACTGCAAAGACGGGGAAATACAGTGGTGTGTGTAACATCCGCCTTCACAGGGGCTCAGACTGCCCATTCCGCCATGTGGTCCTGCGGCCTGGGGCTGCGCTGTAACTATGAGGTAGGCACGCAGAGCCGCCGACCGCCAGTCTCCTCGTAACGGAGGCTGCCTACAAAGCCAAAGACCCCGAGCAAAGAGCGGTGGCCGCTAGGGACGGCTGCTGCACGTCTCTCGCTGCGCCTCCCAATCAGGCTACCGCCCGGCCACATGGTCAAGCTGGTGGCGGAAGGCACTTCGATACGTTGCTTCCCATGCCTGTGACGATTAGCTGTCTTGCCCGTGCGTAGTACAAGCGCAATCTCCTGCAGATGCCATCCTCGTCGTGGAAGCGGACAGGTATGTACTCTGAGGGTAGTATGAGAGCAGGCATTGAAGTACCGATTCACATGCTACAGCTGCATGGGGTGGGTGGCAGAAGGCAGGGATGTTGGGCAAATTGTAGGTGCTTGCGGCGCCGACGACGGCGGCGGCGGCGACGGCGGCGGCGGCGGCGGCGGGCGGGCGAGATCTATACTGTGCAGTGACGAGGAAAGAGAGTATCGTCACTCCATCCAGCTCGTCGAATCGCAAAGCTTCATGGCGTCCAGGGGCGCCGGATCAGGCAAGCCGAGTTTTTGCCGGCCGGGTTGTTGAGGCCTATAGCGGGTCGTAGCGACGTCGGGCTGGGGTGTTGCAACGCAACATGCAGTCGTTGCCATCCATTCTCGGTCGGACTCTGTGGGTCCGTAGGATGGTCGTCAAAACCGAGCAAAATACCTGGTACTCCAGCTTCTACGCAGCAAACCTGCGGGCTGTGAGGGTATTCGAGAGGTAGCCATGTACTGTAGGTACATCCATTACCAAGCGAGGCCAAGAGCCGACAAGGGTGCCATGTTGCTGCCAGCTGCGGCCCAGAAGGCAGTGTCCGCTTCGTTCCCGGCCTTGGGTGCCTGGCACCCGGTCACCCGACCCCCTCGTGCCACCAACGATCGGCAGAGGTTTGCCAGAAAACGAGATCTCCTGGCCCGTTGCAGAAGAAGCTGGGAAATATCTTGCGACGTAACCTCGTTCCATGCTGCGGCAGGCTCTGTTGCTACTCCCTACGAGCAGACACCGATGCGGCGCATGGTGACCGAGCGCATTAGTCACGACCCCCCATGCGTTTGATCGCCGGCCATCCAACATCGGGAGCTGGCAAGTTGTGGTCGTGATGCCAACAGGTCAGGTCGATATGGATAGCAAAGAAGCGCTATTGGCTGGGCGCGTGTGTGACGGCCCCTTTGTAGGGGAAGCCAGGCGGGACATGAGAGGGCAGTCGAGGACAGCGACATGAGATGGCAGCCGAGGGCGACTAAGGGACAACGAGTCTTCGGTGGGTGTGAGCCATCGACGTCGCTCCTGGCGCGAGCCATTGGTCCAGGTGGGTGCTGGAGAGCCAAGACGGGACGTAGCGTGTCTCGCATAGAACGCATTCTCGCTCCCTCAGCCCTACGGGACGGAGTCCCGCGAAAGGAGTCCCGCGAAAGGAGCTCTTTCAGCGGCGACACCGGCGGCCAGACGCTAGGCTTGCAGGCCTGACTCCATCGTGCGCACCCCTAATACACTCGGGGAGCGGCCACCACCACCACCACCACCACCACCACCACCACCACCGCCATCACGGCCGCTAACCACCACATCCACGCAAGCACGCGTCGGCGAACAGTCATTCACCGGCAGACGGGGGCAGGCCCCCGGCCCACGCCCGCGTACGCGTCCATATTTGTCCATGGTATGCCAAACACCAGACCGCCAGACGGGCGCAGTCACAGGCGTGGCGTCACACTGGCACATGAAGCTGCCGCACGCCGTCACGAGCAGCATTTTGCGGCCGACTGCGCGACGAACCACGTAAAAGAACAATGCATCGCGTTGCCCTGAGACATCGACTCTGGTCCCCATGTCAACCCCGAGAGCCGAACAGATGTGGGGGTGTGAAGATCTGATGGAAGCGGCCAGAGGAGGTAGGTGGAGGTGGGAGGCCGTAAGACAGCCAGCCCTACGAGGGGTTGAGTGTTAATGATACCTTACCACTGTGCTGGGAAGCCGATCTCCCGGCGAGACGGCGCAGGCTCGTACCTTACCCAGCTAGGCAGGTGCGTGCTCACGCCGCACAGGAATCACCCGGCGATGGATGTACCTCTTTCTCTCACATATGCCCTGTCTACGAGGCATCAGTCCGTTTTCTGCGTGCATCAGGTCCAGACATGTGTTCGCGGTGGACCCGAAGGGATTCGGCAATTCGTAAAGGATACTGCGCCAGCCAGCCAGCCAGGACGTGTGGCCGAGTCGGCGCTGTGGCGCCTTCGGGGAAGTGGGAAAGAGCGACACTGCGCGGCAGGATGCTCGTAAAAGTGGTGGGCATCGATTGGATGGATGGTTGCCGGATGCCAACCACCACCGCCGCCCACCACCAGCACTTTCTCCGGTGGAGTGCGGACTTAGGGATAGGCAGGGATCAAAATGGGCGTACGGGCACCCCAATAGCTTCGCGCCCGTCCGCCTGGCTCGTTCTCGGCTCGTCGTAAGGGTCGCGCGCACGTTGCGTGGGGTGAAGTCGCGCGAGCGGGGGCAGTCAGCAAGTGGCAGACGGTCGGCTTCTACCCGCAGGTGCTGCTGCTGATAATCCATCCATCCCATCCATCCACCATGGGAGCCTGGGCATGCCTGGGCCCAAGTCCTACATGGCCGGCGGGGTCCACACAAGATACGTGGCTGCAGGCGGCGGGGGTGATCATAGAGCCGCTGAAGAATTGGCATTCCCCATTTCCACCCATGGTCGTGGTAGCAGACCCTCCAGTTGGTTCATCTGCAGGGGCTGTGATTTGCTGATTTTACGGGAAGGCATTTGTAAGAAGAATTGCCCATCGGCCTGCTCGCTTACATGCTGGGGGACGAAAGACAAAAAGAGGACTGGGAGGGTGTCTCAGCTCCGAGAAGTGGGGGAGAATGTTGGGGAGTGTGAATGGGATGTTGGTGGTGGTAGTGGTGGTATGAGACGCCTAGGCAGGCAATAAAATAAATTAGCCCTGGTACGGAAGTTCCCTGCCCAGGTAATCAAATTAGCCCATAAATCCTACCAGTAGGTACAGCTACAAGTACATGCTGCTCTCAGCGGTCCGGGCATCCAGGGCAACCAATGTCAAGCGAAAGCTCAAGTTCCCTACCAATGACACTCCTCTACAGCCGTAGGGCAGGAGTCCAGACGTAGAGCTAGGTAAGTACCTCGTTACTCCGTACTTCAGGTACGATGACAGCCCGTTTTGTCCGTTTTGTCGTTTGGGTGCTTACCCTCACATTGGAATTGGCAGCGTCTAGCATTCGCTGGCGGGGCGGGGGTCACAGCGCCTAAACGTCTTCAACGCAGCCGTTGTGTGTTCTATCTCTTATCAAACTCGGGTGATAGGACCTCACCTATAGTAGACTAGGTGGGCGCAACCGCCAGCTGAGGATCATTCATGCTGTTCGCGTGGTCTATAATCGTGCCACCACAACAGGCCTTCACACCAAGAGGTTTGAAGCCTCTTTGCCGCGCAACCAAACGGCAATGTACGTGCCGCGCTCGCGCGAGGCAGCCGCACTCCCTGAAGGACCGAGGGGGGCGGACGCAGAAAACGCACAGCGCTGGGCTAGGCCGCGGTGCCCTATTGGATATGTGCGTCGTGCAACTGGTCATCCTACACTAAAGGCGGGCTTCGGTGCAAAAACAACACTGCACACAGCCTTGTAGCTCCCCCAGCTTACATTGTTGGCTCGCACTGCATTGCTCCCCCGTGCATCGAACCGTGCTCGTCTTCCGCCGGCCCCTCGTTGTAGACGCGCGTTTTTCAGCGGCACCCGGGCGAACCGGCATGGTTTGAGTCTTGGTTTCTAAGCAACGACGCCCATGGTGTCGCAAGTATCCCCATGAAGACCTCGCCTACAAGTGGGAAACTTGCACTTTCCACTGTTTCCCCCGCTTGGCCATGCCCGGGCACAGGTCAGTGGCGGACACAGCTATCGCCCGACACCCACCATTAGGTGCGGTGGCTCGGATTAGACAGAGGGATGGGGGGAAGGGGGTAGGACAAGGGGCGTCAGGCGACTGGGCCCCCAGCTTGCCAGCCTGCCTGGTTGGGTCCATGCCTTGGAGCCTTCCATGGAAGAGGTACCTCGTTCGCGGGCAGAGGGCTTCCGGCACCTTGGGTCGAGAGGTGAGAACCTTGTTGCACCCTGATTTCCAGTAAGACGGGTGTTTCCCGCGTGGTTGGAGAATACAAGCCGAGATGAGTCTGGCCTGCTTCAAGGGCTGCCAGATCGCCGCCCACTTCGGGAAATTGGAGAACGTGCTCGGATGGGGATGCGGCCGACTGACTTGCGCATCGGTTTGGTATGCACACTTCGTCTCGCGTCGACCAAAGGCAAACAAATACATATGCCAGCCAGGCGGACCGTCTGCCTGTGTACTTCCTCTGCCCTTGTGCACATGTATACGCGGACGGATGATGAATGGTCCACGCGGCTCGCTTCCCTGAATCTCCAAGAAGCCCTGCCAGAGAGGTCTTGTGGGCTGGGCTGGTAGGGGTCTCGCGAAGTAGCGAGCCCAAAGGTCTGGTCAAGATGGTGTGACAGCCGAGCCAGCGGTACGCCCGATTTCCAGCTGCACGGGGTCTAGGCATGGAAAAGGACCTGGCATGAGATTAGCGCCTGGGGGCAGGTCTGGGCCCCCGTGGCTCTTTCGATGAATCAAAGCTCTTCATAGCACAGTATGTAACGTTAGGTTAGGGCAAATATGCCTTGGAGGGGGGTGTCTCCTCCATTTCCCGCCGTGGCGCCCGCTTTTGGTTGCAAGAAATCCGCCTTGCCCAGGGAGCCAAGCAACAGGGCTGTCTGGACTATGGGTTGTACTGTGGATAGTACGAGCAGTCTCGCCACACGGCTGGCTTAGAAACGCTTCTTCTGAGTTGATTGATTCGTGACCGGAGGGCCGGCGAGTGGATAACGAGTCGGGCGCGGTCGACGGTTGAGCGGGAGCTGAAGCTGAAGCGGGCCGTTGTGTCAATATGCCATGGTTTCGTCTTGATGAGTAACAGACAGCACTGGGGACCGCAGGGCGCGGATGAAATGGCAAGGCGCCCTGAGCGAGATTGCTGCGGACCCAGAGTCAACCCCAAAGTTGGCGGCGCGGCATCTCTGCGAGCCACGATGGCGCCATCGTCAACCAGCACAGGCGGATCCTACGGGGGGGGAGGAGGGGGGGGCTATTCTCGTTCAGAGGTCCTCCCCGGCGTCAGAAACGGACCAATGAGGGAAGAAGAGAGCGATGAGTAAGTGTGGACAGAGGTGCTGTGGACTTCTCAGGCTTGGGGGTTTACCAGCCTCCGGTAGGCAAGTACGGATCTACCTACCTCTTCTAGGGGAGGGAAGCCTGTCGTCGTTCCCCCGACGTCCCATATCCATTCTTGCCGTCGTTAGCCCGGATCCAGCGGGCTGCTAGTTCAAGTCGTCCAGTCTCAATGCTGCATACCTCGGCAAGTTGTAGGTAGGTAGGTAGATGGGCAGTCAGGTAGCCAGAGGTCGGCGATGGTGTGTGACGATGCGGAGTAGCGAGTAGCTGGGCAGAGAGGTGAAGGGAAGAGGGGTAGGGGTGGGGGGGAGTAGGGGAGCCAAGGGTGGAAGGCGGTGCTGCGGCGCCCCCCCCCCGTTGGCGCCGGCGAGGCTCGCCGAAGGGCGCGAGAGCCGGGGTCTGCACACTGGCCCGTTGGAGATACCGTTATGGGCAAACCTGTCGTCGATCCTGGAAATGAGCTGCTTTGGTGCTTGGCCGACTCTGGCTAGCATGGCATGGTTACATTGAAAGTCCCTTGTCCTATGAGACGCCGCCTCGCACGCCGGCTGGTGCAAGTCCACTCAGTGCACGCCCTCTGCTTCTGTAGGTATCGCGACGGGCCCGAGAATAGAACAGCAGCACTATTTGCGATGCAGAAATGACGGATGGCAGTCCGTCCACCCACCCCCTCCACCGCGGCAGACGGCGGGCGTCGTCTCATTTGCCAGCCCTACTCATGTCGTCTGCCCAATGGGGGTCCGGTATGTTGGCGCGCTGGCGTCGCAGCGAAAGTCAGCAGACGCACCTAGAGGGTGGGCGGCCATGCCCGATTAGGGAATTGGCACTGCGTATGCCGAGTGTAGGGCAGACCTATAGGATAAGACGGAGGTGCTTGTGTACGGTACGGAGCAGTAGTACATTCCATACGCATGTTCTTGCCGGACGACTCTGGTATTGACTAGCGGCGCCCAAAATAGACACCGTGGGCCAACCTCCCGACTGACTGGAGAAAAAGAGCATCCCATGGGAACTCACTAGTGCCTCGATTGCAGTGCGTGCTGGCTACGGAACGTTGCCGGGGTAGGTGAGCAGGCCAAGCAGAAACGTGCTTCTTGAATCCGCTTTCGACCCTACCACGGGGCTCCGTGCTAGCCCCAGGGCTGTGGTAGTATACCTACGTCTCGGCCAAGGTGGAGGACCGACAGCCAACCTTTTGGGGGCCGTATCCTGCCCGGTCCTTTGGGACCTCGTTTCACTGGCTGGCCCTACCCTAAGCGAGACCCGGCCAGCAGCTTCCTGTCATACCCTTTGCTTCTTCGAGAACGACTGCGGATGCCGCTGTCGTGTAATCGATCAACACGTACCGGCGGCCTTCATGGCCCCGACTATTACCGTCTGATGTCTGATGCAGAGCGGGCGCCCGGACACACGTGACGTCTAGCCGCCGTTGGGCTGCCAATACCGTCCCGCAGTCGGCCACGTTCCCATCCACGCCCTAAACCAACCGCCGGCTGGGGAGGGGGAGGAGGGGGCGTTACCGCGTCCCGCCCGAGCAAGACAAGACGGCATCTATCTTGTTGTCGCCTGTTTTCGTCCTTGCCCGGCTCATGGGGGCTGTAAGGACCTGGTGCTGCATGGCTATGTACCTCTATGAATACGCCGCACGCACTAAAGCACAGCTTTGCCTTTACGACGGGAACGAGACTCCTCCTCTGGCTTTTGGGGGAAGGCCATTGGCTGTGTTCCTCAGGACGGGATGCCATGATGCCGCATCGCCCTGAAGGCGGACCCCCTAGAGGAGCGCCTGCCTCCAGGCAGCTATGACGATCCCCTGCCGTCCTCGTCAGTACCCTGACGTTCCCCTGCGCACAGCCCGATGGCGTTAGCTGCGCAAGTCCAATATTCAGTCTTGTTCGTACGGGTACCACTTAGTATAGCCTTATGGACCCGCCTGGCTCCGGCGGGCCGCTCAGGCAAATGTTGCTGCTTTAGGTACCTGCCTGAATGTGTTACGAGCCCGCCGCTTGGGGAAAAAAGGGTAAAATACTTTAACATGTACACATACCTTCCCCCCCCCTTCTCCTCCTTCTCCTCCCCCCCCCTTTTTCCCTGCCCGGTCCTCTAAGATCCTTGTAGCCTTTCTACTACTGTGTATGGATTCGGGTCCTTGGGGGCTTGGGGGTACCTACTAACGTATGGCAGGGCTAAACGTTGCACTACACCCTTCTCTGCCCCAAAAAGGCGGGCTGTAATGTGCAGTAGAGGAACACCATGCCGTGCAAGGGTGCGTACATCGTACTCTCGGTGCGACGCAGCTCGTCTGCTTTTACTCGGGTACGTACCCCCAGCGACTCGGGCTCAAGGGTCCAGATTCTACATCACCCGGAGCTGTTAGTATATGTATCGAGAGCCTCCCGCCCCTCGGAAGGAAGCAGCTCTTACCCAGTCGCTCCAAGTCCTTGAAGCATCTCTCAAATCGAACCGTCTACTTGACTTGCCTGTCCCAGCCGAGTATTAGCTTACCCTTCCCTTCCAACGGCCAACATGTATGCCATTCCTCCTCAACCACAATATGCCTACGGGGTTGTCGCGGCGCCGCGGCAGTATTCTGGGCACGGAACCAGCAGCGCCTTCTCCAGTTCTGCCAACCCTGACGAGGACTGGACCAAGATCTCCGACCTTGCCGAGCGTCGGAGGATACAAAACCGCATCGCCCAGCGCAACTACCGTATGTTCTGGCTGTTCGAGCTTTGGGCGCAAAGGCCGGGACTGACCTTTTTCCAGGCAAGAAACTCAAGAGACGCTTGGAAGACCTGGAGCGACGCGCCGGATCCTCGGATGGGTCTTCGGGGTCTGAGAAGCAGCAACCGTCGTCGACAGCCAAATCGACCAAGAAGTCGTCGCCCAAGGCCCAGAAGTCGGCCGGTGCCGCGCCGCAGAAGCCGCCTCCGCCCCCTCAGTTCACGCCGCCGATGACCTCGGACGACGAGTTCCTGATGGCGCCGTCGTACGACGAGAGGGAACGCTCGCACACGCCGCCTTACATCACCTACTCGGCGTACCCGCCGCCGGACGAGCTGCTGCTCCCGCCTTACGGTTCGAGCGCGCCGTACCACCCCATCACATCGGCCGAAGGATACCCTCCCTATATGGCCTCGACGGTGCCCTGCACGCTCCCGTCCATGACCCACTTCAGCGACGCCATCAAGAGGGAAGCCTATCCCGAGGAGTCATTGTCGCCCTATATGCACTACGGCTACGTGTCGGGCGTCGAGGTGAACGGACACGGTCATTACGAGCAGCATTCCAACCCTCATGTGAGTCATGACGTGCGCCACTACTCTCGCCGGGAACCCCGTAGCTGATCGGTCTCCTTGTCAGACCCCGCCTCTCACGCACTCCTTCGACCACTCGGCCAACTGCTCCGATGCGGGTTACGACTACCCGACAACACCGTTGTCGATGCCCCCCTCACCAGGAGTACCGACTCATTGAGCCGTGCCGCCGGCCAGGGAAGGGTGGAGGGTAGTTTAGACAACACGCTGTTTCACGCGAGCATGGCGGCGCGGGCATAGATCGCATGGCATTTACGGATTTTTCTCCTGTTTTACGGATTCCCCCCTGGTTTTGGATATGGGTTCTCTTTTTGGTTCTGGAGCTTCGAGGCGCAAAATTGGATACTAGGCCAAAGAGCTTAACGTTTGGAATGCCATCACGATTTACATGCATCACGCACACACAACACCTGGGCCCCATGGGGGGTTGCACACTTATACACCTTGCCAACGAGGCATATGTAGCATAGCAACCAACGTCTATAAAACGAAGGCACGCTCAGTCTTTGCCAGTTTAAACACATAACATGAAGCCACAACAGTCAATATCCTCCTCTCGCGCACCCAACCAGTGAAGCCCCCCCCAAATCAACTACATGTATACAAACCTGGCCAGGTATCGTTTCCATTCCATGGAAGGGTTGGTAGGAAGAGGCGGGCACGATCCCCCCTCCTTTGCTCCAAGTCCCGAGGGCAGGGCCTCTGCAGGCATTGCATCACCGATAAGAATCGGGCAAATGGTTCCCCCGCCAACAGTTGGAAACTTTTCGCGCCCGGCGACATTTGGCAAGGCAGGGCTTCGAGTCGGACTTGGCGCTGGGCTTTGCTAGGCTTCAGCTGGCGCCCGTTTTGTACCACTATTGGACAGAAGCCAACGGCAGCCTCTCATTGCTTGTGCAGGCCCATCCAGACCCCGCCAGGGGCCTGAAAAGGACAGGGTGGATGACAGGCACTCCGTATTTGGGGAGAGTAGGACAGACGCGGCCAGGTTTCTATTGTGGCTAGGGAGCCGCCAGGTTGAGGATGCCTCCTCTTGGGGCGCCGGCAAGTGACTAGGCAGCTGAGCGGGCACTATTCCCAGCCAAGGAAGCCGCCCTGTTTTCCTTTTGCCGGCGCACGTGAGCCGGCCGGCATCGTCTGGACCCCGAGAAGGCGGGAGGACAAGGCCGACGACCGGAACAGCACGTTCCTAGACCCGATCCCACGGCGCTTTGTGGCCGTCTGGTGGGAGCCTATTTATACACTGTGATTTCATATTAGCAAAAGTGGTCCCATGTGCAAGGCGCCTTTTCTGCCGGTGCGCTGATGTTGTGCACGAACAATGAGGGGGCATTTCGTAAGTAGTCGTAGAACCCACCGATTTCGGACAGGCTCTTCTCGCGACCCTACGCCTTAACGATGTACTCGCAAGCATGTGGTCTCTGGACTATCCATTCCAAACCACCTCAACAATGGTTTAAATGCCTCAACACGCGCCGCGTAGGTCGACGCGCCGAGCCCAGGGCATCGTCGTCGCCAGCTTAGCCCTCCGGCGCCCCGCGCTTGACCGCAAGGTGTAAGGGGGCCCATCTCGTGTGTGCCAAGGACGCAACCCACTATGCCATCGGCTGAGGCCTACTTAGCAAAGTTAGCGGTGGGACGATTCGGGATTGACGCCGATGGCAGATGGTGGAGCATCGGGAAGCGCCCTGGTGTGGGTGTTACGGTGCTCCATGCCGCCAAGTTGCCCTGTGATGATGCCTTGAAGGCACGCCCGCTCAATGGACGGGGTTGAGGGTGTCATAGTATTTACCCTAGCTAGTTACAGGACAATTACCTGATTGGATCCATTCACCCCACTGACATCTAAGTTGAGGATCATCACCTCCTCATTGACCAGTTTGGCACCGCTTATTCTCATCTTCACCCGGGTTGTGGCCTCACGTATGTGGCTTATCCTCGTTTCTAACCGGATTCAGCATCACACCCTAAGTCTCCCCCAAGCGAGGGTGTTACCGTAAGTGTTTTGAGTTGGACGGGAAGCAGGCTAAGTGGTGGAGGGATACACGCTAGGGGGTCTCTCACTTCCATTGGTTACGCAGTTCATATAGGTAAGTATGTAAGTATATATGGCGGTACTAGTCACTTGTAGTTTCCAACAAGACATTCTTCATATGTCGTTCCTTTCAATTCTAACACAATTTACTTCCAATTCATTGGAAACCCTAGTAAGTACCTTTATTCGAAACGCCAACAACCTAGAATGCAACATTTCGGAAATGATAACGTCCAATAGCGATGTTTATATTCTTGATGATCAAACTGTATAATCAGCAATATGCACTATACAATGGAACTGCATACGAAGTATCGTATCAGTGGTGCCCCCAACGCGTCAGGGACCAAACGCCAGCGCATCGCCGCGTTGGGGGAGCTCGGATTTGGCTGGGTTCGGTCTTGCAGCTATCAAGCCTCGACCCTTCGTTACCGTACACCTAACAGTTCCTTGCTGACATCACGGTGATCCTAACAAGGGGAACATGCACCCAGAGGGTATTGCAGTATAACCCACTATACGATGGATTCTGTGGTCATATTTGAGGGCTCCACGCAGTCCCTCGAGTTGGCACCGAAACTGGAGAATACATGTTCTTCCTACGCTTCAGTTTGCACCCGCCCACGAAGGCTCGCTTGGTGGTACTGGCACGGCACAGGGGCCCCTTGTTGTATCTTCCAGACCTGGGTCCCCGGGGATAAAGACGGCGCCGCTGCTAAACTACTAGTACCTTCTTGATTCAACCTCTCATTTACTAATTACGTTTTGTGCGGTGCTAGCGGCAGGAATTCTGATCGACCGCGACCAGAACAAGGCCCGGGCTGGGACAACACGTGAGTCTCATCCGGTAACTCGAAGCACACGTCAATTAGGGGACATGGACGGAAGACGCAAGACGGAAGCCAGCGCGGTTGGCTCTTGAGGTTTGGGTTGGACAGTTGCCAGAGTCCCAGGACGCGCCATCACGTGCCTTTCCAAAACCACCTTGCCCCACCATCGAACCCCCTCGGAACCGGCAGAAGTTTGTTTAACGATGGGAAAGGCGAGCTGCATCGACGCCGAGGCACGAGGCCTTCGAGAGCGAGTCCCTCGGGACGGAGGACTACAAGCACCCTGAGTTGGAACCGCGCTGCGCCACCATCCGGACAATTCGCTGTACGTCCACCCCTGGCGTGCTCGTGGTGTCTGTGAGAAGCGGCGGGATGCAGCCACGAGGGTGCCTGGCCAAGGGCGTCAATATCTGCCGTTTCCTGCGATCGCCCCGACGAGTCTCGGCCTTTGGGAAGATGCAAGTTACGTTGGCCCAGGCGGAGCGGAAAGCAAGTGCCGTTAAGTCCGGGACTACTTTCCACGGCCGTAACTAAAGCATAAACCATGTATGCAGGTACTTACTAGCTGCAGGGCAGGTGAGAATGAAACGGCGTCCCACATGACGCGGGTGCTGCCAAAACGCGCTTTCGTTCAAGATGATCAAATATTGCCTGCCCGTAGGCCCTCGGGCATCCAATCCGCCGCCGACTGTCTGTTTCCGGACTTGGCTTACCTGATCACCCGGGGCAGGCAATGATGCCCAGGTACAAACAGTAAACCAGACGGTAGGTAATGTACAAGGTTGATAGGGCTGATGTCTAAGATGTAATGTTGTATCCGTTTCAAACGTGCGGGGCATCAGATCCCCCACGAGCGGCTGTTGAACCTACCAAGGGCGCGTCCAGCCCCATAGATGGATACGAGAAGTCGGTTCCCTATACAGTATCTGTGTGGCTAGAAAAGCACTATACCGCAGGAGGGCTTTTGAGGATACGGCGTCGGGTGGCTTGGTTCGGCTCTCTCTGTCTCTCTCTCCCTCTCTCTCTCCCTCCCTCCCTTTCCGCCTCTCCCTTCTTCTCCGGCCTCCACAAGAGGTCATTTCTTGAATCGTGGCCAATGATGGCCCTTACTTTCGGCCCCGTCCTGCACGTTCCACCTCTTTCTTTCTCCACAAAACTACACCTGCAGCCGGGCTCTCGACGGGCGAGTCCCATCGTGTTAGCCTCGGTCGGGCTAGGGTCGGCCTCGACCTAGTCCTTTCCCATCACCACATTCCTTCCGTCTCTTCCGCCCCCAAACCTCCAGTGCCCAGTTGATTCGGCTGAGCGTTTCAAAGCAGCATCCAATCTCTGGCCACGATAGCCGGCCGAAAACCGCCGTTTGGCGTGACGTCTGTTGTGTATTTTGTGTTGATTTGTCAACCTCGGCTTGGTAATCCCGCCGTTGCCATCCGCCTAGCTGCTGCCTATCCCGGATCCCATTGGTCCTGGCCCCGTTCCTGACCCGGCCCACCGCCCTTTTGCTATTTGCGTCGACGACATGACGATGGCGGCACCGCGAACGACGTGTCTATCCCTCTTCGGAGGTGACGCGTAGGTCCGATTCTTAGCCCGGAGGGAGGGGGGGAAGGAAGGCCTGTCCTGCTGATCCAGTTCCTTCCAGACCATGGTCCGCCGAGTCTTGGACAGCATCGGATGATCGAGTCCGCGGTGGCAAGAGTCAGTCCTACCTGGACTGCCCCCCGGGCGCTGGCCTTGCCGTCTTCCGTGGCAACCTGGACATCAAGACGCTGGGCGGGGCCGGCTTTGCGTCGCAGCGGACAGTCGACCCCTACTCCTGGGACCTCTCGGCTTACGATGGCCTCCTGCTCCGCCTGGGCAAGGGTGACGACAAGAAGTACACCTTGACCCTCAAGGACACGGTCCTGCCGACGCGCCCCGACGGCCGCGACCAGAGCACCGTCAACTGGGAGTACGACTTCTCTGCCGACTCCACAGACACCTTCGTCCCGTGGCGGGACTTTAAGCCCACGTATCGCGGTAGGCCCAAGCCCGATGCCGAGCCCCTTGATCTGCAGAACGTGAAGAGGATCAGCTTCCTGTGCCGCAGGTTCGTGTCCTTGCCTGACCCTTGCGCCCCCGTGTCCGTCAAGTCCCGCACTAACCGAGGAACAGCTTCTTCGGCGAGCAAGAGGGCCCCTTTTCCCTCGAGATCAAATACGTAGCGGCCGTCACGGACTGCTCCCGGCCGCAGGACGGGTCCCGGCCTAGCTCGTCTGCCTCGGGCTCCAGCGAGTTTCCTACGAAGCCCGGAACGAAGTCCAACAAGTCCTCCTGGCTTGGCTGGGCGTGCGGACTGTGTGGATGAACCATGAGCCCTGGCGGTTGGCGTCCCTTTTCGGGTTACGTGCTCCTTTCGGCCCATCCTGGCGCGTGGCCCGGCCAGTCTCGTCACCCTCACCACAAGCTACGTTAACTCTCAGGTCGGCCCGAGAATCAAGGGATGGCTGTATAAGAGCTATCATCTGACTGCCCGAAAGTTCATATTTCCGGACCTCTGAGCCCGAAGCCAACGGTTTGGTGAATTCGGTCGATGGCAAATAGGCCAGATGTGGGTATTTTCAGAATAGCTTTGCTACGCCCGCACCGGAAGCCAATGCCACCCTCGTCGCCTCCTCCGCCCCGAACGTCGGAACCACCGTCACTCTTTGTGATTCTCAGTCAATATCCTGCTCGCTGCGCATTAGAACGCCTCTCAAGCCGACTATGCAATCCCTCTTCGAATGGCTGGTCCCTGTGGGCGTCTTATTGAACCCTCCGAGAGGCTTGAAGGTTCTTTGGCGGTGCAAGTCGGTACAGACATTGCTTCCCCAACATACAGCATTGCCCCAAGTAACTTCGGCCCGCGGATTTGAATTAGCATGACTCAAAGGGCCCGTGATCGTAGTCGTACGCCGAATCATTTTCGTTAGTCTTGACACCAACAGTTTATATTTGGCAACGAACCGTACTGTCTGAGCTGGGGTGGTACAGAACCCCTACTCCCAGTTATAGCAATTCGGAGGCTATAGTCGAATCACGTAACATCGACGGTAATCAGTTGTTACTGCAAACACGCGGACGAAAAGGCCAATATTCGGGGCACACGAGTGAATGAATAATGATGACGTGTGGCGTGTTTCCTCTCGGAGGCCGGGCCATGTGTTGACAGAGGCCATGCCTGAGCTTACATGGGTTATACTATTGATATTACATAGTTTGCGTCCGTAACTCATCCTGTGACTTCCGCTCTCCTGCTTTCCCTTCGTACTGAGCAGCAGACAAGAAGACACAAGTCACGAGACGGCAGCACTCCGACTTGGGCGAGTAAGTCTTTTGACGTGACTGGACAATTTGGTCCTTCCGTTCGACATTGGGGGGTTTTCCCGGTATAGGATTACCGTTCCCATTGCCATCGCCCGTCGGCGCCAGAGGAGGGACCAGGGCGGAAGAAAGTACCACTCACCACCATCCGGACCCAGGAAAACTGGTCGGTAGCCCGTTGTGGATATAAATATCTGCGAGCCAAATTTAAAGCTGGCTGAGGGGGTGATGGGAGAGTCTGATATGAGGTTTGCTGTCAGGGACTGGCCCAGCTGAGCGCCCCCCGGGCCCCCCCCCCCCTTTTCCCCTCCTAGCCCCTGACGAACAAGTCTCTGATCCTCCCTCCTCATTGCTCCTCCTGCCGCCGGACCCGCGAGACGGTGTTAGGGCGCTCCACCCTTCCTTCAAGGTACTTGCTCGAGTCAGGGGCGAGGGTGGAACACAACAGACGCGCGAGCAGCTCTACGGCAAGAGAAGAATGTCGCGGGCTGCGGCGGGTTGTTTTCGTCCAGCCCCTCGCCTGACCGAGTCTGTCGTAGATCTGACGATCTCCCCCGGGGTACCAGACTGGCTCAGTCTGGCGTCCAGCATCCGCGTCCACCCCTGTTCCCTGGCGGCTCGGCTTCCTGTGGACGGAGTTCCACTGATGCCTCGCGGTCAGGTTAAAGGGGGGTTATGGCTTCATAGAACCACCGCTCGGCGCCGATTAGATCGTTCCTGGCGTCCTTTGTGTCGCTATTTGTGACTCTCCTGAGCCCCGCTATCCCCACCCCTCTCCGCATGACAGAGTTCTGGGTTATGGCATGCCCACCATGTGTACCCCTTTATCGCTGGCCGGCTAGGACTGGCTAGTCGGTATTACGGATGGCGTTTTGTGGCCAGATGGGGGCGGAGGGGTGATCCATAGAGGCCAACACCGATGAGTATCTGCGAGGTTGGGCAGAGCGATGGCGCCGGGGCCGGGCCCGTTTATACCGAGCCAAAGCAGCCTCCCGACTCCCGACTCCCTCTTGATTGCCCCGGGGCTCAAGGCAGGAGAGCTAAGCAGCCGGGAAACCTGGAGAGAGCCAAGCGGCTAGGGGAGCCTGGGGAGGGCCAAGTGGCCGGGAGACCTGGGGAGGGCCAAGCGGCGGGCAATTCTGGCCGAGGGAAAATCAAGCTGACGGCACAAGCGCGTCACCTCGGATCCCAAGTAGGGGCTACCGCCCTGCCTATATCCCGCGCGGCCGCAGCCGACATACAAGACCCCCCTCTCGGGGCGAGGGGCATTGACCCACGCATCCCGACCGGGCCCCAGGCATATGAGATCACGGGCCGGCGACGGCGGGAATACCAAAAGGGTGTATAAATGGGCCAGGTATTTTACCCCAAGAGCGACGTCGTACGTCGCCGACCGTGTCAGTGTCCCTCTCTTGCCGGGGGGGGCGCCTTCTTGGAGGTTGCTCGCGGCCGCACGTGCAGGGCGTCGCTGTTCTTGGCCCGTCGTGACCAGAGCGATCGCGAGGAGAAGAGAGAAGGGGGGGGCGGGGGTCGGCTTAGTCGGTTGGTGAAGGGAAGTATTGGTAAGGGAAGGGAGGGAAACCGTTGGCGAGAACACTACGCCGTGTTGACGTATGTTTCGGCGGCCGGCGAGTTGTCCGGGAGGAGTACCTGACCGCGAGGGCGAGGAAAAGAGATAAAAATCAGGCGACATTGTCGGCAAGGACGGGCAAGCACGCGTGCGCTAATGTAGTACAGGCAGGGCGCGGGAATAAGAGGGAAAACGCGAAGGCGCGAGAAGAAGCAAACCAAGAGGTACCGATCTCAGCCCGCAACGGCGGCCATGACCCGAGAAAGAGTACGGAGAGGGCAGACCAAGGCGCGAGGGGAAGGCCCACCCAGGCTGGTGAGAGCTTCAGTGAGGCGATGGACGAGGAATCAAGCGTCCGGCCAGTCCCCAGAAGTACCACCTTAGCCTGCCGTCGGGGAGATTCGTTGCCGAACAAGCGACACCAAGGCCCAGGCCGGAAATCCGCTCACCACCTTCCCCCATGTCGACTGAGACGCAGCTCGATATCAGACTCTCGCGCTTCCGTTCCGCCGCGATCCCATGGCGCCGGAGGGCCGGAGTGGCGAAGGGCGCGTGAGGCGTCAACATGTCAAGCGGAGGGCGCGGGAGCGGCTCTAAAAACAGCAGACCCCGGGCAAACACCGTAGCCGGATCGCAAAAAAGCTTACTGGCATCAAGCTTTCGTGCGAAACACGCTGTCTGATGCCGGTGGCAGCCCCGAGTCATTCAAGGCGGAAATAGCGTGGCCGAAGCGGTCGACGAAGCGCGTGCAGCCAGTGGCCCCCAGGCATCTGCCATCGACGCTGGCGGTTGTACCCGTCAAGGCTCGGTCGAAAGCCGAGGAGGTAGACGGTGACTTTGCTGAAGTCAGAATTTTGCAATAATTATCAACTAGATACTACCTACCATAGCCATTCCGTGAACACATCCAACGCGCCGTTTGAGCCGAGCAGCGGGGCAATAAACCACTGCCGGCAACCCACCAAATATTCGCACAACGAAGAGAAGAACGTGTGCCCAACGTGTACAGAGAAGCCGCTCTATCGCCATTCCCTTTTAGCTGTCCCAAGAGGAAACCCCATTCCGTTCCCATCGTGGCGCGTGTCTGGACCATTCGAGACATTCACTCGGTCCTGAACTCCCGTCCTCATCTGCCGTGTCGAGCGTGTCGCTAACCTTCAAGAGGCACCGAAGTACAGAACAAGAGTCGTCGTGGTTGGACCGGTAAAACCGGCGGAGCAAACAGCCCTGAAGCTAAAGGCAGCCTGCTGACTTCGCCGCTGGCCGGCAACGAGTGATGAGAGAGGTTTGTATTTACCCCGATGCGAAACAACCAACGCTTGCCGGACCGCCATCGCCAAAGACTCCACTCCCAACGTAAAGCATGAAAACACAGAGCGGGTATCAGCAGCCAGCCCTACGCGGCCTGACAACTTGGACAGCAGCGGGGGCAAACCTCAGGCCGTCTCTTTTCAAAACCGAAGCGAGTGGAGAGGTGAGCATTCCCCGCCAGCATCCAGGACCACCATACAATCCGGACACGGCGGCAGCCCCTGCGCCGACTCATGAGCTCGAAGACGTCGTTGTCGACGGCGTGAAGCGCTCCGTCTCAGTGGAGCTGCACTCATCGTCGCTACCGCTCATGCTTCCGTAGCCCGTATCTGTCTCCATGTTCATACCGACAACGGCCCGGGTGACGGCCAGGCATCGCTCAACCATTTCCTGTTTCACCTCTTGCGCCAGCCCGACGTCCTTGCCAGCCCAGATCCGCAGGCTTCCGGCGAGTCTCTCGAGGGCGCTGCTGCATGCCTCGGCCGCACACGCATGACTGGCGAGCTTCTCCATGAGGGTGAAGGCCGCGGCGTAGCCGAGCAGGGACATGTCGTCACTGACGTGAATCTCTTCCTCGATAATCGAATAGACACTGACGGGCTCCTCGGGCGGAGAGTAGCGTTGCAGGTGGGCAATGGCCTTCGCGCACTGGAGGCACATGTAAATTTCGGTCTCGGACAGCATGGAAGGCGGGATCTTGATTTGCGGTGTCGCGGAGCCCGAGCCTTCGTCAGATGATTCGACAGTCTCGTTCACGAAGACAGAGTTGGCCAGGGGACCAATGGCCTGAATGACGGCAGCGATGTTGGCGCCCCGTTTCTCGTTTGAGAAGACAGCACGGGCGACAAGGGCGCGATGCTGCGCCACCGTGCCAACGGGCGCTGTTCTGATCGCCATGGTGATACCATCGTCCACGAGCTGCTTGATGTCGCCGTCCTCCTCCTCGCGGATCAGCAGGCTGTTGGTGAGAGCAGTGTGCAGCGTCATGTTGGACCACCAGGCCGCAACGGCATCCATAGGCGACAGCACAGCAGCGTCCTCCACCACGGTATCCATGCCGTCGGTGACCCCAATGGCATTGTGGGACGTCGGCCGGTTCCAAGCCAGGTTGTGAGCACGTTGGATGATACTATCGTGCAACACCTCGTCGGCGTCTTGCTCGAGGAGCATGGCCAAGTGGTCAGGCAGATCTTCGTCAGCCTGCTCCTGGCCGCCCCGGCGGAGCTGCGTCAGCAGTCTATGCAGCTGCTTGGCTTCGTTCCATTGGGTTCGAGCCAGCTTCAAAGCGATCGTGTTGACAATGCCGAACTGCACACCTGTGAGACCGATCTCCCAAAGCAGCACGCGAATGTGCAGAGCCTTCAGCATCAACCTCAGCGGCGTGTTGGGCAGCGTGCCCGACGCCAGCAGGGTAAGGGTCAGCCGACTCTTGCTGATCTCCACATCACCACCAGCGAGCTGGGCATCCAGCGCGATCGACCATGCCTGGATACGGGCAATCTCCTGTTCTTGGGTAAGACCAGTCAACATCTGGTATCCGGTCACGCCAATCATGTTTCTCAAGCTAAGCTTGACCGTCTTGAGACCCAGGGCTGCGGCTTCGAGGAAAAAGTTGTGGCGAGGTACCCAGACGGTCTGAATCGCCGTAAGCCATGCTTGACGCCGCACGTGGATGGGCGAAGCCAGCGAGGGGGCGGCCTCGAGAGAAGCCTGGGCTTCCTTTCCGGCCTTGGGCTGGGTGGATTTGGGTCGCATCAGTGACGGCAGGACCAGCCAGCACACACTGCAAAGTAGTAAAACAAGTTTGAAAGAAAAGATCAAGTCCGAGACGCCAAACTGGTAGCCCATCACGTTGAGATTCGCCGGAGCCGAAAGGTATGAAAGCAGCTGCACGGGAAGAGCAAAGAGGCCACGGCCTTCGGTGGTCTCGGCTCCCTGCTCGCTTTCGCGGGCGACCTCGAACAGCATGAGGCCCGCCAGCGAGCCCACCATCAGCTTGCCGAAGTAGGGGCCGGCATTGTGCCATCCTCTGGGGTCCATGCTCTGCTGTTGCTGCTGCTGATGGATCTGTTGCTGGCGAATGAGGCCCGGGTTGGGCCGGTACGGCTGTTGAGGTACCGGGTATGGCTGGCCAGCCGCCATCTGAGCGGCAAGGATGCGCTTCATGTCGTCGGGTACCTGGATCATGCCCGGCGGGTCGACGTGGCCCGGCGTACCCATGGGCGAGTTGGGCAGGCCGTGGGCTTCCTGCATGTACGTCTGCGGCGGCGAGTGTTGCTGCATGGGGCTGATGTTGCCGTTCAAGGCGCCGGACAAGAACAGCTTCTC
This sequence comes from Nigrospora sphaerica, assembly GCA_018287875.1. NCBI lineage: Eukaryota > Fungi > Ascomycota > Sordariomycetes > Amphisphaeriales > Apiosporaceae > Nigrospora > Nigrospora sphaerica. Next base: position 2,254,879 of record JAGVVL010000017.1, read on the forward strand.
GAAGGCGGCCACGCGGGCCTGCATGGCGTTGTTCTCTTCCATGAGGCGATTATTCCGCTTCTCCAAGTGACGAATGTATTCCGTCGCTTTGCTAAGGACCTGGACAGAGTTAGTTCCGTGCAGCGTCCAGCTGATGGCACAGCACTCACCGTCGCCTTGTTCAGTTTGTGCGCGGGCGTCAGGCCGTGCAACTCCTCGCGGTCTCCAGTAGTATCTTCGCCCCTTGCGCTCTTGGACATGATACGCAGGCTCGGCACGCTGTCGCGTAGGGCGGCAATCTTGTCGTTGAGGTTCGTACGATACCTCTTCTCGATCATGTTGTGAGCCGACTTCTTGACGGGCTGGCCCTCAAGGTCGTCGTCGTCGTCTTCGTCATCGTCCGCCGACGACTTGCGTTTGCGACTGCTCTTGGACGATAGACTTTGGTCCTCGGGCGAGGACATGGACAGCGACTTGGCGCCTGTAGCGGACTCGGGGCTCGGTTCGCTCTTGGGCGAGGAGTGGTACTGGAGGTGTGAGGGCATGGCGATCTTGGACAGCTTCTCTCGCTGGGCTTGGGTGAGAGCGTGCAGGGCTCCGGGCGGCAGGGCGGCTTGGTTCGCCGAGGGACCGTTTAGCGAAGCCATGGAGGGACCCATGGCGGTCGCGATGAGCCCATTCGCCATGTCCGAGCCGGCCGACGGTGACGATGAGGCTAGTGTGCTGTCTGTCTCGGTGGTCTGGTGCGGGAAGTCCCTCGGATCGACTAAGGGAGGTTGGGCCGGCGTCTTCCAGCTGTCGGGGTAGAAGCTGACAGCATCGTAAGAGTCGAACTGCTGATTGTCGTCGAAGGCCCAAGTGGGATCGCCAAAGATCTGATCGGAATCCGTCACGGGCACCCCCTCGTTGACAGCGACATTCTCATCAAAGAATGCCATTGGGAGACGTGCGCATGAAATCCGGGTTTGATAAAAGACGCGATGCTGTACAGCAGGGCTGGTTGGTAGGAGTCGTGAGCCTTTGTCAAGGTGTGTTGTAAGAATGGGGCGGTTCGTCGGCCGATGCGGTGGCCGGTGGCCTGATGATCAGTCCAGGGCAGCGTATAATGGCTCAAGGTTTCTGGGCACCCGCTCCGGGGGGGGGCGCGCGAGGTGTGGGCAGTGCGGCGGTGCTGGGCAGCGGACGGGGATCGCGAGATGGAAATTGCTTTGCGAGGCCCGTGGCAAAGGGGAAAACCCAGGGCTTCCGACGGTTGGATGGGAGGTTGTTGTTGTTGGTTTTCTGGGTTGAGGGAGGGAGGGGGGAAATGGTACGAAAGGAAATGGGGAACAGAGGTGGAAGAGACGAAGGAGATGGAAAGCGACCTGAATGGTAAGGTTTCACATTCCGCGAGCGAGCGTCCCGTCGCCGCTGTCGCATCGCGCTCGCTACCGTACCTACTTAAGTAGGTCGCACTACGACAGTACTTACTCGGCCTACTGTGCGTACAAGAGAGGGCGTCCCATGTATGATGTATCCAACCAAGTATGCAAGTACATTAGTATGGGGGTGTGCGCGCGCGTGTGTGTGTGGACGTGCTTGTGTTTCCAAGCCTCTCGACTCGACCGGCCGGTGGGCTCGTTTACTCGGCGCGCCGCGGGAACTACGACAAACTCTGAATGGGAGTGAATAGGGCGTGGTTTCGTCACGACGGCTGGCGGCAGCAACAGGAGCTGGAGCAGCAGCAGCAGCAGCACTAGTAGTAGTAGTAGTAGTAGTAGTAGTAGTAGTAATAGTGTAGTAGTTGCGGCGGCAGCAGCAAACAGCAGAAGCAGCAGCGTGGCGTCGTGACAGGCACTATACACGCCCCGGCGCGAGGGCGTTCAGCTACGGCTGTACAATTCGGTGATGTGCGAGAGAGGCCCGACCCGTGCCATCATCGTCGATGAGTGGACGTTGCTGCTGATGGAGCGCGCAGAAACAGCGCAAGGCAGGGCATACCGAGTTGTTCTCGTACGTGTGCAGGGGCCAGGTTCCCTCAGAAAATCGAACGATACTGAGACAATTCGAGCTTAGTCGGCCCCGCTCTACTTCTGGGCCGCCAACCGCCAGCCCGGCCTCTCGGCCAGGCCTGATATTGTTGCTGCGCTAGGCAAGACGGCTAAGCCCAAGAACCGGTAGGGGTCTCCCCGAGGCTAAACCAATAAGGGATAGAAAAACGCAAGAAAAAAGGACGGCTCTCTCCGAGGTGGGGAGGGGAGGAAAAATGGCCCAACAGTCGACGCAGAACTGGAAGCCTGAACGGTGGCAGCCCACTCATCAAAGCCGGGGCTGGAGCTGGAATGGAAGGACGGATGAACGGACGGACGGACGGCTTCCAATTTGCCATGCGGGCATGTCTCCAGTTGCCTGCATTGCCTGCCACAACCCAGTTTTCCCTTTGTTTGCCATCTTCACACAATCAGTCTCTTTGCCAGCCGCTTGCTACCTGCCCCTTGGGTCCCGGCCTACAGGTATCCGGTCCACCCAGGGCTCCGTATGGGGCTTCTTCCAACGGATGCTCTGCCGGCTTGCCTGCCTCCTGGCCGTCCCGAGAGCCGGCTCCATAGTCGTAGACTGCTTGTTGTAGATTGCCGTTACTGTCGAGACTGTGCAGGGGACGGATGGGGGGGGGCGCTGACAGACGGACCTGGGCAGGCCGGGTCCTGTACTAAGTAAACAGGGAACCCCTTCTCGCCAATCCCAGTGCTCAAGTTGCCGAATGGCCATCGTTGCCGAGCGGTATCCGGCAGCGCCTCGCCCTGCTCTATACAGGTGGGCAATACAACCCAAAGTACGTAGTGTGTGTAGCGATTGCACCCGCTACCCAGACGGAGGCGGCAACTACCACTAGGTCACTTTGCTCGCCAGCTCGCCTGCCGAGTTGGTGTGAGGCGGCGCTGGCCGCGGTACCACCGTGGCACCCAGAAGACCCGTCCGGCCATCCGTCCGTTCATCCATCCATTCCCATGGCCTGCTCCTGCCCACGCCCTCCTTGTCCACTTGTCCACCTGCAACTGCAACACCCTGGCCGCCCGGACTCCGAGCCTGCGATGGGTCCTTTTCGTTGATCATCCGCCTCCACTTGGCGGAGCTATGACGGCCGTCACCGGCCGCGAGAAGGGGAAGGGGAAAAAGAGCCCCAAATTAAAACCCGTTCCTACGACCAGGAAGGCGGCCCGTCCGACTGAGACCTGGCAGCCTATCTCTGATCGCCGCTGAGGATGAGTGAGTAGCGAGCGAGCGCAAACAGAGCTAATCCCGGCCATATTGGGATCGAGCCCGTCGACCCCCGGTTGGGCCCTGTCCGAGTCATCCGCCCATCCATCGCGCATCGCAAATCCCCGAGCCCCTCCCCTACGGCACGCACCATCACGATGCATTGCAGATGCGCCCGACGGAGTCATCCCACCCTTTCCTGCCTGTTTTGCCTCTCAGGTCTTTTATCTGGTCGTTCTGCGTCCGGCCAACTCCGCCTCGACGTATCTGTATTCGACGATCCATCCCTTTACGCCTCTTGCTAACGTCATGGAGCCCTACGAACCCCTCCCATGTTGACCTGCATAAGTCCTGCATAGGGAGTCCCTATACAGTAGACCATCACATGTACGGAGGGTTCAGCCAACCAGGAAGAAGCCAGGGCGGGCTGGCAATTCGCCCGATCGGAGGGCTTGTTCCAGGATGAGGCACGCAGTCGTGTAAACGTACGACCATGAATCATAACGCAATACAGCATCCTGGGCCTACACGCCTCCTGTGTCGGTATACCCTTTAAAGACACAGTATATGCCACTTGGGCCAATGCACCGTGCCTCGGGATGGAAGGAAGTAATCCCTGCCCTAAAATTTGCAGTTGACTGACAACTGGTTGTCCTGTGAGACAGTTCTATGGTATCGATATGTATAACAACTCCCCTTTCCCCAGGTGAAATCCTGCACCCTGTGCGGTTCCAATGACTCCTCACCCTCTCAAATACACAACACTTCGTAAATCATCATAAACGCGGGTGTGACATGTTGTGACAGGCCTTTCCGCGCCCTGCAGAACACAGGGAAAGAAGCAGGGGAAAGAAAAAAAATTCTGCACCACGTCTCCGCACAGTGATTTTCACTCGCGTGATTAAATCCCATCTAGTTTTGGGCGTCCCCCCGATGGACGGCGTTGCTCGTCCTTCACCAAATGTCTTCCGACGACTGCACCATCTCGAGAGTCGGCGTCTTCGGCTGCATGCTCTTCATCCGTTTGCGGTCCGCCTTGGTGACGAGCGAAGGGGTGATGGGTATGCAAGGTGTCTGGGGCTGGTAGGGTGAATAGGGCACAGGGGCGCCTGTCCACGGCGTCCGCAAGGCCGAAGGCGAAAGGGGCGCCCTCTCGAAGACGGTCTGCTTGGTAGTCTGTGTCGAAGGCGAGGCCAGCGACGGCTCGTAGGCACGGAGCGGCAGGGCGCCGCCCGTGCGCACGGCCGACGGCGCATTGGGCCGAGAAAATGTGGCTCCGGGCTTGGGCGAGGCCGGCAGGGTCGGGAATCGATTGACGCCCGGCTTGGGCGACGACGGCAAGCCCACCAACGGCGTCGTAGATCTTTCCGACGCCGCGGACACGGGATCCATCTCGCTGGGGGCCTGGGAGGCCTGACGCGAGTGCGAGTTCGAGTACGAGTATGCATTCCGGCCCATCTGGGCGTCTATTCTTTCGTCGATGCTCATGGTACTCTCGGGTGACATATCGGGCGGGGTGATGGGCGCCAGATGACGGGGAGCGCGCCGGTCAAAGTAGGGAGCCTGGTCGGTGGGCACCGGCGGAGGAGGAGCCGGCGCATACTGCCGCGGCGGGATGCTGTCCATCTCCTCGCCCTCCTGTGGCGGGAATTTGCTGGATAGCGGCGTCATGATGGGCGACGAAATGCTGATGCCCTTCATCGCCTTCTTCCTCCCCGGTGACTTGAGGGCCGAAAGTAGGGACGAAGCCCGTGACTGCTTTTCCGGCTCCGACTTGGCCAGATCGAGGTTGGCCGGTTTGGTCTTGGACTTGCGGAGGAATCCTGTTGATTTGGGCGTGGGCGGGGGCGCACCCTGCTTGACGAGCGGTGCCGGAGGCTCTTCCAGAACCACGCCGGCCTGTTTCGCTTCGTCCTGCTCCATCACGTACTTGTACATTTCCTCCAGCTGTTGTTGCGCCATCATGCGGTCTGCGGCCACTACCGTCTGGTCCACCAGAGGATTCACACCGAGGGTACTAGTGGACTGAGGCGATGACGGAAGCACGTAGGGGTTGAGGCGCTTTTCTTCCTCGTTCGGCGTGGGCCGAGAGAAGTTCTTGACGGGCGACCGAGGTGTCACCACAGGGTAAGGGAAGTGGTCACTGGTGGGCTGCTGGGGAGGCGCGAAGGCAAACTCGACGGTGAAGTCTGCCGGGTCCTCCTCGGCGGCGGCAAGATGCGCGCGGCGTTTCTTGGAGAGGATGAGGAGAAGGATGGCAACGATGACCAGCGAGAGGGCGTACGAGCCGACGATGCCACCGATCTGGGCGGGGAGATAGGAGGCGTTACGGAGCGCACCAGCAGAGAGCGGAGGGCCGTCTTCGGGGGCGGGGGCTTCGCTGTAGTCAAGAAGCAAAGGAGTGTCGTCCCGTGGGAGGATGTGCAAGGGCGCGGCAAGACAGAACGAAATGAGAGTGGCAAGATATAAGACGGAGACCAGACACACGGAGAGGGGGGTGCTATAAAACCCGGGTTGCATTGTGCTGGAGCCGGGGATTCATCCGCGCCAAATTATGGATGACAAGATCAACAACCTCCTGGTGGATTAGTCGAAACGCATGGTGATCGAGAAGTGACAAGGTCAGACGCACAACAGAGAGGACAAAAGGGTATATAGCGGCTGGTGATGTTCGGCAGTGTGTCGGGGGTGGGTCAGCCATCCCCGGCGCGTTGACGATAGGGAATCGCAGCTACGGCATTGGCGCCCTGCATTCGCCTGTGACCGCCGAATCCGAGAATAGCGCCCACTGAGCGTGATGTGTTAGAATTGCGCTCGACGGCCACTCGGTCCTCTCGCCGTGCTGGTTGGATAGTCGGCGCAGCTTGTAAGCGCCCGGAAGAAGATGCCTATAGCCTGATTGGCCGGTTGAGCATCACCGCATCCGTCGACCCCGCATCGGCTCCCCTGTTCAATGCGTCGCTATCCGTCCTGATTGGTGCCGCCCGTAGGCGATCCCGCCCAGCCCGGCCCCAGGAGCCCAGCCTCTGCTGTCTTTTACGCCGCGAGGACGAGCCGATGGGGCCCAGCGTCCCTCGGCGGAGGGGCCTTAACGGGGAGGTTAAGACCAGTGGTCAGTCCATTACCACCCCTCTGGGCCCCATCACTGCGCCGTCATCACCGACCCCAAACCCCTAACGATGTGACGAGCTGACGGGCTTCTCTCCCATATCGGCTTGGCGACTGAGCGGCTGAAGCCCGACAACTTCATGATGGTAAAGCGACAGGCACCGGCACTTGCTGGGGAAGCGGTCAACCCGCCGACCATGACCCAGAACAAGCGCTCCGGTGATCTGACTATCGTCTTCCATCACGACCGGGGTGGCCGTGATGAGCCCGAGCACTGGCTGAAGCAGAGAATGCAAATGATGCCCTGCATGACAAGCTTCTCACTACTCCAGGTCCCCGGGCGGAGCTGGGCGACCGGGGGAAAACGCTGCAGAACCGAGAACAAGAATCCACGTTGTGCCTGGATGGCTACGATGCATGGCAATGGGGGCAATGGCTGGAGGGATGAGCGATGACCCTTGCACAGGAGGATCGCCGTAGACGGCAGGGACGGCACCGACACTTGCCGGGCGGTAAAAGAGACTGACGCCTGAGGCGTCCGGTCCCGTTGGTTAGGAACCGCTGAAGTCAACTTGAGGCATGGCGACTTTTTGCGAACAGGCGAGACAGGAAGGCGTCGCGCATATGGACCGACCCATTTATGCGTTTGATGGCAGCTCAAGAGAGTCAATCTGAAGAGTTTATAGTCACCTGAAGCCTTGCGCGCCCTGTACTCCACAGTCTTGCGTGGCTGCTTGCGCCATTGAGGCCAATGCCCGGCAGTCATTGGTGCAACCGGTGCTCGATCTTTCTTGAACGACTGGCGCCTCTCATCCAATCGATCTTTTCCAGGGTGCCGTTTCCCCTTTGGGTGGCGATGGCGGCTCACGTCACCTGACAACGCGTTCCCCTTCGTCCCCTGGTCCTGCCAATACCGCGCCAACAAACACGTAAGGCGGACAGTTGCCCTTGATCTCCAAACACGTTCCCGCTGCCCTGCCACAACCGGCTTCCCACCCATCATCTGCTATCCACGCACGCCCCAACTCTGCATCGGGCGTCTTGTGCTGTTCGCGTGACTCTGCTCCCGCCATGCTCTCTCTGGACCCGGCTTGATTACGCGTCTTTCGCCATGCCGGCCACCAATGCCCTGGGCCGCTTCGAGTCACTCAATCAAGCCCAGAGACGTGCCGTGTGCTCCGATGCTTCCACCGTTGCCATTCTCGCCGGCCCGGGCAGCGGTAAGACCCACACGCTGACATCGCGGGTCGTTTGGCTCGTCGACCATGCCGGCTACCAGCCATGCGACGTTCTCGTCGCCACCTTTACCGTGCGGGCCGCGCGCGAGATGAAGGAGCGAATTGGGAGAGCACTGGGCGATGGGCGCGAGAAAAAGATTGTCCTGGGCACCTTCCATAGCATCGCCCGCCGCTACCTAGCTGCTTACGGTCAAAGGATTGGCCTGGATCCCAAGTTCGCCATCGCCGACGATTCCGATTCGAGGGGCATTATCACACGCATTTGCAAACGCTTGCAAATCCCAATCGACCCCCCGGCTGCCAGGGCCTGGATCAGCAAGAAAAAGGCCAAAGGTTCTGTCGAAGAGCCGTCTGTCAAGCGCAACACCAACACGGTCGAGTCCAAGGCCTTTGAGACATGCTATGCAGAGTACCAACAGCACCTCGAGCGCTCCAACTTGCTTGATTATGATGATCTTCTCGTTCGCTGCGTCGAGCTGCTACGCAAGCACCCCTCCTGCGTTTCAAACATCCAAGCCGTTCTGATCGACGAATACCAAGATACGAACGGTGTCCAGTACGAGCTGATGAAGCTCTTCGCGCAGCAGAGGCAGCGAATCACCATCGTCGGCGACCCGGATCAGAGCATCTACGGATGGCGGTCAGCAGAAATAAGAAACCTGCTACGCTTCCTCCGAGACTTTGCCGGGACCTACGAGGTGTCCCTGGAAGAGAACTATCGCTCATTTAGTTCGATTCTTGAAACGTCGCTGAAGGTGATACAGCAGGACAAGGGTCGTTACCAAAAGCAACTGCTGCCGGTGCATGCTAAGGGCACACGCCCAGTGCTGCGCAAATTAAAAAATGCAATGAACGAGGCCGACTGGATCGTTTCAGAAATCAGACGGGCGATGGCCATGTCTGGGGGCATGATTCGCCCCGATGACGTTGCCATTCTCTTGCGATCGGCTTCGTTGTCTCGCCACGTTGAGTCCGCCCTGGGCAGAGCCGGTATTGCCTACAGGATGGTTGGTAAGCGATGACGTACCCTATAACGTACCATGGATGTGGCTACTGACTCACTCCAAGGTGGTTTCAAGTTCTACGAAAGAACCGAAGTCAAGGTTGTGCTTGACTATCTGCGCATCATTCATCAGCCGGATAACAACGATGCCCTAGCTCGCATCATCAACGTTCCGAAGCGAGGCATTGGCGATGCAACGGTGAAAGCCCTCTTGGAGGAAGCCGAGAAGAATTCCCTTAGTCTATGGGCGTTGTTGGCGAAGCACTGCCGCGGTGACCGAATCTCGAAAACAAACATCCGAAAGCAATCAGAGCAACGGCTTAGCGGAGAGTTGATCAGGCTGGTCAATGGGCTGCAGACGAAGTGGCGACAACCAGCTGCCGAAAATGGCATTGATCTCGTTGGGCTGATCAAGAAGCTCCTTTCGGACTTGCTGTTCGAAAAGCACCTGGAAGACACCTACGGTGATGAGTATCAGACTAGGTGGGCCAACGTCCAGGAATTGATCAATCTCGCCGCCGAGTTTATGAAAGACACGAGCCTGGCAGAGGAGGACATGCTGCCTGATATCGAAGGCCTGCAAAAGGTCCAAGAAAACGATATTCTGGCACGGTTCCTTGCCAATGTCTCTCTCGCGTCGGACAAACAGACGGATGACAATGACCAGGAAGATAAACGGCTCGTCACCGTCTCCACAATCCATGCCGCAAAGGGCCTGGAGTGGCCCATTGTGTTCATCCCGGCCGTGTATAAGGGCTCCATTCCTCACATGCGGTCCGACGACGAAGCAGAAGAGCGGCGCTTGCTATACGTGGCCATGACCCGTGCGCAAGCCTTGCTGTACCTGAGCTGCCCTCTTTACAGCCTAGGAAATGGCGAGGGACTCGAGCTATCCCCTTTCATCGAAGATCTTTCCTCAACCCACTTTCTCCAAAAAGGCCCTACTTTTGAAAGCCAAACCATGCAGAGTGTGGCCAAGATACTTGGCCGCGAGTTGCCTTCAGATGAAGTCATCTACAAGGGCATGGCCATGATGACGCCCATAGAAGACAACCTCTTTCCTGTTGACCCACTGGAAGCAAAGCAGTCAGATAGTCCAGCCGGTGGTCCTACCTCGGATGCCCGCCAGCCCAAGCGTCCCAAGACCCGGCACACGAGCAGCTCTAGTCGCGTCGATCCGCAAACAGTTGAGGGTTGGAACACACCATACACAACAACGATGCAACGGTCGTCCTCGTTTACTTTGCCTGGCTTTACCACGGCGGGCGCCCATCACAAGTCAAATCCTCCGGCGACAGTGTCCAAACCCGCCGTAGGCAGCAAACCTGGGCCGACGGCGCCCACAAAGGGTAGCAACAGTAGGGCACCCACCCAGAGGACTTTGCTGGGGTTCGTCGTCACAGATCATGACAAGTCGAAGCCCACAACGAAGCCATCCGTCACCGGTTCTGCTTCACAATATTTATCCGGGATTTCCCAAAGTTCTGATAGGCCGTCCAGTTACAGCGCAAGACAGCCCTCTTTACCCTCGCCTAGGATCAGGGAAGCAACTGCCATCGAACCGACCCTGTCACATCACAAGTTGGGCTCGGCAAAATTGTCAGGGCGGCCAACCCGCCCTCCTTCAGAAGTGACTGTTCCAGGCAAAGAATACGCCTGCTTTTCGAGTTCGCCGCCGAAGCTCGACCAGGAACCGGAAGAGGCAGCCATGCCTGAAGAGCAGACGAGGCCAGCGCCTTGCTTCCACACCACGACAGTACATGCTCCTCAGGTTTTTCGAGGGGTTAAGAGACCTGCCGGCTTGGGACGCGAAAACATTGCACCCATGGAGCGGTTCAGAAAGCCGTTTAAACCACTAACAATGAATCGCAATCGTGGGCCAGGCCCGACCTGAATCTGCCAGGTCTTGGAACAGACCTGCGACAGTTTGACAAGAAGTTCCCTCGTTAGGGTAGATGGATCTGCATTGCATAGAGCTGATCTGCATTGTATAGAGCTATGTGTGCTGAAAAGGGCACGAGAGCGCTGCTGCGCTTCTTCCATTTCTGGAGGATGAGAGCCCAAGCCAACAATAACCCTACATTGCCACGCCAACTCGGGCGGTGAAGCACGCGTTCATCTATGATCTCGTGAAGACTTTTGTTCCGAATTTCCAGGCTTCGTCCACAACCAACTCCAGTCTGCCATTACTCGGCACTTCGGAGAGCACAACCAAGTCGGCATCGGCGCCCTCTTCCAGGCAGCCCTTGACCCGGTCGACTCCTAGCATAGCGGCAGGTGTCGAGGTGACGGCCTTGAGTGCCTGTGGTATGCTGGCGCCGGTCCAGTTCAAGAAGTTGTTTACGCATTCCAGCAGTGTTATTGAACTGTAAATGAAAGGTCAGTTAGCCGCATTTCCATGATTGGTGAGTACAGCAGGGTGCAGCGAACATACCTTCCAGCGATCCTGTCAGAACCTTCCAGGATCAACTTGGGGCCCTTTTTAACGATGTGGTTGGTACAATCGCCGTTGGTCCACTGGTAGGTGCCGTCAGGCAGCCCGACGAGGTGCATGGCGTCGGTAACGAGGATGAAACCCTCCGGGTGGGCATTGAAGGCGATCTTAATAGTCGTGGGGTGCAGGTGCTCCCCATCGGCTATGATGCCAAAGAACGGGCGCGGAAGGCTTTCTGCGATGCCCAGGACACCGAAGATGCCGGGGTTCCGGTGATGCAGCGGCCGCATCGCATTGAACAAGTGCGTGATCATGGTGGCACCGGCGCCCACGGCGGCCGACGCTTCCTCATACGTCGCCTCGGAGTGGCCTATGGAGAAAATGATGCCGCGGCTCCTCAGCTCAGGGATGAGTTTGGTCATCTGGCCGAGTTCGGGCGCCGCCGTAATCATCTTGACCCGCGGCTGCTCCTTGGGGCCTTGCGCGATGAGGTTTTCCAGGCCATAGCAGTCAACTAGGTCCTCGAAGCCGTTGGCTTGGCGGAGTACGTCCACATTGTGGATGCCGTTCTTGGTCGGGTTCAAAAAGGGCCCTTCCACGTGGGCGCCCAGCGACTCGGCGCCGTCTTCGGCGACTTGCACGTGGCCCGACGGCCCAAGGAAAGGCAGAGCTTGCTTATACAGCTCGCCGGTCTGGCTGGTGATGGTGGGCACGTACGAGGTGACACCGGTGGTGACGAGCTGCCTGTTGACGTCCCGGATGGCCTTGGCGTAGACAGCGGGCTCGGCAAGAGTGCTGAAGTTGAAGCCGAAGGCGCCGTTGAGCTGGCACTCGATGAAACCGGGCGACAGGATGCGGCCGCCGAGATCAACGGTCTCGTCCGGGAGGATGAAGTCGTCGAAGAAGGCGGCCTGGCTTTTGACGATCTTGCCTGTCACTGAATTTACCCAGAGGTCCTCGCGGACGAGCTGCTCGCCACGCAGGATACGGCAGTTGGTGAACTTGGTAATGCCATTGCCCCCGTTCTTGGGCGTGGACTTGGGCGACGACGGAAGGGAGTGTGGCATGTCTGCTGGTGGTGTTGGCGAGGACGACAAGGGACGACGCAGTCTTATGGTGGCTTTGGTGAGGGCGAGAAGGGACGACAGCAGTCTTGTGCTGGGGATTGCTTCTGTTCAGCCGATGGTTGGAACTGGCGTTCCGCTAGGTACCGTCAAGTAGCAGGGCAGTAGCCCCTTGTGCGAGTATTAGAGTTTCCATGAAGGGACGGATGGCGTGCACGAAGAAGCAGTCGAGCGGCCCCTAATGTACTTCACTCAACTCACGCGGTTCCCGTCGTGACGTCCCATGGGCTGGACCCGGAGGCACCCACGCCTAATGACGCCGGGGCTGCCGAAAGCCGGGGAAGCTCAACGTCCTGCGCAGTCCAGGCCGGCTTATCAGACAGGAAGGAAGCCGATGATAGGAGGTGAGGACATACCCGGGTGTAAAAAGACTGGGCCTATGGTCCTGTGGGGTCGGGTGACACCATAACGACCGAAGTTGTGTGGTGAGGCGTGACGACGGCCTCAACCTCAAATCAGCGGTGGTTCTGGCTTCTTGCCATGGGCCCACGTGAACCGGCTTTCTACTGGCATTCGTGGGCGAGGCCCGGGCGTGTGGCAGAGGATGGGGACCCGTCCGTGTCCCCCGGGGCGGGCTTTACTTAGGTAACAAACTCGTCTAGCATGTGGCTAAGTTAAGTCGCTCTCGTTACTGCGTCCTTCCACGGCGAGCCCCAACACTTTGGTGTGTGCCGCTGTTCTGGACGCATCCACGACGATCAGGTCACTTCCCAAGGGGTGTGCAAATGTAAGGTAACACGGTGCGGTGGGCAGCTGACGACGTCAATGCCAATGGTGCTGGTGCTGTCTCGTCCAGCTGCTTTTCATTGCACTTCTTTTTTTTTCCCCCGCCGGTGCCACCCAGCCGACGACGTAACGTTGCGAAACTGGGAGGACCATTTCGCTCCCCCCTCCACTTCCTTGGCTGGCCCCAGGACGGTGATCGACACCGATACCACGTTGGATGGAGACGGTTCCGAGAACCCCCAACAATGGTACATGCGGGGGAGCGAACGAAAGGGAAAATAAGTAGAACCAGGCGACCGGTTCGAACCGGAGGGCAGGCCGCAGAGACGGAGAAGCTTGGCCGGCTCATCCACAAAAGGTGACGAAACCCATGATAGTGACCGTGGAGCTTGAACTTCCCTACGCCAGCCCTGCTAAGGCTAGCGTAGGGTGGGGGCGAACATGGTCCTCCCAGACTTGAATCTCAGATAACAGGAAAAGCCAAAGCCCTTTTCTTCCTTATGGCGCAGACACCGGGCGCACCCCCGACTATCCGTCTGAAGCCTTGCAAGTTTTGCAAGCCATAGCTCCTCCCGAATGCGGATGGTTATCGCTCGCCTGGCAGGTAATGACCCACCGTACGGTTCTACGGCCCCCCCGGCCCACCACCGCATCGGGCCCTGGCAAAGAAACTGGAACTTCTTACTGGTTGGATGGCACTGCTACAGATGACTTTGTTTTTTGGTTCTTATAGTGCGAGTCTGGAAATAGATGCGGAAGTACCTTTAGAAATCAGGAATATAGCAGCCTCGTGTGATTCACGACGGTTTTCGTGATGCACGGTCAGGCAAGTCCAGGCGCTCGACAAACAGACTCCCACCGATTTTGAGAAAGAGGGCTTGCCCCCCCCCCCCCCCGGAGTGCTTCTTGCCCCTCCGGACGATGGCGAAGCGGCCGTTGTGAAGGTATGCTTCGAGGGAGCTCGGTTCGGTGAAGTATTGCATTCCTATGTGTGCCAACTCGGAGGGAAGTGCGGCACGGATCTAAGCAAACGAGGGTTCCTCCACATATTTAGAGCTGTAAGTACCTAGCTGCCTTGAATCTTTCTCCGAGTCTTCCTCCAGACTTAGGCTCAACATTCGAGCCATTAAAATTAGGGCGTACTTTCGAGAGATAATTATGTGAATTTCCCGCAAAGTCGGGCACCGTACGAGGCTTATATTTGGGTGAATCATAGATGGGCTTTGTTGGAACGTCTCATAAGTAACTTGGTCTCCTAGATGTAAGACGAGGTGGAGCGCTACCGCATTCGTCATATTCACTGTGCTTGGGGTTTGGAAACCTCACGTCTCACCACCCCTACCCCAAACTAGGACCATCTTTGCATGGCTCCCGGGTTAAATGCATGCCATCTAATGCGATTGTACGGGCAAGAGAAGCAGCACCTATTCGCCTGTGAGGATACTGTGTGACCTCGGCACGGCCGATTCGCTTTGAAACACGCAACGGCCCAATGCTGAACTACGTATATCACATCAATATCTAGTTTCCTCCCCCTCGGTTCACAGACCCGCGCCGGCATAAAATGACGTCCCGAGCACCTGCTTTTTGCGAAGAACACACAGCCGACTCGAAGGCGTCCTGGCTACTGCACCCCTCGTGAAAAGTCGTTTGTCCCCGCCGAGCAGTAAAGACATGGAATTCCGGTGACATCTTACGAGACCTCGAATTGCCTTTGTGCTTGAGGCGGCTGGCGGCTCCTCAACGGAGCAGTACGAGGTGCTGCTATTTCATCACCACTGGAGCAAGCCCATCCTTCCTTCCACCTAGGTGGACCTACGATGTTCCCTAGAGCTCCTCACGACGCCCATGCAGGACGTCGAATTCAACAGGAAGTCCGGCTTCGGGCTCAAGTCGTATTGTGCGGACGGCATTGAGTACACTGTTTTGCTTATCGCGGGCCAAGAGTCGGAAGCTTTCGAAATTAGCCGGATGTTGGCATTATTTGCTGTGAATGGTCCCCGAGAGGTGTCGTCGATGAGTACTGACTTTATCGACCCGCACTGCTTGTCTATAGAAGTGCGCGGGAACGTCACAACGGCGGATGCAGCTCATGTCCGCCCGCCACAGGTTGCTCTTTCCAGTCCAACGATTGAGAAGGACTGGAAGTGACGGGACAGCCAGAGCGCCATTTTCCCCACAAGCGACCTCGAGCCGTTTTCTCGCTGATATTTCAATCCTCGAATGGCTATGGAGTGAAACTCGACGGCGATGTTTGACAGAAATACATTGTATTTGTCGCTTCGCCCAGGCCAGCGCTTCCGCTCTTACTCACGAAAGAGGTTTAACCCCGTTTTGTCGCGACCCAATCATTTCCCTGCGTTTTCTCTCCCCCAGCCACCCCGCTCACTAAGTACTTTGTTTAAGTACATCTTACTTCTGTCCGCGCTGACTGTTACTCAGGCCCCATCTTTGGGTGACAGCGCAGGGCTGGGCTGCCAAAGACGAGAGCACTTCTGCGCGGCCAGTGTCTTTGGGTCATTCAAAAGCCCCGGCGTGTCCAGGACGAGGGGATCCTTCAGAGACCCCGACTGCGCACAGTGACCCAGCGAAGTAGTTCCGTATCTGCCCTCTATGGATACACCGATCGTCTTCCCCGCCCAGCTATAACGTGACAGCCGCGACGCGGTGAAAGCAGCCGACATGGCCGACAACGACCTTGACCCACTATGGCAAGACCTGGACTGGTACGTGACTTACACCCATCCGTCGGTCCATATCTGTCGCGTCCGGTCCCTGTATACGGCGAATGGGCGACGTGGACGGCGCCGGGGCCGACCCTCGGCCGTTCGGCGTGCTGTGCTGCCGTGCTGCTGGCTGACGTGGCGACGACAGGGCTATCGGGCAGATGCTGATTATGGGATGGGATGGCACAGAGGTCACGCCCCAGATCCGAGACCTCATTGAACACCACCACCTGGGCTCCATCCTACTGACGGCCAAGAACCTCAAGAGTAAAGAACCCCGTGCTATCCTGCACCACCATTGCTGACGGTTCCTGATGAAGCTGCCGAGCAGACGGCCAAGTTGGTCCAGGAGCTCCAGACGATAGCCCACCAGGCGGGACATCCCCAGCCCTTATTGATTGCCCTCGACCAGGAGAATGGCGGTGTCAATAGCCTCTTCGACGAGGATTATATATGCCAGTTCCCCAGCGCCATGGGCATCGCCGCGGCCGGCAGCACCGAGCTGGCGTACAGCGTAGCCAAGGCGACCGCCACCGAGATCTCGGCTGTGGGCGTCAACTTGATTCTCGGCCCCGTCCTGGACGTGTTGACCAATGCGCGGCACCAGCCCCTGGGCGTAAGGGCAGTGGGGGACGATCCCCAGGAAGCGTCGCAGTACGGCATCGCCACCATGAACGGCTACAAAGACGCTGGCCTTGCGACCTGCGGCAAACACTTCCCCTCGTACGGCAACCTCGACTTCCTGGGCTCCAGCTTGGACATGCCCATCATCACGCAGACTTTAGAGGAGCTGAGCCTCAGCGCCTTGGTGCCGTTCCGCAACGCCATTGCCACGGGGCGCCTTGACGGCATGTTTGTTGGCGGGGTGGGCATCGCCAATGCCGGCATGAACGTCATGCACGCGTGCCTGTCGGAGCAGGTGGTCGACGACTTGTTGAGGAATGAGCTGGGCTTCAAGGGCGTCGCCATCTCCGAATGCTTGGAGATGGAGTCCCTCATTCAGGAGTACGGCGTCAAAGGCGGCACCGTCATGGCCGTCGAAGCGGGAAACGACTTGGTCCTCCTCTGTCGCGCCCACGACGTCCAGCTCGAGGCCATTTCCGGCCTGAAGTTGGGCATCGAGAACAGCATCATTTCCAAAGAGCGCATCTACACTTCTCTGCGACGCGTCCTGCGCATGAAGGCCTCTTGTGCTTCGTCCTGGCAAAAGGCCTTGAACCCCCCAGGTCTCTCGCTCCTGTCCAAGATTCACCCTACGCACCTGGAGCTGTCGAGGAAGGCCTACGATCACTCGATAACCGTGGTAAGAGACAAGGACCAACTGCTCCCCCTCTCGCAGAGTTTGCTCCAGGAGGAGGAGCTGCTCCTCCTCACCCCGCTCGTCAAGCCCCTGCCCGCCTCGGCGGCAACCAAAAGCATGATGGAGAAAGCGGCCGGCAAGAATGGACCCGGATCCCTCCATGAGAGGTGGGTGCACCAGGACAGGGGCGCCATCATGAGTGGCGAGGGGGTGTTTCGCGAGCTCGGGAGGTCGATAGCACGAACGCGCCACGGGAAGCTCCTACACACCTCTTACACGGCAAATGGCCTAAGACCAGGTGAGTCAACCGCCTGACCCCCCTGGTGAGAAACGAGCGAAATCATTAACCAGTTCCCACCCACTTGCTGCAGTCCACGAAAACCTCATTAACCGGGCTTCGGCCATCGTGCTGGTTACGGCCGACGCGAACCGCAACTTGTACCAATCCGGATTTACCAAGCACGTGGCCATGATGTGCCAGATGCTTCGAGCTTCGGGGCAGAAGAAATCGCTCGTCGTGGTGGCCGTGAGTTCGCCATACGACTTCGTCATGGACAAGTCGATCGGGACGTACATATGCACCTTTGACTTCACCGAGACGGCCATGGCATCTCTCGTGCGGGCGCTCTGTGGGGAGTTCGTCCCCCAGGGAAGCATGCCCGGAACGATGCGCAAGACCAAGAAGACGTCCAAGAATCGTCAGCAGTGGCTGGTGGAAAGTTACGACCACGAACGCGACAGCGCAGCGCTGGATGAGCTGTTGGACCTCCTGGCCCGCTCCAGCACTCCGAACATGCCCTACGCGGGCAGCAACGCGCAGACCTTCCAGCTCTCCAACCCGGGCGTGGACGAAGCGCACTTTGTCGTGCGGAATAGCAGCACACGCACGCTGTACGGCTTCATCGCGACCTACTACGTCCAGGGCCTGGGGGCCATTGGTGCCATCTTCGTGGACCCTTCGAAGCGAAATGTGTCGGTGGGCCGGTCGCTACACCGCCGGGCCATCAAGGCGCTGCTGCAGAAGCCGGATGTCAAGAAGGTCCAGCTGGGCACGTCACTCCCGGGGGCCTTCATGGGCGTGCCGGTCGAGGAGTCGGGCAGCAGCAAGGCCTGGTTCGCCAACATCGGCTGGGACGTGCAGTTCCCGCGGCGGCTGGCCACCATGGCCATCGACGATGTGCAGTCCTGGACGGCGCCCGAGGGCCTGACCCAGAGCATCCAGCGCGCCCTCATCTGCTTCGACCTCATCCAGGGGCTCGAGAACGCCGAGACGGTGCTCGGCCTCGTCGCGGCGCAGGCGGCGCCCGACGTCGTCGAGCTGTACAAGGCCGCCCTCTCGGGCCGGGCCTGCGGCGTCGTGCGGGCCAAAACCACGACCGACGACCTCTTGGGCACCGTCATCATCTGCCCGCCGGGCAGCCCCCTGACGACGCACATTCCCTGCCTGCGGCCCGGCGCCAACGAGAGCGTGGGCGGCATCCTGGCGCCCATTGTTCCCTCTACCACGCAGTCGGTTCTGCTTCTCCAGGGGCTGGCTCTAATGGGCCTACGGCAAAGCAAGAGCCACAGGGCGACTCGATGTGTGCTTAGTTATGTACGTACTTCAACCAACAGCCCGGCATTACGCCTGGTCGGCCGGGGCCTGCCGTCTAACGCGTGGTGTATAGGTCCTTGATGATTTCCACGAGCCCCTCGCCTCCATGGGCTTCCAGGTCCAGCAACCGGTCTTTGAGGAAGTCGCTAATTCACCCGGCAACGTAAGCCGACATGCGCCCTTGACGCGTATGACGAGCTGTTTGCTAACGAATCACCCAGTGGCCCGACCTGACATAGATAGGTCTCGTTCCTCGTGCCCTGTTGCTCCGGGACATCTTGACGAAGTTTTATGATGCCACGGCAATCAAATGCCCCTGTGCCATGGGTTGTGGGGTTTTTGGTATTGTTCTTTCCGCCCTGACGCTCTGGAGGATGCGTGGGCCGTGGGATCTAGGTCGGAAAGCAAACGAAGGAAAGAAGCAGCTGTGTCAAGTTGTGATGTCGTGCAGAGGACCGGCTTTTCTAGGCTGCATAGGGCTCACGCCCCCCCAGTAAGTAGATAGAGATGTCTCGCCAGGCTTATCAGGGCTTCACGCGCTACCCAGAAACTGCATGATCCAATTTCAATGCATTTTCCTTCTGTCGCGGTGTTACACACACGAGATCGATTGGCTCCCTGCGCGGCATCTTTAGTATGCATCCGTCCATGCATTGCGGCGAGCGGGCCTATGGGATGAGGGTTCGCTTCTATTTAGAAGTCTTGGCTCCACCCACAACCTTTCCCAGTAACAACGTAATGCAATGCAATGTACGTGGTCGAGCGCGACCGCTCAAGTCGACGATATATTTTTGCTCCCATGCCGTAAAGTGGCACAGCAGCGCCGAGTGATTGCCAGCGGTCAGAAGTAGCAGGGAAAGGCAACGGATCCGCACAGTCCAGGCAGCAACTGTGAATACTTTACTGAGATTCCCCTCGGGGCCTAGACTGGTGGACGGCATGGATGCTGTCGAACCCCAGCCACAATGAGCGCTAAGAGGAGAGCTTAAAGGCTCATATGGACACAGGATGGATCCTTCACGAGCAGGGTGCCCTGACAAACAACCTTCTCTTTGGGCTTGTCTCCTCCCCCGCCTCCGAGAACCCCAGAATCGGGGGTGCGGGTGTTGGTGATGGGCCCTTCGCTCCCACAGTAAAAGAGAGGGCTCTATCTACTACCTCCCGCTTTTCTTGGGGTTGCCTCCAAGGATGTCCCCCCACTCGTCCGCCCGCTCATTTTCTCGTGATCTTCTTCCGGTTCGTAAGGGCTATCCTGGCTGGAACGAAACATCCCCAGCACTGGGCAGACCTGGGCCTGTGGACGGAATGATTGTCGGGCTGTTTGCTGGACGGGTTATTGCGGATACGGATGGGCATGCCGATCTGACCGAGTCTGCCGTAGGATGAGGTAGGTACGTAATGTGGAGCGAGCGCTCATGCATGGGCGATGCATCAGTTCGTTATTCCGGGGGCTTGTAGGACCGGGACGGCGCCTACATGATGGAGAGGGATCCTGTCAGGCCATCTACTGTAGGCCTGGGCAGCTAATCAAGCCCTTTAGAATGGGTCCCCCCGTCCCTTCATTCTAACCGCATCCCCTCCATCCCACGCGACGATCAGCGCTTGCGGCTCGGATTGAACGACTACCCCAAAACGAAACCCTCGTATCCTCTCGCCTTCCCCCTCCGAAATCCACGTCCTCGCATTGACAAGCAACTCGCGCCCGGGGGTCCGCACCTGTTTCGCTGCGCACGCGGCCCTGCGACCTCGAGCCCGCCCGTTGAGGGAAACAACGATGCGATGGCCACTTTCAACTCCATGCCGTCGGCGATACAGTCCGGCGCAAGTCCCAACGATGCCCTGGGGCTGAATGCCGCCGGCGCCCTCGGGCCCAACAGCCTGGGCATCCAAGCTTTCGACCAGGAACTCAACTTTGACGATGGCATGCTGTGAGTCTTTCACCTCTGTCCTTTCTGCGCGCGGCGTCGTATCTGCCTGCTCGGGAACTCTCCTGCTGTTGTTGCTGCTGCCGCCGCTGCCGCCACCGCCGCGCGGACGTCCCATACATACCTGTCGTACTCTGTCCCTGGTCGCTCACTGCGCACTCTCGCACAACCAGAGATAACGTCAACGGCGGACTGCACGGCCTGCCCTTCACCCCGACCTACGACTTCGACAACTTCACCACCACCTTCGAAGACCCCTTCCACTACCCCAAGCCCTACGATGTGGCGCCCGAGCCCGGGGCGTATCCCGACGACGAGGGCTCGTCGCCCCAGCAGCTCGACGACAAGCTCCTCGGCTTCTCCGCCGTCGCCGTCAAGGCCCAGCCCGTCGACGACGCCACCGGCACCCTCGCCGACGTGGGCATGAGCGCCGAGCTCTACGGCATGTTCTTCGTCGCCGAGGACGTCTTCGGCGGCGAGGCGACGGGCGCCGCGCGCCCGCTCGAGCTGACCTGCTACCGCCGGAACCTCTGGCAGTGCTCGGGCCAGATCACCATGCCGCGCCACTGCGCCCAGGTCGTCAACGAGCAGGGCCGCGCCGTGCCCATCGTCGAGTTCTACGCCGCCATCTCCGCCGCCGAGTCTATCGAGGGCAAGCCGACCGAAATCATCTCCATTCCCTGGAAGAGCAGCGCCGGCCACCCCGCCGGCCTGGGCGAGGGCCAGGAGACCAAGACGGCCGGCCCGCCGCCCAAGATCCCGCTAGATCTCCTCGGCGGCCCGGACGTCGCCGACGGCCACGGCCACCGTGTGACCCTGCCCGTCTCGTGGAAGCGCCTGCAATTCAAGTCGGCCACGGCCAACAATGGCCGCCGCAAGGGCTTGCAGCAGCACTACGTCGTCCGCATCAGCCTCCTGGGCAAGATGAAAGTCAACGGCGAGCTCATGAAGATTGCAGAAATCCAGAGCGGCCCCGTCATCGTGCGCGGCCGCAGCCCCCGCAATTTTGACGGTCGAAAGGACGTCCCCTTGTCCGGCGAGAAGAAGGCGAGCGGCAGCAGTAGCAGTAGCGGCGGCGGTTCCACTACCAGCCACGGCGAACGCCAGCGGTCCCATACCCACGACATACCGACGGCGACCCCCAAACAGGAGCGGGCCGAGGTGCCGCAGAATCTGCACCAGTTCCAGCAGTCAGTAGGGAGCTCGTCCCTCCACGCCGGTTCCGGCTCTGGCGACTGGCCCGCGCCCACGTACGGCGGGCAATCGCAACCGTCCCAGCAGCACCCCGCCAAGAAGATGTCCATGTCGCCGAACCCAAGCCGGCCGCCCGTGCCGTCCTGGTCCCGGGAGCAGTCGTCCTCGAGCAGTGGCGGCACAAACAACAAGCCGAAGCCGGCCTCGCTGCGGAACCAGAGCTCCCCGGCGGTGCCGTCCATGCCCATCAGCCTCTCCCTCTCCGAGGACGAGCGCAGCCCCAACCATAACGCCAACCACCGCTCCTCCATGTCCGACGTCCTGCAGAGCCCGACTCTGCACCGGGCCGGCACAGCGGGGTCGCTGTACCACGGCCACAGTAGTCCGTACGAGGAGGCCGAGCAGCTGTACGAGTACTTTCCGCTCAGTGTCGACGACTGGACGCCGTTGGTGGACACGGTCTATCGTAAGTCTGACAACCCCTCCCCCCCCACGTACCCATAGGACTCGTTGTGGCGAGGCCTCTTGACCGGTTCAATCACTGACGGCTCATGGATCAGGACCGCATATCGTCCACCATATCGCCGTGCCGCAGGAGATCAAGGCGCAAAAGGTCCGCAGCAAAGCCAAGAGGTATTTCTCGGCCGAGTGAAACGAGTACCTCGGACCAACAGGCGGTAATTTATGAAGCTCACGAACGGAATGATGGTTGGCGCTATGTTACTCGATGTATCAACACGGGATTTGTAGTTATCTTTTTGCGATTTATTCCGTTATCTGCTTTTGTTGGCGGCGGCGGCGGCGGCAGCATGGGTGGAAGCGGTGGACGGCTGGATTAATGAATTCATCGGACCTGAACGTGAAAGACAGTCGCGTGGCAGTGTGTGTCAACTTGGGGCGAATATACCCTTCTCTGGATGTAACACTGGAGACTTTCCCCTCCCCCAAGCTTTACACCCGGTCCTCATCGTATGCATACATACATGGATATATGATTTGCCAAACTGTGTGTTTTTTCATGTTCCATTGCTACATATAGCTATATAAGGGTTCCAGACATGGACCCTGTTCCCCCCTCAATGTGGAAAGAAAGGACCCTCGCCGGGGTCGCCGCCCCGTTGGCGACCAGGACACGAACCACGCGAAAATCACCTCCCATGCTGTGTGTTGACGACAGCAGAAGCTCGTCCCCGGAGGCCTGGTATCATGCATGCTAAAGTGGGATATACTCGGACGTTATAAAAGAGAAAAGGAGGGGGGGGAAGCCGGCGAAAGGTTCGAGTCAGGCGGCGGCGGCCACGCAGGCGAGGGCGACGGCGGCGCCGAGGATGGAGCTCTCGAGGGCGGGGACGAGCTCGACGCGGCCGGGGTGGGGGCTCGCGGCGACGAGGCCGTCGAGGTAGGCCTGGCAGTGGGCGCGGTAGCCCGGGTAGTGCTCGATGACGGAGCCGTTGAAGGCGACCTTGGTGACGGCGGGCGGGGAGGAGTCCGGGGCGTCGCCGGCGGCGCGCGCGTCCTCGGCATCGGTCTCGTGCCGCAGCTCCCAGAGCGCAAACACCGAGGCCGCCAGGAGGGCGGCCGACCGCCGCGCGATCAGGGACGCGAGGACGGCGACGGCCGCCATGTCGTCCGGCGTCGGCGCCGCCGCCGACGGGTGCGTCGCCGCGAAGTAGGGGAGCGCCGTCTCGAACGTGGGCGTCGGGTCGCTGTACGCAAGGGGGGTTAGAGCCGGGGATCGGCGCGGGTCCCGCGTACGGGGGGACCGCGAGAAAGGGGGACGGTCAACCTACGCGGCGATCCTGGACAGGGTGGCGGTGTCGAGGGAGTAGGGCGCGGCCAGGGAGGGGGGCAGGAGGCCGGCGAAGAGGCCGGCGGTGTCGACGGCCTCGGCGAGGGCGAGGCGGCAGATCTCGCCGAGGTAGAAGCCGCTGAGGAGGTGCTCGAGGGGCTGGAAGTCGGGGCGCGGGTGGGCGGCGGCGAGGCCGTCGTCCCAGCGCGTGCGGGGGAGGAGGCCGGGGCGGCGGCCGAACATGCCGAGCTCGGTGTTGACGATGACGTGGCGCGCGGCGGCGAACCAGGCGGCGGGGCGGGCGCCGAACTTGGCGCGCGCGAAGGCGCCGACGGGCAGCTGCACGGCGATGTTGGTGCCCGTGCCGAGGATGAGGCCGAAGCGCGTCGCCGCGTGCCCGTAGGCCTGCGACAGCAGCGTCGCCGCGCCGTCGTTGACGAGCGCGCCCAGCTCCACGGCCAGCCCCGCCCGCCCGCACGCCGCCTCGAGCACCGCGCCCAGCTCCCGCCCCTCGAGCCCCCGCGTCGCGAGGAAGCCCTTGCCCATGCCGAGCAGGCGGCCGCGGCCGAAGCCCGTTTGCCTGCGAACGGGTTAGTCCGGGAAAAGAGGGAACAGAAAGGGGGGGAGAGGAACAAAAGGAGAGGGGAGGTGGGCGAAATGGGAGGGAGGGTGAACGAAAAGGGAGGGGAGGGGAACAAAAAGGGGGGAAGGGCGGGCGGCGACGTACTCGACGGGAAAGCTCCAGGCCAGGCCCAGGGGGATCGGACGGCCCGGCGTCGGTCTCCAGGTGGCATCGCCCTCGAGCACCTCCTTGATGCGCACCGCCATCCAGTCGAAAAAGGCCTCGCCCTCGAGGAGCTTGACCTCGGGCGTGATTTTGAAGCTGTCCATGCGCACGATCTCGCTCGCGCGCCCGGCGGCCTCGCGGCCGCGCAGCTCGACGAGGGCGACGCGGAGGGTGGAGCCGCCGACGTCGAGGGCGACGTAGCGGCCCTGCTCGGCGCCGCTGGGCAGGAGGTGGTGGTACGAGGGCAGCATCGACTCGGCGTGGCTGTGCAGGCGCTCGCGGAACTCGAGCTTGAGCCCCGCCGCGAAGCGCCCCAGCCGCTCGGCCTCGGTCGGCCCCAGGAACAGCGCCTCGGCCTCGCGCAGGAAATCCTCGACCCCCCGCGCCGCCGCCGCCGCCGCCGCCGGCTTCCCCGGCGGCGGTCCGGCGGCGGCGCGGCGTCCCCCGAGCGCGGCGGGGCTGACCCAGAGGGCGAACAGGGCCTGCAGGAATGACTGGCCCCGGAGCAGGCTCTTGAGGGCCGCGAGGAGGACCTTCTGGACGCTCGTCATGGCAGAGGTGAGCGGCGGCATGACATCGGGGGAGGGTTGGGCAAGGGCCGGATCCGAAGGAGATGCGAAGGGAGGGCTCAGGGTGGGAGCATCAGGACGTGGT
Organism: Nigrospora sphaerica; assembly: GCA_018287875.1. Taxonomy (NCBI): domain Eukaryota; kingdom Fungi; phylum Ascomycota; class Sordariomycetes; order Amphisphaeriales; family Apiosporaceae; genus Nigrospora; species Nigrospora sphaerica. Next base: position 2,279,697 of record JAGVVL010000017.1, read on the forward strand.
CGTTTAATAAGAAGAGGAGGGACGGATCGGCGTCGTCCTGGTGCCATTCGCCATCTCCGCCTAGGGAGAGGTCGAATACGAAAGGGGGGGGGGGGGGGGGAGGCCTTTCCTCCGGCCGACGCGGCGTCAAGGACTCGTATAGGCGAGAACGGAAGAAATGGAACCTGGCAGCGGGTCGAAGAAGGGATGGCGGGTCCCGGGAGGGTGGGAGAAGGAGAGCGAGAGCGAGCGTGGGTGTAGGTACGCCCGTGTTAAGGGCGTACGGATGTTCCAGTAGGTCGGCTCCGGCTCAGGAGCATACGATGGCGACGCGGGCGGGCGGCACCCATGGTTCGCTCCCGGATGGCACCTCGCTAGTAGTAAGCTGCCTGCTTTGCATACTTACCTATCTACGCAGCTGTGTGCGTGTACCTATGAGCATACATACGCAGAAGGGGTACAACGCCATAGTGGGTTACAGCCGGGCACTTAGGATGGATCAAGGGGGGAGGGACTTTGACCCTCTCGCCCCCAATGGGGGTCGTGTCGTCTCGTGTACCTACATAGGTGACGACGATGGCGTGCTTTTGTTGGTGCTGGTTGGAGGCGCGAGACGAGGGTTGGGCTGAACCTACGCCGCTGATATTGCTGATACTGGCCGGCCTTTGGGGGCAGATGCTCTCACCGTCACCCTCACTGCATTGCCACCCGCCTGTGCTTCCCTGAATCCCCGACTTTCGCCTGCTAGTAACTCATGAACCTGGAGTAAACTGCCACCACCCGTGGGAAGTTACTCGGCTTCGTCTTTGCATCCAGGACACACACACACACACACACACACACACATACGCAGTGGACACGCACAATCCGTATATGCCCCGCGTGGGCTTGGGAATGGCATGAGTGGGCGAGGGATGGCATGTACATCGTATCACGGACCCCTCAGGATCCAGACCCATCTGGGCCAACCCTGCTTGTTACTTGGCTACCTGGGTCAGCCTGGGGCGAAAATCGCAAAGCGCCTAGTCGGGCAGGTGACTTCGCTGCTTCGTACCTTGGGTAAGGTTGCTTGGCCTCCATCCGGCCATGGACGGTGAAAAGGCTGTAACCATCGACCCACGCGCTACGGGAGGTCCATAAAATACATTGGCATGGCACTACACCAGCGGGAACGAGATAAGTTACGTTAGTAAGGGCAACCAACAACCCGTAGGCAAGAAAAAAACCCCGGGGAGACGCATGTCCCAGGGCGGGGGCACGGCAGAGATGGGATTCGCGCGCGCAAAGGAAAAAAACCCCCCCATCCGGGGACCCAGCCCCTACATTAGTGGTAGCAACCTGGGTAAAGGTAACTGGCCATCGATGTCTCACTGCGAGCCCTACTGCTCCTACCCACTGCGTGTTGTACGTACCGCCCACGCGCAGGCCGCTCGAGATGTAACGTTGTAGGCCACGGACGGAATGGAAACAAGCAATGGCCAAGGTTCCGCCTGGTCGGAATAGCGTCCCGACCGGAGAACCCTGAAGGGGGGGCCGACACGAGGCGAAGTGGAAAAGATCGTCCCGTGCTGAGGCGAGCCAGCAAGCCACGGTTTCCGACGCCATGCAATCGCCTGGCCGGCTGTTGTTGTTGGGGGGGGAGTCGTTGCCTATCTATTCCGTCTTCGGCTTTGCAGCCACCACGAACACATGCTTCCATAGGTCTCCATCGATTTCATGATGCCAATTCCTAGACGGCCTTGGACGGCCCGAGGTGGTTGACAGCCAAGGCCGTGCTTGACAGCCATCACCATTTAGGGCGCTACCATCAAGATGGATGCTAGCGATCGGGTCCCCTACGGGCACCCGCAATCGCTTGGGGCCGGGCCCCCAGCTAGCGGGCGTTCCGCTTATCTGCATCCCACTGTTTACGCCACTGAGGTAGATTGTAGGTAGCCTCCGAACGTCTAGGCCAGGTCGCCCGCACCGGATCCGAGGCTGTTGGCGATGCGGCCATTTGCCCCATGCCTCCCTCATTCTTCGGGGTTTCCTTCGCCGGTCGCTCTGCGTGCGCCATCCCATGCGTGCGTGGCCGCGACCAGGGCTTTTGTTACAAAGTCATGTAGGTACCGCACGGCCCGGCTGCAGCTGTGGCTACTTTACCTATACTGCAACCCAGGGCTGCCCGCCACCCGTGCATTGCCGATGGGACGGCAGAAACGAGGCGCGGGCGTCCCCGCTCGATGCGGCTCTTTTTTTGGCTGAGAAAGTGGCAGACATGTGCGTTTGTGGATGGATGGCGGGTTCGAGGCTGGAACTTCCAATGAACCTTTCCCTTGGAAGCACATTTTGGGGCGAAGGGCACGGTACGGTACCCGGTTAACAGGTAGTAAGGGACCTCAATAGAGAGATGTTTGGAGAGGGGCACTACATAGCTCGCTAGTATGGATAAGGTATCAACCACCCACGGCGCAGGGCGAGGGCCGGCCTATCTCTACTATCTTGCTCATCGGAACCCTGGCGTTTCCCCGGGGTTGCTTGGCCTCTCTCTGTGTGTTTCCACGTTGCATGTGTCCCAACTCGGCGAGGTTCGATCGTCACTTGCCCTCGTCATTGGCGGCGCCTTGACGGCGTGGCTTTGGCCGAGATCTCCGGACACACCAGCACGACGTATCACCCCCCATTTTCCCCATAGGGATCTGCCCTCACGAACCAACCAGACCCGGCCGGTCATGACACATGGGCAACCTGCCCGTGGTCTCTGGGTGGGAGAATCTGCTACAACGTTCTACCCACCCGAAAGGTTGTCCGTCCACAGCCCTGCCAGCCTGTCAGTCCAGTCGCCGGCGCGACCACCGTACCTGAGCCTTCAGACCAGTGGAGACCCGGCGCAAACCGGCCAAAACGTTCCATCTGGTCGGGGTAGCCCTGATTCGAGGCCGGGTGCCTTAGAATGATGGCGGCTTGCGCCTCCGATGATGTTATTGTGCTCTTGGAGGGGCCAAAGTGCCCCTCCGTCGCCTTGGATGAGGCCTTCTGCGATACATAGAGCATCTCGCTGGTTTTCAAACTTGGCTGTTTTTCCATCCCGACATTCGAGCCACCCCCAACACCCTCTACTACTTTACTCGCCAGCATCTTCCCACCTGAGTTCTCTCCATCATTGCCTGGACTGTTCCCCTAATCGCCCAAGTGAACATCGGTTTCTGCCATCGCCATCAACATGAGGCTCATCATTCGTGACGACGCCGAAGCGGCCAGTGCTTACGTAGCCAACTACATCGTCGATCGGATCAAGCACTTCAACCCTACCCCGACACACCCTTTCGTCCTTGGCCTACCCACGGGCTCCAGTCCCCTCATCGTCTACAAGCGCCTGGTTGAGAAGTACAAAGCTGGAGAAGTGAGTCGGCGTCGACCCCCCACCCTTACACAAGGCGTATAAGAGAAGAAGACTGACGCTCATGCCCTAGATCTCGTTCGAAAATGTCGTCACCTTCAACATGGTAGGCTTCCCCGGACGCCCCTCCCCTGCCACTTACACCACTTAACACACCCGCCCCCACAGGACGAGTACGTCGGCATCCCGCGGGATCACCCGGAAAGCTACCACTCCTTCATGTGGAAGAACTTCTTCTCCCACGTCAATGTCAAGCCCCACAACGTCCACATCCTGAATGGCAACGCGCCCAACCTCGAGGCCGAGTGCGTGCAGTACGAGGAGAAGATCAAGGCCGCCGGCGGCATCGACCTGTTCCTCGGCGGCATCGGCGAGGACGGCCACATCGCCTTCAACGAGCCCGGCTCCAGCCTGGCGTCCCGGACCCGCGTCAAGACGCTGGCGTACGACACCATCCTCGCCAACTCGCGCTTCTTTGACAACGACGTGGACAAGGTCCCCCGCATGGCCCTAACGGTCGGCGTCCAGACCGTGCTGGAGTCACGCGAGGTCGTCGTCATCATCCTTGGCGCCCGCAAGGCCCTCGCGCTGCAGCGGTGCATCGAGCAGGGCGTCAACCACATGTGGACGCTGTCCAGTCTGCAGCTTCACCCGCATCCCATGATTGTCGTGGACGAGGACGCCACGCTGGAACTGCAGGTCAAGACGGTGAAGGTGAGAGAAGCTGTCCCCTGTCCCCCTTCCCGCCGCCGCAGCACTCTTTAGCTGACCCACGCCGGCGTAGTACTTCAAGAGCATCGAAAAGGTCGCCAGCGAGCAGGGTTTCGAGCAGATCTTGCCCTCGGCCATCCGCACGGGGCAGACGTCGATACCCAAGACCGTCGTCGAGGAGATCACATCGCCCACCGTCATCTCCTCGCCGACCATTCTGCACCCTAAGCCCCTGACCTCATGCCTGCTGCGCGCGAGCCCGGCCACCGAGTACCCGGTACGGTCCGTGTCACCGGACCTCGTCCCCGACCGAATGGCGGACCGGACCGGCGTGCCGGACCTGACGCAGCGCCTAACGCCGAACCCCGAGCAGTCCCACCGCCACCACCGCCAGCCGAGCGGCGAGCTCGTGCCGGACCGCATGGCCGAGCGCGTCGGCGTCCCGGAGCTGGCGGGCCGCCTGACTCCGAACCCGGAGCCGGCGCTGCGGCGGGAGCCGAGCGGCGAGCTCATCCTGGACCGCATGGCCGACCGCGTCGGCGACGCCGACGACTTCATCGGCCGCCTGACGCCCAACGCCGGCCACTACACGCTCTCGCGCCGGCCGAGCGGCGACTCGGACCTCATCCCCGACCGCATGGCCGAGCGCGTCGGCGCCCCCGAGCTGATGAACCGGCTGACGCCGAACCCGGAGCAGCAGCAGCAACGGTTCGCCCGCGTGGGGGCCTAGAGCAGAACAAGTACGCAAGACCAGCTTTACGCAAAATTGGCAACGGATTTGCCCGGGGGGGGGGATTCTGGCGTTAAAAGAGTGCTTGAGTTTATTTTTCTTGTCTCGATTTCTTTCCTCGGGAAATGGTTGGCAAGAGGTTGGGAGGGTTGCTACAGGTTGAGCATGTGTTAAGGAGACAGGCAACCAAGTACACTCGGCTGGCGAGCGGAGTCTGAAGGCCTAGGGCCCACAGTGCGTGCTTCGGGTTGCGGTACCGTTTGGGTTGTTAGCATCATCTGTAAAACGCGAGGACAACTTGACTAGAATATTTCCGAAGAAGCCACTCAATTGATACCCATCAAAGCGACATTCACGGATTTCGGCATCCTTTTCTCTCTCCCTCGCGTGGTTGATTTCGGTCTCCCATCCCCCTGGAAGAGACCCCCTGGTGTAACCGTAACCTGCCCCGCGTTTGCCCCGTTGTCCTCGCTCCATGGCAGTCAGCCAACATCGCCCACTGCTTCCCGGCTGTTTGGTGACACCCGAAGCAGCCGGAGTCGAAGACACCGCTCTCTTCCTGGCGGCGGCGTCTTCGTGGTCTTGGGAAGTCTCCTGGCCCGGGTCGATTCGATGGCCGGGCATTGCCGTGTGTCGTTTCCACTTGGGGGGACGGTGGAGAGGGCCTCGAGAGGGGGGAGAAAGAGGGAACTGGGATACCCAGGCCAAGGGGAGCAGGGGCAGGGTTCGTGGCGCCCAAGCGAGGCGTCGGTGGTGCTGAAGAAAACCTGACGCTCGGATGGGGTACATACCTTCGTGGAGCTAGGGTGCATGTGTTTAGTATCCACCTGGATACCATGATCCCTGGGAGGGGGAACCGCCAACAACGCAAAAAAACAAACGGTCGATGGAACCTCGCGAAGAGGGCCTCCGCGTCGTGCGATGGGGGAGGAGCTGTCCTTTCCTATCGCCCCGTATCTCGCACGGCAGCGCGTTCACCGAGCATGGTCGCGTGGCAACCACCGGGGGACCGGGCGACCGACAATACGGCTTCGTCCCGCGAAGGGCAAGCGTCGTCCGTGGGGTTGCCATGCACCGGGCGGAGCACGCACTGGATTCGGCCGGGCCCTTGCACCGCTTGAGGCAGGACGACGAGATTGGGAGAGAGAGGGAGAGATAGAGACAGGTGGTGTGGTGTCGTGTACCGTGCCTCAGCCATCCGGGCCAGCAGATATAAGCCGAATGTCTATGGGGTAGGTCGATAGAGGTAAGAGAGGAACCCGCATCTGCTACGCGCTCCCCCCAAAAGCCGATATGCAAATCGACGGACGCTGATCCGCACGGAGACGGGAGTCCCGATGTAGTTCCTCCGCCGATGCAATACAACACCGGCATTGCCTGCAAGCCCAATTGGTGGACTGGAACGGTAGCACCCACGAATGGCACCTCAACAGCCGTGCTGGATATCCATGCATACCTCTATGGGTGATGTACCACAAGGAAAGCAAACGGGAAGCAGGTGATGAGACCGCCCATTTGCTTGATGACGGTTTGTCGTCCTGGGCGTGACGCCTCTCGTGCGCGCGCGGCAGTGCGACACTCTACGATGCAATTGGTATGCACAAGTAAAAGACACACGGGGGAATCGACAAGCGCTGGTCCATCGCATCACCACTTCCATAAACGTCCACATACTTTGCTTACGTACATGCCCTTCTGGGTACTTTACGGAATGCAGACGGGCACGCGAGTGACCAAGAACCCCTCCCCCGTCCCCATTACCTCCCCGCGCCCGAATCGACATACACATACATTGCCTGCTAGCCGGCTCTGCATGTGACGACGGCTGAGATTATCCATGGATACCTACCTGCCTACCTTCACCGGCACCTCGCGAAAACCCGACACGACCGCCGCTAATAACGAGCTTGCAGGAAAAGCCGATTCCTTCCTACGCATCGGCCCCTCGGATATCAGGTTGCAACCGCAAGCGCCCTATGGTCGCACGGGGGTGATGAGCGTCCAATGGTTGGTGCCTCGCCTGCCGTCGTACGCATTGATTCGTCAGGCGGGCCAAGCAGGAGGACAGAGCCGGTCAGGGCAACTTGCCGATATGGGACGACCAAGGGCCAATAATGAACTGACGCCCACCCCCTCCTCCGCAAGCGCCACCACCGCGCGCAACTGGTGATCTACGACTTGTCGTCGCACGGCAGCATGAACCCCAAGATCTACCTACACCGTACCAAGGCTGCGAGGCTGCCAGACGGGTCACGACCCGGTCCGTGTCCTCAACCCACCTCCATAGATGAGGAAGCACTTACACGTCCGAATCCTCCTTACTCTATGGGAGGCAGCACCAGTGACAAAGCCTCTCCCCCACCTGACAGTCGGGAAGCCCCCCATATGTACCGCTCAATGATGACCCCCCTGGGCCTCCGGCTGCAACCCGACGGGTCAGCTGCCGCAAGGCATGCGGTGTGGGGTCACGGTCGACGAGATCCTTGGGTTCGGGGGCCGTCTTGTTGGCGCGGCAAGGCGGTATTCCTGCGCAAGGCCCCCTGTTACACCTGCTGCGCACTTGCCTGTTTTGTGGCGGGCTGTGTCTTCTGGTAGCGCAACGTCATGCATCACTGTCCCTAGAAGCGGGAAATCCAGCTGCCGTTGTGTGTTGATGAAGCTTGACCCCCTCCGGGGCGCGGGCAGCGAGCGGCCTGCCATTCCGAGCAGCCCCAGCTCATCGCGATCCAGTATACCAAACCGGTATAGCAGCCCCGGGGTTACATTCGCATACACAGCTGAGAGGGGGGAAGGTTCGTCACATGAAGCCTCTGGCCAAGACGGGGCCCCTATCCTCCTGCCTGCCTGGGTGAATATCGTCGCCTTGGGGCTCCGCCGGCTCTATGGCAGCCACCCAATAGTCCCATCCGAGTTTTTTTGGGGGTTGGTGTGGCTTGGAGCCAAGGGGTAAGTTATTCTACAAAAACCTTGAACACGCCACGCCCTTTGTTGTCCAAGGACCCGGCCTGTCGTCTCTGCGGTCCCTACCATAGGGCTGTTGTTTGTCACCTTCATCGAAATGGCTCCCTCCCAGCACGCTTTCCGGGGAGGCCCGCGGGCGCCCCGGCGTACCTTGTTCGTCGTCGTGATGGCCGTGTGTTTCATGATCGTGGCCTCCTTCTTTGTATCTCACGCCAACGGTCCGGCGCCGCTCAAGTTCAACCTCCGGCGCCAAGCGCCGCCCGCGGCCGCCGGCGATAAGTACCTCCTCGGCGTTGGCAAGGCGGACATCACGGGCCCCGTGGTCGAGATCAACTTTGCCGGCTACGCCGACCTGGCCCAGTCGGGCACCGGCCTGCGGCAGCGCATCTACTCGCGCGCCTTCATCGTGGGCGACGTCGCCAAGCCCTCGGACCGCTTCGTCTACCTCGTCCTCGACGTCCAGGGCGGCGACACAGCCGTGCGGTACGGCATCCTCGACGGCCTGGCTGCCCTCGGCAGCGAGTACGCCGTGTACGGGCAGTCGAACCTCGCCGTGACCGGCACCCATTCCCACTCGGGCCCCGGCGCCTGGTTCAACTACCTGTTGCCTCAGGTCACCAGCCTGGGGTTTAGCCAGCAGAGCTACCAGGCCGTTGTGGATGGCGCTGTGCTCTCCATTAAGCGAGCCCACGAGTCGCTCCAAGAGGTGCGGTGATCCTGTATAGGAGTGAATCCCCAATTTCGAAAGTGGCCTGCTGACAACCCCCACAGGGATATCTCGACATAGGTACTTCTCTTTTAACGCAGCCAGAGTTTTAGCCATGAACGGTGCTGACTTGCCGTAGGAACCGTCGACATTGCTGATGGGAATGCGGGCCGCAGCCTGTACGCCTACATGGCCAACCCTGAATCAGAGCGGGCCCGGTACTCGACGGACACGGACAAGGAGATGACGGTTCTCAAGTTCAAACGTGCCTCGGACGGCAAAAACACGGGCATCCTCACGTGGTACCCCGTCCACGGCACTTCCATGCTGGGGAACAACACCCACGTATCCGGTGACAACAAGGGCGTCGCGGCGGTCATGTTCGAGAAGGAAATGGCCAAGGACGCTTCCGCCGCCGAAGGCTTCGTCGCCGGCTTCTCGCAGGCCAACGTCGGAGACACGACACCCAACACTCTAGGCGCGTGGTCAGTATTGGTTCCCCCCCTTCCCCGCAGCCACGGTTTCTGGCTCGCCTACAGTGATTAACGTTGCCAAGGTGCGACGATGGCTCCGGCCAGATGTGCAGTTATGAAAACAGCACCTGCGGGGACGGCAAGTCGCAGTCATGCCACGGCAGAGGGCCTCTGTTTGCCAAGCTGGACCTCGGCGTAGCCAGCTGCTACGAGATGGGCAGGCGTCAGTTTGCGGGAGCCAAGGCGGCCTATGTAAGTACCAAGACACGGCGATTCACTACTTCGAAGACTGACCACGCACAACCTCAAGGACTCCATGGATTCGTCCGGTACGCCAGTGGTGGGTTCGACTGTCAAGTCGTTCCATTTCTACCAGGACATGCGATATTACCAGTTCCCCCTGGAAAACGGCACCATGGTCGAGACGTGCCCGGCGGCGCTGGGGTACTCCTTCGCCGCCGGCACGACGGATTGGCCGGGCGCCTTCGACTTTACGCAGAACGACTCGGGCACGCCGGACGCGTCGCCGGTGTGGGCCGTGGTCAAGAGCCTCCTGAGGGTGCCGACGGCGCGGCAGAAGAAGTGCCAGCAGCCCAAGCCGGTGCTCCTCGACGTCGGCGAGATGGAGGCGCCGTACGCGTGGTCGCCCAACATCGTCGACGTGCAGGTGCTGCGCGCGGGCCAGCTCGTCATCATCGTCAGCCCGGGCGAGGCAACGACCATGGCGGGCCGGCGCTGGCGGGCGGCCGTGAGTGCGGCGGCGACGGGAGACGTCGCCGGCGCCGCGCCCGTCGTCGTGCTCGGCGGGCCCGCCAACACGTACGCGCACTACATCGCGACGCCCGAGGAGTACGGGGTCCAGCGCTACGAGGGCGCGTCGACGCTGTTCGGCCCGTGGGCACTCAACGCCTTCATTAACCTCACCGTGAGCCACCTGGGCCACCTGGCGCCGAGCGCGACGGGCGCGCCGCCGCCGGGCCCGTCGCCGCCCGACAACCGCGGCCGCGCCCTCTCCTTCATCACGGGCGTCGTGGCCGACGCCGCGCCCATCGGCTCCCGGTTCGGCGCGTGCGCGGCGCAGCCCGCGGCCGCCTACGCGCGCGGCGCCGTCGTCAACGCCACCTTCGTCGGCGCCAACCCGCGCAACAACCTGCGGCTCGAGGAGACCTTTGCCGCCGTCGAGCGGCAGGTCGAGGGCGGCGGCTGGGTCCGCGTCCGCGACGACAGCGACTGGGACCTCGTGTACACGTGGACGCGCACCAACTTCGTCCTCGGCTACAGCGACGTCGTCCTCAGCTGGGAGACGGGCCTCGGCGCCGAGCCCGGCACCTACCGCCTCCGCTACTACGGCGACGCCAAGGCGCTGCTCGGGGGCGCCATCACGGCCTTTGAGGGCGCGAGCAACCCCTTTACGCTCACGTAGGGGTAAACTCGCGATACGGCGGCGTAGTGTAGCGTTTGGTGGTATCTCTACCTAATTTGAAGGGTTCTGTAGTGTAATCAATCTACGACTAGATATTCCTAATCGTGGGAAAGTACTCCCAAGGCATGCTGCTGCTACTCTACATTGCGAAACCCTCCCTTTTTTACCCCACCCAACGTGCCGGGTTCGCCATCAGAGCGTCTCGATAGCTTGGGCGATGGCGTCATCGATGCGACGGCCGTTCTCGCTCAGCGTGTAGCCCTTGAGCACGTCGGTGCCCTGGAGTTGGCCCGAGGCGTCCACGGCCAGCCGGCCGAGGCTCTCGCCGCGGTCATCTCGCAGCTCCGCCGTGGATCCCTCCCGGGCTTGGTAGAGACAGACCTCGACGTCCTTGACGTAGTCGTAAACGGCGCCCCGGGCGGCCGGCTCGCCGAGCACGAGGACCGTGTTCTCGCGCACGTAGAGCGGCAGGCTGCCGAAGCCGTGGCGCTCCCGGAACCAGCCGGGGCCGCGGCGCGTCTCGTTGGTGAAGAAGGAGGTCCAGACGCCGCCGGGCAGGTAGAATTCGACGAGGCCGGACTCGTCGAAGATGGGAGCGGCGAGGAGGCGGTCGCCGACCATGAACTGGCGGTCGAGGTACCAGGCGGTCGGGTCGTCGGGGAACTCGAGGCAGAGGGCGCGCAGGGAGAGGGGCAGGCCGGCGGCGACGGCGGCGGCGGCCTGGGCGAGCAGGTAGGGCATCAAGCGGTTCTTGAGGCCGGTCCAGCGGGCGAGGGTGGCGGAGCAGCCCTCGGGCGTGGCGTCGTCGCCGTCGACGGTCCAGGGCACGCGGTACGAGCCGCTGCCGTGCAGGCGGCTGTGGGAGCAGAGCAGGCCGAAGGCGACCCAGCGCTTGTAGACCCAGGGCGGCGGCCGGCCCTCGAAGCCGCCGATGTCGACGGACCAGTAGGCGAAGCCCGAGAGGCCCAGCGAGAGGCCGCCGCGCACCGACTCGGCCATGGCCTCGGCCGTCGACTCGCAGTCGCCGCCCCACTGCAGCGGGAAGCGCTGCGTGCCGGCGCAGGCGGCGCGCGCGAACAGCACGGCCTCGCCGGCGCCGTAGCGTTCCTGCAGGGCCTCGTAGACGACGCGGTTGTAGAGGAAAGCGTAGTAGTTGTGCATGCGCTCGGGGTCGACGGTGGCGTCGTGCCAGGCGACGTCGCGCGTCGGGATGCGCTCGCCGAAGTCGGTCTTGATGGCGTCGACGCCCTGGTCGAACAGCCGGTTCAGGCAGGCCACGTACCAGCGCACCGCCGCCGGGTTGGTGAAGTCGACGAGGGCCATGCCGGCCTGCCACAGGTCCCACTGCCAGACGTCGCCGTTCTTGCGCCGCAGCAGGTAGCCCTCGCGTGCGGCCTCTTCGAAGGCGGCGCCGTGCTGCGCGATGTAGGGGTTGATCCAGACGCAGACCTTCTTGACGAGGCCGGCGGCCTTGAGGCGGGCGATCTGGCCGCGCGGGTCGGGGAACTTGTCGGCGTCGAAGACGAAGTCGGTCCAACGGAAGGCCTTCATCCAGAAGCAGTCGTAGTGGAAGACGTCGACGGGGGTGGCGCGGGCGCGCATACCCTCGAGGAAGGAGGACACGGTCGCCTCGTCGTAGTTGGTCGTGAAGCTCGTGCTGAGCCAGAGCCCGTAGCTCCAGCCGGGCACGCGGCCGGGGCGGCCGGTGAGGACGGCGTAGCGCCGCAGCACCTCCTTGGGCGTCGGCCCGTAGATGAGGTACCACTTGAGGCGCTGGCCGGCGACGCTCGTCTGCACGCGCGACGTGCGCTCGCTGCCGATTTCGAGCTCGACGCGGCCCGGCGTGTCGACGAAGACGCCGTAGCCGCGCGAGCTGAGCCAGAAGGACACGTTCTTGTACGCCTGGTCGCTCGACGTGCCGCCGTCGGCGTTCCACAGCGTCACCGCCTGCCCGACCTTGTTGAAGGCCCCGAACCGCTCGCCGAGCCCGTGAACCGACTCGCCCACGCCCAGCGTCGTCTGCGTGAAGACGTAGTGCTCGAACTCGCGCGGGTCCTCGGTCCGCAGCGCGCTGCTCGGCGCCGGGCTGTACGCGAGGCCCACGCTGCGCGACAGCAGCGACGTCAGCTGCTTCGCGCCGTCGGTGCTGTGGAAGCGGATGTCGAAGCTGTGCTCGTCCGCCAACACCGTGGCCGATAACGGCCCCGCGCTGATCGTCGTCCCCTTTTCGCCCTGGGATATCTCGGCCTGTACCGGGGGCCGGCCCTCGGGGTACAGCTCGAAATTGGGTCCCAGACGGGCCGCGCCCGCCCAGTGTGTGGTTTCTACCGAGATGATGCCATCCGAACTGGCTTCCAGGTCCTGTCCGGGAGCATCAGTTTCAAGGGCCCCGGCGGAAGAAAGAGCACGAACGGGCGGGTTCTCACAATGGTCAAGGTACTGCGATTCAGGGTGTCGCCCCGCGACATGATCTTGCGCGTCGGGCATAAGAGACTCAGCCCCTTCTCCTTGGCCGTCGTCTCGTAGACCTCCTCGGCGTACTCGACCGACATGCCCTCGGCCACCAGCCACATGCCATCCCGGAACTTCATGGCGGCGGATAGGTGCTCGTGCTTTTCGGAAACGAGCAGAGTGGCGAAGAAGAAGAAGAAGAAGAAGAAGCACCGTTCGATGAAGGGATGGCCAGACGTGCTTGGCCAGCAACGAAACAGGCTTGGCTACCGATGAAAAACCACCAACCTCGCGCCACCCACGGCTTTCACCAGAGCCAAGCCCGGCCCAGCGGCGGGGTCAGCATCCGGCAGAGGCGCACACAGGTTCGGGTGACGGCCCGGCCGGGCGTGAAGATCCTCTGGTTGAGCCCAGTTCCGTACAGCCTCTGTGGAGACCACAGAAGCCCCTTGCTGCATCTTCTGCAGTAGCTTCCAAGTGCTGGCTGGTTCCGGAACGCGGGGCAAGTACAGGGTCAGTCTTGAAGCATCGAATTGGCGCGGGAAGGCCGTCGGGGGAAGTGGAGTAACGCAGACTTGCGGAGGGTTGGAGAGGTTGTTTTTGAGGAAGGAACATCGGCTGTCGGACCAATACAACCCGCATCGTCACCGGGCACCGCCAATGCCGGCGACCTCTCCAACATTCCACCAATGGGAATTCTCTCCCGCTGGCTTTCCCCACGCTTCTTCTCCAACTGCCCGTCCGCTTCCCCAATGTCGAATCTTGGACCACCTGCACATGGGAGATTCGTTGCTGTCTTTGATGCATGCTCTGTATTGTTCCCCTACGTCAGGGGGCTGAGATGGAAGACCCTCGGCTGGGCGGAGGCTAGGAGGAAGAGGAGAGAGAGCCTTGGCCCATCCGGGTGTATCGGGATTCCCAGGGTCTGGGCTTCCAACGACTAGAGGCTGGGCTCTCGGTATTGCATCGCCAACCCAGCAAATACATGCCCAAGCTCCAGGGCGCCGGGCCGAAATCCTGCTGCTTCGACAGGCGTGCGGAGTATCCCGAGTTTCCCACCGGTGGCCTGAGCCAATGTACGGCCGCTGGACACCACCCATGCTCGTTGCATAGGCGGTGGACGTGGACCGACTTATATACAAGAGCGAGCCGGTAGAACCAAAATCGCACGATCCTGCTTGGTCTCGCAACGACCGAGCTCCCCCCTTGTCAAGCCTTTGCCGTTGCGCCGACATGCTGTTCCCCGTTTCGCTATGTGCGTCGCTCTTGCTGGCCTCGGCTCGGGCTGCGGCCAGCGAAGGCAGCCCCCCGGTCTACAAGGACCCCAAGGCGCCCATTGACGACCGCGTCGAGGACCTCCTCTCGCGGATGACACTCGAGGATAAGGCCTCGCAGCTGGTCCAGGGCGACCTGAGGAACTGGATCAACGTGACGGACGGCTCGCTCAATACGACGGGCCTCGAGTGGAGCATGAAGTACCGCGGCGGCTCCTTTTACGTCTACGCCGAAGGGCCCGAAGCCCAGCGTTATGTCAGCGAGGGCGTCAAGATCGGCCAGGACTACCTCGTGCACAATACCACGCTTGGGATCCCGGCATGGGTCCAGGGTGAGGCCATCCACGGCTTCCTGATCCCGAACGCCACCATTTTCAATTCGCCCATCGGCTACGCCTGCTCCTGGAACCTCGAACTCGTCGGCGACATGGCCAAAGCCATTGCCAAGGAGGCCTTGGCCCTGGGCGTCAACAACCTTTTTGCGCCCCTGGCGGATTTGGCCCGCGAACTGCGTTTTGGCCGCGTCGAGGAGACCTTCGGGGAGGACCCGTATCTGTCAGTGCCCCTCTTTCCCTCCCGCACGACGCTGCGCGTGCCAGGCCATCGCTGGGAAGCGTAGCGGCCCCGGCGGGTTTGTTGCTTTAAACCTTTACTGAGTTCCCGAAATTATAGGACGGGAGAGGTTGCCCACGCCTATGTGAAGGGGCTCCAGTCGGAAAAGGGCATGGCGGCCATGGTCAAGCATTTCGCTGCCTTTGCGTCCCCTGAACAGGGCATCAACTTGGGTCCCGTCCACGGCGGCCGGCGGGAGCTCCTGACGACCTACCTCCCCCCTTTCAAGCGTGCCATCATCGACGGCGGTGCGCTTTCCATCATGGGCTCGTACAACTCCTACGATGGTGTGCCGGCCGTTGCCGATAGGTACATGCTTACCGATATCCTAAGAGACGCGTGGGGTTACAAGTACTTTGTGAGCATACGAGGTGTTCCCACCCCCGCACAGCGTCCTCTCCTCTAACCGAGACACCTAGGTCATGAGTGATGCCGGCGCGACAGATCGTTTGTGCAAAGCCTTTTCCATGTGTCGGTCCGACCCCATCGACTCAGAAGCAGTGGTGAACTACGTAAGGTGGCTGGCCCGTTATTTGGAATGTTCTAGCTGAAACAAAACCACAGGCTCTCCCTGCCGGAAACGACGTCGAGATGGGCGGCGGGTCTTGGAATTTTGAGAAGATCCCCGACATGGTCAACGCGGGGAAACTGTCAATAGACATCGTGGACGAGGCGGTGCGACGAACCATCCGGGCCAAGTTTGTCGCCGGCCTTTTCGAGAACCCCTACTCCGGTGTGCCCGAGGAGCAGCAGTCACAGCACATCCATCTGGATGAAACGATTGCCATCGCCCGACAACTCGACGCCGAATCTATCGTGCTCCTCGAAAACCACGAGAACGTCCTGCCGTTGAAGAAGGATGCGAACATCGCCGTGATCGGGCCCATGGCTCACGGCTATGTCAATGTAAGCACGTTATGGGAACCCCCCCCCCCCCCCCCCCCCCCGAATGAGCCCTGCTCATCATCATTTCCGCTGACCGGTTTTCCAGTACGGCGATTACGTGTCATACCAGTCTTCCACGCGGGGCGTGACGCCCCTTGACGGCATCCGGGCGGCCAGCGGCGGCAAGGTGACGTACGCGCCGGGGTGCGAGCGGTGGTCCAACGACGAGGCGGGATTCGCCGAGGCTGTGGCGGCGGCGGCGGCGGCCGACGTGGCCGTCGTCGTCGTCGGCACGTGGTCGCGCGACCAGAACGAGCTCTGGGCCGGCGTCAACGCCACGACGGGTGAGCACATCGACGTGAGCAACCTCAATCTCGTCGGTGCCATGCCCCGCCTCGTCCGCGCCGTCGTCGCCGCCGGCACGCCCACCGTCGTCGTCTTCAGCTCCGGCAAGCCCATCACCGAGCCCTGGATCTCCCGCGACGCCGCCGCCCTCGTCCAGCAGTTCTACCCTTCCGAGCAGGGCGGCCACGCCCTTGCCGACGTGCTCTTTGGCCGCGTCAACCCGTCGGGCAAGCTCGTCGTCGGCTTCCCCTACGACGTCGGCACCACCCCGGTGTACTACGATCATCTCAACTCGGGACGCGATTCTCCCGCCCCGGGAATCGTCTACGAGAACGGGACAATGAAGTGAGCATGATACCATGGCCGTGATTGCCGCAAAGATTGGGACTGATGCCGTATAGGTTTGGTCAAAACTACGTTTTGCAGTCGCCACTGCCTTTGTACGAGGCAAGTTCCCTCTGGACCACCGGATGATATGCACCAGCTTACCAATTTTGTTAGTTCGGCTATGGCTTGTCCTACAGGTAAAGTTGTCGCCCATCCTCATCCAACCCTAGTTGGTTGGGTACTATCGGGCCAAGTTCTGACTTGCCGCTGTTGATTGTAGCTCTTTCGTTTACACGGACCTCCAAATTTCCCAAACAACGGCCACGGCCGCGGACACCATCACGGTCTCGGTGGACGTGACCAACAACTCGACGCGCGACGGAACCGAGGTCGTGCAGCTCTACGTCAAAGACGTCATCAGCAGTGTCGACGTGCCCAACATCCGGCTCAAGGGCTTCGCCAAAGTCCCCATCAAGGCTGGCGCCACCGAGACGGTGAAGGTGGACCTTAAGATCGAAGACCTCGGCCTCTGGGACATTCGCATGCTATACACAGTTGAGCCGGGCAACTTCACGGTACGTTGATACGACCCCTGACTCGTCTACCGCCGCCAAAGGTGGATTCCATATGCCATTGTGCCAGGTCCTGACTTTTGCACAGATCTTTATCGGCAGCTCCAGCGCGGATTTGAGGGCCAACGTGACGTTGACTGTCACCGAGTAGGAGGAGCAAAAGGAGAGGAACGAGTTGGAGGCGCTATGCAAAAGCACGGGGATCCATGAGGTATATAGTTCTGTCAGACAGCAGATGATCCAGCACAGTGGCGTGTCCAGAGGCTGTTCCGCATCTGCCGCTCGACGGAGCGGAGATTAATTCAACCGCGATCCTAGTGGGCGTTGGAACAAACCGCCCGTATGGGAAAACGTGCTCACAGAAGGTCAGACCAGATACAGTCAAGCTCGAGCTACTGGATGCCGGGTCTCGCCTGCCTCGCCTGCAATACTACGCGCTTACTTGTCGAGGGGGGGTTCGCCGGGATAAATGACTCAACTGAAAGGGTGATCTTAGTGTGCTGAGCCAGTTACCTTTCTAGGTGAGTCAATTTTTTTGCTACCCTCCTGCTTGTATCCCCTTGAAATCCGATGGTCCCGCGATAAACGCGGGCTACGCGGGGCTAGGGGCTGCCGGCTCCGAACGGCCTTTGGCGGTTGACGTAGAACCCCTGAGTCCGTCTCTCTCCTAAGGCCGTTTGGTCGCGTCGCATTGCCACGGCATACGAGCTAAAAGGTGCCCATTTTTCTGGGCTGCAACATAAGCCTTCCGAGCACTTTGTATACTGCTTCTCCACGCGGCCTTGCACGCCCTGCGGGTAACACGCGAAGACGTATCCCATATGTTTGTCGCTCCGAACCCCCCAAGCATTCTGGATGAGATTGTATGCGGCGTCACTCTGCCGGACCTGTATAGGGGAAGAGGGGAGCAAACGGAGCCAAAGCACTACCTCGCACTCCTGGCATGAGGAAGAGACGGAAGGGAATGCGATACCGCCGAGGGGTGTCGCCTCCATGCGACAGTGCCAGGTAGAGCTGAGCTCTCGTACGCCCGGGCGTGGATATTCGGCCCTGCGTCGAGTGAGACACACGCAGAGCTGGTGATGGGCCAATTTGCGGCAGCTGACATGACACGAGCTCGACAGGCCGGACGATCACGTGTCGCCTCATGGGGGAGAAGGGGGGGAGAGGGGGACCTCCCGTGCAACGGTGCAGCAAGCGTCTTGGGGGAAGCGAAGGGCGAGGGAGGAGGGAGAGACGGGGGAGAGGGTTCGGAACACGCGGTACAGCGCTCATACACCGCATGGCATCTGCTTGATAAACTTAGCCCGCGTGCCTGGGGGTCCCGGTGGCGGTGACAATGCTTCCTGTTTAGCAGGCCGACGCCCTCACCTGGCAGTAAAGCCCAAGGGTTCCCCGGCTCCCTGGGCCGGGCGAGAGGCGAGGCAAAGACGATGGGGAGAGAAGGGGAGGAGATGCCCGAAGTTTGGCAGCCTTCGTGGTTGCTCGTCACCAAAACGTGGGCTTAGAAAACGACGTAGCGGGAACCGAAAAGCGCTCGACCAGCCATCCCGGCCCTCGGCTGCCGACATCGACTAAGGAAACGGGACGACGAGGGTGGAGGGGCGGGCGCAGGCGCGGCTTGGCCGAACAGGACCGCGCCCGTTGCCACCAGAGAAGAGCTTTTGGGGAAAGAGGGTGGGTGCGTGATGAGCCTCCTTTGCTTTAGCGCAAGCCGTCGTCGTCCTGACGGGGCATGTCCGAGTGTCTGGGTGTCTGGGTATTTGGATGTCTGTGTGCCAGTGCCAGTGCCCGCAAGAGTGTTTCTGCCTGCGCCAGAGGTGATATCCCGTGGCCCGAAGCTTGCGTGTAGCAAGCAGTGGCAGGAAAAGGGGGAGGGAGCTTGACGATAATCAGGGGGAGGACTGCGTTACCTCGTGGCACCGGCTGATCCAATGGCTCTGGATCGACTGGGCCTTCCCTTTTCCGGGTCCTGTTGTTCGGCCGTGGGCGCTGGACGCGTGCCAGATGAGTCGCGAGGTGGTGGAGGTGCTGCTGCTGCAGAATTGTTTGTTGTTTTAGGCACGCAGGTATGCAAGCTTCTGAATGAGCAAGCACCGAAATATGCGAGGTAGTACCTACCTAAGTTTGCATACGCATGTCTGGCTGTGCCAATGGCAGGTATATGGAACCCATCATCCTATATCTCTGAGGTACTTACCCCGGCATGGATCGGAAGCTGGTCGCCAAACCGGTAAGCCGGGTATTCGTGGCATTAGATTTGCTTCTTCGCGGGAGTTCTAGATGCCAAGGCCGTCTCACGACACGCCCGAAACGATGGAAGCCGTCTCATTGTACGAGATGCGTGGCTTGCCGGGCCCAGCAGCCGGGAACTCGTCTCGTGCGAATTCCCCCTGCGGGGCAATTAAGCAACCCTCGGGCTGGGCGATTTCTCACAAAACAATTGCTGTGGTTGGTTGTTTGAGCAGCTCCCCATCCCTCTGTGGGTGTTGTGCCAAGCCTAGCCGCAGTTTGCTCGTCTATAGCACCTCGTTTGCAGCCTACAGCTACAGCGCGCCTTGGACCTATGAGGTACCTGGTAGGTATTTATCTCATCCGGGCTCATGGTTGCCAAGCCGGTTGGCTTTCCTTATATCCCGTACCTCGCTAGGTAGACTTCAGTATCACGGATGCCATACCAATCCACCACTGTGCAGGACACTTGGCTGGTGGTCCTTCTGTCGAAATAGGTATCCGGGTACATACAATCGCATGGGCGAGCACCCAAGAACGCCCGAGGGAGTTCACAAGCTAGCCAGAAATACGGAGCCGGCATCGTACGTACCCACCGGTGGTGGATGGATGGCCTCTTTGATTAACCCGCTTTGCCCGCTGGGCCGTTCGGGATGAGAACTGGACCAGCCATGGCCACCTCTCCAGACCCTGCCCCACAACGCACTCGCATCGTCCATGGGAATCCCTTCGCCCGGGTGATGAGAGAGGCGCATCTTTCCGTGCGTGCTGCCCATGACCTCCCAATGGACGCTGGGAACGAGGGGCAGACGACCTGCTGCGGTGGCGCCACAAAAGCCATGACGTCCGTTCCCGGTCAGCGACGACTGGTTTCGGGCAGCCTTTGGTTGTCAGCTACGGGAAGGGAGGGGGGCCACTGAGCTCCGTACTCCGTAGAGCCAGGGCATCCATGGCCATCAATGCGTACGGATGGGTGCGCATGGGAGGAGGGCGCGGGATTTGTCACATACAAGTCCGTCATAGGCTGTACCTACCTAACCCACGAAAGCTAACTGGTTGATGATGGCAGCGTTGCAGGCAATCCGGCTGGGCGTATCGGGTTTTCCATGTCTCGGGCAACCTTTTGGTCTTCCAAGGTTGACAGCCTAGGCCGACGAGTGTCGTCATTTTTCCCACGCGCGCGTTAGGTACCTCATTGTACGGAGACGGAGAGGACGAGTGGCAGAGCCCAGCCGGTCCAGCTCCAGCCATTGGAGCAACTCCAATCGGCGGAAGTGGGTACCTTGGATGGTTACCCCTGCTCTCCTTGCTCCCTCCCCCTCCCCGCCCCATCTCCTTCCCCTTCCAGGGCGCAAGGACCGTCATCTCCAGTCTCATTCCGCCTGCATATCCCATGGGATTGCCCGTCTTTCCGCAGTGAACGACGTTATGAACGGACCCGAGGCAGGACAGCAGCAGCAGCAGCAGCAGCAGCAGCAGCAGCAGCAGCAGCAGCAGCAGCAGCACGAGTCTTCAGCATTCGTAGTACACTCCTATATCTGAATTCCATATTGCCTCACTTAGGTACCAACATTAGGTACATGGTACATATGTACATAAAATACCTAGCCGCAAACGGCAGCAAGAAAGTCCACTACTTCTAACCCGCCCCCCGGCAGGCTGGCATCTAAGCAACAGAAGAAACGAGCACCACCGTCATCTGTGCGCTCGGAAGTGAAGAGCCGTTGTGCCTACCGCGGTACCTACCCGCTGAGGTTTCTCGTTCGTTGGATCCCGAGAGACAGACAAAACGGTTCTGAACGTTTTAAGGCCGCCCGTGGTGGGCGGAGTGGCCGCAAGACCATCTTAAATCGTAATCTTCCTCGCAGCTCCAGCCGTTTGTGAGCGGGCTGCCTCACTGACTGTGACTGGGCGGGTGGTTGTCCACCCTCATTCGCTCGCCAGTGGGAATCCTGACCCGAACCCAGTCGACTCGCCCTCTCTTCTCGGGAGGGGTAGCCAGGCAGGCTCCAGGCAGACGGAGAGGGATGGGTAGAGGCACAGAGAGGGCGAGGGAGGGAGGGAGACAGAGAGTGTGACCGATAACGCACGCAGGCACGCACTCGCACTGCATGGGCTGGCGTTGTCTCCTAGTCCCTGCTACACGATGCTACAGTCGCTAGCAGCTTAGGTACCCATGCGCCTAACCGACCGCTGCACCTGATAGGGAACAACAGCAGCCCAGCGCTGCCCAGGGCGTATTTTAATAAGGGGCGCCAGTCGACCCAGACTCGCCAACTAATAACAAAAAGTGGGCGGACGGGGGAGACCCATACTGCGTGGGCGTTCAGAAAGAGGCTGGCAACTAAAGCCGCGCAACTTTCAATCCACCCAGGACCAGCAAACTGTCATTCAATTTGGGTTCTGTTTCGAAGGTCCATTTGACTTTTCGGGGCCTTGCTGTTTCGAAACGCAATGTCAACTTCGGCAACGGAGCATCAACATCATAGCCTGCCACCGACGAAGCAGAAAGAGCACCTCCACCATCACCACCACCCTCGCCAGGAGGTGCCACCGCCGTCGCCACCCTCGTCGCTGGGGCATTCATCTCATCCTTCCCATCCTCATCACCACCACCATCACCAACCGCTCCAGGACCAGCCGTCGCGCTCCCACCGCGGCCACCATCACCGCAACAGCAGCGGCAGTAGCCACGGCCACAGCCAGAACCACCAGCACCGCTCCCACTCGACCCGTTCCCGCCCAACCACCGCCTCCTCCTCCCCAGCCAACCCGGTCCCACATCGATCGGCCTCGACGTCGCACGCCCACAACAACCGCCAACCCGCGGCCGCCCCTTCTGCACGCCCCGTCCACGACGTGTTGCCACAGCAGGACTATGAACAGAGCAACTTAGCTGGACAGTACTCCAAGCGCAGCTCGAGCAGAGATCGCCGCCCGCCCGCCTCACGCGGCTCCGACTCCAAAGGCGTCCACCGCCGCAACAGCTCCAACTCCACCCCGGGCCGTCACCACCACAACGAAAACACCATGGCCGGGCCTACTGCCGTGGCCAACAGCGCCGGCCCTGCCGCCGTGCCCCCCGTCATGCAGGCCGCTGCCGACGCCCGCGCGACGGGGGCGAAACAACGGACCACCCGCACCTCCATTCCTACCCAGTCGGGCAAATGGATCTTGGGCAAGACGATTGGCGCTGGTAGCATGGGCAAGGTCAAGCTTGCCCGCAAAGAAGACGGCACCGAGCAGGTCAGTATCCGCCCCCCTCAATTCCCCCCTCTGTAGGCGCCGCCGCCTCCCGCCAGCCCCCTTCTCCGCCTGTTGCTGACGGCTTCGCCCAGGTCGCCTGCAAGATCATCCCTCGCGGCTCGACCGAGGAGAACCACCAGAGCCGTGCCGAGAAGGAACGGGCAGACCAGTCCAAGGAGATCCGTACCGCCCGCGAGGCGGCCATCGTCACGCTTCTCGACCACCCCAACATCTGTGGTCTGCGTGACGTCGTCCGTACCAACTACCACTGGTACATGCTTTTTGAATACGTGAACGGTGGCCAGATGCTCGACTACATCATTTCCCACGGCAAGCTGAAAGAGAAGCAGGCCAGAAAGTTTAGCCGACAGATCGCAAGCGCTCTCGACTACTGCCACCGGAACAGCATCGTCCACCGTGACTTGAAGATTGAGAACATACTGATTTCCAAGACGGGTGATATCAAGATTATCGACTTCGGGCTCAGCAACCTATTTGCCCCTCGCGGCCACCTCAAGACCTTCTGCGGCAGTCTCTACTTTGCCGCGCCCGAGTTACTGCAGGCCAGGGCATACACGGGCCCCGAGGTTGATGTGTGGAGTTTCGGCATTGTTCTGTACGTGCTGGTCTGCGGCAAGGTCCCCTTTGATGACCAGAGCATGCCGGCCCTGCATGCCAAGATCAAGAAGGGCCTGGTCGATTACCCAAGTTGGCTGAGCAACGAGTGCCGGCACCTCCTTTCTCGCATGCTCGTCACCGACCCCAAGCAGCGCGCCACCATGCACGAGGTCATGAACCACCCCTGGATGACAAAGGGATACAACGGCCCGCCCGAGAACCACCTGCCCACCCGCGAGCCCCTCACCCTGCCCCTCGACCAGGAGGTTCTGGCGGCCATGACGGGCTTCAACTTCGGCCCCCCCGAGGCCATCCGCCAACAGCTCACCCGGTTAATCGAGTCGGAGGATTACAAGCGAGCGGTGCAGCTTTACCAGAAGGAGAAGGAGATGCCACCGGCCCCCAAGGACATTGAGAAGAAGCGTGGATTCGGCTTCGACTTCTACAAGAGACGCAACTCGGCGAACAGTCGGGACAATCTCACGGCGCCCAGCTCCGAGGCGCTGGCGATTGGCAGCGACCCTCTCAATGCCTTCAGCCCTCTGGTATCAATATACTACTTGGTCAGGGAGAAGCAGGAGCGCGACAGGATGGACCTTCCGGCCAAGGTACAGACGCCCAAGGCAGCCGAGACATCCATGCCCGAGATCGTTCCCCCGCAACAGGCTTACACGAACACGGCG
This sequence comes from Nigrospora sphaerica, assembly GCA_018287875.1. Lineage (NCBI taxonomy): Eukaryota > Fungi > Ascomycota > Sordariomycetes > Amphisphaeriales > Apiosporaceae > Nigrospora > Nigrospora sphaerica. Next base: position 2,303,304 of record JAGVVL010000017.1, read on the forward strand.
ACTTACGAGATGCCCGGGGAGAAGGCTACGGGCGGACGGTCCCGACCTCGTGCACGAACTCACGGGGAGGACGACGCTCCAGAAGAAACGAAGAAGGCCCAGGCCCAATCCCAGTCGCAGACTACGCCGCCGCTTCCCCCCGCGCCTGAAGGGCAACTGGATGTGCCATATAAAAAAGAGAGCACCGCTGCCGGTATACTTAGGCGATTTAGCACTAGGCGTCGGCGAGAGCCGGAGCGACTGGACAAGGACCGGTCTCATCCCCCGGTCGTGCAGGTACACCAACCGTCCGAAACGCCCGTGACGCCGCGCAAGAGCTTCAGCATACGAAGGTCGCGCCGTGAACGTGAGGAGCCGCCTAACCGGATGCGTTCGGGCAGCAGCCAGCCACAGCACCGCGATCTGCTGAGCCCACCCCTGTCGGCTGGGGAGCACGGCAGCAAGACGGGACTTGGACGGTCCACTAGCGTCAACTCGGGCGACCTCCGGAGACGCAACCGGGACGGCAGAGATCCACCGCAGACCAGCGGCTCGGACCAAACACCCCCCAACGAGAAGAACGTTTCGGAGCCGGTCGCCCCGTTGAGCGCGCGCTCGGCCTCGACCAGGGCCAAGTCGCTTGGGCACGCACGAAGGGAGAGCATCCAGGCCCGGAGACTCCGGAGAGACGGGGCGCGCAACGCCGAGGCCGATTTGCCCGAGGAAACGGACGCTGAACTGGGTGAAACCAGTGGCGCGTCAGCCGAGCGGCTCGACGATGCCGAGCTCGCCAAGCCCGTGTTCCTGAAGGGACTCTTCAGCGTCTCGACGACGTCGTCCAAATCAGTTCCGGCGATACGCACGGAACTGAAGAGGGTACTGAAGCAGCTTGGCGTAGATTATATCGAGATTCGCGGGGGCTTCAGTTGCCGGCACATGCCGAGTATCGACCTGACGCGGGTGGCGGATGGCCCTGCCAGCCCCGTGGCGACGACTCCGGGCAACAACCGCCAACGTTTCAGCCTCGGCCTCCGTGACCGTGATCGGGATGAGATCCGGGACATGGAGCGATCTCCCCACACGCCACGTACGACAGGCCGGCGCAGCGAATCCAACTCGGAGATTTCGGACGGCGACAGCACGCACCGCGAAATTGGCGGGTCGTCGCGGCGGGTGCCGGGCGAAACGACGACACAGGTCCAAAGCGACCTGGGCGGCAACATGGTGTTGGAGTTTGAAATCTTCATCGTGAAGGTGCCGTTGCTGTCTCTACACGGTCTCCAGTTCAAACGCATGGCGGGCAACACGTGGCAGTTCAAGAACATGGCGGACCATATCTTGAAGGAGCTGCGCCTCTAAGAGGGAACCGAATGGGTGACGACATTTCTTCAATTCTTGAGCGTGCGCGCCCTGTTTGAAGGTAGACGATCAGGGTTGGGTGCACGGGGCTGTTATGTTGTTATATTTTGAATACGTCTCTACTAATTCTGCTCCTTCGGTGGGAAGGGCAACCTGGCGGCGGCGGTGGTCTCTTGGCAGGGGGGCGAGTGGGTTCTTGGAAGGGGCACACGAGAAATAGACGGGGAGGCAGTGGTGTTGGTGATGGTGGTGGTGGACACGACAACGATGGTTCCTCGTAGCACCTAGGCAAGACTAATGTAAAAAGCACCCGCCCACGACCCTTGGAAAACATTACTTTGGTAGTATTGGTACGTTATATGTTCCGGTCGACAGGTGTCCTCCGTGCGGCGTTGCGTGAGCAATCTGTCGTGCATCAGATATTCTTGGACCCTGGAGATGATGTACGGGACAGAGGAGGCGGCCGTACTCGCTCCCTGTTTGTCACACCGCCATCTTTACCCGTGATATCTCTACATGGCACCATTTTATACACGGGTTGGAAATGTGTTCCTGCACTTGGGGAACCTGGCGATGCCACGCGCATGGTTACATGGGGCGCCGCAAGGGCAGAAGGGAGAAGGGAGAAGGGGGAGAAACGCGAGGTATGACGTCGGAAGCAGATACAGCCGGCCAGATATCGGGGCCGGGGATGTCGGGGGTGCCGGGCGCATGGATGGGGGTGGCGGAGGATAGAGCAAGTTAATTAGCTGGCTGCTGGCGCCGGCACTGGGGATTGGGCTGTGATGCGGGGGATGGGATGGTTGCCCACCAGGCAGCCGTGGGGGGAAGGAGACCGTACGTATTTCCAGTTGTAAATGCGAGCAGGGGAGGGGCGGAAGGCCACCCAACCATTGGAACCTTGAGCCCGGGGGCACTGAAGGGGCTCAAAGTCAAGGGAGGACGGGAGGCTTTAGCATTAGTTGAAGTCCTATTGAATTCCTAGCCTGCTGCAGGCCCAAGTCGATTGACCGGGCCGGTCTAATTTGGACGATGAGGCTTCGCGGTTGGTCGTGGATAAAATCCCAAGGCAGCAGATGAATGGGAGATGGATGGTCACAAGTGTTGGGGGCCATCCGTGCCTGTTTTCTTTTTCCTGGAACCATGCTTGGATTCCACCCCGTACAAAGCCTATCCGGACGGCCCAGGCGTCCAGCACATACGAAGCAGCAGAAGCGGCTGATTTGGTGGCAGTTTTTTTGTCCCGCACTGCTACGAAGTGCCTACCACGGTACCATCTCAGTCAGCCACCCCCTCCAGGATAACTACACGTACTTACATACTTACCTAAGATGGGCGAGGTTGGGCGGGCGGCATATGTATGTTATGTACTTTCGAAACCCAGTTAGGGAAGCATGTGTGCATGGTGGTTTAGTTATAGGTAAGTACATACCTAGTTAAGGGACGGGAACGAGAGAGAAGTAGGTACCTCCTCGTGTAAGCTGGCTGCCCAGCGGTTGTTCATCACCATCCGGCATCCCTGATTACTCTCACTAGGTGAACACACACATACACACAGACACACACACACGCCGCGGACAACATAGGCGCGGGGTTGAAAAGCGGCAAAGCACAACGACGTCAACTCGATCCCCCCTCGCCCGACCCGTTCCCAACCTCAGCCCGTCGAACTGGCTGGTAGCCGGGTCTGAGCGCACTTGGAGAGCCGTGCATCTTTTCCAGCCGATTGATATTTTCCGACGGCGACAGCCCCAACCTCAACCCACCTGTTCGAGGGCACGGGTGGCCAAATGCGCCTAGCCCCTCGACCTCCCGTGGATATCATTCAACTTTGAGAGGGAGGAGGGGGGAGTCGATCTTATCACAGGACGGCATCCCTGCCTGCGCTTTCCCTTGCCGGAGCAGCCACACAGGCCAGCCCAGGCTACGGTCAAGAGGCAGTAGCTTATTATTCGGGCCTGCTAGTCAAAGGAGCAGGGTAGTTCGCAGTTGCCTATGCTTTGCGCGCGCTGCGACTGTTCTCAACAGTGAGCATGAGCGTGTATGGCAACCGAATAAATAAGTACTTAAGTAGGTACTTCCTTACCCAACCTACCTACTTTAAGTACCTACTTTCCTACTCTACCTACTTTACCTACTTGCTTAGTATACATATATACACAGGGCCGCTCCTGCCGCCGTGACCAACGCCGTTGCTGTCGGCCATTCGCTGTCCGACTTTCCTTCCCTACGAAGTGCGGCGCAATACCTAATCCTAATCCACCCCCATCCACCACCGCCAATCCATCCAACCAACTATCCCATCCCATCCATACCACATACATCCATATTTACTACACCCGACCACGTCCCCATACCCTCACCACTTCCAACCCGACGCTTGCAGACCCTGCTCGACGCTCGACCCGAAACAGCCACCCGCCTCTGCGAAAACACCCTCTCGGATACCGCAGCTGCAAGCACTCAGCCCAGCAACCACAGCCGTGCCCGCGTCGCCGTCCCGTCTCAGGTATGCCCACAAGCCGTCGGTTCGTAGCCCCGAAGTGAAAGCTGAGAGACATCGCGGACCCAGCCCCCAGCTCTTCGACCAGCCGCCGTTGCCCTCGCGAGGCCGACGCCAACACTGAAGACCTCGACGACGACAACATCACCAGCTGCTAGCCGCAGGACCATGCTACCGAACCCCAGCATGTACGGCCATCACCAGTACAACCCCCACGGCGAGCAGTGGATGCACCAGCAGCCCGGCCACCAGCAGCACCAGGCCCAGCAGCAGGCCGCCGCCGCCGCTGCCGCCGCCGCCGCGGCCCAGCAGGGCCACTATGGCCGCATGGCCGGTGCCCATCTCAACGTCGCCGCCGCGAACCAGAACTCGGCCGTGCACGTCCAGGACACGGGCCTCGACAATGTCTCCGAGGACAACCGCCGCACCCTGAACTACGTCGCCGACCTGCTGAACGAGAGCACGCGCGAGGCTGCCCTGCTGGAGCTCAGCAAGAAGCGCGAGCAGGTGCCTGAACTGGCACTTATCCTGTGGCACTCGTTCGGCGTCATGACCTCGCTGACGCAGGAGATCATCTCGGTATACACCCTCCTCAACCCCTCGCAGCTCACGGCTGCCGCCTCGAACCGCGTCTGCAATGCCCTCGCCCTGCTCCAATGCGTTGCTAGTCACAACGAGACGCGCACCCTGTTCCTGAAGGGTTTGTGCCACCCTGCCTCGTGCGTCCTGGGATGTGTGTATGTCCACTGCTAACCCAGCTACCCAGCCCATATCCCTCTGTACCTGTACCCCTTTCTGAACACGACCTCCAAATCGCGTCCTTTCGAGTACCTGCGCCTCACATCGCTCGGCGTCATTGGTGCCCTGGTCAAGAACGATTCCACCGAGGTCATCAACTTCCTGCTGACCACCGAAATCATCCCGCTTTGCCTGCGCATCATGGAGACGGGGTCTGAACTTAGCAAGACGGTTGCTATCTTCATCGTCCAGAAGATTTTGCTTGACGACAGCGGACTGAACTACATTTGCGCTACGTACGAGCGGTTCTATGCCGTCGGCACCGTCCTCAGCAACATGGTGGCGCAGCTGGTCGAGCAGCAGACGGCCCGGCTGCTGAAGCATGTTGTGCGCTGCTTCCTGCGTCTGAGTGACAACGCCCGCGCCCGAGAAGCCCTCCGCCAGTGCCTACCCGAGCCCCTGCGCGACGCCACCTTTTCCTCGGTGCTCCGCGACGACGCCGCGACCAAGCGTTGCTTGGCCCAACTACTCATCAACCTCTCCGACACCGTCGTCGACAGCGGCAGTGCCCACCCAGGCATGTAATCTCGGTATCGGATTGACGGGTGCGAGATACGGCAGTCCGGCTCGGCACGTACCCCTGCCATCGGTATCTGCCCGTGTCTTCCCTCACGCGCATCGGGCGTCCCCCCCCCCCTCTCGGCGTCCCTCGCACGGCCGCTGGGCGGGCATCTTCCGCGAATTGTGTCGAGGTTCTATACCCTTCCTAAACACTATACACACTTATGCACAAAACGGCGTTTGAGCGATCGGTTGGTTTCAGTTCTTGGAGACGAGGGAGATACCCATCCTTCTCGCATGTATACCTGTATTGTACTGGAAAAAGGGGCGAGGTGCAAAGAGCCACTCAGGATTCGGAGTGGCAGGGAGGGACCTCTCGGGTTGTCGCTGGTGTTTGCTGGTTCATGGTTTGAGCTACACACACACAGACCACCCCAGACACTCGCATGGAATCGGCGTTCTCGTGATTTGGCAGCCTTGCGAGAGTCGTTGTTTTTTGCGTTTAGGCGTCGCACACACACACACACACACACACACACGCACGCACACACCCTCATACGCACACACACTCATCACACACACAGTGGCGCATGAGAGCACACTTGGACTCCGTTGGGGCGGTAGGACTACGAGCGGCAATCTTTGTTGATTTATGGCATTGCGAAAGGGGCAAAAGCGGGGTGGGCGTACTTGTGTAGATAGGTTTCCTTCCCTTGGGGGAGGGATGATTTGTGCATGGGGAGGGTTGGTCGTCGTCTGGGGCAAATATCTTGCCATTACCATGTCGTTGTGCCGTTGCCTCCCGTACCAGTGATATTATTAGCACCGTATGGTTGTCTCGTGGCCATCCACCTCTTCACGAGGGCGCTTGCATGGTTGTGCCTACCCGCACCCAGCGTTCTCTGTTGGAGTTTCAACTCACGGCTATCTGGGCACTGGCCCAGAGTCAACCTAACTGGAGAGCAATGAGGAATGAGGCACAGTCAGGACAGGATGAAATTAGTGTGAGTATTGCGTAACTTGGGGTATTCTACTATACTACTACAGCCCGGCCCGTCCTTCGCGTTGTTCTTCTGTGTGGTCTCAATCGTCGTCGTCGTCGCTGTCGCCAAAAATGGCCCGGAACACGTCGTCCTGCGCCCGCTTACCCTCGAGCGCCTCGTTGACGTCGGGATCGACGGCGGCGGCCGCCAGCGAGGCCGTCGTCTCGGGCGGAGGCCCAGGCGGCGGCGGCGGCTGCGGCCGCTGCTGCGCCTGGCTCAGCAGCTCGTCGAGCGTCAGGGGCGGCGGCGCGGCGGCGGGCGCGGGGTCAAAGTGGGACGGGGCCGACGCCGCCGCCGACGAGGGCTTGGCGTCGGCGTCGGGGGGCTGCACATGGGCGGGCGGGCGCACGTTGAAGCGCTTGCACAGCAGGCGCGTCGGGTAGAAGTCGGTCGTCGACCGCGTCAGGGCGCCGTACATGCCGAGCCCGGCGGCCTCCTCTTGGGGATCGGTCGGCTTGGGCGGCACCGGCGGCGGTCTCGCCACGCCCGCGCCGCCGGTGCCGCCGACGGGTGTCGTTGTTGTCGTCGTCGAAGAGGCCGAGGACGAGGGGGCGAAGCGCGAGGCCATCATGCCCGCCATGGGCTTGAAGATGCGCGCGACGCTGTGATACTCGCGCATCTCGCGCAGCCAGTCGTCGTCGGTCTGGGCGGGAGAGCGTTTGGGCGGCAGGGCGGCCCGGGCGAAGCCGGCGGCGCTCTCGAGGTAGGCGCGGTAGCGGGCGCGCTTGGCGTCGTCGTCGGCGTAGGGGGCGGCGCCGCCGCCGCCGGCCCCGCGCGTCAGGGCCGCGAGGGCCGTCGCCTTGTCCAGCACCGGCGCGCGCGCCTCGAGCTCGCGCTGCCGCTCCTCAGGTGTCAGCGCGTGGCCGGCCGGCACCTCGCCCCGCGCCGGCGGCAGGTCCGCCCGGCCCGACGCCGCCGCGAGCCGGTCCCGCGCGTCGGCCGACAGGAAGTCGAAGACCGACTTGCCCGGCAGCGGCGCCTCGCCCAGGAGCTCGGCCCGCGCCCGGGCGTCCAGCTGTGACGCCTTGGCCGCGTCGGCCGCCGACTGGTAAGCTGAGCCTGCGCCGCCGCCGCCGCCTTTGGGCGTTTTGGACGACTTCCAGCCGGGCGGGATGGTGGGCGGCGGGTACTGGGTCTCGAGGTTGATCATGGGGCTCTGGCTGTCCGCCTCGGTACCAAACACGAAGCCTTCGAGGGGCAACCGGCCGTCGTGGCACTTCCGTAGCGACTGGGTCGATTTCGCCAGCGCCTTCTTGCGGGGTATGTAGACGGGGGCCGCGCGCAGAGTCGGGTTCACTGCCGTCGGAGCCTTGGCCTTGGCCTTTTTCTTGCTCTTGTCCCCGCCGATAACACGGTTGTAGGATATGCGGGGCCCGATTTCGTAGGGGTCTTCGTCGTCGGAGCCCGTGTCGTTGAGGACGCCCATGCCGATGCCGCCGCGCGCCGGCCTCGGCGTTTTCTTGGGCCCCAGGCGCGGCCGGATCAGGGGTCCGTCCTCGTCGTCCTCCTCCGAGCTGGCCCGGGCCGCCCTCCTCGCGTCCGGCGCCGCGGGGGCCAGCCGGGCCTCGCCTGCGTGCCCCAGGCCTTTGCGGTCCCGTTTCTTCACGAAGGCGATCATGGGGACGTTCTCAGGCGCGAACAGGTAGGTTTCGGTGCTGCCGGCGTCGGGCCGCCCCCCGGCGGGCTCACCGGCGCCGTCGAGCCGGGCTTTACGGCGCACGCGGGGCCCGATGCCTTGGCCTTCCTTCCAGCCCATCCTTTTCAGCAGCTTGACGCCCATGGTCTCACCGGCGGGCCGGAACAGGTCGGCCAGGCCGCCACGGGCCGGGCCGCGGCGCCCCCCGGGGTCGCCGAGGCCGGCGAAGCTGTCAGCCGTCTGCAGCTTCTGGGCCTCGGCCTGGTCGGCCAGGTCCTCGGCGTCCATGTAGTCCTCGGGACGGCGCGGGGCGGCGGTGGCGGCGTCATCCTTGCGGCGGTGCGTGCGCGACGACACAAAGGTGCTGGGGGTCCAGCCCTCCTTGGAGCCGACCGTGTTGAAGTAGCCGGCGCTGAAGCCGCCGGTGAAGGCGCCGTGCAGGCGCTTGCGGCCGCGCTCGTCGCGCACCTCTTGCTTCCACACGGGCACGTAGGAGCCGTCGTCGCGCGCCCCGGCCTCGAGCGGCGGCAGCGGTGTGCCGAAGGCTACGTAAGACGGCGCGCCATGGCCGTCGGCTTCGAAGCTGGCGCGCGATCGTTTCGTGGCCATGGCGATGGGGCGAAGGGAAGGGAAGTCGTCGGGTCTGCTGGGCCGGGCCTGACCCAGGCGGCCACCAGGTCTTGAGGTCGCAAGTTGTTTGGGGGGAGGGAGAGAAACAAAGAAAAGAGAGATGTGGGTGTCTCGACGAAGCGACGGGTTAGGTACGTACTTGCATGCCTACGACGTCGTCGCCAATTGTCGATAAGCTTTCTTACGAGCTACGCCACGGCTTATCTTATCGCCCCTTCACGGTTCAGTTCGCCTGTGCTGTGCATCTAACTTGTTGTCCTCTTTCCCTAGTCTGAAGTGAATACATGCCACCACCCGTTCATACATGCTGTCATCCCAAATTATGGCTTTCCAGTTTATACAGTAGAAACTGCTCGGACGTGTCTGCACGGAAGCGAAGTTGTGCACAGTCGTTGCCTCGTGAAGGCGCGTCAAAGTTGTGATGGTGGGTAAGGGGCCATGAAGAGCCACGCGCAGCGAGCGAGACAGTAAGGCAGAACTGCTTCCGAAAAGCAATATTTCCCCCAGCCATACGCCGGTATGTTGAAGTATGTAGGCAGACTACTATAGTGGTATCTAGTGCATGGGCTTGGCCATGGGCGCAATGATGCCCTGCTTGACCATGACCCTCGGCTTTGTGGCCTCCTGGTGCGTCTGCTTCGTGACCCAGTTCGGACCCAGTGGCAGCCGGAGAGCTCCCTCGTACTGCGCCTGGGACTCGTATTGATGCGGCAGTTGCGACGCAAGGTATTTGTTGTTCTGTTCACCGCCGTTAGCTCTCCGTCCTCGGCAACGACGCAAACCAGCCATCTGGCCTGGGTTGGGCTCCTGACCTTTTTGTTGCGCTTCTCGTTGATAATGACGTTCTTCAGCTTGGCGTCCTTGCGGTCCGACTGCTTGACACCCTCCTGCTTCTTCATAAAGCGTCCGTGGTGTCTCTTCTTTTCTTTCTCCGATACGCCCTCGCCGACCCAGCTGCCCCAACCGGGAATACTACATCACACCAGTAAGCACGCCGAACAAGACGAAAGCGTGGGAAGGCGACTTACGTTTGATCCACCATCTTCTCGTCTTGCTCTTCCACCATCTCCTGCTTCTCCTTCTCGAAGTCGGCAACAACATCGAGGCCGCCAAAGGCTTTGTCAAGAAGTTCCCTCTCGCTGAAACGAATGGGCATATGTCGCTCTCCACCATCCGACTCGTCGTCGTCCGCCGTAATAGTCCGACGCTGGGTGGGCCGAGCCTGGACTTCCGGCTCGGGCGCACGTATGGCAACGCTGGAGTCGAGGTCCAGCACGTTCACGCTGGCGTCCGCTGCCTTCTTGCCCCTCTGCTTCCTGGGCTTCTCGCCAGGGGCAGCAGACCATGCGCCCTGTGTGGGCTTGATCACGAGCTCGGGAGCTGCTGTTTCGGCCTGCTTGTTGCCGCTGCGCTCCTCGTTTTGCGCGGCAACGATCTTACCGAACGCCTCGGCCACCTCCTCCTTGCTTGCCTTTGCCTTCTTCGGTTTTCCGGGTTGGGCAAGCACGCTGTTGGTGCCGTAGGTCTTCCGACCGATGTCGCCCTCTTGTTCAGAGTCCGCCGAGCCCTCGTCATCAGATCCGAGCTCTCGGCGAATCTGCTTCACGAGCTCATCGTTGGCCCTCTTCTTGGCCGCCTCGCTCTTCTTCATGAAGGGGAGATTTAGGAGCTTTGAGTTCGGTCCGTCCTCGTCGCCATCTGTCCTGTCCAGGTCCATCAGAATGCGCTTTCTGTCGTCCTCGTCCCCAGAGTCATAATCCGAGCTGTCGTCATCGCTTCCAGCAGCCGGTTTCCCCTCCACCCTGCGACGCAGTTCTTCGTCGCGGCGAGCCATGTCGGCAATGCCTACACGGACATCTTCGTCCCAAGCAGCGCGGCCGTTTTTGTTGGCCATCTTGGCCCACTTGCTCTCCTTGTGGCGGGCACCCATTCGCTCCATGGCGCGCTGGCGGTCCTGCTGTTCCCGGTCATCCTCCGAGTCGATCTCGCCGGCCGCCAGCCTGGCTTCGTGTTCTTTCATGTCCTCCTTCTCCTGTTGCTTTCGGTGGATGCGCTTAAAAGTTTTGGACTTGATCTTTTTCAGGCGCTTTGCCCTGGCATCTTCCCTCTGCGATGAGTCAGTGTTGCCCATTCTGAAAGGAGGCGGTAGGGAAGACGTACCGACTTGAGCTCCCGCTCCCGACGCTTCTCTTGCCACAGTGCCTTTTTGGACAGTGTTTGCGCCTCGTCGTCATCCCCCATCAGATTCTGACGTTCCTGTTCGGGCTTCGGCCCCAGGCCAGACTGCTCCAGGAGCCCGAATATACTCTGTTCCAGCTCGGTTCCCTGCCCCGGTTTGGTCATGGGCCGGATCTCCGAGTTGTCATGGCGAGTCAAGCCCGTCTCAGTCTGGGGAAGGGGGAAAACGAGGTGGTCAGCCCGGCGGTTGTGCTTGACCGTTTCGGTCCAGCGGTCTAGTGTTTGGTTCGTTTTTTCCAGGGCAGCTGCGCGGTCCACACGATCCTGGGCGCGCCGAGCAAGAGGAACATCGAGCTTCTGTGGTTTGCTGGATCTTTGCTCTTTGGTTAGGAGCTTCACAGATTGTTTCAGCTGCGGGTCCTTGACCCCAAGGAGGCCCAGGTCTTTGAGGTCAAGCTTTGCCTTGGTGGAAATGACGGGTTCCTCCTCCTCTTCGTCGCCGTTCACGCCGGAAAATTTCTTCACGAAATCCTTGACGCCTGCCTCGTCAACCTCGCTATCTTCGTCCTCGTCGCTGGAACTGTTTTCGGCCGAATCAGACTCGCCGTCGTCTCCCGACTCGTCATCGTCGGCTTCCTCGTCGGGCCCGTCGTCATCCGACATGGACATATCCAGGGCCTGTGCCAGATCTATAGCATCGGATCCCAGAGAGGCGCCATCGGCATCCTCGTCATCCTCTTCGTCGTCGTCATCGTCGTCCGAGTCGGCGGCCTTCTTCTTCTTCTTCTTGCCCTTGGCGCTGCTCCCACCGAAGGCATAGCCCTCGAACCTCTCCTCATCGCTTTCGCCAAAGGCCTCGTCGGAGTCGAGGTCGGAATCGTCGTCGTCGGCGACGCCTATACGCCATTCGTTGCCGGAGCTGTCGCTGCCGTACTCGACGTTGGCGTCTTCGTCACCGCCGGCGCGGCGCATCTTGCGCGGGCGCTCGTCTTCATCGTCCTCATCCTCGTCGTCGTCGTCGCCCTGACGCCCATGTTTCCCGCTGCTGACTTCGACGTCCAGTTCCCGGTTGCGCGGCGTTCGCTTGCTCTTCTCGGCGTACTGGTTCGAGGCCTCGGCGAAGGCGTTGAGGGAGCGCTTGTTAGACTTGGCCTTGCTCTTCTGGCGGCTTTTGGAACCCGCACCGGCGCCGCCCGAGGGCGCGCTGGGCATGAGAGACCGACCGTGCGACTGTCTGCCTGGCATCTTTCGGCTTCGGGTTGGCGCGGGTTTATTCCTGTAGGTTGGTAGAAATTGCCTTCCCTTTCAGAAATCAGCGTCTGGGAGGCACAACTTTTTTAGTGGAGCCTTTCCGCTAGCTTTCCCATAGCGGCGGGACCTTGTTCAATGGGCCCCCGCAAAGCGTCTTATCGCCTATCAGTACAATGTCAGTGTATGAGCATCCGCAGCAGCAATTGTCCATACGGGTAGTACACGTAGGTGGAGTCACTACGATTTCTCGATTTCTTTTGTTGGATCGCCGTTGTCGCCAGCGCCAGCAAAAGTACCCATCACGACGCCGAAACCTCCCCCACGCCCGACGACACACCCCGACAGCATGGTCGCCAGCAAATTGGCCGGGAAGCCGAGGCAGGTCTTCAACCAGGTGAAGACCTTCCGTAAGTTCCCGCTCACCACCAAGGACATCAACAAAGGCTTCTACAAGGGTACCGGTTCGGGGTCCATGGGTCGCCACACCAAATTCGGAGGTTATGTGATCGACTGGCAGAAGGTGCGCACCTACGTGGTGCCGCCCGAGTTGAACAGCTTCAAGGTGAGCAAACCCCGGCGGGACAAAGGAGGGAGAGGGCGCGGTTTGTCCCGTGAACGATCCATGGCTGACCGAGGGGGAACCCGCCCGGCAGCTGAGCCCCTTCGTCACCGAGAAGGTCAACCCGACCCGGGGCGACTACGGCGGCTACAAAGAGGGCCCCAAGAGCCCGGCCCTGTACCTCGAGCGCTGGAAGGCCGAGAACGGCCTGGACTGAGCGGCCCTCGCCCCGGGCCGGCGCAGAGCCGAGGCTCGAGGCTCGGTGTCGTTCATCGCGGCACCGGGGACTGAATACACGCCCGCGGGGACGCCGAGGAAACGAATTGTACGAATATAGGCGCAGTACGGGGAGCGACTGGCTGTGCGGGGAGTCTTGTGGTCTCGTCATCCATACCCAGCAGGCGAGCAGCTGTACTATATGATTTGTACAACACGCAGCCCCTTTCCCTAACGGAGATCCCAACCCCGCTCTGTTGGCATCGGTTGTGTTCCATTCGCCTCGCAAGGCTGCACTTGGGTTGTCGCCAGCTGTTGCAAGTGCAGTCAATCTCCCGGCTGGGTGAAGTTGCATTGGGCAGCAGAGTAAACTGCGACACATACAAAGACGGGACTTCCACGGTAGCAACGGCTCTATACTACAGCTCCGTGTGTATTTACAGACCAAGAGGATGAATTAGACCGCGCTTTGGCGTCCACTACACGTTGAATTAGCCACAAGCTCCCCAGAGAATAATTGAGTCCAAACACACCGTGGTTTGCCCCAAAAGGCTTCTTCTCGTGAGCAACTCGGGGAAGCATATGCTTGGCGGGGCGCTTGGAAGGGTTGCACATTCCCGGCACTCTGGACATTGGGCTCACGCAAACGACGAAGTGTTGCTCCCTCAGTGCTAATCCCCTAGCAAACCCCGCTGCTATCATCACACTATTTATTTGCTCCCGTGGCATTACTTGTTGTTCAAGTACTGTAGGCCCAGATGACTCAATCGTCCACTACTACACAATGCAAAGTCTCCTAGTTATTCAAGATAATCGTCCCCGACGGCACTTGGTCGCTTATCGGATGCCCCTAACAGCTCCAACCAAGGTTTCAATCTGCCCGTCGAAACAGCCTTGACACTAGTCTAGAGGTTAGTATGTATAAATTGTGATTAGCTGGCTGAATGCCTAGGCACTTACATGGGCACAAGCATATTATATGTCCGAGGGACATTCCTCCTTCATCCGGCTCGGAACTCCCTTGTAGGCATCTCTAGCCTATCGAAGATTTCCCGGGGCAAGGGGTAACCTGGCTGTGGTATATGCAAGCACAGACAGCTTCCCACGGTTCAGGGGTTGCGTGCGTCAAGCAAAAGAAGACTAGATCGTCTCGGATCCAATAAGTGTTATGGTGTAATAAGCTTATCATGTTCTCATTCTCGGTTTTGCGGTCTCTCGCGTCGGCTGAACTACCCTAAAGTACCTATTGACTTGGTCATTCGTGGCGATAAGCCAACTAGTTCACGGCTCATCGCTTAGGACACAGGACAACGAGCTTCGGGCCTTGCGAATGCGTACATCGTTACGAGCCAAGTCCGTTACAAGCCACTCCGCCACAAGTTGTCATTTCGAAAACCAAGAAGGTAGAGAGATTGACGGATATAATACATTAGTAGCAAATTATTTACCTACGACTCAGTAAAGAATATTGCCGGACAGTAATCCAACCAGCGCAGATACCAGGGGGACGCGGTCGGCACAGATCCAAGCACCGGATAGAACGCAGTCTGCTTATACCACACTGGCCCTTCCCACTGTCGGATATTGTTGTCTAGTAGGCAGCGCTCTGTCGGTAAAAGTCTTGGGGAGCACTTGGCTCATTGCCAGGGGCTGGAGGAGCATAGGCCTTGTACTGCGCCTGGCTTCCCTGTGCACCGGCCTGGCTCGGCAGGCCTTGCCTGGCATTGTAGGCTGGTCCGCCTGGCTGCAGAGCCGGCGGAGGTGACATGGTCCCGGGCGTGGGGACAGGCGGCGCGGATCCCGTGGGCACAGGGGGAGGCGCGCCGGTCGGAGCCGAGGGGGCGTCGTAGGATGGCTGCGATGGCTGTGCTGGCTGAGGGTTGTAGGCCGTGTACTGCGGTTGTGACGGGGCCGACGGGGCTGACGGGGCCGACGGGGCCGACGAAGCGCCGCCACCAAGAGCAAGAGGTGCGGGAACGTCTGAAGACGACCCCACGGGCGCACTCGGAGGTGGTGCCGAAGGTGCATTCGGGCTAGCGGCGTAAGGATCTTCCGTTGAATAGACCGAGGTGGCCGAGTAGGGGTCACCAGGCCCCTGGTTCGTCGCAACCGGGGAGTCGTAAGCCGACGTTGCTAGTTCGTGGGGGTGGCCATAGGTGCTCTGGGGCCGGTGGCCGGCCGGGGCCGGGGCTTGGGAATAGGCCTGATAAGGCTGGGGAGGTGGAGAAGCCGTGTGAATAGCGGCCGGCTGCTTTCCTGCCGCTACACGGGAAGGCTGTTCTCTGGGCGGGTACTGCCCTTGGTCGGCAGGAGGAGGGGCCTGTGAGAACTGCTGCGGGCCCGGTGGCATGCCATTCTGTGCAGGTACTTCGGCCCCTTGCAGATAGAAAGGGGCGGGACCGGGCGTGGCCCTCTGGAAGTTAGGGACCGGCGAAGAGGCCTGGAATGGGGGCTGCTCTACAAACTATCAGCATTACGCAGCAAGAAGCTGTACATGGCTGGCCGAGACATACCTTGCGGGCCGGGAGTGTAGTAACGCTGGGGGTCCTGCTGAGCCTGAGGCGGAGGCCCCTGTTGCGGTGCATAGCCGGGGCCGGCTGGTGGGTAGGCCTGGCCGGGCATAGAAGGACGGTGAGCATAGTGGTGATAGGCCGGGCCCGGCGGGTGCGACATGGACGACTCCAAAAGCGCCTCGTAGTCTCTGCGAGCCTTGATAAACTTCTCATTCAGCTGAGTGAAGTCGTCCTTCTTTTGCGAGTACTTCTCAATCAACTTGATGAGCTTGGGCCGGATCGCCAGGGTCTGGTGGTAGAGTTTCTACGGCTGTTAGCTTGAAAGCCCGGGTGCAGCTGGTTCTCGGGCACGCTCGACGTACCGAAATCTCCTCGTTGTCCTCCTCCCGCGGAGCTGTGTTGGAGGTGCTCAAGAGAGTGAGCAACTTCTCGACGTTCTTGATCTCGGCAAACACCTCGGCTTCCATCTGCGCCTCGCGTTGCAGCTCGTCCGGGGTGGGATCCGTCAGTTTCTCGACGTAGTTCAGAGGGAAAATACCCGTGTTCCCCTTCAGCGAACCACGCCACCAGTCCTTGAAGACGGATTCGAGCACGGCAATGACATCGCCCTTTTTGAACTCCAACTCGCCGGGTTCGCTAGGTGTAAAGTCGTAGAGGGCTCGCACGCGCGAGACGGTGGCGGCGGTGGTGCCCGTGGGATGCGCGGCGATGGGCTGGGCTTGTGCGGTCGAAGTACTGGCGCCCTGGGCAGGCTGGGAGCTGGGGCCGGCGGCGGCGGCAGCGGCCGGGGCGGGCTGGCTGTTCGACTTCTTGCGCTCTTCTTCCTGCAGGGAGAGCTGCAGGGCCATCTGCAGCTCCTCTTCCTCCTTTTGGCGGTCTACATCGGTCAGGCGGTTTTTCTGGGGCGCCGAAGGGGGCTGCAGGGTCGGGTTGTTCTGCTTCAGGCGGAAATACGCATCGTACATGATGCCCAGGTCGGCGTCCTTGCTGAACATGTCGCTCCACTCCTTCATGCGCTCGAGGATCTTGGCCTTGACCTGCTGGTGGGTGTTGCGGTCGTTGGCCAGCTTGAGCAGGGCGTCGGTGAAGGCGCGCGAGGCCAGTTCACGGTGCACATTCTTGCCGCAGTTCTGCGAGAGGGCGTTGCCCAGCTCGAGGGTGTAGAGCTGGACATTGGCGTTGCGGTGGGCCAGACGTTTGATGATGCTCTGGACGACCTGGTTCGGGCCACTGGGGTCATTGCTGACCTTGTCGCATACCTCGATAATGGCGCCCCAGTCCTCCGAGGTGAGGTTCTCGTCGGTAGCTTTGGCTGTGGGCGGCGGCGCAGGGTCAGCAGGCAGCTGCGGTGTCACGGGGGCACAGGAGCGGAGCGGAGTTCGGGGAAGGGTGATGACGTACCCACGGCCTCGTCGTAGGGGCCTGGCGCGGTGCCTCGGAACATGGTGCGGATGATGCAGCCGGGCGGGCGGCAGACGATGGGACAGCGCTGGATGCTACGGCTCGAAAAGCTTGCGCCGTGTCGTCGAGGCGGCCGGCCGAGATGTTGCGCTCGCGGGCAGCTGGAGGTCAAGAAGGGCGTGCTTCTGGAGGTGGAGGGAAGGGAGAACCAGGCGACCTCGAGTTGTTGGTGGTGGTGGGGGTGATTGGTGTGCGTGGTGGACGGTGTGCGTGGTGTTTGGTAGAAGGATCGGATGTACGTAAAGTAAGTACAGCACGAATTACGGGTGGTAGGTACCCAATCCGTAGGATGGGACGGTTAATAGGTACCTAACTCAAGGCATCCATTCCACGGGATGCTACTATCGTCTCCACAGCAAGTGAGGGGGGTCGACACACATGTATGAGTGGGTACCCAGCGTACGTATAATGCAACATGGCTCGGTATTTACATAGCTCGGTATCTACCTAAAAGTGTGAATAAGAGAAATGGAAATATATCAGTTAGTACTTAGGCAAATATAGATACCGCTCTTTCGATGTCGACTACATACCTACCTCTCCATATAGCACGTGTACATACATCCTTAGGCTGGGCTGACCCTTTTCTCTACCAGTACGGAGGACCTTCCTTGCATTGTCGCGTGTAGGCATCATGATCCGCAGGCGCGGCCGATGTCGGTTCCCCATAGGCGGCGGGCAGGCAAACCTCGCGAAGGGCAATCAATACACACGGTAGAGCAGGCTGAGCAGGCAGAGCCCCTCTGTGACGGCACTCCATCTGGACGATAGTGTTGGCGGCCTTTCGTTCATGGGGTTGCTTCTTTGGGCAGCGGCTCGGAGACGCAGCACAACCTGACCCTGCCTTGCCCCACCAAACCCGGGGCAGTGTCGTGGGGGGAAAGGGGGCAATGGAGAGAGGATCTATCATGTACGAACCGCTTATTGCGATGACAGCCCGACGACAAAGGACGGGGCACGGCAAGGACGGACACAGGCGCAGCTGAGAGCAAACGAACCGTTCTGCTTGATGGCCCAACTCTTTCGTCTGCTTGTGGAAACCCTCGAGAGCCATGCCCACGAACGCCTCTCTCTCCGATTAACGCGCGAGGCTTAGCGACTGGACGCGCAATGGGAGGCGTCCCGCTACCCTAGAACTGCAGGTCCACCCAAAATCTGCTAGCCGCGGGTTCTAATCGCATCTGCCTACAGGCAGTTCTTACCCACTTAAAGTACCAAAGGTATTTTTTACTTCTCATGTTGCATGTTTGTGAGATCAGAGGAACGCTACCCAAGACATACAGCAACCCCCGCTTGCTATACATAGTAGATGCGTGGAAAGAAAATCGCATCCTCGACGGGAGTGGCTTGTGGGCGAGCCATATATTCCAAAAGTCTGCACTATATAGCTAAAGTACCTATGTAGCTAGCTGGCTCGGGGGCCCCGAGGTATGGCAAACCACCTGGACCCCCCATAATCGCCCGTCCTTCGGACCGAACAGAGAGAAGTCATGTACCATGAAAATCTGTATTCACACAGCCTGGTCGTCGCGTGAACGAATGCCCACCAGTCGTCCACGAGCGTCACCAGCCGACCTCACGCTCTCCAGACGATGCCTGTCATTGCTCATGAGATACCAACGGCGTCGAGCCCAGCAACGGCCGCCGATCCAACCTGTGAACGCCAATCTGTATGTTATCCACGTCGGCATATTTGCAATCCTGAAGTCGGCCCGCAGTCTATATCAGACCTCTCCGAGGCGTAGCATCTCCGGCTGGCTCCTCGCCGGTCCACCATAAACCGCCCCATCGCACAGAGCGGGCATTCTATGTCAATCAGATGACCCCCATTGTATCTACCAGCGACGAGTACCGCGAGAAGGCTCGTATCCGCCTCGCTCGCCAGGGCCGGCACTACCGGTGCCGCGGCCCTCCTCAAGACTCCGGCGATTCAATTCGCGCCCCAGCTCCGACATGTCGAACAGAAGCGGCTCTTCTTCCGTCTCGTCTGAAGGGACACCGCCAACTGCCCCACCACCACCAGAGGCACCGCCCCGTGGGTGTGCCCTTCCATACCGGCTGTACCCGGTCAAGCTGCTGTTACCGGACTGGGGCGTGATGTGGCCGCGCCCGGCACTGATGCCGTAGCGACCCCGCTGTGGCGAGCTGGACAGCCCGGCAAACAGTCCGGATGGGGGTCTGGTCTCGCGCTCCGCCGATGATGAACCGTGTCGCAACATGTCCGACGACTCGTCGGCCATAGCATCCGCAGGCGGTTGCAGCCGTGGCGACTCGGCCGAGCCATCATTCAGTGCCGCCTGCTGGCTCAACAATGTGCTAAGTGTCGGGACTTCTCGGTCATTGGTGCCGAGGCTAATGCTTCTGTGAGGCTCCACGTCTTCTTCGTCGGCAAGCGCTCGGTTCTGCTGGGCGACGGAGCTGGACCGCCGTGCATGTGGGTAGGGGCGAGGAGACAAGGGAATATCTATGGCGCCCCTAGTCCCGCCCATGGTGGCTGGAACACTAGCGGGAACGCCTCCCACCAGGTCGTTCCCGACATCCTGCGTGTCGAGGGTTTCGCGGACGGGTGCCGCGTAGCTGACGCTCGAATTCTCGCTAAGGCGCGAGGGGACGGCCGGCGTGTGTGGCGTGTGAGGGGAGAGCGGCTTTCCAGGTGATGATGAGATCGACATGCCCGGTACGTTGGCCAGTTGGCGACTCGAGGAGCTTGAAGACCGCTGAAGATGCACCGACGAGTTCATCGATTCGGTCAGGGCATTGTTTGACTCCCGCATCAGGTGAAATTTGGACAGCTGCGCATTTGTTCGTTTCGAAGACTCGCCCTTCTTGGACGGCTCGAAACTTTGCAGGGTCCTTTTGCTCTCAAGCATCTTGAGGAAGTCTTGGATGTTGTCATCTTCCGTCTGCAGCGAGCCCGAGCTGCCAACTCCGCCCGCCTCGTTGAGCAAACCGGAGCCGGGCTGCGCCGAAGAAGAGTAAGACTGCTTGCCACTACTCATCTGGTCGTCATCACCGCCGCGGCTTGCACCGCCAAAAGAAGCCCTGCCGCGCCGATGACTGAAGCTGCTGCTGAATCGGTTGGTGGCTGCCGGGCGCGGCGAGCTCGCGGCTGGAGGGATGTCGGCTGCAGCTGGGCCGCCCCGCAAAGATGCCGGCATCCCGGCTGTCAGAGATGATCGGTTCCTGGCCTGGTTCAGGGCACTGCTCAAGCCAGTACCGCGGCCGAGGGAATGGGGTGATGGAGGAGCATCGTGGTCGAGCATTCTGGGCACAGGAGACCCCGAGAGCGAGCCGTGTTTAAACGGCTGGAAGGACAGGCTCGGCCGTCTCGCAGATGCCTGAGAACCTATAAGCGCAGGCCGAATGGGGAGTGAATGAGGTGGGGCCTCCATGCTGGCGGGCCTCGAATCTGATGGCGATGTCGTGTCTGACCCGGGGGCTTTGATGGATTTCAATGCCGATATTGGGCTGGTGCCAAAGGGCCCTTCACCGTGAAAGGTGGACAGACTGCCATATCTCTGTTGGTTGTCCGTCACGTCGAGCCGGAGTCTGTGAGATGGCGCAGAGCCGGGCTCCGTGGCATAGTCAAGCCGTCCGCTACCACCGCGGTGAGGTAATGACGGTTTGAAGAGATCGTCGGAAATGGCCAGCTCGATCTGTGAGCTCAAAAGCGACTCGGTGTCGGCCACGTCAAAGCTGCAGTTGTTCCGGTACGACACCGAAGCAATGAAGCGACCGACGGGCACATCAAGCCCCCCAAAGACGAAGTCGGTCGTGATGTCTCCGTGGCTGCGTTCGGTCAGTGGGGAGCGCAGGGCATCGAAGCGCGAGGACGAGGGCGATTCCTCGGCCGAGACCCGGGCCCGCAGTTGCAACGCGGGATGGATCCCCCGGTTTCTAGTACCCTTGGCCAATTTGCGGGCTGGCAGTATCCCCGTCCCCGAATATATAGAGCGAAATAGCACTATCGCCTTTTTGTAAATGGTGGGGAGCAGAGGTCCAAAGTCGGAGGGCATGTTGCGGGCCGACCCCTTCAGTTCAAAACGCCATCTTTCCAGAATGACGTGTGTGCTCCTGCTTCGCCCATGACGCCCCGAACTGCTTTCGCCGGAGCGCGTGGACCGCATGGCGTCGGCGACATCATGCCGCTTCCCATCCTTGTCAAGAAGGACCAGGCTTTGGCCGCCTTTTAACCGGGATGTGTCGAGGAAGATCTCTACGACCATGGGCAGCGGGCGGTTATCGAAGCCGCCGCATTGCTTGTAGACGCGGAGCTCGTCGCGGAAGTCTTCAATATCGTCGGTCTCTAATTGAAACTGTGGCGGGCCCGAATGAGTGGGTGCCCTGTCCAAGCGGCGCGTGAATGCGAACTTACCCATCGACTGGTCCTCGTCTCGCCGTTGTTCAGAAGAAGAGGGCTCGTTTTAATACGCTCCTGGAGGACTATACTGCTGGCTTTGGCGAACAGGTTCTGGATCGTCCCGTGTTAGCGGTGCGATGGCCGGAGACGGACGAGGACGGCGATTTCAGCGCTAACCTGTATGATCTGGTCCAGCTTCTTGACAGACTCCCTACTCGGGCCAGCGTCGGCCTTGTCCTCGCTGGATTCGGCCCATTGCTCTGAGCCCTGTGCCGTTGCGGACGACCCCCTCCGCGAGTGACCACCAGAGTAAGGACCGTCTCTCGAGTTGTTCGTTCGTGCGGGGTTTGTGGTGGGGGAGGCGGCCGGTGAAGCATCGCGAGGCGGCTGCCGCGGTGTCTGATGCATCGTGGGTGGCTAGTAGGCAGGCAGCTGTCGCAGCCTGGCGAAGCCGTGAAATCGGGTGGTGCGTGTCTCGTGTGCCTCGTGGGCTCGCCGCGGGTCGCTTTCCGAAGCGAAGCGGCTCGGTGGCTGCGTTGGGGGGGGGGGGGGGGGGGGAGGGAAAGTGTTATGGGCGGGTCGAGTTAGTTGGTGAAGGCAGCGTAGACTCGAATCTCGGCATCCATTGTTCGCGGCTTGAGGAGGGCAGGTCCTAGGAGGTTTCTCGGTCCAGTGCTGCAGTAGCTGTGCAGAGCTCCGCACCAGGGGTGGGACAGGGTGGGTGCGGATAGTTGACGCTCCCGCTACGACCGTGTCAATGGTGATGATGCGTATTGGTGGCGGCGGGTGGTGTTTTCCCCCAGAAAGCGGCTCTGCTCCGGGCTACGGATGGCTGCGGAAGCTGGGAAGCTACGCAGATCGGGCCATCGTGTACGGGAGCTCGTGAAACTAGGGTGCCTCTACGGCGCGTGTCACCAAGGCGCGATGTGTCACTGGCGGCCACCTGCACTGGCACGGGCGGAGTGAGGGATGGTCGGAGAGGACGAGGCACGGCGTGTGTGTGGTTATGCGGATGGGCAAAGGGGGGGAGGGAAAAAGACCAGGCGGAAAATCACAGCTCTGGCATCCAGGACGGAGGAGTGGTGGGCAGTATGTAGACAAGAGGTAGTCGGGAAGACAGGCGGACAGGAGGGCTGACTGACAAGATGCAAGGCAGCGTCGATGTGGGTCAGTATGCGTCCGGCAGACCAGATGAGACGAGACGGATCACCGACTTCCACGACCACAGGTCTAGTCAATCAGTCCGGACCAGTCATGGCATGGACGGCATGGGGTGAAGAGTCACTTGTTCGCGAGGCCGGGGGAAGGGCTACTCGTGATCTCCATGCGAGGCACTGCCGTCATCGGTGGTGCTGGCAGTTAAAGTACCCGCTTCTAACGCGAGTGGGCCAAGCTCACAATACATGGATGCGCCTACCTAATTTAGCCCCGTCCTCTGGGGCCCGGGGGGGGGGGGGGAGGTATTGCTTGCGGAGAGGACAGCCAGGGAGGGAGAAATAGAGAGAAAGAGAGGGGAGGGTGTGGGTGAGAAAGAGAGAGAGAGAGAGAGAGAGAGAGAGAGATAAGCATTTCCATTCCCACCCCATTGCCTCCTCCAAGTGCTGATAAGCATGTTCTGTGTCAGGCCCATCAGGGTCTACTACTCCAACTATCAGTCTATCCGTCCGGTATGTCCGTATCAGGACAGCCCGGTCCCCATGTACACCACGCTGTAGACGATCCGGGGACAGCAACTGAGCGAACTCTTCCGTCGTCGTCACCCCCCCCCTTCCCCTTCGGCCCTGGGCCCTTGTGAGGAGGGCGTCGCGGTCTGGCTGCCCCATCGTGACATGTCTCAGCCTGTCCGCTCCACCCTACCAACAGAGCCCAACATGGGAGGGAGAACGCTGCAACTGTAATAAGTATTCGGGTGGTAGGGACGAGGACAAGCGAGACCCATGCGACCGAGTACTGCACTCTCCTCCCGCTATAGGCAGACGGGCAGGCCGGTCACTAGGAGGCAGACAGGCCGCGGACAGGACTCGGCCATGCAGGGGCAGAGACTAAGAGGAAAGATACAACTGGACCGACTACCTCTGTACTCCTGTACCTGCTGATAACGAGGTCCCAGTTCCACCAAAAGAAAGCCATGCAGTGAGAAGCTAGCTCTGTGCTCGTGTTGATGTGTACAAACTCTTTCCGCTTGCCTCCAAGCGAATAGGTGCTGTCTTCCCCTCCACTGTTCCATCTGCATGAAGTGCCTTTAGTATGGATGCATGAAGGTGTTGCGTTGTACATGGTTGGGCCGTTCACAGCAACTATTTCTACCCAGTACAGAGTACTAGTTACCACGATCCGGTGCCATGCACTAGGAACGGGCATCCACTCACGGGCCTGACTGATATGGATGCCAAGTACATCCCTGATACTCGACGTGAACGCGCCAGTCTCGAGGTTGATAACCAGTTCACGCCGTCGTCCGCTTGCCAACCCGCCTCGCATCTTCTGCAGTACCTAGGTAGGTACTTACCTACTTCCTTTGGCCGCTGGTACTTAATCTGGAATACACACAGTAGGCTCGCTGGCAACGGGTGCCGGCTTTTTCTATCCAAATACTTCTTATGCAGAGTAAAGTAGGTAGGTATCTAGGCAATACATGCAGCGTCTACAGCGCCCAACCGAGTGGGCTCGCCAAAGCGAGGCGGCGTCCCCTATTCTGAGCATTCCAAGTCCCAACGCATCCCATGACCCAAGTCGTCATATTCGCTCCCGGCAGCCTCATGCGCACGCCATGCCCGTCTATTGTGCTGCCCGCCTCTCTGTCCCTGGGGCTGACCACAGCATTACCCACCGTTGCGTCAATTGCACTCGACACCAAGAGGCCAAAAGACGCCATCGCACAGATTTCTTGGCCCGAGTTGCGTGCCCACGAATGCCGCTGCCTTGTTCATCGGCATTGCCAAAAGCAATCATGGATATGACGCGACATAGCCAGGCAGCAGGCTATGACCCCAACTGCAACAGGCTGACCTGGCTGTCTGCTTGCCCTGTCAGCCGCGGTCCAGCCGCTCCCGCTCGGATTTCCAAGTTCAGTTTGCCTCTTAACCTGAAAGAGGTATCATGGTAGCTAACCAGTTGCTAGACGATCAGCACCCAGCAAAGCAAACGCTAGGGACCCCGTGCTGTCAACGCTTGCCTCGGGTAAGTACCTATATAAATATTATGTCCTCAACCCGACCACTTCTCATCCGCCCCTGCCACCCACCAAGGCAGACTATACCTGCGTGGAGAAGCCTCCAGATAGGGGTTGGCGATCTTGCCAGCGTACGGGTTGCCCCTAAACCCACAAACAGGTGGTTGCCTCCCCATAACGGCGTGCATGGACAGCCGCACGGCTTCTCGGCCGCGCCAATGAGGACATGGTCTCGGAGCACGCTTTATATTGTGGTCCCTTGAAACGAGTGCGCTCGCGAAGACCTCCCACGAAGGTTGGTAGTGGAGTTCACGGCGCCTCTTGCCAAAACCGAGTCATCGATAGCGACTTCTCGAGGCTTGGCCAGCTGTGAGTCACTCTCCTATGCATGGCCGGCAACTAGGTTGCCTGCAACCTGCCTCAGTGCCACGACCTGGAATCCAGCTGCCCAGCCACGTAATTGCATGTTGATCTCGGGCACATTGTTGCCTGCTCGGCAGCTATGGTACGGCACAGGTTGCTTCAAGCGGATTGTACGAGGGCAAGCCACGCCCCCCAGACGGAACTGGAACGCGCGACATTGGCAGCTGCCTCCTGCTTCGTGTCGAGGAGGGAGAGGGCGCCCAGTGGCTTCAGTTCACATGCAGAAGAATATACGGAGGGGTCGTCGAGCGTTTGCCCGCCTGGGTGCCCATGGCTGCGCTGAAAATGTTGAGTACCGGCCGCTTTCCCCAATCGCACGGTAGGGCGCCTCGACGATAACTACAGGACCGTTGGCGGACCTAGGGCCTCCTGGAGAAGGAGCGCCTGTATCGCAAGGGACTTGTACCCGGGGACGAGGTTAGCAAGTCCCTCGGGCAGTTGTATACCCGGGCCTGCTGGCTTTATAGCTTCAGCTGGATGCAGTTCGCTATGACAATGCGCTTGGTAGGTTATCTGACAACTCGGTTCGATGTTTGGCAGCTGTTTGTCAAGACAGAACGTGGGCTCTCGGGCACCTTTGCACTCGATGCAGGTCTTGCTTGGTAGGCACCAGGCAACATGTCTCGGGTCAGCCCTTGCTTCAGAGCGTGTCGCCCACGAGTCCTCGTCAGGTACGCATGGTTGATCTGCCGTTTAAAAATACCCCAGAAAGCCCAAAACGAGTTGACCGGCTCCCTTGCCGAACTGAGATTTCCTCATTTGGCCAGAGCAGCCAAAATGGACATTCGGCGCGGCCCTTCAAGGTTCGGCTAAGAGGAACGAGCCCAGACAGCTCGAGGGGCCCTCGGGGCCCTCGGGGCCCAAACCACAACGCCCCAATTTTCCAACAGCCGGAGCCTCCAATATCCCGTCCAACGAAACAGCGGCGATTTGCAGATCGAGAAGTGCCGACGGTGCTCCCAAGGGGAGTTTGTCGGGTGCCGTTTTGGGGTGGCATCGTGATCCGCTACCAATGGCATACATACTAGTCAGGCGACGGCAGACTACAACATGCGCTTCCCCGCATGGCCTTTCCCGCCCGCGTGTGGTCTCGGGGAGCCCGCCGGCCGCGGCTTGACTAAATCGAGCAGGTGGTACCGTGTCGTGTCTGGCACGGGCGTCACCTTTGCTCCGGCAGACTGCGCATACGGACGGCAAGCTATTAATTCTCCTCTTTCCTATATGCACCATGTGCGTGTCCGTGGCCGGTCCCCGTGCACCTTGTGATGAGCGGGGGGACAAACCATGTGACAACTCGGGGCTCCTCTCGTCGGGTTTTAATATCGTAAGCCCCGGTTGGCAAAGGTGCGTTTGGCATCGTCCGAGTCCGTTACCGCTCATGCTAAGGCCCTCGGAACGCCTGCGTCTCACTGCTGATCGCGATGGGACACTTTCGGTTCGGTTTCGTCGTCGTTGCCGCCGTCCTGGGCGGCTCCAACGCGGCGTGTCCCGAATACGTGACTTACGCCGCCACTACGCATGCACCCGTCTCGGCGGGACGGTATCGCCTCTCGGCGCAGAGGCCGGACGCTTCATGCAGGACGTTCCACCTCGCCGAGGTCGAGACGGCCATCAACGAGATGAAAGACGCCGTTGCCGACCCGGACCTTTTCCGCCTCTTCGAGAATACCTTCCCAAACACGCTTGATACGACCATCTCCTGGAAGGGGAAGGCCGCGGGCACGACGGACGAAGAGGTATGGCGACCTGCCAGTGCGTGGCATTATGAGGAGAACCACGACGCTGACGGCGTGTAGTTGACCTTCATCGTGACGGGTGATATCACGGCCATGTGGCTGCGAGACAGCGCCAACCAGCTGCGTAGCTACAAGTCGCTGCTGAAAGCCAACGACTCAACCGAATCGCTAGCCTCACTGTATCGAGGGGCCATCAACTTGCAGTCCCGGTACATCAACGAAAGCCCCTACTGCAATGCATTCCAGCCGCCGGCGGAATCGGGCTTGTCGCCGCAGAGAAACGGTGCCGATTCCGACGTGGTCGTGCCGGCCTATGACAAGGATCAGGTGTTCGAATGCAAGTATGAGCTGGACAGCCTGTCGGCATTCCTCCAACTGTCCTTCGACTACCACGACAGGACGCAGGATTCCGCCTTCTTTGGCAAATACCAGTGGGTAGAGGCCGTCGGCACCCTGATGAACGTTACAAAGGGACTGCAGATTGGGACTTACGCCGCCGACGGCCGGGTCAACGCGCTGCCGTATACCTTTCGGCGGATGACGGACTCGGGGTCGGAGACGCTGCTCAACCACGGCGCCGGCTCGCCCGTCAGGGAAGGCACGGGGCTGGTCCGGAGCGCCTTTCGGCCGTCCGACGACGCCACCATCTTCCAACTGTTCATCCCGGCCAACATGATGTTTTCGAGTTACCTGGGCCGCTGCGCCGACATTATGGCCGGGCTCGACGGCGGGCTGGCGGCCCAGATGCGCGACCTGGCCGCGGGCGTGCGCAACGGCATCGAGGCGCACGGCAAGTTCCGCCAGGCCGACTTTGGCGACATCTACGCCTTCGAGATCGACGGCTACGGCTCGGCCCACCTGATGGACGACGCCAACGTGCCGAGCCTGCTGAGCGCACCCATCATCGACTACCTGAACGCCAGCGACGCCACGTACCAGAACACGAGGAAGTTTGCCCTGAGCGTGTCCAACCCGTACTACATGCACGGCCCCGTGATCAATGGGTGAGTTCCTCGAAAGGAGGCTTTGATCTTGTCCCACGGCGGCGGGAAATGCTTCGGCGCGTGCTCTGCTGACACTCACGACCAGGACGGGCGGCCCCCATCAGGGGTTCGGGAAGGCCTGGCCCATGTCCATTATCGCCGCGCTCCTCAGCTCCGACGACGACGACGAGATCGCGACGGGCCTGCGGACGCTGGTGTCGTCAACCAACGGCCTGGGGCTGATACACGAGTCCATCAACACGTTTGACGCGGCCGACTACACGCGGCCGTGGTTCTCGTGGGCCAACGGCCTGTTTGGGCAGTTGCTCGTCGACTTGCGGGAGAGGAAGCCCGCCATTTTGCAGAAGAGTTTCCAGTAATAATCACGGCTTGCCCTGAGTGGGGGCCATGAATCACCACGCGCGAGTACTACGCAACACGTTCCAGTCAAAGACCAAAAGGGTGACATTAGTGAAAACGACGAGACAGCCCTCCCAGCGCACTGCATTTAGGGGGCGGATCACGTATCTAGAAGACGCCCCCGGCGCCGCTACTCGTTAGCCATGGTGTAGGCCGCCGCCGCGCCAGCTCATCTCTGGGTGGGCAGGAAGAGGCGACGGGGCTCATTCGACGCTGCCGAGCTGTCAGCTGCTTCGGCCGGAGGACCGAGTTCCGTGGCTGGACCGTAGACCACCATGCATTCAGCCTGGAGGCCGCCAAGACTCTTTTTTCCTTTCAATGAGACCCCAAGCCAGGCAGACATGCACGTCCGCAAGTCCTTCCTCCGAAGATGATTCGGCCTCTCCCCCCCATTTTCATTGGCGACATGCCCTTGGCGCTCTGGGGGGCCTTTTTCGACAGCGGGCGTCTCGATGATTTTCGCTTGGGGCCCACGAGGGAAAAGCAAATACGGGTGAAAATACTGCTCCCGCGGGCGAGACAGACAATCTCGAGCGAAACCCCGATCGACATTTTGTGCTTCATCTTTTCTTTGTCGCGGGATCCCCCTTTCCAACCGGGAATCGGACGACTGCTCAGCGGCCATCACAGCAGTGGCAGGTCTGGCGACGTATGTGTTTGCTGTAATACCCATGAAAATGTCGCACGCGGGAAGTTCTACCATCGACTATAACCCTCCTGTCCCGTCCGAAGACCCCCGAGGCCGAGTTGAGGATCTTTTCACTTCCTCGCTTTTTGGACCTTCATGTCCATCGCCATGGCGCTTCTCGCGGGCTTTCGTCGGAAGAGGAGAGTTCTTCCCGTCGCGGCTCTCGCGCTCTTCGTGTGGGCCCTGTTCCTCCTGGGTCGCTCTGACGGGCCGCGAGGCCTTCTGCAGATGTTCCAGGGGACATCGGAATCGAGCTACGATGTGTTGGAATATGTCAACCCACTCATAGGGACCACCAACGGAGGCAGGTTGGCCCGCGCGTGTACGGGTAAAGACCGCTAACAATGACGCCAGGCCATGTTTTCCCGGGAGCCACTCTGCCCTACGGTATGAGAAGCTGCCCTGTATCGCCTAGGAGACGGTGCTAACGGCGAGTAGGCATGGCGAAGGCGGTGGCTGATGTCGAGAACGGGGCTGAGAATGCGGCTGGTTTCGTGTCCGACGACTCCAAAATCATTGGCTTCTCGCACCTCCATGATTCCGGTAAGGAGCACGTTCCCGATGGCAGCTTGTTGCCATGGCATTGTGCTGATTAAGATGTACCAGGAACGGGAGGAGTATGTCCCCGAGGGATTCGGGTGAAAGACCGACTAACAGTAAACAGTCGCCCTCCCTCGGCAACTTTCCCCTGTTTGCCCACGCCGGGTGTCCGGAGGACGACTACCGCCAATGCAACTTCAGCAGGCCAACGCGGGCGCTTCCTCGGGCGGCCAACTCGACGACTGCCCGCGCGGGATATTTCTCGATTGAACTGAGCGACTCGATTCTCTACGAAATGACGACATCCATGCACACCGCCCTGTACAGGATCAGCTTCCCACCGGGGAAGAGCGTACGCGTCGGAGACGACATGGTCCCCAGCAGCCCCCTCGTTCTGTTCGACCTGACGGATCTTGGCGGCGGCCGGCGCAACGGAAACATGCAGGTCGACGGGGCCACGGGCCGCATCATGGGGAGCGGGACTTTCCTCCCGTCCTTTGGCACGGGTTCCTACCAGGCGCACTTCTGTGCCGACTTCCGGGGGGCCAAGCTCCGGCGGACGGGGACGTTCCAAGGTAACGAAGCGAACGAGACGGCCCGGGCGGCGGACGGCGGCGGCGGCGGCGGCGGCGGCTCGACGGGCGCGTTTGTGCAGTTCGAGGGGGCGCGGCGGAGGAACAAGCTGATGGTGCGGGTGGGCCTGTCGTTCGTGTCGGCAGCGCAGGCGTGCGGGAACGGCGAGGCCGAGATGGCCGACTTCGACTTCGAGGCGACGGTGCGGGCGAGCGAGCAGGCGTGGCGCGGCAAACTGCAGGGGGCCGTCGCCGTGGACGCGAGCGGCGTCGACGCGGGCCGGCTTACGACGTTCTGGTCCGGTCTGTACCGGACCTTCCTGTCGCCGCAGGACTACACGGGCGAGAACACGCTGTGGCGGTCGGACGAGCCCTACTTCGACTCCTTCTACTGCATCTGGGACAGCTTCCGGGCGCAGCACCCGCTGCTGACGCTGCTGGACCCGGCGGCGCAGACGCGCATGGTGCGCTCGCTGCTCGACACGTACCGCCACGAGGGCAAGCTGCCCGACTGCCGCATGAGCTTCTCGCCCGGCTTCACCCAGGGCGGCTCCAACGCCGACGTCGTGCTCGCCGACGCCTACGTCAAGGGCCTCGCCGGCGGCATCGATTGGCGCCTCGCCTACGAGGCCGTCGTGTCCGACGCCGAGGACGAGCCGGCCGTTTGGACCACGGCCGGCCGCGGCAACCTCGAGAGCTGGAAGACGTTTGGTTTCATCCCCGTCGACGACGTCGACCGGAACGGCACCGGCATGGGCGCGCGGTAAGCCACTCTTCGCGAAGCTCGCGTTTGCCCCTGGCTCTGCGCGAGCGTCGGGGAACTCTTCCTTCCCCCGTACTTGCCCGGGCCGATGCGCCCCCAAGAGGCCACGGCATCGTCCCCCGAGCCCCCCCCCCCCCCCCCTTTTTTTTTTTCCGGAAAGAGACTGACGCCCCAGCGACACACAGGACCGTCTCGCGCACCATGGAGTACGCGTACGACGACTTCGCCGTTTCGCAGCTAGCGCGGGGGCTGGGCCACGGGGCCGAGGCGGCCAAGTACCGCGAGCGCAGCCACAACTGGAAGAACCTGTACGACCCGGACGGCGAGGACCGGTACGTCGACGACACCGGGGCGGCGCGCGGCGGCCG
The DNA here is from genome assembly GCA_018287875.1 of Nigrospora sphaerica. Classification (NCBI taxonomy): domain Eukaryota; kingdom Fungi; phylum Ascomycota; class Sordariomycetes; order Amphisphaeriales; family Apiosporaceae; genus Nigrospora; species Nigrospora sphaerica. The sequence continues at coordinate 2,333,956 of JAGVVL010000017.1, forward strand.
GTTCCGCGGCTTCGTGCAGCCGCGCCTGCGCAACGGCACCTTTGCGCACCAGCCCGCCCGCCTCTGCAGCCCGGGCTACGAGATGCACGCCTGCTACTTGGACACGCGCCACGACACGTACGAGGGCAGCCCTTGGCTCTACACCTTCTACGTGCCCCACGACATGGCCGCCCTCATCTCCCTGCTCGGCGGCCGCCAGCCCTTTGTCGAGCGCCTGCAATACTTTCATGCCGCCGGCATCATCTGTGCGTGACCTGTCTAGTTTTCTTGTTTTACTTCCCCTTTCTTTTCTTTTTCGGCTCACCCGGTCCCTCTTCGCTCGCTTGGCACACGCGGGGTGGGGGCGAGGGAAGGGGCTTCGGCTGGATTCGGACGTGACAGGTGTTTCAACACGGCATGTAACGGTCCCTATACTGACGCCCGCTATTGCTTTGCAGACATGGGAAATGAGCAATCTTTCCTGCCGACTTACCAGTTTCACTACGGCGGCCGGCCGGCCCTCAGCACCTACTGGCTGCACCGGTACATACCCAGCCAGTTCAACAGCAGCATCAACGGCATCCCGGGCAACGACGACTGTGCCATGGGCGCCTTTACGGGCTTTGCCTTCATGGGTAAGCGTGAACCCCCTCTCCCCCCTGCTGTCCCCCCTTTTCCCCTTTCGGTCCGTACGTCGTAACGACGGGGGGGGTTTACCGCCGAGCCCAAACTCTCCTTTCCTCCCCCCTCGCTCACGCCCACCTAGGTTTCTTCCCCGTGGCCGGGCAGGACGTTTACCTCCTGACGGCGCCCATGTTCCGCGAGGTGCGGCTCCGGACGCCGTCGGGCAGGCCGGCCGTCATCCGCAACCTCAACTTCGACCCCGCCTACCGGGCCGTGTACATCCAGAGCGCCCGGCTCAACGGCCAGCCCTACACGCGCAACTGGATCACGCACGACTTCTTCCGCAACGGCGGCCTCCTCGAGTTCGTCCTCGGCAAAAAGGAAAGCACATGGGGCACGCGGGACCAGGACCTACCCCCGAGTCTCTCCACCGCCTGAGCAGGAAGGAGGGGCGGCGGTGAGGCGGGAAGGCGGGAAGGAGGGCGCCTCGTCACGAAGAGAGAGGGGCAACGGGAGGAAACGGGAGAAGGTCCGTAGTCAATCAGGACATTAAAACTTTGCATATAAAACAAACGCTCGGCCCCGCCACGGAGGCCGGCAGGCTCGACGGGTATATCTCCCAGTGTACAGAAAATCAGGTTTATTTCTTTTTTCCCACCCCTTGCTAGGGTCTCTAGAAGCCGCGGTTCGAGGGCGGCGACGTGGCGTAGGCGGCATAGTCGGCATCGACCGGATGTTGGGCGAGGCCGCGTTCCTCGACGCGCCACGTGGTTTCGACCTTGACACCGCCACCCGGCGGAGTGCGGCGCTGCTGGTGGTGCTGCGGCGGCGCCGGGGCGGGGGCGCCGGCGACGGCGACGGGTTGCAGCTGGATCTCGGAGGCGTCGTCGGCGAGCTCGTCGAAGCCCTGGCTGCGCGACGGCTTGTCGCCCTTGGTCGAGAACTTGTAACCCGACGCCTCGGGCCGGGACCGGTTGCTCGAGCCGAAGGTGCCGCGGAAGAGGGGCCGCAGGAACGGCACGCACGCCAGCGACACGGCCACGCCGATCTCGACCGTCGAGAATAAAAAGGCGAGCAGGCCGGTGCCCGTCGGGTTCGTCGCGTCCAGCCCAGGAAGGAGCGTCTGGCGGAAGATGGTGACGCCGCACGTTCTGCGGAAAAGAAAACACCTCTTGTTAGCATCGAACGGGCCCTCGGACTTCCCCCTCTTTCTCGCGCTGAACCAAGTTGGGGGGGGTTCCTCGCCTGAGGCGTGACTTACATGAAGCCGACACTGAACATGAGGACGAGGACAATCTTCTTCCGCATCGCCATCTGCAGGTTGTAGACGAAGGGCAGGGGCAGGAGCAGGATGACGACGTCGCTGACGACGTTGATGGCGCTCAGCCACTCGTAGTAGACCTTGACGTCGCCACAGCTGCCGTCAATCTCGCCGCGCCAGTCGTAGTTCTTGGCGTAGGGGCGGCAGATGGCCAGGCCCGTAATGAAGCCGCTTACGTTGTACATGACAACAAAGGCGCTGACGATGCGCACCGAGAGGATCATGTTGCGGACCGGCATGAGCGTCGAATACATGAGCAGAACCGAGAGCTTGCTGGTGAGCACGCAGCAGTTCCACAGAAGCGGCCACGAGGCCATGCACTGTCCGGGTACACCGTGTCAGCCGGAAGGCCCCCTCGTACACTCCCCAAGCGGTGGCGGCGCCCGATCACGGGGCGCCGCTCGGCCACCTCCGTGAATGGCGGGAAACGTACCTTGAAGAAGACGGTGAGCGCGTCGGGGCCGAATCTCTCCATGATGACGGGCAGGTCGAAAGTAAAGCCACCCTGGAACACCATGAAGAAATCGACGATGCACAAGGCGAGCACGAAGACCTATTCCAACGGAAGCCGACTTTGTCAGCACCCTGGCCACGAATATACCCGAGACGGCCGTCGCCACGCATCGTGTGGCGCGTAAGGGACAGACTTACCATGGCGGCGGCTATGCAGTAGTCACTCGCGTCGAGGGGCGCACTCGAGAACCTTGACCGAGCAATGAAGCGCAGGACGACCAGAGACGTGGGGATGACGATGGTTAAGACGCAAGTCACAATCATCCAGATCTGGCCCGAGTGGACAATGGGGATGGACTCGTAGGTCCGCACCTTGGTGCTGGCAGGCTGGGAGGCCATGATGACGAACGATTCGGAGGTGAAGAAGGAATCCGAGGCGGGAATTAAGGAACAAAGCGTAGACGGCCGCTGCAGAACCGTCTGGCGGGTTGGCAAATGAGTGACGGGAGTGGGTGGCGTATAATATGATTCGAAACCAGTTCGAGCAGAGAAAGTCGAGTGCTCTTGGCCACTAGCGAGCAACTCGGAAAGCCTATTCGACAAACGATGGAGTGCCTCTGCTTCCTATTCCAGATATATGTATCCGAGCAAGTAGGCCGGGATAACAATAAGGCCCCCGAAGAATAACGCTGACTGTACCGCCGTACTCGAGGTGTGAGGCTCGGCCAAGAGGCGCATGGCCATCCGGCTGCTACGATCATTCGATCCGACCCCGGAGTAAAAGAGCCCCAAATGAAGATCCCCACCAATGCAGCAAACGATTCCATGCACTGGGGGGGGCATCCTGACCTCGTCTCGCCGGATATCGCGCCGGCCGCCACACCCAGGACACCTATGCGGCCGACAAGCGAGAGCCACAACCGGCTGCCGGCGAGCATGCAGGCACGAGACAGAATGGCACACCGGAGCAAGTACTTTCTCGTCGTCCATCTCCCCTCTCGTCCCACTTTCGTGTGTGTCGCGTGGGGGGGCAAGACTTGAGTTGAGACGGTCCCGCATTGGCTCGGTTATCAAGACTCGGGTCTGCTCGCCCGTCCTCGCTCAAGGTCGATCATTTACCACAGAGGGGCAATGTAACCGGCGGGTCCCTGGGCAGGGCAATAAGGTTCGGAGGAAGAAATGCTGTCTCCGTCTCTCAAACGTTCATTCTTCTCTCTTGCAATGGGGCCGCCTTGCCACAACCCACTCACTGCCTGTGCTGGCGGCGAGTTTTGCGGATGTGGATCGCCTCGTTTTCATTTGCGGTAACTGATCGGTCTAGTATGCACACAACCCAGCTGGTGAGCACGGACTGATGGGCGACGGAAGGAGATTTAGTCCCGGAAAACGGGCCCCCTCAGGATCCCTTGTCTGTCAGTTATGTATAGTTCTCGTACGATTCGGGCATCGGCCGGGGACACAGAATGGAGCAGAGCCGTTAGTCTAACCAGGCCAAGACGACCAATGCCGTCTGTCGGCCGCCCTGCCCAGCCTTGAGGCCCCCCTTTGCCCATTCTCGCTACCGCCCGGCGCTCTGTGGACGAGACGGTGGCGTTCCGCGAATAAACTGGTCACGTTGTGACAGCAGCCAGGCAGTGCCAGCACCCTTCCCGCCGGTGACCTCACCAACGGGCGATGCAACATGGCCGCCCTTGTGATTCGCTGTGCTCCAGGGGTGCGTGGTGTTGGCTAAGGCCGATATGTCGTTGGTCGGCAGGACCGGCGCGATGTGCGCGATGTGTCAGATCTGGCGCGGTATAGCCGTCTTCTATGCAGTGAATTGTGTTACAATGCTACCCAGGCGACCAGGCCGCCGCCGCGCTGGGCAGGCTGGTTGGTAGGGCAGGAGGGTAAATGGTAGGGCCAAGCAAGGGAGGCCGTGGGGCCGCTGGGTGTTTGCTTGGTTCCATGGAATTTCCGTGCCAAGTGCCCACTGGAGATACAACGGCAAGTGGGCCGTTAGGGGGCCGTACTGGCATCGTGAGTGCCGGGCCCCGCCAACGTCCCATTGATCACTAGTTGACTGGCTGACCAGGTTGGCCATCTCCACTGCCGTCAAGTTTCGAAACCGACGTTTCTGACTCGCAAGCGGTATGCCCACGGTGTCAGCAACCCCAGTCGTGCTGGTCTTTGCTGACCCTGCCGGTTGCCCAACGGCCGACTGGCCGGTCCTGGCGTCTGATACGACTGTATAGAAGTGTGAATAATTGCCTCTGCTGTACCACAACAGGGATGTCCTTGGGAGCCCTCTACTAGAGTTTCTCTGGAACCCCGTCCTTCCCCCCCGGACCTGGTAGCCGTTGTGTGCCTATCTCTGTTAGCTTTCATATGCAACAGAAAAGGGGGATATGCAGTGGAGCGAAGGGCGGTATTCAGAGGGCGCGTTATGCCCGTCGTCAATGCGCCGTGCTGTACACACGCCAGCGTGAACCTCCTGACGAGGGAGAATCGATAGCTATAAGTCTGGCCCCTGGGTAGCACGGTGAATAAGGGAGTCAGAAGAATCCGAACCCGAGCATTTCTCCACACGCGCGCCCCTTCGCTGTACGACATATGACCATAAATTACCACGCGCTTCATACCGAACCGCAAATCAGCAAATTTAGTCGCGTGGCAAGCGAGACCAGAGAAGGCAACCCACCGGAAGAGCAAATATGGGCTCAGAACGCAAAGTCGTGCTCATCACGGGCGGCACCGTGAGTATTTGCGCCTGGCCTACCGCACCCCCCCCCCCGGTGATGTCGCTGACTCGGTGAATCTCACGATAGAGTGGCATTGGCCGTGACCTGGCCCACCGCCTCCATGCCCGTGGCTACAGCGTCGCCCTGACCGGCCGGCGGGTGAAGGAGGGCGAGGAGCTGGCGGCGTCGCTCGACCCTGAGGGCAAGACGACGCTCTTTGCCGAGTGCCACGTCGAGTCCTACGACTCGCAGGTGGCAGTCTTCAAGGCCGTCTGGGCCAAATGGGGCCGCATTGACGCCCTCATAGCCAACGCGGGCATCGTGGACAAGGGGTCACGGTACAACCTGGCGCGGCGCTCGGCGTCGGTCGACGACGTGCCGCCGTGCCCGGACCTAAGCTGCACCGACGCCGACTTCAAGGGCGTCGTGTATGGCACCGAGCTGTTCACGCATTACATGCGACACAACCCGCCGGGCGTGCAGGGCAAGATCATCGTCACGGGCAGCATCGTGGCCATCTACCCGTGCCCGACGTTCCCCGAGTACGGCTCGGTCAAGGCGGCGGCGCTGAGCTGGGTGCGCGTCATGGCGCCTATCCTGCTGCACAAGGAGAACATTACCATCAACACGGTGCTGCCCAACGCCTACGACACGGGCATCATGCCCGACTTCAAGGAGGCCTACCTCGACGAGCACCTGACGCAGAAGGAGTGCCTCATGTCGGCCTATGACGTCTTCCTCGAGGACGCCTCCCACACCAAGACAGGCCAGGCCATCGAGACGGCCTACGACTCGCACTACTATCACGACGTGCCCGAGTATAAGAGCGGCATCGTGATTGAGCGCACCGACAAGGTGTACGAGCCCTGGTTCGAGTGGATGCACGGCGAGAGGAGCAACTTGGAATCGGCGTACAAGGAACCGCTGCGGGTCGTCCCCAAATAAATAGAACGTACTGCGAACACGCCGGGCGCAAGCGGGCGGGCGTGCTGGAATCACAAGAACTTTATATCCCCTGGAACGAATTCGGGACCGTGAGGTGAAGATGGGCGAGAGAAAGATGTAACCGTGCGATGCCTGAACCAGAGGACACTAGGGTAATGCAATGACGTCACGTGACTTGGCGTTAACCGCGACATCCGTCTCGCGCCTGCTTGCGAGGGAACACGACCTCACCATTCATTTTGTACGTAGAACTTTCTGCCTGTTCTTTCTTTGTTTCGTTCGTCCGCGAGAAGAATGCCCGCTAGGACCGCGACCCACGGGGCATCAACGCCTCCAGCAACCGTAGGCCGGCGGCGCTCGACCCGCATAGGCTCGACCGGCAAGACAAGTCGGTACTTTGAGCAGGATGACGTAGACGACGACGAAGAAGACGCGCCGGCGCCGCGGCGCGCCAAAGGCAAAAAGCGCGCCGCGACCTCGGAGGACAGCGACGACGAGGTGAACGGCGCGCAGCTGAGCGAGGGATCCGAAGACGCCGACTCGGCCGGTGACGGCCCCGAGGCGGCGCCCCCGTCGCGGAAGAGGGGCCGGGGCCGCCCGGCCAAGGCCACGCCCAACAAGAAGGCGAAGCCCGCCAAAGTCGTCACGGACAACGACTCCGAGGACCCCGTGCCGCGCAAGAGGGGGCGTCCGGCTAAAGCGGCCGCTAATGCGGCCGCCAAGAAGCAGCCCAAGGCGGCGGGGGAGGACGACGAGGACGAGTCCGACGAAGAGAACCGCATCACGTTCGAGCCTCTCCCGCAGCTGCGCGATGCGGGCGGCGTTGCCTACGAGGATACCAAGCTGCACCCCAACACGCTGGCTTTCCTCAAGGACCTCAAAGCCAACAACAAGAGGTCGTGGTTGAAAGGTACGAGCTATTGGCGTCGCCTTGAACTTCGCCGGCGGCCCTGCTAAACGCCCTGGTCACCCCCCCATATCTAGCGCGCGACCCTGAGTACCGAAGATCTCTCAAAGACTGGGAAACGTTTGTGGAAACACTCACAGAGAAGATCATCGAGGCCGACGAGACCGTGCCCGAATTGCCACTTAAAGATGTGATCTTCCGCATCTATCGGGATATCCGATTCTCTAAGGACCCCACGCCGTACAAGGTGAGCCACCCGCTGCTCCACGAACCTCGCTCCCTTATCTTATGGCTTGGACGGAATCGTCAAGAAGACCTGTGGTTCCTCCATGCTAATCGGCCAAACCTCTCCCCTTTTCCAGCCCCACTACTCAGCAGCCTGGTAAACTCGGAACCCCCCTGGGAACAACATCCCGCCTCCCCTCTCTGTATTGGTACTTGGCTCAGTGACTTTTACCCGCGCAGGTCGAGGACGGGCCGCAAGGGCCCCTACGCCTGCTACTACGTGCACTGTGAGCCGGGCCGCTGCTTCGTGGGCGGCGGGCTGTGGCACCCGGACAAGACGGCGCTGGCGCGGCTGCGCGCCAGCATCGACGAGCGACCGCGGCGGCTGCGGCGTGTCCTCGTCGCCGACGGCTTCCGCGCCACCTTCCTGCCCCGCGCCCGCGCCGGCGACGAGCGCGCCGCCCTCGCCGCCTTCGCCGCCGCCAACCGCGACGGCGCCCTCAAGACGCGACCCCAGGGCTTCCACCCCGAGCACCGCGACATCGAGCTGCTGAAGCTGCGCAACTTCACCGTCAGCAAGACGCTCCGCGACGCCGACCTGACGGCCCACGACGCCCAGGACAAAATCATGGATATCGTGCGCGCCATGGTGGACTTCGTGAGCGCTCGCCCCTCCCCGCCGGGGCCCCTGGCCCCCTCTCCCGGTCTCCCTGTCTCTAACGCGCGAGTCCGCAGATCACATATCTGAATCGGGTGGTTATGCCCGACCCCGGCGAGGACTCGTCGTCGGGCGAGGACGAGGAGGTAAACGGCTCCGCTGGCGACGAAGAAGACGAGGATGCGGCGTAGGGCAGTGGCGACAGATGCCAACCGACTTGGGTCGGACCCGGGGCGCTGACTCCGCCATACCTGTCCTCTTGCCATCCATTCCGCGGCTGCGCAACTCGGGCCCCGTCGTCGGGTTTCGACCATCTAAGTCACGCCTGTACGGGTTACGTAAGAGCATTGGCGTGTTGCTGATCACCAGGAGGGGCGGCGGAGCACATGGACGCTTGTAAAGGTTAATTGAATAAGGCGCAGATCTCGTGGGCATTGCAAACGTGTACAGCATTGTGAGCCCCTCCCTCCTCCTCCCTCCCCCTTGTGACACCATCCCACATCATAGTAGTCCTCTTGCCTTGGCCCTCCACCAGGCCGGAATGCAAACAGATAGCTCTGCTTTGTGTCTCCAGTGGCCCCTGATGGTTTCTTCGGTGCGATCTACGTATTGTACATATCCCCTCCCCACCGACGACCCAATCACCACGGACTGGCGCCCCCAAGTTGCGTGCCAGTTGATCCCTCCGCTGCCCGCTGAACCAACAAATTTAAATGTTCGGTTCTGCAATGGGCCACCAAACGGTCCCCGTCTGGACCAATTCGGCTTGCAGCCGTATGATCTTTCCGTATCCGGCGGCTGAGGCGAGCTACCTGAGAACCAGTTCGTTTTCGTTAGCAAGCACAAGGCTGTGTGCGGTTCGTGAATCTTGGTTCCTATAGGACCGGATCGTCATGGGCATTTACGGTTGCTGGTGCTCATGAAATTCCGTGGGCACGGAGCCTGGCTTTTCCCATGCCGGCAGCCGACAGATATGGTAGATGGTGGAGTACGTTGGGCCGTGTATAACAAGAGCGCATCGAAAAAGAAACGACGCTGTGGCACTGAATAGCCAATACGTCTAGCCGCATTTCCAAAGGGTAAAAACCCCTTGGGGGCCTTAACCAAGTCCGGCGGTGGAAGCCAATCTACTCAGCGGCGTGCGGTCGCGGGGCTTCTCCAGCAGATCGGCGTAGCCGTCGAGACCATTTCCGATGACCTTCACAATATCGAAGATGTGACTGCTCTTGAATGTCTCGGCCCACAGCCGCGTGACAGCAGCCGCGAGCTGCCTGAGCTTTGTGCCGTCGTTGACAGCCATCTCCATGTGCGACGGGTGGCCCGAAGCGCCGGCCGACAGCGACGGATCGATAGGCACAGCAAATTCCGTCTCGTCGAGCATGCGCCGGAGCATCTCGAGAAGGTTACGCTCGTCGGGAGACGGCGGCGGGTCGCTGGGGCCAATCGACGCCAGCGTCGTCAGCCACTTGGAGAGCAGAATGGCACATTCGAGATTACACACTATGGCAGAGTCAGCCTCATGTACGCCAGTAAGATGAACCATGGGTTTGGCTCACGGGAATGCTGGATGCTCCAGTCTGTGGACTTCCGCCGGGCCACGTAATTCACGCCCAATCTGACCAACATCGACAGGGCATGGATGGCCTGCAACACCGCACGGTTGAGGTTAACGGTACGGTTTAGATACGGCGCATCGTTGAAGGCCGCTGCGATCTGGCCTGCATCGCGCGTCTCCAAAGTCCTACTGGGGCTCAGGTCGGTGTACAACCGAATCGACGCCAGCCGCCAGAGCGCTGTCGAGTTGTATGCCACGGAGCTGCCCGGAAAAGACTCGCTACCGACCTGTTGACCGATCTCGGCCGCCCGCGCTTGGTGTTGCTCGAAGCTCATCTGCCAGATCCGCAGAGCCTGCACCACGAGTTCCTCGTGGTTATGACTCGTCCAGCGTGTATGGTCGTCACAGGGGGGCAAACTGAAGCACGTCTGCTTGAGAAGGAATATGTGCTGAAGCAACGCGTGAATCAGACCATAGTTCCCCAGAGAAGACATGAACGCCGGCGGTCCCTGAGCAGGCCGGCTGAAAAGCCTCGAGAAGGCGTCTTGGAGAGAGATGTCCATGCTGGGGAAGGCGTGCCGCGCCTCCTGCCACTGCCATGCCGTCTCTGCGCTCCAAAGCTTGGAAGAGTGCGGGAGGTAAATGGTGAGTTCAGAAGTGAGTAAGAGCGGCGGCATGTTGTAGGCAATGCTACACAAGTTAAAGAAACAATACGTTATTAGTTTCGTGCGGTTCGCGCCCTCGATGCGAATCCATGCCTCCCAATCGGCCGTTTGTGTTGATTCTGCCAGGAAACCCTCGGCACGAACAAGCAATGCGAGCAGGCTCTGCAGGGACAAGGCCTCGTGAAGGATCGCTCTGGCTCCCCACAATCCAACTGCAAACAGCAGCAAAATTGCTTGGAGGGTCTCCATGCGGGACTGCGGAGTGTTCGGCGAACTGGCCAGAACCAACGTTAGCCTTGGTGGTGAGGTTTGACATGATACTTACTATGGTTCGCGATGTGTATCTTGCGTCATGGGCCTCTCTTGTTGGACGGAGCTGAATGAGTGCCGAAAGCCGTGGCTCGGCGAAGGTCGGGTCGAGTGCGGGCTATAGGCTGCCGGCGTGGGCAGTAGGCCGTGGATCTCGTGGCTGTTCCGTCTCCTGATCTGTTCCATGGCGACCGCTCGTGCAGCATACCACAGGGCATTGCCGCGGTGGTTTTCGAACCGGTGTTGGGCCCCCACAGCGAGGATGGCCAGCAGTAGTTCGGGAGATAGATCAACAACGGATATGGTCGGTAGATGAAGGATAGGCAAATGCTCGTGAAACCCGCTGACATATCCATCAAGGAATCTCGTCAGGGTGTGGCGAGAAGGAAAAACAAAGTCGTTGGGTAGGACCGAAGAAAATTCATCTAGTCGGTTTTTGATAACGGTATGGTCCATAGCCGAGATCTTCAGCGGCGCCGGCCTCGTCGATTCTTCATGCCCCCGGCCGTCTGGCACCTCTCTGCCATCCGGTTGTAAGGATGGAAAGCGCGAGGGGAATTGCGACGACGGCTTGGACGGGCCTCTTGGTATGTATCCCGGTTGCCGTGACCAGAGGCCAAAATTCTGCTCTGTCTCGAACGCCTGGGGCAGCAAATGCGATGACGATGCAAAATCGTCCAAGAACATATTATAATCGTCGTAGGCGGGCGGTTGCTCCGGAGGTGGAAACCCAACAGACATTGACGCCGTCTCTTGTTGTTCCCTTGCCCGATCACCAAACGCCATGCCGTTCTCATACGGTTTGATGCGAGACAGGCCCCCTGGCTGGCCCATCTCGGCCATCATGGGCTGCATAGAGTTTACTTCGCTCGCCGAAGCAATCTGCGTCGCTGCATCGGACAGCAGGTCCAGGTTGCATGCCGCGGCCCTGACAGGCTGTCGCGGGTCCGGCGGCAGCGTAGGCACAGCCATGGGTTCAGCATGGTATTGTTGAGCATGAACACGGGGTATGGTCATCTCGGGGCTGACATGCGCTTCCCCTGTCATCTGATGCTCAACGGCGGAGGCGGTCGACGGCTTCCTTGGTCTGTTTCCATCCTTGTTTGAGCCTTCATTGAGATGAACCAGCTTCTCGTGACGAACGAGGAGATCCCTGATGTCCATATCAGCATGTTTCCTTACCGATGGCGCATCGAAGGTGGCACAACGCGGTATTATACACACGCTGCTTAGAAACGAAGAGAACCCGCCGGAGGGTACGAGAAGAGGGACAGTCAGTAGTCCCACGAAAGGATTCAAGATGATTCCGATGTCCGGTGCTTCACGGTGACACGTGCAGAAGTAAATGGTGCAATGAAAAATTGCAACTAACCTGCGGCCAAAGGTCTTCCCACAGCGAGCCCACCCACAGGAAAAAGGCTTCTCTTTAGTATCTGGAAGTAAACAAAAGGCTTGGGGTCAGCAAAACACGCGCCAGAGTTGGCAATTGGGGGAAGAGGAGGGGGGGGGGTTCGGTTACGGGTCCTCTCATGTCGTTGAACATGCTCCACACGCCTGTTGAATAAAGATGTAAGCCGAAAGCGCATATGAACCGGACGGGCTCAGGGCCTCCCCACCTAAAGCGTTTGCTGCAGTACTTGCATGGTAAGGTTTTCGGCTTCTGCTGGCGGATCTCCATGTTCTCGTCACCATGAGCCGGAAGCACAGCCGTCTCCATCGACTGTATTGACTGCATAATGCCAGGCGGGAGCGTTAAGCACCCGGAGGAGAGTGTCGAGGGGCTTTGTGAGGAACGATGAGAGTAAAGGAGCGGTAGAGAGTCAAGCACCACAGCCACGGGGTGGGGGGAGGGGAAACGGTCGAGGGACCGGGTGTTGAGCCGAAACAAGCAATCCTGTTGCGGGGTGGACACGATTGACGGATGAATTCATCAACGAGATGGAGAATGGTAACAGGGGCAAACTGATCGGGGCGGGAGCGCGGCAACTAAGTTAGACTTCCGGCGCTGCTGCTGCTACCATTACTCCAACCCGTCAGTTGCTGGCGATAATGGCGATGCCGATAGAGCAGCGCTCGCCTCTATCTCCCCTCACCAGGCTTCCGTGTATCTCTGCCCCTCTAGGTCGTACCAGGCGGGGGCTCCTAGGCCGTGAGACGAAAAGGTCGAGGTGTAGTTGGCCGACAAGCGGGGAAGAGGTCAAAGGGCGACTGACGTCGTCGGTGCAATGCGGTGAGTGCGAGCGTGTGTGTGTCTGTGTAAGGCAAGCAAGTGGTAAGTATGTACGCGTTGAGCGTAAGCGCACGTCCTGCGCGGAGGCTGCAGCCGCCGGGCCTTGGTTGTCGGAATATAGCGCCCCCCGTCGTCTTCGAAACGGGCGCACGTGGGAGAGAACGCGCGCGCGGGCCAGAAAGAGAGAGAAAGAGGCGACTCAACTAGGCGATAAATAGCCTAGAGTTGCCTCCGGCTTCGAAGAGGGAGAGAAGACGAATAGGCTCCGAAGAGAATCGGCCGGTGTTGCCACCAAGACGTGCTGGTTTCTTGTGCACAGTGTGTCTCACAGCAACCCAGGACCCGAGAGCGGCGGCGGTTCACAAACCGGGCACCGATGTAAAGGCAAGCAAAATTCGGTAGGCAGCGAACGGGATTGGGCAAATACGACAGCGGTCACAATGAGGAGTGAGGGGGTGGGCAATCAAGACAGACCCGGGCAGAAAGAAGAAATGCGGAGATGGAGGAGAAAGAGGAGGAGATACCACTGAATGACATGGATGGTTGAGCCTTGAAGCTTGACCAGCCCAGCCCGTCCAGCTGGTGAAGTGTCAAAAAGTGGCACCCAATCAGTCGAAACGTCAACACGGACTGGTTACTCGAAAGCTAGCCAAGCTATTATCCATCTCTCTGGTGGACTGCGGCTGTTTTCTTCTTGGCCGGCGAGCCATTAGGCTAGATAGGCCAGGTCAGGTAGGCGGGCAACGACCAGGGCGGGGAAGCATTGGGAGCCGGCTCGAGATCCATAATGGAAACGCGGAGAGGCAAGAGATAGATGGGAGGTGATCTGTGTACCTCGGGAACCCCAGACCCATTTGTTTCCCCCCCAGCCTGTTGTTTGGCGGCTGCATCTCCGCATTGGAGAAGCAAATGGAGGTCCGGGGCAGGTGAGTGTGGGGGGCGCAAACAAAGGCGGGGAAGCCCACGGGCCCTGCCCATCCTCCGTCCTTTTGCACACGTACAACTAAATCAGCCTGCATAGCTCGCATGGATCCTGCTCTGCTGAGGTCACCTCGGTCCAGTAGGAACGTGTAGCTAGAGTAGGATGGCCATGCCGTGCGAGCCTGTTCACTGGTGCTGTCGCAGAATCTGGGAGGACCCTTTCCACCGCAGGCTCGCCTGGGTTACGCAAACGCAGGACCCGGGAGCGGCGGAATATAAACAGCCGCTGTCGATTGTGGACGGCGGACGGCTCCGGTGACAGTCGAACCACACGAAACCGACGGTCATCACATCTCCTCCGCGTGGGCAGCCGCCGCTCACCTGCCGACTTGCATTCGAGTTATTGCAGATCATCTATCTGCTGTGCGTCCTTGGCTCTGGGCCGCGGAAAGACGAAGGCCGGGGGAAATCAAGAAGAGGCGACACCGAACAGGGGATAACCTGGGGAAGACCCAACTTGCCAAGCTGAGCCCCGGAGAGTCCAGTTCGCCATGTGGGCCAACGACATCAGACCGATTGGATTTACCTCGGCCGTGTGAGCAGCAGCAGCCGGAAGAAGAGCATGGGCCGAAAGGAAGACCGGCGCGTAAGGCCAGAAAACAAAGAAGGAGCAGGACAGGGTAGCGTGACGATAAGAGAGAGACATAATGGAACAACGACGATTCGTTGCGTGTTCTATAGTCGGGAGCAAGTAAGCAAGCAACTCGCGAAAAAGGAAAACGGACGGCAACGAGGAGACCGTGCCCAAAACGGCAATAGCGGGCATCCATTCAGGATGGCGCCATCGTTTGGGGGCCACCTGGATGCTGGCTAGGTAGCCCTGTGCAGTCCCGTCCAGTCGCCAATTGGAGATGGAAATGGGAAATGGACGTCTGCTCGCTGGGCTTCCCGTCTGGCGGGCTGGCACACACACCACACAGAGATATATTCCGAGATGCGGGGAGTTGGGGTCGTGGCCATGCGGAGGTTTTAGCTCGGGCGCGGGCGCCGGCTTGTTCTGCAGCGAAGAGGGCGGGAGGGGGGCTAGGCTGCAAAGGGATCAGGGCTCTTCTGCTGCCCCGAAACGAGAGCATGCATAACACACCATTGTGCCGTCATGGCACGGTGCCAGAACCAAGAGATCGGGAGAGTTTTTGAACGCTTTTGAGGCGTCAGACAGGACAGTCGTTCGATCAGCGCCGGATCCAAGACTGTGGTTTGGCCGCTGGCGGGCCGCGATGTACCCGGTGGCTTACGCCGACTGCTGTGCCGGCACGCGGATCGTTGCCGCTCTGCAAGCAGAGGGGAGAGCCGCCGTCCCCGGTCGGGGGCTAACGGGGGAACAGAGGGAGCCGTCCGCCCTCGAACCTGCAACCAGGCATCGCACAAAGACTGCCACTCGTCATCCAGTCACGCCCACGCTCTCACTCACCAAAAATGGGGTTTTGGCAGGTCGTTGGGGGGACGGGAATGACGCTGGGAAGAACCCAACAACAGCAGCAGCAGCAGCAGCAACATCCCACAGCATCGACTGACTAACTAGAATGAGGGATGTCCTAAAGTGGCCGCACGGCGTCCGTCCGGGAGATGGACTGCAGCGAGCAGTAGCAATGGATGGCCCACAGCCGTGACACATGGATGCCGCACCAATGGATGTGTGCCCTCGCTTGACGCCGCTGCGGTGACTTCCCATGCAATACTGAGTACTTACCTACCTAGGTGCTCGCTTACCTCCTGCTCTCTTCAGTAAAGTATGGATAGTGGGTGGCATCAAGTTCCAATCCAAGGTATTGGATGCCCTGGCGAGGTGCATATTGGTTGGTGGTGCTGTGGGAGGAGCAGCTGGGCGGGGTCAGCAGGAGTACAGCTCCACCGCCATTGTCCGATACCAGCCAATCTCCGACGCAGTCTCTTCGACCACCACCCTCAACCACCCCTTCATCCAGAGTGGAAACCAGGCAACAAGTCGCGTGCTGAAGCTCGTCAGGGCTCGCGCACAATAACAACTAGGTACATGACCGGCATTCACCATTCCTTGGGTTGTCGGCAGCGCGCCTGAGCTCCTGCGGTCCATGGATCCGTGTCCCGGTTGATGTAAGGCAATTCCACTTACGAACCCCAGCTGCCGTCGAGATCTCTGTATTCCCCCGACGCATGGCAGTCATCCCGCCTGCGAGTAATCGCAGGCTCCGCTACGGCCGCCGGATGGTGGATGGACAGGGTCTGGATCAGGGCGGTAAGTTGTGGCCGCAAAACGGAGCGCGCTTGGCCCTAAACGAGGCCCAACCGCCGCGAGTCGTACTACACGCAATCGTACGCAGTAGTGGCGGATGAAGAAAAAAACGGAACACGCTGAGGTCCGGATCGCCCCGAACGGGATCGCCCTCAACTAGTCCGTCTAGTCCGTTTGACCGCTCTTGGGGCCTCTCGGTGACGGTTTGCCCATGCACCTCCTATCTACTACTAGGATGGGCATAGTCGGCTATGCCCCGACCAAAAAAATGAAACGTCTCTCCAGGGATAAGGTGGCTACCTACCACGGCACCAGAAGGTGCCCAAGACGGGGGAGCCAGGCAGTCGACAAGCTCCGTGACGGTTTCCATGCTGCAAGCAGTCGCCTCCGGCTCGCTACCGAGTATCCCACCCTAGGCCCCCGATGTCTGGCTGCCATGCAGTTTGGTTGGGAGCCACGCAGTGGTCCTGACTCGGTCAGGCGCCAGGACACACTCGAGTCGGTCTCGGTATAGTCGCCATTTACCTGCCGTGTTGGGCATCCCCCTACCGGCTATGGTTACATCCACCAGCAGGCCCAAAGGGGGGGGGCACGAGGCTTCTCTCTGCTATACTCGCATGCCCAGCGACGGCTGCCGTCGCCATGGCCGGCGCAAACCCCACACGGGCGATCGAGCATGTGCCGACCCTAGCGTCCTGTTGGATTGGCTGACCCGACATGTGTGCCGGCGCGGCCAAGTCAGCCATGCCGCCTATGCAGCCTCCTCGGTACGCGTCGACAGCACATCGGCACACATCCGCACACCACGGCTCAGGCTCAGGCTCACGCCGGCGCGGGCGTGTGCATGTGTGTTCTCGCCCTCGCCCTCGCCTTCGTTCTGGCTCCCGTCACGTCACATGCCCGCCTGCATCGCGCCTCTCGCCGCTGGCCTTTTGCGCCTCCGATGTGGCGGGGAGCCCCCCAAGTACATCTGCAATCTCCTTCCCGCCGTACTACCGGCCTATCAGAGAGCCGGGTCCGTACCCCATGAATTCTTCATATGTAGGTATCACCCAACATGTCCCAAGCTAGTATCCGCCAGCCTGTGGATACCCTCGATACCACTGTACCTCGGCGACATGGATGCCTCCGTCAGCAGCGCCCGCCAGGGGTTCCTAGATGCCCGAAGACGAGGCGCAGAAGGAGAGCGTCGGCGCGGCATCATGACTTGACGGCATCGCACATTGCTGTCTCGGCCGGACACAACGTCCCGCCGTCTTGGTATCCAGGGATGTATCAGCAGGCTGGGCTCTCAAGCCTCCCAGAGCGATCCACCGCCCCCAGGTCGCGAAACCCATGACCGGCTCTTCCTTTATCACCCGGCCTCATCATGGGGATTGTGCCACGACTCGGCGTTACTCATCTGATCCGGCGTCTGGGTCTGCCCGACACCATCGTGCTAGCTTGGACATGGTGCCGCCCGTCCTGGGTGTGAAGTCGGTTGCGGCCTCCTATTCGCGGGCCATTTTGCATTTCATTTGCCCTACCATGCGTGTCATGAATACCCTGCGGGGATTTCTGCACTGCTATGCCTTCTAGAGAACTCGGGCCTTCTCCCGCTTGTCTTGACTATAAGTGCTGTAAGTCCCGCGTCTTCATCTGAGGTTTTCGAACCAGGCCAGTTCACGTGTTCTCGTTGACAACGACCTTCAAGATGCAGTTCCGAGCCTTCCTGCTGGCTGTCATTAGCCTTGCCGTTACCGCCCATGCCTACTGGCTGGGGGATATCGCGCGTGCGTGCCCCTGGCTGCCCTAGGTGGAAGCCACGATGATGTGTAACTGACATGATGCTTATAGACCAGGGCGTTGCCCCCTTCGCCGGTGCCGGATACACTGTCTTCCGCAATGTCAAGGACTTTGGAGCCCGAGGTTCGTCGACCACCCAAGAGATGACACCTCTCCTGTTTACTCATTCTTTTCACAGGCGATGGCGTCAACGATGATACTGCTGCTATCAACGCTGCCATCACGGCGGGAGGAAACAGATGCGGCAAAGGCTGCGTAAGGGCCCCCTACGCATCACATAACATACGAATGACTCGAACCGACTGAATACTTTGCGTTTCATGATGCTGACTAGGTGTACCCACAGGCATCGACAACCTCGACGCCGGCCATTCTCTACTTCCCGGCGGGAACATATTTGATCTCCTCCTCCATCATACCCTACTACTTCACGCAGATGATCGGCGATGCCAGTTCGCCACCGACCCTCAAGGCCACGGCCAACTTCCAGGGCTTCGGTCTCATCGATGGCAACCCGTACTGGACCGAGACCCTGAACTGGGTGTCGACCAACGTCTTCTACCGCCAGGTCCGGAACTTTATCATCGATACCACCAGCATCGCTCCCGGGACCGCCGCCACGGGTATGCACTGGCCAACGTCGCAGGCCACCAGTCTGCAGAACATCGTGTTTAACATGCCTGTCGGTAACGGCGTGGTCCACGTCGGTCTGTTCATCGAAAGCGGTTCGTGCGTCCCTGGCCCAGCTATGGAAGCACATACTAATAGCAAGGGCGAGTAGGGTCCGGCGGCTTCATGTCCGACCTAACGTTCAATGGTGGCGCCACAGGCGCTTCCATGGGCAACCAGCAATACACGATGAGAAACCTGAAGTTCAGGAACTGCGGCACCGGTATGTAAAGGCATCCCTCAAGGAAGGCGACCCCTTATTAATGTGGAACCCGTAGCCATCATTCAGCTGTGGAACTGGGGCTGGACATACATGGGCCTGGACATCCAAAACTGCGGCAAGGGTATCGACATCTCGGCCGGCGGCTCAAACAAGCAGGACGTCGGGTCCATGACCGTCATCGACAGCACTATCGTCAACACGCCCGTTGGCATCGTCACGGCCTGGTCGCAGTCTTCGCAGCCCACCACGGCGGGGAGTATTGTCCTGGAGAACGTGGCGCTCCAGAACGTCGCCGTCGCCGTGCAGGGGCCGAGCGGGACGCTTCTTTCCGGCTCCGGCGGCTCCACCACCATCACGGCCTGGAGTGAGGGCCACAGGTACACGCCCAATGGCCCCAACCAGGCCGTGGGCGCCATCACGCCCAACAACCGCCCTTCGGTCCTCCTGAGCGGCGACAAGTACTACACCCGCTCGAAGCCCATGTATGCGGACCGGCCCGCCTCCGATTTCGTTAGTGTGCGGAGTACGGGTGCCAGGGGCGACGCCAACGCCGACGATGTGAGTTAGCCCCTTTGACGAGCCCGCCGGGCTGCGTGTCTCTAACCCATCACAGACGGCAGCGATCCAGAGAGCCATCGACACCGCCACGTCGGCCGGGAAAATCGTCTTCATCGACTACGGACTGTACCGAGTAACGTCGGCGATTACGATCCCCCCCGGCGCCAAGATCGTGGGAGAAGGCTATCCGGTGCTCATGGCTAGTGGCAGCGCGTGGTCCGATATCAACAACCCGAAGCCGGTGATCAAGATCGGCGCGACGTCGGGACAGGCGGGCGCCGTCGAGCTCCAGGACTTCGTGGTAGGCACGCAGGGCGCGCAGCCGGGCGCGACGCTGTTCGAGTACAACCTGGCGTCGAGCGGCACGCCCAGCGCCATGTGGGACGTCCACACGCGCATCGGCGGCTTCGCAGGCAGCCAGCTGCAGGTGGCGCAGTGCCTCAAGAACCCCGGGTCAAGCGCGGTCAACAATGCGTGCATCGGCAACGCCATGTCGATGCACATCACCAAGCAGTCGTCGGGCCTGTACCTCGAGAACACGTGGTTCTGGGTCGCGGACCACGACATTGAGGACGCCACCAACACGCAGACGACCATCTACGGCGGGCGCGGCGTCTACGTCGAGTCCGAGGCCGGCACCTTCTGGTTCGTCGGCACCGCGTCAGAGCACCATGTGCTGTACAACTACCAGTTCGCCGGCACCAAGAACATCTTCGCCAGCGAGCTGCAGACCGAGACGCCCTACTACCAGCCGACACCCAACTCACTCGTGCCCTTCCCGGCACTCAAGGCCTGGAATGATCCGGATTTTGCGGCGACGTGCTCGGGCGTCGAGGGCAACTGCGCCGCCGCCTGGGGCCTGCGCGTCATCGACTCCCACGACATCCTGGTCTACGGCGCCGGCCACTACTCCTTCTTCAGCTCGTACTCGACCTCGTGCTCGACGATCGAGGGGGGTGAAAACTGCCAGTCGCGCATCGTCTCGCTCGAGGGCAACCTCAGCAACGTCAACATCTACAACCTCAACACCATCGGGTCGCTGAGCATGATCAACCGCGACGGCCTCAGCTTGGCCCGCTGGCAGGACAACGTCAACGTCTACCCGGCCAACATTGCCGTCTTCCGGCTCGGGTAGGGGGGGTTTTTCCATGTATAGAGACGTTGGGTTGTTTTTCCGTACATGAGACATGTGTGCATCTTACGCTTCTTGGTATATAAGACACGGGGGTTGACTGAGACCCCCTACCCACCCCCCAGGGGGAAAGGGGCTTGTTTGGTGAGCCGTTCAATGAAGATTGCAACCTTTATTCGCATATTTGACTGTGTTCTCTACGGGTGACCGCGTGACCATCAGCAAGTCCTCTGCTGCGTAGATGAGAAAAGGGGCACTGATCAGCCTGCAAGGCAAGAACGGGGGGGAGCCGTCAGCCGTCGTGCGAGTACCCGACCTCGCCGCTCTCGCGGCCCAAGGCCAGCAGGCGCGCGCGCATGTCCTCGGCCAGGGCGCGCTGGGGGCCGTCGAGGGCGGCAAAGTCGCAGCGGTCGACCCAGGCGCCGATGCCGTGCTGCAGCACGTTGCGGGCGCGCAGGGAGCCGCCGCGGCGGTGGCCGACGGAGCCGTGCAGGCTGAGGCGCTCGCGGGCGGCGTCGTAGACGCCGCGGTGCAGGATGTTGTTGTTGTAGAAGACGCAGTCGCCGGGCTCGAGGCCGACGACGATCTGGCCGGGCAGGACGGCGGGGTCGTCGGGGTCGGCGGGGGCGGCGCGCTCGGCGGCGGTGCGCGGGCGGGCGTGCGAGCCGGGCACGACGACGAGGCTGTCGTCGGCGCACAGGGCGAGGTTCCACTGGGCGTGCCAGGCGGGGGCGGCCAGGCGCGCCATCTCGGCGGCGGCGTCGGCGTCGGCCGGCACGTCGTCACGGTGCCAGCGCAGCGCGAAGCCGCGCCCGCCCGACGGCCGCACCAGCAGGTTCAGCAGCTCCAGCACCAGGTCCTCGTCGCCGCACCCGAGCAGCGCCCGCGCCACCCCCAGCAGCCGCCCATCGAAGTAGTGCCTCCGCGCGAACGTGGCGGCGTCGGCCCCCAGGTCCGGGTGCAGCAGCCCCTGCACGCCCCAGATGCCCTCGGGCCCCGGCGTGCTCGGCCACGGCGGGAACTGCTTCTGTAATTTTCCTCGAGTCAGTAGGGGCGTGGATGACGTTGCGGAAGGCCGTATGCTCGTATTTCCCCTTGTGGGCAGAGAGCAGAGATCGAGAAGAAGGGGCAGGCGTAAACGGGATGGGACGACTAGTGCTGGAGGGGTGGTTGCTTACGCCCACGGTGCGGATATGAGGCCACTGTCCGGCCACTGCCCGGTCGCGCGTCCGCGCCGCCGCGTCGCGAAGCTCCGAAAGCTGTTCGCCCGCCACCATTTGCCGAACAATGACGAAACCGTCCTGGCGGAGCCGGTCGCGGAGTTCCGCGTCGGACATCATGGCGGCCATGGGAGCGATGGTAGTGATGAGGGGTTTGCCCACGGACGGACTGCTTTCAGCGAGGCAGGTAAGCAAGCACCTATAGCTTGGTCGCTTGAGATGCAGTGTCGCAGGTTTGGATTGGGCGAGGAGTGTCCTGGCAGCTTTATCTTACAATGGAGAGAGTTGCACAGGCGCGCACCAATCGATTCAAACTGTCGCCGTCGTCGGATCCCTTCCGGTCTCTTCTGGTTATCGGATGCTGGGGCAGATACGGAGCTTTAAGATCGCTTGTATGAGCGAAGTGACTGCCCCAGGTTGCTCCTTCCCCGCCTGTTACTGATAGAGTGGGGTTTTGCGGCTGCTTGTCCGATCCATCCCACAGGAGATGGTGACTGTGAGTGGCCTTGCCTACCACGACGCACGCAACAGCTCGAGTCACAATTACGTATTAGTCGTGGCCTTATATGTCAAGTAAGTTCTAATATACACAGTCCGGGTTTTCAGTCTGCGGGCTTTTCCTCTATACAAAGCTATCCTTCATGTTCTGTGCCCTCGTCTCTCCTTTCACGTAGCCACTGAGCCGCATTTCGTTGCTCTCGTTCCCGTGACCGTCCATGGTCCTTGATGATTCGCCCGGTGTGTACGGGGGCAGGGCCGGCATGCCAGGCGGCATGGGTTGCCGGTAGCCATCGGTAACCATAGCGGCCTCGGCTGCCTGGTCCTCTTCGGACTCTGGGTGGAAGAGCAGCTCCTGCCGCGACGGGCCATGGTGACCTAACGGGATCAGGGGCGACGGCGGCGGCGGCGGCGTCGGTGCATGCGGGCGGTGGCAGTGACTCTCGCCGGATGATGAACAGCTCGGGGCGGTCCACGGCGTTGGGACTTCCGGCACCGGCGACGAGGGCGTGCTCCGGACCGGGCTGGATACCGGCGCCACGTAGGACTGCGACCGCTTCGACTCCAGCCGGCAGAGTTCCTCGCCCGTAGTAAACCGCTCGTCGGCTGGGTGGGACGCCCGGTACGCCCCCTCGTAAATGCTGAGTGTCGAGAGTGTGACCGCAATCATGTATGAGAAACTGGTTCCCGCGTGTCAGCGCGCTTCCGAGCAAGATGTAAGGGGCTAGGGGAAGGGGACAGCAGGCACAATTACATGATGGCGACACTGATAAAGTAATAAGCACGTTCCAAAGCACAGAACTTGTCCAGCACGCCCTTGTTGTCACGCGAACTGCTGCCGAAACGGATCGTGTCATAGCCGTCAGGCGGCTCGTCGGGTTTGTCGCCTTGCCGGACTAGCGGACACGCGCACGTCAGTTCCGACCACTTGCACACAGGAAATACAGGCGCAAGATCCAATGGAGCCCGCCCAACTGCTTACAGTCACTCCTCGTCAAACCCGCACAGTTGGAGGGAACACCAGTGCGGGCGAGTATGGTGATGATGCCAATCATCAGGCCGGTGAAGATGACATCGAAGACAACGAAGGTTACGAGGACTCTAGTCCGTCGCGTCCAGGGACGTTTGCCGGTATGCTGTACCAGCAGGACGATGGCCGTGTAGATAAGTACGACGCACGTCTGCGCGGGTCGCCGAAATTCATCTTAGCAGCACTCCGGCGACAGGGCCGCCGTGTTATCACTGACCAGAAGCTCAAGCGTGAACATGCTTGCCGAGAGGCCCAGCTTGTTCAGATGAATGTAGACAAGCAGGAAGCCATTGAGGACCGCCGACGTCAATACGCCCAGGACCTGGAGGCCCCGTACGAGGCCCAACCATGATAACAACCCCCAGCCCCCAGGCATGACGAGCGTACCAGACAAAAAGCGTGAGG
This sequence comes from Nigrospora sphaerica, assembly GCA_018287875.1. Taxonomy (NCBI): domain Eukaryota; kingdom Fungi; phylum Ascomycota; class Sordariomycetes; order Amphisphaeriales; family Apiosporaceae; genus Nigrospora; species Nigrospora sphaerica. The sequence continues at coordinate 2,357,260 of JAGVVL010000017.1, forward strand.
GTTGTCAAGCGGGCGCACAGAGTGTCTCGTTCTTTCGGACGGCGGTGCGCTGGCGATTATAGGCGAGAGAATGATCCGGATGAACGAAGAAAATGGGCTTGGGGACAAGGCCCGAATGACATAGGTGAGATGGTAGTTCGTAAGGACGGAGCGATTGAGGCTGTGTCTGGCCCCTCTCCCCTTTTTCCCCTGCTCCCTATTTGGCCTTCTTCAGCTTGCTTTCCGCAGTCACACCCGACGGCTATGCTCTGGCCTGCCGCCGGTGTGTGGGTGCGGATGGCACAACCAGTCGATAGCCTTGCGAGGATGAGTAAGAAGCGAAGAGATGTGTTACTCGGGACATGGGGACTCGGGAGAAAGATACACAGGTAACCGAGAGGCGTGTTTGTCTTACCTGGAACATATCGCCCCCACGACTTTCGTTCGGCCTGCGGCTGTTGCTCGTATGCGTGTAAGAGGGCCAATCATTAATTCATCACCACCGTCACCATCCCACTTTGGGGCGGGTCCTAATCGATGGCATAGCGCGCGGGGCGGGATCGACGCCCACGGTGCCTCGTCTCCTGCTGGGCGAAAGAACGGAGGCGACGGCGACCTCGTGACGGTCGTTCCATTGGCCGTTGCTGGTACTCAGCGGGCAGGCGTTATGGCAAGGTCGTGATGTCGGTGCTGTTCGCAGCAGTGGCCGCGTCAGCAGCGCCATCCGACGGCGGCTGTGCAAGCAAGGGTGCTGCAGGTGGTATGCAGTTAGCAGTGTAGGCTGACAGGCGGCCCCCTCCATCGTAGGCAGCCAAGCCGAGCTCAGCCCAGTCAGCCTGTGAGCGAAGATTATGAAGGGGATGCGTCGCGTCTTACATGAGGTTCTTTCCGGGTGCGGGTGCGGAACCGACATGGATGGATGATAAGAAGCTTTTGGGGAAAAGCCTGCTTCGTGCTTGGCTTAGAGGTTCCACATGGAGAAGTAACGAAGTGCGCAGCCACAACATCAACAAGGGCGTAGGTATCTCGTAGAATGAGGGTTTGAAATGGCTGAACGCCTCTCGCCAGCCATGCGCATAGGTAGTTTTCAAAATCGCGTACCGAACCTAGCGTGTGGAAGACGTCCTTCTGTAGATTCATAGATGGAAGTTTGATTTCCCTCAAAGCTACTGTGTACCTACTGAGAATAGGTTACTCGTGACAGTATCGGGTCACCAAAGTCTTACTCCGTTTTGACTATATAACTTTTACCAATCTTAGTTTTTCAGGGTTACCGCATTCGAATGCCTTTGTAGGTTCTTACTTACTGGTCAACAATTTGTCCTCGCCTGCTCGGTTTTCCACGCGTTATTTCGTCGTCGCGGCATGTAGTTTTGTTGTGATTCGAGTTTTTATTATTATTATTTTAATTCCGAATAGGGCCGCATTTCGTTACATGAAACTTGTTACGGAAGCCTTATGGTTGTACTTTTTGCAATCCTTCTTACCTCTGCGAAGGTGCTGTCCTCCGGTGCCCTTCCTACCGGCGGTAATGGCTTAGTGGCTCACAATGCGGACACTGTAACTGGTAATTTCCAACCAAAGGCACCCCCCAGTCTTATTAGTAAATGCACCCCTCTCAATCACAGATGATTGGGAAGGTACGTAGGCGTCCTTCGGTACCTAATAGGTAAGTTGAAGTCGGGAAGGTAGTTTATCTAGTTAGTTATCCACCCGGCGTTCAGACGCAGCCCCCTTGCCCTGGAGAACTGGTGATTCGAGTGATGTCTCCAGATCACCACAACTTAGGATAATTATGGCGCTATGGACACTCCCTTTCTAACAGAGTTTAGAGGTCTTTCCAGTTTGGCATGAACACTTCCCTGTTTCGCAGGCAGATTCACCATGCTTCGTGGCGTGAGGATAGCTCGCAACTTGGATGCCCAGTATTTGAGGCCAAAGAAATGATTTTCGAGCCATTTCGATCTCTTGATTGGGTCCTGTAGGTACCAGGAGCACCCGCGATTTTCTTGGCAACGTCAGGTCTATCGTGTTACTCGCGCATATCCGCAGCCGGCGAACTTTCTCAACATCAGGGCAAATTTTCCTCGACAGAGCGGGTTGTCCGCATCGTAGATTCGACGACAAGCCGAATAATGTGAATCGAGACAATTTAGAAAATTCTTTTTTCTTTTTAGAATCTGATTTCGTGACAACTTTTTTAGCCCGTCCCATTTTCAAAGAGGATGCATATGAGGTGGTTTGAGTGTCGTTCACTCCCTAATGAATTCAGAGTCCGAATCCCAGAAACCGTAATCGACTGTTTAATTCTCACTCTCCTGTTCGTCTTCTTCATTTTGCCAGCCCTCTGCGCTGCCTTTATTCACATCGGCTACTTGACAACAGCATCCATATCAAGCTCGGCTTGATTCCCATCCGCTCCTTGTTGCTGTTGTAGTAGTTGTTGCATTCAACTCGCTATTCCCGTGTCCAATCAACCAAGCACCCGGTCTGTATGTACGGCTCAGAGGGGAGGTTTTCGGGCACCTATTTCCCATCTAAACATCAAGAGGAATTGAGTTATCGGGAAGGCCGAGTGAATGGACCCGATACAACTTGACTCACCATCAAGTCGGACTGAAGCGCTGCAGGGTTAAGGTTGATCGGATAGGAGAAGGTGTCAACCAAAATCACCCAATCGAAAGGATCCTAGTAAAGTTTACTATCGACGCCGGATGCGGGTGCTCATCCAGTTCTGGCGCGGGTGGCACACAGTATGCATACCTTACGGAGGTCCCCCCAAAGATACTGCGGTTGGTCAGTGGTATCTGTTACTTTGCCAGGTGTCAGCTACACTAAAACAACCAATAGAAAGCAGCCAAAGTCATCGAGCTCGAAGGAGGCAACGAATAAGAAAGGCAGTACTACTGTAGCGAAAGGCAAGCCTGCGTAAGCTTGGGAAGCGTATGGCGATAGATGAGGCCGATGTTAGTGTTAAAAAGAGGGTTGGCAATGGCTAGGTTAGTGTTATAGCTGAGGTGACTAGAGAGGAGACTGGAGAGGGGTTCCTACGTAGCCCAAATAGGCTGCGTAAACTACGTGGGCTGCAAAGTAATTAAAAATGAAACCATTAACACCCTATCTCGAGACTCACGATCATTTAGGCCGACGAGGCCGGCGGAGGGGCTCATCGTTAGGCTTGGCACGGGCCTCATAGCGTTGGCTGCTTTCTACTAGTTACCAAGGGTTGGGTGCAGCTGGCAGCGGGCAAAATAGTGGTGGTGTCACGAACCAACCGCAGGAACTTTTGGAGGGGACCTCCCCATATGGATGGAGTACTATACATATGTATGTACATATGTACATGTGGGGAGCCGATTGAACCCCGGCTCCGCACGGGCGCTTCTAGCCAACAACCTTCTACCGTCCCTTCTCCATACTCCAGCGCGTCGCATTCGGTATTGTTCATCCAGAACCGACACTCGCGACGATTATCCGCCCGTAATGCCTGAGGATATGGATCGCCGGCGCCATCCCAGTGACGCTGGCAGCTACCGCGATCGCGACGACCACGAGCATTCCGGCAGGACACGTCGTCATGCCTCTCCTACGACGGGTCGCGAAGCGAAGGAGGACCACAAACGTCACCGGCGGCGGACGCAGTCCCGATCTCGGTCTCGATCGCAGTCGCCCTCGCGACATCGGTCGCATCGTCATCACCACGGCACCCATCGTCACCGACATCGTCGACCACAGCTCCCACATTCGGCGCGGCCGTTGTCCAAGTCCGACTTTGATGCCTTCCGACCCTTTTTCGCTCGGTATTTGGACTTGCACAAGAACAAGTACATTGAGGACATGGACGAACGTGAGGTTCGCGGGAGGTGGAAGAGCTTTATGGCCAAGTGGAACGAGGGGCAATTGGCCGCCGGCTGGTACGACCCCGAATACTTTGACGAGGTACTACAGATGAGCCGGCAGGAGCCGCAAGCCATGGCTTCGGTAGACAAAAGACCGCCGGCCGAGACAAGTGGCCCATCTAGGAACGCAAAGAGCCCGACGGAGTCGGCGCGCTACGAGGAAATAGGGCGCGGGGAGGGTTATGAGGAGGAGGAGGACGACGACGACGACGGCTACGGACCGCGGCTGCCGGGACAGGCGTCACGTGGATCGATGCAAAGCTCAGCACGGGCCGGGGTGGCAAGACAAGGCCCGGGAATACCGAGCCTGCAGGATCTGGAAGTCCAAAGAGAGTTAGCCGAAGAGGAGAGGCTCGACGAGGTGGCCCAACTTCGATGGGAACGCAAGAACGACCGCAACGAACAAAAAGCACGACTGGAAGAGCTCGTGCCGCGGGCTGAAGCCGGCACACGTGAAAGGAAGCTGGAGAAGAAGAGGGAGGTGAACGAGAAAATGAAGGCGTTTCGCGAGCCGTCACCGGGCGCTGCCGAGGTGAACGAGAACGAGCTGATGGGCGGCGGCGATGGCGTCGAAGAGTACAAGCGCGCCAAGGTGGCAGCGGAGCGGAAGAAGACGGAAAGGGAGCTGCGAAGAGAAGAGATTCAGCGGGCCAAGGAAGCCGAACGAGAGGAGCGGCTCCAACAATACCGGAAGAGGGAGGAAGGCACCATAGCGGTACTCAAGGAGATTGCTCGGCAGAGGTACGGATAGGCAGGCCCTCATTAATGGCTGGTGATTGGCATGCGAAATTGGTAATTCGTGTACATACCAGGGATGCAAAATATATCGATACGACTCACTGGCTTGAGTGTCGAGGTTGTATGGGATCAATACGCCTCAATCCAGACTCCAGGTTGAACAGTGTCAACCTGCAGTGGGTGGGTTAAGAAGTAGGTAGGTGGCGCTGTGGAGGGGACGGTGCGGCACAATGCGCGCGGCACTGTATCGTGCCCGCCCCGGCCCAATTCATGCATAAGGTTCATTCGTCGATTCCCTCCGCCGGGCGGCAGTCAAATTTCTGATGGTTGTGTGAGCGGAGCGACGGGCCGGGGGGGAGGACGACGAGTTGACTCTCCGAAATATCCATCCGCAGCACCGCCGCCTCATCTTTTTCGTGTACCATGGAGTTGACCGAGGACCTCGATCCGACCAACCTCTTTGAGGAGCCGGCCGACTTCGCGCCGCCCAAGCCCCCCACCAAGCAGGTCTACACGCTCCAGTCGGGCCAGGACATCACCGTCCACCTGGTGGGGTACAACCTGTACGAGGGCCACTACCTGTGGAACGGCAGCAGGTTCGTCTCGTACTGGATCGAGACGCATGTGCCCGAGGTCAAGGACCGGGCGGTGCTGGAGATCGGCGCCGGCGGCGGCCTGCCCAGCCTCGTCTGCGCCCATATCGGCGCCCGCAAGACGGTCGTGACCGACTACCCGGACGAGGATCTCATCGTCAACATCAAAAAGAACATCGCCGAGGCCTCCCACCTCATCCCCGCGCCCGTGGACGAGCACATCGTGGCCGAGGGCTACAAATGGGGCGAGGATCCGGCCCACCTGCTCGCCCACCTGCGGACCCCCGGCGCCCCGGCCGACACCAAGTTCGACGTGCTCATCCTGGCCGACCTCTTGTTCAAGCACCCGCAGCACAAGAACATGGTAAAGACCATCGCCGAGACCATGAGCAAGAAGAAGGAGAGCCAGGCCTGGGTCTTCTTCACCAGCTACCGGCCCTGGCTGCAGCACAAGGACCTCGCCTTTTTTGACCTGGCCCGGGACCACGGCTTCGTCGTCGAAAAGGTCTTCGAGAAGCACATGGAGAAGCCCATGTTTGAGAACGATCCGGGCGACCTGGAGGTCCAGAAGCTCTGTACCGGCTGGACCATCAAGTGGCCTGCGGACCAGTGCAGCGCCTGATGGTCCTCAGTGGGCAATATCCCGTCGTGAGGGTACGACGTACCCCTGAAGGGCTGTGGGATGGAGAAGCGGCACGCTAAACGCACAGCCCGATGGCTTAGAATCCAGTCTGCGCGCCGCCAAAGCTCGGGGGCGTCCCAGGCTTCGGCGAGGGAGACCGTCGCTGCCATGGGGACTGTCACTGCCATGGGGACGACGTGGCCCGGCCGCTCTCGCAAGATTTGTGGCAACGTCTACCAGCTTCGCCTATTTGGACGTGGAAGTGTGCAATATAGTTGGGCCGATCGACCGCATGTGCTCGTAGACTAAGAATAGTGCGGGCCTGGCACAGGCGGGCAGGATGGGAACGCGGAAGAAGTTTCTTGGAGCAAGACAGGATTTCCCGGGCATCGTGGGTTTGGGGGTTGCTAGAAATACAATTACTTGCTCACTCAAAGTAGACATCTTGATATCTTAGCTTCGGCGTTCTCCTCCCTCCTTTACCCTACCGGCCCCCGGGCCCCCCTTTCCCATGCGCAAACTTCCCGTGGCAGAGCCAGCTGGCTGATCACTGCCGAGTGCATGCCGAGGGAGGCCATCGTTAATCATTGAAAGGGTCTCTCCTGCTTATCTGCCTACTACACAGCTACCTCCTACCTGTCTACTTGTACGACAATGTTGCTTTAGCCTACAGACTAGTAATTTCAGCCTCTTGGTTACTAAAGTACCTACATAAATGCTCTTATTTAGTTCTGCCAATGGAACGTCCGACATAAGACTTTACAAAGTATAATGAAACCTCACGTGGCGTACGATTGAACAAATTACTAATCGTCAACACTATCCATCCGAAGACATTGCAACGACACCGAGAACGCCCCCTTAACGACCCCCGGGCCCGCTAAACAACCCCCAAGAAGCACACTAGGGCAAATCGGTACTTCTCTCTGGCTATTCCCAGCAAGGCCATCGCGTCTTTGACTCCCATAGGTAAGACTTCAGATTACGACCACGTGCCGGCCACCTCCGTACCTAGTCATGGATCTCAAATTCATCACGCTGACGTGTGTGGCGTACAAGGCTGCGATTCGTGATGAATTTGTTTATACTTGTTAGCGAGCTTTGCCTTCCTACTACTCCTTATATAACGATTGGAAGGGGGAGCCTCAGGGCAGCCTGCCCCATTGCAGAACTGCGTCGTGGGCGCCCACTGGTTTCGTGTTGTCCACGGGTTCTTTCGAGGCGGGATAAGTGGATGTTGGCGAACAGATATGCATGGGTATTCTTCTGTATACGTTGAGACACGGCTCTGCCCGATCTGGTTAGCCGTCAATGCTATTCGTTAAGTACCAGGCCAGCACTGAGAGGTACATCGTTTAATCTGCTTCTGAAGTTCTTTGACAGTCCTTTGTTCACCTCACGCGCCGTGAGGTTGGCCCAACGCGGGCACATGCCGGCCGGTGTCAGTCCGGCCGGTGTCAGTTGCTGGTGTACGCGGAGGAGCGAATATTCAGTGCTTAGCGCCGAAAGCGAACCCACTTGCACCCTTGTTCGGGCCGGCCCGTTGTGTACTTACGGGTGGTGCTAGCGGAAATGTAAGCCAGTTTTTGTATCTCGGGTCTGTAGGCTCGTTCCTGATGTGTATGAGGTGCTTTCCGAGCCCCCCTGGTCGACCACCCCACCCCCCACCGCGGGAGCAGCCGCTCGGCCCCTGTGGGCTGACGATAGAGTGTGACTGATCGACCGGTGCCAGCTATAGCTTCCCCTCGTTAAGACCTCCGGGTTTGTGTATGCCATGTATTATGGCACTTCGGAAACCTGCAGCCCGTACCTCTCTTTGCTGCTTCCCTAGTCACGAACTCTACTTCCAGCAAAGGGGGAAGGCATAGACGGACAGCAAGTTGCTACAGGAACAGAATACACCGCACCGACGGACGGACGTTCCCCCGCCATTCCTAGCATTCGTCCACGCTCGAATCCTCTAGATAGAGTCTTTGCTGCCCGTGAGGAAAGGAAGGTATAGTCTTCTGCACCAATGCCATGGCATAGACTCACCGCTCGCCGAGGGGTCAAGTACGAAGCTTGTCGCCTATTGTTGTCCCCCCGACCATTTTCAACAGGAATCTGTTGCTCGCTCGGCTTCTCACACGCACTCGGGGTGGCTCTGCGGCTGGTGACTTCAAGATTGTCATGGTGAAAAGGATCGATGCAAGGGGCCTTCCAGCCGGGTGGATGCAACCTTGATGTGGGAGGCAGGGAAGGTGAGAAGGGGAGAGTTCTAGGTACAGGGTTCGCGCGGGCGCGTGCGGGGTAAATACGCAGCGCATGACCCACTCCCCGTTCTGCCAGTCCCGTTGGCAACCCCACCCTTCTCCTCCCTCAGCCTTCTCATCACTCTACAAACACACGTATTCATCCACATCTCTCCACTCCCTACACATACGCACACGTATTCATCCACCTCTTTCCAACATGCTTACCAAAAGTTTTGGCCATTAGCTCGCATTCTAAGTTGAAGCCTCCCGTCTTTTCAGCCTTCCGTCTGTTTATCCTCATTGCAGTTTGAACCGTCAGGCATTATGTCGGATCGTGGCCAGCAACGAGGTGGTCGCGGTGGTCGTGGCGGCCGTGGTGGCCGTGGCGGCGAAGGTGGGAGCTACGGAGGCTTTGCCGGTTTCGATTCCCAACGTCAACCCCGAGGCGGCGGCGGCGGCGGAGGCGATCGCGGTGGTGGTGGCTACCGAGGCGATCACGGTGGCGGCGGCTATCGAGGTGATCGCGGTGGCGGCGGCTACCGAGGTGATCGCGGTGGCGGCGGCTACCGAGGCGATCGCGGTGGCGGTGGCTACCGAGGTGATCGCGGTGGCGGCGGCTACCGAGGCGATCGCGGTGGCGGTGGCTACCGAGGCGATCGTGGAGGCCATGGAGATTTCAGGGCCAGCGGAGGTCGCGGAGGCCGCGGAGGAGGCCGTGGAGGAGGCCGCCCAAATCTCGACAGTGAACCTCTTACATTCAGGTAATGAAACGGCCCCGTACCTGGTCTTGGGGTGTCTGCTAACCAGGTTTCCAGTGGCAACGGGCAGGGCGCCCTTCTCCCTGACGCGACCATCTCGAAGCTCGAAGATAACGTGGTAAAGGGTCTCAACTTCGGGTCAGTGACTGACAAGATGGCCGTCATGAAACTGGACGAGAAGGCATTCCCCACAAGACCTGCATATGGCACACGTGGTGCAGAGGTCGTGCTGTGGACCAACTATTTTTCTGTGCACATCACGACGAAAAGCCTCTGCAAGTATTCTCTCACGATCACGCGCCTGGCTGCAGGAGATGCCGCAGCCAAGCTCCCGGAGATCAAGGGCCGAAAGCTTGCACGTCTTGTTGAACTTGCATTGAAGAAGCTGGAGAACGGCGGTAGCGTCAAGGCTGTTACTGAATTCAAGAGCCAGGTCGTGTCTCTTGAGCCTCTGTCCTTCCCTGACGACGACCCATTCGTCGACGTTGTCTACACAGACGAGGGCCGCGAGACCCCTTTCCGGGTCCATTTCAACGGCCCCGAGCACATCGACGTCGGTGAACTCGTCACCTATCTCAGCTCTATGAAGACGGCCGAAGAGACATTCCCCGTATTCGAGAAGGTTATCAACGCTGTTGGCGTTGTGGTGGGGCACACCCCTCGTTCACACCCCCAAATTTCCTCCTTGGGCAGTAGTCGACACTTCCCGTTGGACAAGGCGACCGAAATGCACTGCCTGGGAGACAGTGACCTGAACACTGTTATCAGGGGCTATTTCGCCAGCGTACGACCGGCCACGGGTCGTCTTCTTCTAAATGCCAACGTGTCGCATGGCGTTTTTCGGTTCTCTGGTGAAGTGACGGACTTCATCACGAATGGCAAGTACAATGTGAACAACCACTCCCACCTGCAGATCCTGCACAGGGCCCTCGGTCGGCTTCGCGCCGAGGTCAAGTTCTTCATCGATCGGCCGAAGGCCCAGGGCAAGGCCAATACACCTCAATTTAGGATAGCCCAAAAGACCATTTGTGGCCTGGCGAGCGCTAAAGACGGCGCGAAGGGCTCCAAGAACAAGAGGCCGGAGCTGAAGCGCCAGCTCGGTGCCACACCGGCGGAGATTGAGTTCACCCTTGACGGAGATAAGCCCGTTCCTGCTGGATTCCAAGTGGGGAAGAAATACACCGTGGCCAACTACTTCAAGCTGAGATATGGCTACGAGGTACGGCCTCACCTCCCAGCCATCAACACGGGGACCCAAGCCGCCCCTGTATATATGCCCGCCGAGCTTGTCAAAGTGGTGCCGGGTCAGGCTTTGCGCCGAAAGACCACACCAAAGGAGACGGAAGAGATGATTAAGTTCGCGTGCCGTTCTCCTTTTGCGAATGCCACTTCGATCATCGACATGGGTCGCAAGATTCTAGGCTTGGATGACAATAAAACACTCGAGCATTTCGGCATCACTGTCAATCCCAAGATGCTCACTGTCCGTGGGCGGGAATTGGTCGCCCCCGAGATTATGTACAACGGTGTGGACAACAAGCCCTTCAATGTCAAGGCACGAGACGGCGCCTGGAACATGCGGGGCGTCAAGGTCTACAAGTCCGGCTATGAGATCGCGAACTGGACGTGGGTCAATATCAACCCTTCAGATCCCAACGATGACAGTTACTCCAGGGCTGCCGTGAAGGAATTTGTCGCCTTTCTGGGAAGCATGGGGATCAAGATCAAAGCCTATGACGACCTGAGTACAAATGCCAAGAGAGGTGTCGCAGCTCACATCAGGCCTGGCGAATCTCCCTATGATGCCATTGCGAAGGCCATGGAGCCCATCCCCGACCAAATGCAGTTTGTTTTCGTCCTCCTCCCAGGCAAGGAGACGGATGTTTACAACGCGGTGAAGCGGGTAGCAGACCAGGACAGAGGATTCCACAGCGTGTGTGTTGTTCGCAAGAATCTGGAGAAGCAACAGCCACAGTACTTTGCCAACGTGGGCTTGAAGGTCAATCTGAAAGCCGGCGGCACGAACCACAAGCTGAAAGACTCGGTGCCACTTGTGAAAGAGGGCAAGACCATGGTAGTCGGTTACGACGTCACCCATCCCACGAACGTGTCAGGGGACAGCGACAAGATGCCGAGTTTAGTTGGCATGGTGTCGAGCATCGACACTCACCTGGGGCAGTGGCTGCCTGCGTCGTGGTCGCAAGAGTCGAAGAAAGAGATGCTGGGGGAAGAACTGAAAAAGCAGTTTGCGGAGCGGCTTCGCCTCTGGCAGAAGAACAACAAGGCGCTCCCTGAGAACCTTGTCATCTACCGCGACGGCGTCTCTGAGGGCCAATTCGTGCAAGTTCTGACGAAGGAGTTGCCCCATATGCGCGCGGCTTGCACTGAGCTGTACCCGGGGGGTAAACAGCCCAACTTTTCCATTGTTGTATCGGTGAAGCGACACCAGACGCGCTTCTATCCGACGGACGAGAAGCACATGACGGCGTCGCGCAACGTCCGGAGTGGCACCGTGGTGGACCGCGGCGTTACGCTGGCCAGGACGTGGGATTTCTTTCTCACGGCGCACCAAGCGCTTCAAGGAACGGCCAGGCCGGCCCACTACACGGTTTTGCTTGACGAGGTGTTTAGGGCCAAGTTCAAGGCCGAGGCTGCCAACGAGCTACAGAAGCTGACGCACGAAATGTGTTACGTAAGTTGCCAACGGACCCTCTCGATATCCTTCTGGGCCTAGGTCACGAGAATTAACGGGCATATAGTTGTTCGGCCGCGCCACCAAGGCGGTTAGTATCTGCCCGCCAGCGTACTATGCCGATATTCTTTGCACGCGTATGCGTGTGTACATGTCAGACGTCTTCGACCAGCACGACAGCCAGTCTGTATCGACGGCCGGCGGCCAGTCTCAACTGGCGGGTTCTCAAAACCAGAAGGGGGAAGTCCATGACAGGCTCAAGAACACCATGTATTATATCTAAGTACATGGGACTCGATGCTGTGGTTCTTTGCGAATCGGGGCATCATTAGTTGACTGTTCGCGGCGTGTCGGGGGCTACTGTCTCTCGATGAAGGCTCAGCACCGATGGCCGTTTGTTACTCAGCGTTTGTTTTCTATCTGAAGCGAATGCTTTTATCGTTGGACATTCGCTTTGGTATTTCTTGTTTTCAATTTGAAGCGAATGCTTTTATCATCGGGTATCGGATAGTCACGGTAGTCAATAGTGCTCGTGCGGGTTTAAAGATGGATGGATGCATAGCTTTGTGTCAAATCCAGGGTGACCAGTGCGAAGAGCCTACCGCGTTCTTGTTCTGTAACCATGAATATGGCGTTCCGGTGTATTGACGTCGCGGCCTGCGAGTACCCGATGGGCCCTTATACTCGCTATGCTGCCTCGCCAGGCTCCTCCCCGGGCGGCGCTGGACAAGCACTATCGTCACGTCGGCGCTGGGATTTATTCCCCGGGCCTAGTCTCACTCTCTCGGAGCTCTCCCGTCGCCCCTACTCGGAGCATCGCCGTGGTGAGAGAATACCGACTCCGCCAGTGCTTCCAGCGGACCATACCCCCTTCCCCTTCCGTGTTGCCCTGCTCGCGCCTCGTCAGTGGCGCTGTCCCGATCCCGGCTCGTCGGCATGCTGCTCACGACGCATTGCGGTCGTGGGGGAGATTGAGGGGATATCTCAACAAGCCCGCACAGTCTGGCATTTACCTACGGTTCTGGGTGGACCAGGCGCGCGCCCAGCTGACCAGAACAGAAGGAGACTACGACGAGTCGTCTACCGTCCCTTGGCGAACATATGGATGTACAAGTCTAAGCCCATGCTCGGGGAGCAAAGGCATCACGACCTTGAATGCAAACTGCCCCAGCCGGCATATTCAGAGTGATATGGCAAGATCTCATCATTTACGCATGCGTGGGACCGAGAATGGTAATTGGGTTACTGGAGAGTACGACGGTTAGGAGAACTGTAAGCGTTGGTTCGGTTTATACAAATGGTCATCTGGCGCCGCCGTGTACCTCTTCCGTTTCATGCGGCTCCAAACCATCCCAACATGGGATAGCAACGGCTGGATTTGTTGAGACCGACACATGCTATAAAGGTAGGCGCAAGGGAGACAAACAGAGAGAGAGAGAGAGAGAGAGAGAGAGAGACAGAAGACGCACGGGGATGGAGCTGGGGCTTCCGTGGGTCGATGCCGATTGGCATGGGGACGGACGGACAGAAAGCTCCTGTGGGGTACCGCGAGCTCCTACCGTTTTGACGTAGAGCTCACCCCATGCACTGACGTCACCACCTCGTGCCATCACGACCCGTCATTGTGACCACCAAAACCCACCATGAGATCTCTCTGCACCGCGACCTCTTCTCTCTAGACTACCCATCGTTGAAACCGCCCAATTGCCCTCATCGTGAGACATTGGATTCAAATCTTTCGTCTCGCCTCACCCGCAGCCACTCACACGGAGACACACACGCGCCTTGAAAGCAACCTACCCACCCACCCAGCACCTACCTACAACCCAGAACCATGGCCTCCCTGACGGCATTCCGCGCGGCCCTCCGGACGCCCTCGTCGGCCGCCGTCTCCAGCCGCGCGCGCGCCGCCGCCGCCGTCGCGGGCGGGCGGGCGCTGCACACGGGGGCGGCGCTGGGGCGGCCGTACAAGGACGACATGGACCGCGAGTCGCTTAAGCCCAAGGCGCACGAGTACACGGGTTCGGGGACGGACGAGCAGGTGGCGCAAAACTCCGACGCCGCCTTCAGCCCGGACAAGACGGCGCCCGAGGAGGAGCGGCGCACCGCCGGCGCCGGCGCCGCGGGCGGCAACCCCCTCGACGTCAGCCCCGCCGACCACGGCCTTGCCAAGGGCGCCCAGGGCAAGATGGAGGACAAGCCCCAGCAGGGTTCCAAGGACCGCCGCAGCGGCGGCGGCTCCGCCCCCAAGGCCGGCGGAGGCGGCAAGGGGAACTAGAAAGTGAAATCTTAGGGAAAGGGGCAAGGGACGGCGGAAAGGGGAAATAGGCCGGATGGGAAAGCCCTCTGCCCCTATGATGACGAGCGCCAGAGCCACTCCGGCTGGGCGCGAAGGGACGCTGCGGGCTTCCCGGGCCGTTTGTTTTATTCCTAGGTTGCATTGCATATCATGTGCGGAGTTTCGGCTTGGGGTCACGCATACACGGCTCACGCTATTCCAAGGAGTAGTAATCGCAAGCTGGTTGCACTGGAGAGAAGAAAGCTAATCATCAATCATCCTCCTCACCACCACCATCATGCTCTCCCCGCACAGTGATGTCGTTTTTGGGTATTGCCAAATTGCGTTTTGTTCTTTCGTCGCGCTCCCAGTTGACCCAAGTCGCGGCGGCTGGGGTCGGGGCTTGGAGACGATCGAGACAAGCCGGGCACGGGCAGCGGCGTCGCTCCCGGGCTAACCGTACATGCCGTCGGGGTCCTCGTCATCCTCGTCGTCGTCGGCGGGGGCGGGCTCGGGGGCCTTCTTGGCGGTGAGGTCCTGGCGGCAGAGGGGGCAGTTGCCCTTGCTGAGGAGCCAGGGGCCGACGCACTCGAGGTCGAAGCGGTGGGCGCCGGCACAGGGCAGCTCGACGACGAGGGGGTAGGGGTCGTCGAGGTGGGGCTCGGCGCAGATGGGGCAGGTGTCGTCGGGGCGCAGGCGGCGCTTGTCGACGCGGTCGAGGGCGTCGAGGTATTCCTGGCGCACGCCGGGGACCCGCGCGGGCGGCGCGTCGACGCTCGCCTGCAGGTCGGCGTGCAGCCGCTCGAGCAGCGCCCGGTTGGCCTCGCTCGGCGCCGACGCCGCCAGCGTCGCCACCTGGTCCTGCACCAGCCGGTACAGCGCCGCCACGTCCACGGGCGTCGGCTCCGCCGCCGCCGGCACCCCCTCGGGCCGGATCTGGTGCAGGTGCGACGTGAAGGACGACATGTCGGGCCGCCGCGTGTACGGCCGCTCCGCCTCGCGCTGGTAGTCCACTGTGCTCCGCCACCCCGCGTCCCCGTGTCAGTGTTGGGGCCTCGCCCGTGCTAAGAGTTGGAGGCGGGCGCACCTTCGTAGGGGTTCGACGACATGGTGGGCGATGCGTGTGTGCCCCCAGAGGCGGTAAGGTGAGAGTGGGTTTCGCGATGCAACGGCAGGAAGAGGAAAGCAACCCTCCCCTTTCCGTGTTGGTTGTGCGGGTAGGGCAGGAGGCAGCAGAAGTAGACGTGTTGTGTTTCGCGGGACAGGTTGCTAGGGGCTGACGACAGGCGGTCCCGAAGCTCCCCCCTCCAGCTCTAGCCTGCACTAGGGTACTTACGCATGCTGAGTTGCCTGCCCCGCAGTCCACGGCTGGTGCCCCGCGCATTCGTGCTTTCCCATGGCATCTGATCCGCCAGCGGCGCCACGAACTCGGTTCACACCCGACAGCCTATACTTGTCCCAACGGTCGCAAGATGAATACGAGCAACCTTTCTGCTGTTTGCTTTGGATGAAGACGTCGAAAAACCCATATGCCAGCCGGATCATAACGTAGCAGAGCATTGCGCCCTCCGAATGGCAGTTGATCCGGCCCCACCTTTGTGTGTCGGGTACAGTAGGTTACTACCACTAGGGAAAAAGGATGTAGTGAGAGCAACCGCACCAAGATATGGACAGAGTCACCCCCTCCTGGGTACCAGGGCACGATGATAACTAATCCATCTGCCCTTATTCATACGTATTTGGCCAAGGTGGGCTGTGAATTTAGATAGAGGGACCAGATGTAGGAATTTCTATACTGCGGTGGAAAATGGCTTGGCCACGCGATGGCCCATCGTATATCATTGTAGGACGGAGGGTTGTTGCACTTGTGCAGCATAAACCCAATGTGTCCCACGTTGGAGTTCAATGTCACAGGTAGAGACGCTCATGACAAG
This sequence comes from Nigrospora sphaerica, assembly GCA_018287875.1. Taxonomy (NCBI): domain Eukaryota; kingdom Fungi; phylum Ascomycota; class Sordariomycetes; order Amphisphaeriales; family Apiosporaceae; genus Nigrospora; species Nigrospora sphaerica. Next base: position 2,372,987 of record JAGVVL010000017.1, read on the forward strand.
GCTACCAGTATGTCTCGGGCGGCGGCTTGGGCCTTAACTTAGTAAGCACTCTAAAATGAAGAGGTACCTACCTTCTTGACCCAAGGTCGACCCAGAGGCGCGGGACGAGCGAACGAGAGGATGAATCATCAGCCGCCAGCCCCTCCTTCCCTACTGTCGCACTGATCCCTTTTTCGGGAAGGATAGCGTGATGGAGAGGGGCCTGGAGGGAGGGGCGTTATCGGGGACCAGCCCCTCCCTCAAAACACCCCCACCAAAATATCCCAGGCCCATCCATGACACCACCGCCTCGCTGACGGCGGGCGTTACTTCCCCCCCCCGATACATTGTCCTCATTCGCGCGGCCCTCCATCTTTTGTCGACTTCTGTTGCGTCGCAATCCCCTCCGTCTTTGTATTTTTGCGCATTTCCACCTTCATTGTCCCACCCGCGCGCCGAGCCGACCGTCAGGGAACCACGAGAAGAAATAAGCAAAGAGCGCAACGCAGTCGTAGCCAGCCGCATCGCGAACCCGCCCGCCACCCTTAACCATGTCGGAGCCGACCGCCCAGACGGAGACGAAGGAGGAGCGCCCGCGCGTCCTGTACTCGGACGACGGGCCCGAGCCGCCGTACCCGCTGCGCATGGAGGGCGTCGTGATTTCCGGCTTCGGCCGCGGATCGAAAGAGGTATGACCCGACCCTGGGGGCGCCGGGGGCGCACCGAATACGGGGGGAGGAAACGGGGGAGAGCCTTTCTTGACTAACGAGCGGGCCGGGCCGCGCGCGAAACCACAGCTCGGGATCCCGACGGCCAACCTGCCGGTGGACGAGGCGGCGACGCCGTGGATCGCGACGGCGACGTCGGGCGTGTACTTTGGGTACGCGGCGCTGGCGCTGCCGGCGGCGCACCCGGACCACGTGCTGGCGGCGGCGGGGGCGACGGCCGTCTCGGCCTTCGCCGCTGACAACGGCGCCAACTTCCTCGTCTACCCCATGGTCATGTCCATTGGTTACAACCCCTTCTACAAGAACACGGTGCGCTCGGCCGAGGTGCACGTCCTGCACCGCTTCGCCGCCGACTTCTACGGCGCCCCCCTGCGCCTCCTCGTCTGCGGCTTTGTCCGCGAGGAGCGCGACTACGCCGGCGTCGACGCCCTCGTCGCCGACATCCGCATCGACTGCGACGTCGCCCGTAGCTCCCTTGACCGCCCCGCCTGGCGCCCCCGCGAGGGCGTCCTCATCGACTCCCCCGGCGTCGCCGCCGCCCCCACCACCGTCACCGGCACCCTTGACGGCAGCTGGCTGGTGCGCCCGCGCGAGCCCCATACCGCCACCGCCTGAGACCGTCCCCTCGTGGCGTCGACTCCGGAGAGGACCAGTACGGACGGGGTCAGGGCCGACGGCTCGGCTGGTCCCATTTACACGGCGCGCTAGGTATGCCCGGGCGACAGCTGCGACGCCGCTTTTCTGAGACCCGGTTGGGTGGGTGTGTGGCGGCGGCACCGAGCAGGGCATACCTGCCAATCCCGACATACGGACAAACATACGTAGAAGCCCTTTGGGTGCCTTGGGCCTACCTAGGCCAGTCTAGAGGGCGGCCAGTGGATAAACAACGTGAGAATACCATTCCGAACCATGAGCAGACGTTGATCGCAATCCCTAACGGGACCCCGTGTAATAAAAGTATTCAGAGCGTAACCGGGTATAAGCCATGCGCAATGCCCTCCGAGAAGAAGAGAGTCAAAAGGTGAAAGTGAGGAAAAGCGATGCCGCAAAGACGATACGTCGTTGCCATAATGACCAGCTCCCCGCGCTGGGGGGGAGAAGAGCTCTAAGCCGCGAGCCCCATTCCAAAACGCCGCCGCCCATGCATATGGTCTAAGGTCCCCGCCTTTTTTTTCCTGTGCCCGTCCGCCCTCCCGAGTGTTCATGGACAAGCTGTTTGCTGGTGACAACGGCTTCAAGCCGACGGCCCGACTCGCCATGCCGACCTGAATGTTAAACGGCGAGCTGATCCTGGCTGCGCGAGTAACATGGCATAAACTGCGGTTTTGCGCGTCAGTCGTGCGTCCGGCGGCCCGGGGGCCAGGTTTCCAGGGGGCGGGGCGTCAGGGGGTTTCGACTTACATTGATAACGATCAACATGGGTATGTCGAACACGTCACGCTTGATGGTCCAGCAATACGTGCAGTCCATCTTGCCGTCCTTCTCAATCTTGGAGATGCCGTGCTCGCCGTCGATGCGCGTTACCCGGTTGCTAAGGATGCTGCTCCGGGGGTCCTTTTGCCGCGGCGAAGTCGAGCCCTGCTCCATGGCTTCCGCCGATTCCTTGGTACGGTACTTGACAAGGCGGCATTTGCGCGTGACGTGGCCACGGCTGTCCCCAAACGCCAGCTGTGCGAAATCCTCGTAGAACTGTATGACACTGTCGTCGTCCATGAGCTCGGCAATGAAGACCGGCTGCGGCTTGTTTTCGTTGAACGTCCTCAGCTGCGCCGCCTTGATCCGAGGCGTCGTCAAGCCGCCCTTCTCCGTGTTGGTAGCGCTTGGGGGCTGCTCCCCAGAGTTGACGTTCAGGTTGGGCTCTTTGCCCAGGAGGACGTCCTTGGTCCACCCCGTCAGGGCGATGAATTCCTTGTTCACGGCCGCCACCTCGCCTGTTCTGCGACAGACGATACTGGGAGCCGGACAGTGCCCCATGAAGTCCTCGTACTCGAAGAGTGTACGCTGCAGGCACTTTTCCATGAAGATCAGGTCCTGTCGGTTCAGGTGTCGCGTGCAGGCGATAAAGGACGGACGTATACTCGCCAGGGACTTGGCGATCCGAAGCGTCTTTGTGCTCGAAAACCGTCCCTTGACGAATGCGATAAGGTTGTGGAACCCTGTTAGGTACTGGTAAGGCTCTTTCACCGTCTCGTAGATGGCCGACGGGTCCCGTTGCCTCTTGCCCAGTATGGACTGAGGACCGAATTTGGGAGTGGCCGACGATTTCGCCTTGGGCCTCGCTACGGGTTGAGCGGCATTGAGCGTGAATGTGCCAGTCGTCGGGGACTCGAACCCAAGGTTGTGCGATTGTGGACTCGCCGTGTTGTCCGTCCCGGGGCTTGCCAGGCTCCCTGGGGTCGGGCCCGCGGCGGCGATGGCGTAGGCATGGGGCAGCCCATGTTGCAGATTTCCATTCGAGTACATGCCGTTGCTTTGCTCCGGGTTCAGGAAGCTGTCCATCATATTGCTGTCGTAGAGTGGGCCAAACTGGTTCATGCTGCCGCCGTTGGGATACAATGAGTTTCCTCTTCCGTAGTTCATGTCCGCTCCCGCGGGCCCGGCCATGGACGGGTCTTTGGGCGGCGTCTCGGCGTTTCCAGAGGCCATCTGGCCCAATATGCCAAATTCCATGGCGCCATAGTGACTCCCAAAGTTGATGCCCTCAAGGTCGAAGTTGAAGAGCGCAGGGTTGCTGGGATCGAACATTGTCTGGGGGAAGCTGCGCATCTCGTTCGTAGGCGTGTGCACAGCCATGGACCCCAGAGACGGGGGGCGCGAGACATTCTGAGGGAAGGAAGTCGTCACCGGAGAAGGCTGACTGGCAAAAGGAAGGCTGTTTGGCAAAGCCGTCACCTGAGGCGGGTCGCCGAATATGGGATACGACTGAGGGTTGGCCGTGGGGGAGAAGTAGGACGACGCATCCGACGCCGTCGTAGAGGCGTGCCGGCCATTGGCCGACTTGGTCGACACGCTCGGGTTGTACCCAGGACCCAGGACTGGTCTCAAGGCTTCCGGCGGAGCGTCGTGCAAGTACTTGGCCTTCTTGCGAACGCCATCTTGACAGGCGTCGGCAAGGCCGCGCTTGACACACCTTTGGCAAGGTCGTTCGTCGCCTTCGTCATGGTCAGTATCAACTCGCCAAGGCAAGAAGGAAAGCCGCGGGCCTGGGCCCGGAGCGCCAACACCCGCCAAGTAAACCTTGGTGCTGTGGTTGATGTAAAAGGCAATGTCCAGGCGCCATGGAGCCGACTTGTCCCGTGGTCATACGAGCGTCATACGATGATAGACTTAGGAAAGGTTGATCCTTACCGCAGGTCAAATGTGCTCGTTGGCAGGCAAAACATGCGCGCCTCGCCTTCTTCCGGCGTGGGCGATGAGGATCTTTGGGGTCATATTTCTTCTTGACCTCCCCCGACCCTTCGGTGCCGGGCTCGGGGGACGTGGTGTTGTGCTCGGCCATGGTGTCGTCTCCGTCTGTCTTGATCGTATGATCCGGGTCGTCGTAATCATGCTCGTTCTCAGACATGGCATCTGAGACTTCTGCACCGTTCGCCTCAACCTCTTCCGGCATCTTGTCTTAGTTCTATATATACTCGTCTTCAGCCTCCGGGGCTCTCTGCGATGAGCGCGGCAACGCAGGCGCTGCAGACCCCAGCTTGCTCACGGGTTGACGCAACCACACCTCCCGGCACAGCGTAGGCAGCGAGCTCGTGCAGGCGTGTTACCGCGGGACAGGGGAGGGGAAAGGGGGGGGCGAGAGGGCTTCTAGTTTCCAACTACTGTTGTTCGTACTGGGGCGCGCTCACGGTGACGACGGGGGAGGCAGGTCTCTGCCAACGCGGCCGGTGACCCCTGGTTCCGTTCTCCCAGAGCAACCTGCGCCTATCCCCACCGCCCGGGGGAGCTTCTCTCGACGTCAAGGCAGGCTGACTCTCGTGCGAGCGCCGCGCGTGGACCAGTGCGAACAGCTGGCAGGACGTATGCAATCCAATAAGGTTGGCGCACAGTCGGGCTTGCGTGTCTTGTGTAGCGGCAGGGCTCCTCGGGGTCGTAAAATAGAAACAGAGCTACAGCAGAGGCACGGCGCAGCACCGTGTAGATGCAGGGTTCCAGACGCAATGGGGAAATGTTGTGTGTTTCCGCGGTGCGACGGCCCTCCAAGCCTTCTGGGGCTCAATATCACCCGTATCTACTGCGTGTTCCAGAGTATTGCACAAGACACTACGCAGCAAGACGCGCTCTCTCGTATTCATAACCAGAGGCCGGTGTGTCGCCAATGGGCGTCCTTGGGAGCAGTGAGTGGCGTTTTCCTGTGCGACACCCGCTGGGCTCTCTGCCAGGGAGGGGATGGTCGAGAGAAGCGGACCGGCTGGGGCCGCTGCCGACTGTGCGTGTGCCGCCCGCAAGCTCTGGACGAACCGTGGGGGAGGTAGAGGATAGGCCGGCGGCAGGAAGAAGCAGACCTTGTCCTCGCCCTTGGCGACTCTGGTCGCGTGGGCCTGGAGACGTGGGTGTATGTGGGTGAAGCTTCTGGCGGGGACTCTCCGGCTGCCTCACTCCCGGTGTGTGTATGTATGCGCGCGCACGCAAGTCTCCGCCTGCCGGCCGGCGTCTTCGAGGGGTCACGCGTCGGCGGGTGAGGCACCGGGGTGTCTGACCGGGGTGATAAGCGGAAAATGCTTGATACTCCTGCAGCTACCCGCGGCCTACACGCCCGTTCGCATACGGACTCTTTTTTTTTTTTTTTTTTTTTTTGGGGCGCGCGCGGAGAGGGCGGTCGAGGGCACTGGCACGTATCGGAGGGCGGAATCAGGCGGCGATCGCTAGGTCGTAGGCAAGGTGTCGGTAGATACACGGCGAGGTCGGGTTCCCTCGTGGCTTGATCCAAGAGGCGTTTTGATCCCTCCCCCCGTCTCAGGCGGTCCGCATGCCCAGGCCGGTTGCGCTGACGGTGGTGCCGAGCGGGCAGTCAGGTACGCACACGAGGTGGGCGGCAGCGGGAAAGCGACCCGCAGGAGAAGTGTCACTCGACGGGGCGCGGCGAGCGGTGCGACGCGCGGGTGAATCGTCGAGTCGACGTCGGGCCAAGACAGGGTGGCGGGAATCCAACTAGCCGCGTATAGTGTGCGCTCCTAGGCGTTTGGGCAATAGATGAACATGTAATAGATGTGGTTCAGAGGAAAGGCCGCTAACAAGAAGTCGCGCAAGCGACGGCAAGCGAGTGAGTGAGTAAGCAGACAAGCAAGCAAGCGGAAAAGACAGGCGGCGGTTGGAGATGCAGCTTGGTCTCGCAACGTCGACCTCTTTCCGTCTGTCAGGGACGGGGTAGCGCACGGAGTGGAGGGTGCAATAATGGGCGATTCTGCTTCTTCTGCCTTTCCCCCAATGGTGGCTAGCTTATTTTTTTTCCCTCGCACCCAGTCGATCCTTTCAACCAAGTCCGCCCGCGACCGGCTGTGCCGGGACGGCCTTGACCTTGACGGGGACAGAGTGACGAACAGGCAGGCAAGATGAGCGGCCATTGGGATCGCAGACTCGCGCACAGAGTGTGGGCTACCAGGATCATCACTGTCAAAAAGTTCCCAATGTGGGTTGCAGCGCCTGCCGCTGGGTGGAGGATGCGGGGTTCGCTCCTGGCGGGTGGGAGAGGAAGCACGGCAACGGCAAACATCGGCAAGATCCCCATCATCATCGCCATCGTTGCCCGCTGGATTAACTGACTTTTGCGCTCCATTACCAACGTGAACTGCGTGCACTACCCGTGGTGCCGTGTGTCCATTCCGAAGCGACGGATGCACTCGGTACACGAGTCCATGACGCATCACGGGCTCGGAGAGATAGGTACATACCCAAGTACTTACTTAACGTGAGCACATGTGGGCGGGAAGTGCTGCGCACGCGTTTGGGGGAGCACTGAAGCTTACAACCGAGAACCGAGCAGGAACCGAGAGGCAAGGGTTGATTTCTTTTTCATGTCCTCGGGATTTCCCCCCGCAGACGAATACTTGTGTGTTTGTATGCATGGCAGCTAAACGGCAAGTACTTTCTTTCCATTGGTAAACTCTACAGGCCCTCAAGCGGTACTGAGACAGGTATATGCATACATACATCATGACCATGACCATGACCGCCACCACTACCACTAAACCTGTACTTCGCAACCAAACAGGAACCCACGTATGCACACATGTATACATGTACATATGCTACTACATGCAGAAAATGCGTTTCCTGTTTCTTTACCCCCTATCGTCGTCCGGCGATGCGTCCTCCGCCCTAATTCTCTCTCTCCTTTCGGTCCCGACTTTGCGAGATCGGGTAGGCGGCCTGACCGGTGGAGGTCGGCAGCGTGGGTTTGGGCCCAATGCAAGCAGCGTAGCCCTAGGCAAACCGGGTTGAAGGAACGGCATTCTGGGCCCTTTCCCACCCCTGGCTGCAGGTGCCCAACAATCAGGTCCTTGCTTTTACCCATGCCTCATCCATGCCGCCATGCCGCCATGCCGCGCCAACTCAAGACGCTTGCCCAGCCTGGGCTCCGTCCATATGGCCAACAGTCATATTGTGTAAGCACCTCATCCAGCGTGCTGGTCGGCCGAGAGCGCGACCCTCCAGTATGGAGCCCGTCGTCTTACCTACCAGCCCGACTAATAGTTCGCTACAATTCATTTTGACCCCGCCAGCCTGCGTATCGCTAGGAGCCCCGCGATGCGTCGCGGGCGAATGCCTCCTGGTTGTCCGTCCTAGTACAACTATTGGGCTCGGACTCTGCATCTCTGTACTGTGTAGACCAGCTGCACCAGGCCTGCTTTTAAGAAATACATCCACATCACGAGTTTCTTGTGAAAGGGTTTCCAGCCTCGAAGAAAGGTGCCTCGGCTGGGGCCCTTACTACCTGTATACATGTACACATCGTCCCGTGGCTTCTGACAGGCCCTTTGATGTCCCCGGAAAGACTGTTAAGCACGCGAGCAAGACACGAGACCGAGTGGATTTAGGGGGCGGCGGCCAGTGAGTGGCCACGAGCCCGAATACGTCCATCCGTCCATTCCCATCCCTTTCCCCCCCCCCTTTGGTTCAGTCAGGCCAGTCAGCACGCGAAGGTTTTAATTAAGTCGGCTCCGCCTAAACCGCAGGTAGGCCAAGTGCTTACATACGATGTAGGGCCATTCAGCTACACGTCGCGAGACGAGGTACGCATGCGTGTACCTGTAGGGCGCGGGTTGGCGGCATCTTCCAGCATCGAAGCCAGCGCCGGCTGCTGCAGATCTCCCAGGCACGACGCACCGGCCATTTGCCCGCGAGACCGTGTGCACACCCTCGTCCGCAAACGGTGGTCACGGCAGCTGCCCTTTTGGCCATGACGGGGGGCTCACCGAAAGAGACACAGCGAGGGAGAGATGGAGAGGGGGGAAAGAGACGGGAGCCCTTGACTCGGGAGCCCCGTCTCGCAGCGCAAGCCCCAGGCGCATCCCTACCCGCGCGCTCCGGTGTGCCTGGCGATCGTCGGCGCTCTCTGTGCACGCACACCCGTAGCCCCCGAGTCGCCGACCACCTGCAAGTGCGAGAGGACGAGGGGCGCGGGCGGCACCGGCGCCGCCGTCACCGTCCCCCCTTTTATGCAAACGCCGGTTGCGTGGCTGGTTGGCCAGCTCGCCATCGCCCGCAAGGGCGGCCGCAGGAAGATTAATCTACGCCGCCCAGATCGCTCACCTCAGCCGCGACGCTCGCCCGCCACCTCGTCTGCCACCGCCGGCTACCCGCGTCAAGTATGAGCCGCCACGTTTCGATATACCGGTTTCGGCGCTGGAGCCTCAGAAAACGCCCCCATCACCCACCCCGCCGGCGTCTTTCCAGCTCACGCGCTGGAGTGCCACGCCTGTCGGTCCCGCCGCTCACGAGACGTCCTTTGCGTCAGAACCCCCCCCCCCACAGCAGGCGGCCTGCCGTTGGCAACCGGCCCTGTGCCTGTCATGCTACAGAGGGGGATACGAAGCCCGGTCCGGCCGACCCTGGCATCTTGGGGGCTAATGCACAGCAGCTCAGCTCCGCGAGAACCCGTCACCGCTCGAATCCTCGGAATAGAGGGCAGAAAACGAAAAACCTGGTGAGCAGGGCCGCCTGAACGCTAATGGCGCGGTGCTACCCGGACAGCCCTACTCCGGACATGGCAACAGCTTTCAGGTTCTTTTCCGCTGCCAACATGGATTCCGCAATCGGTTGGCATGCGTCCAAAGCGGCACCGCGTAGAACAGATCACCGCAGTCAAGGCGGCCATCCGGGAGCCTGTCTCACCCCCGTGGTGTCAGCACACTGGCGGGCCGGGGCGTACGGCGGATCGCCTTCCCCATCATCAGCCACCGTCTTTTTGCCCAGAAGGCCGCAAGTCGGGCAGCTGCATGGCCGACGCCATGGTTGCGCAGGCAATGCAAGATCACTAATTCTCGCAGGCGCTGATCAAGCCATGACTAAGTGGCTTTGCTATATTCACGAGCCTTCGTATCACTCACCCTCGACGGCCACAGGGATCCCGCCTGCGAAGGGGCCAGCATTGGGTATCGGGGGCGTGCATTGAAGTCCGCCCCGGGCTATGCTTCTACATGTGGTCTAATGAAGAGAGCCGGTCGCAGTGTGCTCGCAAGGTAGGAGGGCTTGGACCCCCCCCAGAGTTGCCGTCCTGTCCCGGCATATTGTGGCCTGGATGATGCCCCGAGACGGATCCCAGTATGGCAGTCTCTGAACGTCCACCGACGCGGCAGCTGGTGTTGCTGGGAGAACTGTGCCGGTTTTGCGAGTCTGGAGAAGTTCATTTCGTTACCCAAGTATGACAGCCCGAATGGGAACGATCAAGTGGACGAGTCGCAAGAACGCCATGTTCGCCGCCGCGTCCGCCCTTTGCCGCCATAAACCTGAACCGGCTGCTTTTCCTTCCGCCAGTCGCTCGCTGTATTCGCTGCGGGGGAACACGGCTTGTAAGGATTTCCGGACATGGCGCAAACAGCACTGGTGCCTCCCTCTCTCTCTCACCTGTGCCACGGGCGAGAGAAAAATGTAGATCAACGGGAGAGCCAGCAGCTGGAACGGACTGAAAAAACACGGCCTGGCCAGCAACTCGATGGTCCTCGGAGCCGAGTCCCACCCCCCCAACAGAATTGCAATGCATGTGGGAGGGGAGGTATCTATAACCTCCCGTGCAGCGCGCTGCGCGGTCCGGTGACACGACCCAAGGAAGGACTGGGGTTAAACAGAGCCCTCATGCACTAACCGGTGGGCGTGGCCGGACCGGGCTTCGTTGACGCCATCGTGAACGGGCCCTTACCCTTCTGATGACAGGGCCCGGCCATCGGGGCAGGGGAAAGGGGGGGATATGCTGCAGATCGATCACCCCGGTCTCTTGGGCCCGATCGGAAAAGCCCTGCACACCATCTCCAGGCGATCTGAGGTGGCTGCAACCCATCCCCCCCTCCCAATGGGGTCAGCTCGAGGGATCCCAGGCCCCCGTGTATAGGCTGGCCAGCGGCAGCGGGTGGTGGTGCCCTCCTCCGGGGGGCCGGCAACCGACCGTGCCACAGCACACAGCCTCGCCTTTACCTGCAGGGCGCGCGCGCACCCAGGGCAGAGGACGGACGCACTCACCGGGGGGGACAGGGGGGTCGGCATCCGCGCCGTCCACCCGGCGACCCTTCGTCGGGCGGGGGAGGAAAAGAAAAGAAGATGGAGGCCCGAGGCGATGGAGGGGTTTTTGGGCAATCCGCCGCCGCGACTCCTGCCACACGATAGAGCGGGTGGCGCCGCTGCGACGGCGTCTCGGGTCGCCCCTTCCCCCCCCCCCTTTCCCTCCGCCGCCCCCTAAAAACCCAGCAACCCGCTGGAACATGAGGCTCGCCCGTCTATCTAGCGTGCGGAATGACCCGCGTGTAGCCCCCCGGCGACGGCGTTTCACTGGAGAGAGAGAGACAAGAGGCGGCGATAGTCCGCGTGTAAGGCGCCCACCGGGGACGGCGGTGACACACCCCTCGTGAGCTCCTGGATTTAGGGGGCGCAGGCAGCGCGGTAAAGACGTCTCGATCTTCAACGGATGCGACCCTGGCCCAGATCTTGTAGATTGTGGGGGTTACGAGTCTCGTGTCTCTTCGTTGGCTTTCGATAAGCTCCCCTCCCCCGCCTGGGAGAGTGGCGGCCGGCGTCTCGTGAACGGTGTCCCTCGCTGTCCATCAGTCGCGCCGGGCCCCGGGTCGTTTTCTTCGCAGGCAGCCTGCCGGAAACCAGGTGGCGAAGTAGGTGAGAGCAAACGAAGAGACCGCGAGGCGCATGACTTGAGGAGGGTACACACCCTCCCCGGCGGATGGTCAGGCAGCGTTCCACTTTGCGCCCCCCGGCTATCTCCTATTCACACGCCGGCACTTTGCCCTCCCCGGGGGGGATCGAGGGCCAACGACCGTGCCTCTTCCTCCCCGGGCCGAGAGGGGTGTGGAATGCGAGGGGAGCAAAGAAAGCCACTTGCGTCTTCAGAATACGGAGGGAGGGAGAGAATAGACATTCTATATTGTGCAATCGCCACATGCTTGCTGAAAAGAAAATCCGCCCTCTATCGTGAGATCATTGTCGACGTGTCGTTCCCATATCTCATCTCCGCCGACGTCATCTTGGCCGTAAACGCCCGCCTCCTACTTCACTGCCGTGTATGTACATTATACAGAAATCATCGTACTCGCTCAACTCGGCCCCGTCCAAGGTTCTTCTCACGCCTGCGTGCTCCGATGGCAAACATACTTCTCGGTCTCTTCGCGAATACTCGGGCCTCGCTTTCTAATAGGTCTCCGAGAGACCTTTGAAGTCGGGCACGGCGGTGTCGCACTTGAAGTCCCTGTCGTAGGCCTTGGCGGGGAGGATACCGGCCTCGAGGCCCTTCTTGTAGCTCCAGAGGGGCGCGCTCTCCGTGTCCCAGGTCCAGTACCACCAGCCCAAGCCCTTCTCAAACGAGACCATCTGGGCCTCGGCGAACATCTTGAGGAACTTCTTGTACTCCGGCGAGTAGGAACCGATGCCGGCGTTGGCCTGGTCGCAGCTGCAGCTGCTGTCCTGGGCCGGGCAGCGCGGCTCCAGCACCTCGGTTGAGGGGTCGCCGGAATCGTAGGTGCCCGTCCAGCGGTTGCCCCATCCGACGTTGGTGACGTGCTTGGCGCAGTCCGTGTCGGCCTGCGACCACTCCGCGAACATGGTGGGGCCGAAGCCCGTCGAGCGGTCCATGGACTCCAGCGTCTGCTTGGTCCACCCGTCGCACGCGTACTCGACCTTTTCCTTGTGTGTGTAGACGATCTGGTCCTTGTTGAAGATGACGTACTGGTGCACGTCGAGCACCAGCCCGTCGAGCCCCTGCAAGCGCCCCTGCCAGTTGCCCAGGCCCATGAAACCGTCGCCGAACACGACGTGGGCCTTGATGCCGTTCTTGCGCACCAGCTGGAACGCATCCGAGGTCCAGGTGGTGACGTCGTCGGCGGCCAGGTCGACCATGCGCGGCTCGTTCGCCAGGCCGTAAAACGTGACGATGTTCTTGTACCGGTCCTGTGCGAAGAACTGACTGAGCCGGTCGTGAACGTCCAGACTGCGTTGGCGGTTCAGCGACCCATCGGTGCCGTTGAGCCATCCGATCGGCCCCAGCCGTCCGCTGTGGTTCCAGCCATTCTGGGAACCCGGGATGGCGTGGAGATCAAGGTTGACTCGCAGCCCGTGCTTGCGGCACCACTCAATGGCGCGCAGCAGATATCTCCACGACGTCCGGAACACGTATGGGTCGCCGTCGTAAACCTCCACGGCCCAATAGCTATACGGAATGCGGACGTGGTCGAGGCCGGCGTTGACGATGTCTTTGATGGTCTGCTCCGTAACAAAGCTGGCGTAGTGCTTCTCGAGAGTCGACGCGGCAGTCTTGGGACCCAAGTGCTTGCAGAGCGTATACTCGTCAACGATACCCAGCCTCGAGTCGTAAGCGAAGAGTGACGGCGTGATGAATGGTTCGAGACTCAACCAGCCCCCCAGGTTGACGCCTCGAGCGGGCTTCTTGGTGTAATCACCCCAATCCTTCTCAATCGCTGGCACTTTGTCGTTGGCGGCGGCCGAATCGTCCCACTCCGTGAACAGGCCCATGATCGGAAGACCGCCTACCATCTCTTTAGTGTACGTCAGGTTAAAATCCTTCGTATCCGCCCAGGTGAAGGGATCCAGATAAGTTCCGCGATCCGCAGGCGGAACGCTCTCTTTGGGTATGTTTTTGAGGTTGGACTTGTCCGATCCCGAGTCCTCCGCGTTCTTCTTACTCACCACCACCGCGACCACGATGATGATGATCAAAAGCACGACAAGAACACCGGCGACGATCCCTGGAACGCTGTTAGTACGCGTGTGGCTGGGGGATCTTTGATCCGTGACTGACATCTTCGCTTTTTCCTATTGGCAGGCGGGCGTGGCTTCTGCAAGCCGTTCTTATCGTTTAGAATGCTGTCGTAGCTATCGTAGCTGCTGTGTTTACTTCCGAGCCCGCCCCGTATGCCCGGGTAGACGGCGCGGCCTTCTTCGACAATGGCGCCGCTCACGACTCGGCCCTTCTTCCGGTTGTCGTGGCTCTTGCGTGCGCCTTCGAACATGCGCTCTTCCGGTTCCGAGTCGACCACCCTCCTGTAATGCTTGGACCTTCTCGGCGACTCGTCCTGCTCGACACCAACATAAGCGTCCTTCCGACGCCTGTGCTTCCTGGGTGATTCGTAGTCGGTCTCGTGGTCCGTCACAGCCTCCCTACGTCGCCGCTCTGGTCGCGACGCAGCGCGAGCCCGTTCCTCGTCCGTGTACCCTGCCTCGGCCCGCCGGCGCGCTCGTCGGGCCTCCCGATCCTCGTCATCCGTGTATGCCGCTTCGGCCCGTCGCCGAGCTCGCCTGGCCTCCCGGTCCTCATCGTCCGTGTGCGCCTCGGCCCGCCGGCGAGCCCGCCTTGCTTCCCGGTCTTCGTCATAGTGGCTGTCCCGCCTCCTGCGCTCTCTCTTGGGGGGCTGATCGTCTTCTTCCACGACGATGCGATCGTCTTCATCCGCAGGCCTGGGCCGCCGCTTCTTCTTCTTCCTCTCGGGGTCTCTGGGCGGTTCCGAGGGCGGGTGCCTGATGTTATGGTCGTTTAATTGCGCCAGCACGTCCGGAGACAATTGCTGCGCTGGGGCGTCGGAGGCCCGTCGCGAGCTATGATCGCGCGATTTCCGCTTCTTGTGGCCATGTTTCCTCTCTCCGTGCCGGCCAGGCTCGTGAGGGCGGCTTGTGCTACCGTCGGGCGGTGGCGGCATGATTTGAACGTGTTTGCTACCCAGGCAGGCGGTCGGCTCGAGTCGAAGTCGCAAGGTTTCTCAAAGACGGATCGACCGGGTGAATATGCATGCACGCGCTATACGGGCTGATCGCGAGCAAGGCGCCAAGTGGGTAGGCTGGCGATCGGCGGTTTCTTGGCACAGAGCAGGTTCCTGGGAATTATGTCACGATAGGTTGACGGGGCAACAACCAATGACGATGGCTCAAGACGGGCCAAGGTCACGCCGTCACGGTTGGCACTTGGGCCCAAGGCTCGGCGTCGTACTGTGCAAATCGCCCGCCGCTTCTTCTGCCATTGCCGCCGGGGTACCGGAACCGACGACCCGACCGTGAACGGGGCCTCGCGACCTGTTTGTGTCGGTGTACCTACCCAGTTGTGTGAAGTAGGTACCACCAACATGGATTGGATGCGCCTCCACCCATCGATCGAATGCCCCTGACCAAAGTAGTTGCGCGAGCGACGCGACCAACCCAAGTTCAGGTTCCCACGTTTGGGGCGGTCCGGCTCCGTTCTGCCCTGGTTGGCCCAGTTTGTAGTCGCCCGCTTACTGGAAGGGGATAAGCACATCTGCTTTCAATGCCTGGGTACCTGTCGTAGGCTGATGATGGAACCCAATGGGACGGCCATCGTTTCTCTGGCCCTTCTGCACTGCCCGCCTGCGAAGCCTGCCGAGCAGCCGCCCAACCACGCCGACCAGCCACCCAGGTGGTGGAGGGGCTGGAAGGGGGGAAAAGAACCCACACGCGTTATTATTAGCCGAAGGTGCAGCCGACTGGCTGGCCCATCCTTCCGTCCCAGAATGTTGTATCCATACTCGATCAAGGCCCGTGCTGAACGAAGCCCGAGGGATGTAGTTGGAGGCAGAGAACCATCTCGAGACAAGGTGACCCTGCGCCTGCTTGAAGCTATCGTTTGTTGTTCTCGTTATACACCACCTTCAGTCGCGTGGGATGAGAGGGTAGTACCGTGCCCGACCGGGTCGTGCCCGTATCGATAAGCTAAGCTAAGCCGAGAATCGTGGGGTTAAGCCGCCGCTACCGTGGATTGTATATACCGACCCTAGCCGATGGCTATGGGATCACATCCGGGGTAGCCTCTTCCCCCATCCTGGGGAAATGCCCCGGATAGTCCCCTGTTCCCCATTGAAGACGCCGTCGTGTGTTCTCGCCGTGTGTCTTCTGGGATAGAACGTCAGGTCCGGCGACATGAAGCCATCCGGATCGCTCCGAAGTATATCGGCGGCCAAAGTGGCCTTGCCCGCCCTTCGCCCGGCCAGCGCCCCCATTTGCGCGGCCCTCCCCCGCCATCATCAAAGCCGTCGCCGCCCGTATTCAACTAACCCCGTGAATGCTCGTCTCAACCTCCCTCCGGACTACGCGACCACTCCCCTCCTCGCCCAGAGCTCCCAGTCTGCCCTATCGAATCCCGAGCTCCCGGCCGAGGTGCGCAATGGCACTACCAAGCGCATGAACCTGTTCCAGGCCATCAACGATGCCCTTTCGACCGCCCTCGCCCAGGACGAGAACACGTTGATATTCGGCGAGGATGTCTCCTTTGGCGGTGTCTTTCGCTGCACAATGAAGCTGGCCGAGTCGTACGGGAGCGACCGCGTCTTCAACACGCCGCTGACGGAACAGGGCATCATGGGGTTTGCCATCGGCCTGGCCGCCGAGGGCATGCGGCCCATCGCCGAGATCCAGTTTGCCGACTACGTGTACCCGGCCTTCGACCAGTTGGTGAACGAGGCGGCCAAGTTCCGGTACCGCGATGGTTCCTGTGGGCGGAGCGCCGGCGGGCTCACGGTGCGCATGCCGTGTGGCGGCGTTGGCCACGGCGCGCTGTACCACAGCCAAAGCCCCGAGAGTCTGTTCACGCATATTCCCGGACTGCGGGTGATTATGCCTCGGAGCCCGTTGCAGGCCAAGGGACTCTTGCTCTCGGCGATCCAGAGCAACGACCCCTGCATCTTCATGGAACCCAAGATCCTGTACCGGGCCGCCGTCGAGCAGGTGCCCACCGCCGCTTACACGCTCCCTCTCTCCAAGGCCGAGATCCTGAAGGAGGGCAGCGACGTCACCATCGTCTCCTATGGCCAGCCCATCTACACGTGCAACGCCGCCATCCAGAAAGCCGAGCAGGATTTGGGCATCTCGATCGAGCTCATCGACCTGAGGACGCTGTACCCGTGGGACAAGGAGACCGTCTTCAAGAGCGTGCGGAAGACGGGCCGCTGCTTGGTGGTGCACGAGGCCATGGTGAATGCAGGAATCGGCGCCGAGGTGGCCGCCTCCATCCAAGGGGACCCCGAGACCTTCATTCGGCTCGAGGCTCCCGTGCAAAGGGTGGCCGGCTGGAGCATACACATGCCGTTGATGTTTGAGAAATTCAACGTCCCCGACGTTGCCCGTAAGTTCCCACCTGCTCACCTGTCTCTGGACTCTCATCTTTGCTAACTCAACGGTCCCAGGGGTGTACGACAACGTGAAGAAGGTTCTAGATTACTAGAGCAAATGGCCCGTTGGGCTCGGGACGTACCTGTTCTTTGCAGCATAGCGAAATTAATACCATTAGGTATTCCCACCTTTGGGTAGACAAATAGCCGATCCCATACTTTTGGCACGACACTGAAGGGATATGTCTTGCAATGAGTCCTCGGAGAGTTGTGCTAAGAAACAGACGCCGCAACTCAACTGCCTGTGCAAGGCCCGAGTATCGTTCTTCAGTTCCATGTATCCGTTAGACACAAAGCTGTGGCAGGCTGCCTTGTGCTTTCAGTCAGACGAGCCAAGAAATCCAGGGTCCATGCCACGATATCATCCATTCTGGCTTGACTACTGATCGACCTCACGAAAGTGATACTCGTTCCAATTGGTGGCCCAATATTTCAGCGTGCTTTTGCTTCTACTTCCGCGGCCCCGGATTTTCCGGGTTTTGCGAATGATGCAGTGTCGACCAAATCAAACTAAGAGTCCGCATGTTCCTTGGGCCGAGTGGCCCGAAGCCATCTCGTAGTTCCCTGTGCGGCCTACACTGATATAAGAGACTTATCATGTATGGAGTGTCCTATGCTCAAGGCGGGGTGAACGGTGACGTAAAAGCCACCTAGGTTGTCGACCCCAGCGCTCGAACTACAACCCATCGAAAGTTTGTGAACAACGTCGTCCAGAGCCACCAGTCCCTGCGTAGTGGTCCGATTAGTTGAATTCGACCTGCGCCACATACCGCTGGATGGACCACGGCCTCGGGTCACACTAGGGGTTAAGTATAATGCGATAGGAATTAAGAAAGATACCGCCAAGTCGGTTCGGTTCTACGTCAATTTACCGTGATGCGTCGTGGGGTAACGCCCTCCTCGGTAAACGTTCGAGGGATGGCTGTAAGCCAAGTACCGGCTGGCCCGGAGAACTTCCACCAGCTTCGATCTACCTCTCCGGCTTCTTAGAGTAAGCTGCCGGTGGCGCTTTCCAACTAGGGCCAAACATCATCATGTGGCTGAGCATACGGCGGAGGGTTCTTTGTCGATCTGGCGAAGAGGCTCCAGCTCTCGGGGAAATCGGACTGATCACAGAGAGCCGGTGCGCCCGTCCACTGCCAAGGCAAAGGCTGACGACGATCCGAGGAATTAGGCCCGAGTGAAGCCATGGGTCCCATGTACTCTAGGCATTGGCGGTGCTTCGTCAAGGCCGCAAACCTTCTTTTTAACCCAAAGGCGGGGGAAGGCGGAATGCTTTGATATCATTCGGTATGAGTACGGAGTCGAGTTGAATATGATCGTGCCTACAAGGCTCATGAAAGCCGCGTCGAGAGATCGGCGAGAGCCATGGTGTGAGCCGCGGTATAAGCTGAAGGCAGGGACCAGGTGATGGAAGTATTCCTGACGGCCGGATCATAGGTAAGGTAGGTGACGATCAAGGGTGAAGACCCGGCCTGGACAGACTACAGCAGCGGTAGTTTCTCTGGCAAGTTGTGATGGTAATGTCACAGCAGATTGTTAGGACGAGCCGGGCCGACCGCGGGTTTACTTAGTTGTAAACCAATTTATATCGCGTTCTGCTATAAAGCGTCCGTTTATATTTTTCACAGATACTACCAGCTCTAGATGCGGGCCATTCCGAGGCATCTATTCCACAGGTCCGAGTGTAATCCACTATAGCCGTGCTTGGTAGATATTAGGCAGTGAGACGATAAAAGGAGATCGGTGTTGAAACATGGGCTAGTAGGGATCCCAAGCGACCGAACAGGCTTGGCTCGTGGGTTTCCTGATCTCCCGCGCTGTCACGGGCCCACGCGTCTCTCCAACTCGTCCGCGATGCAGCATGTGACTTCCCGAAACGGTTAAGAATAGGAGGTCACCGTCCCTCCTCCTCCGCCGCCGCCGCCGCCGCCGTCGCCGCCAGATCGGGGGAGCAGCCGAACGGTACCGTCCATCGCGGGTGGCGACCTACTGGTGCGCCCTGCGCGCGGCTACGGAGCGTCACGATGCAAAATTGCCGGCGCTGCGCATGGAACTGGGAGGGGCCATTTTTACCTCGCGCGCCCTGGCAGGGGGTGCGCGTGGGGCTCAAAGTCTCCGTGTCCCAGGTTCCCATCCCCATTCTGCCATGGATTGACAGGACCATCCCTCTTGTCCGCCTGCTTCTGGTAGGCGCACGCCCCGACGTAATCAAACTTTGTTCAGACTTCAATATTCCATGAAAACTCTATCCATCTTCTGCCGAAGTATAGGGGATCCTGTGATTGGAAAAAGGACCTCCTGCGCCCATCTGGTTCATGCGGCCCGGCGGCTCCGCCGGCGAGCTCGGAGCCTGTGGCTTTCCTGGCCGCCTCCACTTGGCCGAATACCACCCTCCCGTCAGGAGACGCCGGCACTACTGAGGGACGTAGCCAGGCTGTCTCGCCTCCTGGTACGGATTGCGAACCGGCCATGCACTGAAACCCCGGCCATCCGGTTGGAATATGGAGCGAAACCGCCTGCGCGCTGTTACGCCTGGACGGGCGAGTTGGTGGTTCCCTCGCGAGTCATGGGCCCCGCGATGTGCCAAGGGGGTCGTCCGGGGTGGCCGGCAACGGCGACGGGCCATCAATGCCTCATTCTGAGCGTGTAGGGCCGCCAGTCTCCCAGGGGGTGTGCACGTCTTGCCCGTTCCCCTTGGCACGGCATGTACCAGTCCACTGTGGGCTGAGGTCGTGGCTATGGCGGCAACAAAAGCAGGGTCGAATGGAAAGTGCCTCTCGAGGATCCGGGGTTGGGCGGATCGTGTAGGTAGTCCCTTGTCG
Organism: Nigrospora sphaerica; assembly: GCA_018287875.1. NCBI lineage: Eukaryota > Fungi > Ascomycota > Sordariomycetes > Amphisphaeriales > Apiosporaceae > Nigrospora > Nigrospora sphaerica. The sequence goes on from JAGVVL010000017.1 coordinate 2,392,358, forward strand.
CCCGTGACAGGACACAGGAGAGTATATAGATGTCCTGTCCGGGCCCTATGTTTCCAGAGAAGATTTGTTTGCCATGTTCACCGCATATCGGTGCACTCAAACACTCGCTTCCGTATACTGACAGTTATTCCGTCATGCCTCTCCTTAATAACTTCTTCACGGGCGCGGCCCTCCTCGCGGGTGTCACCAGCAGCTGTCCTATGGCTCTCGCGGCTCCTGCTTCCACGCAGTCAACGTCGCGAGACGTCCAGTTCGTGTCCTCGGGCTACTTCGGCGGCATGCACGCGTTGCGCGGCGCCCCCGTCTCGGCCATCCCCTGGTCCAAGTACACCGATATCAAGTACGCCTTTGCCGAGCCGACTGCCGACTGCAAGTTGAACTTGGACGGATTCAGCCCCGAGTCCATCGCCGGCTTTGTGGAAGCAGGCAAAAAACACAACGTCAAGACCCTCCTCTCCACCGGCGGGTGGACCGGGAGCATTTACATCTCCAGCTGTCTCGGCTCGGCCGCGAACCGTACCGCGTTTGCGAATACATTGGTGGAATTTGTCAAGCAGAACGGAATGCAGGGCTTTGACATTGATTTCGAGTATCCTGTAAGTGCCACCGCTGTATCTCATCGCCCCTTTCGGCAAGGATTCCGTACGACGCGTCTACGCCACTTCGTGATTTGGCTGCCGTAGGCCGAGGAGGCTCCGAAAGCTCTCAACGGCTGTATTTTCGGATGACCCGCTGACGTTTAATACTGTAGAACAGGAAGGGTCTCGGCTGCAACAACATTAACCCGCACGATGTGGACAACCTGTTGGCCTTCTTCAAGGAGGTTCGCGCGCACCCGGACGGCAAGAACATGTACCTCACGGCTGCGGGCTCCCTGTTCCCTTGGAATGGGGCGGATGGAAAGGCCTCTACCGACCTCAAGGGCTTCGCCGAGGTGCTCGACTACATCATGATCATGGTCAGTACCTCCATATTGTCGAGGTGCACCGAATAGCACTGACCAGTAGTTTGTAGGCCTACGACCTGTACGGTGCCTGGGCCGGCACCGGAGGCCCCAACGCCGCTCTCGAGTCATCCTGCGACAAGCGCAACATCATGGGCGCCGCCAAGGATGGCGTCGACAAGTGGATCGCCGCTGGCCTCCCAGCGAACAAGTTGGTCCTCGGCATTCCGTTCTACGGGCACGGCTTCGCCGTCAACGAGACGTCCGCCTTCACCGCACCCGGCGTCCTGAACATGTACCCGCCGCAAAACTCAACCAACCGCCGCCAGGGCAGCAGCTGGGACAGCGATCCTGCCGTGGACCCCTGTGGTGACGCCCAGCCTCACTCCGGGACCTTCCCCTTCTGGAGCATGATCACGGAGGCCGGCTTCTTGGACCAGTCTGGCAATCCCAAGGACGGAATTGCCTACACCTACGATGAGTGTAGCCAGACGGTAAGTGGAAGAAATCACTCTTGGTTTCGAGTGCCAATCCCCGGATACACGAACGGTGCTGATCCAGTTCTGCTCCCCAGCCCGCCATCTATGACGCGAAGAACGAGTGGTGGGTGTCTTACGACAACGCTCAGTCTGTGAAGGCTAAGGGCGCGTACGCCAAGTCTGCTGGTTTGCTGGGCTTTTGCGCGTACGAAACCGGTGGTGATCATAACGACATACTCATCAACGCCGCACGCTCAGGTGCCGGCCTCTCCAACAATTAGGCTGTGGAAACATGTTTCGATGGGATGCGGTGGTCCCCAGTTGGTATCAGTCATCACGTGGTGGAATTTTGTTCCTGTCCGCGGTAATATGAGGAATATACCTGCAACCTCCGTAATTTGCCCCCTCTGCGCTGTGGGATATGTCATCCGCCATGGAAACGCCGGATCCGTGGACGCAAGTATGCATGCCGCTGCACTTGAATCGCTTGCACATGAACAGCCTGGCCTCATCCGATGCTAGCGTCTCGGCCAGCAAGGTCAAGGCCTTGGGCTGGATGTCGAAACGAACTGCTGAGGAATGGGACGTCGTAGGCCTACATTTTCTCCGCCAGGTAGCGTTGGCCAGCGAGAGTACCTTAGAATATCGAGCGGACAAACCCAGGGGTCTAGGGTTGATGTCATCGTGTGACGGTGGGACATTATCGACGAGGGGCTCGTTGACATCCAAGACGAGGAGGAACTTAGTAGGTACCTTAGGTAAGCAAGTACATATGTAAATATTCCTGCAGCCTGGTATGCATCCGAGGCCGAACCCCAAACCCATTCGCCTCTCGCGCGCGGCCCCCCTCTTTAACAAAGAGGGGGCGGCGGGAGCCAAGGTGGGCAATCGCTGGGCATTGCATCGGCGCTCTAGGCCTATTTCATGGGGTCGGCTCAACGGCCCCCGAGAGCTCAATGTGGAATATATCGACCGGGGCATGGCAACGAGACGCCAGACGGGTATAAGAGACATGCCGAGTAAAGAAGGCATTGTAAATAGATTGTGCCAAACGCTTGCCGCTCTCGAGAGGCAATTGTTGAAGATTCCAGTGTCTCGGATCAAGTCCCAGCTCGGCGACAAAAATGCGGACCGCCGCTTCCTTCTGTTTTCTGGCCACTGGCGCCGCCCTGGCTGCCGTAACCAAACCACCCAAAGGTTTCGTGACGGCTGAAGGCACCAAATTCAAGCTCGATGGCAAGGACTTCTTCTTTGCCGGAAGCAATGCCTATTATTTCCCCTTCAACAACGTGAGCCTGCGCTTCAAGCCTCCCTGGCCCGTCAGCGCCCCAAAACGCGATAGGCCGCTAATACCGGGCCCCAGAACCAAACCAACGTCGAGCTCGGCCTTACAGCGGCGAAGGAGGCCGGCCTGAACGTCTTCCGCACGTGGGGCTTCAACGACAAGAACGTCACATACAACCCGGTTGGCAAGCCCCAGTATGGCGACGAGGGCGCCGGCACCACCGAAGTCGTGTTCCAGCGATGGGACAACGGCCAGGCCGCCATCGACCTGTCTCCCTTTGACAAGGTTGTCGACGCGGCCGCCCAGACCGGCATCAAGCTCCTGGTGGCTTTTACCAACAACTGGTCGGTACCTACCTAGTGATTGACTACTACTGCTTTGTTCGTCGTCCTTGGGCCACCATCTAACATTCTCCCCCAAGGGCTGACTACGGCGGCATGGATGTCTACACGGTAAATCTCGGCGGCAAATACCACGACGATGTAAGCCCTGGCCCACCAGCCCCGTTTCTCTCTCGTTTTACTTCCTGGGGACGAGCCGCCTGACATCTCCCCGTCAGTTCTACACAGTGCCCGAGATCAAAGCGGCCTACAAGGACTATATCAAGGCCTTCGTGACGCGGTACAAAGATTCGCCCACCATCTTCGGCTGGGAGCTGGCCAACGAACCGCGCTGCGGCGCCGACGCGGTGCGGAACCTACCCAGCAGTGGCAAGTGCACGCCCGAGGTTCTGACGGCCTGGATTGACGAGATGAGCACCTACGTCAAGTCGCTCGACCCCTTCCACCTCGTGACGTGGGGCGGCGAGGGCGGCTTCCATCGCGAGTCGGCGGACAAGTTCTACAATGGCGGGGACGGCGGGGACTTTGACGCAGAGCTCGCGCTGCCGTCGGTCGACTTTGGCACTTTCCACTCGTACCCTGACTGGTGGTCCAAGACGGTGGCGTGGACGGACCAGTGGGTTCGGGACCACGCGGCGTCGCAGCGCGCCGTCGGCAAGCCCGTGGTGCACGAGGAGTACGGCTGGATGACGGACGCGGCGCGCCTCGCCAACCTCGGCCGCGTCGCCCCCGAGACGCGCACCGAGGTCCTCGGCGGTTGGCAGCGCATCGGCCTCGACGAGCGCCTCGCCGGTGACATGTTCTGGCAGTTTGGCTACTCGGGCTACTCATACGGCCGCAACCACGACGATGGCTTCACCGTCTTCCTCGACGACGATGAGGCCCAGCAGCTTGTTTACGAACATGCTGCCGACGTAAATAAGCTGAACGCTTGAGGGTGCCCGCGCGTAGCTAGCTGTTGCGCTATTGTGTTGATTCGGGAACGCTGGAGGTAGAAACAATAGCGTGAAGTCAGGATTCAGTATAGTACCACCATACCATATCGGGCCGTTTCGAGTCGAGAGCGTATATTTGATTTCCTGCTGTAGACAGCCACAGGTAGGTTTTCTCGGCTTACCGGCGTCACTTGGGGCTAAGAGTCTCCATATCTGGGATGTATATACGAAGTAGTTGTAGCCAGAGACCAGTCGAGGGGGCCAGCTGCGTTCCAGTCACTATGTATCCATTTGGTTACAGCCGCAAGTGGACCTCTCGGCGTGTCGGAATTACTCGGCGTTCATGCTCATAAGAAAAAGCAGCTTCTGTCTCCGTGGGTTCTCGAATCCAAACGAGGAAAAGCGGTTGGGAATTAAGATATGACAACGGGTCGCACACGATTTATTTGGTAAGTCTGCAAGGGGGATACTTTTGGCGCGTAGCACGAAAGGGGCGATTAGCCAACTCCATCTGCCTTAGCCGGAACGCGGCAGTCGAGCTAACGAGATAACTAGTAACGACACTACAGTAAAACTCACCACGGCTGAGCAAAGTGTCCAGCACAGCGCACACGGGAAAGCCACACCGGAGACGCATTGGCTAGGCGAGCGCGGCAGTGCCTCAAGCGCATTCCTTCTTGCCCATGGCCAACGAAACTCGTTCCGGCATGGCCGGCCGCGCTTTGGAGGAGCTCGGCCTGGTCTCGTTGTACCTGGCGCCGGCCGACGTCAAGCTGCTCTGTCTGCAGCGCTTCGTGCGCCTCTTCGCCTACGGGGCCTCGACCCTCATCCTGGTCACGTACCTGAAGAGCCTGGCCGTCTCCGAGACCGGCATCGGCCTCTTCATGACCCTGACGCTCGCCGGCGACATCGCCATCAGCTTCTTCCTGACCCTCTTCGCCGATGCCTTGGGCCGCAAGGCCATCCTCGTGCTCGGCGCCGCTCTGATGACGGCCGCCGGCATCGTCTTCGCCTTGTCTGGAAACTTCTGGCTCATGTTGGCCGCCGCCATCGTCGGCATCATCAGTCCGAGGTAGGGCGCATCTCCTTCGACGGACGGAAGTCTTCGCGTCGCTGACAAGCCATAGCGGCAACGAGATCGGCCCCTTCGCCGCCATTGAGGGGAGCATCATTTCTCACTTAACCGCCCCCGATCACAGAAGCGATGTGTTTGCATGGTATGGCCTGAGCGGGTCCGCGGGCACGGCCTGTGGTATGATGACGGCCGGCTGGGTTCTGCACCACTTCCTCGAGGATCTCGCATGGGGCCACGTGGAGTCCTACCGGGCGGTATACTACTTGTACGCAGCCCTCGGCGTGGTAAAGCTGGTTCTCGCCCTGCTTCTGAGCCCCGCCGTCGAGACGGAGAAGAAACAGAAGCAAGACCGACCGCAGAACGGCCAGACGGAGACGGCGCCCCTGCTCACCGAAGGCTCCTCGTCCGAGGCGGAAAGCCCACAGCAGCCCAAGAAAAGCTGGCGCGCCCTGCTTCCCGAGATGGGACAAGGGAGCTTGGCCGTTGTGGTCCACCTTTCACTGCTATTTGCGCTGGATTCCTTCGCATCCGGCCTGGCGTCGATGTTTGTGGCCCTGTACCCCTCGAATACCGCCGCATTTGGCTAACTTGGGCAGGTCATGGATTACCTTCTTCTTCCATACACGCTACAATGTGGAAGAGGGCACTCTCGGCTCCGTCTTTTTCGTGACGAACATTATCGCAGCGGCATCCATGCTGTTGGCCTCGTCGCTTGCGAAGAGGTTCGGAAACGTCAATGTGAGAAAAACCCCGTGGGCTTGCGCAGTGCAGAACCGTGGGCGGCACGGATTACTGACTTTGGGGCGGACCTGCAGACTATGGTGTTCACGCATCTGCCGTCCTCTGTCATGCTATCGCTCCTGGGCGTGCCCAACGACGTGCATGTGTCTCTGGTATTCCTGATCCTTCGCGCCTGCACGCAATCTATGGACAGTGCTCCCCGCGCGGCCTTCCTGGCCACCATGATCCGCCCGGCGGAGCGGACGGCTGTGTTGGGGGCCATGAACGTCATCAAGACATGCTCGCAGACGATGGCGCCGCTTGTAACGGGCGTGCTGGCGGACAAAGGCCATCTCTGGGTCGCGTTCGTGTGCGCGGGAGCGCTGAAGGTTTGTTACGACCTTGGCCTTCTTGCTGCCTTTAAGACCAAGGAACGGGAGAGAGCCGAAGAAGAACGCCGAGTGCTCGAGGACGAGCGTCAGGCAACCGTCAACGGAAATTGATGAGCGCCTGTTTTGGCTGTCAGCGGGACCGCCGGCGCGGGGCCCTCTCTGCCTCTCTGAAGTCAAATGGACTGCCGCGCGGATGACATGGCGGCGCAAACAGGGCTCCGTGGATGGTATACGGATAGTACCAAGCAATTGTGCTTATGCACAGGCGCATCGTGTGCTACTTGTACACAAGGCCGGGTTTACTACCGCGACGTCGGACAGAGAAGGTGAGACAGCCCGGTATCAGAGGCAGCAGCCAATTATAGCAATGACTCGCACACAACTCGGCATTCGGGGTTAGCACCGCAGTCTGGGGAGAGGGACGATGTATGTATATCCGTAGTCCCGTGTCGCACAGGGGTACGGCGAGGTTGGAGCCGTTCATGTGAGGAGGGAGCCCGCAGGCCCGTGGTCGGTCCCACAGATTCGGGACTCTGTGTCGGCGTGTAGCGCCTAAGACCAGGGCAATTGATATTCCCCCGACGTCGTGGCCGCCAATTAGACGAACAGCCGAGGCAGGCCATGATCCCGATGCGAATACCGGCACAAAATCCCGCTCAAGGGCCGTGGGCCGCGCTCGACCCAAACGCGGCTAGCCCATCTACCGAAACCCCCCCCTTCAACAGACCCCAACACCCTCGGCTCTACGACGATCGAGCGACGGGGCCCCGGCCGGCCTGGAAAGGCTAGACGAAACGCGACCCTGGCCATCCTGGGCGAGAAAGCCAGCCTATCGAAGATGAGATGATGATGTTGTCGCTGCCGCTGCTTGCTGCTGTTGCGGTGGAAGGGAGCGACTGACCCCACCCCCACATGACGCGGGGATCACGGATCCTCCACCTCGACCTTTCCCACTGCGGAGACCCCGGGTAGGAATGGAGGGGGATGGGAACCAAGGTCGCGCTTGTCGTGTTGCAGGCAACCCCCCCCTGGGCATCGTCGCCTTTGTTCACGCTGCGTAAGCGCGAGCGCAGATCCGACACCCATCGTGGAGAACAACCTCCCGCATAGCGGCCTCCTTCCCATCCGTCCTCGTGCCTCGCCTGTGTGAGAGAAGCGCCAACTTCCCGCCGGCCGATCCACTCTGTTAGGGAACATGGATACATACATCATACATGCCTATCTTTGTGGGCATTTCTCCCCTCGGCATCTCTCCGCTTCTCCTTACCCAGGCCTCCCTGCCAAGGGTTAATCAGCACTTAGGATATACGTCGAGACCCTCCGTCCCGATCCGGGACGCCTCTATATGAACTCGTGATGCCACGCTGCCTGCCAAGTCCCCTTATAGCCTCGTGACTTCTCCCGTCCTGTCCAGAAACCTCTTCCTCCTCTTTTCCAACACCCCACTAGACTGAAGACAGTGCTCGTAGACCG